>JALGPY010000004.1:84511205-87120372 GCA_023055425.1 Linanthus parryae | reverse complement strand
GGCTGCTCGCGCACATTGACTCTATGTTTGGTCTGGGCTGTGTTTCTTCTCCGGTAGTTTTGTCTTTGTCATGTTGCTCGAATTTGGGAAACCAGATAGTTGTAGCTGTGGTTGGTTTTGGCTTTCCTCGTACGAAGGTTTCTGGATTATTAATATTAAAACAGTGGAGGGAAAATGGTAGTCTTCGGTGGAAACTGTTTTTCTAACTCGACAACACAATTAAAAAAAACAGGTCGATAAATTGACCCAGATGCTCACAGGTATTTGTGATGTACCTCTCATACCTTCCAGGTTTTTGATGGAAAACGTAAAATAACTACTGTACTACTCTGAACTCTCAACCTAGATATCCTTGTGAAGGACAGCAAGTGAAAATTTGTAGCATAGGTCTTATCAAAATAAAAAAGTTACTAGGCTTGTAGAGACACTGCATAGACAGAAATCCAGGGAGTGATGGGAGGCGTATGCGGTTGCTAAGAATACATTATGTTGGAGTGAATGTCTTCAAATTTAGATACTATAAATAACACAAAGATTAGCTTTGATGTTGGAGGTTTTCATCTGGATGTTAACTTCAAAGCCTTGTGGGATAAGTCGAGGTGCGTGCAAGCTGGCCCGAACACCAAAGTTGTTAAAAAAAAGGTATCAATCTTATGTTGTTCTGTCAAGACAAGTGCCTCCTTTAGAGGGCATATGACACACCATGAGTTCCTCATGACATTGTGTTTCATCTTGTCTACCAGTACATGACACGTGGTCTGTACGGTTCATGTTCCTTCTCCACTATTTCTCGTCTTTATAGCCAATAGTCAGAATACTAGTTTACGAACTGGTGTCGTTAATAAATAGAATATTTCACACACTTATTCAAGGAACCTCTCGTGTCTTCCAGGATATTGTAAATGAAACTCAAAATAACTAGAGAAATTTCACTAAGTTAAACTATCCTTAACCCAGTCGGAGACAGTGTTAGATTGAAAGAAAAAGTTACAAACAAGAAATAAGGTTATTGCTTCGATAAGGGTCTTCATATCGTTCATAGAGGAAACTGAGTGGAGTTGAGTAATCTGATTTCGTTTTCTTCAAAGTGGAAAAAGCAGTTGATGAAGAGATTTTGGTTCAATTTATTGTGTCTAAAATGTGGTTAATTCTCTATTTTTGTTTCGAATTTTTTTGTTACGAGAGTAGTGCACTTACAAGATTGGACTGTAATTTTTAAGCCACGTCTCTGTCCTGCACAAGTCACACGAGTATCGTCACATTTCTATTCCAGTTGTTTGCCCTGTTCTCTTATTTCTTGATTACTGATGGCTGATGCGTACATTGGGTTCAATTATGTTAATTTTTGTGATAATATTGATAGCCTAATAGCATCTGTCATGTATAATATATGCAGGTGCAAACTCAAATCCAGAGCCTAAATCATGGAGGAAAGTGCCCTCAATCTGCATCAACTTGTATAAACACAAGCTAAGTAGTGTCTTATTAGAATTTACCAGGGTGCTCCTACTATTAGTCATTGTGTAGTATGACTGCCTGTTGGGCAACCCTGTTTCAAGTCAAGCTGCTGAAAAACAGTGTTTTTAATTAAAAAAAAAAAAAAAAAAAAAGTTTACTGTTTCATGCTTGGAACACCGATTTCTGCTTGATCTCGGTTTTTAAATTTTTAATTTTTTATATCTTTTATATGTACTCTTATGTTTAAAATTAGTATCAAATTGTCTCTGGGATGTCCTTTCTACATTTGGATTTTCGGATTATCAGTAGTTGAAAAACTCTCATTTGAACTAGACAACAAACAGTAAAATTTCAGTATTTCAAAAAGAAAAATTACAAAATTTCAGAATCTAATATACTTCTGTTTTGATTGAAAATGAAGCCTGTGGCCGAAATAAAAGAAGAAGCAGGTAACAAGGTTATTATATCAACGCCTGTAGTACACAGAAACACCATACTCAGATCCTGGCATAATTGATGAAGCCTTACTGCAGAAAGAGGCTTGTGAGAGGATTAGCTAGCTGAAATTCTATTGGAACATGATTAACTGTCATTTCTCCATATGTAACCCTGTCTCTAACAAAGTAGCCAGGGCCGGTCCTATGGTAAACATAGTTGTCAAAGCTTGATACGTATCGTGTATCGATAGTAGGATTTCCATATCGTGTATCGTATCGTATCGTGTATCGTATCGTATCGTATCGTGTATCGTATCGTATCGCGTATCGAAACGATACGCACACCCTCCTTAAAACAACTTAAAAAATATATGCTTATAGGGAAGAGTTTATTTGTTGCATCTGGCATTTACTCTTTTATACAATATATCTTAGATACATATAGAGGTTGGTCAGGTAGTCTAACCAGCACCAGTTTAACATCTTTTATATGCAGCAAGATTGTAGAGTCTCATTATAAAGGAATGTTAATATATTTTAGCACCATGTCCAATAATGAATAACATATTCACATTACATAAGTGAGAGTAATAGTTAATTAGAAGAATTGAGTGGATTGTTAGTCATATGTAGGTTATATCTATGTGGCATCGTTTTAGTAGTTCAATATTCTTGCTTCTATGTGGCAAAAGCACCCAATTAAATGGAACAGAAAACTGGAATACTAAAGTTAGGGATCTCTAATCAGTCCCCACTACAAACACAACCGTATTCCACTAGAGTCATGTAAATAGAACAATTTGTCTTCTATCTGCCATTGTCTTCTTCTGTCTTTCTCTTCTGAAGGCTAGATCATTTATCAAAGAATTCAAGACAATTGAGTTTTTTGACAAGCAAGATTGAGGCAAACCCGAAGAAGTAGGACCATCTAATAAAATATTCATATCAATCCATGTAATACTAAGTTTTATATCAATTGGTTCTGACAAACCTAGCCCTATCTAAGTTCTCAAATGTATCATGCGATACACGATACTTATCGTATCGGATGTGTATCGCTCGATACAGTTTGATACATTTTCATTAGCGATACAGCAAACGATACGTAACGCTGATGGCATGTATCGTATCGTATCGTACGATACGTATCGAGTATCACTCGATACTAATAACAGAGATGGTAAAGCAGTGGAGGCGGCCGCTTTAGCTCCCCGACCCAGCAAGGCCCCTGTTTTTATTAGTTGCAACTTTTTCTTAAAGAGAGCTCTGGTGACGTGAATTACATATTCTGATACAAGAATATAAAAGATTCTATATTGGTTTAGTTGTGGTTTAGCTTTTTACCACAAACTTGGCCCAGGTTCGAATTTTGTTAATGACATATGTAAAGATTTTAATTTTTACTTATTAAAAAATTCTACGATCATTGAACATTAATTAAAACTAAGATATTCATCGAAAACTCAACCTAACATATTACAAGTATTAGAAGTCTAAATTTAAATTTATTCGTTTTAAAATAAACTATTTTTTGTGTACTTTTTTTTTTTTGAAATATGGCCCCCAAGTTTATTATTTGCTTTAGGCCCCGGGATGTCTTGGGCCGGCCCTGAAAATAGCAATCAAACTCCATGTGTTTGGTTCTGCTGTGAAGAACATGATTGGAGGCTAGATTTATGGCCGACACATTATCACGGTAAAGAGCTGGTGTAGCCTCAAGTTGAATTCTCAAATCAGTAAGCAATATCTTCAGCCAAATGACATTAGAAGCAGTATGAGCCAATGCTCTAAATTACGCCTCTGTGAATGATCTATAAACAGTTTCATGTTTCTGAGAACACCAAGAAATCAGGTTGCTATCCAGAAAAAACACAATCTCCAGTGATAGACTTTTGATCAATCAGGTCCCCTGCCTAATCACTGTAAGAGAAGGCTCTCAGTTTTAAAGAGCTCTTGTGAAGAATAAGAGCAAAGTCCAATGTGCCTTTCAAATACCTTAAAATCCTAGTGAGCATATGACTATCAACAACAGTCAACTGTAGGTGCATGCATTCTTTGACACACGGAATTGACATCATATGTGAGACCCCACCACACTTCTGAAACACTAGAATCAGGTAATAAAGAGAAATCAGAAGTTGTAGAAACTTTGTTGGGCTCTAGGAGCCTGCTTTAAACCATATAAAGCCTTCTTGAGACAACACACATGTTTGGGAAATTGTCGATCTTCAAATGCAGGTGGTTGAATCATGTACACAGTTTCAAAAAGAGGGCCATGAAGGAAGGCATGGTTAACATCAAACTGCCTAAGAGATCAGTCAAAGTTATTTGTCAAAGTCAATACCAACTTGATTGTTTGTTGTTTGACAATAGGACTGAAAGTGTCATTGTAGCCTAGCCTTCTTGCAGATAGGGCCGTGTACCTTGAAGATAGGGCAATCTGAGTTCCTCTTAAGTTTGAATACCCACTTGCAGCCTTTCAAATTTCTATCTGCATGAGGAGTAAGAGTCCATGTTTGCTAATTTCGAAGAGCCTAAATTCTTCCCACATAGCCTTGTAACAAAGAGGGTTGCTTCTGCAACAGTCTATGGTTCTGAAAGTTCAGTAGCTAGGAATGCTCTAGAAAAGAGAGATGTCAGTTGTCTTGGCTAACAATACCACTCTTGAGCCTAGTGACCATGTGGTGCTTATAACAGCTGGTGGAGAAGGTTGTGATGTTGCTGAAGATTGAGAAGGTACGGAAGAGACAGAATCAGCAAGAGGTGATGGTGCAGCTAAATAACTTGAAAATGCAGGTGTAGACCGGGACTGTGCAACACAAATAGAGCTTTAAGATGTAAGAGAAACAGGTGATACATATGGAAGATTGGCAGTACCACAGTAGATGCAGAAGTAGAAGGCCTATCAGCATCTAATGTCATAGTGAAATCTCCATTGATCACTGTTGGAGGCATTCTGTTTATAAGAAATACAGAAGTAAGCAAAGGCTCTAACCCAAAAAATAACTAGTTTTGTTGGAAAGTTAGGTGGTGTTTAGAACGGGAACAATGGAACTTGGATACTCTCTGAGTTGTGTGAATCACTCTCAGATTAAGGTATTTCGGTGGTATACACACGAAATCGATAATCGGATAAAACAGAGAGGTTCAAGAACGAATATGATTGTTCTATGTTTCTGAGTTCGACCAAACTGACAAAATAGAGAGGGGAACAAGGCGATTATCTGGCGGAACAAGGCGCTGCCCCCGGACCCCCGTCGGGGGCTCCGCCCCCGAACCCCCGCAGTCGTCCGCGAGTTCCTTGTCCAAGTCATTAACATAGTTGTGTGCACGCGTGTACTCCACACCTCCTAACGTGTACAACGTAATGCCAATGTCTACTTGGTCGTAAGTAAATCCGATTACACAAATGGCCGATGACACTAAAATCACCAACAATCCTCCCCCATTTTAGTGTAATCCTTGATTCACTTATCCTTTCAAAAACGAAGCAAACTTATGCATAAATGAAAATGTCTCGAAGATTGAATTTTCATCTTAGTAAATTACATCTTCAAATATTCGAGTATAGGGGTGTCCTACGGATTGAACCCTTTCTACTCATGATGAATACATGAAAGTAAAATACACATAAGTTCAACATATTCCATGTTCTAACTTGACACTTATTTTTTACTAGCCTAGTGTCACTATCCTTCAATGAGCATATAGAAGCCAAGTCCAAACTTCTTGAAGCGGCTAAACTCCATACTCATATAGGTGGTTCTTTTCTTCTTGTACCTGTCATACAATTTTTCAAAAGAACCATTAAGAAGTGTAAACTTCAACCTCCTTAACTTGCAGGTCTGAACACATACCTTGGGATGATCTTTGTGTTCCAATTTCATCATGTAAGAGTTCCACATTGAATTCAGCTTCTAACGTTGTATTAGAAGGGAATTGGGTATCTTATCATAAGAGATCTTTTAGATGGACTTTAATCCCATCCCCACGGCCGAATTGTGCACTAAGTCCCTTGCTAACCCTTTGGTTAGATGATCCGCAAGATTTTGTTATGTACGAACAAACTCAACCGATATCACACCATTCATGATTAAGTCCCGAATGATGCTATGTCTGACACCCAAGTGTCTAGAATTGCCATTATACACCTGACTATATGCCTTAGCCAGAGTAGCAGCACTATCACACCTGATAGATATTCGTGAAATCGGTTTGGCCCATTATGGAATCTCATACACTAAATTCCTTAGCCATTCAGCCTCATTACCGGCTGCAGCTAATGCAACAAATTCAGATTCCATTGTCGATTTAGTAATGCAAGTTTGCTTCTTTGAAGCCCATGAGATTGCCCCTCCTCCAAGTAGAAAAAACAATCCACTAGTTGAGGAATGATCTTCCATATTGTTTATCCAACTTGCATCAGAATATCCTTCTAGAACCGAAGGACTTCCACTGTATGTCAAACCATAATTCATGGTTTTCCTTAAATACTTGAATACTCTCCTCATTGCTTGCCAATGATGTGTGCTTGGATTGCTAGTATACCTACTTAGCTTTCCAACAGCAAATGCTACATCAGGTCATGTACTAATCATGGCATATATTAGACAACCAATAGCCCTAGAGTATTCCAGTTGAGATACAGTCTTGCCTTGGTTAGGCTAGGGCTGAGCACGGACCGGGTCGGCCGGGTAAAAGCCGTAATTCTGCCCCGACCCAATGTTGCCGGGTTGGACATTTCCCAACCCAAACCCAATCGAGTAACACCCAAACCCAAACCCAATCAGACGTTTTGACTCGGACCGGACCGGGTCGGGTTTAACGGGTTCAGAATCTACAATATGTAAGCATAAATACAAACATAAATTGAACAATACAAGTCCAAACCAGCAAATAAAAGGGATACAAATCTGGCGACTACATAAACAGTTGTAGATACTGCTTTCTGACATGACAGATCTTGGCCACGTGGCAACCATCCAGCACACCATATTGTGCTCCACACACACTGGATCACCAGCCGAGCTGATCCATGTGGGGGCTGCGAGACAGAGCCCTCGCATACCACTGCACGGGACTTGTAGGGACTTAGTGGTTTGGAGGCTAGAGTAAGCCCTGTCGCGTGCGAGCCAAGCCCGCGCGCGACCTTTAGTAACTGTTTTGAGAGATCTATGGCACGAGCTCCCTAGACCCGGTCAATCCGGTCAAACCCGGTCAACCTCGTAACGGTTCCGGTATTCGCGCACCACGTGCTATAACGGTTCCTATATACTCGGACGAACGTGCCGTTATGGTTAAGCTAATTAAGCCGCCATTAATGGGCGCATTAACCACACTACAACGGTCATGTTCTCCAGTATATATATATCGTTAACCTTTCCATACAAAGGAGAACACACTGCCATACGCGGAAGCTCTGCCAAACCTCTGTCTCTCTCTCAGACATTGCTACTGACTTACTCTCTCCCTACACACACCCCTACTCTTCCTGTGCGATCCCTGGTCCACTACGCACGGTGTACACGGAGGTCTCCCTGCCGGAATCTCTTGTGCACATTTTGGTGAACCCGACGTGAACTTACCAGCAAAAGCAACCATGTCTCAGGAGGACGATGTCAGCAACCGATCTCCTTCCACCGAAACTCCCTCGGGAGACGAGGCCCGCCGTACTCCGACGACTCCCGGCGAGGCACCAACTTTAGAGTCTTTGGACGCCACTGTCCAAAGTCAGGCAAAAGCTCTCAAGTCTCAGTCTGCGCAGTTAGAACGGATCTTGGCCGTTCTGGGCACCCTTGCGCCAAATCCTCCACCAGCCACCGCTATCCCTCAGGGAGGAGGAACCCCTACCGCTCCAGGATTGGGAGTGTCAGCCACGCCTCCCAACCCTCATATGCAAACTCCACCGTCAGCCACGCAGCTG
This sequence comes from Linanthus parryae, assembly GCA_023055425.1. Classification (NCBI taxonomy): domain Eukaryota; kingdom Viridiplantae; phylum Streptophyta; class Magnoliopsida; order Ericales; family Polemoniaceae; genus Linanthus; species Linanthus parryae. The sequence continues at coordinate 87,112,554 of JALGPY010000004.1, read as the reverse complement.
CCTTCGGTCCAAGGGTCAACGGCACAAATGCTGCCCCCTGCTGCTCACGCCTCTCAGCCCCCGGCTTTGGCGTCCAACCCAGCTCTGCAGTACACTCTGCCTCCACCCGCGACAATCTGGGGAAACGCGGGTAGTCAATACGCTCCCAATCCTCCGGCGGCATATGTGTCGCCACCGCCTACAGCAACCCCTCCGCCAGCTACCGAGGGGAGCATTCCAGAATGCATGACGTCTTTGCAGAAGCGCGTGGACTCCATCCTGGCTCATCAGTCGTTCGCGGATACCATCATCCCGAAGCTAGACAACGATCCACCCATTCCACGAGAGATCTATCTCATGCCTAACCCGGCGGGGTACAAGGCTCCCAAATGGGATAAGTTCGAGGACGTCAATGGAAACGCTCATGAGCATGTCATGCGTTTCATTGATGTCATGGGTCCATACGGAGCCGATCCCAAGCTGCTGATGCGAGAATTCCCAAAATCTCTTGGGAATGTAGCATACAAATGGTACCGAACATTGGAGGCCGGATCTGTGAAGACTTGGGACGACATGGTCCAGAAGTTCTATACCAAGTTCTTCCAGATGGAAGAAAAGGTGACGATGATCCATCTCTCGCGGATGTATCAGAAACGCGAGGAAGATGGAATCACTTTCATCAAGAAATTCAGAGCGAAATCCTTGGAGTGCAAGGATCCAATGCTCGAAAGCCGACTCGTAGAGATATGCCTGCAGTGCATGCGAGATGAATACAAAGGCATGCTAATCAATTTGCAAACACCTACGTTTTCAAAGCTCATCGAATGCACGATGAACATCGAGCCCATTGTCGAGAGACAGAGAAAGAGGAGCGCTCCAGAACGACCTGCGAGCGGCACCACCTACAAGATCGGCAGATTTGGCTACAAGCGGGGACGCGAAGCTGAGGTCAATACAGTTTCGCCCCAGAAGCAAGCAAAAGTTGCAAACTTCGACGCACCGCCTCTGCCATGCTCGGTGGAGGAAGCGAGCAATCTCTGCAGACAGTGGCGCAAGGACGGCGTCCTGCCACCGCTCGAGAAAGCACCCTCCAAGGAGATTTTGAGGGACCCTAAGTGGTGCGAATACCACGGCAAGGTCATGCACCCCACGGCCGAGTGCAAGAAGCTCAGATTCGCGTTCGATCAGAAGATGAAGAACGGCGAACTCATCGTCAGCAATCACAGGACGGGCTGACGTCACGCCTAAAACCCTAAAGGTCAGACGGCACGACTCTAGGGGTTTTAGGTCATAATGACACGCACGGGGGCTGAACTTACCCGTATTTGAATTGGTGCGTGGCGGCGACGCGCATGTTGGTTTCCGCGCATGGAAGCCTATACAGCTATGAGCCTTCACGCACAGAAAGGGGGCTAATGTAGATACTGCTTTCTGACATGACAGATCTTGGCCACGTGGCAACCATCCAGCACACCATATTGTGCTCCACACACACTGGATCACCAGCCGAGCTGATCCATGTGGGGGCTGCGAGACAGAGCCCTCGCATACCACTGCACGGGACTTGTATGGACTTAGTGGTTTGGAGGCTAGAGTAAGCCCTGTCGCGTGCGAGCCAAGCCCGCGCGCGACCTTTAGTAACTGTTTTGAGAGATCTATGGCACGAGCTCCCTAGACCCGGTCAATCCGGTCAAACCCGGTCAACCTCGTAACGGTTCCGGTATTCGCGCACCACGTGCTATAACGGTTCCTATATACTCGGACGAACGTGCCGTTATGGTTAAGCTAATTAAGCCGCCATTAATGGGCGCATTAACCACACTACAACGGTCATGTTCTCCAGTATATATATATCGTTAACCTTTCCATACAAAGGAGAACACACTGCCATACGCGGAAGCTCTGCCAAACCTCTGTCTCTCTCTCAGACATTGCTACTGACTTACTCTCTCCCTACACACACCCCTACTCTTCCTGTGCGATCCCTGGTCCACTACGCACGGTGTACACGGAGGTCTCCCTGCCGGAATCTCTTGTGCACAACAGTTAAACACTATTACAATATGATATTGACATCCAGTCAAAAGAACTACGTACATCCAGTCAAAACACTATTACAATATGATATTGACATCCTAAAACTTATAACAGAACTACGTACTACACAAATCTGTTACAAGACAGCAAATAATCCAATTGTTGACCAGGTTGCAACAATGGATAGTTTGTGACAAGCCATGATGAGAAAGATGGCACCCATACTTGGGACAAGCCTTGACCATGAGAAATAAAACCTGTAAGCCTCCAAGCCCATTTCCACCATAAGTTGGACATCTTCCTGCATAAGATCATTGAAGAAGCCAACACAAGAGTTGGTCAATATAATTGTCTGTAATAAGATCAGCATTTATGAAGGAACACATACATCAGCACTGAAGAAGAGAGATCCACACCTTGTATTTGTGGTAGCCATCTGTGCCCTGTGTCTCCATGCTCATTTCCTGGAAATCATAGTTTAGTCTTGTATCAATAAGCATGGTGATATCCACAGAAACTGGGGGTCCTTCCATGAGCAGAAGTGTCCCAAATCATAGAGTTTATCCAATCAATAGGCATTAAGACATTATGTAGAAAAGGAAACAAAAGGCTAACCACCATGAGCAGAAGTGTCCCAGAAGCTGGGGGTCCTTCCATCTTCATTTGCGGCGCCCTCATCGATGATTTGATTAAATAAGCTAGAAAGGTGAAGTTGCTACACGACGTGTTGCTGCAACGAGGAAGTTAAAACAGATTAATAGCGCGTTCAGGCATCACATAAATATACTATCTAAAAACCATAACAAATATGAAAAGTACCGTATAGATATCTCAAAAGGTTCTGTCGAACACACAAGTAACCCAATATAGCGTCAAAAGGGGGTCTGCACAGTTATCAATTATCAGCAAATTATAAGCTGAATGAAATGCACACTGTATATTCCAAACAAAAGGCATGTCAGCTAGGCTCAGGATTTATGATCAGAAATTATGATAAGGACATACCGTGTAAATCATTAATAGAAGTGAAGGAGTCAAATATTCCATAGATTCAACAAAATAAGTTATGCTGAAGAGAAATAAATGAATGATTAGCAAAGAAAAACAAGATTCGTCAAATCAAATATGATGACGAGAATTACCAAAATCTGCAAATAAACATCCAAAAAACTGGACCAATAACTGGACCAAGTTCTGCATCCGCTTCAGTTCCAGCGTTTACTTTGACTTGTTTAGCTCTCTCAACCAGTTTATCTTCCCTACAAGAAAAAACTAGCACGATTAACTTACATCTCATTGGCAGACTTAAGTTCTACAATAACATAGGTTTCAGCAATTTGCTACATTCACCATTCCTTTAAGTCTAAAACCTATCTTCTGCCACATGTGTAGGTAAACAACAACATATTGGGAACACTAACCCAGCTATGGAGGTTGGGCATCTTAGAGCTGACACAAGAAAATAAGACGGTTCATTGTTCTACACTAGAGAAACTGAATCATCTTACAACACTATGCATGGTTTCCATAAGCCCAACAGAACCTCTAGATCTCAACTTCCTATCTTCATGCCCACCGCTTTTACAACGTTTGTATCACAATTCACAAATCAAGAACGGAAGTCTGGGGAGCTCCAATCTTTAGTTCTCCTTTTCAAGTGACGAATAGCTCCATCATTGGAGCTTGCATTGTCGACGGTTATAGTTAATAAGTTTCCTATGCCCCACTCCTTCAAACAAGCCTCAATAACCTTACCAATCGTCTCACCTTTGTGATTAGGTACTTGGCAGAAGCTCAAAATACGCTTTTGATATTTCCAGGAGTCATCTATCCAATGACAAGTGATACACATGTAATTGAAATTCTGAATTGATGTCCAAGTATCTGTGGTAAGACACACTCGTTGGTTCTTCAACATTAATTTCAGTTTTGATTTCTCTTCTAGATAAATCTTAAGACAATCACGTGCCACTGTCCACCTAGAGGGAATGATGAACCGGGGTTGCATCCCTTGGCAAAATAACTTGAAACCTACACCCTCAACAAATCTAAAGGGTAGCTCATCAATCATCACCATTTTGGCAAGATCTTTCCTGCTACCATCAGCATTAAATATCACAGATTTTAAGCTACCAACAAGTAGGCCCTTCTCATTAGCAACACCAGCAGTGAAAGCCAAAGTCTTTTGTTTTGTTTCTTCTACACTTTGAGGTTTGTTCTTACAATTATTGTAGTGAGACCACAAGCTGCTCGTTCCATGTTGGTTCGGATCAGCAGCATATGTTTTATTGGGACAGTAGTTACATCTACACCTAATCGTACCCTCAATTCTAGTGAAATGATCCCATATTTCTGATACAGACTTAGGAATTGTAGGCTTTTGTTGTTTCGCTGCATTTTTGGTTCTTTTTTTAGGAGGGCCAGGGGGTGGTTTAGTGTTACCTTCCACTTGTTCGCGAGTATTCCTCTTAGGAGCCAGGTCTGGAGCAGCCCCCTCTTCCACAACTGGGCCAGCTTCCTCGAAATTCCCGTCGTCAATTGTGAGATCCGTGATATCATCCTGTTAGCAACACAAACAAGTGTTTCAATCAGTTTAACAATGCATATAACAACTATGAGAGATAAACCATTTCAATAGAAACTACAAACAAGTGCATTTAACAGTGAGATATAACTATGAGAGTTTAACAGTGCTCAATTTTCGTACTATTTCTGATGTAACTATTTTTGAGGCTTAGGAAGAAACTACTCAACTAAGAAATAGTACATATAGCAACACAAACAAGTGTTTCAATCAGCTTAACAATGCTTATAAGTTATAACAACTATAAGAGAGAAACCATTTCAATACAAACTATCACTGAATTCTAGTAAACATTCATACTATACGACGAGGAAAGATATAATTTCATACCATACAATCCGAATGATGTATTTCATGATCTTATAGAGAGAGCAAGCAAACTAATATTCCCAATGCTTCTATATCAAACACACATACATGAGCAGGCCTGTCACTGGATCAGTTCGAACCTAGAAGTTTGGTAACTGACCCAACTACGTGAGAACCAGAATAAGACCCAAATAACCAAACCCATAAGATACTGCAGAAGGTGCAGGAGCAGGAAGCCTAATTCAAAAGCACGGCTACATAGTCCCCTGCTATAGTTCAACCCATTTAAAGACCAGCTTTAATCAATTTAAGGACCACACCAGCACAGCTTTAATCAATTTCAAAGTTAGAAAATGCAACTAACAAACATGTAGATGCCTAGATCAGTAGATAGTGAATAGAAAAACAATAAAATTCAGGAGATAGTGAATAGGAACATACCATGTCAAATTGTCAATTATTCAGATCAGTAGATGCAGCCGTAGCCCGTAGGAATGAAGAAGAACCACAACATGCACTGAATCACGAAGTCGCTGAAGTGATGAATGTCGATCTAAATCGGAACCCTAACCATCTGGATGAACTGATAAATTTCGATCTATCTCCAAGCCGCCGAATCGCTGATGAGTGATAACTTATGGCGGAACCCTAACCATCTGGATGAACGATTGATGGCGACTGGCGAGTGACTAGTGCGGTGTCGGGGTGGGAGTTCGTGAATCTCCCTCCATCGTTCCCTCTGGCCTCTGGTGCTTCTGAATGAGAGAGACGAGAGAGTGTGAAGCGGCGGAATAAAGAATTATGTTAGAATATGGTAGAAGATGTATTAGTATTTACTATCCGGGTCGGGGCGGTTAAATTCGGGTTTCTTAATGTGGTACCCGTGCCCCACCCGGATTTGACGGGTTTGGGTTAAAAATACCCATAATCAATCATAATACCCAAATTTGACTATTTTGACGGCCGATTCGGTTCGGACCGGGTGATTCGGACCGGTTTGGCGGGTCCGTGCTCAGCCCTAGGTTAGGCAACAATTTCACATTTGGTTCCATCGGAGTACTAACCGGAGAACAATTTTCACAGTTAAATTTCTTTAACACCTTCTCAATGTAATGAGATTGAGAAATAGAAATGGCCTTGTTCTCACGTTTAATCCTAATACCTATGATTACTTCAGCCTCCCCCAAATCCTTCATTGAAAATTTAGATGACAAGAATTCCTTCGCTTGATCCACTTGATCTTGGCTGGTACCAAAGATCAACATGTCATCTACATATAAACAAATTATGATTCCTTTACCAGAATCATCAAATTTGCTATATACACACTTGTCTGCTTGGTTCAAATGATAACCACTAGACAACACAATATCATCAAATTTTTGATGCCATTGTTTAGGAGCTTGCTTTAAACCGTAAAGTGATTTAACAAACTTACACACCTTATGCTCATTTCCTGGCATAACAAATCCCTCGGGTTGTTTCATATATATCTCCTCATCCAAATCACCATTCAAGAATGCAGTTTTCACATCCATTTGGTGAATAACAAGATTATGTATAGCTGCAAGAGCTATTAATAATCTAATCGTGGATATCCTAGCAAAAGGAGCATATGTATCAAAGTAGTCGATACCCTCTTTTTGTTTAAAACCACGTACAACCAGTCGGGCCTTAAACTTTTCTACGGTACCATCTACTTTCTTCTTCTTTTTGAAGATCCACTTGGCATCAAGTGGTTTCAACCCAGGAGGCAAATCAGATAATTCCCAAGTCCCATTTTGCATGATCAAATCCATCTCATCATCTATTGCTTCTTTCCAGAATGCAACATCACGAGATGCCATAGCCTCACTATAGGTTCTAGGATCCTCCTCTATGCTAAAACAATAAGCATACTGAGTATGAATCTCATCCCTAGATCCCTCAACTAAATATAGCTGAAAATCAGAACCATAGTCTTTGGCTACTCTACCTCTTTTACTCTTTCTTACTTCAGGTAAAGTGATGGCGTCACTTGTTCCTTCATTTTGAGCATTGCTCAAATTCGGAACCAAGTCCTTTGGTCTAGGTATGGAAGAAAATCTTTCTTCATCACAGATAGCATCTCTTGACTCTATTACAGTATTTATGGATACTGAGTCACTAGGTTCAATCACATAGAACCTATAAGCCTTGGAATGCATAGCATATCCAATGAAGATGCAATTTATACCTCTTTCACCAAGATTCTTTCTCTTGGGTTCATTTAGCCTAACAATGGCTCTACAACCCCAAACTCTCAAATATGCAAGTTTGGAGGTTTACCATACCAAAGTTCATATGGGTTAATTTTGTTCCTTTTGTTAGGAACCCTATTAAGCAAATAGCAAGCTGTTAACATAGCTTCTCTAAAATCCATCACTCAAACCCGAGTAGGAAAGCATGGAATTAACCATCTCCTTTAGAGTTCGATTCTTCCTATCTGATACACCATTTTGTTGAGGTGTATAAGGAGCAGTGGTTTGGTGAATAATACCAACCTCTTGGAAATACTTAGGATCATAATATTCTCCTCCTCTGTCCGTGCGTAAAATCTTTATTAAACCATTCTTTTGCAACTCAACTTCAGTTTTGTATGTCTTGAATTTATCTAAAGCTTCATCTTTAGAGTGTGACAAGTACACATAGCAAAACCGAGTAGCATCGTCTATAAAGGTAATAACATAGTTTTTGTTTCCTATAGACGGTGTTGCATGAAAGTCACATAGATCACTATGAATTAGTTCAAGCACCTTAGAGTCCCTTTTAACATCCTTAAGAGGTGGTCTAGTTATCTTGGTCAGCATACAAGTTTTACACCTTTCGGTATTAATATCAAATGAAGGAATTAGACTCATTGTGGACATATCTTGTAACCTTTTAAAGTGTACATGTCCTAAACGTGCATGCCAAAGTGTTGAATTATCAATACTAGTACTAGCAACGCAAATTGAATTGTTACCAAAAGGAGCAACGATATTTAAACGAAGCATATCATTACATAAATAACCAAAGCCAACAAAAGAACCATGTTTTGACAATACAAACTTATCCGACTCAATAACCTGCTTTTATCCAAGCTTATTTAATACAATTCCAGACAAGAGATTCTTTCGAATCCCGGGTAAAAACAATACATCATACAAACTTAAACATTTTTCAGAAGTAAATACAAGGTTAACACTTCCAATTCCATGGATTGGCTCGGTTGCAACATTCCCCATTCTTATTGTGGATCCATCTTCAATGGTTTGCATGGTTGTAAACCATCTTTGATCCTTGCATACATGTCTTGTAGCACCCGAATCAACCCACCATGATATGTCATCATCCTGCACATAAAATGCATCAGAATTTAGGGATACATAATTCTGAATTGAATTTTCAGGTTGTTCAATGAACATACCTTGTTGCTGATCTTGGCCTTTTGGCCCCTTTCCCTTGCCACTTGTGTCTTCACCTTTCTTACTTTTTCCCACACGACAATCCTTCTTGAAGTGCCCTGGTTTCCCACACTTCAAACATGCAAACTTTGGCTTCTTGTTAGGATTGTTGTCTTGCTGTTTAAATTTCCTTTTTCAAGATTTGTTCTTTCCCTTCGAAGAATCCCCTTCCTCCATCATATTCACAGAACCTGGATCAACAGTAAGTTTGTCCTTGGGTTTGTCACTTTCTTGATCCCTCAAGGACTGTTCAATCTGAAAGTGACTGCCCAATTGCACCAAGGAAAGTTCTTCATTTTTAAACTTCAACTTATGCCTAACATCCTTCCATGACGGAGGCAGTTTATCAATCACACTAGAAACGGAAATTTTTTCATCCATTTTCATGTTGTGTTGATTAAACTGCCCTAGGATACGAAGCAATTCATGGTATTGCTCCATCACAGGCCTTGAATCAACCATTCTGTAATTTTTCCAATTACTGACCAGAAATTTTCTGCTTGAAGCATCTTCAGCCATGTATTTTGATTCAAGAGAATCCCACAGTTCTTTTGAACTCTCAACATTCTGATAAACATCAAACAAGGAATCAGACATACCGTTAAGAATGTGTCCGCGGCAGATGTAGTCATCATTCTCCCACTTTGATCTCCTCCTTGTCTGTTCCAGGGTTTCGTTCTCCACAGCTTCAGGAATCGTGGTGGTAAGAACATACACAACCTTCAGCGTCGTCAACAGGAAGTGCATCTTCTTGTGCCACCTTCGGAAATCCTGCCCCTCGAACTTCTCCAATTTCATGAACTTGCTCGTCATGTCCTGAACAGTGTTGCCGTTCGTCATGATGCAGACTACCTTAATCTTTGTTGGCAAGTTAGGTGGTGTTTAGAACGGGAACAATGGAACTTGGATACTCTCTGAGTCGTGTGAATCACTCTTAAATTAAGGTATTTCGGTGGTATACACACGAAATCGATAATCGGATAAAACAGAGAGGTTCAAGAACGAATATGATTGTTCTATGTTTTTGAGTTTGACCAAACTGACAAAATAGAGAGGGGAACAAGGCGGTTATCTGGCGGAACAAGGCGCTGCCCCCGGACCCCCGTCGGGGGCTGCGCCCCCGAACCCCCGCAGTCGTTTGCGAGTTCCTTGTCCAAGTCATGAACATAGTTGTGTGCACGCGTGTAATCCACACCTCCTAACGTGTACAACGTAATGCCAATGTCTACTTGGTCGTAAGTAAATCCGATTAAACAAATGGCTGATGACACTAAAATCACCAACAAGTTTGAGATCCCAAGTCATGCAGAGGTTCATATGGAGAATCATTTTCAGGTAGCTCTACAGCATCCTCATTCCTCAACAGTATCATATGAGTACAAAGTCGTCAGAGAAACAGAGAGAGCTTGCCTCAATCATAACACAATCAAAACGAACCAGAAAGATGCACACGCACTCCGTCATTCCATACTAAATATTGTCGCCATGCGTGCATCAAAGTACAGTGCTCGGTTTCATTTTCCTGAAGGTTGTGACAGCGAATATGAACAAAGGTACGTATTTGTCAAGCCACTCTGCAATGATAATCGAAAGCTTCAACTTTTAGGCTTAATTACAAATTTCAGACACCTAGTTTAGTCAAGTTGCAACCCCTACTTTTGAAACTCTATTAGTGCATCCTCCATTTTCAGTATGACTATTGAAAGATTTCGTCTATTAACTAACGGGTATAGCCATTTGTTGACCACTATGTTCATTTTAAGGGAAAAATGGCCCAATTCCTTAAAAGCTAGAACACCAAGAACATCTCCACCTTCATCACCGTACGCACCACCACCTCGAGGGACATATTGTCTGTGTCCGGGCAAGGCCTCCAACAAATAGTATTCATTTCTCAATCTTCCTCCCTTTTATTTGTAATTAAATTTGTAGGCAGAACAGTAAGTTGTGCTACTTAAAGAGTCAGGCAATTTTCTTTTACCGAAACCTAATTGATAGTCGTATGGAAAAGGCATAATTGCACATTTCATACCCCAATTTTGACAAACTGGCATTATGCAACCTCCACTTCTAAAACTGCGTGATGTAGGGAGAATATACGCCCAGTTTGCTAATAGTATGTCATGTTAAAACTGGAAAAAAAATCCATCCAAAGAAGAAGCGGGTGATCGATGAATCTAACTCTCTCCCGATCTATTCTCTCTATCTGTCTCTGTCTCTTGAGGCAAGGCCTCGCTTTCTCGATCTCTGTCTCTCTCAGTCAATCTTCTCTCCCACTCTCCGTGTAACGACCCAGCCGGATTCGGACTATGCCCTTCACCAGCAAAGTCGCTAAAACTGATCGAAATGAGTAGAAGTACCTAAAAAAGGAACTTTACAACTAGTTGATTCAAATTGATAACGCAATCTACTTGAAATTGATAGAAATACATTACATAGAACAAGGAAATGTTTCATAGTTCATGATTGATCCCTATTCCTCTTCTCGTTCCTAGGTTCTTATGAAAAACCAGAGTATTGTACAAGAAATCTAGAAAAGGACTATCATGTCCTTCTAATTCTGCTCCTAGTTGCATTCTTGTCCTTCCCTAATGTTGAAATCACCCCTAGACCCCCATAATGGTTGGAAATTACTTTGAGATTCCAGGGGATCATGACAATATTGACCGCTTAAAATCATCCTTGTGCTGATGGGTGAATGTAGTAGACAAGTATCATATATGCTGGAGCTAACGGAAAAGAGACTTCACCAATGAAGATGGTCGTACCACCTGGACCTGGACCCTTCAACCAAACCAACAATGTTGTCAGGAAGCTGATACAGTAGTCTTGCGTATCGAAAATCTCAGCCAACAACCGCCTAAAATTCTCCAACCTGTCACTTTTGTTTCTCAAAATGGCATACTGCTGCAGTGTATAGGAGGTTTTGAGAGTTGATTGCATGAAAGTTGAAGGTGCAGGATGCGACTTACTTATTTGCACTAGCCATGTTTGGTGAAGAAGTTCTTATAGTTCCCACAGTTTCATGTGGTAGGATGCTTAGGTGTCTTAAGATGACTTCAGAGGGAGGACCGAAATAGCACATTTATGTGGAGAGAAATTACAAGACCAACACTTCAAATACTTCAGCAGGCGCTCAATCCAGTTCCTCATGGATTGAGAGATATACATGCATATGGCACTCGACGGTTTAGGTCTCTAACACCGACCCAACATCCCACTTAATTCATAATTCAAAACTAAACCCAAAATATTGCCCCAAAATCCTATAACCTAATGTGTACATAACCTAACATATCTTCACCAATTTCATTACTCCAACTTCCTAAACAGATCATGACTCAAAACAGTCTCATTAGATTCAAAACACTCTGAATAATAAGTTTAGCCTCAAACGGATCCGAATTTCGATTCCTGGATCAAAATTTATGCTAGTTTTAGGTTTCCAATTTCACTCATAATTCCCATACGGGAATTATCAATTTTCATACAACTAATCTCCAAAACATCTAGTTAAACCCGTATTGAAACAAAACCTAATGCGACATGAATACCCACATCAAATCAGGTTAACTACCCACATACTATGATAATCAAATCACCCAAATCTCTTAATCAAACGTTTCTTCCATGACTAGGGTTTTTTCCCATAAACTAAGAACACGATTAAACCAAAACATGATGATTAATCCTATGACTTCAAGAATAATGAAACCAACAATACAAATCTGAAAATTAAAGATTACATGCTACGTACATGAATCGTAAACAAGTGATCAAGAGAACAAAAGAAATCAAGAGAAAAAGAAAAGAAGAAGAAACATGATCAAAACCCAAACCCGCCGCCCATGAAGGGTCGGATGGGGAGAGAGACGGATGGAGAGAGAGAAAGAAAGAGAAAAGAGAAGAAGAAAAAGATAGAGAGAGGGAGATACCTGCGACCGGAGGGAGAGAGACGGCGGCGGCGGTGGTTGTTGCTGCCGTCGAGGAAGAGAGAGACTGAGAGAGTGAGAGAGAGAGAGAGAGGGACGGGTGAGAGAGGGAGAGACGTGAGAGAGAGATAGAGAGATAGGGAGATTGTGAGAGTTTGGAATAAATCAAACTCATATAGAAAGATTTAATTGGAAACTTTACGTAGGAAGAATATTTGGGTCAAAATAATACCAATCTGTGGTAAAAGACACTTTTTCCCCCTTAGTTTTGTCAAAAGACAATTACCTCCCCCAAACTCCATTAAAAGACAGTAAAAATTTTAGATTAAAGTCACAAAGATCCCCCAACTCTAGTAACCATTATAAGTAACTCTCGAAAATTAAATTAACTCTCCAACACTTAAAATAATATCACAAAATACTCATAGCCACAAGACGGGGTATTTCACTACCATTCACGCTTGGGAATGGTCAAACTAGTCAAAAGTAGACAAAATATAATACATTTTTGTCATTCTTCCATAACTTTTAGTTATGGGGCAAAATTATATGTCATGAGTTCAAGTATCAATTGGCAATGAAAATTTCCTTTGACGTTAGAATTTGTCACTGATAACCTCCCAAATAGTTATTTTTTCTTTAAAAGATAGAAAAAACAATAACAATATAAAATGAGGAGAGTTAATCATCAAATATTCCAATTCGGTAATGTTTATTTTCGCTTCAGTTAACAAAAATACTATAACTCTTGGTTATTGTTAATCACAGTGGGGTTTACAACTTGCAGTTTCAAAAATAGAACTCAATTCAGCACAACAATTTATCATAATCAATGAAAGATCATGTATATAACCTTTTACAAAAAAAAAATATCTCACTTATATTTTTCTTCTTTGTTTCGGTGCTAGAATAAAATCCAATCAACTTTTTTTTTCTCACATATAATAGCAAAACAAAGGAATCATAGATCTTACTGTTCTAGTTTTTGAAAAAGTTGAATACCAGGTGAAAAGTTTCTCAAGTATAAGGTGGTAATTATCCACGGTCAGTTGTTGAGGTTGGATATTTAACCCTTTTTTTTCACGAATAAATGTGTTCAAGAAAAACGATTAGACAAAGTGTAATGCAATTTAAGAAGATGGTGCAATTTAATTGCAAGCAACATCTTGGTCACGAGCTCATTCCATCTAGTCCTCACGTGACCTTTTTTTTGTTTCTTTGCTTTTGTTCACTATACAAATTTCATATGAACATTTTGTTTTGACATAAGCAGCCATGAGAGTAGCAAACTTATTTCTTGTTTACAGTTCTAGTAGCGGGCTAGAATTTTTCTGCTATTTAGATGAAAATAAATCATTTCACTAACAAAACAAATAATACAAAGTACAAATAAACCATTAAATAGTGATGTGGGTCTATTATAATATCAGGAGTTTGAAACTCTAGTGATTTTTATTTTTTGAGTAACTTAATAAACCACATTAAAAGACTCGCCAGACCTCAACGGTAATGTCACGAGTTAGAAACTCTAGTGACTTATTGTGTTTGTTTGTTTTTTAAATAAAAATATAAACTCACGATAATTATAAGTGAGGTCACGTAGAGCAGATGACAGAATGATGGAGCTCTTAAGCTCTGCATCATTCACCCAACATGTTGATGGAGCTCTTTAAACTCAACATCATACACCCAAAATATTCTTGATTCAAGCCCTGAGAGCAATATTGTTTTCTTCTTCAGCAGATTGAGCAAGGTAGGAAAGAAAAAATTACTTCACTACCTCCTCCATCTTGTCTTTAGGCAAATTAGGTAAAGTAAAATGCTCTGCCTCCCTTGTATATGGGTTTGAATAAAAAATAGGCTTAATTACTTAATGCATACCCCCAGTATAGTGAAACTATCACATTGCACTACCCAGTATCAAAACTTGCTGATAATGTTCTCCATTTGCAATTAATCAGTCACTTTGAAACTGAGAAAAATATTCCGTCCATCACTTAACGGAACAAGCCGTTAGTTGACTTTGATGTCCTTTTGTTCAAGGGTAAAATTGTCAATTGAATTTTATTGATGAACACTAAGAACATCATAACAATTACCACCACACTGCCACCGCATGGACCCAGAATCCGGCCACCCCACCGCCATCACCGCCGCATGGACCCGGAATCCTGTCATCCCACCAGTTTTACTGCCAAATTGAGCAGAGAATGAAAACTAATTCAGGAGGATGATGAAGAAGAAAGCACATTTTGTCAAACTAAATTAGTTTTTTTCTATGCAAGACACCGGTTGAATCACCGAACACAAAGTACATGAACCAATTTTGGTTTCAAAACTGGAACTTGAAAACCCCCCAAACCTCCCAGCACCACCAACATTGCCGTCAAAACCCCCTGTAATCCTAGCAGCCTCTCTTCTCCACGCCACCAACAACCTAGACCCCAAGGGCCGCCGGCGTCGACACTAATTCCACTCATAACGAAGGGCATCGAAAAGATTTCTGCCCAATTGAAACCCAGGAACTCCTCCAATCGAACCCACACACTCCTCGCTTCGAACCCAGAACTCACAAGTCACTCGACTCAAAACTCAATCACAAATCAAGATTGATTCAGAGATGGAGAGACAGCAGAGATTCGTAGAGAAAGTAAGTGAGAGATGCGAGCAAGAGAGCAAGGGATGGAGGATTGAGATGGAGGCCGAGACAGAGGGACGCGTGACTGAGACAGAGGCTGAGACAGAGGAAGAGGGAGGGACGTAATTCATCGGGAGACGAACAGAGAGAGATGCCAGAAGATTCAGTGCATCCATGATCCATCTCCTTCCCATCCTTGTCTTCTTTTTCTTTTCGATTTTTTCTTCCTTTCTTTTAATAATTTTTTTATTGTTAAAATTATTATTTTGACATTGACAACATTGCCCTTATTGTGATGATGGTGTTTAGATGGAAATTTTTCCCAGTTTCAAATTGACTTATTATTTGCAAATGGGGTACATTTTCAGCAAGTTTTCAAAATGGGTAATGCAAAGTGATAGTTTCGTTATACTGGGGGTATGCATTAAGTAATTAAGCCTAAAAAATATGTAATTTTTTTTTCTTTGGATTCATCAAAACCCTAGTATCTTTAGCAGATTGTGCTCACCACTGCTGATAGTGCGGCGACTATCTGGTTTAGATAGGGCATTAGATCATATGGCACAAGAGTTTGTGTTTGCTACTTTACCGTAGTCTTGTAGGTACTGGGTTTGAGCTTTGAGTAGCGCTATATTGTCTTGATATGTAGCAAGGCAAGTAAGTACATGAGACATATACATGCTCTGGAACTTCCACAAATTGACAGACTGTGTCAATGGGTTAGGTTCAAACCCTTGTAGCTAGGGGTCTCTTTTTTCACATTATTTTTGTTTGAAAATACTTATGATGTAAACAACGCCGTGATTCAGGCGGTTCAATTGATTCTTTTGACTGCACCGGCTCGATTTGTAGCGGCTTAGTGCAGCACTTGGCAGCAGCTCAATGTCACTGTTCCAAGCCTGCAAGCAACGCTTCAAGCATGCTGCTTTCTGTTTTTTTTTTTTTTTTCTTTGGGTTCAGTACAAACCCTAGCAGCAAAAAAAAAAATGCTTGGGTTCGTTCAATCACAGTAACTGCCTACATACTTGTAAAACAAGAAAAGAAATAACTTGCTGTAATAAAGGAGTGAGCTGCATGTGCCAAAGAAAAATAACTTGCAACCAACCATGTGAACTTTTGTTCACCATCTAATTATGGGTAGATAATCAATATAGTAACAAAATTGCATGAAAGAAGCTAATCTAAGCATGTGCTATGGCTGATTCTCAAAAGAAAAAATGTGCTATGGCTATGTGGAATATAAAACTCTGAAAGAGTTTAATACTACTTGTCCAACAAACATTATGTGTATTCTTTGTAAAAGAAAATATAATTGCAGATTTCTAATTACTATCAAAACGTTGGTTTCTAATTTGCACAAATACGACATAGCGTAATCCTTTTTTAGATCTCAAATATTGAGGGGCGTATAGATGTCTGAACGACCATGAGTTTGGCCATCCGACTTTCTGCTACCCTCATATTTCACCTAATTCATGTATGAAGAAGTGTAAAATAAAATAACTAGTACCTTTTTTGTTTGATCTTCTCTTCCGGTAGAGCGTGTTGATAACGTGTTGTAAACTCAAACATTGAGAAGAGACGAGGAACGGAGAGAGACAAGTATCGTAGGGAGAATTGTATTGATGTGTGTATTATTCTCCACCAAGACAACTTTTTATATAGAGTGTGGGAGTCAATCATATCAAGTATATAAGGCAGTACAATATACTGTGAATATTCACTAGTATCAATTACATATTTCATAACACACCAAACAATATCATTTTTTAGGGAAATCTAAATAATATCTTTGTGAATACCAAATAAATTAATATAATTAATCTGAATTTAACTACTTCAAAATTAATGAACTTAACATTATTAACTTATTTTCAGTTTTTTATAAATATGTAATTGTAACTTTGTCGTTTTTACTAACTTTATCATTTTCTCTCTCTCTACACTAAACTCCAAACAGTGATTTGGTGAGTTCTCGGTCATGGTCATGAATTCGAGTTTGGATTACTCTCTCTCCTCTATCGTTTCATCTTTGTGATCATCTACTACCACCTTGAATCTGCTACGTTCATCATAATAGTGTGTGGCTTTTTATATAACAATTTTTTTGAGGAAGAAAAAACAATTTTGTTACGACATCAAAAGCCACGCAACTCTAGACCAACAATACATTTACTTAGAACCCAAGTTTCTGTCAATGTAAAATGTAAATATTAAGTTCAAAAACAATGTTATTACAACATCAAACTAGAGACACTTATATTTGTTCAAAAGCAGAGGAAAAACAAAGGGAACTATCTACAAATAAATGTATATGGCGGTGATATGAGTGGTCGAGGTGATGGCTGGCAGTGGCGAAAATGGCAGCAGGCGGTGGTGAAAGTGCGATGGGCAGTCATGGTACCTGGCAGTGAACAAATAAAAGTGTTGGACTATCAGGTAAAAACTCTACCAACACCACCTCACCCACCCTGAATTTTGCTACTCCCCACCACCATTTTACCCACATAAATCTGATAGCGCACCACCTTCACCAATTCTGCCAACGGGAACTACGACAACCAAAAACTTCTACCACATGCAATCACCACAACTTCGACAACTTCCAAATAACCACCACACCAACACAACTTCCATTTGACAATTTACTGAGTGACATACAAGCCCGATAATTCAATTTCACCCAGCTATGGAAATTTGTATGTTCCCTCCAAAAAAATGCTCTGTTCTAGACATTTAGTGTGTGTCAATCACAATTAAAAATAGAATCATATGATGTTAAATTGAGAACATAATTTTGAAGAATAAGATGGAAATTTAGATCTAAATCTATTTGTGCTTTTGTGATTGTGAATAGATGAAGAGATGTAGGTGGTGTTGGGTGTGGTGTAGAAGTGGTTGTTGTCGCGGCCAAAAAAAGAGAGGGGGCCAGAGAGAGTGAGAGGGGTGAAGTAAGGGATGAAGATGATGAAAATAAAGAAAAGAAAATAGGTAGAAGGGTAAATTGGTATTTTACATTGCACCATCCATGACCGTCCATTTTCGTCCAAAATAGCGGTGTTTCCTGCCAAACACTAAACGCTAAGGGTAGTGTGTGCCTCTTTACTATCTTCCGAGGGTGCAAAGTGTAAATTACCCTTTTGTAATTAGTCAAAAATTTATCACAATTGAGAATTTATAATTGATTTATTATTTATTAAAATAATTGAAATGTTGTCATTTCTTAGGGGTGTACCACTCTATCCAACTGGATAACAGAAGGTTGCTAGATTGGAGATTCAAAAAACAGAGAAGGACACAGGCAAGGAACTTCAGATCTACTCAGAGAACAAATTCCCTACTGGTAAGAAAGCTCTCTCTAGCAAGTGGTTTATCAGTCATTCAACTAGAGGTTTATGGTTAGATGAGTTTGCATCTGCTCAAGTCTCTTACTGCAGTATGATTAGCATTATGTTGAATGGAATGAACTTGGAGTGCATTAAGAGACTAAAGCAAAGCTCTCTTTGGAAAATTCTTAATCCTTCAGAAAATGCATACACTAGGCTTTCCATACTGTTTTATTTGAATATGAATCAAATCAATACCCTGGGAGTAGCCATATCTTCTTGTAGGGGTTGATACGGATTACGCAGAGGAAATACAAATAATTATTTTGTTCAAGACCCTCCATGAATCGCAGTACAAGCCATCTTAACGTGGTAAGGGTAAAATAGTTGAGTACCTTGTTTGTCTAAATGATCATGTTAGGTAGAATGTTGTCCACGTATCTACGAGTATTCACACCTAGGATTGCACTGGAGTCCTTCCCACGTCTTTGTTCTAGCAACAGGAGGAATGAGGAAGAAGAATATCACGCAACACGAGGCACCAAGGAGCCGCGCACCTCACGAGGCTGATGCAATGGGGGGCGGACATCTAGGGTTTCGGCCCTAGTCTCTTGCTCTCTCATTGCTTTGTTATTTCTCACAATGATGAATCATTTTATGTAACAAAGTTAGGAATGCCTTTATATAATTAATAATTCCTTATTAACTACATATTTTCCCCAATACAAATCTTGTCCATACACGAATTAGTTCACCTTGCAAATTAGTCCTACTAACTTTGCTTGTGATTGCGTTTGGTTCCTTCTCTTTAATTAGTCCTACTAACTAATTCCCAAGTCCAGTTTAATCCATAGGGCGTGTGACCCCATAGGTTTCTACTTAGTTGGTAGTAACAATTACTAACATAGAGCGGTGCCTAGAAACACATCTATGTCACCCAACTAATAGAAATAGTCAGTGATACAATAAACGTACCTTGTGACCTACGTTAACGCATTGTATTATCCTTTTGACTCCATATACGGATTGGACACGAGACACGAATGTCACACTCGTATATCCAATCCATAGTTTCTCGATCCTGGGAATAGCCTTACCCATGCAGATAACATCAATATCCCATATTAATTTATCTGAGTCTGGCCAGACATTCCATAAGTGCTACCCCTCGAGTGGTCGTGGATATTTGCTACTGTTATGTGGGAGGAACACATCCTCTCTACATCACTGCCATCTCTCAGCTTGCTTTCTATTATATCTGATAACTGCCTTTATTGATACCAGTCACGGTGTAGTGTTTGACGATATAAAACATAATATTCTACAACTAGAGTATCTAGTGACCTCAAGTCTAAGGACCACAATACCATTTTCACTAAGAGAAGCACTTGTGACTTTCACATAACTTATATGTAGCCTTCTTGTGGTGGGTCATTCTAGTATGCCACTACCACTAATGCATATCCATGTTTAGACTTGATATTCCCATATCAATCTACCCACATACTAGTGTATAGCGATCGTCATGTTAATCAATATAATGGACTAGGGATATTTAAGATAAAAAACAATTACATTTTAAAGACTTCATTATATTAAATATCTTCATAAATTATACAATGAATGTTCTAGCCAAAAATAATGCTTATACTAAAATAAGATCGCCTCTAGGGAATATATTCCATTAACTTCCCACTTGCACTAGAGCCAATCTGATGCATCTCGTATTCTATAGATCTAGTGTGTCCTTCATGCTTGCGCTGAACAAGCGGCTTTGTATGTGGATATGACAGATTCTCGTCTGTACGAATCTTTCATATCTTCACATCTCCTCTATCGATAATCTCTTAGACAAGATGGAATTTCCTGAGTACGTGTTTGAATTTCTGGTGTGACGTTGGTTCCTTGGATTGTGGGATCGCCCCATACAACTCAGTGGAAGAGAAATATTTGTTGAAGATTGAATATTTATTGGTAAATGCTTGTCCCCCAGGAACTAGTGTCTCCAAAAATGCAACTCCAAAATGGCCGAGAGATGATGGTTCTTTGTCACCAGAACTTGTAGGCCGTTAGATGCTGTAAATTCTCAATAACAAAGATATATATATATATATATAAATATATATATATATATATATATATATATATAACAGTGTATCTATATCTTTTTCGTACATAATGTAGGTTGCGCATGTAAGCGAGTTTATTTACCTTTCACTATTTTTGCGATGTATTATAATCAGATCATATATGTAAGAAAGTTTATTTAAATCACTAGAAATCTATGCTTCACGGTAAAATCGTGGGGTGCTATATACCATAGGGCATCCTTAAGTTAATGGATACTTTGTATGGTAAGAATGCAACTTCAACAATTATGTAAATTCTTTGGTTTACTAATTTAATAATGCACATCGTGAACGTCTTAAAGGTAAGCCAAAACAGGATTTTCTTCTGTTGTAACATCATCTGCAAACATTTTTGACCTATCAATTTTTGCGTATTAGAGAATACTCTTTCTATTATTAATCTGACACAAATATGTATTTTGGGATAAAGTAGAGCAATGAATGTGGAATCAACTGTAATGAATATATTTTGGCGTATAAATTGGTACCTAATGTGTTGCACAATTATGTCGCTGTTAACTTATTCTATATACGTTGGCCAAATCGTCATTTTACATAATTTAAACTGTTTCCACATCACATCAGATGGTAGAATCAAGGGATAAAGAGAAGAAAAGACTTACATAATAGAGTAATTTTTTTCATTGGAGGGTAAAACGGGTATTACTGTGTTCCGTTAGTTGCCGTTAGTCATCGTCCACTAACAGGAGGGTTTTCGTATATCCTCAAACAAGAGGGGTATTTAATCCATACTCTGGAGGATGGTTTTTGTCTTTTATCCTTAATTTTAAGACTATCTATTGTCCCAAGAAAGTTTTTTCAAATTAGAGAAAAGAGCATTCATGCAATTACATTAGTCAAACTTGCCCATCGTAGACAAGTGGTTAGAGAGGTTGTATGAGACTGTAAAAGGTATGGTTGTAAATGGTATTCAGAGAAAATGGTGTGGCTCACTCAACTAAATGCCCTACTAATCAACACCAAGAAAAATAAACCCCGTCGTGTAATTATTACTGAAATGATATTTTTTTGCACTGAGCTAGAACGAGAATATGCAATAGGCAAGTAGTGTAAGGAGGGTCTTCTGTAAATGATAAGACAAAAACTTTTTTTAATAATAGAAGAAGAAATGGGAGAGTGAGTTCAAAATTTAAACAAATGTAAGTGAGATTTCTATAATTACCTTCACACAAAACCGGCGTATGTGGCAATTTATGTAATACTCCGTATTTTCACTAGGGGTAATATAGTAATTTGACGCGTTAATTAGTGTTGGGTTGCGAGTGATAGTTTGGGTATTTTTCGGGAATTTTATTAGACCGGAAGTTCGTGTAAGAATTTTAATTTTTCGCGATTTATTTTAATTTTTTTAAACGGGACGCGGTAGCAACCACCGCGATAACATGTACACTCACCACACCCTATCATCTTCAATTAACCATTTGTTTAACAAAATGAGAAAACCCACTTTTTCTCAGCTTTTTATTTCTTCTCCTTCATGACCACGCAAACCATCACCGCCGCTCCTCACCGCCCTCAAATCCTCCCTATAAAAGCCTCACACACCCTGCCTCCTCCCTCCACACAACCACCAGCCACCACTCTCTCTCTCTCTCTATCATCTTTGTCTTCTCCGGCAACAACCACCACCACAACGAACTTCACCACCATCACCTTCAATATCCTCTCTGCCTCATCTCTCTTTCCCTCTCTGTGTCGCTGAGGAGCAGAGGCAAGCAGTAACAACAACGGGAGAAGCCACCAGACACCACCGCCACTGCCGCCGTCGGGAAAGCCACCCGAAGCCTCTACCACCACTGTGGTCTCTTCCCACTTCACCTCTATCACTTTCTCGATCCTCCCCTCTCTGTCCAGAACCCAGAAGAAGAAACTGAAACCGAGCAACAACAAGCAGCGGCAGTAGCTGAAGATCTCCGTCTAACACAACTACACCCCATCCCTCTCTCCCGGTCTCTATAGTCTCTAAGGGTCCTGACCAGCCTCCAGAAGGTCTTAGACGCGGCCAAAGACCACCCGATCCGCACCGGCGAAGCTCCATTTCCTGCAGCGACTTTCGACGACTCGACCCGTCGCGTTCTTCGACCATTTAGCGCGTTTCTTGACTTGGGTATGGTCTAAACCTTCTCTTTGTTCACTATTTACCGTCAATATTGTTTCTTGATAGCTAGGATATGCATTTGGATCGAGATGGATTGTGCTTGTCGAGAGTTCGTGTATGGGGGGTAGTTCATGTTACTTTCAGAAACTATTTGGGGCAAGCGCTACCTTTTAAGCAAACTTTGGTGGGGTTATTTGTGCTTTAATATGACTTTAGGGTGTTAGTTATAGTTTATGATTTCACATTCATATGCTTAATTGTTTAAGCACCCTATTAGATTTATTTCAAGAAAATTAAATAAAATATTTAAGAAAACAGTTGGAGTAAATATTTTTCATGAAAAAAATAATAGTAATAAGATAATATAAACACTTGTATATATATATATAATGTTGTTTTGATAAATTGTCAATTATCACCTTAGCTTTACTTAAATAAATAGTAAATCTTGTTATCAATAAATATTATTAGCAAATGAAATAGTTTTGTTTTAGAAATAATCTTTAAATGTTACTTGTCCGCTTTGATAAATATTTACAAGTTTTTCTTTAATTACTTAATGTTAAATTTTTTTCTAAATTATTTCTTTATAATAATAATAATATAGTTGGAAACGGGAATTCGTTGGGGTTATTGAGATAAACTTAGATCCGACCTAGATTAACAATCATGCAGCTGTTTACTTAGAAGTAGTATCGTATAATTACATATTTGTGAATTCTAGAAGACGGATTCGTGGACATCGGCTTCATCGATCAACCTACGTACTAGCTGCCAAGTCAAATAAGGTGAGATTACATGCTTAGCCTTGTCTGCCTAGCTCATTTCGTGTCAGATTGCGATTTCTATTTTCTGTCTCAAAATATAATTTTTATTATTTGTTTAAACTTGTCAAGTATTTGAACTGTTGGCTACTGTTCTTGATAACTTTCACGCGATAATTAATATTCCGTTGATGATGTAAAGTGGAAAGGATTCGCATGTACCGGAACCAGTTCGGGTTTAATCCCCTGGGCACAGGTCCCTAAAATCATTACGGGTGATGATTCCCTGGGCTTTGTCCCTAAATATATGGCACTACGTGCACCCCGACTCCTTTCCCCGTAGGTTGGAATACTGCTTCTAGATACCACTCCTTTGATTGACGCTCTTAGGAGGGTGTTGCAACACTTAAGGTCTAGAATGTCTGATGTGGTCACTGGTCTACCCGGGTACTGTGAAATGAATAAGCGATGATTTGACTGCATGGCTGGCTTTATTATTATTGGGATGCCCTTTGTTGGCAATACTATATCCGGTTACTCTGCATCACGATTGAATTATTGATTTCTATTTTGAGACGATTCTTAATTTGCACTGATGTTTATACCGTTGCAACTCTGATAAGATTTTACTTATTCTCTGCCATTTTCATTTTATTTAACTTGTGTCCCAGCAGTTTATATTATCTTTCCTGTTTTACATGCTAAGGTGTAGCTCACTCAGTATTTATTGCTGACTTTCAAAACTGCGGTTCATGTTGTTTTCTTCCCACCGCAGGTCTAGGAGCTGGAACTTAAGGAATAGAAGGGGCGCGAGACTCACCTAGACTGATAACGTCACACTTAGTATATAATGTTGTTAGGTTATCGTGTAACAATAAGCACCTTTTATATAAGACTATTTGTTTAATGTTTAATATAATAAGATTTTGTTGTGGATTATATTGCTTTTGATCTGCGCCACTTCTATTAAGCATCGCCCTCCCGGTATTGTCCCGAGCCAGATAAGGGGGTTGTTGCAATTTATCATTTTACAACACATGTTGTAATCACCTACGTACCTTCCAAAACGGGAATATTGTCATGGGAAAAATTACCATTGCAGGCTAGCGGCTTTAAATATGATTGAGTCGTGTACACGACAAAGGTAAATATGCAATTACATAGCCAAGCATGCATGTTGGATTCGTTGAATCCTGTTATAGCAACTATAGAGGTTCAGGTAAATCTTTGCCTATAAATGTTTTAGAAACCAAAACAATCTCTTTATGATTTGCCATTTTGTTTACCCATTTTTCTTTTGTTAATTCTGAAATTAAGTTGCTTCCTCAGTACTCAAATGATGACGCCTGGAATGGGAAAATGATATTTGCAATGAAGCACAACATCCCATCTATGAGAAGTCTCTGCCACCCATTTTTCAGCAGATCGTATCTTTGTTCCCCTCTATTGGTCCAATTCAAATAAGTTGGGAAAACATGTTATAATAAGGGTAAATCATTAAAATGACTTGGTTACTTGCTGTGTTATCTTATATTGTGATAATTTCACCACATACTTTATTTGACCCTTATTTCTTGTCTAGCAGGATGACGTATTATGACCCCTGCCTATGGACTGTGGTTGATACAGCTTACTTACACCAGGAATTTTCCTTAATTTATATAGAACGCCTTGCTGATTTAGAGGATATATGTTTGAGAATTCTAGATGACGCTATGGCTGACTTTTACAATAACTATACTCATAATCCCTATAAGGATGTGACGAGGCTAGATGGGAGGTGTATGATGAAATGCATTGGAAAGTTCAGCCTTTGATTTTCCAAAGAAATGCCTTCTCTCATTTGTACAAGGAGGTACGTGCCCATATTTTCTTCTTCAAAAAACTGTCTCCCAAATCAGTGCAATTGATCAACTTTCTTCTTCTTTGTCTAGCAACTAAAGCTTGGCAAAACCAATATTGAAAGAGTTGATAACTTGATATTTGCAATTTTCCCTAAGTAGCCTCATTGCATTGTTTTATTAACTAACTAATACTTAACCTTCAAACTTTCATGCAAATACGGTATAGAACTACATTTTGCATAAGAAGACAGCCGATTAGAGATGGAAAGATCAGTATATCAGCAATTTGGTAGTCGTAGTATACATCTTAGGAAGATTTTGGTACCTTACAACTCTTATGTTCTTGGATGCATTTGTGCAAATGATCCTCTCTCCTTATATGCAAGTCCTTCCCCATGGAAGTATCTAGAGATCTTCTAATCCAAACAATTAAGATCAAGTTGCCTAGAACCTTCCTACCCCTAATGGCCGAAGATATTTACAAGTGAACGTTCTAAAGAGTCATATACATCCATGAAGCCTTAAAGTACAAGAACGCTCTAGAAAAGAGGCTATGAGGTAGGGATGGCAACTGATCGGATTCGGATCGGATCTGCCTATATCCGTATCCATATCCGAATAAGAAGGGTAGTTCCATATCTGATTCAGATCCAACCGGATGTTCACCGGATTCGAATCGAATTCGAATCGGATCTAAAGTACAAGATCCATATCCGATCCGAAAATCCACGAGACACAAATCGGATCGGATTGGAGTCGGATTCAACAACAAGAATACATAAAAAAATACGACAACGACAAAAAAGATTTAGTTCAAAATCAACAAGACCTTCACAAATTGAAATTCACAATCACATGAAATGTCGCACAAAACATCAGTACACCACTTCATCCACAAATGTAACCAAAATTAACACACAAGAAAGTTGTCCTAAATCATTGTTCATTGTTCATAAGTCTGTGATTTATGTGAGATTAGGGTTAGTAGCACAAGAAGGAAATTGAATTTAGAATTTGATACAGTAATATGTATATTTATTATTCAATGTAACTTTTAGGGGCATTTTTATGAAATAGGAAGTATTTGCATTGGATCGGATCGGATATCCAACGGATATGCACTAAGTTTCAAATTCGGATCCATATCTGTTCGGATCTTGTTCGCATAATCCATATCCGACCCATTTTATATTGGATTAGATTCGGAATCGATCCATTCAGATTGGATCACTCGGATCTCTGGTCGGACCGGACCAAATTTCCATCCCTACTATTGGGTGGGCTAAGTGGGATATGACACATCTACACGAAATTTAATGTGTACCCTAGCAAGTATACAAGATCGTCAAGTAGTACCAGTAAAGTACCGGGAAATATCGTTCCCGCGAGGATACGTTCTGATTTTCTACCTAAGAATCAATTTCAAGTATTTGAATTGAAAATGAGGAGTGTTGATTTGTTTAATTTTTCACCCCAATCAAGCTACGTGAAATTTAAAAAATTGACTAAACTAATACTTTTGATTAATTGTTGTTTGTTGTAAAAGATCTGATGATCTGAGGAGACTGGGTATTTTTTAGGTCCCCTAGGGTCCTTAAACAATTTGGGTCATGATGAAACACACTACCCAACGTCTAGTCAAACTGGGTAATAGAAACTACAATTATCTCTCGATTGCATGTAGTTTTATGTAAGACTAGTCGCTAGGTCCACTCGGTCCACTATGCCTACCGTTACATTCTATTCGGTTAGCTATCTCTGTTTATCGGGTCTTATCGGCCCACCGATGTACTAAAACTTGGCTAATTCAACTGAATCTACCCTCTCAAGGCCATTCAAACTCTTATCGCCTCTCGATCTCAAAAAATATAGAAGGAACTTGTGGTATTTAACAAATTTGGGTTCAAATCGCTCTCACGCCTTCATCCTAAAATCTAACACTCTCGGGTGATCAAGTTGTACATGGATGATATGAAGAACAAGAACACAAATATTACACTTGAGCATTGAAAAATACTAAGTCAGTAAAATGTGAATCAAAACATGATTCTGAAAAAAACGACTATGTAAAAACTCTAGGTTATCCATAGAAACTCAGTATGAAAAGTTTAGCTAGGCATAATCTTGATAAACATCGCAAAGTTTTCCATGCGAATAGAAAAATAAGGGATGTAATGATTTAAACGAAAAATATTCAAAAACGAACGAATCCTTCCTCGAAGCTCTCCCCCGTACGGTCCATTCCTCTTGCCATGCTTCAATGAATGTGTTCTAAGGTTCCTAGTTCGATAGATATGCTTCCTTATTGACAAGGTCTCTAAAGTTGCCTTATGACCCTTCTAGTCCGTAGCAGCTTTCAGACAGCTCGTACGAGCTCACCTACCATCTCGTACGATCTCCAAATTTTTCCTTCAACTTGTACGAGCTCCCCAGAACACCTCGTGCAAGATGGGGTAACTCGTTCATATTACAGAAACCTGAAAATAGCTCGTACGAGCTCTTCCTCCATTTTTTTTCAAGTATGGAGCTCGCAGGATCTCCATAATAAACTCGTACGAGCTCTTCTCCTCCATTTCTCTTTTTATTCTTCTTTATCTTGCTCCTCTTGATTCCTTGCGAGTTTCCAAGTTTCCGAAGTTCATCCTTATGCTCCATCGTGATCCTCAAGCCCTGATCTCCTGTCAAAACAACAAGAACACAACCCCAATTCATATCTACGTAAGGAAAAACCAAATCCCTGCGTAAAAATTCCGTATTATACTCTCAAGCTCATGGAACTCATGTAACAAAATATGCTCAAATAAGCAAAGAACGAAGCCATATTCACTCATTATGCTCACAAACGGTAAGAACATTGATTGAATACAACTCCTAAATGGAGCTATCAACATCCTAGGCCCAAAGTAGCCTAAATCCAAGGAGTCCGGATCCTCTAGCTCAGAGGCATCAACCAAGAATGCTCCTAGGGAGGCTTCACCGGAGACAGGGAACAAAGTCGAATTTGGACCTTGAATGATTACAGCTCAAATGAAGAATATGCACATCAACCATCCACGTGGAAAGAAGAGGGGGAGTAAATGAGTAATCAAGGTACGCGGGGTGGGGTGAATGATGTCATAGTTTCAAATGCCTCTGATCTGGGCTCTCGATTGGTAGCGCTCTCAACGGCTGAGAGTATCGGGGATGGTGTAACCGAGAGTAGGGGTTCTTTTTCTTTTCTGTTGCCCTGGTGTCTAAGGTTGAGCATCGTGGATTCATGAAGAAACTAAGGGGAATCCACATGAAGGGGGTAATATTAAATACTAAAATCGGAAGGGGGGCAAAGTAATCCCTAATTTCAACCATTCAATTGCTCCTCTGCACACAATTGATTTCAATCCATTTCCAGCGATACTCAACTTTCAGCAGATAAGGACGGGGTGGAGCATGGTCCGGCTCTGAAGAGTTCCGCTCCAATAAAAGGGCGTGTAGGTACCGTTAAGTCCCAAATGGCTCCCTCCAACACTAGTCACGGGGGCTCAATGGATCGATCTACTAAAACTCTCTTGACGATGGATCGAGCTGTCCTTGGTGGGTCCAGGAATAATTCTGGAGTTGGAATTGACAATTCCTCTTCGCATGAGATTGATCATTCAAGCATTCCGGAGTTTTGAAATGACAGGGGGTCTATCCCCTTTGAGTTTACTAAACCGTCTAATCACTTAACAACTCTAAACTAAGCCTTGGTAACGCTGATACTGTAAGATCTGTTTTAGATCTCTATTTTTCCTCAACCGAATATGTTATTATTCTGGTTGAACCTAGGGTTTCTAGTGAGCATTTGAATCGAGTTTCTCGTCGTTCTTGGTTGGATAAAGTCCATTGTGTTGAGGCACATGGTTTCAGTGGTGGTATATGGCTCTTGTGGGATAGTTCTACTATTGAAGTTAAATGTGTTGCTTCTACTTCACAATCTATCTCTGGCATAAGAATGCCA
Organism: Linanthus parryae; assembly: GCA_023055425.1. NCBI lineage: Eukaryota > Viridiplantae > Streptophyta > Magnoliopsida > Ericales > Polemoniaceae > Linanthus > Linanthus parryae. Next base: position 87,083,453 of record JALGPY010000004.1, on the reverse strand, counting down.
GAGATAGATTGTGAAGTAGAAGCAATCTATCTCTGGGGAGGATCTCTGGAGGTACTTGACTGAGCTAGCTCAATTACATACTCTACATTGGATTTTAGTAGGAGATTTTAATAAGGTCATTTCTACTTCTAAGAAGAGAAGAGGGAGGCATATTTTCCATAAAACTTGTTCTCATATTCTAGATTGATTTAACCAGTGTCAGATTCTTGATATAGGTTCTTGTGGTCCAAAGTTCACGTATTCAAATTCTCAGTTTCAGGAAGGGTCATCAGGCAGAGGTTAGACAGAGCCTTGTGGAATAATAGGTGGTTTTTTTTGCTCCTAGAAGCTTTTGTAAACATGTGACAAGGGTGAGCTATGATGATCATCCTCTCATTATGTGAGACTCCTATTGCCTGCTTCCACTTTGAAACCTTTTAGGATGGAGGCTAGCTGGTATTTCTAAAGATAATTTTGTTATGTTGGTGGATCAACACTGGGAGTATGTTTCGTCCATTCCTACAACTATTGTTGTCTTTATACAAGATGCAAAGGTGTGGAACGAGAGGGTCTTTTGGAAATATCTTTGCAAGGAAAATAAAGTTGGAAGCTAGGATTGATGGTGTTCAAAGGTCCTTGGATTTGAAAGATAAAGGTTTTTTTTTTTTGACTAAGTTGGAGGCTCATCTCAAGCATCAATTCAATCATGTGCTTCTTCAAGAGGAACTATTTTGGTCTAAACAATCTAGATTGTCCAAGCTGCTTTTGGGAGAGAAAAACACTTAAAAACTTCATCTCTCCACTTTTGTTTGGAGAAGTAGGACCAAGGTGGATATGGTTAAACTGGAAAATGGTATTTGGTGGAATGATGTGGATACTTCGAAAGATAAAGTGGCTTCCAATTTTATGAAGCTTTACAGTGATGCTTCTTCTAATGTTGTTTATGATTTGGTTTGTACTGGTGGAGTACTCATATATAGAGGATGCCGTTTAGTATTAGGCTATCAATATTATCACAAATCTTAAAAATAATTTAACCCAGTGTATGCATCAGTAATCAAGAAAGAAGAGAACAGCGCAAACAACCGGAATTGAAAGGTAACAATACTCGTGTGACTTGTACAGGATAGAGACTGGCTTAAAAATTACAGTCAGAAATTACAAAAAAAAGGAGAATTTATTCGCACAACAACACCATATAGCTGACCATGTGTCATATACCGGTAGAAAAGAACAAACACAATGTCATGAGGAACTCCCACTGTTTCATGTCATCTTAAGGAGGCACTTGGCTTGACAGAACAACATCCTCCCTCCGTCCCATTTTTTTTGTCTTGTTTGAATTTTCACACATATTAAGGTAGTGAGAAAATATGGGAAGAAATGTCAAAAAAAATTAATGGTGATAGTACATGTGGATCGGTGAATCCGTATAAAAAGACTAACAATAATGTAATTAATGAAGGGTAATAGTGAAAAGGTAGTGGTAAAAAGTAATTTTAATCTGAGTTTCATCCTCAGTTCAGCAATACTCTGTGTCCTTTCCTTTCAGGTTTTCTTCTCCATTAACAAAGTTGATTAATGCGTTCCATCTTCTCCGTCAGATAAAGTGCGAATTAGAGAGTGTTCAAATTTGATATTCTATTTTCTTGAGAAAAAGACGAGACAAAAATTAAAATTGTTCTTCAGTGTACAATTAACCAAAATATTCATATTTTGAACGTAATCCCAAACGAATGCATGATAACAAAAGCCCAAAATGATAACACACCTGCATATTGGTATGATAACACACCTGCATATTGGTAAGAATTATCGCCGCAATTACATAAATGAAATCGTAACCTAACATTAAAAATAACGAAAAGTTCGTAATTTGTCAAAATTGAAAGAAACACACTCGCTAAACCCTATACACAGACTCTTCTAAATCCAAATTTTTTACATACATTGGTCGTTGATTGAAGTTCTGATCTCGGAAGAATATGAATTTCTTTGTGAGCTACCGATAATAATCTTGGAGTTGTGGAGGCAGATTGATTAATCTCCCAAGAACAAAGTAGAGAGAGTAAGAAATTTTGTATGAGACTAGAATGATCTCATAGGAAATTGACACAAGAACCATTGCAACGTTAGAATGCAATTACGAGGATTGAAGTTACTAAAAAAAGATGGACGCACAGTAGAAATTGTAGAAAACGTAGATAACAATTTTAGAGAGAGAAGAAGAAGAAGAATCGCAGTCACGATCTTCATGGTAGATTGATAGTTTTTTTTTTCTGAGATTGGTAGATTGGTAGTTGAATTTTCTTAAGTAGTGGGTTGACTAACAGATTAGAATTTATATTAGTAGAATTTAGACAGGGAACTAGGAGTAACTATTAAAACATTTACTTTTATAATGTACTAACATACCCCTGATTTTTGGAAAATGGTGCCCTCCCATATATTGGTGCCCTAGCAAGTACTTAAATGGCTTACCCTTTAAGCCGGCTCTGGATGACAAACAGGACAAACAAAATGAGACGGAGGGAGTAAGATTGATATATATATATATTTTTTTTTTTAATTGCACACACCTCAACTTATATCATCAAGCTTTTTAATTACCAGTTGCAAAGATAATATTATGCATCTCTAAGCACACTTTTTTGTGCTCCTGTTTTGTCTAGCTGATCAAAGGTCAGTACCTTTAGCATGAAAGCACGGGTAATTTACACTTTGTAACCCTGTATTAAGGTAAATAGGCAAAGACTATCCTCACTGTTCATGAATTGACATTATACACCCCTATTTTTTATGGGAGGTAACGGAAGTTAACGGGAAAGCGTAACATATTTACCCACGTACTTTATTCAATAATTAACTCCTCACGTGTTTTTTTTTGCAAACAACTCCTCACGTGTTGATAGAGAGTATCCTCTCTCTCTCATATCAAGAACTCAGCAATAAAAGAAAAAGAAATAAAAAAAATAAAAATCGATGCTTAACAAAATCCAGTCCCATAACTAAAAAACCAACCCCAAATCAGCCCAAAACTGTTCGTCGGCAACCACAGCGCCAGCAAGTGCGCAACCATATCGTCGTCCCACTCGTGTCCATCACCACCGCGGTAGCTCCCTCAACCATCATGAAACTGAAACAAACCCACAACCATTTCAACCCTCTCTATCATCTCCGAGCGTAGGCAGTAGAAATCAACCCTAAACAGAGCATGAAGATGAGAGGCAGAGACTCGCACCCAATAACTTAGTTTGAGACAAACCCCATACCGAATCGAGGGACTTGCTGGGTGATGCAATACCAACTTAGAAAACCCAGATTCGATTCGAACGGACATATTTAGGATTCGCTTTCAGCGGATTACGGAGTTATCGTTTCAGTTCACGATTGATTGGGGCTCGATTTGAGAGTATTTAATTGAGTGGCGGAAACGAAGTTGATGATAGGTGAAATTTTTTACAGCGATGAGGAAGACTCGTGAAGGGTAATTTCATCATAAAAAAGTTTATGTTAGAGACACATTTGATGTAGTAATACATAGAGTTTTATAGGGTTAAAAGGGACATTATATGGTGTTTGAGGGTAAATTGGGTATCCAACAAAGATCTGATAATGGCCCCCACAACAAGTTAACGACTATTAACGGAAGAGTACAATCTGTAAATATTTTAACACATAAAAGGGTGTTTCATGCCAATTCATGAACAGTAAGGATAGTCTTTGCCTATTTACCATAATATAGGGGCAGAAAGTGTAAATTACCCATGAAATCGCATCTTATCCAGTATGACCGGCAAAAGATTGAGAGAAAGTTTGAATCCCTTGAGGTTGAGGCCCATCTTAGAAACATGTGACACTCAACATAATGAAAGCATATTTTTTCCATCCAAGGACATTTTCATTATTGCTATCTTTTTGAAGGAAGGACATGATCAATCACATACATATATACAACATGAATTATAGCGGAAGATTCATGTGTTTACCTTGTCTTCCTTAGCTCCTAACGCAGCGGATGATCATAGGATGCTTGCTTTCACGTGCCCACCTTGCTGCCACAGTCTGGCTCGAATCACTAGGACGAAAGCTCTGATCCACACCAAGTTCCACCAATGGAGGCTAGTAGGAGAGAAAGGCTAGGATTTCTAGAACTGTATTTTGAACAGCACGTGATCTCTACACAGTAGTGTATTATTTTGTCTCACATATCTCATATCTCATATGATAATGTGTAAGAGGCTGTCTCCTTATATAGACAGACTTATACCTAGTTTGCACATAATCCCCTAGAGTTTGTACCTTTGCCATTAACCCCACAGGTTTAAGCATTGTTGTAACTAACCCCATAAAATTAAGATAATTGCATTGGGCACCCCACATGGGCGCACCAAATGCTAACACTTTTCAATAGCCGTGTCTGATCTCAAGGCTATATACTCGTATGTTGGAAAGAAAGCTTTCTATTTTTATACAGAGGACAAAAGCATAAACAAACATCTCTGCTCTACAAGCTGCAACATACACATTGGTCATAACTGCTAACTTTCAAGTGAGGTATAGTTATCAGAATCAAATTATTGCGGCTTCAACTCCAAGAATTTGACAAACCTCAGAAATTGGCTATCAAAATTAAGAAGAAAAGTCCGATGAAAGCCTCAATAGTAACCAAAACTGACAGACCAACGAGATACTTCACCCCTTTTGTCTTAACTCCTATGTTGTAACAAAGTTAGTTAAACTTGCAAGTCTGCCACCATCTTGAGCTTAGGAGGACTTTGATCTGCAAACTTTTAGCTCGGATAGGACCTATTCTGTTCTGATCAAACTCAAGCTTTCAGAGTACCTAGACGGGTTGAATTGTTAACACGTCTAAATGGAACTCATGTCTTAAAATCCTTTTTAATGCCGTATCATGACTTTGGGTGAACCAAGGTTAAGTGAGAAGGCAGAACGACGAAGCTATACTACTCTGCCATCTCCTAGTTGGAACCCAATAAGAGAATTATAATGTTCCAGGTGATCAAAGCTTTTATGAAATTTAAAGAAAAAACGCTTATAGAGAAGGACGAGGAATTCAATTCAGGATCTCAGACTAAAAGTAATCCATGAACACTGACACTTCTCCAATCAATTTATTGAACCAATCCTGAAGCATAACTCCGTTCTCACCTCCACCAAAAATGGTTACATTACTCCCTGAATTACAAGCCTAATACTTTTCTATTTTCACAAGACCTATGCTACAAATTTGCTCTAGCTGTCGTGCACAAGGATATTTAGGTTCAGAGTAGTATACTAACTTAAGTACGGTAGTTATTTTGCATTTTCCATAAAAAATCCTGGAAGGCTATGAGAAGTTTCTCAAATACCTGTGAGAATTCCATTTATTTATAGCAAGGCCACTTTGCATTAACTCGCTTTTTTCAATTACAATTTCTGAGAATAAATTGAGTTTCATAGTCCATTCTCATTGTTCAAGGTCAAAAGGAGTCCCCTTATCATCAATTAAAGGCCAAGATATATGAATCATCTTGGTCAATTTATCGACCTGTTTTTTCAATTGTGCTGTGGACTTCCTGTAGAAAAACAGTTCTCACCAAAGACTACCGTTTTCCCTCCACATTTTTTATATTAATAATCCAGAAACCTTGGTAAGAGGAAAGCCAAATCAACCACAGCTACAACAATCCGGTTTCCCAAATTTTAGCAACATGAAAAAGACAAAAATACCGGAGAAGAAACACAGCCCAGACCAAACATAGAGTCCATGTGCGCACGCAGCCTAGGTGTGTTTCTTTAATTGACTATTTGAACAAAAAAAAACGTAAAAACCAACTATCGAAAAGAAGAACAAGTAATGCAATGAGGAAATCCTAGGGAGTCATATGATGAAAGGTACAACTTTAGCCTTTGAAAATCTTCCATATTTTCAAAATAACTTATAGAACTTTTGACAGAAAACCCCCTCGCAGTTTCGCCTCACTGACACTTAACTACATGTAGTTTTGTTTTCACTAACTTATCGTCTCTGCCGTTTATAAAATTGCGACACTTATGTCAAAATGGACTAACACCGTTAACTTCCGTTAAATAAATATGAATAAGAAAAAAGAAGAAAAAACTAAAAGAAAAAGAAAATAAAATTGGAAGAGAGAAAAACGAAAAACAAAAGAATAGTAAAAACAAATAAGAAAATACCACATTGTCTATTTTAAAGTATTAAGATACTAAAATGCCACCCAGTCATCTAACGGAAGTTAACGGTGTTAGTCCATACTGACCTAAGTGTCGTAATTTTACAAACTGCAGAAATGATAAGTGGTAAAACCAATACTGCTTGTAGCTAAGTGTTGGCGAAACAAAACTACAAGGTGGTTTTATGTCAAAAGTTCTAACTTTTATGATACTTTATTATGCATAAATGGATGACATCTAGTCTGGGAGAAAACTACATACCATGCCAGCACTTTCATTATCATGTCACCCGTGAAACTTGGTGACTGGTCAATGACTGTAGCTTTGAGACTGCGGTTTTCCCCGGGCTGTCTAAGAGCAGAGAATGTGAAGAACTTAATCTTCTGACTAATTCCATCCCCGCGTGGAAAATATAAGTATATCAGACAGTAAATGTTCCCTGATAAATGAGCCACCATTTGGGAGTTTGGATAACATTTGGCCAATCCCTTTCTTGTGTTTTCAAAACCATCAACAGGAAGGTATGCACTTGGTAATCTAGGAAAATCATCATAATCGTCATCAACAGAATCATCATCAGAAAAAACAGGGTAGTTAGCAGGATCAAGTGTACGTAAACCCTCATACTCGTCTAGGTCGTCTGACTTCAATGACGTGTCATCTGACGCAGTGGAAGCATTATCTTCATTCGAACCACAATCTGGAATTATTTCTTCTGATGATGGTGTGACTTTGTGTTCGTCAACCTCAGAGTTCAAGTCACAGGCACGTACTTCCATGTTGCGACGACATGCATATACCATCATGTTCTCATCAACAGGGCTAATATTTTGCGACCGACATTGGTTCATGAAGTTTTTAACTCTAGGTTTGACATTGGAAACGTCAAGTGTCTCCCAGATTCTCCGACGAATAGAATAGGAATAGTACTTCCATGTCCCTTTTGAAAGATCCGAAAGACCGACATACAAATTTTGATCAATGACTGCATGAGATCTGATTGAAGGAGCATAGAACGTGGAGTAATCTTCCAAGAATGGAGGATCAGGAAGGCTCTGCCATCCAAGACCAGGAGAATTCGGGTCGAAGCATTCGAAAGTAGGATTATTTTGCTTGTGATTTTCGAGGGGACCCATGCCGGCAATGGCGTAAATCAGGCCATGATAATTGAAAACTACAGGGTTAGGCTTATCTCCTAGTGTTTGTCCGAGTTCCACGGGAAATTCATCCCTGATTCTCCAGTCCTTTAAGTCCCAGATCTTGACATCCTTGGGAGACCTTTCGCATCTACCTCCAACAGCAAATAGCTTTGTACCAGATACAGCAAAACCCATGCCGAATGTGTTTTTGTGGTTAAAAGAGAAGAGGAGTTTGAACTTCATACCATCTTCGAAGCCTAGGGCGTACACTAGAAGCTGGTCATTGCAATCTGTAGAGCGCATTACTAGTATGAGATCAGGGAGCTTCTCATTCCTCTCTTCAACAGAAACCTCTGTAGACATCCTCCTGCCAACTTCAACTTTTTTTTTTTTACTTGTTCATCGGGGCGAAAGTGCTTGATAAGCCCTAAAAGGCTAAAACCCTTTAATAGAGTCAAACACGCTTTAGAAGATAACTCTTGTGATGAGAAGGCATTGGGACAACCCGTGTCTGTGCCAAACACGCTCTAGAAGATTCCTCCAGTAAAGAATTTTATTTGGACCTTTTTGGCGAGCAGGCTCATTATTTTGATGCAACTTTTCTTTAAAAAAAAAAACTATAAATAGAACTGAAATAAAGTATTTATCACGTAATTGCCCGAAGAAGAAGTAAAAAAAAAAAAAAAAAATTGAAAGTTCGCAGAATGTCTACTGGGGCGTGTGTTGATGTGGTTGATTCCAGGAATGAGAAGCTCCCTGATCTCATACTAGTACTGCGCTCTACAGACTGCAATGACCAGCTTCGAGTTTACGGCTTAGGCTTTGAAGATGGTATGAAGTTCAAATTCCTATTCTCTTTCAACCACAACAACACATGTGGCATGGGTTTTGTTGTATCTGGTACAAAGCTATTTGCTGTTGGAGGTGACTGGGACAGGTCTCCTAAAGATGTCAAGATCTGGGATCTAAACAACTGGAGGATCAGGGATAACTTCCCTCATGAACACGGACAAACCCTAGGTGATAAGTCCGATGCTGTGGTTTTCCAATATGATGGCCTGATCTACGCCCTTGCAGGCACAGGTCCCATGGAAAATCACAAGCAAAATCATCCGACTTTCGAATACTTGGACCCGGATAATCCTGGTCTTGGATGGCAGAGCCTTCCTGATCCTCCATTCTTGGAAGATTACTACAATTTCTTTATCAAATCTCATTCAGTCATTGATCAAACTTTGTATGTGGGTCTTTCACATCTTTCGAAATGGACCACATCCAAGTACTATTCCTATTCTATTCGCCGGAGAACCTGGGAGACACTTGACATTTCTAAGGTCCAACCTAGTGTTAAAAACTTCATGAACCACTGTCAGTCGCCGAATATTAGCCCTGTTGATGAAAACATGATGGTGTATGCCTGTCGTCGCAACATGGAAGTATATGCCTGTGACTTGAACTCTGAGGTTGACGAACACAAAGTCACACCATCACCAATTATTCCAGATTTTCGTGCTGATGAAGACGATGCTTCCACTGCGTCGGATGACTTGTCATTGAATTCGGACGACCTAGAAGAGTACGAGAGTTTGCGGACGCTTGATCCTCCTAAATACCCTGTTTTTGCTGATGACGTTTCTGATGATGATTTTCCTAGCCAGTCTTTTTTACCAAGTGCATTCCTTCCTGTTGATGGTTTGGCAAACATAAGAAATGCATTTTCCAAATTTCATCCGAACTCCCAAATGGTGGCTCATTTATCGGGGAACATTTACTGTCTCATATACTTCTTTTTATCGTCCAGGATTAAAAAGAATCAGAAGATTAAGTTCTTCACATTCTCTACTCTTAGACAGCTCGGGGAAAAACACAGTCTCAAAGCTACAGTCATTGACCAATCACCAATTTTCACGGTTGACATGCTAATGAACATTCGGGCATGGTATGTATCTTTCTACTTAACTTAATGTCATCATTTACGCATAGTAATGTATCTTGTATGTTATTTCGTCAATATGGAAGATTCTCGAAGGCTAAAGTTGTCCCTTCATCGTCCTCTCTATGGTATATGACTCCCTGATTTTTAAGTTATTTTGTTCAACTAGTCAGTTTAGGGAAACAAACCTAGGCTGCTCGCGCACATTGACTCTATGTTTGGTCTGGGCTGTGTTTCTTCTCCGGTAGTTTTGTCTTTGTCATGTTGCTCGAATTTGGGAAACCAGATAGTTGTAGCTGTGGTTGGTTTTGGCTTTCCTCGTACGAAGGTTTCTGGATTATTAATATTAAAACAGTGGAGGGAAAATGGTAGTCTTCGGTGGAAACTGTTTTTCTAACTCGACAACACAATTAAAAAAAACAGGTCGATAAATTGACCCAGATGCTCACAGGTATTTGTGATGTACCTCTCATACCTTCCAGGTTTTTGATGGAAAACGTAAAATAACTACTGTACTACTCTGAACTCTCAACCTAGATATCCTTGTGAAGGACAGCAAGTGAAAATTTGTAGCATAGGTCTTATCAAAATAAAAAAGTTACTAGGCTTGTAGAGACACTGCATAGACAGAAATCCAGGGAGTGATGGGAGGCGTATGCGGTTGCTAAGAATACATTATGTTGGAGTGAATGTCTTCAAATTTAGATACTATAAATAACACAAAGATTAGCTTTGATGTTGGAGGTTTTCATCTGGATGTTAACTTCAAAGCCTTGTGGGATAAGTCGAGGTGCGTGCAAGCTGGCCCGAACACCAAAGTTGTTAAAAAAAAGGTATCAATCTTATGTTGTTCTGTCAAGACAAGTGCCTCCTTTAGAGGGCAAATGACACACCGTGAGTTCCTCATGACATTGTGTTTCATCTTGTCTACCAGTACATGACACGTGGTCTGTACGGTTCATGTTCCTTCTCCACTATTTCTCGTCTTTATAGCCAATAGTCAGAATACTAGTTTACGAACTGGTGTCGTTAATAAATAGAATATTTCACACACTTATTCAAGGAACCTCTCGTGTCTTCCAGGATATTGTAGATGAAACTCAAAATAACTCGAGAAATTTCACTAAGTTAGACTATCCTTAACCTAGTAGAAGACAGTGTTAGATTGAAAGAAAAAGTTACAAACAAGAAATAAGGTTATTGCCTCGGTAAGGGTCTTCATATCGGTCATAGAGGAAACTGAGTGGAGTTGAGTAATCTGATTTCGTTTTCTTCAAAGTGGAAAAAGCAGTTGATGAAGAGATTTTGGTTCAATTTATTGTGTCTAAAATGGTGGTTAATTCTCCATTTTTGTTTTGAATTTTTTTGGTTACGAGAGTAGTGCACTTACAAGATTGGACTGTAATTTTTAAGCCACGTCTCTGTCCTGTACAAGTCACACGAGTATTGTCACATTTCTATTCCAGTTGTTTGCCCTGTTCTCTTCTTTCTTGATTACTGATGGCTGATGCGTACATTGGGTTCAATTATGTTAATTTTTGTGATAATATTGATAGCCTAATAGCATCTGTCATGTATAATATATGCAGGTGCAAACTCAAATCCAGAGCCTAAATCATGGAGGAAAGTGCCCTCAATCTGCATCAATTTGTATAAACACAAGCTAAGTAGTGTCTTATTAGAATTTACCAGGGTGCTCCTACTATTCGTCATTGTGTAGTATGACTGCCTGTTGGGCAACCCTGTTTCTAGTCAAGCTGCTGAAAAACAGTGTTTTTAATTAAAAAAATGTTTAGTTTACTGTTTCATCCTTGGAACACCGATTTCTGCTTGATCTCGGTTTTTAAATTTTTAATTTTTTTATATCTTTTATATGTACTCTTATGTTTAAAATTAGTATCAAATTGCCTCTGGGATGTCCTTTCTACATTTGGATTTTCGGATTATCAGTAGTTGAATTACTCTCATTTGAACTAGACAACAAACAGTAAAATTTCAGTATTTCAAAAAGAAAAATTACAAAATTTCAGAATCTAATATTCTTCTGTTTTGATTGAAAATGAAGCCTGTGGCCGAAATAAAAGAAGAAGCAGGTAACAAGGTTATTATATCAACGCCTGCAGTACACAGAAACACCATACTCAGATCCTGGCATAATTGATGAAACCTTACTGCAGAAAGAGGCTTGTGAGAGGATTAGCTAGCTGAAATTATATTGGAACATGATTAACTGTCATTTCTCCATATGTAACCCTGTCTCTAACAAAGTAGCCAGGGCCGGCCCTATGGTAAACATAGTTGTCAAAGCTTGATACGTATCGCTTATCGATAGTAGGATTTCCATATCGTGTATCGTATCGTATCGCGTATCGGAACGATACGCACACCCTTCTTAAAACAACTTAAAAATATATATGCTTATAGAGAAGAGTTTATTTGTTGCATCTGGCATTTACTCTTTTATACAATACTAGTAAGGTGCACGTGCTTTGCACGTGAGAAATATGTGTTCTATTATTTACTTCAATACTAAATATGAATAAGGAAGAGGAAAAACTATATTGTAACAATGGAGACATCTCCAATTTAGAACCCAAAATTGCCACACCAAATACGAACGAAGCGCTTCTGATAAGATGGAATACCGTTATATTTTTAAAGAAAACCAAACTCATTAAAGAAAATCCTAGCCATCATGGCTAAACAAAATGAAATCTGAAAAATCTACCTTAATCCAAAATCCGTCGGTTCATTAACCTCTGGACCTGTGTTACATTTATGCTAAACAAACGACCTGCTAACAAGCCTCTCACCAAAACACACAGGACAAAATCCAAATACATGCGAGGATCCCAAATATGTAGAAAGCTAAAATTCGAAAAGAATTAGCTGCATGTACAAGTGAGGATCCCAAATATGTAGAATCATATGTTAGCTAGATCATGCAAATGAATTCTTATTCTGATTCTTACCAAATACAAAATTTTCATTGCATATTCATCTAATTTTACCCATTTTAGTGTTAAATCCAGAAAGGAAATCCTTGGGTAAAATTATATCTTATTATTATATTATATTTTTAAAGTGAAGTTTCTACAATCCCAGCTCACTAGGGATTTAATTGGCCATATATAGAAATTGTAGGTATAACAAATGTTCTTGTGGATTAGTCCAGGTGAGCGCAAGCTGGCTCGGACACTACGGTTAACAAAACTTCTCAAAAAGAATCTACAATATTTTTAAGTATTAAGGGCAAGTGTCCTATCTCAAGGCTTCTTTCTGGATGAACATAGATGCACTCAAGGATTTTATTTTACCGCAAGACAAATGTTGACAACCTCATTGTTCGTCTAATCCAGCCACAGTTCCACCATTATTCAAGCAACAAGTTATATACCATTTAACAGCCTAAAATCTCACAAATCTTGTCATGGTAACATATGAATTACGTTTGCTCACCAGAAAATGCTGTCCAGATCAATGATTTCGTTGAGAATATCAATATTTAAATTGTGAAGTACATCAAATCAAATAATTTTGTGAAACTGGCCTAATCACATCACAATTACATCAAATCAAATAATTTTGTGAAACCTGGCCTAATCACATCCTAATTAAAACTTAGTTGCATATCGTAGTTGATCGAATTTGAACTCAATAAGGCCATTGTCTCGTTTATTATGACTTTTTCTAAATTGCAAAAGAAGAGCAAATGAGAAGTTACTCAAATACATAATCGGACGAGAAGAAATAGAAGAGGAAATCCTTGATTTAAGGGAATTGAATGTAGTTGTATATTGTGTATAAATCAATCATAAACAAAGGTGAAAGTCATATGCGTAGTTTTTACTGACCTTGATATTTGTTCTGGTGTTATTTTCCATAAAGCACAAAATGATCGTGCAAGAAGCAAAATAGATTCTTAATGGAGAAGCACACACAATCAATTGAATTAGGCATTGCCATTTAGCACCAGCAGAATATGGATTTAAAGGCTTCAGATTGTGATGAATATATGTACATAATGAATATGTATTGACATAAACACATTAGGCATTAATCGTAAATTAATAATAAATCCAACCACATCGACAAACTTAATCAAAATCCATTATTCCGTAGCATACCTAGGTCAGTCGAATTAGAATGTAAGAATGCGTATCACCCTGCAGGAACAATACTACGTCAGAAAAATGACAAGTAGGTAAGAATAATCTAATCACTTCAATAAATGAAGGTGCAACTAAAATAAAAAATGAAATAGTTAGGATGCGAAATCCGTCGAATGAGTTTTGGTTCAAAAACACACGAGCAGACATTGGAATTTTCATGTTAATTGGTAACATGAACCAAATCCACATAGACAGGGACATACCAAAACAAATAAATTGGAGAGAGTAACCATATTATATCAATGACTGGGAAGAGGATGAAACCGGGACGGACACCACAAGATGGGGGCAAGTCATAGTTCTTCTCTAATGACTTTGTTCGATCATTTATATCATCATCAAATGACTTCCATCACATTCTTCTAATCGCACAGTGAATCATCAATCAACTGTTTTCCGGATCGACATTCCACTTCTTGAATAGTCCGTCTTTACACTCATCGTGAAAGCTGTTGGGTTACAAAAATCAAACTCCAGCTGTAGGATCATGCAAAATTCAGTACTGAAAAATGTTTTCACTAAATAGATCATATATTTATGGCTTCTAACCTTGATTGGAAAACACAAAATAAACATTTTTCTTTATAAATTACCACAATTTCCATCAAGATCATTAAATTACAAATCACTCAGCAGAATACTTCTCAACATGTAGTCAACAACCCAAACTATGGACCAAAAACCAAATGAATTTTAAAGATCAGAGTAAGGCAACGAACACAATATTTAACAAATATCCAGTTCTCTAATTGTAGAGAAAAGAGTTATGTATTATCATGAAGCAATAGATCATTCATTCAAAAAAAAAAAAACAAATTTGATGAAAATTTAAAAACATTACCCAAGCAAAACCTCATAGAAATCTGCCCAACAATGATTATCGCAGAAACTTGAAAAACCAGATATCCAATACAATTCCGAAATTAAAAAAAATTATCAAAACTTCAAGAAATTTAAAGTGACCCACAAATCAAACAATAGACAAAACTCCATAAATTCAATCATATAGTTTCATACAAAGTGTTTGGTACAATAGCTTGAAGCACGTATGCGACCTTGGCCGAATCGGAGTTACGTGGGAGACCGAAGCAACTCTTCTCGAGGGCGTGCTTGGAAGCACCGATGTTCCCTTCAAAGAGCATCGAAAGTTCCTGCAGACACCATATGAGTGGTACGAACCACCATGGCTTTCATGATTTTTAAAGATCAGAAAAATAACTGATCAATTAACGAGAGACCACAACCCATAATAAATCTTTATACGTATTCCAGCAGTGAATTAGCATTGAAAGGATCCGTTTCAGGATCATACAGGATATCAATTCCGTGAAAGCCATAATGAAGAACAGAAGAGTGAATTCATTTACACTTTAGAAGAGACGAAATTTAATTACAAGAAGCAAGTCAAAGAACTCGATTTGGGTTTTTGATTTACAGTTGAAGTGAATAGAGTAAATCTTCAATTGATTCTGACATCTGGAACAAAACAAGGGCGTTACTGAACTCATGACGTGGAGAAAACTCCATGAAGTTGGTCCAGCCCATACCGCAGCGACGCTGGTCAGTGGGTTCTCCGTAGATGTTCCGATCAGAGAGATAGGTCAAAGAGATGGACGAAGTAGACTGGGGTGATTTGAAATTTGCGTTGCTCCGAGGGAAGAGACGTGCGCGAGGCATTTGGTGAAACGTTGTGAGCAGAAGGGTATGGTTGAAGTGGGGAGAAATGAAATTACAAATTTGAAGAGAGGCACTTTTATAATAAACACTCTTAGGAATCAATTGAGATTATTCACTCTTCTAAAATGGTAGGATGATAGATATAACCAACAAAGAGAAAGAAAGTTTGAAAACTTGCTACCAACATGATGAATAACCACGACACCTTTGGCGATACTATGAACATTCATGGGCCTTTGGTTTTTTTCGAATTTAATCTATGTTGAAGTTCTTATATAATAGCAATTTTTTTATGAAATAAATAAAGAACATGTTATGTGTTCTTAACTTTATAACAGCATAACTAACTTGAATATAAGACGTTATCCAACCTTGAGGAAATGGAATTAAATTCGACAATCATTTTAGTACTTAAGAGTAACGCACGCGTGGAACACAATGGCTAATAGAGATATCCTACCCATAAGCAACGGAAATGCTGGTAGCTCTGGTGATTTCTCCAGTGCCCCATGAAGAACAAGCCTTCAGCAAACCAATCAGCGACACAAGAGCATGTGTGGCAGACACCGTATCAATCGTTCGATCCAAAGTTCCAACTGCAGCCTGAAATTACAACAAACAGTCGAGATAAAATTCATGTTTTCTCACCCTCAAGAATCACCATTGAGGTAAGTTCCACATAAATGGGGGTAACTACCTGCATCTGAGAAAAGGTCTGAGCTGATCAAAAAACGAATCGACACCCAAGGTCTTGATAGCTTCATTCTTCTTGCTAATGGAGGTATGAATCACAGTCTTTAAGCCCCCAAGAGCCTTGACAAACATGACAACCACGTGGTCGAGCCCACCTAGACTGACCACGCCCACATTCATTCCTGGTTTGTTGAGTCCAAAGTATATCACCCGCTGTAGGTTGTGATCCCAGTGCATAGGAGAGGAGTGGCGGCTTCAAGAGACAGGTTATTGGCGATTTTGACCACGAATCGCTTGTGTGCGACCATATGATCGGAATAGCCTCCATACGTGATTGTCGTAATTGATAAATTTGTTGTATACAAAACTAAAGATCTCTAGTTACCATAATCCATGGAACCCCAGACTAATAAAAAACAGACAAATCCAAAGACAAGAATGTTACCCAGGTACAATTGGAAAAGTGGTGATGCCCCCATTCATTCCTGACACATTGAAGATCAGAGCGGAAGATCCCACAGAAGTGAATCTTAAACCTCACATCATCTTCTTATGTTTTCCTGCAACCATAATCCCCGCAACCAAGAACTTAAAAAATCTCTTAAAAGGTGACGATTTGGGTGATAATTGTAATACTTTCTGGAGAAAAAGAAGGGAGAGAGAGTTATTGACGTGTCTGTGGCATCCCCATCCAACGGCCTTCACTGTTGCTCTATCTCCGCCAATTTCATCATTAGATATCAACGACTGATACTGAAAGAGGATGGTGATAATAGCAGCATTATCCAGCAAAAATAACCAAAGCTGAATTCACATACCAGCATTATCCAGCAAAAATATACAACAATATAAAATATGTCTTTAAGTGGTTGTTCCTATGCTGCCTAGCAATTACGTAATAGTTATCACAAGACCATCCCACAAGGTCACCCGTTTGTTTTTCAAAGGTGTTTTCAAGTAGGGTGTGACCCTAAGTTCACCACACCGCTGAAGTAGGCTTCTAAGGGATCTTTCCAAGCTCGAAACTTCTGGGGAAAACATAAAACAAACCAATATAGGGCACAAGGAGAGACAGACAGAGAGAGAGAGAGGAGAATATGATGCCATCAATTGATTTACTAAGCAACGTCAGAAAAGAATGGATGAATATGTAGGGAGATCAAAACCAAGAACAAACAAAAACATGCCTCAGACATAATCATAGAGAATCATAAAAGAATGTATGAATATGAAGAGAGATTAAGTACCTCTTTCATCCAACTGTTGCAGAAGAAATCATCCTACCATGAAGGAACCTATTAGGCGGAGTTGTGTACAAAGAGTCGTGCAGCAGTCATGAGTTCTGAAATAAAACCATCGGATATGCAACACTTCGTATAGATAAAATCAATAGTATCAATTGCATAAACCCTAAAACAATTCTCTACAATCTTTATAGATGAGAAGATATATGATACGAAACAAATACCAAGAACATCCAGCAGCAAAGTAACGCGGAAAACACATCCATAGGGAGAAAAGGGGATTCTCAACACACGCAGAGGGAGAGAGAGAGATGTCGCTAGGGTTCGAAGAGAGGAAGTCCCTGTGATACTAAACAACGTGAGAAAACAAGCTGACTACTGACGGGTCCGTGTTTGGAAGAAGAGACGTATAAACAGTTGATCTATTTGGGGTCTTTTTATGATTATATTGTTTTGGAGAGGTCTTTCTAGAATAAATCATCTTAGGAATCAAATTTGATTATTCACTCTTTTAAGATAGTAAAGATATCTTAAATACATATAGAGGTTGATCAGCTAGTCTAATCAGCTAGTCTAACCAGCACCAGGTTAACATCTTTTGTATGCAGCTAGATTGTAGAGTCCCATTATAAAGGAATGTTAATATATTTTAGCACCATGTCCAATAATGAATCACATATTCACATTAAGAGTAATAGTTAATTAGAAGAATTGAGTAGATTGTTAGTCATATGTAGGTTATATCTATGTGGCATCGTTTTAGTAGTTCAATATTCTTGCTTCTATGTGGCAAAAGCACCCAATTAAATGGAACAGAAAACTGGAATACTAAGTTAGGGATCTCTAATCAGTCCTCACTACGAACACAACCGTATTCCACTAGAGTCATGTAAATAGAACAATTTGTCTACTATCTGCCATTGTCTTCTTCTGTCTTTCTCTTCAGAAGGCTAGATCATTTATCAAGAATTCAAGACAATTGAGTTTTTTGACAAGCAAGATTGAGGCAAACCCGAGAAGACCATCTAACAAAATATTCATATCAATCCTTGTAATACTAAGTTCTATATCAATTTGTTCTGACAAACCTAGCCCTATGTAAGTTCTCAATTGTATCGTGCAATACACGATACGTATCGTATCGGATGTGTATCGCTCGATACAGTTTGATATATTTTCATTAGCGATACAACAAACGATATGTAACGCTGATGGCATGTATCGTATCGTACGATACGTATCGAGTATCGCTCGATACTAATAACAAAGATGGTAAAACAGTCGAGGCGGCCGCTTTAGGCCCCCGGCCCGGCGAGGCCCCTGTTTTTATTAGTTGCAACTTTTTTTAAAGAGAGCTCTGGTGACGTGAATTACATATTCTGATACAAGAATATAAAAGATTCTATATTGGTTTAGTTGTGGTTTAGCTTTTTACCACAAACTTGGCCCAGGTTCGAATCTTGTTAATGACATATGTAAAGATTTTGATTTTTACTTATTAAAAAATTCTACGATCATTGAACATTAATTAAAACTAAGATATTCATCGAAAACTCAACCCAACATATTACATGTATTAGAAGTCTAAATTTAAATTTATTCGTTTAAAATAAACTATTTTTTGTGTATTTTTTTTTTGAAATAGGGCCCCCAAGTTTATTATTTGCTTTAGGCCCCGGGATGTCTTGGGTCGGCCCTGAAAATAGCAATCAAACTCCATGTGTTTGGTTCTGCTATGAAGAACATGATTGGAGGCTAGATTTATGGCTGACACATTATCACGGTAAAGAGCTGGTGTAGCCTCAAGTTGAATTCTCAAATCAGTAAGCAATATCTTCAGCCAAATGACATTAGAAGCAGTATGAGCCAATGCTCTAAATTACGCCTCTGTGAATGATCTATAAACAGTGTCATGTTTCTGAGAACACCAAGAAATTAGGTTGCTATCCAGAAAAACACAATCTCCAGTGATAGACTTTTGATCAATCAGGTCCCCTGCCTAATCACTGTAAGAGAAGGCTCTCAGTTTTAAAGAGCTCTTGTGACAAAGTCCAATGTGCCTTTCAAATACCTTAAAATCCTAGTGAGCATATGACTATCAACAACAGTCAACTGTAGGTGCATGCATTCTTTGACACACTGAATTGACATCATATGTGAGACCCCACCACACTTCTGAAACACTAGAATCAGGTAATAAAGAGAGATCAGAAGTTGTAGAAACTTTGTTGGGCTCTAGGAGCCTGCTTTAAACCATATAAAGCCTTCTTGAGACAACACACATGTTTGGGAAATTGTCGATCTTCAAATGCAGGTGGTTGAATCATGTACACAGTTTCAAAAAGAGGGCCATGAAGGAAGGCATGGTTAACATCAAACTGCCTAAGAGATCAGTCAAAGTTATTTGTCAAAGTCAATACCAACTTGATTGTTTGTTGTTTGACATTTGACAATAGGACTGAAAGTGTCATTGTAGCCTAGCCTTCTTGCAGATAGGGCCGTGTACCTTGAAGATAGGGCAATCTGAGTTCCTCTTAAGTTTGAATACCCACTTGCAGCCTTTCACATTTCTATCTGCATGAGGACTAAGAGTCCATGTTTGCTAAGTTCGAAGAGCCTAAAATTCTTCCCACATAGCCTTGTAACAAAGAGGGTTGCTTCTGCAACAGTCTATGGTTCTGAAAGTTCAGTAGCTAGGAATGTTCTAGAAAAGAGAGATGTCAATTGTCTTGGCTAACAATACCACTCTTGAGCCTAGTGACCATGTGGTGCTTATAACAGCTGGTGGAGAAGGTTGTGATGTTGCTGAAGATTGAGAAGGTACTGAAGAGACAGAATCAGCAAGAGGTGATGGTGCAGCTAAATAACTTGAAAATGCGGGTGTAGACTGGGACTGTGCAACACAATAGAGCTTTAAGATGTAAGAGAAACAGGTGATACATATGGAAGATTGGCAGTACCACAGTAGATGCAGAGTAGAAGGCCTATCAGCATCTAATGTCATAGTGAAATCTCCATTGATCACTGTTGGAGGCATTCTGTTTATAAGAAATACAGAAGCAAAGGCTCTAACCCAAAAAATAACTAGTTTGAGATCCCAAGTTGTTAAAGTGTAAGGGTTTAGTGTTAATTCTGTATGAAAACTGTACTAAACTCAGAGGGTAGAATTGTCTTTTCTATTGAGAGTTTGTTATGAGTTAGTTCTGTTTGTTAGAGTTGATATATAAATGTAATAGCTGATTAGTTGCATAATAAGATTCCTTTTCTCTTCACAGCTGTTCATCTTCTTCTTCATCTCTCTCTTCTCATTTCTGTAAATCTTCACATGGTATCAGAGCCTCCGATCTTCAATTCAAGCATGTCTTCATCATCTCTTGCTTCGATTCCGCCGAATCTTCAATTCTTCATCAGCAATTTTCATCATCTCATCCCTGTCAAGCTCGATTTATCGAATTACGGTGTTTGGCGACTGCAATGTGAAAGTGCCCTAACCGCAAGTTCACTCTTCGATCGAGTCTGTTCATCATCTTCTCCGGCACCTGAATTCGTCGATTCCACAGGTAATCGAACTTCTAATCCTCAATTCACACAGTGGAACATCGAAGATTCATATCTGCGTAGTTGTCTTCTCGCTACTTTGTCGCCGGCTGTTCTGGTTCAGGTCAAATCGTCTACTACTGCTTCTGCTCTGTGGACATATCTTGAAGATAAATTCACTCGGTTGAGTGCTTCTGATGTCTATAATTTGAGATCTACTCTTCATAATCTTCGAAAATTGCCGTCTCAATCGGTCTCTGAGTTTTTGGCTTCAATCAAGAATGTTACTGATCAATTGGCTCTTGCTGGCTCACCAGTTGCCAAGGCTGACATTGTCTTCTACTCTCTTCAAGGTCTTCCACCTGAATTCAACTCCATTAAACCTGTAATTCGGAATCTACCTCTATCTCTTGATGTTGAAGAGATACACTCTCGCATTCTTGCTGAATCCGTACATCTTGAGTTGGAATCAAAACTCTCTTTGACTACTGCTGTGCCTTCTGTGGCTATGATGGCTACTCATCAATTTCAGTCATCACACAATAAATCTCATTGGCAACACAAGAATTCCAAGTTTGGAAAGGGTCAGATGTCAAACCCTAGCTATCAACCTTCCTTCTCTGCTGATTCTAGACCTAAAAACTCCAATGTCACTTGTCAGATTTGTCACAAGGAAGGTCATACAGCTCTCACATGTTGGCACAGGTTCAAAGAAGGCTATAAACCTAGAGCTATGGTTGCTACTTCTCAGTCCTCTAGACAGCCCTGGGTGTTTGACTCTGGTGCTACACAGCACTTCACCAACAATGTCTCAGCTCTACAACAATCTCTACCTTCCTCTCAGTCAATTGCTATGGCTAATGGTTCTTACACACAAGCCACTCATCAAGGAGATGGTCTCTTACCTACTCCACATGGTACATTGTTGCTTAATAACATGCTTCATGTTCCTTCACTATCACATTCTCTTATCTCTGTTCAAAAGCTAGCACATGACAATAATTGTCAAGTAATTTTTGACTCCAATTCTGTGGTGGTTCAGGACAAAACTACTTTGAAGGAAATATATAGAGGCCCTTTGTCTCATGGTCTTTACAGTTTTGTTCCCTCCTCTCTTCATGGTACATCCTCTTACTCTCCTAATCTAGCTCTACATGTTTCTAGTTCTAATTCTTGGCATGCTAGATTAGGACATCCATCCTATGCTATTTCAAAAGCTTTAGTTGATCAATATGCAGTTTCTACTACTCTTAATGCTCATTGTGCCTCTTGTTCTCTTGCAAAGTCTAAGAAATTACCATTTCCATCTACTGTAGAAAGAGCTCATACTGCCTTTGCTTTAATCCATATGGATGTTTGGGGTCCTAGTCCCACTCTTGCTCACTCTGGGCATAAGTACTACCTCTTGATAATTGATGACTTCACTAGATTTTCTTGGATGTTTCCTTTACATGTCAAGTCAGAGGTCTTCTCTATTTTTTCTACCTTCCTTGCACATGTAGAAACTCAATTTTCTGCCAAAGTGCTTACAGTTAGAACTGATGGAGGCAAAGAGTTTGACAATGGTCAACTTCATCAGTTACTTCAAGCAAAAGGCATTAACTATCACAAGACTTGTCCCTACACACCTGAACATAATGGTGTTGTAGAAAGAAAAAATAGACACATCGGTGAAACTATGAGAACTTTACTCACTCATGGTGATGTACCTCACTCTTACTGGATAGAAGCTGCTCTTACTTCTACCTATCTTATCAATAGACTACCACTATCTACTTTAGGGTTTGTCACTCCCTTTGAGCTTCTTTATAAGTCCAAACCTGATTACTCTAATTTGAAGGTTTTTGGGTGTCTTTGTTACCCTTGGACAAAACCATACTCACCCAATAAGTTAGCTCCTAAATCTGTTGCTTGTGTTTTTCTGGGTTACAATTACCCCACAGGGTACAAGTGTCTGGATCCTCTCACAGGTAAACTTTACATGTCTAGACATGTAGTTTTTCAAGAAACCATATTTCCTTTTCACAGCACTGCTGTGTCAGTCACTTCTTCAGGTTTATCATCACCTACTTCTGTCATACCAAATCCAGCTGCACCTTTAACATCCACCATTCCTTCCTTATCTACATCTACTGTTCTACCTCCTCCCTCCCCTCCTACACCATCTACTTCTTCCACCCCTTTACCTCATATTCAATCTCCTACCTCCTCTTCTGCTTCTCCCTCTTCAGCACCTTCCTCACCACCTTCTGTTTCACTTCATCCCATGATTACCAGATCCAAATCTGGCATTGTTAAACCCAGATATCCACTTAGCCTTCTTGCTCACACTCACACCTCTCTTGATATTGAACCCACATCTGTTAAGCAAGCTTTGTCAGATCCTAAGTGGTACAAGGCTATGTGTGAGGAATATGCAGCTCTTCAACAACAGAAAACATGGTCTTTGGTCTCTCCTCCTGCTGATAGGAATATAGTAGGCTGTAAATGGGTTTTCAAAATTAAAAGAACTGCTACTGGTGAGGTGTCTAGGTACAAGGCTAGGCTTGTAGCCAAGGGTTTTACTCAAGAAGAAGGGGTTGATTATCAAGAAACTTTTAGTCCAGTGGTCAGACAGCAGACTTTGAGATTAGTGTTGACTTTGGCTTGTCAGTTTGACTGGGTTCTAAGGCAATTTGATGTCAATAATGCCTTCTTACATGGCCCTCTTACAGAAGTTGTCTACATGACTCAACCTCCTGGTTTTGTTAATTCCTCTTCTCCTTCAGCAGTGTGTTGTCTTCATAAAGCTTTGTATGGGTTAAAACAAGCTCCTAGAGCTTGGTACCAGCTGTTACACCAATTTCTCTTGGCTCAAGGTTACACCACTTCTCCTACTGACACTTCATTCTTCTATAGACACTCTTGTGGCAAAGTCAGTGTTTTATTGGTGTATGTGGATGATATCATTCTCACAGGAGATGATACTGTTTTTAATGATCTTCTTGTTCACAAAATGGCTTCCACCTTCTCCATTAAAGATCTGGGACATCTCTCTTTCTTCCTTGGCATGGCCTTCACCAGAACTGCTACTGGTTGTGTTCTATCTCAGTCCAAATATGCCTTGGACATTTTAAAGAAGGCTGGTTTCTTAGAATGCAAACCTGCTGCCACTCCTGTTGCTTTAAAAGGAGATTTACATCCAGACACCACTCCTCTTTCAGATCCAGCTCACTACAGAAGTCTTGTTGGTTCATTACAGTATTTGACTACAACTAGACCTGATCTCACTTTTGCTGTTAACAAAGCCTGTCAGAAAATGCATTTGCCTACTGTTGCAGATCTTCAAGCTTTGCATAGAATTCTTAGATACATTAAAGACACTTTTAATTGTGGACTGGTTTTTAGAAAGAGTACTCTTTCTCTTGTGGCCTTTTCTGATTCTGATTGGGGTGGAGATGTCTCTGACAGGAAGTCCATGTCTGGTTCTTGCATTTATCTTGGATGTAATCTTCTGTCCTGGTCTACTAAGAAGCAACCCACAGTTTCAACTTCTTCAACTGAAGCTGAGTTCAGGGCTTTGGCATCTACTGCATCAGAAGTTCTCTGGCTCAAAATTCTACTTAATGAGCTACATATTTCTCTTCCAGTCTCTCCACTACTGTTATGTGATAATGTCTCAGCATTAAGTCTCTCTGTTAATCCTGTTCTACATAGCAGAGTTAGACATATGGAAATGGATTGCTATTTTGTCAGGGATAGAGTTCAAAAAGGAGAGCTGCAAGTTCAACATATTTCTTCTACAATGCAGCTTGCTGACTTCTTTACCAAACCTCTGTCTGCTGCTAGATTTGAATTTCTCAGGTCTCAAATTGGTGCTTTACAGTGTTTCCAATCTCCAGCTTCAGAGTGTTCCACTCATCAGCTTGAGGGGGGGTGTTAAAGTGTAAGGGTTTAGTGTTAATTCTGTATGAAAACTGTACTAAACTCAGAGGGTAGAATTGTCTTTTCTATTGAGAGTTTGTTATGAGTTAGTTCTGTTTGTTAGAGTTGATATATAAATGTAATAGCTGATTAGTTGCATAATAAGATTCCTTTTCTCTTCACAGCTGTTCATCTTCTTCTTCATCTCTCTCTTCTCATTTCTGTAAATCTTCACACAAGTCATGCAGAGGTTCATATGGAGAATCATTTTCGGGTAGCTCTACAGCATCCTCATTCCTCAACAGTATCATATGAGTTCAAAGTCGTCAGAGAAACAGAGAGAGCTTGCCTCAATCATAACACAATCACAACGAACCAGAAAGATGCACACGCACTCCGTCATTCCATACAAAATCCTGCCCGCCATGCGTGCATCAAAGTACAGCGCTCGGTTTCATTTTTCTGAAGGTTGTGACAGCCAATATGAACAAAGGTACGTATTTGTCAAGCCACTCTGCAATGATAATCGAAAGCTTCAACTTTTAGGCTTAATTACAAATTTCAGACACCTAGTTTAGTCAAGTTGCAACCCCTA
The DNA here is from genome assembly GCA_023055425.1 of Linanthus parryae. Classification (NCBI taxonomy): domain Eukaryota; kingdom Viridiplantae; phylum Streptophyta; class Magnoliopsida; order Ericales; family Polemoniaceae; genus Linanthus; species Linanthus parryae. The sequence goes on along the minus strand of JALGPY010000004.1, from coordinate 87,058,383 downwards.
CTTTTGAAACTCTATTAGTGCATCCTCCATTTTCAGTATGACTATTGAAAGATTTCGTCTATTAACTAAGGGTATAGCCATTTTGTTGACCACTATGTTCATTTTAAGGGAAAAATGGCCCAATTCCTTAAAAGCTAGAACACCAAGAACATCTCCACCTTCATCACCGTACGCACCACCATTTCGAGGGACATATTGTCTGTGTCCGGGCAAGGCCTCCAACAAACAGTATTCATTTCTCAATTTTCCTCCCTTTTATTTGTAATTAAATTTGTAGGCAGAACAGTAAGTTGTGCTACTTAGAGAGTCAGGCAATTTTTCTTTTACCGAAATCTAATTGATAGTCGTATGGAAAAGGCTTAATTGCACATTTCATACCCCAATTTTGACAAACTGGCATTATGCAACCTCCACTTCTAAAACTGCGTGATGTAGGGAGAATATACGCCCAATTTTCTAATAGTATGTCATGTTAAAACTGGAAAAAAATTCCATCCAAAGAAGAAGCAGGTGATCGATGACTCTAACTCTCTCCCGATCTATTCTCTCTATCTGTCTCTGTCTCTTGAGGCAAGGCCTCGCTTTCTCGATCTCTGCCTCTCTCAGTCATTCTTCTCTCCCACTCTCCATGTAACGACCCAGCCGGATTCGGACTAAGCCCTTCACCAGCAAAGTCGCTAAAACTGATCGAAATGAGTAGTAGTAACTAAAAAAGGAACTTTACAACTAGTTGATTAAAATTGATAACGCAATCTACTTGAAATTGATAGAAATACATTACATAGAACAAGGAAATGTTTCATAGTTCATGATTGATCCCTATTCCTCCTCTCGTTCCTAGGTTCTTATGAAAAACCAGAGTATTGTACAAGAAATCTAGAAAAGGACTATCATGTCCTTCTAATTCTGCTCCTAGTTGCATTCTTGTCCTTCCCTAATGGTGAAATCACCCCTAGACCCCCATAATGGTTGGAAATTACTTTGAGATTCCAGAGGATCATGACAATATTGACCCCTTAAAATCACCCTTGTGCTGATGGAGAAAGTATTCATTGGGGCTAGCCCCACCACTGTGGCATGCCTGCGTGGTGGGGCGCATAATTCAGCTTTTGACAAACAAGCAAAATTTGGTGGGTTCCATCTGACTATTGCATATTTGTCGAAAACTGAATGGTGCGCCCCACCACGCAGGCATGCCACAGTGGTGGGGATAGCCCCAATAAATACTTTCTCGTGCTGATGGGTGAATGTAGTAGACAAGTATCATATATGCTGGAGCTAACGGAAAAGAGACTTCACCAATGAAGATGGTCGTACCACCTGGACCTGGACCCTTCAACCAAACCAACAATGTTGTCATGAAGCTGATACAGTAGTCTTGCGTATCGAAAATCTCAGCCAACAACCGCCTAAAATTCTCCAACCTGTCACTTTTGTTTCTCAAAATGGCATACTGCTGCAGTGTATAGGAGGTTTTGAGAGTTGATTTCATGAAAGTTGAAGGTGCAGGATGCGGCTTACTTATTTGCACCAGCCATGTTTGGTGAAGAAGTTCTTATAGTTCCCACAGTTTCATGTGGTAGGATGCTTAGGTGTCAGATGACTTCAGAGGGAGGACCGAAATAGCACATTTATGTGTAGAGAAATTACAAGACCAACACTTCAAATACTTCAGCAGGCGCTCAATCCAGTTCCTCATGGATTGAGAGATATACATGCATATGGCACTCGACGGTTTAGGTCTCTAATACCGACCCAACATCCCACTTAATTCATAATTCAAAACTAAACCCAAAATATTGCCCCAAAATCCTATAACATAATGTGTACATAACCTAACATATCTTAACATGTTTCATTAATCCAACTTCCCAAACAGATCATGGCTCAAAACAGTCTCATTAGATTCAAAACACTCTGAATAATAAGTTTAGCCTCAAACGGATCAGAATTTCGATTTCTGGATCAAAAGTTATGCTAGTTTTAGGTTTCCAATTTCACTCATAGTTCCCATACGGGAATTATCAACTTTCATACAACTAATCTCCAAAACATCTAGTTAAACCCGTATTCAAACAAAACCTAATGCGACATGAATACCCACATCATCAGGTTACTACCCACATACTATGATCATCAAATCACCCAAATCGCTTAATCAAACGTCCCTTCCATGACTAGGGATTTTTCCCATAAACTAAAAGCATGATTAAACCAAAACATGATTATTAATCCTATGAATTCAAGAATGATGAAACCAACAATACAAATCTAAAAATTAAAGATTACATGCTACGTACATGAATCGTAAACAAGTGATCAAGAGAGCAAAAGAAATCAAGAGAAAAAGAAAAGAAGAAACATGATACCTGCGACCGGAGGGAGAGAGACGGCGGCGGCGGTGGTTGTTGCTGCCGTCGAGGAAGAGAGAGACCGAGAGAGTGAGAGAGAGGGACGGGTGAGAGAGGGAGAGACGTGAGAGAGGGAGATAGAGAGATAGGGAGATTGTGAGAGTTTGGAATAAATCAAACTCATATAGAAAGAAACTCAATTGAATTGGAAACTTTACGTAGGAAGAATACTTGGGTCAAAATAATACCAATATGTGGTAAAAGACACTTTTTCCCCCTTAGTTTTGTCAAAAGACAATTACTTCCCCCAAACTCCATTAAAAGACAGTAAAAATTTTAGATTAAAGTCACAAAGAACCCCCAACTCTAGTAACAGTTATAATTAACTCTCGACAATTAAATTAACTCCCCAACACTTAAAATAATATCACAAAATACTCATAGCCACAAAACGGGGTATTTCACTACCATTCACGCTTGCGAATGGTCAAACTAGTCAAAAGTAGACAAAATATGATTCATTTTTGTCATTCTTCCATAACTTTTAGTTATGGGGCAAAATTGTATGTCATGAGTTCAAGTATCAATTGGCAATGAAAATTTCCTTTGACGTTAGAATTTGTCACTGATAACCTCCCAAAGCGTTATTTTTTATTTAAAAGATAGAAAAAAATAATAACAATATAAAATGAGGAGAGTTAATCATCAAATATTCCAATTCGGTAATGTTTATTTTCGCTTCAGTTAACAAAAATACTATAACTCTTGGTTATTGTTAATCACAGTGGGCTTTACAACTTGCAGTTTCAAAAATAGAACTCAATTCAGCACAACAATTTATCATAATCAATGAAAGATCATGTATATAACCTTTTACAAAAAAAAATATCTCACTTATATTTTTCTTCTTTGTTTCGGTGCTAGAATAAAATCCAATCAACTTTTTTTTTCTCACATATAATAGCAAAACAAAGGAATCATAGATCTTACTGTTCTAGTTTTTGAAAAAGTTGAATACCAGGTGATAAGTTTCTCAAGTATAAGGTGGTAATTATCCACGGTCAGTTGTTGAGGTTGGATATTAACCCTTTTTTCACGAATAAATGTGTTCAAGAAAAACGATCAGACAAAGTGTAATGCAATTTAAGAAGTGGTGCAATTTAATTGCAAGTAACATCTTGGTCACGAGCTCATTCCATCTAGTCCTCACGTGACCTTTTTTTCGTTTCTTTGCTTTTGTTCACTATACAAATTTCATATGAACATTTTGTTTTGACATAAGCAGCCCATGAGAGTAGCAAACTTATTTCTTCTTTACAGTTCTAGTAGCGGGCTAGAATTTTTCTGCTATTTAAATGAAAATAAATCATTTCACTAACAAAACAAATAATACAAAGTACAAATAAACCACTAAATAGTGACGTGGGTCTATTATATCAGGGGTTTGAAACTCTAGTGATTTGAAACTCTAGTGATTTCTAATATCAGGGGTTTGAAACTCTAGTGATTTTTATTTTTTGAGTAGCTTAATAAACCACATTAAAAAACTCGCCAGACCTCAAGGGTAACGTCACGAGTTAGAAACTCTAGTGACTTATTGTGTTTGTTTGTTTTTCAAATAAAAATATAAACTCACGATAATTATAAGTGAGGTCACGTAGAGCATATGACAGAATGATGGAGCTCTTAAGCTCTACATCATTTACCCAACATGTTAATGGAGCTCTTTAAACTCAACATCATACACCCAAAATATTCTTGATTCAAGCCCTGAGAGCAATATTTTTTTCTTCTTCAGCAGATTGAGCAAGGTAGGAAAGAAAAAATTACTTCACTACCTCCTCCATCTTGTCTTTAGGCAAATTAGGTAAAGTAAAGTAAAATGCTCTGCCTTCCTTGTATATGGGTTTGAATAAAAAATATGTAATTTTTTTTTTCTTTGGATTCATCAAAACCCTAGTATCTTTAGCAGATTGTGCTCACCACTGCTGATAGTGCGGCGACTATCTGGTTTAGATAGGGCACTAGATTATATGGCACAAGATTTTGTGTTTGCTACTTTACCGCAGTCTTGTAGGTACTGGGTTTGAGCTTTGAGTAGCGCTATATTTTCTTGATATGTAGCAAGGCAAGTAAGTACACGAGACATATACATGCTCTGGAACTTCCACAAATTGACAGACTGTGTCAATGGGTTAGGTTCAAACCCTTGTAGCTAGGGGTCTCTTTTTTTTCACATTATTTTTGTTTGAAAATACTTATGATGTAAACAACGCCGTGATTCAGGCGGTTCAATTGATTCTTTTGAATGCACCGGCTTGATTTGTAGCGGCTTAGTGCAGCACTTGGCAGCAGCTTAATGTCACTGTTCCAAGCTTGCAAGCAACGCTTCAAACATGCTGCTTTCTGTTATTTTTTCTTTGGGTTCAGTACAAACCCTAGCAGCAAAAAAAAATGCTTGGGTTCATTCAATTACAGTAACTGCCTTTATATTTTACATACTTGTAAAACAACAAAAGAAATAACTCACTGTAATAAAGGAGTGAGCTGCATGTGCCAAAGAAAAATAACTTGCAACCAACCATGTGAACATTTGTTCACCATCTAATTATGGGTAGATAATCAATATAGTAACAAAATTGCATGAAAGAAGCTTATCTAAGCATGTGCTATGGCTGATTCTCAAAAAAAAAAATGTGCTATGCCTATGTGGAATATAAAACTCTGAAAGAGTTTAATACTACTTGTCCAACAAACATTATGTGTATTCTTTGTAAAAGAAAATATAATAGCAGATTTCTAATTACTATCAAAACGTTGGTTTCTAATTTGCACAAATACGACAGAGCGTAATCCTTTTTTAGATTTCAAATATTGAGGGGCGTATAGATGTCTGAACGACCATGAGTTTGGCCATCCGGCTTTCTGCTACCCTCATATTTCACCTAATTCATGTATGAAGAAGTGTAAAATAAAATAACTAGTACCTTTTTTATTTGATCTTCTCTTCCGGTAGAGCGTGTTGATAACGTGTTATAAACTCAAACATTGAGAAGAGACGAAGAACGAAGAGAGACAAGTATCGTAGGGAGAATTGTATTGATGTGTGTATTATTCTCCACCAAGACAACCTTTTATATAGAGTGTGGGAGTCAATCATATCAAGTATATAAGGCAGTACAATATACTGTGAATATTCACTAGTATCAATTACATATTTCATAACACACCAAACAATATCATTTTTTTAGGGGAAATCTAAATAATATCTTTGTGAATACCAAATAAATTAATATAATTAATCTGAATTTAACTACTTCAAAATTAATGAACTTAACATTATTAACTTATTTTCATTTTTTATAAATATGTAATTGTAACTTTGTCGTTATTACTAACTTTATCATTTTCTCTCTCTCTACACTAAACTCCAAACAGTGATTTGGTGAGTTCTCGGTTATGGTCATGAATTCGAGTTTGGATTACTCTCTCTCCTCTATCGTTTCATCTTTGTGATCATCTACTACCACCTTGAATCTGCTACGTTCATCATACTAGTGTGTGGCTTTTTATATAACAATTTTTTTGAGGAAGAAAAAACAATTTTGTTACAACATCAAAAGCCACGCAACTCTAGACCAACAATACATTTACTTAGAACCCAAGTTTCTGTCCATGTAAAATGTAAATATTAAGTTCAAAAACAATGTTATTACAACATCAAACTAGACACTTATATTTGTTCAAAAGCAGAGGAAAAACATAGGGAACTATCTACAAATAAATGTATATGGCGGTGATATTAGTGGTCGAGGTGATGGCTGGCAGTGGCGAAAGTGGCAGCAGGCGTTGGTGAAAGTGCGATGGGCAGTGATGATAGCTGGCAGTGAACAAATAATAGTGTTGGACTATCAGGTAAAAACTCTACCAACACCACCTCACCCACCCTGAATTTTGCTACTTCCCCACCACCATTTTACCCACATAAATCTGATAGCGCACCACCTTCACCAATTCTGCCAACGGGAACTACGACAACCAAAAACTTCTACCACATGCAATCACCACAACTTCCAAACAACCACCACACCAACGCAACTTCCATTTGAAAATTTACTGAGTTACATACAAGCCCGATAATTTAATTTCACCCAGCTATGGAAACTTGTATTTTCCCTCCAAAAAAATGCTCTGTTCTAGACATTTAGTGTGTATCAATCACAATTAAAAATAGAATCATATGATGTTAAATTGAGAACATAATTTTGAAGAATAAGATGGAAATTTAGATATAAATCTATTTGTGCTTTTGTGATTGTGAATAGATGGAGAGATGTAGGTGGTGATGGGTGTGGTGTAGAAGTGGTTGTTGTCGCGGCCAAAACAGAGCGGGGGAGAGAGTGAGAGGGGTGAAGTAAGGGATGAAGATGATGAAAATAAAGAAAAGAAAATAGGTAGAAGGGTAAACTGGTATTTTACTGATGCAGGAGAAAATTGGAGAATTAATCAGTCGCGTCCAGAAAAGCAGTTTCGGTCAAAGCGCAGAATCAGAGCCAGAATTGAAGGATGCGAGATTTGGGCCAAAATCGACTGTTTAAGGGTCGAAATCACCAGTTTTATATTTTTCATAATATTTATTTATTAATTAGGATTTTGATTTGAACCCGATTTGGGTAAATCTTCTAGCTGAGTGTTTTATTAGGTTAGTAGTCTTATTTAGCATTAATTTTAGGGTTTTTACTATAATTGGAATAATTATAATTTTTAGCTAGCTTGGGGGTAATTTTTGGTCAGACTTTGATTATTGAATATTTCAGAAACCTAGAGAGCTTCGTGCCCTAGTTCTTTTCCCTTTTTCATTGTTGATTCCGTTGTGTACCCACGCTCGGTGATTTACCAACTGACGTCGGGTTAAAAACCGAGGCGAGGGTTCACAGGGGAATCAACTATGAAAAGGCAAAGAAACTAGGGCACAAAGCTCTCTAGAGTTCTGAATAATTTCAATAATCCAAGTCTGCTGAAATTTACCCACAAGCCGGGTATAAATAGCTGAAAAGTCTAATAATTCGAAATATGATAAAAATCCTAAATTTAATTCTAGATAATAAATCTAACCTACTAAAATATTCAGCTAAAGAGAAAGTAGCCTTTTCGGAAGCCTGTAGGCGAACCCGGTAGGCGATGACTTCTCTTTACCCGGTTACTTCCTTCTCTTGCTTGAAGACTTTGAGATGGTGCACTGAAGTTGTTGATGTCATCTCCAACTGAGACCACACTCCCTGCTATAAGATTTACCCAAAACGGGTTTAAAGGAAAGTCCTAATTAAATAAATAAATATTCTGAAAATAGAAAACTGGCAATTTCGACCTCTAAACGGTCGATTTTGACCAAATCAAGGCAGTGCCCGTGATAAAGCACGGGTTCTATTTAGAACATCATTTCTGATCATAATTATGTATGGTTCGACCCAAATCTCGCATCCTTCAATTCTGCCTCTGATTCTGCGCTTTGACCGAAACCGCTTTTCTGGACGCGACTGATTAATTCTCCAATTTTCTCTTGCATCATTTATATTGCACCATCCATGACCGTCCATTTTCGTCCAAAATAGGGGTGTTTTCTGCCAAACACTAAACACTGAAGGTAGTGTGTGCCTCTTTACTATCTTCCGAGGGTGCAAAGTGTAAATTACCCTTTTGTAATTAGTAAAAAATTTATCACAACTGAGAATTGATAATTGATTTATTATTTATTAAATAATTGAAATGTTTTCATTTCTTAGGGGTGTACCACTCTATCCAACTGGATAACAGAAGGTTACTAGATTGGATATTCAAAAAACAGAGAAGGACACAGGCAAGGAACTTCATATCTACTTAGAGAAACAAATTCCCTACTAGTTTGAAAGCTCTCTCTAGCAAGTGGTTTATCAGTCATTCAGCTAGAGGTTTATGGTTAGATGGGTTTGCATCTGCTCAAGTCTCTTACTGCAGTATGATTGGCATTATGTTGAATGGAATGAACTTGGAGTGCATTAAGAGACTAAAGCAAAGCTCTGTTTGGAAAATTCTTAATCCTTCAGAAATTGCATAAACTAGGCTTGCCATACTGTTTTATTTGAATATGAATCAAATCAATACCCTGGGATTAGCCATATCTTCTTGTAGGGGTTTCATATGGATTACGCAGCGGAAATACAAATAATTATTTGTTCAAGACCCTCCATGAATCGCAGTACAAGCCATCTTAACGTGGTAAGGGTAAAATAGTTGAGTACCTTGTTTGTCTGAATGATCATGTTACGTAGAATGTTGTCCACGTATCTACGAGTATTCACACCTAGGATTGCACTGGAGTCCTTCCCACGTATTTGTTCTAGCAACAGGAGGAATGAGGAAGAATAATATCATGCAACACGAGGCACCAATGAGCCGCGCGCCTCACGAGGCCGATGCAATTGGGGGCGGACGGCTAGGGTTTCGGCCCTAGTCTCTTGCTCTCTCCTTACTTTGTTATTTTTTACAATGATTAATCATTTTATGTAACAAAGCCAGGAATGCCTTTATATAGTTAATAATTCCTTATTAACTACATATTTGCCCCAATACAAATCTTGTCCATACACGGATTAGTTCACCTTGCAAATTAGTCCTACTAACTTTTCTTGTGATTGCGTTTGGATCCTTCTCTTTAATTAGTCCTACTAACTAATTCCCAAGTCCAGTTTAATGCATAGGGCGTGTGACCCCATAGGTTCCTACTTAGTTGGTAGTAACAATTACTAACATAGAGCGGTGCCTAGAAACACATATATGCCACCCAACTAATAGAAATAGTCAGTGATACAATAAACGTACCTTGTGACCTACGTTACTCCATTGTATTATCCTTTTGTCTCCATATACGGATTGGACACGAGACATGAATGTCACACTCGTATATCCAATCCATAGTTTCTCGATCCTGGGAATAGCCTTACCCATGCAGATAACATCAATATCCCATATTAATTTATTTGAGTCTGGCCAGACATTCCATAAGTGCTACCCCTCGAGTGGCCGTGGATATTTGCTACGGTTATATGGGAGGAACACATCCTGACTACGTCACTGCCATCTCTGAGCTTGCTTTCTATTATGTCTGATAACAGCCTTTATTGCTACCAGTCACAGTGTAGTGTTTGACGATATAAAACATAATATTCTACAACTAGAGTATCTAGTGACCTCAAGTCTAAGGACCACAATACCATTGTCACTAAGAGAAGCACTTGTGACTTTCACATAACTTATATGTAGCCTTCTTGTGGTGGGTCATTCCAGTATGCCACTACCCCTAATGCATATCCATGTTTATACTTGATATCTCCATATCAATCTACCCACATACTAGTGTATAGTGATCGTCATGTTAATCAATATAATGGACTAGGGATATTTAAGATAAAAACAATTGCAATTTAAGGACTTTATTATATTAAATATCTTCATAAATTATACAATGCATGTTCTAGCCAAAAATATTGTTGATACTAAAATAAGATTGCCTCTAGGGAATTTATTCCAATAACCTCCCACTTGCACTAGAGCCAATCTGATGCATCTCGTATGTTATAGATCTAGTGTGTCCTTAATGCGTGCGCTGAACAAGCGGCTTTGTAAGTGGATCTGACAGATTCTCGTCTGTATGAATCTTGCATATCTTCACATCTCCTCCATCAATAATGTCTCAAATAAGATAGAATTTTCCTGAGTACGTGTTTGGATTTCTGGTGTGACCTGGGTTCCTTGGATTGTGGGATCGCCCCATACAGCTCAGTGGAAGAGAAATATCTGTTGAATATTGAATATATATTGGAAAATGCTTGCCCCCCAGGAACTAGTGTCTCCAAAAATGCAGCTCCAAAATGGCCGAGAGGTGATGGTTCTTTGTCACCAGAACTTGTAGGCCGTCAGATGCTGTAAATTCTTAATAACAAATATATATATATACATATATATATATATATAAAACAATGTATCTATATCTTTTTCGTACATAATGTAGGTTGCGCATGTAAGCGAGTTTATTTACCTTTTACTAGTTTTGGGATGTATTATAATCAGATCATATATGTAAGCAAGTTTATTTAAATCACTAGAAATCTATGCTTCACGGTAAAATCGTGGGGTGTTATATACCATAGGTTACAATTCGAAAGAGACCACATACAATTGGGGCATACCTAAGTTAATGGACACTTTGTATGGTAAGAATGCAACTTCAACAATTATGTAAAATTCTTGGTTTACTAATTTAATAATGCAGATCGTGAACGTCTTAAAGGTAAGCCAAAATAGGATTTTCTTCTGTTGTAACATCATCTGCAAACATTTTTGACCTATCAATTTTTGCGTATTAGAGAATACTCTTTTTATTATTAATCTGACACAAATATGTATTTTGGGATAAAGTAGAGCAATGAAAGTGAAATCCACTGTAATGAATGTATTTTGGCGTATAAATAGGTACCTAATGTGTTGCACAGTTATGTCGTTGTTAACTTATGCTATATACGTTGGCCAAATCGTCATTTTACATAATTTAAACTGTTTCTACATCACATCAGATGATAGAAATCAAGGGATAAAGAGAAGAAAAGACTTACATAATAGGATAATTTTTTTCATTGGAGGGTAAAACGGGTATTACTGTGTTCCGTTAGTTGTCGTTAGTCATCGTCCACTGACAGGAGGGTTTTCGTATATCCTCAAACAAGAGGGGATAAATTGTATTTAATCCATACTCTGGAGGATGGTTTTTGTCTTTTATCCTTAATTTTAAGACTATCTATTGTCCCAAGGAAGTTTTTTCAAATAAGAGAAAAGAGTATTCATGCAATTACATTAGTCAAACCTGCCCATCATAGACAAGTGGTTAAAGGGGTTGTATGAGACCGTAAAAGGTATGGTTGTAAATGGTATTCAGAGAAAATGGTGTGGCTCACTCAACTAAATGAGCTACTAATCAACAGGGCCGTCTCAAGAGTTTCGGAGGCTTTAGGCAAATTTCTCAAAGGAGGCTTTCATGCATATTATAGTACTAGATTTTAATTTTTTTTTGCCTTTCTTAGATGTAACATGTTCACCAAAGTTTAAAGCAATTTTTTTAAACATGTTCTTCTCATGGCGTAGGATCTAGTTAGTCGTAAAAGTATTTCATAATCAAATTCACATTTTCTAGTTGACATGATGAAAAAACATAATAAAAAATAAGATAATATTGTAAGAGTAACAATAAAATACTGTAAAAGTATTAAAACAGTAGCGTACAAGAAAATTAAAGAGCAACAAATGAACTGAAAAGGAATTTGTTTAAAATATTTGAAATTTCAAACTTGGAAAATGGAGTATAGATTGTTGAACCCACCATCTTCAGTTTGGAGATACCCAATTAAACAGAACAAATTGAAGAAGATTGGTTTTTTTGTAAGAAAAAACAACGTTAAAATAAAAAGGAAAAAAAAACCGAATATATAGATTTTTTTTTTTGAGAATCGATGTTTTTGTTTTTGAGTCATATAGAAGTTCTTTTTTTAGGTGTGAATGTATATATATGTGTTTACCAGCGGTAAAAAAAAAAAAAAAGTTAATTCTCTACCAAAGCATATGCTTCCGAGATCTCAAATTATTTTTGTCAATTTCTTGCGTGTTAATTTCAACAACTATTTCCTAAATAATCTCCCATAATAACCCACGGCCACGTTATCTCCTATTTTATTTCCATGTCTATCCTTAGCAAACTATTCTCTCACACTAAAGTCGCCCTTATTTATCTCCTAAATTTCCTCTAGTGGTATCTAATAAATTCTGTAAATATTCTATTCACTTATGTTTTTCGTCCTTGTTTCCTAATACAACTAATTCTCCTAAATTAAATGAATAAATATAAAACTAATTATAACTGATCCCTCCTAATATGAGGCCTTCCAAAATGCGAGGCCATAGGCATTCGCCTAAGTTGCCTAGCATTGAGGCCGGCCCTGCTAATCAACACCAAGAAAAATAAACCCCGTCGTATAATTATTACTGAAATGATATTTTTTGCACTGAGCTAGAACGAGAATATGCAATAGGCAAGTAGTGTAAGGAGGGTCTTCGTGAATGATAAGACAAAAACTTTTTTTTTAATAATAGAAGAATGGGAGAGTGAGTTCAAAATTTAAACAAATGTAAGTGAGATTTCTATAATTACCTTCACACAAAACTGGCGTATGTGGCAATTTATCATTGTACAACACATGTTGTAATCACCTATATACCTTCCAAAACGGGAATATTGTCATGGAAAAAATTACCGTTGCAGGCTAGCGGCTTTAAATATGATTAAGTCGTGTACACGACAAAGGTAAATATGCAATTACATAGCCAAGCATGCATGTTGGATCCGTTGAATCCTGTTATAGCAACTATAGAGGTTCTGGTAAATCTTTGCCTAGAAATGTTTTAGAAACCAAAATAATCTCTTTACGATTTGCCATTTTGTTTACCCATTTTCTTTTGTTAATTCTGAAGTTAAGTTGCTTCCTCATACTCAGTTGATGACGCCTGGAATGGGAAAATGATATTTGCAATGAAGCACGACATCCCATCTATGAGAAGTCTCTGCCACCCATTTTTCAGCAGATCGTATCTTTGTTCCCCTCTGTTGGTCCAATTCAAATAAGTTGGGAAAACATGTTATAATAAGGGTAAATCCTTAAAATGCCTTGGTTACTAGCTGTGTTATCTTATACTGTGATAATTTCACCACGTACTTTATTTGACCCTTATTTCTTGACTAGCAGGATGACGTATTATGACCCCTGCCTATGGACTGTGGTTGATACGGCTTACTTACACCAGGAATTTTCCTTAATTTATATAGAACACCCTACTGATTTAGAGGATATATGTCTGAGAATTATAGATGACGCTATGGCTGACTTTTACAATAACTATACTCAGAATCCCCAGAAGGATGTGACGAGGCTAGATGGGAGGTGTATGATGAAATGCATTGGAAAGTTCAGCCTTTGATTTTCCAAAGAAATGCCTTCTCTCATTTGTACAAGGAGGTATGTGCCCATATTTTCTTCTTCACAAAACTGTCTCCCAAATCAGTGCAATTGATCAACTTTCTTCTTCTTTGTCTAGCAACTAAAGCTTGGCAAAACCAATATTGAAAGAGTTGATAACTTGATATTTGGAATTTTCCCTAAGTAGTCTCATTGCATTGTTTTATTAACTAACTAATACTTTACCTTCAAACTTTCATGCAAATACGGTATCGAACTACTTTTTGCTTAAGAAGACAGTCGATTAGAGATGGAAAGATCAGTATATCGGCAATTTGGTAGTCGTAGTATACATCTTAGGAAGATTTTGGTACCTTACAACTCTTAGGTTCTTGGATTGATTTGTGCAAATGATCCTCTCTCCTTATATGGAAGTCCTTCCCCATGGAAGTATCTAGAGATCTTCTAATCCAACAATTAAGATCAAGTTACCTAGAACCTTCGTACCCCTAATGGCTGAAGATATTTACAAGTGAACGTTCTAAAGAGTCATATACATCCATGAAGCCTTAAAGTACAAGAACGCTCTAGAAAAGAGGCTTTTAGGTAGGGATGGCAACTGATCGGATTCGGATCGGATCCGCCTATATCCGTATCCATATCCGAATAAGAAGGGTAGTTCCATATCTGATACAGATCCAACCGGATGTTCACCGGATTCGAATCGAATTCGAATCGGATCTAAAGTACAAGATTCATATCCGATCCGAAAATCCACGAGACACAAATCGGATTGGATTTTGGTCGGATTCAACAATAAAAATACATAAAAAAATACGACAACGACAAAAAAGATTTAGTTCAATATCAACAAGACCTTCACAACTTGAAATTCACAAACATGAAATATAATGTCGCACAAAACATCAGTACACCACTTCATCCACAAATGTAACCAAAATTAACACACAAGAAAGTTGTCCTAAATCATTGTTCATAGTTCATAAGTCGGTGACTTATGTGAGATTAGGGTTAGTAGCACAAGAAGGAAATTGAATTTAGAATTTGATACAGTAATATGTATATTTATTATTCAATAAATATACAACGGATATGCACTAAGTTTCAAATCCTGATCCATATCCGTTCGGATCTTATTTGCATAATCCATATCCGACCCATTTTATATTGGATTAGATTCGGACTCGATCCATTCAGATTGGATCACTCTGATCTCGGGTCGGACCGGACCAAATTGCCATCCCTACTATTGGGTGGGCTAAGTGGGCTAGGACACATCTGACACGAAATTTAATGTGTACCCTAACAAGTATACAAGATCGTCAAGTAGTATCAGTAAAGTACCGGGAAATATCGTTCCCGCGAGGATAAGTTCTAATTTTCTACCTAAGAATCAATTTCAAGTATTTGAAGTGAAAATGAGGAGTGTTGATTTGTTTAATTTTTCAGCCCAATCAAGCGACGTGAAATTTAAAAAATTGACTAAAATAATACTTTTGATTAATTGTTGTTTGTTGTAAGATATGATGATCTGAGGAGACTGGGTATTTTGTAGGTCCCCTAGGGTCCTTAAACAATTTGGGTTATGATAAAACGTCTAGTCAAACCGGGTAATAGAAACTACGATTTTTTCTCTCGATTGCATGTAGTTTTACGTAAGACTAGTCGCTAGGTCCACTCGGTCCACTATGCCTACCGTTACATTCTATTCGGTTAGCTATCTCTGTTTATCGGGTCTTATCGGCCCACCGATGTACTAAAACTTGGCTAATTCAATTGAATCTACCCTCTCAAGGCCATTCAAACTCTTATCGCCTCTCGATCTCAAAAAATATAGAAGGAACTTATGGTATTTAACAAATTTGGGTTCAAATCGCTCTCACGCCTTCATCCTAAACATCTAACACTCTCGGGTGATCAAGCTGGACATGCATGATATGAAGAACAAGAACACAAATATTACACTTCAGCATTGAAAAATACAAAGTCAGTAAAATGTGAATCAAAACATGATTCTGAAAAAACGACTATGTAAAAACTCTAGGTTATCCATAGAAACTCAGTATGAGAAGTTTAGCTAGACATAATCTTGATAAACATCACAAAGTTTTCCATGCGAATAGAAAAATAAGGGATATAATGATTTAAACGAAAAATATTCAAAAACGGACGAATCCTTCCTCCAAGCTCTCCCCCGTACGGTCCATGCCTCTTGCCATGCTTCAATGAATGTGTTCTAAGGTTCCTAGTTCTGTAAATATGTTTCGTTGTTGACAAGGTCTCTAAAGTTGCCTTATGACCCTTCTAGTCCGTAGCAGCTTCCAGACAGCTCGTACGAGCTCACCTACCATCTCGTACGATCTCCAAATTTTTCCTTCAACTTGTACGAGCTCCCCAGAACACCTCGTGCAAGATGGGGTAACTCGTTCATATTACAGAAACCTGAAAATAGCTCGTACGAATTTTCAGGTTTGTATGAGCTGTCCTGGAAGGCTATGATAAGTTTCACAAATACCTGTAAGAATTCCTTTTATTTATAGTAAGGCCACT
The DNA here is from genome assembly GCA_023055425.1 of Linanthus parryae. NCBI lineage: Eukaryota > Viridiplantae > Streptophyta > Magnoliopsida > Ericales > Polemoniaceae > Linanthus > Linanthus parryae. The sequence goes on along the minus strand of JALGPY010000004.1, from coordinate 87,042,425 downwards.
TTGCATTAATTAGAATTTTTCAATTGCAATTTCTGAGAATAGTTTCATAGTCCATTCTCATTGCTCAATGTAAAAAGGAGTCCTGTTATCATCATTAAAGGCCAAGATATATTACGGAATCATCTTGGTCAATTTATCGACCTGTTTTTTTCAATTGTGTTGTGGAGTATCTGTACAAAAACAGTTCCCATCAAAGACTACCATTTTCCCTCCACAGTTTTAAGATTAATAATCCAGAAACCTTCATAAGAGGAAAGCCAAACCAACCACAGCTACAACTATCTGGTTTCCCAGACTTTAGCAAAAGGAGAAAGATGAAAATACCGGAGAAGAAACACAGCCCAGACCAAACATAGAGTCAATGTGCGCGAGCAGCCTAGGTTTGTTTCCCTAAACTGACTAGTTGAGCAAAAAAAAACATTAAAATCAACGAGCCGAAAAGAAGAAAAAGAAATGCAAAGAGAAAATCCTAGGGAGTCATGTGTCATACAGAGGATGATGAAAGGGAGAAGTTTAGCATTTGAGAATCTTCCATACTGACAAAATAACTTAAATGATAACTTTATTATGCAAAAATGATGACATTATGTCAGGTAGAATAGTACATACCATGCCAGAGTGTACATTATGATGTCAACCGTGATACTTGGTGATTGGTCAATGACTGTAGCTTTGAGACTGTGCTTTCCCCCGGCTGTCTAAGAGCAGAGAACGTGAAGAACTTAATCTTCTGACTAATTCCATCCCCGCGTGGAAAATATAAGTATATCAGACAGTAAATGTTCCCTGATAAATTAGCCACCATTTGGGAGTTTGGATAACATTTGGCCAATCCCTTTCTTGTGTTTTCGAAACCATCAACAGGAAGGTATGCACTTGGTAATCTAGGAAAATCATCATAATCGTCATCAACAGAATCATCATCAGAAAAAAACAGGGTATTTAGCAGGATCAAGTGTCCGCAAACTCTCATACTCGTCTAGGTCGTCTGAATTCAAAGACGCGTCATCTGACGCAGTGGAAGCATTATCTTCATTCGAACCACAATCTGGAATTATTTCTTCTGATGATGGTGTGACTTTGTGTTTGTCAGCCTCAGAGTTCAAGTCACAGGCACGTACTTCCATGTTACGACGACATGCATATACCATCATGTTTTCATCAACAGGGCTAATATTTTGCGACCGACGGTGGTTAATGAAGTTCTAACGCTAGGTTTGGCCATGGAAACGTCAAGTGTCTCCCAGATTCTCCGATGAGTAGAATAGAAATATTCTACTCATCAACCGATTGCAAAGACGAGCTTCCATGTCCCTTTTGAAAGATCCGAAGGACCAACATAGAGAGTTTGCTCAATGACTGAATGAGATCTGATTGAAGGAGCATAGAACGTGGAGTAATCTTCCAAGAATGGAGGATCAGGAAGGCTTTGCCATCCAAGTCCAGGAGTGTCCGCGTCGAAGCATTCGAAAGCCGGGTTATTTTGCTTGTGAAGAGAGGAATGAGGAGCTCCCTGATCTCATACTAGTACTGCGCTCAACAGATTGCAAAGACGAGCTTCGAGTGTACGCCCTAGGCTTTGAAGATGGTATGAAGTTCAAATTCCTATTCTCTTTCAACCACAACAACTCATGTGGCATGGGTTTTGTTGTATCTGGTACAAAGCTATTTGCTGTTGGAGGTGACTGGGACAGGTCTCCCAAAGATGTCAAGATCTGGGATCTAAAAAACTGGAGAATCAGGGATGAATTCCCCATGGAACTGGGGCAAACCCTAGGAGATGAGTCCGATGCTGTGGTGTTCGAATTCCATGGTCTGGTCTACGCACTTGCCGGCACGGGTCCCATGGAAAATCACAAGCAAAATCATCCGACTTTCGAATACTTGGACCCGGATAATCCTGGTCTTGGATGGCAGAGCCTTCCTGATCCTCCATTCTTGGAAGATTACTACAATTTCTTTATCAAATCTCATTCAGTCATTGATCAAACTTTGTATGTGGGTCTTTCACATCTTTCGAAATGGACCACATCCAAGTACTATTCCTATTCTATTCGCCGGAGAACCTTGGAGACACTTGACATTTCTAAGGTCCAACCTAGTGTTAAAAACTTCATGAACCACTGTCAGTCGCCGAATATTAGCCCTGTTGATGAAAACATGATGGTGTATGCCTGTCGTCGCAACATGGAAGTATATGCCTGTGACTTGAACTCTGAGGTTGACGAACACAAAGTCACACCATCACCAATAATTCCAGATTTTCGTGCTGATGAAGATGATGCTTCCACTGCGTCAGATGACGACTCTTTGAATTCAGACGAGCTAGACGAGTATGAGAGATTGCGGACACTTGATCCTGCTAAATACCCTGTTTTTGCTGAATTTGATTCTGATGATGATTTTCCTTCTGAGTCTGTTTTACCGAGTGCATTCCTTCCTGTTGATGGTTTCGAAAACATAAGAAAGGGATTGGCCAAATGTCATCCAAACTCCAAAATGGTGGCTCATTTATCAGGGAACATTTACTGTCTGATATACTTCTTTTTGTCATCCAGGATTGAAAAGAATCAGAAGATTAAGTTCTTCACATTCTCTGTTCTTAGACAGCCCGGGGAAAAACACAGTCTCAAAGCTAAACTCATTGACCAATCACCAAGTTTCACGGCTGACATGCTAATGAAAATTCGGGCATGGTATGTAGCTTTCTACTTAACTTAATGTCATCATATACGCATAAGAAAGTATCATTTAAATTATTCTGTCAATATGGAAGATTCTCAAAGGCTAAACTTTTCCCTTTCATTGTCCTCTATATGGCATATGACGCCCTGATTTTTACGTTATTTTGTTCAACTAGTCAGTTTAGGGCAACAAACCTAGGCTGCTCGCGCACATTGACTCTATGTTTGGTCTGGGCTGTGTTTCTTCTCCAGTATTTTTGTCTTTGTCATGTTGCTCGAATTTGGGAAACCATATAGTTGTAGCTGTGGTTGGTTTTGGCTTTCCCGGTACGAAGGTTTCTGGATTATTAATATTTAAAAAAAAAAACAGTGGAAGGAAAATGGTAGTCTTTGGTGGGAACTCTTTTTCTACAGAAACTCCACAACGGAATTGAAAAAACAGGTCCATAATTTGACCAAGATGATTTCGTAATGTATCTCAGCCTTTATGGATGATAAGGGGACTCCTTTTGACCTTGAGCAATGAGAATGGAGGACTATGAAGCTCAATTTATTCACACAAATCACAAATTAAAAAATACAAGTTAATGCAAAATGGCCTTACTACAAATAAATGGAAATGCTCACAGGTATTAGTGAAACCTAGCACAAAATAATTTCCATACTTAAGTAGGTATACTGCTCTCAACCTAGACATCCATGTGAAGGACAGTGAGTGCAAATTTGTAGCATAGGTCTTATCAAAATTAAAAGTTACTAGGCTTGTAGAGAGACTGCAAAGCCAGTAATCCAGGGTGTAATGGGAGGCGTATGCGTATGTGGCTGCTAAGAACATTTTGGAGTGGTGTAACCATTTTCGGTGGAGGTGAGAACTGAGTTATGCTTCAGGATTGGCACAGTAAATTGTGTTCATGAAGTTTCTATCTGAGATCCTGACAATGGGGGTACTATCAAGGCTTTATCGGATGTTTCTGCTTAATATTGATAGTAAATTTCTGAGGTTTGTCATATTGGTGTAGTTGAAACTGCAATAATCTGATTTTGATAACTATTCCTCACTTGAAATCTGTTTAAATTTCTGAGGTTTGTCATATCGGATGTTGCAGCTCATAGAGCAGAGACGTTTGCTGATTCTTTGGTCTTCTGTATGGAACTAGAAAACTTTCTTTTCAATGGACGAGTATAGACTAAGTATATAGCCTTGAGATTGAGTTGGATGGCATCAAGAAGTTTAAATTTGAAACTTGGGCCTGTTCTCTGGGTTACATCCTGCATTAAAATATCTGATACAATTCTATAATACAAATCTGTACTCAAATCTGTACCAGTTTCTTCACAAATATTTGCGGCATTTTGAGCAATTCAACAAAGAGAACAGAAAGGAGCTGTATCGATATGCTCATATTTTTTCCTCGGGAAAGAGAATGGTGAGGCATATGGACATTTAACTTTTTTTCTTGGCATGCATTAAGAAAAATTAATGACATTTCACCTCTTCACGATTCCTTAGTTATTTAAAGGTTACTGTAAAAAAGAAAACCTTAACTACCTGCGCTTTTCCAAAGACCTCTGCCTACTTCTTGTTAGTATCCTTTTGTGGGGGAAGACACATGCATACATAAATCATACTATAAAAGCCTTGTGGGAAATCAGACACGGCTATTGAAAAGATGGCAATAATGAAAATGTTCGTGGACGGAAGGAATATGCTTTCATTCTGATGAGTGGCTGTTTCTCATGTTGCTAAGATGGCCTCAAGGGATTCTAACTTTCTCAATCTTTTGCTGTCATACTGGATAAGATGCGCTTTCATGGTAAAGATACGCCCTTTGATCAGAAAAAAGTTTGCTGATATTGTCTTTGCAACTGATAATTAAAAAGTTTGTCTTCAAATTTAGATACTATAAATAACACAAAGATTATCTATGATTTTGGAGGTTTATCTGGATGTTAACTTCAAAGCCTTGTGTGATAAGTCTGAGGTGCGTGCAAGCTGGCCCAAACACCAAAGCTTTTACAAAAAAAGAAAGTATTAATCTTATGTTGTTCTGTCAAGCCAAGTGCCTCCTTTAGAGGGCATATGACACACTAGGAGTTCCTCATGACATTGTGTTTCTTCTTGTCTACCAGTACATGACACATGGTCTGTATGGTCGATGTTCCTTCTCCACTATTTCTCGTCTTTAGAGCCAATAGTCAGAACACTAGTTTATGACCTGGTGTCGTTGTATGGATAAATATAAATTCTCACTTATTCAAGGAACCTCTCGTGTCTTCCAGGATATTGTTGACGAAACTCAAAGTAACAAAAGAAATTTCATTAAGTTACACTATGCTTAACCTAGTAGGATACAATTTTAGATTGAAAGAAAAAGTTACAAACAAGAAACATGGTTATTGCACTCGATAAGGGGCTCGTATCGGTCATAGAGTATATAGAGTGGGGTTGAATTATATAATTTCGTTTTTGTTCAAAGTTGAAAAAGCAACTGATGAGATTTTTGTTCAAATTATTGTGTCGAAAATTGTGATTGATTCTCCATTTTTGTTTTGAAGTTCTTCTTACTAGAGTATTGCGCTTACATTGATTGGACTACAATTCTTAAGACAATTCTCTGTTCTGTACAAGTCAGCGAGTATTGTTACCTTTCTATTCCAGTTGTTTGCGATGTTCCCTTCTTTTTTTATCACTGATGCATACATTGGGTTCGATTATGTTATTGCAGTTGCAAACTCAAATCCAGCGTCTGAATCTGGAGGAAAGTGCCCTCTCAATCTGCAGCAGCAACTTGTATAAACACAAGCTTAGTAGTGTCTTATAAGAATTTACAAGGTTACTCATACTATTAGTTTCATTGTGTAAGTATGACTGCCTGTTGGACAACCCTGTTTCTAATCAAACCGCTGAAAAACAGTGGTTTTAATGAAGAAAAAAAATATATATTTTGTTTACTATTTCATTGGGAACACCAATTTCTGCTTGAAATTAGTATTTTCTTTTATATTATTTATATGTTGTCCTTTCTAAATTTTGATTTGCGGATTATCAGTAGTTGAATAATTCTCATTGAACTAGACGACAAACAGTAATGTCAGAATGAAAAAAAAAAAATTCCAGAATCTTGGTAAGATATTCTTCTATTTAGATTGAAAAGGAGGCATGCGGCCGAAAAACTTGGAAATATAAGAAGCAGGCAACAAGGGATATCAGCGCCGAACGATGCGTTTACTTGTTGCGTCCACCTCGGCTCCACGTAGACACGGAAGATGAATAATTAGGGTTGTGCAAAGGGAAGAGAGGGAGAGAATTGGGAAAGTGAATTGACTAACTTTTCACATGAACAACTAACAGTGGCCATTACAATTTCAATAACAGAATCAGTTAGCAAAAATGCCAACTAGTCCTTACACTTTATATTCCTAATATTCAGCTACAGCCCAAATACGTTGTCTTACTACACAAATTATCTCTTCTCTCAACATTCCCCCTCAAGCTGAAGGGGAGGAAGTAGAACACTCTCCTGCACCTTGTTGACAAGACTGAGAAGTGGTACCCGAAACCTTGCTGCAGAAAGAGGTTTTGTGAGAGGATTAGCTAGCTAAAACTCTGTTTCTAACAAAGTGGCAGTCAAACTCCATGTGTTTTGTTCTCATCTGAAGAACATGATTGGATGCTTAGATTTATGGCTGACACATATCACAGTAAAGAGCTGGTGTAGCCTTAAGTGGAATTCTCAACTCAGTAAGCAATATCTTCAGCCAAAGGACATCAGAAGCAGTATGAGTCAATGCTCTAAATTACGCCCTGTGAATGATCTAGAAACAGTGCCATGTTTCTAAGAACACCAAGAAATTAGGTTGCTGCCCAGAAAATGTTCTAGAGAAACCAGATCTTTTTTCAAGTTGGACTGCAAAAAAATTCTCCTTAGATAGAATTCTTCTAGGCATTACGGAAAACTGGCCTCAACCCTAACACAATCACAACGAACCAGAAGGATGAACACGCACTCTGTCATATCATATGACATCCATCGGACTCCCACCACGTGTGCATCAAGGTACAGCGCCTAGTGATCATTTTCCTGAAGGTTGGAAAAGCCAATATGAACAGAAGTATTAGTCATGGAAAAGCCAATATGAACAGAAGTATTAGTCAAGCTACTCCTTAGTGATAATTGAAAACTTCAAGTTTTTGGCTTGATTACAAATATCAAACCCCTAGTTTATCGAAATAGTCAAGTTGCATCCCCTACTTTCAAAACTTTATTATTGCATCCTCCATTTGCAGTACCACTATCAGTCTATAGTTTGTGTTTCGGTGAAAGATTTTATCTATTAACTGTCGGATATAGGCATTAGTTGACCACTATGTTCATTTTAAGGGAAAAATGGCCCTATTCGGTAAAAGCTAGAACACCAATAACCCTTCCACCTTCATCCCCGTACGATGTCTACGATCCACCACCACCTCAAGGGACATATCGTCTGTGACCGGGCGAGACCTCCAACAAAACAGTAGTACTCATTTCTCAATCTTCCCCCTTTTTTACTTTTTATTTGTGATTGAATTTGTAGGCAGAATAGTAACCTGTGCTACTTAGTCAGCGATTTTCTCTTTATCAAAACCTAATTGATAGTCATATGGAAAAGACTTAATTGCACATTGCATACCCCAGCTTTGACAAACTGGCATAAGCAACCTCCACTTCTAAAACTGCTTGTTTCCACTTCTAAAGCTGGAAAAAATTCCATCCAAAGAAGGGACACTCTCTGACTCTCTCCCGTTCTATGCTCTCTATCTCTGTCTCTGTCTTTTGACCTCGGCCTCGCTCTCTCGATCTCTGCCTCTCTCAGTCAATCTTCTCTCTCCCAGCCGGATTCGAACTATGCCGGTCACCAGCAAAGTCGTTAATCCTGATCGAACTGAGTAGAAGTAACTAAACAAGGAACTTAACAACTACTAGCTTAGAATTGATAACGAAGTCTACTTAAAATTGATATAAATTCATTACATAGAACGAGGAAATGTTTCATAGTTCATGATTATTCCCCCTTTACTCTCCTTCCTAGGTTCTTCTGAAGAACCAGAGTATTGTACAAGAATTCTAGAAACAGACCATCTTGTCCGTCCAATTCTGCTCCTAGTTGCATTCTTGCCCTCCCTTAATCTGGAAATCACCCCTAGGCCCCCACAATGATTGGAAACTACTTTGAGATCCCAGAGGATCATGACAATATTGAACCCCTTGATAGTTCAAAGCTCTTGAGTTTGAATGAATTTACTGTTGGAATAGATGACCTAGAGGCAATCTTATATTTAGTATGAACATTGTTTTCACTAGAATATTCATTTATTATATATTGTGATATTTAATAAAATGAAGTCCTTATATACAATGTGTTGTTTATCTTAAAATATCCCTAGTCCATTATATTGATTAATAGGACGATCATGTTGGAATAGATGCACTAGAGGCAATCGTAGATTTAGTATGAACATTGTTCTGGCTAGAATATTCATTATTATATATTGTGATATTTAATATAATGAAGTCCTTAGATAAAATGTGTTGTTTATCTTAAATATCCCTAGTCCACTATATTGAGTAATAGGACGATCATGTTAGATCAACTTCAAACTTCATGTAGATTATCTAAAGGCGGAATCATAATCTACAACACATAAACTATCATCTAGAATAGCTAAGAACATAAGAACTTTAAATGAGACTAACCTCGGTCCATAGCTAGTGTATTCATCTTCAACATCATGATGATCTTGAGTGGACCGCGATCTTCCAACCACAACTCGGACCAGCTTCAATGATCTCTCTCAATGGGAAGAGTGAGACTACTGTATTCGAATGTGTTGGGGATCACAGTCCTAGTAGTCTTTATATACTAAATTGATGAGGCTCCCATAACCCTAATCAATTAGTAATGGGCTACTACACATTACAAAGCCCACACCACTTTATGTTCCTACGAGCCCAATTATTAATTAGATCACTTTAGTGGCCCGTTTATTTGATAGCCCAACAATATAACTACCAATATTTTCATATTGGCCCACAAGGAAATACAATTTCCCAACAATCTCCCACTTGGGCCAAACTTGAAAACCCGGATGTAGTTATATTTCATAATCTTTAGTGCTAGCAGAAGTGCTATCATCCTTAGAACATTCCTTATAACAATCTGGTCCATCGTCCATACCAGTGTGAGACCAAAGCGACCTTTGCCACATTTAATATAGTCGTAACAAAGACCCATCAATGATCACCAAACCAATACATTCAATGACATAGATCAAGTGTGGATGTGTAGCGGGAAATTACATGCAATGTGATCTTTGGACATGCCTATTTCCACTGATCCTTACTGAAGTGAGATCGAACCTTATAATTTCCATCTTTATGCTAAACCGCAATTGGAAATTCATAATAACAATAATTCAGAGTAACTTGAATAAAATATAAACTCTATTCTGCAGAAACTGCAGTAAGTGTCTCGAGAAACGACATTCATTAGATACAAACTCCCACTAAACCAAAGTACCTTAGATATTACCTCTCCAAATGAGCAATCCGCTTCTCAACACTTTATGTGGTAATTCATTAGTTAGAGGATCCTCAAGAATGGAGTTTATCATAGTAATGTCACATTGACACAAACACTCTGAATATTTTCTTAAGAAGAATAAGACTTTATGTCAATAAACTTGACCTAATCCTCAGAATTTGATTCAGTGATCTCAAAATTATCTAAATTCCGATAAGTGAGCATGCAGTCTTTTGTTCTCTTCAATACTTCACTAACCGATTGTATGTTTACCCTAATACATACTATGATTAACCAAAAAAATACCAAATATACAAATATGTAAACAATAACCACATGTGCACATATTCTGGTAAACACAAGACTCATAGATTCGATGTATAACGAATCTTTGTATCCTTTATTACTTATCTCAATATTCTTGAAATACGGAATGAGACTAGAAATTGTCTCCTTAAGTAGTAGGATTATTCTTCAGTGCACAACCTTAAGTACTCGATCTAGTAAATACCTTATCGATATAGATCTCTTGTCGAATACTCAATGATACACCCCAAGAGCATTTATTTTCGACACAGGAAATATGTCCCCAAGATCTTTTCTTTAGAAACTTTATAAAGAATATCTTGATCCACCCAACAAGTCTATATCCGTGCTATTCAAAAGAGTAGAATCAAAATGATGCACCAGAAAATTACTCCCACTGAACTGTGGTACTCACAAATATTTACCATAGTTATCTCGCACAACATGAGATAATAACTTTATGAATATTGTTACCATATCTAGAAGCAAGCTTTTAGACTATAAATGGAATTGTGTAATTTACAAACATGTACTTTGAATAACTAAAATCAAAGTTATATGATTGTAATAAACTTATCCATATATATGTACATCTATACACGTACATGACATAACAACTCAAAAGAGAATTTCGTAAAACTTTATGAAGTCTCTTTAGTCAGTGCCTCTTTTAGATGAAATGTAATGACAAAAGTATGACCTTCATTTCTTTCATAAACCAATATAACACCTTATTTATTGTAACCAACAATAAATTATGCTATTATGAAAGATTCCAAATGTCACTAATTTTGTCAAGAGATTTCATCTTATCATTACAAAATCGATTCACTTTAATATTTGTTTGACTTGTAAGAAGTTGATAGAATCATCTTCCACAAACCTTATGTCAAACCCAAAAACATGAGAATAACATGTAATACATAAATCTTATTTCTCATGTCATTAGTGAATTACTTTAGCGGCACTTCATATTTGAGGCTGATGAGTTTGCTTATTATGAGTATCCTTATGGAATGTTTCTTTGAACGATGTGAATAAATAAATATGCACCTCTTATTTGGCCAAACAAGTAATCTTCCTTAGGGCCGATTACTATTCACATAAACAAGTATGCCTTATTATTTGGCCACACAATGACCTTCCTTTGGGCCGATCATTGCTTGCATAAACAATAGACATGTGAATTTCACAAACATAACAAACTTTATGTTCAAATAAATTATTCCTCGTAATCATATCTCCCACTCAAACTCAACATCCTCAAATCTCGAAAAAGGGGGCTTTAATTGAGAAGACAAATTACGAGATTTAGAACTTCTCAATTATTAATGAAATGGATAAAAGTGGCAAAGAGCTAATACCAAACTCAATATCTCCCACTAGACCAATATGGCCTCACTTTAGGTGGGATGATCCGAAATGAGAACCTCCTTATGTTAGGCATTCGCCTAACCAATCATATATGGTACTAAATAGCCACTTTAATACATAAAGTATCTCAAATGTAAGTTAGAACCTTAAATCTTTATTCATATAGCCTCATGATAAAGAAAGTGACTAATTATTCTCCGTACAATATCCAGATATGTTTAATTTCATTCCCACAAACTTGATTTATGACAAGTATGTCTGTAACTCCATGTAGGGAAGAAATTTATATACACATCTATGAGACTTGAGTTAACACCATGAATGCTGTTACCTTATACATTCACATACTTTACTTCTCAAACCGATTATAGATGTTGATGTGGTGGACATAAGTCTTATGAACGAAATATGATACTGTTTTCACTCAAAATAACTATAAAGAGTGGTCCACCATATCAGTACATATAAGTTCTAGTATGTCCTTATTCCACACACACCAAATTATTTATACACCCCTTTACGCTTTCAACACAAATTCAAAATATTTGTGAAATCAAGGAGGCTACGAATTCTATTACACATAAGCATCTTAATTCTTCCAACGAAGACATTCCTTTAGCTTTTGTGCCATACCAAATATAGAATTGTTACTCTTGCATCATTGTACCTCAAAATAAAATGCATGATCTTTCTTAATGAAGCATTACATTTGAAATATTGCTTTTATCCGAAATGAAGCATTTACAACCTTCACTGAATTATATTTAAACATCAAAATTTCAGAATTTATCCCAGAAAACATTATTTCCTTAACATTAGTAAATGCTTTTCTTAATAAACATGAAATTCAAACAATGTTTTGAAAATAAGCTAAAAGTCTTTGTTGCCTTAACTATATTTGTCTTGCCATTGCCCATAGAGATGAATCTTTCAGCATCAAGTGGCTATTGGCCCAACAACCAACCATGCATAAATATTCTTAAGTGAGTAGTTACACCAAATCTACTCATCAAATATGATTAGGTACAATAACTCAAAATTTTATCCATAGTGAGAAGTAAAATTTTCCTTATCCACCATATGGCATTAAATTCATATTCACACGTGAACTTATATATATGTAAAAAATATCGAATATTACCGAATGATATTACATTTACATATTTGGAATGTGATTCAACCGCAACTTACATGATTGTATTCCCTTTATCTCGACTATTATCCTTAGGGCGAATACTAAGCGAGTACATTTAGTTTAATCTCATACAACAATTTTCTCTTTTAACACACATGGGTGAAAAGTTCACAAAGAACTTATTTATCCATATGAGCGTTACAGCTCTCCGTATACTCACTTAAGTGCTTGAGAGAAAATATATATACACCTTATGAGCATGTCCTTAGACAACTCTAACTTTAGTACTTCAGTTCTTAATTGAGATTAAATCTTTCCGGATGTACTCCTTTACGTTCCTCTTTTAACAAGACAATGTTGACTAAAAGTCCTCTTAATGTTTTCTTTAGAAAACTCGGACACATAAGCTTGAGGAACTCAATAGCATTACCATTACTTCATTTAAAAGCTTCTAGAATTAACTTTATTTTCAAGAATTTATACATGCTATAAAGCACTAAATGCGAGTCTTTGTCAGCAATAACAAATAACAAATAAGCTGACTTAAATAGAGAACAAGTTAAAGACATGAGCTCAAAATACAAATATATTGTACAAGCATGAAATAAAATATAACCACAAAGTATTCATGCAAGACATAAATCAACAATATAATTAACGGGTTCTTTACAAGATATCTAGCACAACATTGTTGTTTAGTCTTTGGACAGAAACAATAACTTGTAAGTGGTACTCTCCACGCAGTAATCAAATATTGACAGTAAGTCCGGTCAAACAATAAGTCTTCCTTTGGGCCGACGTATTGTTCACATGGAATAACTTGATAACTGTCACATACTTACTACCACAAGTGTGTCTATTATTTGGCCAACTAACAACCTTCCTTTGGGCCGATTAGCTAGTCGCATAAATAATAAACACACACATCTTTATATCCCAAAATAAATAAATTTTACACAATAGAGGTCACTTTGGCGACATATCATTTCAACTTATTTATTGTAGGATACAAGACTATTTTATTTTAGTGTAAAATACAAAAATTACACTAATGTCTAAAATATATATTTTAGTGTAAATGCCAAAGTTACACTAATGTATTAAATGTAGAACTCGAAATATTAATCTTTTAGTGTAATACAAAAGATTACACCCAAAATATTCATAATGGTGTAAGATATCAAATATGCACCAAATATACTTAATGGTGTAAGAATACCAAATATACATCAAATTTTATATGGTGCATGATACCAAATATACACCAAAAATACTTAATGATGTAAGAATATCAAAGATACACCAAAGATATTTACTGGTGTAAAAATACCAAAGATACGCCAAATATCAATTATGGTGTAAGATTCCAAATATACACCAAAGATATTTAATAGTGTATGAATACCAAAGATACACCGAATATCAATAATGGTGTAAGATACTAAAATATACACCATATTTCATATTGTGTAATATACCAAATATACACTAATGATTTATAATGGTGCAACATACTAAAAATACACCAAAAACTAACAATAGTAATAATCTCGCATATTTATCCATGAATCAAGTTATAAACATGATATAAAAACAGTAGTATCATGAGAGAAACATTACTTTAGTCAAAACTTGGAAATAATGAGATTAAATGCCAAAAAACATGCTAAATCACGAAATTATTCATTCTTCCCAGAAAAATATTCCGAATCTGGAAAATCTAACCGTACAGATGGATTCAAAATACCCAAAAACCTAGGGTTTGACTATTGAATCGCCCAAATCGGATATCTAGAAGTCCCGGAATAGCCAAAACAATATGAGTCGTCGGATCTGGGCGGCACAACAAAGCAGCGGTACACGCTGCCACACCAGATCGACGTCAAAGCCCAGATCTAAGGCAGTGTTTGACAAATCATTAAACGGAAGCTGAAAGTTTAAAACGCTGTGTCTTTTAAACCGTAAGTCGGAATTAAGCTTATAATATATCGTTGGAAAGCTTATTTCGAGATCTTCGAAACCATATGAAGAAATCCAAAATCCGACATAAGCACAGAAAACGAGGCTATAAACCCTAATTCGGGATTATGCAAAAATACTTGTTCTTAACGATCCTAGCATGATAGCGGCTCTGATACCACTTGTTAGATCAAAATAGAACTTCATGTAGATTATCTAAAGGCGGAATCATAATCTACAACACATAAACTATCATCTAGAATAGCTAAGAACATAAGAACTTTAAATGAGACTAACCTCGGTCCATAGCTAGTGTATTCATCTTCAACATCATGATGATCTTGAGTGGACCGCGATCTTCCAACCACAACTCGGACCAGCTTCAATGATCTCTCTCAATGGGAAGAGTGAGACTACTGTATTCGAATGTGTTGGGGATCACAGCCCTAGTAGTCTTTATATACTAAATTGATGAGGCTCCCATAACCCTAATCAATTAGTAATGGGCTACTACACATTACAAAGCCCACACCACTTTATGTTCCTACGAGCCCAATTATTAATTAGATCACTTTAGTGGCCCGTTTATTTGATAGCCCAACAATATAACTACCAATATTTTCATATTGGCCCACAAGGAAATAAAATTTCCCAACAGATCAAATATAGAATACTATGTGGGTAGATTGATATGGAGATATCAAGTCTAACACATGGGTATGCATTAGGAGTAATGGCATTCTGGATTGACCCACAACGAAAAGGATACATTAGATTATGTCAAGTCACAATCGCTTTTCGTAGTGCTAATATAATTGCAATCCTTAGACTTGAAGTCACTAGATACTCTAGTTGTGGAATATTGCGCTTTGATGTTATCAAACGTTACACCGTAACTGGGTAATCATAAAGATGGCTATCGAGCGTGATAGGAAGCAAGCTTAGAGATCGTAGTGATGTAGATAGGATTCGTCCCTCCCACATAATGGGGGTAAATATCCATGGCCACTCGAGGGATGAGGCTTATTGAATGTCTGGCCAGACTCAGATAAATCAATATAGAGATATTGATGTTATCTGCATGCATAAGCATATTCCCAGGATCGAGGAACTATGGATTGGATATACGAGTGGGACGATGTATGTCTCGTGTCCAATCCGGATATGGAGACAAAGGGATAGTGCAATTTGACATATTGGGCACAAGAGGTTTGTCGGGATCACTGACTATTTCTATTGGTTGGGTGGCATGGATGTGTTGCTAGACACCGCTCCATGTTAGTAAGAGTTACCACCAACTATATAGAAACCTATGGGGTCACACGTCAAATAGAGTAGAGCTAGAATTTGGGATTAATTAATATTGATTAATTAATAGAAGGATCATTGTGCAACACCTTGCAAACTTAGTAGGACTCATTTGCAAGGAAGGGAATAGTTCTAGTTCATCTAGAATAAGGAAACTCTTTTTATGGAAACAACAAGGAGTTGTTGGAGTATATAAAGAGGCCTAAGCTTCCTTCCCACTTAATTGTTATTAGACATAACAAAGAGAGTGGGAAAGAAAGCAAGAGAGAGCAAGACAAGAGCTAGGGCCGAACCCTAGCCCCGTC
Source organism: Linanthus parryae (assembly GCA_023055425.1). Classification (NCBI taxonomy): domain Eukaryota; kingdom Viridiplantae; phylum Streptophyta; class Magnoliopsida; order Ericales; family Polemoniaceae; genus Linanthus; species Linanthus parryae. The sequence continues at coordinate 87,026,793 of JALGPY010000004.1, read as the reverse complement.
CGCCCCCCTTCCCGTCGGCTCAAAGAGGAGGCCGCCCCTCCCTTTGTGCCTTTGTTGCTTTGATCTTCTTCCCTCTTCCTCCGAGTTCAAGCTAGCACTTGTTTGAAGGAAGAATCTAGATCTCACCTTAGACGTGGATCAACCGTAGAGACGAGGACATCATTCTTCTTGTGATCTCACAAATTCAAAGGTACACAATACTATGTCCCTTATCATGTTATGATGTCTCTTCCTGACGATCCGTGGTGGGCATTGAAGTAGAATTAAATTTTGTTATTCCGCTGCGTTACCTACTTCAAAACCAAACAGTGGTATCAGAGCCACAGGTCGTAGAGCATAACATGATGTATGTGTTACGATTTCAGTTTACACACCGTTTTATTGTTTATTACGCGAAAACTGAATTAAATTGGCATAGTAGATGCAAAAATTGAATATTGATTCAATAGAACAAGACCCAATTTAACATTGGATGTTAAAATTGGTGAGTCAAATCACATAAGATGTGTATAATTAGGTTCTTGAAAAATTAGGGTTCATGGGCACATGATTAAAAAGAGGTTTTCAATTATGAAAACAAATTTATGGAATTAAATCCATAAGGAAACAACCTTGCTTGGGCAACAAGGAAGACGGAAGGAAGACTAGGGCCGAAACCCTAGCCGTCCGCCCCTCCCTTGAGGGCCAAGCAAAGGCCGCGGGCCATAGGGGCGGCCGGCCTTGGGCCGGGCCTTGTGGCGGCGGCGGTCCTAGGGTTCGGGCCCCTTGTTGGCTTGAACCCCTTGGACTGTTGTAAACCCTAATTACCCAATTTTATTAAAATTAAACAAGCGCGTTAAAAATTGATTTTAATTGTTTTATGTGCTTTATTGCATAGTGGATGGATATGGCCTAGGATTGTTGATGTTTTATTGCTTTGTGGTTTGGTTTACGGCCTGCGAGCTGATCAAATTAATGTAATAATTAATTAGGTTTTACGGCATGCGAGTCGTCTTTTTCTCCTCAACATGTGAGGCTTTTGTTATTTATTTATTCTAGATGTTAGGCTAGAATTAGATATATTTAGATGATAGCCAAGAGCATGGAGAAGAAGACCGGAGAACCAAAGGAGCCAAGAGACAAAGAAGACATCCCTAGGCGCGCAACTATGGTGGAGCACATGGAGATGAGCTCGGCACTTTAGGGCAATTAGATATTATCATTGGCTTGATAATATCATTAGTCTAGAGGCCATATCCATGCCACGTTTCTTTCATGTTTGTGGATGTTTATTATTTGTGCCTTGTTATTTAATTTTGTGTGTATGGCGATACTAGCGAAAACAATAACAAGATAATAATAAACAAGGTTGGTATTTTATTGTGGATTGCCCAATCCAAATAAGTAGACCATGTTGATAAGATCAACCAAACAAATTGAAGAAAAGAAATCCCTCAATTAAATATTGCGTTTTGCCTTCTCTTGCCAAAACACCCTTCATGATCATGGTTTATTAAAATCCGGGCTTGCCAAAGCAAGGCGATTTTAATTTACCATGGTGTGTTGCGGACGACACAAGCTAGTAATGTGTGTATGTTGAAGCAAGAGGTTGGACGCAACTAGGCAAGAATCAATTGGATTGATGAGCCTAGAGGCAAGACAATTAGGGGTTATCCATGTGATAAAGAATAAGAGTTATTCACCTAATTGGACCAAGAGTTGCATATGATGCAATTGGAATGGTTCCTACCTAAATAACCTATTCTTGGGTGACCTGCCAAAGCAAGATCAAGAAGAAGTGAAAAAGGGATCTTGGACATACTAGAAAATATAATGATATTTTCCGCATTAATGGTGAGGGCTATTAATCCGAGAAAAATAGTGGGAGCTATATTTGATGATCTAGCCAATGTTGAATATAGTTAAATTGTTCAAAAATACTAAAATTTCACATTTCTCGTTTTGTAGAATTCCAAATGGCAAACAACAACGCATCGACTTCATCCCTATGATCTGTCCTTGAGAAGGATAAACTGTCTGGAACAAATTTCCTTGACTGGTACAGAAACTTAAGGATTGTCCTTAAGCAAGAAAAGAAGTTGTACGTCTTGGACACTCAAATTCCAGCACCACCACAAGACGAGTCTCTTCTAGCGGAAGTGAGGGTACGTCAGAAACATATTGATGATTCTAATGACGTGACTTGCCTCATGCTTTGTACCATGACTCCCGAGCTTCAGAAGCAGCATGAGAATATGGAAGCCTGTGATATGATCATACACTTGAAACAATTGTTTCAGGAACAGGCTAGGCATGAGCGCTATGAGGTGTCTAAAGCATTATTCAAGAGCATTCTTGCAGAAGGGAATCCAGTAGGGCCTCATGTACTCCGAATGATCGGGTACATTGAGAACCTTGAGAGACTGGGGTTCCCATTGGGCCAAGATTGGCTACTGATCTTGTCTTGCAATCGTTGCCTGACAGTTATAATCAGTTCATCATGAACTATAATATGAACGAGATCAGTAAGACTCTGCCTGACTTATTGAACATGCTAAAGACAGCGGAACAGAGCGTCAATAAAGGCAAGGGCAAAGCCATAATGATGGTACATAAGAAGAAGAGCAAGTCAGTTGCATCTAACTCTAAAGGAAAGCGCAAGAAAGTTGCGAAATCCAAAGAAGCTCTGAAGCCTAGTGGAGGCGTGGCTAAGGGTGAGTGTCACTACTGCAGCCAGCCGGGTCACTGGAGGAGGAATTGTCCTAAATATATGGAGGATAAGAAGCTTGGAATAGTGATTCCACCACCACCAGGTATTTATGTTATAGACGTCAATCTTTCTATTTCTTCATCTTGGGTATTGGATACCGGATGTGGTTCTCACATTTGTCGTAATATGCAGGATTTGAAAAGAAGTAGAAGATTGAGTAAAGGGGAGATAGATCTGCGCGTCGGGAATGGAGCAAATGTTGCTGCATTAGCTGTAGGCGTTTATGAGCTATATTTGCCTTCTGGACTTATTTTAGAATAAGACAATTGATTTTATGTGCCTGCTATGAGCAGAAACATTATTTCCGTTTCTTGTTTGGACGAGAAGGGTTTTTCTATTTCAATAAAGGACAAGTGTTGCTCCATTTATTTTGATAGTATGCACTATTTTAGTGCGCATTTGTCTAATGGATTGTATATCCTTGATCTGAATAGTCCAATCTATAACATAAATACTAAAAGGATTAAAACTAATGATTTAAATCCTACATATCTATGGCACAGTCGTTTAGGCCATATAAACGAGAAACACATATCTAGGCTCCATAAGGATGGACTACTAGACTCATTTGATTTGGAATCATATGAGACATGTGAATCTTGTTTATTAGGAAAAATGACAAAGTCCCCTTTCAATAAGAAAGGTGAAAGGACTAGTGAGTTATCGGCACTCATACATACCGATGTATGTGGACCATTCCCCACGCTTGCCAGAGGTGGTTATACCTACTTCATCACATTCACTGATGATTTCAGTAGATATGGATTTGTATACCTTGTGAAGGCTAAATCTGAATCCTTTGAATTGTTCAAAGAATTCAAGAATGAAGTAGAGAAGCAACTTGGCAAAATTATTAAGGCTCTACGATCGGATCGTGGAGGAGAATACTTAAGCCAAGAGTTTGATGAGTATCTTAGAGAGTGCGGGATAGTATCCTATCTCACTCCACCCCGAACGTCACAATGGAATGGTGTCTCCGAGAGGAGGAATCGCACTCTATTAGATATGGTGCGATCTATGATGTCTCAAACAGATCTTCCGATATCATTTTGGGGATAGGCTCTGATGACGGCAGCTTTTACCATTAACCGCGTTCCATCTAAGTCAGTCATGAAGACACCATATGAGATATGGACTGGGGTGCGTCCCATAGTGTCGTTTATGAGGATTTGGGGCTGCGATGTTTATGTAAAACGTTTACAAACAGACAAACTCTGGCCAAAAGCGGATAAGTGTAAATTTGTGGGACATCCTAAGGAAACTAAATGATATTATTTCTACAATCCCAACGAGAACAAAGTGTTTGTTGCACGGACCAGCGTGTTTATAGAAAGAGAGTTTGTCTCTAAAGAAGCAAGTGGGAGGGCTGTACAACTTGAAGAGATTCAAGAACCACAAATCACTGAACCGTTGATGGAACATGAGCAGGAACCGCAAGTAGTTGTGGAAGAACCTGTTCAGGTAACACAGGAACTTCGTAGATCAGGAAGAGTGCGTCATGAGCCAGAGAGGTATGGACTTCTCGTGACTGAGCCCGATGACGTACCACTCATAGATGATGAGCCCACGACCTACGGAGAGGCCATGAAAGGCCCAGACTCTAAGAAGTGGCTAGAAGCCATGAAATCCGAAATGGATTCCATGTACACCAACAAAGTATGGACTTTGGTGGAACCACCCGAAGGAGCTCGGCCCATAGGGTGCAAGTGGGTATTCAAGAAGAAGACCGACATGGATGGCAAGGTAGTTGCCTATAAAGGGCGATTGGTAGCTAAAGGGTATAGACAGATTCATGGTATTGACTATGATGAGACATTTTCACCAGTCGCCATGACTAAATCCATTCGATTCCTACTTGCTATTGCAGCATACTACGACTATGATATTTGGCAAATGGATGTCAAAACAGTGTTCCTTTATGGGAACCTCCTCGAGGATGTGTACATGACACAACCGGAGAGTTTTGAGGATCCAGAGAATGCCAATAAAGTCTGTAAGCTGCAAAGGTCCATTTATTTATTAAAGCAAGCTTCTAGGAGTTGGAATCGACGTTTTGATGACGCGGTCAAAGATTTTGGCTTCATCAAGAACGAAGATGAGCCTTGTGTTTACAAGAAGGTTAGTGGGAGCTCTGTAGTATTTCTGGTCTTGTATGTGGATGACATACTAATCATTGGCAATGAAATTTCTACTTTGCAATCTGTTAAAGATTGGCTTGGAAATTGCTTTGCAATGAAGGACTTAGGAGACGCGGCCTATATACTTGGTATAAAGATCTATAGGGATAGATCTAGAAGGTTGCTCGGCCGAAGTCAAAGTACATATATAGACAAGGTGTTGAAGAGGTTCAACATGCAAGATTCCAAGACGGGATTCTTGCCCATGTCGCATGGAGTCACTCTTTCTAAGAATGAATGTCCCTCCAATGAGATTGAGAAGGACCGCATGAGTAGGATACCCTATGCTTCAGCCATAGGATCCATCATGTACGCCATGCTATGTACTAGACCAGACGTATCATACGCGTTGAGTATGGTGAGCAGATACTAGTCCAATCCGGGTGAGAGTCACTAGATTGCTGTCAAGAACATCCTAAAGTACTTGAGAAGAACTAAGGATGTGTTCTTGATATTTGGAGGTAAGGAAGAGCTAAGTGTAAAGGGTTACACTGATGCAAGCTTCCAAACCGACAAAGATGACTACAGATCGCAGTCTGGATACGTGTTTTGCCTGAATGGAGGAGCTGTAAGCTGGAAGAGTTCCAAAAAAGGGACAGTTGCTGATTCTACAACAGAAGCTGAGTACATTGCTGCTGCAGAAGCAGCAAAAGAGGCAGTTTGGATAAAGAAGTTTATCACTGAGCTCGGTGTGGTCCCTAGCATCGTGGATCCCACAGAGTTGTACTGTGACAACTCTAGGGAAATCGCACAAGCCAAGGAACCAAGATCACACCAGAAGTCAAAGCATGTACTTAGGAGATTCAATCTTATTCGTGATATGATCGATCGAGGAGATGTGAAGATGTGCAAGATTCCAACAGATGACAATGTTTCAGATCCGCTCACGAAACCTCTTGCGCAGCGAAAGTATGAAGAGCACGCCAGATCTATAGGCATACGAGATGCGCCAGATTGGCTCTAGTGCAAGTGGGAGACTGTTGGAATAGATTCCCTAGAGGCAATCGTAGATTTAGTATGAACATTGTTTTGGCTAGGATATTCATTTATTATATATTGTGATATTTAATATAATGAAGTCCTTAGATAAAATGTGTTGTTTATCTTAGATATCCCTAGTTCACTATATTGATTAATAGGACGATCAAATACAGACTAGTATGTGAGTAGATTGATATGGATATATCAAGTCTAACACATGGGTATGCATTAGGAGTAATGGCATACTGGATTGACCCACAACGAAAAGGATACATTAGATTATGTCAAGTCACAATCGCTTTTCGTAGTGCTAATATAATTGCAATCCTTACACTTGAAGTCACTATATACTCTAGTTGCGGGATATTGCGCTTTGATGATATCAAACGTTACACCGTAACTGGGTAATCATAAAGATGGCTATCGGGCGTGATAGGAAGCAAGCTTAGAGATCGTATTGGTGTAGATAAGATTTGTCCCTCCCACATAATGGGGGTAAATATCCATGGCCACTCGATGGATGAGGCTTATTGAATGTCTGGCCAGACTCAGATAAATCAATATAGGGATATTGATGTTATCTGCAAGCATAAACATATTCCCAGGATTGAGGAACTATGGATTGGATATACGAGTGTGACGATGTATATCTCGTGTCCAATCCGGATATAGAGACAAAGGGATAGTGCAATTTGAAATATTGGGCACAAGAGGTTTGACGGGATCACTGACTTTTTCTATTGATTGGGTGGCATGGATGTGTTGCTAGACACCGCTCCATTTTAGTAAGAGTTACTACCAACTATATAGAAACCTATGGGGTCACACGTCAAATAGAGTAGAGCTAGATTTGGGATTAATTAATATTGATTAATTAATAGAAGGATCATTGTGCAATACCTTGCAAACTTAGTAGGACTAATTTGCAAGGAAGGGAATAGTTCTAGTTCATCTAGAATAAGGAAACTCTTTTATGGAAACAACAAGGAGTTGTTGGAGTATATAAAGAGGCCTAAGCTACCTTCCCACTTAATTGTTATTAGACATAACAAAGAGAGTGGGAAAGAAAGCAAGAGAGAGCAAGACAAGAGCTAGGGGCGAACCCTAGCCCCGTCCGCCCCACCTTCCCGTCGGCTCAAAGAGGAGGCCGCCCCTCCCTTTGTGCCTTTGTTGCTTTGATCTTCTTCCCTCTTCCTCCGGTTTCAAGCTAGCACCATTTTGAAGGAAGAATCTAGATCTCACCTCTAGACGTGGATCAACCGTAGAGACGAGGACATCATTCTTCGTGTGATCTCACAAATTCAAAGGTACACAATACTATGTCCCTTATCATGTTATGATGTCTCTTCCAGACGATCCGTGGTGGGCATTGAAGTAGAATTAAATTTTGTTATTCCGCTGCGTTACCTACTTCAAAACCCAACAGATCAAATATAGACTAGTATGTGGGTAGATTGATATGGAGATATCAAGTCTAACACATGGGTATGCATTAGGAGTAATGGCATACTGTATTAACCCACAACGAGAAGGGTACATTAGATTATGTGAAGTCACAATCGCTTCTCGTAGTGCTAATATAATTGCAATCCTTAGATTTGAAGTCACTAGATACTCTAGTTGTGAAATATCGTGCTTTGATGTTATCAAACGTTACACCGTAACTGGGTAATTATAAAGATAGCTATCGGGCATGATAGGAAGCAAGCTTAGAGATCGTAGTGATGTAGAGAGGATTTGTCCCTCCCACATAGTGGGAGTAAATATCCACGACCACTCGAGGGATGAGGCTTATTGAATGTTTGGCCAGACTCAGATAAATCGATATGGAGATATTGATGTTATCTGCTCGCATAAGCATATTCCCATGATCGAGGAACTATGGATTGGATATACGAGTGGGACTATTTATGTCTCGTGTCCAAACCGGATATGGAGACAAAGGTATAGTGCAATATGAGATATTAAGCACAAGAGGTTTGTCGGGATCACTGACTATTTCTATTAGTTGGGTGGCATGGATGTGTTGCTAGACACCGCTCCATGTTAGTAATAAGTTACTACCAACTAAGTAGAAACCTATGGGGTCACACGTCAAATAGAGTATAGCTAGATTTGAGATTAATTAATGAGAAGGATCATTATGCACCACCTTGCAAACTTAGTAGGACTAGCTGAGCAAGGAAGGAAACTTTTATGGAACAACAAAGAGTTGTTGGAGTATATAAAGAAGACTCTAGATTCCTTCCCACAACTAATGTTATTAGACATAACAAAGAGAGTGGGAGAGAGAAAAAGAGAGAGAGCAAGACAAGACCTAGAGGCGCACGCCCCTAGGCCCGTCCGTCCCTTCCCGTCGGCGCAAAAGGAAGGCCGAACCCCTCCTTGTCCTTTTGTTGTTTGATTCCTTCTTCCCTCTTCCTCCGACTCAAGCTAGCACTTGTTGAAGGAAGAATCTAGATCTCACCTCTAGACGTGGATCAACCGTAGAGACAAGGACATCATTCTTCGTGTGATGTCTCAAACCAAAAAGGTACACAATACTATGTCACTATCATGTTATGATATCTCCTTCTGACGATCCGTGGTGGGCTTTGAGTAGGATTAAATTTTAGTTATTCCGCTGCGTTACCTACATCAAAACCTAATATTTTGCTCCATTTACCTACATCAAAACCCAACAATACTATGTCCCTTATCACGTTGCTCCATTTATTTTTATAGTATGCACTATTTTAGTGCGCATTTGTATAATGGATTGTATATCCTTGATCTAAACAGTTCGATCTATAACATAAATACTAAAAGGATTAAAACCAATGATTTAAATCCTACATATCTATGGCATTGTCGTTTAGGCCATATAAATGAGAAACGCATATCTAGACTCCATAAGGATGGACTTCTAGACTCATTTTATTTTGAATCAAGAAATGTGAATCTTGTTTATTAGGAAAAATGACAAAGTCCCATTTCAACAAGAAAGGTGAGAGGACTAGTGAGTTATTGGCACTCATACATACCGATGCATGCGGGCCGTTCCCCACGCCTTCCAGGGGTGGTTACACCTACTTCATCACATTTACTGATGATTTCAGTACATATGGATTTGTATACCTTATGAAGGCCAAATCCGAATCCTTTGAATTGTTCAAAGAATTCAAGAATGAAGTAGAGAAGCAACTTGGCAAAAGTATTAAGGCTCTACGATCGGATCGTGGAGGAGAATACTTAAGCCAAGAGTTTGATGAGTATCTTAGAGAGTGTGGAATAGTATCCCATCTCACTCCATCCGGAACGCCACAAGGGAATGGCGTATCTGAGAGGAGAAATCGCACGCTATTAGATATGGTGCGATCTATGATGTCTCAAACAGATCTTCCGATATCATTTTGGGGACATGCTCTAATGACGGCAACTTTTACCATTAACCGTGTTCCATCCAAATCGGTCATGATGACACCATATGAGATATGGACTGGGAAGCGTCCCATAGTGTCGTTTATGAAGATTTGGGGCTGCGATGTCTATGTAAACGTTTACAAACAGACAAGCTCGGGCCCAAAGCCGATAAGTGTAAATTTGTGGGATATCCTAAAGAAACTAAAGGATATTATTTCTACAATCCCACCGAGAACGAAGCGTTTATTGCTCGGACCTGCGTGTTTCTAGAAAGAGAGTTTGTCTCTAAAGAAGCAAGTGGGAGGACAGTAGAACTTGAAGAAATTCAAGAACCACATATCACTGAACCGATGATGGAACAAGAACATGAACCACAAGTTGTTGTGGAGGAACCTGTTCAGGTAACACAGGAACTCCGTAGATTTGAAAGAGTGCGTCATAAGCCAGAGAGGTATGGACTTCTCATGACTGAGCCCGACTACGTACCACTCATGGATGATGAACCTGCAACCTACGGAGAGGCAATGAAGGCCCAGACTCTAAGAAGTGGCTAGAAGCCATGAGATCCGAAATGGATTCCATGTACACCAACAAAGTATGGACTTTGGTGGAACCACCCGAAGGGGCTGTAATACCCTGATTTGATATGTTTAGGGGTCGAAATTGTAGTATTCAAAAGTAATAAATTAATTGAAACATGGAATTTGTAAGTAATTGTAGTTGGATATAATTTTGGGGTTCTAATTGTAGTTTTTGGAAGTTATAATTGGTTAATTTGATGAATGGGGAGAAAATTGTAGTTTGGAAAATTTAAAAACTAACTTGACAAACAAAATTGGGGAGGTAGTTGTAGTTTAAATAAGTTTAAAACTAAATACACTAAAGTTTGGGAGGTAAGTGTATTTTTACATAAATAATAGTATGTTTGTACGTATTAAATACTTGTCTACAACCCGTATTTTACGTAACCCGATCCGTATTTTTGTACAACCCGTATTTCATTTCTTTATTAAGTTATTATTTAATTTGTAATGTTAATTATTCTATTAATTTATAACTTTTGAATAGTTTAATTGTTTTCTTATCCATCCAATATTTTATCCTCTCTTCTTTTTCTCTCTCTCTCTCTCTCTTTTCTCTCACCCGGCCAACACTCCTCCCTCATCTCTCTCTCACATCTCCACTTCTCCCTCACACATCACCATCTCCCTCCCTATCCCTCTCACCCGTCACTATCTCTCCCTCTCTCTCCTCCCTTGTTTCTTTCTCTTCTCTCACGGAACACACACACATCTCTCTCTCTCCCACCTCCTTCTCTTCCTCTTGTTTTTACCCGAACACACACACACACACATATCATCTTCTTTCACTCTCACCTCTCTCACATCTCCCTCACACACACCCTCTCAACCACAACAACAACAACAACAACAACAACAACAACAACAACAACAACAACAATCATCTTCCTCCTCTTACAAATCTCCATCCTCAATAATTTAATCATCCTACTCTCCAAACTCATCTATAAATTCAGCCCCCCCCCTTGTCATTTTCATCACACACCACCTCCTCCTCCTTCTTCCTTCCTTCGGCAAAACACCATCACCACCCCCCATCGTCACCATCACTGCCATCACCCTCCACCCTTCTCCCTCTCCCTCTCGGTAAAATAACATCACCCACCACCACCACTACCACTGCCGCCACCACCACCACATCGCCTCCATCTCCACCACCCACAAGCACCCTCCAACAACACCACCACCATCACCACCATGCTTCCCAACCCCCATCCATAACCCTCTGCCTCCACCCCTCCTCTCCCATCTCTGTTTCTCTCTCTCTCCTAAAACCCAGCCGCTGCAACGACCCCAACACCACCACAGCTCCACCCCCATATCCACCATCGACGCCATCACCACCAGCCCGCCATCACCCCCACCTTCCTCTCTGCTCACTCCCTCTCCCTACCTCTGTTCTCTCTCCCTCTCTTCCCCACAACCCACAGCAGCAGAACCACCAACAACACCCCGACCACCCTCACCAACGACCTCCTCGTCACCACCACCGCAATCACCACCGGAGACCCCTGCACACCCATCCCTCTGCTCCCTTCTCTCTCTTTCTCCCTTCCATCTCTCCCCCTTCCTCTCTGTTCGACGGAACCAGAGGCAGCCGGAGCAACCGCAGCAGCGGCGGCCATAGCCGCCGCGACCCGTAACCCGACCCGACGGAGAACACCTCCTCCGTCCCTCTCCTCCGCTTCCAGTGACTCCCCCACGGTCCTAGAGGGCCGACCGAACCCAGGGAGTCCGATTTCCGGCCACCCAACAGCCGGAACCCCATTAATTCCGGCAAGCTCCGACCCGAAACTTCGGCAGTCGATTTCTCTATCAATTGGTAACCATTTTGATCAATTTTTGACTCTAATCTGTATATTTTGGCTTGAATTAGAGTTCTATAACATCAAATTCGAATGGGTATAACCGTAGGAAGAGATTCACAAATTGAATTTGATGGGTGTATGGTTGGGGGCGATTTTGTAATAAACTGGAACTTAGGGGAGACTTTTGAATGAAAAAGAAATTTGAGGGTAGAAACTGTCAAGTGTTGGGGGATCTTATTGTAGTTTCCACAATCTAATTATTTTAAATAACTTAATATTTGTTTAAATCACTCAAATAATATTAATTATAATTTAACACATATGAATATATGAATATATGTAAATATGTATATCTTTTACAAATTAGCAAGATAATATTGTGTTTTAAATATGCTACTATTATAAGCTAATCTTTTATTTAGAAATTTATGAACTATGTATTTGTAAACATTTAGTAGAAGAGATGTTTCTAGCTAATAAATGATAAAATTTGTTGGTCTAAATATATATGACTAATATATTATTAAAAGATAAACTATAATATTTTTATAACTTAGAAATTAGCCATAATAAAATAGTTATAAATTTTTATGAAGGAGTTATGAATTTAAAAATATATTTTTAAGAAGAGATATTATTTTATGAATTTTCTAAATGTGAATTAGTACCCTCTTGAAATATAAATATTATACTAAAGTTTATTTAATCGATTTGTGAGGCAAACTACTTAGTGAATCCAAAAGTTTGTAATTATAGAGGTTGTGGTTAATTTTATATTTAAGTAAAAATGAAGTTCTAGATGCATGTATTTAATAATACTATAACTAAATATAAATTACCAATTTATTTATTGGAAGATAAATAAAAGAATACTTCTTATAATTGGCCTTAAATTTATTTGGGGATTTTGGGTTGTCTTGAAATTAATAAATGATAATAATAATAATGATAATAATAGTAATAAATAAATAAAAGTTATATCAATAGATAGAACATTTGTCGCTTGCTTGCATCATAAGTGTTAGTCGAAATTGTGATTGATTAGGAAATTATAATTTGTAGGCGACGAATTCATAGACGAGGGCTACGTCTACTTCTAGAAGTTGTTCCGTGCTATTTACGGTTGCTATTTGAGGTGAGTAAACATGCCTTACCTAATGTGCCCGTCCTCCTTTCGTGTCTAAATATTTTTACGAATTTATGTCTCAAAATGCAATTTGTGATATACTTGTTCATGTGAGATTTCAATTATGTGTCCAAGTGTTTTCTTTCAAACTTATCACATGAAAAATAATAATGCATAATAACGTAAAGTGGAAACAGTTGTGCGGCGGAACATTATTTGGATTTGGATTATTATATATTTTGCTCGGTTGCAATTAGCCCCGAGCTGCTCCATGTTCTCACCCCTCTGGCCGCGAGAAGTCTTAGGGGGGTGCCGGCACTTAAGGTCTTGGATGCATGGGATATGGTTGGATACTTATGAGATGGATTATGGATTTGGATTATGGATTATGGATCATGGATTATGGATATGGATTGGTTCGTTCCCCGCTACAACTAAATAATCAATATGGATTTTTATGAGAAAATAAAAAGGATTATTTGGATTTTTGGAAATCCCTTAATTGGAAAAATGTTATGGTTGGAAATGATCATCTTGGTTATATTCACGTTGTGACAACATGGGATTGCAAAATTAAATACAGAATTGGAAAATTCATCTCTTTCCACACATGGTTAACGGTGATAACATATTTGCTTACTTCGTGAATGTCATCCTTGTTTATTAAACAAAATTGCCTCTTATCCGGTTTACGTGTTTGGGTGTTTACTTACTCAGTATTTCTTGCTGACTTTGGAAAAACTGCGGTCTTGTTTTAATTCCCCCGCAGGTCTAGGAGAAGGGAGCTCAGCGTAAGGGGATCGCGGTATCACGTAGTGTTTAATAGTAGTTTAAATAAGCTGAACTCTAGTTTAATTTCACCTTGTGTAATAGTATGTTGTAAATTACGTTTGAGACACTTAAGAGTTGTATTATATAATTATGGAATGTGTTGTTCTTGATTCTCACCGCTTCATTTTGAGTAGCACCCTCCCGGGCTCTCCGGTCCGGAACGGAAGGCTCGGGAACCGAGGGGTGTTACAGGTGGTATCAGAGCAGGCAATCCAAAAAGGAATTAAAAGCTGTAGGGCTATATAAAATGAATTTAGGGCAAGAAAAATTAAAATTTGAAAAGCCGATTGGGTTATGGGTAGTCTGAGTCTTACTAAGTCCCACCCACCCGCGACCTTTATTCTAGTTTTCTGGAATGATTTATGGCATGATTGGATTAATTTTGATATATTTATCTTGATTGTCCATTGGACTTGTATCACTCCCCTGATAGGGACAAGTATTGGTTAGTTTGAGGTATTGAGAAAGGAATAGAAATTATAAATGACTTATGTGCATTAACTGCTAAATGAGACATGCTTTTATCTCTACTCGTTAGGGAATATTTTAAGTTGGTAATATTTCGATATAAGAAGAAATATGTGTGCATTGTATGATCATTATAGTTCATCACCCTGGGTTAGGATAAACATTGATACAATAGGTGATAGTGTAGGAATATGACTGATAGACCACTACGATACTACACCAGGAGGGTCAACCGGGAACAAATGGCAGCTGGAGGAGATAACCAGCCAGAGATGGCTCAACTGGTCACCCAAATGGCCAGGATCATTGCTAGGAACGAAGAGCGTGAGGAGAGAAGCTACTCCAAGAAGATAGCCGATCATAACCCTCGCGAATTCGCTGGAAGGGAAGACCCCACCGAACTGGAGGACTGGATCAGGAGCTTCGAGAAGATATTTAGGGCTGTCCAATGCCCTAACGACCAGAAAGTCAACTGTGCTGCCCTTTATCTGGCCAGCAAGGCAGACAACTGGTGGACAACCAATCATGAGGTCTTACTAGCTCGACCCAACTTTGGTTGGGAAGCTTTCAAGACTGCTCTAAGATTGAGGTTCTATCCAAGTCATGTGAAGAATAGGAAGTGCAATGAGTTCCAAAACCTGAAGCAGGGGAACGGCTCAGTGACGGACTATTTCGACAAATTTGTGGAGCTATCAAGATTTGCGGGAAACACGGTACCAGATGAAGATAGCAAGGTCGCTAAGTTCATTGGAGGGTTGCACCTTCAGCTGCAGAAAATTATGCGCAGCAGGACTTACGACAGCTTGCACGAGGCATATGACCGAGCAGCTGACATGTGGCAAATCCAGGAGATTCAGGATGAGGTCCGTGGGAAACGCAAGGCGAATGAGGCAGGAGGCAGTGCGTCAAGGGACAAGAGGTTTAAGCCCAACCATGGAGGAAACTATCAGACTCAGGGTAACCAGCAGAATCGGGTAGCTCAGCAAGTTCGCCGCTACATCTGCAAGAGATGCCAGCAAAACCACCCAGGAGCTGACTGTATGGGGAACTTGGTTGTATGCCACAACTGCGGCAGAAAAGGGCATCGAGCTTATGAGTGTTTAGCTCCACCAGCCAAGGAACCAAGGAGGAAACTATCAAATGCAACCTCAGAACAGCTACCAGGGGAATCGCCCGCAGTATGGGAGCATGAACTATGGCAACCGCAACAACCAGAACAATGGAGGCAATGGCTATGGAAGGCAGCAGAACTACGTCCAGGGGAATGCAGGACAGTATGGAGCCCAGAACCGCAACAACAATGCTGGTCAGGGGGCTAACATCAACAACGGAGCTGGCGCAGGAGGAGCTAGGGCTCAGAATGCCAATGTGGGAAGGATTGCAGTCATGACTAAGACTGAGGCTGATGCTGATCATGGAGTTGTTACGGGTACATTCCTTATCCATGAGCAACCAGCTTTTGTGTTATTCGATTCAGGCGCATCCTACTCTTTTATATCATCATCATTTGCTGAAAAATTGGGATTTCATAAATCATATAGCATATCCACCCCTGTTGCGACACCCACTGGCCAAATAGCAATATGCGACACCGTGTTCGAAGGAGTAGAAGTGAAAATCCTATCTTCTACCTTGACTGCGAACTTGATAAGGTTTGACCTTAGAGGCATAGATGTCATCCTAGGGATGGATTGGCTTAGTAAATATCGGGCTGTCATTGATTGTTATGATCAGAAAGTCCGATTAAAGGGACCTAACGGGGAAAAGATCTCTTATCGCGGAGTCACAAAGGAACCCTGCATTAGACTAGTGTCAGCAATGACCATAGTCAACCAAGTACGGAAAGGGAATTCTGCCTACTTGTGTTACATCCAGGATGTATCCAAGAAGGAGAACGTACTGGAAGAGATACCCGTTGTGAAGGAGTTTCCTGACGTATTCCCAGACGAGATACCAGGAATGCCACCAAGAAGAGAATTGGAGTTTACCTTGGACTTAGTACCAGGAACCGCGCCTATCTCAAAAGCACCGTACCGGATGGCGCCAGCAGAACTGAAGGAGTTAAAGGATCAATTGCAAGAACTTCTGGAGAAGGGATACATACGACCAAGTGTTTCACCTTGGGGAGCACCAGTGCTTTTCGTGAAGAAGAAAGATGGAAGCTTAAGGCTATGCATTGACTACCGTGAGTTGAACAGTGCAACCATCAGAAATAAGTACCCTCTACCCCGGATTGACGATTTGTTCGATCAATTACAAGGGGCTAGTGTCTTCTCTAAGATTGATTTGAGATCAGGGTACCATCAACTTCGGGTAGCCGAGAAGGATATCCCGAAGACGGCCTTTAGGACAAGGTATGGCCATTATGAGTTCACTGTGATGCCGTTTGGTTTGACCAACGCACCCGCAGTGTTTATGGACTTGATGAATCGAGTCATGAGGCCATTTCTGGACAAATTTGTAGTCGTCTTCATTGATGACATCCTTGTGTACTCGAAGAGCAAGGAAGATCATGAGGAACATCTCAGAGAAGTGTTGCAGACTCTGAGGCAAGAACGACTGTATGCTAAGTTGTCCAAGTGCGAGTTTTGGCTGGATCGCGTTCCATTTCTGGGTCACATCATCTCGAAGGAGGGAATATCAGTGGACCCAGGAAAGATTTCAGCAGTCAAGGACTGGCCAACACCGAAGAATGTGTCTGAAATAAGGAGTTTCCTTGGCTTAGCAGGCTATTACAGGCGTTTCGTGAAGGACTTCTCCAAAATTGCTAGGCCATTGACCGCATTGACAAAGAAAGCAGTCAAGTACCAGTGGAGCGAAAGCTGTGAAGAGGCGTTCCAGACCCTGAAGGAGAAATTAACTACAGCACCAGTATTGGCGCTTCCAAATGATTCAGGCGAGTTTGAGGTGTACAGCGATGCATCAAAGAAGGGGCTAGGATGTGTACTCATGCAGGAAAGAAGGGTGATTGCCTATGCGTCAAGGCAGCTTAAACCCCACGAGGAGAACTATGCCACCCACGACTTGGAGTTGGCAGCAGTAGTCTTCGCCTTAAAGATATGGAGGCATCACTTGTATGGAGCCGTTTGCAAGCTCTACACGGACCACCGCAGCCTAAAGTACATCTTCACACAGAAGGAGCTGAACAACCGGCAACGACGATGGCTAGAAGTCATCAAAGACTATGACTTACATATCCAGTACCACGAAGGAAAAGCAAACGTGGTTGCTGACGCATTGAGTCGAAAGTCGAGCCATGTAGTGAACGCCATACTAGACCTTCCAGACTGGCTATGCCAGGAGTTCAGAAAGCTTGAAATTGAAGTAGTGGATCAAGGAAAGGTGAAGAACCTGCTTGGGAGTATGACAGCCGTACCAGACTTCTTTGAAGAGATAAGAAGTAACCAGGCAGGAGATGTGAAACTGGAGAGGATCAAGAAGAAGATCGCAGCAGGACAAGCCATAGGATTCCGGATCCATGAGGATGGAAGCATTTGCTACAAAGGAAGGTGGTGTGTTCCACAGAAATGTGCAGAAACGAAGGAAAAGCTGATGCGTGAAGCACACAACACACCTTACTCTGTACACCCTGGAGGCGACAAGCTCTACAAAGACTTGAAGAAGACATTTTGGTGGCCAAACATGAAGAAGGAAGTAGCGGAATTCGTGGCCCGATGTTTGACATGTCAGAAGGTGAAGTTTGAGCATAAGAGAATGGGAGGTCTAGTTCAACCATTGGACGTACCGGTTTGGAAGTGGGATTCCATTTCGATGGATTTCGTGACTGCCTTGCCAACATCGAAGAATGGACTCAACCAGATTTGGGTGGTAGTAGACAGATTGACGAAGACAGCAAGGTTCATCCCGATGAAGGATACGTGGAACATGGAGCAGAGAGCTGATGCATATATCAAGAATATAGTAAGGTATCATGGGGTTCCAAGCTCGATCATTTCGGACCGGGACCCTAACTTCCTCTCTCATTTTTGGAAGGCCTTACAAGAAGCATTGGGGACCCAACTAAGATTTAGTACAGCTTTCCACCCAGCTACAGATGGGCAGACAGAGCGGACAATACAAACGTTGGAAGACATGCTTAGGGCTTGCGTTATGGACTTCCAAGGATCATGGGTCGACAGATTACCGCTGATAGAGTTCTCATATAACAACAGCTATCACGCTAGTATTGGCATGGCACCGCACGAGGCTTTGTATGGAAGGAAGTGTCGAACACCCTTATGCTGGAGCGACATTAGCGAAACAGTGGTTATTGGCCCGCAGATTATCGAAGAGATGACAGATCAAGTGAGGGTCATCCAACAACGAATGAAGGCAGCTCAGGACCGACAAAAGTCTTATGCAGATCAGAAGAGAAGACCGTTAGAGTTTCAAGTGGGTGAAAAGGCGTTTCTTAAGGTCTCGCCAACGAAGGGAGTAACAAGGTTCAACCAGAAGGGGAAGCTGAGCCCAAAGTTCATTGGACCTTATGACATCCTAGAGAGAATTGGAGAAGTTGCATACCGACTAGATCTACCATCCAACTTGGGTAGGGTACACAATGTCTTTCACGTCTCACAATTGAAGAAGTATGTACCTGACCCATCCCATGTATTGGATCCCGAACCCGTGGAGTTAGACCCATCTTTGACTTACGAGGAGCATCCTGTGAAGATCCTAGACACCAAGACGAGGGACACGCGTACCAAGAGCATCAAACTGGTAAAAGTCCTGTGGACGAACCACCAAACAGAAGAGGCTACTTGGGAAGCCGAGGATGAGATGCGAAAGAAATATCCGCACCTTTTCGATGAGGTAATTTGAGTTCCGGGGACGTCACTCTCCTAAGGGGGAGAGGATGTGACCCTTTGAATTTTCGTACCATGACCCGTCATTAAGCATTCCCATATTATATCGCGTAGGTACTAACACCGTCGCATACCATATTAGAATGCATGTCATATTACATCTTACCTTATATGCGGGTTATACATAACGACACTAAACGTTTGGTGTGTATTTGGTTTAAGCTTCGAGGACGAAGCAGTGTTTAAGGGGGGGGAGGATGTAATACCCTGATTTGATATGTTTAGGGGTCGAAATTGTAGTATTCAAAAGTAATAAATTAATTGAAACATGGAATTTGTAAGTAATTGTAGTTGGATATAATTTTGGGGTTCTAATTGTAGTTTTTGGAAGTTATAATTGGTTAATTTGATGAATGGGGAGAAAATTGTAGTTTGGAAAATTTAAAAACTAACTTGACAAACAAAATTGGGGAGGTAGTTGTAGTTTAAATAAGTTTAAAACTAAATACACTAAAGTTTGGGAGGTAAGTGTATTTTTACATAAATAATAGTATGTTTGTACGTATTAAATACTTGTCTACAACCCGTATTTTACGTAACCCGATCCGTATTTTTGTACAACCCGTATTTCATTTCTTTATTAAGTTATTATTTAATTTGTAATGTTAATTATTCTATTAATTTATAACTTTTGAATAGTTTAATTGTTTTCTTATCCATCCAATATTTTATCCTCTCTTCTTTTTCTCTCTCTCTCTCTCTCTCTCTCTCTTTTCTCTCACCCGGCCAACACTCCTCCCTCATCTCTCTCTCACATCTCCACTTCTCCCTCACACATCACCATCTCCCTCCCTATCCCTCTCACCCGTCACTATCTCTCCCTCTCTCTCCTCCCTTGTTTCTTTCTCTTCTCTCACGGAACACACACACATCTCTCTCTCTCTCCCACCTCCTTCTCTTCCTCTTGTTTTTACCCGAACACACACACACACACATATCATCTTCTTTCACTCTCACCTCTCTCACATCTCCCTCACACACACCCTCTCAACCACAACAACAACAACAACAACAACAACAACAACAACAACAACAATCATCTTCCTCCTCTTACAAATCTCCATCCTCAATAATTTAATCATCCTACTCTCCAAACTCATCTATAAATTCAGCCCCCCCCCCCCCTTGTCATTTTCATCACACACCACCTCCTCCTCCTTCTTCCTTCCTTCGGCAAAACACCATCACCACCCCCCATCGTCACCATCACTGCCATCACCCTCCACCCTTCTCCCTCTCCCTCTCGGTAAAATAACATCACCCACCACCACCACTACCACTGCCGCCACCACCACCACATCGCCTCCATCTCCACCACCCACAAGCACCCTCCAACAACAACACCACCATCACCACCATGCTTCCCAACCCCCATCCATAACCCTCTGCCTCCACCCCTCCTCTCCCATCTCTGTTTCTCTCTCTCTCCTAAAACCCAGCCGCTGCAACGACCCCAACACCACCACAGCTCCACCCCCATATCCACCATCGACGCCATCACCACCAGCCCGCCATCACCCCCACCTTCCTCTCTGCTCACTCCCTCTCCCTACCTCTGTTCTCTCTCCCTCTCTTCCCCACAACCCACAGCAGCAGAACCACCAACAACACCCCGACCACCCTCACCAACGACCTCCTCGTCACCACCACCGCAATCACCACCGGAGACCCCTGCACACCCATCCCTCTGCTCCCTTCTCTCTCTTTCTCCCTTCCATCTCTCCCCCTTCCTCTCTGTTCGACGGAACCAGAGGCAGCCGGAGCAACCGCAGCAGCGGCGGCCATAGCCGCCGCGACCCGTAACCCGACCCGACGGAGAACACCTCCTCCGTCCCTCTCCTCCGCTTCCAGTGACTCCCCCACGGTCCTAGAGGGCCGACCGAACCCAGGGAGTCCGATTTCCGGCCACCCAACAGCCGGAACCCCATTAATTCCGGCAAGCTCCGACCCGAAACTTCGGCAGTCGATTTCTCTATCAATTGGTAACCATTTTGATCAATTTTTGACTCTAATCTTTATATTTTGGCTTGAATTAGAGTTCTATAACATCAAATTCGAACGGGTATAACCGTAGGAAGAGATTCACAAATTGAATTTGATGGGTGTATGGTTGGGGGCGATTTTGTAATAAACTGGAACTTAGGGGAGACTTTTGAATGAAAAAGAAATTTGAGGGTAGAAACTGTCAAGTGTTGGGGGATCTTATTGTAGTTTCCACAATCTAATTATTTTAAATAACTTAATATTTGTTTAAATCACTCAAATAATATTAATTATAATTTAACACATATGAATATATGAATATATGTAAATATGTATATCTTTTACAAATTAGCAAGATAATATTGTGTTTTAAATATGCTACTATTATAAGCTAATCTTTTATTTAGAAATTTATGAACTATGTATTTGTAAACATTTAGTAGAAGAGATGTTTCTAGCTAATAAATGATAAAATTTGTTGGTCTAAATATATATGACTAATATATTATTAAAAGATAAACTATAATATTTTTATAACTTAGAAATTAGCCATAATAAAATAGTTATAAATTTTTATGAAGGAGTTATGAATTTAAAAATATATTTTTAAGAAGAGATATTATTTTATGAATTTTCTAAATGTGAATTAGTACCCTCTTGAAATATAAATATTATACTAAAGTTTATTTAATCGATTTGTGAGGCAAACTACTTAGTGAATCCAAAAGTTTGTAATTATAGAGGTTGTGGTTAATTTTATATTTAAGTAAAAATGAAGTTCTAGATGCATGTATTTAATAATACTATAACTAAATATAAATTACCAATTTATTTATTGGAAGATAAATAAAAGAATACTTCTTATAATTGGCTTGAAATTTATTTGGGGATTTTGGGTTGTCTTGAAATTAATAAATGATAATAATAATAATGATAATAATAGTAATAAATAAATAAAAGTTATATCAATAGATAGAACATTTGTCGCTTGCTTGCATCATAAGTGTTAGTCGAAATTGTGATTGATTAGGAAATTATAATTTGTAGGCGACGAATTCATAGACGAGGGCTACGTCTACTTCTAGAAGTTGTTCCGTGCTATTTACGGTTGCTATTTGAGGTGAGTAAACATGCCTTACCTAATGTGCCCGTCCTCCTTTCGTGTCTAAATATTTTTACGAATTTATGTCTCAAAATGCAATTTGTGATATACTTGTTCATGTGAGATTTCAATTATGTGTCCAAGTGTTTTCTTTCAAACTTATCACATGAAAAATAATAATGCATAATAACGTAAAGTGGAAACAGTTGTGCGGCGGAACATTATTTGGATTTGGATTATTATATATTTTGCTCGGTTGCAATTAGCCCCGAGCTGCTCCATGTTCTCACCCCTCTGGCCGCGAGAAGTCTTAGGGGGGTGCCGGCACTTAAGGTCTTGGATGCATGGGATATGGTTGGATACTTATGAGATGGATTATGGATTTGGATTATGGATTATGGATCATGGATTATGGATATGGATTGGTTCGTTCCCCGCTACAACTAAATAATCAATATGGATTTTTATGAGAAAATAAAAAGGATTATTTGGATTTTTGGAAATCCCTTAATTGGAAAAATGTTATGGTTGGAAATGATCATCTTGGTTATATTCACGTTGTGACAACTTGGGATTGCAAAATTAAATACAGAATTGGAAAATTCATCTCTTTCCACACATGGTTAACGGTGATAACATATTTGCTTACTTCGTGAATGTCATCCTTGTTTATTAAACAAAATTGCCTCTTATCCGGTTTACGTGTTTGGGTGTTTACTTACTCAGTATTTCTTGCTGACTTTGGAAAAACTGCGGTCTTGTTTTAATTCCCCCGAATGTCTAGGAGAAGGGAGCTCAGCGTAAGGGGATCGCGGTATCACGTAGTGTTTAATAGTAGTTTAAATAAGCTGAACTCTAGTTTAATTTCACCTTGTGTAATAGTATGTTGTAAATTACGTTTGAGACACTTAAGAGTTGTATTATATAATTATGGAATGTGTTGTTCTTGATTCTCACCGCTTCATTTTGAGTAGCACCCTCCCGGGCTCTCCGGTCCGGAACGGAAGGCTCGGGAACCGAGGGGTGTTACAGGGGCTCAGCCCATAGGGTGCAAGTGGGTCTTCAAGAAGAAGACCGACATGGATGGCAAGGTAGTTTCCTATAAGGGGCGATTGGTAGCCAAAGGGTATAGACAGATTCATGGTATTGAATATGATGAGACCTTTTCACCAGTCACCATGACTAAATCCATTCGAATCCTACGTGCTATTGCAGCATACTACGACTATGAGATTTGACAGATGGATGTCAAAACAGCGTTTCTTTATTGGAACCTCCTCGAGGATGTGTACATGACACAACCGGAGGGTGTTGAGGATCCAGAGAATGCCAATAAAGTGTGTAAGCTGCAAAGATCCATTTATGGATTAAAGCAAGCTTCTAGGAGTTGGAATGGACGTTTTGATGACGCAGTCAAACAGTTTGGCTTCATCAAGAATGAAGATGACCCATGTGTTTAAAAGAAGGTTAGTGGGAGCTATGTAGTGTTTTTGGTCTTGTATGTGGATGACATACTAATCATTGGCAACGACATTCCTGCTTTGCAATCTGTTAAAGATTGGCTAGGAAAGTGTTTTGCGATGAAGGACTTAGGAGACGCATCCTACATACTTGGTATAAAGATCTATAGAGTTAGATCTAGAAGGTTGCTCGGCCTAAGTCAAAGTACATATGTAGACAAGGTGTTGAAGAGGTTCAACATGCAAGATTCTAAGAAGGGATTCTTGCCCATGTCGCATGGAGTCACTCTTTCCAAGAATGACTGTCCCCCCTATGAGATTGAGAAGGATCGCATGAGTAGATACCCTATGCTTCGGCCACATGATCCATCATGTACGCCATGTTGTGTACTAGGCCATACGTATCATACACGTTGAGTATGGTGAGCAGATATCAGTCCAATCCGGGTGAGAGTCACTGGATTGCTGTCAAGAACATCCTAAAGTACTTGAGAAGAATTAAGGATGCGTTCTTGATATTTGGAGGTAAGGAAGAGCTAAGTGTAAAGGGTTACACTGTGCAAGCTTCCAAACCCAACCAAGATGACTACAAATCGCAGTCTGGATACGTGTTTTGCCTAAATGGAGGAGCTGTGAGCTCGAAGAGTTCCAAGAAGGGGACAGTTGCTGATTCTAAAACAGAAGCTGAGTACATTGCTATTGCGGAAAGCAGCAAAAGAGGCAGTTTGGATAAAGAAGTTTATCACTGAGCTCGGTGTGGTCCCTAGCATCGTGAATCCCATAGAGTTGTACTGTGACAACTCCGGGGCGATCGCACAAGCCAAGGAACCAAGATCACACCAGAAATCAAAGCATGTATTTAGGAGATTCCATCTTATTCGTGATATGATCGATCGAGGAGATGTGAAGATGTGCAAGATTCCAACGGATGACAATCTTTCAGATCCGCCCACAAAATATCTTGCGCAGTGAAAGCATGAAAGGGCACGCCAGATCTATAGGCATACGAGATGCGCCAGATTGGCTCAAGTGCAAGTGGGAGACTGTTGGAATAAATGCCCTAGAGGCAATCTTATATTTAGTATGAACATTTTTTGGATATAATATTGATTTATTATATATTGTGATATTTAATAAAATAAAGTCCTTAGATGCAATGTGTTGTTTATCTTAAATATATCTAGTCCATTATATTGATTAATAGGACGATCAAATATAGACTCGTATGTGGGTATATTGATATGAAAATATCAAGTCTAACACATGGGTATGCATTAAGAGTAATGGCATACTGGATTGACCCACAACGAGAAGGGTACATTAGATTATTGTTGAGTCAAGATCCCTTAATGTGTTTTGACTGGTAATTGCTTTGAGTGATGAAAGACAAAAGGCTAAGACATTAGCAGCAAAGGCATTTCAGTTATCTCAAGGCCTTGAGATTGACTTAACTTCAAAGCCTTGATTTATCTTATCCTGCTATGTGTTCTAACATTTTTGTGTTGCAGAATTGGATATCTGATTATGCAAATTAGTGGTTTATGGTATATACTTGTGGTTTGTACTATTTATATATCTAACACAATTGCAGATGATCAGAACAGAAAGAATAAAAGTTATCTGAGTTTAATTTTGAAATACTGTGAAGCAGGTTCAGAGCTCCAAGGCCTTGAGATATGCCTTGAGCTGCTGACAGTTTTTACAGAACTTAATTGATTCTTTCTTGCAGGTTATGATTCTTAGTATTGTGTTTATATAATCACTTCTAAGTGTCTTAAGCTTGTTTTATATGTCTTATTTGTTCTAGAGAATATGCAGATTATTGTTCTAAGTTTATTTAACAGTTTTATCAGAAACTGTATAACCAAACAGTCTCAGTACTGTTAGATGTTTGGATTTTGTTGTTGCAGTGTTTCTATGCTGTTGCAGGGTTGTTAAACGTGTAGGAGAAATCTCAACAAACTCCAACGGATATCCACCTGAAGCTGTTTCAATTTAAGTTGAAAACAGAAGGAGGATTTGTAGGAACTGAGATTCTAAAAATCTCTCAATCAGTTGCAGCTGTGGATAAAAGAGACTGGTTTGAATTTTGAAGGAAGAGAGAGGCTTGCAGAATACTCTGAGAGGTGTGACAAATTCGTGGGAGATCATCCATTCAAACACACAATCATTCAAGCTTCATTCCAGGCTTCTGAAGATCAAATCAATCCAGTCATTCCTGAAGAACACTTCCAGGCTTCAACAGCTTATCTTTATACTGTGTTCTTCATCTGTACTTCATCCGTGTATCTCTATATTATCTTAAACCTCACTTAACCTAGTGTTTGGTTGTTCAAGTGAACAACAAGAGGTTCTTGTTAGCTCAACAGTTAGTAGCTGGAACTAGATAGGTTTGGAACCACAAGCTGTATAGGTGTAAGGGAAATCACTTAGGCTTGAAGATCTAGGGCTGTTTCTGTGTGAGTAATAAGAAGTGTTTGCCCAATCCTGGTGGGATTAGATTCCTCAGGAAGAGATTAGGTCCATCGGGACTGAACTCTGTAAATTACTTTTTGTTCTTTACTTTTCTATTTGATTATTATCTGCTGAACACAACTCAAATCAAACTAGGGTTTATAAGCTGCTTAGAATTGTTCACAGCTCAAGGCCTTGAAGCTTACACTTTTGCCTAAGTGAGTTTCAGACAGTTTACAAAATCTCAAGGCCTTGAGATTTGAGTTTCACACAAAAGCTTTCCTGTTAAACTTTAAGTTTTGAAAAAAGTTTCCATACTCTATTCAACCCCCTCCCCTTCTAGAGTATCTAGGTCCTGTATTTAGTCTACATTACACACTTTCAATTATGTTAAGTCACAATCGCTTCTCGTAGTGCTAATATAATTGCAATCCTTAGACTTGAAGTCACTAGATACTCTAGTTGTGAAATATCGTGCTTTGATGTTATCAAACGTTACACCGTAACTGGGTAATTATAAAGATAGCTCTCGGGCATGATAGGAAGCAAGCTTATAGATCGTAGGGATGTAGAGAGGATTTGTCCCTCCCACATAATGGGAGTAAATATCCACGGCCACTCGAGGGATGAGGCTTATTGAATGTCTGACCAGACTCAGATAAATCAATATGGAGATATTGATGTTATCTGCTCGCATAAGCATATTCCCATGATCGAGGAACTATGGATTGGATATACGAGTGTGACTATTTATGTCTCGTTTCCAATCCGGATATGAAGACAAAGGGATAGTGCAATATGAGATATTGGGCACAAGAGGTTTGTCGGGATCACTGACTATTTCTATTAGTTGGGTGGCATGGATGTGTTGCTAGACACCGCTCCATGTTAGTAATAAGTTACTACCAACTAAGTAGAAACCTACGGGGTCACACGTCAAATAGAGTAGAGCTCGATTGGGGATTAATTAATATGATTAATTAATGAGAAGGATCATTATGCAACACCTTGCAAACTTAGTAGGACTAGTTGTGCAAGGAAGGGAATTTTTATGGAAACAGCAATGAGTTGTTGGAGTATATGAAGAAGGTTCTAGCTTCCTTCCCACAACTAATGTTATTAGACATAACAAAGAGAGTGGGAGAGAATTAAAGAGAGAGAGAGAGAGAGAAAGACAAGACCTAGAGGCGCACGCCCCTAGGCCCGTCCGCCCCTTCCAGTCGGCGCAAAAGGAAGTCTGAACCCCTCCTTGTCCTTTTGTTGTTTGATTCATTCTTCCCTCTTCCTCCGGTTCAAGCTAGCACTTGTTGAAGTATGAATCTAGATCTCACCTCTAGACGTGGATCAACCGTAGAGACGAGGACATCATTCTTCGTGTGATATCTCAAACCAAAAAGGTACACAATACTATGTCCCTTATCATGTTATGATATCTCCTCCTGACGATCCGTGGTGGGCTTTGAGTAGGATTAAATTTTTGTTATTCCGCTGCGTTACCTACATCAAAACCCAACATTTACAAACTTAGGGGGAGTTTGTTCCTTGATGATGAAAGTCAGAAGTTCAGAGACACTAAGTTTCAAAGCTCCAAAGCTTTGAGACACTGTAGTGTTCCTGCATTTATATTGTGCCTAACTGTCTTATGTTTGCAGGCCTAGATATTGGATTGGGGGATGAGTTTATCAATCACTAATGTCTCTTACAAATATTAATGTATCTTTGTTTGGATTGTATAAGTCTCACATATTGCAGGATTCAATTTCAAGCTAACACTTGTGAACTAGCAGTCAAAGCTCCAAAGCTTTGAGTTTTTCTTATGCCTATACACTGCTAAGTATACTTAAATGATATGTGTATGCAGGAAGACTTAGATGGAGTCTAAACTAGAAAAAGAGTTATTCTAACTTCTTATCATATGATCTATATTGTTTTATAGTTATACTAGGTAACAGTGTCGCGCGCGTTGCGCGCGTTTGGTCTTCGTTCAGGTCTCGGTATGATGGCCGAGCTTTGGTAGAGACAATCTGCACAAACAAAAGAAGCAACATAGATCATAGGTAGAGGAGAATTTCAAGACCCAAATGCAAAAAATATGAATATCAAATCTCATACAGACCAATAACCTATATTCACATAACTGCTAAAACAGGTTGTAAATTAGATGAAAAGTAAAAATATGGGATCAGACATAACCTGTGCCTGATGGCTTGCTACTTACAGAGCAATAGTAGCTGGAAATAGGTATGTACCTGGGTATTTTTCTATACAAGCTTTTTAGAAGATATTGATTTACAATACAGTAACTTTGGATCTGATATACAATGAAATATACCTTTTTTTTTAGAATCACAACGAAATATACCTTGACTATAACAGATGCATCTTTTAGGAGTCTTCCTCTTACAAGGATATGAATAATTTTCTCGTGAAGGGCCTTGCACATGGTTCTCTTGCTATATCTCAGCATGTTGTAAACAGAAAATGCTTCTGCTTGGCCACGATTTTGACCAAGATGGAAAATTAAAGAAGAGCAAAGTCCCTGCAGGCCCCAAAAACACAAATGCTACGAGGTTGGAAACAGAACTCACACGATATCTAATCACTCTCAACTAAATGAATGAATAAACAGACATAAGCAACAACAAAAATCTGGAAAACATGTTACTGCACAAGCCCTCTGTCATATATAGGCCTTGGTAAGCTTATAGTATATCTCCATCCACCGATCATTTTTTGTTAGTTTCAGTTAACCATAGTTGTGTGAGAAGAGAGCAAGAGATGACAACCACCACAATTCTTGTCCCTGCACAAGCACAATCAGGTGCCAATTTCAGCCGTATTT
This sequence comes from Linanthus parryae, assembly GCA_023055425.1. NCBI lineage: Eukaryota > Viridiplantae > Streptophyta > Magnoliopsida > Ericales > Polemoniaceae > Linanthus > Linanthus parryae. The sequence continues at coordinate 86,997,964 of JALGPY010000004.1, read as the reverse complement.
CAATGTTCTCCACGAATAACTGCATGGATGTATGGAAATATGAGTATGGCTAATGGCTTTTGATATACAATCTGATCAAACTTTCGTACAATTTTACATACTCCTTTGGGCTTAATTGCGTCGACTATGTTCTACACATGGCCTGAAACTATGGGCACAAGGGCTTAACTTCTATTTTCCATAAGTCACAGCCTCTCTTCTTGTTTAGTATCTTCTCAGATTCAGCTGATGCTGGCTTCGTCAACAAATCAATCAAATTAGGCGTCTCCAGAATCGACCCACTTTTCACCAGAAATGGGAAACAAGAAAAACCGTAAAGATTAAGGACATACCTAGCAACACGTTGCTAATAACTTCATTGAACTGTAAAGAGACGAAATTGAGTCAATACCTACCTGGGTTTGAAGTTCTGCGCTGGTATGTGATGTGAATTTCTAGATGGTTCCAACCGTACCAATAATGCTGCAATATAATGCAGCAAATCAGTGTTCCCCGTTCCGTATCTGACAATTTTATTAGCAAACCTTACGGAAGTTGGCGTCGATACTGTTGGCTATTGCTCTAGCTAATAACGTCTTCCCCGTTCCAGGAGCCCATAGAGGAGGACACCTTGACACAAATAAGATAATTCTTCTCTTAGGATAATGCTATGACGATCACTATCTAAACAACACACCAGAACATCTGATATTACAGAACTGGTAAGCTGAAATGCAATTAAGGATCTGATAGACAATACAGATATTTTTTCATTATAAATCAACCGAAGCACTCACTTCATGTGGAAGAGGGCGCATGATTGTGAGGGTAGTTATATCAAGGACCACTCTGGAGCCAGAAGTCAGCTTTTCCTTGTCCACTTTACTGCGGCAGCCAACCACATACCTCGGTCCGCTACTTGATTTAACAATCACTGAAGCAATATAGACATGTCCCACTAGTTAGTTCCATAAAAGAATGATATTGTCTCTTCAGCCATCACAAATGGAAAGAAATATGAAGGAGAAGAAGACACATAGTCTGGTCGCTAGGTTTAGAGAAAATTAGCCACCAATTTCCGACATATAGAAGTGATGAGGCAATATAAACAGTGATCTAAAATGGAAGTATTGGAGCCAGTCGACTCTACTGTTGAGAATTCAACCAAATTGTCCTAGATACTTGAACCATATAAACTAAAACTATAAACGAAAGAATTTATCCTTTGAAAGAGGATTCAAAGCTAAAACTGGAAAAGGGAAGTTACAGTGTTCATTGTCGAGAAGCCTCATAACTTCTCCTATGATCTGCCCAACACTTTGAAGCGACTTCAGATCATCTTCAGTTTTAGTATATTCCTTTTTTGTAGCTCGTAAGTTCTCCGTTACTGCATACGTTCCAACTTTAACATGTTAGTAAATCAAAAACTATGTGCTAGAGACTCATGCAGAAATTAAATATCTTAACAAAGGAACAAAAAAATAGAAGTGTAACAAAGACAAACAGGCTAGAAAATACCTCACCTACTCCCAACCATAACATAAAATAGGTATTTCACACTGTCATGTTGCATGTGAACTAAGTATAAATACATCTTGCAAGAAAATACAACTTGTAAGAGCACCAAAAACCTTGTAATTTTCAACATTGGCCATGATTCTTTAGGGTAACTGTTATCATAAGCAGTGTTGAATATTCATGATGAAAATGAACATGTAATCTCAACTACCTAACACTATGATCAACAAAAGCATTGCTGATAGCCTACAATGCTGTGTCGTGGAGTCATTTTCATGAAGATCCTAACAAATTTAGTTCGTGCCTTGACAAAGAACTTGCACTAACTGACGGACGAGCCATTGTATCTATGGCAGTTACAATGTAAGGTAAAAAGATTTAGTTTCTCCAAACTATAATACAGGTCTACTGCACAAAAGAAGCAAGGTAGCTCTCAGAGTCTCCATTATTACTTCCCTCCAGCCGTGGCAGAAATTCAGCAGATATACAGTTTGTTATTTTGATCATGAGTAGTAGACACGTAAGACTGCAATTGTTCTACAACCAAAATAACCATTGAAAATACTGATTGATTTCAGTCAGTTGCAAGCCCATTCAAACTGCTAGAAGCTAAAGATGATATCGAATTTTCAGGTTAAGAAATGAAACCCTAAGAGAACAAAAGACCACGGAGAAGAAGAAGAAGCCCTAACCTCGCAGAACCCCCAAATCAACGATTCCGACACACCATGGGTCTTTCTCTATCAATCTAGTCCTGATCCGGTGTGTTCAAGAGAAAATACTAACATTAAAAATCAGTTCAAAAATCATAACATGCAAATGCAGAGGAATGAAGGAGAAGGAGAAGAGAGGAACGACCTACACTCGTAGAAGAGGAATCGAAGGACCCTCTCGGGAAAACCCAACATCGTCGATCTGGCAGCCTCCATCTATGCATCTCTTTGAAATCGTCTCCCTCGCCACCGCCAGTCTCAACGAAGGCCTGGCCTCCGCCTCCGCCTCCGCCTCGCATCTCTCTCTCTCTCTCTCTCTTACTTCTCTCTCTCCCTCAGAACTCGTGGGGGCACAAACGCGTCTGAGCAAAGCCTCTCTTGGAACCATAGTTTTAAAAACCGGACCGGACCGGTGAACCGGATCTCGGCCGGTCCGGGTCGTATGTTGGACCGGTTGTGCAAAAAACGGTCAAAACCGCGGTTGGACCGCCGAAACCCGGCGAAGCGGTCGGCCCAAACGGTTAAATCTCAGAAATTCTGCCAGTGCATGGACTGGAACCTGCAACTAGAAGAATTAACACCCGCCACTTAACCACTGTACCAACAGTGGGTTTGTGTATTGAGGAGGAACTAGATATATTTATACTATAATTAACGAATTCCTTTAAAAGACTTTAATTCCTCTAAAAGATTGTAACTTTTTTGTTATTTAATTGTAGAAGTTTTGTTTGTTTAACAATCGTCACTTTGTAAAATGAAGTTTGTATTTTCATTTTCATTTTCTTTTCCAAATAAATAATGTTGTTTTGTTTTTCAAATAAATAATGTTGTTTTCACCATTTCATACAAATGTTCAATAATCATTTCTTTCACCACACACTTCTTGAACTTATTTATGTAAAAAAGTTAAATATATTTTGTTGGCATAAGCCATGTATATATATATATATATATATTTTCTAAAATGTATATATTTTCAAGCTATTGTTGATTAATTCAGCTTTTATATTATATTTTTGTTACACATATAAATAAAAATAATATTTATATACTATTAATAAAACGTGCGATTGACCCGGTCCGACCGTGAACTGGTGTCTCACCGATTCGATGACCGTTCCGGTTCTGAAAACTTTGCTTGGAACACAGAGAACAACAAAAATGCCACCTGTTCCACTCACACTTACATCAACAAAGGGAAGCTCGTTCCATTTAATCACAAAAAAACCAAGTTGGATGCAATGGCTCAACTGGAGCTACGGAGGGGCAAAATGGGCATTCTAGCCCCCCCCCCCAATTTTCTTCCAATCACATCGTGACAGCTGTCCGAGAAGGCAAATCTTCTCTTTTATATAAGGTAGATGGATTTATACATGTGAATATAGATATTGAATTTTATCTACGACAAAATTGCTAGGGTTCTAAAGTGAACTGTCTGTATTTTGCAGATCATATTCTGTTGCTATTTTGTGTAGATGTTGTTTGACCTTTATTGCTGAGTGTGTGCAGGTTAGTTAGTCGTTCAAACGTTCATAAACAAACATGATAGCTATCCAAACATAGTTGTGAAAGAAGCATATCAGGGAACAGGATTTGTAGGAATTCAGTTCCTAAAATTTCTCAAGTATTTGCTGACTGTTCATAAAAAGCTGGAGTTTGAAATTCAAAGTGAGACAATTGAGAGAGGCTGATCAACGGGGAAAGAAGAGTGTTTTACAATCGTGGGAGATCATACAAACAACTCTTCAATTAATCAAGCTTTCAACATTGCAGGAGAAGAAGATCAATCATCCAGAATTCTGAAGAACACTTCCAAGCTTTACTGCTTATTCTTTTATGTGTTCTTCAATCTGTACTAATCTGTGTTATCATTCTCATTTCTTAAACCTCACAAACTTAGAAGTTTAGTTGTTCAAGTGAACAACAAGAGGTTCTTATTGTTTCAACAGGTTGTAGCGGTAACTAGATAGGTTGGGAACCACAACCTGTATAAGTGTAAGGTAGTTCACTTAGGCTTGAGATCTAGGGCTAAATATGGATGGTTAATAAGAAGTGTGTTGAAATCCTGGAGGGATCAGATCCCTCAGGCAGAGACTACGTCCAATTGTGACTAAACTCTGTAAAAATCCTTGTGTTCTTGTGCTTTATTTTGTTGCTTTTCATTACTGTTAATATTCAGTTCAAAAAAGTAGCTCCAAAGCTTTGGAGAATTTCCAATCTCAAAGCTTTGAAGCTCTGTATTATGCAGTTGTATCTCTAGCTTCTCAAACCTTTTCGAAAGTTTTGAGATTTCAACTGCACATTTGCTTAAAGTTTCAAACGGCTAGTTATTGAGCAAAAAATTTCCATACTCTATTCAACCCCCCTCCCCTTCCTAGAGTATTTGATCATGTTTATTTACTTGCATTACAAACTTTCACCCCTAAAATCACCCTTGTCCTCATGGGTGATGTAGACCGGTATCATATATGCTGGAGCTAACGGAAAAGATACTTCACCAATGAAGATGGTTGTACGACCTGGATCCTTAAACCAAACCAACATGTTGTCATGAAGCTGATACAGTGGTCCTGCGTATCAAAAATATCAGCCAAGAACCGCATAAAATCCTCCAACATGTCACTTGTGTTTCTCAAAATGGCATACTGCTGCAGCGTATAGGAGGTTTTGAGAGTTGATTTAATGAAAGATAAAGGTGCAGGATGCGAATTACTTATTTGCACCAACCATGGTTGGTGAAGAACTCTTGCAGTTCCCACAGTTTCATGTTGTAGGATGCTGAGGTGTTTTAAGATGACTTCAGAGAGAGGACCGAAATAGCACATTTTTGTGAAGAGAAATTACGAGACCAGTGCATCAAATAATTCAACTGGAGCTCAATCCATTTCCTCATGGATTGAGTGATATTCAGTTCCAAAGTTGCTCCTTTGAACTTTCTCAAAACAAGAACTGGCGACTCTAATCAAGTGACCCGGTTTGACCTTCAATATCTAAACCACTATTTGGTTAATCCAAGAGATGGGTATAGTTTTGAGAACCCCTAGCATATGTCTACATGTCTGTAAAATTGTTTCCCCTAAACTCCCCAAAATTCACTTGTAAACTGGCTCCAAAGTTTATCTTTGATACTCATTTCATCGGGACCATGACTCCCAGTTTTGACTAGTCTGATGAGCTACCGGCACCGTTACTCTTAGTAAGGGTTGGAACTAGTAATAATATGATCCAAAAGAGAAAGTTGGACCAACAGACTGTCAAATTATATGCCTTGAGCGTATTTCCTGATTTAGGGGCAAAATGGAAATTTCGCCCTAACTAGGAATTTATCTGACATTATTTGCTTGAAATTAATTTCAAACCCCTTTTATCAATCTAAAAACTCAATTACACAACTACTATGATGGGATCTTGTCTTCGGACCTTAAATTATCTTCAGACGTCTCCGGACATTTGATCCCGGTTTACGTGGAGCTAGTTCAACTTTGAGTATTAGTTACACTCATCTGAGGGAAGTTAGTATAACCCTCTAGACTGATGATCCTGTAGGGGGAGTGCACTTTAAAGGTCTAGTCTGCCAGGGTGGAGAGGTTTAACCTTTCTTGTCAGTTGTAAATGGTCTCCACAACCCTATGGGTTGCAAGATTTGGATTCCTCGCTTCAAGACTTTTTTTGTAGAAAGGTAAGAAATATCATTAAAGGTAAGGAAAACAGCTGGCCGTACAAAGGAAACCATGGAACCTACTACAAACTATCCTGAAAATATACCCCAACAACCAAACAACTATTACACAACATAACACACCACTTGTGATGATATGAACACCAAAAGATCACATGATAAGCTAGGCTTAAGACTTGTATATGTGGATGGTATAGTTGATTATACTTTTTTGTTTTTTTATAATGATTGAACAACAAGGTGTAAACACAGCAAGCTGTAGGTGCATTTCACAATGACATTTAACTTAACCGGGTCACTTAATATAGCTCCTATAGTTTGTTTTTCTCCTTTTTTATGTGAGAAAGCAGGGGTAGATGGAGACTTCGAGATGTTAAGTTATAATATTGTAACTATTGTACAACTATGCAAACTCGTAAGTATGTTTTAAATACGCACGCCTTTGTTTCTTTAATTCCGTCTTATAACAGGATCGTTTTGTTAAATCTCTTAGGTTGAGATGCCTCTGCGTCTTAGCGGAGGACATCCCCACGAGCTAAGGGTGTTCTCTAACCATGGCAAGTGTCGGTGTTACACTATACATATTTGCAGCATAACCCCTCTAGGCTTTGCGATGTTAATTAGAAATTATGGAGCAGCCTCTTTGGCGCATAATGTAATATTTCTAACATTTTTTAGGGTGGTATTTCTAACATTTTGGGTTAATTAGGTTCGGGCATTTAGCTCAGCTATAAATATTAATCAAATTCGGTATTTACACCTAGGCTCCAGGAGTTTCAGCAAACTACATGCAGACCCCCTTGGGTGCATCCTTTCTATTTTTAACGATTCTACTTTATCCACATTATTAGGATGTTAGGATGAGCTTAAGCAAATGAGCAGTTAAACTCAAAAACTCGTTTAACCAAGGTATTTGGATATGGTAGATTAAATAAGATTAATTGTATTTTTATTAGAAAGAAAAACATAGTTACTTATTCGGAATCCATCAATATGAAATATGGGATTCCTGTAAACAAGAGATTCTCCTCCGAATTTGACGTGTTTCACCGTGACACCCACCCATGCAAACACAGGCACGTGTTCATGAAATCCATACTTCCCCTTTATTTCCGGAACCCCTCGAACAATACAACAGGAATCTGGTTTTCGAAATACCGGGATCCCTCCATTATTCGGGAAGTCCTGTTTTGGGGTAGTTTTTTACCCGTTTTTCAGATTGTATGAGACGTTTTATGGAAGTGTGATTTTAGTTAGTTTTTGACCAGTTTTTCATTTTATATGAGAGGTTTGACTTATTTGTTTCTGAAGGAATAACATGATCTATCACATAAAAATCTACAACATGAATTATAGCGGAAGATTCATGTGTTTACCTTGTCTTCCTTAGCTCCTAAGCACAGCGGATGATCGTAGGATGCTTGCTTCACGTGCGCACCTTGCTCCCACAGTCTGGCTCGAATCAATAGGACGAAAGCTCTGATCCACACCAAGTTCCACCAATGGAGGATAGTTAGAGAGAGAGGCTAGTGTTCCTAGAACTGTATTTTGATCAGCACATGATCTCTACACTGTAGTGTATTATTATGCATCTAGCATATAATAATGTAGGAGGCTGTCTCTTTATATAGACAGACTTATACCTAGTTTGCACATAACCCCCTAGGGTTTGTGCCTTTGCTATTAACCCCACAGGTTTAAGCATCGTTGCAATTAACCCCATAAGATTAAGATAATTGCACTGGGCACCCCACATGGGCGCACCAAATGATAACAGTTTCCTAAGCTAATCCAAACAGCTTTATTATATCGTTTTTTTTCTTCTGGTTTAGGGTTTATCACGCACTTTGCCCCAAAGAAGAAGGGTGGAAGTTTGCAGGATGGCTACGGGGGAATCTGTTGAAGTAAGGAATGAGAAGCTCCCTGATCTCACACTAGTACTGCGCTCCACAGATTGCAATGAAGAGCTTCGGGTTTACGGCTTAGGCTTTGAAGATGGTATCAACTTCAAATTCCTCTTTTCTTTAATCACAAAAATATATTTGGCATGGGTTTTGCTGTATCTGGTACCAAGCTATTTTCTGTTGGAGGTCAATGGCACCAGTCTCCTAAGGACGTCAAAATCTGGGATCTAACTAACTGGAGGATCAGGAACGAATTCCCCGTGGAACGCGGACAAACCCGAGGAGAAAAGCCTAACCCTGTTGTTTTAGAATTCGATGGTGTGATCTACGCCCTTGCAGGCATGGCTTTCCCGGAAAATCACAAACCAAACCCGGCTTTCGAATGCTTCGACCCGGATACTCCTGGTCTTGGATGGCAAAGCCTTCCTGATCCTCCATTCTTGGAAGATTACTCCAAGCACTATCCTCCTCGTATTAAATGCCATTCAGTCATTGATAAGACTCTCTATATGGTTCTTTCTGAATTTCCTGTAGAAAGGACATGGAAGTGCTATTCTTATTCTCTTACTAGGAGAACCTGGGAGACACTTGACGCCGCTGATCATAAGGTTAGACATGTAGTTAAAAACTTCATAAACTACTGCCGGCAGCGAAATATTAGCCCTGTTGATGAAAACATGATGGATGCATGTCGTCGTAGCATGGAAGTATATGCGTGTGACTTGAACTCTGAGGTTGAGGAACACAAGGTCACACCATCATCAAGATTGAAGGAAGAGATAATTCCAGATTGTGGTTCTCATCAAGATGATGCTTCCACTGCGTTAGACGACACGTCTTTGAATTCAGACGACCTTGACGTGTATGAGAGTTTGCGGACACTTGATCCTGCTGAATACCCTGTTTTTCTGATGATGATTCTGTTGATGATGATTTTCCTCGTGATGCTGTTTTACCGAGGGCGTACCTTCATTTCAGGTGGCCATGAACGCAATTTTCTTTGCATCTTCAGGGTTGATTTGATTATACCCACTGAATCCCTCTATGAAACTGAACATCCGGTGACCTGCGGTAGAGTCGATGAGCACTTCTATGTTTGGTAGTGGGAAATCGTCCTTGGGGCAGAAGCGGTTGAGAACTCTGAAGTGCACATAGATGCAAAGCTGTCCATTTTTCTTGACGACTAGCACAATGTTTGCCAACCAAGTAGGGTGATGGTTAGGTTCAATGAACTTGGCGCTCAGGCACTTGACTATTTCCTCTTTGATCTTCATGTTGATCTCTGGTCTGAAACTCCTTGCGCTCTGCTTTACGGGTTTGGGCCCTGGGACAACATCCAGTCTATGCATTGTTACCCCTGTATCAAGGCCAGGCATCTTGTCGTACTCCCACGCGAATACGTCCTTGTATTCTGTAAGCAGCTCTATCAATTTTTCTTCCTCTTCGCCTTTGAGATCTGCACCAAGAACACGGGCCTCTTTTTCTCTTCGGATTGGCTTAGGAATACTTCCTTTAGCTCCGGCTTCTGTGGCTTCGGTTTGTCCTCCATGCATTCGGGCACTTCTCTCAAATTCTCGTCTGGTGAGTCTGACTTCAGTTTGACCTCTTCTGGTGGTTGATCGAGTTTGTTGATTTTCCCAGGGATATCCCCATGCTGAGGCGGGGGTACCCCATCGCACCTTCATATGCGGTAGCACTTTTTCCCATTGGAGTAGAAACTTTCTACTTCTTGACCCTTGCTATCATGTTTCACCACCCTTTTTAGGGTGTATACATTCTTCTTCTGGTAAACAGTCTTTGGCACCTCATCGCACGCAGGAACCTTCTCCTTGGGAGTTTCCCTCGTGACCATCACTCCTGCAGGCGACTGGTCCTTGATATCTTGCCATCGGGGCAAACGGGTTGCCTTAAATGGCCCAGGTGTCTGCTCGTCTTCCATCTCGGTGAACCACATCGCTTTGGTTAGGTGCGCCTCATTCAATTTGAATGGATTTATCGAAGCTGGTATATTCAACTACTCTGCCATTCCAAATGGCCTTCATCACTTGGTGGGCTGTCGAGGGTACTGCGTCGAAACGATGGATCCATGCCCGGCCGATGATCATGTGGTAAGTGGTGTTCGCATCAATAACGTAAAACTTGGCAGAACACTTTATCTTTCCTATCTGAAGTCCCAGGCGAATCCACCCCACTGTCATCCTCGAATCGCTTCCGAATCCCATTAACGAAGATGGGCGCCTGACAATCTTCCTCTCGGGAATGTCTGCTAGCTTCAAGGTGTTGAGAGAGACACGTTGACGGCCGCTCCTCCATCAACAAATGCCCTTTTGCATTCAACGTCATTAATCACCGCCGTGACATACAGCGGCTTATGATGGCTCGCATCTGTCTTCTTGTCTGATTCAGAGAAATCCATTACCTTCTCAAGGGAGAGAGAGGCCCTTACAACTCCCCCATTAGAGACAAATATGTCCTCCTCAAAGTAATCTGCCACTCGGAGGATTGCCTTTGTCATCTCCTTGCGCCACCCTTCTGAGAAATTCATTTCATCGAAGAAAATCCTGAATCTATGTGATCCCTTCATCCTGCGCGAGTCCTCTGTGTCCATATTATAGTCTTCCTCATCATGAACTTCAGCTACGACAGGTAGCCCATCATTTGCGATTTCTTCGAGGTCCAAAATCGCGATCATGGCCACCTCTTGGTCTTTTGGATCTTGTTCTAAGTGGGCTGGTAGGGGATTGTTGCGCACATCCTGCCTCTGTTAGCTGATGATCAGCTCCCCTTCCTTCATTTTCTTTTTCATGAGCCACCTGAGTTTCCTGCACTCAGCTGTGGGATGCATGACTCTACCGTGGCATTCACACCACTTTGGATCCCTAAGCTGCTCCCTAGTGGGTGACCTTTCGAGCTGGGGTAGGATCCCGTCCTTGTGCCACTGTTTGCAGAGCTGAGTTGCCTCCCCAATGGAACATGGCAGTGGTGGGACCTCTTTGGTCGAACCCTTTTGCTGTTTGTGCGGTGAAACGACACTGATTTCAGCCTCGCGTCCCCTCTTGTAGTTAAACCTGCCAACCCTGAAGGTCGATCCTCCTGGGGCTCGCTCAGTGGAATGCTTCTTCTTTTGCCTCTCAACTATGGGCTCAATATTCTTGGTACAATCAATTAACTTAGATAAAGTAGGCATTTTCAAGTTCATCAGCATACCTTTGTACTCGTCCCGCATTCCCTGGAAGCATATCTCGACGAGCCGACTTTCAGCCACCTCATCTCTGCACTCCAGTGACTTTGTCCTGAATTTCTTGATAAATGCGACTCCTTCCACATCATGCTTTTGATACATGTCTGACAAGTGAATCATTGTGACCTTCTCCTCCATCTGGAAGAACTTAGTGTAGAACTTCTTGACCATATCCTCCCATGTCCTCATGGAGCCGACCTCGAAGGTCCTGTACCATTTATATGCGACGTGCCCCAAATACTTAGGGAACTCGCGCATCATTAGATTAGGGTCAACTCGGTCGCCCCATCATGTCGATGAAGGGCATGTTATGTTCCTGAGCATTCTCATTGACCTCATCGAAATTATCCCACTTGGGAGCTTTGTACCATGCATGGTTAGGCATCAGGTAAATCTAGCGCGGAATATGAGGCGCGTTATCAACCTTCGGGATAATGGTGTCCGTGAAACATTGATTAACAAGGAAATTATCCAGACGCTGCTCCAAGGCTGTCATGCTTGCTGGTGCACTTCCTCCCGTAACAGGAAGAAGGGTTGCAGCCGGGGAAGGAACATAAGCAGCACTTGGATTAGGTATGTAACCAGCGTTGTTTACAACTGCAGGTGGGGAAAGCAGGGGGTGTTGTCGTTGGACATTAGCGGGAATGCCAGGTAGCTGAGAAACAGGTGCAGCAACCGATGGTTGACCAATATGTCCTTGGGTAAGAGATGGCTGGAAAATTGTTGGTGGGCTTTGTAAGTTGGAGCTAGGGGGAGTGGGTGTTATCCCTGTCTCCTGGGAGACAACAGTTCCCAGTGCTTGATTCTGAGCAAGAGCTCCCAGAATCGACATGATCTGGGCCATTTGTGCAGATTGAGCTTGGATATCCTTCGCCTGGCTTTGGAGGGTTGCATTCAACATGTCCAGGGTCGGAGTAGCACCAGCTGTTGCGGAATTAAGGCGGGTTTCCTCCCCTGAAATTGTCTCTGTTGAGGGAGATCGGTTGCTGGCATCTTCATCGTGAGACATGGTTGCTTGCTAAAGTCGGTTCACGTCGGGTTCACCAATGTATATAGGAGGATCCTTTGAGGAATATCCAAGTGTACACCAGGGGTAGAGAATAGAAACACGTAGAATGTAGGTTGTGAGTAGGGAGAGAGCAAGCAGTGATAACTGAGAGAGAGAGAGAGAGACTGTATATGGCCAGAGCTTTAGCGTGATCATAAGATTTCAATGAAGGGTTAACGATCCTATATATAGTGGGAATGTGACCGTTGTAGTGGGTTAATGCGCCTATTAATGGCGGCTTAATTACCTCAACCATAACGGCACGTTCGACCGCATATATAGGGACCATTACGCACTTCGCCCGTGTATACCGGAACTGTTATGAGGTTGATTGGGTTTATGGGACACGTGGCCATAAATCTCTCAAAGCAATTACCAAGGGTCGCCTGCGGGCTTCGTTGTCGCTCGCGCGCGACAGATCTTACTCTAGCCTCCAAACCACTAAGTCCCTACAAGTCTCATGTGTAATGATATGCGAGGGGCCCTGTCTCATAGCCCCATACAGATAAGCATGGGTAATGCTTGTGTAGTACTGGAGCACCACTTGATGTGCTAGATGACTTCCACGTGTAAGCTGACTCACGTGGATAGAACACACTATCTACAGTATACATTAGGAGTAATGGCATAGTGGATTGACCCACAACGAGAAGGATACAATAGATTATGTAAAAGTCACAATCGCTTCTCGTAGTGCTAATATAATTGCAATCCTTAGACTTGAAGTCACTAGATACTCTAGTTGTGAAATATCGTGCTTTGATGTTATCAAACATTACACCGTAACTGGGTAACTATAAAGGTAGTTATCGGGCATGATAGGAAGCAAGCTTAGAGATCGTCGTGATGTAGAGAGGATTTGTCCCTCCCACATAATGGGAGAAAATATCCACGACCACTCGAGGGATGAGGCTTATTGAATGTCTAGACAGACTAAGATAAATCAATATGGAGATATTGATGTTATCTGCTTGCATGAGCATATTCCCAGGATCGAGGACCTATGGATTGGATATACGAGTGTGACAATTTATGTCTCGTGTCCAATCCGGATATGGAGACAGAGGAATAGTGCAAAATATGATATATTGGGCACAAAGGTTTGTCGGGATCACTGACTTATTTCTATTAGTTGGGTGCATGGATGTGTTGCTAGACACCGCTCCATGTTAGTAATAAGTTACTACCAACTAAGTAGAAACCTATGGGGTCACATGTCAAATAGAGAAGAACTAGATTTGGGATTAATTAATATGATTAATTAATAAGAAGGATCACTTTTCAACACCTTGCAAACTTAGTGGGACTGATATGCAAGGAATGAACTAATCCAAGTTCATGTAGAACTAGGAGGGACCTTTATGTAGTTAACAATGAGTTGTTGGACTATATAAAGTAGGCTCTAGCTTCCTTCCCACTAATGTTATTAGACATAACACAAGTGAGTGAGAGAGAAAGCAAGAGAGAGAGCTAAACCACAAAGGGGCCGAACCCCCTTTTGCGTCCTCCCCTTCCCGTCGGCACAAAGAGAGTGCCGAAACCCTCTCTCCTTCCTTGGTTGCTTGATTCCTTCTTTCCTCTTCCTCCGGTCCAAGCTAGCACTTGAGAAGGAAAAATCTAGATTTCACCTCTAGACGTTGATCAACCGTAGAGACGAGGAAAATATTCTTCTTGTGATCTCCCGAACCAAAAGGTACACAAGTACTATGTCCCTTATCATGCTATGATATATCTTCATGTGATCCTTGGTGGGCTTTTAGTAGGGATTAAATTTTTGTTATTCCGCTGCGTTACCTACGTCAAAACCCAAAAGTGGCTTGTAACTAGACAACTCATCCCAAAGAACTTTTAATTTGGTAAAATAAAAGGTAACAGATATGCCTTCCTGTTTGAGATTAGTAATCAACTGAGTTAACTGAATAATTCTAGGAAAATTCCCTTGAGAGAACCTTTCCAACAGATCAAGCCACACTTCTCTGGTAGTGGATCTACACACAACACTGCTAACAATATCACTAGAATTTGAATTCAACAACCAGGACATAACCATACTATCACATCTTCTCCAAACATAATGCAAATCTGAATCACTCGCAGGCTCAACAATGGTTAAATCAACAAAATCAAGTTTTTTCTTAGCTCTAAGAGCTACTACAACTAATTTATGCCATGTATAGAAATTATTACTATCAAGTTTTTCAGAAACTAACACAACTCCTGGATTTTCTGAGTTGTAAAGAAAATAGGGAGAAGAGATCTCAATACCTGTAGAAGAATCACCAGTAGGTGTTCGTTCCATCGAAACCTCGATCCAAAGAATACAAAATAGATCTGAAACCTTCGAATCTTCAACCGCAGCGAAAATGAAACTTCACCAAATCAGAAGCTGAATCAGGCTCTGATACCATATTGAAACTCCTCCATTTTATGAGTGAAGCTACCTAGGGTTTTCTCAAACAATAACGAAGAACCAGAAGATGAAGAACACGAGAGAGAAATATTCTCTCTCCTCAATTTTGATTTCTTCTCTTACTCAAATCTGAAAAGTTACAGCGCATAAGAAATCAAATTTTTCTTGAAGAAAAAACAACTAAACACCATCCACCAATAAAGGAGTGCCACATCACGTTTATGGTAACGACAGAAAATAAAAGAAAAGGAATAAAGGAAAACGACGCAGTTTAACTAAAATCACGCCCCCTCAAGCCAGACGGCTGAGATTAAAAGATGACTAGCTGATCTTACGGTTCCTGCCAATTCTAGAGAGTAGAAGCCTTCATGTCATCAATTTGATCATCCTTGCAGTTTAGTCCAGGGCAAAATGTCTATGACCTCTAATAGAAGTGAACAAGGTTCCCACCACCATAACCTTATGAGTTTTTCTGCCTTCGAGTAGTTCAAAAAATATAATTTCTTAATTTAAGAACAAAGCAAAAGCAGTTAGCAATGAAATTGGCTTTGCAAGGGGAACAAAAAGATATTGTAAGCAACATTTCGTTCCACGGGATTGGCTATGGAATGGAACAGCCACTCCACTATCTCAATATTTTTTTTTTGTGCAGTAGCTACATTTACTTACCATCATTTCAACAATTTTGCCCCCTTCAACGCCAGACATGACACTTTTTGCACTAGTGGTTCCTACATCTGAGAGCTCGTATATCAAATCATTTAGATGTTAATTTTAACAATTTTCCCCCTTAAGACCAAACATGAGCCTTCTTTTCTTTGTAGGCCGATGGAGAATGGAAGATGAATTTGAATGAAGCAACATGTTTATCCACCTGTAGAATTTTTCAAAATACAGTATCAGGTTCTCCGAGCAGCATAAGCTGAAGATTGTGAAGCGTGCATGAACAGGTATCCAAGGATGATAAAGATGGTAGAAACCTCAAGGTTTGAACTTTCGGGAGAGGTGACTTGAATGGCCTTTCCAAGAGGACTCCAGAAAATAGAACTAAAACTAGCTCCCATGGCAAAACTGCTCAAAATTGTTGGAGAACAATCAAAACTGAACCGATAATAAGAAGATGGAAAAGAAGGAGAAACAGAATCGCATGATAAAAAGTAACTAAATAAAGACGAATTGAAATACTTACAAATGTCGTCGAATATAAATATTTTTAGAAACGATCTCGAGCATTGGCTCGATGTCCTTAAGGATTTATTTGCTCCCTTTGGTACTGCTTGATCCGGAACAAACCGCCTCCCAGGATAATCGTCTCTCACCGTGCAAAAAGTCAGTACACCACTTACACCCTAAGAACCGCAATGGCATGGTACCACTCTTGAAGAAATTGAATTAGAATATAGGAATTCAAATTCTGAAAGTTGAAGGTTCCACTTTGTAGGGAATTAGGAGAGTAGAAGGAAATGTTGGGATGCACAAATGGGTGGAGAAGCCCTCTATTTATAATAGAGTAGGTGACTCTTCAAAGGGGTGCAAATGAATAGATGTGTCTATTCATGGTAATAACTAACTTTGGACGTTAGTAACTAACAATAACTAACTTTGGTCGATAACAATTATTAATTTGCGACTTTAATTAATAACGCACCCAAAGTTAAATTGCGTCAATCGAAGGACCTATTTGCACACCCATAAATTACAATAATTTTCATTCACCCGTAACTTATTTTAGACAACTCTCAATTGTAGATTTACCATCTCCGAATGAGAATTAAACTCTACATATTTTACTATCCAAAATTCAAAGTTTTCCAACAATCCCCCACATGAATGACAAATTGGCATAAGAGCCGGAATAATCATAGAGGAGATTTAGAGAGATACTGATAACCCCGTTTACGGTGTTATATTTACTGTTTAAAGCTTACCGTTTTACGTGATTCCGGGCATGATTTGATACGTAAAGAGCTCTGAATGAGAAGATTTTGCGTAGCTGAGCTATATGCGCGTAATTGATAGTCCGGGCGTTTTCTAGTTTATTTGAGCTATTTATCTTGTATTTTACACCCGGTATGTGTAGTTGTGTAATTCACAGGTACCGGAGGCTCAAAAGCGTGGAACGGGAACGGAAACGAACTTCGGAAACGATGAAGCCCAATGAATTGACGAAAGAAAAGGCTGCTGCAATTAACCCCATTCACACCCATGGCCAAACCACCATTACAAAGCAGCTACTAAACAATCTACAACCCAATTCCATAACACCTACGGACCCATAACAAATGAACCAATTACACACTGCCTACAACCACTACCTACCCAAGGCCATAACCACACAAACATCAACTCCACTGCCACCATTTGCCAAGCACAATTCACACCATTACACACCTGCTACTAACACACCTGCTACTAATTCACCTCCATCATCACACTTAACAAATAACCACCACAACCACATCACTACCAACTCCATCCTTCACCAGTACCTACAACTAGATAAAACCAAGCTCACCAAATCAATCACCTCATGCCTTCACAGTACCCATGAGCCCCCATAACTTATTAACCTCCACCTCATCAGTCATCTCTGTTAAACCACCAGTTCAACACCCAAGCACCAGACCCCATTCCGGCTAAAACCAGACCAAATCACCACCGTTCAGCACCAATTAATCTGCAAGCATTCACCATCTCCTTTGCCTTCACCTAAGCAATCACCAACCCACCTGAAATAGCCATAGCCACTGACCAACAAACCCAGCAGTAGCAGCCACCTATCACCATCACCACCTCTGTTAGCCCACAACCAGCTCCTATCTGACTTCACCACAATACAACCTGACTCCATCAAACCCAACACCGCAACAACCTAAGACCCACCAGCGCAATAAACCCACCTGACCCCACATCCTACACCATCCTTAAACCAATCCCAATAATCATCACTGAACCCAGCCATGGCAGCATCGCAGCAGCAACAAAGAGGCAGCCACCAATCGAAGAGGAGGAAGAAGAAGCAACAAAACAGAGGCTCAATCACCACCGATGACGACATACAAAGAAACTCAGAGCAGAGAAGAGAAAGGCCGCAGAGAGAAGAGAACCCAGCAAATCAGCGCCACAGCAGCTGCAATCGCAGAACTGGAAGAAACCCAGAAAAGCGCAAAATAGAGAGCATAAATCAAGGAGAAGAAGAGAAGGTTCAGATCGCAAGACCATCCTCTCTTGATCGTGCGATCAGAAACCCATACTTAGCAGAATTTTGGAGGAAGAAAAGCGAAACCTACTGTTTTACACGATCAGCTCTCTTGATCGTGCGATCAACAGCCAATAAAGCTAGAGATCACACGATCTGTGAGGCTGATCGCAAGACCTCCTGAAGCCAACGCACGGAGAAGAAAAAAATAATTAAGATTCACGGGCTTATTCTCAGCAGCCTAGGGTTAAGGCTAATAATGATTTCTCCAACATTCTTGGAGGGGTGAAAGTGTAAAAAAGGAGAAGTTTTATTTTAATTGATGTACGGGTTTGATAAACAAGAGGAGGGGTTGTTCTATTATTAAGGGATAGACCATTGACGTGAAAGAAAAGAAGAAAAAGAAGACACACGTGAGGAGAAGAGCCATCAACGAGAGAAGAAGGAGGAGACGACGAGGAAGAAGACAAGCTTCACCATTGAAGCTCTAGTGTTTGCTTTTTCTTCTTCCTACCTTTCTTAATCAATTTTTATGGAGAAACTCTTTGTTTTTTCTTATTCAACTATGAGTAGCTAAAAACTCCATAGCTAGGCATCTCGATTTGAGAACCTAGGGTTCATGTAAACGATGAATATTTTCCGGATTTAATCTTTGCTTCATGATTTCTTGATTTCTTCTATTGAATCAATTCTAGTTTCTTGTTTATGTTAGTAATCCTAATTGAGTGACACGATTAGGAGATAAAACTAGGGTTCAAGAACTAGGGTTTCACTCAATAGTTGATTCATGCTTAAAGTTAGCTAATTTTTATTCAATTGTTCTTGTTCAATGCTTAATCTTTAGTATGAATGGAGTAGCTACCCGGACGTGCTAGCTAATTAGATGAGTGCACGACAGTGACTCAACCTAATTGTGTAGAGAACTTGAACATCAATCCCGTATCACTGAGACTGAGAAGAGACGTGTTAGGATTGGCCAAATGTGGGTAGATTCGGTAGGTGAGATTCGACGGTTTCGTGCAACGGTGGACCGACAGGACCCGTTGTCGTGCATGTCGTTAGCCTACTAGAACGGACCGGTAGACACATGAGACCGATAGGAGATTGTATTCTACCGTGAAGTAGAATGACTTGAGACCGATAGGAGATAGTCAGCGCCGTTACCCGGCTTAATTAGAATATAGTTAACGTGTTGCTCAGATAATCCGGAAATCGTTTACAACCCTAGGTGATCAGCGAGATTGCCTAGTCCTTTCCATTAATTGATTAAGAATTCTTCTTAATTCCAGTTTATTATTTATTGCTGACTTTATCATAGCCACTTGTTTGGGGGTGGCAACACCACAAATTATCACTTTTTACTCCGGTTACTTAGTGAACTACTCTAAATTGTTAAATATAAACCTGTTGCGAGATTGTCCTCGAGGGTTCGACAACCCGGAGTCCTAAAAATACTCCACTCTTACTACTTGACCGTGCACTTGCGTAATACGCGCTAGTAATTCGCGTCAGATACCAAACGAATGATAATCGCATCGAGAAGGTGGCCAAGGACCTTGAACCTCCCTTAGTTGAATACTATCGGATATACTGGATTGTCAATGGTGAAACACCTGAACTGCTTTCCGTAGTGTATACCTAGACAATAGTACCCACAGGTTATCATCCTTCCATATTAAATTCTCATTGTCGTGTCCGTTTTGGCCTTGGAGCACTTAATCCTGCTTTCATGAGTGGTCTTAGAGAATTTAGCCTCGTCATGCTCCTAGAACCGGCCGCCAGTTCCCACTCATATAGGTGAGTCTCGTAATGAGTATCTTGCCATACTCCACTTGGTTTTAGCCCCAAGGTATGAGCTCATTAAAAGCTAATCGCTTATCCTTACCAATGCAAGCGTCACACCGTGTCGTCCAAAGAATGGGTTTGGAAATAAAATTTCCTACAGTGACTATATTTGCACAGTAATTAGGTTGTCCCTTTTGAACCTAGTTCTTGGGATCTCCAGTCAACTAGGTTGGGTTTTCCGTTACGTGCAACTCCGAAAGATAGGCTTTATCCCAATCCCCTTGACGACGTAAACAATTGCTCTCTTGTTAACCCTATGGGCAACAGATCCGCTAGTTTTTACTTACTTTTCACACGATCGATCGATATAATTATGTTCGAGAGCAAATGTCCAATGGTATTATGTCTATGACGTATATGTCTAGACTTGCCATTGTCGATGGTGCTTTGGGCCCTTCCGATTGCCGACTGACTATCGCAATGAATGCAGATAGCTAGCACCGACCTTGGCCACATCGAAAGTTCTTCTAAAAATTGGCGAAGCCATTCGGCTTCCTCTCCTGTATTATCCAAAGCAATGAATTCCGATTCCATTGTGGATCTTGGGATGCAAGTTTTTTCAGAAGAGTTACAAGACACGGCTGCACCTCCAAGGGTAAATACATACCCGCTTGTGGACTTAGATTCCAAAGTGTCCGATATCTAGTTAGCATCACTATACCCTTCCAGTACCGCTGGATACCTCGTATAGTTTAGTCCATATGCTAAGGCATGTCTTAGATACTTTAGCACTCTCATCACTCCATTTTAGTGTTTATCACTTTGGTTGCTAGTGAACGGACTTAACTTTCCAACTGCTTGAGCAATATCGGGCCTTGTACAATTCACGAGGTACATTAAGCAGCAAATTACTTGAGCATATTCGACTACACTTGCACCATGATTCTTGGCGAGATGTAAATTAAGATCCACGGGAGTCTTAACTATCTTGCCATCGGTCTTGTCGAATTTCTCAAGAATCTTCCCAACATAGTGCGATTGAGATAATGAGTATCCATTCGTCGTTCTATTGATTTTCATCCCTAAAATAACATTAGCAATACCCATATCCTTCATATCGAACTTTGTTGTCAACATTTTTTTAGTTGTTTTAATGATAGTTGAATTACTTCCCATAATTAACATATCATCAACATACAAGCACACGATGACATATCCATCACGAGTGGTTTTATTATAAACACACTTGTCACATTCATTAATATGAAATCCATTTGATAACATAGTATTATCAAATTTGATATGCCATTGTTTTGGTGCTTGTTTGAGACCGTAAAGATATTTCACCGAACGACATACCTTATTTTCTTGTCCAGGAGCGATGAACCCCTCAGGTTGTTCCATGTAAATATCTTCGTCTAATTCACCATTCAAGAATGCAGTCTTAATGTCCAGTTGGTGAATTTCAGATTATTTATACTTGCAATAGCTATAAGCTTGCGAATGGACGTTATCCTTGTAACCGGTGAGTAGCCATCAAAATAATCTGTACCTTTCTTTTGTTTATATCCTTTTGCGACAAGTATAGCCTTATACTTGTCAATTGAGCCGTCAGGTTTAAGCTTTCGTTTAAAAACCCACTTACAGCCCAACGCTTCACTTCTTGGTGGAAGACTCACCAATTCCCAAGTATGATTCTGAAGTATGGATTCAATTTCCATATTCACTGCTTCTTTCCAATATGACGCCGCACTACTAGACATAGCTGTAGGGTTTTGATTCATGGATGCGCAACGGAAACACAAACAATCATAAAACCATGCAAAACCATCCAACGATCACAAGTCAAGAGACATAACGATGGTAAGGGTTAGAAATCAATAACACACCTTAGGGTTCTCCTTTGATGACTTCAAACGCGAATTGTGTCACGTTCTCTATGGTTGATCCACGCCTAGAGTTGATCCTAGATCTCCCAAGTCCTTGGTGCTAGCCCGGAAGAGGAAGAGGAAGAAGAATCACACAAAACGAGACCCAAAAGGAGGGTCTCGGCCTCCTTGTGGCCGACGGGGACGGGCGGCGGCAAAGGGGCGGTCGGGTCCCTATGTTGCTTGCTCTCTCTCCTTTTGTTCTCTCCCACTCTTTTTTGTGTTCAATTATGAGCATAAGTTATTATATGGGAAGGAAGGAAGGAAGGTCCTTTATATAGTCCAACAACTCCTTGTCAACTACCTAAAGGACTTATTCTAGTCCTACTAGAATTCAATTTAGTCCCTTCCTTGCAAATTAGTCCCTACTAAGTTTGCAAGGTTTTGCAAAGTGATCCTTCTAATTAATTAATCCAATTAATTAATTCCCAAATCTAGTTCAACTCTATATAGTGTGTGACCCCATAGGTTCTATCTAGTTGGTAGCAACTATTTGCTAATATGGAGCGGTCTCTAGCAAAACATCCATTCTAGCCAACTAATAGAATAGTCATCTTGACAACCTTTGTACAAGTAATTGTCTCATCCCTTTGTCTCTATATCCGGATTGGACACGAGACATACAAGTCACACTCGTATATCGAATCCATAGTTTCTCGATCCATGGGAATAGCCTTATTCGTGCAAATAACATCAATATCCCATATTGATTTATTTGAGTCTGGCCAGACATTCTATAAGCACTATCCCTCGAGTGACCTAGGATATTTGCTCCCGTTATGTGGGAGGGACAAATTCTATCTACTTCCACTACGATCTCTAAGCTTGCTTCTTATTGTATCCAGTACACGCCTTTATAACTACCCTGTTACGGTGTAGCGTTTAACGCTACCAAGATCACAATAATCCACAACTAGAATATCTAGTGACTTCAAGTCTAAGGATGACAATACCATTGCACCGCGAGAAGCGCTTGTGACTTAACATAACGTGTATGTAGCCTTCTCGGAGATGGGTCAATCCAGTGCAACATTCCCTAATGCACACCTATGTGTTGGATCGTGATATCTCCATATCAATCCAACCCCATACTAGTCTATAGATGATTGTCCTATTAATCATTATACTTGACTAGGGATATTTAAGATAAACAACACAATTGTAAATCAAAGGACTTCATTATATTAAATATCCAATAAATAATAAATGAATTTCTAGCCACAAATAATTCATACTAAACTAGATTGCCTCTAAGGCATCTATTCCAACAATAGCTTCCTTGTAGGTTTGAGGCTCATTTTCTACCAAGTAGGTTAGAACATCCGAGCCAAATGTTGTAGCGACTTTTGCCCGCTTGTTACGTCTAGGTTCGTTTTCCTTTTCCGATTCCTGGGATATGGTTTCCCGCGTTCTTTTATTAGAACTTTGTTCATTCTTCTCTTTGTATGGAAATACGTCTTCAAATAATGAAGCATTGCATGACTCAAAGATGCTATTTTCATGTATATCTTCGATTTCTGATTTCATAACCAAAAATCGACATGCACTACTATTATGAGCATACCCCATAAAGACGCAATCTACCGTATTCGGTCCAAGTTCCACCTTTTTAGGTACTGGTATTGCCATTTTTGCGAGACACCCCCACAATTTGAGGTATTTGTAAGATGACAGTTTTTTTTTTCCTTTCCATAATTCATATGGAGTTTTGCCAACATTTTTCCGAGGTATCCTATTAAGGATATGGTTGGCCGTTAATGGGGCTTCCTCTTATCTACGCCATTTTGTTCAGGCAAATAGGGTGCCGTAGTTTGGTGGATAATTCCACTTTCTAGACAAATTCCCTTAAGTGGTTCCTCTTATTCTCCACCACTATCGCTACGCACCATTTTAATTTTCTTTCCCATTTGATTTTCCACTTCATTTTTATAGTGCTTGAACATGTCAATTGCTTCATCTTTACTTCGTAGAAGATAGACATAGCAACATCGTGTACAATAATCTACAAATGTATGAAGTACTTCTTTCCACCTCTTGTTTGAAGAAACTTCAAATCACAAATATCCGAGTGAATTAATTCAAGAGGCGTAGTAGTTTTTGTTCTCAATTAGTCGAAAGGATGTCGAAATTAAGTGGTTCCATTCGTATGCCTAATTCAAGTACATATACACAATGATTAAATAAATCATAAATGCTATGAAACACTTGATTTATTTACCAATGTCCATGAGTACTTTGAAACTCTTGATATATGTACTCTACCAAATGACGTCGTGATCAAGTTTAATAACAAACCATAAGTACTATTAAAACTCTTGATTTGCAAGAAACTAAATCGACAACCCATGAGTACTTTGAAACTCTTGGATTTCCATGAGTGCTTGAAAATTTTGGTACGTCCAATAATTGGTCTATTGATAAAGAGACCCCCACAAGGCACACGAGATGTTTCCGTTTTACAACGAAAATATTTGAATAAGTAAATATTCAAGATCAACATGCTTTAAACTAACGGACGACAACATCGTACTTATGCTAGTTTAAAATCATCTCCTACGAAACTTTTATTTCGATCCCAAAACATTGAATAATCACACTCACTGAATTCGCGAGTTAAATCAAAATTACGCGACCTACTCTATTATAGAGTATCACGTTCATTTTCTTAATTTTGAACGTTCCATTGCCCACACACATGTCGTGCGTAACAACTACTATTTTTTTTTTTTCGGATTCAAGATTAAGTTTGGATCCTTTTTAAGATGTCACATATGAAGAAACCAAATTCTTACGTTTTAAAATATGGCTTACACTTTTAGACGTGACAACTTTCCGAAATCTAAGTGCATAGACTATCGGCTTGGTACGATATCATTTTTCAGAAACTTTGACCATGATTCTGGAAACTTGCTTTTGTGAATCTGAGATCAAGACCATATACATTAAAATCGTCTCGTCGAGATACAAAATTTTCATATATGACTCGCCTTGATCCGAGGTCTATAGCTCCAGATATCCTTCGAAAACCGAAGTCAGAATTTGTAAAAAATTCTGTTACGAACCAGCAGCTTTGAACAACGATATCTTGAGCTTTACAACTCCGATTGATGCACCGTTTTCATCCAATGCTTCATTTTTTCGTTATCTACAATTTTCATGTTTTACGAAAATTGATCAGAGATCTTTATCAATGTCTAAACGACAAAATAAAATTCTGCCCCCAACTTATGCATGCTGAATTTTTGCGTAGCAAAATTTACTCTCCAATGATACAAATTAGTAAACCATATTTTCCATGCAATGAGTACTATAAAAACTCTTTGCAACTTGTTGTATTAATGAGTGCTATAAAACTCTTTAATACAACTATCTGTGAGTACTATGAAACTCTCAGATTTACAAAAAAAGTTAATTAAACCCGACTTGAAAACCAAAGAAGCGCCAAAAACCAGTTTCGACACATAAAGCCTTATGATTGTTGGAGAACAATAAAAAATGAACCGATAATAAGAAGATGGAGAAGAATGAGAAATAGAATCGCATGATAAAAAATAACTAAATAAAGACGAATTGAAATACTTACAAATGTCGTCGAATATAAATAGTTTTAGAAACGATCTCGAGCATTGGCTCGATGTCCTTAAGGCTTTATTTGCTCCCTTTGGTACTTCTTGATCCGAAACAAACCGCCTCCCAGGATAATCGTCTCTCACCGTGCAAGAATTCAGTACACCACTTACACCCTACGAACCGAAATGGCATGGTACCTCTCTTGAAGAAATTGAATTAGAGTATAGGAATTCAAATTCTGAAAGTTGAAGGTTACACTTTGTAGGGAATTAGGAGAGTAGAAGGAAATGTTGGGATGCACAAATGGGTGGAGAAGTCCTCTATTTATAATAGAGTAGGTGACTCTTCAAAGGGGTGCACATGAATAGATGTGTCTATTCATGGTAATAACTAACTTTGGACGTTAGTAACTAACAATAACTAACTTTGGTCGATAACAATTATTAATTTGCGACTTTAATTAATAACGCACCCAAAGTTAAATTGCGTCAATCGAAGGACCTATTTGCACACCCATAACTTACAATAATTTTCATTAACCCGTAACTTATTTTGGAAAACTCTCAGTTGTAGATTTATCATCTCTGAATGAGAATTAAACTCTACATATTTTACTATCCAAAATTCAAAGTTTTCCAACAAAATTTCATTCTAAGTGATGATTGATCACCCAGCGACTCCCCTAACCAAAAATGTGATCCCTTTTTTTGTAATACCTAAAATACCCCTTAGTTCGTGGCCACTAGTTCCTAAAATACTCCCACACAAATGCCCACTAATCTATGTACACTGATTGTCTGCGAATTCCCTAAACATGGTCTCTCCCCCCCCCTTCGCACACACGTAGCGTTCCCTGCAAATCGATACGACAATTCATTAAGCTCTCTGTTCATAATGGAAAATCATCTCCGAACCAAGGGAATCCAAACACCAAATCTCAGCGTGTGGGTCCATTCGATGTGGTGCAGGTGTATGCAGCATTCTTCCGCATCAAACTTGATCACTATCGATCAGGATTAAACTCTTGACGACATGATCCTGTGGAAGAGGTCTTTCTGCTTTGTACCTTCCAACGGGTGAGTTATTCAATCTGGAATATCTATGAATCCCACTTTTATGGTCTTACAAGTTTTGTTTGAATGATTTGTAATATTAATATGATGTACTACATACAGCTACGCATGTGTTTTTGACCAATTCTCTTGCGCTTTAATTTGTTCAGTTAATGGACGGTTTCTTACCATTGTTTTAGAGTCTCCACTTGTCCTTGTGTAGAGGGATATCATTTCCGACATTTTTATATTCATGGAAATTCTACACAAGTGATCATCTTAGAACTATCATAACCTCACATCCGACAAGCGGTATTCAAATGAAGTGTTTGATTTTCAGAGTTACACTCAGATGTCAGATATAGTGAGGCAACACTTATTTTGTTCAAGTTTTGCATGATGCCCAAATTCTTCGGGTCCTTCAAGCAATAAACACATGATCAATCCCTTAAGTCAGGACAGCTATTTTATGTTTATTCCACTTTCGCTTTCGTACTCAGTTTACACCCATGCCTGAAATAATTAGCTATGTTGTTCTGCATGTTCCTACTCTGCTGGGTAAATTTCTTGAACTCCTTAGGTCGAAATCACCAAATTAAGATCCTACGACTAAGGTATAATAACTTTCCTCTCGGAGGGTTTGGTTATATCAGTTATCCGGCTGCTCATACTCCCAATACAAAACTAACCGGTTGTATCTAAAGTAAATTTTCTTTACATCCATTCACTCGTACTTTCAATATGAATTTTACTGGTTGTATCTGAAGTTATTGGAAAATTTACACGTTGCACCCCCGGAAGATAGTAAATAAGCACACACTACCCTCACTGTTCAGTATTTGGCAGGGAGCACCCCTTTTTTGTGTCATAATAATTACATTTTCTGCCCCTCTATGCTCTGCCGTTAACTACGCATGAGCTGGCAGTGTGGCCAACTGTTGGGTGTAGATTTTCTTCCCATTTTGCCCTCTAAAGTATCTTAGTTGCCTATTTTAACCTTATAATGCTTGAATTTTACAATTAGTGCCACCATGTTGTAAACTCAAACATGGAGAAGAGACGAGGAACGGAGAGAGACAAGTATCGTAGGGAGAATTGTATTGATGTGTGTATTATTCTCCACCAAGACACACTTTTATATAGAGTGTGGGAGTCAATCATATCAAGTATATAAGGCAGTACAATATACTATGAATATTCACCAATATCAATTACATATTTCATAACATTCCCCCCTCGAATATTCACTAATGTGATGCCTCATTAAAACCTCGTCGATGAAAACCGGTTGGGATAAAATCTCTGACAGAGGGAAAAGAGTACATCTTATGAGCGGGAGCTTGGTCCAGTCTCCAACTCATCCATGACTACATGCCTCATTAAAACCTTGCTAGAAAAACCCTGTGGGATAAAAGCTCAGCTAAGGAAAAAGAGTACAGCATCTTATAATTTAATCTCCCCCTCTTTGCAACATCTTGATGTCACACTTCATACCTGAAAATGAACTTGTGGAAAATACATAATGTGTAATGTAATATGATGTTACATGATCATTCAAAGTGGTAATAAAAACTATCAGTATGACATGTTATATACTCATGACATGTGTCATACAAAATAATATGCATATGCACCTAAACTACTCGCGAGTGTTTATCTTCTATTTGATTTAGCAAAGAAGTTTATATCTCATGGGTAATAGCCTCCATGGATTTCACATATAGTGATTCGTACAATCATTGTGTGTAACTAGTTACTTTCATGTTCGTAGTCTTAAGACTAAACAAAACATCATAATCACTCTTATCAATAGAAGAGTTTTGGGTTATAATTATAACCATGAGAAACGTATGGACATTACTTGTAATATAGCATGTTTCTTTTTCAAAAGTCTAACGCATTCAACCATTAGGGTCCGGACATTTGAATACCTTGTTCTATATGAACATGGATGCTTGAGGCATCTCAAGTACTTCAAATTACTTCACATATATGCTCGATGTATTAATTGCAGAGCTTCTGTATATTTATACACACGTGTGTTGACTTTGATTTTGGTCAATAAATAGTCAAACACAATTCCACTTGTAGTGGGTAGGGAAACCATATGATTTTAAGTGCTTTAAAAGTAATATCATCAACGATCATATGCATAAACTCCAATGTAGGTAAATTCTTACTTCTACATGAAGTGTTGCCTCTTTAAAGGCATTGATTTTCCAAAATTGGTTTGATCGTTTGTTGATGATTCGCTTGTGTTCTCAATTTCTGTCTAATTGGAACTAACAAGGTCGTGATCCTTGTAGAGGATCTATATGATTTCATAGGCAAGATTTATATGCTTCATATACAAAAACTCGTAATCATTTGAACATGAAGTTTGAAGTCACATATACTCAAGTATCATGAAGACAGTGAAGTTCATGTCATGTAATGGGGTCTTTCCTCCCCCTCATGATATGAATTATATAATCAATGTCATAAATATGTGATTTTGGCATATTTTATTTTATAAATACTCAATCCAAGAGAATGTAGGCGAGATTTAATTTACACATATCTCTCTCTTGGAAGATTTGCCAAACTGAAAACTTGTAACTCTCATTAACTCTAAATTACTGTCCTCTTTGGGATATGAATTTCACTTATGATAATACACTAATTACATACTCCTCCTTCAAAGGGGTTCAAATAAGATAGATAATGAGTATAGAGCCTGTAGATACAAACAGATGCTCATATTCAAATTCATATATCCGAATGAATAGTCTTGCACATTCTTAAGAAGTGCATATATAATCAATCTAAATAATCATGAAGACTATTAAAGTCTCATATAAATTATTCAAGCAACCAATCACTTTTAGTGATGCCAACGGTGATGAATTCAATCTTGAAATTTATGGACGAGTTCATGTCAACGACCATTGATCTCTTCTAGAGACGATATGTCTTCTAGGTGCTCGATATGAGACATGCACACTTTATAAATGTGAGATTGATAACATTATTGCCGCTTCAGGGATGGATAATAAATTTTAAATGTTCTATTTGATATGGAATCACAATGATTAACTAGACATAAGTTAGGCGATGCAATGCATCAAGCCATTTTAATGACAAAATTCTTTACGTTGTATGGGCGATGTCAAGCATCAAGACAAAGTTCTCTAGTGAGAACGTCTAGTTTTATTACATTGAATCTCAATATTCAAATGGGATTTCTCGTGTCAAAACGGATACAAATGTGCTAAAAACTACTATTAGGAGCCTTAAAAGGTCTTATCAACATCCTTGAACTATCGGAACTTCGAGTTCGACATATATAAGTTACCTCTTTTAGGGTACCTTTCGTAAAACTTTCTTTTTTCATTTCCTCGTTTCAATGTCAATAGGCACGACGAGGACTTACAAATATTCATCTACTATTTTTTTTTTTGTGAGCCATAAAAGAATTGGAGGCTTCACAACAATTAAGAACATATGAAATTTCGAGAATTAGAAATAATAATAGTAGAAGAGTTCAAATAAATATTTCTTGTGGTATATGAAAGTCAGAACTCCCAATGAGTTGGGAGGAACTCAACCAACAATTCTCATAGAGAGTAAAGAGTCTTGAGTGATATTACTCTACTTCAAACAACTCCTTTAAGAATCTTGATATGAGAAATTAATAATCTCTAATCTAATTGTGTTGCGCAGACGTGGCAAGATCAATGTGAGCTTAGAATTTCCAAGGAGTTGGGAGGATATTGGATCAATCAACCGAAAAATTAGTAGAGTTATTGGGAGGATCTTGAATCACTCAACCAAAAGAAATTGCATAGATATAAGCAAAATAGTGTCAGCGTATAACAAGTAGGCGATCATGACCACTTAAGGAGGTTCAATATTTGCAATTAACTTTTTTTTTTTAATTTCTCCCCGAATTTTTATGTGGTCTTCCTCTTCAAGAGGTATTGCATTGGAATCAATCACCCTCATGGTACCAATATCATATAACTATCGCAACGAAGTTAACGGCTGTGTGAATTAGTTTAACCATATAACTTAGGGGATTTACTTCAGGGAATGCATCGCTATAGCATAAATGAATAGACTAAAACATCCGCACCTGAGATCCACTACTTGTAACACCCCCAAATTGCCCAAGCCGGAGGCCCGGGGATGTCACTCCGTACCCGAGATTAAACCCGGATACAAGGAGATTTTATAACATGGTTCTCAAGCATAAACATCCACAATAATAATTTAAAACTAACCGTTATTACAATCCAGTTGTTCTCGCCTCAAACCGGGCACAAAGCAAATTGAATACTTAAACTGTTCTAATATAAAATAAGTCTAATGAATTAAATGGTGATACGCGTTCCCCTTCTACGCCAGATTCCCATCCTCTAGACCTGTGGTGCGGAATTAAAAAGAAACGCCACAGTACAAAATCAGCATAAAATACTGGTAAGAAAACACCCAAGCATATAAAATGATGATAGGATAATAATAAAACAATGACTTATTTACAAGTAGGAGTTTTTCTCAAACGCAACGGAAACATAGTTTTGACTCTTGTAATAAAACAAGTGAGTTCCCCATTCCATAATATTTTCAAACCAATCCCATAATCATTAGGAAATTCAAAATCACATATTAATTCTTTTTCCATTAACAAAACCAAAATCCATCATTAATAATTTGTTGTGACGGGGAAAACCAAACCATCTCGCAAGCATCCAAGACCTTAAGTGTCGACACCCCCCCCCCCCCAAAGGCTTCTGGCGGCCAGAGGAGTGAGTACAGGGAGCTATCCGGGTACTTGCAACCGGATTAGATAAAATAAATTGAAACGGAAGACCGAAGTCAACACGCCCAATGCCAATAGTAAACAATAATAAATGGCCCCGCACAACTCTTTCACTTTACGTTGTAGTTCATTATTATTATCATGGTGATATTTTCATGAAAGACATTTATTAAGTAAAAATCACATATTGCATGTCACATCACATAAACACATTTTGATACGTAAAGAAATATAAGAATTCATTTGACACGAAGGAGTTAGGCACACTAGGCCTGACATGTTTACTTACCTTAAAGCAAATCAACTACCGCAAATCAGTCGACGTACTCGATGTACTCGTCGTCGAAGAACTCGTCACCTACACATAACAATACCCTAATTAAACATAATCCTCTAGCAATATAACTTGCTATACTATCTACATGCGTATGACACTCGACGGTTTAGGTCTCTAACGCCAACCCAACATCCCACTTAATTCATACTTCAAAACTAAACCCAAAATCTTGCCCCAAAATCCTATAACCTAATGTGTACGTAACCTAACATATCTTCACCAATTTTATTACTCCAACTTCCCAAACAGATCATGGCTCAAAACAGTCTCATTAGATTCAAAACACTCTGAATAATAAGTTTAGCCTCAAACGGATCCGAATTTCGATTTCGTGGATCAAAATTTATGCTAGTTTTAGGTTTCCAATTTCACTCATACTACCCATAAGGGAATTATCAATTTTCATACAACTAATCTCCAAAACATCTAGTTAAACCCGTATTCAAACAAAACCTAATGCGACATGAATACCCACATCAAATCAGGTTACTACCCACATACTATGATCATCACATCATCCAAATCGCTTAATCAAACGTCCCTTCCATGACTAGGATTTTTTCCCATAAACTAAGAACATGATTAAACCAAAACTTGATGATTAATCCTATGACTTCAAGAATGATGAAACCGACAATACAAATCTTAAAATTAAAGATTACATGCTACGTACATGAATCGTAAACAAGTGATTAAGAGAACAAAAGAAATCAAGAGAAAAAGAAGAAGAAGAAGAAACATGATCAAAACTCAAACCCGCCGCCCATGAACGTTCGGATGGGGAGAGAGACGGACGGAGAAAGAGAAAGAAAGAGAAAAGAGAAGAAGAAAAAGATAGAGAGAGAGAGAGAGAAACCTGCGACCGGAGGGAGAGAGACGGCGGCGACGGTGGTTGTTGCTGCCGTCGAGGAAGAGAGAGACCGAGAGAGTGAGAGAGAAGGACGGGTGAGAGAGGGAGAGACGTGAGAGAGAGATAGAGAGATAGGGAGATTGTGAGAGTTTGGAATAAATCAAACTCATATAGAAAGAAACCCAATTGAATTGGAAACTTTACGTAGGAAGAATATTTGGGTCAAAATAATACCAATCTGTGGTAAAAGACACTTTTTCCCTCTTAGTTTTGTCAAAAGACAATTACCTCCCCAAACTCCATTAAAAGACACTAAAACTTTTAGATTAAAATCACAAAGATCCCCCAACTCTAGGAACCATTATAATTAACTCTCGACAATTAAATTAACTCCCCAACACTTATAATAATATCATAAAATACACATAGCCACAAAACGGGGTATTTCACTATCATTCACGCTTGGGAATGGTCAAACTAGTCAAAAGTGGACAAAATGTAATACATTTTTGTCATTCTTCCATAACTTTCGGTTATGGGGCAAAATTGTATGTCATGAGTTCAAGTATCAATTGGCAATGAAAATTTTCTTCGACGTTAGAATTTGTCACTGATAACCTCCCAAAGCGTTATTTTTTCTTTAAAAAATAGAAAAAAATAATAACAATATAAAACGAGGAGAGTTAATCATCAAATATTCCAATTCGGTAATGTTTATTTTCGCTTCAGTTAACAAAAATACTATAACTCTTGGTTATAGTTAATCACAATGGGCTTTACAACTTGCAGTTTCAAAAATAGAACTCAATTCAACACAACAGTTTATCATAATCGATGAAAGATCATGTATATAACCTTTTACAAAAAAAATATCTCACTTATATTTTTCTTCTTCGTTTCGGTGCTAGAATAAAATCCAATCAATTTTTTTTCTCACATAATAGCAAAACAAAGGAATCATAGATCTTACTGTTCTAGATTTTGAAAAAGTTAAATACCAGGTGATAAGTTTCTCAAGTTTAAGGTGGTAATTATCCACGGTCAGTTGTTGAGGTTGGATATTAACCCTTTTTTTCACGAATAAATGTGTTCAAGAAAAACGATCAGACAAAGTGTAAGGCAATTTAAGAATATGGTGCAATTTAATTGCAAGCAAAATCTTGGTCACGAGCTCATTCCATGTAGTCCTCACGTGACCTTTTTTTTTCTTTGCTTTTGTTCACTATACAAATTTCATATGAACATTTTGTTTTGACATAAGCAGCCCATGAGAGTAGCAAACTTATTTGCTTCTTTACAGTTCTAGTAGCGGGCTAGAATTTTTCTGCTATTTAGATGAAAATAAATCATTTCACTAACAAAACAAATAATACAAAGTACAAATAAACCATTAAATAGTGATGTGGGTCTATTATAATATTAGGAGTTTGAAAATCTAGTGATTTTTATTTTTTGAGTAGCTTAATAAACCACATCAAAAAACTCGCCAGACCTCAACGGTAACGTCACGAGTTAGAAACTCTAGTGACTTATTGTGTTTGTTTGTTTTTTCAAATAAAAATATAAACTCACGATAATTATAAGTGAGGTCACGTAGAGCAGATGACAGAATGATGAAGCTCTTAAGCTCTACATCATTCACCAAACTTGTTAATGGAGCTCTTTAAACTCAACATCATACACCCAAAATATTCTTGATTCAAGCCCTGAGAGCAATATTTTTTCTTCTTCAGCAGATTGAGCAAGGTAGGAAAGAAAAAATTACTTCACTACCTCCTCCATCTTGTCTTTAGGAAAATTAGGTAAAGTAAAGTAAAATGCTCTGCCTTCCTTGTATATGGGTTTGAATAACAACGCCACTGCCGTAACTGCCGCCGTCGGGAAAGCCACCCGAAGCCTCCACCACCATTGTGGTCTCTTCCCTCTTCACATCTGTCACTCTCTCGATCCTCCCCTCTCTGTCCAGAACCCAGAAGAAGAAACTGAAACCGAGCAACAACAAGCAGCGGCAGTAGCTGAAGAAGATCTCCGGCGAACCACCATATCTTCTGGCGAGAAACTCGGTCCGGCCAACACAACGCCACCCATACCTCTCTCCCGGTCTCTATAGTCTCTAAGGGTCCCGACCAGCCTCTAGAAGGTCTTAGACGCGGCCAAAGACCACCAGATCCGCACTGGCGAAGCTCCATCTCCGGCGGCGACTTACGACGACTCGATCCATCGCGTTCTTCGCCCATCTAGCGCGTGTCTTAACTTGGGTATGGTCTAAACCTTCTCTTTATTCACTATTTACCGTCAATATTTTTTCTTGATAGCTAGGATATGCATTTGGATCGAGTTGGATTGTGTTTGCCGAGAGTTCGTGTATGGGGGGGAGTAGTTCATGTTATTTTCAGAAACTATTTGGGGTCAGTGCTGCCTTTTAAGCAAACATTGGTGGGGTTATTTGTGCTTTAATATGACTTTAGGGTGTTAGTTATAGTTTATGATTTCACATTCATATGCTTAATTGTTTAAGCACCCTATTATATATATTTCAAGAAAATTAAATAAAATATTTAAGAAAACAGTTGGAGTAAATATTTTTCATGAAAAAAAATAATAATAATAAGATAATATAAACACTTGTATGTATATATATATATATATAATGTTGTTTTGATAAATTGTCAATTATCACCGTAGCTTTACTTAAATAAATAGTAAATCTTGTTATCAATAAATATTATTAGCAAATGAAATAGTTTTGTTTTAGAAATAATCTTCAAATGTTACTTGTCCGCTTTGATAAATATTTACAATTTTTGCTTTAATTACTTAATGTTAAATTTGTTTCTAAAATATTTCTTTATAATAAAAATATTATAGTTGGAAACGGGAATTCGTTGGGGTTATTGAGACAAACTTAGATCCGACCTAGATTAACACTCATGCAGCTGTTTACTTAGAAGTAGCATCGTATAGTTCCATATTTGTGAATTGTAGGAGACGAATTCGTGGACATCGGCTTCATCGATCATCCTACGTACTAGCTGCCAAGTCAAATAAGGTGAGATTACATGCTTAGCCTTGTCTGCCTAGCTCCTTTCGTGTCAGATTGCGATTTCTATTTTCTGTCTCAAAAAATATAATAGTTATTATTTGTTTAAACTTGTCAAGTATTTGAACTGTTGGCTACTGTTCTTGATAACTTTCACGAGATAATTAATAATCCGTTGATGATGTATAGTGGAAAGGATTCGCATGTATCGGAACCAGTTCGAGTTTAATCCCTTGGGCACAGGTCCCTAAAATCATTACGGGTGATGATCCCCTGGGCTTTGTCCCTAAAGATATGGCACTACGTTCACCCCGACTCCTTTCGCCATATGCTGGAGTACTGCTTCTAGATACCACTCCTTTGATTGACGCTCTTAGGAGGGTGTTGCAACACTTAAGGTCTAGAATGTCTGATGTGGTCACTGGTCTTCCCGGGTACTGTGAAATGAATAAGCGATGATTTAACTGCCTGGGTGGCTTTATTATTATTGGGATGCCCTTTGTTGGCAATACTATATACGGTTACTCTGCATCACGATTGAATTATTGATTTCTATATTGAGACGATTCTTAATTGGCACTGCTGTTTATACCGTTGCAACTCTGATAAAATTTTACTTATTCTCTGCCACTTCCATTTTATTTAAGTTGTGTCCCAACAGTTTATATTATCTTTCATGTTTTACATGCTAAGGTGTAGCTCACTCAGTATTTATTGCTGACTTTCAAAATTGTATTTCCTGTTGTTTTCTTCCCACCGCAGGTCTAGGAGCTGTAACTCAAGGAATAGAAGGGCCGCGAGACTCACCTAGACTGATAAAGTCACACTTAGTATATAGTGTTGTTAGGTTATCGTGTAATAATAAGCATCTTTTGTATAAGACTCTTTGTTTAATGTTTAATATAATAAGATTTTGTTGTGGATTATATTGCTTTTGATCTCCGCCACTTCTATTAAGCATCGCTCTCCCGGTATTGTCCCGAGCCGGATAAGGGGGTTGTTGCAATTTATCATAGTACAACACATGTTGTAATCACCTACGTACCTTCCAAAACGGGAATATTGTCATGGGAAAAATTACCGTTGCAGGCTAGCGGCTTTAAATATGATTTGAGTCGTGTACACGACAAAGGTAAATATGCAATTACGTAGCCAAGCATGCATGTTGTATCCGTTGGATCCTATTATAGCAACTATAGAGGTTCAGGTAAATCTTTGCCTAGAAATGTTTTAGAAACCAAAACAATCTCTTTACGATTTGCCATTTTGTTTACCCATTTTTCTTTTGTTAATTCTGAAGTTAAGTTGCTTCCTCAGTACTTAGTTGATGACGCCTGGAATGGGAAAATGATATTTGCAATGAAGCACAACATCCCATATATGAGAAGTCTCTGCCACCCATTTTTCAGCAGATCGTATCTTTGTTCCCCTCTGTTGGTCCAATTCAAATAAGTTGGGAAAACATGTTATAATAAGGGTAAATCCTTAAAATGCCTTGGTTACTTGCTGTGTTATCTTATACTGTGATAATTTCACCACGTACTTTATTTGACCTTATTTCTTGTCTAGCAGGATGGCGTATTATGACCCCTGCCTATGGACTATGGTTGATACGGCTTACTTACACCAGGAATTTTCCTTAATTTATATAGAAAGCCCCGCTGATTTAGAGGATATATGTCTGAGAATTCTAGATGACGCTTTGGCTGACTTTTACAATAACTATACTCAGAATCCCTATAAGGATGTGACGAGGCTAGATGGGAGGTGTATGATGAAATGCATTGGAAAGTTCAGCCTTTGATTTTCCAAGGAAATGTCTTCTCTCATTTGTACAAGGAGGTACGTGCCCATATTTTCTTCTTCACAAAACTGTCTCCCAAATCAGTGCAATTGATCAACTTTCTTCTTCTTTGTCTAGCAACTAAAGCTTGGCAAAACCAATATTGAAAGAGTTGATAACTTGATATTTGAAATTTTCCCTAAGTAGCCTTATTGCATTGTTTTATTAACTAACTAATACTTTACCTTCAAACTTTCATGCAAATACGGTATAGAACTACTTTTTGCATAAGAAGACAGCCGATTAGAGATGGAAAGATCAGTATATAGGCAATTTGGTAGTCGTAGTATACATCTTAGGAAGATTTTGGTACCTTATAACTCTTATGTTCTTGGATGGATTTGTGCAAATGACCCTCTCTCCTTATATGCAAGTCCTTCCCCATGGAAGTATCTAGAGATCTTCTAATCCAAAAATTAAGATCAAGTTGCCTAGAACCTTCCTACCCCTAATGGCCGAAGATATTTACAAGTGAACGTTCTAAAGAGGCATATACATCCATGAAGCCTTAAAGTACAAGAACGCTCGAGAAAAGAGGCTATTAGGTAGGGATGGCAACTGATCGGATTCGGATCGGATCCGCCTATATCCGTATCCATATCCGAATAAGAAGGGTAGTTCCATATCTGATTCAGATCCAACTGGATGTTCACCGGATTCGAATCGAATTCGGATCGGATCTAAAGTACAAGATCCATATCCGATCCGAAAATCCACGAGAAACAAATCGGATCGGATTTGAGTCGGATTCAACAATAAAAATACATAAAAAAAATACGACAACGAGAAAAAAGATTTAGTTCAATATCAACAAGACCTTCACAAATTGAAATTCACAAACATGAAATATAATGTCGCACAAAACATCAGTACACCACTTTATCCACAAATGTAACCAAAATTAACACACAAGAAATTTGTCCTAAATCATTGTTCATTGTTCATAAGTCGGTGATTTATGTGAGATTAGGATTAGTAGCACAAGAAGGAAATTGAATTTAGAATTTGATACAGTAATATGTATATTTATTATTCAATATAACTTTAAGGGGCATTTTTATGAAATAGGAAGTATTTGCATTGGATCGGATCAGATATCCAACGGATATGCACTAAGTTTCAAATCCGGATCCATATCCGTTCGGATCTTGTTTGCATGATCCATATCCGACCCATTTTATATTGGATTAGATTCGGACTCTATCCATTCAGATTGGATCACTCGAATCTCTGGTCGGACCGGACCAAATTGCCATCCCTACTATTGGGTGGGTTAAGTGGGCTGGGACACGAAATTTAATGTGTACCCTAGCAAGTATACAAGATCGTCAAGTAGTACCAGTAAAGTACCGGGAAATATCATTCCCACGAGGATATGTTCTGATCAACAGGGAGCTACGCCCTCGGTCCTTTGCCTATTCCGCAAACTCTCATACTCTTCTAGCTCGTCTGAATTCAGAGACGCGTCATCTGACGCAGTAGTACCAGTAAAGTACCGGGAAATATCGTTTCAAACACATCAGATTTATTTTTCATAAAATAAACCCATACTTTCCTACTGAAATAATCAATGAAAGTGACATAGTATCGAGATCCTCCTAGTGACGCTACTGGCGAAGGACCCCACACATCTGTGAGCACGAGATCCAGCTTGCTTGATCTCAAGGCACGACCACCTTTCAAGAAACTGACTCTCTTCTGCTTTCCCATAATACAGCTCTCACAAATACCTAGATCGACAGACTTGAGCTTTGAGAGCTTACCTTGGGACTGCAATATCTTCATACCTCTATGACTCATATGACCAAGTCTGCGATGCCACAAGTCAGCGTCTTTGCTCAGCTTTAGCAACAGCTATTGTGTCACTTGGTCCCGAAGTCATGTACAAAGTCCCTATTTTCTTACCACGAGCTAGTATCATGGAACCTTTCAAAACCTTCTATACACCACTTGAGAAGACCACAGAGTTACCATCATCATCAAGCTATCCCACCGATATCAAATTATTCTTCAGTTCAGGAACATGTCTCACCTTCCGCAAAGTCCATACAGAACCACTTGCAAGCTTGACATCAATATCACCCTGACCAACAATATTCAGCGGCTCCCCATCTGTCAAGTACACCTTTCCGAAATCCCCAGCAGTGTAGTTCTGCATAATTTCACGGTGCGAGGTAGTATGGAAAGAAGCACCCGAATCTAATATCCAACCATCAATGGGACTATACACAGCAAGAAGTAAAGCATCTTGAATTTTATCACTGACGGCATTCACCGAATTCCCAGACTTTCCTCTGTTTTTCTTCAGTGCCTTACAATCACTCTTAAAGTGACATGATTTACCACAGTTCCAGCAATTAACCGTGCTTCCATCCCTTGTCTACGATTTTCCACGAATGGTATCTCCCTGCTTAGATTTTGATCTCCCCGATTATTATTATCATTCCTTTCGTTGCTTCTGACACGATTATCAACATTATAGGCTGAACCCGAAGGTTCACCAGAATCTTTACGACGAACTCCCTCAGCGAGAATTAAATCACGTATGTTATCATACTTCAACTTTTCTTTTCCAGCAGAATTACTAACAGCAGTTCGCATAGATTCCCAACTATTAGGTAATGACGCTAATAGTATCAAAGCCCTAACCTCATCATCAAAGTTGATTTCAACAGCAGAAAACTGATTCGTAATCGTATTGAAATCAGTAAGATGTTGAGCAACCAACATACCTTCTCTCATCTTCAGATTGAACAGACGCTTCATCAAGTACACCTTGTTATTAGCAGACGGAGTCTCGTACATTCCTGACAACGCCTTTATCAGCGAAGCTGTAGTAGTCTCCTTAATAACGTTGTGCGCAATCGACCTTGACAGAGTCAACCGAACAATGCCAAGAACATGTCGATCCATAACCTTCCAGTCTTCCTCCTTCATGGCTTCAGGCTTTACCCCCTCCAGTGGAGCGTGAAATTTCTTCCCATGTAGATAGTCGTCTATCTGCATCTTCCAGTACGCATAATCTGTGCCGTCGAACTTTTCAATTCCAGATCCCTTCATCTCGTCTGCCATCATTTTTCCCAAACCCTAACGAAGCAGGCTCTGATAACAGTTGTTGTGAAAAATGAAATATGCAGAAAGAAAGAATCAAAACACACAGATTTACGTGGTTCGACAAAACACCCTACTCCACGAATCATGTCTCCTTTTCGGGTCGTAGCAAAACATGAACCGGGTCGATTCATAAAACAGGTCGCCAATGAACCAGGGCTCCGCCCGAACAAGGTGATGGTGCAGCTAAAGGCAAGGCAGAAGAACTTGAAAATGTAGCTGTAGACGGGGACTGTGCATCACTTAAGTGAAACATGTGAGACAGATGGCAATACCACAGTGGATGCCAAAGTAGAAGGCGTATCAGCATCTAATGTCATAGTGAAATCTCCATTGATAGAGTCCTCAAGAGAAGTAGAAGCACTGGTAGTGGGATAAAGACGTTGCAACTGACTTGAATGGAAACACATCTCTTGGAAAGTAACATGTCTAGAGACATATACTCTTCCTGGGAGAGGATCTAAATACCTATAAGGAGAGTGATATCCAAATACACATGGTACATATCTGGAATCAAACATGTTAGATGTTTAGGGTCTTAGCCAGGGGTAACAAAGAGAACTAAACACCCTTGGCACTTCTTGGTATAGAAGTTCATATGGAGACACAAAGCTGAACACTGTTGGAGGCATTATCCTTATGAAAAATATATAAGTACACAAAGGATTCTACTCAAAAAATAGTTGGAACATCTGCATGACTCAGTAGCGTTCTAAGAGTCTGTAATATGCATGTGCTCTCTCTCTACAGAATCCTCTCCTCCATCTGTTTTAACTGCTTGTAGTCTTGTATGAAATTGATTTGCCACCTGGTACACCAGTGAGACAAAAGCTGTTACAGACTTCAGACCTGAGTGACAGGGGAAACACCACAGAGTATCTATAGTCATCTACAATCAAGAGATAGAACTTGAGACCTTTAGTAGACAAGGATGGAAAATGTCCCGACACATCCATATGCAAGAATGCAAGAATCATTGAAGACATTGTAGGAGAAGAATCGAGGCCAGATTGGGGAAAATGGTGATGAAGAATTGGAGGTTAGAAGGAATAGAAGACATGGAGAACCACCGTTGGCCAAGAACCCCCGAGCTCTGATACCATGAAGAAGACGAAGAACTAGAGTTATGGAGAGAGAGAGAGAAATGGGAAAGTGAATAACTAAATTTTCTCATTAACAAGTAACAGTCACCATTACAGCTTTAATGACAGAATTAGTTAGCATAATTTCCAACTAGTCCTTTCACTTTATATTCTAACATTCAGGTAAAAACTGTCTTACTACACAAATAACCCCTTCTCTTAAAAGACACCACCGTGTACACTTGCTATCCTGGTCGAGGATAACGTTTCCCAATCAGTCCTCACACGCGGTACCTAAGATATTCAGGAGACAGCATGAAAGGTTATTTAGGAAAATGCTACTTGTTCTTTTTTATTAGCATAACAGACCGCTAAAAGAAGGATACGAGATTGTGTTTCAGCTAGCCGAAATCTTCCCATCCTTCCGAGATTAAGTGGATGCAAATGCCCGTATAACACTCATTTCAAGTACATTGAACTTGCAGGATAAACATACAAAACCCAAGCCACCATATGCCAGATTAAGAAAACATTTTTTTAGATTATATTTGTACGTCTACTAGGTTCAGACCTGGGACCTTATGCAAGGGTTTCAAACGCTCTACCACTGAGCTAGCACCCATTTGCATTAAGTAAACTTTACTGGTACTTCAAGGAAGACATGTCACAGACACATGTCCACGATTCAGTCGTAGCCATATAACTTGATCTAAAGATGGAACTTTTCTTTCCATCTTGTATCCCATAGTCAGATAGTTAGAATGCAAATATAACAAATTCCCATTGCAATCCTTTCAATGTTCTAGAGAAACAAGATTATTTTTTGAAGTTGGTCTGCAAAAAGTTCTCTTCAAATAGGATTCTTCTAGGCATCAGGGCAAACTGGGTCAGAGGAGAATCATTTTCGGGTAGCTCAACAACATCCTCATTCCTCAACAGCAACATATGATTTCCACGTCCTGAGAGAGACAGAGAGAGCCTTCCTTAATCATAACACATTCACAAAGAACCAGAAAGATGGGTCAAGCTACTCTGTAGTAATAATCGAAAGCTTCAACTTTTAGGATTGATGACAAATTTGAAACACCTAGTTTATCGAAATAGTCAAGTTGCAACTCCTACTTTCGAAACTCTATTATTGTCTCCTCAATTTGCAGTATCACTATCATTTGGGTTTGGGCGAAAGATTTCGTCTATTAACTAACGGACATACCCATTAGTTAACCACTATGTTCATTTTAAGGGAAAAATGTCCCAGTTCGTCAAAAGCTAGAGCACCAAGAACATTTCCACCTTCATCCCCGTACGATCCACCAACTGTTGTGAAAAACGAAAATATGCAGAAAGAAAGAATCAAAACACACAGATTTACGTGGTTCGGCAAAACAGCCTACTCCACGGAGTTGCAGAGATTTCACTAAAACAGACGAATCGTCTCCGAGAGAATTACAAGCGAAATCAGAACGCTCAACATAACATGCTACGAACCCTAAGAACTCTATAAATAGACAACCTATCAAACCGGGCCGGATCCAAGCCCAAACGGGTCAAAATATTTTTTTCGGGGGCGCTGCCCCCGAACCCCCGGAGACATGTTCGTGATCGCTACGGCTTGGGCCTACTGGCCCAAGCCTACGCTCCACGAATCACACCTCGAGGGACATATCGTCTGTGACCGGGCTAGACCTCCAACAAACAGTATTCATTTCTCAATCTTCCTCCTTTTTTACTTTTTTATTGTAAATAAATTTGTAGGCAGAATTTTCTTTTTACCGAAACCTGTGCTACTTAGAAAGTCAGGCAATTTTCTTTTTACCGAAACCTTATTGATTATTGTATGGAAAAGGCTTAATTGCACATTGCATACCCCAATTTTGACAAAGTGGCATAATGCAACCTCCACTTCTAAAACTGCTTAATGTAGGGAGAATATACGCCTCGTTTGCTATTAATATGCCATGTTAAAATTGGAAAAAATTCCATCCAAAGAAGAAGAAGGTGATCGATGACTCTGACTCTCTCTATGCTCTCTGCCCCTCCTCGTGTAACGACCCAGTAGGATTCAGACTATGCCGATTACCAGCAAAGTCGTTAAAACTGATCGAATTGAGTAGAAGTAACTAAACAAGGGTCTCATCAATTAGTTGATTAAAATTAATAACGAAGTACTTGAAATTGATAGAAGTTCATTACATAGAACAAGGAAATGTTTCATAGTTCATATATGATCCCCTTTACTCTCGTTTCTAGATTCTTGTGAAAAACGAGAGTATTGTACAAGAAATCTAGAAAGGACTATCTTGTCCTTCCAATTCTGCTCCTAGTTGCATTCTTGTCCTCCCCTAATTTGGAAATCACCCCTAGGCCCCCATAATGTTTGGAAATTACTTTGAGGTCCCACAGGATCATTACAATGATGGAGCTAACGGAAAAGATACTTCACCAATGAAGATGGTTGTACCACCTGGACCTGGACCCTAATTATTGAAATTATTACCTACTTTGGGGTCTATTTAGCTATTTACTAAATAAGTTATCTTTCTTTATTTACAATAAAGTCCCTCTGGACTAGCAGAACGGTGTCGTCTCAAGCATCGAAGAAGGAATCTGACTTTGTCTTCCTTATCTTCAAAGCTAAGACAGGTGTCCTATGTTGATTGGTTATTCTACAATTTCGTTGTAACGAATTGCTATAAGCTCTGATCTTTGTTTCCAAAATATCTATGAAGAACAGTTTATTCTCTTCATCAATTTCAGTTTTGTTTTCAATTTCTTCCTTCATTAATTTCAATATGGTATCAGAGCATGGTTGCTCTCTTTGATCTTTCTTTCGATTTCTCTTGACTCTTTATTTGAGTCTGATCCTTTGAGATCTGTTGATTTAGAGCTCTTTATTTGAGCGTTTTTTTCTGGGTTTATTTTTGGAGATCAGTCATGGCGACACCATAGATCCTCACAGAATTGAGTACTCGAGGAGTCGATCCTTCATCTCCTTATTTCTTGTCTACTGGTGACAACCCAGGTCACCTCCTGGTCAGTCAGATCTTGACTGGAGAAAATTATTATCCATGGGTTAGATCGATGAAAGTAGCACTGATGGCAAAGCACAAACTCGT
Source organism: Linanthus parryae (assembly GCA_023055425.1). Lineage (NCBI taxonomy): Eukaryota > Viridiplantae > Streptophyta > Magnoliopsida > Ericales > Polemoniaceae > Linanthus > Linanthus parryae. Next base: position 86,953,758 of record JALGPY010000004.1, on the reverse strand, counting down.
ATTTGTTGATGGCTCTCTACCTTGTCCAGAAGCTGATTCCCCAGATTTACTTCTCTGGACTCGTTGCGACAGCATGGTAATTTCTTGGCTTCTAAATTATGTTTCCAAAGAAATTGGGTGTAGTGTTGTTTATCGATCTACTTCTCGTGAGATATGGACTGATTTGCAAGAAAGGTTTGCACAAAGAAACAAACCTAGAATATATCAACTCTCCTGTCGAATTTCATCTCTTAGACAGAGAGATATGAATGTCACTGGGTATTTTACTAAGCTCAGAACCCTTTGGGATGAAATGTCCAATTATAAATGCTTACCTGCTTGTCAATGTGGTACTATGAATGCTTTTATGCTCATGGCTGAAGAGGACAGAATAATGCAGTTCTTGATGGGTCTAAATGACCAATTCAGTTCTGTAAGACAACAAATTCTGTTATTGGATCCATTGCCATCTATGAATCATGTTTTTGCTAAAGTAATCCAGCAAGAGTGTCAAATGGAACTTCACAACACTTCACACAATGTGACACCAAATTTGTCCATGTTAGCTGGGAATCCTAACACTTTTGCAGCTGCAACTTTTGCTCCTGTCACTCATACAAATAATAGCAACCCCAATGCCAATATTTACAACAATGGTGGGAATTACAAACACAACAACAGAGCAAAATTGAACTGCTCTCATTGTGGGAACACTGGTCATACAAGAGACAAATGTTGGAAGCTCCATGGCTATCCACCAAATTACAAGCCCAAAGGCCACAACAAGTTTCAAGCTCATAATGTTATTGGAAGTCATCATTCAGAAACAGAAAGGAGAGATCAAAATGTTGAGTTCTCACAAGCTCAATGCCAACAGATAGCTTCTTTAATCAGCTCCCAATTACAAGCTGTGAAGCTTAACACTCCAAGTGAAGGTGGTTCCATCTCTCCATTTGATCACTCCTCTAATGCTAGCATTGGGTATGAGAGCCCATTACACCAGGTTCATAAGGCTGATTCTTCATCTAATCTCCATTTCATGGGAGGAGTTACCAGTACCTATTCTCTGCAAACATCATTTGATAAGGAGTTGATGACAACAGGATCTTGGATTATTGATAGTGGAGCAACAGACCACATGTGCTCTCAACTTAATTTTTTCTCAGAAGCCACTCCTGTGCATAGCACTTTTGTGCACTTACCAAATGGGAAGAGAGTGAAGGTAACACATGTTGGTAAAATCCAGTTAAATGATCATATTGAATTGGACAAAGTTCTATGTGTGCCAGAATTTCAATTCAACTTAGTTTCAATGTCACAATTGGCAAATTCTTCTGGATGCATTTTTATCTGTGACACCCATTGTTGCAAAGTCTATGACAAAATGCAACAAAGAATATTGGCACAAGGAGTCAAACAAGGAGGGCTTTATTTTCTGCAACCACAACCACAAGCTCAAGTGGCTGCACTTATTACTCCACATATTGCTTCATCTATGACAGAAAAGTGGCATATGAGGCTTGGCCACCCTTCTCACAAGAAGTTCAATTTCATGTGTCCTCAACTGAAATGTGGTAATATTTCCCCTAATGTTTGTTGCCAGATTTGCCCTTTGGCAAAACAGAAAAGGCTCAAATTCCCAAAATTGAACCACATTTCTGATCAACCTTTTGGAATTCTGCACATAGATACATGGGGACCATATAGAGTAGCCACTTACAATGGGCACATATATTTTCTCACACTTGTAGATGATGCAACAAGAACCACCTGGATCTACTTGATGCATCACAAATCAGAAGCTGGCATCATCATCCCTCAGTTCTATGCTTATGTTGAAACTCAATATAAGAAGTGCATAAAGACAATCAGGTCAGATCAAGCACCAGATTTGGACTTGAAGATTTTTTGTGCTCAAAAGGGAATACACCATGAATACAGTTGTGCTGCAACCCCTCAACAAAACTCAGTAGTTGAGAGGAAACATCAACACACCCTAAATGTGGCTAGAGCACTCAAGTTTCAAAGTTCTATGCCAACAAAATTTTGGGGAGAATGTGTATTAACTGCAGTCTACATCATCAACAGATTACCATCTACAAGACTCAAGTTTAAATCTCCCTATGAACTTCTTCATGGTAAGGCTCCTGACTATAGTCAATTCAAAGTCTTTGGCTGTCTTGCTTTTGCATCAACATTAGCACACAACAGAAGCAAGTTTGATACTAGAGCAGTAAAATGTGTTTTCTTGGGATATGTGCATGGCATAAAAGGATACAAGTTGTATGATACAATTTCACACAACTTCATTATCTCAAGGGATGTGGTATTCTATGAAGACATATTCCCCTTCTCAAATGGACAAGGTGACAGTCCTTTCTTGACCAGCACCACTCTTCCAAATGAAATTTCTGATCAGTTTCTTGAGCTCTCTCACAAGTTCCCACCTGAATTGCAACCTATTGAACCCAACACCACCACTACACAAACACATCATTCTCCAGCTTTACCTAACATTAGACAATCCACCATAATCACCAAACAACCAAGTCACTTCAGAGATTATATTTTGTCTCATCCAAGAGCCAAGGCTGGAAATGCATACACCTATGACATTGTACATCACCTAAACATTCCCCATGAATCATACATGCTTTACCTCACCACACACTTAGAACCAACCTCATATGCAGAAGCAGCCAAATCATCTCAATGGACTCATGCTATGAGACAAGAAATTCATGCCTCGGAAGAAAATCAAACATGGATTTTAACTCCTATTCCTCTTGGACAGAAACCAATAGGATGCAAATGGGTATACAAGGTGAAGTATAGAGCTGATGGCACAATTGAAAGATACAAAGCAAGACTTGTAGCAAAGGGGTATAATCAAGTGGAAGGAATAGATTTTTCAGAAACTTTCTCTCCTGTGGCCAAATTGCCAACACTAAAATGCTTATTAGCTTTTTCTGCTACAAATAATTGGCATCTACTTCAGCTAGATGTCAACAATGCTTTCTTACATGGAGATTTAGATGAAGAAGTTTATATGTCACTACCAGAGGGATATGCTACTCTCTCTTCCAACAATGCAAAGGTGTGTTTATCTTCTACTGTTTGTAAGCTCAAGAAAGCAATTTATGGTTTAAAACAAGCTTCTAGACAATGGTTTGAGAAGTTTTCTCAGACATTGGTGAAGCTGGGTTTTTCACAATGCAGAAGTGATTATTCTTTGTTTCTCAAAAGATCTTCCAATAAACTCATCATCTTACTTGTCTATGTTGATGATATACTCTTGATTGGAAATGTTTTGGAGGTTCTAAATACTTTCAAGAGATTATTGGATAGCACATTCAAGTTGAAGGATCTTGGGCACATAAACTATTTTCTGGGTTTTGAATTCATTCACACTCAGCAAGGTTTATATATGCATCAGCAAAAATTTGCTATATCTCTCCTACAAGATAGTGGCTATCTTCATTGCAAGCCTGCAGCCTCACCTATGGTACCTCAAACACATTTATGTGCTCAAGACAGTGAAGTATTGGATGAAGCAAATACCACAATTTATAGAAGGCTCATTGGAAAACTATTGTACCTATGTCATTCCAGACCTGACTTGAGTTTTGCTGTCAACAAACTCAGTCAATATATATGTCAACCTACCAAGAATCACATGACAGCCTTACACCATGTGTTGAGGTATATCAAGGGCAATCCAGGACAAGGAATTCTCTTCTCAACTCAGCCTAACACCCACATTACAGCATATTCTGATTCAGACTGGGGTGGATGTATAGACACTAGAAGATCAACTACTGGATTCTTAGTGTACATTGGAAGATCACTTGTCACTTGGAGATCATAGAAACAAAAAGTGGTTTCTAAGAGCTCAGCAGAAGCAGAGTACAGGGCTTTAGCTATGACAGCTTGTGAATTGAAGTGGATGCTCTCTCTTTTACAGGAATTAGATATCAAGATCACAAGCATTCCCACCATTCTCTGTGATAGCAGCTCTGCCATACAAATTGCCACCAATCCAGTCTACCATGAGAAGACTAAACATATTGATTTGGACTGTCATTTGGTAAGGGATATGGTTCAAGATGGGATCATTCAACTACAGCATGTTAGGAGTGAAGCCCAGCTAGCTGACATGTTAACCAAACCCCTGGCAGCTCCTCTCTTCAACTCTCTTGTTGGCAAGTTGGGTGTGGTAGACTACCACACTCCAACTTGAGAGGGGGTATTGAAATTATTACCTACTTTGGGGTCTATTTAGCTATTTACTAAATAAGTTATCTTTCTTTATTTACAATAAAGTCCCTCTGGACTAGCAGAACGGTGTCGTCTCAAGCATCGAAGAAGGAATCTGACTTTGTCTTCCTTATCTTCAAAGCTAAGACAGGTGTCATATGTTGATTGGTTATTCTACAATTTCGTTGTAACGAATTACTATAAGCTCTGATCTTTGTTTCCAAAATATCTATGAAGAACAGTTTATTCTCTTCATCAATTCCAGTTTTGTTTTCAATTTCTTCCTTCTTTAATTTCAATACTAATGTTGTCATGAAGCTGATACAGTAGTCCCGCATATCGAATATCTCGGCCAACAACCGCATAAAGTCCTCTAACCTGTCACTTTTGTTTCTCAAAATGGCATACTACTGCAGCGTAGTTGAGTTTTTGAGCGTTGATTTATTGAAAGCTAAAGGTGCAGGATCCGACTTACTTATTTGCACCAGCCATGGTTGGTGAATAAGTTATTGCAGTTCCCACAGTTTCAAGTGGCAGGATGCTGTGGTGTTTTAAGATGACTTCAAGGGGCAGGACTGAAATGGCACAGTTCTGTGGAGAGAAATTACAAGACCAGTGCATCAAATACTTCAACATGAGCTATCAATCCAGTTCCTCATGGATTGAGAGATATTCAGTTCCAAAGTTGCTCCTTTGAACTTTCTCAAAACAAGAGCTGGTGACTCTAATCAAGTGATCCTGTTTGACCTTCAATATTTGAACCACTATTTGGTTAATCCAAGAGATGGGTATTGCTATGAGAACCCCTGGCATATGTCTACAAGGCTGAGGAATTGTTTCCCCAAACTTCCCCACAATTTACCAGTAAAATGGCTCCAAAGTTAATCATTCAAGCTGATTTCATCAACATCATGACTCCCAGTTTTCACCCCAACTAAGAATTTACCTGACAATTTCTTACTCGATATTAATGTCAAACCCCCATATCAAATCTCAAAGCTCAATTTGAACTTACATGGACATTAACAGCAGTTCATGTTAAAAATAAGAGAACCTCCTAGAGTGACCCAACTGTCAGGAAGAATAAAATGGTAATTTGGGCTAGGTGATCAGAAAATGAACTCAAGTAGTGCATTATTCATCAGGTAAAAGGTTGAATATAAATAGTACATATATTTGTACCATTTAAAGATTACGAAAGGGAAATACCAGTCTCTTTGAGCCAGAATACTTATCTAATAGTCAGGTGAACCTACAAAGGCTTATTCTTCTCTATATTTCCAAGAAATTGCAACTATAATGGTAACTACACAAGTATTATAATGGGATCTCGTCTTCGGACGTTAAATTATCTTCGGATGTCTCCGAACATTGGGTCCTAGTTTACGGGGAGCTGGTTCAACTTTCAGTATTCATTAAACTCAGGGCAACTAGTACTACCCTCTGAGCTGATGATGCAGCAGGGGTGTGCACACTAAGGTCTATTCTTTCACGGTGGAGAGGTTTAACCTTTCTTGTCAGTTGTGAACCTGGTCTCCACAACACTATGGGTTGCGAGTTTTGGATTCCTCTCGTCAAGACTTGTATATGTGGATGGTATATTTGGTTATAATATTCTTTTATAATGATTGAACGGCATGGTGTTAGCACAACAGGCTGTAAGTGCATTTTACGTTGACATTTAACTTAACCGGGTCACTGATATAGCTCTTATAGCTTGTATTTCTCCTTTTTTTTTAGGTGAGAAAGCGGGGGTAGATGGAGACTTCCAGATGTTTAGTTAAAATCTTGTAACTATTGTACAACTATGTAAACTCGCAAGTGTGTTTTAAATACTCGCGCTTTTGTTTCTTTAATTCCGTCTTATAACATAATCATTTTGTTAAATCTCTTAGCTGAGACGCATCTGCGTCTTAGCGGAGGACATCCCCAAGAGCTAAGGGTGTTCTTTAACCCTGGCAAGTGGGGGTGTTACACTAATTTTGCAGCATCAGTAAGCGGTTAAACTCAAAATCTCGTTTAACTTAGGGGTTTTTTAGCATAATTTAACTTAGGGGTTTTGTTGAAAAAAAACAAAAAAAAAAAACTAGGGGTTTTGGATATGGCAGATTAATAAGATTACATTGTATTTTTATGAGAAAATAATAAATAATTACTTATTCGGAATCCATTAATATAGTATATAGGATTCCTGATAGTTAGTAAATGAAGGACTCTCCTCAGAATTTGACGTGTTTCACCGAGACACGCAACCAAACACAGACACGTGTTAATGAAATCTTGACGTCCCCTTCTATTTCCAGAATCGCGCCAACCATACATGACCAGGAATCTTTTTTCCGGAATACCGAAGTCCTTCATTCTTCCGGAAGTCATGACTTTGTATTTTTTGACCCGTTTATTTGACTTATTTGTTTCCTATCGATATAAGATTATAAGCTGATCTTTCTCTCTCTCTTTTTTTTTTTTTTTTTTTTGATTCCATTAGTTTATAAGCTGATCCAAACAGATTCATTATCTCGTTTTTTTTCTTCTATTAAGGGGTTTAGGGTTTATCGCGCACATTCCCCAAAAAAAAAAAAAAAAAAAAAAAAAAAAAAAAAAAAAAAAAAAAAAAAAAAAAACCGGAAGTTTGCAGGATGGCTACGGGGGTATCTGTTGAAGTGAGGGATGAGAAGCTCCCTGATCTCATACTAGTACTGCGCTCTACAGGCTGCAATGAAGAGCTTCGAGTATACGCCCTAGGCTTTGAAGATGGTATGAAGTTCAAACTCCTCTTCTCTTTTAACCACAACAATATATTCGGCATGGGTTTTGCTGTATCTGGTACCAAGCTATTTTGTATTGGAGGTCAATGGCACCAGTCTCCCAAGGACGTCAAAATCTGGGATCTAACTAACTGGAGGATCAGGAACGAATTCCCCGTGGAACGCGGAGAAACCAGAGGTGAAAAGCCTAACCCGGTTGTTTTCGAATTCGATGGTCTTATCTACGCCCTTGCAGGCATGGCTTTCCCGGAAAATCACAAACCAAACCCGGCTTTCGAATGCTTCGACCCGGATACTCCTGGTCTTGGATGGCAAAGCCTTCCTGATCCTCCATTCTTGGAAGATTACTCCATGCACTATCCTCCTCGTATTAAATGCCATTCAGTCATTGATCAAAATTTCTATGTGGTTCTTTCTGAATTTCCTGTAGAAAGGACATGGAAGTGCTATTCTTATTCTCTTATTAGGAGAACCTGGGAGACACTCGACACCGGTGATCATAAGGTTAAACCTGTAGTTAAAAACTTCATAAACTACTGCCGGCAGCGAAATATTAGCCCTGTTGATGAAAACATGATGGTATATGCATGTCGTCGCAACATGGAAGTATATGCCTGTGACTTGAACTCTGAGGATGACGAACACAACGTCACACCATCATCAGAAGAAATAATTCCAGATTGTGGTTCTGATGAAGATGATGATTCCACTGCGTCAGATGACGTGTCTTTGAATTCAGACGAGCTAGACGAGTACGAGAGTTTGCGGACACTTGATCCTGCTAACTACCCTGTTTTTTCTGATGATGATTCTGTTGATGATGATTTTCCTCGTGAGGCTGTTTTACCGAGGGCGTACCTTCCTGTTGATGGTTTTGAAGACATAAGAAAAGCATTTCCCAAATGCTATCCAAACTCCCAAATTGTGGCTCATTTATCTGGGAACATTTACTGCCTGATATACTTTTATTTTCCACCACCCGGGGTTAAAATTAGTCAGAAGATTAAGTTCTTCACATTCTCTGCTCTAAGACAGCCAGGGGAAAAACACAGTCTGAAAGCTGCAGTCATTGACCAATCACCAAGTCTCACGGTTGACATCATAATGAACCTTCTGGCGTGGTATGTAGTTTTCTCCCTGACTTAATGTCATCATCTATGCGTAATAAATTATCAGTTAAATTATTTTGTCAATACGGATGATTCTCAAAGACTAAAGTTGTCCCTTTCATCGTCCTTTGTATGGCATATGACTCCCTGGGATTTCCTCATTGCATTTCTTGTTCTTCTTTTCAACTCGTTGATATTTACGTTTTTTTTCGTTCAACTAGTCAGCTTAGGGAAACAAACGTAGGCTGAGCGCGCACAAGGACTCTATGTTTGGTCTGGGCTGTGTTTCTTCCTCCGGTACTTTTGTCTTTGTCGTCTGGGAAACCAGATATTTGTAGCTGTGGTTGGTTTGGCTTTCCTCATACGAAGGTTTCTGGATTATTAATATTAAAACTGTGGAGGGAAAATAGTAATCTTTGGTGGGATCAAGATGGTTGCGTAATGTATCTCAGCCTTTAATGGATGATAATGGGACTCCTTTTGACCTTGAGCAATGAAAATGGACTATGAAACTCAATTTGTAGAAATCGCAACTGACAAAATATTAGATTATGGAAAGTGGCCTTACTATAAATAAATGGTAATGCTCACAGTTTTATGCGAAACCTCTCATAACTTCCAGGATTTTGATATCACAGGTCTTATCAAAATAAAAAGTTACTAGGCTTGTTGAGGGGCTGCATAGCCAGTAATCTAGGGAGTAATGGGAGGTGTATGCGGCTGCTAAGAATACATTGGAGTGATGTAACATTTTTTGGTGGAGGTGAGAGCGGTGTTATGCTTCAGGATTGGCTCAATAAATTGCGTGGAGAAGTGTCAGTGTACATGGAGTTCCCATCTAAGATCCTGAATTGAATTCTTCTTCGTTATGCCTTCTCATTTAACCTGGGTTCACGCAAAGTCATGATAAGGAGTTAAAAAGGATCATAACACATGAGTTCCCTTTAGGACGTGTTACGCGTGGATTGTGGTCTGAGACAATTCAAACTATTTATAGTGGTGCTTCAGGATTTTGGTTAATATCGAGGCTTTCACCGGATTTTTCTGCTTAACTTTGATAGTCAATTTCTGATGTTTGTCAAATTGTTGGAGTTGGCAAATGGGTGCTAGCTCACTGGTGGAGCGTTTGAAGCCCCTGCATGAGGTCCCGGGTTCGAACCTGGTTGTATGATGTATTTCTCAAAACAAATGTTGGAGTTGAAGACGCAATAATTTGAATCTGATAACTACACCTCACTTGAAAGTTAGCAGTTATAACCAATCTGTATGTTGCAGCTCGCAGAGCAGAGACGTTTGTTTATACTATGGTCCTCTGTATGGAACTAGAAAACTTTCTTTTCAATATACGAGTCTAGACTAAGTACATAGCCTTGAGATTGAGTTGGATGGCATCAAGAAGTTCAAATTTGAAACTTGGGCCTGTTCTTTGAGTTACACCATGTATTAAAAATCTGAAACAAAACCAGAACACAAATCTGTATGACTGTATCCCGCCACCTATGCTATTGCAAACACCTCTGCCTAATATCATTTTTTTATGTTGTTCTGTCAAGCCAAGTACCTCCTTTAGACGGCATATGACATACTGGGAGTTGGTCATGACACTGTGTTTGTTCTTTTCTACTGGTATATGAGACATAGTCTTTATGGTCGATGTTCCTTCTCCACTATTTCTTGTCTTTAGTGCCAATAGTTGGAATACTAGTTTACGAACTGGTGTCGTTTTATGAATAAATAGAAATTCACACACTTACTCAAGGAATATCTCGTGTTTTCCCGGATATTGTTGATGAAACTCAATGTAATGAGAAATTCCATTAGACTATCCTTAACCTAGTAGGAGACAATTTTGGATTGAAAGAAAAAGTAACAAACGAGAAAAGAACAACCTGGGGTGCTTCTAGGAGGTCACGCACCCACACCGGGTGCTTCAGGGTGCTTTTTGGATGCTTTTTGAGTGCTTTATGGATAAGGGAGGGTCATTTTCAAAGTTTTAGTTGAGAGGTGTTCTAAAGTACAACTGCATTTTAACCAAAAGAACGTGCATCTATTTGAACATTTATAACCCTTACATTAGTCGTCTCTCCACGACAGGAAGAGATAATATTTTTTTATGAACCTCTCAGCACATACTAGCACTCGTTAATTCTCCTTCACAAGGATATCGCTAGAATTCCTAATAGTATTCATTTTTTGGGTTATTAACAATGTACCAACAGAAAGTGCCATACAAAACCAAGGGGCATATCCCAATGACACACAAAGCTAAAACAGGGGTCCAACAGCCCACATTCTAACAAGACCAGTACTAGGAAGAGATTTCTTTTTTCCCCGAGAGTTGTAGTAATATGACTCTAACCTGTAAATCCATCTGACTAATAATAGCAGTAGCATTAGGAGGCCTCTGCTATTCCAACACTAACAGATTCCAAATAAAGTCTATCTGTGCGTCTGCAAGTCCCAAAAGTTGTGTGAAGGCCACTGCCACTGACCATGTGGAATGATAAAGCTGACTTTAGCATCATGACTAAGTGTAGCTTTGTAAACCACCCTAGTGCGCAAGAAAGTGTCTATTCTCACCGTTCATCCACTATAAATTTGATGTGCTTCTTGAAAATTGGTTTGAGTCCAGGAATATTCCTCCAGGCCCAAGAGTTTGACTAGGGAATTCAACCTTACAAAAACACTCCCCTTTATAAAGATATGCCTCAACCGAAAACATCCAGAAGGAGGATGAGCTTCTATTTTTTGGACCTGCCAAACATATCTAGCAACTTCTGCATTGTCCCAAGTCTTGGGAAGGTTAATAACTAGCCAAATGCTCTCCCAAGACAATTACGCCAATAGCAAAATCCAAATTGTTTTTAGCCTCACGAGCAACAATCATAGATATAGATCTGTACCAAATATTGAAATTGTCACCGTCCTACATATTGCAAGACATAGAAATAAACAACTTAGGAAAATTACTGGTATAGGGACCTAAGTTCTTGTTATATTCCAACAGTTTAAGGTGAAGGGAAAATTCTAGTATTTGATCGGAACTGTTTGTCTGCAGAATCTCCACAATGCCATTGCAACAACAGGTCGATGAATTGACCAATTTGATTGTGAAATATATCCCAGCGACCAAGTTGATTGTGAAATATATCTCAGCCTTTAATGGATAAGGGGACTCCTTTTGACCTTGAGCACTATGAATGGATTATGAAAATCACAGCAATGGCAACTGAAAATAGAAGTTAACCCTAAGTGGCCTTACTATAAATAAATGGAAATGCGCACACATATCTGTGGAACTTCGCATACCTTCAAGGATCTTGATGGAAAACGCAAAATAAGTACCATATTTCAGTTATTATTGTCAACCTAAATATCCTTGTAGCATAGTTCTTCTCGAAATAAGTTGTCGGGCAACATTGTTTGGAATATACTACTTAGCATAGTTAAAGAAAGCAATTATCGAAGAGTCCAAGATTCCCTGGACAACATTCTTTCTTCCTATTCTACCTTTCTATTCCAGTTGTTTGATGGTTTGTAGAGCACATTTTAGGTTGCGCTGTTCCCTTCTCTTTTGATCATTGATGCATACATAGGTTGCAACTATGTTCAGTTTTGTGTTAATAATATTTATTTATAGCCTAATAGCATCTGTCATGTATATTGTATTACAGGTGCAAACTCAAATCCAGAGTCTGATTCATGAAGGAAAGTGCCATCTCAATCTGCAGCAAGTTGTATAACTTGTAAGAAAAATCTATTTCGGAGAATTATGTTTGTTTGGTAATGAGCAAGGAGAGGCAACCCAAGCAGTCCGAAGTCCATTAATAGTGTAGTGTTTGGAAAGAGTGGATAATTTCTCGCTTGTGGTAGCTGCTTTGAATGTTCTTACTGTGGAATTATTTCTTCGAATCATAATCTGGATACAACCTTAATAACTGGTACACCAGCAGCTTTGGCTAAGATTTTTTCACAAATCTTTAGGAAGGTTAGTGAAAGGAAAATGTAGATTGCTTACATATATGCTCTTATTATATAAGCACAAGCTAAGTAGTATCTAATTAAAGTTTATCAGACTACTCTTACTATTCTGTTTCTCGTCAAATTGCTGAAACCATGTTTGATGTACTGTTTTATCCTGGGGGCAGTTTTTTTTTTTTTTTTTTTTTTTTTGTTTTTTTTTTACAAGGTAGGTTTCTGTTTACTCTCGGTGTGTATTTCTAAAAGCATCATTTCACAACCTGTATTTTAGTAAAATGAAAGGTGATTGTAATAAATGGTGGCATGTATTCTCAAAAAATAAAATAAAAAATGGTGGTATGGTAAACGCGTTTATTTTAGACCAACAGGTTTGGCTGTAGCAACCGTGGGGTGTTTTGTGGCACAATTCAAATTTATTGGGATTCCGTGGCAATCGAAAGCCAATATAGGCTCAATAAGTGTTATTCTTTTTGAAAAGAAAATATATATGGAGTTAACCCTTGGCGCAAGGGAAGAATTAAAATTGCACTTGGCATTTGTATTCATCGAAAATCGAACTCTAGAAAATGTGTTTACATATTAGCAAGTGTTTTAGAAACCTCATTTATTTTTTGTTAAAGTAATCATGTTACAGTGATTATTCTGTTCACCCTTCTGAATCGGTGGATTCCATTTATTATAAATAGCAGCGTCCCTTCTGAACTGGTAGATCCCATTTATTATAAATAGCAGCGTCAGAACCAACTTCGACACTCGATTTACCAGTCTCTCTCACCGAAAACTGCTTCGACAGCTTGCTTGCTTTATTGAGAAGTTCTGCAATGGTAATCCAAAGATAGAGGACGAAATTAGTGGGTAAAAGTGTTTTTTCTACCTTTCTTAATAGAGAACATAGCCAATTATATATCGTGAAGATGGTTGCTCATTATCGACCACCTAAAATGCTCAATTGAAGGTACGACATTGTCGGCTGACTTACTTCATCATCATCAATAAATTTCATTTTATTTTAATTAGCCAAAGTCGTGCTACTTTATTGTTTAATTAAAAATGAAAATAGGTATAATAACAGATAGCAATGTTGAAAAGCCAATTTGTACTACCCAAAAACTAATGGTAGAAGTGATTTGGTAAATTTCATTGACCAGAATATAAAACTTCCATTTCCTCTATCCTGCCCAATGATTTGCCACAAAAAAATTCAGACTAAGTTGGTGGCTTCTCTATCTGCTAATATGAATGCGTCCACCTGTTATCGCTTTGATCCGGAGATGCGATTCGCGTGACAAGCAAACTTGAAGTACCTTCCAAGAGAGAAAATATTTTGATCGATGCCATACCCTTACATTCATAATTCGTTAATTAATCACTGTCCGAAATTGTAACTAGTTGTACACTGACAGCGCTTTCCTCCATCATCTTCTGAAAGAAAACCGGCGTTTCACATTCATGAAGACCCCCTACGATTTAGACTCTAGATTTGAATTTGCACCTGCAATACAATATACATGTCAAACAATAAATACTTAATAACACAAATGATAAAGGAAGTAGCGCTATCCCCAAATTAGAGCAGATGAAATGTTCCCTGAAAATCATATGCCGGAAACAGTAAATACTCAGTGACACATTACTTCAATGATCAATGATATCGTAATAATTACTAACATAACTAATTGAACCAAAATCTCATTCTTAACTTCTTTCTACACGGAACAAACTAAGTCAAATAATTTGAGTTTCATCAAATTATTTCTATTGCATTCACAGATGGATCAGTTCATAATAACTAGAATTTCAGCGGAGAGGAAAACTTAAGATGATATTTCATGTACTAATGCAGAAATCGTAGGACAGTATGTTACGGATAAACCACATAAAACCAAATCGGCCTTGAAACATGAGGTGCGCAAGATATTTGCTTCGAGGCACCGTTTTTTCATTGGTTTCTATTCCATCAAGAGTAATTTTTTTAAGGATAAACACATCTCAACTTATTTACACTCATTGATTCTCTCCTTCACAAGGACTTAGACTTCAGAAAGGTGTCTTTTTTTGGGTGATTAACAATATATTAAACAACAAAAAGAGCCATATAAAACCAAGGGCCATATCCCAATGACACAACAAGCTAATACAGGGGTCCAACACCCCACATTCTAACTAGATCAGTACAAAGAAGAGATTTCTCTCTTTTTTTTTTTTTTTTTTTTTTTTTTTTTTTTTTTTTTTTGCCGAGAGTCCTATAATCTAATTCTAACCTGTAAATCTATCTGACTAATAATAGCAGTAGCATTAGGCCTCTGCTGTCCAACACTAACAGGTTCCCAAAACTCTTCCCTTCCAATAGATTTGCCTCAACTCAAAAATTCCACAAGGAAGATGACCTCCTATTTTTGAAGCTGCAAACAGCTGCCTTGTTCTAAGCCGTAGGAAGCCCAATACCTAGCCCTCGTTGGTTAAGAGGTAGACAAATGCTTTCCCAATACACTGTGGCACCAGTGGGTTTTAACTTTTAAGTCCCCACCATGCCATAGAAACCTCTTTAAGACTACAACACTTCTTCAATCCTCTCATACATCGTCACAGGAGAGCTATTTAGTGGTTCAGAATATTATACTTCCTGAAACTACTCTAGTTATTTGGAGTTCTTATTTTCCATCAAAATCTTGGAAGGTACCAGAGGTTCCACAAGAACGCATGTGAATTTCTATTCGTTCATAATAGGTCCAGTTTGAGCTTTATGGTATTGCAATTTCCTTGTTCACGGGTTAAGTCACATTTCGTTATCAGCTAGGTTTAAGACTTTAAGTCACTAACATGTTGTCTGTATGTCATTTCAGTGCTGCTGGAATATAACAGTTCCGCTTTAGGAATAGAAAATTAGCCGTTCACCTAAAACCATTGTACTCGTGAAGCCTCCACAAATCAACAATCCAGACCCAACGATTTGTTGTCCTAGACGAGTACGTCAGCATAAAGAACAGTGAGAACGGAAAAGAGATGATGCAAACGGAAGAAGAAATTTCATGGAAAATGCCATAGCTGGAGGGGTGTAAGAGATGATGCAAACGGAAAAGAGACTCGCCAATGATCTCCTGAATTAAACATCATGCAGTATACCGGATTATATGACAACGTGTTTGGAATAAACTACATACCATGTCTGAAGTATCATTATCATATCAGTCTGGAAACATTTGATGCCCAATACCTTGGCTTCAGTTAACCCTTCTTCCTTGGACTGTTTAATAGCCTGGAACAAGGTGATACATACCATCTGGCTTTCGTCCATCTGCCTTTTGTCGTCACGTCGCAAATAAAAGTACACGAGACAGTAAATGTCCTCTGTTAAATGAACCACTGTCTGGCTATTTGAAAAGCGTCCGGGTAGTGCTTCTGCTACGCGTTCCAACCCACTGACCGGAATGAACGCGTCGGAGAAAACAAGCTCCCGAGGAAGAGAATCGTCACCACTGTCGTCAATATAGACTACATCCACCGTATCCGACGACTTAATAGTAAAATCAAAACAATCCAATTCAGAGGGGATTTTGGGTTTCTTTAACTGGCGACGGGCAATGAGTTCCTCCAAGTCCGAGTCCAAATCACAGGCATACACTTGCATACTACGATCACATACAAACACTGTCGTGTCATCATCAACCCTGATGATTTTTTGCCACCGGCAGTGTTCTATGAAATTTTTAACTCTAGAATCTACAATATTGTCCATGGTGTCATTTACAGTGTCCCATCTGCGACCAGGAATATCATAGGAATAGTACTTCCATGGCCCTTTTGATATCCCAAGTGCAATATAAAAAGTTGTGCCTATCACTGTATGACGTTTAACAGTAGGGCAGCGACCCTCTGTGTAGTATCGAATGAACGGGGGATCAGGAAGAGGATCCCATGCATCAGTAGCAGGATCGAAAACTTCAAAAACTGGATTTGGGTTATGATTTTCAGGGATATCCATACCTGCAAGGGCGTAGATTCGACCATCAAATTCAAAAACCAAAGGAAAGCGCTTTTTCTCTAGGGTTTCTCCGCATTTTACGGGGAAGTTGTTCTCGTCTCTGTTCCTCCAGTCAGTTAGATCCCAGGTCTTGACTTCCTTGTATGACTCACGCCACATGCTTCCAACGGAGAATAGCTTTGTACCGGATACGGCAAAACCAATGCCGACCTTGGTCTTGCTGTTGAGAGTGAGGAGCTTTTTGAAGATGATTTCGCCGTCGTCGAAGCCTAGGCCGTACACTTGAAGTCCGTGTCGGCGACTTAGAGGTTTAAGCAGTAACACGAGATCGGGGATTTCTCTGACCGCCATTCTTCGTCTGCCTTCCGGTTCCGTAGACATTTTGTTTCATGAATGAAAAACTGTGATACACTAAAAATAGGTCAGTAACCCCTTACAGTTTCACAAGTGTCACAACTGGGTCCAAAACTCTGTCACCTCTTACTTTCTGATCCCCATTCATTCACCAAGACTACTCAAATCTGTACTCTCCGAGTATCAAATACCACGCACACTCATAGGTAAACTTTGTATGTCGTTGTTTAACATGACGACATAAAAGTTTCATCAATCTCAACTTTTTTCTTCCACGAACTCATATCCAAAAGTCAGAATTAAGAATTCACTCAAAAAAACTCAGACCAAACTTTAAAAAAAAGTTTAAAAGCCAAAAAAATGAATTTTGGATTAAAATCCACAAATGGCTCACACCAAACCCACCGAATGCTTCAGGTGGTCTTTTGTGCGTCCCCCACTAGGTTTAATTTTTTATTTTCTTTTTTTAGAAGCCCAGATGCTATAAGATAAAAAATGTTAGAATATGTAGGTTGTGCTAAGTTCTGGACCTTTTCTGTAATAACTAGAAGTAGTTAGTTACAGTTTTGAGTTGCTTAAATACTTGTCAAAATGGTTGTTATGAATATAATGAGAATTACAGCTGTTCATCTTCTTCTTCCTCCTTTCCATTCTCTCTCTCTCTCTCTCTCTCTCTCTCTCTCTCTCTCTCTCTCTCTCTCTCTCTCTCTCTCTCTCTCTCTCTCTCTTCTGTGTTTCTGAGATTTCTCACATGGTATCAGAGCACGAGATCCACAAATTCGGCCATGACTTCGTCATCTTCACCTTCGATTTCACCAAATCTACAGTTCTTCATCCGTAATTTCCACTATCTCATACCAATCAAACTTGATTTGACGAACTACGGTGTCTGGCGTTTACAGTGCAAAAGTGCCCTAGCGGCGAGTTCTCTCTTCGATCGAGTACTCTCTTCATCGTCTCCGTCACCGGTTGTGATCGATTTGTCAGGTAATCGTTCTGCAAATCCTCTGTTTCCTCAGTGGAGTGTTGAAGATTCCTATCTCCGTATTTGTTTGCTTGCAACTCTTAGTCCTGCTGTGCTTGTTCAAGTTAAACATGTCGATTCTTCATCTGCTTTATGGTCCTTTCTTGAAGCAAAATTCACTAAACTCAGTGCTACGGAGGTGTACAATCTTCGATCTATTCTTCATAATCTCAAGAAGTCCCCTACTCAGTCTGCTCAAGAATATCTGGTTTCTCTTAAGAATATCACTGATCAACTTGCTATGGCTGGTTCTCCGGTTGATAAATCAGATGTTGTGTTCTATTCACTACAAGGATTTTCGGCTGATTTTAATCCAATTAAACCTGTTATTCGTAATCTGACGTTATCTCTGGATATTGATGATATTCATGCTAGGATCTTGTCTGAATCTGTGAATTTGGATCTTGAGAACAAATCCACATTATCAGATACATCTCCTCCCTTGGCTATGGTGGCTCACAATTATTCTCAACCATATAAACATTCACAGAAGCCTCACAAGAGTTGGAATAACAAGTACTCCACTTCTGCACCTGGATTTCTATCTTCTCATAAAGGTTTTGGCTCTTCCAAGCAACCTGACAACAGTTCTTGGCACTACAAATCCAAGCCTACTGCATCAGTTACTTGTCAAATTTGTAATAAGGATGGTCATTCAGCTCTTACTTGTTGGCATAGATTCAAAGAAGGATATCAACCTAGAGCCTTGTATGCTCATTCTTCATCTTCACCAAAATCACCATGGATATTTGATTCTGGAGCTACAGAACATCTCACAAGTAATACACAAGCTCTTCAATTATGCTTCTTCCTCTCAACAGATTGCTATGGCTGATGGAACTACCACTCATGCTACACACAAGGGAGATGGTTTACTTCCAACTCCACATGGTACTCTTCTTCTCAATAACATGTTTCTTGTACCTTCTTTATCTCATAACCTTATTTCAGTACAAAGACTAGCTCAAGATAATCACTGTAGAGTGATCTTTGATGAGACTTCTGTTGTGGTTCAGGACAAGACTACTTCTAAGGAAATCTTTAGAGGTCCTGTATCTCATGGTCTCTACAGTTTTATTCCTTGTCATCTTGGTGGTTCTGCTTGTAAGTCTTCCTCTATTGCTCTCCATGTTTCTCCTTCATATTGGCATGCTAGGCTTGGCCATCCATCCTCTGATATCTCCAAAGCTCTTGTAAACAAATACTCTGTGGCTTCATCTGCTGTAGCTCACTATTCTGCTTGCTCTCTAGCCAAGTCAAAGAAACTTCCCTTTCTTGTTACAAGACCAAGATCTACTAAAGTGTTAGCCCGTTTACATTTGGATGTGTGGGGTCCAAGTCCTGTGGTGTCTTCAAATGGGGCAAAGTATTATTTTCTCATTGTGGATGATTACACTAGATACTCTTGGTTGTATCCTATGGCTTTGAAGTCTGAAGTATTTCCTCTCTTTAGTACATTTCTTACTCAAGTGGAAAATCAATTCTCTATCAAGGTTGGCAGAGTTCAAATTGTCAGAACAGATGGGGGGAAAGAGTTTGATAATAAGTGCTTTCTAGAGTTACTACAATCAAGGGGTATTTTGTACCATAAAACTTGTCCTTACACCCCAGAACATAATGGGGTTGTAGAAAGGAAGAACAGACATATTGGTGAAACCATGAGAACTCTTCTAGCTCATGCCTCTGTGCCACATCAATTTTGGGTTGAAGCTGCTCTTACCACAGTTTATCTTATCAATAGAATGCCTCTCTCTCTACAACAAACTTTGTTAGTCTTTATGAACTATTGTTCTCTACCCCACCTGTGTTCTCTCACATGAAAGTGTTTGGGTGTTTGTGCTACCCTTGGACAAAACCCTATCTTCTAACAAACTAGCTGCAAAGCCTATTGGTTGTGTCTTCTTGGGCTATCACTATCCTACTGGTTATAAATGCTATGATCCTCTCACTGGTAAGATGTATTTTTCAAGACATGTTACTTTTCAGGAAAGTCTTTTTCCTTTTCAAAGTACTATGGTTGCTGCAGAACAACCACCTCCACACACAATTTCTGTTTCTAGCTCTCTTACACCTGCCACTCCATTGACTGCTCCTATGCTCTCTTCACATACAGTCTTGTCTACTTCAGACAACACATCAGCCCATGAGCCTTCTGACACTTCTTTATTACACCCAGCTGGCTCTTCCACTTCAGAGCTTTCTTCCTCTGCAACTGAAACATCATCTCACTCTGCTACTCACACACCTCCAGCTGTTTCTCACCATCATATGGTCACAAGATCCAAATTGGGGATCTCTAAACCCAGACATGTTCTGAGTCTTGCTGCTCAGTCTTCTTCTCTCCCAGAATCTGAGCCTACTTCTGTCAAACAAACTTTAAAAGATCCTACATGGTATCAAGCTATGAGTGAAGATTTTCAGGCTCTTCAGAATCAACACACATGGAATCTTGTATCTGCTCATCCTTCTCAAAACCTAGTAGGCTGTAATGGGTCTTCAAAATCAAGAGGCATTCTGATGGGTCAGTTGCTAGATACAAAGCCATATTAGTGGCTAAGGGATTCAATCAAATTGAGGGTGTTGATTATCAAGAAACTTTCAGTCCTGTGGTGAAGATACAAACTATTAGGCTTGTTCTTGTTTTGGCTTGTCAATTTGATTGGCCACTCAGACAGTTTGATGTCACAAATGCTTTCCTTCATGGACCTCTTCATGAAGTAGTTTACATGGTTCAACCACCTGGATGTATCATCCTCAAGATGTATGTCAGTTACAAAAGGCTTTGTATGGTCTTAAACAGGCACCTAGGGCCTGGTATCAACTGTTGCATCATTTTCTTGTTACTCAAGGGTACTCTACTTCTCCCACAGACACCTCTTTGTTCTATAGACATAATGGTGGAAAGGTGAGAATTTTATTGGTCTATGTTGATGACCTTATTCTCACTGGAAATGATGTTGCTTTCAATACCTTCCTCATACAAAGAATGGCTGCTGAGTTTGCAATCAAAGATCTTGGTAGTCTTGCATATTTTCTGGGTCTGTCTTTCACTAGAAGTTCTAATGGGTTATTTCTTTCACAAACCAAATATGCTACAGATATCTTGCATAAATCTGGTTTTCTGGAGTGCAAACCAGTAGCCACTCCTATGGCACTTAAGACTGATTTGTGTCTAGATCTCACTCTTCTACCTGATCCTTCTACTTATAGAAGCTTAGTGGGTTCTCTTCAATATCTCACAACTACAAGACCAGACCTCACTCATGATGTTAATAGTGCTTGTCAGAAAATGCACTCTCCTACTGTGGCTGATCTCAAGGCAGTACACAGAATTTTGAGGTATGTTAAACACACATTGGATTTAGGTCTTACTTTCACGAAAGGTCCTCTACATCTAGTGGCTTTTTCAGATTCAGATTGGGCTGGAGACTCTTCTGACAGAAAATATGTGTCTGGTAGTTGTATTTTTCTTGGCAACAACTTGTTGTCTTGGAATTCAAATAAGCAAGCTATTGTTTCAAAGTCCTCCACTGAAGCTGAATTCAGAGCTCTTGGATCTACTGCTTCTGAAGTTTTGTGGTTAAAAATTCTTCTTACTGAGCTTCACATCTCTCTCATCTTCAATGATTACGTCTCTCCTATCTTCATGATCGTAAGTGAAAATATTCAAATGGTTGAAAATGAGTCTCTTTAAAATCTATTTTGGAAGTACAATCTCTTTATTTTTTCAAATTAATAATCTATGATTTTAGCCCATATCAAATAAATTTTAATTTCCAGTTCAACTTATTTTTTCACCTAATGAAATTACGGAATCAACTGCTTTCTCAGCCGTTTTTTCGATTTTTAGTTGATATCAAACAAGGCCTAAGATTATTCACTATTAAAAAGCTAAAATGAAAACCTCAAAACAAAACAAGACATACTATCTAACAAAGAGAAAACCTAAGAAGTAAATATGTAATGCCAAAATAAAAAAACATATAAGCCCCGTTCTCCATTTCAATTTAACCATTTTGTCCTTCCAACCGTGCTTTTACCGTTTTGCCCTTGCAATTGTATTTTGCTATTTTGCGCTTCTCTATACACTGCTCTATTTCTCTCGCTCCCGTTCTCTGCATCTCCTTTTTCCATTCGTCTTCTTCTCTCTCTTTAGCTGGGCGGTTCGTCATCTGCTCGCTCTCCCCCGCTCTTTGCCCAGGGCCGGCCTACCCATAAAGCAACTTAGGCAGCCGCCTAAGGCCTCCAAATTTAGAAGGCCTCAAATATAGGAATTCTGTTAAGTATGATTAGGAGTTAGAGAGAAATTAACACGGACATGGTGAGGGAAACTAGGAAAATCAGTTGAAGAGAATAAGAAATGAAAATAATGTGATTACGTGGAAATGGAAATGAAGAGAGAATGGTATACGCAGAGAGAAAAAAATAATTAATTAATAAGTCAATGAGAGAGAGAATTAAGGGAGGAGATAAGTCATAATAAATTCAAGATCTATTATAATTTGGGGATCGGATTTAGTCCGGTTGAAACCCATACAGTTTTGATACGGTGAAAATTGTGTGGCCGTATTGAGCCATGTGGTACTTGTAAGAAATCAATCAAAACTCTTCACGCGCCTGCACTTAGCAATTTTCTATGTGCGTTAACTTTTGTTGTACTTTTTTTTTTGTTGTACTTTCTTCTGAAAGATATTCTGTTACCATTTCTTTAACTTTTATTTTCTTTCTTATTTTCTTATTTATGCATTCAAATTAAAAACATGTATAGAATAGTAGGTGCATGTTTGGGAAACCCAGTTTCAGTCAATTCTGAGTAAAACTTGTTATTTTAATTTAATTTTGTTTGTGATAAAATTTTGATATTTTATTAAAATTTGTTTTGAACCAATTATCGGTAAATTATTTAAT
This sequence comes from Linanthus parryae, assembly GCA_023055425.1. NCBI lineage: Eukaryota > Viridiplantae > Streptophyta > Magnoliopsida > Ericales > Polemoniaceae > Linanthus > Linanthus parryae. The sequence goes on along the minus strand of JALGPY010000004.1, from coordinate 86,931,396 downwards.
CTCCTGTTTTAAAAAAAAACTCACGTTCTTTACATTTTAAGCTCATACAATCTATGTTTCTTCTCTTTCACCTTACTTCATTTTTTGACACTGTTCATTTGGTCACTTTGAACCGGCGATTTGGTTAGCAAAAAAGTACACAAATTTTATAATTTTCGTATTATCTTGTAGTGTAAACTTCACTCTACAATATTATGAAAAAAATTCAAGAAATTACATCATTTTGTTGTCTAAATCACCGAGTCAAAGTGACACAGTTACGTGTAAAAAAGTCAGTCTAAGTTGTAAGAGAAAAAACAGAGGTAGTATCAAATAGTGCTAGAAGTTTTAACTATAGCTTATTTCTTAAATAGTTTTCAATTGATCTTTAAAATTTTATTTTTACCAAATAGGCTCTAAATAAAAATAAATAATAATATACTTTTCTTACCTCAAATGGTCTATTTTAATATAAGTTTCCGGATTCCAATGATGCCATTCTCAAAAAGCAAAAAATAATAACATTGCATGGGTGATCGATGATGTTATGTGTGTGTGCAATAAAAGAAGTGAAAAATCAAAATATTTTATTTCTATTTTGAGAAAATAAAATTTTTATTTGAATGAAACTGGGTTTCCCAAACATGCACCTACTATTTTTTTTTTTTTTTTTTTTGAGGAAACAAATGTAACTTCATAGATTAAATGGGTAAAGGGTTTACATCAGATGCGCAAATAATATCAAGCCAATCCGGACAAATGTCTACCCATTGCTCAGAGAAACCTATACTCCTTGCTCTCATTGCTAGCGTGTGCGCAACTGAATTTGCTTCACGAGGAACCCAGCTGAATTTTACGTCGTCCAATCGGAGAATTAGTTCCTGACACTGTGCTAATAGATCCGCTGTCCGGGACGCGTCAACACTATCTCTTGCGCGAATTAGCAGCTGCATATCTTCGATTAAATTGAGCGCATCACCTTCCACGATAACTCTTCCCACACCCATATCTGAGGCTAGTTCCAGTCCAGCAAGCATAGCCGTAGCCTCGGCTTGTCTTGGGCCCTCTGCAACCACTCCTTCTATGGTCCGAGCTCGAAGAAATTTCCCCCCATGATTTCGAAGGATTACACCGCTGCTTGCTGTACCTGTGGAAGCATCGAATGCCCCATCAAAGTTTATTTTTGTGACACCCAAGGGGGGCTTTTGCCACTTCTGGTTTCGGGACTTTACGTTATAGAGAAGCCTTTTTTGAGCACTAATCCACTCAACCTCCCTGATTCTCCATTGGATTTCACTGCAAAGTTTGTTGGCATCATTGCTCTTCCCTTCAAAGTGTTTTTTGTTACGATTACGCCACACCTCCCAAAAGATGAAACAAAATTTTGTTCTGTGACCCTCCGAGGCTCGGGAAATCAAGTTTGCTAGCCAAAATTTAAAACCAAGTTCCACCTTCAGCAGGTTCGGATCGAGTCCCATTCCGCACCACACCTTCCTAATCACTGGACACTTTGAGAACAAGTGGTTTTCCGTCTCCCCATGACTGCCGCATAGTACACATAAATTGTCAACCCGCATATTCCGGCGGAGTAAGTTCGACTTTGTTGGTAAATTTTCATGAAACATTCTCCATATGAAGTGAATCACCTTCCTTGGGCACTTGATCTTCCACAGAATCTCAAAAAAGCTTTCCCACTGATCTTGCTGAGGGTGGTTAGCATCGACTTCTTCGGTAGCCAGACGATAGCCGGACCGTACAGTGTAATGGCCTCTCTCCTCAAAATGCCACACTATTCTATCCGGCCTAGTAATGGCCGGAATAGGAATATTTGCAATTGTATAAACATCCATGTCCCATAAATACATCTTAAGGTAATCAATATTCCAGGTACGATCTTGGTTAATAAAGTTACCAACCAAAGGACCAAAAGAATTGTTCGGCGTAATTACCTTAAATTTGTGGTGATTTGGAATCCACGGACCGAAAAGAGAAACCGAGCTGCCGTCCCCTATACTCCACCGCACTCCCTTCATAAGCAATTTCCTTCCAAAGAGAATGCTTCTCCATGCATAAGATGGGGCATTACCCAGTTCTGCTGACCAAAAACTAGAGTTCGCGAAATACTTCGCTTTAAGTACTCTACTCAATAAGGAGTTTGGATTTTTAGCAATCCGCCATCCTTGTTTGGCCAACATAGCTTGATTAAATTCCTTCATCTTCTTGAAGCCAATTCCCCCCTTTTTCCTTGTTGCTTGCATCTTATCCCAAGACTGCCAACTAATCCCTCTTTCTCTATCATTCTTGGACCACAAAAACTGTCTTATAAGCATCTCCATTCTATCACAGGTGCCCTCCGGTAACATAAAACAGCTCATAGTGTATGTAGGGATTGCTTGCGCTACTGCTTTAATAAGGACTTCTTTACCTGCTACAGACAAAAGTTTCTCTTTCCACCCCTTTAGCTTGCTGCAGAGCCTGTTTATTAAGACTTTGAAAGTTATTGCCTTGTTACGTCCCATGGTAGTAGGTAGGCCCAAGTACTTATCATATTTGTCAACCTCATGTACTCCTGTCATCGTAAGCAGGTCAGATTTAACATCTGTGGGAACTCCTGAGGAAAAGACCATAGCCGATTTGTCAAAGTTGACCAGTTGACCCGTGGCACTTCCATAATCGTTGATAATATGTGTAAGAACTTCCAGGTTATCCTTTGTCGCACCTGTAAAAAACAACGAATCGTCAGCGAAAAAAAGGTGGGAGACCACTGGTCCTCCTCTCCACTGCCTTTGTAACTGCACGCGAGAGGAACTCGCTGCAAATAAGAAACAAATATGGTGATATAGGGCAGCCTTGTCTTAACCCCCTCTCCGGAATCACCTTCCCCATAGTTGAGCCATTCCTAACAAAAGAGTAGGACACTGTGGATATGCAATTATAGATCAGAGAAACAAACTTAGGGCCGAACCCCAAGAAGCTCATCGCCATGGTTAAGAACCTCCACTCAACCCTGTCATACGCCTTGCTCATGTCCACCTTTAAAGCCACAAAGCCCTTCTTCCCCTTCTTCCTTGTTTTGAGAGAATGGATTACTTCAAAAAAATAAGAAAGAAAATAAAATTTAAAAAAATGGTAACAGAATATCTTTCAGAAGAAAGTAAAAAAAAAATGTACAACAAAAGTTAATGCACACAGAAAATTGCTAAGTGCAGGCGCGTGAAGAGTTTTGATTGATTTCTTACAAGTACCACGTGGCTCAATACTGGCCACACAATTTTCACCGTATCAAAACTGTATGGGTTTCAACCCGACTAAATCCGATCCCTATAATGGCCTAGTTTGGCAAAGATAGATTATTGGATAGATTATTGAATTTGTGGTTGAGATGAGGAGAGAGAGACAAAAACACTTCATCCCAACCATTCATTCAATAATCTATCTAATAATCTATCTTTGCCAAACTAAGCCAATTTGTCTTCTTCTAAAAAGACTACAATAATTTCTCAAAAAAAAAAAAAAACTACTATATAGTTTTGTCAATTTCCATAAGAAATTGAAGAAAAAGAACCTCCTGAAAAACAAGAGTGCTTGGATATTCTATTCCCATTCTGTTGCGCTCTTCATTTTCAACCATGTATCTACGGATCTACCCCATGAGTGTTCCATGCCCTACGTCTCTGTCGTCACCAATTTTTTTTTTTAGGAAGTCGTCACCAAATTCAGTAAAAGAGTTCTTGAGGTAGAGTTTGATTTCAAGATCAGGAAATTAACTTCAAATTTTAGAGCAATTCAGGTTTTCTCAATCCTCTTCTATGGTGCAATTGTATGTTTATTTTACGTCAGCTATAGAGGAAATGTTAAGAGAAGACTATATCATATTTTACGTGTAAAACTCTGCTATAAATTAACTATTGATACGAACATAGGGTTAAGAAGACGAAGCCCTCTTTTTAAAAATTTGTCTAAGGCCTCAAAAAGTCTTAAGACGGCCCTGTCTTTGCCTTCTCTATCTGTTTCTTTAGCAGCTTCATCTCTATTGGCTCCTACCTAGTAGGTTTATGGGAAACAAGACATCGTAGTGGCTACGTGCTTTTTCTGACGGCGTGTGCACTTCTCTATGTTGTATTTGACGGTTGCTTTTGGAACACTACAAGGAATTGGAGTTTTAGGGACAAACATTTTTTGTAGATAAATATCATATTTTCCTCCCAAAAATTATTTTGAGACAAAAACTCTTCGTTGCGCACTTTGTGGCTAAAAGTCCATCCGGAAAAGTTTTTTGAGACAAAATTTTGATATTGTCACAAAAGGCGTCATTTTTGGCAACAAATCGTATATTTTGTTGTAAATTTCATAACAAATTTCCTCCCTAAAAAGTACCTTTTGCGACAAAATTTCTGTCCCTAAAAGAAATTTCGCATAATTACTTTCCTCCCGGAAAAAAATCCCGAAAAAATTCCTCCCTTAAATGTACCTTTTGGGACAAAAAAGTTTGTCCCTATTAGAGCTTCTTACAATTTACTTTCCTCCCTAAAACATATTTCCTCCCTAAAAGTTACCTTTTGCGACATAAAAAATTGTCCCTGAAAAAGTTTTTTACTACTTACTTTCCTCCCTAAAACATATTTCCTCCCTAAAACATACATTTCCCAACAAAAAAATTTGGACCTAGAGAGGAGTTTTAACAACTAGATCTCCTGCCTACAAATGTAAATTTTAAAATAGTATCGTCCCAAAGCCAACTACAACACAAAGAAGCAATTAATTTGCATTACAATCGGATCCAAAATTCAAATTAAGCTACATACTTCAAATTTCCATAAGAGTATCAATCTAATTACAAATTCAGATGAGCCAAAATTAATGAACTTATAATTCTACTTATTGTGTGCCATCGACAAGTTGTTCCTTGAACTGAAGATAATCGGGTAGGCTCAACTGATCAACAACTACCAGACCTTGAACGAACAACTAGTGCAACCCAAGGAGGCAAAACTATTGCTTCCTGTGCAGATTTGAGTATCTCTTCAAATCCAGCATCATGCAGTTTCTTTTGTGAATCTTCAGGTAGTGCTTCAAAAGCAGCTTCCAGCTGATGGTGTTTCAGAATCCCTTTCCATGAATTTCAATACTAGAGGAAGAAGAGGAGGGATTCGATTCAATTGAATTCAATTAAGGGTCAGTTAATTGCAATAAATATTGATGGAGGAAATTAGTCACTTACTTGGACTGAAGCAGTAACATTTCATTGCAGAGTGCAATGAGAACGCTATCCACGCGCTCACCAAGACTGTGAACTCGAGTTAGGACATCATCATCATCAGCAGCAGCAGCAGCCATGTTTAATTTCTTCTTCTCAGCCAAGCTACAACAGAGACAATTGTAACAACAAATAAATAAATAATCTAATATGCATGCAATCAATTACACTGAAAATACACGAGCAGGAAACAAGGGCAGAGAAATCCAGTACTAATAGAAATGGACTATTGCCTGCAGAGAATTAGTACTCAGAGTCTCCAAATTCCCAGGATTACGTTATTAAAATTTTATTTAAGAATTCAGTAAAGTGGCTTACTATGAAGACATTGGCATTCCTGCCCGGCCCTCTCCAACAACAAATCCAGCAAAAAATCATCAGAAGAAACCAAAGTCATACTCTGCAATGAGCAAGATTGAAAAAGAAAAATAAATCAGCAATAGGCTTCAAAGATAAAAATGAAATTCGGGCAACAATCAAGTTTCCAGGATGAAAAGTTTTAATCTGAACTATAAGTTAAAGTATGCACATCTTGTCATGCGTGAATAAAATACTTCAAAATTTGGCCGAAATAGCAGAAGTAACTATAAAACAGAATGCAAAAACCAAAAGGATTGTAACATTTTCCTAAACCGAGAAGAAGATCAAGCATTAAAATAGCACCAGTAAAGCATCTATAGGTTAACGTTTTGGGGGTGCATATGTCAACATTTTTATGTGTAGCACCTACAAAGAAAGGGAACGCAATATTTGGGTCATGCATCAAGTTAAAAATCTAACAAAGAGTTCAAGAAAGTCCAACTAGTAAGAAAGTGAAACTCAAAAAATACACAAAGGAAAAGAAAAAGAAAAAAAATGAAGCATTATGTAAGCATGCAAGTTACAGCGTAAGTCACAATTGTTAGATGACCCATGGAATACTTCTTGAGAAAAAATCTTTGTTGATAAACTATGTTGGCAGGGACCCTTCAACTGTTTGCAGTGTTGGTTCTCACTTCTCACTTCCACAATACTAAATGTGGTATTTTTACAAACCTCGAGACTCACAATATCAAGCATGAATAAACTACATTGTCTCTAAGGGAAAACTGTTTGAGTTGTGCTAACACCAGCAAGCCCTAAGATGGTGCAATTCTTCTACATATATCCAACTCATACATAGTGATAGTTTACTCAGGTTTCTGATGCATAATGATAGCACTCTTGTGTCATTGTAATTTGTGGCCAACCCTCTAACTTACGTCTCAGGAGTGTGCTCTCTGAGGTCCGAGGCTCCAACTCCAGAGAACCCAAGGTTGTATAAATCATGGAATTTTCATTGTGAGTTGTGGCCAAGATTATTCAAGGGCTTCTATCAAATATATTTTCACAAGTACCGAGTGCATGTTACTAACCAAGAAATCCGTGCTTTTGTACCTAAAATTCAGTTAGATTATTTACCAAATGAATCAGGTGATGCATCCCAGCTGACAGCAACGATGCATGTTCCTACTTTTTACTTTCACATAAAATTTTAATAATAGGCAGGATACGAAAAATAAACCAGGATACGAAAAACAATCAAATACCTCTGGCTTGATATCTTCAGGATCAGGAATGTACTCTGTCATCCCAATCTTCAGGCTGCAATCAAAATGTTACCCAAGTCGATATTCTTAAAAGCAACTAATCAAAATAAATGTGGAAGAAGGTCCAGTAGAGTACAAGCTACCAATTTACTTAAGACTGGCTAGTGACACTTGTTAGTTCTTACAATTGCTTAAGACTTTGTATGAGAAAAGAGTACAAGAGTGAAAGGGATACCTTTATCATTGACATCTCGTTCCACTTTCCAGAAGTGTATTTCCAGTCTGATTTAACCCATGGATTCTACCAGCCCTCTGAAGAGAAAAACTAGAACATAAGATGCCGGGACAGAAAAGGACACTAAAGATTACTCAATAAATCGTTTCAAACTGTTACCAGTACTAAATTCATTTTCCAGTGGATGGAACAGAGTTATCATGGATTTGAATTTAATAGATGAAATGTACAGTGTTATCATGAAACAGAATGTTCCAAACACGTCCTCCACTGAAGCAAAGTTCTAACTCAGACTGTAATCAAGCTAAATCATATTCCAGTGGATGAAACGATCGAAAATTGAGACCTCAATTCGCGAATCGCAATGCGGATATATAGTTCGAGATCATCAATTCACATAGCCTATCGGTGTGTAAGACTATCTAAACTGAAGTCTATCATACACATTATCTCTACAGTTAGTTACATGCTTTCTTAATCTCATAATTGTGTCTGTCTACCTTTCGCGTGAGTGGCAGTAGTAGTAGAAATTGAACCCAATTCACAAGTTTAACAATAATGGTTCATTCATTTTACCACTGCTACAGTTTTGCTACTGCAATGATATCATTCTCGCGAGTGACATTAGTAGTAGGAACGGAAACACAGTTCGAGATCATTACATAGCCTATCTATGTGTAAGAAAATTTTGAATCAAATTGCAATGTAAGACGCTATCTAAACTGCAGGAACCACCATGATGAAATTAGGCATTGCAATCAACTTTTGAAACTTCTGTTTCTCAATACATAGCCTCAGTTTTTTGAATCAAAACTGCATTATGAACAATGTGCTTTCAATGGAATCATCTCAAAAGAACTATTCTTACTTGCAGTTCTATTAAACTCATCATCTACTCATAGGCTACGCAAGTTATTTTAAGTTCCAAATTCAGCGCAAAAACTAAAATTAAAATGTAACAGGGAAGGTTTAGAGAACTAACCGTCTTCTTCCATGTCGATATTGTTTTCATCGGTTTCGAACTCCGACCTGTCCGAATTATCATCGGCGGCACCGTCACGGCGACTTGAAAAGAGTCGATTTCGATGATGTGAGAAGTGCGGGATCGAACGCCGAGCAAATTGACTCTTGGAACCGATGAAAACCTCCAAATCCAGCATCTATATCGATCAAAACCTTCAAATCCGGCATTCTCGAAAGATCGAACCTCCAAATTGACCAGGCTGCTTCAAGTCATCTCTTGAAAACGATGAAAACCTCCAAATCCAGCATCGATATCGATCGAAACCTTCAAATCTGGCATTCTCGAAAGATCAAACCTCCAAATTGACCAGGCGGCTTCAAGTCATATCTTGAAACTGATGAAAACCTCCAAATCCAGCATCAATATCGATCGGAACCTTCAAATCCGACATTCTCGAAAGATCCAAAGCGAACCTCATTTGAACTACCAACCACCAAATCTCAGGAATCAAACATATCATCGCCGATATTCAAATCAACCGATACTCAGATGTAATGAATGAGAGGGAGAGAGGTTGATGCCTGAGAGTGATCGCCCTCGAGAGAGAGTGAGAGAGGCAGAAATCGATTTGGGGGATTAGGGCTCAGAGAGAAACGGGAAGAAGATATAATAATGAAGTCGTCTCCAATGAAAGTTTGCAATTCCTTTTCCATCAACTAAAATTGTGAATAGATTGCAATTTAGTCCTTTAATGAATTCTTTTCGAGACAAAATTTAGGTATCCTCGCGAAAGCATACCTTTTGCAACAAAATGATATTAGTATTTTCCGTGTTTCCTCATCAAACTTTGGAATGTATTGCAATTTGGTCCTTTAGTGAAAACTTTTGAGACAAAAGTGTATTTTTCTCACAAATAGTTACTTTTTGAAACAAATTATGATTTTGTGCCTAAAATTTTGTCTCTAAAACAAAGATTCCTTGTAGTGGAACATGAGGTGAAATGGTTGATAGTGATCCGGAGGGGGAGCTAGACAGAGACATACGAGCAAGTTTGGAGGAATTGAGGAGGTGCGTGTCCGAGGGATCTTGAGAGAGGTATCAGGGGATCCTGACGAGGGTGAGCGTTTTGATTTCACCGAATCCCATCAAGAAATAATTATGGCGTCCCTCAAACGCGAGATGTCGATTCTGTCCATTCACGAAGGATAGTGAGCGTTATTGTTGAGCCCTAGAGTGTCGCAAGGAAAGTTGTGCTAGACAGATTTAATCATGCTACTTATGCTTCCTGAGGAGGTCCAGCTTCAATGTCGGAGGAATTTCCGCGAGAAGGTGAGTGTGGCACAGTGTGGATAAGTCATTGCCTATTTCTCTTATTGTAGAACCTATTTTTAAATGACCTGAACTCGTTTGTGCAGAAATGGGAGGTTCATCGCGTGCTTCTTCTCTTGAAGATGTTGAAGATTCTGAAGATGAAATTCGCCTCACTCGAACTAAATTTTGGCAGAGGGTAGCTCGGAAGGTTATGCCTGAAGAGGGTGTTGGCAGAGCTGGTGAGGTTCCTTTAGTCATGAAGGGCGGAAAGGGCAAAGAGATTGAAGACTTTGTTGACGAGGAAGATTTTCCCGACGCAAAGATGGAAGATTTTCATGAAAACGCAATTGACACTACGGCTGGTGAGGGGCATGAAGAAGTGTTGGCTCCTGCAGCTCCTGAAAGCCACCGAACATCGACCATGACTAGTCCCCTGGCGTCGAATTCACGGTTGAGACTGATGACCATATAGGGACCATCGGTTCCTGTTGCAGACTGCCAGGGTCAACTACATGCGAGGAAACTCCTTGTCAAGGGGCGTCTTCTCCTATTGTTCTGACATGAAGAGCTCCTTCAACTAGGAAGTCCATGAGTAGTTTTGTGTATCCTCTAATGCCGTCGCGAACTCCCTCTTCCCTTCGTGCGAAGATCAGGGGTAGGGGAGCTGGGGAAGAAGAGCGTAAATGGCGCTATTGTCCAAGGTGATGATGACATTTCTTCAGAACACGATGACCTGAGGTGTAACAGCCTCGAATTTTCTTTGGGGTTAATTTATAGTATCTTAAAATTTTGGGGAAATTGTGTATTTTTTTCATAGTCTAGTTCCAGATGAGTTCTGGCAGTGTGGGATTTCGTAGATGCCAAGGGTTTGGAAATGGAACTATATTTAAATTAGGGGTTGAATTTCAATTATTTTTTTGAACTTCCATTATTACCCTAAATTCTCTGAAATTACAATTTGACCCCTGTGACGTGTCAAACACCTAGCTATTAAAGGACACCTCATACCTCAAACTAGGTGGCACTCTCCCACAAACTTTCTTAACCTATAATACTATATTACAATGAGTTTTGGGAGAGAAATCAAGGAGAGCATACAAATAAGTGATTTCCCTCCAAGAAGCCATCAACACCACCACGGTAATCACCGTCTCCAGCACTTCATCTTCAAAACTGCTGCCACCCAAGACTCTCCATTATCAGTAGAAGAAAAGCCCCTTGCCAATTTCGAGTTTCAAGCTGTGATGAGAAAGAGAAGGGTGTAAGTTCATAAGAACCCTTAATTGCTTAATCTCCAAATTGTCATTCTCCATTAAGTTTCAGCGGAATTAATTTGTTCTATGATGATGGTGAGGTCGAGCCGAACCCAAAGCACCCATTTTTTCGCTAAAAATCGACGGAATTAATTTATTCATTGTTTTTTATTTAAGTTGCATATTTGAGCTCCGTAGATGATTTAGAAGAGTTTTATACCCTGCAAACCCACCCATATTCGGGTTTGAATCACATTTCTTGGTTCAGTCGTTTTTCCGGCGGGCTTTTGTGCCCTGTTCTATTCCCGATATCTCCCTCTCTGTTGGGTGTATTGCCTTTCTGTTTTGTGCTACTCATTCTATGCTCTTAGCACTACAAATCGTGTGTGTATTAGGTGATGTGAAATGCTCTCTAAACAACATGTAATCTCATTCAAAGTTGATAGACAATGTTGTTAGGAAATGCTTTGTTCTTGGCCTACAAACTGCTGGCAACTTGTGAAACCCGTACCTCACTTATATGTTATCAGATTGGTCTGTTTGTTCTTCCTGTAAACTCTCCAAACGTAATGCTACGAGTTTCATGTTGTATTCAAAGTCTGAATCGATTTCCAAGTACCTCGAATTCGGCCTCAAAAGTAGCTGCTACGTTGTGTTCTTAAATGACAAGTCATGACCTGTGATTTTTACTCTGCTTGTGACTCTTTTAACTTTCTCGATACTTAGCCAAATGGGGTTCGGGTTCTTCCTGTGTATACTTGTCATATGCAGCTACAATTTTCATGCACAAGTTTTCATCTAAATCATTAAAATTTGATCATGAAATTGATCTTGAAAAGCTATCATACTGATATTCGCTTTGTTTGCTTTGTTTCAAGGGTCAGGAGCAGTTTACTTTAAAAATTCATTTGATCTATTATTAAGTATTCGTTCGCAAAAATTTGATGTCTGTGGTTGAGTGTACGAACAAATCGATAACTATGAGATCTTATCAAAGAGGGGATGATGGACATAGTTTAGTGCATATGATCCGCTCATTTGAAATGTGTTTAGTGCATTGTGAGATAACAGAGCACTAAGTCTACTAACTTCGGGAAAATGCATAATAGGAGTAAGTCTACTAAGTTCCGTGCCTTGAAGGTGTTTTGATGTGGATAGCTTATGTTGGTCATGTACTACTACCTATATTTAAATAATAGCAACATTCATTTGCAATATTACTACCAATGTTAGCAAAAAAACTGATTGCAAGTTGAAACTAAGAAACTGTAAAAGTCTAAATTTGAGTGAATTTGATCCTACTATTGGATATGCTTGAAAACGGCCAACTTTGATCTGCTTTCTCTTATGAGAAGCTGGTTGATGATACTTTAAATCTCTCTTAGTGAAGGATTTCCCATATCCTAAATAGATTGCTTAGAAAAGTAGCCGTCTTGAAACTGGGAAAACTCGCTTGAATATGGTCTAAGTATTGGTCAATGATTTCTTCTAGATTTGACCAAGCTTATCTCCTTGTGTGTATTTTGAATCTTGGAAATTTCAAATATGTTCCGGAAATCTAAGAATACAATCTACAATACCCTATCTTTAGATTCTCAATATTCTTTCTCAGTTGACCAGAAATTGACTGTAACATTGACCAGTTAATTTGATTTCTTTATAACTCTTGACTTTCGGATATGACTTGTCAGATGAGCTAATTGACCAAAATGCCCTTTAGGAAAGTTGTTTAGAATAACGTTCTAAGCCTTAGGGTCAAGTTTGACCAAGTTTGATTTTTCAGAAACCCTACTTTGACTGAATTGTATATGAGGGGCAAACTTGTAATTTTACAATACCTTGGATTGAACCATCAAATCTTAATCTAGGGCATGATCTCATGCATCCGTATCAGTTTCATAAGAATTGGAGCTAGTCTATGCCTATTTGGGTTGAATTTAACTAAAGGTCATCTGAAGGGGCTTTTATGCAGATTACTAAACTATAGGGACCTCAAATATAAATAAATGAAAGTGGTAGAATTCAATACTGAGTGTATCATGAGGAGATGGGAATCATATTTGCATATTTATAGACTTCCTTGTGTATCATTGGAGGGTCTAGACACAGTCAAGGACTGTACTAAAGAGACGTGGGTGGTCAGGGGAAAATTTAGTAATTTGGTTCGGGCAGTCAGCCTCACCTCTGCATTATGAATTCTACCTTAGTTAGAGGACAAGTTTTGATGGAATATATATTTGAATTTTGTAGTTGTTGCATAAATAAGTAATCATCTTCGCTGATTAGGAAACTAGGTTGGATATCAGGTATGCATATGTATGCTCCCTCTATTGTATGCGTTCCTCTAAAATGATAGCACTTATATAAATAAGTAGGTTACGAGTTGTGATATGTGGTGGTATGATCGCCTTCGGACGTTGTCTTGTCTTCGGAAAACTGAGAATTGTCTTCGTATACTGTGTTGTCGACAACTGGGAATTGCCTTCGGACATTGTGTTGTCTTCGGAAAACTGGCATTGTCTTCGGACATAGTAGGCAACTAGTACTACTCGCTAGGCTAATGTCCAGTAGGGAGTGCACACGTAAGGTCTTGTTTGTCTTGGTGGATTGATTCGCCTTCATTGTCGGAAGTGAGTCTTGGTCTTCACGACCCTGAGGGTGTCGTGAGATTTGGAATCCTCCGTAGAAGGCTGGTACGGTGGAATCAGTGTGGATGATTGAGGATTTCCTGAGTTATAAATTACAGGTTCTCTATCTATGCTATATGTGGTAATATGACATGTTAATGGGTCGAGAGTTTGTAAGTTTTAAAGTTGAATAATTTCAAATCATATTCACATTATTTTCATAGTACAATACAACTTGGTCTATTTTCTAACATTCTACTCGTCTGTTTATTATTTTACTTTTCAGGTGAGTACGTGGAAAACCAGGCGTAGTTAAGAACTTGTAATTCGCCAGATTACTACAAGCTATCATACAAACTATAGAAGTAAGTTTTCTGTTTTCAGTTTCCTTGATTTTGTCTCGTAACAGAATCATTCGTATTTAACTCCTTGCTGGGGCACTTCTGTGTCTTAGCGGAGGACACGCCCGTGAGTCTGAGGTCTTATGGTAAATTTACCAGCTCTGATGGATGGGGGTGTTACATGGAGACCATTCTAGATGTCACAGTTTTTATGGTCGTGATTCCACGAATGCGAGATATTCTAAAGGGTGTTTTTCTCAAACGGTCACGCATTAGGCTTGCGCATCGTTGACGTTCATACATTCTTTGGAGATGCATGTTAGCGTGTGGTCTTTGATACTTGGTGCTTTTGTTAATCTAGGCTGGAATCACTTCTTTTGGAGACTCTTGGGTCGTCCTCTGTTGAGGAGGCCGATGCTTTTACTCTCAGCTTGAGTAAACTGAGTGCAGATCTAGTGGCATCTTGGACCATTGCTGGTTGCGCTCCAGGTTCAGAGAAGTCTCTGGCCTTTTCCGGGGGCGACCGAAGGTCGAGGCTTTTGATGCGGCTGCATATGAGTTGAAGCGAATTAAGGTTTAGACTGCAATCCTACATCAGAAGCTTGTAATAGTGGAGGAGCGATGTGATATCGCAAGGAAGCGAGTGGAAGCCCTTCATGGCGAGATAGAAGTAGCGGTAGGGGTTGGGTTGGAGGATTCTGATGAAGTCCTTAACCCAGTGAAATCTTTTCTTCGAGGCACATTAAACTAGGTTTAGGAACCCTTTGTGCACTTGTAAGAAACTTGATTGGAATTTTCTTTTTCCGTAATCTTTTTATATGTACCTTCTTTTCTAGCTCTTGTTGGGTTAATGAATGATCTCTCTTTCGTGGAAAACTTGTGATTTCAAATACAAGACATGAGGATTACCTGGGAGACATGTGTCCATCGGAATATTTTCTTGATCAGTTAGACTTCTGGAGATTGGAATGCTTCTTTATTGTGGGTGGATGTAACTATTTCATCCGCCTTTATTGTCTCAATTGCCTTTCCCAATTCCGATGGTTGGAGCTTCTTTTGCCTTGATTGCTTCATACGTCTCCTCAGATTTTGGTTATTGGGACTCCATCTATTGCCATGGTTGAGGCTATATAAACCCCTTCTTACTAGAGACCTTGTTGCTCATTCTGGACTTGCATTATTGTCCTCCTTCCTTCTCATTTTTTTTCTTTTTCATATGTCTGTGAATAGTTGTTTCCGAGATGGGTTTCTGGTGTCATTCGGGCATTTCATGAAAGGCAACGCTTTGTCATTGCTTATTTACTCGGTAGGTTCAAGAGATAAAACAGTACTGGTTTTGTCTCTTGAATCTTCTAACAATATAGTCGGGACTGGATTGATTTTGACAAACTTGAGTTTATATGCTCTTACGAGTATAAAGCGTTTGAAATCGATCAAAAGAATGTCTCCTCTCAAGTACTGGCACGATATGCTCAACTTGACTGCCATGAATATCCACTTGTTTTTAACCTTCTGGCGATAGACTCTCTAGAAAATATAAGTTTCATAACCAACGACCAACGTCAACTGGAATATCGGCAACACCTTGGCGAGCAGCGAGCGCGACCAACCTTGCTTTGTTACTACTTGACCTAGTCTAAAAGAAAAAAAAAGTCAAACGACATTCTACGAGTAATAAAAGAGATCTCAAAACCTGAGAACTCGAAATAATAGTTCAGAAGGAAAAGGTATCTTTTCCCATAAGCTAGGCTACTTATATAACAGTAAACCACAATTACTACAAAAAATAGTAAAAACTGAGAACATCTAAAAATCGTGCTGCTAACTAACAACGAAATTCTAAGACAGTTCCAATGTGCAAATCACAAAGGTGTTGTCAATTTCGAGTAATTACACATAAAGTCTTACCAAAAATAGTAAATGAAACAGAAAAAATTACAATTTGACACCTTAATTAAACGATGTCTAATCGGCAAAATGCGTGGTGCTTCCAGTCATGGCGGGGAGTCCTATTATTTTGCATTAAATAGGGGTGTAGCCATCGTGAACTGGTCCTGAGTCAAGTAGTATAATTAGAGTTTTGAAAACTTCACTAAATTCTCCACAGAAGAATTAGTGGAATTCATTTTGTTCACGAGAATATCCCCATAGAAGAATTCCTTGAATGCGTCCATGTGATCAACGAGCAAACGCAGTGTGACGAAAATGAAACCATCTCCATCGCGATCTGGCAGGATAAACGTTTCCTGTCGTATCCGAGCAATGCCGGTGTCATGTTAATATCTTTCCCCCAACCAAAATCAGTACCAGTTACCAGCCAGTTGAGCAAGCTAGTAACGCTAATAGTCGTAGGACGTTTTTATACGTACCTTAGCTCTACAATTGTGACACTTGTTAGTTCTGCAATTGTGACACTTGTCGAGAACTAACGTAACAGGAGCTCCACCAAACATTTTTGATCCTCCTCTCTGTGGTGTCTGCATTGTAACAATTGGTGGAGTTACTTTGTGGGTTACAAACCCACTGTTGATGTTTTCTTTTGGGTTTCAAATCCACTTTTGTGTTTTGTGGGCCAACTGCTGCTAGTGCCCTCTCGAGTAATCATTTGGGCATTCATATAGTGCTTCTCATCGTGGTCCTCCGTCATGTCAACCGCCAAACAAACCACTGCTCCTCCCCTAGCACGACGAAGCAGTAGTAATCATCGTCAGTTTGGCCGACAAGGCCGCGAACGCACTCAGCAGCACCAACACCCTGCCCCACCTGCCTCCCTTCACGGCAGCTGGGTGTGGTGTCCTGCACTGTCATCCCCTCCTGCTCAGCCAAGTCCATATCCCCAAGCACCGGGATGGACACAGTCAGGACCCTCTCCGCCTACAGTTACGTCTGGTATTCTTGGTCCAGGACCTCCTCAGCAGGGCCTCACAGCCGCTTCTGTCTACCCGACTGCTACTGATTTGAGATCTCCGTTCTCTGGCATGACACTCAACGTTCCGGATCACACTTGGTATCTTGATTCCGGCGCATCTGCTCATCTCACTCCGCAGTCAGGTATACTCTCCTCTCTCTCGTCATCTTGTCCTTTTCCTAACATACTTGTAGGAAACGGCTCTAGCATTCCAGTGAAAGGATCCGGCAATCACACCCTTACCACCAACTCCCGTTCTCTTCACCTTAGAAATGTCTTACTCACCCCAAACGTTATCAAAAACCTAGTTTCTGTTCGTCAATTCACTACTGACAACAATGTTTCCATTGAGTTTGACCCTTTTGGTTTTTCTGTAAAGGAACTACGATCGGGAGCTCTTTTACAGAGAAGCAACAGTTCAGGTGATCTCTATCCATTCCAGTCTGTTCCACCACCATCGTCTGTTGTCTCTTTTGCTGCTCTTCCTGCTTCTGTTTGGCACAACCGCCTTGGTCATCCCGGGCGTCTAGTTTTAGATTCTCTTCGTAGTAGTCATTTCATTTCTTGTAGTAGGCATAATTCAGACGCTCTTTGTCATGCTTGTCAAATTAGTAAACACGTGCGCTTGCCTTTCTTAGCTTCTACTTCTTCCACTGTTAGTCCATTTGACATTGTTCACAGTGATTTATGGACATCTCCAGTTTTAAGCAAATCGCACTACAAATACTACCTACTACTCTTAGATGATTACACACATTTTCTCTGGGTTTTCCCACTAAAACAGAAAAGCGAAGCAATATTGAAATTCAAACAATTCACTACCTTTGTCCAAACCCAATTTCAGCGACCCATCAAGAGTTTTCAATGTGACCTTGGTGGAGAATTTGATAATGGCTCCTTTCACTCCCACGCCATTACTCATGGACTAGTCTTTCGGTTCGCGTGTCCTCAGACGTCATCTCAAAATGGCAAAGCTGAACGCATGATTCGTAGAATCAATGACATTACGCGTGCTCTCCTAGCTCAGGCTTCTCTACCTGCCTCTTTCTGGGTTGAGTCCCTTCTCACTGCTGTCTACCTCCATAATATTCTTCCCACCAAAGTTCTTGGCAACATTATCCCTACTGTTGCCCTCTATCATCGCTCACCCTCCTATGATCATCTTCGCACGTTCGGATGCTTGTGTTACCCGAACCTCTCTGCCACCTCACCTCATAAGCTTGCACCCCGCTCTGTTCGATGTGTTTTTTTGGGCTACCCTCTTAACCATCGTGGGTACAGGTGTCTCGACTTGAGCACTGGTCGTGTTCACACTTCCCGTCACGTCACTTTTGATGAGACGGTGTTTCCTTTCTCCTCTCCTGGGTCAGTGTCTCCCTCTGTTCACAGGACGTCTGATCCCGATGACAGTCTTCCGTCTCCCCTCTTCACTCATCGTGCTCTCCACCCAGTGGCTACCGCACCCTCATCCACACCTCCTAAGGAACCCACATCAACACTCACACCTCCTAGGGAACCTACACAGCTTATCCCGTCCCGGACCCTAGTGGAACCTTTTCCTCAGCACTATATCCGTCGGTCTGTGTCCACTCGCCCTCCTACTGTACCATATGTGCCTGTGTTGCCTGACCCTCCTGAGTCCCCCACACCAAGCCCAGTGGCTACTTCTCCTCTTCCTACCTCTCCTCAGATGACCACCCGATCCATGCACGACATTGTCAAACCAGTCACCCGTCTCACTTTAGCGGCCCAGCCACCAAATCCCATCTCGCCCCTTCCCAAATCCCCCATCCTAGCCTTGTCCGATCCTCACTGGAAAGCGGCCATGGATGATGAGTTTGGAGCTATGGTTACGAACCACACTTGGGATCTGGTTCCTCGCCCGGCAGGGGCTAATGTTCTGCGATCTCTGTGGCTCTTTCGTCACAAGTTTCGCGCTGGTGGCAGTCTGCAGCGCTATAAGGCGCGATTGGTAGCTAATGGGAAGTCCCAGATGGTTGGGATCGATTGTGAGGAGACTTTCAGCTCGGTTGTCAAACCGACCACCATCCGTACAGTTCTCAGCATCGCCGTCACCCGCTCTTGGCCTATCCGTCAGCTGGATGTCAAGAACGCTTTTCTTCATGGTGATCTCTTTGAGACGGTATACATGCATCAGCCCCCTGGCTACCGCGACACACGCCATCCTGACTTTGTTTGCCGGTTACGCAAATCCTTATATGGTCTGAAGCAGGCTCCCCGTGCTTGGTTTCAGCGATTTGCCACTACCCTCACGCAGACTATTGGCTTCTCTGGTTGCTCATGTGATGAGTCTCTCTTCGTCTACAGTCGTGGCTCGGACATCGTCTACCTCCTGCTATATGTGGATGATATCGTCATCACTGGGTCGTCTCCGGTTGTCTTGGATCAGATTGTCTCCCAGCTCTCTGGAGAGTTTGCTATGACTGACCTGGGCCATCTACATCATTTTCTGGGCATCGCTGTCACTCGTGATTCGTCTGGCCTGTTCCTGTCTCAGCATCAGTATGCGACCGACATTCTTCGCCGTGCCTCTATGTCGACCTGTAAGTCTACTGCCACCCCTGTTGAGGTAGGGAGTAAACTCACAGCTACATCTGGCCCACCGGTTGCTGATCCTACCCTATACCGCAGCCTTGCTGGGGCCTTGCAGTACCTCACGTTCACTCGACCAGACATCCAGTTTGCCGTTCAGCAGGTCTGCCTCTTCATGCATGATCCCCGTGAGCCGCACTTTCATGCCCTGAAGCGCATCTTGCGCTACATCAGTGGGACACTAGAGTATGGTCTTCGCCTCTCTGCCTCCGCTACTGATTCCCTCACTGCCTACACTGACGCAGATTGGGCTGGTTGTCCGGACACGCGCCGCTCCACTTCTGGTTACTGTGTCTTCTATGGAGACAATCTTCTGAGTTGGTCGTCCAAGCGACAGGCCACAGTATCTCGTTCTAGTGCTGAGGCTGAGTATCGCGGTGTTGCTAACGCCGTCTCCGAACTCTGCTGGGTTCGGAATTTGCTTCTTCAGCTTCGCGTCACCCCGCCTCGGGCCACCGTCGTGTATTGCGACAATGTGAGTGCTGTCTATCTCTCTGGTAATCCTGTTCAGCATCAGCGCACTAAGCATGTTGAGATTGATCTACACTTCGTTCGTGAGAAGGTTCGTTTGGGTCAGCTTCGCGTGTTACACATTCCAGCAGATTATCAGTACGCCGACATCTTCACCAAGGGTCTTCCTCGGCCCTTGTTCCAGCGCTTTCGTACCAGTCTCAGTGTTGGCCTGCCTACAGTTTCGACTGCGGGGGAGTAATAGTCGTAGGACGTTTTTATACGTACCTCACTTAGTTGAGGACTATGTTTGTAATTAGTGCGTAGTGTTTGTAATTAGTCTATTTAAACATTATGATTATTGAAATAAGACAGGAAAGATTTCTCCAACTAACAAACGCTTATGTTAGGATTTCCAAAGAAGGGTCCTTGCTCAGCTCCCACAACATGCCAATACCTAAACTCTGACAAATCTTTCTTGTATTTCATATAATCTATACAAGCTTGGACAAACTCGTCATTTACCTTGACCACAGACTCTCTTATCTTACCACAAGTGTAACTCAAGGGTTCCGCCAGTAACTCCCAGTCAGTGGTTGTTACAGCCACCGGCAATGTTGCGTTTCCAAAGTAGCGTTCTGGCAGATTAGGTTTAGTACGCTTGCGGAAATCGACCACAACACGAAGAACAGTTTGTTGTTCGTTCTGGTGCCCTCGGGCCTTGCACGCACATCTCCATATATGCGCGGACAAAACCTCGACCCTTGTGAATGGAACAACAACATTATCAGTAGTAATATTGTTTTTGTTAGCCATGTCCTTCAACATGTCTAGTTGCCCTTTACTTAGCTTCAGCATTGCCGGAGTGGTTTCTCTTCTCCTCTCCTCCCGCTCATCTGTGTGGCCAATGATGAGCGGCGTGTTTTTAATCTCCGACTTGTCGAAACTCCTCTTCGGCGGCGGTGAATTCTCATTTTCTGTTGGTGGTTTCAAGAGCATTCTGTCGAGAAAAGGCAAGTCTTGTGGTTCCTCTCCGAGTGCAACCCTCGACCAAAACGATGTGAAATAGGTCGCCGCTGTGCCGTCCGCGACGACATGCGACAAGCGCATGGTGAGGCACATTCCGCCTATTAAGAAACTGAAGAAATCGAAGAAATTGAAGACGAAAAGAAATTGATTGAATAGAAGACGAAGAAGCAATTGATTGATTCAGATTGATGAAAATTTATTGTTACATGGCTGCGATATATCAGCCTTAGGGGAAATGAAGAATCTCAAAATGACAATAATACCCTCTAATAAATTTAGATATTTCAATATCCCCCTCAAGTTGGAGTGTGGATGATCATCACACCCAACTTGCGAATGAGGAAACGAAAGGAAAAAAAAGAAGAAGAAACAACGGCAGAAGATTCAAATGCAAATTTCGGAAAATATAAAAGATAGCCCCCTGCTCATATCCGCGTGCCTTCCCTTGGAGTACTTGAGTGTAGTTGCATTCATCTTGATACAAAAACAGATCATTTGCTTGGCACCAAGAGTGAAAGCAAGTATAGCATGGTCACGGGTCTGTTCATCCTTGGAAATACCAACTTCAAACTCAACAGTCCAATATGCCAATGCTCCCAACAAAACGCAGAAAAACATGTCTTATCCAACTGAACTTGGATTTCTTCTTTCTTTAAAAGAAAATGCAAAACAGCATCACAAGCCAAGAATGTTGGAGCATTATCAATGGCCAGACCATCATCTGGACCAATCAGTTTAAGCAAGCATCTCACAAAAACTTTGTAAGCCCCCGAAGAGGCTGGAGCCTTCACAAATTCGATAATAGCGCGAACAGTTACCTTTGCTGAGCTGAACTCCAAGTATGAATCCAACCTCTGTGTCAGAAAGATTTTTAGAAGCTGGTATATCAATGCATATGAAGCATTCTTTCTCAACATGTAATGTGCGCCTCCGTGAAGAATAGTCGTACACATTTCCACTAGCAGCCTTGGCTTCAAACACCGATATCAGATTCAACCCAACATCCCTGTAATTTTCATACATCCAGTGTGCATTCATGACCTCTGCATCAGCCTCTACATACCTCCGCAACAGAAGATTAGCAAAAACATAACGATATATGGCCGTAATGTGACTTCCAATGAAACTGGTGAAAACACTTAATTTGTTGAGTTATGTCAATTGGCTGCAAGCACTCGAGTCCAGTGTGATAATCAACCAAATTACAGCGGATATGTAGCAATCCCACCATGCTGAAATACCCGAAAACCTTTAACTCATTGCTACTGCCCACGTAGTCATATCCATCAGTAGCAGTGAACTGCACATGTATGAGAATTACAATACTTGAAAGGAGAAGAGCAGCGAAAAACTTACGAATTGGTTCCACCTGGTCTGAGATATGATGTGCCAGATCAGTGGTCGGTATCATTACACTGACAACAAATGATGCCAACTCAAGGCTAATGTCGAGTGAGAGGTCCAACTTCAAAACGGATGATCCATTAATCTCATAATCATATCCTTCATAATCATCATCGTCAGTGCTGTAGGAATTGAAAGTAAACTTTATAAGAGATTCAGCCCCCTGATTTTGTAAATCACACAACCAGCCCCAAAAGCTATCTACTCCAAGCAACATAACACATAGCCTAAAATTTTCCAGTGTTCCTTCAATCGATATAGAACTTGGATGAACCTTGAGGTCCAACATAGAACTCTCCTGCACAAACATAGCGAACCGGGATCCATCCTCCTTATTAAGAAACACAGACACGCTGTCGACATCCATGTTCAAATTGAATACTACACGACCTCTACCATAATCAAGCAGGCCTTTGACGAACACGGCCATTTTCTTCACTCTTCTCTTTGTTGGTTGAAGATTGCTCATCTACATTAACTGTGATACTATTATACCTTTCTGCATTACTCGAATAGCTCAGATCAAACCCAAAACCCATTAATGCAACAACAGTGGATCTGTTGCAAAGGAATTCCAACTTTGGCATGCTAATGCTCGTCTTTGTATTTATACCATCATAATCAGGTGCATTCGAATTCCTTGTTGAGAAGCAATCTTTCTCTTGATTTAAGTTTCTGATAAGTTTGAAGCCACGAAGATCAGATATATCACTTAACCTTGTTGCACATGCCATATCATAATTCTGTGAACAAGTGATGGAATCTAGCAAACATGAAATCTGGTAAAGCATCCTTAAAGACATCATCATCATCATCCGAGAAAACAGTTGAGAGCTCCTTCAATGGAGTATCTACATCCGAAGGAGCTGAAGATAAAAAATCCTGAAGCTCGTCTTTGATCCTCAGTGAATACAACTTCATTTTGAGAATTTTCTGAAATGAAAGTTGTACCACAAGCTTCAAGAAGCGAGAAATTAACAGCCAAGTCAATAGAGCTGCAGCTGATTGGTATAACGACAAGACCCTTAGCAGCTTTCCCATAGAGGCAATTCCTTGCCCAAAACTGATGATTCTACCCTGAACTTGAATAGAATTGTTAGCATTCCTCGCCAACAGAAAATTCACGAAACATCCAATAATCTCTGGAAGGATAGAAAGTCTAGAAGCAACCGAGTCTTCCAAATAAAAACCAAAACGAAACCCCAAACAAAAAAAATGTCATAACCAGCCAAATCTTCAATCACCATCGATTTAACTCGAAGCATGCAACAGTTGCGCAAATAGGGATAACCACACCCTCCATAAAACACTTCAATAACGAAGCAAAACGCGTACTTGTAACGAACAATAATCAGCAACAAACTTGTCAAAGAGCTCAAACAAGTACAAGAACCAGCCAAGTCCTGAATCTCCATCATAACAGCTTGAACCAAGCAATCTCTTGTGTCAGGATCACCACACCCTCCATAGAACGCTTCAATACAGAAGCACCACAAGAATGCATAATAAAGCACAATCAGCAACCCATCTAGCTGCAAACAAGATGTGACATGTAAGGTAGCAGAGCTCTCCAACCTCATCAAATGAAGAAGCACAAAGGCTTCAATAACATCCACAAATGGTGGAAACAAACTCAAATCAGCAACACACTGATGTAAACAAGAGGCGACCCGAGAGATAGCAGAGCTCTCCAACCTCATCAAATGAAGAAGCACAAAAACTTCAATAACATCCACAAATGGTGGAAATAAAATCAAATCAACATCAAACTGATGTAAACAAGAGACGAACCGAGAGATAGCAGAGCGCTCCAACCTCATCAAAAGAAGAAGCACAAAAGCTTCAATAACAACCACAAATAGTGGAAACAAATAAAAATCAGCAGCTAACTGATGTAAATCAAAGGCAACTTGAGAGATAGCAGAGCTCTCCAACGCCAGCAAAAGTAGAAGCACAATATCTTCCAAAAATCCACAAATTAGGGAAACACTGAACCAGAAACACCAAAACACAACAAGTGTAGCCAACAACTGAACAGATCACTCACAATCTTCTCAACTATTTCCTCAATTTCACGGTTACCAACTGACAGATCATTCAATTGAGAGTACTGATCATGTACCTTTGAAATCCGGTGGATCGATTCTGAATTTAGAGTCCCCGATATCAGATATGACGATGACAGACTCAGGTGGAAGAAATCATAGTGAAATTGAGCACCATTCACAACAAGGTCACGAGGTATGGTAACGGCGACGGCCTTGGTACGACTGTCATCGCCTGCACCGATGAAGAACTCAAACTCAACACGCTTGCCTTCTCCGAGGCTGCTGAAGCTCTCATATCGAATCGACGACTGGTGGACGAACAAAACTTCGCCTACACTGAAGCTCTGCTTGCCGTCAAACCACTTGACGGTGCCTGCAACCCTAGCCTCGTCGCCGTCACTCACAGAGAGAAATCCATAATGAAGAGAGAGCACAAACCTTGGCTCTGATACCATATTAAGAAACTGAAGAAATCGAAGAAATTGAAGACGAAAAGAAATTGATTGAATCGAAGACGAAGAAGCAATTGATTGATTCAGATTGATGAAAATTGATAATTACATGGCTGCGATATTTCAGCCTTAGGGGAAATGAAGAATCTCGAAATGACAATAATGCCCTCTAATAAATCTAGATATTTCAATACCGTCGCAACTGAACTTTGTAAACTGGACCAACAAAAGCGGTTGCTCCTCTATCGACATGGACTTGTAGTCTAGAGGCGGAAGAAGCTCAGCGATGGCTGCAGTTGGATAGAAGTCTCCGAAATCATCGACCTTGGAGTCACATTCAGCCTCAATCAGGAGAGCGCCAGGGGCGCAACAGTTGAGCTCGAGGCGTTCCATGGATCGAGATGCCCACTGGAGACGGCCAGCGAGTGGATAAAATATGGAAAGAACTTTTCTGAGAGAGCGTTTTGAGTTTTCAAACGGATTCAGCTGCAAATCCGAACGTGGTTGTCGGTAGAAGCGGATTGTTGGTGTATGGGTAATAGGTTTCATGTTATCCATGTGGGATAGATACATGAACCCCTTTGGGGTCTCCTCTGCAGGCTTAACTGTGTATGTGCCCTTCACTGATATCACCATTTCCTCTTACCAAGAATGAGAACGTTTTTGGGATACTTTGGGTTTGGTTTGATCTGATCTAATCTGGCTAGAGTCTTTGGCCTAAAATATATAGTACTGACTTGATATTGAGATGTTTTGACTGCCATGCATTTACAGACGAGCAGTTGACTACCCTAAGAATCTCTCATGGAACATGGCTTCTTTCCACAATTTCAGGGGACAATATACATGTGTATGGAAATTGAGAAATTATGACTTCCTTGCAAAGAGCAGTACGAGGCATGGCTTCTTTCCATAGCACTCTGATTCTTCTCTTTTTCCCATTTCATTCTTTTGACTCGTATCGGGGTTACTTTAACCATGTGATTTAGTTAGTAAAACGATGCGATTTTTAGATAACTTTTTTTCTTACCATATTATAGAATATAGAGTAACTTTCACTCTACAACACCATGCAAAAATTATCAAAAAATTACATTATTTTGCTATCCAAATAACCGGGTCAAAGTGACCCAATGAATAGGGGTAAAAATACAAATTAGAAGAAAGAGAAGAATCCCAGTAGAATATCCGCAGATCAAACTGAGTCCCTGACGTTAAATTATTGATTGTAGAATTCTATATATACTATTTGAGAATGTCTTCTTCAGCTTCGCCTGAGAAATTGCCACGTGGCATCGTCGATTAATTAATATTAAAGTTAAAGTGTCAAAATTTAAATGTTGTCGTTGAAATTGAAATTTAAAAAAATGGCGCTTAAGTTAAAATTTAAAGAGACTTGTGTGATTGTATTTGGAAGGTGAAAAAATGAAATCATAATTTGAAATGGTATTGATATGTGTTTGGGATGGAAAAAAAGTGTGTTTGGGATGACAAAGGTATCAACCACGTTAACATAATAACTCATATGATTTTGTCCATGTTAACATAATAACTCAAATGGTTTTGTTTTCTGTGGTGAATAAATTGAAATGGTATTGATGTGTTTGGATTGGAAACATGCTGAATAAAAGAATAAATTTGACTTTTTGAATTGATTGGTGCCAATAACGTAATGTCAAATTTGGAACGGGAGAATTGATCCTTCCCAATCTATACTACATTAACGTATAACTTATCAATTCGTTCTTCTCAATACTCCCATCAGTAAATTTCATTCTCTGCTCTCTCTCCTCTGTCATCTTCTCCCGCAATGATGGATGAAATGTAAGAAAAGAGATCGTTCTAAGCTAGATTGTTTGGCACACAAGAGAAAATTACATTAGCAAATGCACTCTCGCAAATCCGGTGAGTTTTCTAAAATTCGTATAGCATATTTTTTTCTTTCACCTTATTCTTGAACAAAATACTATATCATGTCTATGTAGTACTAAGTGCGGCGGCTGAAGATACACATACGTGCAGAGTCACTATTGAACCTGTGTCGTGCCGTTCCCGTATAGGTAAATTTCAAACTTAATTTACAACATTTTAATATACATGTAAATAATGTTTACCTTAACTTATATAATTGTAATATACATGTGTGTGTTCGATACGAAATGCGGAGCCTTTTTTGATCAAACAAATGTATCGGATAATGCTACGGAGCAAGAACTAATACCGGGTTAGGAGTACAAACACGAGGTCAGTTCTATTATGATTTGTCCAATGATTTCATTGGTTCACAAAAATAACTGATGCTTCTGATAGGTTTTTTTTAATACGAAATTTTGTCAAATAAAAACCCCAATACGGTACATGATTGATTTAATTGAGTCACTTTGCTAAAAAAATAGTCTGAGTTTTCTCAATTTCAATCTATCAATACCTTTATAATATCCGTGTAGACAAAATCTTATTTTCATTAATTGTTTTATTTTTTATTTTTTATTTTACATTTTCATCCCTTCAATTTGGTTATTTTTATTTAGTCACAAAATATTGAATGCCTAAAAACTTTAAATGGTATAAATGGGTATAATGTCCAGCCGGCATAAATCAGGTTAGTAAGGTTTATAGTACCTTTTTTTGCAGATTAATAATTTTTCCGGACTTTCATTTCCACGTTTTTAATTTGAAGTCAATTGAACCATCTACCTTTTGAACAAGTGTGCTTGCTTTCTTATTTTCAATGGTTATTATTATTATTTTTTTGACATTTTCATTCTTAAATTTGATAACTTTTTATATAGTAGAAAACTGAAAGTCTTCTCTCAAAAAAAATTGAAAGTCTAAAAACTGTAACTGGTATAGATGAGTGTAATGTCCTGAAGCACAAATCAGAGTCGCTATAGGCTTCCCAACAACATTTTTTTTTTCGAGAAAAAGAATTTCCATTAAAAAACTTGACCAACATCAGTGAGTACATCAAAATCAGACGCCCAATTGAGATATCTACCTATCCAGACTTTTACATTTTGAATTCCATAACCCTCTTGAGCGAAACTATGCGCTAACAAGTTTACTTTCCTTGGACACCAGTTAATGATGGCTTCGTCCAAATAAGAGATTAAGGACTTACAGTTCTGCGCTACCAATCCAAATCCTGATTTATCGGCCTGGCTGGGTTTATCAATCATAAGACACAAACGGATTCTTTGCAAGTCAGTTTCGACTTCTATCTTACGCACACCCAGCCTTCGAGCAAGCATCATACCCTCTTGAACAACCGTTATTTCCGCCTAACTAGATCCCAACAAGATTTTTGAAACACATGTAGTCAATTGGTTCCAAAACAGATTTATTTACTCAATAAAAGCATTCCATTAGAAATTATAATACCATTTAGAAGTTGTATTAACCAGTCTTACACTTTAATTATTGAAGCATGAGGAATGGAATGCAATGATCATAAAAAATCCGTTTTTCATGTCGATTGGGATGATGAGCGCATGCATTTTTATGAAACACTCGAACAAATAAAATGTAAGATAACATAGACTAGGCTTTCTTACGTTACAATTTCTTTAAATATTGATAATTTAGTGATACATTGTCATTTGTGATGAAGGACAACAAAGATTGGTCTCAAACAAGCAATTTCAAATTTTTGTTTATTCTTTATGTAATTTTATATTAATTTTTGTTTTTTCATTTTTGGTGTAGTTTTTAACCTGGATAAGATATTGATTGTTTTAGTGGCATTAATTTTATTTTAGATTTTAATTTTCGCCGTGCATCGCACTGGTTAAATGTTAGTATTTATCTAATCAAGAAAGAGTTTCACATGCATGAAAACATGTGAGAAGATGCCGATTTGTTGTTGCTAAGGGTCAACTCTATTTTATTTGTTGCCCTTTGCAAACAATATTAGATACCCTTTCTAATATTTAAAACCCATGTATTAATTACCCCGAGGGTTGACCTAGTGGGGCGGCTTCCCCTTCAGATCTCGGGTTCAAATCCAACGACGACAAATAATCATTTGATTTCTGTAAATTTAATTTAGGTGCGTGCAAAGTGACCGGATATCATGATAATTTGGAAAAAATCACATGTATGAAGGTATTAGACTCCACGGAACCCAATAGCCATTACATTTCTAGTTTCTATGTTCTGCATATGAGAGAATTTGTATGCCATCATTCATTTGAAAAAATAAACATAAGGCTTTTGTAATATAGAATCTGCTATAATACATACAATGTACTTAGGGCTTGCTATTGGTCGGGTTTGGCTGGGCTACGTCAGGCAACCGGTTCAAAAAGTTAGAAAGGTATACCAAAGCCCAAACCATCGACGAACAAAAACTTAAGCACAAGCCCAAAGCATTTTATAAAATTAGTATGGAGCATGTGCTTTGCACGTGTGAGATGTTAATTGTCAAGAGATGAGAGAATCTTATCTTGTTGATGAATGATATTAATGGGTTTGTGAGAATTTTCACATGCTTAATACCACAATGCGATAAATCATCCTCGTTTGGGTAGAGGATAAGGAGGGAGTATAAGATAACTTATATCCTCTCTTTTTTATCAAGTGTTTGGGTGCCGGATAAGAGAGGGGATAAGTTATGCTGTCTTATGCTGATGGAGCTTTTAATGAACAAATTTTATACCACCAACATGGAGGTATAAGCTCGGATAAGATAATATAGCATATTAGGATGCTAGTAGGTTGCCAAAAATACCCCACAAACTATCAAATTTTCTACTCTTATCCCCAAACCTTATAAGCTATTTCACCATTTCACCTCCCTCCTTCCCTCTCAACGTTTTGGTACCTTTATTTTGGAGGAGGTCTTCACGGGTTTGATAACTATTATTTGGGATTTCATAACATTATTAGAGTATGTTTGGTTGAGATAATTATGAAGACATTTTTCCGGGCTTGCTGAAATTTCGTTGGTTTGATTTAACTTGTTTATTGTAGGTTTTGTAGCACCATGCCAATATGCCAATAAGTAGTAGTAATTTATGCTCCATATTTTTCTATGACCATATTGTATCCATGAATATTTGTTATGTTTGTATGTTACCACAAGTTTATTTTGCGTATTAATACACATTTTTTATACATTTTGACAATGTCACTATTGTGTAGAAAAAAGAGTATTAAAATATAAACATAAATGCAGATACATTTTGTACACATTTTTCATCATCAATTTGAAATATACAATATTCTATACAAAATAATAGCATTGGAGGCATTAAAGTCATTTTGGCATGTATCCTGCTTCATATCCTGCATCATATCCGACAGTACCCAAACACGGACAGTCAACATATCTTATCAGGGCTTATCAGACAACATTCATATCCTTACTTATATCCCAGCCTAAGCCTTATCCTTACATTCAATATCCTCTACCCAAACGAGGCCTTAAGGGATGAGAGAATCTGTCTTGCTGATGAATGATCACAACTTCCAAGCATAACAAACTGCATATTTCTTTTTCTTTTTTTTCTTTTTCTTTTTTTTTTAGGAATCAAACTACATATTTTAGTGAAGGTAGTTCTAGAAATTTCCTAATACCACATTGTTTGACGCCATAAGAAAATATATAAGAGTGAAAAGATGACACCTTGATTAAGTTTTGACAATTAAATAAGTACCAACATCATCATTTTTGTCAATTTACACTATCTATTAAACTTTACTATCAGTAACAATACAACCTGAGGCAAAGGCACGTACGTTGTGCCTTTAGTAGAGATATTCCAAACTGGTCCTCAAATAATAATAATATAACACACAAGTCCTATTACATTAGTCTTTATTTTAACCCTCTTCTGCTATTCAGTCTATGAACACTCTAGTTAAATCTGCAGAGATCAGAGGAACCGAAGTAGAGTATCAAGCCCTTGACGATAGAGGAAGCACCGGTCATGGAGATATGAGATTAGCCTATTGTCTAAACTTCGTGCCATATGCGTAACCGAATTAGAGACTGATTAGGCCAGTCCCCAATTTTCATTCGTTTCATACTTGCCACCATTCATAATTTTCACCAATTTCTTTTGCTAAAATCAACTGAAACTTATTATTTTGTTGCTCTACGTGGATTTGGTTAATGTCACATGAATATTCCGCGGTCTTGCTCTTTCTTTTTTGAACCATATATATTCGATGGATTTCGTTTCATACTTGCCACTATTAACAATTTTCACCAATTTCTTTTGCTAAAATCAACTGAAACTTATTATTTTTGTTGCTCTGTGTGGATTTGGTTAACTATTTCATTTTATTTTAGTTGCAACTTCAATTATTAAACTGATTAGATTATTCCAACCTACTTGTCATTGCTTAGTTGCATATTGCAGGTGATCGAATTTGAATCCAGTAATGCGCTTGTCTCGTTTATTATGACTTTTTCTAAATTGTAAAAGAAGATGGTTCAATAGATTGCCTCTTCTGCCAAGAGAGACAATCCCATAGAAGATTTCAATACTGCTTCAATATTAGGTTTAGGTTTACACAGTTCCACACCAGTTCTGGTAACCTGGCTTTTACTGTTTAGGGATCTTTCTAAACTCGAAACTTCTGAAGGAAGACACTATACAAACCGAAATCAAACAAAAAAATGGCACAATGATAGAGAGAATGGAATGATGAACAAGTAGGAAAATCAAACCCAGACCTAAACAAAAACATGACTCAGAGACAACAACAACATATATAATCATTAGCCAATATACAATGGCATGAATCGCCGTGTTTTACAATAACGATGATAGATAGAAAAGATGTCATCATATGTTACCTGAGAAACAGATGTAGACTAAGATATCTAAGCTGACAAGGACAGAGCTCGAGAGATTGATTAGGGTCGAGTGCGTCGAAGAGGTTGTGTATGCCTTCACCGATGTGACGGAGACCGATAAATACGGAAGAGATCAACGATATGAATTGAAACGGTACAAACATTTAAATAGTAGAGATAGAGATAAAAGCAAGAAAACTATTTTTTTTCTTGTAAAAATAAAATATTACAAATTAAAACATGTGAAGAAAATTTCTGGGGAACTTCAAATTGAATACTCACCTCGGGCTCTCAAAACGCTAGAGACGGCCCTTGTTGGCGAGAATATCCCCATAGAAGAATTTCTTGAATGCATCCATGTGATCAACGCGCAAACGCAGTGCAACGACAATCGACCCGTCGCCGTCGCGATTGGGCAGAAAAAACAATTTCCCGTCGTATCCGACCATTGCCGGTCCCATGTGCATGTCTTTTCCCCAGCCGAAATCGGTACCAGATAGCGGCAAGTTAAGCCAACTAGTAATGCTTATGTTGGGATTTCCAAAGAAGGGTCCTTGCTCAGCTCCCACGACATGCCAATGTCTAAACTCCGACAAATCTTTCTCGTTTTTCAGGTAATGTAGACATGATTGGACAAACTCGTCATTTACCTTGGCCACCGCCTCTTTTATCTTACCGCAAGTGTAACTCAAGGATTCCGCCAGTAACTCCCCGGCGGTGGTTTTTACCGCCACTGGCAACACTGCATTGCCAAAGTAGCGCTTGGGCAGATTAGGCTTGATACGCTTGCGGATATTGACCACCACACGGAGAACAGTTTGTTGTTCGCTCTGGTGCCCCCGGGCCTTGCACGCACATCTCCACATATGTGCCGACAAAACCTCGAACGTCGTGAATGGAACATTGTTAGCAGTAAGGTTGCTGCTGTTTTTGTTAGCCATGTCCTTCAACATGTCTATCTGCCCTTTGCTTAGCTTCAACATTGCCGGAGTTGTTTCTCTCTTTCTCTCTTCCCGTTCATCAGTTTGGCCGATGATGAGTGGCGTGTTCTGTATATCCAACTTATTGAAGCTCCTCTTCGGTGATGAAATCTCAGCTTCTGGAGATGAATTCAAGAGAGTTCTGTCGAGAAAAGGCAAGTCTTGAGGTTCCTTTCCGAGTGCAACCCTCGACCAAACGGATGTGAAATAGGCCGTCGCCGTGCCGTCCACGACAATATGGGACAAGCGCAAGGCGAGGCAGATTCCGCCGCAACTGAACTTTGTAAACTGGACCAACAAAAGCGGTTGGTCCTCTATCAGCACGGACTTGTAATCTAGAGGTGGAAGAAGTCCCGTGAGGGCGGCAGTGGGACAGAAGTCTCCAAAATCATCAATTTTCGAGTCACATTCCGCCTCAACCAACTGCGCGCCAGCGGCGTTGCAGTTGAGCTCGAGGCGCTCCTTGGATGGAGATGTCCATTGGAGACGGCCAGCGAGTGGATAAAATATGGAAAGAACTTTGCTAAGAGAGCGTTTCGTGTTCTCAAACGGATTCAGCTGCAAATCCGAACGAGGTCGTCGGTACAAGAGGATTGTTGGTGTATGGGTAATAGGTTTAATATGATCCATGTGGGATACATACATGAACCCCCTTGGAGTCTCCTCCGCAGGCTTAACAGTGTATGTGCCCTTCACTGATATCACCATTTCGATCCTGTTATCTAGACACAAAAGTGGATATGCGTTTGGTTTGGTTTGCTTTGGTTTGATGCTCAAAGTCTTTGGCCTTAAAAATGCAGTAGTATTGAAAATGATCCGTTACCTAAAAAAAATAAAAATAAAAAGTATTGAAAATGATCCGTTACCTAAAAGAAAAAAATAAAAAAAATACTAGGACAGGGACAGGCGAGTTCGTGTATCACATGTACTACATCCGTTTCTTCTCTATCACACCATTTTGATTTTTGTCATTATTTACTGGGTCACTTTGACCCGGTGATTTGTGTAGTAAAACAATGCAATTTTTTGATAATTTTTTCATGGTGTTGTAGAGTAAAAGTTGCTCTATAACATGGTGAAAAAATTATCAAAAATTCGCATCATTTTGCTATCCAAATCACATGGTCAAAGTGACCCAGATACGAGTCAAAAAATCAAACCAGAGTGATAGAGAAGAAACAGATGTACTACCTCTGTCCCAGCTCTTGCCCATCATTGGGAATATTTGACTCGTATACGGGTCACTTTGACCGGGTGATTTCGATAGCAAAATAATGCGATTTTTCGATAATTTTTTCACGGTGTTATAGAGCAACTTATACTCTACAACACCATGAAAAAATTATCAAAAAATTAAATTACTTTGCTATCCGAATCACCGAGTCAAAGTGACCCAGTGAATAGTGGTAAAAGTCAAAATGATGGGGAAGAGCTGGGACAGAGTAGTACTAGTATTTATTTTGACTGTCATGACTTCTTCTTTTCCACATTTTTAGGGAACAATAATTGCAAATGAGCTGTATGTTAGGAACAATAATTGAAAATGAGCTGTATGAGAGGGATGGGCTCCAGCACCAACTCCAGCCCGCAGATCAGGACCGTTCGATCTCAAGAACGCACAAGATTTTGACACGTGTATAATTAACAAATATCTCAGCCACCACTAACCTTCTACCTCTGCCGTCCCTATCCAGACTCTTTCCTCTATGTGGATCTTTGCAACTCTCTCTCTAGCCCCTCATATCAAGTTGAAGTTATCAACACACCCAAAACATATCGTATTAAGTGAGCTCTGGCGATTAATCTCATCCATGATTACAACCCTCGCATATGCAAGAATATCAACAAGAAATTTTACTTAAATCATCAACAATTCGATGTAATATCGCAGCTTGGCAATTCATCGTTTCCCAATTAATGTTACATTATAGGGTAAAAGACACTGACCACCCTGAGTTTAGGCATAACTTCATCTCGCTACATTGTGTTTTGGAAAAAGACACTTTGCACATATTTAACGGAATATTATGTGGACACTTAACACCAATCTGTTATATTCTGTTAGAAAAGTGGGTGATTGTAATTTTTCGGACCATATTGCCCCTGTGTAGTTTTCTGAACTTTTTTTGTCCATTTTTAAAATAAAGAACACCATAAAAATCAAACCAAAAAAATCAAGAACACCAATAATGTTTGGACTTATTACCCCTTTTATCATCAAGAACATCAAGAACACCACAAGAGTTCACATTTTTTGGACCCTCAGTTACAAGCCGATTTCAAAATACAAGCTAACTCCATCAAACACATAAACAAGACACCCACCAAATCAAATCCAGAAAATTCACTCCTCAAAATTAAATCAAACCCATTTTGGGAATCAATTCTGCATCGCCACTTTTGGCATTGTCTCTCACTTCTCTGTTTCCTTCTCTATATTGTTCATCTTCCCATCATAAAACACCCTCTGCACCCCAACACTTCAAAAAACATTTCTCACCATCATCATCATAACCTCCATTCCATTCAATTTAACCTCCTTCTCCATCCCACACTCTCCACCACACCCACACTCTCCTTCTCCTTCAAACCAAAAGGGTTTGTAATTTGTTTGCATTCCAACCCCATGGAACAACCATCTTAATCCTCCCCCAATTTCGATCCAGGACCAAAGAGATCAGATTCCTCCGATGTCGACGGCGAGACCATCCCCATCTCCGTCCCACGACAATGGCACCACCACCCCCTTGCTCACAGATCAGCTTTTCCGCACCCGGGTCTTCGTCGGCGGCGCCTCCCCTAGCCTCCGCGGCAGCGCCCGCTTCCTCCGTGGTGCCAGCAGCCGCCGCATGCGTGATCCCTCCATGAGGGTCCGCGAGGCCGCGACGGGGCAGATTAAGGAGCGCCAGAGCGATTGGGCCTATTCCCGGCCGGTTGTCGTCCTCGACCTCGTCTGGAACTTCGTCTTTGTCGTCGTCGCCATGGCGGTTTTGGTGATGAGCCGATTTGAATTTCCCGCCGATTTGAATCGCCTAGTATCTAATCGACCATATGAGAGAAGAGGGCCAAAGAGATAGAAGAAGAAAAGGGGCTGAGGAAGGGTCATGAAGTCGGCGACCTGTAACCTGGTCGTCGTCTTCTTGCTTCATCTCCTCCCCCTCTATTATATTCCTTCTACCAGATCGAAGAGCCACAACTAGCCGCCGCCACAACCTCCGGACCTTCCCACAACTCGCCCAGAAGAACATGGGGCATACGGGATCTGGGTTCATCGCCCAGAAGAACGGCGACGGCGGCACAACAATAGTGGTTGGTCGGGGAAGAGAGAAGGAGAAGAAGAAGATGAAGAGGGAGGGAGGCGGCTGGCTGTGTTGGAAGGGAGAAAGAGAGGAAGAGAGATAGGATTAGGGTTAGAAATGAATGAGAAAGAGGGTAGGGTAATAAATATTTTAGGTAATTTTATAACATCTTAGGGGTAAAATAGTATTTTTTTCTCGTGCTGTTAGTTAACAATTAGTCTTCATCCAAAAAAAGGTGTAAAGTGTCTTTTTTCCAAAACACAGGGTAGTGGAGTGGAATTATGCCTAAACTCAGGGGTGGTCAGTGTCTTTTACCCTAAATTATATTGGTACGCGTTTGAATGCCTGATATTTGCACCAACGAAGTTGATTTTGTTTAAGTGACACGAAGTAAGGATTAATAATTGATGTTTCGAGGAAAAAGATATTGTGTGAAATACTTATATTTTCATCATCAAAATCTAGAGAAGATAATATACAGTCGATTCTCCATAGCAAGGAGGTCTATAGTTTCATCAAGGCTTTGTAAGTCTCCGGCGAATTACCACATCGAAGAGGACTATGGCCGCTGAAAACTGACGAATCTGGGTTTATTTCGCGATGGGCTTTCTTAGATAAATCAGAGAAAATATCTCTTGGCTTCAATTTTGGTGGTGATGAACATAAAAATCGAGAGAGAAATTGTAATAACCGACATTTCTAAGTCATGTTAGCACGTTAATAATATGTGATTATACGTTTATATATCATTTAAATTTTGACTTTTAACTCATGCAAAATAATGAGTAGCATGTTATGTGTAAATAAACTAGAGTTGAATGCATTATTTTTTATTCAAATTTCATCTTGTAAAATATGTGATAAATAATTATGTGCCTAGTTAGATTAAATGACTAGTTTCGGTGAAAGTTAATTGTTGGATGTTAAGTTGCTAATTACTAGTGCCTTTAGTGTAAATTGTAAACCAAAAATAAATTTGAATAGTTCATGAGAAGAATTGAAAATTGAATGCAATGTTTTATGTATACAAGTACTACGTGGTAGGTTTCCTATATGTATCACATACGTAGCCATAATCATGTATGCATCGAATTTATAATCGCATCAAACACAAGAGTGGTAGAATTGTTGCACC
This sequence comes from Linanthus parryae, assembly GCA_023055425.1. Taxonomy (NCBI): domain Eukaryota; kingdom Viridiplantae; phylum Streptophyta; class Magnoliopsida; order Ericales; family Polemoniaceae; genus Linanthus; species Linanthus parryae. The sequence continues at coordinate 86,894,738 of JALGPY010000004.1, read as the reverse complement.
AAATAACTCCCAAATACCCAACTTGCATGCTAGACACTTGGCCACACTCACTTACCACTTGTCATCCCTCCATACAAGTGTCAATTTGCCCTCCTTACACATGTCACTCTCCCTAGTTTCTTATGGGCATATAAAAGCCACCTAGTACATCTTTTACATCATTTTTTCTCCATATTTTCTCTCTCTAAAATTGTTTCAAGCTCTCATTTCTCTCCTCATCACCACAATCCCGATTTTATACTAGACCCTCCAAAAACATGGTCCAAACATGAGATTTTTGAAGTGAAGAAAATCCATCTTGGGTGTTAGTTTATCAAGTGGGTAGCAAGTTTTGAGCATTTTCATCAAGTGAGAAGCCCCTAGGAAGCCATTATACACCACTTCTTCATAATCCTTCTCAAGAACTTTATGAAATTAAGGAGTAAGTTCTATTTCTTTGCATCTACATCATAATCTTAGTTCTTCACACCTCAATCTTGTAATTTCATGGCAAATCTCTACTTACATGTTAAGAATTCATCATCCTCAAGACAAGAATTGAGCATGTATCATCTCATTTGTATGATAGCATAGTATATTTATGGGTGCATGTTCTTCATTCATCACAATATTCATGATTTACATACATGCATGTCAAAAGCTAAGTTTTGATAGTAGCTACTTCTTAATTTGATTAAATAAATCTCAATTCTTCTTCTCTTATACATGATTTTATTCCTTGAAAGATCATTATGTGTTTCTATGGTGAATTTATAGTTGCATGTTTTTGATTCATCACCATTTTCATGATCTAAACACATGCATGGAAGAAATTGGAAAGCAAGATCACCTAGTAGTGCAAATCATGTTTTACAACTTATATTCATGTTATGTGTTGAATTCTCTTGCATATATGCCTTAGGGGTTTTAATTGGGGCTAGAGGCATGATTTTATTTGAAAGAGTTTGAAGAAAATGAAAGAAGAAACATGAATTTTCGGACAGAAAAATCTGCTCTCGGGTAAAAGTTTTGACCCAACTTTAGAGGGTCATAACTCACTCATATGAACTCGGTTTTGGGTGTTTTTGGTACCGTTTCAAAGCTATATGTGTCTACTATCATTTCCAGTTAGTTTTATGCCAAAAGAATCTCTAGATTTTCGGTAATATTGAAAATACTAAAGTTAGGGGTGTTCATAAACCGACCGCACCGGCGAAACCGGACCGGACCGCACCAAACCGAACCGTACCTAAACCGATGGTTTAACAAATTTTTTTTCATAAAGAACGGTTTTATTATTTTAAATACCGAACCGGGCACCAACCGAACCGAGACCGAACCGGAAAAACCGAAATAAACCGCACCGCACCGAGAAAAAAAATTAATACAAATTTTAGTATTTTTCTTACTACCTCCCATGTTGTGACTCACTCATCACAGTTTGAGTTTAAGACTTTTAGGTAGTAGAAAGTAGAAACACACCATAGTTCTAATTTACTCAACAAAAAATTATTTTCTCTCCATAATGAGATAAAAGCGATGTAGGGAACCACTTTCTTTTTTAAATGATGAGCTTATCTTTGGTTTTTTTTGAATGTATTGGGTAAGTAACAAAGATATAAGTAAACCGGTCTTTTTCTATAGTTAGTTTACTTTGCGTCGAAGTTAGGAGTTAATACATGATGTAATGCATTCCAAACCGAATGGTTTAACCGGACCGAACCGGAATTTTCGGTGCGGTTTTTTATTTTCTAAGTTCAAACCGAAGGCATTTCGGTTTCAAAAATATTGAAACCGAACATTTCGGTTTAGGTGTCTCATATCCTCTAAAACCGACCGAACCGGACCGTGAACACCCCTAACTAAAGTGTGTCAAATCTGAATTTTGTTAGTTGCTTGACATATTCTATGCCATGTTTGGTAATTAATTTCTTGTACCTCCAATCCATGAAATGGTATGAAAATAAGCATGCATGTGATTTAATATGTCTATTTTATGGTATTATAATTTAGAAGTTCATAAGTTAGAAGATCACATGAAAATAAGCAATTCTTTCAAGCTAGTTTATGTAAGTGTCATGTTTTAGCTCATAATATGTGATCTTGCATTTATGTGTTGCATTAAACATCTAATGTGCATCAAATAAAGAGTATAAGGTCCATGAGTATGTGAATATAAGAAAAGTTAGTCCATGTGCATCTTAGAGATGTAGGCATGTGCTATGCTTTGATTGAATTAATGCTAAGTGATTATATGTGTGATTTGTAGCATTCTTTGCTAGTTATGTGACGGCGGAGTAGGCCGTCACGTGCATTAAGTTGATTGAAATTGGACTAAGGAATGTTAAGTAAATGGCTTAAGCTCGCAAGGTGAGTTACCCTACCTCCCGAAGTTTGTACCTAACCTCAAGTTTCTTAAAAGCTTATGTATGTTCATGTTTCCCTATTATGTATGTATGTATGATTTCGAATCAAGTGAACGTTTTATGCCCATGGATGCTAAGAAAGATAACGAACGTTTCATAAGATAAAATACGGTTTTCAGAAAGTCCACGGTTACCGTAGTGAAACCCCCTGTCGGGTATAGGCAGGCTACGACCCTTTTTCCGGGGCAATATAAGCAGGCAACGCGTCGCCTCACGAGCCTTCGCGATGGACATGTCCCTACGTTATGTTAAGTCACGAAGGCTACACGGGCCATAAGATAAGAAAATAAGCAAGCATTTTCAAGTATGTTAAGGTCTCCACGTGAGACAAAGCAAGGTTCCTACTTGGAACAATACGATTTCTCACGACTCACGTTATGCTTTACGTTATGCTTTTTTACAAGTTATGTTTTATGATTTTCATGATCTTTCAAGCTCCACAAGTATATGTATGTATGAATATGCCTTATGTTCATGATGCTCCATGGGAAAATTAGTCCTTTTTGGTTTTCCAAACCTACGGAGGGGCGTAGATGTAACTCACTGAGCTAGTTGAGCTCACCCTTTTACATTACTTTTTTTCAGGTTTTAAGAACACGTAAGAAGCAATAAGTAGCAAGGATTTAAGTTCATATGTGGATGCATGCTTGTTGATGCTTATGTGCCTAGATGTTCTATGCAAGTCGGCTTGGAGCTAGATGTATATTGTGAAATACATGTCCATTATTTTTTTAAGTATGTAAGAGTTGAATGATTATGTATTTAAGACTTTATTTGAGCCCTTGTATGATACCTAGAACCTTTCCCGAGTTATGCTCTGCTTACGAAACGAGTCGAGATGGCTAAATAATATTAATTTTTATGTTCCAACTTTCTTTTCTTTACAAGTCGAATTGTTTATCATGACGACCCCAAGTATTTTTTATTTACGCTTCCGCAAAGCTTTTCGATTTTAGAAACTTTTATCACGACTTTTATAAATTACTCGTTTAGCCTCTCGACGAGTCAAGGCCGCACCGGCATGTCGCGCCCTCCTCCCGTTAACGCAAAGTTTTATTAATCGCTAATCGGGGTCGGCGGGAGGGGGATGTGACAGAAATTAGATTGAAGAGTCTATTGCCGATTGGAGAGACCCCAGAAGTTGCATAGGGTTTAAGAGAGAGAAAGAAGACAAGCAGAGTGGTGGAGAAAGAATGACTTGTTCGTGATTGAGACATTGGTTAATTTGAGACGTGCCAAAATCTTGTTAGTCTTGAGATCGGACGGTCCAAATCTGCGGGCTGGAGTTGCTGCACGCTGGAGAAGATCTGGACACGGCACGGAGGGCTTCGTCCCACATCTCCGCAATTTTAGGTATGATAATCTTAGCATATCACACTAACTTAACTATTGTCCAATATTGAATGTATTAGGGATTACCCGGGCCCGATGGCACTATCCAAAAAACAGGGTGTTATGAGGGTTTTTTTTTTTTTTTTTTTTTTTTTTTTTTTTTTTTTGAGGAAGAAAATTTTCATTAAACTGGTATAGTCATATTACAGTAAATCACTCATTCCGGGATTGAGCCAATCCAAACTATCGGATTTTCTAAAGCTAGTCCATACTTCGCTTATCGATGGGCCTGTGTGTTTGTTCGCCTTGAGCACCAACTGCACTTTGCATCGTGAAAGCGCCTCATCAAATTCTTACAATCTAACAAAATTTAACCAAGCTGAATTCGATCCGACATTAGTTCCTTCAGGGTGTTCTGAGTTTAAAGCAAGCGCGTACATGCGTGTTCTACTGATAGCGACGGGTATGAGGTATCTTGTCTCGGCTTTGTCTGTTCTTCTCCCCGAACTGAGAGAGACGAAGTGTGAGAGGGGGAAGAACGTTGACAGTTTATTGGAGTTCGTGGGTTCGCTGATGAGGTCATGAGTTTTTGTTTTTTTTTAAATGTCATTTATTAAAGTAGGTGAGATCCAAGGTTGGGGTTGATTTAATTTAAAGGCTGAAAAACCATTATGTTGTTTTATAGAATTGATAAATGATCAAAAAATATTGAATGCATAAATATATGGGTAAAAGACATTTTGCACCCTCGTTAAATGGGTTATATACAAAAACCACCCTGTTGTTCGGGGATATACAAAAACCACCCCTGTCAGTGACGGGCGTTAGACAAATACCACCCTTCTGTTAATTATAGTTGAGAGGAGGTGCAATCTGACCATTTTTATGACAATTTTGCCCTTATTTATGTTTTTGTGTTTATTTGTTATTGTTCTTGGTGTTCTTAGTCACCACCTCAGCCACCACCACCACCACCACCTCCGCCACCACCACTGAAAAGAATAGATATATTTTTTTGAATCATAAGAACCAAATTCATACACTGAAATTGAGTCCTCAACTTCAACTCTTATCTCCTCTTTCCTCCCACCCGGGAGATCGAATGTGTAATTGACAACATATAAAAACAGATTCGAGAACTGAGGTAAAAGAGAGAAAGAAGAAGAAATACTCAACAAGGATATCACAAATCTAACTCAGATAACTTAGTATATGCAAACTCTCAGATTTGTAATAAGAAATTCAAATCGTAATGGAGTCAAATCTCAAAAACAAAATAGGGGTAACTGACTAAACAACCTTCAACCTCCATCACACCATCCAGAAACTTAAATCGAGAACCCCCAAAATCAGAAACTTAAAATTCAAACAGAAACTACACCCCAAAATCGAGCCCACACCTCGAAAGGACCCAATCGAAGTTGATGGAGTCGTAAAAGAAGAGAGAAATACGAGCCTCGACACTTCCAACTGCTCATCCTTCGTGGCCGCCGAAAATCATTCTTCAAAGCCGCCGTAAACACCGGTTAACGAGGCCACCCAGAAGCCGATTGAAACCCACCACAACACCGCCGTCGCACACACCGCCCACCGCCGTCGCACACACCGCCCACCGTCGCACACGTTGCCAACCACCAACGTCGCCAAAATCCGATCTACTTCGCCTGCCAAAATCCGATCTGCTTCGCCTCTCTGTAAGAAGGTTGCAGTTCTTTGATTTCGGATCTGACGATGGCCTAAGTGAATGGTCGAGGGAGACAAGAAGGAGGCTAGATTTGAACCACCGACCTCTCACTCCAACTTCGATCATCAAATCCCATAGGTGGCTCGGCTTGGTCTAGTTGTCCGACGGGGAGAGAGAGAGAGGGACGGAGGGGCTCTGGTGTTGGTGGGTGTTGTTGTTGTGGCGTGAGAAGATGGAGAAGAAGTAAGAGAAGAGAGAGAGGAAGAGATAAGGTTGGTTTAGAGGGTTAGGAAATGGGGGAAAGGGAAGGAAATTGTATTTATAGTGGTTACTTTCTTAAAAAATTAAGGGTATTTTTGTCTTTTAACCCCTCCTTTAGTACGCCGTTAGCATTTAACGGAGACAGGGGTAGTTTTTGTATATCCCCGAACAACATGGTTTTTTTTTTATATAACCCATTTAACGACGGTGCATTTTGTCTTTTACCCTAAATATATTTATCTAATCAAGAAAGAGGTGACATGTTAACGTGTTAGGCCAACTCTAGTTTATTTGATGCCCTAAGCAAATCGTTTGATTTCCTTTATAATATTTCAAAACAAACTAGGTCTACCGCACCCGCGTTGCGCGCAGTGTGGCAGTGAACAAAGCTGGTAATCGATCCTCGTTCATTGTTAACATTTGTATATCCCGTACCACTCAGACAATTCTTTCACTCGTGCATCATTGATATCATAGAAAAACATCGTGGAAACCGTCGTCTTCAATGAGCAGTCTGAACATAAGATAAACACAAAAACAACATGCAAATTTAGCTCATAAAGCCTTTCATCCACTGCCAGTTTGTACAACACTATAAGTGTAAACATATCATACCCAGGTACTTTGTAGCAGCAACATTAGTGAAGATGACCACTGGTTCAAGACTTGCAAAGTTGGCCAATTTGTCTGCATCAACTATCGTTTGATCATCCCAAGCAGATAAACACATAGGAGATAGACTGCACATCACATCATGCCTAAACTTTTGAAATGAATCTGACGTAAAATTGACTCCCATGGAAACATATTAGATTAGAAGAATTCTATGGAAACCTTACGGCTCATCCACAACGATGATGTCACGAACTCGTGCACGAGTTGATGAATCCTTCCGAGGTATTGTCTTGTTTGACATGACAGAAACAAAAATCGCTGCTACATCTGCATATGCATATAAACGCTGCGTTAGTTTTCTTCCATACATGGGGAAAAGGGTATCGCACGAGTAAGACAATAGTAAGGAGGCATTTACCAAATTTATCACACTGGTCTTCAATCGCTCGCACTTGTGCAAGAGTTTTAAATCAACACTTACTACTGCTCTGCTTCTTCTTCAACCTCTTCTATAGCAGTGACTTTAAGATTTTCATCAAGAACCAGGACGAAATCATTATCAACATAACGATATTGAGGGTTGACGCATTTGACGACACCATCACTAAACCAATAGGAACATTGCGGACGAAGTTTTTTCTTTATCAAAACTTGGTATGTTCGCCTGAAATGTTGTTGCTTGCATCTTTTTACCCTAAAATAATGTCATCTTATAAATTTCAATGCCCGAATATAATACAACCAAAGATTCACAACAAAATAACAGCCATTTTTAAGAATATCATCAAACCTCACTATCAGAAAGGATGTATCACTGATACTTTGTATCCCCATATCGACCTCTGAGGATGCGAGACTTTTCTAGTACACGGACTTCAGCTGCCCCGTCTCGTGTTTCATCTGTCAACCCCTACATTGTCATTATTTATCTTTTTTGAACTCCCCTCCATGCAAATTCCCCGCGACAGGAAGAAGCCTGCCAATGAGTTTTATGTTTTCTCTTCATCTCTTGTCCCAGTGAATGATCTTCCAACCTTATACACAAATAACCCCACAAAAGAACTACTACTGATTCAATTCAAAACAGTAAAAACCCTAAGCTATTCAGAACCGAGAGAAGGAAGACACCGAAAGAAGCTTACTGGTAGACAACCGACCAAAGCACCGAGAACCCTAATCCCGAATGTAATGGCAAATTCATCCACAAAGATCCCAGCTTACGGAGGCAGTCAGACGAAGAAACCTGCAAAACTTAAGCAAACCCAGAGCGGAATCAGTGAATCACATTGAGATTCATCAACAAACTGAGAGTGGGGAGATTTGGCGGGTACAAAGAGAGGGTGCGAGAAACCCAAATTCATTACCAACAGAAACCCAACAGCAACGACGAAGGGAAAATTGGGAGGACAGAATTGGGGAAGCGGCGGAGGTACATTGGTAGGGTTTATGATACCAAGGGAGTGTACGGGGCCGAAGGCCACAAGTTGGAGGCTGAAACACTCGATATGCACACTGATGTTGTGTTCAAGGGTTAGCTGAGCTCGAGAAGAATACAATTAATACGAAGAAATGCAAGTGAATGTATAAAATGAAACTACATGCAAAACCATTATACCTTATACTTGCTAACTTCACTGCTGTCTGCCTTCGAATCACCTTTTTATAAAAATACCTATCCGATGTTATACTGATGCATAGAAGCCCCCAAATAACATCAGAACCATTCAAATAAGAATAGCATCAGATCGTAAAAATAGAACGAATAAATCAACAACAACTTCTCTGGAACACTCAGAAATCGGAGTATAGCATGAAAATAACATCAGATTCAACCAAATGAGACAGTACACAAATCTAGATCGGACAAAACAGAACCGAACAAATCAGACTCAGTAACCTAGTAAATCATAACAAAAATGATGGCTGCCATAGTACTAACGAATGGGTATGCTCGTGACCAAAGTTAAAACCTTAGGTGTGGCGTTTACGTGTTGGTTAAGAATTATAAATGAAGTTATGGCCTAGTGCACAGAAATGAAATTCTCAATCAATATAAATTCTTATGTTCTAAACCTTGACGTAGTTTTTAGTATTTCATTCTCCACTCATTACTAATCTTTTACTCCATTGTCCTACCTTGTAATCGAATGAAACCCCGTACTTTTATTCGATATATGAATTCACCTTATTCAACCAATTACAAATGCTTCAAAATTCTACTGATATGTCCGTGTATTAAAACAAAGAAAACACGATTAAAAACCATTACAACAATAAAACGGAAGCAGTTTAAAGTAACATCATGAATTTACTGATCCAAGCAAAATAACGATTAAATTAGGTATGATGAGACCATGTCATATCAGGGAGCAATATAAACTGTCAAAAGCATAGAGCCATACCATTGATGATGCAAAAATATTGATAATGGAAGTACATTCAGCAGCTCATCCAAGTTTTCATTACATACAGTGAGTTGAAGTGGAGCGGGGTAGTACTACTTATCTACTTTTTCGTTGCCGGTGGTTTTACGCTACCAGTTTTGATTTTTTCTTTTCCGGTCTTTTCTTCTCGAATGTTTGTCTGAAATGGGCATTTTATGTGGTGATTTCTATTCGGTAGGTGATGAGGGATGTTGCCAAACTACATGTTTAACCTTCTAATCTACATACGAACAGCCTTATTCTTGGACCAACAGTAAAATGCTATCGTCGCATAGACATAAGTCAATTTGAGGAACAATTAGCAGTTTGTTAATCAGATGCACCAAATTACCCCAAAAATAACCCGTCAAACACTACTGGTACCAGTTTATCAAATTTGATCAAAATATAAGCATGACACATTTGATCATGAAGGAATGGAAATGCAGATCAGTGCTCTAATCAAAATAACCCGTCAAACACTACTGGTACCGGTTTATCAAATTATTTAGCTATTTTCGTTTCGGTTGTAGGACCAAACTCATGGAACCAAATCATCCTTCTATTCTTGTTTCTTCAACAACATAATTTAGGAAAAAATATTCTCAATCCTGGTCTATATAATCATACCAAATCGAAATCACCAGATCAGCAAGAGAAATATAAAGTCCAGATTGAGTTTGGAAAAGGAAAAACCAGTCGGTAGAGTTTCTTATTGCTGTGAAATCTCCAGTTCTCCAAGGTAAAACCCTAGGAGTAACTTTATATGTTTTGACAGAACGAAACAATCACTTGCAAGAATTAGCCTTCCCGGGAAAGCAGAAATCGGAAACAAAAATTCAGTGGTAGGCCAGGCTCAGATCTATAACCGGAACCGCAATGTATGGTGTGTTTTCTACTGTTATAGCTGCAAGATGGAAATTTTGCCTTGCCATGAACAGAAGAAACCATTTCGTGAAATATTCAGTTCCGACATGTATATCCTCGCTGCCTTTTGCAATACATTCCAACAATATTCATGATATTAGGAAGGGGTGGGGTGGGGTGCTCATCCCCGGGAACCACAACTTGGTTAACTTTATATGTTTTGACAACATAAAACAATCACTTGCAAGAATTAGCCTTCCCCGGAAGGCGCAACTCGGAAACGAAAATTCAGTGGTTGGCCAGGCTCAGATATATAACCGGAACCGCAATGTCTGGTGTTTTTTCTACTGTTATAGCTGCAAGATGGAAATTTTGCCCTGCAAGGATGCAAGTCGGAAAATCGTCGTCTGAATTGCAACCATAGAAATTTATCATCATTGCCTCCCAGCCACTGGCTAACCCAAACACAATTGAACCAAATGACAGTTTGGGAAACAGATAAACTGACCAAAATAACCTTATACCTTAGCACACACAAACATGGCACCGAGAGACAAATTAGTAATTTGCGAACACTAACAAATGAGCAGTAGATCCAGATGTTACTCTGACCAAAATACCCTTGAACCTCAACACAGAAACATGGCACCGAGGGACGAACCCCGGCTAGTAAACTGTCCTCTAGGTGTATGGGTTGCAGAAGTGTATATCCCAGCTCTTGTTGATGATAAACCAGTGATTGGATGAACCTGTCAAATAAGAGACAGAAAAGGGAGTGTAAATGCAAATACAGGTCAAAATAAATCAAAATTCTTACTTGTTTTACAGATAATCGACATACAGTGTTTAGTCTTCTATCTATGCTCCCATGTGAGGTCCTCGTCTTCCAGCTGAAAATGGTTGCTGCATAGATGCAGCAACAGACTGAGGCTGCAGACCTTGTGGTGTGCCCCCATATGCTATGGGACCTAACTGGGCTATTTTCTCTCTTCCGAGCTAATGCTGTTGGACTGGATAGATCATGAAGAGGCTGGGGTGTTTGGACTGGATAGATCATGAAGAGGCTGGGGTGTTTCGAGGCCAGCGCCATGGAGTGCACCTTCTTGTCGCCACTCTCTAGTCATAACAAAATGCATTGCAAATGTAAGCCATATCTCATGGAAATGCATATATCTCATATCTAATATGATTTTTTGCAAAACCAATATATGTTCAGACCTTATACTGCGTTTGATGTCATCAGCATTGACCCTAGTTAATACCTCCCTGTCCTCGTCATCTGACACTCTAAGCTCTTTTCTAAGTTCTGTAATTAAACCTTCTTTTTCATGCCAATTGTAGTAACAAAAGTCATAAAACATGGGTACATTTGTTAGGGACAACATTAGAACAGAGGTACACGTAAATTGGATTAGGATTATGAAGCACAACAACAGTATTTCACAATAAACCAATTAATGCTCTGCCACAGAGACAATATTAACTTATAAATGCAAATAAAATCAGCCTCAGTAAAAAAAATTATTCTCATTGCGTCTGATAATTTATGTTACCAAACCAAATATCCATATATAGGGTGAAACTACCCCTACAAGAAACTACAGGGGTAGTAACTGCGCAGTTTCCGCCAACCTTTTCTGCGATTTTCTTGTTCAAATAAAAAATCCACGGTCGAAGTTCCCAGTATTACTACTATATTTGTTTTAAAAAGCTATCATCTACTTCTACAGCCAAGAAAATATTATTTCTTAATCAAAACCTGGGGGAAAGCATAAAACTAAATGTTCTCATCATTCGTTTTTTTCCTAGAATCATTCTGCCTTGTTATTAATGAAGTCCGGATTATGTTAGGCTCCAGTAACATTAATGTATTAAACTCTCAAGTATACTCAAAAGTGTAAGTGGAGACAAAGTATGCATGAGCTACAATAGACGATAATTCCAAGGTACAATCTAGATTATCAACATTGAACCTAGACACCATAATGGACCAAATGAAGAAATTAGAAACCTAATCGTGGTGATTTTATACATCATTTCAGCTACTCATTTTGGTACGTACGACACTCTGCAAGCACTGAGGCAAATATTTTCATCCAATTTAGGAGTTCTTGCAGTGTAATTGTTCCTAAAGCCAACATGTTCTTGAGGTTTATGACTTTATCAAAGCGTACGTACAGAATTCGGGTACTTACAAATCTTCAGAGGTTTGACAAAGCTTCCAGGAGCCTCTTATGAGTTCTTACTTATCCCCCCTCTCTGCATAGTACCTTCGATGCTCCACCACCGTATTCTTTTCCTCTCTCTACTCGATCTGTGGCGCTCTCGTTCATGGTAGGCATAGAACTGAACCCAAACCAAAGTTGATTAGGAGGAGGTTTTAACTTCAAATGCAGTGCTTCTCGAAGGGATGCCACCCTTATTGCCATTGCAGGAGGCACCTTTTCAGAAGAAGGAAAATGAAGTCCAAATACCTGCACATGTGAAGATGATAAGAGCTTCTGTGACATGTAACAGCTTCGTAATGCCAACTTAATGACATATAAAACAACTCTTGTATGAGCTACAAACAGAATATCGACAAATATGGTGGTAGAAGTTTATCTCACATTTCCTTCGTCTTATCGACCAGCAATGCACATGAACATGGAAATGCATATGGTAACTCAAGCAACACAGCATATGGCAGTACCGCACAAAACATCTCTTCCTACAGCTGATTCTGCAGTTTTTCATTTCTCCTCTCAGCAGATACCACCTCCACATCTCCTTCAAAATTATTAATCTGAATAACCTGCAGTAGATGGAGCAAATAGTAAGGAACTTTTTGAGGTATGACGCAAGTTGCATTCTTTAAGCAGTCATCTTCCTGAGTCCCTAATCATGTTATTTAAAAAGAATGATAAGGCAGAAATAGAAATAACAAAGAATAATACAACACAGTCGGTCAATTTTCAAGAAAATAAACAGAATAGGTGTAAAACAAATACATGGCATACCCCGCTTATTTCTTCATAGACACCGGAGTTGAAACATGTTTCCCTGAATTTGAAAATTATAGTCATTTGTCACCAACAATAATTCTACTAACGCCTCTGTTCATATCTCGTAGTTTTCCTGAAACGGATACCCAACAACATATAAATATGCATGCCACTGCACAGATCGCATATGTCAAACACAGTGTGTTCGCCTGAAGATTTATCCTAGCATCTTATAAGGTAAACGAATGGGATCCTAGGAGGAACAACCTGTGTTTATATTGGGTCCAAATGAACATCAGCGCACAGAGTATAAGCGGGAAAAAAGAATAACTACTTCTGTTGAAACTCAGGGAATTATACCATCAATTCCGGTCAATAAAGGGTTAGTCCAAATTAACACTGCTACTAAACACCAATTATGAATGCTTCCTATTTTAAGATTCACATAAAGAAGAAGACATGAAAAAGCCATCCGTTGAGAAAGCATACTAGAAGTCAACTTCAACGACAATTACCATATCAGAAACCAAAAATTGAACTTCACCTAAAACAAAGGAAAATTTACGACGTAATATTCACTCATATCTTTAAGTTAAAAATGGTTTCAAATTGACAAGCAGTACAAGAAAAGAAACATGATGTGAAACCGAATGAACAAATAAAGCCAATGTTTCAGTACCACTCGAGTAATTTCCTGTAAGTTATTCACCATCTCAATTGTTGTCTCAAATGTGCATTGCTGAAACGACGAGAAACATGTCCTTTAACAATTATCTGTCCCAGTTCTCTCTATCAGTTTATTTTCATCACCATCCTGTGAGAACATCCTAGTGGCGATGGAATTGATTTTTTTGGTTGATTATTTCTAGCTATGGCTTTTACCAGCAAACCAACACGTGTGCTTACATTTCCATTTCCTGAGTCAATTCCTCTGGAGAATTTTTCATTTGTCAAAGCAGCCAAATCGAATTCAACATATAGATTAATAAGATCCCTCAAAGCTACAAGTTAAAGAGAGGAAGTATTGGGCTACTTGCAAGTACCTCAGAAAATACTTGGAAGTATTTTCATGGCTCTCCTCTTATGTCGCAATCGGAGAAGCCCACCTCGTCATCATTTAATTCGGATCCTGAAGAACCACACGCAAAAGAGGCTCATATATGTATGCAATCAGACTGCACTGACACCACCATGGTTGCCAGAGGGAGAGATAAGAATCTCTCCCAATTGCCCCGCCAAGATAAGGGTCGAATCCTCATAATCATACCTCACGAAGATAATCTTCTCTAGTAGACCAACCAGCTCTGCCCAATTAACGGTACTGGAAAAAAAAACATCAAGAGGATTAGATTCCAACCCCAACAGAAAACAACATAGATGGAAAGAATAAAAGTTGTAAATGCAGCACAATCAGATTCAGGAACCATGACTTGGACTGTGTAATATCATGTTGAGATGTGCTGAAAACTATAGAATGAGCCAAGAGTTCAGAATTTACCTTGATGAATCCGATTTCCTTAGAGTTGCTGCGGAAACACTGTCTGCACCACATGAGCCCGTATATCCTGATCAATCCATGGGGATTTCCGCACACACGGCTGCATAAATATAATATTAGTCACCCATTGACGGAGAAGATTCAAGACAAACTCAAGAAGCATTCTGCTAATAAACATACTGTCTTACAAAAAAAAATTTCATCATTTCCACTACACAACATCCAAAAGACAACTCAGTTACAAAGAAAACAGTAACTACTTTGTTAGACAGACAACATATAATAAACCAAATCGATCAATCTCAGAAAGAGATAATCCTGTCAGAAATTGTCATTGGAAAGCATGGAAGAGCAAAATTTAAAAACCTCCTTTTAGATGAACCACAGTTAGTCAGATGTTAAGTGTCCACGAATCACAGTAAGTGGACATGTACCTACCTATAACTCATTCTCGAATCACAGTTAGTCAGATCAAGTATCCAAGAGCAGAATCCAGATCACTCATATAAGCATTTTCAAACCTATTGGATAATTATAACACTTCAGATAACATACGTCCATTTCAGAGTTCGAATCCACTTCACAAGTTTAATACATTGACTAATTTGAATTTTCAAATGCAAACCAGTCCAGTCATGACGCCTAGCTAAGCCAGACACCTAGACCTGAAGAAGACAAATTGTAAAACAACACCTCATCAATGGGTTGGATATGGAATCCTGAAATTTGACACAAGCGTGCGGTGAAGGTGTAATTTTCCAATTTAGAGGCGGTGAAGGTGACTTTGAATCAAACTTGAGGAGGCAAGAGGTCTTTTACTCTTCTAATAATATATGTATCACCAGATTCGGTCCAGTGTTTTGACATGCCGTTATTCATAAGTTACACTTGTCAAAATGAAGAGGTTTATCAATTAACTAGGGGATTACCCGTGCCCGAGGGCACTATCCCAATCAAAAAATCAAAAAAATATAATAAGACATAGGATGAAAATATGCATCCACACATATACTTGTCGAAATATTAACTCTTGCAAAAAAGAAAAATGAGGAATTTTAATTTGCTCAACCATTACAAAAATGGTGGAAGTTAAAGATGTGTGGAGAAAGTGGGAAGAAGTTACAAAAAGTGATGGGTGGTAGGTGAGATCTAGGGCTGGGGTTGATTCAATCTAACGGTTGAAATAAAGTCAACCGTTCTAATTTATAGAATAGATAATTCAGAAGGTAGACCTGGATTCCACGACACACAAGCAACCAATATGCAGAATTGACAACTCTCCTCATAAACCATATATCATGTGAATTATCAATTAATAATTAAGAAAATACTCGCAACCTGAAATTACAGTTGCTACTTGTCGCAATGATGTTTGAATCTAGAAACGGTTACCATTACCGCCTCCAACCTACAACAACTGCAACCAGTACACCAAAGCCACTAATACACCATTAAGAGTCACCATCACCTCCATCTTAGACCTAAACCAGCCCTACTATAGACCAAACAATCATCAATTACCAGTTCACAACCAAGCCTCTGCCTATCATCAATTACCAGTCCAACACATTCAAAAAACATGCACTCGAAGTCAAATCGAGAAGAGAGGCGTACCTTCAAAGCGGGGAAACAGTGGTTTGTAGATCGAATCCTGCACAGTCAGATCCATCCCACACACGGTGAGACTCTACCCACATCCGCCATTACCACTACCTCGGAAGCCAAAGCTAGAAAACACGACCAAACAACCATCTCATGTAGACCAACTTCTCCTAAACACCCTTCGACCTCAGCCCAGCCACACACACAGCCACAGAGGACAACAACGTCATTTACAATCAAGACCAATGAACAGTGACAACCCAACGAAATTCACCAAAATACCCTCACACCAAAGAGCGCCTACCCGGAAGCGAGGGACAGACCGGGAATTACCGAACAGCGCTATTTATTGGGCAAAAGACCAAAACACCCTCAATTTAACCCTCCACGCAACTCAGCGAGGGGTAAATACGTCATATCCCCGAAAACACCCCACTAACACTACAGGAAATGACGAAATTACCCCCCAAACTCAACAAAAAAACACGCCAGAAGAAGGACCTCCACGTCATTTCCGAACCCAGCTGAGTGAACAGTAGCCCGACGTGATTTCATTTTAGTAAAGGTGGCAGGATTCTCGTCTACTGGCATGAATAGTTAAACTACACAAGACAATCACATTACTTATCATCATATTTAAGATGAAATTCTTGAACTTTTCCATATGCAACGTGCTCCCAACTAGTTTAAATATAAATATATTAAAAATCAATGCGATAAACATCTTACATAAATAACATTTTTTAGCAAATATGTTCATAAATAGGATTTTAAACTAGCATTTAGCAAAGCAAGAGATGAAGACAAACGTGATAAATCACTGCAAGCCATTTTGTGACTATGTTTTCTGACGGTTCGACGGTGTACTGCTATGGTAAGCAGATCATAATCTATGAAAACAAAATTATCAAATATATATTCCAATTGATCATCATGACGTCCAAAATCAGAGTACTTCCTTCATCCTTCACATGAAACAGTGTTGCATGTTGATTATAAATGGAATTTATAAAATTATGCTCCCATCATTTTCGCAGCTTATCAAGGCATGACGCTTAAAATATTATGGCATGTTGATGTTACAATGACGAAAACACTGGGTACTCGAAATTCAAGAGCAAATGTGGATGCACGTATGAGGTAAAAAAATTTATTCTTAGGAGCAACCTGAATTAATAAAGATGGACTTCAAGAAAATTTGATACGATGTAGCGTTTGGGAGGAGACGGGGTATGGAGTTTGATATTCTAAGGGGGTATTTTCCTCAACCTCCTAGCATCCTCATATGCTCCATCTTCTTATCTGAGCTTATACCATCTATTAGGTGGTATAAAAATTTGTTCATAAAAACCTTCATCAGCATAAGGAAGATAAGTTATCCCCTTCCTTATTCGGCACCCAAAGGGGATAACTTATCTTATCCACCCCCTTATCCGCTACCCAAACATGGCCTTAGGGTATATGAAATAAACTTAGAGATGAATTAAAAACATCGAAAAATAAATACACATTTCTTGTGCGTTTTTTAAAGTGATAGTATATCATAAGTAATAATGACTTTTTGTATCACTATAGTTTAATAAAATAGTACATACCGTCACACCTTTAAGTATAGAAATTAAACATAATATCTATTTATAACAAAAGAAATGGATCTTATGAAATAGCCTAGAAAATTATATACCAAAAAGTTAGTAGTTAAGGTCAGCGTGAAGTCTGAAATCTCGCCACACAGACATATAATTAGCCTGAAATCTAGCACATGGACAACGGCATAATTGTAGACAAAAAACATGGTCGTTGTGACCGTATGAATTGAAGTCTCTACATATAATAAGTCTGAAATCTAGAACATGTACAATGGTGTTGTGACCCTATGACTTGAAGTCTGTACATTCCCTAAATGTAGAGTCAATGTTTTAATATTGTGAAACATCTCTCTGTGACTAGGTGATTATAAAGGCTGTAATTGAACATGTTATGAAACATGCTGAGGGATGTGAGTGATGTAGATATGATTTTTCCCTCCCACAAAATGAGATGAAATATCCATGGCCACTCGATAAGTGAGACTTAGAAAAATGGATGGATGTGCTCAAATGAATCAATATAAGATATTGATATCATTTGTCTGTCTATAACTCCTTAGAAAAATCGAGAAATTAATGTGACACTCCATGTCTTGCGTATAATCTGGATAAATGAACAGAGGAATTATACAACATAGTAACATTGGTCATAGAGATTAGTCAGGTTACTCGCATTCCTATTAGTTGAGTAGCACTGATGTATTCCTAGATACCGCTCAATATTTCTAATTGTTACTACCAACGTAATTAGGAACCTATATGTTCACACGCAAGAATGGATCAAACTGAAATTATTTGGTCATTCGTTGAACTAACAGCAATTACGGATTTCAGACTTAAGTGCAAACTAATTCAAACTATTAAGTTTGATGTGCAAATCGAATTCTCTCATCCCTGTAAATACCCTTGTATGGCTAGGGTTTGATTACGTTTTCAACACTATTCGTATTCGATACAGCATAGCTAGGGTTTGAAAGGAGGTCTTGCCGATTTTGTGAGACAAAATCGCTCATCTTCCTCAGCATGCTAGCACTGGCGAAGAGGGAGTCCAGCGCAGATATGTTCCTGTGGATACTGTAGAGACGCTGCATCTTTATGAACATTGAATTATGCTCATTCACATGAAATCCTTAATGGGTTTTAGGCAGTTTTTTAAATTTCAACCGCGTTTGATTGCCCAGAACCCAATAAGCACATAGTTAGGTCTTTCCAAAATAGTCATTACAGGCTTAGAAACATCATATCAATCCATCATGACAAGTCACAAACCAAACAACATAGCAAGGATCAAGAACACGGGTAAAGTAACCCTAAAATACCAAGAGCCAGTAACTAGCCATCCGAATTTCACAAAACAGAGTGCGGAAACGAAATTAAGGGGTCGAAAAACCTTAGGAACCGAAGTGTTCAAGTTGAAATCCGGGAAAGTCGGGCTGAAAAATGGCAAGTCAAAGTTTGCTGACCGGAACAGAACACACTAGATAGTAGGGAACGAAACAGGAGCGCTAACGGGTCGAGGAAACAACTCCGGAAGCCGATTCTAAGCTTTTGCGCAGATAGTAGCTCCGCAAACCCAATGGATGTCGATTCCAAGCCGCTCATTAGACGCCTGACACAAAAGTCGTAGCTGGAAACAACTCAAGCAGAGCCATACGCACGGAATGGAGCCGAGAAATTCCTAGCGCGTGACTGGCGAGCGAAGACGCAACAGCTTTGGGAGGAAGCATTAATGCATTTTCCCCTGTAAAAAGTTATCATTCAAACAAACGTTGTTAAGTTATAAAAAATACTACTATAGTAGTAGTAGCTCCCTGGTATCACTACTCCATTACAGTTATAGCAATAATCACCCACTAATAATCAATTTAATCCAGTACACCAAATACTCTCTCCGTGCCTTCCATTTCTTCAAACTTTCCTTTTTGAACGTTCCTCCAGTTTCTTCAATCTTTCTAAAACACGAAACTTTTGACAACAAAAATACCATCTTGAAAAAACACCCATCCATTTTTATTTGGGCTTAATCTAATTAATTAAGCCCAATTGGACTGATGGGATAATTAAGCTGCCCATACCTTAACGTACCCAAACCCAAAATACAACCCTAATCTACCCCAACCCACCTCCAACAGAACACATCTCACAGCCACCCATCTCCCTCTTCCTATCCGGTTCTTCCATTTCTCCTTCCCTTCCATCTCCCGTTCTTCAATCTCTTCCATTTCCCTCTCCCTCTCCATCTCCGAGAGCAAAGAACAGTTGCTTCACGACGCCCCCACCGTCGCTGAAGGAACCACCGACACAGCCACCGCCACGGAATTCGCCACCGTCACCTTAGTTTGTAACTCCTCTCCCTCTCTCTCTCTCTCTCAAGCATCAACTCCTTCCCTCTCTCCATCTCTCCTCTCATATCCTACACTATCAAATCCTTTCATCCACTCTCAAATCTTCAGATTTGTATTTTTGTTGGTGTGCTAGTTGCAGATCTGGACATGTGGGAAGAAAATGGATTGGGTTCAAGAGATTCAGATCAGTAGATGGATATGTAGATTGCAATGGATATGGAGGTGGCTGTGTAGAGATTAGATGGTTATTTATTTTTCTCATACTATTATTTTTTTATATATTGTAAATTGGTGATAAACTACAGATTCGTTCTTGGTTGTGTTGCACAATTACTAGAGAGAGAAGGAGAGAGGAATAGTGAAGGGACCGTGCAATTAGTCAAATGAAGGGACTATGAAATTAGTGAAATGATGAGGGGCAAAGTAGTCTGGGTTTCTTAACTTTCGTGCCTCTAGTTTTTGTGAAGGAACTGGAGGAACAGAGGGAGTATTTTCTATCACAGACTCTCTCTCTCTCCCTCTATGAGTGTTGGGAGTTCCAGTTTTGTGCTTAGTTTTCTAAATTACCATTCACAAATTGACGCATTCATAAACGCGAACAGTCAGATGCTAGACAAATTAAGGTTGCGGCGGAGGATGCCGTGACCCCTGCGAAGTTCGAAAATTTTGACTTGCACCCCATAATATTTGTACTATTTATATAAATATTTTACATTTTGGCCCTACAAAATTAAAGTTTTAGTATTCTTCATTTATAATGTAAATATGCAGTTGGCTCCTACTCGATAAGAATATTGCTCCCCCGCCACCACTGCGAACAATTGTGACTATTTGAACTTTAATTGAGTTTAAACCTCAACACTTGTGACTATTTGTTTCATCCGTTCAAGTAGGCATCTTTACTACATCCGAATAGTTGTGACCATCATATTGAAATTAATGATAAACATTTATGACTATTCAGTTTGTGTTTTTTCGAATGTGTACCTTCGCCAATATAAAATAGAGTCTTGAGTACTAAAATTTTCATTCAATTTTGCCAACCCTCCCCCCCCCCCCCCCCCCCCGGTTTTCTTCCAATATGTTATCTTTGGAGAATTTGGTGATCTTTTTTAGACTACAGCCTCAGAAGGTTTAACCAGACCGCACCATCAGACTTAAGTGGAGAAATAAGAAATTACCATTAGAGATATTTTTCCCGGTCCATCAACATTGTTGAGGGACATATAAATTTTAAGGAAACAATTTTTCTCTCAAATATTATTTACACACATATCATTTCTGACATATTTGCCGAATTAAGTATTAGATGTGGACCAAATATTATTCCTCGACTTTGAAATATTCTTCTCATCTATTTTGCTCCCTAATTTAAATATTATATTTTTTTAAGAAATAAAAATAATTTTTTGAACTATATTTGTCATTACGTTTACTTGTTATTGGTCTTATTTATTCGTGTTTTTAGTTTAGACAATATTTATAAAGTTTAAGTTATTACAAATAATATACTATGTGCGCACATGCTCATAATTAGTACTACCTTGCATCTTCTCTTTTAGCCTACTTCATTTTTTATCACTATTCATTGGGTCACTTTGACCATGTGGTTTGATTAAAATAACGATATAAGAATTTAGTAATTTTTTCTTGGCCTTGTAGAGTAAACTTTTCTCTATAATACCATGAAAAAAAATTTAAAAAATTATGTCGTTTTACTATCTAAATCACCGAGTCAAATTGACCCTGTTACGGGTTAAAAGGTCAAAGTAAGACAATCCAGAAGAAACGCACGTAGTACTACTGCTTTCTGTCATATTTGTCCACCTTCGAATTTTTAGGGTCACTTTGATTCAGTAATTTAATTAGCAAAATGATGCAATAATTTGGTAAATCTTTTATGGTATTATAGAATATAATTTAGTCTACAACACCATGAACGATTACTAAATTATTACAGTGTTTTACTAATTAAATCACCGAGTAAAACTGGCATTGTGAATAGTACAAAATGACAAATCCGATGGAACACAGTTAGTGCTCATAAAGGACTTGCTTCCATATCTACAGGGGTGGAGCCATGTAGGGGCACGTGCCCCCCTCCCCCCCCCCCCCCCCCCCCAAATTTTTCGAAAACACTAGGTAACCCTTAATTTGTAAACAAAATGAATTGTGTTTATAAAAGATATAGAAGTGCCCCCTGTTTACCAAAGTGTGCCCAGTGCAGTTGATACATCACTTAGGTTAAAGTTGATGGGTTGTGGGTTCGACTCCCACTATGCATGGTTTTTAATTTTTTTCCAAAAAAAACAAAAAATCAAAACGTACCCAAGGGGGCTCGAAACCTAGTGGACGAAGTGCATACGGGAGTGCTATACCAACTGAGCTAGAAGACTTACAATGTCTCTCAAGATATTTAATGTATATTTATATAGATAAGAGTATAAATCCTTGCAGCCGAATTGTGCCCCCCTTCGAAGAAATCATTTCTCCGCCACTGCATATCTAAATAAGTTTAATTGAAGAAACTCTATTTTTCTCAAAATAAAAAAGAGTTACAAATAATAGTTGACCACATAATTACTATTATATTATAAACTAGAGTATTGCCCGTGCTCGAGGGCACAATCCCTAAATTGAATAGTTTTTGAATTTAGAGGTGTTTTTTTAAATGAATTTAGAGGTGTTATCCATAAAGTATATTTCCAAATGTGGTGAAAAAAAAAGAAAAAAAATGAACAACTTCCAAGTATGGGATGAGCATTACATGGGAATCACTCACAACCTATCTCCTATTAGTTAGGGATGTACTTCCTCTGTTTCTTCTCTTTCTTCCACTTTTGAGTTTTACCACAATTCATCAGACCGCTTTGACCCGATGATTTGATTAGCAATACGATGTAATTTTTTGGTAGATTTTCATGGTATTGTACAGTAAACTTTACTTTACAACACCATGAAAAATTACCGAAAAATTGCATCGTTTTGCTATCCAAATCACCGGGTCAAAGTGACATGCCTACGGATGAAAAAGTCAAAACTGGAAGAAAGAGAAAAAACATACCAATTAGTTGAGAAAAACCTCCATCCTATTAGTTAGGGATTTCAGAAGAGAGTGGGTAGTTAGGGATGCCCAAATAGACTGGGTAGTTAGAGATGTAATAAGTCGGTGAGATCTAATGGTGGGGATGTGGTTGATTTAATCTAACGGTTGAAAAATCATAGTTAGTTAAACCATGCTATATTATAATATAGACTAGGGGATTGCCCGTGCCCGAGGGCACTACCCCAAAAACACGTTTTCACCTATTGTAATGTCATAAATAAAAGAAATATTTTTATCATAAACATGGGCAGAAAATGAAGACAACACAAATATTATTAGTAAATAATCAAGAACAAAGGAAGTTCTTTTTTTTATAATTATGATAAAAGGAGTGGGTAGTTAAGTGGGAAGTTGAGTAGTGGATAGTTAAGTGGGTGGTAGGTGAGATCTAAGGGCTGAGGTTAATTCAATCAAACGGTCTAAAAGACATTTTAAAGTCAACCGTCCTAATTTATAATATAGATGTCATTATAAAATATAATTAAAGTTTTGAAATTTTCAGGAAATTCCTAGCAGTTGAATTGGTAGAGTTTATTTTGTTCCCGACAATATCCCATAGAAGAATTTCTTGTATGCATTCATGTGGTCGACGCGCAAACGCAGTGCAACGACAATCGAACTATCCCCAGTGCGATTGGGCAGCAAAAATGATTTCCGTCGTACCCGAGCAATGCTGGCGCCATGTGAATATCTTTCCCGCAACCAAAATCAGTACCGGTTAACGGCCAGTTGAGCAAGCTAGTAACGCTTATGTTGGGATTTCCAAAGAAGGGTCCTTTCTCAGCTCCCACAACATGCCAATACCTAAACTTCAATAAATCTTTCTCACTTTTCAGGTAACCTAGACAAGATTTGACAAACTCGTCGTTGACCTTGCCCACCGCATCTCGTATCTTACCACAAGTGTAACTCAAGGGTTCCGCCAGTCAGGGGCGGAACGAGGATTTCATGAAAGTGAGGGCTAAATTAGGAAAAAATGATAATATAAGGATAAATTTAATTTTTGTAATATTGAGTTGGGGCAATAGTGCAATTTTGTGGGGGCTAAACTGAAATAATTTTAAAAAAGAAGGGCAAAATTTTTACATTTTGAAAATTGAGTAGGGGCTATAGCCCCCACTAGTGTCTATGTAGATCCGGCCCTGCCGCCAGTAACTCTCCTGCGGTGGATGCCAAAGTAGGCTTCTGGAAGATTAGGCTCAATACGCTTGCGGATATTGAAGAGGACACGGAGAACAGTTTGTTGTTCGTTCTGGTGCCGTTGGGCCTTGCACGCGCATCTCCACATATGTTCCGACAAAACCTCGATACGCACAAGAATTTCACGTGCATTGGAATTGAGAAATTGTGAATGCCATATTTGACAATGAGCAGTCCGAGAAGGGCTTCTTTCCATCTTTCCGCAATTCTACGAAGTGTCAATTTTGATGGACATATATAAATAAAATTGTGCTTTGTGTCGTCTTGTCTCTCAACAGTTCTAATATTGACAACCCATCACAACTAAACAAGTTCTCATCTTCCCTATATGAGGAGACATAGCTGAAAAGCTGAAATGTATTAATGTGAAAAGAACTAGAAGTTGGGTACCCATATCTGATTCTCGGGTACGCACTCAGCATGACACTCGCATACCCAGTATTGTTTGGAATATACACCCAAGTTGTCGGGCTGGTAGAGAGGCTGCATAGCCAGTATCCTTTGGAATATACTACTTAGCTTAGTTGCGACTTGCGAGTGCTTATGAGATTAGCACAGCTGCGCTGTTCCCTTCTCTTTTGATCACTGATGGATACATTGGTTACAGTATTGTCCAGTTTGTGTTAATAATATTTATTTATAGCCTAATAGCATCTGTTATGTATACTGTATTACAGGTGCAAACTCAAATCCAGAGTCTGAATCATGGAGGACAGTGCCTTTTAAATTTACAGCAAGTTGAGTAAGAAAAAAAAAGGAGAGTGATCAAGTTCAGAATTATGATTGTTTGGTAATGAGCAAGGAGAGCAACCCAAGCAGTATCTTATCCGAAATCAATGAATAGTGTAGTGTTTGGAATGAGTGGATAATATCTCGCTTGTGGCAGTTGCTTTGAGTGTTCTTACTGTGGAAATTATTTCTTCGAATCATAAGTTTTTTTGAGAATCTAGGTTGAGAATAGTAACTGAAGTGATCATGTATCACATAAACCTCACAGCTCACAGTCATTTTTCATTGCAGTAATCAGGTATCACAGTGATTATCCAGTTACCGTTCTGAACCGATGAACGCCATATATTATAAATAGCAGCGTCAGAACCAATTTCGACATTCAATTTTACCAGTCTCTCTCACAAAAATTGCTTCGACAGCTTACTTTCTTTACTGTGAAGATCTGCAATGGTAATCCATAGATATGTGACGAAATTTGCTGGGTTCAAGTTTCTTTTCTACCTTACTTGACAGAGAACATAGCAATTAAACCGTCGTTTTTAACCGAATCAAACCGCCTAAATCAGAGACCGAGGCGAAACCGAACAAAGAATAAACCAAACAATCGAGGTTTGGATTCCTTCTCCTCAAACCGGACAGAACATAACCGTTTGCATCCCTAATCGTGAGAGTGGTTGCTCATTATCTACCACCTGAAACGCTCAATTGAATGTTTGACATTGTTGGTTGACTTATTTCACAACCATCGATAGATTTTTATTTTAATTAGTCAAAGTCCTGCTACGTTATTGTTTAAGCAAAAATGAAAATAGATATATAATTAGCAGATAAAACTGTTGAAAGGCCAGTTTGTACCACACAATAACGAATTGTAGGTTTGGTAAATTTCAATACCAGAAGATAAAATTTCCATTTCCTCTGTCCCGCAAAATGATTTGCCACAAAATTTCAGACTAAGCTGGTGGCTTCTCGATCTGCTCATATGAATGCGTCCCCCTGTTCCCGTTATGATCCAGAGATGCGATTCGCAAGACAAGCAAAATCAAAGTACTTTCTAAGAGAGAAAATATTTTGATGCCATACCCTGATATTCATAATTGTTCCAAAATTGTAACTAGTTGTACACTGACGGCGGCGCTTTCCTCCATCATCATCTTCGAAAAGATAACCGGCGTTTCACAATCATGAAGATGCCCTACGATTCAGACTCTAGACTTGAATTTGCACCTGCAATACACCATACATGTCAAACAATATATAATTGATACTAACAGAAATGATAAAGGAAGTAGCCTGATCCCCAAATTAGAGCAGATGAAATGTCCCCCAACAATCGTATGCCGGAAACAGTAAATATTCAGTGACTCAAGCAACCGAACAGTTTCCACATTAATAATCGAACCAAAATCTCATTCTTCACTTCTCTCGACATAGAACAAACTGAGTCAAATAATTTCACTCCGCCAGCTTCTTTCACCAACTTCATGAAATTTCTCTGGTTAACTTGAGTTTCATCAAAATATTTCTATTGCATTCACAGAAAGGGCCAGTTCATAATAACTAGTATTCCAACCGCGGAGAGGACCACTTAAGATGATATTTCATGTACTAATGCAGAAATCATAGGACAGTACGTTATGCATAAACCACATACCATGCTTTAAGATTCAAAACCAAAAATCGTCCGTGAAGCATGAGCCCTGCAAGATATTTGCTTTGCGACACCGTTTTTTCCTTGATTTCTATTCCCTGGATATGTAATTTATTCGCACTCATTGATTCTCTCCTTCACAAGGCTCTGAACTTCAGAACGGTGTCTTTTTTTTTGGTGATTAGCAATATATTAAACAACAATAACCCTCTTTGGTTAAGAGGTAGACAAATTCTTTCCCAATACACTGTGGAACCAGTGGGTTTTAACTTTTAAGTCCCCACCATTCCATAGAAACCACTTTAAGACTTCAACACTTATTCAATCTTCTCCTACACCGTGACAGGAGGCTAGAATGACGACAGACAACCAGAGAACTTGAATGGAGACTGACATGGACTTTGTACTCTACCAGCAGAGGAGAGCTACTTAGTGGTTCAGAATTTTATACTTCCTGAAACTAGTCTAGTTACTTTGTGTTCTTATTTTCCATCAAAATCTTGGAAGGTACCAGCGCTTCCACAAGAACGCTTTTCGATTTCTATTCGTTTATAGTAAATAGTGCCAGTTTGAAGGTTCATCGGTTCATGGTATTGCAATCTCCAGACTTGACAGAACAACATAAAAATGAAAAATCATGCAGTATACAGGATTAGATGACAACGTGTTTGGGAGAGAAACTACATACCATGTCTGAAAGGTACATTGTCATATCAGTCTTGAAACATTTGCTTGCCAATACCTTGGCTTCAATTAACCCTTCTTCCTTGGACTGTTTAATAGCCTGGAACATGGTGATACATACCATCTGCATTTCGTCCTCGCTTTCATCCTGGCTTTCGTCCTCGCTTTTGTCCCGGCTTTCGTCGTCGCGTTGCAAATAAAAGTACAGGAGACAGTAAATGTCCTCTGTTAAATGAACCACCGTTTCGCCGTTTGGAAAGCGGTCAGAGGGGAGTGCTTCTGCTACGCTTTAAACCCACGGACCGGAATGAAGGCATCGGACAAAACGAGCTCAGGGGGAACAGATTCGTCATCACTGTCGTCAACATAGACTACCTCCCCACCATATTCCTCTTTGGGATCCAACGACTTGATAGTAAAACAATCCAATTCAGACGGAATTTTGGGTTTCTTTGATGGGCGACGGGCAATGAGTTCCTCCAAATCCGAGTCCAAATCACAGATAGACACTTGCATACTACGATCACATACAAATACTGTCGTGTTATCATCAACCCTAATGACATTTTGAAACCTGCAGTGTTCTATGAAGTTTTTAACTCTACCATCCACATTGTCCATGTTGTCATTTACAGTGTCCCATCTGCAACCAGGGATATCATAAGAATAGTAGTTCCAAGGCCCTTGAGAAAACCCATATGCATCTTGCTTGATGATACGGCAAGATGCATATGGGTTGACTTACGACTATTGGCAAAAACATGTTGACTTGATGATACGGGGTCTCAAGGACATTATTTTGAGGCAAGAAAATGATGAAGAGCCCGTGGTTAATGTCAACTCACAAGAGTACGCCCACGTAATGCCTCCATCCAAAGGGGATAAAAAACCAAAAGGGAGCTCCAAAAATGTTCGAAAGAAGTGCGGGAGATGCCAAGAATACGGACACAATCGAGCTACATGTCCGAATCCTCCAGTTGGTGTTTCCGGTCATGATGTCGGCCAATCTCAATCGCAAGCGTCGCAACAAACTATGATTTCCAACTGCCAATACAACTGGTCCGAGGGAATGGGTGACCAAAACTCTTCAAGACGTGTTGGGAATGACTGGGCTGATTTATTCTACGGATTATATTAACTGTGAGAATGTTTTAGTTAAGTAGACATGTTTATCCGTTATTTGACTCTTTTTGTCTGATGTTTTACTGTGTTATCCGGTTCTTTGCGTTTTTATCCACTGATGTAAATTCTGGATAAATTCTGAATCAGTTTCTTTGCATTTTTATCCAATTCTGCGCGTTTTTATCCACTGGGGGTGGTGACCTGCTAGAACCGGTCACCACCCCATGATTTTCCGTGTTTTTTGTCCGGTAGTGGGGGGGGGGGGGGGCACCGCAAAAAAAAATTGCACTTGCACCCATGCCCCTGAGACGTACATCGATGAAGACACAGCTTGAACTATAACTGTACACACGGAACGCGGGATGAATACAATGAGAATTGCAGTGCTCCAGTATGAAGATATTCATACTAGACTGTTATGGTGATATGTATCATACGGTGGTGCTACTCGGGTGGTGTATAAAAGTAAACCACACAATGCATACCTCTTGTTAAATGAGCCACAATTTGGCTGTTTGAAAAACGACCGGGGACTTGTTTCGCTAAACCTTCAAACCCACCAACGGGAATGAATGCATCAGACAAAACAGTCCCTGGTGGAGGAAAATTGTCAGAATCACTATCAGAGAGAACTCGCTCAAGCTTGGGACGACAAACTAATACTATTACGTTTTCATCAACACGGTTATTTTCTTGAAATCAGCAGTCAATTATGAACTTAGGATGTTTCTAACTCTACGACACATTGTTGGCGTGGGTAATCATCTCATTCGTAACAACACCCCAAGCAAGCTTCAGGTTCAAACACCTCTCAGGTTCATTGTTAGGATGTTCCTAACTCTATCAGCATAGGAGAGCCACTTAGTGGTTCAGAATATTATACTTCCTCAAACTACTCTAGTTATTTTGTGTTCTTATTTTCCATCAAAATCTTGGAAGGTACGAGAGGTTCCCCAAGAACGCTTGTGGATTTCTATTCGTCCATACTAAGTAAAGACAGTTTGAGCTTCGTGGTATTGCAATCTCCTGACTTGGCAGAACAACAAAGAAATTAAACATCATGCAGCATACAGAATTAGATAACATATTAACATGCTTGGGAAGAAACTACGTACCATGTCTCAAGGTACATTGTCATATCAGTCTGGAAACACGAGGTGGCCAGTACCTTGGCTTCCATTAACCCTTCTTCCTTGGACCGTTTAATAGCCTGGAACATGGTGATACATACCATCTGGCTTTCATCCATCTGGCTTTCCTCCTCAGGTCGCAAATAAAAGTACAGGAGACAGTAAATGTCCCCTGTTAAATGAACCACCGTCCCGCTGTTTGAAAAGCCGTTGTCAGGGAGTGCTTCTGCTACGCTTTCAAACCCACGGACCGGAATGAAGGCATCGGACAAAACAAGCTCGGGGGGAACAGATTCGTCATCACTGTCGTCAACATAGACTACCTCCCCATCAAATTCCTCTTCGGGATCCAACGACTTGATAGGAAAACAATCCAATTCAGATGGGATTTTGGGTTTCTTTGATGGGCGACGGGCAATGAGTTCCTCCAAATCCGAGTCCAAATCACAGGCAGACACTTGCATACTACGATCACATACAAATACTGTCGTGTTATCATCAACCCTAATGACATTTTGAAACCTGCAGTGTTGTATGAAGTTTTTCACTCTATCATCCACATTGTCCATGGTGTCATTTACAGTGTCCCATTTGCAACCAGGGATATCATAAGAATAGTACTTCCAAGGCCCTTGAGAAAACCCATATGCATCTTCCTTATAATAAGCAAGGGCAACATAGAAAGTTGTGCCTATCAATGTATGACTTTTAACAACCGGGCAGTAACCCTCGGTGTAAGATCGAATGAATGGGGGATCGGGAAGAGGATCCCATGCATCAGTAGCAGGATCGAAAACTTCGAAAACTGGATTTGGCTTGTGATTGTCAGGGAAACCCATACCTGCAAGGGCGTAGATCCGACCGTCGGATTCAAAAACTAGAGGACGAGGCTTTTTCTCTAGGGTTTCTCCGCATTTTACGGGGAAGTCATTCTCGTCCCTGTTCCTCCAGTCAGTTAGATCCCAGGTCCTGAATTCCTTGTTAGGCTCGAGAAATAGACTTCCGACGGAGAATAGCTTTGTACCGGATACCGCATAACCAATGCCGAGCTTGGTCCGGCGGTTGAAAGTGATGAGCTTTTTGAAGATGATTTCGCCGCAGCCGCCGTCGAAGCCCAGGCCGTAAACATGAATCCCCTTGAAGTTATTTATAGGTTGGAGCAGTAACACGAGATCGGGAATTTCTCTGTCCGCCATTCTTCGTCTGCCTTCCAGTTCCGTTGACACTCTGCAAATCCAATTTTGGACGGAAACCCCCCGTTTCCAACAAGGGTAAAACACAGTTTGAACCCTAGGAAAATTGCTGAATAGTGTTAAGAGTAGTTAGATATTAGTGGTTGTTCTTGTCTCTTTTATAAATAGAGGGACTTGGGTGTAATTGTAATAGTGTTAGATCTCAGGGACTTCATAGCAATTAAGTTTCAGTTAGATCTTGCTATTAATAGTTGTAATGTTGGTTAAGTTGTTAATCAATCAATAACAGAAAACTTTCTCAATTCCTTATAACATAAAACTTTTCCGGCGCCGATCTCTTCTACTCTACAGTTCTTCATCACGAACTTCCACCATCTCGTGCCTATCAAGCTTGATTCACAGAACTACGGAGTCTGGAAACTTCAGTGCGAAAGTGCTCTCGTTGCTAGTTTGTTTCTTCATCGTCTCCAGCAGTTTTCGCCGCCAGATCTCTATATTCTCTCCGACGAAGGTATCAGAATCACTAATCCTCTCTATCCGACTTGGTTAATTGAAGATTCTTACATTCGTAGCTGCCTTCTCTCTACTTTGAGTGCATCTGTGCTTCTTCAAGTTAAGCATCTCTCTTCTACGTTTGATCTTTGGAAGTTTTTGGAGGATAAATTCACTCGGCTAAACTCTACAGATGTGTATAATTTGAGGTGTAAACTTCACAATCTGACAAAAACTAGTACTCAATATGTCAAAGATTTTATGGCTGAAATCAGAACTATTGATGATCAGTTAGCCATTGCTGGATCACCTGTTAATCATGCGGATTCGGTTTTCTATTCTTTGCAAGGACTTCCTTCTGAGTTCAACTTTATTAAGCTAGTTATTAGAAACTTGCCACTCTCTTATGATATTGAAGAAGTTCATACCAGAATTCTCTCAGAAGCAGTTCATGTTGATATTGAGCACAAGGCCTTATTGTCCTCCAATGCTGCTTCCTCTTCTTTTGTGTTTCATGTTCAAGCACAAGCTAATTTTGCTCAGAAACCTTATAAGTCCAAGTGGAATCAAGGACAGTCTTACAGCATGTTTAATGGTTCTAAATCTCACTACAACCACTCTACATCTCAGTACAACACATCTGCCAAGTTTAGTTCTCATGGAGCTGATGCATCTACTCCTAGAATCTATGGTCCTACTTCTAGATCATCAACTAGTGATGTGGTTTGTCAAATCTGCACCAAAACTGGTCATACTGCAGCCACTTTCTTGCACAGATACAAAGAAAACTTTCAGCCAAAAGTCTTCATGGCACAAACTTCAAGACCACATTGGATACTTGATTCTGGCGCATCTAGTCATCTCACCAATGATGTGTCACATCTCTCTAGACCTTATGGTGCACAATCCTCTCCATACTCCTCAGTGGTTTTGGCTGATGGTTCTCACACCAATGCACACTCTTCTGGAGATGGTCCTTTACCTACACCTCATGGTACTTTTCTTCTAAATAATCTTCTTCATGTACCTTCATTAGCTCATAATCTTGTCTCAGTACAAAAGCTAGCTGAAGATAATAACTGTCTTGTGATATTTGATGCCTCTTCTGTGGTGATACAGGATACCAAGAGGATTATGTACCAGGGCCAGGCCACTAATGGTCTCTATACCATCTTACCAACATCATCCACATTACTTTCTTCTTCACCTAGTTCTTCCTCTTCCCCTCCTGCAGCTTTCTCTACTAAACCACTAGTTGTTTCTTCTCATTACAAGTGGCATGCCACGCTTGGTCATCCTGGTATTGCTATTTCTCAAGTATTGTCTAAGAAGAGTCTTCTACACTGTGTTCTTGACACTCACTGCTCTTCTTGTGCCTTGTCCAAAAGCAATAAGTTGCCCTATTCAACTACACCATCTCCCAAATCTTCTCATGTTCTGATGCTTCTTCATCTAGATGTCTGGGGTCCAGCACCTGTTATTTCTCACTCAGGTTTCAAATATTATCTTCTAGTGGTTGATGACTATACAAGGTTTTCTTGGTGCTTTCCTTTATCTCTCAAGTCAGATGTGTTTGCTGTCTTCAAGAATTTTGTCACACAAATTGAAAATCAATTATCCACTTCTGTTAAAGCTATCAGAACTGATGGAGGAGGAGAATTTTGCAATCAGGCTTTGACTACTTTTCTTCTCAGCAAGGGTATTCAGCATCATGTCACTTTTACTTACACTCCTTAACACAATGGAGTGGTAGAAAGAAAACACAGGCATATTGTGGAGACTCTCAGAGCTCTTCTTGGTCATTCATCTGTGCCTATGAAGTACTGGATAGAATCTCTTCTCACTGCAGTTTATTTGATCAACAGAATTCCATTATATGTGCTCAATTTTGTGTCTCCTTTTGAACTCTTGTTTGGTACTGCTCCAGATCTTACTCATACAAGAGTCTTTGGGTGCTTTTGCTACCCTTGGTTGAAGCCATATACACTTACAAAGCTGGACAATAGAAGCATTGCTTGTGTGTTTCTGGGTTACAATACACCCTGTGGCTACAAATGTCTGGATCCTCTCACTGGCAAGATTTATTTATCCAGACATGTTGTGTTTGAAGAAGATATCTTCCCTTTTCAAACAGCAGCTGTGACCCCTGATCTCACTCAATCTTCTACTGCAACATTTCATGAATTCCCAGAGATATCTACTACTATGTCTTCTTTTGACAAATTTGTTCATCCTTCTCCTAACTCTAATCCCACTCATCCACCTGATGCCATGCCTTCTAGCTCCACCTATGTCTTTCCTACTCCATTTATGGAGCCAAACTCTTATTCATCTAGTTCTTCTTCTTCTTCTACATCCAATAATCAAGTCATGTCAACTCCATCACCATCTCCTGTTCTTCCTTCTCATCCTATGATCACAAGGTCTAAGAAAGGCATTGTGAAGCCTAATCCCATTTATTCTCTATTATCTACTGTACCTCATGAACCAGTGAGTGTTGCTGAAGCTAAGCTTGATCCAATGTGGTGTAATGCTATGTGTGAAGAGTATAAAGCTCTCCAAACTCAACAAACATGGGTTTTGGTTCCACCTCCTGCAGATAGTAACATTATTGGCTGCAAGTGGGTCTTTAAACTCTAGAAAAATTCTGATAGTTCAATTTCCATATATAAAGCCAGGCTTGTAGCCAAAGGCTTCAATCAACAAGAAGGGCTGGATTATACTGATACTTTTTAGCCCAATTGTGAAGCAACAAACCATTAAGTTGGTGTTAACTGTTGCAAATCATTTTGGTTGGCCATTAAGACAATTTGATGTCAACAATGCCTTCCTCCATGGCCCCTTGACAGAAACTGTATTCATGAAGCAGCCACCTGGGTTTGAAGACACTTCTCATCCTCACTTTGTGTGTTCTCTCAAGAAAGCTCTTTATGGCCTCAAGCAGGCCCCTAGAGCTTGGTACCAGCTCTTACACAAATTTTTACTTGGCCTAGGGTTTCAAACCTCCCCTACTGACACTAGTCTCTTCTACAGACACAGTGCTCATGGTGTAGTTATTCTTTTGGTATATGTGGATGACCTTATTGTCACTGGAAGTGATGTTTCTTTTATTCAAATTCTGGTTACCAAGATGAATCAAGAGTTTTCTATCAAAGACTTGGGGTCTTTAACCTATTTTCTGGGTATCTCCTATTTTCCTACTTCAACTGGGTTTGTTTTGTCTCAAACATAGTATGCAGCTGAGATTCTTGCCAAAATTGGCTTTGTTGACTGCAAAAGTGTGGCTACACCTATGGCTTTGAAGAAAGATGTTACTCCTGATCTCACACCTCTTTCTGACTCTGAAGTTCTTATGTACAGAAGTACTGTTGGCTCTCTTCAGTACCTCACTATTACTAGGCCTGATTTGGCCTTTGCTGTCAATTTTGCTTGCCAAAAGCTTCATAACCCTACAGTGAGTGATATGAAATTGCTACATAGAATCCTCAAATATGTCAAAGGTACACTCCATTGCTCTCTTTATTTTCACAAAAGTGAGTTGGATTTAGTTGCTTATTCAGATAGTGATTGGGCTGGAGATGTTGTGGATAGAAAGTCAGTTACTGGCATTTGTGTGTTTCTTGGAAAAAATCTCATCTCCTGGTCTTCAAAGAAACAAGCTACAGTTTCTAGATCCTCTACAGAGGCAGAGTTTAGAGCTCTTGCTCACACTGCTATAGATGTACTTTGGTTGAAAATTCTTCTTACTGAACTCAAAATTCCCCTTCAGACTACTCCAAGGTTGTTTTGTGATAATGCTTCTGCTATACAGCTCACTCTCAATCCTGTTCTTCATAGCAGAACCAAACATATGGAGTTGGATTGTTATTTTGTCAGAGATAGAGTGGCCAAAGGTCAGCTTTGTGTGTGTTATGTTCCTACTGCAGTTCAGCTGGCTGATTTGTTTACTAAACCTCTTGTTGCTGCTAGATTTCAGTGGTTATCTCAAAGCTTGGGTCTGACTAATTCTTCGTCTAGTTCTGTGGTTGGTTGATCTCTGCAAGCTAATATCTCCCTAGAACTATTATCTTGAGGGGGAATGTTAAGAGTAGTTAGATATTAGTGGTTGTTCTTGTCTCTTTTGGAAATAGAGGGACTTGGGTGTAATTGTAATAGTGTTAGATCTGAGGGAGTTCTTAGCAATTAAATTTCTGTTAGATCTTTCTATTAATAGTTGTAATGTTGGTTAATTTGTTAATCAATCAATAACATAAAACTTTCCCAATTCCTTAGAACCCTAATTTTGTTCATTTCTTCACAAATAGGTATGATTTTAGAAAATTGTATATTCGTTGTTGATTCAATTATGTTAAGTTATTTTTTAATTATGTTTAACACTTAAATAATAATTTAACAATACACATCAATTACGTTTGATTGAATTGTAATTTTTATTTTAACACTCGGTGATACTCTTTCGTTATTTTGTAGGATCATGAAACATTGTTGATAATGGCTCTTGGACCATTGCCTCGGAAGAAGTACGATGGACCTTACAAACCGGATTCCGTATCGACCAGGCGTAAAGTGCAATCGATCCCCAAGTTAAAGGATTATGCTTGGACCGATGTTAGGAGATTTATTTGGCGAAGATTGGCTAGCCCAAAGTGCAATTTGTACTTCTTGGATTGGAACGAAAAAACCGAGTATTCAAGAATAATTACTAACGCGGTGATGCACGGTAGACTCTCGGTTAATAAGGATAAGGAGGTATGGGCAATGTTGGGGATTTTGTCGCTCGTTTCTCGAAGAAAGAGTTTGTCCTTGTCTCCGGGCTGAATATGAAGAAGAAAATTAGCGACGATATACTATGTGAAAGCGCAAATAACCATAGTTTTGTTAAATTTTTTTTCCCAACAAGAAGCCCTCCGCAAAAAATAAGTGCAAAGACATTGAGGCCGCCGTTAAGGCTGATATCAACAATTGCTATCAATTTGAGAAGAACACAAACACGCACACACAGGAACACTAGGGGTTTTACCCAACACACTAAATTTCTTATTCGATTCCTCCAAATATGGTAGAGACATTGTTTCTGTAGTGATAATAAAAGAGTAAAATACACTACCCTCCCCTTAAAATAAACTAAATACGCTACCATCCCCCTAAGATGAATGAAAGTACATAAAAATATAGAATAACCCAACGAATTAAAGACTAGTTTCGAACATAGTTTTTGACATGACCCGGAGGGTGCCGAGCTCACCATCTTCATCTTGTAGTCGTGCACCTACGAATGCACATCCGTGGTACCCCCTCCCCCTGGTTAGCTACCACCTTGTCCTCAAGGAAAAAGTAGGACCGATGGGCACCCAAGGCTTCTATCGTCAGACCCTCCAAGACGACACGTCCATTGTCATCTTCGCATAATCTGTAATGACTTCGCCAAACTGTTGGAGCCACTGCACTCCCGTAATCCATAATGATGTCGCAATGGAGACGTTCCCCATTACCCATTCTCACCTTGAAAGCTGGCATGACCTTGAGCGATAACTGATACTTCTCGTCCAGCTCAGGATGGATGAAGTTGTGTGTCGACCCGATTTTGATAAGAACCGAGACCTCGCGCCGACGATATACCTTAATAGCCGTAAAGAACCCTTCTGGTCACAACTGATCATGGTGAATAGACTAGAAGCATCAGTAGCAATGACAAACTCTTGCTGAGGTGACTGATCAGTGGCGTCGCCCTTAGAAGTAGAAACTTCCCCTCGCATGGGCATTGCAATAACACTCAGTATTTGTCTTACCATGATGGAAAAGAGAAACTAAATCCAAGTGGATTCAAAAAATGGTTAAAAGTATCTCAAGAAACAAGTAGCCTTGGGTATTAAACTATGAGATCTCCAACATCCAACACTTAGTCTGCCTAGCCCCCTCGTACGTGTGATGTTTCCCATCAAACTTCCACTCGACTTTGCGCGTAACACTCACCATTTATTTATTTTTTCATGCTGAAAAAGAGAAATCTAACACAAATAGATTATAAAGTGGTTAAAATGATCTCAAGGAACAAGTAAATTGTTTCATTGAACTGTTAGTTAAACTGTCGAACTAGTATTTCGATGGGTGTAGACATGGAGAACAAATAGTTCGATGGTCGAACTGATTATTTAGAAATCTATTATATAAAATCTAAACCCTAGAAACCATTTAACTAATATGTTCGATAAGTCGAAATGTCAGTTCGATGGTTATTCTCTTAGAACCTGCAAATTTTCTCAATCGAACTCATAATGTGATATCTCGAACTCACAGTTCAATTTTGATTTTCTTGAAACTTCAAAACAGTCCTATCGAACAAATAGGTTGTTAGGTCGAACTCAGAGTTCGATGTGGTTGTTCAAGAAGTTCAAGGAAAATTCCTATCAAAGAAAGATTTTGTGTTGTCGAACTCTAAGCTTGATGAGTTGCTCTAGAATTTGAAGGAACATGCCTATCGATTAATGAGTTCGCGTTGTTGAACTCTGAGTTCGTCTCCTTAGCAGTTCATCGAACTGAGAGTTCGACAAGGCGAACTGAGTTCGATAGATCTGTTCCAGAATATACCTTTTTTGTTCATCACGGGATTCACAATATGTTTTTTCTATTTCCATCATTCCAACGAAAACAAATGATGAAAAACAAGAATATAATCATGTAAGTATCTTACCTAGCAACAAGAAGCAACTTTCCACGACAAATCTTCACAAACTTCATGTTTCAAAGAGAAACCAACGATGGAGTTTTTGAGATTTTAAGAGGGAGTAAATGAGAGATAAAAAGAGTTAAGCTTTTACTCTTCAATTTTTCAGAGTTATGTACTAGGTAGTTGAAATATCTCATACGTTGGTGGAGAATTGAAGAGATATTGATGGGGAGGTGGGTGAGGGCATTTACGTTACCAGCATGAGATCGAGGAGAAAGAGGGAGTTAATTACTAAAATGGAGGAGAGAGAGGTAGTAGATGTCTAGGTTGTTGCCTGTTGCTGTTTTTTTTTTCAAAATGGTGGGTCCCAACTTTTTTTTGTAGTTAGTTAGCAAGTGTATTACATATTGATGTCCATTCTCCTACATGTTTTCATTTCAAGTCTTTTCTACCCTTACCAATGGACATAATGACCATTTTCCAACTTCCTCCATTTGAACCCCCCCCCCCCCCCCCCCCCGCGCTATTGGCTTCCAACAGAAAACAAATTCGTACCGCATACTCCCTCTGCCTCATCCGTTTCTTCAAAATTTCTTTATTGGGACTTCCCACCTGTTTCTTCAACTCTCCTTATGTGGACATTTTTTACGTAAAAAAATCATCTTACCCTTTTTATAAAAAAAACACCACAACATTTAATTTGGACTAATTAAGTTAGATTAGCAAACTAACCCAACTTAATTAGGTCCGATAGGCATCAGTAGATCTCTCAGCCCAACTTCGTAACCCTAATATCTTCTTCCCCCATTATCCGCTTTCATGTTCTTCACCACCGGCCCAGCCGTATGAGAGAGATAGATAGAGATAGGGAGAGGAGGAAAAAGAAAGAGAACGAGAAGGAGAGCAGACTGGGGTTTCTTCTAGCGGATCGGAGCAATGAGGAGGGAGGGAGGGAGATAGAGAGAGAGAGAGAGGCGGACGCTGAGAGACCGACTCCGCCTCCATCTCCATTTCTCTTCGTTTCTCTTCGTATTCTGCAGATTGAAGGCGGACGAAGGATTTGGCAAGCGGCGTGTGTGGCGAGCTGCAGATGGCGTTAGTCTTACTCTCTTCTCTTCCACTAATTCAATCTCCCTCTCTCTTCTCTACTCCTAATTATCCTTCCCTCCCTCCCGCTCTCTTCTTCTACCTACAGATCGGAGGCATCCCATTCAGACGGTGGAGTCCATGACTGTGGAGAGGGTTCGACGGATCTGTGGTAGTATTGTCATTCGAGAAGGGTTCGAGGGATCTGTGGAGTCTTCTTATTTTCCTTCTTATTTTTCTTCTTCTTCTTCTTCTTCTTCTTCTTCTTTTCAGGGTTTGGTTCATCACCAGATCTGTTCTCTCTCCATCTCTCCTTCACGTAAAGATCGAGATCTGGTTGATCCTGGTGTTTGCTACAAATGATTAATTTTTTTTGGACTTTTTGGTTTGATTTCTGTTGCCAAGAATAATTTTTTGGTTTAATTTGGAGTATTTTGTTCATTTGTGTTGATCTTCTTATGTTACGGAACTGCTTGACAACAAAGGGAGAAGTGAGTGTTAACAGATTGTTGTTCGTGTGTTTGATATTGAAAGTCATTGTTAAAAAAGACGGAGGCAATTATGTCTTTCCTACCCGTTTTTAATAAAGCAACATCTACTTTTTTTTAAGTCTTGTCTCGAAAGTAAGAAGCATTTTGAAGATGATTTTGTCGTCATCAAATCTGAGGTCGTAAACAGGGATTCCGTCTAGGTGACTTACTGGTTGAAGTAGTAACACCAGATCAAGAATTGAAAAGAGGTCTGTGGGAATTCAAGACCCAAGTTTCTGTGTATTTGTTTGATAATTTTAAGAGAGTATATATATACATTTGAGACACAAAAGGAAATTCAGAAAAACATTTACAACAGAACACCTTGACCTGGATTTCCATGATATAAAGAGCACCGTGTGAGGGGGAAACTTGACCAATCAGAGTCACAATAACCATACAGATTCAAGTCACAATCTGCCCGCAACAGAACACCTTGACCTGGATTTCTTTTCAAATATCTAACCACTCTCAATGCCGCTTCCCAATGCTCCTCCTTTGGCTGCTGCATAAATTGTGCCAGTATATGCACACAGTAGGACAATTCATGTCGAGTAATTTTCAAGTAAATGAGGCGCCCAACAAAACGTCTATACTGTCCAGGATCAAGCAAGTCAACGCTATCAGACAGTGCCAATTTATGATTTTGCTCAAGAGGAGTATCGTTCGGTTTCACTCCCAACAAACCTGCTTCAGAGATGATATCCAGTGCATACTTGCATTGGCATAGGAAAATAACATCAAAATTTCGAGCAACTTTGATCCCCAAGAAATATTTCAACTTCCCCAGATCCTTCATATGAAAACACCTGCACAAATATTCCTTGAAATTTCGCACAGCTGTTCCGTCACTTCCAGAGACAATCAAATCATCTACATAAATAAGAGTGGAAAGTTGACTGCCATGAAGTGTATAAGTAAATAGTGAGTAGTCCGAAAGTGATTGTTT
Organism: Linanthus parryae; assembly: GCA_023055425.1. Lineage (NCBI taxonomy): Eukaryota > Viridiplantae > Streptophyta > Magnoliopsida > Ericales > Polemoniaceae > Linanthus > Linanthus parryae. The sequence goes on along the minus strand of JALGPY010000004.1, from coordinate 86,854,591 downwards.
GAATCCATAATTCTTCAACGCTGCAGCTAACTTTTCGAACCAACACCGAGGGGCCTCCCTTAACCCATACAAGGACTTTTGAAGTCTACACACTTTCCCTGATCTAGGAGAGGAAAAACGTGGCGGCATTTTCATATACACTTCTTCGTCCAAATCACCGTGCAAAAAGGCATTATGTACATCCATCTGATGTAATTCCCAATTTTTTGCAGCGAAAACAGCAAGAAACCACCGCACAGTAACCATCTTTGTTGTTGGGGCGAAAGTCTCACTGTAATCAACACCCTCCACTTGTCTATTCCCGAGAATGACTAGTCGTGCTTTGCACCTGTCGATAATTCCATCTGAATGATACTTTATCTTGTATACCCATTTGCTACCGATTGCTTTCTTTCCAGGAGGTAAATCCTCCACAGTCCATGTTCCATTATCCTCAAGAGCTTGTATTTTCTTCCTCATTTCTTCTCGCCAACATTCATGCTTCATTGCGTCGAAGTAAGTTTTGGGTTCCTGACCTGTATTAACGGCTGCTAGAAAAGATCTATGTGCCACAGAAAAATTATCACGATTCACATAATTGGCTATGAGATAGGGTGTACCTGAGGACTTTGATCGGATAGATGAACGCATCGAGGGGCTTACATGAATTGTATTCGTAACATAATCCTTCAACCGGACAGACGGCTTCTTGACTCGTTTTCCTTTTCCAAGCTGTTCATCGGGGACAATAAGTTCATTTTCTTCAGTGCCCTCCTCACTCACCCCTTGTTCAGCGTTTTCAAGTGAAAGCGTCTCTGCACCATGATTCACCCCAGCAATCACCTTCTCCATGCTATTTTCCATACCTGAGTCCTCATCGTCTACAACATATATGTAACTTCATTTTTCGCTAATGAAGATTCCAAAATATTTGTTTGCTCATATGGGAACTCGGTTTCAACGAACACGACATCCCTGGAGACAAAGAACTGTTCTTTCTCCAAGTCATACAATCTCCAACCTTTCTTTGCAAAAGGATATCCAAAAATATGCATTTTCGGCTCCGACTAGCAAATTTGTCATTACCTCGATTCTGATCATGTGCATAGCACAAACATCCAAAAGTTCGGATGTGTTTATAAGTAGGAACCTGTCCAAACAGAATTTCATACGGTGTTTTACCTTCCAACAAAACCGATGGAGTCCTGTTTATCAAATATCCAGCTGTAAGCACACATTCACCCCAGAACTCAATGGTCAAATTTGCCTGAAAACGCAAGGCTCTCGCAACATTAAGAATGTGGCGATGCTTCCTCTCAACACGCCCATTTTGTTGAGGTGTCCCAGTACAAGAAGTCTGATGTACAATTCCATGTTTAGCAAAATAAGCTTCCAAACACGTAAATTCAGTACCATTGTCACTTCTCACGATTTTTACGTTTTTGCCAAATTGTCGACTAACCATAGCTATAAAGTCCACAAGGATTCGAGCAACTTCAGATTTCCTATTCAGCAAATATATCCATACGGCACGGGAACAATCGTCAACAATCGTTAAGAAATAACTTGCCCCACAAAAAGCAAGATATCTATAGGCTCCCCACAAATCGCAATGTATCAAATCAAAACATTCTTTAGCTTTATTCTCACTGGGAAAAAATACTTCTCGTGTTTGCTTAGCTCTAAAGCAAACATCACAAGACTTAATTTTCGCGCCACTTTTAACTTCACTAATCAAATCTACTACTCTAGAGGAGGGATGACCCATTATTTTATGCCAAAGCCCAAAAGATGCAACACCAGTTGTCTTGTAAACCCAAACCGGAGCCACTCCTTTAAGAAAGTAAAGCCCCTCGCGTTGTTCACCCGCTCCAATCAGCATCCTCAAAGTGTGGTCCTGTGTAACACAAATTCTGTCAGAGACTTGGATAACAAAGTTTGAGTCATCAAGCAGTTGTGATACAGAAATCAAATTGCACTTCAATTCTGGAACAAAAAGGACGCGTTGAAGTGTCAAATTTCCTCCAAGATTCACAGTTCCTTCTTTGATTGCCATGGTCTCATCCCCATTTGGCAATCCAACTGGAGATGGTGTGGTACTTCGAAAATTAGTCAAGCACTCGAGAGTCCCAGTCATGTGATGTGACGCCCCTGTGTCAATAATCCAAGGCAAGAAGTTTTTCTTACCTGTCAACTTCTCATCATTGCCACCCTTTTGAGAGTTTAGCAAGTTGCGAAGTGTGGACCACTGTTCGTCAGTTAGCCCACTGAGTCTTGTTCTGTCTGAGTCAATTACCAGATTTCTCGTTGTATTGTTACCTGAAACTTGTGCTGCATTGGCTCGGGCATTCCCTCCGCGTCCTCGTCTTCCTTCACCACCATCATTATGCCGGGTCACTTGTACACGGCCATTGTTGCGCCCTCCTGGAGTCGTGCGCGGCCTGTCGCCCCACCATTCTGGATAACCAATCAGTTGGAAACAAGCATCAGCATCATGTCCCATGCGATTGCAATTCGTGCAAAAATTGGACTTGTCCTTTCCTTCCTCCGTTGTGTTTCGACCAGCCTTTATAGCAAAGCTCATTGGATTTGATTTTTACTCTTTAGCCCGTGTCATAGTACGCACCCTTTCCTGCTGTACTATCACAACATACATGCGATTCAGATTTGGCAGGGGTTCAGTACTCAAAATATTTGAGCGAACTGTCCCATACCCATCTTCATCAAGACCCATCAAGAATTGATGAACCCTCTCTTCTTCTTGCCTCTTCTCTAGTTTAATGCTAAGATTACATCCACATCCAGAGCAACTACAAACCGGAATCGATTTATAATTGTTCAGTTCATCCCAAAGAGACTTGAGCTTACCATAATATGTGACTATCGCTTGTCTATCTTGCCTGCAATTCGCAAGGTCCGATCGTAGTTGCTGCACTCGGGGTCCGTTCCCGACAGAAAAGCGCTGCCTAATCTCTTCCCAGATATCTTTCACATTCTCTATGTACGATATGGTCGACCGAAGTGTTGGCTCAATGGTGTTAAATAACCATGAGACAATCATGGAGTTAACAGTCCACCAATCTTCAATGTTAGGGGAGTCATCACCAGGTTGTTCGACGGTTCCGTCAATGAAACCGTATTTCTTCTTAGCTCGCAATGCAGTCCGCACAGCACGAGCCCCTTCGTCATAATTCTCGCCTCTCAGCTGGACTTGGGTAATTATATTACCATGATTATCGTTCGAAGTCAGAGTGTGGGGGCTCGGTATCTTCTTGTCTCCGACAGCCCCTCCATATTTCTTCTCACCATCCATTGTAAGATATCTCAAATCACAATGGCTCTGATACCATGAAAAGAGGTCTGTGGAAATTCAAGACCCAAGTTTCTGTGTATTTGTTTGATAATCTTAAGAGAGTATATATATACATGAGAGACAAAAGGAAATTCAGAAAAACATTTACAACATGGAAACACTATATTCTGAATAGTCTAGATGTTTGAATCAATCTGAGCATGATTTCCTCCCCAAATCATGTCAGTATATGACCTCCCAATCATTCAATAATCTGCTCCACAAATCATGCTAGAATATGGACCTCTCAATTATCAATCATTGACATGATCTCCAATAAGAATTTCTAGGTTCACCAATTCCAAAGGCATTTTTCAAGTTCTCAACTGCCTTCAAGTCCAGAGATATCTTTTTAGATAACTGTGGTGTCCAGACGAGCTTGTGAGCACTTCGACTTAGTTTATTAAAGAAATTATCAAACTGTTGGGGCTGATATGAGATAAAGTAGAATTTTGTTGCCTTATGGCATCTAAGATTCTTGTCTTGCTTTATTGTTAATTATTTCTTAGACTATAAGTAGTTGACCCACTTTTCGTTCCCTATAATGCCTCGTTGAATTTTTCATTACTCAATTTGAAATGGTATACGAGCATGGTTGTTACGCTTTAGATTTGTTAAAGATCGACGAAGATTTTGGAGATCGAAAGAGGTGGTGGTTGAATTGAGTCCGATTTGTAGCGCCGTTTGGAGAGAAGTTTTTCGATTCAACTACAGATGGACGAGTTGTCGATTGTGGGAGGACTGGGACTCTGGTAACGTTGGTGTAATAACCTAAATTCTACTCTATTGGCATTTTAATAATTCGACACGGCGTAGTTATTATTCTAGCACTTGAGAATGTGTTTGTTTGATATAAGTGTCCCGTCGATATCCTCAGTTGTACCAGACTGGGACGAGTATCTGAGAGTAGACCGATCGTGACAAGCATACACGCATCACGAGGATGAAAATTGTGATGAGCAAGGGTAACACCTGCCAGACGAGTATGTGCTCATTTGGCATTTTGTTGAGACGAGAAAGTTTTGTAATGCTACAGGGCTTCCTCATCCGCTTGCTAGCATTTTACTAGGACGAGCAAACCTTGTTTAACAAAAGTAATGAACGAATGCATAGCTTAGCGGAAACACGGGTATCTTTCACCACGGATATCAAGAGTTCAATTATGTGCGTTGTACAACCTAGTTCATTGAGAGAACGTTATGAAACAACCCCAAATCAAAAGCTCAATCTCAAATCTCTAAGACATAGCTTTTAAAACCGGACCGAACTAGTCCAACCTGCCAAAACTGGGTCGGCCAGTCCAGTTAGCCAAATCTGATCTCCCGCGCAATAAGCTGGTCAAACCCGGTCAATACCAGCCAGTTCACGGCCTAACCGGCAAACCAGGCGTGTCGAAACCGTCCTGTTTCAATAATTTCAAAATTAATGTCGCCTGGAATCGAACCCAGACCTACTCAATGCTTGCATTACTTTGCTTTGTTAATCAAATTATCGGGTCAAACTAATTCAGAAAAGTCAACGTAGGAATTAAGAGAAGAAACGTAGATAATAGAACTTTTGACAGAAAATACCGTTGCATTATCGTGTCGCTGACACTTAGCTATCAGCAGTATTGTTTTTGTCAAAAAACTCCCTACAGTTTCACTTTTTCCGGTATTGCGCACCATTTTTCAAACAGAAATCCCCCTGCAGTTTCACTTTTACCGGCACTTAGAAGTGAAACTGCAAGGACGTTTTATGACAAAATCAATACTATTGGTACCTATTTGTCTGCAAGACAATACTGCAGGATGGTTTTCGGTCAAAAGTACTAGAAAATATAAAGACCGGGTTAAAACTCACTATTTCCCTGAAAAGATAAAGAGGAGTTACAAATATGTGGTAGAAGTAGTCAACCACTTAATTACTATTATTAAATTATTAAAAATGTCACTACAAATTATAATTAAAGTTTTGAAATTATCAATAAATCGTCCGCAATAGTATTGGTAGAATTTATTTTGTTACCGAGAATATCACCATAGAAAAATTTCTTGTAGGCATCCATGTGATCGACGCGCAAACGCAGTGCAACGACAATCGAACCATCTCCATCGCGACTGGGCAGCAAGAACGATTTTCCATCGTATCCGAGCAATGCTGGTGCCATGTGAATATCTTTCCCCCAACCGAAATCAGTACCCCTTAACGGCCAGTTGAGCAAGCTAGTAACACTTATGTTGGGATTTCCAAAGAAGGGTCCTTTCTCAGATCCCACAATATGCCAATACCTGAAATCCGATAAATCTTTCTCGTCTTTCAAATAACCTAGACAAGATTTGACAAACTCGTTGTTTACCTTGTCCACCGCATCTCGTATCTTACAGCAGGTGTAACTCAAGGGTTCCGCCAGTAACTCCCCGGCAGTGGTTGTTACAACCACCGGCAACGCCGCATTGCCAAAGTAGCCTTCTGGCAGATTAGGCTCAATACGCTTGCGGATATTGACCACCACACGGAGAACAGTTGGTTGTTCGTTCCGGTGTCGCCGGGCCTTGCACGCACATCTCCACATATGTGCCGATAAAACCTCAAATCTCGTGAATGGAACAACAACATTATCATTAGTAATATTGTTTTTGTTAGCCATGTCCTTCAACATGTCTATCTGCTCTTTACTTATCTTCAACATTACCGGAGTGGTTTCTTTCCTCCTCTCGTCTCGATCGTCGGTGTGGCCGATGATAAGCGGTGTGTTTTTAATCTCCGACTTGTCGAAACTCCTCTTCTCATCTTCTGGAGGTGGTTTCAAAAGAGTCCTGTCGAGGAAAGGCAAGTGATCTTGTGGGTCCTCTCCAAGTGCAACCCTCGACCAAACAGAAATGAAATAAATCGAGGCGGTGCCGTCGGCGATGACATGCGATAGGCGCAAACCGAGGCAGATTCCGCCGCAACTGAACTTGGTGAACTGAACCAGCAAAAGCGGTTGCTCCTCTATCGGCACAGACTTGTAATCTAGAGGTGGAAGAAGCTCGGCGACGGCGGCGGTTGGACAGAAGTCTCCGAAATCATCAATTTCCGAGTCGCATTCCGCCTCAACCAACTGAGCGCCAACGGCGTTGCAGTTGAGCTGGAGGCGCTCTTTTGATGGAGATGCCCACTGGAGACGGCCAGCTAGTGGATAAAATGTTGAAAGAACTTTGCTAAGAGAGCGTTTTGTAGTTTCAAACGGACTTATCGGCAAATCTGAATGAGGTTTTCGGAACAGGAGGATTTTTGGTGCATGTGTAATAGGTTTAATGTTATCGATGTGGGATACATACATGAACTCAATTGGTGTCTCCTCCGCAGGCTTAACAGTGTATGTGCCCTTCACTGAGATCACCATTTCCTCTTATCAATAGACAAACAAGTGAGAACTCTTGGGGATACTTTTGGTTTGGTTTGATCTGGCTCGAGTCTCTGTCCTAAAATACTAAAAAGTTTGCGTGAACGCGATACGCACAAGAGTTATCACATGCATTGGTATTGAGAAATTGGGACTGCCATAATTGACAATGAGCTGTCCGAGAATGGTTTCTTTCCTTATCTCCGCAATTTTACGTACGGTGATATTAGTCAAACTAAGGCACTATCGTCCAATATTAAATGTATAATGTTTATCAAATCATACTTCTTTTGGTTACGCAACACTATTCAATTTTATCACTATTTACCAGGTCACTTTGAACGGGTGATTTGATTAAAAAAATGATGTAAAAAATTGAAATGTTTTGTAGAGTAAATTAAAATTTCATCATTTTACCATCCAAATTGCCGGATCAAGACCACTATCGAGGGGTTTTCTCTTGCCCGTCGCGGAGGCGAAGACGAATGGGTTGGTTTCCGCTATGAAAGAATGGGAGATTTTTGCTACAGATGTGGCAGAATTGGGCATATTAATGTTCAGTGTAGATATTTGCGCAAAGAGGATGAAGGCATGTCTAAATATGACCCTGATCTCCGGGTGGGTTATCGAAAAGTTTCGTCGGAACAGAAAGAAAAAGAAAAACTCCGGCAAGAGGATCTGCAGGAGAGATGGAAAACCGGTCATGGAAAGAGCTAAGCACGCGGTGAACGAGTTATTATCTCGAAAAGAGATTGACCCAGTGAGTCAAGCAGGTAAGGAATCTCACGACGAGGTACCAGAGGACACCACATCCTTAGTACGAACCACTGAGAAATTATCCAGCTGGCCCTAGTGGTTGTACCTCCGGATTATGGAGAAATTTTTGTTTGCTCTAAGAGCAAATACATGTGGTGCTCTAATCAATACAGCACATGACACGTCAGGAAGAAAGAGAATGAGTGGCAGACAAAAGAAAAAGGATTCCTACATGTTCCTGACGTGTCCTGTGATGTATTGATTAGAGCACCACGTCATATTTGCTCTTGGAGCAAGCAATAATTATTCCGGATGATGAGTCACTAAACGTGGATAAGGCTAAGGTAGGATCGGAGGAAAATGATGGTGCTGCGATAGAGGAAGGTGAGAGGAAGGTGCCAATAAATCCTAATTCTATTAGGGTCGAGGAAATATCAAAAGAAGATATTGGGCCGGAGACGATTTCTGAAGCCCAAAACTACACGGTAGAAGAACCAGAGAGCCCAACGAAAGATTTAAGTAATTATCAAAGAAGCCCATTGAATATGGGCCCAATCACTCAAAATTATGAAACGGTGTCGCTCCCGGATAATACCAGTTCAGACGAAGAGACTCCGACAAACCCTTTCACCAACATAGGGCTTGCTCAATTTTTCGACGGTTTGTCTCTCTCAAACGTAGCAGAAATGATAATGAAATCCCATAAAATGTCAAGAGAGCAAGAGTTGAGAGAGATTCTCAATCAATGGTGGTGGAGAAGAGGAAAAAGAAACTTCTATCATATGCGAAGTATGTTCTGTAGGCCCAAGAGGCCAAAGCAAGAAAAGGTTTCTATAAAAATGCCAGAAGCTGGAGATTGTTTCAGGGGATCGACGATGGATGCAGTGAAGTAGGTCTACATGAAAAGCAAAGGCCGGACAAATTGAAATATGAGGTAACCGATTTTATTCATCCTGAACAGTTATATTTGTATAAAGACTGTATGAAGGAGGTAGATGCCCTAGAAGCAGAACACTGTGAAGCTGAGAAAGGTGAATTAATGGTTGTGGTGGATGGCTTGAATCAGCCACAAGACAAATGCTAGGTGTCTGCTGGAATGTTCAGGGTTTGGGACGTACCCTGCCATCCCAGATACTCAAGGGCTAGCAAATGCCCATCTTCCTAGCTTTGCGTTTTTTCTGAGACAAAGAACCAGAGCTCAAAATTAAAAAGGTTACAAAGGAGAATGAGATTTTAAAATGGATTTTATGTACAACCAAAAGGGACTTCTGGTGGTTTGCTTTTATGGTGGGTGGATAATTTGAATATTGTTATTTTTTGGAGCTCTGATAATGCTATATGTGTTAAAATGGAGATAACACAATTAGTGTGGGAAATCTGGTTAGTGTTTATACTCCTTCTAAGGCAAGAGAAAGAGATTAATTCTGGAATGAGATTAAAATGTGGGCACAATCAGTCACTTGCCTCTGGATTCTCGTAGGAGATTGTAATGACTACACAAATTGGGATGATAAACAGGGTGGTTCTTGTCCTTTTCAAAGGAGGATGAACAAGTTCATGAAGTTTATTTCTGATTGTCAACTCATGGAGCTTTCTTCTCAGGGGTTGAGCTACTCTTGGAAAATTAATTGACAGGGTTTATTTATCTACTGACTGGGGTACTCTCCATCCTCAATCACTCATCAAGAGAGAAGTAATCTCAGGTCCAGACCATGCCCCTATTATTATAAATGTGGATTATGTCATTTCAAGTAGAAGGTACAATTTTAAGTTTGATGCAAATTGTTTGTCATATAATGAGTGTCGAGGGGTTATTACAGAAGCTTGGAAGAAAGATTTCAGTGGGTCTCCTATGTTCAGAGTAGGTAAACTTCTGGGTAATTGTAGAAGAAATTTTTCAGAATGGAGCAAGAAGAATGTGCCAAATTGGAAAAAGAGGATTATGGAGGTAGAAGGTCAACTGTTAGATGTTCAGAACAGACCTCATAATGCTGATAATGTTACTACCCAAGTCAATTTAGAAGCTACCCTTGGTGATCTTTGGAAGAGAGAAGAACTCTATTGGAAGCAGAAAAGTAAAGTGAACTACTTGAAGGAAGGGGATAGCAATTCAAGATTCTTCTTCCTATCCACAACTTTTAGAAGACACAAAAACAATATTGTCAAGTTTGAATTCAGTGAAGACAGATGGGTGGAGTCTGATCAGGAAATCATGAGGACTTTTGAAAAGTTCTACAGTGAGATGTTCTCTTCTAAGGGGAAAAATCAGCAAGGTGATTTTCTAGTTGTTATGTCCCCAATGATCACAGAAGAAAAAAATGCAAATTTGTCCAGAATTCCTGATGCAGAAGAAATTGAAAGGGTAGTTTTTGTCTTTGACCCTTATAAAGCCCCAGGGCATGATGGGTACAATGGACTCTTTTACCAGACTCAGTGAAACATTATCCAAAAGGAGGTAGTAGAAGCAATACGAAGTTTTTTTCTCCTCAAAACAGTTGCTGACGACCATTAACAAGACATTGTTAGTTATGATCCCAAAGGTAAACCACCCTGAATCTCTCTCTCAATACATACCTATTTCCTTATGTACTTTCTTGTATAAGGTTATTGCCAAAATCTTAGCTAATAGATTGAAAGTTGTCATCTCCAAGCTTATTTCTTGTGAGCAATCAGCCTTTGTACCGGGAAGGATTATTCAAGACAATATTGTGATTGCTCAGGAATTCCTACACTTTATTCAGGACTTTGTTTGGCTTTGAAGCTTGATCTTAACAAGGTGTATGACAGAGTAGAGTGGAGTTTTGTAGCGGCTATCTTCAAAAGGCTGGGATTTGGTGAAGACTGGATTCAACTTGTTATGTTCTGCTCAACTACAGTCTCTATGGTTATCAGGGTTAATGGCAAGGATTCAAACTGCTTCAAACCACAAAGAGGTCTCAGACAGGGGGATCCCCTATCCCCCTACCTCTTTGTATTAGTTATGGAAGTTTTCTCAAAAAATGTGAAGCTAGGAGAAGAAAGAAAAGAGATCCCAGGTATAACCATCTCTCAAAAGAAAGTGTCAGTCAATCACCTATTATTTGCGGACGACTCTTTAATATTTCTAAAAGCTAGAGAAGACTCCCTCAAATCTTTCCTTGATCTAGTGTCAGAGTTTCGGAAAGTTTCAGGCATGGAGATAAACTTTCACAAATCAGGGATCTTGTTTTCCCCAAATACCCCTCAAGATCTTATTGACAGCTAGCCTCTCTCTTATGTGCAACATACCTGCTTTGGATGTCAAATCAAAATATTTAGGGCTTACAGCGTTTGGGGGTTCTTCAAAGATTCAAGCTCTAAATTTCATTGTGAAAAGGATTGCTGAAATTCTTTAAGGATGGAGAAAAAAATGTTATCTTTTGCAAGTAGAGAACTTATCCTCAAAGCTATTGCCCCAGCCATTCCTAACTATGCCATGTCTTGTGTGGAGTTTCCTATTTCTACTTGCTAAAAAATAGCCAAACTTATTATAGATTTTTGGTGGGGAGATTCTGCTCAGAACAGGAAAATGAATTGGGTTAATTGGTAACAAATGACAGAAAAGAAGCACAATGGTAGGATGGGGTTCAGGAATATAAGAGCTTTCAATCTCCCACTCCTTGCTATTCATAGTCTGAGGCTTATTCACAAGCCCAACTCTCTTCTAGCTAGGGTTATTGAAGCTAAACATTTATCTGGAAAAGATTTCTTTTCAGCCAAGCAAGGCAACAATCCAGCATGGGTTTGGAAGAGCTTATTAGCAGGCAGAAAAGTTATTGAGAAAGGGGGGTGTTGGCAGGTTGGAAATGGAAAGAAAATCCAAGCTTTCTCTCATGCTTGGGTCCTTACCCTCCAAAATTCTAAGATTGAAAACCATATGAATATTGATATATATTTCAAAGTTGAGCAGCTTATAAATCCTGGCACTAAAAGATTGAGAGTGTAGTTCTAAACAATAAGTTCAAAGAGGCTGAAGTTAAAGAAGATTTGAAGATCCCCATTCCTCACTTCAACACTGAAGACAAGATCATTAGGCCTTTTGTCAAAAATGGGGTGTTTACTGTCAAGTCAGGGGTGAGAGTAGCTGCTGACATGCTTGCTGAGACAATTAAGGTCAATAACAGGTTAGCTTCAATAGCTTCTTCTTTTAAATTTCCTAAGGAATGTTGGAAATTTTTGTGGAGCCAAGACCCCCCTCCAAAAGTTCTGAATTTCTGGTGGAGGGTGAGTCATGAAGCACTGGCAACAACTCATAATTTGCATATTAAAAATGTGCAAATTCTGCAGTTTGTAGTGTCTGCAACACTGAAGAGGAGACAACTGAATATTGCTTGTTCAAATCTGAGTGGTTGAAACATGTGTGGTTTGGGACTGGGCTCCTTCACTTAGATGATATTGACAAAATTGGTAATATAAAAATGTGGCTTCTTGAGACCGTAGAGCAAATCCAGCAGAAGAAAGTAGATTAATTTTACATGATCCAAATTGTGGTAGCTCTTTGGAATATATGGAAGAGTAGAAACAATGTGGTGTTTAATAAGATAGCCCCAAATCCTCTCCATACCCTCTGCAGTTACAAGAATGAATTGTCAGCTATAAACCATGCTTTCTTCCCAGAAAAAGAGCAGAATCTGAAAAGAAGCAAGCAACAGAGTCAACAAGTCAAAGTGATGAACTGGAAGCCTCCAAAGTCAAATGAGCGTAAATATAATGTGGATGCAGCTTGGAGTGAAAGTGATGGCTATGCTTAGCTAGGGTGGATTCTCAGAAACCATGAAGGTCAGTTGCTGGACTGGAGATGGTCTTCTGAGTACTGTAGTTCTGCTACAATTGCAGAAGCTTTAGCCACTATAACAACTCTCATCAAACTTCAGACAAGATCAAGCTTGAAGATCACAATTGAGGTTGATTGCAGAGAAGTGGCAGACTCTATGAACAGCATTTCTAGCAAGTGGGAGATTCTTACCATCATCCAAGATATTCAACAACTGATGCAGGGCAAGCTGTGGAAAGTTAGCTGGATTCAAAGGCAAGCATTGTAGCAGATTTTCTTGTTAAAACTGCAAGATTTGATAGTGCTAGTTTGTGTGCTCATTCTCCCTTTAGGAAGCAAGTGGAGAAAGAAAAGCAAATTTGTAATGGTTCTTCTTAAATACTAGGACTGCAACTCGGACGGGTTAGGCGGGGTGACACCCTTGTCCAAGCCCAAGCCCAAGCCCGAGTTCTGTCGTGGTTGCCCAAGCCCGGGTTAGGAGCATCGCCAGCCCGTCCAAGCCCAAATTCGAACAAACCAATTCGGGTTCCGGTTGAATCCGGGCTATCCCATTAAACTAAATAAATTAACATAATTATCACACTCTTCTTAAAATTAAGTTAATAACTTACGCATAAATATAGATACCAAATGTAGATGGTTCACTTTTCTTTAATTTAAGGCTACACAACAATGATTATATATTGTTAGAATGAATTAAAATTATCCATTTATACAATAAAATACTAAATATTTTGTGAGAAAAAAATATTAGTTAAGAACATAAACATAATTAAAAATACGACTAATAATTAATAGAAAAAATTATTCTTGATAAATATGTTATATAATACTCTTCAAATATAACATTTATAGGTAATGAGTATACAAATTGGGCAATTCGAGCTAGCCCGTCGTTTAATATTCGTACCCAAGCCCAACCCTAATTGCAATTCGGGTTGAGAATTTTTGCCCGAGCCCGTCCTAATTTCTCAAAACATGTGCCTAAGCCCGACTTTAGTCCGGGCTGCGTTCGGGTTGGTCGGGTTCAGCCCGTCCAAATTGCACCCCTATTAAATACTAAGTCTATTTCTGATAAAAAAATGATTTGAATCCAGTAAACGACAAACATGTAAGTCTAAAAAACAAAAAAATCACATGTCAAAATTTTATCAATAAATAAAAAAAGGTCAAGCAATAATCTAAAACCGACAAAACTGGCACATCACTAAACTTTTACCGTACAAACTATTACCACCAAACACACTATATTTTTTCATCACTTTTTGTGTTTCAGATTGTTTTTCACAACCCTTAAAAAGTTAACGTAAAGGTCCCAAATTTATACTAAACCCACCGTAGATGCACTTTTAAAGATTGTAAAACACGTATATCAATGTCTTAAACACCACGTTAGACCTAATGGCCACCGGCATTTCTGTTTCTACGTTTATTTTGGCCGATGAGAGAAGGCGTACGCCATCATCCATTTGAATAAATAAACACTGCACGCAGATTTATAAAAAGCTTCTGTAATATCACTCCGTCCCACCTCTTCCTCTCCATTTTGACTTTTTGATTCCTATCTGGTCACTTTGACCGGGTGATTTTGATAGCAAAATGATACGATTTTTTGATATTTTTTCACCATCTTATAGAGCAACTTTTACTCTACAACACCATAAAAAATTATCCAAAATATGCATCATTTTGCTATCCAAATCACCGGGTCAAAGTGACGCAGTGAATAATGGTAAAAGTCAAATTGAAGAGGAAGAGGTGGGACGGAGTGGTATAGAATATGCTATAATACATGCGAAGTACTAAACTGAAAAACGCATCACATACACAAGTTAGTTTACAAACAAAAAAAAAAAAAAACATACACAAGCTATGTTTCTCAAAAAGAAACAAAGAAAAGAACATACACAAACTATATTTCATAACCGTACTCAAAATACGTCAGTGTGATGAGTGTGTTTTGGGGCCTATTTCATTCACATGCATGCAGGCAGGCAGGCAGGCTCTAGAAGGGCCTAAATCAAGTAAAAGTTTTTAATGTCTTGAATTAAATAAAAATACTATTTTGAATTTGAGCTGAAAAAATATGAATAAAGAAAATTTATTTATATAACTGTGCGAATGAAGCCCAAGTGATCACATTCGTAGCACAATTACAAATTACCCCTGAACCACATAATATATTTTACATTTTTTTTGTGGTCCCTGCTATTTAAGACAAAAATCATATCCGGCATAGCAGGTCATTAGGGTTAGAGTAAACCTAATATTTGAATGCTAAATATAAAATCACTAACGTCTGCGCAATAGAAAGGTAAAAAAATAGTAAAACAAATAATAGAGAAAATTGTTCCCAGTCTCCAAGACTCATATAACATTGTTAAGAACTCAACTTTTCGTGTTAAGAAATCACAATTAATTAACCACCAACAGCAGTGAGAGCGGATCCCCCCCCCCCTCCCGAAACATACATAGTCAAGGATGTGGCGATGTTTGCGCTCGACAAGATCCTTTGGTTGGGAAGTGCCCGAGCAGGAACATTGAGGCAAAGTGCCTTGATTACGAATACTGGTAAGAAATTCATATTATGTGTATTCTCCGGCGTTGTAAGTTATAAAGAATTTGATGGGGGAGAGAATTGAGCTTTTACCATGGCGGAAAACTAAAGATATAGTTAGGGTAGCTCAGAATAATTTTTCATAAGGTATATCTTTGTATAACGATTAAAATCATCAACAAAGATAACGAAGTATCTAGATGCCCCCGTAGTGGCATGAGGAGAAGGACCACAAACATCATATTGAATTATGTCAATGGGAGCTGAAGAAACATAATTTATTTTATCAAAGAAAAATACAGGTTATTTTGCTAGCTGACAAGGAAGACAATCCAAATGACCAACCTCAAGCGTTTCAAGGTTACCACTTGTAGATACTGCTTTATGACATGGCAGATCTAGGCCACGTGGCAACCATCCAGCACACCATATTGTGCTCCACACACACAGGATCACCAGCCGAGCTGATCCATGTGGGGGCTGCGAGACAGAGCCCTCGCATACCACTGCACGGGACTTGTAGGGATTTGTGGTTTGGAGGCTAGAGTAAGCCCTGTCGCGTGCGAGCCAAGCCCGCGCGCGACCTTTAGTAACTGTTTTGAGAGATTTATGGCACGAGCTCCCTAGACCCGGTCAATCCGGTCAAACCCGGTCAACCTCGTAACGGTTCCGGTACTTGCGCACCACGTGCTCTAACGGTTCCTATATACTCGGACGAACGTGCCGTTATGGTTAAGCTAATTAAGCGGCCATTAATGGGCGCATTAACCACACTACAACGGTCACGTTCTCCAGTATATATACATCGTTAACCTTTCCATACAAAGAAGAGAACAACACTGCCATACGCGGAAGCTCTGCCAAACCTCTGTCTCTCTCTCAGACATTGCTACTGACTTACTCTCTCCCTACACACACCCCTATTCTTCCTGTGCGATCCCTGATCCACTACGTACGGTGCACACGGAGGTCTCCCTGCCGGAATCTCTTGTGCACATTTTGGTGAACCCGACGTGAAACTTACCAGCAAAAGCAACCATGTCTCAGGAGGATGATGTCAGCAACCGGTCGCCGTCCACCGAAACTCCCTCGGGAGACGAAGTCCGCCGTACTCCGACGACTCCCGGCGAGGCCCCAACTTTGGAGTCTTTGGACGCCACTGTCCAAAGTCAGGCAAAAGCTCTCAAGTCTCAATCTGCGCAGTTGGAGCGGATCTTGGCCGTTCTGGGCACCCTTGCGCCAAATCCTCCACCAGGTACCGCCACCCCTCAGGGAGGAGGAACCCCTACTGCTCCAGGATTGGGAGTATTGGCCACGCCTCCCAACCCTCATCTGCAAACTCCACCGTCAGCCGCGCAGCTGCCTTCGATCCAAGGATCAACAGCGCAAATGCTACCCCCTGCCGCTCACGCCTCTCAGCCCACGGCTTTGGCGTCTAACCCAACTTTACAGTACACTCTGCCTCCACCGGCGACCATATGGGGAAACGCGGGTAGCCAATACACTCTCAATCCTCCGGCGACATATGTATCGCCACCGCCTACGGCAGCCCCTCCGGCAGCTACCGAGGGAAGCCTCCCAGAATGCATGACATCCTTGCAGAAGCGCGTGGACTCCATCCTAGCTCATCAATCGCTCGCGGATACCATCATCCCGAAGCTAGACAACGATCCACCCATCCCACGAGAAATTTATCTCATGCCTAACCCGGCAGGGTACAAGGCTCCCAAATGGGACAAGTTCGAAGACGTCAATGGAAACGCCCATGAGCATGTCATGCGTTTCATCGATGTCATGGGTCCATACGGAGCTGATCCCAAACTGCTGATGCGAGAGTTCCCAAAGACTCTTGGGAATGTAGCATACAAATGGTACCGGACGTTGGAGCCCGGATCTGTGAAGACTTGGGACGACATGGTCCAGAAGTTCTACACCAAGTTCTTCCAGTTGGAAGAGAAGGTGACGATGATTCACCTCTCGCGGATGTATCAGAAACGCGAGGAAGATGGAATCACTTTCATCAAGAAATTCAGAGCGAAATCCTTAGAATGCAAGGACCCAATGCTCGAGAGTCGGCTCGTAGAGATATGCCTGCAGTGCATGCGAGATGAGTACAAGGGCATGCTAATCAATTTGCAAACACCCACGTTTTCAAAGCTCATCGAGTGCACGATGAACATCGAGCCCATCGTCGAGAGACAGAGAAAGAAGAACGCTCCAGAGCGACCTGCGAGCGGCACCACCTACAAGATCGGCAGATTCGGCTACAAGCGAGGACGCGAAGCTGAGGTCAATGCAGTTTCGCCCCAGAAGCAAGCAAAAGTTACAAACTTCGACGCACCGCCCCTGCCCTGCTCGGTGGAGGAGGCAAGCGATCTCTGCAGACAGTGGCGTAAGGACGGCGTCCTCCCACCGCTCGAGAAAGCACCCTCCAAGGAGATGACGAGGGACCCTAAGTGGTGCGAATACCACGGCAAGGTCATGCACCCCACAGCCGAGTGCAAGAAGCTCAGATTCGCACTCGATCAGAAGATGAAGAGCGGCGAACTCATCGTCAGCGACCATCGGAAGGATGTGCGCAACAACCCGCTGCCTGCCCATACAGATTCGGGCTCAAAAGGCAAAGAGGTCGCCATGATCTCGATAGTCGACTTGGAAGAAGTCGCAGAGGATGGTCTGCCCATCGTTGCTGAAGTCCATGAAGATGAAGACTACAGCATGGACACGGAAGATGAGCGTGCCGACCGCATGAAAGGGTCGCGCGGCTTCGACAGATTCTTCAACGAGATGAACTTCTCCGAAAAATGTCGAGCGGACATGACAAAAGCAATCTTAAGGGTAGCAGAGGACTACGAGGAGGACCTCGTGGTCTCCAACGGGAAAGTCGTCAGGGCGTCCCGTTCCACAGAAAAGATTATGACCTTTTCTGCCAGCGACAAAAAGACAGATGCGAACCACCAGAGGCCCCTGTACGTGACCGCCATCATCAACGGCGTCGAATTCAAGCGAGCATTCGTCGATGGAGGAGCAGCGGTCAATGTTGTTCCACTCCACACACTGAAGCTAGCAGGGATCCCCGAGCACAAGGTAGTCAAGCGTCCATCCCCGCTGGTGGGATTCGGAAGCGATTCCAGAATGACGATCGGGTGGATCCGCCTGGGCGTTCAGATCGGCAAAATCAAGTGCTCGGCGAAGTTCTATGTAATAGACGCGAACACCACATACCACATGATCATAGGTCGGGCCTGGATTCATCGCTTTGACGCAATCCCTTCAACGGCTCACCAAGTGATGAAAGCTATCTGGAACGACAGGATTGTCGAGATACCGGCCTCAACTAACCCGTTCAACTTGGACGAAGCGCATCTCAGCGAGGCGGTGTGGTTCACCGAGATGGCGGACGAGCAAACACCCGGACCATTCAACCCTACTCCTTTACCTCTCTGGGAGGACATCAAGGACCAGTCACCTGCAGGCGTGATGGTGACAAGGGGAGACACCGAAGAAAAGCCGCCTACCCACGAAGAGGCGCCGCGCATCGCATATCATCGCAAGAGTGTCTACACTCTGAAGAGGATCGCAAGGCACGACCCCGAGGGCAAGGAGATAGAGAGCTTCTACGCCAACGGGAAGAAATGCTATCGCATATAAAGGTGCGCGGGGACGTCCTCACACGGGCATGGGGATGTCCCTGGGCAAATCAATCAAATCGAGCAAGTTGCGCTCACAGAAGAGCCAACACAGGGCACTCCAGAGGAGAAACTTAAAGAAGCCCCCGAATGCATGGAAGACAGGCCAAGACCACAAAAGCAAGAGCTTAAGGAAGTGTTCCTCAGCCCGAACGAGGAAAAGAAAAGACCAGTCTTCCTGAGTGCGGACCTCACAAGCGAAGAGGAACAAGGACTGCTGCAGCTCCTAACTGAATACAAGGACGTGTTCGCATGGGAATACGACGAGATGCCGGGTCTGGACACGAGCATCACCATGCACCGTTTAGACATCATCCCAGGGTCTAAACCGGTCAAGCAAAGCACCAGAAGCTTTAGGCCAGAGCTCAACGTGAAGATCAAACAGGAGATTGTCAAACTCCTAGATGCCAAGTTCATAGAGCCCAATCACCATCCCACATGGTTGGCCAACATCGTGCCAGTGGTGAAGAAGAACGGACAGCTCCGCATCTGCGTGGACTTCCGAGATCTTAATCGCTTCTGTCCTAAGGACGATTTCCCGCTGCCTAACATCGATTTACTCATTGATTCAACAGCAGGCCATCGCATGTTCAGTTTCATGGACGGCTTCAGCGGGTACAATCAAATCAAGATGGATCCCGAAGATGCAAGGAAAACTGCATTCATCACTCCCGTGGGGGTATTCAACTATACGGTAATGCCATTCGGTCTTAAGAATGCAGGCGCAACCTATCAGCGGGCCATGATGGCCCTATTCCACGACATGATGCACAAAGAAGTGGAATTCTATGTGGATGACCTGGTAGTCAAATCCAGGCATGAAGCAGATCACCTTGCAGACCTGCGAAAGGTATTCAACAGATGCAGGAGCTTTCAACTGAAAATGAACCCCATGAAATGCGCGTTCGGCGTGACTTCGGGGAAGTTTCTGGGATGCGTAGTCCATCGCCAAGGAATCGAGCCTGACCCTGCGAAAGTGTCAGCCATCACCAGCATGACACCACCTCAAGACCAAAGTACCTTGAAAACATTCTTGGGAAAATTGTCATATCTGCGGAGATTCATCCCGGCAATCGCCGAAATCACATGCTGTTTCAGCACTCTTCTCAGGAAGGACGCCGCGTACAACTGGGCTCCTGACCATGAAGCGGCATTCGAAAAGCTAAAGGAGATACTTACATCCCCGAAGATTATGATCGCGCCTCAACTGGGATCGCCGCTGCTGCTATATCTTACATCAACAAGGAGATCTATAGGAGCACTCTTGGCCCAGGTATATGAGGGACAAGAGAGGCCTATCTATTACATCTCTCGCATTGTGCAGCCTGCTGAATCAAGGTACACGGACATCGAACGTCATTGCCTTGCCTTATTCTTCGTAATAGAGAAGTTGAGACACTATTTTGCATCGCACAAAGTAGTGGTGGTCACCAAAAGCGACCCCATAAGATACCTGCTAACTCACACTACTCCGGGCGGGAGATTGGCGAAATGGTACATGACCATCTCTCAATACGATATCACATGCGTAAAACCAAGAGCGATCAAGTCGCAGGCGGTAGCAGATCTGCTGGCACAGTTTCCTGACAATAGTCACGAACCTGTGATCGAGGAAGAACTCGAAGGCCCTGAAATCTACGCGATCGACGTGCCCTATTGGACCCTCCACTTCGATGGTTCGTCAACCAGAAAAGGCGGAGGCATTGGGATAGTCTTGACAAAGCCGGACGGGGAAGTCATACAGATGTCCGCAAAACTCAACTTCGCAGTCACGAACAACGAGGCGGAATACGAGGCTCTGATCGCGGGACTCCGTGCGGCGAAAGCTTTGGAAGTGAGCAACTTAACAGTCATGGGAGATTCCAAACTGATTGTTAAACAGGCCTCGGGCGAATATGGTTTAAAGGAGATCAACCTCCTACCATACCGCACCCTAGTGCAAAAACTGATGCAGCAATTCTGCGACGTGAAATACGAGCACAGACCCCGAGCGGACAACAGGCATGCAGACGCCTTAGCAACTCTGGGATCTAGGGTCAGCATAGACAAATGCCCCGCAAGGATTTCCATCGAAGTGCGAACATCGTCGGCATTAACAGAAGATGCGTGCGACGACGAACACATGGATGACGCAGACTGGCGAAAAGCAATCCTGCAAGCTATTGCGAAAGGCACCAGCAGCGAGAGCTGGGCACTCACGAAAGGATACTGCATCCACGACAACACCCTTTACTACAAGGGTCCTGGAGGAATACTCATGCGTTGCGTCTCCGAGCAAGAGGGACAACAGCTGTTAGAAAAGATTCACCAACACGCTTGCGGAGAAAGCGAGGTGTCAATCTACAGGAAAGCTCAGAGATATGGCATCCATTGGCCAAGCATGTCTACAGCCGCAGCCCTGATACAAGGGAAGTGCGAAAGTTGCGCACTAATCAAAGATTCTCTTCTTGTCGCTCTAATTGACGACGACACAGACTGGAGAAAGCCATTGTTTGAATTCCTCACCAAGGGCACTGTACCCGAATCGAGAAAAGAGGCAGACAAATTGAAGAGGAAAGCTTCTCGATATGTAGTTCAAGAAAATCTGCTTTGGCGAAAAGGTCACGAAGGCAACTTGCTGCGATGCCTAGACGAAAGGGAAGCACAAGAAGTCATGGACCTCTCCCACCAGGTGGAACACCAGGGAGGTGCGAAATTATGCAGACAGCTTCTCTCAATTGGATACTTCTGGCCCACGATGGAAGTCGATTGCCGCACCAAGGTGCGACACTGCCAAGAATGTCAATTCAAGGGGAACCTAGTGCACGCTCCCGCCGTGGACCTACATGCACTAGGAACGCCATGGCCATTTCACACATGGGCTTTGGACTTCATTGGCCCCATCCGACCAACGTCACATGGGAACCATTTTATTCTCACCGCAACCGAGCTGTTCACCAAATGGGTGGAAGCAATACCACTGAAGACGGCAAACGCGCTGGCTGTGGTCAACTTCATCCAGGAAAACATCATATGCAGGTTCGGAATCCCGAATACTATTCTTTCAGATAACGGTACTCCTTTTGTTAATCGTCAGGTAGCTACAAAACTTGCGGAGTACAATATCAGGCAGATATGCTCTACCCCCTATTATCCAAAGGGAAACGGGCAAGCCGAGGCGACTAACAAAACGCTGCTGAGAATTCTGAGCAAGATGGTCGCAGATGACCACAAGAAGTGGGCCGACTCTCTTGACATAGCTCTGTGGGCCTACAGAACTTCTCCAAGGACACCCACAGGGGCCTCGCCATTTCTACTATGTTATGGGGCTGAAGCTGTGGTACCTGCGGAGGTCAGAGTCAATTCGGCAAGGCTGGCCTTCCACGCGCTCTACGAAAACCAACGCGATCATGATTTAGTCTTGCTGGAAGAAAAGCGAGAACAAGCCAAAAGGACTAACAAGCGGTACCAAGAAAGAATCGCTCGCGCCTACAACAAGACAGTCCAGCGACGGGATTTCGCAGTTGGCGACCTGGCCTTGCGCGCATCTGATCACTGCATGCGAGAGGCAACCCACCCAAAGTTCGCAGCTAATTGGGAGGGACCCTTCGAAGTCACAGAAGTCTTCGATAGCGGCTACTGCAGCATACGAAGGTTGCACGGCACAACCTCAACTCCAAGCTCAGTCAACATGCGCTGGATCAAGAAGTACTATCCCTGACTTCTCTTGTTTCATACGTTTTATGATAACGTTGCTTAATGTCTCATGTGGCTACGATATTCGCAATCTCCTCTCCCATATGAGAGGATTGTAATCCTATCTCTCCCATATGAGAATGTCATAATAAAAGAATTCTCCCAAATGAGAAATTCACATTTATCAGCTGTTTATATCGATTAGCTAATTTGTTACAACTGTTGACAATGATTTATGCGCTTCAATAGTAACAAATGTAAACACGATCTTAAATGATCATCGAAGCCTATCCCTTACGATAGCGAACGCGATCTTAACTGATCATCAAAGCCTATCTCTTACGATAGCGAACGTGATCTTAAATGATCATCAAAGCCTATCCCTTACGATAGCGAACGCGATCTTAACTGATCATCAAAGCCTATCTCTTACGATAGCGAACGCGATCTTAAATGATCATCAAAGCCTATCTCTTACGATAGCGAACGCGATCTTAATTGATCATCAAAGCCTATCTCATATGATAGCAAACGCGATCTCAATCGATCACCTAAAGCCTATCTTTTACGATAGCAGCCAAACACAAATGCGATCTTAAGTGATCATCTAAAGCCCATCTCCTACGATGGCAGCCACTACAAATGTGATCTTAATCGATCATTTAAAGCCTATCTCTTACGATAGCAACCAAATACAAATGCGATCTTAAGTGATCATCTAAAGCCCATCTCCTACGATGGCAGCCACTACAAATGTGATCTTAATCGATCATCAAAGCCTATCTCTTACGATAGCAGTTACCCGCGAACGCGATCTTAAGTGATCATCTAAAGCCCATCTCCTACGATGGCAGCCACTACAAATGTGATCTTAAGTGATCATTAAAGCCTATCTCTTACGGTAGCAATCAAATGCAAATGCGATCTTAAGTGATCATCTAAAACCTATCTCCCATGGTAGCAATCAAATGCAAATGCGATCTTAAGTGATCATTAAAGCCTATCTCTTGCGATAGCAGCCAAATGCAAATGCGATCTTAAGTGATCATTAAAGCCTATCTCTTACGATAGCAGCCACCACAAATGTGATCTTAAGTGATCATTAAAGCCTATCTCTTACGGTAGCAATCAAATGCAAATGCGATCTTAAGTGATCATCTAAAGCCTATCTCCCATGGTAGCAATCAAATGTAAATGCGATCTTAAGTGATCATTAAAGCCTATCTCTTGCGATAGCAGCCAAATGCAAATGCGATCTTAAGTGATCATTAAAGCCTATCTCTTACGATAGCAGCCAAACGCAAATACGATCTTAAGTGATCATTAAAGCCTATCTCTTGCGATAGCACCCAAACGAAAACACGATCTTACATGATCATCCAAAGCCTATCTTTTGCGATAGCAGCGAAATACAAAAACGATCTCAATCGATCATCTAACGCCTATCTCTTGGGATAGCAGGTTATACAGATGCGATCTTATAATGATCTTCTCAAGCCTATCTGTTACGATAGCAATTTTGGTTAATTATCCAAACCCGTCTTATATGATGGCAACACGAGTGCAGAGTTATCTTATTAGATCTTCTAAAGATCTGTCTGCTGTGATAGCAGTTTATGCGAGAAACGATCTCAAACAAAGCCTATCTTCTATGATAGCAATTTGCACAGCTCAACGATCTTGATTGATCTCTGGAAGATTATCTGGAACGATAACAACGTTGTGAACGTGATCTCATACGATTTACAACGACCAACTACAAGCCCATCCGTCAAGATGGCACAGCTGCGAAATAACGATCTCGAATGATCTAGCGAAATATCTGTAAATTGACATCGCATATGTGAAATCATTACATGTCATTATGCAAGGCAAAACAAGCCGAAATGCATGCGAAATTGTATTTTGTTGCAAAGAACAACTGATACAAATACTATTTATCATTATGAGTCAAATGACTTACAATTTGTCTATCTAGATAGCAGCTTACAAGCGAAAAGCTCGCATCTAACTACACAGCCAACATGGCTTACAATACATTCGAAAAATGGCTGATAAGCCAGCAGAAACGTGATACGGAAACCCGGACTGCAAAGAATGAACCGCCCTGGCTTCGAGCGCCGGCTACACGATGCCCAAATCTGTGGGTGACATCTGTAGCAAAGGGGATCTCGCTCTGAAAAGAGCCACATGAAACCATACGCTCGACATTCTGCTATCCGACAAGACCGTTGTCAGATAGGCTCCCCATAACATTTGCCCAAGGAGCCACCGGTTCCGGCGATCTACAGGCAAGCAGCAGCTCCAAAGGGCAAGGGCTCCTTGTAGACGGGGATGAACGCGACGGTTCGTCACCCCGGGCTCACAAACATGAAAGTGACGGATTCTTCTTCATTACTGCTGAAGAAGAATCACGCCGTTCATTACGAGACGGTAGCACGGTCACTACGGCGCTGCACCTCGCCACGAGGCGGCCGGAAACATGACCTGCACACATAATACACGAAGAAATTTCTTCGAACACACATGAGGCATTATCTGCATCCTCTTTATGACGGTTATAAACAGCAATAAGCCTCATAAAGTGGATCTTGGAAACTATTTCTATAGCACAAAGCGCAAACTCAGGATTCAAAGCTTGAAGTTGCCATGAATCAACGAAAAACAAGCGTTGAAGCCAGCAGTCGCAAGGACTCACGGCAAAGCACATGTTTGGGATGAAGAACCCAAATGACAAAGGCAGGGTTTATATAGGCCCTGTAGAGACTCTTCGGTTGCTTAAGATGAGTCAACAAATTCAAAAAGAGGGTAAGTTCAATCACTTACGCCTTGAAAAGCGGTAACAATCAATTACCCTACTAAAGGCTACGACGATTCAGTTGCGTATCCTAATAAATGACGGATAGTCATGATTCGGATGGACTTCCCAACGGAAGCGTGCTTATCTGCCGAGAAATTAGCGCGAAAATCAAGCAAAGAATCAATTGCTGATGTCATAATTGGATATGCACAGAAATGTCCAATCAAATCCCGAAAGGGGCAAAACGGGCAAACTCATTGTTTGTTGTTAAAAAAGAAGGGGGAGAAACCCTAGCAATATCACATTAATGTTCAAAACATTACATTAATGTCTCAGCCATTTTCCTGTTTTCTTTTCAAAAATTCGAAAAGTCAAAACAAATTTTTGACTAAGGAGTCCTGGGGTGCGAACTGCTCGCTCAGCTTCTCCACTTGTTTCACTTCTTGCTTCAGTTGCTCGCACTTGGCATTCATTTCCTGATACAGCTTTACAGCTTCATCAACCTTTTGCTTTTGCTGCTCCACCTTCTGCATCTCAGCTGCGAGATTCTGGTGACCGAGATTCAAAGTTACAGCTGCGCGAATCAGTGTAACTCTGTCCTTGAGGAATTTAAAGCCAAGTCTGCCTTGGACTTTGAGCACGAGATTTTGGCACATGCCACACAGCAATTCAGCACTCTGGGCCGAAATGGTCGCAGGTGTAGCCGCGCACAGCTGCTCTAGTATCCAGATGGCTTCAGTAAGGAATAGCCTCCTGTCAAAAGGACTGATCTCCAGACACCTCACAAACGATCGGGGGTATCTGAGGCGCATTCGAACCACCCAGTCTACATCGGTTTGCTTCAAACCTGAGACGTCAAAAACAAGTCATGATGTCAAAACTCGCAAGCAAATAATGCGACGTACGAATAGTAAAATCTCTGCTTACCGGTCCCTTCCAGAATTTCATGAATAGAGGGAATGCGAGCCACCGGGTTGTTCGAAGACTGCCCTCGCTCCATGGCTCTCCTATCAGCTGCGAGCTCCAAACTCTCATAGTTAGGAGGAAGAGTGTAAGCTGCACCAGCTGCGATTACATTTCCAACCTGCGAGCCCCAAATGCTCCACGCAGGAATAGGTGCTCCTGGCTCAGTCATCGCCGGAGGCACAACCGAGGTCGCTGGACAGACATTCCCGGATGCGGAAATGGCAGCATCGCTTGTCCTTTCCTCCTCACCACCAGTACGGACACTTTCGTCCATCCGCACAGCATCAGCTTCGACATCATCGGAGAGCTCGATGACATCCTCGAGACGCTCACTTACATGTCCAGCGTCCGCGACGGGCTTCTCAGTATGAGAGCTCGAGATTGGAACATGGGATGCAGAAGGCTGACTTCTCTGCTCCAGCTCAGGTTCCTCAGCATGACCTGCGATACCAAATGCGACAATATGAGGTAACTTGTGTTATAAGTTATTTCGCTATCTTTGCTAAAGCTAAGAATAAGCACCTCCACGCGAAGGTGGGATTAAGGTATCCTCATCGTACACTAGGGACGTGGAACCGTGCCCTATCAGTGTATCTTCACTAAGCAAATCTTTAAGAGAAGCGTGACCTGGGACGCGAGTAAACCAGTCATGATTTTGCTTCAAGTGACTAAAGCCTAGTATGCGCATATCACTCAAAATAATTACCTGAGGGTTCTCCGCATTTGCTTACCAACCAACGGCGAATGTCAGGCTTTGACACACCGTGCTTTAACGCACCCACAATTACATCTCTATAAGTAACTGCGAGATTGAAGATCTCACCTTTATCGCCACCTGCGATCTCTGCGAAGTCCGCTTGGACTTGCTCTAGCTCTGCTGTGTCCTCTCCAGGAACCTCATCTTCCTCCTCCACATGAGGAGCCACTTCTTCGGGAAGCTCGTCTTCCTCGCCAGTTGGACGCGCTAAGTCGTCAACATGCCGCTCCTCGAGACTCCGCTGTTTCACAAGCTCGAGTTCCTCTTCCTCTCGCTGCCTTCTTCTCGCAGCAGCCTCCGCGGCTGTCTTCCGGGATTCAGCAAGAACATCCTCGCTTATGGGATCATCTGAAACGCCAGCATGGGCATTTCTCTTTTGCCTCTTGGCCACGAGGCCACCAACGGCTTCATCATCATCACCTGCGAATATACAATTGGTTCAAAGAAAAGAACTGCATAGAAGTTATGATAAAGGACAAGAAAATGCGGCGGAAGTACCTCCTGACTCTTCCTCGCGCATCACAACTGTTCCTTCTTCTTCTTCTTCATTACTTGCTTGGGGCTCCTGCCTCTCTTCCTCTTCCTCTTGATTGAATGGAACGAAGGTTTCAACTGCGAGATCTTTTCGCACCTTGCCGGGCATACGACCCTTACCTTTGTCCTTGACAGAAAGGGACCTCGCTGGGGGCGAAGCTGGAGCGCTCCTAGGGGAAGAAATCGTAATCCCCTTTTGCCTAGGCCTCTTCGCTCTCGGCGCCGCAGTCGCTGGAGGGGACGGGTCATCCCTAGGAGGAGACGGAGCCGGAGGGTTGTCTATCAGCGAGTCAGCAAAAGTGTTCATGACCCCGCGAACTTTTATTTCGACCTCGGCATCCATCCTCCATGCTAGCCGATACGACTCCCCCCTTCTTCTGGTCGCAACAATGGTATCCACCAGCGATTTGGAACGGTCACCAGCTGCGAACCTCCGCACATGACACTAGACAATACAGAACAAAAAGCATCAGTGCAAGCAAATCAAAGAGCTCAAAGCACGCAAGGAAACTGCTTACCTCAGCAAACGCCTTGCTATATTTGATG
The DNA here is from genome assembly GCA_023055425.1 of Linanthus parryae. Classification (NCBI taxonomy): domain Eukaryota; kingdom Viridiplantae; phylum Streptophyta; class Magnoliopsida; order Ericales; family Polemoniaceae; genus Linanthus; species Linanthus parryae. The sequence goes on along the minus strand of JALGPY010000004.1, from coordinate 86,826,821 downwards.
ACCTGCGTGTCACCCTTCTTGATTGCATCGACCTGCTCCTTCAGAATGAAATCGGGGCACAAATGATTCTCGCGGTCCAACAACGAGTAGCAACCGTACTCAGACTCGCTCAAACTGCAATTGGGGCGAAACGGAAAAGAGTTTCTCTTGATCAAGGGGGCCCTTCCTGGCTGCGCCGCCGCCTCCGTCTCCATCCTCGTATGCTGGGCAATCCAGTATGCGATCCAATTCTGGGAACAACCACCCCTGCGAGTTCCCGCAGGCTGCTCAAAGGGAAGATTGCTCATAAGGACCGTCTTGCATTCCTTTGTCAGCAAGCGCTTGTAGCACCCTCTAACGATAGACTGGGGCCAGATTGATGGGGCCACCGCATCGAAACCAAACTGAGGAGAGACCCGAGTGGGGTCAACATCCACTGTGAGCCTTTCATATCGTGGCGCGAGCTCACGAATATGCTCTGCAAGTGCAGGAAGAGAACCCCGCAGACACCAGCAAAAGAACTCACGATAGCGCTCGTGGAAATGCGGTCCCTTTTCAAAGAGAAGGTCTTCTGACAAGACCATACCTTCGGAGGGGTATAGCTTCGGAAACCACCGCACATTCTCAACACGTGTGGCGTAAGGCCTGGCAGTGAACTCCCTTCGCTTGTCGCATATCAAGCTCCAAGTACACTTGGTGTTGCTTGCCCCGAACCATCTCGCAGCCCTTCCGCTGTTGAGCGCTTTCGTCTCGCCTGGGGGACACCACTTCTCAAGTGGGAGGGGAGTTGGAGCATAAGACGGCCAACGCTCGAAAACCCACATTGTCAAAAAGCTGATATTGACAAAGGTCAGAACATCGAGGCGGCCACGCGATTCCCTCATCGCCAGAACCAGCTGATCCAGCCTGTAATATAGCGTGCCCAAGACCAAGGGTCCAAGTGCGACTCTCTGGCCAAGAGCGAGCCTCACGGCAAGTGGCAGCACATGGTAGAAGACCCCATCATGGGGGTGACCATCAATCAGATACCTCGACAGCCAAGCACAAAGAAAGGCGCAAAGGGTCAAATGATAACCCTTGCCCTCTACGTAATTCTCGGCCTCCGGGTCCTCGCTCAAAAGCTTCTTAGTAATGCTGCTGCTCGCATAGTCTCGGAAGAAGTACTGCAACCACTTGTTCCAGGTATTCTTCGCGGACGTATCAACCAGCTGCCAGTTCGGAAGAGGTTTTGTACTGGTCCACCGAGTGGAGATTTTCTTCACCTCTGCTAGGCACTCCTCCATCTGCGCGTACAAGGCTAATTCCGCAGATGTCCTTAAGTGACTCAAGGGGTCCACCTCGCCCATGGGGGAAAGCTCATACAGCATTTGAACGTCCTCGAGCGTGGGGGCAGCCTCGAACTCAGCAAAGTGAAACGTATGAGTCGCAGGCGAATAGCGGGACAGAAGGTCTAGAAGCATGGACTGATCCAACTTCACGGCAGCACCCTTCATAGCACGAACAGCAAAGAAAATGCCGGCTTCATCAAGAGTTTCGGCGTAATTACCCAACACGTGGTCAGTCCACTCATCCATATAGTCCAACTTCTGGACAAACGCCTGAGTAGAAATCGCAGTGTATGGGAAGTGCCCGTTCTCGATTCCCAATCGAACCACATCCTCGGAGCCAACTAACTCGAGCAAGGCTGAGTTAACTGGGCGAGTCAGTGTCAACAACCGCTCAACGGGAACAGGATCAGGCATCCTCTTCGCCTTCACCCTCGCGTGGTAAAAATCTTTCCCACCCAGAAAGGGGGCTTTTCGCCACAGAGCCTGCGGAAGCTCCGGCATCTCTTCATCTTCCTTGACGGGTCTGGTTACTCTTGTTTTGGCCATTCCTGCGAAAGGGCAAAAAAAAAGGGGGGAGAAATACCACACCAGTCAGTTTGAATTTTGAATTCGAGACTTATGCAAAGGAATGCAAACAGTTCCGGTGCCGATTTCAGAAATTGGGTAATTGCAAGATCCAATATCGTCGAAAGAGTAAAGCGAAGCGGGTTTAAAGATCAAAGCCTCTTCACAGATTTCATGAGTTTACAGATTCAACGCAGTTCAAGACAAACGCCGGAATTTTAAAATCAAAAAGTAAACGGAGCCAACCTTGTTTCCTTGAAGCCTGCTTGGATATGCACAGTTGAAGAATACGATTTGCAGTTCTGAACTGATGGTTGATGATCTGGATCTGCTCTCGAAGATCTCCGGGTACCATTCACTTTAAGAGAAAGAAGCAATGCTTTGCAATGATGGGATACAAGGTATTTATCCAAAAGAATGAAGGGTTGCGTCCCTTCAGTAGTCGAATCGCAACCGTCACCGTCGTGTCGCGCAATCACAGGACGGGCTGACGTCACGCCTAAAACCCTAAAGGTCAGACGGCACGACTCTAGGGGTTTTAGGTCATAATTACACGCACGGGGGCTGAATCTACCCGTATTTGAATTGGTACGTGACGACGACGCGCATGTTGGTTTCCGCGCATGGAAGCCTATACAGCTACAAGCCTTCACGCGCAGAAAGGGGGCTAATGTAGATACTGCTTTATGACATGGCAGATCTAGGCCACGTGGCAACCATCCAGCACACCATATTGTGCTCCACACACACAGGATCACCAGCCGAGCTGATCCATGTGGGGGCTGCGAGACAGAGCCCTCGCATACCACTGCACGGGACTTGTAGGGATTTGTGGTTTGGAGGCTAGAGTAAGCCCTGTCGCGTGCGAGCCAAGCCCGCGCGCGACCTTTAGTAACTGTTTTGAGAGATTTATGGCACGAGCTCCCTAGACCCGGTCAATCCGGTCAAACCCGGTCAACCTCGTAACGGTTCCGGTACTTGCGCACCACGTGCTCTAACGGTTCCTATATACTCGGACGAACGTGCCGTTATGGTTAAGCTAATTAAGCCGCCATTAATGGGCGCATTAACCACACTACAACGGTCACGTTCTCCAGTATATATACATCGTTAACCTTTCCATACAAAGAAGAGAACAACACTGCCATACGCGGAAGCTCTGCCAAACCTCTGTCTCTCTCTCAGACATTGCTACTGACTTACTCTCTCCCTACACACACCCCTATTCTTCCTGTGCGATCCCTGATCCACTACGTACGGTGCACACGGAGGTCTCCCTGCCGGAATCTCTTGTGCACACCACTCGAAACAAGTTTATCTATTATTCCAGAAGAGACATTACCTAACCCAGAGTGCCATTTAGTAAAGGAGAAAAAAGTTGCAGAATCCAAAGATTGTCAGCGGAAGATGAAGATTGGTGAGCTCAAACAATCGTACAACCCTACAAGCTTGCCCGTGTGGATCATGCACACGACAACCATTAACATAGAAAGCAACATCAGGTCAAGTCCACATAACTCCTCCACCGATATAAGATTCAGAGCATGCTTATAAATCAAGTATATGTCAGGAAGTGACAAGTGGGCCGTAGAGATAGATCCAGTATGTGCGGCATGCATGTTGAAACAATCGGCAGTGTGAAAGATAGGAGCATGAACATATGCAGATTTTGGTGTAAATACAAATGTCATATGACTAGAGCATCCAAAATCAAAGTGTCATGATGAGTTACATGAGTTTGATGAGAGAGCATGTTTGGAGCCTGCTAATGAAAGAAATTGCTGAAGAGAATTGGCTACCTTGACAAAATCAGGCTATACAGGAGCATTAGTTATTGCTGCAGTGGAGGCTTTTTCATGATGCTTTGGATTTACCTTATTTGTTGTTCTTCTAGAGTCACCTCTTTGTAGCTTAGTCTTAGTACAATCTCTATCCCAATGTCCATACTCCTGGAACTTCCGACATTGTAAATTCAGAAAAACAGACAAGTGATGATCACCATCATGAAAACCAGGGGCGGATCAAGAAATTTGGCCAGTGGGGGCTAGAAAAAATTTCAAGTTTAAAGACGGATCTTTCAATAAATTTTGAAGAATTTAAGGTTTAAAATGATGACCTTATTAGATTGTCGAGGCAAATATGTAACACAAGTGGGGATGATGTTATATTAACGGAATGTAGTAAATATCGAAACTTGAGCTGGACGAATATAATTAAATAAACAAAATATAGAGTAAAAATTGTAAATTTCAAAATTTCAGTGGGGGCTATATGTAGGGTTTTGATTCATGGATGTGCAACGGAAACAATAATTAACAATGCAAAACCCTCCACGGATCACAAGTCAAGAGACATAACGATGGTAAAGGATGAAATCAATTAACAGACCTTAGGGTTCTCCTTTGATGACTTCAAACGCGAATTGTGTCACGTTCTCTATAGTTGATCCACGCCTAGAGTTGATTTCTAGATCTTCCAATCCTTGGTGCTAGCCCGGAAAGAGGAAGAGGAAGAAGAATCACGCAAAACGAGACCAAAACAAGGAGGTTTCGGCCTCCTTGTGGGCCGACGGGGAGGGGGCGGCGAGCTCCTTGGCTTGCTTGCTCTCTCTCCATTTGTTCTCTCCCACTCAAGTTATGATCAATTGAATCTTAAGTGTGAGAATGAAGGAAGGAGTGTCCTTTATATAGTCCAACAAATCATTGCCAACTACCTAAAGGACTTATTCTAGTCCTACTAGAATCCAATTTAGTCCCTTCCTTGGAAATTAGTCCCTACTAAGTTTGCAAGGTATTGCAAAGTGATCCTTCTAATTAATTAATCCAATTAATTAATTCCCAAATCTAGTTCAACTATATCTAGCGTGTGACCCCATAGGTTCTATCTAGTTGGTAGCAACAATTTGCTAATATGGAGCGGTTTCTAGCAAAACATCCATTCTAGCCAACTAATAGAATAGTCATCTTGACAACCTTTGTACAAGTGATTGTCTCATCCCTTTGTCTCTATATCCGGATTGGACACGAGACATACAAGTCACACTCGTATATCCAATCCACAGTTTCTCGATCCGTGGGAATAGCCTTATTCGTGCAAATAACATCAATATCCCATATTGGTTTATTTGAGTCTGGCCAAACATTCTATAAGCACTATCTGTCGAGTGTCCTAGGATATTTGCTCCCGTTATGTGGGAGGGACAAATTCTATCTACGTCCACTACGATCTCTAAGTTTGCTTCTTATTGTATCTGGTACACGCCTTTATAACTACCCAGTTACGGTGTAGCGTTTAATGCTACCAAAATCACAATAATCCACAACTAGAATATCTAGTGACTTCAAGTCTAAGGATGACAATACCATTGCCCCGCGAGAAGCGCTTGTGACTCAACATAATGTGTATGTAGCCTTCTTGGAGATGGGTCAATCCAGTGCGTCATTACCCTTAATGCACACCTATGTGTTGGATCATGATATCTCCATATCAATCCAACCCCATACTAGTCTATAGATGATTGTCCTATTAATCATTATACTGGACTAGGGATATTTTAGATAAACAACACAATTGTAAATCTAAGGACTTCATTATATTAAATATCCAATAAATAATAAATGAATTTTCTAGCCATATACAAATTCATACTAAACTAGATTGCCTCCAGGGCATCTATTCCAACAGCCTCCCACTTGCACTAGAGCCAATCTGGCGCATCTCGTATGCCCATACTCCTAGTGTGCCCTTCATGCTTCCACTGCGTAAGCGGATTTGTAAGCGGGTCTGACAGATTCTCATCGGTAGGAATCTTGCATATCCGAACGTCTCCTCTATCGATAATATCTCAAATCTGATGAAACTTCCTGAGCACGTGCTTGGATTTCTGGTGCGACATGGTTCCTTCGATTGCGCGATTGCCCCAGTGTTTTCACACTACAACTCAACTGGATCCGCAATGCTAGGAACCACACCAAGTTCAGAAACAAACTTTCTGATCCAAACAGCTTCCTTTGCTGCGCCATTTGCAGCAATGTACTCAGCCTCTGTTGTAGAATCAGCTACCGTCTCTTGCTTGGAACTCTTCCAGCTCACCGCTGCTCCATTTAGGCAAAACACATATCCCGACTGTGATCTAAAGTCATCTATGTCAGTTTGGAAGCTTGCATCAGTGTAACCCCTTACACGCAACTCTTCCTCACCGCCAAATATCAAGAAAGCATCCTTAGTCCTTCTCAAGTACTTTAGGATGTTCTTGACTGCAATCCAGTGACTCTCACCTGGATTGGATTGTATTGGATTGGTATCGCTTGTCATACTCAAGGCATATGACACATCTGGTCTAGTACATAACATGGCGTACATGATAGATCCTATGGCCGAGTCATAGGGAATTCTACTCGTGCGTTCCTTCTCAATCTCATTGGAAGGACAACCACTCTTCGAAAGAGTGATTCCATGTGACATGGGCAAGAATCCTTCTTGGATCTTGCATGTTGAACCGTTTCAACACATTGTCAATATATGTACTTTGACTTAGGCCTAGCAGTCTCTTAGATCTATCTCTATAGATCTTTATACCGAGTATATAGGCTCCTTCCCCTAATTCTTTCATTGAGAAACACTTCCCTAACCAATCTTTAACAGATTGCAGCATGGGAATGTCGTTTCCAATGAGTAGTATGTCATCCACATACAAGACCAGAAAAGCTACAGAGCTCCCACTAACCTTCTTGTAGACACAATACTCATCTTCGTTTCTGATGAATCCAAACTCTTAGATCAAAACGTCGATTCCAACTCCTAGAAGCTTGCTTCAATCCATAAATGGATCGTTCCAACTTACAGACTTTGTTGGCTTGCTTTGGATCTTCGAAACCCTTCGGCTGTATCATATACACGTTCTCGAGGAGATTCCCATAAAGGAATGCTGTTTTGACATCCATCTGCCAAATCTCATAGTCATGGTATGCTGCAATCGCAAGTAGGATTCGGATGGATTTTGTCATAGCGACTGGTGAAAAGGTTTCGTCATAGTCAATACCATGAATCTGTCTGAATCCTTTAGCCACCAATCAGCCCTTATAGGTAATCACATTACCATCCATGTCGATCTTCTTCTTGAAGAACCACTTGCACCCTATGGGCCGCGCCCATTCGGGTGGTTCCACCAAAGTCCATACTTTGTTGGTATACATGGATTCCATCTCGGATCTCTTGGCTTCTAGCCACTTCTGAGAGTCTGGGCCCTTCATGGCCTCTTCATAGGTAGTAGGCTCATCATCTATGAGCATCGTGTCACCGGAATCGGTCACGAGAAGTCCATACCTCTCGGGTTCCTGGCGCACTCTACTAGATCTACGAAGCTCTTGTGTTACCTGAACAGGCTGCTCCACAACTGTTTGTGGTTCCTGTTCATGTTCCATAATCGGTTCAGTGATTTGTGGTTCTTGAACTTCTTCAAATTTCTACAGTCCTCCCACTTGCTTCTTTAGAGACAAACTCTCTTTCTAGAAACACGCCGGTCCGAGCAACAAACACATTGTTCTCGGTTGGATTTTAGAAGTAATAACCCTTAGTTTCCTTAGGGTACCCCACAAATTTACACTTATCCGATTTCGGCCCTAGCTTGTCTGATTGTAAACGTTTTACATAGATATCGCAGCCCCAAATCCTCATGAACGACAGTGTGGGACGCCTCCCACTCCACATCTCATATGGTGTCTTCATGACTGATTTAGATGGAACACGGTTAATGCTGAAAGCTGCACTTAATAGAGCGTGGCCCCAAAATGATAATGGAAGATCGGTTTGACACATCATAGATCGAACCATATCCAATAGGGTTCGATTCCTCCTCTCAGACACGCCATTCCATTGTGGCGTTCCGGGTGGAGTGAGTTGGGACACGATCCCACACTCTCTAAGATAGTCGTCAAACTCTTGGCTCAAGTATTCTCCTCCACTATCCGATCGTAGAGCCTTGATACTTTTGCCAAGTTGCTTCTCTACTTCATTCTTGAATTCTTTGAACACTTCAAATGATTCGGATTTTTCCCTCATGAGGTACACAAATCCATACCTACTGTAATCATCAGTAAATGTAATGAAGTAGACGTAACCACCTATGGCAGGAGCGGCAAATGGCCCACACACATCAGTATGTATGAGCGCAAATTGCTCACTAGTCCTCTCACCTTTCTTATTGAAAGGGGACTTTGTCATTTTTCCCAATAAACAAGTCTCACATGTCTCATATGATTCAAAATCAAATGAGTCTAGTAGTCCATCCTTATGGAGTCTAGATACACGTTTCTCATTTATATGGCCTAAACGACAGTGCCATAAGTAAGCAGGATTTAAATCATTTAATTTAATCCGCTTGGTATTAATGTTGTAGACAGGATTGCTTAGATCAAGGACATATAGTCCATTAAATAATTGTGCACTAAAATAGTGAATATTGTTCAAATAAAAGGAACAAAAATTGTTCTTTATTGAAATAATAAAACCATCCTTGTCCAAACAAGAAATAGAAATAATTTTTCTGCTCATAGCAGGCACAAAATAGCAATTATTTAATTCTAAAACTAATCCTGAAGGCAGAGATAGCTTGCACACGCCCACGACCAACGCAGCAACTTTTTCTCCATTTCCAACGCGCAGATCTATCTCCCCTTTAGCCAATATTCTACTTCTCTTTAGATCCTGCACATTTCGACAAATGTGAGATCCACATCCAGTATCTAATACCCATGATGTAGAGACAGTTAAATTGACATCTACAACAAAAATACCTGGTGGTGGTGGAATCACTATTCCAAGCCTCTTGTCCTCCAAATATTTTGGGCAGTTCCTCCTCCAGTGTCCAGGCTGACTGCAGTAGTAACACTCACATTTAGTCACACCTTTGGCAATGCCACCAACGGGTTTAAGGGCAGGTTCCTTGGACTTGGCAACTGATTTGCCTTTGCCCTTGGAGGATGAGGCAAACCTTTTGCCCTTTCCTTTCTGCACCATCGTAATGGCCTTGCCCTTACCATTGTTGATGCTCTGTTCAGCTTTCCTCAACATATTGAGCAAATCTGGCATTGGTTTCACGATCTCGTTCATGTTATAGTTCATGATGAACAGTCAATAACTCTCAGGAAACGATTGCAACACGAGATCGGTTGCCAACTCTTGGCCGACCGGGAACCCCAATCGGGCGAGATTCTCCAAGTACCCGATCATACGGAGTACAAGGGGTCACACCAAGTTCCCTTCTGCCAGATGACACTTGAACAGTGCCTTAGAGACCTCATACCTCTCAACTCTTGCCTGCTCTTGGAAGAGCTGCTTCAGATGCTCGATAATATCAACATCATTCATGTTTTTGTGTTGCTTCTGAAGATCAGATGTAATACCCCTGAATTTTGGGGGTATTCTTAGAAGTTTATGGAATGGTGTGGACCATTATTTAAATTTATAAAAGTAATTTTTTATATTTAAAACTATAGATATATTTTCTTTATAGTTTTTATTATTCTTATATAAATATCTAGTTATATTATATTTTGTGTATGTATAAATATTTATTAGAAAAATAAAATAAGAAAACCTCTTTTTATATCATTAAAGGTTATGGTAGTAAAAGTTATAGTAGTGTTTAGGTTGTGATAATTATAACGAGTCGTATAACGTTTTTAATGTGACCAAACGGGACGTTTTATTTTAATTTACGTAACGAGCCACCGCGTAACATGGTACACCCGCCACACCAAACACAACCCCCTCTCATCTTCTCCAGGAGAGTTTCTCTCCATTGCTCTCCGCCTCCGACTTCGACACAACCACCAACACCGCCTCAAAAACCTCCAACATCACCTTATTTCTGTCCCGATTCACTGCAAACCCATCGAGGACCGATACTTTCTCGCCAAGAAAAACAATTTCGCCCGAATGGTGGTCCGATTCGAAATCGGAAAAGACGATTTGGGTCTCCTACTTCTCGTCGAATTCTCCCCAACGAAGGCTATATAAACCCACTGCAAAATCAGAATTTTACCACACCAAAACGCGCTCAATCTCTCTCGTTCTGACCGTCTCTCTCTCGCTGCCCTGTTTCGCCGGAAAACCCAGCCGGAAACTCGACCTAGTCCGACCGAGCCCAGGAGAGCTCAGCTCCGGGTTCCGCCAACGCCGCCCACCGTCCGACGTCCTCCTCTGTCCGGCGCACTTCGCAGTAGCCATAGAGCTTCCCGTCGCCGTCCCTAGAGCTTTCTCGATCGGTAACTTCACCCTTCTTCGGTTTTTCTTTGTATGCATACACAATCAAATAAATAGGTAGATTTTATGTTGGGTGGGTCTTGTGTATGTGCGGGAACAGAGTGTGCGTGTGTGTGTGTGTGCGTGTGCGTGTGTGTGTGTGTGTGTCGAGGAGAGGGGGTGAAGAAGAAAGACCATACAAGTGGTCCTGATGGTGGTAGGTGGATAGTAGCACTAGTAGTGATGTATTATAATATTGTAATACTTCTATTAGTAATGTATTAGGGTATGTGGTATACATTATGGTAATAGGAGATTACCAACTTCTATTTATTTTATTTTAGTTTATTAGGTTTAAAAAAAATGTATTATTTATATATATATCATATTTAAAGGTTCTAGATCTCGTAAATAAAGTATCATTGTCGTAAATAATAACTTTTCGGGTCAACCCAATTTAGAGAAGAATATACAAGCAATCATATTTTTAATATTTATACTTTCCAACATGTATAGTTGTTTAATTCAAATATTTATTTTCATAAAACAAAATTAAGTAATTTTCTACAATATTAAATAAAGATTTCTTTTTATTGCGGTTTTAGTGTTTACATTTATAAACAATCGTTCTCTTAATCAAATTAATTCATAAACTTATGTTTATAGCTAATATATTTCGGTTTTGGGAATGTTTCGGGAGTTTACGTTTGCATTGCATATAGGAATTTGTATGTGTGTTAGCAATATATTGATTAGGACTACTTGTTATTGTAGACACCGAGTTCGTAGACGGTGAATTTGTGGAGGGTCCGTATTACTAGGACTTCTTCTTCTTTCGTGTGACAAGCTCCCTTCAATTTTCAGGTAAGTTCATGCGTGCAACACCTTTAACTGTCAAAATGTGTTTTCGCGTGCGTTATTTCTTAAACTGTGAACTGCTATATCATTCAACACTCAAAACATTTTACTGGTGAATGTGAATCGTGATTTCGAGAATGTGTTTTACTCGACCTTTTGAATCAAATATTGCTCTTGTGAAATTGTGGAAGAATAATGAACGATAAATGATATGGGGCGATGTACAGAGGATGTGCGTGGAGGCTACGGCCGGGGACACGTGAGTTGATTCCCCTCGGGTGCTAATCCAAACGAGATTACATACCCGGCCCCCGTGATTGACATATACTGCTATGATACGATCGCGGGGTTTTATAAAGGCGTGAAAGCTATTGAGTACTACTTATGCCTGTGTAGGTCACTACGGTATAGGGGTGTCGACACTTAAGGTCTCATAGTTGTTTAGGGCGAACTGGGATGGACTGTGATATCCTAGAAGATACCCTAATTATTATCTATTGCATCGTGACCTCTCTGTGGGCATTCGTGACCCGATGGGCTATAACATGCCTCAGCTAAACTAATGATTACTATCTGGAATCGGCTACTGATTCTAATTCATCTTGGTTATTTAATCATCTCTTTTTTATACATCTTGTTTATATTTCTTGTTAGCCAAAACTCTGTTTTACATGTTGTAGTTTGAGCTTACTCAGTTTTTACTGATAAACGTTTTCTGCGGTCGGCTTTCGCTATTTTAAAACCCGCAGGTCGAGAATAAGGTGGGGGAATGCGCACACGTGAATTGAAGACTAGGTTGAGGCTGCTAGGAAACATTTATTTACTTAGGAAGTATTTATTTTTAGACAATGTCATTTTGTTATTCAAAACACTTGTTGGAGGGTTTTCTCCTGGTTTTATTAAATAAATGCGCTTTTGGATTATCGTTTGGTTGTGCTAGCAAGGAACCGGGGTTCCGGGGTTGTTTCAGTTGGTATCAGAGCCGACGGTTCCAACGCTAGTGCGACCTCTCGATTTCCAATAAATAAAGATTAAACATAAATTAAAACTTTTTCAAAATTTAAAATGGACATAGGATAATTAAATTGGAAATAAAAATAAGTAAGCCTGAGGATAGCAGGGTAGTTTGTTGCTTGTCTCTTATCTGTTATATTATACTTGTGTGGAACTATCATTCTTGGCTAAACGTGTTGTTGTGTTGTCTCTTTTACTTGTCCCGTGATGTGAACATTGTTGTGTGTGTTCGTTATTACTTGTTGTTGTACCTGTTTACTTTTCAAACCAATGAGTGATGCGCCTGGACTTTAGAACCTTGTTAGACTTTTCTTCCTTCTTTACGACATCACATCATACCCGAGTGTTATATAGTGGGTTAAATCTGTATTAAGTAAGGTCATATTTATAAGGTACAATGCGATTTGCCAACCCCCACCACTATTATACCAGGAGTCGGAGGAACCAACCAGCAACAATGAACCAAGGAGGTCAGCAAGGTCAACAAGGCGGACAAGTTCCACCTGTAGACCCGGTTGAATTCCAAGAGATGCGGCAGGCAACCCTAGCTCTCACCCAAATCCTACAGAATACCCACAATGGAGGGGGAAATGTTATGAGCAAGGTAGCTGAACTCCGCCCGGACTTCTTTTATGGGACGGATGACCCCACTACCTTAGAAAACTGGATCAGGGACTTCAGTAAAGTCCTAGTATCTACGCGCTGCCCTGAGTACCAGCGTGTTGGAGTAGCCATCTTCTACTTCAAGAAAGAGGCTGACGACTGGTGGTTAGCCAAGGGAGAAGAACTTCTTGCCCAACAGGGATTTGGCTGGGAACAGCTGAAAACGGCGCTGCGAGAGCGTTTCTATCCCGAACATGTCAAGGATAGGAAGTTCAACGAGTTCATGAATCTTAAACAGGGGACCGACAGCCTGTCAGTGTATCACAAAAAGTACATGGAATTGATGAGGTTCGGGGGAGAACTGGTGCCAACTGAGGCGAAGAAGATCAAAAGGTTTCTTGGAGGCCTACACTTTAAACTTCGAATGACTATAGGCGCAATAAAATTTGATACCCTCATGGATGCCTATGGAGCGGCTCAGAACATCCAGGATATAATCGACGAGAACAATGACGAAAGTAAAAAGAGGAAGCCCGAAGCACCGGCAACACCTAGTACTGGGAACAACAACGGAGACAAGAAGCATCGCCCCAACCCAAACCCTCCCAATCAACATGTAGAAGCTGGCACGAATCGTGTCTACCACTGCAATCGGTGTGGCAATAACCACCCAGGGGTGGACTGCAAGGGCGAAAAAGTGACTCTCCTGAATTGTGGAAAGAAGGGACACCGCAGGTACGAGTGTGTGGCGAAAAGGAACAATAATTCCAACAACTATGGAAACTTCAATGGAGGAGGTAATGGAGGTAACAACTATGGCGGGGGTTACAACAATTGGAGGAACAACAATGGAGGGAGGTATAACCAAGACAACAATTGGCAAGGTGGAAATGGCTACAACAAGGGAGGAGACAATGTCGCGACAGCAACAACAACACCATCTACGACACAAGCAAATACGACTCGTAGCGCGGATGGGACCATCAACGTCATGAATCCGACCCAAGCGGCACAGGCCAAAGGAGTAACTGGTACATCCCTATCCACCCATTATCAGTTTATTTGATTCTGGAGTCTTTTTCCTTCATATCGTCACCTATAACTAGCTACTACCTCGTATAACTATCTCGACTTCGAATCGTAAAACCTTGGGACACCATATTCCTTTGAATGGTACTAGGATACCTAGAACTGAGACTACCATCATAACTCCTTTAATGACTCAGAAAACCAATATCGACCGTGACCCAAGTGACGGGGACGTCACTTATTTTAAGGGAGATGTGATTTAACAGCCGTGCATATCAATACCCGTCATGTTTTGTTTTACATGACTTTCTATTCTTGTGCATTAGAATTACACACTTGCATCGGGGAGTTAGTTTAAGCTTCGGGGACGAAGCTTTGTTTTAAGGGAGATGTGATGTAATACCCCTGAATTTTGGGGGTATTCTTAGAAGTTTATGGAATGGTGTGGACCATTATTTAAATTTATAAAAGTAATTTTTTATATTTGAAACTATAGATATATTTTCTTTATAGTTTTTATTATTCTTATATAAATATCTAGTTATATTATATTTTGTGTATGTATAAATATTTATTAGAAAAATAAAATAAGAAAACCTCTTTTTATATCATTAAAGGTTATGGTAGTAAAAGTTATAGTAGTGTTTAGGTTGTGATAATTATAACGAGTCGTATAACGTTTTTAATGTGACCAAACGGGACGTTTTATTTTAATTTACGTAACGAGCCACCGCGTAACATGGTACACCCGCCACACCAAACACAACCCCCTCTCATCTTCTCCAGGAGAGTTTCTCTCCATTGCTCTCCGCCTCCGACTTCGACACAACCACCAACACCGCCTCAAAAACCTCCAACATCACCTTATTTCTGTCCCGATTCACTGCAAACCCATCGAGGACCGATACTTTCTCGCCAAGAAAAACAATTTCGCCCGAATGGTGGTCCGATTCGAAATCGGAAAAGACGATTTGGGTCTCCTACTTCTCGTCGAGTTCTCCCCGACGAAGGCTATATAAACCCACTGCAAAATCAGAATTTTACCACACCAAAACGCGCTCAATCTCTCTCGTTCTGACCGTCTCTCTCTCGCTGCCCTGTTTCGCCGGAAAACCCAGCCGGAAACTCGACCTGGTCCGACCGAGCCCAGGAGACCCCAGCTCCGGGTTCCGCCAACGCCGCCCACCGTCCGACGTCCTCCTCTGTCCGGCGCACTTCGCAGTAGCCATAGAGCTTCCCGTCGCCGTCCCTCGAGCTTTCTCGATCGGTAACTTCACCCTTCTCCGGTTTTTCTTTGTATGCATACACAATCAAATAAATAGGTAGATTTTATGTTGGGTGGGTCTTGTGTATGTGCGGGAACAGAGTGTGCGTGTGTGTGTGTGTGCGTGTGCGTGTGTGTGTGTGTGTCGAGGAGAGGGGGTGAAGAAGAAAGACCATACAAGTGGTCCTGATGGTGGTAGGTGGATAGTAGCACTAGTAGTGATGTATTATAATATTGTAATACTACTATTAGTAATGTATTAGGGTATGTGGTATACATTATGGTAATAGGAGATTACCAACTTCTATTTATTTTATTTTAGTTTATTAGGTTTAAAAAAAATGTATTATTTATATATATATCATATTTAAAGGTTCTAGATCTCGTAAATAAAGTATCATTTGTCGTAAATAATAACTTTTCGGGTCAACCCAATTTAGAGAAGAATATACAAGCAATCATATTTTTAATATTTATACTTTCCAACATGTATAGTTGTTTAATTCAAATATTTATTTTCATAAAACAAAATTAAGTAATTTTCTACAATATTAAATAAAGATTTCTTTTTATTGCGGTTTTAGTGTTTACATTTATAAACAATCGTTCTCTTAATCAAATTAATTCATAAACTTATGTTTATAGCTAATATATTTCGGTTTTGGGAATGTTTCGGGAGTTTACGTTTGCATTGCATATAGGAATTTGTATGTGTGTTAGCAATATATTGATTAGGACTACTTGTTATTGTAGACACCGAGTTCGTAGACGGTGAATTTGTGGAGGGTCCGTATTACTAGGACTTCTTCTTCTTTCGTGTGACAAGCTCCCTTCAATTTTCAGGTAAGTTCATGCGTGCAACACCTTTAACTGTCAAAATGTGTTTTCGCGTGCGTTATTTCTTAAACTGTGAACTGCTATATCATTCAACACTCAAAACATTTTACTGGTGAATGTGAATCGTGATTTCGAGAATGTGTTTTACTCGACCTTTTGAATCAAATATTGCTCTTGTGAAATTGTGGAAGAATAATGAACGATAAATGATATGGGGCGATGTACAGAGGATGTGCGTGGAGGCTACGGCCGGGGACACGTGAGTTGATTCCCCTCGGGTGCTAATCCAAACGAGATTACATACCCGGCCCCCGTGATTGACATATACTGCTATGATACGATCGCGGGGTTTTATAAAGGCGTGAAAGCTATTGAGTACTACTTATGCCTGTGTAGGTCACTACGGTATAGGGGTGTCGACACTTAAGGTCTCATAGTTGTTTAGGGCGAACTGGGATGGACTGTGATATCCTAGAAGATACCCTAATTATTATCTATTGCATCGTGACCTCTCTGTGGGCATTCGTGACCCGATGGGCTATAACATGCCTCAGCTAAACTAATGATTACTATCTGGAATCGGCTACTGATTCTAATTCATCTTGGTTATTTAATCATCTCTTTTTTATACATCTTGTTTATATTTCTTGTTAGCCAAAACTCTGTTTTACATGTTGTAGTTTGAGCTTACTCAGTTTTTACTGATAAACGTTTTCTGCGGTCGGCTTTCGCTATTTTAAAACCCGCAGGTCGAGAATAAGGTGGGGGAATGCGCACACGTGAATTGAAGACTAGGTTGAGGCTGCTAGGAAACATTTATTTACTTAGGAAGTATTTATTTTTAGACAATGTCATTTTGTTATTCAAAACACTTGTTGGAGGGTTTTCTCCTGGTTTTATTAAATAAATGCGCTTTTGGATTATCGTTTGGTTGTGCTAGCAAGGAACCGGGGTTCCGGGGTTGTTTCATCAGAAGTCATGGTGCATAGCATAAGGCAAGCCGCATCATTAGCATCATCAACACCCTTCTGATACGCCTTTAGGGCAGCAGGTGTTTGGTTCTCTGGACCTGCTGGAACATGCTCCTCTATTGCGTACAGCTTCTTCTCTTTCTTGAGAACGATTCTCAAGTTTCTGTACCAATCAAGGAAGTTGGTTCCAGAGAGCTTGTCCTTCTCAAGGATAGATCGTAGGGAATGTTGTGAACTCGATGAGTTGTTTGCCATTTGAAATTCTACAAAAAGGAAAATACGCAAGTTTTAGTATTTGTGAATTTTTGACTATATATAATAATGACTAGTTTATCAAATATAGCTCCCCCTATTTTTTTACGGATTAATAACCCTCAAGATATTAATGCGAAAAATATCCTTATATTTTCTAGTGCGCCAAGATCCATGTTTCATCTGCTTGTGAGCTTGCTTTGGCAAGTCACCAATAATTTGACTACTTTAAGTAGGAACAATTCCAATTGCATTCCTTATGCAACTCTTGGTTCAATTGGGCAAATAACTCCTTATGTATCCATCCATATGGATAATCTCAATTGATTGTCTCTAAGTTTTTAATCATATTAATAGCCTAGTTGTGTTCAACCTCTTATTTAAACAATTGCACATTACTAGCTTGTGCCATCGCATTCCATCATTATGAACCAATTCGCCATGCTTTGGCACGCACGAACTTGATAAATCATGATGATGATGAGTGTTTAAATAACGAGAAGGCAAGAACACAATATTTGAATTTTGAGGGATTTTAAATTCAATTTTAATTGTTTTGTTGATCAATATCAACTAATCTATCTATTTGAGTTTGGGCACAACTCCAAATAATAGATCCGGGTTGTCTAATTATCTTATAATCCTAATTGCATGCATCATCCATACACCAACCACAAAATAATAAGACAATAAAGTAAACAACCACAAAACATAAATAAAACGTGATGTGAATATGACATTTTCTAGACTAAGATAATTCCAAGCCAATGAAATTATCTATGAACCCTAAAAGCAGACTCATCTCCATGCGTCTTGATCTTTTGGTCCATCCTTCGTAGTCATGTGGAATGCTCCATGCTCCATCTTTTGTGGCTCCTTTTGGCTTTGGGCTTCTTATTCTTCAATCTTGGCTAACAATCTACTTTATCTAGCACTAGCTAACAACTATACTAAATAAAATAAATCTCACAAGTTGAGAAAAAAATGGCTCGCAGGCCATAAAACCTTAATTAATTATTACAATTAATTGATCAGCTCGCAGGCCGTAAACCAAACCACAAAAATTTAACATCCACAACAAATCACATCCTAAGGCCATATCCAATCACCATGCGAATTGCACATAAATAGTTAAATCCAATTTTAACCAGCTTGGTCAATTTTAATTGATTTTAGGATATTCTAGGGTTAAGACGGTCCATGGGGCCCAACAATCCAATTGCCCGGGCCCAAAAAGTGAACCGCAAAGGCCTAGGGCCGGCCGGCCCCTAGGCCGCCCCTTGTTTGGGCGGCAATCAAGGAAGGGCGGTCCCCTAGGAGGGCCGAACGTCCTTTGGGAGTTGTTTCCAAAACAACTCCCTTGCTTGGTGCCCAAGTTTGGTTGTTTCCTTGTTTGGGAAGAACTCCTTCTTCCCCAAGGATGCACAAACCCTAGATCTAAGATCCTAAAATTTCTCAAACTCACTAATTCATGCATCCAATGCAAAAACTAGGTCTTGTTATGATAGGTTATTGACAAATTGCATCACATGCTTGATTTGTCTTGTTTTACGCGATAAACAACAATTTTAAGGTGTAAAACTATCAAAACGTAACACATAAACCACGTTTATGCTCTATGCCATGTGGCTCTGATACCACTGTAGGGTTTTGATTCATGAATGCGCAACGGAAACAATAATTAACCATGAAAAACCCTCCAAGGATCACAAGTCAAGAGACATAACGATGGTAAAGGAAGAAATCAATTAACACACCTTAGGGTTCTCCTTTGCTGACTTCAAACGCGAATTGTGTCACGTTCTCTATAGTTGATCCACGCCTAGAGTCGATTTCTAGATCTTCCAATCCTTGGCGCTAGCCCGGAAAGAGGAAGAGGAAGAAGAATCACGCAAAACGAGACCGAAACAAGGAGGTTTAGGCCTCCTTGTGGACCGACGGGAAGGGGGCGGCGAGCTCCTTGGCTTGCTTGCTCTCTCTCCTTTTGTTCTCTCCCACACAATTTATGATCAATTGAATCATAAGTGTGGGAAGGAAGGAAGGAGTGTCCTTTATATAGTCCAACAAATCCTTGCCAACTACCTAAAGGACTTATTCTAGTCCTACTAGAATTCTATTTAGTCCCTTCCTTGCAAATTAGTCCCTACTAAGTAGGCAAGGTATTGCAAAGTGATCCTTCTAATTAATTAATCCAATTAATTAATTCCCAAATCTAGTTCAACTCTATTTAGTTGGTAGCAACAATTTGCTAATATGGAGCGGTTTCTAGCAAAACATCCATTCTAGCCAACTAATAGAATAGTCATCTTGACAACCTTTGTACAAGTAATTGTCTCATACCTTTGTCTCTATGTCCGGATTGGACACGAGACATACAAGTCACACTCGTATATCCAATCCACAGTTTCTCGATCCATGGGAATAGCCTTATTCGTGCAAATAACATCAATATCCCATATTGTTTTATTTGAGTTTGGCCTGACATTCTATAAGCACTATCCCTCGAGTGGCCTAGGATATTTGCTCCCGTTATGTGGGAGGGACAAATTCTATGTAAGTCCACTACGATCTCTAAGCTTGCTTCTTATTATACCCGGTACACGCCTTTATAACTACCCAGTTACGGTGTAGCGTTTAATGCTACCAAAATCACAATAATCCACAACTAGAATATCTAGTGACTTCAAGTCTAAGGATGAAAATACCATTGCACCACGAGAAGCGCTTGTGAATCAACATAACGTGTATGTAGCCTTCTCGGAGATGGGTCAATCCAGTGCGTCATTACCCTTAATGCACACCTATGTGTTGGATCATGATATCCCCATATCAATCCAACCCCATACTAGTCTATAGATGATTGTCATACTAATCATTATACTGGACTAGGGATATTTAAGATAAACAACACAATTGTAAATCTAAGGACTTCATTATATTAAATATCCAATAAATAATAAATGAATTTTTTAGCCATATACAAATTCATACTAAACTAGATTGCCTCTACGGTATCTATTCCAACAGTCTCCCACTTGCACTAGAGCCAATCTGGCACATCTCGTATGCCCATACTCCTAGTGTGCCCTTCATGCTTCCACTGCGTAAGCGGATTTTTAAGCGGGTCTGAAAGATTCTCATCTGTAGGAATCTTGCATATCCGAACGTCTCCTCTATCGATAATATCTCGAATCCGATGAAACTTCCTGAGCACATGCTTGGATTTCTGGTGCGACCTGGGTTCCTTCGATTGCGCGATCGCCCCAGTGTTGTCACAGTAGAACTCAACTGGATCCGCAATGCTAGGAACCACACCAAGTGTTGGAATAGATGCCCTAGAGGCAATCTAGTTTAGTATGAATTTGTATATGGCTAGAAAATTCATTTATTATTTATTGGATATTTAATATAATGAAGTCCTTAGATTTACAAATGTGTTGTTTATCTTAAATATCCCTAGTCAAGTATAATGATTAATAGGACAATCATCTATAGACTAGTATGGGGTTGGATTGATATGGAGATATCATGATCCAACACATAGGTGTGCATTACGGAATGTTGCACTGGATTGACCCATCTCCGAGAAGGCTGCATACATGTTATGTTGAGTCACAAGCGCTTCTCGCGGTGCAATGGTATTGTCATCCTTAGACTTGAAGTCACTAGATATTCTAGTTGTGGATCATTGTGATCTTGGTAGCGTTAAACGCTACACCGTAACTGGGTAGTTATAAAGGCGTGTACTGGATACAATGAGAAGCAAGCTTAGAGATCGTAGTGGACGTAGAGAGGATTTGTCCCTCCCACATAACGGGAGCAAATATCCTAGGCCACTCGAGGGATAGTGCTTATAGAATGTCTGGCCAGACTCAAATAAATCAATATAGGATATTGATGTTATTTGCATGAATAAGGCTATTCCCATGGATCGAGAAACTATGGATTGGATATACGAGTGTGACTTGTATGTCTCGTGTCCAATCCGGATATGGAGGCAAAGGGATGAGACAATTACTTGTACAAAGGTTGTCAAGATGACTATTCTATTAGTTGGCTAGAATGGATGTTTTGCTAGAAACCGCTCCATATTAGCAAATAGTTGCTACCAACTAGATAGAACCTATGGGGTCACACGCTATATAGAGTTGAACTAGATTTGGGAATTAATTAATTGGATTAATTAATTAGAAGGATCACTTTGCAAACCCTTGCAAACTTAGTAGGGACTAATTTGCAAGGAAGGGACTAAATTGAATTCTAGTTGGACTAGAATAAGTCCTTTAGGTAGTTAACAAGGAGTTGTTGGACTATATAAAGGACCCTCCTTCCTTCCTTCCTCATAACTTATGCTCATTAGTGAACATAACAAGAGTGGGAGAGAACAAAGGAGAGAGAGCAAGCAACAAGGAGCCCGACACCGCCCCTTGCCGCCGCCCTCGTCCCCGTCGGCCAAAAGAGGCCGAAGCCCTTTTTTGGGTCTCGTTTTGCGTGATTCTTTCTTCCTCTTCCTAATCCGGGCTAGCACCAAGGAGTTTGGGAGATCTAGGATCAACTCTAGGCGTGGATCAACTATAGAGAACGTGACATTATTCGCGTTCGAAGTCATCAAGGAGAACCCAAAGGTGTGTTTATGATTTCTAACCTTTACTATCGTTATGTCTCTAGACTTGTGATCCTTGGAGGGTTTTGCATGGTTTATGTTTGATTATGCTTCCGTTGTGCGATCCATGAATCAAAACCCTACACCAAGTTCATAAACAAACTTTCTGATCCAAACAGCTTCCTTTGCTGCGCCATTTGCAGCAATGTAATCAGCCTCTGTTGTAGAATCAGCTACCGTCTCTTGCTTGGAACTCTTCCAGCTCACCGGTGCTCCATTCAGGCAAAACACATATCCCGACTGTGATCTAAAGTCATCTCTGTCAGTTTGGAAGCTTGCATCAGTGTAACCCCTTACACGCAACTCTTCCTCACCGCCAAATATCAAGAAAGCATACTTAGTCCTTGTCAAGTACTTTAGGATTTTCTTGACTGCAATCTAGTGACTCTCACCTGGATTGGATTGGATTGGTATCTGCTTGTCATACTCAAGGCATATGACACATCTGGTCTAGTACATAACATGACATACATGATAGATCCTATGGCCGAGGCATAGGGAATTCTACTCATGCGTTCCTTCTCAATCTCATTGGAAGGACAACCACTCTTCGAAAGAGTGATTCCATGTGACATGGGCAAGAATCCTTCTTGGATCTTGCATGTTGAACCGTTTCAACACCTTGTCAATATATGTACTTTGACTTTGGCCTAGCAGTCTCTTAGATCTATCTCTATAGATCTTTATACCGAGTATATAGGCTCCTTCCCCTAATTCTTTCATTGAGAAACACTTCCCTAGCCAATCTTTAACAGATTGCAGCATGGGAATGTCGTTTCCAATGAGTAGTATGTCATCCACATACAAGACCAGAAAAGCTACAGAGCTCCCACTAACCTTTTTGTAGACACAAGACTCATCTTCGTTTCTGATGAAGCCAAACTCTTTGACTACTTCATCAAAATGTCGATTCCAACTCCTAGAAGCTTGCTTCAATCCATAAATGGATCGTTCCAACTTACAGACTTTGTTGGCTTGCTTTGGATCTTCGAAACCCTTCGGCTGTATCATATACACGTTCTCGAGGAGATTCCCATAAAGGAATGCTGTTTTGACATCCATCTGCCAAATCTCATAGTCATGGTATGCTGCAATCGCAAGTAGGATTCGGATGGATTTTGTCATAGCGACTGGTGAAAAGGTTTCGTCATAGTCAATACCATGAATCTGTCTGAATCCTTTAGCCACCAATCAGCCCTTATAGGTAATCACATTACCATCCATGTCGATCTTCTTCTTGAAGAACCACTTGCACCCTATGGGCCGCGCCCATTCGGGTGGTTCCACCAAAGTCCATACTTTGTTGGTATACATGGATTCCATCTCGGATCTCTTGGCTTCTAGCCACTTCTGAGAGTCTGGGCCCTTCATGGCCTCTTCATAGGTAGTAGCCTCATCATCTATGAGCATCGTGTCACCGGAATCGGTCACGAGAAGTCCATACCTCTCGGGTTCCTGGCGCACTCTACTAGATCTACGAAGCTCTTGTGTTACCTGAACAGGCTGCTCCACAACTGCTTGTGGTTCCTGTTCATGTTCCATAATCGGTTCAGTGATTTGTGGTTCTTGAAATTCTTCAAAGTTCTACAGTCCTCCCACTTGCTTCTTCAGAGACAAACTCTCTTTCTAGAAACACGCTGGTCCGATCAACAAACACTTTGTTCTCGGTTGGATTGTAGAAGTAGTAACCCTTAGCTTCCTTAGGGTACCCCACAAATTTACAATTATCCGATTTCGGCCCTAGCTTGTCTGATTGTAAGCGTTTTACATAGACATCGCAGCCCCAAATCCTCATGAACGACAGTGTGGGACGCCTCCCACTCCACATCTCATATGGTGTCTTCATGACTGATTTAGATGGAACACGGTTAATGCTGAAAGCTGCACTTAATAGAGCGTGGCCCCAAAATGATAATGGAAGATCGGTTTGACACATCATAGATCGAACCATATCCAATAGGGTTCGATTCCTCCTCTCAGACACGCCATTCCATTGTGGCGTTCCGGGTGGAGTGAGTTGGGACACGATCCCACACTCTCTAAGATAGTCGTCAAACTCTTGGCTCAAGTATTCTCCTCCACTATCCGATCGTAGAGCCTTGATACTTTTGCCAAGTTGCTTCTCTACTTCATTCTTGAATTCTTTGAACACTTCAAATGATTCGGATTTTTCCCTCATGAGGTACACAAATCCATACCTACTGTAATCATCAGTAAATGTAATGAAGTAGACGTAACCACCTATGGCAGGAGCGGCAAATGGCCCACACACATCAGTATGTATGAGCGCAAATTGCTCACTAGTCCTCTCACCTTTCTTATTGAAAGGGGACTTTGTCATTTTTCCCAATAAACAAGTCTCACATGTCTCATATGATTCAAAATCAAATGAGTCTAGTAGTCCATCCTTATGGAGTCTAGATACACGTTTCTCATTTATATGGCCTAAACGACAGTGCCATAAGTAAGCAGGATTTAAATCATTTAATTTAATCCGCTTGGTATTAATGTTGTAGACAGGATTGCTTAGATCAAGGACATATAGTCCATTAAATAATTGTGCACTAAAATAGTGAATATTGTTCAAATAAAAGGAACAAAAATTGTTCTTTATTGAAATAATAAAACCATCCTTGTCCAAACAAGAAATAGAAATAATTTTTCTGCTCATAGCAGGCACAAAATAGCAATTATTTAATTCTAAAACTAATCCTGAAGGCAGAGATAGCTTGCACACGCCCACGACCAACGCAGCAACTTTTTCTCCATTTCCAACGCGCAGATCTATCTCCCCTTTAGCCAATATTCTACTTCTCTTTAGATCCTGCACATTTCGACAAATGTGAGATCCACATCCAGTATCTAATACCCATGATGTAGAGACAGTTAAATTGACATCTACAACAAAAATACCTGGTGGTGGTGGAATCACTATTCCAAGCCTCTTGTCCTCCAGATATTTTGGGCAGTTCCTCCTCCAGTGTCCAGGCTGACTGCAGTAGTAACACTCACATTTAGTCACACCTTTGGCAATGCCACCAACGGGTTTAAGGGCAGGTTCCTTGGACTTGGCAACTGATTTGCCTTTGCCCTTGGAGGATGAGGCAAACCTTTTGCCCTTTCCTTTCTGCACCATCGTAATGGCCTTGCCCTTACCATTGTTGATGCTCTGTTCAGCTTTCCTCAACATATTGAGCAAATCTGGCATTGGTTTCACGATCTCGTTCATGTTATAGTTCATGATGAACAGTCAATAACTCTCAGGAAACGATTGCAACACGAGATCGGTTGCCAACTCTTGGCCGACCGGGAACCCCAATCGGGCGAGATTCTCCAAGTACCCGATCATACGGAGTACAAGGGGTCCCACCGAGTTCTCTTCTGCCAGATGACACTTGAACAGTGCCTTAGAGACCTCATACCTCTCAACTCTTGCCTGCTCTTGGAAGAGCTGCTTCAGATGCTCGATAATATCAACATCATTCATGTTTTCGTGTTGCTTCTGAAGATCAGAAGTCATGGTGCATAGCATAAGGCAAGCCGCATCATTAGCATCATCAACACACTTCTGATACGCCTTTAGGGCAGCAGGTGTTTGGTTCACTGGACCTGTTGGAACATGCTCCTCTATTGCGTACAGTTTCTTCTCTTGCTTGAGAACGATTCTCAAGTTTCTGTACCAATCGAGGAAGTTGGTTCCAGAGAGCTTGTCCTTCTTAAGGACAAATCTTAGGGAATGTTGTGAACTCGATGAGTTGTTTGCCATTTGGAATTCTACAAAAAGGAAAATACGCAAGTTTTAGTATTTGTGAATTTTTCACTATATTCAATAATGGCTAGTTTATCAAATATAGCTCCCACTATTTTTCTACGGATTAATAACCCTCAATATATTAATGCGGAAAATATCCTTATATTTTCTAGTGCGCTAAGATCCATGTTTCATCTCCTTATGAGCTTGCTTTGGCAAGTCACCAATAATTTGACTACTTTAGGTAGGAACAATTCCAATTGCATCCCTTATGCAACTCTTGGTTCAATTGGGTAAATAACTCCTTATTTATCCATCCATATGGATAATCTCAATTGATTGCCTCTAAGTTTCTTAATCATATTAATAGCCTAGTTGTGTTCAACCTCTTATTTAAACAATTGCACATTACTAGCTTGTGCCATCGCATTCCATCATTTTGAACCAAGTCGCCAAGCTTTGGCATGCACGAACTTGATAAATCATGATGATAATGAGAGTTTAAATAACGAGAAGGCAAGAACAAAATATTTGAATTTTGAGGGATTTTAGATTTAATTTTAATTGTTTGTTGATCAATATCAACTAATCTATCTATTTGAGTTTGGGCACAACTCCAAATAATAGATCCGGTTTGTCTAATTATCTTATTATCCTAATTGCATGCATCATCCATACACCAATCACAAAATAATAAGACAATAAAGTAAACAACCACAAAACATAAATAAAACCATGTGGATATTGCCTTTTCTAGACTAAGATAATTCCAAGCCAATGGAATTATCTATCAACCCTAAAAGCAAACACATCTCCATGCGTCTTGATCTTTTGGTCCATCCTTCATAGTCATGTGGAATGCTCCATGCTCCATGATCCATCTTTTGTGGCTCATTTTGGCTTTAGGCTTCTTATTCTTCTATCTTGGCTAACAATCTACTTTATCTAGCACTAGCTAACAATTTTACTAAATAAAATAAATCTCACAAGTTGAGAAAAAAAATGGCTCGCAGGCCATAAAACCTTAATTAATTATTACAATTAATTGATCAGCTCGCATGCCGTAAACCAAACCACAAAAATTTAACATCCACAACAAACCACATCCTAAGGCCATATCCAATCACCATGCGAATTGCACATAAATAGTTAAAATCCAATTTTAACGCGCTTTGTCAATTTTAATTGATTTTAGGATATTCTAGGGTGAAAACAGTCCATGGGGCCCAACAATCCAATTACCCGGGCCCAAAAAGTGAACCGCAAAGGCCCAGGGCCGGTCGGCCCCTAGGCCGCCCCTTGTTTGGGCGGCAAGCAAGGAGGGGCGGTCCCCTAGGAGGGCCGAACCTCCTTTGGGAGTTGTTTCAAAAACAACTCCCTTGCTTGGTGCCCAAGTTTGGTTGTTTCCTTGTTTGGGAAGAACTCCTTCTTCCCCCAAGGATGCCCAAACCCTAGATCTAAGATTCTAAAATTTCTCAAACTCACTAATTCATGCATCCAATGCAAAAACTAGGTCTTGTTATGATAGGTTATTGAAAAATTGCATCACATGCTTGATTTGTCTTGTTTTACACGATAAACAACAATTTTAAGGTGTAAAACTATCAAATCGTAACACATAAACCACGTTTATGCTCTACGACCTGTGGCTCTGATACCACTGTAGGGTTTTGATTCATGGATGCCCAACAGAAACAATAATTAACCAAGCAAAATCCTCCAAGGATCACAAGTCAAGAGACATAACGATGGTAAAGGAAGAAATCAATTAACAGACCTTAGGGTTCTCCTTTGATGACTTCAAACGCGAATTGAAACACGTTCTCTATAGTTGATCCACGCCTAGAGTTGATTTCTAGATCTTCCAATCCTTGGTGCTAGCCCGGAAAGAGGAAGAGGAAGAAGAATCACGCAAAACGAGACCGAAACAAGGAGGTTTTGGCCTCCTTGTGGACCGACGGGAAGGGGGCGGCGAGCTCATTGCCTTGCTTGCTCTCTCTCCTTTTGTTCTATCCCACTCATGTTATGATCAATTTAATCATAAGTGTGGGAAGGAAGGAAGGAGTGTCCTTTATATAGTCCAACAAATCATTGCCAACTACCTAAAGGACTTATTCTAGTCCTACTAGAATTCAATTTAGTCCCTTCCTTGCAAATTAGTCCCTACTAAGTTTGCAAGGTATTGCAAAGTGATCCTTCTAATTAATTAATCCAATTAATTAATTCCCAAATCTAGTTCAAATCTATCTAGCGTGTGACCCCATATGTTCTATCTAGTTGGTAGCAACAATTTGCTAATATGGAGCGGTTTCTAGCAAAACATCCATTCTAGCCAACTAATAGAATAGTCATCTTGACAACCTTTGTACAAGTAATTGTCTCATCCCTTTGTCTCTATATCCGGATTGGACACGAGACATACAAGTCACACTCGTATATCCAATCCACAGTTTCTCGATCCATGGGAATAGCTTTATTCGTGCAAATAACATCAATATCCCATATTGGTTTATTTGAGTCTGGCCAGACATTCTATAAGCACTATCCCTCGAGTGGCCTAGGATATTTGCTCCCATTATGTGGGAGGACAAATTCTATATACGTCCACTACGATCTCTAAGCTTGCTTCTTATTGTATACGATACACGCCTTTATAACTACCCAGTTACGGTGTAGCGTTTAATGCTACCAAAATCACAATAATCCACAACTAGAATATCTAGTGACTTCAAGTCTAAGGAAGACAATACCATTGCACCACGAGAAGCGCTTGTGACTCAACATAACGTGTATGTAGCCTTCTCGGAGATGGGTCAATCCAGTGCGTCATTACCCTTAATGCACACCTATGTGTTGGATCATGATATCTCCATATCAATCCAACCCCATACTAGTCTATAGATGATTGTCCTATTAATCATTATACTGGACTAGGGATATTTTAGATAAACAACACAATTGTAAATCTAAGGACTTCATTATATTAAATATCCAATAAATAATAAATGAATTTTCTAGCCATATACAAATTCATACTAAACTAGATTGCCTCTAGGGCATCTATTCCAACACTATAGCCCCCACTAGTCTTTATATACATTCGCCACTGATGACAACACTCACAGTCCCTGTGATCGATTACCCGGTGAGCGAGACATAGGGGTAGATTGTGAGAAAGGAATCGTAAGCACCATGTCACTCTGCCTATTAGGACGTACTAGACCAAGACAAACTTCATCAACCAAAATTTCAGCAATAACAGAGTCAAAAGTAGGATGCAGTGTCATGTGGAGTAGAGAAGAACGTACATGCTCATATGAATCATCAAGAGCCATAAGAAACTAAATAAGACGCAAGCGATCCCGGTAGGTTATCAAGTGAAAAGCCACGTTCTAAAGACACTTCCATTTGGGCTCAGACGTAGCTAACTAACCCCACATGGCATGCATTTGAGCCAAGAATTCATGGATGGATTGACCTGGCAGTTTTCACATTTTATTACTTTCCTACATCTGTTGATACTGCTGAGATATATTCGAAGTAGTTTACCTCGAACCAAGAAAATACCATGCTTCTAGAGCAGTACCAGAACGGCCCAATTGGTTCCATAAGGATGGAGCTGATGTATTTTTGATCCAAGTAAATATTCCAGCATTAATCACATCCCATTCTTCTTGATGATTTTCAACACTGACAATCGACTCAGTTGCAAGAGCCTTTAGAGGTGAGACTTCAATAGGCCTGCGAACTTTTTTCAAGACCGTACGCCATACATCCAAATTCGAATTCGGAATACGAGGTTTTATTGGACGAATACGGAAGGCATGCAAGTTTGCGGCAATGCTATATGCTTCGCAGCCAAACAGAAGCAAGATCCGTGCGGCTGAGCTGGTAAGAACACAAAAGTCGCGAGCCGAGTTCGATCCGTTAGCTAGATCGTTACGGCTCACAATAGAGCTTGATGGCGCATGTCAGTGGAGAGGCAGAAGACTTGGAGGGAGCGTCCGGGCGCATTTGACAGGGTCGTTCACTTTGAAACTCCAGGAGCACAGTCTTGTTTCCGTTCTGACTCGCTTGGACTGGGTTGTGAGATTGTTCGACGATTGGAAGACGGACAAATGAAGCCCTGTCCGTGAGTTGTTTTGTTTCTTGGTTGAGAAACGAGAGTAACCAAAGAGAAACAAACCCTAGAAATGTGAGGGCACTGATACCATGATACGATTAATTGAGGAAGAATAAACATTATTCGACGAATAAGAAAAGTTGTACAATGGTTTTGTTTATAGGATATACAGTGAGGCTAATAACAATCTAGATCCTTACATTATTACATAATAATGAAATAACCCCATATAGTTTACGTATCATAAGTGACAGAAGTCTCTGAAATCTTCAAATTTTGAATCGCATTATGTATGAACCAGGAGAGCACAAGCGGCGTGTATTTGATCTCGAGGTGCTCTTTGGATGGAGATGCCCACAAGATACGGCCATCCAGTGGCTAAAATGTGGAAAGAACTTTGGTAAGAGAGCATTGTTTTTTCAAATGGATTCAGCGGCGAATCTGAACGAGGTTGTCGGCATAAGAGGACACTATTAGAAATTTACGCAAAAGGAAAAAAATAACATTAATTTAAGGATGGCAATAATTCGCTTGCCATAAATATGGCAAGAACAATTTTTCCTGCTTAAAAACATCTAAAACGGCAAGAATATGCTAATTTCGCTTATATTCATAAAAAACTGCAAGATTTGTACTAGTAGTGGCAATAATAATTTTTCCCACTTAAAAATATCAAAAAATGACAAGAAAAATAACATTATTGGCAAGAGATATTTTAATTCCATTAAAGATGATACCATAAAATTAAGTCTGCACACATCAATATTTTTTTACATTGGAGCAAAATTTTGGGGCAAAATTTCTAATTTCCCGCCCAATATTTTGAAGATGTAATATTGGCATTTATATATTCCCCAAAAAAAATTGATCCGTTATTTCTGATCCCTCTCGATCCCCTCTCTCTAATCTTCTTTCACCATCGACCTTCACCTCATCCATCACCGCAACCTCTCTGTCTAACTGGCTAGAAGAAGGGGAACATGTGGACGGAGAAGAAGCAGAAGAAGAAGGTGAAGAGGGAGGAGGAGGTCAACGATGTAGTCCCGTCGCCGTCCTCATCGTCGTTCCATCGTCCCTTCGCTGTTTCTCTCTCTTTCGGAGGTTCGATTTGTGAGGGGTTTTGATTTTGATCTTCAATTTGGGGGGTTCAATTTGGGCGTTCGGTTAGGGTCCATCTCTTTTGCTATGGTGTTTCCCGTGAAGATGGTGGTCCGGTTCGATTCGGGGAGAAGAGAAATTGGTTCCGCTCCATTGTGGAACCAATTTGGGTCAGCCTTGTTCCTCGATGGATTTTGGTGGTTGGAGAGGTGTTGTGCAGAGAAGAAACAAGATGAGAGCAGAGAGAGAGGGTTGGAGAAGATTGATATTTATTGGGGGGTTTTATGTAGTTTATGGTTTTTTTATAGAGAGAGGTTTTTTATGTAGTTTAGGGTGGTTTGGGGTTAAGATTGATATTAATTGGAGTTAAAATTGATATAAATAAAAAATGTATAAAAATGTATAAAATTAATTAATATTCAAAATTAATAGAAATATACATACACACACACACACACATATATGTATGAATATATATGGCTATAATTTTTGCCACGTAAGCCTCTTTAAAAATGACGAGAAGAAGGTTTTTCCGCGAAAGAGGTGAACATAAACGGCAAGATTTCTTGCCTTTTTGTTACGTCATAAACGGCGAGAGTTTTTCTCGTCGCTAAGCAAAAACAGCAAAATACCTTGCGGCGGACTCAAAGCTCGCCGTTTTTGCTATAAACGGCAAGAAAACCTTCATAAGCGGCGAGAATTTATTGCCTTTTTTGTGAGTCCCCAGTAGTAGGATTGTTGGTGCATGGGTAATAGGTTTGATGTTATTGATGCGGGATATGTACCTTAACACCTCTGGTGTCTCCTCTGCTGGCTTAACAGTGCATGTGGCCATCACTAACATCCCAGTGTGCGGACTTGGTTACATTATTGTTAAGCACAAAAGGAACAAAATTTGTTCGTAAGGCGATGTGTGAAATAGGAGTTATGCTGCCCAATTTTTCTACCATTTCAGAAAAATGTCTGCACATAATCTGGCCCGAAAATAGGAAAAATAGTCCCAACGGGTAGGTCATTTCCCTAGTCAAGAGACAAAATGATAACGTATATTTTGGTTCGGTTAGAGTTTTGGTTCAGTCTTTGGCCTTAAATATTTATCAAAAGAGTACCAGTCTTCCCCAACTCTTTCTTTTCAATTTTAACTTTTACTCTATAACGCGTTTAAAAGAATTTCAACGCATCATTTTGCTATCCAAATCACCCAATTAAATTGACTCAGATACGAGTCAAAATGTCAAATTATAAGAAATACCACTCTGTTTCCTTTCTTTCTCCCCGTGGAGAAAGCCCGGGAATTAAGAAAAGTGGCCATTTGACTCTGCTACCCCTGCTGTCTTCCTCTCTTTTCTTTCTCTCTCCTCCCCTCTCTCATGTCTCTCTCCTCCCTCTCTCTCTCTAGTTGATAACAACACCACACCACCACCACCATTATCAACATCATAAACTAGCAGATTTCAACAATATATTTACAGAACCAACAGTATAATTACAGATCAAAGAAAAAATACAAATCGAAGAAGAGAACGATGAAAAACTATCCCTGTCTTTCGATTCATCACTATCTACACCCAATCACCACCACCACCACACAGTCATCATCAAATGAGAACATAACAGAGAAATCAACATAGGAAGAGGCAGACACTGGAAAACGGAGGAAGAGGCAGAGAAGACAACGAAGAACATATCCGCCCTGTAAAAATAACAGATCTTGAATCAAAAAGGGATGGATCTAAAGAGAAGATGCCAGAAAAAGAAGAAGAAGAGAATGAAAAGAACAGATGCATACCTTGTCACCCGTCAATGGTGATGTACCGTCGTCGAGGTGAGCAACAGCGACGTGTGGGAGGGATTGCGCGATGTTGAAGACGACTACACCTCATCGGTTCTTCTTCTTCTTCTTCTTCTTCTTCTTCTTCTTCTTCTTCTTATCTCTCTCTCAACCGTCTGCTTCTTTCTCTCTCTTTCTCTATCCTCAAATGTGTGGTCAGTGGTGATAATGAACGGATGAAAAAGGAAGTAGTGGGTAGGGTTGTTTTTTAATTAAAGGAAAAAAGTGGTGGGGTTCGATATGTTGAAATGGAGGAGGGATATTAATTGGAAGGGTAAAATGGTCATTGCTCATTATTAAACATGTCAAAAGAGGAAAGGGGAGGAAAAAAGTACCAAAATAGAAAGGGGGAAAAGAGAAGAAACGGAGTGATAGCTAGGACCGAGTCAAATCTATTATACAAGAATCTTTGGTGTGCCACTCTTTGTCTCCTCCACTATTGGATGAAATTAATCTCAACCTTTAAAATTTAAAGGGGTGACTACAAACTTTGAGACCACACTCTTCTCTCTTATCCTTTCAATTGTTACCCTACCTACTTAAATACTTTTAATTATGTAACACTAAAGATCTTATAAATTTCCCTATCTAAATAGCTATTAGATTTTATCATAATAGTTTTATTTAAAAATAATTATTAACATGTGTGTCAGAACAGTGGCTTTAAGGCACGGGTTCTGTCCTATGTCCTAGTACAAGTATGAGAACCAGATGTGGCAATGTAAGAGCAACCCAATCTCTTCATATTAAAGTCTGATTTTGATGGATGATTTATCAACCACGTGCATTAGTATCATACGTCCACTTCACCAAATGTTTTTATATGATTTGGATAAAGAAAAAGGTAGTTGACCTCTTGTCTCAAGTATTGCATTTAAGTCGGTTAAAGCAAGCAACTTGGTTGTTGGTGGTTAGGTACAGTTTTCTCTTGCGTGTTGCGATCTTGAATGTGAGGTTAATGCCCTCAAGGCCTCAACTGTGGCACATGTTACATTTAATTACCAGTATTTGACACCGGACGATTTTGGGCTGGTTTGGTAATATTGTAGCGTTTTAAAATCCTGCTGAGAAAAAGAATTATGAGAAAACTGTTGTAGAAATCTAAGCGAAAAATGTTTGATAAATTCCGTATTTAAGCTATTGCGAGAAAGCACTTTTGACATTTTATTTTTGGTAATTAGTATTTTAGAGTTGTTACTGTCGAAATGACAATATCAGACATGATACAATAAATACTATTACTACAATAAATATCTATTCATATTTATTAACAAATAATAATGTGAAATAATATATTTATCGAACAACATGTCCTAAAAGCAACTCCTCCCTTGACTTTAAATTTGGATTTTATGGCAGAAATGCGGATTTTTTTCCAGGAAATTCTGAATTTCTTGGGTGATTTCGGGATCTTTTGGTGGGATATTATGTATTGTCAAATGACGTGAAATAAAATTTATATTTTATCAATAATCTATGATAATCTATCGCATCCAAATATTTCATTAAATGAGGTTTCAAGCTCAATCTCTCACTTTTTGCAACTCATCAAACAGCCCCACTGTAATTTTGGTAAGTGACGGGGTGTGCATGGTGTGCATGAGACTACAAGACATGAGACACTTTACACTGTTTACCATTGAAAAAAAAATTAAAAATTTGCAATACAAAAAGCTAGACATGCATCATTGAGAACAAATCATCCTCTTATTACT
Organism: Linanthus parryae; assembly: GCA_023055425.1. Lineage (NCBI taxonomy): Eukaryota > Viridiplantae > Streptophyta > Magnoliopsida > Ericales > Polemoniaceae > Linanthus > Linanthus parryae. The sequence goes on along the minus strand of JALGPY010000004.1, from coordinate 86,792,697 downwards.
TATCACATTAGACACACACATTCCACGTACAACACAACATGACTGGAAGACAAATAGCAGTAATAAATTTGGTCACTACACCTTAGGCACTCCACAAAAGGATCAATTTTTTAAACAACCACACCGAAACTCATAATCTGAAAAAAGTTAATTATTTTGAATTTGTTTTGTCGGCGAGAATATCCCCATAGAAGAATTCCTTGAATGCATCCATGTGATCGACGCGCAAACGCAGTGCAGCGACAATCGAACCATCTCCGTCGCGATTGGGCAGCAAAAATGATTTCCCGTCATATCCGAGCAATGCCGGTCCCATGTGAATGTCTTTCCCCCAGCCGAAATCGGTACCAGTTAACGGTAAGTTAAGCCAGCTAGTAACGCTTATGTTGGGATTTCCAAAAAAGGGTCCTTGCTCAGCTCCCACAACATGCCAATACCTAAACTCCGATAAATCTTTCTTGTCTTTCAGATAACCTAGACAATCTTGGACAAACTCGTCGTTTACCTTGGCCACCGCCTCACGTATCTTACCACAAGTGTAACTCAAGGGTTCTGCCAGTAACTCCCCGGCAGTGGTTGCTACCGCCACCGGCAATGCTGCATTGCCGAAGTAGCGTTCCGGTAGGTTTGGTTTGACCCGCTTGCGGAAATTGACCACCACACGGAGAACAGTTTGTTGTTCGCTCTGGTGCGCCCGAGCCTTGCACGCACATCTCCACATATGTGCCGACAAAACCTCGAACCTCGTGAATGGAACATTGTTAGTAATGTTGCTGCTGTTTTTGTTGGCTCTGTCCTTCAACATGTCTATCTGCCCTTTGCTTAACTTCAACATTGCCGGAGTTGTTTCTCTCTTCCTCTCTTCCCGCTCATTGGTTTGGCCGATGATAAGCGGCGTGTTTTTTATCTCCGACTTGTCGAAACTCTTCTTCGGTGATGAAATCTCATCTTCCGGAGGTGGTTTCAACAGCGTTCTGTCGAAAAAAGGCAAGTCTTCTGGTTCCTCTCCGAGTGCAACCCTCGACCAAACCGATGTGAAATAGGTCGCGGCGGTGCCGTCCGCGACAACATGCGACAAGCGCAAGGCGAGGCAGATTCCGCCGCAACTGAACTTTGTAAACTGAACCAACAAAAGCGGTTGGTCCTCTATCGGCACGGACTTGTAGTCTAGAGGCGGAAGAAGCTCCGTGACGGCGGCGGTTGGACAGAAGTCTCCGAAATCATCGATTTCCGAGTCACATTCTGCCTCGACCAGGAGAGCGCCAGCGGCGTTGCAGTTGATCTGGAGGCGCTCCTTGGATGGAGATGTCCATTGGAGACGGCCAGCGAGTGGATAAAATATGGAAAGAACTTTGCTAAGAGAGCGTTTTGTGTTCTCAAACGGATTCAGCAGCAAATCCGAGCGACGTCGTCGGTACAAGAGGATTGTTGGTGCATGGGTAATAGGTTTGATGTTATCAATATGGGACACGTACATGAACCCTATTGGTGTCTCCTCTGCTGGCTTAATGGTGTATGTGCCCTTCACTGATATCACCATTTCCTCCTATGAAGAGACAGAATGAGACAAATGAGAAAAAATGATCACGTATTTGGAAACTTTGGTTTGGTTTGAAATTTGGTTTAGAGTCTTTGGCCCTAAATAGATGCCAAAAGAGTGCTGCTGGTAAGAAGGACGAATACAACTATGAGAACCCGACGTGGCAATATCAGAGCAACCCATTCTCTTCATACTAAATCCTGCTCCTTTAAGGACGATTTAGCAACCACGTGTTTTACTATCATACGTCCAATTCACCAACTGTTTCTGTGATTCGGATAACGAAAAGCCAGTTGGCCTGTTGTCCTAAGTTATGTGAGGTTGGGGACAGTTCTATCTTCCGATCTTCAATGCAGGGTTCATGCCCTCAACTGTATTAGATGCTACATTTAATTACTACCTCTGTTTCTTCTCTTCCCTATGCGGTTGACTTTTTTACCCGTATCTGAGTCACTTTGACTCGGTGATTTGAATAGCAAAATGATGTAATTTTTTAGCAATTTTTTCATAGTATTATAGAGTAAAGTTTACTCTACAAGGTGACGCCGGGTAAATAAACACCGAGCGTGGGTTCACAGCGGAATCAACAAAGAAAAGGCAAAGAAACTAGGGCACGAAGCTCTCTAGAATTCTGAATAATTTCAATAATCAAAGTCTGACCAAAAATTACCCACAAGCCGGGTATAAATAGCTAAAAAAACATAATTATTCCAAAAATAGCAAAATCTCAAAAACAATCATAAATTAAAGTCCTAAACAAAATAAAGACTCAGCAAAAAGATTCACCCAAATCGGGTTTTATTTGACCTCCTAATTAGCGAAATAAATATTACTAAAAAGGAAAAAACGCTAATTTGGACCCCTAAATGACCGAATTTGACCAAATCAGGGCGGTGCCCGTGATTTATCACGGGTTCTGTTTAGAACGTCGTTTCCACTCAAAATAATATATGATTTTACGCGAATCCGACATCCTTCAATTCTGCCCCTGATTCTGCGTTTTAGCCGAAACTGTTTTTCTGAAGCTGTCGGGTAATCCTTCGAAATACTTCCTGCATCAGTCACCCGTTCTTCAAAAGAACTCGTCCTCGAGTTCAACTTAGGCTTGTATAAGATGGGATGCACCATAAACGGATCACAATAAAGAGATGGGAGCTTAATTGGAAAAAATAATAAATTATTTAAATCATGCTTCACCGCCTCGTCTTCATCAATATTCTCATCTTCATCTTCAATAACCATAATTGATGAACAAATTAATTGAGACGAATCCAAGTTTACCTCATAGGGCTTCAGAATATCAGAATAGTGCTCGTAATTCTCAACAGTAAATTCGTCATCTTCGTCTCCATAGTCATCGTAAACGGGAGGTTTTGTCCAATCCACCTCACATTCACATGAATTTGAAATTCGCTCATAAAAAACTGCATTACGGAAAATATGCTCGATTCGTAACATACCCGAAGAATCTACAACATAAGTCTTCAAACTCGCTCCTCCATAACGCTCGCTCCAACCACCGGAATCACCGTCGTAGCAGATCTCGAACGCGGGCTGCTAGTCTTGATCAAAAGCCTTGCAATCCTTCAATTTCCGTGCCGCTAAGTGTCGAGTTAAATCTGCAACTTGCTGCTGCAAATACCGCACCGCAAGGCTATGGGTTAGGTGAAACATCCCGGGATCTCGGTTCAGGGTTAAAGAGACAATCGACAACCAAAAGTAGAAATATACTATTAAGATTACATTTCGCTTAATGTACATAACAAAATTTCGATAAAAAGTACAATTTAAAACATAACATTTGTGATCTACTAAGTGATCTAAGTTAAGGTATACTTCTTCGTCTCGTTCCAGCGTTCCCATCCCCCACTTTGATTGACGACATGCGGTTTTAAAATGGCAAAAGCCGACGCAGTTTTGAAGAAATTGATCAGTAAAAACTGAGTAAGTACACACTACGACATGTAAAGCAACGAGTGGCACGAAAGCATGAGTTAAAACAAATTAGAAGATTTAAACAGTAAAACTATCATGTTGGAGAATTTGGAACAACTGGAAGTAACCGAGTAACAAAAACATCTCAATTTAATAACATTGAGAAACTGCGAGTAGTTTGTAAAATATCCAGAGTAAACAAGTTCATTTGAACTGATAACGATAGTAGATCATGAGTAGCCAAGATTTACAATTCATTTCAATCGATTAGGGCATATCAAGAGTCACAAACAACATTAATGAGTAGTCAATTTATAACTTTGACTTCAATCAACAGTTTAATTTAGCTGAGGCGTGTCAAGAGCCACCAGCAGGATCGATGTAAACAGAGGGATCACGAAATAATCACTAAGGGTTCCTTCTAGGGTCTATCAAACCCTATTTCACCCGAGCGTTAAGGGAGCCCATTCGTCAACCCCGCTCACAACATTAGCTAAAAGGCCTTAAGTGTCGACACTACTATACCGTAGTGACCCTTACAAGTATAAGTAGTACTCTATAGCTCTATAAAACCCTTGGCCTCAATAAATTGGTACCTTTTGGCTCATCGGGGGCGGATTTTTGAACATTGACGTTCTATCCTATAATAAGAAGCATTGCTTCAATGGTCTTAGCCATAAGAAAATGGAGGATCGCTTGATGCCTCCCATTAATAACAGTACTCTGTACATCGTCCTAAGTCTATTAGAGGTATTTTATTTCTTCTCTTTCACATAAGCAGAATCAGATTATCAAAATTTCACAAGTAATTTCCGAGAGTTCTCAAAGGAGATGAATAATATAGTTTTAACAACATTCGAGTGGAAAACATACATTCTCATACTTTTTCATATAACAAGCATTCATTTGAAACATCAAACACATACGCACATTTTGATATGAAAAGGTCGTACATATGTACTTACCACTGAGATGAAGCACAATCAAAATCAAGAAACTAAGCCTAGCACTCCGACGACAACCGCTCTCTCCTACGGGGTCGATGTCTACAATCACACGTAAGACGTACTCGTTATAACCAATTTACACATGCATAATAAAAATACAAACCTACATGTACATAGTCCTAAATTTCAATAATGCACATATAATGATGTTTAAATATCAAAACAAGTCCAACAAAACACCTAGAAGTTCAAAAATTCAAGTTTTCTAAAAAATGTGAAACTACAATTCTGGACAGAATTGTAGCTCTGACTTTGGAGACATATTTACCATATCAAATCATCTCCTAAAATTTTGAAATTAATGTATGATGAACCTACATGTGTCTAATTTCAGAAACACCAAGAAAATCATGCATAGCTATTATAAAACTAAAGTTACAAAAATAACAAACACTGCTATGCAGAGACAAGTTTGGAAGAAAGTTTAAACTTTGAAGAACAATTACTACTACTTTAAGAATAGGAAAAATGCCCATATTCTCCAGAATGAATCTCTTATGTGTCTAGTTTCATCACAAGAAATATTGGGTGCCATATGTTTCTGGAAATGAGATTTTTAACAAAAATAGCAAAACTTGTCCAAAAACAGAGTTTCAGAAAACATGCAACTTAAAATGAGCATATCTCCCTAACCATAAAGGATATGGAGTTGAATTTTCTTTCAAAATGACCCTATTTGAGTCTAGTTTCAGAATATGAAAGATTTAAAAATTCCACAGAGACAAAATTTAGAGATAATATACGTTTTTTACAAACTGGTCAGATTGTAAAATGTGCAATTTTCTCCTAGAGCACTCAAAACATGATCAAATCAATTATATGAAACATGCAACTAAAAATATATTGATTTTGCACTTAGATACAATCAATTTAAACATGCAATAGAAACTAACATCATGTTTGAAGAATCAAGTAAGGGATTTGGGGAATTCATGCTCAAAAGTTACAAACTAAGACCCAAAACACACATGCAAGTAAAGATCAAGTAAATTCTTGTCAATAACATGATCCTAACACTAAATTGGGCAAATACAATAGTAAATAAATTCTTACAATAAGCCTTAAGAGGAATTATATAGGATAAATTGCATGCTTGAAGTGGTCTTGGAGAAGCTCGAAGTCCATGGGAGCTTGAAAACCCCTTCAATAGATGGAATTTTGGTGTAAGAGGAGTGTGATGATGAAGAAGATGATGATGATGAAACTAACATCAAAATGCACAAATGAAAAGAGAAAAGAGATGCTTACAAGACCTTAAGAAGCTTAAAATCATGAAGAAGATGAAGCAAATAGCTCCCCCCATGCATAGCATGGCCTTGGACTTGAGTTTTTCATGAATTTGAATGTGAAAAATGATGTTTTGGAGGTGTTTTGTGAGGGTCAACACTCCAATCTGGGAATGGAGTTTTTGAGAGAGAGAAATGAGCTATTTTGTTGCTCTTCCATGGTAGAAAAAGTGAATAAGAAGATGATGATAATACATAGAGATTGAGTGGTGGTGAAAGTGTGGGAAAAGGATGAATGGAGTGATGGTAGTAGTATGATGATGGGATTTGTATGTATGATTGCAAATAATATTTTACTAGGGTTGAATAAGTTAGTGGGTGAGGGATTGAAGATCAATTAAAATTCTCCCTACAAGTTAGTTGGGGTATGAATTAAAATAAGAAGAAATGAGGGTCGACATGCAAATGCTCAAAATTTAGGGTAAATACAAAATTTCACATACAAAAGGTGTAAGTATGTATTGGGTGTAATATATACATAAGAAATGATTTTATATTATATGAGTAGACATGGAGAGAAAATATGTAAATAAATGAGAGTGATATAGATAGGAATTGATGGAGATGAAATTGATATAGAAATTATAAAGTATAATGGGAGTAGTGTGCTTGATTTGTTTGTAGGAGAAAAAAAATTGGAGATGTTTGTAAAAAAAAAATATCTCCATACTTTAGTAGAATTGAGCAAATATGGTGAACGGGAACTTAAGTATAAATACTCAATAGATGAATTGCTAGTTGAGGTGAAATGTGAAAGCTAGAAGTTGAGGGGTAAAAATATCAATTACATGAGTTGATGGATGGAGTTGAAGTATAAAACCAAGAGTAAAGGGGGTGAAAATATAAACTTTGAATTAATATATAACACATAAAATCTAGTTTATATAAACTAGAAAATTGATCAATAAATTCAAAGTAATATATTACGTATATAAATGTCATGATCCATCATTTTAAAAAGAAGTCCCAAATATACGCAATAATGTTCATATAGTATTACACAACTTTCTGAAATTACAAAATAACTCAAAATAAAATTCTAGATTATCGTAACTGTCATATGACACCCTCATACTTTGAAATCAAGAAGAATTCAAGAACAAGTTTGAAATATAAATTTATTAAAATTCTCAAGTATTTTTTTTTTCAAAATTACAAAATAACCCTCAACTAAAATACGGGGTATTACATTATATCCCCCTTAAAACGAAGCTTCGTCCCCGAAGCTTAAAAAAAAATTGCGTAAAACTACGAACATATTTCATGAGAATGCAACTAATGCACATGTGAATTGTATGAAGGGCTAATGCCTATGCGACGCTTTAATTAACAAGAAACGCACTCTCGATCGGTTACGTCTCATCTCACTCGTACAATAGTAGGGACTCAAAGAAAATTAGCTCAAGTAAGAGGTTGGCACACAATATTGAAAGGTCTAAACCAACATACAAGTTCTCACGTTTACAAAGTGATTCGAAAACTTTTTTCGCATTTAAACAAGTCTCGAAAGTTTTAGCTACAAAATACTTTGATCACAACTAACATGTCATTTTACTTGAGTTGTACGCATTAAAAATGTTGTCTTACCTGTGTAGGGTTTAATAAACCAATTACCTCAAGTGCTCCACACATACGAGGGGAAAAAGAACACTATGTGTCGTCACACAACATGTCTATCCATCACAACTCGAATGTGTTTCAGATGTTCCAACTTAGTCTAGACAGCGGGTACAACTCAAAGTACCGTCGTACTAAGAGTCACGCCAGCGGACTGCTAAAAAAAGTGGTTCATATCACTTGGAATTTGGTATCTCGACACCCAACAATTTTTTTTTTTTCAAATTTTTTTTTTAAAAAAGAGTAACTTTTTATTTATCAAAAGTTTCTAACTTTGGAGACGACCAAGTCAAATTAACTCAAAATAAACCAAATTCAAACTAATGTTTTAAGGTTCGTCACTCGTAGGTGCGAAAGAATGGTCTCGGGGTCTTCTAAGTCACAACGTCGTTACTCTATCGTCGAGAAATTAGTTACAAAAATAAAGAGTCAAAGATACGCATCACACAACTACGAGAAACAAATCGATATAAATAGGCATGTCACATAAATATTGCGCCTGTAAATAGGCAAGTAAACTTTGCATGAACATCTCAAATAGTCATTAATATTCAATCAACATATACGGTACATGTCGAGTTTCATAATACGTAAGTACCCAAACTCCCCGACGGCTTGTTTACTTCTTATTGCCAAATTGGGTTATCCTAATCAATTTTAAGTTTTGAAAACGTTTTATCTTTCTTATTCTCTACTAATGGAAATCGAAAAGTCACTTTAACCGGAGAACCGATGCTCTGATACCAGCTGAAACATCCCAGGATCTCGGTTCAGGGTTAAAGAGACAATCGACAACCAAAAGTAGAAATATACTATTAAGATTACATTTCGCTTAATGTACATAACAAAATTTCGATAAAAAGTACAATTTAAAACATAACATTTGTGATCTACTAAGTGATCTAAGTTAAGGTATACTTCTTCGTCTCGTTCCAGCGTTCCCATCCCCCACTTTGATTGACGACCTGCGGTTTTAAAATGGCAAAAGCCGACGCAGTTTTGAAGAAATTGATCAGTAAAAACTGAGTAAGTACACACTACGACATGTAAAGCAACGAGTGGCACGAAAGCATGAGTTGAAACAAATCAGAAGATTTAAACAGTAAAACTATCATGTTGGAGAATTTGGAACAACTGGAAGTAACCGAGTAACAAAAACATCTCAATTTAATAACATTGAGAAACTGCGAGTAGTTTGTAAAATATCCAGAGTAAACAAGTTCATTTGAACTGATAACGATAGTAGATCATGAGTAGCCAAGATTTACAATTCATTTCAATCGATTAGGGCATATCAAGAGTCACAAACAACATTAATGAGTAGTCAATTTATAACTTTGACTTCAATCAACAGTTTAATTTAGCTGAGGCGTGTCAAGAGCCACCAGCAGGATCGATGTAAACAGAGGGATCACGAAATAATCACTAAGGGTTCCTTCTAGGGTCTATCAAACCCTATTTCACCCGAGCGTTAAGGGATCCCATTCGTCAACCCCGCTCACAACATTAGCTAAAAGGCCTTAAGTGTCGACACCCCTATACCGTAGTGACCCTTACAAGTATAAGTAGCACTCTATAGCTCTATAAAACCCTTGGCCTCAATAACTTGGTACCTTTTGGCTCATCGGGGGCGGATTTTTGAACATTGACGTTCTATCCAATAATAAGAAGCATTGCTTCAATGGTCTTAGCCATAAGAAAATGGAGGATCGCTTGATGCCTCCCATTAATAACAGTACTCTGTACATCGTCCTAAGTCTATTATTGGTATTTTATTTCTTCTCTTTCACATAACCAGAATCAGATTATCAAAATTTCACAAGTAATTTCCGAGAGTTCTCAAAGGAGATGAATAATATAGTTTAACAACATTCGAGTGGAAAACATACATTCTCATACTTTTTCATATAACAAGCATTCATTTGAAACATCAAACACATACGCACATTTTGATATGAAAAGGTCGTACGTATGTACTTACCACTGAGATGAAGCACAATCAAAATCAAGAAACTAAGCCTAGCACTCCGACGACAACCGCTCTCTCCTACGGGGTCGATGTCTACAATCACACGTAAGACGTACTCGTTATAACCAATTTACACATGCATAATAAAAATGCAAACCTACATGTACATAGTCCTAAATTTCAATAATGCACATATAATGATGTTTAAGTATCAAAACAAGTCCAACAAAACACCTAGAAGTTCAAAAATTCAAGTTTTCTAAAAAATGTGAAACTACAATTCTGGACAGAATTGTAGCTCTGACTTTGGAGACATATTTACCATATCAAATCATCTCCTAAAATTTTGAAATTAATGTATGATGAACCTACATGTGTCTAATTTCAGAAACACCAAGAAAATCATGCATAGCTATTATAAAACTAAAGTTACAAAAATAACAAACACTGCTATGCAGAGACAAGTTTGGAAGAAAGTTTAAACTTTGAAGAACAATTACTACTACTTTAAGAATAGGAAAAATGCCCATATTCTCCAGAATGAATCTCTTATGTGTCTAGTTTCATCACAAGAAATATTGGGTGCCATATGTTTCTGGAAATGAGATTTTTAACAAAAATAGCAAAACTTGTCCAAAAACAGAGTTTCAGAAAACATGCAACTTAAAATGAGCATATCTCCCTAACCATAAAGGATATGGAGTTGAATTTTCTTTCAAAATGACCCTATTTGAGTCTAGTTTCAGAATATGAAAGATTTAAAAATTCCACAGAGACAAAATTTAGAGATAATATACGTTTTTTACAAACTGGTCAGATTGTAAAATGTGCAATTTTCTCCTAGAGCACTCAAAACATGATCAAATCAATTATATGAAACATGCAACTAAAAATATATTGATTTTGCACTTAGATACAATCAATTTAAACATGCAATAGAAACTAACATCATGTTTGAAGAATCAAGTAAGGGATTTGGGGAATTCATGCTCAAAAGTTACAAACTAAGACCCAAAACACACATGCAAGTAAAGATCAAGTAAATTCTTGTCAATAACATGATCCTAACACTAAATTGGGCAAATACAATAGTAAATAAATTCTTACAATAAGCCTTAAGAGGAATTATATAGGATAAATTGCATGCTTGAAGTGGTCTTGGAGAAGCTTGAAGTCCATGGGAGCTTGAAAACCCCTTCAATAGATGGAATTTTGGTGTAAGAGGAGTGTGATGATGAAGAAGATGATGATGATGAAACTAACATCAAAATGCACAAATGAAAAGAGAAAAGAGATGCTTACAAGACCTTAAGAAGCTTAAAATCATGAAGAAGATGAAGCAAATAGCTCCCCCCATGCATAGCATGGCCTTGGACTTGAGTTTTTCATGAATTTGAATGTGAAAAATGATGTTTTGGAGGTGTTTTGTGAGGGTCAACACTCCAATCCGGGAATGGAGTTTTTGAGAGAGAGAAATGAGCTATTTTGTTGCTCTTCCATGGTAGAAAAAGTGAATAAGAAGATGATGATAATACATAGAGATTGAGTGGTGGTGAAAGTGTGGGAAAAGGATGAATGGAGTGATGGTAGTAGTATGATGATGGGATTTGTATGTATGATTGCAAATAATATTTTACTAGGGTTGAATAAGTTAGTGGGTGAGGGATTGAAGATCAATTAAAATTCTCCCTACAAGTTAGTTGGGGTATGAATTAAAATAAGAAGAAATGAGGGTCGACATGCAAATGCTCAAAATTTAGGGTAAATACAAAATTTCACATACAAAAGGTGTAAGTATGTATTGGGTGTAATATATACATAAGAAATAATTTTATATTATATGAGTAGACATGGAGAGAAAATATGTAAATAAATAAGAGTGATATAGATAGGAATTGATGGAGATGAAATTGATATAGAAATTATAAAGTATAATGGGAGTAGTGTGCTTGATTTGTTTGTAGGAGAAAAAAAATTGGAGATGTTTGTAAAAGAAAAATATCTCCATACTTTAGTAGAATTGAGCAAATATGGTGAACGGGAACTTAAGTATAAATACTCAATAGATGAATTGCTAGTTGAGGTGAAATGTGAAAGCTAGAAGTTGAGGGGTAAAAATATCAATTACATGAGTTGATGGATGGAGTTGAAGTATAAAACCAAGAGTAACGGGGGTGAAAATATAAACTTTGAATTAATATATAACACATAAAATCTAGTTTATATAAACTAGAAAATTGATCAATAAATTCAAAGTAATATATTACGTATATAAATGTCATGATCTATCATTTTAAAAAGAAGTCCCAAATATACGCAATAATGTTCATATAGTATTACACAACTTTCTGAAATTACAAAATAACTCAAAATAAAATTCTAGATTATCGTAACTGTCATATGACACCCTCATACTTTGAAATCAAGAAGGATTCAAGAACAAGTTTGAAATATAAATTTATTAAAATTATCAAGTATTTTTTTTTCAAAATTACAAAATAACCCCCAACTAAAATACGGGGTATTACATTAGGTCTGCAATATGCCTTTGCAAATCTTGTATCATCATAACGTCTTGGACGTTACGTCTCCGTTGGGGGGGCTTCCTCAGCCGGAACCTGCCCGCAGCCGCCAGGACGTCCACGCACCAACGTTGATGATGATCTTCCTCCCAAGTCGAACTTGCTCTGATACCAAACTGACACCGGGTAAATAAACACCGAGCGTGGGTTCACAGCGGAATCAACAAAGAAAAGGCAAAGAAACTAGGGCACGAAGCTCTCTAGAATTCTGAATAATTTCAATAATCAAAGTCTGACCAAAAATTACCCACAAGCCGGGTATAAATAGCTAAAAAACATAATTATTCCAAAAATAGCAAAATTTCAAAAACAATCATAAATTAAAGTCCTAAACAAAATAAAGACTCAGCAAAAAGATTCACCCAAATCAGGTTTTATTTGACCTCCTAATTAGCGAAATAAATATTACTAAAAAGGAAAAAATGCTAATTTGGACCCCTAAATGACCGAATTTGACCAAATCAGGGCGGTGCCTGTGATTTATCACGGGTTCTGTTTAGAACGTCGTTTCCACTCAAAATAATATATGATTTTGCGCGAATCCGACATCCTTCAATTCTGCCCCTGATTCTGCGTTTTAGCCGAAACTGTTTTTCTGAAGCTGTCGGGTAATCCTTCGAAATTCTTCCTGCATCCCAAGGTCATGCAAAAATTACCAAATTCGTGTACCATTTTGCTAATCAAATCACCGGGTCAAAGTGATGTCGTGAATAGTGTCAAAAAGTGAAGTAAGGTGAAAGAGAAGAAACAGAGGTAGTATGTGACTGCTTCTAGCTTGTACATCATTTTCTTCTTTGTGACATCAGTTTTGACTTTTTAACTATTATATTGGTCAGCTTGATTGGGTGGTTTGGATTTCAAAATGATTAGATTTTTTGATATTTTTTAGTCCGGATATAAAGTAACTTTTAACCTACACCGCCATAAAAAAAAAATATCAAATTAATCTACACTGCCATATAAAATTATCAAAAAATATTATTAGTTTGCTATTCAAATTACGGGTCAAAATCACTCATGAATAGTGGTAAAAGTCAAAGTGGTGAATTAGAGAATAAATGGATGAAGTACTTTGATATTGCGTGCTAGTTTAATTGGAAGAAAGACAATGACTTCTTAATCATCCACAATCGAATATTCAAATAGAAATTTTGTACTAGAATTTCAAGTTAATTTGAATAAATACAATCCGCAGTAGATAATTAAAAGAAATCCTATTTTGATCTTATAATTTCATACTAGCTAGTAACTAGATACGGCGGATTAACAGATGGTCGCCGCATTTATTTTTAAAATTTTATTTTAGTTTTAGACATTATTATCTCACAATTAAAGCTTATCTACCTTGATAAAGATGAAGAAGTTGATAAAAACTTTAAAAAAAATTAGAATGTGGTCTAAGGCGATTAGAGAGAAAAATGTTATGATCCGGGCAGAGATTAGAGAACGATGATTTGATAAAAAAAACAAGAACACAAGAACACACCCGATATACGTGGTTCACTAGCGATGAGCTAGCTACCTGCTCGACCCAAAAAACCCCGATTTATTAGAGAGAAACCCACGAATAGAACCCACAAAGGCCATAGTGACAACCCACAATGTTAAGCCACAACCTAGGTCCTTTATATATACATATAGTACCGACTTAGTGCCCAAGACATTCCAAAAGCGACTATAGAACAAATAAGGAAACAACATAGAAACTACCAAAGTTTGTCGCCCCAATTTGTTTCCTAAATCTCTTAGTCGCCTTTGAATTTTGCCGCCATTGACTTCAAGTCATATTCAACAAATCTCCACCTTGACTTGAATCATCTCAGGAACCCGAACCTGAACCAGTGCTTCTCTCCAATAAGCCCAAATTCTTAAGTTGTTCCATCTTCGCCAAGATCCTACAACGAGTGCCCCCAGCGATGCTCCAACTCCCGTCTAGTTCCTGCAATCGAACCCTATCAATGCTCCAACTACGGCCGAGTTCGTGCAATCGAATCCCCTGTTAATTTGTTGTTCCAACTCCGACTGAGTTCCTACAACAAAATCGTTTGTTTTTCCGACTCCCACCGAGTCCCTACAACAACACCCCCCAAGACGTTGCTCCAATTCCCACCGAATTCATGCAACGTTTTGCGAAATTGCTCCAATTCCCGCTGTATTCCTGCAAAATCGCCCCCTCGCGCATCATATGCGTTCCCTTGCACGTCTCACACGTGTCGTGTCCCTTGTCAGAGACTCCCCCATGCCAGATCCGCCTCCTCGTCAAGAGCACGGATTCCATGCCCCCCAACGGGGCCTAGAGGACGTAGTTGATCTCCGAAGCTGTTGCATCTACAGCCAGATCTGCAGATGCCTTCTTCGGACACTCCCTCTTCCAGTGACCCCTCTCTTTACACAGTGCACAAACGTCGTTTGGCAACTTAGAACCCTTGTTCTTCCTCTTACCAAAACCCCCTTTGGACACCACGAATGCGCCCGAAACCGAAACGTCGTACTCCCCATACGCGGCCCTGCGCCGCATGTCCCTTGTGTGAAGAGCAGATCTCACCTCCTCCAACGTGAGAGTCTCTTTTCCAGCACAAGCAGACTGCACAAACCCCTCATAAGGCGGTGGTAGCGACACCAACAAAATCAGTGCCGCATCTTCATCACTTATCTTCTCATTACTTTTTCGCAACTCAAGCAAAATAGTATTAAGACGACCCAAGTGATCTCTTAGATCCGTACCTTCCCCCATGCGTAGACCAAACAGCTGTTGCTTCAACATCTACTTGTTGGTGAGAGACTTCTTCTTGTAGAGGCTCTCCAGCTTTTTCCATAGTCCTTCAGCTGTCTCTTGATCCGCAACCTCTGTGATCACGTCATCCGCCAAGCACAACATGATCGTTGAGTGTTCTCTTTCCTCCGTCGTCTTGAAATCCTTGGTGGTTGTAGAAGCCCCCTCTTTATGTTCCGCCAATGGCAACCACAGACCTTGCTGCTTCAACAAAGCACGTACCTTGATCTGCCATAAGCTAAAGCTGTTTCTCCCCGTGAACTTGTCGATCTTGGTCATCCCCCCAGTCATCTTCTCTGCAGCTCCTTGTCCTGATCCATAACCCCCGAACGCGTGCTCCACCTTGATCGCGAAACCGTAGCTATGAATTTCACGGATTGTGAAACCCTAGCCCTATAGCTCCACCTTGATCATGGAACACCGAAAAGCAGGCTCTGATACCAGTTTGTTAAAACTAGCAATGCCCTTAACCAGGCTCTGATACCAGTTTGTTATGATTGGGGCAGAGTTTAGAGAACGATGAATTGATAAAAAAACAAGAACACAAGAACACACTCGATATAACGTGGTTCACTAGCGATGGGCTAGCTACCTCCACGACCCGAAAAACCCCGATTTATTAGAGAGAAACCCGCGAATAGAACCCACAAAGGCCATAGTGACAACCCACAATGTTAAGGCACAACCTAGGTCCCTTATATAGACATATAGGACCGACTTAGTGCCCAAGACATCCCAAAAACGACTATAGAACAAATAAGGAAACAACATAGAAACTGCCAAAGTTTGTAGCCCCAATTTGTTTCCTAAATCTCTTAGCCGCCTTTAACTTTTGCTGCCTTTGACTTTAAGTCATATTCAACAAAAAAACATCACTAATTTCATTAACCCTAAAAGTCATACGTTACAGACTTATATACAAGGATATCCAACGGTCAAAATCCTGACCGTCGGATTAAGTATTTGAAAAATAATATTGCTATGATATATAACATTGGGATGTCTTACAGTTTGGTCCTTAGTATTTGGAGAGATAGCACATTAGTCAATTGATTCTAGGCTTCTTCCAAGAACCACCAAAGCCACCTACTCAACCCAAATCAAAGTCTTCAGGTCTTTGAAGTTAGGGAAGACGGAAATTCAAGACCTAGACACGAGGACCCTTACGTTTCCTTAAGTTGGATCATATCCTTAACCATTCTCCTCCTCAACACCTTTGCAAATAGCGATTAGCACCATAGGTTTCAAACCCAGAATAGCCCCAATTGAAGATCCACTTCGAATCAGATTAGAAGAAAGATGTGGAGAGAATAGAGATGGAGAAAAAGAAGATCGAGAGACAGTATGGATAGAGACATGAGAGAAATTTCATACCGGGCGGAAAGCTCGAGAGTGAACAAACCGTCTTCCTCAACTTCTCATCTTCCTCATCTTGTTCATCGATCTTATCTTCTCTTTTTTTTATTTTCATTTTAATTAGTGTTCCTTTTATTTTCTTTATTTATTGTTTCTATATGAAATTTAATTATTATGTGGTGACATATTTACCCTTCCTCTCACTACTAGAAAAACAGCTTGAAACGGCGGTTTAAAACCGCCTTAAATTTGACAAAAACCGCCTTAAAATCTGCTACGGCGGTTTTCATGGCAGTTCCTAAAGTGACGCGAGCAACGCCGTCGTTTAGTGAATAAAGGCGGGCAGAACTGCCGTTTTTTTTTGTTTTCGTCGGTTTCTAAAAACCGCTTTACACCATTTTGAAAGTTTTACAACAACGTCTGAAATTATCAACCGCCTTAAAATAAATTATATAACAATTTATTATTTCAGTTCATTTTCGTTCCAGTTATTTTTCATTTGTGTTTTTATAATAAATTGAAATTTTACATATACACATTTTCAGTCCTCTTCTCAACAAAAACAAATCTTCTAAAAAAATTATATTTTCAGTCCAGATCCAGATCCTCACAAAGCAATCTAAATCATCAACTTGAAGAATTAAGTGAGTTCAGATCAGATCGAGGGGGGGGGGGGGGGACGGGGGGATCTGCTCGCGTAAGCACAAAAAGAGAGAGAGATTGAGAACGAGGGATCGATCTGCTCGCGGAAGCACAGAAAGAGAGAGAGAGTGAGGGATCGTTTTTCTGACGGTGTTGGGTCGCCGGAGAATTGAGGTCGCAGCGGAGGAGGGTTTCTTACGCTGATGTATTTTCCTTGTCTGATCGAATTCATGAAGATAATAGGGAGGAGAAACCTATCGGGAGACAGAGATAGGTCCAGCGGTGGTTCTCCGTTGTGACCGAAGATGGCTGGAAGGTGAAGAGATGGTTGCTGGGAGGAGGAGGGCAAATTCGATGAAGAAACAGAGAGTGATGGGGAGGGAGAGGGAACAGGGAAGTTACCAGGAGGGAGATGAAGAAACAGAGAGTGATAGGGAGGGAGAGAGACCTATCGTTACCAGGAGGGAGATGAAGAATGAGAGGAAGAGAGAGGTTTGGAGTTATAAAGGTAGGGTTGCAAATGGAGGGCTAAGATTTAATCTAATACGGATTCTAGTCAACGGTCGAGATTAAATCTAGTAGATTCATTTGTGCATATATTGTATTTAAATGAAATAAAGAATAATTAAAAAAAAAAAAAAAAACTAGGCGGTTTGTGTGGATCACTGTATACATTCACGGCGCAATTTTATACTCTGTCGTTTAATTAACGGCTATACGATAAAAACCGACGTATATGGGCTCAATTATAAGCCGGTTTACAATAACCGCCGTTAATTTTAAAATTTTCGTTGCTTTTTTAAAACCGCCTTGACTGGACTAATTAAACGACGGTTTTCTTTTCTGCCTTATTTAAAACTGCCGTGACAAACTGTTTTTCTAGTAGTGTCTGTTAATGATGTTTGAATGGAATTTTTTTACCAGTTTCAATAAGCAGGATTTATTGCAAATGGAGGATGCAATAAATCTATTTTAGAAGTGGGGGTTGCAATGTGTTAGTTTCGGTATATTGGAAGAATGTATTAAGTAATTAAGTCTGTTATTTTTATAACTTTATATCTAACAAAACGGTAGTTAAATTTCACATTTTCAACTTTAGAATGGAGGGTTGGTTTAGCTGACATAGCGATAGCAGAAATATTATGACACTAGATCAGAGGAGCACGACGAATAAAAAATATAATTTTTTTTAAAAACAATTTCAATCCAAGAATGAAGTGGTAGTAGCCAAAGCTCTATATTCTCCTTATGTTGGTCTCTAGTAACGGGTGATTACTTTTTAGCAGTTCAATGAACTAGTTAGGATCATAAATAATTTCAAGCCCAGCTGTGTTTCTTCTGTCTGTTGGATTTCCTGCCCACACATCTTATCTTATCTTTATTTTATGGCTTAATTACTTAATGCATACCCCCACTATATTGAAACTAACACTTTGCAACCCCCACTTTTAGAATAGGCTTATTGCATCCCCCATTTGCAATAAACCCTACTTGTTGAAACTGGTAAAAAAATAATCCAAAACCATCCTAACACCATGAGGGTAATTTTGTCATTACAATTTTTTATTTATTAAAGGGTAAAAAAAAAGAAGAAAAGAAATGAAGATGATTACAGTTTGAAGATACAGAAGAAGAAGAAGAAGAAGAATGAAGACGATTACAAACGAGGATTTTACCCCAAATCCGAAGAACACCACCATCACGAACACCACCACAATTTGTAAGTTCTATATACAGATTTAGAAGAGCTTCCATTATTACATCAGTTGATGTATAAAGAAAACATCATTCACCTCTCCCAAAGAAAGTTGGGTGTTCACTGAACTTTCATGCTCAAAAGTCGTACTTGTATGGTCATCCTACTGAACTTTCATGCTCAAAAGTCGTACTTGTATGGTCATCCTACAGAAATACAAGAGGCTTCTCTCATGGAATCTTTCATAAGAAAACGAAATTCAGCATACCGATTTTCCCTTCCCATTAGTCTAATGTGACTACAAAGCGAAAGATTAAATTTAAACAGCATTAGTGCAATCTGACAACATAAACAAGAATGAAGGAAACTTAATCCAAGAAACAATTCTTCTTTGTAACTTCAGTAATTATGAGGAATCAATACGAAAGATTGTCCCAGAACCAACCAAGACAGAGAGAAATTTCTGGCGAACCTGAAGAGGGAAGCGATGGAACATACCATCGAGACTATCAGTGAGTCTGGAGGCCTGCCATACAAGCAGAGAATTGCGGCCTAGAACACCAACACACATCGGTTAGCCATTTTTAGCGACCAAGAAGTAGACTATTGTACTATCGCAAGTCTGCAGCGAAATTGAAGTCCGAACGGAGAAGAAGAAGACGATCAATCGTGAATTCACCTCCGCCCTGACCGCAAACAAGAACACCGTTGCCGCCATCATCGCCACCACATATCCCAGATTCCGGCGAAACCCTACTCTACTGTCGAATGGGGGTTGACACATAGAGATGATTAAATGAAAATTCATCCGTTAGATGTGAAATTGAATTCACCAGAAGCAAGTAGCTCAAGATCGAGCGCAATCGGACCTGCTTGAACCGTCCAACTTTGTTCTGCAACTTCCTGCTTTCCTTCCCGAAATTCTCAACCGCATCTTAACAGATAGTGGTGGTGCTCTTGGAGGCGAAAAGAGAACCGGTGGAGTTCTTGGTTGCGGTGTTCAAGGCATTTAGATTTGGGACAATATCATCGACTGCAATCATCTTCCTCCTCCTCCTTCTTCGTCTCCAGAACTGCAATCATCTTACTTTCTTTCTTTTTTCTTTCATTTTTATTTTTATTTGACACTTAAAAATGACACATTTGTCCTTGTTGTGTTTGGATGGTTTTGAATTATTTTTTTACCAGTTTCAATAAGTAGGATTTATTGCAAATGGGGGATGCAATAAGCCTATATTAGAAATGGGGATTGCAAAGTGTTAGTTTCAGTATACTGGGGGTATGCATTAAGTAATTAAGCCTAATCTTATCTTATATATATAAAAACTAGGAGGTGAGTAGAATCTCACTCTCCATATGCCATTTGTCACATCAATAACTTTAATTATATGCCATTTGTCATCCACATCATGACATACATGTCATGTAAGTACCAATTAAAATGCCCCACCTCATCAACAAATTTAACATTTGATGTTTTAAAAAAATGATATTTAGTTTGAAGTAAATGCAATAGTTGTAACTCTTCATTTTTAGTGACATTAATATTTTACTAATTATGCATTAACTATTTTTTTATAAAAAGGACATGAAAAAAAAATTACAATAGCATCTTCCTACTAATCTATTTTTGTACAAGACTAACGTCCTGTTAAGTTTAGATTATGAGGAATCAAAAAATTATTTTAATATGAAGTATTTACAATAGTTGTAACCATAATTTTAAAATTTCATTTTTATAACTATATATATATATATTATATAACGACCATAGTAAAAGTAAAAACTAAATTTATTTTAAATCTCCTTTTTAAAAAGCCAAAATTCGTTATTATGTTTGTGGGTATATATAAAAGAGAAAAATGTAAGATATCCGAGAGATTACAATTCTTTGAACTTGAAAAATTTTCAACTCACAATTTCTTTAATTTCAGCTTATTGAACTATTTAGTAATAAAATATTTTAAAACCAAATGAGATAAAAGTAACCAAATTTTATTCTAATCAATGTTCATGCCATTTGTCACATCAATAACTTTAATTATATGCCATTTTTCATCCACATCATGACATACATGTCATGTAATTACCAATTAAAATGTCCCACCTCATCCAAAAATTTAACATTTGATGATTCATAAAATTAATATATAATTTGAAGTAAATGCATTAGTTGTAACTCTTCATTTTTCATGACATTCATATTTTACTAATTATGCATTAACTATTTAATTATAAAGAGGACATGAAAAAAAAATTACAATAGCATCTTCTTACTAATCTATTTTTGTACAAGACTAACGTCTTGTTAAATTTAGATTATGAGGAATCAAAAAATCATTTTAATATGAAGTATTTACAAAAGTTGTAACCATCATTTTAAAATTTCTTTTTTATAAATGTAAATATTTATATATTTATATATATATATGTATATTTTATAGAACGACCATAGTAAAAGTAAAAACTAAATTTATTATAAATCTCCTTTTTAAAAAGCCAAAATTCGTTATTATGTTTGTCGGTATATATAAAAGAGAAAAATGAAAGATATCCGAGAGATTACAATTCTTTGAACTTGAAAAATTTTCAACTCGCGATTTCTTTAATTTCAGCTTATTGAATTATTCAGTAATAAAATATTTTAAAACTAAATGAGATAAAAATAAGCAAATTTTATTCTAATCAATGTTCATGTCATACAATAATCGATTAAAATGCTAACTATTGTTATGTAGATGACACAAGTAAACGTTACAATAGCGTCTTCCTACTAATCAAATTTTCGTAAAGCACTAACATCCTTCTACTCTATAAATTTTGATCATGAGAATTAAGAAATTATCATAAATAAGCTTTTTAATACGAAGTATTTGTAATAGTTCCAACTCAATATTTTTTAAATTATTGTCATCATATTAATTCCTTATAGCAAGTACAAATATACATATTTATATGGGATACTAAAAAGCAACAATATGAAAAATAAAAACAAATTTATTCTCTAACTCTTTTTAGGGAAAAATATTTGTTATTTTGTTTGGGGTATATATAAAAAATGTATGAAATGTGAGATAACAATTCTTTGTACTTGGATTTTTTAAACTCTCATTACATTAATTTAAATGTTATTGAACTAATTAATAAAAGAAAAATATTTCAAAATAAAAGGAGACCATAAAAATAATCAATTTTTTTCTAGTCTATGTTTCGTTAATATTTTTTTCTCTTTCTCTCTCTACTCTCCTCTTTATAAAATCTATATTTGTTGTTTTGTTTGTGGATATATATAAAACAGACAAAAATGTCAAAAATTAAAAAGATAACAATTCTTTGAGCTTCAAAAATATTTCAACTCCCAATTTATTTGATATCAATGTTATTTTACCATTTAATAATAACAGAAAACAAATTTTGTTCTAATCTATTTTCTTTAGTCTGTTTTCTAAGATGTCTAATCTCTTTTTACTACATACAAATATATTTTGTTTGGTAGTACACATAAAAACTAATTTTAAGAAACTCAATGAGGTAATAGACCATTTAACTACAAAATTGCAACTTAAGTATTTTCTAACTCCATTGTTATTATATTATAAATAAGAATTAAAGAACTTACTCAAGTAAAAAAAATAAGTAACATAGAAGCAAGAGTAAAAATTATTTTCTTCTTAAAATAATAACGATATTTGTTCAATCCGTTAGCATCGATCAGTTAAAATGTCACGACCTTTTCTCTTTATCTTTATATTTAAAAGCCCCTGCACGAAGCCTCGGGTTCAAACTCAACCGACGAAAAATAGGCAAGTCATAAGAAGAAACTAAAAATTTACATTATATACACAATAAAATATCATTTTTTGTTTGAGTTTGTATAATAATTTTTTGTTTGAGGAAATGAAGTTGTTGTTTATTTTCGCATTCTTCTATTCCTTCTTCTATTACATTAGCTCCAAACTATATCTAGAATGTTCATTTTCATTCGTTCTAAATTTCCAATAGAGTTTTTATGTTTAATTAGTTTAATCAGATGATGCTTCAGTTTTTTTCCATTTAACTGTGCAATTATGTATCTTTGTATCAACTATTTTCACAAAGAGGATATAAAACTCCAATTGATCAAATTCCTCTCAAATTATACCATCATCTCTAGGTCCGAGTGACGTTAAAACTATGATAAATGATTTATATGAACCATTATAGAAGGTTAAACGACATACGCTCTTAAATAAATCACCTTAAATATGAAAAACCAAGGAAATTCTAATTTTCAACTATATCCATGCTTCCAACTTTTATTGTAAAAGTTATAATCTGGCTCACTCTTTTATAAATTCAATATTGTTCATGTTTCGCACTGTTGGCTAAGGTAAGCATAGAAAACTGTTATTGGTACATACTTTGTTCCTTATTGAAATGGGATAAGCTGGTTTACGTTTTTTTAATATAAAGAGCCGATTCGTTATATTTCTCGGAGTTACATGTGAGAAATAAAAAATGACCTTGAATTTAAATTCATTTATCAATAAATTTTTATTTGAATGACAAATTTAAATTACAATTAAATGAATATAGGCTTGCTGCTCAAGTGCACCCACTAAGGGTGTCAAAGCATTATAACTTGCAATACAACAACGGAGCCGATACAGCTCAAAGAATAATTCTTATACTATATTATAAGTATATCAACATCATATGTAACTCATAACTAATAATTGAGGTTAAAACTAAAATTTATTATTAAGTTATGTTGTAATATCTTTTTTCTCCCTAAAGTCTGTTTTATTTTTTACAAGTCGGCTTGACAATCTGTTGTATGTGGTATCTCATGTGAAATTGATTATCCACAATAGCGTAATCATCAATATATCTCCGAAAATAATTGTTAGTATTTTTAATTTATAAATACCTACATTTTGAGCCACAAAAGTCAAAAAAATTCATAAGAATTTGTTGTCCTCTGTTTGATGAAAGGGTCATTTGTTTAATTTCTCTTCCTATACTTCAGTACACCATAGTATGTTGACAGTTTCACAATTTTTTATATTATTTTATTTCATGCGAAAAATATGAATTACACTGTGTCTAGTTTTCTCTTTAATGTCTCTCTTCGTAGTTTTCGAGGAATTTCTTACAGCTCGGAGACAAAATACATGATAAGTAATTTATAAGACGTTATATGCCATTTCACGTGAAAAAAATTGAACAGTGTCATTTTAACCATCACAGAATCTAGCTTTTAGAATACCTCAACAAGAAAAGGGACAAATAAAATGTATTAATAGTTTTAAAATAGATTTTTCATGAAACGCAAGGGATCTTGTAAGAAGTAAATTTTACAATAGTTTGAATTTATTTAGTTTTTCTTATTTGTACACTCGATCATATAATAATTTTGTATGCTTCTATCTTCTGAGATTCAATTGGAGTTTACATCCAGCTACACTATTTGTATACAAAAAATAATATGAACTTTTAAGAGCTTTACTTCTCACGAATCCTGGTCATATATATTGTATTTTTCTTAAGATTTCAACTATTAAAGTTAGATTCATTTATTTATTATCTTCCTAAAAGTGAACAAATTGATCTTATGGCAAACCCGCGCATCGCGCGGGGTATCGCCTAGTATTTACTAAATCCTTAGATATGCAAATGCCCTTTTTTGAATAAAAAATTTCATGTGATTGTGTTCCTTTCAAATATTTTAGAACTCTATTTTTTGTAGTTATGTGAATTTCAGTAGTAGCATGCATAAATTGACATAAATGGTTAAGTGCAAAACATATATCAGGTATTGTGAATGTGAGATATTGTAAAGCTCCTATTAGGTACATGAAGACAACCTCATTTAGGTAGTACCCTTTGAAGTATGATACTTTGCACCTGAGGTCAAAGGTCTAGTGTCGTGTTTGCAATTAGACATATTTTATTTAGCAACTGTGTATAGGAGGAATCCTTTGAGGAAGATTCAACGTACACCAAGAACAGAGAATGAGAAACACATGAGAGGTAGGGTAGTGAGTAGGGAGAGAGTAAGACGATAGCAACTGTATGAGAGAGAGACAGAGTTTTGGCAGAGCTTCCGCGTGACTCAGGTGATTAGTGTTATGTAAGGAAGGGTTAACGATCCTATAAATAGTGGAGAATATGACCGTTGTAGTGGGTTAATGCTCCCATTAATGGAGGCTTAATTACCTTAACCACAACGGCACGTTCGTCCGCATATATAGGGACCGTTACGCACTTCGTCCGCGTGGACCGAAACCGTTATGAGGTTGACCGGGTTTATGGAGCTCGTGACCATAAATCTCTCAAAGAAGTTATTAAAGGTCGCACGCGGGCTTGGTTGTCGCTCGCGCGCGACGGAACTTACTCTAGCCTCCAAACTACTAAGTTCCTACAAGTCCCGTGTGGAGATATGCGAGAGCCCTGTCTCGCAGCCCCCACGTGGATCAGCGCGGGTGGTGATTCAATGTATGGGAAGCACAGCTAGGTGTGCAGGATGACTGCCACGTGGCTGTGATCTGTCTGTCTGGAAAGCACTATCAACATTAGCTCCTTTTAGTTTTAGAAATAGCTGGGACCCAGTCAAATATAAGAATGTACAGATGTGGCAATATAAGAGCAACCCAATCTCTTCATATTAAAGTCTGATTTTGATGGATGATTTATCAACCACGTGCATTAGTAGTATCATGAAGTACGTCCAACTCACCAATTGTTTTATATGATTTGGATAAAGAAAAAGGTAGTTGACCTCTTTTCTGAAGCCTTGCTTTTAAGTCGGTCAAAGCAAGCAACTTGGTTCTTAGAGGTTAGGTACAGTTTTCTCTTGCGTGTTGCGATCTTGAATGTGAGGTTAATGCCCTCAACTGGGGCACATGCTACATTTAATTACCAGTATTTGACACTGCTACATTTATGGACAATTTTGGGCTAGTTTGATACCACTCCGTCCCAGCTCTTTCTTCTCATTTGACTTTTTTGACTCGTATCTGAGTCAATTTGACCGGGTAATTTGGATAGCAAAATGATACGATTTTTTGATAATTTTTTCACCATATTATAGAGCACCTTTTACTCTACAACACCATGAAAAAATTATCAAAAAATTATATCTATTTGGTATTCAAATCATCGGATCAAAGTGACTCAGTGAATAGTGACAAAAGTCAAATTGGAAAGAAAGAGCTGGGACAGAGTGGTAATATTGTAGCATTTTAGATTCCTTTGTGATGGAAGTATAATGAGAAAATTATTTTGGAAATTTACGCGAAAAATGTTTGATAAGTAATGCGAAGAAAATACTTTTGACATTTTGTTTTTGATAGTATTTTAAAGTTGTGGTTACTATCGAAATGACGATATGAGACATGATACAATAAATAATGTTATTATAATAAATAACTATTGATATTTATTAACGAATAATTATGTCAAATAATACATTTATCGAAAAACATGTCTTAGAAAGCAACCTCTCTCATGACTTTAAATTTATATTTTATGGCAAAAATGCGGATTTTTTGGCAAATTCCGGATTTCTTGGGTGATTTCTGGAACTTTTGATGGGATATTCTGTATTGCAAAATGATGTGAAATAAATTTTACTTTTTAACTAATAATCTATCGCATCCAAATACTTCATTAATTGAGATTTTAAGTTCAATCTCCCACTTCTTCCAACTCATCAAACAACCCTACTGAAATTTTGGTAAGTGACTTGGGATGTGCATGGTGTGCATGAGACTACAAGACATGAGACACTTTACACAGTTCACATTTTTCTTAAAAAATTTAAACATTTGCACTACAAAACGCTAGACATGCATCATTGAAAACAAAATTCATCCTCTTATTACTCATCACATTAGACATACACATTCCACGTACAGCACAACATGACTGGAAGAGAAATAATAAATTTGGTCACTACACCTTAGGCACTCCACAACAGGATCAATTTTTAAACAACCACACCGAAACTCATAATCTGAAAGAAGTTAATTATTTTGAATTTGTTTTGTTGGCGAGAATATCCCCATAGAAGAATTTCTTGAATGCATCCATGTGATCGACGCGCAAACGCAGTGCAGCGACAATCGAACCATCTCCGTCGCGATTGGGCAGCAAAAATGATTTCCCGTCATATCCGAGCAATGCCGGTCCCATGTGAATGTCTTTCCCCCAGCCGAAATCGGTACCAGTTAACGGTAAGTTAAGCCAGCTAGTAACGCTTATGTTGGGATTTCCAAAGAAGGGTCCTTGCTCAGCTCCCACAACATGCCAATACCTAAACTCCGATAAATCTTTCTTGTCTTTCAGATAACCTAGACAATCTTGGACAAACTCGTCGTTTACCTTGGCCACCGCCTCACGTATCTTACCGCAAGTGTAACTCAAGGGTTCCGCTAGTAACTCCCCGGCGGTGGTTGCTACCGCCACCGGTAAGGCTGCGTTGCCAAAGTAGTGTTCCGGCAGGTTAGGTTTGACACGCTTGCGGAAGTTGACCACAACACGGAGAACAGTTTGTTGTTCGCTCTGGTGCGCCCGTGCCTTGCAGGCACATCTCCACATATGTGCCGACAAAACCTCGAACCTCGTGAATGGAACATTGTTAGTAATGTTGCTGCTGTTTTTGTTGGCCCTGTCTTTCAACATGTCTATCTGCCCTTTGCTTAGCTTCAACATTGCCGGAGTGGTTTCTCTCTTCCTCTCTTCCCGCTCATCGGTATGGCCGATGATAAGCGGCGTGTTTTTTATCTCCGACTTGTCGAAACTCTTCTTCGGTGATGAAATCTCATCTTCTGGAGGTGGTTTCAAGAGCGTTCTGTCGAGAAAAGGCAAGTCTTCTGGTTCCTCTCCGAGTGCAACCCTCGACCAAACCGATGTGAAATAGGTCGCGGCGGTGCCGTCCGCGACAACATGCGACAAGCGCAAGGCGAGGCAGATTCCGCCGCAACTGAACTTTGTAAACTGAACTAACAAAAGCGGTTGGTCCTCTATTGGCACGGTCTTGTAATCTAGCGGCGGAAGAAGCTCAGTGACGGCGGCGGTTGGACAGAAGTCTCCGAAATCATCGATTTCCGAGTCACATTCCGCCTCAACTAACTGAGCGCCAGCCGCGTTGCAGTTGAGCTGGAGGCGCTCATTGGATGGAGATGTCCACTGGAGACGGCCAGCGAGTGGATAAAATATGGAAAGAACTTTGCTAAGAGAGCGTTTTGTATTTTCAAACGGATTCAGCAGCAAATCCGAGCGAGGTCGTCGGTACAAGAGGATTGTTGGTGCATGAGTAATAGGTTTGATGTTATCGATGTGGGACACGTACATGAACCCCGTTGGTGTCTCCTCTGCTGGCTTAATGGTGTACGTGCCCTTCACTGATATCACCATTTCCTCCTATGAAGAGACAGAATGAGACAAATGAGAAAAAATGATCCCGTATTTGGAAACTTTGGTTTGGTTTGAAATTTGGTTTAGAGTCTTTGCCTTAAATAGATACCACTCCGTCCCACCTCTTTTGCACCATTTGGACTTTTATCACTATTCACTAGGTCACTTTGACCCGATAATTTGGATAGCAAAATTTTGGAATTTTTACATAATATTTTCATAGTGTTGTAGAGTAACTCTTATTCTACAAGATAATAAAAAAATTATCAAAAAAATACATCGTTTTGCGATCCAAATCACCGGGTCAAAATGACCCGGTTACGGGTTAAAAAGTCAAATGGTGCATTGCACGTGGGACGGAGTGGTACCAAAAGAGTGCTGCTGGTAAGAAGGACGAATATAACTATGAGACGTGGCAATATAAGAACAACCCATTCTCTTCATACTAAATGCTGCTCTTTTAAGGACGATTTAGCAACCACGTGTTTTACTATCATTCGTCCAATTCACCAACTGTTTCTGTGATTTGGATAATGAAAAGCCGGTTGGCCTGTTGTCCTAAGTTATGTGAGGTTGGGGACAGTTTTATCTTCCGATCTTAAATGCAGGGTTCATGCCCTCAACTGTAGCAGATGCTACATTTAATTATGTGACTGCTTCTAGCTTGTTACATCATTTTCTTCTTTGCGATATCAGTTTTGACTTTTAACTATTATATTGGTCAGCCTGATTGGGTGGTTTGGATTTCAAAATGATTAGATTTTTTGATAATTTTTTAGCCCGGATATAAAGCAACTTTTAAATTACACCGCCATAAAAAAATTATCAAATTAATCTACACTGCCAAAAAAATTATCAAAAAATTGTATTAGTTTGCTATTCAAATCACCGGATCAAAGTGACTCATGAATAGTGGTAAAAGTCAAAGTGATGAATTAGAGAATAAACGGATGCAATATTTTGATATGGCTTGTTAGTTTAATTGGAAGAAAGACAACGATTTCTTAAACATCCACAATAGAATATTCAAATAGAAATTTTGTACAAGAATATCAAGTTAATTTGAATAAATACAGTTCGCAGTGGAGTAATTAAAAGAAATGCTATTTTGATCATAATTTCATACTAGCTAGTAACTAGATACGGCGAAATAACAGATGCTCGCCACATTTATTTTTAAAATTTTATTTTAGTTTTAGACATTATTAGCTCACAATTAAAGCTAATCTACCTTGATAAAAATGAATAAGTTGAGAGTTTCAGAATTCTCCGAGTTTCTCGGAACCCTAAAACAACCCTAAAAGCGTCCGTCGCCGGTAACTGTGCTTGCGGCGGCGAACTCGATAAGGCGTTCACGTCTTCTTGTTTCGATCAACATGGCACTCCCACAGATCCGCCGAAAGCCCCTGTTATCTCCGGAAGAAGACATGGTGGTCATTTTTGATGATGAAAGAGTGTTGGAAGCGATGCAGGAGCAGGGTCCGTGCCTGATTGGCGGTTTTCTACTTCCCTCTCGCGTCAGCACATGGGCTATGAAGTCCCTGTTCCGGAAAATCTGGTTTCAGGGCGATGAGGTAAAGATCCAAGAGACTTCGCCAAATCGCTTTATCTTTCGGTTTCCCTCAAAAGAAGCTATGGAGAAATTTTTAGAAGGCGGCCCCTGGGTTTTTGACGGAAATCTCTTGGCTCTAAAACCATGGCTTACCGGAGCGCCATCGGAGAGAGCTGTTTTTGGTAGCCTCGACGTCTGGGTCCAGGTAAATAACTTGCCAGACTATCTCTCCACCGAAGACGATCTAAAAAAGGTGTTAGTTGGAGTGGGAGAAATCCTAAAGGTTGATGATCGAATCTTCACTCGATCCGGTGGAGATTATATGAGAGCCCGTGTACGTATTGATATTGCAGCCCCTCTGAGGAGAGGCATCTGGATCCAAATACTTGGAGACAAGATATGGATTGACTTCGTCTATGAACGCATCCCTTGCGTGTGGGAATGGTGCGGTATGTTCACGCACTTTTCTGGAAGTTGTGAGATCAAAACACAGCAGGAGAAGGAAGAGGAACTACCTGGCTTCGGGGATTGGCTTTTGTTCAAGCCACCACCACGTAAGAAGACAACGAGAAAGGCGAAAGAACCGGAGATGCCTTCAACAGATGGAAACAGAAACACGGGAGATCCAATGGACATTATGGGTTCCCCTACAACCCATGCACAGCAGTCTAAAGGAACCAGAGGGAAATCGCCTATCCATACGACCAGCAATCCATACGATGACATCATGACAGCCGCAGATGATTCATCTAAAACGTCCTCACCGAAATCCAACTCATGCATGGATCTCTCTGATCAATCTGACACAGAAGCCAATGCGAAGCAGAGTAGTAAGACGGTGTACTCAAACCCACTGGCTGACAGAGAATCGGAGATGGGATCAGAATCAGAAACGGAAAGAGGCAAGAAGGCGAGAGAAAAGCTCCGGGGAAATCTAGCTGCGCACTCTGCACACAGACACAAAGGAGGAGAGCCAGCGTCCAAGAGGAAGACGGGGCAGATTGTTTTAATCCCCAATCCGAAGGAGAAAGCCCGTGACCGAAGATTGAGTTCAGATAGGTTCATGACAGGCTTGAATGGACTTGGCGTAGTGATCAAGGAAGCAACAGACACTAGTGGAAACGGAGATGCCCAAAAGAACTCCGATGCATTAATGGCGGAGACTGCGATGCAGTCCCGCCAAGCGCAATGAATGCGATCAGCTGGAACGTACGGGGGCTTGGGAACCTCCGTAACGTTCTAGAGCTTCAGAACCTCGTAAGAGGGAAGTCTCCCAATATTGTCTTCTTGATGGAGACGCGCTTGAAATCCGCGGAGATGGAGCGGATTAGACATCGCTTGGGTTTTAACGCCTGCCTAAGCGTTGATTGTGTAGGGCGTAGTGGTGGTTTGGCTTTGCTATGGCAAGATAATGTTGATGTCAGAATTATTAAAAGATCGAGATTCTTCATTCACTGTAGTATTACTGATCCAAATCTACAGTTACAGTGGTACTTGACCGGGTTCTATGGCGATCCGGATAGTAGAGAGAGGAAGCATTCTTGGGAGTTATTAACTAGACTCCGGGACAAGGATAACTGCCGTGGTGTGTTATGGGCGACTTCAATGCCTTTGTTACATCAGACGAGAAACTAGGGGCCGCCCTCCTGACAAGCTGCTCATGGAGGACTTCAGGTTCGCTCTTTCTGATAATGAGTTGTTTGATTTGGGTTTTAATGGCAATAAGTTTACTTGGATTAGCAATCCTAGAAATGGTCGCCGAGTTCGTGAACGTTTGGACAGGGTTGTAGCAAACTTGGCATGGTTGAAATTATATGGCGGAGCCAAAGTTAATCATTTGACAGCCGTTGTTTCTGATCATCTTCCAATAGAGTTGTGTTGGATTCCTATGAAGAAGAAAGGGATACATTTTCACTTTGAGTCAATGTGGTTTCGTCATGATGATTGTAAACCAGTCATTAGTAAAAGTTGGGAAGAAGCTCAAGGGCTCGGTCTAGAAGACAAATTAATTGCTACTGGTATCAAGTTGTAGCAATGGGACAAAGTGGTCTTCGGTAACGTCAGGAGAAAAATTGCGTTCATCAGAGGTCATTTAGAGGTGCTGCAAGGCTGTAATAATGTTGATGAGGTCTTCAACGACATCGACTCCTGCAAAAAAGAGCTCAACCAATTACTTATGGACGAAGAGACGATGTGGAGACAACGCTCGAGAGTCCAGTGGTTGAAGGAAGGCGATAAGAACACAAGCTTTTTTCATCGTAGAGCTTCTATCCGAAAGGCTAGAAATCACTTAGGAGGACTCGAAGATTCCCACAGGCAGTGGCACACAAACACGGATGAGATCTCAAACATCCTCGAAACCCACTTTCGTGGGCTGTTTTGCTCTCAGCAGCCTACTCCGGAGGAGATGACGGTCCTGCTGGACCGGATTGAACCCGCAATTACCGACCAGCAGACCGCTGGTTTGGATGCTCCTTTCACCAGACAGGAAATCGAAGCCTCCTTAGGCCAAATGGGGCCTACAAAAACCCTCGGACCCGACGGGTTTTCGGCAATATTTTTCCAAGAAAATTGGGAGTTAGTCGGGGATG
The DNA here is from genome assembly GCA_023055425.1 of Linanthus parryae. Classification (NCBI taxonomy): domain Eukaryota; kingdom Viridiplantae; phylum Streptophyta; class Magnoliopsida; order Ericales; family Polemoniaceae; genus Linanthus; species Linanthus parryae. The sequence goes on along the minus strand of JALGPY010000004.1, from coordinate 86,760,752 downwards.
AGGTGATAGCCACATGCCTGAAGATTTTGAATGAAGGGGGCAAACTTGGGGGATTTAACAAAACAGTGATTGCTCTTATACCGAAGGTTAAACAGGTCCGTACTCCTAACGATTTACGTCCGATCAGCCTCTGTTCAGTTGTTTATAAACTTGTTACCAAAACAATGGCCAATAGAATGAAGTCAGTGTTGAATGATTGTATATCCGATACACAGAGTGCTTTTTTCCCTGGCCGCTTGATCACGGATAACATTCTCATTGACTTTGAGTTGCTACATACGATGAGAACGCGGAAAAAGGGCAAAACGGGCTATATGGCTGTGAAACTGGATATGGCTAAAGCCTATGACAGAGTGGAATGGGCTTTCCTTGAGGAGACAATCACAAGAATGGGATTCAGCAGGCGTTGGGTCAATCTGATCCATGAGTGTATATCTACTGCAACTTTCACATTCGCAATTAATGGCGAGATTAAAGGGAATGTTACTCCAGAAAGAGGGCTCAGACAGGGGTGTCCTCTCTCCCCCTATCTTTTTCTCTTTGTCTGTGAAACTCTCTCTCGTGCTCTTTCAGGTGCAGTTCAGGACAGGCAGCTGTCAGGGATCACCGCTTCACAAGGGGGACCTAAAATCTCCCATATCTTATTTGCAGATGATAGTATGATTTTCTTGAAAGCTAATCCTACGGAAATTGCTTTTTTCCATACTCTTTTGCAGCAATACGAGAAAGCATCAGGTCAAAAAGTCAATCTTGATAAATCAGCAGTTGTGTTCTCCTCAAATGTCCCTGAGACTGAAAGGATTGGTTTGTGCAATCTTCTTGGTGTTAAAGAAAGGCATGTCACGAGAAATATCTTGGTCTTCCTACATCTATAGGCTGAAGCAAGTTTGTCAGTTTTGGGAACCTAGTAGATAAAGTGGCAAGTAAACTCAAGACGTGGAAGCAAAACCAGTTATCTTTTGCAGGACGTGAAGTGTTGATAAAGGCGGTTATTCAATCTATTCCAGTTTACACGATGTCATGTTTTAAACTCCCTCCCTCACTTTGTCATAAGTTGGAGATGTTATCTCGTAAATTCTTTTGGGGCAAGAAAATAGAGCAAAAAGGAGGTAATTGGATTGCTTGGGAGAAACTTAAACGATCTAAAGAAGACGGAGGCATTGGTTTTAAAGACTTGGAGGAATTCAATGATTCCCTTCTTGCTAAACAATGTTGGAGATTGCTTTCCACAAACTCTTTGGTTAGTTGAGTGTTTAAACATAAATACTATGCTAACTCGGATCTTTTGAGTGCAGAATCCCAGTCCAACAGTTCATATGCGTGGAAATCTATTATTGGTGCTAAAGAGGTCGTTCGTAAAGGCCTAAGATGGAAGGTAGGCGACGGCAAGAGTATCTGGGCAACTCGAGATCCTTGGCTTAGAAGAGAACCGATGTTCAAACCCATAGTCCCTCCTTGCCAGGAAGATAGCAAGCTGGTGGCGGACCTCATTCAGCCGGACACAAACTGGGATAAAGAAGCTATAATCTCTCTCGGACTTGGTTCGGAGATAAATGAAATCCTCAAAATTCCAACCCAGATCGCCTGCCCCAGATTCACTTCGATGGCACTACACTATCAATGGCGATTTCTCAGTGGCTTCGGGTTACTCGATGATTCGAAGGGACAAGAAGCATTCTCTACATGTCGGTACATCAAATTCTCAGAACTCGTGGCTTAAACTGCTGTGGAAAACAAAAGCTCAACCTAGATTGATCTATACGGTCTGGAGGGCTTCGCAGGATTCACTAGCGACAAGGTCGAAATTAAGCAAATTCAAGAAAGAAATCAGTACGAGGTGCCCTATTTGCAAAAGAAACAGGGAAACGGCCACTCATCTCTTCATGGAGTGTGAGTTCTCGGTTAAGGTATGGAAGCACTTTCTGGGCGATGAATTTCTCTTCAAAAGAGCTGTCGACATCTGCACTTGGATCCCTTTATTTTTCTCTTCCTTAACACGAGCCAGTCGAGAACTGTTTTGCATTATTCTTTCGGAGATTTGGCGAAATAGAAATGCAGCTATATTCTCAAATGAGGCCAAAAAAGTCGGTGAAGTAATCCTGCTAATCAATCAAAGCTCTGGTTTTCTAGTGGAGAAGCCCACAGTTAACTCTGGTCGTTGTCCGGTTCAAACGGAGCAAATAGCTGCCTGGAAACCACCGCCGATGGGAAGATGGAAGTGTAACACGGATGCTGCGTGGAACAGTAATGAAGACAAAGCAGGAGCATGGGGTATTGTTCGTGATTCTTCAGGAAAATCGATAGCAGCCTTCGCTACCCCTCTCTTCACTGCTTCTTTGGCCTTTGAAGCAGAAATCTTGGGAATCAAAGAAGGTCTCCTCCTAGCTTCTGAAAACGGAGCCTTCAACCTTATTCTGGAGTCTGGCGCCAAGGGAGTTATTGATTTGCTCAACAACGGAACGGGAAACCAGGAGTATAGATCGGAAATTGCAGACGTGCTTCGAGAAATAAGGCAATTGATTCCTCGTTTTAACCAGCTGGTCTTCACTTTTAGCCAACGCTCCTCGAATAGAGTAGCTCATGAATTCTCTAGGTTTGGGAAGTCTTTGCCAAATAAACATATTTGGATTGATAGTAACCCCATTTGGGCCCTTTCTGCTCTTCAGAATGATGTAAACGGGTGTTCCCACCCATAATTTGCATTAATAGAAGAAGCATTTCTCCTAAAAAAAATAAAAAAAAATGAATAAGTTGATAACAACTTTAAAAAAAAAAATAGAATGTGGTCTTGAGAAAGAAGATGGAGATTAGAGAGAAAAACAGCACTAATTTCATTAACCCTAAAACCCACACGTTACAGATTTGTATACAAGGATATCCAACGGTCAAAATCCTTACCGTCGAATTAAGTATGTGAAAAATAATATTGCTATGAGATATAACATTGTGATGACTTACAGTTTGGTCCTTAGTATTTGGAAAGATAGCACATTAGTTTGTGATACTTATCATTTGGTCATTGTCATCTGCTAAATGCAACATTGATCCTCGACATTTGATCACAACTCCATTTCAGTCCTTTGACTTCTCCTTTCAACCTCCCTCTCAAACTGATGGGGAGATCGCACCATTAATGTGTCTTAAATTGATAAATTGATGTGTTGTTAACCCATGGTGAAGATATCAGCTACATGTTCAGCGGGATCGGATTTGCTCCGGTCCAAAATGCTACAGTTTCCGTACTGTTCAAATCGTGTGGTTATTGTTGCGCCACGTCGCGCAGAGAAAGAAAATGAAAAACTCCTTCACACGCCCATGTTTTCCCACTTCCCACTGCATCAACTCACATCCACCTCTGTCTCTCTCTCCTATTACTCTTTCTCTCTCTTTTTTCATTCAGTACCAATATTTTTAGGAAAAAGTACTAGTTTTAATTTGTACACTATTTTCTTCCTATTTTTATATATTCACCCTCTCTAACTATCTACGGGTACCATATCTCTATCAAAATATGTTAACGTTCAAATAATAATTTGAATAGCAAGTCAAATAAAAAATATTATTATTTCTACTTTTATTACTCTTAGTTCCAAAAGTTCCAACGGTCTTGTAATTTGGAAAAGACTTGCACAAGTTTTTTTTATTCACTTTTGCTTCTCCTCTTGGCAGTTTACTTAAATATCTAAATATATTTATTTTTTATTAAATGGTCTCCCTTTTCTTTGTTTAGATAAAATTATCTTCATTTAGGGAGTATCTCAAACGGATACCATGAAATAATTCATCAAAATGTTATATTCTTGACTTTCTATTTCTCTCTCTCCCCATCACTATATAAATTTACAAAAATTATTCAAAAAAATATAACCGATAATTTACTGAATTGCTTTCCTCTGCCTTCACCATTCTCATGCTACAAATACCCTATACTAGTTTGGAGACGCAATTAAACATCAAGCTTTGTAAGTATTTTTTTTTCTACATTTTTTTATGCAGAAATGTACTGTAATATGAATCACTAACTTACTAACATAATTTTGATTACTTGTGTTAATTGATCAGACATGGAAGCACAAGGAAGGGTATCGCGCATACTAAATTTTGATGAAGACGGAGACGAAGAAGGTGAACTGTGACATCCCACATAATTAAGTTCAATTAGGAATTTATTTGATTTAGTTATAATGTTTTGAGCTTATTAAGTGGGATGGTAGAACTTAAATATTGGTTCCCTATAATCTTAATTTTAACAATTACTTAATTGTTATGAAATATTAAATCTAGAAAAGTAGTAAAGTATGTATGTGTAGAAGTATTGCTATAGTATGTATACCTTGAATGTACATCTAGTGTAGGGGTTAGATACATAGTTACCTAGCACTAGACAAGCTAGCTATCTTTGTATAGTCACATCATGTCTACTTGTGTTTCACACCATAGGCTTGTCTCCTCTACACTCTTCCCTAACTATCTTGCTCAATAAATCACATCTTTTAAGGGCAATCCCGGATTTGAGCAAAGAAGCCACAAAAACATGACCAAAACTTGGTATTTTGTCATACTATGAGTGTAAAACTTGTGGGGGTTGGATACCTATCAACCCTAGAGCCATTTTTAAATGTTACTCCACATATTAAACTCAAAATATGGTAGCAAATGTGTCATCTTTTTGGTGTTCCAAAGTGGCTAGCTATAGGCATACTAGGACAATTCTTGCAAGCAAGTGTGACAAGACACATGAGAGATGCACCATATCTCTTTTTCATCTTTAACTCTTTGTAGTTCAGCCCATATCCCTCATTTCTCACACCCCCATCTCTCTCTAAGAGTCACAAGAAGTCATCTTCTTTCACAAGAGAAGCTCAACCCGTTTTTGTGCAAAAACCTCTACAAAACACCACCAAAACTTCATATTCTAGCAACCAAATCATGAAAATTTTGTCTCCAAGCTAAATACAACCTTGGTGGGGACTTCTTCCTTCATCCTACCCATGGATTGAAGCTTACAATCACTCTTTTGCTCACTATTCCTAATCTTTGAGGTAAATTGTTGATCTATTCTTCGATCCTTGCATATTCTTGCTTCTAGTATCTATTACAATGGTAAATCATCTAAGAATGTCCTTGCATGTGTCTATTTTTGCATCTTCTTGTGGATTCATGGGTTCATTCACATGGAGGAAGGTTTAGAAGACGTTCATGTCTCAAAAGATGAGAGTTGTCCTTGATTTCCCTATTCCATACTCTTCATCCTTCCAAATCATGTGTTTTGCTCATCCTTGAAGACTATATGCTGCATATAAACTTGCATGTGTCTCTTCCATTCCTTATTAAATCGAAAATGAAGTGGTTTCACATACTTGCTCGAAGAACTTTTGATTTAAAAGAAAATTTGGTCTTGTAATGATTCTCTGTTTTCGGACAGAATATGTGACCTGACTTTGAGAGACCACATCTCACTCATAAAGATTCGGTTTGTGCTCTATCTTATATCGTTTTGAAGCCCTGTGTGTCTAATTTCATCTCCAATTGGTCTCATGCCAAAATTCATTGTAAATATTCCGGAATGTCCGTTTTCGTAAAGTGTGTCTGGGCTGGTAGTTGGGCTCGGGCAGATTGTGTCACCCGACTTTGAGAGGTCACTACTCCCACATACGAGCTTATATTTTGCTAAACTTTATATCGTTATGAAGCTCTATGTGTCTACTTTCATCTCCAATTGGTTTTGTTCCAAAAAGACTTTTAAATTTTCCGTAATGTGAGTTTTCGTAAACTGTGTCAGGGCTGGAGTGTGGGTTCGGACAGATTGTGTCACCCAACTTTGTGAGGCCATTACTCCCTCATACGAGCTTGTATTTTGCTCTATCTTATACCGATTCGAAGCTCTGTGTGTCTACTTTCATTTCCAGTTTTTTCCATGTCAATATTCATTATATATCATTCGAAATTCCAGTTTTCGTAAAGTGTGTCAAATCTGAAAAGTCCGTTTCTCGCCGAGTGGCATATGCTACTTTAGAGAACATTATTCCTCCGTTCATTCAAGTTAGTGGGACATCATAATCATAGTATGGGGCATCTTATGAAACTTATTAGTAACATATAGCCACTAGGAATCACTTGAACTGATGTCAGCTTGTCCTTACGTGTTGAATTGCTATTTGTAGAGCCTCCTTCTTAGCTTTGCTCTTGGGTTCCCGTATCGGTAGCTAGTAAGGATTTTATAAGCTAGGAATCGAGGTGAGTACTTACCCAACCCTTTGGTAGTGCTATTTTCATATATTAACTGGTTATGGGCTATGAGGTGGATATTGTGAAACTTGCGAATGGTGAAATGTGTTCTTAATAACTACTTGGTGATTTATATTTTTTTGATTGGAGATATAGCCCATGTTTTAAAGCATGTTTATAAATGATATTTGTTAAACTGAAAGTCCATGGTATGCTTTGTAAATGTTTGGCCAAGATGGTTGCCTAAATGACACTGTTGGACAGTACCCTAACGGTGGGGGACAATACACCGGTACAGTACCCTAACGGTTGGGGGATATACACCGGACAGTACCCTCCCGGCGCGGGGACAATAGACCAGAGGTCGATGCCCTGTCCCAGGGATATAATATGGGATGAGCCGTTAACACGTGCGTTGTCATGACTTGTCGACTATATTTTCGTCCGAGGTAGCGATTCTACGCGGACTCGCCACATTGATGGCTAAGTGTCGCGAATGAGATTTTAATGGCCAAAGTACTTGAATAAAATGAGCTAAAGGCTCAAAGTGGTGTCGTGGAAGGGGTCGAGGACCCAAGTGTTGAATTAAATGCTTTACATGTTTACCTACTTGAATGCTTGCTTAAATTATGTTGTTTATATTATTCTTTATCTATGTATGAACTGTGAAGCAAGCATGTTTGGAAAAACTTGACCATGGCATTTGGAACTTGTATATATATTGTATATTTCCAAACCTAACAAAGGGGTAAGTACGTGCTCACCAGAATTCGCAGTCTGACCGGTTTTAAATGACCACTCTTTCAGGTTCCAAGGAGAGGACCGAGCCAAGTAATCCAGCCGCATAATTTCATTCGCCATATCATGTTGAGAGATGTTTCATGCTTTTGTGCTAGGATTGTCTAAGACTGTCTTTGTTTAAGTGTATGTGGCAGTACGTAGTATCTTTCTATGTGTAACTCTTGGAGATTTATTATGCACTCTTTAGAGACCATGTATGGTCGTATTTTGGTAGTGGGAATGTGTAACCCCATGAGGGGATATCCCGTAGTTTGTTTAGTGTATTGTTGGAGTTTAATTTATGGACCTTTTTGTGAATGGATTATGTGCAACCGTGACTGAACCTTGAAGGACTTGACTCTGAGATCGACGAGTACCATGGAGGATAGAGAAACGTTTTATTCAATTCTCAAAGTTTTATTTCCTTTTGTGAAAAAAAAATGGCTTTAGATATAAGACCCCTTTTCATAAGCTTCCGCAATATTTATCAGCTAATCCTTGAATTTCTAAACATTTTCACTCTCATCCTCATGGTATGAGTTAGCCTTGGTGGCGTGTGACGCCTTGTTCCCGTTTAATTACGTTATTAATCGGGGTCGCGGGAGCGGGGTGCCACATGGTTGGTATCAGAGCCTAGGTTTGTATAGAAACCTTAGACTATCTTAGGACGACCCTATGTGTTAGTCTATTTAGTATAAGGTACTTGCTCAGTAGCATTTATAGTGCGTAAGTACTATGTAGGATGAAGTGTGCATTGTCTAGTCTCCTTATATAGGTTTGTATAGAAACCTTGGACTATGTTAGGACGACACCAAATTTTAAGGCACCGTATAGAATGGCCCCAATAGAACTTCGGGAGTTGAAGGTACAATTGGAAGAGTTTCTAAACAAGGGGTTTATTCGGCCTAGTACTTCTCCATGGGGAGCACCGGTGTTTTTTGTTAAGAAGAAGGTCGTTCCTTGAGGTTGTGCATTGATTATCGGGAGTTAAACAAGGTGACGATAAAGAATAAGTATCCTTTTCCTGGTATTGATGATTTTTTCGACCAATTGCACGGTTCAAGAGTCTTCTCAAAAATTGATTTGAGGTCGGGTTACCATCAGTTGAGAATTAAGACTGAAGATGTCCCTAAGAGTGCATTTCGTACAAGATATGGTCATTATGAATTTCTTGTGATGCCTTTTGGACTTACTAATGCACCAGCTGCTTTTAGGATCTAATGAACAAGGTGTTTAAGGCGTTCTTGGATGATTTTGTCATTGTATTCATTGACGATATCCTTGTTTATTCAAAGAGCACGAGGGAGCACGAGGAACATTTGAGGATTGTCCTTCAAACCCTTAGAGAGCATAGATTATTTTCGAAATTCGAGAAGTGCGAGTTTTGGCTATCGCAAATATCGTTCCTTGGTCATATAGTGAATGAAAGTGGCACCGCGGTGGATCCTAAGAAAATTGAGGCAGTTGTTAATTGGGAAAGACCAAGGAGTGTGACGAAGACTCGTAGTTTTCTTGGATTAGCCGGATACTACAGGAGATTCGTGCTGAACTTTTCTATTATTGCAAGTCCTCTCACTAAGTTGACTCGAAAGGAGACTCCATTTGTGTGGACAGACGAATGCGAGAGGAGTTTTAGAGAATTGAAGGAGAGGCTAGTGTCTGCACCCATTTTGAGTTTACCAGATAGCTCTGGGTATTTTGTAATTTATAGTGATGCTTCGAAAAAGGGGCTCGGGTGTGTGCTTATGCAGAATGGGAAAGTGATTGCTTATGCGTCAAGACAGTTGAAGTCACATGAACAAAATTACCCAACCCATATTTGGAGCTAGTTGCGGTGATCTTTGCTTTGAAGATTTGGAGGCATTACCTTTTATGGAGAGAGGTGCGAGATTTATACAGATCATAAGATCCTGAAGTATATTTTTACCCAAAAAGAGTTAAACATGAGGCAAAGAAGATGACTTGATTTCATGAAAGACTACGATATATCAATTCACGATCACCAAGGGAAAGCAAATGTCGTGGCAGATGCTTTGAGTCGGAAGAGTAGTGCCAACCTAGCTTGTTTCATTACTTCCCAACGTGAGCTGCAGGAAGATCTTCGACGTTTGGACTTAGAAGTTGTGCCGCATCAAGTTCCTAGCTACTTGTATGCCTTGAGACAAGAACCATCATTCTTGGAGGAACTAAAATTAGCTCAGGCATGCGATCCATTGTTGTTGAAAATGTCGCAAGGTGTGGTTGATGGTACTAGGAAGGATTTTGTATTGGTAGACGGGATGCTGAAGTTTGAAGGAAGAACCTGTGTGCCTAATGATCCGGAAGTTAAACATAAGTTGTTGGAACAATTTCATAGTTCGAGTTTTTCCGTTCATCCTGGAAGTACGAAGATGTATCATGATGTGAAGCAATTATACTGGTGGCCAGGCATGAAGAGGGAAATCGCTGAATTTGTTTCTCGCTGTTTGCAATGTCAATTAGTTAAAGCCGAGCATCAGAGGCCATCTGGGTTGTTACAACCTCTACCTATCCCTGAGTGGAAATGGGAACACGTTACGATGGATTTTGTCGTCGGGTTACCAAGATCTTCCCACCAAAATGATGCAATTTAGGTTATTGTGGATAGGTTGACCAAGTCGGCGCACTTTTTGGCAGTCAAGATGACTCACTCTTTGGAACGTTTGTCGAAGTTGTATATTGGAGAAATAATTCGTCTGCATGGGACACCAGTTTCTATTGTCTCCGATAGAGACCCGCGCTTTGTGTCGAGATTTTGGAAGAAGTTGCAAGAGTCTCTGGGGACTAAGTTGCATTTTAGCACATCCTTTCATCTGCAGACAGATGGGCAGTCAGAGCGCACAATTCAGACTCTGGAAGACTTGCTTAGATTTTGTGTCTTGGACTTTGAAGGTGGTTGGGAGGATCACCTACCTTTAGTTGAGTTTGCATACAATAACAGTTTCCAATCCAGTATCGGTATGGCACCGTTTGAGGCTTTGTATGGGCGAAAGTGTCGTTCACCAATCTGTTGGATGGAGGTTGGGCAGAGACAAATAGAAGGGCCCGAGTTGGTAGAATTGGCCACTGAAAAGGTTCGCGTGATCCGTGAACGGTTGAAAGCTGCTCAAAGTAGGCAAAAGAGTTACGCTGACAACCGAAGACGTGATTTGGAGTTTGAAGTGGGTGATCATGTGTTCTTGAAAGTATCTCCAACCAAGGGAGTGCTACGATTTGGAAAGAAAGGGAAACTTGGTGCACGTTATGTTGGCCCATTCGAGATCCTTGAAAGAATTGGAGTTGTGGCGTATCGTCTTGCATTGCCACCAGAGTTAGAGCATGTGCACAACGTATTCCATGTATCAATGCTGAAAAAGTATGTCTATGACCCAAGTCACATAATCTCCTATCAACCTTTGGAGGTTAGGTCTGACTTGTCTTATGAGGAAAGACCTGTAGAAATTTTGGACCGTCGTGATCAAGTTCTAAGAAACAAGGTCATTCCTTTGGTAAAGGTTCTATGGAGGAACCATGCAATAGAGGAAGCAACGTGGGAAAGTGAAGCTGAGATGCAGGACAAGTACCCACACTTATTTTAATTAAGAGGTAAGTCAAGTTTGAGGACAAACTTCTTTTTAAGGTGGGTAGAATGTGACATCCCACATAATTAAGTTCAATTAGGAATTTATTTGATTTAGTTATAATGTTTTGAGCTTATTAAGTGGGATGGTAGAACTTAAATATTGGTTCCCTATAATCTTAATTTTAACAATTACTTAATTGTTATGAAATATTAAATCTAGAAAAGTAGTAAAGTATGTATGTGTAGAAGTATTGCTATAGTATGTATACCTTGAATGTACATCTAGTGTAGGGGTTAGATACATAGTTACCTAGCACTAGACAAGCTAGCTATCTTTGTATAGTCACATCATGTCTACTTGTGTTTCACACCATAGGCTTGTCTCCTCTACACTCTTCCCTAACTATCTTGCTCAATAAATCACATCTTTTAAGGGCAATCCCGGATTTGAGCAAAGAAGCCACAAAAACATGACCAAAACTTGGTATTTTGTCATACTATGAGTGTAAAACTTGTGGGGGTTGGATACCTATCAACCCTAGAGCCATTTTTAAATGTTACTCCACATATTAAACTCAAAATATGGTAGCAAATGTGTCATCTTTTTGGTGTTCCAAAGTGGCTAGCTATAGGCATACTAGGACAATTCTTGCAAGCAAGTGTGACAAGACACATGAGAGATGCACCATATCTCTTTTTCATCTTTAACTCTTTGTAGTTCAGCCCATATCCCTCATTTCTCACACCCCCATCTCTCTCTAAGAGTCACAAGAAGTCATCTTCTTTCACAAGAGAAGCTCAACCCGTTTTTGTGCAAAAACCTCTACAAAACACCACCAAAACTTCATATTCTAGCAACCAAATCATGAAAATTTTGTCTCCAAGCTAAATACAACCTTGGTGGGGACTTCTTCCTTCATCCTACCCATGGATTGAAGCTTACAATCACTCTTTTGCTCACTATTCCTAATCTTTGAGGTAAATTGTTGATCTATTCTTCGATCCTTGCATATTCTTGCTTCTAGTATCTATTACAATGGTAAATCATCTAAGAATGTCCTTGCATGTGTCTATTTTTGCATCTTCTTGTGGATTCATGGGTTCATTCACATGGAGGAAGGTTTAGAAGACGTTCATGTCTCAAAAGATGAGAGTTGTCCTTGATTTCCCTATTCCATACTCTTCATCCTTCCAAATCATGTGTTTTGCTCATCCTTGAAGACTATATGCTGCATATAAACTTGCATGTGTCTCTTCCATTCCTTATTAAATCGAAAATGAAGTGGTTTCACATACTTGCTCGAAGAACTTTTGATTTAAAAGAAAATTTGGTCTTGTAATGATTCTCTGTTTTCGGACAGAATATGTGACCTGACTTTGAGAGACCACATCTCACTCATAAAGATTCGGTTTGTGCTCTATCTTATATCGTTTTGAAGCCCTGTGTGTCTAATTTCATCTCCAATTGGTCTCATGCCAAAATTCATTGTAAATATTCCGGAATGTCCATTTCCGTAAAGTGTGTCTGGGCTGGTAGTTGGGCTCGGGCAGATTGTGTCACCCGACTTTGAGAGGTCACTACTCCCACATACGAGCTTATATTTTGCTAAACTTTATATCGTTATGAAGCTCTATGTGTCTACTTTCATCTCCAATTGGTTTTGTTCCAAAAAGACTTTTAAATTTTCCGTAATGTGAGTTTTCGTAAACTGTGTCAGGGCTGGAGTGTGGGTTCGGACAGATTGTGTCACCCAACTTTGTGAGGCCATTACTCCCTCATACGAGCTTGTATTTTGCTCTATCTTATACCGATTCGAAGCTATGTGTGTCTACTTTCATTTCCAGTTTTTTCCATGTCAATATTCATTATATATCATTCGAAATTCCAGTTTTCGTAAAGTGTGTCAAATCTGAAAAGTCCGTTTCTCGCCGAGTGGCATATGCTACTTTAGAGAACATTATTCCTCCGTTCATTCAAGTTAATGGGACATCATAATCATAGTATGGGACATCTTATGAAACTTATTAGTAACATATAGCCACTAGGAATCACTTGAACTGATGTCAGCTTGTCCTTACGTGTTGAATTGCTATTTGTAGAGCCTCCTTCTTAGCTTTGCTCTTGGATTCCCGTATCGGTAGCTAGTAAGGATTTTATAAGCTAGGAATCGAGGTGAGTACTTACCCAACCCTTTGGTAGTGCTATTTTCATATATTAACTGGTTATGGGCTATGAGGTGGATATTGTGAAACTTGCGAATGGTGAAATGTGTTCTTAATAACTACTTGGTGATTTATATTTTTTTGATTGGAGATATAGCCCATGTTTTAAAGCATGTTTATAAATGATATTTGTTAAACTGAAAGTCCATGGTATGCTTTGTAAATGTTTGGCCGAGATGGTTGCCTAAATGACACTGTTGGACAGTACCCTAACGGTGGGGGACAATACACCGGTACAGTACCCTAACGGTTGGGGGATATACACCGGACAGTACCCTCCCGGCGCGGGGACAATAGACCGGAGGTCGATGCCCTGTCCCAGGGATATAATATGGGATGAGCCGTTAACACGTGCGTTGTCATGACTTGTCGATTATATTTTCGTCCGAGGTAGCGATTCTACGCGGACTCGCCACATTGATGGCTAAGTGTCGCGAATGAGATTTTAATGGCCAAAGTACTTGAATAAAATGAGCCAAAGGCTCAAAGTGGTGTCGTGGAAGGGGTCGAGGACCCAAGTGTTGAATTAAATGCTTTACATGTTTACCTACTTGAATGCTTGCTTAAATTATGTTGTTTATATTATTCTTTATCTATGTATGAACTGTGAAGCAAGCATGTTTGGAAAAACTTGACCATGGCATTTGGAACTTGTATATATATTGTATATTTCCAAACCTAACAAAGGGGTAAGTACGTGCTCACCAGACTTCGCAGTCTGACCGGTTTTAAATGACCACTCTTTCAGGTTCCAAGGAGAGGACCGAGCCAAGTAATCCAGCCGCATAATTTCATTCGCCATATCATGTTGAGAGATGTTTCATGCTTTTGTGCTAGGATTGTCTAAGACTGTCTTTGTTTAAGTGTATGTGGCAGTACGTAGTATCTTTCTATGTGTAACTCTTGGAGATTTATTATGCACTCTTTAGAGACCATGTATGGTCGTATTTTGGTAGTGGGAATGTGTAACCCCATGAGGGGATATCCCGTAGTTTGTTTAGTGTATTGTTGGAGTTTAATTTATGGACCTTTTTGTGAATGGATTATGTGCAACCGTGACTGAACCTTGAAGGACTTGACTCTGAGATCGACGAGTACCATGGAGGATAGAGAAACGTTTTATTCAATTCTCAAAGTTTTATTTCCTTTTGTGAAAAAAAATGGCTTTAGATATAAGACCCCTTTTCATAAGCTTCCGCAATATTTATCAGCTAATCCTTGAATTTCTAAACATTTTCACTCTCATCCTCATGGTATGAGTTAGCCTTGGTGGCGTGTGACGCCTTGTTCCCGTTTAATTACGTTATTAATCGGGGTCGCGGGAGCGGGGTGCCACATGAACAAAGTTTTGCACAAAATAATTCAACAACCATTGTACCAAACATCCACTACTAGAATTTTTGTCAAAAATGGCAGGAAGCTATTGCCTAGTAAAATACCGAAAACTGCCATTTAAGCTTAAAACGGCAAAAATTATGGCGGTAGTGGAGCGGCCGCGTTGAGCGTTGCCGTCTTTGCTTTGTGGCGGTACAATTCCTACCATTTTAGATAATCTTGGCGGGAAACAATTTCCTGCCGTTTTTGCTACTTTTACGCGGCAAGAGATCATGCCATTTTTTAGCCATGTTTTACAGCAAGAGTGTCTCTCCATTTTTACCCTACTTTAGGCAGCAATAATTCTTGCTGTATTTGACTTCAGTCTTGCCGTATTTGACTACACCATATATGGCATTAGACTCCCTCCATTTTTGGCCCACCTTAACCGGCAGTGCATTTGCCATTGTTGATTTTATTACTGCCTCATTTGCTGACACCATATGTGGCAGTAATATTTCTACCTCCGGTTTTGGGGATATACAAAATGGCAAGAATTAAATACTGCTGGTTAAAAAAGAAAAACATGTCAATAATTATATATACCATAATTCTTCTTACAATAATTCTGGTAATATACCAGAATTCACTAGTACCCGTAAGCTGCATATTCCAACCAACAAGCACATACATCATACACATCCAATTGCGCAACCACATCTGACGGATATAACAAAGCCTTTTTACATTACACATTGTACAAAATAACATTTGTGAGCACTATCTTCAATTCGCGCTCTTAGCTATCTCTATATAATAATCTAAATTGCTTCAACAGAAATATGCATACAATTTTGCGCGCCATATCTTGAGCTCCTACCAAAAATGCAAGCTGACTAGTTGCTTCAACTTTGCGCTCTTTGCTTTTTCCATGTAAGTACCAACGTATGTACCTTAAGACTCCGAAAAAAGATGCAAGCTATATTGCTTCATCAACTTGGTGCTTTTTCCTACATCAAACCTACAAAAGAAATACATATACCACAATAAGGTATTTAAGGATTAAGATATCCCATCCAAGAAATATGTAACCTATAGCTTTCGTTCAAAAATTACCACTAAGTGCAGGAAAATTATTCCTATAATTGAATTTCAACTTTCAAGGAAAGCATTGAAGAGTAATGGTTTAGCCCGTTTTATGGATCATGAGTTGGGTCACAGACAACTGGGCTGGCAGGGACATAACGGAACTAGCACTTGAGTATCAGATTAACACAAATACGAACATAACTGGAGAGCTTGTGCTGAATAGTTTGCTTGAATAAGCAGATCACATCAACATAAAACACAAAATGAAGAACTTGTTATGTTAAAAAAATACAGTGAGATTCCTAAATCAAGGGTTCCTTGGAATTCGAAAGCAACTTGGGCCTAACATGAAGTCACATAGGCAGCAACAGGAGAACCAGAGATATTATAAAGTTACCTCTTGTCAAGATTCATGAACCAGCAGTATGTTTAGAAGAACCTGTTTCTTTAAAAAAAAAAACAAAAAAAAATCAATTCTGAAACACTTCCAGATTAAAATTCAAACAAACCACCAATTTCATCAGTAAAACACCTAAATAGACACCCAGACTACCATAATAGCCCTAAACGAGTATGTGAAGAATGTAAGTTTCAAATGAAAACAGGGATGTCTTGATCTTGACACACCGTAATAAATACCCAGACCCACAACATCTTTCAGGTGTTTGTACCAGAAGTTTCCTATAGAAGTCTTGTGTCAATCCGCATGATTCTATTAATGTGGTCTCTAGTTTATCTGCAGATCACTTACCTGTACACCACAAATAACAAACAACAAGGTCAAAGGACAACATGGCTGACATTGAAACAAAATCATATTACTAATGCACCAACAGTAGAAGAACATATCGACTTTTTGCTGCTTGTATAATCAATCAATCTACAATATATTTAATTACTTTATTCTATGAGAAAATTGATCATATTATTTACTAGTATAATCATCCAAAGGTACCACTTGGAAATTTAGCAATTTTCTCATGTTGGTCTTTTACTACTAGGTGAGGATTATTTTGGTTTTGGCTAGAGCATAAACATAAAAAAGACTTTTTGAAAGCAAGAAAAAGAGAAGAAATAGGAGAAAACAGGAGCATGTTAGACGACTGCATATCAAACTCCATACTTAGCCAAGGGGGTAATTGAATAGGACACGGAATAGTTTCTCGTGCGAACTAGCTATTGGGCATTTGAAACCCGTCATTCTTTTGCACCACTGATTTATTATTATCTCGGGACCACACAAACTCTTCCCAAATAGAAGAAGAAAAAGAACAAATCCAATAGCAAGCCAAAACTAAGCAATTGAGACTAAATAATTCATGTAACAAGTTATGGGAGTTCAGAAGCTTAAAGCTGGAGTGGCCAATTTGAGAACTTACTCCATGACAAGGCAACAAAAACTCAGGGCATACATCAAGGTCTAAACCCCTTCTCAAAACAGTACTCCAAACCAGACAATAACACCGAGAAGCTTAACTTAAGTAGATTATACCAGGAATTGCATTAAGAGCTTGCTCCACACATCAAGACCCAAGTTACCCTACAAAAAATCGAAGGGTAACAAACAGTAGAGTGAAGACGAAAAGCCAAAACCTTGCAATACCTGAAGTGTCAAACTATAAATTGGTACAATATCAAACATTATTGTCTAGCAGTTTACTCATTACTTACCTAGCAACACTTGACACCCACAATTGGTGTATGGCATTTGGATTTGATCAAACCACTTGACATCAGTTATCTAACTGGGTACAGGAAGATTATTCATTTTTAATTCTTTCAGTTTTCAAATCAGTTAAAGCACCTTTGACAGTTCTCAAGTCATAATTGCTTGTCGCAATCATGTACTTTTCTTAATATTCCAGGCTTGACGATCCACTATTACATAAGACTATCATCTATGGGGAAAAACTACGAGCACACTCTGTGAATATTGTGTCTCCTTTCCTAGAAGATCTAAACATACTCTCAATTCTTTTGATCAATGTCTAAAGTTATTAGAAAAATCTCAATAACTGATCCCACTATTACCTATGTGAACAGAGGCAAAAGGGAAAGGCTGGAAATATGAACACTCATCGGACCAACTACGCCATCATAGTTATGGAAGCACTAGTAGTCTGCATTCAGTGGCATTAAAATTGGTATGTGTGATATCTACTTCAGACTTCAGTAGTATTTCATGAATGCACAAATTTGGGGAACTGATTTTCATACTACCTCTTTTGATATATTTCAGAAGCCTTCCTTTAGTTTCCTTGGTCTTTATGATTTCAAATATCCACTTCATGTAATATTGTTGCCAACGTTCAGCAAAGGGTGTGAACAATGTCCCTCCCTCGGCTGCCATCAGTGCCCAAAAGATACCATCAGTGTCTATATACTGTACACTCTCTCACCCATTTAATCCCCAAATCATACCATCAGAGAGTTCTCCAGGACAATTGAGTTTTATGAGGAGGGACGAACACCTCGAACCCAGCTATCCTCACAGAGCTTAAATGTTCCTCCATTCCCCACATACCAAAACCAAACTTCACTAATGAGGTGTCTGGCTTGACATGAGCCCCTCCAAACCCAGGACACTGAGTTTAGGGATTTGAGTTTAGGTTTCAAGTATGCACTATCCAGTTCCCATAGATTCAAAGAAGTATTGGATTCTATAGTGGTCTGACATGTTTGATCCAAACTTGCTATAGCAGGGAATTAGAACCCCATTTTGAGGAATCTATAAAAACATTAACTTAAAGCAAACGCTTCGGAATCATCTCCTTGTTTGAGAAAATAAGTTTTTAAAAAAGTACTCAAACCATTGAAAGAAATTGGACGGAAAACAAATTCCGGGCTCGGGACAATGTACCTGGAACTGGATACTCTGAAACCGAGTCCGAAATCAACACCCCCTCTACCCAGAAATCTGATTCAACACCGCTCAACCAAGAAACCGGTCGGCCAAGTTCCAGCCGTTCACACTTCGCTTTATCGTTGAAATCTGGAAGCTTGTGAAACTGTACCTGCGACTTGGAAAGAATTGGCGTCCTACCCGTCTGGTGAATTGGTCTTTGAAAAATACCCGTCTCTCACTTATGTTTAATCAACTAAATTAACACTTAATTAGGCAAATTTTTAAACAAACCTATACACATCATCATCCCAGTTGTTTTTCGTCCCAGTCGTTTCTCGTCCCAGTTTGTATTGCTCGTCTCAGTGTGGCAATATACAGAGACGAGAGTTCTGCTCGTCTAAGTATATTGCCACACTGATACTGAGACGAGCAATACAAACTCGGACGAGAAACTGCTCGTTTAACACAGAAACTGTTTTTTTCCAGAAAAAAGTACGAATACATAATCAAAACATGAACCAGTTCAGAAAAAAGTACGAATACATAATCAGAAACATGAACCAGTTGAGAAACAAAAGAGTTCATTACATTAAAAACTTAAAAACATGACGAAAATTACATTTTTTTGGGTTTCTTGGGATTGCGAGGCTAGAGCTCCGGATCTTCTTCTTCACTGCTGTCGTCGTCTCTGTTTCTTTTCTTCGGCGTCCATGGCGGAGATGGCAGCCAATCCACGGAGTCGTCATCATCTTCTTCGTCTTCATCGTCACTGTACTGAGTAGTTTCAGATCCCCTTTTTGCCCGGTAATAGGATTGTTCACGGTCAGTTTCACTGTCACTATCTTCCTCAGTGTCTTCATCCTCTTCCTCGTCCTCGTCCTCGTCCTCGGACCTTTTAGTATCCTCCTCCTTGTCCTCGTCCTCGGACCTTTCAGTATCCTCCTCCTCCTTGTCCTCGTCCCACTCCTTTGGTATCTTCTTCTTTGCCATTTCAGAATGTGGTGAGTTTTGGAGAGAAGAGTGGCTTTTGTAGTGCTTCCTGGGTAGATGAAGAGACGGAGAGAGATTTTGGTTCATGTTCCGGGTATAATTACATTTTCTAGAAAACATGCATGTATGTTTTCTAGAAGGTTTGTAATAATAACATTGTTGAAATACGTAACAGTTTTTTGTAAGAAATGCATATTCATATTAAATAAATTTAAAAAAGAAATTGTTTATCTATGTATTAAAATGCAGATTCATATTAAAAAACACAAGAATTGATCGAAATAAAAGATATTTTGTTTATTTATGTATTAAAATGCATATTCATATTAAAAAACACAAGAAAAAGATATATTGTTTATTTATGTATTAAAATGCATATTCATATTAAAAAACACAAGAAAAAGATATATTGTTTATTTATGTAATAAAATGCATATTCAAATTAAAAAACACAATAATTGATCGAAACAACAGATATATTGTTTGCGCAATCATCAAAAGAGGTTGCGAACTAATAATTACATTACAAAGAACGAAGAACAACGGCTTCTATCACAACATTAATTTTTCAATTGAGGGCAAATCTTTCTGGTGTGCCCTTTTACATGGCAATGGCTACATCCGTACGTTCCCGTTCCTCGCTTTTTTTCACGAACGTTTTCGACCATTGGCTTGTGTCTTTTCTCCTTGTCCCTCCCAACTGTTACAACTTTCTTCGGTGGAAGTGGCCGAATGTTTCTTATGTGTGCAGGTACTTCGCTTGTGACTTCGCTGGTCCACGTTGCTGGGTTGGGAGGAGTCTTAATTGTACCTGCATAAGCCAGATGATAGTTTTCCAGTGAATAGAACCTGCTGGTGTGGTCGTACATGACCTTCATATCATGGTCGGCATTGTAACGGCCAAGTTTTCTGAGTTCTTTTGCACAAGCACACGCATGTACACACGGGAACCACATCTGTTGGTATTTGCCGCACGTGCAGGTTCCGAGGCAATGTCCAGGTTTGAATTCCACGATATGAGTTTTCAGATGATTACCGCGGACTTCATACAGAGACTCTGAAATTGGTCGCACGCGAAAATCTATACACTTTATAGAACGACTCAACATTCTTTTCTCCATTTTCGCAGTCAGGTAGGTGTTGCCCATGTCAAAGCCGAGGTTTCGTTTTTTAAGGTGCCACTCGCTCTGATGATCGCATATTTGGGAGAACATTGTAAGAGCTTTGTCAGACCTGGTCGGCAGCAGGCACGAGTGAATGGACTCAGCATAGTTGGATGTAAGCATCTCAAACCGTGCTGTTTTACAATGGGACCTTGCCCATTTCTCTAGAACGGCATCCCGTAAGTAACGTTCGACGGTCTTGTCGTTAACGCTGTTTACTTTGTCGCACTCAATACCCATGTCTATCAGATGTGACTCACACGCGTCCTTATCAAATGTGTAGGCCGCACTGTGGTAATGAGACACCCACTTTTGTGTATTGTAATGCTTCAGAGCGTTAATTTTCAAATGGTAATAGCAGTGGACGTGGTTGGATAAGGGGTACACGGCCTTGACTGAATTGATGATAGCCCGGTGCCGATCTGAAACGAACGTCAACTCGTCATGATCCTGGACAATTAACCTCAGTCTGTTTAAGAACCAAGTCCATGCAGCGGTGTCTTCATTGTCCACTAGTCCCCATGCAATGGGATAGCACTGTTTCTGGCTATCAACCATTGTGCATACGACCAATTGCAGGGGTTCCTTCTTCATGTGCGACATGTCGATGACAATTACTGGTCGCATATACGGTATCCCCTGAATTTGTGCCGCGAACGCAAGGAAACAGTACAAGAAAACACCAACTTCATCCACTCCCATATCCCATTTAGTACCGGGGTTCAGAATTTCACATAATGCCATGAACACGGGAAGATCAGCGTAATTTTGAGCACGAGTACCCTGGATCATCTATTTGTCCCTTTGACGTGCATACCATGCCGGCCAGTACGATATTCTACTTCCCATTTTTAAGGCGATGTTCTGTACTTCATTGATTGTGGGTGTCTTTTTTGATTGGCCCATCATTCCCAGCAATTCCTGCGCGATCACTTCGCTATTAATGTTACGGTGCTTCCCATCTACGCTGCATGTCGTACATGTATGAATGGGGTTATGTTCTGTGATGTAGGGATTCATGTTTAGTATTATTATTGTTTACTTAAAATGCTTGGATGTTCTGTGATTTAGGGATTCATGTTTAGTATTATTATTGTTTAGGACTTACAATTAACATCTTTAGTGGCTATAGGAATGATACTTAGTTGGTTATAGTGTTTAGTGTCTACAAATGTAGGATTTTGGGAGGATGTTAGTTGGTTTAATGGTATGTATAAGGTTTAGGCATTACATGATTAAGATATGATGATTGTAGGATTTTGAGTTTATAGTTTAGATTACATGATTATATGGTTTAGGACTTACAATTAACATCTTTAGTGTCTATAGGAATGATACTTAGTTGGTTATAGTGTTTAGTGTCTACACATGTAGGATTTTGGGATGATGTTAGTTGGTTTAATGGTATGTATAAGGTTTAGGCATTACATGATTAAGATATGATGATTGTAGAATTTTGAGTTTATAGTTTAGATTACATGATTATATGGTTTAGGACTTACAATTTACATTTTTAATATTGAATACCATTTTTTCATGATAAGAGAGGATTTCAGGGTTTAGGGTTTAGAGTTTAGGGTATGCTCGTCTCTGTCGTCCCTGTCTTGTCATCTTTGGGTATCGTACTCGTACGAGTCTATCACACCCCAGACTGGGACGAGAGATTACTCTTCCCACGAGTCTATCAAATGCCAGACCGGGACGAGTCCTCGTCTGTGATTTGAATGCCAGACGAGAGATTTCTCGCCCCAGTTTGGCAGGTCTTGCTCTTCCCAGTTGTGCATGGGGAAGACTGGTACGAGCATAGTTCACGTCTCAGTCTCAGTCTTATGAGAAGACAGAGAAGATGAATATACTCGTCCCAGTCTCTCCACATACAACAACACACATCAAACCAATAATAATGAAGAACAGAGCAGAAATATAACAAACGTAACCTACATTTTAGAGTAATGTGATGAACATATTGGAAGGATGAAAGTAAATAAATGAGAATACCATACATTTCAGAGTACTGTGATCAACATATAATAAGGACAAACATACAGAGATGAGAGTTTAAGTTTTTGCCGTAGCTGAAGAACAAAAGTGAGGAAAGAGAGAGACTTGTACAGACAAATGGGATACTTCTATGGGAGAAATGGAGCCAATGAGAGTGACAAATGAGCCATATTCTTGAGGAGTTTAAGGTATACATTCATAAAGTTTACAGTTGGAGTAAATTCAACTGTACTTGGTAGGTTGAGGTAGATAGAAACAATTCAATGTTGGAGAGAGAGAGTACGCGTTTTTTGGGTTTGTTTTTAGAGTATTTAACTATTGTGTTTGGAAAGGTTGGTTTAAGGCTTCTGTGGAAACTGATGCTCAAGTGATAGTAAATGCAATCAAAAACAATGTTGCTAGCCGTTGGAATTGAAGGACCAGAGCCTCTGCCTGTTCAGCCTTGTTAAAAAATTTCTCTAGTTCAATTAATTATGTACCCAGAGAGTTAAATGCCAGAGCACATAAACTAGTTGAGTGGGTCAAATCTAATAGGGTGTTAGGAGAGATTGATGTCTCTTTGGTGCAGTTTTGTAATGATCTTAGTAGTGGGAGTGATCAACCCAGTTTTGTTTTAATATAATGGTGGCCTTTTCTATAAAAAAAAAACTATTGTGTTTGGAGACGAGAGAGAGAGAGAGAGAGAGAGAGATGCAGACGAGAGAGAGAGTTGGAGACGAGATTGGAGACGAGAGAGAGAGTTGGAGACGAGAGACAGTTGGAGACGAGAGAGAGATGGAGACGAGAGAGAGAGTTGGAGACGAGATTGGAGACGAGAGAGAGAGTTGGAGACGAGAGACAGGTGGAGACGAGAGAGAGAGATGGAGAC
The DNA here is from genome assembly GCA_023055425.1 of Linanthus parryae. Lineage (NCBI taxonomy): Eukaryota > Viridiplantae > Streptophyta > Magnoliopsida > Ericales > Polemoniaceae > Linanthus > Linanthus parryae. Next base: position 86,737,671 of record JALGPY010000004.1, on the reverse strand, counting down.
GAGAGAGAGAGTTGGAGACGAGAGGCAGATGGAGACGAGAGAGAGAGAATGGAGACGAGAGAGACAGATGGCCCCACTACGCTGCTAACAACTAGTGTTTAAAAAGGAGGGTATTTTTCAAAGACCAATTCACCCGAATGCATTTTTCTAAGACCAATTCACAGACTGGTATATTTCCAATTGCCCCCCTGGGACTTGTATCTCTCTTCGCGCTCCGTATTGTTGAGACACCGGCCGGCCTTCATCGCCTAACTCATCAATCTCTGGAAGCTCAAGAAACCGTAACTGGGACCTCATCAATTTCTCTTCTACCGTCGAGACACCGAGAGAAACTAGCTAGGTGAAAGTTAATCGCGCGGTTCAGTACTCAGTCGGCCAAATTTTGGCGGATTGGTTTAATTTTCGCCCAAATTTTGGCGGACTTGATTGAGAAAATTTTGCGATTTTTATTCAGCCACGTGTATGTTTATATTTGGCAAGATATTACTGCCGTATATAAAAGTCTAATACGGGAAGAATATATTCTTGCCGTTTATAGGTAAATATTTGCGGAATGAATTATTTCTTGCCGTTTATGATAAGTTTTAATAGGCAGTAAAAATTACCGCCATCTAAAGTAACCGAAATGGCAAGAAATTTATTGCCGCTAGGAATATTGCCATTTATGTTAATAATTCTAGTAGTGATCAACACGTGTTTCGATTCTGAAGTCGATGCATATATTTTTTATAAGAAATATGGTGGATCTGTAGGTTTTGGTATTCGTCGGGATTGGCTAAATAAAAATAAAGATGAATTCATAACTTCCAGAAAATTTGTTTGTGCAAAAGAAGGTTTTCGAAAATTGAAAAAGAACAACCCAGAAGTGAGATATCCTCGAAAAGATAAAAGAACGGGTTGTCTAGCACACATGACTATTTCTCTTCAAATAAACAATAAATATCATGTCACCAGTTTTATGAAAAAGCACAATCATAAATTTGTTTCACCAAGCAAAATTCACATGATCAGATCTTTGCGAAAAGTAAATGATGTTCAAGGTATCGAAGCTAGTTTGGCATCAAGTTCTGGGATAAAACAAAAAGAATTTACGAACTTATGAGCTAACAAGCTGGTGGAAGGGAAAATCTCGAGTTCCTTCTTACATATTTAAAAAATTATTTATTTTCAAAGTGTAAAAGGGATATGGTATTAGGTGGAGCAGGAAGGTTGTACTACTACTTCCAAAATAAGCAATTGCAAAATTCTGATATTCAGTACGCAATACAAGTTGATTCGGAAAATCAAATAGCTAATATATTTTGGACATATGCAAAAATGAGAGCTGACTATGAGAAATATGGTGATGTGGTGTGTTTTGATACTACTTTTAGAACAAACAAAGAATTTAGACCTTTTGCGTCATTTGTTGGAGTAAACAATCATAAGGAGCCTGTAGTTTTTGGTGCTGCCTTAATGTATGACGAAAAAATTCCATCTTTTACATGGGTGTTTCATTCTTTTCTTCAAGCGATGAGTAACAAAGACCCAAAAACTATTCTTACTAATCAAGACTCGACAATAGCTCATTCTATACGAGATATTTTTCCTAACTGATATCATCGATTGTGTAGTGACCCTCATATTTATCTACATGTTTAACTTTTAATTGATGTTAGTATTATCTAATTGAGTGTTTAAGAAAAATATTTTGTTAGTTATCCTAGACATTTTCATAAGAAAAGTTATAAAAGAAAGTAGAAATCAAATTGTATGTTTGTTCCAATTGAAAACTATAATGTCTTTTTAAATAAGTTTAAGGTCTTTTATGAAATATTTGTATGTGAAATAAAAAAAATATCATTCTAGATTTAATTTAATGTTTTGCATACACCATGTACTTTGCATCAAAATGAAATTGCTAGTGAGCATGATATGATTTGAAACTTATTAGTTTTCAGTTATTTTGGTGTGACCACCACACCCAATTATTTTGGGACTATATAAGCACAAGTTGCATCATTGTCATCATTTTTCTCCATATTTTTTCTCACTCAAGAATGCCACAAAGCTCACCTTTCTCTCCTCTTAGCTTCATTCCCGATTTTGTTCTTGACCCTCTACAAACATGGTCTAAAAATCAAGTTTTTGATGTTCTAAGTGTGGAAAACTCATATTGGGTGTTAGTAAATCAAAAAGGTTGCAAGTTTTGAGCATCTTCTTCAAGTTTGAAACCCCTAGGAGCCATTATTCATGTCTTCCCCAGCCCACATCAAGAACACCATGAAAGTGAGAGTGAGTTCTACATCTATGCATCTACATCATGATTTTGTTCATTCACTCCTCATTCTTGTGATTCCATGGCAAATATTTAGTTGCATGTTAGTGGATCATCATTTTTATGACAAATTTTAGCATTGGCCATCAGATTTGTATGATAGCATAGTGAGTTTGTTGTTGCATGCTCTTGATTCATCATCATGCTCTTGATCTAGACACATGCATGTACAAAAATTAGTTTGTTGGGTATGTATGTATATGCTTTAGATCTTTTGATAGTCTAATTTCAGATCTTGGTAGAGTATTTCTTGCATGCAACAAGTTTTTCAAGTAGAGAAAACCCTAAAGTTCATGTTTTGAGCTGATTTTCACAAAATGGAGAAAATTACTTAAACTTTTCAGAAAATTATGAACAATGTACAGTATGTGTATTTGTATGTGATGTTTCTACAGTAAAAAATTCATATCCATTGGACTTGTATTTAATTTTAAATCGGCCAAAAACCAGTTCTGTTTTAACACTCAGCTCAACCCCAGACCAGTGAGGTTTTTCATATATTTTATGTACTTATTGTACTCCAATGGTTACTAAATTTAGACATGCTGTTTACAGGGGGGTTATTTACTTCCAGTTAAAATTTCACAATTTTTGGAATTATTATGAATATTTTATGAATTTATTACCAAGACCGCTTTTCTGCCTCTGTTTTATACCTAAACAACTCTGAATGTTAATGTTTAAAAATACTTAAAAGTTTTCATAATTTTTATATTTTTTAAGGTTACTTGGTCTGTTTCTTCTCTTTCTTCCAGTTTTGACTTTTTCATCCGTAAGCATGTCACTTTGACCCGGTGATTTGAATAGCAAAACGATGTCATTTTTCGGTAATTTTTCAAGGTGGTGTAGAGTAAAGTTTACTATACAACACCATGAAAATTTACCAAAAAATTACGTCGTAGTGCTAATCAAATTATCGGGTCAAAGCGACCCGATGAATAGTGGTAAAACTCAAAAGTGGAAGAAAGAGAAGAAACAGAGGAAGTATCATTAAACTCTTTATCTATGTTATGTAAATATTTTGGGTCCTAAATAATTTGTTTGAGTCACCTATGAATTTTGTACTAGCGATGGTTACAATTTTCTTATAAGCATGATTTAGAAGTTTATCAAGTTATTAAAGCTAGTTTATGCAAGTTACATTTAGTTCATTATATGTCATATTGATCTTATGTGTTGCATTTTACATTGCACATGCATCTAATAATATGTTTAAGACTATACAAGCAGATGGATGTGTGAGAAGTTTGTTTATCTTGCATTGATAAGACTAGTATCATTTTGCTAAGTGATTTAGGCATGTCTATGTTTGGAATGATTTCATTCTAAGTGATTATGTGCTATGTTTGGAACGACTTCATGCTAAGTGATTATGTGCTATGTTGGAATAATTTCGTGCTAAGTGATTATATGTATGATTTGTAGCGTTCTTTGCTATTTACGTGACAACGGAGTTGATGATCGTGTGCTTAAAGATGAATGAATTTGGAATAAGGAATGTTAAATAAATGGATTAAGATCGCAATGTGAGTTACCCTACCTCCCGAAGTTTGTACCTACCCTCAAGTTTCTTAAAAGCTTATGTATGTTCATGTTTCCTCATTATGTATGTACGTATGCTTTCGAATCAAGTAAACATTTTATGCCCCATGAATGACAAGAAAAATAAATGATGATTCATAAGATAAAACACGCTTTCAGAAAGGCACGGTTACCGGAGTGAAACCCCACGTCGGGTATAGGCAGGCTACGACCCTTTTGCCGGGGCAATATATGCAGGCAACGCGTCGCCTCATAAACCGTCGCGATGGACATGTCCCTACGTTATGTTAAGTCACAAATATTATCACGGACCTTAAGAAAAAGAAACTAAGAAAGCAAGTTGAAGTATGATAAGGTCTCTACGCGAGACAAAGCAAGGTTCCTACTTGGAACAATATGATTTCACACGATACAAGTTATGCTTTACGTTACGCTTTCTTTACGATACAAGTTACACTTTATGAATGTCATGATCTTTCAAGTATCACAAGTATATGTATGTATGTATGACTATGATTTATGTTCACGACGCTCCATGTCATTTTTGGTTTCCAAACCTACGGAGGGGCGTAGATGTAACTTACAGAGCTAGTTGAGCTCACCCTTTCACGTTACCTTTTTCTTCAGGTTTAAAGACACGTAAGAAGCAAGAACTAGAAATGTGTTAAGTTGATATGTGGCAACGTGCTTAGTGAAGCTTATGTGCGTAGAGGTTGATACTATGCTAGACGACTTAGTGCTTTTGTGTAACTTATGTTCGTAAATTATTTAAGAATGTAATAGTTAAGTATTTATGTAATAAAAAACTTTATTTGAGCCCTTGTATGATACCTAGAAACATTCCCGAGATACGTTCTATTTACGTTATGAGTCGAGATGGCTAAATATAAATAATTTCCAAATTATAACATTCTTTTCCTTTCAAAATTTTCATTTATGTTACAAGTCAATTTGTTTATCATGACGACCCCAAGTAAATTTTGTTCTAGTTACGCTTCAGCAAAATTATTTTTAGAAATTTTTATAACGAATTTTGAAAATAACTCGTTTAGCCTCTCGATGAGTCAAGGCCGCACCGATATGTCGCGCCCTCCTCCTGTTAGCGTAAAGTTTTTTAATCGCTAACCGGGGTCGGCAGGAGGGGGATGTGACAGATTGTGTGTGTGGCATCTTCATTAGAATGCTCTAAAACACCTATCTCATGTATTCAGGAGTCCAAATTCTTTTACAAATGATTTTAAAAGATGCATATATGATTATGAGGAAGAAGAAGACTTTTTGCAAGCGTGGGAGGATTTGTTAAGAAATTACGATCTCAAAGAAATACATGGCTTGAAGGAATTTTTAAGGAAAGAAAAAAAATGGGCATTGGTTTATGGTAGACATACATTTTGCGCCGATATGAAAAGTACGCGGTTAAGTGAAAGTTTCAATAGTACACTAAAGAGATATTTAAGTGCGAAGTTAGATGTTCTTTAATGTTTTAACCATTTTGAAAGAGTTCTAGATGATGTAAGATATAATGAATTGGTAAGTAACACTGAGATGGACCAAACAATACCAAGGCTAAAGGTTGATGCCATTTTATTGAGGCAAGCCAGGGACATGTTCACGCCAAAGGTATTTGATTGGTTCTAGATTGAGTTTGAAAAAGTTGCGAACCTTGTTGTGGGAGAAGTTAAGGAAGATGGATCACGAACTATTTATAAAATTGGAATATATGGGAAACGTCGTGAGCATGTGGTTATATTTAACAACTTAGAAGATACTGATTCTTGTAGTTGCGTGAAATTCGAGTTTGTAGGATTCTATGCTCTCATGTACTTAAAGTATTTGATCGTCGAGATATCAAACTTCTGCCTGTCAAGTACATCATGAGAAGGTGGACTAAAGATGCTTCAACAAATAGTACAAGTCCCAGTGAGAAAATTGTAGAATATGAGAATCCAAAACTAGAAAAATTAGCATGGTACAAGAACTTGTGTCGGTAAGGAGTCAGTATCTATTGAATGGCAGTTGAGACAAGAGAAGATTGTGAATATTTCCGAGATATTTTGCAATAAGCAAATGTGCACTTAAAGAGAAAGCCAAAACATGTTGCAATTTCTAGTACAGCACCAAGTTCCCTAGCTCCTGAAGACAATATAGATGTCACACAAGTGAGAGGATTAAATAAAAAACAAGGGGGTGTTCGAGGTGGATCTCGGATTAAAAGTGGAATCGAGCTAAACACAAAGAAAATATTAAAACAAAATTCAAAAGTACAAAGCTTGAAGTCGCCATCCGCGAATCAAATTGCAGACACCCAGTTACTATTATATTCATATATGTTATTGAAACTCGTCAATGTTTACATTATTCACAAGTTGATTCATGCGTAATTTTGTAGATGTTTTACTATGCGAGCAGAAACGTGGTCCCAAATTATTATCAAGCTCCATATATGATACTTGGTTCAACCTATTCCGTGCCTTATCATTCTCAGGTACAATTTATATTTTTCATATCTAAATTTCATTGGTATAAATTCTAAATTACTGATATTTTTAACCACAGATGCTTTCGCAAGAACAAAATCAGTTTCCAAGTCAGTTTCAAAGTCATTCTCAACTCCTTCAAGTATGTTTTTGTTACTTTTTTATATTATATAATGAAAGTTCTATAGTATATTTTTCCTAAAATCTCTTTTTGAATGCTTGATAGGCGATCAATAACGGCACGCGTGTGGATGTAATAAGTGAAAGTCCAAGATATTTCTATTAATTTGAAAAATAAATAAAATGTTATCATGCGAGGCTAGATTTTTTCACATCGGTAATTTGAATTTTCATCTAGTCTGGTTACATATAATGAGTGGTAGCAGACAGTTTTTTGGAATAAGCTTGTACTAGCAATAGAATATTTGATTAATTTCATCATCAATTTGAATTTTCATTTAGTCTGGTTACATATAATGAGTTGGTAGCGGAATATTTGATTAATGATTAGCCCACTATCACCATTGCTGTGATTTAAACTACTACTCTGACCCCAAACAAGTTGTAATATTTATACTTTTTGTTTGAGGTGTAATGTTTATAGTCATATATTTAATTGTGTCTTTTTTAGAGCAATTGTGTGTCTCTTTCTGCATGTGTTATGTCTTGGTTACAAATGGAGATAGAGGGAGAGTGAATATAAATAAACATGAGTAGAAAACTAGAAATTAAAACTTGTACTGAATGAAAGAGAGAGAGAGAGAGACTAATAGGAGAGAGAGAGAGAGGGGTGGAAGTGAGTTAATGCAGCGGAAAGTGAGGAAACATGGGCGCGTGAAGGAGTTTTTCGTTTTCTTTCCCTGCGCGACGTGGCACAACAATAACCACCCGATTTGAACAGTACAAAAATTGTAGCATTTTGGACCGGAGCAAATCCGATCCCATGTTCAGCACTAGACACAAAGGAATCACATATTATTTTGGCTTAATTACTTAATGCATACCCCCACTATACCGAAACTAACACATTGCAACCTCCATTTCTAGAGTAGCCTTGTTTCATCCCCCATTTTCAATAAATCCTACTTGTTGAAATTGGTAAACAAATTCTGTTTGAAAATTAACAGGGATTGTCGCTAGTTGACATTTATGTCCCATTTTATAAGGGTATATTTGTCCACTCCCTCTTATATATGAACACTATGAACACCATAAGAATCACCATCGCAACAGCCACTATCACTTCTAGAAATCCAGAATCCGGCACCCCAAAACCTAATTATGAAATACTATTCCACTGCCACCGCCACTGTCACCTCCGCCTCCCCTCCACCATCACCACCATAACTTTCCAGATGACTAGAATATTGCCAAGTGTCAACAACAAAATCGAATCAAAATCTTCCATGCCAACCTCCTTTATCACAGAGGACTATCCTCTTTCCTCACAAACCTCCAGTGCTACTTACAACTAAAGCACGGACCCATGTATTCTTCACCAAACCTCCCACAACCAGCCGCAACAAGAAACCTTCAATTAATAGCTCACTCTCTCTCTTAATAAACCCACGTATTGACCTGTATTGACCTCGAATTCAAACCGAATTGAGAACTAGCCTTAATCAAATCCCGGATGACGATCATCACTGCAACCCAAACCTAGAAACTGCAACCTAAAACACATGTTTTGACCAAAAACAACAACAAGTATCAATTGATTCTAGGCTTCTTCCATGAACCACCAAAGCCAACTACTCAACCCAAATCAAAGTCTTCAGGCCTTTGAAGTTAGGGAAGTCGGTGATTCAAAACCTAGACACAAGGACCCTTACGTTTCCTTAAGTCGGATCACATCTTTTACCATTCTCCTCCTCAACACCTTTGCAAATAGAGATTAGCACCATAGGTTTCAAACCCATAATAGCCACAACCGACGAACCACTTTGAATCAGATTAGAAGAAAGAGATGGAGAGAATAGAGATGGAGAAAAAGAAGATCAAGAGACTGAGTATCAATAGAGACATGAGAGAAATTTCATATCGGGCGGAAAGCTCGAGAGAGAACAAACTGTCTTCCTCAACTTCTCATTTTCCTCGTCTTGTTCATCGATCTTATCTTTTCCTTTTTTATTTTCATTATAATTAGTGTTCTTTTTATTTTATTTATTTATTATTTCTATATGAATTTAATTATTATGTGGTGACATATTTACCCTTCCTCAGTTAATGATGTTTGGATGGAATTTTTTTCAATTTTCAATAAGCATGATTTATTGCAAATGGAGGATGCAATAAGTCTATTTTAGAAGTGGGGGTTGAAATGTGTTAGTTTCGGTATATTGGAGGAATGCATTAATTAATTAAGCTGTTATTTTTATAACTTTATATGTAACAAAACAGTAATTAAATTTAACATTTTCAACTTTAGAATGGAGGGTTGGATTATCTAACATAGCAATAGCAGAAATATTATCACACTAGATCAGAGGAGCACGACGAATAAAAAATCTATTTTTTTAAACACAATTTCAATTTAAGAGATTTCTGAAGTGGTAGTAGCCAAAGCTCTATATTCTTCTTATGTTGGTCTCTAGCAACGGGTGATTACTTTTTAGCAGTTCAATGAACTAGTTAGGACCAAACAAAATTCAAGCCCTGTGGTGTTTCTTTTGTCTGTTGGATTGCCTGCCCACACATATGTACTAATCCTTCTATATTCAAATGCCCTTTTTGATTAAAAAATTTCATGTGATTGTGTGCCTTTCAAATATTTTAAAACTCCCCTTTTTGTAGTTATGTGAATTTCAGTAGTAGCATGCATAAATTGACATAGATGGTTAAGTACAAAATATATACCAGGTATTGTGAATGCGAGATATTGTAAAGCTTCTATTAGGTATCTGAAGACAACCTCATTTAGGTAGTACCATGTGAAGTATGATACTTTGCACCTGAGGTCAAAGGTCTAGTGTCGAGTTTTCAATTAGACATATTTTATTTAGCAACCAAGTCACAAACATACTTGGAATGATGAACAAAAATAGATTTTGTTAGCCTCTTGGTGTGCAAACCTAGAAAAGTAAGTTAAAGAACCCTAGTCAGTCATATCAAACTCAATATTAAATTTCTTAACCTTATAGGATATGTACATGTTGTCATTACCCGTCAAGATTATAGCATGAACATACAAAAGGATGAGAGTGAGTCCATTACCAGTGTGTCTGATGAACTGTGAAGAACCTGCACATGGAGCAACAAAACAAAGAGACACAATATAATAGGTGAATCTCTCAAACCAAGCTCTTGGAGCTTGTTTGTAACCATATATGGATATTTAAATTGCAAATATAACGTGGGCATTGTGTTTAAAAAGAATCTTGAGGCTGTTTCATGGAAACAGTTTCTTTCAAGTGACCATGAAGATATGAATTTTTTACATATAATTTTTGAAGAGGCCAACTGAATGTGGCAGCTAGACACAAAATAAATGGTGGTGTGTTTAACAACTTGGTTGAAGGTTTTGTGAGACTCAATTCCAGATGTTTGAAGGAAACCCTTAGCCACAAGTCTGACTTTGTATCTAGGCACAAAATCATCATGATTTTCTTTGGTTTTATAAACTCATTTATTTCTCACAATGTTTGCAAAAGATGGTGGAATAACCAAAATTCATGTATTTAACCAAAAACGGCTATTATTAAAATCATAGATACATATAAGTATTATAAGTTGATATGACCGTCTAGACGTTTTGTCTGGTATTGGGAGTAAGTTTGTAATAGCAGCATTTCTTAAGCTTATATTACTATTTCATGTTGAACTGTGTCGTAGTTCACAGCTAAGCCCACAACTGCAAAACTAGTAATGTTAAGCTCGTCCATAAATACACTGAAAGTTGTAATATCTAATTTTATTGCTAAATTAAAGATAAAAAATATTTAGGAATAATTAGTGATAAATTGTAGCTTAAGTCCTAATTAAGTACATATGTATGTATGTTGTGATATGTGGCTTGTCGTATGCTTGACGTGACTAAATTACGTGTTTATTTGACGCGGTGGTTGAGGACAAGGATTTAGATTTGGCCGAATAAATGTGTGACACGCACAGAGACACGTGTCACAACATTTGTGACTGTCCCTACACGCGCGACACATAGGGGGACATGTGTCGCGACTTAGTGAAGTGATGTGCATGATTGACACGTAGTAAGTACATGTGTCACACACACGAGCCTGGACTGTGCATGTTTGACACACAGGGGGCACGTGTCAACTTGTGGCAGCCCTTTAGCTGCATGCACGCCATGTTTCCTGATGAATCAACGCAATCTGATTGGTCGCTTACTTCTATAAATAGGCTCTAATGCTTTAATTATTTGGCATTCCAGATTCGATTCAACTGTCGGTAAGTGAAATAGAGAGATAGTAGCGATATTCTGAGATAATATATTTGGAGCTTCTTTTATCGGTTCAAAGTTGCTTTCATGAAGCTAATATTGAGGTAGGGGAAATATAGTTTTCACATCTACTGTAATTACGGTCTATAAGTGATTTTATATGTTAATGTATCAATTGGTACATGTTGTTCGTACGATGTTAAGCATGATAATAACGTGATTCGTGCTCCATGCTATTGTTTGATAACCTGTTACAGTTTAATTGATTATTATATTTCTACACCAGTGGTTAGGCGGTACCTACTGAGCTTTTTTCTCACCCTCAAATATCTACAGGTACCAGATCTGGTCAATCAGAGACTATAGACGGGCTAGGTTTATAGTATTTTCGAATTAATTTTAATATTTGTTAAGATTTATTTTATTTAATAGTAAAAGATTATTTGCCAAATGAATAGAAGAGTGACGTTTTTATTCAATTCGAAAAGAGTTGTACATTTGTAAGCTTTCGTAATTTTACCGAAAATGATATAGTTCGTAATTTTGTCGCGGCCGAAAAGCATGCGTTTTACTCTGATAAATTCTTAATTAACGTAAATGAAAAAATAAAGTCACGTAGCGACAATGTTTCTAAGAAGCTAAGAATTGAGTGAGTTCTTTAGGATTTTTCAAGTGTTTCGACCAAAAGAAACAAAAGCTCCCCCAATTGTTATTTTTTTGAAAGTTAACTTCATAACACTAGGCTCTAAGGCCTAAAAAATCCTATGCAGTTACATCTTGATCCCGTATTGGCTCGTTAAAAGACCAAATTTTTTTTGAGGACACATTAAACCTTGTTTAGCAAAAATATGGGGACATTGGTTGATAATTCAGTTTCTTTGTGTTGATGTGAAGTATGAATTGTGGATGTTTATATGAAGATGATGAAAGACAATGATAAAATATGTTCAAGGCTCCAAGGCCTTGAAGGTCTATGACTGCATTTAAGTTGGTTAAGTATTGTTTAACAATCTTGTGTATGCAGGCTTAGCATTGGATCAGTTGTTGATTTAATGTGTCTTACAAATATTCGTAGATTATATCTATGTGTTTCTAATACTCACAGGTTTCACAGGTTGATTGAATCAAGGTTTAGAAAGCTATAAGCTTAAAACTGTGAAGAATGTCACAGAGCTCCAAGGCCTTGAGATTTGCCTTGAGCTGCTGACAGTCTTTTTAGCTTAACTGACTCTTTCTTGCAGGATGCTATCTGTGGAATTGTGATTGGTTAATGACTTGATATAATTCTTAATATTAATTTTATCATTATCTTTTATATATTACCGATCTGGTATTTATCTTGTTATCATAATTTTGGCCTAGTTTATTGCAGAAATTGTTAAGCCAAACAGTCAGTAATTTGTTGATATATTTTATGGATTTTGTTTGAACTTGAAATCAATTTTTGTTTCAGGGTTGTTCGTTGAGCAAACCCCTCACAACAAACTCCAATATCTATCCATTCATAGCTGTTGAAAGAAGCATGTTTGGGAGAAGATTTTTTGGGGAAGCAGTTCCTAAAATCTCTCATTCACTTACTGAATCTTGTTATAAGCTTCAGTTTGAGTTTCAAAGAAGACAACAGACTGGAAGAGAACTTATCATTGAGAAAGAAGAGTGTTTACTGTCGTGGAGATCATACAATCAACACTTCAATCAAATCAAGCTCTCAACACTGATGAACAAGGAGATCAATCATCCAGAAATCTGAAGAACACATCCAAGCTTCACTGCTTATTTATTTTCTGTGTTCTTAAATACTTGTACTTAATTTGTGTTATCATTCTGATTTCTTAAACCTCAAAAACTTCGAAGTTTAGTTGTTCAAGTGAACAACAAGAGGTTCTTATTGTTTCAATAGACTGTAGCTGTTACTAGATAGGTTGGGAACCACAAGCTGTATAGGTGTAAGGCAAATCACTTAGGCTTGAGATCTAGGGATAAATCTGGTTGGTTAATAAGAAGTGTTTTCTAAATCCTGGAGGGATTAGATTCCTCAGGCATAGACTAGGTCCAATTGTGACTGAACTCTGTAAAATCCTTGTGTTCTTTACTTTACATCATTGTTCTCTTACACTGCAAACTATCTAGCTCAAAATAGGTTATTCAAAGGCTTCAAGTAATTTACAGCTCAAGGCCTTGAAGCTTTCACTTGTTCTTAGAAAGCTTCTTTCTTTTATCAAAACTGATCCAAGGCTTGAGATTCATTCAGTTGCTTATCTCAAGTTTTCATAAAGACTAAAAAAGTTTTCATACTCTATTCAACCCCTCCCCCCCCCTTCTAGAGTATTTGATCCTGTGTTTAATACTTACATTAAAAACTTTTAATCGGTATCAGAGATTTTGGTCACTTCTAAGGATCTAACAATCTTGTGACAATGAGTAATGTAGGTGATGGTGGATTCTCACAGGAAAGGGCAGTCAATAGACCTCCATTGTTCTGTTGATAATTTCATGCATTGGAAGGCATTGATGAAGATGTTCATCATAGATCAAGACATGGAACTGTTGCCTAGCACTCTTAATGGTCCTCATGTGTATTACATCACTACTAATGGTATTAGAACAATCAAAATTGAAGAGGAACTTTCAGTTACAGAGCTGAAAAAGGTATCCAAAAATTACAAAGCCATGAACCTATTATATTGTGCTCTTAGTGCAGATGAGTTCAATAGAGTTTCAAACTGCAAAAGTGCCAATGAGGTTTGGGACAAGCTGGTTGTAACCTATGAAGGAACCAGTCAAGTCAAGCAAACCAAGATCAACTTTCTTCTGAGGCAATATGAATTGTTCAAGATGAACTCAGATGAATCTATCAAGGAGATGTTCAAAAGATTCACTGATGTAGTGAAAAATCTGGAATCCTTGAGAAAGACCTTCTCAAATGAAGAGAAAGTCAGAAAGATTTTGAGAAGCTTGCTAAAAGCCAAGTGGGAGCCAAAGACAACATGTATTGAGGAAGCTCAGGACCTAAGTCTTCTTGAGCTAGATGATCTACAAGGAAAGTTGCTCACTGATGAAATATCTATGAAGGAGGTAGATGGTGACATGAGTGACAACATAAAGAACCATACACTCCAGGAAAAAGACAATGAAAAATCCCAAAGCCTTGAAAATTATTATGATGATGATGATGATGATGAAGAAGCTTTAGCCTTGATCTCCAAAGCTTTGGCCAGAATCTTGAAAAATAAAAAGAACTTTGGAAACAAGGACTATAGCAAGGAAAAATTCAGATCCTCAAGTAACAAGAATCACAAAGGTAAGTCTTCTTCACATCCACATAAAACTAAAGTGATTAATTGTTTTGAATGTGTGATTCAGATCATTTAGTAAGGGACTGTCCTCAAAATAAGAAAAACATGAACTTTCAAAAGAAAGAAAGTGACTACAAGAGGAAGAAAGCAATGGTTGCTTCATGGAGTGATTCTGATTCATCATATGACTCAGATTCAGATGAAGAACAAACAAACCTGTGCTTAATGGCTGGGCATGAAGAAGAAAAGAGCTCAGACAAGCATATTGAAGAGATGGTAAAAAAAATTTACTTGCTAGTCCTTCTGATGTACTTCCTGAACTTCTCAAAAGTATGTTTTTGAATGAGGAAAGTTATAGAAATGAGATTGATTCTTTAAAAGTGAGGGTTCATAAGCAAGCATATGAGAACTTAGACTTGATCTTTCAAAACAAATGTCTTGAAGCTACTAAGTTTAAAATTAACAGTGACTTCAAAGCCTTGAAAAGTAGTTTCAAAGCTTTGAAGGCACAAGACAAGGAAGTTGTTGATCAAAACTCTCTTTTAACTGATAAGTATGTTGATCTAAAGAATCATTCATATGATTTAGAACATCTAAAAACTTCATTGACTGAGAAGAGTTAAGAATCTAAAAAGATTTTATCAACCTTTGCTGGCTCTGAACACAAGCTCAATCTCATGCTTCGAGGAAATCTGTAGTCTATGCATAAAAGTGGAATTGGCTATAATAAAAATTTTCCTATGGAAATCCAAACTACTTTCGTGAAATGTGGAAGCAGATATTCTCAAATATGTCAAAAATTGGTCATGTAATATTAACTTGCCCTTTCATAAGATCAGAAGCTCACATTTTGAGGAACACTTATCCTTATCAGCTCAAGGAACAAGTTACACAGATTTGGATTCCTAAAGTAGTTAGACCACCATACATGGATGATTCCGAGTATGACTCAAAATTCTACACTTTGTCTAATGGCCTGTTGAGGCATTGATTTACTTGTTGCACGATGTCACCAAGGCCTTGAAGGATCATATATGGATCTTGGATAGTGGTTGTTCCAGACATATGAGTGGAAAGAAATCTTTGTTCACTGAACTTAAAGAGCAATCCAGAGGAACAATTACACTTGTTGACAAAGCCAAATGCAACATAATTGGTATAGGTAGTATTGGTAACGGTTCTACTGATTCTATTTCAGATGTTTATCTTGTTGATGGTCTTAAGTACAATCTGCTTAGTATATCTCAGCTAAGTGATAGAGGTAATAAAGTTATTTTTGACAAGGAGAAATGTGTTGTGCAAGATGAAAAATTTGGAAGTTGCATACTCACTTCTCCTAGATCATACAATGTATATGCTTTGAGTACTAACAAAGTTGAAGGTGAAAAGCTAAAATGTCTCAAGGCCTTGAAGGAAGACTCAAAACTCTGGCATTGAAAGCTTCAGCATATAAGCATGCATTCTATTAACAAACTCATCTCAAAAGAATTTGTAAGAGGATTACCAACCCTGAAATTCAAAGATGATGAGATTTGCAAGGCATGTACCCAAGGTAAACAGACAAAAAGTTTATTCAAGCCAAATAACTTTGTAAGTACTTCTAGACCTTTAGAACCGATGCATATGGACTTGTGTGGTCCTATGAGAGTTCAAACTCCAAGAGGTAAGAGGTATATGCTTGTTGTGGTATATGATTATTTTAGATTTACTTGGGTTATGTTCATTAGAGACAAAAGTGAAGGTTTACATGAATTCTCCAAACTTTGCAAAGTGCTTCAAACATTGAAAAATTTGTCTGTTGCATCTAGAAGTGATCATGGTAGGGAATTTGATTAGCTTGATTTTGATTTATTTTGTGCTAAGCATGGCATTTCAATAATTTCTCTGCACCTAGAACTCTTCGGCATAATGGAGTTGTTGAAAGGAAGAATAGGACACTTGAAGATATGTCTAGAACCATGCTACTTGAAAGTAATTTGCCAAAATATTTGTGGGCAGAAGCTGTTAACACTGCCAATATGTGCTCAATAGGTGCTTGATTATGCCTATTTTGAAGAAAACTCCATATAAATTGTTTAAAGGCAGGAAGCCTAGTGTTTCTTATTTCAAACCTTTTGGTTGTACTTTCTATGTACATAATAACTGTAAAGATAATCTTGGCAAGTTTTATGCCTGAAGTGATTAGGTGTATTTCTTGGTTATTTTCAAACTAGCAAGGCTTATTGAGTTTTCAATAAGAGAACTAAGATTATAGAAGAGAGTATTCATGTGATTTTTGATGAAAGTACTGATGATTCTCTAAGTGAAAGTTTTGCAGATATCAACTTAAATAAGTATGAGGCAGATGATGATTATGAGAAAGAGAAAGAAGCAAAAATAAATTGCAGGATCAGTCAGAAGAATCTCAAGGCCTTGAACCTCCTGCTGAGCCAAAATTTCAAAGCCTTGAGACTGAGATTGACAGAACACATGATGCTCCATCTAATGTGTCAAGATCTCAAAGCCTTGAAAGACCATATACCTGGTCACCAAGGAAGAAGTTCAATACCTACCAGATCATCCTGCATCCAATATCATCTCAGATCGCACTAGTGGAATTTATGTGCTTTTAGTGCTTTTGTATCACTTATTGAGCTTAAAAATGCAAATGAAGCACTTGAGGATGCAGATTGGATAATTGCAATGCAGAATGAGCTGAATGAGTTTGAGAGGAACAAATCATGAAACTTGATTCCTAGACCAAATACTCAATCATTGATTGGAACCAGATGGGTGTTCAGAAATAAACTTGATGAAAATGGCAAGGTTGTGAGGAATAAAGCAAGACTTGTGGCACAAGGATACAATCAAGAAGAAGGTATTGAATATGAGGAGAAATTTGCTCCTGTTGCCAGTCTAATGTGCAGCGAATTTGAGATGAGCTTCATGGGAGAATTGAATTTCTTTCTTGGACTTCATGTATATCAGATGAAGAAAGGATTGTGAATCAAGGAAAATACACCAAGGAATTGTTAAAAAAGTATAATATGTCTCAGTCCAAGGCAATTAAGACCCCCATGAGTTCATCACTATCCCTAGATAAGGATTCAAATGGTAAGAGTGTAAATGAGAAAAAAAACAGAGATGCAGATTTTGAAGGTTACCAAGTGGATAGAAAGAGTACTTCACGGTGTTGCCCTGATTAGTTGGAACTCAAAGAAGCAAAATTATGTAGCCTTATCAACTGCACAACCTTAATACATTGCAGCTGGTGCTTGTTGCTCACAAGTATTATGGATTGCTCAACAATTGAGAGATCTTGGATATGAATTCAGGAATGTTCCAATCAACTGTGACAATACAAGTGCTATTTCAATCTCTAAGAATCCAGTACAACATTTAAGAACTAAGCACATAGTTGTGAGACATCATTTCTTAAGAGATCATGCTGAGAAAGGTGATGTGTCTCTTTCTTTTATTTCAACTGCTTTACAAATAGTTGATATTCACTAAACCATTTCCAGATGAAAGGTTTGCATCTCTAAGGCTTGAATTGGGAATGCAAAACAAAGATGCATTGGTTTAGGGGAGTATTGGATCTTATGTGTGCTTATTTCTGAGTAGCTGCAGCATTCTTCAAGGCCTTGAGATTGTTCTTCAAAGGCTTTGATAAATTTCTGCAAATATTTTTCAATAATTAGATCATCAAATATTGTGCATTATCTTACTAGATAATTGTAGAATATTTGATTTACTCAGAGATTTACTCAAATACCACAAAATATCTTGAAATATCTTCTCAGATTCGATTTTTGCATGCAGATCAAAAAGAGTCCTTTTTAAATTATTTTTTTCAACTTATAAGCTGAACTTTAGGGATTTTCTTCTCAATTCTCTCTCAATATCTACGTTCATCTCTCTCTCTCTCTCTCTCTCTCTCTCAATTCTCTACTTCTTCTCAAAACCCTAAACCTGAATGGAGCGCAAATCAGCTAGACTTCAACAGAAGACAGAGCCTTCAACAATGAGGAAGAAGAAGAGAGCCAGCAAGAAAATTGAGGTCACCATATCTGGTTCTGGTTCAGAGGGGAAACAGAGCATTCAAGAGGCATCTCCTCCAGCCAAGAAGGCCAAGCAAGTGAAGGATGTGGAGACTTCAAGGGCAGAATCAGAAAAGGTTCAACAATATCAAGAACAGAGGGAAGAAGTACCAGACACAGAACAACAGAAGGATGATCAAGAGGGTCAATCTAAATCAAAGAGGAAGAAAGCGGGAGAAAAGAAGAAGAAAGGTGTGGAAGACAAACAGAAGGATCAGACTTCAAAGAAGCAGAAACCAGAATTGAAAGATGATCAACCTTCTGGGAAAAAGGTCAGAGTTAAGACCACTGCTGCTAAAACCAAAAGCAAAGGAAGTTTTGGTAAGAATTTAATTGCTGAAAATTGGTTTATCAGTCCAGAAATTAAACAAGCTTGGATGGATGGACATGCTTCTTCCAAAGTTGCTTTCTGTAGTTTAATTTCTGATGATCTATTAGATAAATTGGACATAGATTGCATCAGAAAATTGAAAGATTCATATGTTTGGAAGATGATAAACCCTAGTTATGAGGCTTACCCTAGGCTTACAATACTATTTTATTTGAATTTGGTGCAAGAATATGAAGAGGGTTATGTTTTAACCTCTAGAGTAGCTGGTGTTGATATGAGGTTAGATCATAAATTTTTTGCCAAGGTCTTGGGGGTTCCTAGGAAATACAAGGTGAGTGAACATCCTGAGAGAAAAGAATGTTTGGAGAAGGCAAAAGAGATGTTTTTCATAGAGGGCACACCAACTGGACTAAAGCAATTGACACACTCTGTGCTCAATTGTGAAGCTAAGATTTTATTCACAATTATCATGAGGTGTATTGTCCCAAGAGAGCATTTTAGTGAGTTGGTTACTGATAGGGTGCTTATCCTGGTGTTTTGATTTGTCAAAGGCTTGAGATAGATCTTCCTAGTGTTTTTATGGAGCATATTGTTTATTTTGCAACTAGGACAAGGAATCATCCTCTGCCTCAAATCTTCTACCTTGTTCTTTAGGCATTTTGGGATATCATTGAAGGATGAGGAGAAAATGACTGGGGTTTTTGGGTTGGAAGATGAAGCTGCTCTCGAAAGGATCGGAATTGTGCAAACTGAGAAAGGGTATTGGAAATTATATTCTGAGTTGTCCTATGCTGAGTTAAAGGAGAAAGAGTTCATCAAACCTAAAGCCGCTACTCCTTCAAAGGCTCCAGTTGATCTGGATTTTTCTCAGATCATTGATAGGATTGAGGTAATGGAGGATGTAATAGAGGACTTAAGATAAAGTCAGTTTGATTTGTCTACTGAGTTTGGTAAGTTCAAGGCCTTGGTGAATGGGAAGTTGGACATGATTATCAAAGGCTTGAAACTGGAGAAAATTCCATCTGCAACAAGTCAAGATGATAGTGTGCCTTCAGATGAAGTGATTGAGGATTTTCTGAAGAAAAATAAGAAGGTGGTTCCAGTGGTTCTGATTTCAAAGGATTTATAGGAAGAAACTGGTGAGGAAGCTGGTGATGAAGAAGTTGCTGGAGAAGCTACTGAGAAAGAGGCTGCAAAAGTTGATGAGATTATTGCTGAAGTTGTTGCTGAGGTTGAAACTGAGAATGCAGAAGATGAAGATGAAGAGCAAGAAGACTCACATGGAGATGACAAAGTCAAAGGAAAAAACAAGGTTTCAGAAGGAAAGAAGACTGCCTAGAAGGATGCTGCTGAGTGAAGCCAAAGTCTTGAACCTTTCTGTCTCTTCTTTTTATCTAGTTCTTTTCTTCTTTTTCATTCACTGCCTTGAAGTTCAGTAAACTATTTTTTTTTTCAAAAAACGCTGAGTATGATCCTACATTCCTTAAACTCTATCTGATGAAAGTCAAAAGGGGGGAGAAGGGTATATGTGAGATAAGTTTGTAGGATTATTTTTATTGTAGGACTATTATGTGATCTATGACAGATTATGTGGTTTTATGATTTCATACTTGTTATTTGTTTTCTTTTTGCTATATGATATTATGCTTGCAATATTTTGTTATTTAGTTGAAGGGTGCTGAGTACAAAAGATTATTTGTTTAGTCTTTCATCAAGAGGGATATTGATAATTCAATTTCTCTGCCTTGATGTAAAGTATGAACTGTGGATGTTTATATGAAGATGATTAAAGACAGTGATAACATATGTCCAAGGCTCCAAGGCCTTGAAGGTCTATGACTGCATTTAAGTTGGTAAGTATTGTTTAACAATTTGTGTATGCAGGCTTAGCATTGTATCAGTTGTTGATTTAATATGTCTTACAAATATTCTTGGACCATATCTACGTGTTTCTAACACTCACAGGTTTCACGGCTTGATGAATCAAGGTTTAGAAAGCTATAAGTTTAAAACTGTGAAGAATGTCACAGAGTTCCATGGCCTTGAGATTTTCCTTGGGCTGCTGACAGCTTTTTAGCTTAACTGATTATTTCTTGCAGGATGCTATTTGATGCAGGAGCTGAGTCACTAGACGAGGCTGAGCTGTCAGATGCGACGAATCTGGCGATTTAGTATCATGACGTGGAAGACAAGCGCAAAGGAGGGGTAAAACGGTCATTTTTGGTCACGCCACACTGTTTGAGGCGTAACTTGAGCTGCGGGAATCAGAATGGCTATTACAGCATATTTTCGGAAAGCTCTCGACGAGTCGGACGCAATTGAATAGGCTTGGCCCCATCGCGCTTGATTTCAGCCCCAAAAAACGACGTTTGGCCAGCCTACGGAAGCTCCGAGGACTGATTTTGCTATTTTTGACAGTTTTTCTTCTTTTTTCGTATTTGACTTCTTTAGTTTGCCCGATTTGGGTCAAACTGTTATTTGAGCATTACTTTTAATAAGGCCATTAATTTTGGGCAAATTTTGTAATTTTGCCATTTTTGGCAAAGTTATGGTTTCATCTATAATACCCGGCTTCTGGGTAATTGAAAGATAGTTTTTGAGTTATAGATATTTTCTTCGAACCCTAGAGAGCCTCTCTACTTGTTTATGCCCTTTTGTTCGTTGTTCTGCTGCGTTTGATCCCTCGCCTCGATTCAATTCGGCGCACTATTTGTGGAATTGTGATTGGTTAATGACTTGATATAAGTGTTAATCATAATTTTATCATTATCTTTTACATATTGCTGATCTAGTATTTTTCTTGTTATCGAAATTTTGGCCTAGTTTATTGCAGAAATTGTTAAGCCAAACATTCAGTAATTTGTTGATATATTTTCTGGATTTTGTTTGACCTTGAAATCAGGTTTGTTGCAGGGTTGTTCGTTGTTCAAACCCCTCACAACAAACTCTAATGGCTATCCATTCATAGCTGTTGAAAGAAGCATGTTTGGGAGAGGATTTTTAGGGAAGCAATTCCTAAAATCTCTCATTCAGTTACTGAAGCTTGTTATAAGCTTCAGTTTGAATTTCAAAGAAGAAAACAGATTGGGAAATGACTTATAATTGAGAAAGAAGAGTGTTTACTGCCGTGGAGATCAGACAATCAACTCTTCAATTAAATCAAGCTCTCAACATTGATGAACACGAAGATCAATCATCCAGAAATCTGAAGAAAACATCCAAGCTTCACTTCTTATTTCTTTTCTGTGTTCTTCAATACTTTTACTTAATTTGTATTATCATTCTGATTTCTTAAACCTCACAAACTTATAAGTTTATTTGTTCAAGTGAACATCAAGAGGTTCGTATTGTTTCAACAGATTGTAGCTGTTACTAGATTGGTTGGGAACCACAAGCTGTATAGGTGTAAGGCAACTCACTTAGGCATGAGATCTAGGGATAAATATGGTTTTTTATTAAGAATTTTTTTTCCCAATCCTGGAGGGCAAAGACTAGGTCTAATTTTGACTGAACTCTATAAAATCCTTGTGTTCTTGCCTTGACAGCAATGTTCTTTTACACTACAAACTATCTAGCTCAAATCAGGTTGTTCAAAGGCTTGAAGTACTTTACAACTCAAGGCCTTGAATCTTTCACTTGTTCTTAGAAAGCTTCTGTCTTTTATCAAAACTCCTTCAAGGCCTTGAGATTCATTCAGTTTCTTATCTCAATTTTTCAAAAGACTAAGTTTTAGCAAAAGTTTCCATACTCTATTCACCCCCTAGAGTATTTGATCCTATGTTTTATACTTACATTACAAACTTCCATTGATTTTTATCACGAGCCACCCAATCCATCGAATGAGGGAAATCCGTACCCAAAGGAGCACGACATTCATCCACCACCTCAACAGCTTTCGAGATATCGTCTTCATCCTCAAAAAGTCCCATGCGCCACCGCCTGTTGAGGCACAAAAACACCAGGTTTTTTGCAGCAAAATCCAAAGCTATTGGCTTGAGACCCAAATCGATCGCGAGCCAAAACCCTTCACGAATAGACCAAGCTTCCGCCACTTTCATAGAGCTTCCAAATGGAGTTCAGAGAATTTACCTACGATGAAGATGCTGAACTCGTCTATCATGACGACCCCCGCCTTGGATCTCTGGAGCCGTTCGTCCCACGATGCATCGGTATTGATTTTGGACTAACCTGACGGTGGACCTCTCCATTGAGAAACCTGGTGAACGTCCCCCGAAGACATTTCCTCCCCGAGAGAAAGTCTCTCCTATTGAAATGGCAACAGGTGAATCAGAGACCTGATTGCCTCTGTCGAAACACATATTTTGCCCCTTTAAAACCAACTTATTGCAATGCCACCAAATAGTCCAAACACCACCAACCAGCAGTAGCATGTCTTTATTCTTAGTAAAATCAAAAGTATCTTAAAACCAGATGTGAAAATCGCCTACTAATCTGTTCAGGGAGTCATCGCCGAAACATAAAGCCCAAATTTTCTTGGCTTTTTCACATCTCATAAAGAGATGGGATTTCGTCTCTGGTTCATATCACACATCGTACATCTCTCCATAATCTCAACCTCTCTCCTCACTAAAATATAAGAAGTCAGAAGAATTTGATTGACCGCCCTCCAAGCCGGAAATAACAACTTCTTCGGTAGCTCAAGAGCCTAAAATCTTTTCCACCACGACGTCGTACTCAAGCCCCCGTTATTTAGATTCTACAACCGTGTTGTTCCTAGATTAATCTGAAACCCAAACGAACCGAGTAATGCCCATTATCTTCAAAGTGCCAAATTAGTCTATCTGGATTGTCCGAGGGAGGGGCAACCATCCTACTAATTTCCTTCACATCATCTTCCCAAAACAGTTGATTCAATAGGGGAAAATTTCAAGCTCGGTCCTCAGTTACTAACTCGGTCACCTTTATACTCTTCCGTAGGGACGTAATAGCCGGTCTTGTTGGCTTGAAAGCTCCCCCAATTGTAGGTTAAAGAGAATTTCGCAGTCTTACATGCTGAATATGAGTGGCAGCCATTTAGGAGCCATGAATCAGAAAGTTTTATGATTGATGCATTGATTAACCCCCTTCATGCGCATTCTGCTTTATTTTAAGTCTCCAATCTTACTCAAACTCCTCAATAGTCAATACCTTAGAAGACAATTCCTTTTACTATTTTATCTTTAGAAAAGGAAAGATAAGTAATAAGATTATTTTTTGAAACAAGTACTAAGGTTTGAAATGCAACTTCTCGTTTACTGGTCCTGGACTACCAACACCCTTAATGAGTTGATTTATCTGACACTCTAAATCCCAAATATGGACAAAGATCTTCGAAAGAGCTCATAAGCACATTGACATACGAAATGTTACGATCGTTGGGGGGAGGGTAACTCCATATACACAATTGTTGAGAACTTTTAGGTGTGTCTATTCAGCATATGCATCTTGGTAATCAACTTAATAGCCAAGTAGAACTAAAATGAGTGCATCCTCATTTTATAAGAGAAATTTGAACGGGACATATAAATAACCACAGTGCCATATTACCATAAGTGGAAATATGGTAGTGCATAAAACGGCTCCAACAAAATATATTCTAATTTTCCCATCAGGAGTAGAGATGGGAGGAAACCAAACAACTACTAATTACCTCTTGATAACATCGGATGAAACAAACATCAAGGGCTCCTTGTTTCTTCATCTCCAAACAAGAACCATGTTGTAACACCCCATGGATTACTGCCGCAACAACTTCTTTACCCATACCACCGGATAAAAATGCTTAAGCCTTGACGGTGTGCTAGTAGTAATCCACAAGGTTTACCATATACGAGATGTTAAACTCACAAGTATCCAATGTGGGACATACTATCACAATCTCTCAACCATATATACATTTAATCCACAATCAATCCACAATATCTCGATGTGGGATGGGAATTACAAGGTTTACCATATACGAGATGTTAAACTCACAAGTATCCAATGTGGGACATACTATCACAATCTCTCAACCATATATACATTTAATCCACAATATCAATCCACAATATCTCGATGTGGGATGGGATATTACAATTCCCCACCTTATATGCTCGATGTCCTCGTCGAGTGTGCCCAGTCACGTATCCCCTTGGCTGGAAGCGAACCGTCATGGAGCCCTTGCGGGAGCAGGGTTGGTTCTGATACCATTTGTAACGACTGTGTGGATTACTGTCCCAACAAATTCTATACCCATACCACCGGATAAAAATGCTTAAGTCTTGAAGGTGCTAGTAGTAATCCACAAGTTTTACCATATACCTAATGTTAAACTCACAAATATCTAATGTGGGACAAAATATCTATCAACCATATATACATCTAATCCACAATATCAATCCACAATATCTCGATGTGGGACGGGATATTACACATTTAACCAACACAAACTCCTACATATCCACCAAATAGTTGTTCAGTATCTTGGTTAAGGAACAAATTTAGCCCAGACCTAGTGACATTGAAGAAAGAATAGGCCCATTCCCCCTAGAAAAAAATGTTATGAATATTCATAGATTGTGAAAAGATAAGTAACAGATGCTCACTCAAACATTACGGAAAAAAATAAGGATTTGTTTTTTTGTTATCAAAGTAATATCATATGAGCATGTCCAATTTTGAGGATTCTTCTTTTACTATGTATCAAAGCGGCAACCGTTTGAAACTATCAAAACAAGAAACACCAAAATTCCACTAGCCTATTTCTCCTATAACTACATGGATTGTTGGATATATGACTGCTTCAATGTCAATAGTGATAAAAGGAATTGGTTGAATGAAGATAAAGAAGGACTAACAACCAATAATAGAAATCACAAGAATACGTACCCTACAAGATACAAGCGCATGAAACAAATGAACAAATTAGCAGAATCATTGCAATAAGGAAGCAATGAGATGAATTCTACTGAAGAACCAGTTAAAATATATCAACGAAGACATAACTCTCCCAGGAGCGGACAAAGCCGAGGTCGAGGAGGATCAAGACGTGGAGATATAGGTTGCAATGCTTCAGGCAGCTACCTCCATGAGAATAGCTGTCAACCAATGAATATAAGTAAAAACCCTAAGAGAAACGTCTCTTTAGTTTTGATTGGTAAGGTACCAAGAGACATGTCAGTTTAGTTTTATCTGATAAGGCTATTTTAGTAATTACATGAATTTACATCAGGGATATTTTTGTAAGTTCAAAAGTTTTATGAACATAGTTACGAACAGGTTGTGGTTAGGAACACTTCAACCTTTTTAGTAGTAGAGAAGATTAAGTTACAATAGCGTCGGTATATATCACGTGAACTTTAAAACTTACTAGTACAATGGTACTATTATTCTATTATTAATTTCCAAATGAAAATCTATTCTATAAAACAACATGGTTTAACAACTTATCAGCGCTTAGATTAAATAAATTAGCCCCAGCCGTAAAGTGTTACCTACCTCCCATTTAACTACCCACTACTTGAAAATTTATCTTCTCTTTCGGATTAATTTACGTAATTATCAAAAAAGTGTAAGAACACGACTTGATGGATATTATATAAAATTACCGGGGACGCTATTTTCATCTTCTCCTCCAGTAAAGTCTAATATGAAACATGTTTTTTGGATAGTGCCCTTGGACACCGGCAATCCCCTAGTGTATTATATATTATAATACTAGATAGATATTAACCATAATGATAGATATAATAAATATTTTACTTAACCTACTATTAATCATATCCAAATCTGTAAGTAAGTTTGTTTCAAAGGGGAGTCCACGTCTCATCTCTTCGAGTTTTCTCTTCCGAAAATTGAACGTGGGAAACTTGGTATGGATAGTTGAAATGACCAGGGTCGTCTTTACTATAAAGACACTCATTCCTTTTCTTAGGGAACCAGAACTAGAGGGGCACCAAAATTTCAAAAAAGCAGGGAGTAGTGTCGTAATTTCAATGAAGTAAATAGTACTACCTCCATAACGCCTCTTTCTCTACGTTTTGACTTTTGTTATTACTAGTAAGTGGCACGTGCGTTGCACGTGGGAGGTTTCATTAGCATATTACTTGGTTGCATTTTTATTTAACCTTTGTAATATTCGTCCTAACATCTAAAGAATTTAGTTCTTGGCTTAAAAGAACATATATTAATTCTGCATGTTATCGCCTAACTCAAAAGTACAAGCTCAAGATCACTTATTCCAATGTCGTTGCAGCAGCGCGAATGACCAAACCGACTTCTTCAACTCGTCAACGTCTAATATTTTTAAACATATTCTACTTTACAAACACTAAGGAGTATACAAAAAATCACACATGAAGACAAGATAAGCAAAATAGTTCTAATAAGTAACAACATTTCATTACGATCACCTTACCACAATAACACATAATGGATAGTCATGCCCAATCTCTTAAGTTCAATAATAACCCAGTTAAGTATCTTCCTTTCACTTATTTATACTTATAGTATTACATAAAGTTCAATTTAAACTGGAGTTGTAAGAATTGGGTACTAAATCCGTTAAAGGGGATTGAAGTCCTGACCCTGTGTGTTCAACACGGCTCAATTTATATACTCTTACATACTCTGTCCATGTTTTCTGACAGAGAATTATGAAACAAGCTTTTGGGGTACTTTGTTCTGACCCTGTGTAAAGAAACATTCTAAACCAGCTCCGACGATTTGCCTCTGGGTGTTCATGGTTTTTGGGAGTGACCCTTTTACCCCCCCCCCCCAATAAAATGATATTTTTGTCAATTAACATAATACTCCGTTAAATATTGGACTGTTTTTTTTTACAAGTCTCAATAAGTATGATTTTCGCAAATGGGGGATGCAATAAGACTATTCTAGGAGTGGGGGTTGCAATGTGTTAGTTTCGATATATTAGGGGCATGTATTAAGTAATTAAGTCAAATATGATAATACACAATCAGGTATAGTCACAAAAATTTAGAGCGTTAATTCCCGTGCGGGCGAGGAGAAGAACTTCAAAATTTGATTATCTACTTTGGGGAAGTAAAGGCGAAACAGAGATATATGATCCACTTAGCAGATCTACTCCGACAAACTAAGTAGGAGATGAAAGCAGTTACTCGGGATAAAGAAGTGAAAAAAAGATACACATTTGAAATTCCTTGATGGTTGTGATGCTCATATTTGAAAAGGCTAACTACATAGTCCAATAAGAAGCTTCAGATGCTGCTAAGGAGAATTCTATAGCAAGCACAATCAAAATAGGATAAGCCGACTTTAAACCATTAAGGTATTTTGTCATGTAAAACCTCCTACATTTACTTGAAATGTTGTCCCTAGAGTTACCAAAGTAGCTTGTTCCTTCTTTTCGGAAGAAAAACTCCAACATTAACTTAAAATGTTGTCCAACATAAAGGATTTTACAACCTGAGTGACAGAAATAAGGGAGATGATTAGAAGATATCATACTTGTAGAAGAGTATAACTGAATTGGTTTGATAGTCAATTCCATTTGGGCAGGAAACACTGCCATTTGTAATGGAATTTTCAGAACTAAGGAAGAACTTTAGAGTATAACTAACATTCATTAACCAAACAACACTAAAGCAAAGAATAATATGTTGGAGGCACCCATATTTTTCTCATTTCTAATAGCATAAATGCACATTAATATATGCAAGAGTACAATGTTCACACAAAAACGACTCAAAATCCAATCATCCATTACGATAATCATGAAGAGAGAGAAAACATCAAGTTGAATCTAACAACACAAGCGTAGTAAATAACAAGGAAGCTTACATGAATAATTTTTAGTTAGAGCCTTGCAACACAATATCCCTTGAAAAAAAATTGAGACAACATATCAAATCAAATGCATCCCTCAATCAAAGACCAGAGATGAACAAATCAATCTATCCTTGAGCATGCGTTGTGCAAACAAGACATCTAAATGGAAGGACAAGGGTACATGACACTTTGAGGCAAGATTTTAACTTTATCATCAAAATATCAACATGGGCATAGTGGATTACATTAATGCGTTATGTCTGGTAGATGGTGGTCATTTGATAGATATAGAAGCTGGTTAAGTTCATAAAAAAACACCTATTCCAAGTGTCTTTTGAATGTCTATCAAAGACAAATAATAAGGTTGTTGGATGGAATAGTTATGTCCTCACATAAAGAGTACTTTGAAAAGATATATTTAGTTTTAAATCTCCTTTTCTTCTACTACAACTTTAGTTTGTTGCTTTTGGTGCCATGTTTTCGTATTGATTTATTTGTAAACTCTTACTGATCATATATATGAATCCTTATCTCTTTGCCGAAAACATCAAAGATTGGCAATAGCTGACAATCAGAAAACTCCGGAGAGATCCATATACCAAACACATAACATAACACTAAATCGCCAGGTTTTCATCAAACTCTGAACTATAGAATTTTCATAAAAACAAACTAAAAAAATATATAAAAAATCTATCATTATGGCATCACTGTTGAAGTTTAGTATAGTGCATACGTTTTGGCTTGTACTTCTAATTCAAATGCAGAGTCAAGAGTCATCGGGAAATTGATAACGAGAATGGAGGAAGTCCTTACCTGAGGGTGTTGTTGATTCATAGGCGAATCAAGAGAGGGATACGCTTCTTCATATTCTTCACCAGTTTCTTATTGATTTTAACCATAAAGCTCTTATGTGACAGCTACAGTACATAAATAAAACTCCGATTAGAACAAAAATTTAAAACAAGAAAAGATGCCAGTGTCGAGGAAAGAGGGACAGAGGAGAGGTGTCTCACATTTTTGCATTCTAGAGTTGGGCATCCGAGAGACAATGAGCAAAAGATCATGTTCAAAGAGAACCTTTGTCCGTGCTCTGATATGTGATTAGTCACTGTTCTTCAATGGAAATCTTAGTTTTGAAAAATCAAGGGCTGACAAACAAAATCACAGTCCGGAGAAGTAAAGGGCTCACAAATGAATTCGGCGTTTCAATATTCATAACCCGACCACAGAAGTTCATACCGCCCAATTGTACTTCGATCAGGGCTTACACAACAACAAAACGCAATTATTAAAAATTAAGTACCTGATTATTGATAGAAACGCCAATAGAATTGGCGAATCCTTCAAAACATGGTTATGTGATTCATGCCTCTTATCTTTGAAAAATGTCTTCCTTCCTTCCAAAGATTCCATGTAATACGTTGTTGTCTTTCTAATCAATTTTGTGTAAAGAAATTTGATCCGCTGATAGTTCTCGGAGCAGAACCATAATATAAGAGGGAACTTTCTTGGCAGCCTTGATGAAACAATAGATGACCAAACTGTCGTGTAATGAACCTGTGAATCAAAATTCGATTTCTAAATCACGATGACACTTACCCTGCCATAGAAATAATTTATGGTAGTTATTTTTGTTACAAAACCATTCATGGCTGAATCTCCGTTCTAGAGAAATTGTCCATCAAACAACGCGGTGGCTATTTTCAGCAAACGTTACTCACTATATAGAAAAAAAATCATATAGATAGGAGAAAATCAAAATTAGATACTATTAATTACTCCACCATTTGATTTTCAGAATTATTCAGATTGTGAATTTCATTCAATCCAGAGTTATTCACTCAGGAAAGCCCGATGCAACTACGTCTCGGAAAGAAAAAAAACATAGAGAATAAATAGTTTCAATTTTACTAATACGTTCTTTACTCTGAGATTTCTTGAAGGACAACCAGAAAAGAAGACACATAAAACCTAGTCATCCATTAATGTGGATCACTATCAATAAGCATATGTTCAAAACACAGTAGAGATATTGACGAATGGAGATGAAGTGGTGTTTCACTGCACGACAACAATCCATCAAGAGCTAGGAAAACACCAACAAAATAAGAGAAACATGCGAAAAAAGCCGCCAAGAAAAAGCAAAAAAAAATTGTGGAACTTAAACTCACTGTAGGACCGATGATTGATGGCAGATGAACTCAGGAACCAAATAGCCAAATCGCCAGTGTTATGAATAGTCGTGCTTTACCGTAGCTACGTGATTTCATCCTGCACAATTTTGAAGATCGTAAGGCCAATTGAGGAAGAACGATCTCGGTTGAAGGTTAATAGAAGGACTCTTTTTTAGTAGGGATTTTAGCGATTTTTATTAGGGCTTTTAGTGGTTATCTAGTAATTAAATCAACATGGCTGGCTATTGTAGATAGTGTAAACGTATTAGTGTCTATGCAAATTTTTAAATAGTAAAGATAAAGATAAAGATAAATATAAATATAATACGTGCATTAGAAATCTTAGGGTAGGAAGACATATCTTAGGGTAAGAAGACATTTTTGTAATTATAACTTTTAGGGAGGCACTTCCGTAATAAAAGATCTTAGGAGTCACTTTTCTATTCTTCACTCTTTTAAGATAGTAAAGATTCACTAGTCACTTTGACCAGTGATTTGAATAGTAAAACGATCTAAGTTTCGATTATTTTTCATGATATTGTAGAGTAAAAGTTATTCTATAACACGGTAAAAATTTATCAAAACTTTGTATCGTTTTACGATCCAAATCACCTGGTCAAAATGACCCATATACGAGACAAAAACTCAAAACGTAGAGAAAGAGATGTTACGGAGAGGAGCTATTGTGTTATTATCTACTTCTAACCTAACCCATTAATAATGGCAATCAGCTATCACAAAGATGGTGAGACAAGGTCTTTTCTCAATCTCTCTATCACTATCTCTCCAATTTTCCTCAAATCTGTGAACTGTTAATTTTCGTTTAGAAAGTGGATTGATATATCTCATGTTTTGGCCAAGTTCTTTATTTTCCGTTCAGGAACGGTGTGGTGTACTCCAATTGTTATCTAATTTGTTTATTTTTGAGCTGTGAAGATCTTAAACAAAGTCAATAGTTTTGTTGTTTTTGAAAATTACATAGACTATGGAACTCGTGAAATTTAAATTTTTATTTATGTTTGTAAAGGGCCTTAAATTGGTTGTCCGCTTAGGGCAACCCAAAAACTTGAGCCAGCCCTAGAAATGACGCCTTTCTCTCTGAATCACTGGTAAGATTTTGAGTTAACACTGTTTATTTTATTTGATTCCGTATGGATTGTATTTTCAATTTTTAATTAATTTTGTGTCTTAGTTTCATATAATTTTGAAAAAGTTTCATATATGTTTGTGTAATTCGACTTCTTTCGAAATAGCTTATTTGATTTCGTTTAATTGTCTACATAGATTGTTAGTCCCTGGAGAAATTTTTGAATATCAATTCAGTATAAGGTATGATTTAGAATAGTAACAATTTTTTTCCGTATGAAATTTCCGATTCTCTACCTGCTAATAATTCTTGATTTCGGTGTAGTAATATATTCTATTTAGTTAAACATACAATAATTAGATTAGTACACTTTTATTGAACATCATATATTGTATATATAGGTTATCATGGGGAAATTGTATATTGTTTGGTCCCTATTAGATAAATCCTTCGTCCGCCACTGCATGCTATGATTCTCAAATTAGTTGATTAGGGATAAAATTAAATAACTGAATTAGTATTTTTGATGCACTAAACAGAAAATTATGTCTAATTTATGTCTGTTTTAGCGCGATTCGGATTAAATCTAGCGCATTACAAAACCATTAACATGCACCACTGAAAACAAATTCGATCCTCTTATTACATTCCACACACACATTCCACGTAGGACCCGATATGACTAGAAGAGACATAATGCATACGGTCACTACACCTTAGGGCTTAGGCACTTATGAGCACCTAAGAATTGCTCAATAGGATCAATTATTCAAAAACACAGAAACTCATGGTCTGAAGCACTCATTCAGTTGTTGGCGAGAATATCCTCATAGAAGAAATTCTTGAATGCATCCATGTGATCCACACGCAAACGCAGTGCAACGACAATCGAACCATCTCCATCGCGATTAGGCAGCAAAAACGACTTCCCGTCGTATCCGATCAATGCCGGACCCATGTGAATATCATTCCCCCACCCAAAATCGGTACTCGTTAGCGGCAAGTTAAGCCAGCTAGTAACTGTTATGTTGGGATTTCCAAAGAAGGGTCCTTGCTCAGCTCCCACAACATGCCAATACCTAAACTCCGATAAATCTTTCTTGTCTTTCAGATAACCTAGACAATCTTGGACAAACTCGTCGTTTACCTTGGCCACCGCCTCACGTATCTTACCACAAGTGTAACTCAAGGGTTCTGCCAGTAATTCCCCTGCAGTGGTTGCTACCGCCACCGGCAAAATTGCATTGCCAAAGTAGCGTTCCGGCAGATTAGGTTTGATACGCTTGCGGAAATTGACGGCCACACGGAGAACAGTTTGTTGTTCGTTCTGATGCCCCCGGGCCTTGGACGCACATCTCCAGATGTGTGCTGACAAAACCTCGAACCTGGTGAATGTAACATTATTGGTAATGCTGTTTTTCTTAGCCATTTCCTTCAACATGTCTATCTGCCCTTCACTTAGCTTCAACATTGCCGGGGTTGTTTCTTTCTTCCTCTCTTCCCGATCATTGGTTTGGCCGATGATGAGCGGCGTGTTCTTTATCTCCGACTTATCGAAGCTCCTCTTCTGTAGTGAAGAAATCTCATCTTGTGGATGTGGTTTCAAGATCGTTCTGTCCAGAAAAGGCAAGTCTTCTGGTTCCTCTCCGAGTGCAACCCTCGACCAAACCGATGTGAAATAGGTCGCGGCGGTGCCGTCCGCGACAACATGCGACAAGCGCAAGGCGAGGCAGATTCCGCCGCAACTGAACTTTGTAAACTGAACCAACAAAAGCGGTTGGTCCTCTATCGGCACGGACTTGTAATCTAGACGCGGAAGAAGCTCAGTGACTGCGGCGGTTGGACAGAAGTCTCCGAAATCATCGATATCGGAGTCACTTTCCGCCTCAACCAGGAGAGCGCCGGCGGCGTTGCAGTTGAGCTGGAGGCGCTCTTTGGATGGAGATGTCCACTGGAGACGGCCAGCGAGCGGATAAAATATGGAAAGGACTTTGCTAAGAGAGCGTTTGGTAGTTTCAAACGGATTCATCGGCAAATCCGAAGGAGGTTGTCGGTACAAGAGGATTGTTGGTGCATGGGTAAGAGGGCAGATGTTATCGATGTGGGATACGTACATGAACTTCTTTGGAGTCTCCTCTGAAGGCTTAACAGTGTATGTGCACTTCACCGATATCACCATTTCCTCGTATCAAGAGAAAAGAAAAAATGAGAACGTATTCGAAGACTTTGGTTTGATTTGGTTTGGTCTGATGTGCCTCGAGTCTTTGGTCTAAACTAAATACCAAAACTGGGCGATACACGTGTATGGCATGTATTGAGAAATTTTGAATGCCTTATTTGCAGATGAGCAATTTATAGTGAAACATAGGCTGCTTGCAGATATATCCATTCTCCACAGTTTCAGGAAACATAATGCATGTGTATCGCGTGTATTGAGAAATAGTGAGCGCCAAGATGAGCAGCAGTATGAGGTAAAGTTTTAAAACTGGGACCACTCAATCAACCAATGAAGCACTAGTTTGATGTTTAACTGGTTGGACACGTGGTTGAAGGATAGATTTTTTCGAGACTGGAATATAGCCCATCATTATGGGATGAGTCTCATGGTGGCAACGGGTCAGACCCGCGGGCCGGTTTTGCACGAACCCGGCACGACCCGGTGGTGGACACGGCCCGAGCACGGACCGGTACGGAGGTGACCCGAGCACGCCCCGCGTCCGGCCGTGCCGGGCCCGTGCACCCTCGGTTCAATTTTCGGAGGTTGGCGACCCGTGCACGGACCGGCCCGTCCTGCTGCTGACCCGCACGGGTCGGACCCGACACGTGCAGCACGGGTCGGCCCGCGTGCCTCCCCCCCCCCCCCCCCCTTTTTTTTTCCTCTTCAAATTACACTTTACCAGCAACGGCTATAATGCCAAAAAGTCCATTTTGACCCCTTTTTTGAAAAATAACGGCTACTTGGAGGGGTATAATTGGAAATCTGAGTATATGTCTCACAAAGTACTATTTTGCCCCTCCCAACAGCCATATAACGGCTAGTTTTAGGGGTACAAATGGAAAGATAAAAAACTACTCATCATATAAATACCACTACACTATTATGAATTTTTTCATCTCATTCTCACAAAATTTCATCTCATCTTCTACTAAGCTCTCTCAAAGTGTTGGAATTTTCCTAATTGGCGGTTTTTGAAGATCACATTGTCGGCTACATCTCATCTTCCCCTTCCATTCCCACGACTACAAGCTATTCCGATCGTACAACATCGTCGGAAAGTTTGTAAGTTTTAATTTTTAGCACTTATTTTTTTGTAGTAGTTTTAGTATGCTTTAATTTTGTACTTAGTTGTTAGAAAAATGTCTAATAATCGTACTTTTCATGAACAATTTGAGAATCCTCTTGAGGATTTTGCTTATGAAGAAAATACTACTTTACATGGTAATCAAATTGATAGCGAAGATAATGTTATAAATGTAGAGGATTTAGATCAAAGTATGCCAACGGCTAGAACAAACGATGATATTAATAGACCTAAGAAAAAAAATAGGGGTTCGGGCACTACGGGTAAACAAACTTCTTATATATGGCATCACATGACGATTAAAACTATGATGTTTGAAGGTAAACTTTCCGAAAGAATATGTTGTAACCTTTGTGATCGCCATTATACTAAAAGTAAAGATGGAGCCGGTAGTTGTAGAAGACATTTAGTTGGTAAACATAAACTTATGGACCCAAATTTGAATGTGGGTAGTAGTACACAATCACAATTAAATTTTGGCCAAAAATTCCAATATACGCATGTTAGAGCTAGAGACGAAATTGCATTATGGATAGCCACTAGTGAGTTGCCTATAAACACCGCTTCTAACGTTAGATTTGAAAGAATGATTCAAAACGCTTTTAATCCATCTTTTACAATGGTTAGTCGTAACACTACTAGAGCCGACATTATAAAAAAAATTAAATGCTACAAAAGCGAAATTTTAGAACTTTTTAGAACTAATAATTACTCTATTTCATGCACATCCGATTTGTGGACTAGTAGAACTAATCGTGGTTTTATTTGTATTACCGCTACACAACGAATGAAGTTAGTTTAGAGAAAATAAACAATAGACATTTTTCTTAGTTTTTTCTACATGTAAAGTTTAGAAAAAAAAATGTAAATGATAGATAGTTAGGTAGGTGCCAACCTAGTTGGGATGTACCATAACTATAGTGATGCATTATTTCTAACATTTGTAAGCTCAAAATTCAAAAGTTAAGGTATTACCATATTAATAAATTGTTACTTATTTTTTTAATATATAGTTTTTTTTTGTTATTTTTAAAAGTTTATTTTTTTGAATTTGAAATAATTATTAACGTTTATAAATAAAAATAAAAATAAAAAATTATAACCCGTCGACCCGGCCCGCTGCACGGGTCAACGCGTGCAAGCGACCCGGGCACGACACGGGTCAATAACCCTCCTCCGTCGAGCACGGCCCGGCCCGCTCCTCTACTCAACACGACCCGCGCACGGACCACGGGGCCTAGGCACGGACGGGTTTAGGCACGGCCCGGCCTGACCCGTTGCCACCATGAGGATCAGTCCCAGGCTGATCGCCCTCCAAACCGGAAATAACAACTTCTTCGGTAGCTCAAGAGCCCAAACTCTTTTCCACCACCACGCCGTACACTAGCCTCCATTATTTAGATTACTACAACTGTGTTGTTCCTGGATTAATCTGAAACCCGAACAAATCGAATAATGTCCGTTATCTTTGAAGTGCCAAATCAGTCTATATGGCATGTCCGAGGGAGGGGCAGCCATCCTACTGATTTCCCTCACATCATCTTCCCAAACTAGCTGATTCAATAACGGCAAATTCCAGGTTCGGTCCTCAGTAAGTAACTCTGCCACCTTTATACTCTTATGTAGGAACGTAATAGCCGGTGTCCTAGGCTTGAAAGTTCCCCCAGTTATAGGTTAAGAGAATTTGTCAGTCTTACATGCTAAATATAAGTGGCAGCCATTTGGGTGCCATGAATCAATATGTTTTATGATTGATGATTTGATTAACCCCCTTCATGCGCAATCTGCATTATTTTAAGTCTTCAATCTTACTCAAACTCCTCAATAGTCAATTGCTTAGAAGACAATTCCTTGTTCAATTTTATCTTTAGCAAAGGCAAGATAAGTACTAAGATTTTAAAATGCAACTTCTCGTTTACTAGTCCTACACTCCCAACACTTTAATGAGTTTGATTTATCTAACACTCTAAATCCTAAATATGGAAAAAGATCTTCTAAAGAGCTCATAAGCACATTGACATATGAAATCTTACGATCGTGGGGGAGGGTAACTCCATATACACAGTTGCTGAGAAATTAGGTGTGTCTATTCAGCATTTGCATCCTGGTTTTCAACTTAACAGCCAAGTCGAACCAAAATGAGTGCATTCTCATTTTACAAGAGAACTTTGAATGGACATAAATAACCACAATGCCATAATTACCATAAGTGGAATATAGTAGTGCACAAAAGGGCTCCTACAAAACCTATTCTAATTTTCCCTTCTCGAGTAGAGATGGAGGAAACCAAACAGCTACTAATTAACTGTTGATAACATCGGATGAAACAAAAAAAAATTACTTCTTTTTTCTTCATCTCCAAACAAGAACCACGTAACCAACTCAAACTTCTACATCTCCACCAAATAGTTGTTCAGTATCTTCGTTAAGGAACAAATGTAGCCCAGACCTAGTGACATCGAAGAAAGAATAGGCCCATTCTGCAACAACCCCTTATTCGGCTCGGAAAATCAGGGAGGGCGCTACTAAAAGTAACGGCGGACATAAAAAAGCAAACCTCCAGATATATTACAATACTGTTAAACCTTACACACCGTATCTTACATACGCCATTAAGTGTTACTATATTACACATAACTAGCATCTAGATGACTCCTCGTGACATTATTATTCTACGTGAGTCTCGTACCCTACTATTTCGTAGTCCCCGTCTTCTAGACCTGCGGTGGGAAGGAAAACAAGAACCGCAGTTTTCTAAAATCAGCACTGAAACACTGAATGAGCAACACCCAAGCGTGTCAAATCACAGATGAGAGATTATTTAAAGTAAAACATTAAGAGATAACAGTTGCACAGCGGAAGTAAAAGACAGTTGAATAATATATTCTTTCACATTTTCAGAAACTTCCAGCGACGAGTGCGCAATCCAAATCCAATATTCCCAACTGAACATTTCGTTCAGTTCCAATAATTCAAATCTGAAGTTCAGATTTAATCATAAAGATCCAATTCCTCATCAATGAACTTCCAACAAGATATTATTATTTATCTCGTGACAGTTTCGTTCAGTCCCATTTCGTTCAGTCCCATTTGAGTTGAATGGGGAAAATCCAGTCGCAACAATATATCCTATCACAAGCTACCAAGATCTTAAGTGTCGACACCCCCTAACAGGGTTCTCGTGCCCAGGAGGAGTGAGTACAAGGAGCGAACTCGAGACAAATTGCAACCGAGCTAAATAAATGATAATGGATCGAGTGGACATAGCCACAACGACCAAACCAAATGACGAAGAGTGACGTTCCCCACACGAATCTTTTCCACTTTACGTTATTACGTATTATTATTTATCTCGTGACAGTTTTAAAGCAGTCATTTCAAAATATCAATAAAATTCAAGTAAAGCATGTATAAATACCAAACACATTTTGAGACAAGCAATACAGTCGTGTTATGACACGAAGGGAAGCTATCACGCAAGGCTTGGCATGTATACTCACCTGAATCCACAACAACTAGCACATAAATGCTTCTACGGACGTGCTTCGCCCTCGTCTATAAACCTATAGCCTACGATTGCCAATTTCTAATTACAATAATGCTACATCTCAGTAAAGAAATTACTTATATTGTATAGATGCTCGAATATGTCGCGCGACTAAGTCCAACTCTCACAATTCCCCAACACGCTCAATAAGACCCGTCTTCAAGTCATATACTCATTAATACAATATTATAAAAAAGTATTTCTTGAAATAACTTTGATATTAAATAGCTTAATCAACACTTGCAAATATTTATCAAAATAAGTAAGTAATATTATAATTACTAAAAATAGTAAGAAAATAACATTTGCTTTATTTGCAAAGGATTATTTAACTAAAGAAACAATATTCAATTCTTCTAAATCAGAGATTGATAAGTAACTATTTCAAAC
The DNA here is from genome assembly GCA_023055425.1 of Linanthus parryae. Taxonomy (NCBI): domain Eukaryota; kingdom Viridiplantae; phylum Streptophyta; class Magnoliopsida; order Ericales; family Polemoniaceae; genus Linanthus; species Linanthus parryae. The sequence goes on along the minus strand of JALGPY010000004.1, from coordinate 86,698,938 downwards.
TCACTATCTATTTAAACTATTGCAACATTTAGTATTAGGACAACATCTATAGACTCACAATGATTTTTATTTAGCTGGTTTTCCCAAGAAAATAATTTATTACAATCTATAAATTATAGATTGTAATAAATCCTTAATGTTTGCCCACCGCATCAACCTAAGTCAAAGAGCTCAAGTTCTTGTAGCACCTCATTAAAATCCTTTACCTGATTGAAATTGAAATCAGCACCACCTTCTTTCTCTGTTTGGCTAGCTATAGCATTGAAATATCCGGCTACTAGCCACGGAATGTCAGAAATAGGAGCCACTCTCCTCAGAAGCTCCCACAAGTGTCTTCTTTCTTCTCTAACTGGGTCACCGTAAAATCCTGTGAACTTCCAGAACTGCTTTGAAACAACATCTTCTACAACGACATCTATGTGATGGTTCGTGGAACTTTGTCGGATTACATTCACCATGTCTTTCCACATGATCGCTAACCTGCCCTTTTTCCCCACCGCATCAACATAAATACCCTTTGCATACCCAACCTTTTTCCTCACGTACTCAATTTTACTGGCATTCAACTTTGTCTCCATGAGAAAGACAAGTTGAGGGGCATGACGTTTTACAACATCATGTAGCGTTCGGACCGTGTCGGGGTTCTCCAGTCTCAGCACGTTCCAACTTAACAAATTCATGGTGCCCGGAAGTGCTGCGGAGCAGTCATTGCCGATTTTGCATTAGTGTTGTTGGGGATTCCTCCTTATCCATTCACTTCCTTTGGAGTCGAGTCAAACACTGCAGCTAAGTTTTCACTGCCAGGCCTTTAGATTTCTTGTCCAAAGTTGCCACATGATTTTGTACTTTTGTCGGGGGGTAACAATCGCCTCAAACTTCCTTTTATCCTTCGAAACCTGCATCACCGTATCTTCTTCCATAGCGACCTCGGAGAGAGAAGCAGCATATGCTGCTCCCTTTGAGTCCATGTCCTCATTCAGCTCTGCCATGGGTTTACGAGGGTTCACTGGCTCTTTCAAACTGGTGGGGACAGTGTTTGTCTGTATCGGCTTTTGAAGGGGCGGATCTTCCTCATCTCTGTTCGGCTCGGTGGGTTCCTTGGGATTGTTCGCTGGAGACGAAGCACCAGCTTTTACAGTCCTTGGAGAGTTTGGCTTTTGTTTCTTTCTTGCGGGGGGTTGGTGAAGTAGCCATCTGCTGTAACCGGGTTGTTCCCCCAGGTTCATCAACTCATCTCGGCCACTGTAATCACCGCTAGAGTGGTTGAAGCGACCACACCAACAGCAAATGTCCAGGAGCCTCTCAAACTTGAAGTCGATCCAAACTTTCTCCTTCTTAATCATCACATAGGCTCCTCTCCGAAGCGGTTCATCAATCGGAATACGAACTCTCGTACGGGTATATGGGGAATCATACCCAAGAGAAATCAATGGATCAGTATCTAGGACTTCACCCATTACTCGAGCCGCTTTCTCTCCCGCCTCCGGTTTGAGCAAGTGAATGGGTAAGTTAGAGACCTGAACCCACACATCTACTGAGTCCATTCGAACATTGTTGATTTCGTCCCCAAAATGCCAATCCTTCCACAGTAGGACGAGCCCGTCGAATACCCACGGACCTCCCCCTACTATTCTTTGATTGATTTTGTCTTCTGGAAACTTGAAAAGGAAGAGACCCCTCTTGATCTCTATGATCTCAACCTTCTCCCCATTAGTCCATATACGCTTGAAGACCGCCTGCATAGCATAGTAGTTGACCGTACCACCCAAAAACTTCCCTATCATGGCTATGTTACATTCGGCCTCTGCCCTGTCGCAAAAGTCATCGTCAAACACAACAATGTCTTCTTCTTCCCAGAGTGTAAGCGATACATCAAACTCTTCTGCCAGTATGTTCGCCATAGCAGCGGTGGTAGGATCTTCCGGCGGCTATTAGGTTTAGGGTTTCCTGGTTTTTTACTCTAGAGAGAGAAAGCTCTCAAGAGACTTTTTTTCTATTTCCCCCTCCCCCTCCCCCCCCCCCCCATGGGGTTGGACATGAACCGTTTTTTTATACGATTTTCCCCTTCCCCCTCCCCCCATGGGGTTGGAGATGCCCTTAGATGATTGTCATGGTTGAGTAATCCAAGTAGGCCACATATGTCTTTTAAATGATAGATTTTAAGTGTCAATGTCAAGTTGAGGTTAAACCTCGGTACTTTCCTACTTTTCTATTATACATAGATATATAGATAGATTTCTCACCTAAGTGCATGTTTGGTAACCCGGATTTTAATCCGTTATGATTAAAATTGGTCACTTTAATATAATTCGTTTGTTATGATACAAAATTTTAAGCTGAAATTTTGAAGATTAAAAAAATCTCAGTACAATTGTAGAACCTCCAAAATTTATAAGGCTGCAAATCTCAGGAAAAATAATTATAAAAACTTTGAACATTAGCATGATGATAGTTCATTTATAAGTAATGTATTGAAGTAATTGTCTATATATCTCTATAAATTTTGTCAAATGGATCAAATTACTTATTTAAAATTTGAGCTCATACCAAACGGATTTGAATTGTCAGTTCTGCTGAATTTTTCACCCAGATTTTTTCCAACCGATTTTTTAGATATTATACCAAACAGGGCCTAAAAGTCTATTTCTTGTGTTGTCACCCACCTTATTAAAAGGTCCTAATCTTGTCTTATTATCACTAGAACAGCAGGAGATATGTTTTAACTCACATGGGGAACTCTTTTATTATAAGTAGGGCACATGCTACCCAATCAGAGAGACGGACATTTTTCGAGTTAGCCAAGCTGTTTTTGAAAATTTGCCTTGCATATTTGCACACACATTATATGACCAACTGTAACTAGAAGCGACCCTTTTTCTTCTTTTAGTTTTAGTTAACAAGTTCAAGAGGTTCTATTGTTTAGTACCACTACGGCTCTGTTATTTGTTTCGATTCTGACTTTTATCACTATTCACCGTGTCACTTTGACCCGATAATTTGAATAGTAAAATAATGTAATTTTTTGATAATCTTTTCATTGTGTTGTAGAGTAAAAGATTATTCATAATAAGGTGAAAAAAATTCAAAAAAAATCACATCATTTTGCTATCCAAATCACCCGGTCAAAATGACCCAGATATGTATCAACAAGTCGAATGAAAAAAAAAATAGCAAAGACGGAGTGATATCACCTACATAGGTAGCCCATTTAAAATTATTAATAAAAGGAGACAGTCTAGATACAGGACAGAAAGTAAGTAGTTGCAACGATTTTCTTTTTAGACACATCAGGAGGTCTAAGCTCGTTCATTAAATTGAAAATGTAGAATCTTTTATTTTTAAAAGGTTATTTACTTTTTATTATTTTTGGAATCTTTTATTGGTAACATAAAAATTTGATGGTTCACACTGGAGAAACTTGATGGTTATTTATTTTTTATCAATTAAAGTATGACGTGACGAGGAAGAACCCAAAATACCCCCTATTTGTATTTAAAATATTAAAATACCACCGTTCTAAGTAAAAATCCCAAAATGCCACCGTATTGAACCTCATGTTGGTTTTGAGATTTCTATACATTGTTACATTGTTTTCAACTCGAGATTTCTGTGTGTGCCGAGATAATAAAAAAAAACACACACACACACACACACAATAGCCTCTGGACGAAAACAAGATTTTTAAAAAAGCTAGTTTTCGAGTTTAGTTTTTTCTTTAAATCGACTAAATATAAATTAATGTTGACACATGATCTTTTTGAAATATAAATTAATGTTGACACATAATTAAAACAAAACAAACAGATCCGACAAAACAAATGAATTTAAATATCACTTGTACCCTTGGTCTCAAAATCTCTCCACAATAATAAATCAAAAAAATTAAAATATATATATATATATAAATCAAAAAAAAATTAAAAAGAAAAGATATATATATATATATATATATATAAAAGAACACAAAAACATTATAAAATGATCATAATTAATGACGATGAATGGGAGCAAACTAGATTGATTTTCATAAATTCTAACCTTCTTAGTTTCAAAGAGAACTTCTTCATACTGTGAAGCCATTTAAAAAATCGGCATCTGCAAGTTTTGAAATTTCAAATAAAATCTTTCCATTACCTTTTAGACAAAACTTCTTAAATTAGTTTTTTATTAACATTTGCTAAAATTATTTGTTGTAGTTATGCGTCAACATTAATTTATGTTTAATCAATCTTAAAGAAAAAATATTAAAAATAACTTTCGTAAAAACCACATTTTCTCTTCTGAAAAATCTCTTTTTCGTTTTCTCTTTGTTTTGTTTAGCCCAGCTTCCCAAGAAGTCTAGAGTTGAAAACAAGGTTGCAATGCTTCGAAACCTCATGATCAAAATGAGGTTTTAAAACGGTTTTATTTTGGAATTTTTTACCGAAACAATGGTATTTTGGTATTTTTGATACAGTATAGTGGTATTTTGGGTTCTTCCTCCTCCGTGGACTGTGGTACTGATTACTCCTATTTAAGGGCAAAGACTGCAAACCAAAACTCAAAGCAAACCAAAGTTTCCAAATACGTTATCATTTTGTCTCATTTTGTCCTGCTCTTGATAGGAGAAAATGGTGATATCAGTGAAGGGCACGTATACAGTTACGCCTGCAGAGGAGACTCCGAAGGAGTTGATGTATGTTTCTGACATTGACCTCATCAAACCTATCCATTCACCAACAATCCTCTTGTACCGACGACCTCGTTCAGATTTGCCGCTGAATCCGTTTGAAAACACAAAGCGCTCTCTTAGCAAAGTTCTTTCCATATTTTATCCACTCGCTGGCCGTCTCCAGTGGACATCTCCATCCAAGGAGCGCGTCCAGATCAACTGCAACGCCGCTGGCGCTCAGTTGATCGAGGCAGAATGTGACTCGGAAATCGATGATTTCGGAGACTTCTGCCCATCCGCCGCTCTCGCGGAGCTTCTTCCGCCTCTGGATTACAAGTCCGTTCCGATAGAGGAGCAACCGCTGTTGTTGGTCCAGTTCACCAAGTTCAGCTGCGGCGGAATCTGCCTCTCCATGCGCTTGTCGCATGTGGTCGTGGACGGCACCGCGGGGACCTATTTCACATCCGTTTGGTCGAGGATTGCTCTCGGAGAGGAGCCACAATGCGACTTGCCTTTTCTCGACAGAACGCTCTTGAAACCACCTCCTCCAGAAGATGAGCCGCCAAAGAGGAGGAGTTTCGACAAGTCGGAGATAAAAAAACACACCGCTCATCATCGGCCACACCAATGAGCAAGAAGAGAGGCAGAGAGAAACAACTCCGGCATTGTTGAAGCTAAGCAAAGGGCAGACAGACATGTTGAAGGACATGGCTAACATTACTAATGTTGTTCCATTCACCAGGTTCGAGGTTTTGTCCGCACACATGTGGAGATGTGCGTGCAAGGCCCGTGGGCATCAGAAAGAACAACAAACTGTTCTCCGTGTGGCCGTCAATTTCCGCAACCGTATCAACCCCAATCTGCCGGAGCGCTACTTCGGCAATGCAGCTTTGCCGGCGGCGATAGCAACCACTGCAGGCGAATTACTGGCGGAACCCTTGAGTGACACTTGCGGCAAGATACGAGATGCGGTGGCCAAGGTAAATGACGAGTTTGTCCAAGCTTGTCTAGATTACCTCAAAGACGAGAAAGATTTATCCGAGTTTAGATATTGGCATGAAGTCCAAGCTGGGCAACAAGGACCCTTCTTTGGAAATCCCAACATAAGCGTTACTAGCTGGCTTAATTTGCCGCTAACTGGTACTGATTTTGGTTGGGGGAAAGATATTCACATGGGACCGGCATCGCTCGGATACGATGGGAAATCGTTTTTGCTACCGAATCGCCGCGATGGAGATGGTTCGATCTTCGTTGCTCTGCGTTTGCGCGTCGATCACATGGATGCATTCAAGAATTTCTTCTATGGAGATATTCTCGGGGACAAAACAAATTCAAAATGATCAACTTCTTCAAATCATGAGTTTCAGTGTGGTCGTGAATAATTGATCCTGTTGTAAAGTGCCTAAGGTGTGGTGACAAAATGTATTATTTCTCTTCCTTCTTGTATTCATGTCGTGTCCTATGTGGAGTGTGTGTGTGATGTAATAAGAGGATCAAATTTGTATTCGTGGTGCATGTTATAAATGGTTTCGTAATGCGAAAGTTTGAATCCACTAATTACCGCATTCTCTGTACATCTATTCTATAAAACAGCACGGTTGTTTTTTCCAGCCTTTAGATTAAATCACTACAAAAAATAGGGGATCTAGCAGCGATTTAACTGCCCACGATTGTAAAAAGTGCCGGTATAGACTGCATATACCAGCAATTATCGACCCGCAGTTGTGATCACTGCTAAAAGCAGAACAATAGCCACATTTCATAACAACCGCCGGTAGAGAAAATAATTGTTCCACGGTTTGTTCTCAACCGCTGCAAGAAGTAAGGTCTATGCCAACGATTTCTCGAACTATTGGTAAAGATGGTAGTAATCGTGGGTAAAGCAACATAAACCCCCACAGTTTCATAGATCGCTATTAGTTTCATAAACTGTATTATGTCGTTATTCATGTTTAAATAGCACTAAACATCTGTTACAAATTGTCCAGAATTGGGAGTAAGTAAACAACCACTCGACGGAGCACTACCAAAAGAGCAAAGAAAAAAGAAACTACATGAAACATGTCTACTAGCTAGCTGCAACTTTCTCATTGCAATTGCCTGTTATTCTCATGAAGCGGGTGCAAATAAACCGAGCGAGTATAGTTTATCAAACCTAAAGAAACGATGTTGACACATTGGACAAATTTTCGAAATTACAACATAACGATTATGGTCTCTCGTTGACTACTAGAATTCAGATCAATACCACCGCTGAAACAGGGCTATATTTCATCGTTTAATAATGCAACTTTTCCAGTGGCAATGCTTTCTCCTTTACAGTATTAAGATGACTGAGCAAGGCAATTGCGGCATTACAGTAAGTCTTTACAGCGTCAGCTCTACTAATATTGTTTTCAAGTTCCAACATTGTTTTAACACCACTGGTGCTTTCAGTTCTAGACGTTCAATTGAATGATGGCATCAGTAGCATCTATTACTACTATGATCCAAATCACTATTACGGTTTCAAAATCTTGCGCTTATATTTGCAAGCACCCAATTACGCTCGTACTTCTTAAGAAAACTTACATACTTTTTCAAGTAAATCGATCAATTTCTAATTTTTAACCACAAAACCATTACGAGATAAACAAATTACAACTCTGTAGCTGATGTAACCCTTATATAAATAATTTCCCTAAATACCATTTGAAACTATCACCCGAAAAAAGTCGATAATACATGAGGTTCTACATTGACTATTGTAAGTGACTCCTTTGAAATGAGAAACCCGTGTGCAAGAACCACCTCTATTTCCTGACTGCAAGATGGAATGTGTTCCATCTTAAGCTATACCCTGATTAAATTCTTAGTGTTACACGAAAATTAAAAGTGAGGTAAATACTGAAAAAGAATGAAATGTGTGCGCTTTCGAAATGATGTCCGGACATAAAAGTTGGGAAACAAAAAAAACAAGTTACCACTGGGAAACAAAGGCAGTACATACATTTAAACGAGAGCGCCATGATACACCACCAGTATTTTCTTCAACTACAAGTAAAAGCAAGATTGACAAAGTAATGACAGAGAGCATAATGCCTAAACCTGGTGAGTAAAGGGTGCATACTGTCACCTCTCTCTTAAGGAGATAAGATGCAGATTCCAAGAGAATCTTTCATATCGTAGACTAGTGGCTACAAGAGGAGTGTGTGCTCTCTGTGAGAAGCAACAGGAATACCGAGTTCAAAACTCCATGAGGAGAGAAAAGCAGCTTCTATTTTCCAATTCAGAGAACTTAATAGAGAACAACGGTACTTGAAATTTTAAGGACATTGCTAGAGATGAACAGAGAATCGAACAGAGTTTGGATTGGAAAGTAACAAGCTACGTGTTGCTCCTTCAAACTGAGAAGCAGATAAACCATTATGGGAATACTCATCAACTCAGTTCTGGTAGAAAATATTACGGGCCATCAGTTTTCATGGGATGATAATAACAGGTATTGGGTCCATTTGTATGGTTCCTTCCTTGATTGTTTCATTGTCAGTTGTACCAAATAAAAGGAGAGAACAAATCAATGGAACATTTGTGAGGTAATATATATATATATACATATATATATATATTGCATCAGATTCGTAGTATAAAGAAACATGAAATCTAATAGCTTTATTATCTAAAGAATCATGCTCTGTAAAGAACATGAGTATGCTTCACTCGTATGCTTCAGTATCTATAATAGACAGTGGAACTTTCTTTTCGTTACTATATGAAAATCCTGAAGATGAAACCAACTGGGTTTGAGGCTTTGAGCCAACCCATCTCCCATGTCACATCCCCCTCCCGCCGACCCCGATTAATTAAGTATAAAACTTGTGTTAACCGGAGGAGGGCGCGACATCCCGGTGCGGCCGTGACTCGTCGAGAGGCTAAATAAGTTAATTTTAAAAACTCGTGGTAAAGTTTCCTAAAAATAACTTTGCGGAAGCGTAAATAGCAAATTCACTTGGGGTCGTCTTGATGAACAATTTGAATTGTAAGGAAAAGAGAGTTGAAACTTGAAAATAAATATCATTTAGTCCTCTCGACTCATAACGTAAGTAGAGCATAAACTTCGGGAAATGTTCTAAGTATCATACAAGGGCTCATACAACGTCGTGTATACATAATTACATAAATTTTATATTCTAACAAAAAGTTAAGAACATGTATTGTACAATTTCTCTAAGTCGCCTAACATATTTGCAACATTTAAGCACATAAACATCATCCGTCCCACAAGCCAACACATGAAGTTAACGTCAAGCTACTTCTTGCTTCTTACGTGTCCTTATAACCTGAAAAGAAAGTTAATTTTAAAGGGGTGAGCTCAACTAGCTCAGTGAGTTACATCTACGCCCCTCCGTAGGTTTGAAAACTAAAAGAGACTAACTTTCCCATGGAGCGACATGAACATAAATCATAGTCATACATACATACATACATATACTTGTGAAACTTGAAAGATCATGGCATTCATAAAATCTAACTTGTATCGTAAAGAAAGCTTAACGTAAAGCATAACTTGAGACTTGTGAAATCATATTGTTCCAAGTAGGAACCTTGCTTAATTCGTCTCACGTGGAGACCATAACGTACTTGAACATACTTGCTTATTCTCTTATCTTATGGCCCGTGTAACCTTCATGACTTAACATAACGTAGGGACATGTCCATCGCGACGGCCCGTGAGGAGACGCGTGCCGTTTTATATTGCCCCGGCAAAAGGGTCGTAGCCTGCCTATACCCGACAGGGGGTTTCATTACGGTAACCGTGGCCTTTCTGAAAGCGTGTTTTATCTTATGAAACGTTCATTTATTTTATTTATTAGCATCCATGGGGAACAAACATTTCATTTGAGTAGAAAAACATGCATACATACATAATAATAGGGACAACATAAACATACGTAAGCTGTTAAGAAACTTGAGGCTCGGTACAAACTTCGGGAGGTAGGGTAACTCACCTTGCGAGCGTAAGCAATTCATTTTATATTTCCTAGTCCGATTTCGAAAACTTTGAGCACATGAGCATCAACTCCAACGTCACATAGATGAAAAGGAACACTACAATTAACACATATAATCACTTAGCACCAATTCAATTCAAGCATAATGCATGCCTACATCGCTTAGATGCATATGGACTAACTTTTCCTATATTAACATACTTCATGGACCTTATATTCGTTCTTTCATGCAAATGAGATGTATAATGCAACACATAAGTGAAATATGACATGTATTGAACTAAGAAGTAACTTACACAAGCTAGCTCTAATAAATTTGATAAACTTCTAAATCATGCTCATAGACAAAGTGTAACTATCGCTAGTACAAAATTCATAGTTAATTCAAAATAATTATTCGGGACTTGAAATTTTTACGTTACATAGATAATGAGTTTTCCCATAACATACTGTAATATCAAAAAATTACAAATTTTTCTAAATATTTTTAAACATAATATTTCGGAACTGTTTGTGTACGAAAAAGAGGCTGGTAGCAGCCTTAGAAATAAATTCATAAAATATTCATATAAATTCCAAAAATTATAAAATTTTTACAGTAGGTAGCTAAAATGTAAGGGAAAAACATATCCAAATTAGGTGAGATTTGGAGAAGAATAAGTACATGAAATTCATGAAAAATCGCACTGATCTGGTGTTAGACAGCTTGTTAAAACAGAACATGTATTTGGCCGATTAAAAATTAAATATAACTCCAATGATTCTGAAATTTTTACTGTAGAAACTTCACATTTAAATACACATTCTGTAAAATTTTCATAATTTTATGAAATTATTAAATATTTTTCCCGATTTTGTGAAAATAGGCTCAAAATATGAGTTTTGTGATTTTCCATAGCTCAAAACTTGTTGCATATAAGAAATTTCCTACCAAGATGTGTAATTACACTAAAACAATGCCTAAATAACATAAACATCACAATCCATAACATTTTCTTACATGAATCTTGCAACAAACATATTTTTGATGACATGCATGTATAATCTAGAGAAAGATGTGAAAAATAAACCACAAAAAGATTAATTTTTTACCTCAAAGAGGGATGAATGAGGTTGTGCTTGTTCCTCCTAGCCTCCTAAGGTGGACATCTTATCATAACTTGGTGGAATTATGAAGAAAGTGAGGGTTGATCTCTCAATTGTTGATGATTTTGGAGAAAATTTAGGACTTGTGCTAGAAAAATGAGAGAAAACAAATTTCATATGAGAAGAAAGGGGAGAAAGATGGACGGATGGTTTGGAGGAGGATGAGAAAGTGGAGGAAGAAGTGGGAGGGAGAGAGACATGTGGTGCATAGGGGGTGTGACAAGTGTTGAGGGGGAGTGACAAGTGGAGGAGGTTGTTCATGCACATTTGGGAAATGATTTGGTGCAAAAATTGCACCTACTTCACCACTCTATGAGGTTCTAAGTTCGACACATATAGACATGTGGTTACGCTTGTGGCAAAACTACTACATAGTACTTGTACAATTTCAACATACTATCATACATACTAAACTAATTTTTTTTTATTCACATAACACTCCTCCAACTTATTTCTAGATTATGCCTAACACAGGAGAATTTAGCAATTAACACTTTAGCACCCAACAGTTAACTTTTTAATCAAACATAGTCATTTAATTTAATTAGGCACATAATTCACTTATCATATATCTCACAAGATCAAACTCAAATATTAAACAATGTCTTCAACTTTACTTATTTACACTAAAACACTATATATAAATTTTCATGGGATAATTATCAAACATATCATGAAATATTAACATATTATCACATATTATTAACGTTCTAATGTGAATTCGAAATGTGGGTTATTACATTCTCCTCACCTTATAAAGAGTTCGTCCTCGAACTCGATTATCGCAGTACTTACGAGGAGATAACATGCATGAAATCATAACTAACAGAATCAAATACTTACTACCCATCGAACAAAAATATTATTTGTGATATACGGTCATCAACTGCGTCAGGGCTTCCACGCTTATGAGAGGGAACAATACGTAGTGTCGTCACACTTTGTACCGCTCCAGCAGGCTCATAGTTGTGTAAGAAGTCCATGTTCCCCTTACACACTTACCAGAGGGAACAATACGCAGTGTCGTCACACTTTGTACCGCTCCAGCAAGCTCGTAATTGTGTTAGGAGTCCATTTCGTGTGCATAATGGGGAACAACTTATAACAACGCAATGTTATAGCTGCTCAACCAACTTACATATGCAACGACCTAACGCTTGATATTTGTACTTCGGATCGGACATTAACATACTTAAATATTTAGTTAACTAGAATAATTGACATACATGCTACATGAGACAACTTGTTTGTCAATAGATCCATGTCATGCATAACCATACTATGCTATACACATTGAAACACACTTCGAAGGTATCATGTTTGGCATATTAGAACATCTTATGGCATACAAGTCAATTATTTTACCTCTATTTTGCACATAAAATGTAATATTTCATGTAAAACATTTGAAAAGAGTTTATATAAGAATATACTTTAAAACATGTTATACTTTTTGAACACATAAGACCCACAACAATCATAATGTAAAACCGAGTAACACGACACAATTAATGTCGAAGGAAATATAATCATATATTACCCATATAAAGATACAAGAGAATAATTTTACATGATTATGCATTCTTGTCATTCATACTTAGATACATACAATTTATTACTTGCACATATGATATCTTTCACACATACGGAAAAAAAAATGGTCGAGTAACATACGAGGCACATAAACTCATAAAGATGTAGTTGTATCACTTAGACATGACATGGCTAAATAAGAAACAGACTAAATTATCTACGGACACATATAATCAGACCACATGCTTACTATTGTCATCTTGTCATGAAAATTTTATAAAATGTGATTCTCGTATCACCCTTAGTACGTGACCACATAACATGAACCTGTTTCTACACTTCCATATCTTACATGTCATACTCTTAAAGCATAAATCATAAAGTTTACAAGTCGTGTATTATTCTCATAATATGGTTAGACAAATACATAACACAATAAAACAATTATGCTATACTCATGATCTCTTATCATAAAAGTGCTTCTATTTTTATTCATATGGGTCATACACAACAATTAACCATGGTCTAAGTCAACGTGTCATTTTTCCTATCTCATGTATGACTAATGCAAGAAAGAATAAGATAGAGAGATCGATCACACACATGCATATCATTTACTCATAAAACATATCACCGAATGTCAAATTAACTACAACATGATCATGCTTAGCAAATTACAGTCAATTTACCAAAGTAAATACATAATTACATAATTGACTCATACACTAGGTCATATTATCATAAAACTTAACGTATCACCTTAACGTTCATAAATACTAGCATCACAAAGCCATAGCATGCAAGTACAGCAATATAGCTACTCGTACATACTTATATACATGAAATACATGATAAAGGGTTCCTACGGAATACTAGTCCTAGGTATCTATAACCTAGAGCTCTGATACCACAAATGTCACATAGATGAAAAGGAACACTACAATTAACACATATAATCACTTAGCACCAATTCAATTCAAGCATAATGCATGCCTACATCGCTTAGATGCATATGGACTAACTTTTCCTATATTAACATACTTCATGGACCTTATATTCGTTCTTTCATGCAAATGAGATGTATAATGCAACACATAAGTGAAATATGACATGTATTGAACTAAGAAGTAACTTACACAAGCTAGCTCTAATAAATTTGATAAACTTCTAAATCATGCTCATAGACAAAGTGTAACTATCGCTAGTACAAAATTCATAGTTAATTCAAAATAATTATTCGGGACTTGAAATTTTTACGTTACATAGATAATGAGTTTTCCCATAACATACTGTAATATCAAAAAATTACAAATTTTTCTAAATATTTTTAAACATAATATTTCGGAACTGTTTGTGTACGAAAAAGAGGCTGGTAGCAGCCTTAGAAATAAATTCATAAAATATTCATATAAATTCCAAAAATTATAAAATTTTTACAGTAGGTAGCTAAAATGTAAGGGAAAAACATATCCAAATTTGGTGAGATTTGGAGAAGAATAAGTACATGAAATTCATGAAAAATCGCACTGATCTGGTGTTGGACAGCTTGTTAAAACAGAACATGTATTTGGCCGATTAAAAATTAAATATAACTCCAATGATTCTGAAATTTTTACTGTAGAAACTTCACATACAAATACACATTCTGTAAAATTTTCATAATTTTATGAAATTATTAAATATTTTTCCCGATTTTGTGAAAATAGGCTCAAAATATGAGTTTTGTGATTTTCCATAGCTCAAAACTTGTTGCATATAAGAAATTTCCTACCAAGATGTGTAATTACACTAAAACAATGCCTAAATAACATAAAAATCACAATCCATAACATTTTCTTACATGAATCTTGCAACAAACATATTTTTGATGACATGCATGTATAATCTAGATGAAAGATGTGAAAAATAAACCACAAAAAGATTAATTTTTTACCTCAAAGAGGGATGAATGAGGTTGTGCTTGTTCCTCCTAGCCTCCTAAGGTGGACATCTTAGCATAACTTGGTGGAATTATGAAGAAAGTGAGGGTTGATCTCTCAATTGTTGATGATTTTGGAGAAAATTTAGGACTTGTGCTAGAAAAATGAGAGAAAATGTAATACCCCTGTATTTAGTGGGGTATTTTTGTGTGTATTATTGGGGTAATGGTTATTGTTTTTAAATCGGGGGTATGTAAGCGTAGTTTCATAAAACTAGATAGAAGGGGGTTAAAGTGTCTTTTAGTAAAATAGATGGAGAACCCACCTGTACCTCTCCCTCCTTCTCTCTCGGAGAAAACCCAGCAATGTCTACCACCTCCGCTCCCTCAACGCCTCTCCCCCGCTTCTCCCGCAACTCCCTCCACAACGCCGCACGAATCACCCACGATCTCCCTCAATTCTACATAAATCAAACCCCAACTCCCTCTCGTCAATTCTGAAACCCACTCTGTTTTGAGAAGCACCACAAACCCAGCTGCCCTGTTCTCCGATCACCCCCACCACTTCCGTCTCTGTTTCCGGCGAAAACCACCACCAACAGGTCGCCTCCCCTCCCTCTTCTTTCCGACGAATCAGCTGGGATCAACCAGGGTCATCATCGGCGCCATATTGCACAGACCCGGATTCCGACCCGGCTGAAACCCGGTTCCGACGGGAGTTCTGAACCAGCGCCGACCGAGCCACCGGCATCGTCTCCCCTTCTCCGTCGTCTCTCCTTGTCCGGCGACCACCCCAGTAGCAGCAACTGCAGCGGCGACCCTCCAATCGCCGCCGTCGTCCCCATCGCCGCCGCCGTCGTCTTTAATCGCTCTGTTTCTTCTTCAATTGGTAAACACCCAGGACCCATCTTGTAATTCTCATTTTGGTGCATTATTCTCTGTCTTCCTCCAGCTTTGTAGGTGTAGTCATGTATGTAAGTATGTGGGTATTGTGTTGGAGGCACTGTGGTGTGTAAGTTGGAGAAGAAGGTGAAATTGAAAGGTTGTAGTCGATTTGGGGGTGGTTGTTGTACTTTCTGAAATTGTTGGGAGGTTATGTTATTAACTCTAAACTATTTCTTTTAGTTATTATTCTTATATTAATAATTAGTGTTTGTTATTAATTCCAATTAATTAGTTTCCTTAAAAATGAAAATAAATATAAGTTGTATAGTATAATTTTATAAGAAGAATTTTAGTAAAAATAAATAGTTGTTGCTAAATAAAATTGTATTTTCTTAATATCTATATAACTTGATATTGTGTGTTATTTCAAGATTCTTATTTATAATATATATATATATATTGTTTACAATTAGATATCTACTCTTTTAATAAGTAAAGCTAACTTTTCTTTAATACTATTATCATCTTTCAAATATTATACTCTTTTCTAGATAACTTGTTGTAAATAGATTTTAAGAATATAACTAAATTGTTAAAGTTTATTTCTATTATTTTAGTTTATCATTATTATTAATATTATTATTATTATTTTATTTAATATCACAACTTTATAAATTAGTATGCTTTTCTAATATTGGAGTCGTGTAAACGGAATTGGAAACAGGTTGGGGGATTTGGATTGCATTTGCATATAGGGCATGGTATTTACTCTTGTCGTGCACATGAAATTGTATTAATATTAGGATTATGTGATAATTGTAGATTCCGAGTTCGTAGACGATCAGTTCTTTGACGGTCCGTGCTACGATTACTAGTTCCGTGCTTGCTTGTGTGTGTGGAGCTTTCTTCAATCCAAGTAAGTATATGCACAACATCTTTAAATTATCAAAATGTGTTATTTCGTGTGCGTTATCTGAAACTGTAAATTTGATTTCCTCTTTACAATACTTTGAGCCTCCCTAGTGATTTATCATGATCGGTTTTGAAAAGCATGTGGTTACTATTCAAATTGTGATCTTCTACTCTCGTGGAATATTGAACAATAAATGTACGATAATAGAATTGGGAACGGTGTACAGAGGATGCGTGTGAAGGCTACGGCCGGGGACACATGTGCGTTGATTCCCCTAGGGTTTATACCCTCTTATTTATTGTGAAAACTAGGAGTACTACCTATGCTAGTGTGGGTCACAACAGTATAGGGGTGTCGACACTTAAGGTCTCACTAGTTATTTTAGGGAGAATCGGGATGGACTGTGATATCCCGTAGAAGCACCCTACTTTATTATTATTCCATCGTGACCCCTCTGTCCACATCGAACCTGTTGGGGCTCGTGTTATGCCTCAACCAAATAAAAGAATAAAGTTGTGGTTATTGCTTATCTTCCTGATTATACTTTCGTGTTAGCCAAAAACTCCGTCTTTACGTGTTGTGGTATATCTTACTTAGTTTTTACTAATTAAAATTTTCCTGCGGTCGGCTTTGTCTATTGTAAAACCCGCAGGTTGGCATTGAGGTGGGGGAAACGCGCACATGTTGAAGCTTAGGTGTTTAGCAACAATAAAGTTTAGTTTCATTTCGTCACTTAGATGTTTCAGACGTTTAGTTTTTGTTTATTTTCCTTGTTTCCAAACTTTGTTGGAGGGTTTCTCCTTTTTATATATAAATAATGTATTTGGAATTTCGGTTGAATTATACTAGCTGTGAACCGTGGTCCTTCGGGCTGTTTCAGTTGGTATCAGAGCCGACGGTTCTAAGCTAGCGCGATTCTCCAAATTCCTCTAATAAAGCGAAATTAAACATTTTAAGAATTTTCAAAAGAAATTTAAAATCTACTTAGGACAACTAAAACTAACAATAAAATTAAGCAAGCCGGGGGTTTGGAGTAGAAAAGCTATTTTCCTTTGTTGTCTCCTATGAGTATTTGAGTTTTCTGTTGATTGGGACTTCATGTGTGGCATATGTGTATTATTTCATGTCTCGTCATGTGAATATTACTGTATTGGTTAATTGAAAATATGTGAAAATTACTGTTTAGTTCTTTAGATTGTTTAATTTGAATTTCCGTTGCGATATTGAGTGCATACGTGGATTAGAACCTTTCTGAGACTGTTTCTTCTCATTTCTCAGATGGCTGCCCAACCCGCACCTGCCCCACCAGCGCTACAGCTTGAGGATTCCCCGCTTCTCATGACATACTTAGGACCTCAGGAGGAAATGATCGATTATTTCATTCGTGTGCACGAACGCTGCAACGATTGGAGCTTCTCTGCGTTTGGAGATGATCGCTTTCGAAACCGATTAGTAGTGGGTCACTGTATCCTCAATGGACTTCCCAACGTGCAACCATGGCTGGCAATAAAGGACGACTTCGAAGAGTTGGTGCACGAGGGTGAAGATGGGAACTTGGTACCTAACGAGGGACTTTGGAAGCATAACGGCGTTTACATGTTTCGACTCCACGACCTATATGATAGGTTACAAGAAGCGGCCGATCGACTCATACATGAGGAGAATGAAGAACCGGAAGAGGAAGATCATGATGAGGAACCCGAGTCAGATCCGGAGGAACCGGTGGAACAGGAAGCGCAAGAGGAACAGATTCCCGAGGAGGAGGAAGTGCCCGATCAAGTTCTAGGGGAATATGGAGCAGGTAGACAGCCCATCCCTGCTTCTGATGACCTCACCGAGGCACACCGAACAGAGCATGTCATGTACCAGCCCGGTCAGGAAACCATTGCACAGTACTGTACCTATGTGATAGATATATGCGTTGCATGGGGGCACTTCGATGACCGGCATAGCCATCCGTTAACCATATGCTACTACATACTCCGAGGATTGCCTGATGTACACCCTTGGAGCAGCCTGAGGCATCAATACCGTGACCTACTCGTTTGGAACGTGTGGGGCGAGGCTGTACCTAACGAATCTAGGTACAAACATCGCGAGCAGGACGTCTACGAGATCGACCCACTTAAGATTCAAGGACGGCTAGAAGACTTAGATCAGGATGCGGGACATGATAACATGGATGTGGGCCAGGATGACATGGATGTGGGCCAGGATGACATGGATGAGGACCAGGAAGAAGAGCATGACCAGGAGGAAGAGCACGATGAGTTTATAGACGATGAAGAGGAAATAGGTGAAGACGAGATCGACCTTCCAGAGACTGGCTCTGAGTGCCTGACCGACGTTGAGGAGCCTTAACACACCTGACCATTCACCCTTAGTTGCATTTTCTATTCTTCATTGCATTTTTTTTCCAAGTGGGAACGATTAGGATTAGAATTTTGATTCAGTATGTCTTTTGTTGGATTGATTGGATTTCTTTGTGGATTATGTGGTATTTGAATCAGTAATGCATGGTTATCCTATATTTTTCTCTCATGTGTATGGTTGGAATAGAATTTTATTAAGTAAGGTTATATTTAAGAAGGTACAATGCAATATTATACCAGGAGACGTGCAAGAGAAGTAAGAACGATGAGTCAGGGAACCCAAGGAAACCAACCGGCTCCATTTCCAGAACAATATGACCCAATTCGGTTCCTGAACATGGAACAAGCGACCCTTGCCCTAACCCAACTCCTGCACAACCAACAGGCGGGGGGAGGTGACGTGATGAGTAAGCTTGCAGAACTCCGCCCTGACTTCTTTTATGGGACGGACGACCCGACCACCCTAGAGAATTGGATTCGCGACTTCCACAAAGCACTGATTTCGGTGCGTTGCCCCGAGGACCGACGCATAGAAGTGGCGGTCTATTACTTTAAGAAAGAAGCTGATAACTGGTGGACTTCCGTCTCAGCCGACTTACTCGCCCAGGAAGGCTTTGGATGGGAGCAGCTAAAGGAGGCTATGCGTGAACGTTTTTACCCCGACCATGTGAAGTCGAAGAAGTTTGAAGAGTTTTTGCACCTAAAGCAAGATGGAGCTACCTTAACTGCTTACTATGAGAAATTTATGGAACTCATGAGGTTCGGACGAGAAATTGTACCCACAGAAGTGCGTAGGATCCGCAAATTTGTCGAAGGTCTGGACTTCGAAGTCCGAAGGGCAATGGGACCCACAAAATTTAACTCACTCATGGAGGCTTATGGAGCGGCTCACGACATGCAGCGCATGCTGGATAGTAATACCGAAGCCAACAGGAAGAGGAAGACCGAGACACCAGCTGCAACCGGTTTTCAGAATCTCGGTACGGGAAACAACGCCGAAGATAAGAGGGTCCGTCCCAACCCAGCCCCCACCAACCAGTTTGGAAACCCAGGACAAGATGGACAAGGTCAAGTAAGAGTTTTCAACTGCATGAGGTGCGGCAGAAACCACCCAGGAGTGGATTGCCGAGGAAGGAAGGTTAATTGTCTCAACTGTGGCAGGCTGGGCCATCGCAGGTATGAGTGCCGATCTAGGCCCAACAACAACAACTATGGTGGAGGTTACGGAGACAACAGTGTGAACCGCCAAGGAGGAAATGGTGAGTACAACCGTGGAGGTAACTACTACAACGGTGGTAATCAATATGGCGAGAACCAGCAAAGCGATCAACAAGGTGGAGGTTACCGCAATGGCAACAATGGAGGATACAACCAGGGCAGGAACAACAACAACAACAGTGGAGGTGGCTACAACAGGGGAAACAATTGGCAAGGTGGGAATGGTCAAAACAACCGACCCCAAGGAGGCAATGCCGCATCAGCAACAACAGTAGCTGCTCTTACTGCACCAACAACTACAGCACCACCAAGCACAACCAATAGCGCCACGGGAACTATCAATGTCATGAACCCGACTCAAGCGGAACATGCCAATGCAGCAACTGGTACATCCCTAACCATCTCACCTCCGTATTACTTACCTGATTCAGAAGCATTGTTCCCCTTTATCTCGTCACCTTATGGCCTAGGAATACTTACTTCTATCTCTCATATCTATCTCGATCTCGACTTCTAGCGACTTGTGAAACCCTGTAACCTGGACTAGCTAACCTAGCTAAAAGACCACCTTAATACTTGGTTTAGTGACTTAGGAAACCCATATCGAGTGTAGCTTGAGTGACGGGGACGTCACTCTCTTTTAAGGGGAAGGTGATGAAACACCCCATTTGTTGTTCGCTTGTTGGTATGATCTTTTTGTTTTCTTGTGCACTAGAAATTTGCATCATTGTGTCGTGCATGTAGGTATAATGTTTTCGCTGGGAATTACTGTTTACGCTTCGAGGACGAAGCGTTGTTTTAAGGGGAAGGTGATGTAATACCCCTGTATTTAGTGGGGTATTTTTGTGTGTATTATTGGGGTAATGGTTATTGTTTTTAAATCGGGGGTATGTAAGCGTAGTTTCATAAAACTAGATAGAAGGGGGTTAAAGTGTCTTTTAGTAAAATAGATGGAGAACCCACCTGTACCTCTCCCTCCTTCTCTCTCGGAGAAAACCCAGCAATGTCTACCACCTCCGCTCCCTCAACGCCTCTCCCCCGCTTCTCCCGCAACTCCCTCCACAACGCCGCACGAATCACCCACGATCTCCCTCAATTCTACATAAATCAAACCCCAACTCCCTCTCGTCAATTCTGAAACCCACTCTGTTTTGAGAAGCACCACAAACCCAGCTGCCCTGTTCTCCGATCACCCCCACCACTTCCGTCTCTGTTTCCGGCGAAAACCACCACCAACAGGTCGCCTCCCCTCCCTCTTCTTTCCGACGAATCAGCTGGGATCAACCAGGGTCATCATCGGCGCCATATTGCACAGACCCGGATTCCGACCCGGCTGAAACCCGGTTCCGACGGGAGTGCTGAACCAGCGCCGACCGAGCCACCGGCATCGTCTCCCCTTCTCCGTCGTCTCTCCTTGTCCGGCGACCACCCCAGTAGCAGCAACTGCAGCGGCGACCCTCCAATCGCCGCCGTCGTCCCCATCGCCGCCGCCGTCGTCTTTAATCGCTCTGTTTCTTCTTCAATTGGTAAACACCCAGGACCCATCTTGTAATTCTCATTTTGGTGCATTATTCTCTGTCTTCCTCCAGCTTTGTAGGTGTAGTCATGTATGTAAGTATGTGGGTATTGTGTTGGAGGCACTGTGGTGTGTAAGTTGGAGAAGAAGGTGAAATTGAAAGGTTGTAGTCGATTTGGGGGTGGTTGTTGTACTTTCTGAAATTGTTGGGAGGTTATGTTATTAACTCTAAACTATTTCTTTTAGTTATTATTCTTATATTAATAATTAGTGTTTGTTATTAATTCCAATTAATTAGTTTCCTTAAAAATGAAAATAAATATAAGTTGTATAGTATAATTTTATAAGAAGAATTTTAGTAAAAATAAATAGTTGTTGCTAAATAAAATTGTATTTTCTTAATATCTATATAACTTGATATTGTGTGTTATTTCAAGATTCTTATTTATAATATATATATATATATATATTGTTTACAATTAGATATCTACTCTTTTAATAAGTAAAGCTAACTTTTCTTTAATACTATTATCATCTTTCAAATATTATACTCTTTTCTAGATAACTTGTTGTAAATAGATTTTAAGAATATAACTAAATTGTTAAAGTTTATTTCTATTATTTTAGTTTATCATTATTATTAATATTATTATTATTATTTTATTTAATATCACAACTTTATAAATTAGTATGCTTTTCTAATATTGGAGTCGTGTAAACGGAATTGGAAACAGGTTGGGGGATTTGGATTGCATTTGCATATAGGGCATGGTATTTACTCTTGTCGTGCACATGAAATTGTATTAATATTAGGATTATGTGATAATTGTAGATTCCGAGTTCGTAGACGATCAGTTCTTTGACGGTCCGTGCTACGATTACTAGTTCCGTGCTTGCTTGTGTGTGTGGAGCTTTCTTCAATCCAAGTAAGTATATGCACAACATCTTTAAATTATCAAAATGTGTTATTTCGTGTGCGTTATCTGAAACTGTAAATTTGATTTCCTCTTTACAATACTTTGAGCCTCCCTAGTGATTTATCATGATCGGTTTTGAAAAGCATGTGGTTACTATTCAAATTGTGATCTTCTACTCTCGTGGAATATTGAACAATAAATGTACGATAATAGAATTGGGAACGGTGTACAGAGGATGCGTGTGAAGGCTACGGCCGGGGACACATGTGCGTTGATTCCCCTAGGGTTTATACCCTCTTATTTATTGTGAAAACTAGGAGTACTACCTATGCTAGTGTGGGTCACAACAGTATAGGGGTGTCGACACTTAAGGTCTCACTAGTTATTTTAGGGAGAATCGGGATGGACTGTGATATCCCGTAGAAGCACCCTACTTTATTATTATTCCATCGTGACCCCTCTGTCCACATCGAACCTGTTGGGGCTCGTGTTATGCCTCAACCAAATAAAAGAATAAAGTTGTGGTTATTGCTTATCTTCCTGATTATACTTTCGTGTTAGCCAAAAACTCCGTCTTTACGTGTTGTGGTATATCTTACTTAGTTTTTACTAATTAAAATTTTCCTGCGGTCGGCTTTGTCTATTGTAAAACCCGCATGTTGGCATTGAGGTGGGGGAAACGCGCACATGTTGAAGCTTAGGTGTTTAGCAACAATAAAGTTTAGTTTCATTTCGTCACTTAGATGTTTCAGACGTTTAGTTTTTGTTTATTTTCCTTGTTTCCAAACTTTGTTGGAGGGTTTCTCCTTTTTATATATAAATAATGTATTTGGAATTTCGGTTGAATTATACTAGCTGTGAACCGTGGTCCTTCGGGCTGTTTCAGAAAACAAATTTCATAAGAGAAGAAATGGGAGAAAGATGGACGGATGGTTTGGAGGAGGATGAGAAAGTGGAGGAAGAAGTGGGAGGGAGAGAGACATGTGGTGCATAGGGGGTGTAACAAGTGTTGAGGGGGAGTGACAAGTGGAGGAGGTTGTTCATGCACATTTGGGAAATGATTTGGTGCAAAAATTGCACCTACTTCACCACTCTATGAGGTTCTAAGTTCGACACATATAGACATGTGGTTACGCGTGTGGCAAAACTACTACATAGTACTTGTACAATTTCAACATACTATCATACATACTAAACTAATTTTTATTTATTCACATAACACTCCTCCAACTTATTTCTAGATTATGCCTAACACAGAAGAACTTAGCAATTAACAATTTAGCACCCAACAGTTAACTTTTTAATCAAACATAGTCATTTAATTTAATTAGGCACATAATTCACTTATCATATATCTCACAAGATCAAACTCAAATATTAAACAATGTCTTCAACTTTACTTATTTACACTAAAACACTATATATAAATTTTCATGGGATAATTATCAAACATATCATGAAATATTAACATATTATCACATATTATTAACGTTCTAATGTGAATTCGAAATGTGGGTTATTACATCCCATGTATTACTTGGGTATAGCATTCCAGAATCCTTATCACAACAGAGTATTATTAAATTCTGTTAAGATATAAGGCCCTACAATTACTTTTTAACTTTCAGGATCAACTGTAATTTCTCGAGCATCAGATGGAGGTTGGTTTTAGGCGAAAAGGTAATGGCAGCACCCGACCTTTATCCTATTCTTAAAGTTGTATGTATGGTTGGGCTAGAGTGTGATAAAAGTCTGATGGAGAGACAAGCATGTCCTGTAAAATGTGAACCGTCAAGCTATAAACACACTGTGGAAGACCAAAGAGGGGAAAAAAAGGTATCCATGCAATGTTAGGAAAAAAACTACGATAAAACTTGGGAAACGATCAATAAATTTGGATTGGGAATCATGGGAAATGATGGTTCTGGAGAACAAAAAATAAGGAAAAATGGGAACACAATTTGGTGCTCCATCATCAAACACACGTCTTTCATATACAATAATAACAAAGCATTCACGCAGCAAAAGCATCAAAACATAGTAATCCAGCTTCCAAGCATCAACAATTTCTAACCAAGAAATCAATTATGATATAGACAAAATGCATCTATGTAGCATCAAAATTAACACACATAGAAAATTGTATACCTGTGTTCCAAATCAATACTTTAGAGCTTAAGAACCATCCAAAATGACATCACATCCCAGAACCTACTACAAGTAATACGCAAGTTTCGAGAATAGCGATATAATGGAGAACTGGTTATGAATTAAAAATAACCGGTACTACCTCAGTAGCATGGAATTAGGTTCTTCTGGCCAAACTTTCACCTTACAGATCATCGTCATCAGACTCATCCGCATTCCCTTGTTCATGAGGTGTATTATCCGTAACATGCATTTCATCAACAATGGCTCCCTCAACATCATTCCTGCTCCAACCAACTTTTTACAGCTCATTTTCAAGTATATGCTGCAACTCCAAATTGAATGGCTCATTATCGCAGTAAGGGTCACCGGACTCTTCACCAGCACCATTACCACCCATGTCAAATACATCTCTAGGTTTTGTTTTCACGAGTACTAACCAATTTTTGTGTCTCTCATCCTCTACATAGTAAACTTGTCTAGCTTGAATATCTAATACAAAAGGTTCGTCAATTATGCGTGCTCCAGTATGCATCAATCTTGAAAAGTTGACCAAGGTGAATCCAAACCCATCTACTCGTCTACCCTTATTTAAATTGATATCAGCCCAGTCACACTTGAAAATAACGTGTTTGAACTGGTCAAATTAATTCAACTCAATTATATCTCGCAAAATCCCATAGTAAGTAATGTCACCTTTCGTGTCCACAAAACTCCACTGTTTTGAGTTTTTTTATTATCCTCGTAATCTTTGGTGCGGAACAGAATACCATTGATAGAATATCTCTTAAAACTTCTACATGACGTGTTTGGACCACGAGCTAACCTTTTGATTCTATCGGTAAAATGTTCACCAGATTGCGTAACCTGCAGTGAAGTACTCACATATTCTTTGTCTTTGTTAATAAATTCACATTGGGTCCCTCCTCCTACAGGTTTGGTCAAGGTAAATGTTGATGCTAGCTGAGTGGAAGGACAAAATGTGGCTGTTGTTGGAGGCCTCGCTAGAAACCATCTTGGTGCCTGGATCCTTGGGTTCAAAGGAAGTGTGAATGTTGTGTCCAGTTTCAGGCTGAGCTGCAAGGGCTCATCACTGGTATGAACCTGATCATTAGCAAGTATGAGTTAACAAATACCAGGAGTCTGATATGCTGAGGTGGTCATGTTCATCTTGGAAGGAGATATCTCTCACCACCCTGTCAGAGAAGAGATTGCCACCATCAGTGGTGCATGTTATAAATGATTTTGTAATGCGAAGGTTTGAATCCAGTAATTACCCGCATTATCAGTACAATATAAGTATAAGAGAGGAAATTTCAAAAATGTTCTCTCTCTCTCTCTCTAGATTATGGAGGAAAGCATGTTTGAAGACCGATACCAACCACAGCAATCCATCGGATTCTTCCTCTTTGTTAGTTGCTCCAAGAGCACCACGTCAGCATGACACATGGTGTTTTACACTATTCATTAACTGACACATATGTCTACTAAGGTTAACCACTATCCATATATGTTATAGTATAAAAATCAGAATTCTATTTGGTTATTTTCTCTCTACCACTCACCCCACTTTCATTATAAATGTCAAAACTTGAGTGGTGTAGATCACCACGTGTGATTCATTTTGTGAGCACCTAAGAATTGATGAACAGTATGAGGTGAAGTTTTAAAATCGGACCAGTGATTCAACTGATCAGGCACTAGTTTGAGGTTTAACTGATCGGTGGTTGAAAGGAAGAATTTTTCGAATCCTTCGTATATAATATTAATTTTTATAAAAATATATGATTAATTTTTAAAAATAGCCTGAATTCCCAAGTGTGACCAATATTATCAAATTTCATAGTAATTGCATCATCAAAATTATGATAACATATTGTTTTAATGATGTTAAAATTAATATATGGTCGAGAAAACACAATTGTATATGTGAGTAGTTTAAACTAAAAAAATTAATAATACATATTAGGGTAAAAGACAAAAATCACCCTCCTGTTTTGGAATATATACAAAAACCAACCCGGTCAGTAGACGGTGACTAACGGCAACTAACGGACACCCTAAATACCCATTTTGCCCTCAAATGAAAAAAAATATCCTACTATATAAGTATTTTCTTCTCCTTATCTCTTCATTCTCTTCTCTTCTCCCACTTCCTCTATCTCTCTCTCTGTTGTCTCCCTCTCTCACTCTCATGACAGTGGAAGGATGGTGGACGAGGTGCAGGAAGAGCACGGCGGCGGTGTTGCTTCGTTCTTCTCCAGAATTGGACCGCTTCACATCTTCTCTTATCTGCTCTTCCTCCGTCCCTCTTGTGACGACCCAAAACCCAGGGTGTTATTTAAGGAAATAATAAACAAAAAACGGCACGACGATCCAACCGGCACCACCTCCGGATCACCACCGCGGGTACCAAAACAAAGACTCGTCTGCCAAACAGGTACCGTCTGAGCCACCAGCTCAGGTACCATGACAACATCATATTTCAATACACAGTTATTCATTTACTTCATAAGACGATACAGTGGTACGTGATTCACGATTGAAAATAGTAATTTTATAAAAGAATGTGTTTACAAATAATCTGATACAATAAACCAAATAACAAGATTTAATCTAATCTAATAAAGTTATCACTTCAATTCTACTGTTTGATCCATCCGTCGTAACCTGCAAACACTGTTAGGGGGTGAGCTCGCGCCCAGTAGGTCGTTCACCGCAACAGTAGGGTGAAATGCAATAAACAATATCATTATAGCAGGTTACACGTAATATCACATATCACGTAATAATCACATAGCACCGAATAGCATGCGAATCGATAATAACAAGAATATACGAATCGACATATATATATAACACCAAGCATGCTCATAAACCGTAAGCGATAATAATATTGTAAAGTGCATAACCCCCTACCACAACAATAGCACCTGATAACGACTTTGAGATAATATCAGCAGCTCCAAGAATAGAATAAGCCCAACATCTCTCTCTCACTTATCAATAACTAACTCGAGTCTGGAATCAGAAATAACTAAAGCACATGTCCCAATTTATAGAAGTGATCGACCAATCAGGTACCGATGTGTCATAGGGACACGTGGCATCCATGTAGGGTTCAGAGGCCAGAGTCGCAACACATGTCGCATAGGTGTCACGCATGCAGAGTAGGAGGCTATGGCGGTGACACACGGGAGGGTTATGTGTCAGAAGCATCTGACTTGCAGTAGGACACGTGTCGCGCATGTGACGAAAGCTGCCACACGACGACACACAGCAGGGGCATGTGTCAAGCATCTAGGACATGTGCTAAGGCAGTGACACATGTCACCCTACATGTCATTCATGCAGGAACACATATACAAGCTAACATACTACATGTCATTATGTACTAATCATGATTAACTAAGCTAAGTAACACTTAAACGAATGATTAGAACTAATTATTCCCTAAATATTTTTATCCTTAATCTAGCGATTAAAGAAGGTATTAATAATTCTGGTGTATTTCTGGACGAGCTTAACTATTATAGTTTCACAATTATGAGTTCATCTATCAGGATACTAAATAACATAAAATTCACTTAAGTAATATAAGGTTCAGAAATACAACCACTACACTGCATACAATAGCAATTAAGCATGCTAACAGGTTATGTCAAAAACACATATTTACAGTAAATTTAAGTATTTCATGCTTTCCAAAACCAGGGATATTACACCTCTCTTCTCCCACGAGGAATCGCTCCCTGTCAGTCCCGGCGTCCAGAGGCATGCGTCTGCTATAGTCGATGGTCGGTATGGTCCCCGATTGGTGCCTCCAGCGTGTCGGTTGTAGATCGAAGTGAAATCATCGGCTCTGGCGAGTACCAGACAATTAGGGAAAACACCCTCAAAGAACATCATGTCATCTTTCTCGGCGGGAGCCTCATTCAGTAAAAAACTTAGGATCTGAACCACTCCATTAATTCGTCCCTCTAAATTTTGAGTCTTGAACCAGCTGAGTGATTCGTCTTCATACTCTACCCTTTTTCCACTTCAAAAGGGGAAAAATGCAATTAAGTATGAATCGAGCAAGGGCTCGAGCAATTTAGGGTTTTCGGAAATGAGGAGCTGGGTTCGGTTCGGTGGTTGGAAAATTGAGGAACTAGGTTTGCCTCCGGCGACTACTCTGCCCCCCCCCCCCCCCTTCTTCTTCTATCTCTCCGTCCCTCTTTCTCTCATCTGGTAGGAAAATTTCCATATCCAGTGGTGATGGGTCTCTCTTGAAATCTGTGATGGGCGAAGTCTGGGTTTAAGATCTGGTTTAAGGCCTATTGTGGTGTAGGAGATTGGTTCGATGGTTGGACAATTGAGGAACTGGTTTGGTTTGCAGGAGATTAATGGTGGTAGTGGTGTATTGGTTTGTTGAGAGAATTGGGAGATGTTGTGTTGGGTTGTATGGAATTGGTTGTAATGGTGGTGGTTGTTTAGGTTGGTTTTGGGTTTGAAGGTAAGTTGGAACAAGAGTTTAGGTTGGTGTGTGATGGTGACAGGTAGTTATGCAGGTGGTGGTAGTGTGTAATGAGGGCAGGTTGTGAGTGCAGGTGGTGGTGGCCAACAACACCAAAAAGTTAACAAAATAAATACAAAAATACAATCAAGGGAAAAATGGTCATAAAAAGGTCATATTGCAACCCCCCTATCAACTGACATTACAGAAGGGTGGTATTTTTCCAACGTCTGTCACTGACAGGAGGCTTTTTGTCTCTGACAGAGATGATTTTTGTATATCCCCGAACAACATGGTTGTTTTTGTATATAACTCGATCTAACGAGGGTGGTTTTTTTCTTTTACCCTACATATTATAACACGGACTTATGCTTTGAAAGATTAATGAAGGAATAATCTGCTAGGCATAGGGTAAATCAAAGCATTATAATTACAGTGGAAGCTTTAAGCGTTCACCTCTTGCGTCGTAATCGTCCGTAGACGAATACCCCAATCTTGTTGTGCTTGTATTCACATTCCTAGTATCCCAGCAAACAGTGCGAGCCTCTAGGGCGAACACGTTGTTTCACGGCACGATCAGCTTTTGGATGAATGTTTGAGAGAGAACTAGGGTTCCTACGTATGTGTATTCTATCAAACTTCTCACACTTGTGATTTATTGTGAAGTTGTCTCTATTTAAAGTCAAACTTCTAGCTAACTGCAAAACGTACCTCCTTGGGGTTTGAGTTAATAACAAAGTAGCCCATGGACGCTATACGTAATTTTTTAACATCTCTCACTCGACATGTGGGGCTGCACATAGCTCTACTAGTCTCTTACTCTCCAACCAAATCATCTACAAAGTATTGTGCGGCCATGTCGAGTGACTTCTGACATTACCTTCATTTCGGGAGATCCATACACAAAACTCATCTTGAGCCAGCCCAGGAAGGCTCAACCTCTATAAAAAAGAAGAGTAATGCACAGTCTAGCTCTCGTATGCCCCAGATTCGCTCACGTGCAATCTCATAGACCACGAGCATGTCTAGTCCCATAGACGACCATCAAATGTGTCTATCATAATATTATTATATTCATATCATGCGTGACCCCGTATGGGTCTCATAGGTGGCATCAATGAATAAAACATAGGACGATACACCGAATATCTTTCCCTCATCAATGTATCGCTTAGATTCGGATTGACTGCTTTCCCAGAGATTTTCGAAAGACCGAATCATCCATGACCATAAGGTGTCATGCAAAAGTAGCACCACAAACCCGTCACTTTACAACAAAGATAAGAGTGGAAAGGGTATACAGTGTCAATCATGCTCGGATGATTGACGAGGTTCACACGGTGGGTGGTCGTGGAATGACTCTACTCAGCACCTCATTTCGCTCTTTAGCATGTGTTAAAGGGATATAAGTCATATTGTTTAACCAATTTATTTTAACTAGAAACATTAATAAAGCACGAGCATTCAATCCCTTTCAACTTCATTCCAGTGGTGGGGGAAAATTCACGAGCCAGCAACAGGACCGATGTAAACAAATAAACAGTGATACTCTATTAAAATAAAGATATGTTATAATGGTTATAAACACGTAGAAGCATCAAATCGCTTCGAGCTGAATCCGCTACCTTTTATTGACATAATTCTATTAGAGAAATATTCATAATTGTTCCACTGGGATTCCAAGTCTGGTTCATAACCAAGACATCGAAGCATAACCAATAATCATATCTAAAGTGATTCACGTAACTCGACCCTTCACCAACTTTATAATACCAACATCGGATTTATAAAATGGAAAGAATTCTCCATCAGTGTTTCAATCGATTAACTGAAGAAATTTCTGATATGGTCAACACAAAATAATTGCAAGGTAGGAAACATGCTTCTCGATTTATCAAAATGTAAGTCTACCATATTTAGGATATAGCACACATTGCTAACACATTTTAATAATAAGGATAGCACGTATGCACTTACCGAAAATTTGAGGAGAAACGACAAAAATAAAGATATATGTGTCATGGTACTCCAACTGAACGTACTCGTCACATATGATGGCGTCGTAATGGAGGAAAAGAAAAGTTTGTAGCACTTGAAGATGCTTGAAATTCTTGAAGAACGGAGTTGAGAACTTTAAGAACTTTGAAGGAGGTGTTCTTGAGTGATGACTGAGAGAGCGAAAGAAGGAAAATGAGAGAGGGACGGAGAGATATTGTGGTAGTGTGGTGGAGTGAGGGGAAGTGATTTCCAAGTAAATAAAATAAATTTCAAATTGTATTACTTGAAGTCTTCAAAACTTTTTAAAATTATAAAATGAACGCCAAAAAATATGGGGTATTTCAAGACGGTACAACGCTGGGAACCAGCAACAAAGTGGCAGACTCTCTTGCCAATGGGCTCTGGTAAAAGATATCATGACACATTTTGGGTGGGTCAGGAGCCATTGTGGGCTTGGAAAATCTTAAACGAAGACAAGTTAGGCTTGCAAGCCCAGTCCTAATATAAATAACGTTTTTCCTCATAAGGAAAAAGAGAAATGCCAAAAACACATTCTCAGGTTTGGCACTAATAAATCAGGCTCGACACTTTATAATTTACTTTTTTGAGTTATTGAAAAAAAGACCGTTCGGTTTTCAACCCGTTTGTGCGGTCGTAAACATCATACGTGACCCCGTATGGCCCGTATGGGTCTCACGGGTGGCGTCAATGAATAAAACATTGCATGATGCACCGAATATCTTCCCCTCATCAATGTATCTCTTAGATTCGGATTGACTTCTTTCTCAGCAATGTCCGAAAGGCCTAACCATCCACGACCATAAGGTGTCATGCCAAAGTAGCACTACAAACCCGTCACTTTACAACACATATAAGAGTGGTAAGGGTATATAGTGTCAATCATGCTTGGATGATTGACGAGGCTCACACGGTGAGTGGTCCTGGGACGACTCTACTCAGCACCTCATTTCGCTCTTTAGCATGTGTTAAATGGATATACGTCAGTGTTTGAACCAATTTCTTTTAACTAGAAACATTAATAAACCACGAGCATTCAATCCCTTTCAACTTCATTCCAAGGGAGGGGGGGTGGTGGAATTCGCCAGTAACAGGACCGATGTAAAAAAATAAATCATGATACTCTATTAAAATAAAATATGTTATAATGGTTAGAAACCCATAGAAGCATCAAATCCCTTCCAGCTGAAGCCGCATGACATAGCCCTTTTCATTTACATAATTCTATTAGAGAAATATGCATAACTATTCTACTGGGATTCCACGTCTAATTCACAACCAAGACATCAAAGCATAACCAATAATCATATCTAAAATGATTCACGTAAATTAACCCTTCACCGACTCATAATACCAACATCGGATTTATAAAATGGAAAGAATCCATAAGTGATTTCAATCGATTAAACGAAGAAAAAAAATAGTATAAATTTCTCATATGATCAACACAAAGTAATTGCAAGATAGGAAACATGTTTTTCGATTTATCAAAATATAAGTCTACCATATTTAGGAAATAGCACACATCGCTAAAACATTTTAATAACCAGGATAGCACGTATGCACTTACGAAAAGTTAAGGGGAAACGACAAAAATTAAGAAATATGTGTCATGGTACTCCAATTGAATGTACTTGTCACATACGAAGGCGTCGTAATGGAAGAAAAGAAAATTTTGGCACTTGAAGATGCTTGAAATTCTTGAAGAATGGAGTTGAGAACTTCAAGAACTTCGAAGGAGGTGTTCGGACAGAGAGAGCTATTGTGGTGGTGTGGTGGAGTGAGGGGAAGTGATTTCCAAGTAAATAAAATAAATTTCAAATTGTATTACTTGAAGTCCTCAAAAATTTTAAAACTATAAAATGAACCGCAAAAAATATGGGGTATTTCAAACCGGTACAACGCGTGGACCAGTAACAAAGTGGCACTCTTTTGCCAATGGGCTCTGGTAAAAAATAACATGACACATTTTGGGTGGGTCAGGAGCTATTGTGGGCTTCGAAAATCTTAAACGAAGACAAGTTGGGCTTGAAGCCCAGTCCTAATATAAATAACGGTTTTCGTCGTAAGGAAAAGAGAAATGCCAAAAACATATTCTCAGGTTTGGCACTAATAACTCAGGTTCGACACTTATAATTTACTTTTGGGTAAAAGACATTTTCCACCCTCCATTTATGGACAAAAGACATTTTGCCCCCTGATTTATGGAAAAAGACATTTTGCACCCTTGTCAGAGTTAAAAACTAACGGTGGACTAACGGAGAGATCAAAAGACAAAAATACCCTTGAAATTTGAGAAATTACCCCACAATAAATTCCCACCCTTTCATTCTCCAACACATATTCTAACCCTACCTTATCTTCCTGACTTTCTCCCTCTCTCTCTATCTATCTTCCTCACCACAATCGCCTCCCTCATCTCTTCTCTTCCTCACCACTGGAACGACCCACCACCAGGAAAGCAGTTGACACAAGCCGCCGTCACTTCCTTCCCCTTCGGCGGCGAGTCTAATGGTGAGTACCGAGTCGAATCGGCTTCCAAAGATCACATTTTCGTTCGAATCGAGGTGGGCTATGACGCAGACCTGAGAGACACAGCCTTGAACCTTGTTCTTCCGGGTCTTCAAATCCTCTCCGAGCGAAGAGACCATCGGTGTTTCGAAACAGACTGTGGTCGCCGCCGAGAATGAGGTCGCCGTCGAGAGAAGAGGTGACGACCTTCTTCCTCAAGATCTGGGTTGGAGCTTATCTCTCTGTCCATCATCATCAGATCTGGCAGATCCGGGGAGTTCAGGTAGTTGGTGTTTGTTTCGGCGGCGGCAGTGGTGGTTGCTCCTCTTTTCCTCCTCTCTTCTTCTTCTTCTACTCCCTCGAATCTGAAACAGAGATGACTTGGATCAGGAATGAAATTTGGAAGCTCATCTTTCATCAACTACTTGACTCAGAATAATTCTTTTGTTTAACAAGTTCTGCGGGTAAATAACAGAGCACTTAATGAGATGTTCCAGTGCTAACATTGTTAAAACACGATTGTTAGCTGCTGTGGGGCGCTTTCTTACATTGTTTGGCACACTATCTTAAAGTGAAGGCGAAGTGAATTGGTCATTCAAACAAAGTGAACTCGATGAAGGGTGATGATAATAACATAGCATTCGAGTTTAGTCATTTGGTGACAGAGTTGTTCACTGTGGAGAGTTTGTTCAAATCACACCCAGATGGTTGTTTGATCATCGTATCAAATTTGAGGAACCCAGATTCTAGATCCATTTCTGGAAAATGAGTTTTGCGTAATCGCGATTTCGCCTGATTTGGAGCGGTTTACATACACACTGATGTTATAATCTTGAAGAGTTTTGCACATTTGAAGAACACGATAAGAATGATAAATCTTGAAACAGGACAGTGGAGCAGATTGAACAATGCAAGGGATGGTTAGTCGGTTCCATTGATTATTAGCTTTGTTTAGCTTTGTAATGAACATGTAAACAGAGATGAACAAAGGCAAGAATGAACATGTATGAAACAGAGATGAACAAAGGCCAGATTGCTTATTTCTAGCTCTGTGATTTGTGAGTTTGTTTTTGGTTAGTCGGTTCAATTGATTACTGGGTTTCATAATTGTTGACATTTAGGTTTTTGTTTCTTCGCGATTTCTAAGGATTTGTTTGAATAGTTTTGCTTACTCTCGTGTGATTCATCTTAGAATCTAGGTTTTGGTTTGATTGTTACAACCTTGATTTTGTTGGTGGTGTTGGTGATGGGGATTTAATGGGTGGTGTTCAAGAACATGATGAACACAATAACTAACAAAAAAAGGTGGTGTTTGTCCAAAATTAGTAAGGGTATAAGGGTCACAAAACGTCAGTTTGCGCCCCTCCACTAACAGATTGTAACAGAAGGGTGGTATCTATCCACCATCAATCCGTTAGTAAGGGTGCAAAATGTCTTTTTCCATAAATCAGGGGGCAAAATGTCTTTTGTCCATAGATGGAGGGTGGAAAATGTCTTTTACCCTTTACTTTTTTGGAGTTATTGAAAAAAAAAAAAAGGCCTTCCGGTTTTCAACCCGTCAGTTCGGTCCTAAACCGGACAATTTTGACCGGGTCTCTGCTTGTTCAATCCAGCGACTAAAGCGGGCCTTACAATTACCGGTTCACTAGTTCTCTTGGTAGAAATCGATCACGACCAATTAACACTACTAAACTTACACAAATTGCACAAAGAACAGCAAATCAGAAGCACGAAGCTGATAAGAAGAATAACACTAGAAACAAGGCACAATGATCAACTTCACTGGCTGCACAATCATGGCTAAACAATGCAAGAACAATCCCTCTCTCTTTCTCTAATAAAATCACTCTTACTTGCTTCAGAATTTCTCTCTGTGATCCGAGCTTCCCATTTATACTGCATTCAAGAGAAATAGGGAAGCTGCCATCTCAGCTTTTAATTCGTTGAGCTTGGCTCGCTCAAAGTGGCCAAGTATCAACTCAGCTTTTGACTTGTTGACTTCAGTATTCGCTCAGCCAAACCCTTCCTTAGATTTCCATTTAACCCTTTATGATGTTGACTCATCCTTTAACCAGACCTGACAGTTTGGCCAAATCCGATTTTAACCCCATCAATACACAATCAAAGTCCCCATATCAATTCCTCAAAAAAAAAAAAGTCCCCATATCAAC
The DNA here is from genome assembly GCA_023055425.1 of Linanthus parryae. NCBI lineage: Eukaryota > Viridiplantae > Streptophyta > Magnoliopsida > Ericales > Polemoniaceae > Linanthus > Linanthus parryae. The sequence goes on along the minus strand of JALGPY010000004.1, from coordinate 86,663,537 downwards.
AAGCCCTAATTTCAAACATACGTATCCGGATATAAATAATGAGTCCAATTTTTTGTTGATGTTGATAAGATTACTGACTTTCCAGTTCCAATTTTTTGTTGATATTGATAAGATTATTGACTTTCCAGTTCCAAAGTTGACTACAATTTGAGATCACCATAAACGGATCCAAATAGACCCCATGCATGATCACGTCCGTTCGTTGATGGAGAGGATTTATGCAAAGATTCGGGAAAGTACGAAGAGACAGTAATTGAAGAGAGCTAGTAGATGCTGGAGAGTCAAAAGTGCAAATGACGTACTTAACAAATCCGGATCCTACTTGACATATAGCAACCACGCGTAAGCATAACTACTACTAGGGGTGCAACTTGGACGGGCTGAACCCGACCAACCCGAACCCAGCCCGGACTAAAGTCGGGCTTGGGCACCCGTTTTGAGTAATTTGGACGGGCTAGGGCACAAATTCTCAACCCGGGTTTGCAATTAGGGTCGGTCCTGGGTACGAATATTAAACAACGGGCTAGCCCGAATTGCCCGATTTGTATATTCATTACCTATAAATGTTATATTTGGAGACTATTACATAGCATATTTATCAAGAATCTACTATTTTTCTATTAATTATAAGTGATATTTTTAATTATATTTACATGCTTAACTAATAGATTTTTTTCCACAAAATATTTAGTATTCTCTTGTATAAATGGATAACTTTAACTGATTCTAACAATATATAGTCATTTTTGTTTAGCCTTAAATAAAATAATATTAAAGTATCTACATTCGGTATCTAGTTTTATATGTAAGTTATTAACTTAACTTTAAGGGGATAATTTTAATCGAGTTGAATGTGATAAATATGTTAATTTATTTAGTTTAATGGGCTAGCCCGAATTTAACCCGAACCCGAATTGGTTTGTTTGAATTTGGGCTTGGACGGGCTGGCGATGTTACTAACTCGGGCTGGGCTGGGCTTGGGCAACTCCGAGAGAACTCGGGCTTGGGCTTGGACAAGGGTGTCAACCCGCCCAGCCCGCCCGAGTTGCAGTCCTAACTACTACATCCATATCTTTATTGTCAAGAAGACTACTTCCCGCATGGCGTTAGTGAGATAATTTACAACACAGATCTACATGAAGTACAGTGTACTAGTACAAAGTCTTATTCCAACTCTTCCAAAGCTCTAGATGGATTTAAGTTGGTCTGCAACATAATCTCTTCAAATCGACTTCCTCCTGCAATCAAGATAAACTAGAATTAGACAATAATCATTCTCTGATCCATTTTAACAGTCATGTATGACGTTTCAGCTGGCAACTTCGACTATGTGATTGAGTAAGCAAAACGAAACAAGAACCTGTTACATTTTCATAAGGTTGTGAAGTTATCTCAAGTATAAAGCACTTGGAAAACTTAAATAAGTTATTTGCCTCGTTTGCCTACTCAAATCACCTACTCAAAGTTGTCACATGAATAGCTTCTAATGTCTTTCCTAGAGTGCAAGTGTGTCTGTGTGTGTGTGTGTGTGTGTGTGTGTGAGAGAGAGAGAGAGAGATTTTACCTCAAACATATCGTAGTCGTAACGAACCCGAAAGACGCATGTGCAGTCCGTGATATCATGTGATGTCCTCTTGATTTCAACAATGTGTGCATCACAGTACAAGGCTAGATCGTCGTTTTCCTGAAAGTTTTTGAAATCCGATATAGACAAGCACTGGCATGATCAGGTCATACTCAGTGTTGAAATCTCCATATCATTCATCACTACAAAATATATTATGAGGCTCCATCTTGAAAGTAGAGGGAGATGTCAAGCTGAATTGAAATATTTTTTAAACAGCTACATACCCTATAACATAACACTAGGTCTCCAACCTTCACCCGATCACATTCTGAAGGTTCCAAAGGAATAGAGCGCTCCCGCACTCCCCATTTCACATTCACCCACTCATCTTCCTTGTTATTAAAACCAGCAAACCGTACTCGGACTTCCTGCAGCATCAACCAACAACAACAAATAGAGTAAATAAAAGAAATGGTTCTGCGGCAGCAACTATAATGTGAATCTTAGGTACTTGGATGTCCACATATAGCTCCACAATCAACCAAAATACATTGTATACTGAAGTCAAGAGTTTTCAGCAACATTTAGGTTGAAATATGCACATGGGTGTAGGGCTGGCCAGTGACGCGACCTACTTTTGAGGGTTAGGGTTTAACAAGTTTTACCCAACTATGGGCTCGAACTTGAAATATGAGTATCGTCATTTTGGGGCAAAGCTCGGCCCAGCCTGAATGGTTTAGTATATTTGTCACAGATACATGTACGAACTTCTAGAACAAATGTATTTATTAAAACTCATCACACGCTCACAAGTCACAAAAATGCACATCTCTTGGTTAACGTACACGTATTTTCAGAATACCTCCAAGCTAAAAAAAAATAAAAAAAATCTTAAGTAACAAAATGACCGTGCCGCACCCACAAAGCCACCAGAAGAACCCAAGGTGCACCTGGTCTGGGTGCGCGAGCTCCCGCAGCACTCTGTGTTGCTAGTGAAATATTGTTGACAAATGTTATATGTGCTCAATGTTGTATATAGTTTCCATGATATTTGTACTTGAAGTAAGAATAAATTTTTAAAATTAATTTTTTTAGTTCTCGGTGAAACTATTTTTAAGAAATAAAGATTTTTGGCTCATGAGCTGCGTGTGAGTTTTGAAGTTTTTATAATGTTCTGGGCTTGGGCTTGAGTTTTGGCACAACCGATGGGTTAGGTTGGACTTGGGTTCACCTTTTCAAATCTATGGCCTGGTCAGGCCCCGAACCAGCCCAGCCCGACATATGGCCCGCCATACATGGGTGTACTTGAGCATTCTTAAGATGGGAGAAATTACACGTGTGTTGCATACAAAGTGCAAACTTTAGGTGGACTTTGACCCCAAAAAAAGGTAGTGGCTGACTGGCTGGTGGTGATGGAACATTACTAGGGAGGAGAAGGTGGACGATTCTGGCGACCGTGGAAGGGAATGAATACTTTCCACAAAGTATATAATGTGCCAAAAATTTGAATAACGAAGTCTTTTATCTGATAAGAAAAGATTCGTAAATGGAAGAGGAAGACATCAGTCTACCAAAAGGCAGAAAAAAGGAGTCTGGTCTATTTTATTTTTATTTTTCTTAAATCCTGGAAATCAAGAAATATATCTTCTAAATACACTGCGAGATTCAACACGGTCCAGGATGGTCCTGCAAGCTCAAAGATTAAAAAATTGTAAGAAATGTGCCTCATATGCGTGGCTGATGATGTTGTTCAGCAGCATGTCAGGATAAGATCCACCCTTAATAAAGTTAAGCTTTTTAGATTTCAATTATCAAATAGCAGAAAAAGGAAAGAAACACAATTGGTATCCAGAAACGGTCTTTGGGAAAATATACATGCCACAAGAAAAATTACAACCTATATGTGCCTATGTAAGATCACAGGGTCAATAATACCAAGGAAGAAAGATCTTACAAGTTCTCCTGAGTAAAGTACCCTGTAACTGAGGAATGCAGCGACATCAAACCTGAAACGTCAAGCATTTTAGCACTCTAATAAGTTTCATCTGTAAGATGACTGAAGTAAGAGATCAGGAAATAATCTTCTGGACACAATCTTTTAATTATGTATGATGAGTTGCTCGAGCTCTGAATAAAGTGAAAATAAAATCATAGCTTCAAAATTCATTATCCTGAAATGTATCACATGATTTACTACCATCAAATGGAGGGATCAATTGATATCTCACCAATATGCTATCTCTGGATTTCTTAGGAAGATTATCAGTAGGTAAAGAAAAGCTATTGTACTTCACCATTCAACAAATATCGCCCTTAAATTTTACGAATAAAGCATCTTCCATCAAAATAGTGAAATCTGACCATGGAACACATTGGACTATTGGAGCATCAAATGTAAATAAACAAATGTGTCTGTTACAATTAGTCAAAGAAAAGAAGCTCGTTACTATTTGAACACAAATCTGTACTGCCTGCTTAATAGATAAGAAATGCAATGATTCTTTTAGTTTATCTGCCAGGATGGGTTAGCTCAGACAGGTTAAAAGAGGATTTTATTGCTTGCTCTTTTTTGCTTTAGTAAATCTCATACTCCAATCTGGCAATCTCAATTACAAAAGAGCAAGAACCAAACAACAGAAATAAAGCACATTATCATCCCCGAGTTATATCGTGAGGATAGCTGTAAATGGAGTTACGAGTTTAGAGTGAGCTCCTAACAGATATTTTAGGCGTTTATATCAAGAAAATGGAGAAGCCGAGTTGAGGCTCACCAAGCAGTATCTTTCGCTGATTTAGCTTCAAAAGCCAATTCTGAAAGACTTGCGATCCTTTCGCCTGCAGAAAAATGAACCATGAAACTAGGAACTTGGGTAAAACCTTCTCAACATAGAACTACAGAAGAACAGAAATGCTGTTAAGATGTATTCAAGCGACGTAATAACAGGCTGCCAAATACTTCTGATATGTATTTAGGGACAAGCCTATCTGAAACTGTAAAAGAAACTAAAAACATTTGCAGGGGAGAAAGAAGTAGCAAACCATTGAGTTTAAAATAAATAAAGAGTCTTACTTTCGTCTGATTGACATCAGGAAAACAAATTATTTTTTTCTAATAAAAAATAACAGTAAAGACGGTCAGTAAACAGCTAAAACTATAAAAAAAAAAGATCGCCTGGGATGGTCAAAAAGAGAAAGATGCTGACAGAGATCAAGGGGTCTTGGGCCGAAATTTGTCAAAAGCGCTCCAACAACCATTTCATGAGAATTGGAAGTGAATGGGGAAGGAAGAGTGGGGAGACTAGGCAATGTACAGTCCTTGGTAACGGGCACCTCACACAATGTATCACAGTTTCCGACTCTTCTTTACTCTATTTCTGAATTTCCTCTAACTCCTCATCTCCAGTTATGGAAATTACTGTGTAACTGACACTGTATCACATCGGAAGGTAATCAAGCTCAACCTTCATATCTGGAACAATGATCTTCGTCAGGTGCACACTCGAATAGTTAAATGCAGCTTGGGAAATATTGAAAAGGCAAAATTCAATCCGAAAATGACAGAGCATATTTGCAATCTCAAACTTAAGCTGTGGGAAGAAAATTTATCAAAGTATCGTCCTTCTTTCACTCAATCCTGCAGTTATAATATCCCACAGATGATTCCTCCTTCCCCCATGTCATGTTTGACCCTCCCTCAGTTTCTTGACTTCAAGAACAAGAAACAACAGAGGAATTGGTAAATGTAGTCCCAAGATTTAGCATGGCCTTCTACAGGTTCCACCCAATGTGCCTAACACTATCCAATGGGATCGCCCGTGCATGGTCTTTGTGGGTAGCTAACTGAATAGAAGTCAATACTTGTGAAGCAGTTTGTCCCTGATTGCAAGAGACTTGCATTTTCACTAGCCAGAGGGAGAATAGGCTGAGAATTTACGACATTGATAACAGTCGGAAGCTTCAAAAAACCAAGCTGCATCGGCTGTTTACCCACTTCACTGGACAGTACAAGAGATATGCCCATGAATGGTATTGAGCTACAACTACTGTCTGCTATGGAAAATATGATAACAATATGAGATAAGCATTGTCACTTGTCCCAAAAAAATACCGTTTAGATTCATTTCATATTGGTCCCACTTAGCCCTTACGCATGTAGCACTCACTATTCACAATACAAACTAAAAAATAGAGCCATTTGTGATACGAAGCCATAGGAACCAAATCACAAGTAATAGAGCAAGAGACAAAGCTTTACACATGTCCCATGTGATAACCTCATTGAAGATTTGAACTTGGAAATTAACTGCAATTCAACGGTTATGTGGGGACTTGACCTTCATACTCCATCAACCACCGAGATTATTTCTCCTGCCATAACATCCCAAAACAAAGTCTAAGATGGTGTGAGAGTCCCAAATGACAAGTCCTTCATAAGCATGGTAGCTGGATCCTCAAAGTTCTCAATTTGCCATGTCTGGCATGACTGCGTGAATGAGCCAAAAAATTATTTTTCCGAAGTGTAGTCTGTCCCTAATCACATCATGCTTAATGGCGAGGCCCTTGCACATACATTTATAATTGAGCTACTCCTCTCAAAAGGTCCCTCACTTGACAGCATGTGTGAAATCCAAACAAAGAGGCTGATCAGTTCTTGGATTCAGGATTCATACTTGAAATTCAGCAGTTGAACAGGTCAACACAAGAGAGGTATTTCAGACGTAAGATGGCAGCCTTTGCATCTAAATGGGAGGTAACAGGTCTAAATGGAGTAAAAGAAGAGAGATTGTAAGGACCAGGAACGACTTGGGAACAGTTGGGTGTGGCACCATAATTGCTTTAGAAGAAGCTGTTATACCTACAGACTTGGCACTTATGAAGCAAAGGTGGGGGCGCGTCTGCGGTGCTGGTGCGTTACCGGGGTGCAGGTGCGACAGTTTCCAAAAATTAGAGCTGCGGGTGTGGTAGGGGTGCAGCGAATTTTTGTGTATATGTATCATTATATTATTTTTGTGATATTCATTTGCATCCCAAAAAAAAAAACAATAATAGACCAAGTTATATATAAACCAAATGCGCTAACCATTCTACAAAGAGATAATACATATCACAGGTTTACAAGTCACGAAATAGGCACTTCCTCTTTTGGTTAAATTTTAGCTGTGTTTTAAAAAGGTCACCCAACTAAACTTCCATAAATTAAGAAACGACCCTGTTGCACCCACCAAAGCACCCAGAAGCACTCTACGTGCACCCGGTGCGGGTGTGCGACATCACAGAACCACCTGTGCTTCCTAGAGCAGCACTAGAGTAGAGAAAGCTTTTTCCGACTATAGATACTGTACTATAATGTCTTAGCCAAGAGGCACTACAACCTATAAGATCAAGGGCCAACAAATACATCTAACTTTCAATATCCCTGACGAGAAGAAGCAATATATATGAGTTATGTCTTTTAACAAGAAATGTAGTGCCAATACTTTGGTTCATTAGAAAAATTATTTTCTTAGGAAAGGACATTTTTCCTTGATAATGCCTCAGATAGTGTCTCAGCGATGTGGAAACGTAACGACTCTAGTGCAGGGGCCACCAAATCAAAATGTTAAGGACCCAACTATTTGAACTCGGGTTTTTTCCTTTCTTCTGGTGATTGTGATAGTTGGGATGAGGGGATGTCAGCGCTAGTGCATTCCACCAGAACCTTATGAGACAAATTTTGTACCCCTAATATTGCGATATTATGCGCATACTACTTCACTAGCAAGAAGGTGGAATAGCAAAATCTCATCCAATTATTTTGGCTCAAGGTGTTGAACACAAACCAAATCCTCAACTATGACAATCCATTCACCGCAAGGGATTTCATATACATAGCACATTTAAAAGACAAGTAGACAACTACATGGGCATAAAAAGCTTAAGCTATGTCATGAAGACTTCATGAGGTAAATGTTTATGAGAAAACTAGATTCCACTCTACACAACTGATAGGAGAAAGAACCTTTAGGCTTCAGTGGAATGTGTATAGCATTGTCCATCGTGCTCAAATGTGAAGGACGATTCAACCTTTTAAAGCGATGCGATCGCTTGGTGACTTTAGCTGCCAAGTGCTTTTGTTGATCTTGAAACCAAGTTTGTACCTAGACTCAGACCAGGACAAGTCAAGGGACAGGGTTCAAAATAATTAACTGCAACATGCTAACTGGTCTGAGATGGAAAGAAGAGAAGAACCTGTTCCCATGTTATTTGAGGTTTCCCAGTTCGATGAGTTGAGCTACTGCAAAAGGAGGGACATGTCACAGCACAAAACAAGGTATTTATGAGATAAGCTTTACTTGTGCTCATTCGCCTGTACTGAGGAAAAGGACATATGATGACTTAAATTACCTAAATTTGGTAGCAACCTCTTGACAAAATTCTTGACTCAACGACCTTTCGCCAACTTCTTTAAATAAGCTCTGCATTTTGATAACCTAAAAAGAATGCAAAATTTCAGTAAGGTTTCTGCTTCAACAAGAAAAATGACATGCATGTATCAAATCCAAAGCCATAGAAGCTTCAGTGGCGTGTATGGAATCGATAGCCTTTGATCCCAAGTCATAGAGCTGTAACTGAAGTGTACAGCAATAGCAGGCTGCAAAAAAAAAAAAAAAAAAAAAAAAAAAAAAAGAATATTCTACAAATCATGACATATCTTAGGCACACCTGTACAGACAACACTTCAGCAGTGAAAGGTCACGATTGATTATCGTAGTTGATATGAAATCTATAATCTTGATAAAATAAAGGGTAAGTGTTCAGCTTGGGTTGAGACTATTAAATTTAAACCTGAAAGAGCTAGGTTGCTAGCATTATACCCAATAAGCCTTTTTTTTTTCCGGATTATGTGAGCTGTCTACATTCCTTGGTATACTTCTCTCAGTAGCTAGCAACATCATGTGTCGGAGGGTAAATGAAGCTAAACATACCCTTGCAGATAATAACCAGATTGATGAATTACTGCAATCTAGGGTTGCAGAAGAGAGAAGACAAACGAAGAAGAAGAAGGAAGAAGAAGAGACTCAGATTCAATTCATCTAGAACTTGATTACTCAAATCATGTTTACTCAGCTAACATATACTAACAGAAGAGAGGAGGGAAGAGTTGTTACAAACTCCGTAAAATTACACATAGCACCCCATAGTTTGGGAGAATTACACTTATTATAGAAATTCAACTATTTCTCTTAACAGCCTCCCTCAAGCTGAACTAGGCTGAAGTCAAGTTCAGCTTGGAACAGAGATGATGAAAAGCAGCTTCCCACAGAGGTTTTGTGAACAAATCAGCTGGTTGATCAGAGGAAGAAATATGACCCAAAAGGAGTTGTTTGGCAGCAACCATTTCTCTGACAAAATGGAAATCAATTTCTATATGCTTAGTCCTAGCATGAAAAACTGGATTGGTAGCTAGTGCCAAGGCTGAAGTATTATCACACCAAAGAAATGGAGATGGGGGTGGAAATATATGTAAATCAGCCAGAAGATATTGAAGCCACTTAACTTCAGAAACAGTAACAGCCATAGCCTTGTACTCTGCCTCTATGGAAGATCTGGCTACAGTGTCTTGTTTCTTGGAGCTCCAAGACACCAAATTATCACCCAGAAAGATGCAGAAACCTGTAGTGGACCTCTTGTCAGTTGTATCTCCAGCCCAATCAGCATCTGAGAAAGTTGTGAGCTTAAAATGACTAGGACTTAGAGTGATGCCCTTATGTAAGGAACCTTTGACAAACCTGAGAACCCTCTTCATAGCAATATAATCTGCTTGAGTGGGATGGTGCATGTGCTGACACAAGGCATTGACAGCATATTGAATATCTGGCCTTGTAATTGTCAAATATTGTAAGGCACCAACTATGCTCCTGAAGAAGGTAGGATCTGAAAAGGAAGACAGATCAGGGTGGACATTACCAGTTCTGGAAGCAGTAGGTGTCACACATGGTTTGCAGTCTAGAAGCTGAGCTTTGGCAAGAAGATCAGAGGCATATTTAGACTGATGACGAATGACTCCAGTAGAGGTGGATGTGAGTTCAATACCCAGAAAATAACTCAGAGACCCCAGGTCTTTAACAACAAATTTAGAAGTCATAGCAGTTAACAATGCAGTAATGGCTGGAACTGAGCTACCAGTAAGGATGATATCATCCACATATATCAAGAGAACCAGCATATAGGTAGATGTGTGAAGAACAAAGAGAGATGTGTCAGCTCTGCTACACTTGAAACCTTGACTTAGAAGGAAGGCAGAAAATTTATCATACCAAGCTCTAGGTGCTTGCTTGAGGCCATACAGTGACTTGTGAAGTTTGCAGACATAATGAGGATGAGTTGAGCTGACAAACCCCTGAGGCTGAACCATGTATAACTCCTCTTGAACAGTACCATGAAGAAAAGCATTGCTGATATCTAACTGTTTGAGAGACCACCCATAGTGAAGAGCAAGAGCTAAGACAATCCTTATTGTCTGATGTTTAGCAACAGGACTAAAGATTTCATTGTAGTCTAAGCCAAAAGTTTGATGAAACCCCTTAGCTACAAGCCTAACTTTGTATCTAGCTATAGATCCATCAGCATTTCTTTTGATTTTGTACACCCACTTGCAGCCAATTGGTTGTCTATGAGGTGGCAAAGGAACCAGAGACCATGTACACTGATCCATAAGAGCTTGATATTCTGCAGTCATGGCTTCTTGCCAACAAGGTATAGAAGAGGCCAAACCTAAACTAGTTGGTTCAGTGGTGCTGGAGAGTTTAGTTACATGAGCTTGATATTTAGGATTGGGCTTAACAATACCAGCTCTAAGTCTGGTTACCATGGGATGAGTAGGCATAGGAGGGGTGGTGGAGGGTGGAGATTGTGGTGAAGGAGGAGAAGGTGATAATGACACAAGTGATGAAGGAGAGCTTAAAGTGACAGAAGTGTCCAAAGAGACAGGAGAAAGAGGAGTGGTGGACATAAAAATGGGTGGAAAGAGAGACTTATGTGTGGGAGTGGAGAGTGTCTGAGAAGTTGTAAATTTTTGATAAGGGAAGGTGTCTTCAAAAAATGTGACATGCCTAGACACATAAACTTTGTGAGTTGAAGGATCAAGACACCTGTAACCTTTGCTAGTAGAACAGTAGCCAAGAAATACACATGGAATAGACCTATATTGTAATTTATGAGTGGTATATGGTCTAAGCCAGAGATAGCACAGGCAGCCAAACACTTTGAGAGCCTGATAGTCTGGGAGGGAATTAAAAAGACATGAATATGGAGATTTATTGTGTAACAGCTTCTTTGGAAGTCTGTTAATCAAGTAGTTTGAAGTAATAAGAGCTCCAAGCCAATAAGAAGAAGGAAGATGAGCTTGATGGAGGAGACAAAGAGCTGTTTCAATTAGGTGTCTATGCTTTCTCTCCACTCTGCCATTTTGTTCAGGAGAGTGAGGACAAGAAGTTTGATGCATTGTGCCTTGAGACTGTAGATATGTACCAAAGGCATTGTTGACATATTCAGTGCCATTATCAGTTCTGAAGACTTTGATGGTGGCACCAAATTGAGTTTTGACAAAAGCAGTAAAAGACATATATGCAGCAAAAGCATCAGATTTAAACTTCAGAGGATAAAACCAGCAAATCTAGAGTGATCATCAATGAAAATGAGATAATATTTGTAATGTTTAAAAGAAGAGAAAGGGGAAGGTCCCCATACATCAGAGTGTACTAAATCAAAACACTGAGAACATGAGATTTAGATACAGCAAATGGAAGTTTATGACATTTTGAAACTTGACAATGTGAACACAAAGTAGAAGTAGAAACTGTCTTGTAGTGAAGATGAGATGCCAACACATTGTAGGCACTTGCAGATGGATGACCAAGCCTAAGATGCCAAATAGAAGTGTTGGTAGAAACAGCTAGGTGTGCAGTTGGTGATGACAGAGGAGTGTGTGAAGCAGGTAGATGATAGAGATTAGAGACCATTAGTACAAGGGCCCTTCAAAAGAATTTGATGGGAATTGTTGTCCTGTACAACAAAACCAGATGCATTAAAACTAATTGTGCAGTTGTTATCAGTAGTGAACTTAGAAACTGACACAAGGTTAGATGCAACAGAAGGAGTATGAAGTAAATGATGGAGCTGAAATATATGAGTAGGAGTGTGCAGAATACCATTTCCAATGCCAGCAATAGGCATTTGTGAGCCATTTCCAACCTGAATCATTTATGAGCCATTATAAGGAACAGGAGCTGTGGAGAAGGCATGAGCATTGTTTGTCATGTGATGGTTTGCTCCAATGTCCATAAGCCAGGGAGTCCTAGGTGTAGAGGGAGCTTGTCCAAGAATTCCATTTGAAGGAATAGCATAGGGAGAGTGTTGGCCAGAATAAGTGGCTGCGTAAGCTTGAGGTCTAGGATATCTTTGAGACATAGGTTTGGTGGAGGCAAACTTTGTTGTGTTGAGCCTATACCAACAATCCAAAGCTGAGTGTCTAGACTTTCCACAAATCTGACAAACAACTGAAACAGCATCAATCTGTGAAGACTTATGGAAATTTGGTCCAGAAGCAAAGATAGGAGGTGACGACCTCCCTCTGTATTGGCCTGAGTTAGAGACAGAGCCAGAAGGCTTTGAAGAATAAGAGGGATACTTGTGTTGAGGTGGTCAAGCCCCAAAGTAAGCAGTAGCAACATCAGGCACAGTAGGAGTCAAAGAAGCTGAAGTGGTATGAACAGTCAACTTGCTGAAATTGCAGTTAAGTTCCTCAGAAAGTAGTAATGCTGACAGTCCAGCTACAGATATAGAAGTACTCCTGATTCTGATGTTAGACTTCAGATTATCATAATGTGGAGAAAGGCCTTTAAGAATGTATAGCACTAAGTCTTCTTCAGAAACAAACTCATTTACTTGAGCTAGATTATCTGTAATGGACTTGATTTGAGCTAAATAGGAATCAACTGACTGATCATGTTGTTGAATGGTAAGCAATTGCATCTTTAATTGATGAATATGTGACCTAGATAAGGATGCAAACTTCACTTCAAGTGCATTCCAAATATCATAAGCATGATCAAGGTTCAAAATAACAGGAATGACTGACTGAGAAATAGAAGCTATAAGGCAGCTTTTGAGATGTTGATCCACATATTTCCATACCAGATACTGAGAATTAGGAACACGAGAACCTGAAGTGTCAGTCAAAAATTCCTCTGGAGCAGCAGTAGGACTGGTAACAAAGGAGAGGAGATCATTTGCTTGCAACAGAGTAGATATCTGAGTGCGCCAAACAATGTAGTTGTTGCCATCGAGCTTGATTGGCACAAGAGCACTGAGATTGCGAATCACAAACTTCAAACCTGAAGGAATTAGCTCAGCCATGATGAATAAACGCAGAACTCGGTCACACTCAGTGAACAGAGCGATAACTCGGCAAAACTCGGACAGAAATAGCACGAATCGGCAAAACTCGGTAGAGATGAATAGCAACTCGGCAAAACTCGGTTGAGAACTCGACAATTGACTCAGAAATCCAGATGAAGAGGCATTGTCGAGCAAATCGAAGCATTAAATGTGAAATCCAGACAGAGAAGAAGATTCGCACCGTGATCGAAGAACGAATCTCGTGTAAGAAGAAGAAATGGAGACGCCGACGAAGCACAGACGGCCGGCGGAGTCACCGGAGTGCAGAATTAGTGACCGGAGGTGTAGAAGATGACGGCGACGAGCCTTAATGGCTCTGATACCATGATGAATTACTGCAATCTAGGGTTGCAGAAGAGAGAAGACAAACGAAGAAGAAGAAGGAAGAAGAAGAAGAGACTCAGATTCAATTCATCTAGAACTTGATTACTCAAATCATGTTTACTCAGCTAACATATACTAACAGAAGAGAGGAGGGAAGAGTTGTTACAAACTCCGTAAAATTACACATAGCACCCCATAGTTTGGGAGAATTACACTTATTATAGAAATTCAACTATTTCTCTTAACACAGATAGTAGCTTATTTCTTCATACCCTCAAATGAAGCCACAGTCTTTCAGAACGAAATAACTAGGTTGCTGCAAAGTTCACTGGAGAGGCTAATACAAGAGCTCAAACTTACACATTATTGAGCAGTCAATGTGAAATAATCTATAGCAAGTAACTCATCTCCCTATTTTACGAGTATCTGGGCATTTTCTCCTCAACATACCCTTTGTAAATTTACCCAACATTAAAAAAAAAAAAAAAAAAAAAAAAAAAAAAAAAAAGGCTGCGGAGGGTTTCTGAAAGGAAAGCATCAGAGAAAACTCATTCAATGGAGAGGGAAAAGAGAGCACTAGACATGCAAAGCAATGGGCAAAAATGGGTGTTAGATTACAATCCACAATAAACCCAATAACAAAATCAACAGCAATGTTCCAACAGATAGACAAAAAGGTTTAATTCTTGAGAAACATGAGACAACATTTACCTCAGCCAGTGTGAACTCAGCGACTGTGTCACTCGTTTCTTCTTCCGTTGTCTCTGATTGTTCCATTCTCTGACCCAGATTCTTCGTTATGAATAAAGAGATAGAAAGGTGTTAAATCAAGAAAATTGGTAAAACAGAGTGAGGTGCGAACAGTGAGAGGACAGAGTTTATACCTTGGGTGATTCGAAGTGGGGGAGGTCGATAACCATTCTTGAGGGATCTAATTCCTCCTCCATTTCCAGAGAGAAACGGAAAACTTGAGCTGGGTCCAGACTTGCCGACCCCAATTCATCCATTTCTGCCGGAAAAAAGAGAAAAAGGGAGGGGCTTTTTGGGTGTGATTGTCGCCGGAGTGTCGACGGTTTTAGAGCTTAGAACGGGGAAATAGTTCTTTCTGAGGAAGAAATTGGGAAAAAAACCATCTCTCACTTTCTTGGTGCAAACTAACCATTGGACTTCTTGTATTTTAGTTTGACCTTATTTCAGAAACTAATCAAAAAATAATAACCTAATTACACTAATAAAAATATATCATAATATTAAAATATTAAAATTCAAAAAAAAACTTTCTCTTCTCTCTCCTGGGCATCGGGATTATACCCGAGAACCCCCCCAACCCGTCCCTTCTTCTTCTCTCTTTCACTCTCACTGTTACTCTCCCTCACCCACCGAGACACCCTCCTCTTCCTCCTCCTCCATTTTTTCCGTCGCTCCCACCACCGAACACCCTCTCTCAGTCGATTCTCTCACTCTCTCGCTCTCATGGCCTCCTCCCAATCCTCTCCGACTGCCCTTGTTGAAGGAGTACTTGGAGATCTCACCTCCGGCGGCCAAACTCTCTCTCCGTCCTCTTCTCCGGCGCCGACGGGAATAATGGCTGCGGCCGCGGCTTCACCGGCACCGCCTCCTCCCTCTGCACCGGCCAATGTCCACCAAGAGGTGAGTATCTTTCACCTCTTTAAGTTTACTTCATCAAACTCATGTTCTAGGGTTAGATAAAATTGATGTTGTGTTGCTTTTTTGGTGCAAAATTGGTTCATGAAATCAAGTTTTTCTGTAAATTTCACGACTACGTTCATGTAAAAATCATGTTGATGACCAACTGGGCGTATACAAGAACATCAATTTTGACTGAAAATCACATAGGGCGTATACAAGAACATCAAATTTTGACTGAAAATCATCAAGGGCGCCTGGGGCGCATAGTTGTTATTGTTGGGGCATACAGAACATGCTGTATGCGCCCTAGGTTGTGAAACAAGGAAAAATTTGACCCAGAAGCCCAGGGGCGCACACCGGGGCGCCTGGTATCTGTCTAGGCGCCCTTGTATGCGCCCCGGTGCTTCTGGGTCAAAATTTTGACCCAGAAGCCCTGGGGCGCATACAAGGGCGCCTAGACAGATACCAGGCGCCCCGGTGTGCGCCCCTGGGCTTCTGGGTCAAATTTTTCCTTGTTTCACAGCCTAGGGCGCATACCTCAATTGTTGGGGGCATCCAGAACATGCTGTATGCGCCCTACTGGGATATTGAGAATATCTTTTGACTGAGTAAGCCAAGGGGGCTTACAGGACGCCCCTGTATGCCCCCTTGGCTTACTCAGTGTTTTTTTTTTCAAGTTTTCAGCATGTATGCGCCCGTGCTGGGAACTTGAGAAAATTGTCATTAATTGTGATTAGTTTTTTGAGTATGTGCCCGTAAATGATAAGTTCATAAAGTTATGACTAATTTTCTTAATACTTATTGATAATTGACTACTTATTGGTTTATTTGACAGGATTTGATCTCCTTGGACCAACTTGGTCGTTTACCCGCTGCCGCTAATCGAGCCGAATTAAGGAGGTATAAGTTGACGTTTCGTTCGCGGAAGAGGTCATGGATAGTGTTTACAAGGCTGACCAGACGGGAAGACGTTAGGACTTTAGTGCGACAGCGGCTCCCTAACTTGGCATGGCTTTTGACCTATCGATTTGACCAAGTGTTCTCGAAGACGCTCCTCGACTTACTTATCCAGCGTCGGATTAACACTAACCCTCATGACCGTGAAATATGGTTCAACTTTGGGACCTTCCCGCTGCGATTCTCCCTACAAGAGTTTGTTCTCTGCAGTGGACTTAACGTCTTTAAGTCTCATAACGATGAGCAGCTCGACGAGAGGATGGCAGATTATGCCCTTGTTCAGACCGTGTTTGGCCCCAATTTCACGAGTGTGTACGGGAAAGTGAATGGAACTACACTGGAAAATTATCTGGAAGGCATCGATAGCGAACACCCGTACTCCGAAGATCCTGATAAGCAAATGGACTCGGCTACGTTGGAAAGATTTGTGAAGTTATTAGTGGCTGCAATAATCGGTAGGTTATGGCACAACACCGGCGGCCATGATGTGTTGCCCGCCGCAGTGATACAGAAGTGCAATGACTTTGAGTTCTGTAACGCCTACGATTGGGGTATGGAATGCTTTGAAAAATTACTCGAAGGGATGAAACATTGCGACTTTACCAAACCAACTTACTCGCTCACCGCCTTCCCTTTCGTTGCTGCGGTAATTGTGTTAGTTATGCATTTTTTATTGTTAGTTAAATCTAAAATGTTATATGCTTACTGCGATTCGTCTCTCCGCGCAGGCTTGGGCCTACGAAGCAATCCCACAGATGGTACCCCTCTTGGCTAGCAGGGACGAAGGGGTACTTCCCAGAGTGGCGGTGTACTATCCTCTACAGGTCAGGGCTGATGATGAATCAGTGACCAGGCTTGTGGCGTCAATCACATATGTTCGCCCGACGCTTCACCCCACTCCTGCGGAGGAGCAGAGTTGGTACTGGCTTCAGTACTTGGCTCATATGGAAGCTAATCCGTATCTTCCATTGTTTCCGGACCTGACGAGTAAGTTGGGTGGCCGATGCGTTGTCTACTCCGGTGCAGCTATTCAGATGCAACCGTTTCAGATGTCGGGGACTAAGACGACGAGGAATTTGGGTGCGAGTAAGAAAACAAGTGAAAAGCAGGGAAAAAAGCAAACTCAGAAAAAGAGTAAGCGAACAAGTGGAACGCCACCGCCAAGGGAAGGGGAGGCCGATGTGCCAAGGCCGGCGACAACCAAGGGAAAAAGGCAAACTCAGAAAAAGAGTCAGCAAACAAGTGAAACGCCATTGCCAAGCCCACCTGCTGCAGCTCCAACGCCATTGCCAAGCCCACCTGCTGCAGCTCCACATGATGTCATGACTGAAGAGCGCGTTAGGGAGGATTTTGATCGAATGATTAACGCACCCCTGTCCTCACCCAGTGGGGAAGTAGGTGCCGAGCAAAGGTCGAAGAAGCGTCAGGATCGCGAAAGGGAGACTGATGAAGTGTCCGAGGAAACTGAGGAGGCACAACCAAGAAAGAGAGCCCGGACTGAGGAAATGGTAGATGGGATGGATCTTATCATCAGTATGCTGACTTCGATGAAGTCCCAAATGACAAGAATGGATTTGGGTATGACAACGATGAAATCCCGAATGACAAACATGGAGATGGCTTTTCAGAGAATGAAGAATGAGCAGAAGGTGAATATCGATGCGTGTATGAGGAAGCTGGATGATGTGACGGCGAGGCTAGATGGGTTGACGGAGAGGCTAGATGGGTTGACAGACAAAACCAGTGGTGCTAGACAGATGGGCACACAAGATTCTAACGATGCTCGCGATTCACCATTGGTCCAAACTGTCGAGGAAGAAGGGGCACAACCCGTTGGTCAGACTTCACCATTAGTCTCACATGCCGAGGAACAACGCGCAGAATTGCCTAATGCCGAGGCACAACCTGTTAGTGAATTTCCCGATCTACCAGTTGCACCGATCAGTGTTTCATTTCTTGATGAACCAAGCATCGACCAGTGCTGGTGGCATTCCTACTTCACTCGGGTCCCTAAGAGCATGGTCGAGCCTCCTACCGCCACCGCCGAGGAAAAGGCCAGACGGCTTTCTATTTTTAGCCTGTAAGAGATCAATATTTTACAATTTTCCTTTTATTTAGCTCTTATTAGTATCGTATCATTTGTGTAATTTAACTTCATTTTTGTTTACAGAAAGGTATTGGTTAACATCAGTGGTGGCGACAAGATAACGTGCTCACACGCGTACGAGTATTCACGCGATGAGTGGATGACAAACTCGGTAAGTTTTTATTTAACTTGCATTTTTTTGTAATTTGTCGACAATTTTCTAAGTTGTAAATGCTTGCAGACGATGATGTGCATGACGGCCATTCTGACGGCTGAAGAGAAGAAACATGATCGGAAAATTTGTTATGCACCAATAAATATTTTCGGAGTATATGATCAAGAGTTACCATTTACCTAGACCACGAATATCTTCCTGCTTCTATATCTGAGCTCTCCATGGTAATCATATTCTAATAACTTCATATTTTAGTTCGTATTGTAATCATATTCTAATACTTCGTATTTTATGTTGCTTTTCAGATTGCACTCCCAATAGGCATCCGGGATCATCACTACTATCTGCTTGTGGTGAGCTTAGAACACAAGGGTGTTTTCGTATTTGACTCATTCGATGAGTATATGGAGAGGCGGGTGGAACATAAAGTGAAGTTAATTCACGATAGCCTTTGCGCCCATTATAAAGTCGCTTACAAGGAGGACATAATGACATGGAAACCAAAATATGTGTGGTCCGAGATTCCGCACCAGAAAAACGGGTTTGTGAACTACACTTAATTTTAGTTGCAATTCATTTTTTTACATTATTTTCTTATCTATTTGTGAATTATTTTTTTTGTAGGCATGACTGTGGATTCTATGTGTGTTTCTTCATGAAGCACCTCAGAAAACTCGTTCCGAACTTCTCTGTGAAATACGAAGTGAACGGGTGGTACCTCAGAATCTGGGTGGCACACTTTATTGGGACTCACGAGTTAAACTCGTGCTTGGATGCCGTCACCAACGAGGTACACACATACAAAAAAACTGCTAAAGCTCAAGATAGGCTGTTAACTGTTTATCACGATGTTCCCTGCATCAAGGAAGTAGGGCCCTCCATGTCACAGGTACTATTGGCGGTGAATCATTGCTTTCTCTAATTTCGTGATGTTATATTTTCGACTGTACAAATTTTCTTAATTCTTCAGGATGGATCAGGAAACGAGGAAATAGAGTTTCACGGCGACATCGATGGGATAAACGAGGAAACAGAGTTGGCCCAAGATGAGATCTCGGATGAGGAGTTGGATGAAGGGGTGACGGATGAACCAGAAGAGCAGTCTCGCTGGGATAGGCTACATGTTTTAACCCCCTTCACTGCGGACGGGCAGAATCCATTTTTTGAAGTAGGCGAGCACAAGGAAAAAGAAGAGTGCTGGACCCCTCTGTCTATGTACACTGAAATGGTGCCCGTGCATGAATTGGACTACCTGCAACCAATGGAAGGCGGTCGATATCTGCTTCGAAACCGTGCAAAGATCCCTTGGGAGAAGACGCCGTACGCCAAATTATATAACCCGTCTATCG
This sequence comes from Linanthus parryae, assembly GCA_023055425.1. NCBI lineage: Eukaryota > Viridiplantae > Streptophyta > Magnoliopsida > Ericales > Polemoniaceae > Linanthus > Linanthus parryae. The sequence continues at coordinate 86,643,990 of JALGPY010000004.1, read as the reverse complement.
ATATCTTTACGAACCATATGAAGCCTGGATTCTCCGTGGCCGACATGCGTAAGCAAGACCCCAAGTTGCATCGGTGTTTTGACATCTGGCTTAATGACGAAGATACACTTTACCCATATTTGGATTGTGGGATAAAGACAAGATCTCGGCCATTCTTCCGTTACATAATGGAAGTAGGAAAACTTTTCTGGTGGGACCATGTAGACGAATGCACGTATACCCAGAGGCTTAATTACTCAAAAAAGTTTGGCGCTCCAAGGACGGACACGGTTATTACGGATGAGGATTGGTTCAAAGCTTTTCAGGTAGATTATGATTTTGAAACCCTGAAGAAGAAGACTTCTGAATAATTTAGAGGTAACAAGCCTATGAGGGGTTCCAAGGGATCGCTTGCGAGGAGGTGGTTCATGCCTTGGAGGACTAAGCGGCTAGTGAAGGGATTTCAACAGTGGATTCTCGTTTACATAGACGTGTTCGAGAAGGGACGGATTTGTGTGAAGGTGTACGATCCAATGAGGTATTCGGGGCGTAGTAATTGGGACTTGGATCGACTGTGCACAAATTTTCCGAGATTGCTGCAGGAGTTTGGGGAAGATGAAGTTGCTAAGCGGGCCAAGTTTTGCCCGAAGGTCCTTAAGGTATTCAAATTGCCGAAGATTAAGGAGCCGAGATACCAATGTGATCTCCCAAGCTGCAGTGCGTTGTATATGTTGCGCATGATCGAGAAGGTCATCGAGGATCCCACAATTAGAGGAGAGTTTCAATCATACCAAGGGGACCAGAAGCTTATAAGGAAAGAATATGCGGTGGCAATATGGAAGACTTTTTTTAGATTCATCACTGTAGACACATATGGCAATAGAATAGACCCGCCAGGAGAACCAATTTGGTATCCTTACGTGTAGTTGTATTCATGACTGATTATTCCATCTTTTGTAATTGACGTGATCAATGAAAATTTTTTGTCATTATAGTTGATTTGTTTTTTTGTGATCAATGAAACAACCGATTCGAGCAATGAAACAAATTATTAAAACAAATATTACAAGCACTGCCTAAAAAAACTTTACTAAATAACACAATAGCATGGGGCGTATAGGTTGTGGTCAGGGCGTCTAAAACCTCATGTTTTGGGGCATACAGACTACGCTGTATGCGCCCCAGCTGGGAAACAAGGCTAATTTTTCACCCAGAAGCCCAGGGGCGCATACAGGGGTGCCTAGGAACTGCCTAGGCACCCCTGTATGCGCCCCTGGGCTTCTGGGTGAAAATTTTTTCACCCAGAAGCCCAAGGGCGTATACAGGGGCTTCTAGGAACTGCCTAGGCACCTGTATACGCCCCTGGGCTTCTGGGTGAAAAATTTTTCACCCAGAAGCCCAGGGGCGTATACAGGGGCTTCTAGGAACCGCCTAGGCACCCCTGTATGCGCCCCTGGGCTTCTGGGTGAAAAATTTGCCTTGCTTCCCAGCTGGGGGGCGCCTCTATACCCTAATTCGGGCTTCTAGGAACCGCCTAGGCACCCCTGTATACGCCCCTATGGCTCCATATTCAATTTGTTTGACTTTTTGGTCATATTTTGACATTACATTGCCGAAACAAGTGGCATGACTTAGGATGCACTGAATAGTTGACTATAGTTTGACCACAACACCGACCGTTTACTTTTTTAGTGGACTACATTAAACTAGATAAGATTACAACCACCAAAACCAACTTCAAAAGACTTAAATATTACATCCGCAACTACTGAACTTGCATTAATCAATAAGCTACAAGTTTCAATCATGTGTAATTAGCCGGTCATCCTCCCTCGTGGGGCATGTCTTCACGTTATGGCCTTCCTTATTACATCGAGAGCACTTGTGCTTCCTAGTACCATACCTACGTTTTTCTCCTTCAGACGGTATCCTGGTTGTCTGTGGTGCTCCACGTTTCACTACCTTCACTGGTGGAAGAGTGACAATGTTGCTTATCTCCGGTGGGATCCGACGTGTATCCCAGTCTATACGATCAGAAATAACCTCAATTTTCCCGGCGTAAGATCTCTTGTAGAAGTCCGCACTGTAGGTGCTGCTCGTGAAATTGTACATGACAAGCCCGTCTGAAGGAGGCAACTCTTCTTCCATCCCCATATGAGGATTTTGTTTTCTAAGTATTGGAGCGCACGCACAAGCGTGGACACACGGTTGCCAGTCCAACTGGAACTTGCCGCAATCGCAAACCCAGTACCCCTCCGAGAAGTACACTTTGGCAGTGCCATGGTTCCTACCTGTTACACGGAATTCAAGTGCATCCAGCTGTGTGACGTGTAGCATTTTTGCGTCGTTAAGATTCTTCTGCATGATTGCCTCGCGCTCTGGGGTCAACTTTGTGTTCCAAGTGCCAGTTTCGGTCCGCCTATCGTAAAACCACTGAGACATTTGTCTGAGCGCAAACGAACAGTACGAGAGCACGCAATGATATCTCGCATCCTTTAACATTGAGTTCATAGATTCTGCGTGATTGGAAGAGAACATGTCAAATCTAGTGTTGACCGCGAACGCCCGACTCCATTTCTCGGGAGGACATTTTTCCATAAGGTATTCTGCGATTGACAAACTCTCATTATTTGGGAAATTACGTTTCGCAGGGTGCTCCACTGCCAATGTGTGAAGAAAACTGCGACATTTATCTATAGTGTCGGCCTCCGCAGCATTCCAGAAGAGATTCACCCACTTTCCGGGGCCATACAGCTTTATCAAGTTCATCTTGATGTGCCACCAGCAGTGCACATGTTGTGCATTTGGGTACTCTGTCGCGACTGCGTGTTTAATGGCCTGATGCCTGTCGGAAAGAAATGTGAGATACTTGTCGTTCGGGACGAAAAGCCTCAGCTGCTGAAGGAACCACCCCCAGGCCTCATTGCACTCGGTGTCAATTATGCCCCATGCAATTGGATAACACTGCCTCCGTCCATCGACCATTGTCGCAACTACGACCTGCAATGGCTCGTTCTTCATGTGACCGGCATCGATGACCACTAGTGGTCGCATGAAGTTGATTCCATCCAACTGAGCTTTTATACCCATGAAACAGTACTTGAATCTGCTTTCTTCGTCGCGCTCTATCTTCGTGTAGGACCCAGGGTTCAAAGACTCCAACATGTAGAAGAATGCAGGGAGTTGTTGGTACTGTTCTTCTCGGCTACCGTGAATGATCTGGAACGCCCTCTGCCTAGACTGGTAGCATATCCATTTAGTGACGGAGCACTTGAAGGCAAGTTGCACGTACGCGACGATGTCATGTCTGCTAGGGCGAGGCTGCCCGCTCCGATATCGATCAATCATTCCATAGGCGATGTCATCGACATTCACATTCGCATGCTTGAAATTTGTGGTGATCGCGGAACAAGTGTGGATGTTTTTGTATCGCTTAACCGTGTAAAATCTCTCTTGTTTCCCTTTATAAGCAGCCATGTACCACTGACAATGAGGATCGCGACATTTGAGAACGACCCTTGTGCTCTCTGTCTTTACACTTGTCCATTGCCACCCTTGTTGAGTTGCAGGACCCCGTAGGATATTCTTGATTTCCTTTGCTGATTCAAACAAATCATCAAGCTTTAACGTAGATCCATCGGGCCTGCTGTTACTGGCAACGGCGTCGGCTTCAATCGCAAGTGTGGGATGATGCTGTAAACCTGTGGCCCAAGGACCCCTGTTAACCGGTACATCGTCGTCCGTTGTGTCATCTCCACTTGATGGCCCGTGCGGGTCAGCGTTCGGATCTTCGTTCAAGTCGGGATTCTCCGAAAAACTTCCACCCTCGTAACTAGGACCACCGACATTAGTGTCAAACAATCTTTCCAATGCTGTTGCATCCTGACATGTGTTGTTCGCCACCAAGACCGCTGTTTCGTTAAAACCGGCCTCCCAGGTTGGGCATTCATGTTCGCAACCCCCGACATTCGTGTCAAGCGGTCCTTCCAACGCTGCTGCATCCTGAAATGTGTTGTTCGCCACCAAGACCGCTGTTTCGTTAAAACCGGCCTCCCAGGTTGGGCCTTCATGTTCCTGACTATCATCAGTAAGTAACACACGAAGCTCCGAATTTCCCCTGCGAGGATTCATCTTCTGCAAATACCGTCCCCCAGCTGCAACCGAGCCGTCATTGTCGTACTTGGCAAACATGGGAACGATCTCCTTTGGTTCATATGTCTCAAATATTAACAAAACATCGTCTTCGTCGGTGATTTCTGATGGCTCATACTGCTCCATCCCTTGTCGCATGTAACTTAACTCTATGAATGGAGCTAGGTGCTTGTCCAATCCCATTCTCGAAGCAACTCGTTCCTTCAGACTATGGAGTGTGGGAATTTCCTCCTGTTTCAGCACCATCGTCTTCGATTTGTAGTTCACCCCGCGTGCGTAGAAAAATTTTCCATTGACGAGCTCCCAAACTCCATTCCACATGAGTTGCACATTGATTTTCCCCATTCCTGCAGATAACCGAAAAGTCAATAATGTCATAACGGTCAACTAAGAAGTCACAAGTCAACACCGAAAAGTCAATAACCCCCCCAGGGCGCCTAAGTGTATGCCCAGGGCGTCTGAAACAATACACGGGCGTATACATCACCCCCCAGGGCGCCTAAGTGTATGCCCGAATTAGGGTATAGAGGCGCCCCCCAGCTGGGAAGCAAGGCAAATTTTTCACCCAGAAGCCCAGGGGCGCATACAGGGGTGCCTAGGCGGTTCCTAGAAGCCCCTGTATACGCCCCTGGGCTTCAGTTTTCACCCAGAAGCCCAGGGGCGCATACAGGGGTGCCTAGGCGGTTCCTAGAAGCCCCTGTATGCGCCCCTGGGCTTCTAGGTGAAAAAATTTTCACCCAGAAGCCCAGGGGCGCATACAGGGGTGCCTAGGCAGTTCCTAGAAGCCCCTGTATACGCCCCTGGGCTTCTGGTTGAAAAAAATTTCACCCAGAAGCCCAGGGGCGCATACAGGGGTGCCTAGGCAATTCCTAGAAGCCCCTGTATACGCCCCTGGGCTTCTGGTTGAAAATTTTTTCACCCAGAAGCCCAGGGGCGCATACAGGGGTGCCTAGGCAGTTCCTAGAAGCCCCTGTATACGCCCCTGGGCTTCTGGTTGAAAAATTTTTCACCCAGAAGCCCAGGGGCGCATACAGGGGTGCCTAGGCAGTTCCTAGTAGCCCCTGTATGCGCCCCTGGGCTTCTGGGTGAAAAATTAGCCTTGGTTCCGGACGCCCTCTGTATGCCCAAGCTTAAAATGGAACTTAAATCGATCGTATTGGGGCTTCTTGTAGGGCTTCCAAAGACCTTCGCAATATCCTCAAGGTGAATCTCATACTATTTTCAGAACATCTCCGAAAATGTTGAAAAATGAATATACGATTTTTTTCAAAATACTACTTTTGAAATGAAAAGATAAAACGAAGGGATACTAAGGTTGATAAACTTACTCTTGTTTCCGACGGATTCGAAGTCTTCAAACGAACGAACTTTGTTTTTGTTTTGAAACCCAACAATGGAGGTTTTGGAATAGACTAGAGAGAGAAACAACAACTTTTGGGTGTCAAAATTGATGAACTGAGGTACATTTTAAGGTTTGACATCTTAGGTAGTTGAATTTAATTTTCTAGTTGAACAAGGTTGTTGAGTGAATTTAATTTTCTAGGGTGAGGGAGATGTTGTTGTTGTTGTTGTTGTTGAATGAAGAGAGAGAGAGAGAGAGAGTAGTGCATGCATGCAAATTTGGAGAAAAAATTCAGCAAATAAATATTTGGGTAGGACCCCCTCTTGCCACATGGAAAACCTTAAAAAAACAAAGAGAGACCCACCATAGAGAAAATGTTAAAAAAATCAAATGGGACCCACTAACTATAACAAACCAAAAGTTAACTTATGATTATTAGTTGGTGGGTACTTCCCACCAACTTTTTGAACTTATGGTTAATATGCACCACAAAGGTGCATATTGGTTTTTTACCAAAATTCCCCCTTTCTGAGTGGGCAAACGCAAAGGTCAATTTAGTCATAAATTCTATTCTAAAAAAATAAATACCTCTCAGTTCTTGGTTACCATAATGATTTTTTTTTACTCGGTTCACTTTGACCGGGTGATTTCGATAGCAAAATAATGCGATTTTTTATAAATTTTCCTCTGTTTTATAGAACAACTTTTACTCTAGAATAACATAAAAAAATTATCCAAAAATTGCATCATTTTGCTATAAAAAAAAACATCCGGTTCAAAGTGACCCAGTAAATAGTGGTAAAGGGTTATTAACATCAAAGTGTCAAAGAGAAGCATAAGGATGATATTGGAAACAAAATCAAAGTTGGTGGTGCCTTTCAACAAAATGAAGAGGTCAAGTTACTAATCTCAAAGACTCTGGACATCTATGTAATTCACTGAAGTTATGGGATGCTACTTGTGTACAGGAGAATTATTTGAGGAAGATTCAGGTGTACACCAAGAACAGAGAATGGAAACACAGGGAAGTGTAAGGTAGTGAGTCGAGAGAGAGTAAGACAATGATAACTGAGAGAGAGAGAGAGAGACAGTATTTAGCCAGAGCTTCCGCGTAGTTATCAGGTCAGATCATTGCAATGAAGGGTTAACGATCATATATATAGTGGAGAATATGACCGTTGTAGTGGGTTAATGCGCCCATTAATGGCGGCTTCATTACCTTAACCATAACGGCACATTCGACCGCATATATAGGGACTGTTGCGCACTTCGTCCGCGTATACCGGAACCGCTATGAGGTTGACCGGATTTGTGGGACACTTGGCCATAAATCTCTCAAAGCAGTGTGAGGGAGGGGGACACTTGACCGGATTTGTGGGACACTTGTCGACGGTTTTAGAGCTCAGAACGGGGAAATAGTTCTTCGTGAGTGGGCAAACGCAAAGGTCAATTTAGTCATAAATTCTTGTGTAAAAAAATAAATACCACTCCATTCTTCCTCCCATCCTGATTTTTTACTCGGTTCGATAGCAAAATAATGCGATTTTTTGATAATTTTTTCACCGTGCAAATAGAATAATTTTTATTCTAGAACACCATAAAAAAATTATCCAAAAATTGTACAAAATTATTCAAAATGACCAAGTGAATAATGGTAAAAATCAGAATTAGAAGGAAGAACTGAGACGGAGTGGTAGTCATAGATTGTTCTTAATTTGTGTGTGTGAGCTATCTCTCCAATAGCCACAACTGAAAGTTTAACACAAAGTACATGTTTGGTTCGGGATTTTAGGTCCGTCCGAGATAAAAATTTGTTAAACTTAATTTAATTTCCGTAAGTTTTATTCAAATTTTAATATAAGTTGACTAATAATATGTACATTTTATAATATTCGGTTCTAAAAAAAATTAATTGTTTTTTTCGCAAAAGAAATCTCCATTTATTTATGGGGATATATCCAAAGCCCAAGTTTGGTTCAAAGTTTCAAAGACATTTATTACTAAGCCCATTTGGGCCAGGGCGAGATTATGAGAAAATGTAATATTGTCTTGCTGCAATGTTTAACTCTAACCACCATTGAAATCAAAGTCTAGAGACTTTTTACACTCAGAAATCAACCATTCCATTTCGCAGTCGCTTCCATCTTCTCTCACTTTCCTTCTATCTAGCTTATGGAGAAGGCAAAGATAATCCGATTAGATTATTAAACTTTCAAATCCCCTTTCGTACGCTTTCTGAGCAGCATAATAAAGAGCAAAAGCTTCTGCGATGATCGATTCAGCACAGAAAGGGACTACAAATGTGAATTCGTACTGAAAAAGTCCGTCTGAGTTGCGTATCACCGCACCTCCTCTAGATTTCTTTTGGGAAAGAGATATAGAAGTGTATGTATTCACCTTAAGCAATTTAGGCGGCGGAGGCCGCCGCTGTCGGCGAACATGAACTGTTTGGGATCCTGCATGCAGAAGACTATCAGAAAAGATAAGTCTTTTTGAATTCTTTATCTTCCGCGATTGCTTCTATGATGAGATTTTCCTTCTTTCTGTCTGCAAAATTAAAAAATTCTTCTGTTTCTAGAACACGAAATTAGCCATAAAACATACAAGAATAGGCACTGCCTCCTCTCTTTGGTTTGATTTAATAAAATATCTCAATTTTGGCCTCTAATAACAAACTTATAATAGAAACTTAAATAATAAACTTTGAAATGCATATTATCTTCTTTTATATTTAAGTTATTAATTAGCTTCAAGGAGACAATTTAGTTTAAGCTGAAAGTGATAACTCTGTAATTTATCAAGTCGAATAGGCTAGCGGCGAATTCAGCCCGAGCCCATATTGGTTGTGTGAATTTAGGCTTGGGCGGGCTAGCGATTCTCCTAACTCGTGAAGGGCCGGGTTTGGGCAGCGTGGACTGAACTTGGACTTGGGCTAGGACTAGGACAGGCGTGTTAACCAGTCTAGCCCGCCTGAGGTGCAGTCCTAGGTAGGGAAGATTATACGTGAGCGAGGACTTGGACATGGGTGTCCTGTTTTCCCTTATCTATTCCTCGTGGTGAGCAAAATGTTGTCCCGAGGCCTTACTAATGTCATAAGCAATAGATAAATAACATGAGTGTCTGGCTCAACAGGATAACCTAGTGTCTCATACCTCTTTTTTGCTGACGACATCATACTTCTTACTAAGGTATGCAGTAATGCAATTACAAATTTGTTACAATTATTACAAAATTATGGTGTAGCCTCTGGAAAAAAATCAACTTGTAAAAATCTTTAGTGGTGTCCTCTGAGAATGTTAAAGACACGGTTACGTTGAAGCTCATTCAACAATGTGGTGTCCATGTGACAGAAAAACACGATAAATGTACTGGTATACCAATAACAATCCGGAAGCAGAATATGATCACTTTTTGAGGATTCAATTGAGCGGGTAAACAACGAGTCGAAGGCATAAAAACAAAAGACATTACCCGTAGCATTGAAGAAGTTCTAACTAAATTCGTGGCTCAAGCTACCCCAAATTATGCATGAGCTGCTTTCTATTTGTAATTGAAACTTATCATCAAGTAGAAAATTTTGTCTATCATTTTTTGTGGGAGGTGGTGAAAGAAAGCAAGGGGTCCACTCGATCGGATGGGAAAACTCGAGGTTAGTAAGGAATTCAGTTGTCACAATTTTAAAGACTTCCATCATTCAATGTTGCAATTTTAGTCAAACAAGTGTGGAGGTTTATCAAATATTCTAACAGTTCTGTTAGCATCATTTTCAATTTAAAGTATTACAAAGACTTATCCGTACTACAAATCAAACTCAATCAAGAATATTTTTTAGACTGCGTAGGTATACTTGCGAAAATAGATTTCATTCAGAAGTCTTAATTAAAAGAGTGGCAGTTTGGAGACACTATTCACATTTTTTAGGATCAATTGGTTCGTACAACCAACTAGCACCCCGAGTCCAAATAATGTTAAAGTCACAATTCAGAATCATGGCAAGACATATACTTAGGAATATATATAAGCTACGGAGTTAACTTTGGGGCATTAACTTTGAAGAAATAATAAAAATTTTGATCCGACATGAATTGAAGAGGGGAAATATGTTCTGCTTCCACACGGAAAATGGTGACTACATCGTTTCCTCTTGTTACTCAAAAATTTGTGTGAACATGACAAAATAGGTGACTCCTGTTACCGTCCGATAACGATTGGTCACACACACGAGGGTTTTTAACCCTAACACACACAGACGAACAATAAAAGAGATAAAAGAGAGACTGATTTGTTTATTGCTTGATTAATACTGGGGAAATTACACTGCTTAAGTAGATAATGCTAACCCTAACCCTAACCTAACGGGCCAAGCACGTATTATTAATTAAATAAATAACTCGATAAATAAATATTAAATAATATTGATACGCTACCCGTATCAACTCTCCCACCCTTGAAAACCCCCTTTCCCTCAAGGTGGGTGATAAAAAACTGATAAATAAACTTGCCCGGATCTAATTGTCGACGCACGAATTGACGGACCTCTTTTTGTAGGCCCATAGCAGCATTCTTCACTACAGCCATCCCAAAATCATTAGATCCAAAAAGAGAATGAGGCCTAAGTGAAGAATTGGGCTTTAAATTATCTCTCAGCCCAAATAATGAAGTTAGCCCAAAGTGAGAAACAAACCCACTTGAAAATAATAACCCAAATTCAGAAGGTGGTTCGGCCCAAAGTAAACAGCTAGCCCAATTAAATATGGGAGGCCCACAGGAGATATTAAGCCCAATGGAGGTTGCCCTAACAACCAGCGGCTGAGGAGGCTCCTTCCAGGTTGGTGGTGGCGGTTCTAGTGGCGGAATCGACTGGAAAGTTTGATTGGACGGCTGCAAGTGTGGGAGGTCATCGTATGTTGATCGGAGGTTTGGGGTCGCCTAACTGGAGAAGCGACAGCGGAGGCGGTTTCGGGTGAGGACCAGAGGCTTACGGCGGCCTCGGCGGTTTCGACTCCGTCGCCGGGGGGGAGAAGGTAGGAGCTTCTGGAGCGACGGAGGAGACGACGGCGGTGGGTTCGAATCTGGTGGGTCTTCAAGATTGAGGTCCGTGTTTGGCGTCGGTGGTTTGTGCGCCGGTGATGAAGACTTAGGCGGTTGGAGGTCCGATTGGACGCCGATGTAAGTTTATCGTCGTCGATTGGTGATGCGGGCAGCAGATTGGAGTTCGGCGACTAGAGCTTGGGTTTGGCCGGTGAAGGGAAGGACGATGGTGATGGGTTCACCGTCGTTCGGGTTTTCCGGGTACGGGTTCGTCGGAAAAAGCGCTTTCTCCGGCTGCTGGGTTGGTACTTGTTGTAGAGTGTCTTCTTCTAATGGATGTTCTTCAATTGGCGGTAGTTCTCCGTCTTCTATTATGTGTTTGAGGCGGCAGAACTCATTAGTTGAAATCAATCGGAATTCCTTCTGACTTGCTGTGATGTTTTCCAGATCTGCCTGGGTGAGATACCCACTTGCGTGGAAGTATTCAAGTTCTTCCATGGTGAGACAATTTATTGTTTCACTGCTTGCTGGTAGAGCTAGTTGTACACCTTTGTGACTGAGATCGACAATAGCGCACGGGAGATCCATGGAGTCTGAGTACGAGCGCCGCGAATGAAATTCCGACCGACGCTCTCAATGAAATCATCAATTGTTACCGTCCGTTAACGATTGGTCACACACACGAGGGTTTTTAACCCCGACACACACAAACGAATAAAAGAGATAAAAGAGAGACTGATTTGTTTATTGCTTGATTAATACTGGGGGAATTACACTGCTTAACTAGATAATACTAATCCTAACCCTAACCTAACGAGGCATGCCCGTATTATTAATTATAGAAATAACTCGATAAATAAATATTAAATAATATTGATACGCTATCCGTATCAACTCCTCAATCGGCGAGGGCAAGGAAATTGGTTAAATAAATTTTAGAAATAAAATCACAAAGAAATTTTATATACTGTGGGGAAGGTGGAAGGAGGTCTTACCAGTTGCAACAAGACTATATCATAGATGGTTCTAAGTTTCGTTCAGGAGCCACTGGTGTGGTCAGGATCCAGAATTATAAGACCATCTATTTTTGAGATTTAATTAAGTTGCGGACATGTGTAACTTGCCTCCAAACATATTAGATATGAAACACAAGCATTTATCCTTCAGGAATGGATGAAATTTTTTATCCGAGTATCAATGGTGTATCAAGAAAAATTTAAAAAGGAAAAGTACACAAGTTTGATTTTTTTAATAAGAGCATGCAATACTGTCTTATTTAAGACATATCGATTCAGAAAAGGTAGGTTTTGAGGTTAAAGTAAAACTGTAGTACTTCTTCAGTAACAAATATCAAATTGCATACAGGCTTCGAAGATAAAAATAATTTTCAGTGGTAACAAATGACGAATTGTATATATGCTTACGTACAGTATCAAAGTTTCGATTCATGTTTTTAGCACTTGCTCTCACTATATATTTAAATCAGATTTTTCACTAAAAAAAATATTGAGATTTAAGCTGGAACAAAACATGCTCTCATTATAGAGTTAAATTTTAGAAAAATTTCCATTACTTGCCTATATTTTATTTATTAAATTTGGTCTTAGTCACTCACTCAATACGATTGACATTTACCTAAGTATTCTTTAGTAAATCTTTTTAAAATAGTCATATTGTAACAGAACTCCTGTTGCAGAGATCTGTTACCAGTTTGTTATAACATGTGGGTATTCGAGCAAGAACGACGAAAGCGAAACAAGAACGAGACAGATATTTAGCGTGGTTCACTAACGAATTCGTAACGAACCCGCTAGCTAATCCACGGCCAGAACTAGATATTTTATTGAGAAGAGAACCCGATTACAATACACGCCGTGGCCACGACGGCCACCCGAATCACACACCCAACCGACACAGACAAGAGAAGCTCTCAAAGGATTATTAATTCTCAAACCCAGAATCACTCTCTGTGTGTATTGTGAGAAAACCAAAATAGACCTTTATATATGCCAATAGTGCATGTAGTGGCGGTGGTTTTCACCAAGCCCACACCGCCTTTGACTTTGAGTCAAACTTTCCAACTTGATACAAGTCAACCCCAACAAATCTCCACCTTGACTTGAATCATCTCAGCAACCCGAAACCTGAACCTGATGCTTCTCTTCTCAAACCTGAACCGGATGCGTCTCTCAGAAACCCGAAACGAGCACGCTTCCCCACACAGATGTTGCGCAGCTGTATGTGAAACCCAAATCGCCAAATCGTTGCTCCAACTACCATGCGTTCCTGCAACGACTGCGTCCGATGTGGTTGCACTTCCGGAAACAGAAACAAGTGCTCCACCCAGAACCAGACTCGTATACATTCACTGAGAAAGCAGGACCGAATGTATTCCAGATGCGCCCAATTGCGCCAGACAGATGCACCATGACAGAATGCCCATATGTCATCCAGACCAGATGCACCGATGACGAGTGCCCAAATTGTCATGCCCGATGCGCCCCGTATGCCTCAGATGCGCCAGATGCTCGCCAGAAACAGATCGCGCCATATGAGAGCTCAGTGCGTGTCATGGTACACGCTGCAAAACCAGATGCACGCCAGAAAAAATCGTGCATAATGCGCGCCAGAACCAGAATCAGATGCGCGTGCCAGAAATCTCACGCGCCAGATGCTCCAAGCCGTTGCTTCAACTCCAACGAGTTCCTGCAACGCGTGAGCCAGAACCAGATTCAATTCAAACGCCAGATGCTCCACGCCGGGAGCCGGATTGCGCCTGAACATCAGTCGCCATAACGCCATATGCGCGTGAACCGCCAGATTCGCACCAGTACTGAATGCGTGCTGGGTTTGCCAGATCCCTTGCACACCTAATCAGATGCGCGCCAAATTGCTCCAACAGGAGCCCGGATAGCCCCCTGCACAGGACTTCATATGGTGGGTGTACCTGCTTGTCTCTCACGAACAGATCGATCTTGATCGCTAAACCAGACATCGTTCTTGGCGCAATCTCGAAACCCAACCTCCCGATAGCCTGCTCCACCTGAATCGCGAAACCCTAGCTTTGAGTTCCACCAAAATGTGAAACCCTAGCTCTTGGCTCCACCCTGATCTTGGAACCCTTGCTCTGATACCAGTTTGTTAAAACTGGTGATCCCCCTGACCTGGCTCTGATACCAGTTTGTTGTAACATAACTCTTGTTTCAGAGCTCTGTTACCAGTTTGTTATGATGTGGGGGTATTCGAGCAAGAACGACGAAAGCAAAACAAGAACGAGACAGAATTTAAAGTGGTTCACTAACGAATTCGTAACAAACCCGCTAGCTAATCCACGACCAGAACCAGATATTTTATTGAGAAGAGAACCCGATCACAATGCATGTCGTGGCTACGACGGCCACGGCGGCAACCCGAAACACCCACCCGAACATGCACTACAAAATAGCTCTCAAAGCATAGACTTGAAACCCACGAACTACTTCACTGGTGTGTGTTTGGTGAGTACTAAGCATGTGCTATATATATAGTATTAGGAAGATCACATGCGGCCAAAAACCACCGCCTTGAAAATTGGCCTATTCCTAGCAAACATTACCAAAAACTGTTAGGAAACAAATTTGACTTCCTTACCAATTTATTTCCTTAATGCTTTGATAACTTGGACCAAAAGTAATTACCAAGTTAATTCAAGTCAAACCCAACAAGTCAATTGAGCAAATTCGTTAGACTAGCACTTTACTATGACGATTGTATATTGTACTAATATGCGTTGATGTGATTTTTTTAACATAATTATCTTGTATACATTATTTAAGGTGTTAACACTACGATAGTGTTTATTTTGATAGTATGTTTTCATTAAGAAAATGGCTTACAATTACAATATGAACCATCAAGTATCTATGTGCGGCCCAAACTATCATCTTGGTCGAACAAAATTATAATCCATTCAGGAGGATTCACTAACCCTTCATTGACATATTTATCTCTCAAGCCTCTAGTAGCCTCCTCATGGGCTACCATGTTTACAAATATTTGGATATTTCTCAACATTCCACAAATCTTATCCTCTAATAATCGCCTCAACTCATTCATTTACATACCGCAGTATCTGATTAGATTGTAAGCAGTCCATTTTCAAAAGAGAGCACTTATCCTCGATGGCTATTTTGCACCCATTTTTATTGATTCAAGTGCACGGTATAAGTTAAGTTATTTCGTATAAATTTATGCCATGTCTATAATAGTAGCTACATGAATTTTTCACCCTCCAACACTAACTTATTTTTCCTAAACTAGATGAACCAACACATAATGAGGAACGTGGTGAATGATTTGGGTTCCATTTCTGTGATGCATCACTTGATGAACTCCTCCAATATATAGATTTCCTTCTGGAAGAGTCAGCCTTGAAGCTTTTCATATCCTTAATGACTTTGCGTAAGGAAATAGGTGTTATGTCTCCCCTATACTGCATTCATACACAGAGTGAACCATGTTGGCATATGTAATCCTCTCCTAATTAAATTTTATGGAGCATGCCCTAGAGCAATCTTTTAATCGTGACATTTATAAATGTTTTCTATTTATTCCGTTATCTATATAGAGATATGTTGAAATAATGAAGTCCTTTGAATAAATGTTGTATTCTTAAATATCTCTAGTCTAGTATTATTGTTAATTAAGACGACTATAATGCATCAATACTAGTATGTCGGTAGATTGGTATGTGATATCAAGTTTAACACATGGATACGCATTAGGAGTATTGGCGTACTAGATTGACCCACCATGAGTACACTAAATGGGTGTTATGTGAGTGTCACAAGTGCTTCTCATACTGATGGTGTTGTGATCCTATAACTTTAATCAGTACATTCTCTATATGTGTAGTACATGTTTTAATATCGTCCAACAACTAGAACGGTAGACAGTGGTGTACTGGCAGGACCCGAAGTAGGATATTACGTAAAGTTGTGTGAAATCGATAGTAGAGCGCATGGATTAGATTCGATATAATTAAATGTATATAGAGTGTTTTAAAACTAGTATGAAAATAGCTTAATGTTGTAGGGACCATGAATTTCTTAGTGTTCTCCATAATTGTGTTCACTTGAAATCACTATTTGCATCAGAAAATCACAAAAATAGTAGTTAGTCTGCACTTTAAATAACACTCACTTGTTTGAAGGTGACGAACCATCAAATCAAGCAATCATTCCTCCTGATTACTCAGAGCATAATAAATTGACTACTAATTGAAATAATCATGAGATTTTTCCTGTGGGTTCGACAACCCAGAGTGCGAAAAGTACTTCTGTTTACTACTTGATTGTACACTTGCGCAGCACGCATAAAGATATTGCGTCAACGAACTCTGCAATATATTTATTCTCCTGTGGAAGAGTCAACATTGAAGCGGTCAATAACATCATAGTGACTTTGTAGTGAAAAAAAAAAAGGTGTTATATCTCCTATACCACCCCACACACATAGGGAACCAAGTTGGCACAAGTACCCCTCTCCTTGTTGAATTCCACTTGGTGGCAGATAATTATTGATTAGCTTCCATACAAATAAGTATGATTTACTTGGGATGTGAAGTTTTCATATATTTTTCACATCCCCTCCTTAATTAGAGTACCATGTCCATCTGAAACTCTAGTATTTATGTGTGGTGTAGCATTTTAAAGGCAATGTGGTAGCCCGATGGCATCGCATACTGTCCATCCCTTGTAATAATCCATGTCAATATGTCATTTTGCTTCTGCTGACAAATTAGGACATGCAATATGCAATCTTCATCATCCTCCGAGAATACCGAATTTATAAGATCCACATTCCACCCTCCATTTTCAGAAAAAAAAGAGCTCACATTTACTTCAGGAGGTAGAACTGGGCAACTTTACACCATTCTCCCTCTTCCAAATGGTAGCCACTTGTCCTTTTAGATCAACGCATGCTCCCCATGACCAATATTGTGTCTATACCTCGAAATTTGAACATGCCTACCTCTAGCAAACTTCTCCACAAGTAAGACATCGTATGCCCAACTCATCTGAAAGAAATGATCCATTCCCTAAGTACCTATCTTTTAATACCAATACCACAAAAGAGTTAGGGTTTTAGATAACCATCCATCCTTGCATGGCTAGAAATGTCTTGGTAAGTGCTTCAAAGCTCGTGAATATGATATGACCATCCTATTTGTAAAAACATAGTTTATTCTAGTCTCATCATACCACTTTCCTTCATTCCGCTGCCCACACCCCCACCAGAAAGTTGTTAATCTCCTCTGAACCTCACAAGTGGAAGAATATTAGTCATGAAGCAACTCATCACATAGATCGATATTTCTTGGATAATATATTTGATGAGAATCTCATCGACCACAGCCCATGACATTCTCTTTCCATCTACCCAATTTCTTCGTAACCCTATAATGGACATAGGCAAAAATGACCTTTTGCTTTTCTCTATACACATGGGTAATCCCAATTACTAGGTGCATCCTGTGATAGTAGTTATATGAATAGCTTTAACAATCTTTTCATTTGCTACTTTTGGAACTTAGGGTCAAAATGCAACCCGATTTACCATAATTGATTCACTGTCCTGACGCCTCTCCACAAGAACTTAGAATTTACTTTATCACTACAGTCTCTTATCTAGTAGCATGACCTAAAGAATGTTGCACCTTAAAATAACAATTTTGAAATGAGAGGACACCACTTACCAGCCTTAACACCCTTTAAACTTTCTCTCGCATTGCTTTCCGCAACAACGCTATTAATCCTTATGCGAACAAGTTGAACAAGTACGCTGATATGGGGTCTCCTTGTTTCATTCCTCTTGTAGGGGAAAAAATTCACACACTCTATCCATTTTCATATTAATATCTCATATTGATTCATTTGAGCACGACCATGCAGTCTCTTAAGTCACACTCGTCGGGTGTCCATGGATATTTATTCTCGTTATGTAGGACGAACAAATCATATCTACATCACACATACTCCTTTGTCATTCACAAAATGCATAATACCGAATTTATAATCACCTTGTTACAACGTGACGTCTGACGATTAAAACATGTCACTCCTTATCTAGGGAATGTAGTGACTTCGAGTTATAGGACCACAACACCATTGTCAGTATGAGAAACACTTGTGATATTTACATGACATTCTATTTACTGTTCTCATGGTGGGTCAATACAGTGCGACATTACTCTTAATGCGTACCCAAGTATTAGACTTGATATCTCATTTCATTACTAGTCTCGATTCATTATAGTAATCTTAGTTAATAGTAATACTAGACTAGAGATGTTTAATAATACAACATGTATTCCAAGGACTTAATTGTGTTAATAAATCACCATATATATAATAAAATGATCAAAATATTTTGATTATTAAATAAATGTCATGATAATACATATTGCCTCTAGGACATACACCAACAGTCTGTGATGTTGATTTTGCTTATACTTGATTCCAAATTATAGATCACACTATTGAAATTTCGTTATGTCTATGTGGTGTTCCTCATCACTTTGTAAATGTCCATGCATGTGGAGAGAAAAAGAGACATGTTATTTTAAATTTTTTAATTAGTTGTTTGCAAATTTTAGTGATAAATGGGGTTAAATGCTTAAGTTTATAATCCTATTTGCAAGCACAACTCAAGGATAGTTATTTTCCTTTTCCCATATTGTAGAAGACACTTTTCACCCCAGTAATTAGGAAATAATACACATAACACCCCTAACATTAGAAGAATTCTATTTTGCACCTTCATAAGTGACAGACCCTAACGATTGTGTTGAAAAGACAAATTTACCCCTTAAGATGTAACGAAAAATTACCCCACTATATATTTTCCCTGATCTTTGGATAAAAATGAATTTATCCTAATCACTTTCTCCTCCCTACTTCACAGCCACCTTATTCTTCTCCTTCTCCTCCGTGTTCTCCTTGTCCTACTCTCCTTCTTCCTCCAACCCACAGCTAACGCCATCTCCAACCCACAACCGCCAATATATTCAACCCTGGAACCCTTAAATCATTAGAGGGTCTACACCATTTAGAAATACGACCCATTAGAACCCGAGCCTGAAATGGTGAGGGATTCCATTGATTTTTCACCCATGATACGATACTTTTCTGTGATGTGTGCGTAGTAATGGCAGCAATGTTCAAATTCGTTGGTGGTAGGGATGGTGGTGAAGGGTAGATTGGGCTGTAATTGGCGAAGGAGGTAAGTGAGAGGCTTCTGGGTTTGTGAATTTACTTGAGTTTCTAGATTAATTCCACTATGCGTTCCATTCCGTCTCTTAATATGTTCGGGGGATTTGATTTGGGAACTTCTCAGATATCACTTGGTTTCACTCTCGAATCTTCTGGGTTCAAGAACTCATTTTTTGGTTTCGTGAATTCTTACTCGAGTTTTTGTGTTTCGATTTGGGGTACGACCCAACTTCCCTCACTGCTTTGTTTACAACCCAGAAGATCGGGCTATTTATGTTGGTTCATGAATCGAATTTTCTAGGTCTATGTTCTAGGTCATGCTATTCGAATTTGAGTTTGGTTTAATTTTGGATTGGAGCTAGTTGAAATTTGGTTTCCAAACCAGATTGCGCAGACCCAATCTGGGCTTTTGGGGGTTCTGTTTGTGTAGATTCGTTTTTTGTCTCTTGATCAGCTCCCTCTCTTGGGCAATGAAGATTTCGATCTATTGAATTTACGACAAATTGTTACTTTCTTGGCGAGATAATTGGCTTTGAAACCATGGTAGGTGCAATCTTCTATTGCTTGTTTTCAATTAAAATTTTGAGCCTCCTACACTATCTATGCTTCTCTGAAGCAATTTGATGAATTACCAAATTATTGCAACTATAGTTCTAGTTGATAATTTTATTTTACTCTTTTCCTAATAGAAATTAAATGTTGGTCAAATTACACTGTTTCATACAAGCAAGTGAAAAGCACATATTGAAACGCTAGAATTATGCTCTCTTCTCTCCGAAAATTATGGATCTAGATTTTGCTACTCTGGAACCATCTGCGATGACGTTACCAGAAACCGCTGATGCGGTAACTCTCCGTCGTGACCAACAAAACTTCAAGAGACATTTCGTAGCAGCAAATCCTTCATCGGAGGGTGATGAAGGTTTGGGTGCTTGGATTTTCTCCCGGACTCTGGCGCGTCCTCCGGTGAGTATTTACACGGTGGATGAGGGATTTAAGTTGGTGGAGGATGGATCTCCGTCGGGTTTTTCGAAGGAAATTGATGCTGAAGGACGAGTTCAGGTGCGTATTGATGGTTTGGCTTTGCAGAAACTCCATCACCCATAGAGTAGAGCGTTGATAGTTCGAGTTATGGGTAAATATCCAAAATATCAAGTTGTTCACGATCGTTTTAACTGCTCAATGGAAGTTGTATCGAGGTTTTGAATTGACTGATCTGGAGAATGGTTATTACTGTGTGAGATTTTAGTGCAACGAGGATTATGATCATGTTATTCTCAATGGTCCTTGGATGATCAGGTGTTGCTACCTTACTCTTCAACGATGGGTGCCGGATTTTGATCTGTTTGGTGAACCAACGATTCTCACTCCAATTTGGATCAATTTCCGTTGATTTTCAGTGGAGTATTTTGACGAAGATACTCTCATGGGTCTGGGATCGTTGATCGGTAAATCAATTAAGGTGGATCTTATAACTCCAGCGGCGGCGCGTGGTAATAAGCCTGTGTTTGTGTGGAGGTGGATCTTAGTCAGAGTTTACTGTTAATGTGGAGTATGAGGGATTAAGCACTATTTTCTTTGGATGTGGTAAATTTGAGCATCGAAAAGAGAATTGTTCGGAGGGACTCGAGAAGCAGGATCCGATGATGGAAGCTGAACGAGATTTGAGTGCGATGGATCTTGGAAGCAGAAGCTGCCGGAATCTGAAAAGGAAGTGGTGAAGGAGCCGCAGTTTGGAGCCTGGACGATATCTCAACGCCGTCGACGAAAATCGGCGGTGAAGGTACGGGTTAACTCAGTGAGTAAGCTGAGTGAATCAGGTGAAGCTGGACCGATGACGCGCAATAAGACAGGTGGAAAGCAGGGATTGCCTAGATCTCGCTTTGGGGCCCTTGGAGATGAGCCTGATGTGGAGGTGAATCACAGGGAATCATTTTCGTCTAACCAGACGATTAGAGAGCCGGCCATTAATAAGGCGACATGTGGTGGTCATCCTGGCCGTCCACTTAATCAGGAGAAAGGGGAAAGTTCTCGTAATTAGATTAGTCTTTCGAAGAATTTGGGATTGAGGAACCCCAATTTTCGCTCTCCTCTTTCAGAAGTTGATGTGAATAAATTTCCCACTTTTCAATTCAAATTGGGATCGTCGGAGAAAGATGGTGGATCTGAGCGTCAGAATATATTGGCTAGAGTTTGACAAGGTGGTCATCCCGTTTCTCATGGAAGATATGAGACCGGTGCTAACCCAAGTTGGGTCTCAAATTGATATAGTGGGGCATTCACTCCAGAAGTTCTTCTCGCCGTCGATAGAACAAGTGTGGGTGCCAGAAATGAGGTATGATATTCCTCTCCGAACTAGACTGCAAATCCAGAACATCTTGGAAATGGAGAGAATGGGAGCTCTGTCAATGGATCAGGTGAGTCGTCTTGAAGATCCTACCCTTTTATCTTGTCCAATGAAGTTGTTAACTTGGAATTGTAGAGGAGTGGGGAATGTGGAGACGGTTAATTCTCTTATAGAATTGTGTAGAGTTCATACGCCTACCGTTACGGTGTTAGTTGAGCCCATAGTGGATAGTTCTAATACAAATGTTATTAGTAGAAGAGCAGGGTTTGATAGATTACAAGCTGTTGAATCTCGTGGTTTCACTGGTGGTATTTGGCTTTTTTGGAGAAGTGCAGAAGTAGAGATTGACATTCTGTCAACATCTGCTCAAATGATCAATGGTGTGATTAAAAGGGTTAATCAGCCTCAATGGCTTTTTCCTGCAGTATATGCTAGTCATATCTCTTTTATTAGGGATCAAATGTGGGATTATTGAAGAAATTTTTCAGCTAGTCGTTCTCTTCCTTGGCTTATAGTGGGTGATTTCAATCAAGTCGTTGTTGCAAATGAGAAGAGGGGAGGCAGGCCAGTGGATCCAAGAAGAAGTGAGAAGATGATTTCTTGTTTTAAGAATTGCTCTCTTATGGATTTTGGTTTTCAGGGTCCTAGATTCACTTGGACTAACTCGCATGGGTTTGCTACTAGAATCTTTCAGAGAATTGATAGGGCAGTTTGCAACCAACAGTGGAGACTTCTGTTTGCTGAAGTTGTTGTTCATCATGTACCTAATGTCAACTCTGATCATCACCCCTTGCTTGTTGATTTGGAGGGTGGTGGTGTTCCTAATCTAGTTAAGAGAACTTTTAGGGTTGAAGCAGCCTGGTTTACTGATGAGAGCTTGGTTGAGTTGGTTAACTCTCAATGGAGAAGAGATGTGGAGTTGGTTCAAGATGTGAAGCTGTTCACCCCTAAAGTGAAAGTCTGGAATAGAGAAGTGTTTGGTAACATTTTTCTGAGAAAAAAGCATTTGTTAGCAAGACTTGATGGAGTGCAAAGAGCTTTGGCTAGCAAGTCAAATCCTTTTCTTGTTCAGCTTGAGGTGGAGCTACAAGATCAATTAAATATGGTTCTTGTTCAAGAGGAAGTGTTTTGGTTCCAAAAAGATAAAGTTAATAAGCTTTTGTTAGGTGACAAGAATACAAAATTATTTCACTTAACCACTATAGTTAGAAGAAGGAGAAGTAAAATCCTTACTATGAAGTTGGATGATGATAGCTGGTGTGAAGACAGTGAGCTTCTTAAGAAGGAGGTCACTCTTCATTTCAGAATAATTTATTCTGATAATGCTGAGTCTGTTTCTGAGTTTTCTTGGTTGGGTGGTCAGCTTTCTAGAGAGGAGTTTGACTCTCTTACTAAAGTTATTGCCCCAGCTGAAGTGAAGCATGTTTTATTCTCTATGGGTGCATTGAAAAGTCATGGTCCAGATGGGTATCCTCCTGCTTTCTTTCAGAATTATTGGAGTGAGGTGGGGTCTTCTTTAGTGGAGCTTGTGCAAACAGTTGTGTCTACAGGGAAGCTTCTAGCTGGCATTAATGACACTTTTCTTTCCCTTATTCCTAAGGTGGATAGTCCTCAATCTTTCAGTCAATTAAGGTCTATAAGCCAATGCAATGTCCCTCTCAAAGTTATTACAAAGTTGCTCACACATATGCTGAGACCTATTCTGCAAAGGTTAGTTCATCCTAACCAATTTAGCTTTCTCCCTGGTAGATTGGCAGCTGATAATCTGATTTTGGCTCAAGAGGTTCTTCATAGTTTGACGTATATGAAGAGTAGAAAAGGGGGCTTGGCTATTAAAATTGATTTGGCCAAAGCATATGATAAGGTGAAGTGGTCTATGCTTTATGAGATTCTTTCACAAATGGGCCTTCCTGAAAATTGGATTTCTGTTATTATGTAGTATGTTAGTACAACTAGCACGCATGTGTTGTGGAATGGAGAGCCTTTAGAGGTCCTTAAAACTGAGATAGGTTTAAGACAAGGTGATCCAATTTCACCTTATCTGTTTTTGTGACAATGAAATTGTTGGCGCAAAAAATTCAAGCAGCTGATGATAGGGGAGATTGAAAAGGGGTGAAGTGTGCTAGAGGTGGTATAGCAGTGACTCATCTATTTTTTCGCAGATGACTTGATCCTTTTTAGGAAGCCACTCATAAACAATTTTAGGTTATGAAAGATGTGTTAGATGATTTCTGTTTGATTTCTGGACAGTCTTAAATTTTGAGAAGTCAAAGAAGTCGGTTGCAGGGTGTATCTCAAGGACTGTGGCTAGGGAGTTAAGTGCTGTAATTGGTATTGGCCTTACTAATGAGTTGGGTATGCATTTAGGAGTGCCTCTCTCAAATGATATTTGTAATGCTCTGACTTTCCAATTTCTAGTGGATAAAATCAGAGCTAAGCTAGCTAGGTGGAAAGCTATTCAGCTTTCTCTTGCAGAGAGTGACCCTAGTGCAAACTGTGATGCAGGCTGTTCCTAGATATGTCATGCAATCTACCATGTAGCCTAAGTCTGTTCTTGATGCTGTGGATAGAGTTTGTAAAAAAAATTTGTGGGGTGGTTCTGAAGAGAAATCCAAACTTCATCTTATTGTCTGGAAAAAGGTGCAAAGAGCTAAAAGTGTTGGTGTTAGGTCTTAAGAATCTGAGCAAATTCAATACTGCTATGGTTGCCAAAATTGGGTGGAGAATCAAACAGAAAAGAAACTCTCTTTTGTCTAATATTTTCAGGAAAAAATATGATGGTGTTGCTCTGAAGAGTTATCACTCTAGGAGTTGGAAAAAATTCATGCAACCATGAATGCAGTCCATTCTGGAGCTGGAAAGATTGTGGTAAATGGTAAGTCTACTATGTTCTGGGTAGATAAATGGTGGGTAAGTTCTCTTTGATGAATGTGGTTGTGAGAGCTGTTGATGATGAAATGCTCTTGCATAAAGTGGATCATTACTGGGAAACTGGTGTAGGCTAGAGGATAAATCTTTTAGAAAATTTATTACCAGATGATGTTCTTGATCCAATTATATACTATGTGCTTAATGAATATGAATCTACAGTGGATCAGGATACTTAATTGAAATCCACCACTGGTGGTTATTCTGTCTCTTCAGGTTATGCTGAATTAACTCAGACTGATATGGATGTGCATTCCATGAAGTGTTGGAAAGAAATATGGAAAGTGAAGGGATTTCAGAGGTGGAAGACTTTTTATGGGTGTTGGCTCATGATAGACTGTGCACTCAACATTTGAAGGCTCAAAGAGGTATCATCTCTAATATCTCTTGCTTATTATGTTCTAATTTGTGTGAAACTTCAGTCCATGCAATTAGAGATTGCACATGGGCTGCTAATATCTGAAAGAACTTGGTTAGAGCTCAATACTGGTCTGATTATTTCAACTGCTCTCTAGAAGATTGGATTAAGATGAATTTGGTTTGTAAGGAGCTGGGAGAGACCGTTTCTGAGGAACGGATTACTGTATTCTTAGCAGCTGCAAATCATATTTGGTTTTGGAACAATAAGGTGTTTCATGATTCGGATTTTAAAATGTCTGATAGTCATGTTGTTGTTATTAGACAACAAGTTCAAGGTGCAATGCTTAAATCCTAATCAGCTTCCTCCAAAACCTATGTTAGTTGTCTGGGAAAAACCCCTCTAGGTGAAGTAAAACTCAATGTTGACTGTGCTAATTGGAAAGGAAAAAACGCATCTTGTTGTGGGTGGTGTGGCTAGAGATCATTTGGGTGAGTGTCTCTGGGGGTTTAGAAGTTTGATTGTTGATACTTCAACTTTAAATGGTGAATTATGGGTCATTTTTGAAGGACTGAAATGAATTGCTAGCAAAAATCTAACAAATGTCAATATTGAAACAGATTGTCAAGAAGCTTGCTCTCTGATATTGAAGGGCAAAGAAGGTGAAGCTTTTTGGCATTTGGTTAATCCTATTAAAATTTTATTGGATGCTTCTTCAAGTTCAGTTGCTCATATTTGGAGGGAAGCTAATAGGATAGCAGATGCTGTTGCTAGTAGTTGTTATGGTAATAATGTAGTTTCTGGGTTGTTGGTAGAACCTCTAACTGAGTTTGTTCAGTTGGTTGATTATGATAAGAAGGGTCTGGGATTGATTAGAATGATTATGTAAGGCTTTTGCCTCATTGTTTTACCAAAAAAAGTAATACTTATTCTTCACTTATTTTTGGTGTTTATAGATTCAGAGAGGGAGAGAAAGATTTAGTATTGGTAAGTGGTGTTGTTTTTTAGTTGGCTAAGGGTATAATAGATTTTTACTCAAATTATGGACAAAATAGCCAAAAAAATATATTAAAAAGTTGCTTCACGGACGAAACATGGCGGAAAAAGGTGCAAAGTGTCCCAACATTTTTATATTTCATGGGTGTAAAGTGTAATTTTTAAACGTGAGGGGTACAAAGTGTACTTTTGCCCTAGTATAATGGTGGAAAGTGTCTTTTACCCTTTCCCATAAAGTAAGGACAATGTAGAGATGCTCACAAGTTTTATTGCTAAACGCGTCCGGCGGACGGTTCCGAGTTTATATTAACTCGTTCTAAGAGTATATCCGGCAGTAAGTGATATTTTTGCTTGTTTTAAGCTTTGAATGACATGCATTAATAGTGCTTGCTTCAGCAATAAAATGTAATTTGTACATTTTATAGTTACGGGAAGTTAAAATATACAAATCAGACGTGCATAAAAGGAGCGAGATATACACATAATTTTAGATGCTTATTTTATAGTTGGCCAAGTATAAAGAGGAATGTGCACGTCATGTAAAATGCATGATTATTTTCACTGTTTATTAGACCTCAATATTTGTCTAAATTGAATATATATTTACAAATCATGCATTTTACGGGGCCTAGTTAAGAAACTCCAACCCTTTCATTTATACCAACGCCACTAAATGGGTTAGACAGGTTGAAAACATTTACAAGCAAGCCCAGTCTGCTCAAACCACCTGTTTGAAGGAGTAATTTTCTCTGTCTGAGTAATTTTTTAAGTGCTCCAAAAGAGCATCAATTGGTGCTCTACTTTCAATGACAATGCACCACTTATGTAGACTATTAGCGGTTGGCGTATACTCATTGCTTATAGAGCACCACGCGGTGCTCTTTTGGAGCACTAAAATTTTTCTTCGTCTAACGTGCCTACAAATGAAAGGAATGTGCAGGCCCTAATGTTCAATCATTTATCTTCAAGTGTATAAGCAATCAAAATGAAATATACTTATTAATAAATAACATTATCCCTCACATTTCATATTTTTTTAACCCAAATCTGTACAAATGCAAGGAAATGAAATGATATCAAATGTTGAAGATATGCTTCTTTACACAAGATTTTCTTTTTTTTTTTTTTTTGAACTGCTTAAGGGTACATATGATTTTTTAGGATTAACAGTAGTAGTTGGGATTGGACTAAATATAGTATAGGTATGAGTTAATACTGTTCTTGGTTGTTCAAGACTAATTTAATACCAGTATTAAATTGCGAATAGATGGTGTTTTATATCTCGAATTAGACATCTCTCACATGAGAGTATTAGTTGGATTGGACTCTTTGTACCCTAATGCTGAAGTAATACTGCACGACACGAAACACATTGTTAATTCTAATTTAGCTACTCTAATTCAATTCTATCAGGAAAATCTAATCCAGTGCAGTCCAATCTGACTAGACCGGACAATCAAACCTGCCATAAGAGGCTTAGAAATCTTATTATTTTTTTACTAAAAAAATATCTTATGTATTTTACTGTGTAAGTGATATAGGTCAATCGTATCATCTAGTTAATTAGATGTTTGATTATTTATTCATTTAATTAATTGATAGTAGTTAATTAATTAATTACGTTATTTAGTTAAATACAACCAGATTTTTTTGTCAACTGCCCGTAAGAGTCTAAGTTAGAGTTTTATACGCTGTGAGTCTTATTATGAAGATTATCGAATGAATTGAGAATATTATCTTTATTCGATCAACCCATAGATTGTTAGAAATAATGTTGTAAGCTACATGAAAATTTTGTCAATTTTCAAATCCGATACCTATTCGATATCAATCACATCCCCGCCAAAACTGCATAAAAGAATAAAAGAAACACTCGTGTGTCGGGCGATTCTAACTTAGAAAGAGTCTCGAAAGGTTGATGAGTTAGTACTTGTCGAGTTTTCCCTAACTCTATCCCGCTTACTGATGTGAGGAGTCAAAAGAGTCTACCAAATCTCAACCACTTTGATCTTGAAAAAATGTCCATACCATCTAAATAGTGATATCATATTTCGATATTTGACCACTTTCCTTCCAGTTTCTACCCACAAAAGCTCATTCCAATTTTCTTTGCAACAGTTGAAAATCAACTAGAAGAAACTCCACCACATTTCCAACCTTTAATCATTAGCATCACCAGTAAACTACATAAGTAAGGTTTTCCCCATCTCACCAACTCCCTTGCATGAGAGATCATCAGCAGCTTAAGTATTGTTGCGCTGTCTTTCATATAATTGGAGATATCAAAAGCTATAAACCACTAATTACCTTTGAATATGTAATTTAACTAGCAAAATGACACAAGCATACGCAACTCTTTTCATAATGTTGTGCACTCATCGTAGGTCCACAATATTATGAAAGAATTAACAAGTTGTGTCATTTTTTACTATCAAATCATACAGTTAATACTTCTCTATGCCACAAACTATCACACTTTTACCCTGTCTTTGCTCCTGTTATGAATGCTTCAAACCCTAGAAATTGGCGAAGTAGCAAAGCAGGAGGCAACGAAGCATCATGAAGCTACTGTCCGCTCGTGCGAATGTCGAAGCCATTCGTACAAATTTTAGTGCTTCCTAAATCTATGCATTCAGTCTAGGTCGGGCTATTCTAGAGTGAGTTGTAATCATATCTTCTCTATCAATATAATCGGATTTTCTGGCCGTAGATGTAGTTAGTATTTAAGTTAGTGAACCATGTTAAATTCAGCTTTTTGATTGTTTTTTTCATCGTTCTTGTCTCTATCATCTGTTGCAACAACTCATGTACCTTTACTTTTCAATACTGAATAGGAAGCAGTTCTAAATAATAACAACGACAATTTTGTAAAATTATTAAGTCAAAACTCTCCTAAGACACTGTGAGATATCTACCCGGGAAAATAAATTGAACAGGGGGAGAGTTTTGATAAAATCCTAAAAGAAAATTACCAACTTATTTACAAATAGGCATTCTTTTTGGTAATATCCATATGACATTTTATTGTAAACTCAAGTCGTCCACGCTTTCCTGGAGCGAAACTCGCATTCTCGTAGAAAAAAGTTTCTCAGGTGAATATCAAATATTAGGCTAATGAATGTGCAATGTCTCAATAATAGAATATGCATGACCAAGTTACTTATCTTGCAGTTCACATCTTAGACTTTCTTTTTTTCAACATAGAAGACTGTTAATGATGTGGTCTAAATTAACTAAAATGGATGATCTCTCTACTTCTAGAGCGAGAAAATCCTCTCTAGATCTTCATCAGTGTTCTTCTGTTCTTCCCTGTTCTTCAGCCGCCGACCTTTCTGGGTTTGGACTTCTCAAGATCCGGCGCGTGCTTGTGGTGCTGTCTTGATTGGGCTTTCGTTTTCGGTGAAACAACTTCATCATTTCTCCATCTTTGAAATTTTCCGTTTGTTTCATTTCTCTTTGTCATCATCATCCTTCTCGGGAACCTCTGGTTCTCTCTGTTTTTTACTTTTCAATCTCTCTCTCTCTCTTCTGCTTGGCTTATCACTGTGCTTCCACCTTCTCTTCTTATTGGGTTTCTCTTTAATTTCGGCGATTCCCCAGATTGCCTTCCTTTTCTTGCTCTTCTTCTCTTTGTCTGATTCCAAAATCCAATCTTCTTCCTTCAGCCGTGGCCCTCCTCTCTGGTTTTCACCTTTCTAGCCGCCATCATTATCTGTTTCCCAGATCTCTTCTTCTCTACTGCTCTCTCACCTGTTCGCTTCGTATTCCCCATCCCTCTCTCTCTAGCTTCATCGATTGCTTTTAGCCCTCCCTCTTGCTTAAATGGCGGAACCGCTTCAAGGTTTCTCCATCCCTCACTCCCACCCTCCTTCTGCAAAAAAAAGAAAAACTATGAATCCAAAACATCTACCAACCTCCTCATCGACGACAAGGACCACCACCCAACCCCACCCCTTACAACCCTAGCCGCTCTAATAACCAGTGGAACCCCTCCTCCTCTGCTAATCCTCGCTCTCGTCAATCACAGAGACCCTTAATTGCCCACAGGCCACCTAATCAAATCCACCCGGTCTTCCGGCGATGGACCGAACCTGGATCAGCGGAAGATCAAGCAAGACGATCTTTTGGAATCACCATCCCCGCTCATATCAGCAACCACTATGAACCTTCCTTCCACCAGTGCATTTTTCTGTCCATCATTGATATCGAGCTTTTCAACCCTGATGAGCTCCTACCACTTCTTACTTCCCTCTGGAATCCTCTCTCCATTATCCAAATTGTCTCTTACCACCTAAACTACTTTGTGGTTCACTTCTCTGATTTCAATGAACTCATTGCGGTAGTCTCAGGAGGCCCTTATGCCATAAACGGAGCCCTTCTTGTAGTGGATCACCGGAATCCTCACGTTGCCATCGAAGAAGTCCATGTTCCCACAATTGCAGTGTGGTACAGATTCCATCATGTCCCTCTTCGCTGCTTCACGGATGTTGCTGCAAACTTCTTGGGTTCTCTTATTGGAACGGTTATTAGGGTGGACACTGATTTTGCCTCCTCCAGGCCCCATGGTTATCTTCGGATTCAACTATGGATTGATCCTCGTGAGCCTCTCATCGCTGGCTTTTATTTAGCCGGTGATGATGGCAATCTCACTTGGATTGACTGCCAACCTGAGAGGGTGCACCGTATTTGCAGAGCTTGTGGCTGCATAGGACATGTTATCTCTCAATGTCCAACTCCGGCCTTTGAAGCTCGACTGAGAATTGATCAGCGTCTACAGCAGTTGGCGGCGGCGTTAAATGCCCCCTTATTTCTGGAACCACAGACCAGCATGTTTGTGTATAGATGGAGGCCCCCCCATTCTCACCGTGTCTTCCATTCTCCACCGCGGATTATCATGGATCCTTCTCAAAACCCCTATCAACATAACACAAGCCTTCACCCTGATGTCCTTGTCCCACCTGAAGATACTTTCATCCCTGATGTCCCTAACCTTAATCCAAGCAACTTTGACAATTTTATTGCCCTCCATGAACATAGATGGGATTATTTTGATCCCCTTCTTGAAGTCTATGAAGAACCCCAGCCGCACAATCTCTTTAATGTCCCAGAAATCCCTCCAAATGATGAACAGATTGCTAACGATGGTGATGATTATTTTGCTT
Organism: Linanthus parryae; assembly: GCA_023055425.1. Taxonomy (NCBI): domain Eukaryota; kingdom Viridiplantae; phylum Streptophyta; class Magnoliopsida; order Ericales; family Polemoniaceae; genus Linanthus; species Linanthus parryae. The sequence goes on along the minus strand of JALGPY010000004.1, from coordinate 86,613,443 downwards.
CCCCTAACCCTCCTTCTCCTCCACCTCCACCCCCTAACTCCCCTGTTGATTCACCCCCCCCCCCACCATCCTTTACAGAATCATCTCCTGGTGTATGAAGGGCATCACTTGTTCCCCTTCTCCTCCTCTCTTGCTGAAAGATTGTTGGATGACTCCTTCACCCCGAACGAAGAAGAATGGATAACGCTTTGTAAGGACTGGGCTGAGTTTCTTCTTCAATATAAGTACAACTCTGTTAGGAGTCTTTCCTATCCCACTGAAGAAGATTTGTCTGATGCGAACTTGCCCTCTTGTGAGATTACTGAAAGTAGTTTTCTTGCCCTCAAAGAGTCGGATCCGGTCAGTGCTTCACAGCCAACTAATGCGACGATCATCTCCAGTGAAGCTATTCCTGTTATTAATAACAGAACCTTTAGAAGGTGTAGAACAGAGCCTCCTCTCATCATACATGAACCTTCTTCCTCCATCCCTAAGAAGAATCCACGGGGAAAAATGGACAAAGGCAAAGGAAATGCTGTAGCCTCTCCGGAAAGTGACTCTAGCGATGACGATCGTACTCCCTCACCTCCTTATGATCTGCGGGGAAGGGCTTGGAGGTACCCCCATGAGTTAGGTCAAAGGAAGAAAGCTGCCTCTCCTATTTCTTCTCCCAGCCGGAATATTTCAGCTAAAGGTGGTTGTTTGCCTGCTATTACGGACCGGAAAAGGGGTTCCCCTGTTACTGATCGGAACAGTGAAGGTTTTAAGAGCCCTAGACTCGCTGATTTCATCACGGACTATTCTGCTCTTCTCGCTAAACCAGACGGCTGGACTGAAATTGACGCCATTCTTGGACCTGTTTATCTCTCGGAAAGGTTTGAAGTGGCAGTAGCCTACTTTGATTATGAGTATAACTTGATCATGTATTATCTTAGTGATGTTTTTGAGCAATCCGTCACAATGGTGGGGACTGGTAATCAGTCTCCGCCAGCATTATGAGAATTTTCAGCTGGAACTGTAGGGGGTTAGGGCAAGACCTTACAGTCCACTCGCTCAAAAATCTTTGCTTCACTCATAAACCGGATGTAGTGTTTATTATGGAATCCAAAAAAAATGCTCGGATGTTTCTTTTTTGGGAAATTTATTGGGATATGATAATTTTGGTGGTTTTGACTCGGACGGTACAAAAGGAGGACTTTGGGTTGCTTGGCATTCTCGTCTAAGCATTAAGTTGCTCTTCTGCTGTGCCTCCTTTATTATTCTCCAAGTTATTGATCCTCATCAAGGACCTTGGAATCTTGTGCTATTTTACGGTCAGCCAGATTTAAGCAAAAGGAAAGATTTTTTTGATCTCCTTCATAACTCTTTATCTTTCTTAGCACAACCCGTGCTTATTGTTGGCGACTTCAATCAAATTGCGGGGGCTCATGAAAAACTCAGTTCTTCTAAAAATTGTGTTAGAGGGACTGACTTACTTGCTGACTTTATTCGTTCTAATCATTTGGTGGAACTTCTTTCCCATGGAGTCTTCTATACTAGGACTAACGGAAGGAAAGGACATAATGTTACTTTTGAAAAACTGGACAAAGCCTTTGCGCATCTTGACTGGCTGAATATCTTTCCAAAGGCTCTGGTTACAAATCTCCCCATCCAACGGTCGGATCATAGCCCAGTTATTATTGATACTATGGGGATGCCTTTCAAACCGAGGCGTTTGCCGAAGTTTGAAAATTCTTGGCTGCTTCATGACACAGTCGGATCGATTACGAACAAGGTCTGGAATTCATCCATTGTTGGCTCTCCTTCGTTTATACTAAGCTTTAAATTGAAAGTCTTACTTAAACATCTCAAAATTTGGAGTAAGACTACTCTTAAAGCTATTCTGTTACGAACTGAGGAGGCCCAAAAAGAGATTTCTTATCTTCAAAGTAAAATAGCAGATTGTGATATTGATGACCCCAGCTTATTGGACTTTGTTGCGGCTGACCAATCGGCAAGGATTAAACTTGACACCTTATTTACGGAGCTGGAAAATTATTGGAAGCAACGTTCTAAACAAAACTGGCTTCTTAATGGTGATGAAAACACGAAATATTTCCACAAAGCGGCTACAATTAAAAATAACAAGTCGATGATTATGGGTATTTACTCCATGGATGGTTCCATTTTACAAGACCAAGCTGATATTGCAAAGTGTCTGAATGATCATTTTCGGCAATTACTTCAGCCGGCAGCTAACCATCTTGATCATCAATCCCCTACTTCAACTTATTATTTTCCATTCAGCATGAAACTTTCTTCTTCTGAAGCTATCCAGCTTGACCTTCCTTATTCTGTAGAGGAAATTAAAACAGCAGTGTTTCAGATGGGTAACAATAAGTCTCCAGGTCCTGATGGCTTCACTGCAGAATTCTTTAAGAATCACTGGGATATTGTGGGGAGTTCGCTGTGTAACGCTATTCTGCATTCGCTTTCATCAGGCCATTTATTAAAAGAAATGAACAAGACGTTGATTGCTCTAATTCCAAAAATTAAAGACCCTCTAAAAGCAGGTGATTTTCGGCCTATCAGCCTCTGCAACACTTCCTACAAAATTATGGCCAAGGTAATTGCAAACCGTCTCAAAAAAGTTATTCCTTCCATTATCTCGGAACATCAAGTTGCTTTTCAGAAAGGTAAGCTCATTTCGGATAACATCCTTCTTGCGCATGAGTTACTACACCATATAAGGAAAAAGAATGATGGAAAGGCGATGTTGTTTGCTCTCAAACTTGATATGAATAAAGCCTTTGATAGAGTTTTTTGGGCTTTCCTAAAAGATTGTCTCTTGTGTTTGGGCTTTGGAGATATCTTTATTAGGAATATTATGATGTGTATTACCTCAGTCTCTTCGGCTTTATTGGTCAATGTTCGACCCTCCTCTTTCTTCAGCCCCAATCAAGGCCTTCGACAGGGTGACCCTCTTTCGCCCTTTCTCTTCTTAATTGTATCAAAAGCAATGTCCTCCATGTTATCTAGTCTTGCAGAAGAAAAAGTAATTAAAGGAATCTCTATTGCGAAGAAGTCTCCAAGAATTACACACCTACTATTCGCAGACGATACCTTTATTTTTCAGGAAGTTTCGCAAGGAAGTGTTGAAGCTTTAAATGAGGCCCTTAATCTTTATTGTGATTTATCTGGGCAAATTATTAATTGGGATAAATCTGAATTATTTGCTAGCCCCAATATGTCTGACGACATGAAGCAAGGTATTTCTGATTATCTTTCAATTAAGCTGGTCAATGTGCCGGGTATTTATTAGGGCTCTCCAATGGACTTTACGAAGCCTAAATGGGAAATTTTCAAAGGAATCCTTCAACGTATCCAGCTCAAATTATCTTCTTGGAAGCAGTCCTTGCTATCTTTTGCAGGAAGAGTGACCTTAGTAAAAGCTACTCTGTTGTCTATTCCAACATATCTCTTATCGGTTTTCAGAGCTTCGGCCAATTTCATCAAAAAACTTAGAGAGACCATTTCCAAATTTCTCTGGTCCAATGGTAGTAAAAAAGGGATGCACTGGAAAAGCTGGGACTTCATCTGTCAAGATATGAACAAAGGAGGTTTGGGACTTCGTGACCCACAGGCTCACAACCAAGCCCTGCTAGCTAAGACAGCGTTTCGCCTCTCTACGGACACCTCTTCCCTTCTTTTCAAAGTCTTAAAAGGGAAATACTTTGCCAATAAAAACTTCACTGATGTCAAAGCTTCTTCAAATAGCTCTTGGGGTTGGAAAAGCATTTGTTGGGGCAAAGATCTTATGAAAAAAGGTTTAAGTTGGTCAGTAGGAGATGGAAGTCAAATTCATCCCCTTAAAGATAGATGGATTCCAGATTCGGGTAACAATTTTGATCCCCCGAAAGTTGTTATCAATAATTTTTCAGATCTCAGACTTAATAGCTTTATAGATGTCAACACCCACAAATGGAACTGGACTCTTCTAGCAGGGTTTTTCTCTGAAAATGATCTTAAACTTATTGACAAAATTCATGTTCCACTTGTTCTTCACCCGGATAGTTTAATCTGGGATCAAGAGCCATGGGGGAAGTTTTCGGTCAAATCAGCATTTCGCCTAGCCAAAGAGATCTCCCCTCCTGACAATTTTCGGCCCATTGGTGACGTCAGTCATAAGTTGATCAAGATTGTTCAGAATCTTCCAATTCAGCCTAAGATTCACTTCTTCCTCTGGAAATGCATTATGGGTATCATTCCAACTAAAACAGTTCTTTTACGTCGGAAAGTTCCCTTGAATTCACCCATCTGTGATCTTTGTGGTCTTCATGAGGAAACTATCATTCACTGCTTCTTTGATTGCCATCATGCACGAGCAACATGGTTTGGTTCCAACTTGGGATTAAGAACATTGACTGGCTTGCAGCACTCCTTCAACTCCAATCTCCTCCTTTTATTTGAATTATTCAGGACAAAAGATGAGAGAGTTTTTATCTCTTTCATCCTTCGGCATATATGGCTCTCACGGAATGCGAAAACAATGAAAGGTTCTTCTATCTCTGTTCACGCATCCCTTGCAGCCATCAGTCTATCAATGTCTACTCACGAGGTCCGAATCAAGCTTTTGTCTAAGCTGGAACACCCGAGAATTCCCATTAGACCAATTGAATTTAGTATTCAAAAAGAGCCTGCTCACAACTCGGAATTGGACCCCTCTAGGATGCAAAACTTTATGGTTGATGCCACCTGGAAAGAAAAATTTAAGTCCACTGCAGGTTGGATTATGGAATCTAACCCCCAGGTAAAAAGCACGGTAATCTTCTCCGCATGTAGCCCAATCCAAGCAGAAGCACGAGGTATTTCAGAGGCTCTTAGATGGATTCTCTCCCATGGGTATGACCACGTCCAACTTAAAACAGATTGCAGAAGTGTTGTCCTTCACCTCAAGCAGGAAGATTACCCGGCAAATATTCAGAGTTTGCTTATTGATATTCGGTATCTTATTTCATGTTTTAGTATGTGTTCCTTAATAGCGGTTAGTAGACAATCTATTTCGAACGCTCATAGTCTTGCAAAAGAGGCGTTTTGTAATTGTAATTCCTTTGTTACTAATTAATAGAATTTCTTATCTTTCAAAAAAAAAATTAACTAAAATGGTAATGTCTTGGTGAGCCTGGTCCAATTGTTTAAATATATTTAATCATCCACCTACTTCTAAAGACCAAGACTTTTTGGAACCCAGTGGTGTTGGTGGGTGAACAAGTTGCCCTCAAGTGTGTTCTGTTTCATTCATAACTCACCAGTGTCCTCTTTTGCAAATTTCTCATTACTATATTACATGTTGGTAAACTAGTTGATGAAAACCAAACTAGCTTTGCTAAAAGGGTCAATTTATCATTTGAGCTTTCCAGATGCTTCATAATTTTGGGGGTTTTTTTTCTCTTATTCAGCCCTCCTATTGTCAATAGACTCATTTAACCCCCTTGATTTTGGACTTTCAGATCCTTGAAGATGAGCTAGTGAAAATAATGATAAGGAGAGGAGTGGTGATCTTTCAAGAAAATAAATCTGTATTTTGATTAGGAGAATAGAAAATAGGAGGAGTGACGCTAGACATGACCATAAAATGTACTTTGTTTTTCCGATGTATGAAAAAAATGTGCTTCCCCCTTCTTTCTTTAATTAAATGGGAAATGTTATACTTCACCCTTTTGTTTTTAACTTTTTGTGTCATCTCTTTTGACAATTAACCCTTCTTAAATCTGCTATATATAATATAGATGATTGTTTAAAAAATCATACATAGTTTCCATGCATCTTCTCTTTGGACTTTAATAGTTCTATACACATGACAAAGGTAATGCTTCTCGTGTGAAACTAAACTGTGCTTCATTGACTGGCTTAAATAAATTTCTCAGATCTTTTTTTAGGAATGTCATTGATCTTTAAGTTAATAAGATTAAGTATATTCTTTGCATGCAACTCTAACTGCAATAAATTATTGACACAAATTGCTAGTTAGCTCTTGAAGTTTTTTCCAGAAATTCACAAGTTCCATGTAATGTTATACAAAGTCTATTCACTCATATTCTGAAGAAACTTCACAGTATGCACTGGAGTTATTATTTCAAAAGCTTTTATTCTTGCGTGTAGAGCTAATCACATAGTTGTACTATTGTCTCACTTCACACCCTCTATATCTGTAATTTATTTTACACCATCACAACACTTATACAGCATGAAATCCACACTTCTGTCGCTAGTGTTGTCAGAACTCAGAAACGCTGTAAAACAAACTCTAATGGCAGCCGTAAAACAAACTCTAATGGCAGGACCCTGGAGTATGACTGTATGAGAAGCGTGTAGCCGTGTATTTCAGAATTAAAATGAATCTCTTATGCTGGAGGTGCTTACTGAGAATTGTGCCCCATTGGAGGGGTTCACATTTAAATGAAAGAGTATATCCTAAAAGTGAAATCATTGAGCATCAACTAAACTCAGCTTAAAATTCAAACGACATTGACTACAGAGGTCCACTTACTCAATTAGGCTTAAGGACTCTGCCTTTAAAATTAAGTTTAGGGGACAATTTTAGGTAGGGAAAGACAAATTTAGGGACTTTAACATGGGGTCACTTTGAAACTTTTGATTCATTTTCTGACTATGACTCTCCTACTCCAGTCGTCGTTTTACTTTCTGGTACTTTGAAAGAGCTGCTAAAAGATATTCAGTTCGTCATGAAGTATATTGGGTGTCGTCGATTTAGCAGCAATCTGAAGACTATGGCAAATTGGAAAATCTACACTCCATGTATGGGTGAACCACGCATGTCTCCAAGCGCTACGGAAGGTGTTCCACTATTAGACATTCATGGGAGTTGTTTGGATGAACTGAAATGAACTAGTCAGCTTAAAAGTTCATTTAATCATTAGCATTTGGATGCGGTAGATTAAATGTGATTAATTATTTTATATTATAAAAGTTAATTGTCTAATTAATTTTTTGAAAATGTTAAATAAAAAAAATAATCGATAAAAATAAAGAAAGGCATAAATCCGAAAATATAAAAAAAACATTAATTCAGAATCCGAAACAATAATCCGGAATCCTACTTATAGACAACAAAAAGATTGGTGGAGGAAAAATTGAGTTCACAAAAATATTTTAAAAGGTTCAAAAGCTAATAAAGATGGTTGAAAATGAGGGAAGATGCAAATTGTGAGGGGTCTTAGTCACCAAACACCTTTCGAAGGGGCATCGCTCTGCTCCCAAATCTCGCTCTGACACTTTCGACACCAAATCTCGCTCTAAAGGCACTCCGAAATGGAGAGCACGGTTTCGTGGCGAATTACCTTTTAAAGAAAATTTACAATTAGTTTGGAATATACTTGATGATTAATCTCAACTTATTACTTATCGGTTTGCTAATTCAACTATTTAAGCATAATCCTTTCTTATTGAAGCAGCATATTTGACAAAAACTCATTTAATAAAAAGTACTATCATCCGAAAATCACTTCATCATATGTAGATAGAATTTTTTTTCGTAAAATTATATTAAATAAACATTATATATATGCGCTCTCATGGCACTCTCAAATGCAATATTTTTTAAATTAGACGCTTTCCTACTCCCTCTCCAGTTCGCATTCTCACTTCGCTCCCGGCCCAGGTGACTTAGGTCTTCCCCGCATCAAAACATCTGACCGAATAAGCGAACAACAAACCGCCACATGTACAAGTTGTTGGTGAGTGGAGTAATATCCGGAATTCATCTCCTGAATCCGGAATTCCGGTTTTGCACAATCTTGAAAACTATTTTCCCCCAAAATTTCAATTTTTAGAGAGAGGTTTGACCCAAACGGCCAGATTATTGACTTCAATCTACCTATCTTATTACTCGCATCCAATCAGTCCCATGGTTGTTGCTTCACTTCATATTCTTAAAAAATGAATTCTACTTAATACTTAGAGCCTGTTTGGTACCTGCTGAAATCTCAATAATCAGCTGAAAATAATTTGAAAAGAAAATCCAACTTAACTGACAATCACAATCTGTTTGGTATGAGCTGAAATTATAGATACCTAACTTTATTCATTTGACAAAATTTAAAGAGCTCTAAATTCAAACAATTGAATACACATGTTTATAACCGAACTGTGATTATGCTAATGTCAAAAAAATATCAAAATTATTGTTTTAGAGATTTTAATCTGCATAATCCTCAATTTTGGAGATTCTACAATTGCACTGAGTTTTTTTTAATCTGCAGATTATCAGATTAAAATCTGCATGCATAACAAACAAGATTGTTGAAAAGAGGCCGATTATAATCCAATTGGATTAAAATCATCGATACCAAACATGCACTTAGTATGTTTCTCTTGGATTATCCGAGTAAATTTTTTTCTGGATCACTTTGGCCTGGTGATTTGATTAGCAAAACAATACATTTTTTGTTGGTAATCTTTCCATGGTGTTGTAGAGTAAACTTTACGCTACAACACCATATAAAAATTACCAAAAACTTAAATCGCTTTGCTATCCAAATCACTTGGTCAAAGTGACATGAATACGGATAGAAAAGGTCAACTAGAAAGATCCAAAGAACGGTGATAGTATGTCTTTATAAATTCTGTATGGGTTTCCAGAGACGAGGTCTCTCAATGTTTGATTGTAATCTATTATCTTCAGAGTATATTTTCTTGTCGCATCACTAGCATGTCCTTTTTTGAACGTGTGAAATCAATTCATTAGGACAACCTGAGTAAAATCAATTCATTGGGACATGTATGTACATGAGAACAGGTATAAGAACATATCAATTCATGATGGCTATTCCAGCAGTTGGAATTGCCGCTAAATAAACCCTATGCCGACAGATGAAACTGTCACAGTAGGCTTCTGTGCTAGTTAATGGCAACTGCCACTAACTGCAATTCTACCCTGGCAGTAACTCGTCTGCTAGTAAGAGCTGTCCGGCTGTTATGCAGTTGTAGGGCTAGGCTGGCGGTTTCAGCTGCAGCTAAATCCTGTATTATTTTAGTGCCAATGGGGGGACTATTTTCCCACTGGGACTAAAAAGAGACTGTTGTGTAATTGACCAGTAAAAAAGTGGTATGAATTTTAGAAATATCGAACTCTCTTACCATTGAATGCAACTAAAATACATAAGTGGTCTTCATCAATACTTTCGTAACCTTAATTGGTCTTTAACACAGTGGCGCGACATTTTGAGTCCGTTCAGGCGTTCACCCACCCTCGCCCTTAGATGAGGTTAGCTTGGATTTCAGGATGTCAAACAGAAAGAAACATAGTTTCTAAGCTTCATTTGCTACTTGATTACTTGAGAGTTATGGGAACAATCAACAAACTGGCAGATAGAAGCAAAATTTTACACTTCTATGTTGTGGCTTGATTGGACATCCTAAGTGCATGAACCCAAAAAGTTTATTGTAGAAGAAAAAAAACATCATAATTAGTGGTAATTGTGAGTATGCAGAATATTCGTCGAGAAACCTGCCATGATAAGTGACACCCTAAGCTTGTGTTTTGACATCTTAAAAGAGAAAGGAAAACACGTACAGATCCTCCATATCTACACAAACATGCGCGGACTTCTTTTAGGATGAATGATAAAACAGTACTATAACAATGCAATTAATATGGCACACGTGACGGGTCTGCAACTCTTTAATAGCGTATGGAGTTAAAAAATAGTTAGCCGTCCTCTCTGTCGCATTCTCAGATAGAAGTTTACTATTTAGGGCACAAAAGGTTTCGTTTTTCACTTCATTAGCATCCCTCGATACTCTTCAATTTCAGTATGTGCTTACATTAATCGGCTTCTGGGTTATATCGTTAATGCCCCCCCCACCCCCCCAAAAAAAATCCCTCAATCAACATTCTTTACGAATTATAATCAAGAAAACTTAAATGGGCAAGGCCGCCAAACAAGTATATAACTATTCGTTAGGTAGTGAAATTTGTGATTATATACACTATAAAGTCTATGTAATTACTAATGTGCTGATGCAAATTACATTGTTTATCAAATTTTGGATATCCCTTAATCAACTCTAATTAAACAAGTTTATTTTTCTGTAAACAAAGACATTATTAAAAAAGGCCACTAAGCGTCTAGCCACTAGCAGCCTGGCCATGATAAGTATTCTCTCTTTTTATCCGATCTTTTTGGGGCTACTGTATCCAATGAAGTTTAATAAACAACATTTTTTATTTTATTAAAATAACGCACAAACAGTCTCTTTGGTCGTTACATTCATATTTATGTGATCATAACAAAACGACCGAATCAGCCACCATGCATCACAATCGATTGATCAACAACTGCAGACGTATGTGACAACGATGTATGCATTGTAACTACTTTAAGGAAGGAATCTGGTGTTAGATGATGAATTGTTGCTGACTGAATACTCCGAGATTAATTGGTGTACGGTACCCTTTATGCGCGGGCGATTCACAATATATACTAAGAGATGATGGGACACGAAGATCCACTCGTGTAACACTATTTTGCGAATGATATAATAAAGGTATGATCAAGCTGTTTGTTTGTTTGAAAGAGAACAAATTCTTATGAGCTTTCGCGACTGGGTACATAGGAAGTTGAATTTAGTCAAACAATAAGTTAATGACAACCACCAAACATTCAAAGGATCCGAAAAAAAACATGCTATTTTTCGCAAGAGAAATGAAGGAACTTCAACCAAAACTTCATCCTCAGTGGTTGTGTTTCAAACATACTAGCAACAACCATTATCGGGTCATCTAATATACGCTAGTCGTGATATCTACGTGGAGATGTGAATTTTTTTAACTTTTTAACATGGTATCAGAATTCAGAACGACTACTGTTGTAAATTACATTTACCCAACTATATGACCTTGAATCACAATGAGATGGTGTTCCTTTTTAGAGGTAGCTAGCTACTCCTTTTTCTTCTCATAATTGAATGTAGTGCCAAATATAGAAATAGATAAGAAACCACCACTTGCATGGCATAAAGTGAAGAGAACGCACAACTTGTCCATTTAACAAACCCAATATTACCAAATCCAGCCCCTAATTTTTTAGAATAGTCTTGGAGGAGACACTCATGGTGTGACCCGAGTCCATTTTGTTTTTGTTCTTCTTTTTGTATATTATCTGCATGATTGCTGACTTCCTAGTCAGCAAAAGCCTCCTAAAGCTTGTCTTTGTGTGCTCTGTCTGTAATTACAAAGGTAACAACTAACTCAAGTGTGAGATGACCAAGTCACCTCTTACATGAAAATGAATCAACCAATATAAAAAAGATTCAAAATCACAAAGATCTCCGATGCCCAAAATAAAGAAGGATTTCTCAAATGGACGAATATATGTTGTTATTACTTTTTCAGGTACGAGTGATATTGGGTATCTAGCAATTTGGGCTTAATTATTTAATGCATACCCCCAATATGTCAAAACTATCACATTGCAACCCCCATTTCTAGAACTAGTTGATTGCATCCCCCATTTGCAAAAAATACGTCAATGTGTAACTGGGAACGGAATTTCATCGCAAAATTAATGTACCCGAAGGGTATTATCTCAAACAATGTGATGCGATTGTATCATGGACGATGTGCACTTAATGAAAATACCTTTATCGGGTTCGAATTTGATGATTAAATTTGTTCTCAGTTGCACATTGACGTATTTTTTGCAAATGGGGGATGCAATCAGCTAGTTCTAGAACAGGGGGTTGCAATGTGATAGTTTCCGCAAACTGAGGGTATGCATTAAGTAATTAAGCCAGCAATTTGTTCCACGTGCCAAAATGAAAATGTATACAAAATATGTATAAAATTTAAATTTTTTATAGTTGAGAAGATTTATAGTAATTTTTAGTTTTACAAAGTTGAATATGGACAATAGCCTATAGCCCTTGCTACTTACCCTTGATCTACTCCAGCTTAACAACGACGAACATGAACATGCTTGTAATACCTCGCCTCCAAAGCTTGAACAGATTAATTATAGTATTACAAATTGTTTACATTTGGTTACGGATTGATGTGTTGGAGTATAAAACCAATTAAATACGGTAGTTGCCCATGTGGTTGTGCTTGTATTGAAATACGTACACCCGAGTTTACTAACCAAGCCAGTAGTAGAGCTGACGATAAGCGAAAACACTATCATATTACATATTGTTTTATCATAATCACATCGAAATTACTAAAAAATGTGTTTTAAAGGAGGATAAGCATCTTGCTTATTACTTACCTAATTATATAATTTAACAAATAACTTCAACTTGTTTAGAATGAGCCAAAATGGTATTTTGTAAATTAGTGATAATTAATTGGGATATTATTCATGTTATAAGTCAGGCCTTTCGAGGTACGTACTGCGATTATTTGATTGTTGAATATGAAGAAACGGTCAAAGAAAGCACACTTTCTTCTTCATGTTGGTTGCTTCCAGCTCCATGAACAATTACTGAAGGGGTAAATAATTAGTCATTTAGCAATCAGTTGGAGTCTTCGGTCATGAATCTATTTACATATATGTGGGGTCAAATTGACAATCGCATCCCCTCTCGTAGTTATATGGGTTGTTAGATGGGTAATATTTGAAGTTGAAGTTTGTAATAAGTTAATTAAGTCGGTCCAAATCTGATCTGTTACCATTTATTGGTTCATAAGGATTATCACGTAACATCAACTTCTCTATTATTGAATTTGCTATGAATTGCTCTCCTACTTTTGACTCATTAGGGAGGAAAAAAAAATGCTACCAATAGCAAGATAGGTGTCTAAAATTGGGTACCAATAGCACCCATGTCATCAGTTAAGAGAAATCCTAAGGGATGTAGGTTAACTGTATTTGTAAAGGTCATATAAATAAGGGTTAATTGCAACTTACACCCTGTGGTTAGGAGGTTGTGCAAACTCTCCCTGGTTTAAAATGATGCAAAACACTTCATGTAGCTGCGATTATGTAGGGTTGGGGTTTGAATTTTTTTTAAGTAGGATAAAATTGAATAAATACACTTCCATATACACGCCTAATCAGTTATTTTCTCTTTTCACTCCCTTTCTCTCTCTCTCGCCTTCTTTTTCTTCTTCCTCCTCTTCCAAATACGTTTCTTCTTCCCTCTGATCTCTCCGCCTCATGAATACGGAGTGGGGGAGGCACTGGAGACTGTAGTGGCGGAGCCGGGAATTAGCTAAGCGAGGGTACAATTATATAACAAAAGTCCTTTTACAAAAATAAAACTAAATTATATGTGCTTCGTGAACGTATTTGTGTTATAAAATAATTATATGTCATCACGACAATGACTTTCATAGGTTACTACTTTTTGCAGTATTCCCTAAGAACATTAAGGATACTATTATCGTTATTTTAAAGGTCATGCTGAAATGACTTAGTTATTTCAAGGTACATGTGCGATACAATGGGTAATTCTAGATCTTACATAAGGGCACATATAAAAAGAAATCTAAAAATTGGTGTAAAATTGCAGTTACATAAATTTTTGGATGGCATTTGCCCCTTATGCCCCTCAGTGCCTCCGCCCCTGGAGAGTGGAGACATTGGCTGATCCTTGTTCTTTCCTTCTTATTCGTTCTTCTCCCGTTCTCCTTCTTCCTTCACTGTCTGCCTTCTCTCTCCCTCCTATGAGTTGAACCTAGATCTCGCTCTTCTCCTTCCTTCTCTTCTTTTTTTCTCTCACCTTCACTCTATGTCGCTCTCTCTTAAACCACCGGTGGTACCGGAGGCAGGTGCCTCTTGTAGGAAAGCTGGATGGTGTTTAGAACGGGAACGATTGAACTTGGATGATCTCTGAGTCGTGATATCACTTTCAGATTAAAGTATTTCGGCGTTGTGCACGAAATCTCCAATCGGAAAAAACAGAGAATTCAAGAACGAATATGAGTTCCTCTGTGTTTCTGAATTCGACCAAACTGACAAATAGGGAGGGAGAAGGCGGTTAATCTGGCGGTTACAACCGCCAGATTTCAGTCCGTTTTTTTAACAGAAAATTAAATCGGAGACGTTTTTTGTGAAGTACCGGAGGCAGGTGCCTCTTCCTTCACCGCCGCCAGGGGCGTTGCCCCTTGGACCCCACCGGGGGCGCTGCCCCAGGACCCCCGTCGGGGGCTGCGCCCCCGAACCCCTGTAGTCGTCCGCGAGTTCCTTGTCCAAGTCATTAACATAGTTGTGTGCACGCGTGTACTCCACACCTCCTAACGTGTACAACGTAATGCCAATGTCTACTTAGTCGTAAGTAAATCCGATTACACAAATGGCCGATGACACTAAAATCACCAACAATCCTCCCTCATTTTAGTGTAATCCTTGATTCACTTATCCTTTCAAAAACGAGGCAAACTTATGCATAAATGAAAATGTCTCGAAGATTGAATTTTCATCTTAGTAAATTACATCTTCAAATATTCGAGTATAGGGGTGTCCTACGGATTGAACCCTTTCTACTCATGATGAATACATGAAAGTAAAATACACATAAGTTCAACATATTCCATGTTCTAACTTGACACTTATTTTTTACTAGCCTAGTGTCACTATCCTTCAATGAGCATATAGAAGCCAAGTCCAAAATTCTTGAAGCGGCTTAACTCCATACTCATATAGGTGGTTCTTTTCTTCTTCTACCTGCCATATAATTTTTCAAAAGAACCATTAAGAAGTGTAAACTTCAACCTCCTTAACTTGCAGGTCTGAACACATACCTTGGGATGATCTTTGTGTTCCAATTTCTTCATGTAAGAGTTCCACATTGAATTCAGCTTCTAACGTTGTATTAGAAGGGAATTGCGTATCTTATCATAAGAGATCTTTTAGATGGACTTTAATCCCATCCCCACGGCCGACTTGTGCACTAAGTCCCTTGCTAACCCTTTGGTTAGATGATCCGCAAGATTTTGTTGTGTACGAACAAACTCAACCGATATCACACCATTCATGATTAAGTCCCGAATGATGCTATGTCTGACACCCAAGTGTCTAGACTTGCCATTATACACCTGACTATATGCCTTAGCCAGAGTAGCAGCACTATCACACCTGATAGATATTGGTGAAATCGGTTTGGCCCACAATGGAATCTCATACACTAAATTCCTTAGCCATTCAGCCTCATTACCGGCTGCAGCTAATGCCACAAATTCAGATTCCATTGTCGATTTAGTAATGCAAGTTTGCTTCTTTGAAGCCCATGAGATTGCCCCTCCTCCAAGTAGAAAAACCCATCCACTAGTTGAGGAATGATCTTCCATATTGTTTATCCAACTTGCATCAGAATATCCTTCTAGAACCGAAGGACTTCCACTGTATGTCAAACCATAATTCATGGTTTTCCTTAAATACTTGAATACTCTCCTCATTGTTTGCCAATGATGTGTGCTTGGATTGCTAGTATACCTACTTAGCTTTCCAACAGCAAATGCTATATCTGGTCGTGTACTAATCATGGCATACATTACACAACCAATAGCCCTAGAGTATTCCAGTTGAGATACACCCTTGCCTTGGTTAGGCAACAATTTCACATTTGGTTCCATCGGAGTACTAACCGGAGAACAATTTTCACAGTTAAATTTCTTTAACACCTTCTCAATGTAATGAGATTGAGAAATAGAAATGGCCTTGTTCTCACGTTTAATCCTAATGCCTAGGATTACTTCAGCCTCCCCCAAATCCTTCATTGAAAATTTAGATGACAAGAATTCTTTCGCTTGATCCACTTGATCTTGGCTGGTACCAAAGATCAACATGTCATCTACATATAAACAAATTATGACTCCTTTACCAGAATCATCAAATTTGCTATATACACACTAGTCTGCTTGGTTCAAATGATAACCACTAGACAACACAATATTATCAAATTTTTGATGCCATTGTTTAGGAGCTTGCTTTAAACCGTAAAGTGATTTAACAAGCTTACACACCTTATGCTCATTTCCTGGCATAACAAATCCCTCGGGTTGTTTCATATATATCT
Organism: Linanthus parryae; assembly: GCA_023055425.1. Lineage (NCBI taxonomy): Eukaryota > Viridiplantae > Streptophyta > Magnoliopsida > Ericales > Polemoniaceae > Linanthus > Linanthus parryae. The sequence continues at coordinate 86,597,447 of JALGPY010000004.1, read as the reverse complement.
CCTCATCCAAATCACCATTCAAGAATGCGGTTTTCACATCCATTTGGTGAATAACAAGATTATGTATAGCTGCAAGAGCTATTAATAATCTAATTGTGGATATCCTAGCAACAGGAGCATATGTATCAAAGTAGTCGATACCCTCTTTTTGTTTAAAACCACGTACAACCAGTCGGGCCTTAAACTTTTCTACGGTACCATCTACTTTCATCTTCTTTTTGAAGATCCACTTGGCATCAAGTGGTTTCAACCCAGGAGGCAAATCAGATAATTCCCAAGTCCCATTTTGCATGATCGAATCCATCTCATCATCTATTGCTTCTTTCCAGAATGCAACATCACGAGATGCCATAGCCTCACTATAGGTTCTAGGATCCTCCTCTATGCTAAAACAATAAGCATACTGAGTATGAATCTCATTCCTAGATCCCTCAACTAAATATAGTTGAAAATCAGAACCATAGTCCTTGGCTACTCTACTCTTTTACTCTTTCTTACTTCAGGTAAAGTGATGGCGTCACTTTTTCCTTCATTTTGAGCATTGCTCAAATTCGGAACCAAGTCCTTTGGTCTAGGTATGGAAGAAAACATTTCTTCATCAAAGATAGCATCTCTTGACTCTATTACAGTATTAATGGATACTGAGTCACTAGGTTCAATCACATAGAACCTATAAGCCTTGGAATGCATGACATATCCAATGAAGATGCAATCTATACCTCTTTCACCAAGATTCTTTCTCTTGGGATCATTGAGCCTAACAATGGCTCTACAACCCCAAACTCTCAAATAATGCAAGTTTGGAGGTTTACCATACCAAACTTCATATGGGGTAATTTTGTTCCTTTTGTTAGGAACCCTATTAAGCAAATAGCAAACTGTTAACATAGCTTCTCCCCAAAATCCATCACTCAAACCCGAGTAGGAAAGCATGGAATTAACCATCTCCTTTAGAGTTCGATTCTTCCTCTCAGATACACCATTTTGTTGAGGTGTATAAGGAGCAGTGGTTTGGTGAATAATACCAACCTCTTGGAAATACTTAGGATCATAATATTCGCCTCCTCTATCCGTGCGTAAAATCTTTATTAAACCATTCTTTTGCAACTCAACTTCAGTTTTGTATGTCTTGAATTTATCTAAAGCTTCATCTTTAGAGTGTGACAAGTACACATAGCAAAACCGAGTAGCATCGTCTATAAAAGTAATAACATACTTTTTGTTTCCTATAGACGGTGTTGCATGAAAGTCACATAGATCACTATGAATTAGTTCAAGCACCTTAGAGTCCCTTTTAACATCCTTAAAAGGTTGTCTAGTTATCTTGGTCAGCATACAAGTTTTACACATTTCGGTATTAATATCAAATGAAGGAATTAGACTCATTTTGGACATATCTTGTAACCTTTTAAAGTGTACATGTCCTAAACGTGCATGCCAAAGTGTTGATTTATCAATACTAGTACTAGCAACGCAAATTGAATTGTTACCAAAAGGAGCAACGATATTTAAACGAAGCATATCATTACATAAATAACCAAAGCCAACAAAAGAACCATGTTTTGACAATACAAACTTATCCGACTCAATAACCTGCTTGTATCCAAGCTTATTTAATACAATTCCAGACAAGAGATTCTTTCGAATCCCGGGTACAAACAATACATCATACAAACTTAAACATTTTCCAGAAGTAAATACTAGGTTAACACTTCCAACTCCATGGATTGGCTCGGTTGCAACATTCCCCATTCTTATTGTGGATCCATCTTCAATGGTTTGCATGGTTGTAAACCATCTTTGATCCTTGCATACATGTCTTGTAGCACCCGAATCAACCCACCATGATATGTCATCATCCTGCACATAAAATGCATCAGAATTTAGGGATACATAATTCTGAATTGAATTTCCAGGTTGTTCAATGAACATACCTTGTTGCTGATCTTGGCCTTTCGGCCCCTTTCCCTTGCCACTTGTGTCTTCACCTTTCTTACTTTTGCCCACACGACAATCCTTCTTGAAGTGCCCTGGTTTCCCACACTTCCAACATGCAAACTTTGGCTTCTTGTTAGGATTGTTGTCTTGCTGTTTAATTTTCCTTTTTCCAGATTTGTTCTTTCCCTTCGAAGAATCCCCTTCCTCCATCATATTCACAGAACCTGGATCAGCAGTAAGTTTGTCCTTGGGTTTGTCACTTTCTTGATCCCTCAATGACTGTTCAATCTGAAAGTGACTGCCCAATTGCACCAAGGAAAGTTCTTCCTTTTTAAACTTCAACTTATGCCTAACATCCTTCCATGACGGAGGCAGTTTATCAATCACACTAGAAACGGAAATTGATTCATCCATTTTCATGTTGTGTTGATTAAACCGCCCTAGGATACAAAGCAATTCATGGTATTGCTCCATCACAGGCCTTGAATCAACCATTCTGTAATTGTTCCAATTACTGACCAGAAATTTTCTGCTTGAAGCATCTTCAGCCATGTATTTTGATTCAAGAGAATCCCACAGTTCTTTTGAACTCTCAACATTCTGATAAACATCAAACAAGGAATCAGACATACCGTTAAGAATGTGTCCGCGGCAGATGTAGTCATCATTCTCCCACTTTGATCTCCTCCTTGTCTGTTCCAGGGTTTCGTTCTCCACAGCTTCAGGCATCGGGGTGGTAAGAACATACACAACCTTCAGCGTCGTCAACAGGAAGTGCATCTTCTTCTGCCACCTTCGGAAATCCTGGCCCTCGAACTTCTCCAATTTCATGAACTTGCTCGTCATGTCCTGAGCATTGTTGCCGTTCGTCATGATGCAGATACTTTAATCTTTGTAGGAAAACTGGATGGTGTTTAGAACGGGAACGATTGAACTTGGATGATCTCTGAGTCGTGATATCACTTTCAGATTAAAGTATTTCGGCGTCGTGCATGAAATCTCCAATCGGATAAAACAGAGAATTCAAGAACGAATATGAGTTCCTCTGTGTTTCTGAATTCGACCAAACTGACAAATAGGGAGGGAGAAGGCGGTTAATCTGGCGGTTACAACCGCCCGAACCCCTGCAGTCGTCCGCGAGTTCCTTGTCCAAGTCATTAACATAGTTGTGTGCACGCGTGTACTCCACACCTCCTAACGTGTACAACGTTATGCCAATGTCTACTTAGTCGTAAGTAAATCCGATTACACAAATGGCCGATGACACTAAAATCACCAACACCTCTTCCACTTCCTTCTTCTCCTACTTCCACCTCTTCTTCTTCTTCTTCCAGATTGCACTCCGTCGTTTCTTTAATATTGTTTTGGTAGCCTTGGTAATTCTAAAGGCTAAATTATCATTACAAGTGCAATTTTTGAGGAATTTCATTAATCTTAATGGCATCGCACAAAGACGACACCACATGGGTGTAAGGGGCGTTTCGCACAAACTCTTAATCAAAGGAGTGCAGAATGAAATTAAATTAAATGCAGAACTAACTTGTCATAAGTATTTCATAGATGCCTATTTGGATTCAACTGCTTATTAGACCCTTAAAGTAAGAAGATGACCTACTTGTAAGTTGTGAGCTGGGGTCAGGGGTGTCTACACGTAGTTGCTCTGTGAAGTCCCGAGTGCACCCACGAGAAAATATCTCATTTCACTATTTTTGTGAAATGTTATACTTTTTTCCGTTCGACATCTCTATTTTCAAATGATTTTTGAAGAGTACATGACTTGGTGATTTGATTAGCAAAATGATGCAAAAACAATTGATAATACGATTACCAAATTTTTGCATTTACCAAATCACCAGGTCAGTGACCTGTAAATAAAGCACGGGAAAGAAAGAGACAGAACAGGATAAATATATCATAAAAAAGTGTATTAATCTGATGAGAAATGTTAATGCCATACAGCAATAGGTGTAAAAAAAGTGTATTAATCTCTAATAAGAAAATAGACTCGTTGCATGTATTAATCCCTATTCAGAAAATTTGTCTAAATAAAAAGAAATGTTGTCTTCTGGACTCTGGTATTAAAAATAAAAATAAAAAGTTAGTCTGATAAAATAAAATTACAAAAAAACACGACGAGCAGATAATACCTAATAGAACCGCGATTCAGCAACATCACAGCCTTTTTTATATGCCTCCACTAGGGGTGAGCAGAAGCCCGAATAATCCGGGCAACCCGGCCGGTCCGAGCCGAACCGATCGTAAAAGGATAAAAAAATTGTTTTAATTATTGGGTATGGGTCTATTTAACCCAGACCCGCCAAGAATCGGGCAGGGCACGGGTACCAACTACCTGAACCCGTATGAATCCGGACCAACCCGAGGCAGGTGGGTACTAAGTAAACCCAAACCCTAGCCGCTCTGTTTTGTTGTACACAGAAGTCAGGGTATGATACAGAGAACGGAGAGAGAGAGAAGAAGAAGAAGAAGAAGAAGAAGAAGAAGAAGAAGAAGAAGAAGAAGAAGAAGAAGAAGAAGAAGAAGAAGAAGAAGAAGAAGAAGAAGAAGAAGAAGAAGAAGAAGAAGAAGAAGAAGAAGAAGAAGAAGAAGAAGAAGAAGAAGAAGAAGAAGAAGAAGAAGAAGAAGAAGAAGAAGAAGAAGAAGAAGAAGAAGAAGATGAAGAAGAAGAAGAAGAAGAAGAAGAAGAAGAAGAAGAAGAAGAAGAAGAAGAAGAAGAAGAAGAAGAAGAAGAAGTACCAATCGGGGTTCTCGATTCATCCTCTCTCAGATCTTCAAATTATTGAACGATTGTCCCCCCAATTGTTGAACGATTGTCAATTTCAGCAACGACGATAATCTCCTCTCCTCTCTCCTCTCTCTCTCTCTCTCTCTCTCTCTCTCTCTCTCTCTCTCCATCCATTCTCACACCGATGGGAGTAATGAAATGGTTTACTTCTTCTCCACCTCCGATCATTCGGTTTTGGCCACCTCCGATCACCTCCGATCCACCTCCGACCACCTTAGCAGAAAAACGTCGGGTATACCCGGAAATTACCCGAATTTATCCAGCCCCAATCAACCCGAACTACTCGATTATGGTGGCTGTTCGATTGGGGACGGGTTGGGATGAAGCAAAACCCGACAAACGGGTCGGTCAGCCAAACGGGAATATACCAGGCCGAACCGACCCGTGCTCTGCCCTAGCCTCCACCCAGAACTATTTACCGAACCATCATTCGGGTCTAGTTTTCTATTTGGTGGCCATAATGCGTTAAGGCATACTATTTTAAATGATACGTCAGGAAATTGATGGACTAGTCTGTGACGTAAGTTATTTTTCTCGTAGATGATCATGGTGTCGAGGTCAGTTTGTGCGCACTTCAATTAAATTTAAAGGACTAACTTTAGACCTAATAAGGGAACAAACACTAAAGTCCCAACTTTCTGATGTATTTTGAACGAACATCTCCAAGAGATGAGCAAAATATTTTGTCCTTCAAATTTGGTCCTGAAGCAAAATTTGCTCTTGACTCTGTTACTTGAGCTCAAACAGTGAGGAGCAAAATCTGCTTTCTTTGCTCAAGGCTTTGGGAATTTTCCTAGAGGTTTTAAGTTCCAACATTGAGATAACTCAATGAGTGCCTATTAAACTTCTCAACTGCGAGCATGTCAGTCTCAGTTTTTTCATGTTGATTTACCTCTCTGATGTAGTTTGCAGGTTACTGCACTAGAGTGGGGGTTTACCTAGTGCGTTGAGGGTTCCCACGTCATCAAAATAAATGCTCCATTACTTTTATTTTGATATTTCTTGCTATAACTATTAATTAATTATTTTCATAGTAAATAAATAAAAATTAATTAAACAAAATATAGTTTATTAATTGTTATATAATATTAAAATAATTTACATAAAAAGAAAACTCAGTTTTCTCAAATCATCATTCCTATCGGCTATATACAATGGCCATGTGCCAACATCTATATTCCAACGCTATAGGATTAGATTTTTGTAATTGATATGTTGGAATTTTTTGAAATGTTGGGAGAAATCAATTGCTGAATGACGCTGATTTTTTACTTTTTGCTCCAGGAAACCGTGTAGTTCTTAATTTCCTCCTCCAAAAATTGACATAACTTTTGTTCCAGCAGATGCTTCATTTGTTGGAGCTCTGTTTTGACAAATTTTGAGCAAAATTTGATCCAAAACACGTTTTGCTCAATTTCTTGGAGATGCTGTAAGTCAAACGTAATTGTGTCATGAAATACATGCTTTGCTAGCTATAGCTTGATGTCTGCTATGTGATTTTGTTTCATATTTATTTATTTTTGATAGAAAATTAGGCGGTGAGACCCAATAGTTTCGGCAATAGAATTGACATGTTTTTGAAGTCCATAAAAGCATCGGTTAACAACAGGCTTTGTATTATGAATGAATTTTCCGGTTAGTCATCTGAACTGCAATTTCTTGAGTTAACAACAGACTTTGTAAAATATGGTTTCATGTTACTTATATCCAGATAATGTGAAATAATTGATTAGTTTTAGACTAGCATTATAGCCGTTAAATGATTAGTTTTAGACTAGCATGATAGCCCTAATTATATGAATGTGAATTGCGTTATTACTTCGGCCCTGTTTGGATAACAAGGTTGGGCATGTTTGGTTAACCAAACTAGGTGAATGTTTGGATTTAATGGTTTTGGTTTTGAGGTTTTGACTTTTATGTGAGTAGAAAAATGAGTGGAATGTGGGTCCTACAAATTTTGGGTTGAAGTTTTGGTTAACTTTTTGAAGAGGTTAACAAAACCGGGATATCCAAACAAGGCCTTCAATAGTGCTGGTAGTAGTATGATAATAGAAGTAGTAGTAGTAGTACTTAGCAATAGCAGACATTGTGGTAGTTCATAGACTTGTAGACAAGAGTTAGTTACAGTACAAATAAATAAACATAACGAAAGAGAAGTCGGCACTCCGTCTCTTCTCTTTTTTTCCCAATTATTTTTTTGAGTTGTGTATTTTTTTTTCCCAATTTCCTCTTTTAGCAAGTCTAATAAGGTCTATTGATCATTTTGCCCTTACAAAATATATATTGATGTAGTGGGGTACAATCATACTTTGTAAATAAAGGTGGGGCAAATTCTTAATTTTACCAGGGGCACAAGTGAACATTTCTGATATAAATAGGGCTATTTGTGTTACTTTTTGGAACTAGGGTGCGGCACGTGCCCTACCGTGCCGCACTCTAACTCCACCCCTGCTTTTTCTCCAACCCTACTCATTTCTCCCCTATTTTTTCCCCAACTCTACCCATATCTCCCTCATCTCTCTCAGACTCACATCAACAGAATAAAATGAAAGCGAAAAGCGCTGACGGTGGAGACGACGGATAGGAGGATGTAGGATTCGATCTGTGAGACGGCAAGGGAAGATGAGGATGCTGGTTGCATTGGCGGTGGAAGACTCTCCCTTTGCGGCGGCGGCTACCCAAGTCAGGCCATGGAGAACGGCGACTTCAATCCAGTGTAGATCATATATAGATCTACTCTCTCTCTCTCTCTCGTAGTGGTGGTAAGGCGGCTGTGCGGAGGATGTACGAATCTACTTTGATCTGTCCGGGTTTACTACGATATGTCTGGATCTACTTCCATTCTTTTCCCTGACTCTTCTTTATCTATAATTTTTTTTAGGATAATTTTATCATTTTATTTGTAATTTCCATAGTAATTTTGATTTAGTACCGCCTTTTTTATTGGATTTGTATTTTGGTGTGGTGGTGGTGGCTGGTGGTGGTGGTGTTTTATTCTTGTGAACCAAAGTGGGAGAGAGAGAGGGTTGAGGCAGAGAGGAGAAGGACATAGAGATAAATTTAGTAAAACGGTAAGGGCAAAATAGTCAAAAACACATATATATTTTTTAATTCGTGTGCCCTTTCTCCATGGGAGAAAGAAGAGAGCTCTGTCCCTCTACTTTGTCCCCTATGAAGAAGTGGCACGTGAATTAAGAAAATAGTGTTTTTTTTTTCAAAATACCACTACCAAGCTTTGAAAATAACGTCACTCACTCCCTCTTAACAGTAATCCCACCATCACCATCACCATCACCAAACCACAACACCGCAAACAACCACCACAAACAGTTACCAACACCACTAACAGCCACCAACTCTCCCTCTCTCTATAGTCTCTCGCAATTTCACAACAACAAAAAACACCACCATCAACAATTAATCAAAATAGCAGATCCAAACCCATCATTTACAATAGATCCAAAAAGATTTACAAAGAAAAGATAGAATAGAAGAACAAAGGAGAAACACATCGGGCTTCAACCCAATGGAAGGTCCTCCTTGAACCCAAATCGTGCGGTCGAGCTTCTGCAAGTCCACCACCGGCTCGGGCTCGAAGCCGACACCACCTCCTCTCTAACAGATCAAAGCCACCCCTGCCATGGCTACTGGCGTCCTCGTCGACGTCGTCTTCCACCGCTACTTCCACTGGCGTCGTCGTCGTCTCCTTCCACACATAGAAGTCGTCATCCTCTTCCCCGGCCTCCTCTCCGTCGAGCTCTCCGTCGCTCGCTCTCTTTGTTTCTCTCTTTTTCTCTCTATTTCTGTCGTGAGAGTATGAGAGAAATGGGGAAAAATAGGATAGGGTTGGAGATATGGCAAAATGTGAGGTATTTTTTTGTAAGGGGAAAATTTTAATTTCCTATCCTGAAACTTGCTAAAATATGTAGATACCATAAACTCGTGATACCATCAATAAGTCACGTGGCGCCTCTTATAATAGACATGCGGGCATGTTCTGTGCTCCATAAAGCACTATAACATACTATTTGCCTACGTGTGTGCGAAGGACTGCAAGACAGGATCCTTCGCATATACGCCTTATGCTAATGAGACTTGGGGTGCGAGTGGCTTAGAGGCTAGAGTAAGGATTGTCGTATGCAAGGTGTCAGTCTCGCGTACGACCCTCGTATGTTATCCAGAGACCTGCGAACGGACTGGCCACGTCCGTGAAAATGCAGACCACGACTCCTAACATATGCGGGACGCGATCCATTCAATTAGGCGAACGTTGTGGTCATGAGTGGCTCCATTACCATCGTGTGTACTCACCGACGTCCGTTATATCGCCTGTATATATAGAGGGGTTTGTCCCATTCATGCTAACATAGACACACAGATCAATCAGCGACCTAAGCTCAAGCAATCACTTTCTCCTCTCTGGATAACATATGTTGCCTTGCTCCTACCCCACACCTATTCTCACTCTCGGTCCCCAAACAGGTTAACCAGGGGTCGTTTGTTTCGTTCTTCTACTTACCGGAACACAAGCGAGCTGCTCCAGATCTCCACGTACATACATTGATGGATCCGACATGAACAACTTAGACAATTCACCCAGTTGCCTGTTACCAAAGTTTTCAAGATGGTTCCTCCTCTTCCTCCCGGAGTTCACGACGGTAAGAACCCATCATCACCACCATCGGAGTCACTAGATCACCAAGTCAATCAGAGCCGGCTCTCTCAACCTGAAAAGGCACCGATAAAGCTGCACAGACCAACCTGGTCGAGAGGCTCAACACGACCATCCAGAACCAGGCGGCCGTGATCTAGAATGAGACGGCCCAAATGGCGTAGATGCATACCGCAACACAGAGCAAGCTGGCGCAGATGGCGGCATGCGCACAAGGAGCTCCTACAGGTCCTGTTCTGCGACCTCCGCACGTCGGTCCATTCCTGTCAGCGCAGGTTTATGCACCTCAGATGACCACTGGAATGCCAGAGAACTCCTTCCCTATCGGGGCTCCCTCGCACTCTTCCCAGAACGTTAGCCTGACACCACCTCCCCCGATGACGCCCGGACTACAGCCGATTCGCATACCACTCCCACCAGGTGGCTAACACTTCCAAGCGCCCGTCTATGGAACTCCAAAGGCATATGCAGGTAAGCACACCGCTTACAAAACAAAATGTTCCCTTCTCGCAGGTGTCGCCCTTGGGTCCCCCTCTTGCTGCGACGACATTTGCTTCCATGGATTAGAGATTGGGGAACTGCATGGAAAGTCATGGCGTGATCAATAACGCTGCTTAATATTGAGTGCTCCCCTCCGATCCTAATGGAAGTCTACCTGATCCCCAATCCACTTGGATACAAACCACCGAAGTGGGAGAAGTTCGACAAGATTGAAGGAAATGCGCAATATACGATTCTTCGACCTTTTCGGGCCCTACAGAAGCAACATGAAACTGCGGCTTGGCGAGTTTTTCAAATCTATGGGACCCGTGGCGTATAAATTCTTCCACATCGATGACCATCGATGAACATGTCACTATCAATGTTCCACAAATTCGTGCGAAGCTGGGAGGACATTGTCAGGAAGTTCTACGCAAAATTCTTCCACATCGATGAACATGTCACCATCATTCATCTCTCGCGGATGAATCAGAGGCACGACGAGGGCGGAGTCACTTTAATCAGACAATTTCGTACAAAATCCCTCGAGTGCTCCGAAGAAGTCGCGGAGCAACACCTTGTAGAGATTTGATTGCAGGGGATGCAACTCAAGTACAAGGAGATGCTCACTAAACCACCAGATGCCTACTTTCTCCAAGTTGCTCCGAAGAAGTCGTGGAGCAGCGCCTTGTAGAAATTTGCTTGCAGGGAATGCAACTCAAGTACAAGAAAATGCTCACGAACCACTAGATGCCTACTTTCTCCAAATTGCTCGACTGCACTAAAAATATCGAGCAAACAGTGGAGGAGGAGAAGAAGCAGCACACATCAGCCACATCGGAGTTCAAGGGAGGAAAGTTCAACTTCAAAAGGGGACGCAATGTCGAGGTCCATGTTGTATCAGGAGTACGAAGATTCAAAAGGGGACCAACAAACCACTCCCTCATCTTCTGTGTCCTTTAGCAGAAGTTGTAAAACTCTGAAAGCATAACTTATGAATGGTGTCTTCCCCAAGCTGCAAGGACCGCCGACAGGAGAACAGTTGCAAGATCCCTAAAGGTGCCAATGTCATGGTGAAATATCACATCCAACCTCAGATTGCAGGAAACTAAAGTACCACATCAACGAAAATATGAAAGACGAAGAGTTGTTCATCGAAGAGCCCGAAAAGAACATCCGAAAGAATCCCTTGCCTTTGCACGGAGGCGAGGGCACCCTGGGAAAAGAAGTTGACATGGTGACAATTGCGGAGGATGATGATGACGAAGAAGTCTTCGAGATCAATCAAATACAGGAGTATGATGACCTTTGGACACTGAAGATATGCGAGCATCGCCGCTAGTCAACATGAACAAATTCAATACATTTTTTGATCTGATGCATTTCTCCAAAGATTGCAGGATGGAGATGACGAAGGCTATTTGGAAGAGGAGCAAGTGGTGTGATAGTGAGAGATGAGAGGGGACGATGCCTTTGTGTTGAGGGTGATCTAAGCTACTGTTAGATGATTTGGGAGCAGGATTATCAGGCAGGAGTTTATGGACTTCACGGTGGTTGCAGACATCATTAACAAGTCCTTCCGCTTTCTGAAACAATTTGATAAATGGAAGGTTAAATGAACAAAAGAGAAACGAATTTGGTAGCACAACACCTGGCCCAAAGTGCTCGAGAGCATTTTCAGGAGATGGAGTGGTCTAGTGATGTTCCGGAATGGCTTTCATGCTTAGTGCCTAATGATGTAATTTAGTTTTTTCGACTTCTGCACAAATTGTTTTCCTCAAAAAAAAAGAAAATAAATAAATAAACAAACAAATAAATAATAATAATAATAATAATAATAATAATAATAATAATAATAATAATAATAATAATAATAACCAAACATCAAGAAAATAAATGTGGAGAAGAAAATAATCACAACTTTGTAAGCCTGGGTTTAGGTTGAACAACATAACTAGTACGTGTTGTTAATTTGATAACCCTTGATTAAAAGAAAATAATAACAGTTGAAATCTTGGAGAAAAAGTGCACTCCCCATCTACCACCTAACAAGCCGCCGATGAGCCTGATCACCCCGGCAATATTAGACGCCGGTGACGTTGACCTTTGACTATTACGTATATTTTTTGTTTGGCCGTTCACGTTTGAATACCATTGCCTCAATTTCACATTTCATTATATATTAATTTCCCTTTTCCCGCACTTTAAAAATAATGATCCTTCAACGAACCTCACAATCTATCTTGTTCTGGCATTAGCTTATATAAATACCCACAAACTTTACCCTCAAATGAATCACCCCATACCAATTCTGTAAGACCATTTCTCTCTCAAAAGAGAGAGAAAAAAAGACCTTGTCAAGCAGTGGTGGGTACAACATAGTGAATATACCTCCAAATCAAGAGGAGACAAAGGAAAATTCTCAGGCCTCTCCCATTGGAACAAAAGAAGGAAAGAAGAGAGAAAACAGAGCACACACTCTGTTTCATTCTCCACAACTCCATACCTAAAACAAGTAAGTAGTCTCAAGCTGCGATCACCTTCTCAATTTTTATCTCAATCTAAATACGAGAAGTGCCATTTAACGATTCGTTTGGAATTTGAATAGGGAAAAAAGAGAGGAGGAAATGGAAGCAGATAAAGGATGGGGCACAGGGCGGCCGCCGAGCCAAACAAGGCGTAGCGCGAGTAGAAGCGCGAGCAGAAGCGCAAGCAGAAGCATAAGCAGGAATTTCAGCCGGGCAAGCTGGGCGGTGGAGGACGTGTTTGGCAGTGCAAGTCAAAATAGAAGGTTAAGCCATGCCGAGGAAGACGAAGAAGCTTTGAGATGGGCGGCTTTAGAGAAGCTACCGACTTATGCTAGGCTAAGAACAAGTATCATAAAATCTGTTGCAGAGAACGATGACCCGAGTGTCAAGGCGGTTCATAAGGAGGTCGACGTGAGGAAGCTCGACATCAACGACCGGCAACAGTTCATCGACAAGTTCTTTCGCGTCGCAGAGGAAGATAATGAGAGGTTCTTGAGGAAATTCAGGAATCGTATCGACAAGTAAGTGAAATCTCTCCAACTTGAAATTTTTTTAGGGGTTGGTGGAAGGGAATGTGGATGGAACAACTAGAAACATGCTTAAGTCAACTAGATTGCTTTGGGTTTAAGTTCATGAACCAAACAAGAAGAGTTTTTGAGATTCTTAGGGCTGAAATGAAGTTTTGGTGAAAGATTAGGGGTGGAAAGTGGAAAGTATGAACTTCCCTAACTGATAGAAAGTCATCAAAGGAAGGGCAGTTTCCAACTTACATCATGGCATGTAGTTTGCAAGTGGGTATTATCTGGCTAGCTAGCTGCAGGCCAGGAATGACAAGTCTTTAGTTTTACGCATTTACCCGAAAGGTATTGATATTCTTTCATTTAGGTCCTTGAAGAAAACTCATCATGCCAGATTTGGATTAGATCTACCCAGAATTTCACTTTACATGACCAATAAGAGAGTGCTCGAATCAAGCCTAATCTCGAATAAAAAAGATTCGTTGAGTAGCATAAATAACACGTTAGGATATGAAATATGAAATCGTTTGAAGTGATACGCAGAATCCTATGATTTGAGCATGCGAATTGGCTGTAGGGAAACGAGTGAAGAGTTGGGAGTAAAGAGAAGCTTCGCGAACATCTGGTTGAGTTCCAAGTCAACTCATTTCGCGAGATAACTTGGTCTCGGACACCAACCTAGTTTATCAGATTAGAATAATTCCAGTCTTTTGATGATCTTCTTAATTAATTTCTTCTTTTCTTTTATCAATTCTTTAATGTTTGATAATTGGTTTAGGTGAAAACGGTTCCACTAACACGCACAAACACATATTCTAATACAACTATGTCAATTGTCAACAAACTAATCTCTTTCATGTGCACCCACCCACTCAATGATTCATGTCCATTCTCTCAAATATTTGTCGTAAACAGTTCTTAAAAAATTTATTCAATTATTCAGGCTAAGAATTGATCAAATTGTGATGATTTAACAGAGTTGCTTAATCTTATAAGACATTACCAGAAAATTTCTATAATGAATTGACTTTGTGATTGCAGGGTTGGGATCAGCCTTCCAACAGTGGAAGTTCGATATGAGCGGTTAACCATTGAAGCCGATTGCTACATTGGTGACAGAGCTATACCGACGCTTCTGAACTCTGCCAGAAACTTGGGCGAAGGAGCACTTGGCTTGATTGGGATCAGATTTGCTGAGAAAACCAAACTCACTATCCTAAAAGATGCCTCTGGTATCATTAAGCCATCAAGGTAACAGAAAAATGCCTGAGAAGACGACTTATTGGCTTCTTCTTGCTACATCGAAAGTGACATGTTTTGCGGAAATTAAGAAAATATTATGCAGTCGTTCTCCAAACATTATATGCCAACATGACATGGTTTTAGCAGAAAAATAAAAGAAAACGATACCTTCTGGTTTTTCTATTATCATGAAACCTAAGTGAGAACTATATTTCTGATATAGTCACTTAGATGCAAGAAAACAACATTAACTAAACATGGGTAGAAGTCATTTATTCCTTGTTTGTCCTGATAAAGGTGTTGAAAATGTAGTCGAATATACTTGGACCTTCTTGTTTTCGCATGCATTATTCGTACAAGTAGTTGACGGAGTCACTGTATGACCAAATTACCTGATTCATTTTGTTTTAGGGTAAATCTATGAAAATTACGGCTAAGCTCTTATTGATATTTATAATCTTAAATTGTTACCTTATTTTATTTCTTAAATTTTTACCACTTGTTTTTTTGTGTACAGGATGACACTTCTACTGGGTCCACCTTCATCCGGGAAAACAACCCTTTTGTTAGCATTAGCTGGAAAACTGGATCCTAGCTTAAAGGTATCTTTGACTCGAATAATTGAGGAAATTGTAAATTTCAATACTCTAAGTTATAAATATGACGAAATGTTAGTGGAATATTTTTTTTCTTCGTTTATCTGAAATGAATTGGTAACAGGTAAGTGGAAGGATCTCCTACAATGGGCACAATCTCAATGAATTTGTGCCACAGAAGACATCAGCATACATTAGCCAGAATGATGTTCATGTTGGTGAAATGACTGTGAAAGAAACCCTAGATTTCTCCGCAAGGTGTCAAGGAATTGGGTCTCGATTCGGTAAATAAAAAAATTTGACAGTTTTTTTTCTGAAAATTTGGAAAGAAAAACTGGGTTCAAAATTATTAACTGTTTCGAGGATAAATTTATCAGAATTACTGTCGGAGCTGGCGAGAAGGGAGAAAAATGCAGGGATTTTTCCTGAGGCAGAGGTTGATCTTTTCATGAAGGTAAATGCAAAACATATCACAAAACGGCTTTTCTCCCTATTGTAAGCAAAAATGTTTCTCTTAATTTTCTCATTCCTGGTGTGTAATTTTATTAGGCTACTGCAATGGAAGGTGTCGAGAGCAGCTTAATTACTGATTACACCCTCAGGGTAATGTGAACTCTTCTCTTTTCCTCATTTGTCAAAGTTCTCTGCTTTACCTACTTCACTATTTGGTGGATAATGCTGGTTTACTAGTCTCTGTCTTTTGAAAACTTTGGTTGTTGAACTAACTTTTGAAGACCAAAAACATCAGCACAGCTCAGAAAGTGGAGGTACTAAAGTATGACTTTTGTTGTTGAAATGTGTCAGATTCTGGGACTTGATGTTTGCCGCGACACAATCGTCGGAGACGAAATGCAGAGAGGGATTTCGGGAGGGCAAAAGAAGAGAGTAACTACAGGTTTGTTTTTACACATTTCTCAGTTATTGGGGGAAAAGGAGGGCACAATAATTATTAACGGCTAACATAAAAAAAGGGTATAATGAGACTTAGACGCTGTTAAATATAAGTTGAAAATCTAAAAAATTGGCTGAAAATAATATGGGCGATAAATCCAGCTGAACTAAAAATCAAAATCTATCTGTTGTGAGTTGAAATTGTAAATATTGATCCATTTCACAAAATTTAGAGAGCTTTATACTCAATTTTTTTAATACAACTACTTATAAATGAACTCTAAACATATTATTGTCAAAAGCATGGTAAACTATTAATTATTTTAAAGATTTTCAGTTACAAAATCCCAAACTTTGAAGATTTTGCAATTGTCCTGACATTATTCTAACCTGCAGGTTTTCAGCCTATAATTTCATTTCATAACAAACGAAGTTGCCTAAAAATGCAGATTTGAATCCAACTAGGATTAAAATAATCCAAACATGCACTTAAAGAGAAACAGCCAAATTGAACAATAAAACATATTCTTATTGCAGTAGAGTAAGAGTTCTGAGTTCTGACCTGTGCTGGGTTTCTGATAAACCCTTGATCATCTAAATGCAGGAGAGATGATTGTTGGTCCCACAAAAACACTGTTCATGGACGAGATATCGACGGGTCTCGACAGCTCAACGACATTCCAGATTGTGAAATGCCTGCAGCAGATTGTGCACCTCACAGAAGCCACCGTATTCATGTCCCTCTTACAGCCTGCACCTGAAACATTCGATCTGTTCGATGACATCGTCCTCTTGTCTGAAGGCCAGATCGTGTACCAGGGCCCGCGAGAGCACGTTATCGAGTTCTTCGAGTCATGTGGCTTCAAGTGCCCGGAGAGGAAAGGAACTGCTGATTTCTTACAAGAGGTAATGCCCGGATGATACCACTGCTAAAATTAGGCCTGGCAATATCCGACCCGACACGACGACCCGTCACGAAGTTAGTGGGTTTCGGTCCAAAAACGGGTCGACCTCAAAGCGACATGAGAATAAACCGGTCGGTTTAGTGTCAACCCACACAACCTAAAAATCTTTTTTCGACCCGCCTAACACAACAATAACCATTTTTTTCACTGTTAGGCGTTAGCCATTCGTTTAGAAAAACACTGAGTCATAATCCTAATAACATCCGGGTCGATACATGGACCCGACACGAAGTAGCAGGTTTGGGTCGACACGAACCCGCAACGGGTGACCTAAGTGACATGGGAATAATCGGGTCGGGTCAGTGTCAACCCGCACAACCTAAAAATCCATTTTCGACCTGCCTAGCACAACAATATCCATCTTTTTCACTGTTAGTGTTAGTCATTCGTTTAGAAAAGCACTGTGGCACAATCCTAGCAATATCCGGGTCTACACGAGGACACGACACGAACCCAACAAAAAGTTAGCGGGTATGGGTCGACATGAACCCGCAACTGGTCGACACCGAAGTGACACGAAATAAATGGGTCAAGTTCGGGGGTCAACCCGCCCGTTGACCCGAAACGGTTTGACCCGAACCGCAAGTATCTGACGGGTTGAACCGAATTGCAAGGCCTAGCTAAACTACCTATGAAAAAAACAATTCAAAGGTCTCATTACTTTCTTTTTCCTGTCTCAGGTGACATCAAGGAAAGACCAAGAGCAGTATTGGGGAGACAAAAGGAAGCCTTACAGGTTTATCTCCGTGTCGGAGTTTGCCAAGCGGTTCAAGAGCTTCCACGTGGGCCTACGCCTCGAGAACGAGCTATCGGTCCCATTCGACAAGAACCGGAGCCACAACGCCGCGTTAGTGTACAAAAAATATGCGGTCCCAATGAAGGAGCTACTCAAGGCAAACTTCGACAAGGAATGGCTCCTGATCAAGAGGAACTCCTTCGTCTATGTTTTCAAGACTGTCCAGATCATCATAGTCGCGATCATAGCGGCGACGGTGTTTATAAAACCCAGAATGCATCACAGAAACGAAGGGGATGGGCGAGTCTATGTTGGTGCACTTTTGTTTAACATGATCATAAACATGTTCAACGGTTTCGCTGAGCTTTCGCTGACTATACAACGGCTTCCAGTGTTTTATAAGCACAGAGACCTCCTCATGCACCCAGCTTGGACTTTCACTCTTCCAACTTTCCTGCTCAGAGTACCTATTTCGATACTTGAGTCCACTGTTTGGATGGTCCTGACCTACTACAGCATGGGGTTTGCACCAGAAGCTAGCAGGTAATTTACCTTTCTCGTATACACACAAGTAGGCCTGGCAATCCGGGTCGATCCGTCGGGTTGTGGGTTGGGTCAAACCGTGTCAGGTCAGAAACTGGTCACCCTGAAGCCGACCCATTTATATTTGGGTCTCCCTGTTTCTGACCCATTGCGGATTCGTGTCGACCCAAACCCGCTAACTTTGTGTCAGGCTCGTGTCGTGTACTCGTGTCAACCTGGATACTGTCAGTGTTTTGCCTATATTTTTTTCTGAGAAACTGGCTAAAAAAAATGTTGTGTTAGACGGGGCGAAATGGGTCATTTCCGGGTTGTGCGAGTTGACACTAACCTGTTTATTCCCATGTCACTTTCAGGTCGAGCCGTTTTTTACCCATACCCGCCAACGTTGTATTGGGTCGGGTCGGGTCGACCCAAACCTGCACATAAGCTACTTACCATGGCAAAGACTGTGCCATGTGAACTAATCGTGCTTTTTTCTCGTTCGGTTTCCCTCAGGTTCTTCAAGCAATTCCTGGTGGTATTTCTGATCCAACAAATGGCTGCTGGGCTATTCAGACTCATCGCTGGAACTTGCAGAACTATGATCATCGCCAACACGGGTGGAGCTCTAAGTCTCCTCCTCGTCTTCTTGCTTGGTGGATTTATCCTTCCTAAAGGTAAGTTCAACACTTCAACCCCAAATGATATATGCCTGTGCATGCATGAGATAGAAAATGAAATATTCTAATATGGCTTAAAGAGCCACAAGTAGAGTTACCATTTACAGTCATTGATCTCCTAGAAGAAAGAGTTGATTCATCGAATCAAACGACTCATGGAGATTTGTTTCCTTTTTCAGGTCAAATTCCGGATTGGTGGGGCTGGGGTTATTGGATTTCACCTCTTACTTATGCTTACAATGCTTTGGCCGTAAATGAGTTGTTCGCCCCAAGATGGATGAACCGTTTGGTATGTAATCCTTGTTAAATCTTCTTCTGATAATTAGACCAAACACTACCTTAGAACAGAAATGGCTCAAACATATTTTTCCATGTTACAGGGTTCAGATGGAGTCACCCCATTGGGTTTGGCAGTGCTGCAAAGCATTGATGTTTTCCCAGAAAAGAACTGGATATGGATCGGTTCAGCAGCTCTGTTAGGGTTTATCGTTCTCTTCAATGTTCTCTTCACCGTTGCACTTATGTACATGAGTGGTAAGTTCCAGCATCTTGCTAAATTGTTTAATTTAGTTCTCATTTCTTATGAAATCATCTCATCCTATATTATTGTCAAATAAAACAGCTCCTGGAAAGCCACAAGCTGTAATGTCCAAAGAAACAGCAATGGAGATGGAAGCAGACCAGGAAGCAACAAAGGAACCACCAAGACTCAGAACAAACAGATCAACCAAAGAGTCACTGGCCCGATCCTTATCCGCTGCTGATGGGAATAATACAAGTAAGAAATATGAAGATGTAGTATAAGTAACAAAAGGCATCTACATCCAGGGATGGATCTACTAAGGGACAAGGGCCCTAACTTTTTCAGAATTGCACTTTTACCCCTATTATTATGGTTTTTACCAAAAATATCATTTAACAAATACACAAATGCCCCGCCTGAGTTCACACCTTTTTACTAACACCTTTAAAAAAAATTACATTAATTCTTTTTTCCCCGGCTGTTTCAGTTTTCTGGCTCCGTCACTGTCTACATCACATCTTCTCATTTCTAGAAACTTCTCAGAAGTTTTAACATGGAGAATGTTTTTTCAGGAGAAATGGCGGTCAGAAGGATGAGCAGTCGAACCAATGCCGACGGAATAACAAGATTCAACGACGCAAACCTTGAAGCCGCACAGGGTGTTGCTCCTAAAAGAGGAATGGTTCTTCCTTTCTCTCCTCTCGCCATGTCCTTTGACAGTGTAAATTACTTTGTGGATATGCCTCAGGTATGTCTCTTTTCTTCTCACCACTCCACTTGAAATCAAATCATCTTCTCTCGCAATAACCAAATATGTTTGTTTCAATAGGAGATGAAGGAACAAGGAGTACCAGAAGATAGGCTCCAGTTGCTCAGGGAAGTAACTGGTGCATTCAGGCCTGGTGTGTTGACAGCCCTGATGGGGGTAAGTGGAGCTGGGAAAACCACTCTAATGGATGTTCTAGCAGGAAGGAAAACAGGAGGCTACGTCGAAGGAGAAATCAAAATATCTGGATTTACTAAAGTGCAAGAGACTTTCGCTAGAATTTCCGGATACTGTGAACAAAATGACATCCACTCACCCCAAGTCACTGTTCGCGAATCCTTGATTTACTCTGCGTTTCTTCGTCTTCCCAAAGAAGTTAACAAAGAGGATAAGATGGTAAGAAACTCTTGATGACAGCTTCTTTTCCTTTTTCAATGAAAATTTATACGTAAATGGAAGTCCTTTACATTGTTTCCTCTTTCAGGTTTTTGTTGATCAAGTGATGGAGCTAGTGGAACTAGACAATCTCAAGGATGCCATTGTTGGGCTTCCAGGAATCACAGGTTTATCAACCGAACAGAGGAAGAGACTGACAATTGCGGTAGAGCTGGTTGCTAATCCATCAATCATTTTCATGGATGAACCAACTTCTGGGCTTGATGCAAGAGCAGCAGCAATTGTTATGAGAACCGTGAGAAACACGGTGGATACAGGGAGGACTGTTGTTTGCACCATCCATCAACCAAGCATCGATATTTTTGAAGCCTTTGATGAGGTAATAATCTCTCCCTCCCCCTCCCTCCCCCTTCTCTCTCTCTCTCTCTCTCTCTCTCTCTCTCTGTCTCTCATATCTACATTGTGTGTGTATCAGCTGCTTTTGATGAAAAGAGGAGGACAAGCTATTTACTCTGGACCACTAGGAAGCAATTCTCACAAGATTGTCGAATACTTCGAGGTAAATTTTGCTATACTAGCTTCTCCTATGTTTCTACTTCATAACCAAAACAAATAGACTTATGCACGGTGCACCGTATTTCAGGCAATCCCTGGAGTTCCAAAAATAGCCGAGAAATACAATCCAGCTACATGGATGCTAGAAGTGAGCTCGATTGCAGCGGAAGTCCGTCTGGGGATGGATTTCGCTGAACATTACAGACAATCAAGTTTGCATCAGTAAGTAGAACTACTTTCAGTTATGAGAATTCAATGCTTACTTTCTAGGACTGAGTACTGAAAACTAAGCTCCTTGCTGTGAGCAGGAGAAACAAAAATATGGTTAAGGAATTGAGCGTACCACCACCAGGGGCAAAGGACATTTACTTCCCAACCCAATATTCGCAACCCACGTGGGGACAGTTCAAATCCTGCTTGTGGAAGCAATGGTGGACGTACTGGAGAAGCCCTGATTACAACCTTGTGAGGTTTTTCTTCACCTTAGCTGCGGCACTCATGGTAGGAACAATCTTCTGGCAAGTTGGCACCAAGAGGTATTCATCTAGTTCTTACAAGACACGAGTTCTTTCTTTTTCATACTTGACCAAAGCCTTGCTTGCTAACTTCTTTTTTATACGATTTTGGGTTCAGGAACAACCTTAACGATTTGATGACAATTATTGGAGCGATGTACGGCGCTGTCCTGTTTGTTGGAATAAACAACTGTGGAACGGTGCAGCCTTTAGTATCTGTCGAGAGGACTGTATTTTATAGAGAAAAAGCTGCGGGGATGTATTCTGCATTACCATATGCCATGGCCCAGGTGAGGTTCATTGAGTGATAACAGATCTGACAACAAACTAGACTCTAGGATAGATATGAGAGAGTAATCCTAGTGTTCAGATTCTCTGTGTGACATCTATAGAGAAGAGACAGTCAAAAACACAGATCTTATTAAACGATTTTTTTCCTTGTGACGTGCAGGTTATCGCAGAGCTTCCATATGTGCTTTTTCAGTCTTGCTATTTCTGTGCTATAGTGTATTCCATGGTGGGCTTCGAATGGGTTGCAGCCAAGTTCTTATGGTTTCTCTTCATCACCTACTTCTCGTTCCTCTACTTCACATACTACGGTATGATGACTGTTTCCATCACGCCCAACGCACAGATAGCAGCTATTTTTGCCGCCGCGTTCTACGCACTCTTCAATCTTTTCTCGGGTTTCTTCATCCCAAGACCGGTAATGTAATACCCCGATATTTTAGGGGGTATTTTAGGGAGTTTAACGAATTTTTCGGGCCTTATTTGAAGTTACAAAAGTTGTTTTCGTTCACTAAAAGTTGTTTTTATTATTATTATTATTATTATTATTATTATTATTATTATTGTTATCATTATTATTATTATTTATATTTTATCAAAAGTTTTCTTCTATATTTTTTTTTAAGATGTAATTTTTTTATAGTTAGTTGGGTGTAAATTAGTGGGTGAAGTGTGGTGGGTCGTGTAACGTTGTAGCGTGACCAAAACATGTCTTTTAATAACTTTTACGACACCAACCACCGCGTCATGTCGTGCACCCGCCACACCTTAGCACTTCTAAGTCATCTTCCCCAATTACCAATTTGTTTCACAGTGAATGCTTCCCCTTTTTCCGGCGAAACACCATGGCAAGAGCCAAAATTTTGACCTCCTTCTCTCCGAAATCTTGTCCCGATTCGTTCTAATGGAATCAAAGACTCAAATCATTGCAATCAAGTCCACCAATTTGAAGTTTCCAAATTGAACCCAAAAATTTCTCTCGGCGAAATCGATTTTTCCAATCGGGCTTAGTCAACTAATCTCAGCTCTCTCTCCCTCTCTCGTCCCTCTCTCTCTCACTCGCACACTGCCTCTCTCTCTCTCGCTGTCCCTCTCCCTCTGCTCTCTGTTGGCGCCGAGCAAAGACCCAGGCCGAAGCCCAGAACCGCCCGACGCCGTCGCCGAACCGCCCGCCGCCCGTCGCCCCTCTGCGTCGCCGAACCACCCGGCGTCGTCCTCCCTCTGTTTCGCCGCCATCACCACCACCGTCCGCTCGCCTCTCTGTCCCGGCGAACCCCAAGCGGCGGCAGGAACAAATCACCGCCGCCGCCACTTTTCCCTCCGTGCTTTTCAATCGGTAAAGACCAGTCAAGTGTTTTGCTATTATCAATTGAATTCTTGGTAGTTCATGTGAGTTGTGGAGTGATTGTGGAGGAAAAAAAATGTTGCAGATGGGTTTTTGTTGGAGAATGAACTGGGTGTGGTTGTTTGTGAATCAGGGGGTTTGAAAGTGTCTTTTTACAAAAAATGGGGGTAGGCTTTTGTATGAAGTGAAACTGTTTAGGGGACTGTTTGTATAACAACTAATTGTAATTCTAAGTTATTTCTTTATCATAATATAATTTAGTATTTCTTATTTGTTTATATATTTTATCAATTGTGAGTTAATTATCATTTTCAAAAAAATAAGTTTGCAACTTTATAATCAAATTAAAATAGTGTTTTACAAGTGTATATTATTTATACTATATTTTCTTAAACAACTAAATAGTAATGTTTTCGATTCTATCGCAAAATAAATTATTTTCACTTATACCACGATTTTCGTTAATATAAATTTATAATAAGATTAGTTAAGCTTTAGCTTTAGTTTAAGCTCCCATTTTCATTTATCTAAACTTTAAAATTTATATAGCTATCTTTGTGTATATAATTTCACCTTAGTAATTTAAATAAAAATTCTAGAACATCTAATAAAGTTTTCTTTACCTAAATTATTACTTTTATAATTATAAGTCACTATTTTTCTCATTTTAATTTATATTCTAAACGTAAAATTATAGCTAGTGTAATATATTTTGTTTGGGGAATTAATTGGGGATTTCACTTGCATTTCATATAGGACAATTTAATTGCAATTTGTTGTGTGATGTATATGTGTTAATATAGGATTATGTGATTATTGTAGATACCGAGTTCGTAGGAGGCGAGTTCATCGAGGACCCCTACTTCTAGTTCAGTGCTAGCTTGTGTGTGTGAAGTTCTCACCTCATTCCAGGTAAGTTTATGCGCACAATACTTTAACTATCAAAATGTTTCTTGGCGTGTGTACTTGTGTTTCAAACAACGGTTTAAAGTCTTGAAATTTGAGAATCTCTATTGCAAATATTCTTTTTGAAAGATATGTGGTTACTTCTGAATTTCGAACCGATGTTTCTAAAACGCTCCTGTGGAATATAAATGAACGATAAATGAAATGGGGCGATGTACAGAGGATGTGTGTGAAGGCTATGGCCGGAGGCGCACGTGAGACGACCTCCTAGGGTTTCATACCCTACCCTATACGGGTTTATAAAATTGTGAAAGCTATAGAGTACTACCTATGCATGTGTGGGTCACAACTGTATAGGGGTGTCGACACTTAAGGTCCTTTAGCTATGTGATGGGCGGGGTAGTGTCGGGCTACCTACAAACGCCCTGGGTGAATTGGGATGGACTGTGATATCCCAAGAGGTACCTGTGTGATGATATTATTGCATCGTGACCTCTCTGTGGGCAATCGTTACCCGCTGGGCTCTAATACGCCTCAGCTCAACTAATAATTTAAAATGTGAAATCTCTTCAGTTACATTCTTTTCATTTCTTTCAGCCAAAACTCTGTTTTACATATTGTGGTATATTCTTACTCAGTTTTCACTGACAAATGTTTTTCTGCGTCGGCTTTTGCCATTTGAAAACCCGCAGGTTATGAATAAAGGTGGGGGAACGCGCTCACGCAATTGAAGGCGAATAAGAAGCTAGGAATCACCTAGTTAATTTGTTAACATTTAGTCGTATTTGAAAAATTCAAACTTTGTCGTCGTTGTTTCCTTTAAAGCTTTGTAAGGAGGGTTTCTTCTTTACTCTTATGTCAATAAAGTACTCTTGGATATCGTTAAGTTGTACTAGCAAGGAACCGTAGGTTCCGGGTTGTTTCAGTTGGTATCAGAGCCGACGGTTCCAACGCTAGTACGACTTCTCGATTTCCATTAAATAAAGATTCAAAATAACTGGGAGCTTTTCAAAAAAATTTAAAATGGATATAGGATAACTAAAAATGGAATTAAAACTAAACAAGCCGGGGATGTGGGTTAGCATAGTCGTGTTTTCCTTCTTGGTTCTCAAATGTTTGTGTGATTATTTGTTAATCCCCACTATTTGTGAACGAATAGTTGTTATGTGGCCGAGACTTGTTAAGTTGTCATGTTACATACTTGCTTTAAATTATTTAAAATTATTCCCGTTGAGATTATGAGTGTATACACGGTCTAGTACACTTCCGAGACTCCTTTTCTCTCCTTTCTGAACATGGACTTGGACGAGGACCAAAGATATGGGCAAGACCAAGTTGAAAACCAAGATGAGGACGCATAGAAGGAGCTTATAGATTGGGATGCCGATATGGATGAGATCGATGAGATTGACGAGAAGGAACATGAAGGAAATAATGAGGCGGAAGAGATTAGATCGACGCTGCTGATAGCGAGCTCATGCTCCCCACTGATGACGACGAGTAGTTCCACACCCATCCCACCCTTAGGATTGTCATCTACTGCATTTCTTTTATCACGAGAGCGAACGTTTAGCTTACTTTAGGAGTTACTATTTACTTTATAGAATTGAGTAGTTCCTTACCATTTAAATGTTTATGTGGATTATTTGATGGATGGATAAATGTATGCTTAAATTTTGAAACTTATAGGCTGCATGTATGTGAACTAGAAGTATAAATCCTTTCGACCTATATTAAGTAAGGTTATATATTTAAACAAAGGTACCATGCAATATTATACCAGGAGACGTGCAAGAGAAGTAGGAACAATGAACCAGGGAGGTCAGCAAACCCATGGCGGCCAAGTTCCACCCGTCGACCCCATTGAATTTCAGGAGATGCGCCAGGCAACTCTAGCCCTCACCCAAATTCTACAGAATACCCACAATGGAGGGGGAAATGTTATGAGTAGGGTAGCTGAACTCCGCCCTGACTTCTTTTATGGGACGGATGACCCCACCACCTTGGAAAACTGGATTAGGGACTTTGGAAAAGTCCTAGTATCTGCGCGCTGCCCTGAAGATCAGCGTGTCGAAGTAGCCCTCTACTACTTCAAGAAGGAGGCTGACAACTGGTGGTCAGCCAAGGGAGAAGAACTTCTCGCTCAGCAGGGATTTGGCTGGGAACAGCTGAAAGCAGCGCTACGAGAACGTTTCTATCCTGAACATGTCAAGGATAGGAAGTTCAAGGAATTCATGAACTTGAAACAGGGAAGTGACAACCCTTATGATTATCATCAGAAATACATGGAGTTGATGAGGTTTGGAAGGGAACTGGTGCCGACTGAGGCAAAGAAGATCAAGAGGTTTATAGGAGGTTTAAACTTCCAACTCCGAATGGCTTTGATTGCAACTCGATTTGACACACTTATGGACGCTTATGGGGCAGCTCAAGACGCCCAGAATTTGATTGATGAGAATAATGAAGAAATTAAGAAGAGGAAGTCTGAGGCACTGGCAGGGACAGGTTTCCAGAATCGTGGTTCGGGAAACAATAGCGGAGATAAAAGGTTTCGTCCCAACCCAGCCCCCACCAATCAATTTGGAAACCAAGGCCAGGTACGAATCTACAACTGCAGGCAATGCGGCATGAACCATCCAGGAGTGGACTGCCGGGGGAACAAAGTTAACTGCCTCAATTGTGGTAAGCTAGGCCATCGAAGGTTTGAATGTCGTTCAAGACCCTCAGGGAACAACAGCGATGGAAGCTTCAACAACAACAACTTCAATAACTCCGGGAATAACAATGGTGGAGGATATGGAGGAAACAATGTGAACCGCCAAGGGGGAAATGGAGGATACAACCGTGGAGGAAACAACTACGGGGGGAATAACAGCGGTTATAATCAGGGAGGCAATAACAACCGTGGAAATCAGTATGGGGGAAACAACAACAATGCCGGCAACAGAAACAACAATGGAGGAGGCTATAACCGAGGTAACAACTGGCAGGGAGGAAATGGTTACAACAACCGACCCCAAGGAAACAACAATGCTACTTCAGCAACCACAGTAGCAGGCGCACCTGCACCCGCAGCCACAGCACGCAGCGCAGCTGGAACTATCAATGTGATGAATCAGACTCAAGCAGCACAGGCCAACGTGGTGACTGGTACATTCCTAATCCATTTTACCCCTGCTTTTGTGTTATTTGATTCTGGAGCCACATTTTCTTTCATATCATCTACTTTTGCTAAGAAGTTAGACTTACCAAATCCTACCCCAATATCTATCTCAATCTCTACCCCTACTGGAGAAGTCACACCCTGCAATACCATGTACCCTGGAGTCAACCTAGAAATATTAGGAGCCAAGCTACCTTCTGATCTAATTCTTTTCGATCTCGGCAACCTAGACGTCATCTTAGGTATGGATAGGCTTAGCAAATACAAAGCAACAATAGAGTGTGCCACCCAAAAGGTCAGGTTTCGTGGACCAAAAGGCGAGCGCCTATCCTATAGGGGTATAACTAGAGAACCCAAAATCCAAATCGTGTCAGCCTTAACCATCCTCTCCGATGTGAAGAAAGGGCATAGGGCATACCTCTGTACGATCCATGATCAGGAGAAAGAAGGGGAGAAATTAGAGGACATCCCAGTTGTGAATGAATTCCCAGATGTCTTTCCAGAAGACCTTCCAGGAATGCCACCTAAGAGAGCCGTGGACTTTGCGATAGACTTAGTACCAGGTACTGGACCAATCTCGAAGGCACCATACAGGATGGCACCGGCCGAGTTAAAGGAGCTTCAAGAGCAACTGAAGGAATTAATGGACAAGGGTTTCATTAGACCTAGTGTTTCACCATGGGGAGCACCTGTTTTGTTCGTGAAGAAGAAGGATGGTAGCCTAAGACTTTGCATTGACTACCGTGAATTGAATGGAGTAACCGTTAAGAATAAGTACCCAATTCCTAGGATTGATGACTTATTCGACCAGCTACAAGGAGCCGATACCTTTTCGAAGATCGATTTAAGGTCTGGATATCATCAGCTTAGGATAGCTGAAAAGGATATTCCTAAAACGGCATTTCGAACTCGCTATGGCCACTACGAGTTTACGGTAATGCCATTCGGTCTCACTAATGCTCCAGCAGCATTCATGGAGTTGATGAACCGCGTTCTCCAGAAGTACCTAGATAAGTTTGTTGTCGTTTTCATCGATGACATCCTAATCTACTCGAAAGGGAAGGAAGAACATGCACAGCATTTGAGAGAGGTGTTAGAAACCCTAAGGGAAGAGAAGTTGTATGGGAAGTTGTCAAAGTGCGAGTTTTGGTTGGATAGAGTTCCTTTCCTAGGGCATATTATATCCAAAGAAGGTGTGTCTGTAGACCCTGGAAAGATATCAGCGGTAAAGGACTGGCCCACACCAAAGAGCGTAACGGAGATAAGAAGCTTCCTAGGATTGGCGGGTTACTATCGACGATTCGTGAAGGATTTCTCCAAGATAGCAAAACCCATGACAACGTTAATGAAGAAGACAAGCAAATACGTATGGGACAAGGATTGTGAGGAAGCATTCCAAACCCTAAAGGATAGGTTAACGTCGGCACCTGTGCTAACGTTACCTACTGAAGGAGGAGAATTTGAAGTCTACAGTGATGCGTCTAAGCACGGGTTAGGATGTGTTTTGATGCAAGATGGCAAAGTGATTGCGTATGCTTCAAGGCAACTAAAGTCCTACGAAGAGAATTACCCCACTCACGATTTGGAGTTGGCGGCCATAGTGTTTGCATTAAAGATATGGAGGCATTATCTTTACGGTACGACATGCAAGATCTTTACCGATCACAAGAGCCTAAAGTACATATTCACTCAAAAGGAGCTGAATATGCGACAAAGAAGGTGGCTAGAATTGGTGAAAGATTATGATATCAAGATCCAATACCATGAGGGGAAAGCCAACGTAGTAGCGGATGCATTGAGCCGAAAGACGGAGCATACGGTAAATGCAATGTGGGTTTTACCACCTAAGCTTTGCGAAGAGTTTCGAAGACTGGAGATTGAAGTCTGCACGAAGGGAACAACGAACATGTTGTGTAATATGACGATAGTACCGGACATCTTCGAAGAAATAAAAGAAGCACAGAAAGAAGATGCATTCCTACAAAAGATCAAGGAGAAGATCAACAAAGGCGAAGCACTTGATTTCAAAGTGGAGGAAGACGGAAGCGTGAAATTCAAGGGAAGATGGTGCGTACCAATAAAATGCGCGGAGGTAAAGGAGAAGATTATGAAGGAAGCTCATAACACGCCTTATTCGGTACATCCAGGAGGAGACAAGTTGTACAAGGATTTGAAGAAGAATTTCTGGTGGAAAGGTATGAAGAAGGAAGTAGCTGATTTCGTATCTCGATGTTTGACGTGTCAAAAGGTTAAGTTCGAGCACAAGAGGCCAGGTGGGATGTTGCAACCATTGGAGATACCGGTATGGAAATGGGATTCCATCTCAATGGACTTTGTCACGGCCTTGCCTGTTTCGACTAATGGATTGAACCAGATTTGGGTGGTAGTCGATCGATTGACCAAGACGGCAAGATTCATCCCCATGAAGGACACATGGGACATGGAAAAGAGGGCGGACGCATACATCAAGAATGTAGTAAGACTACACGGAGTACCTAGCTCGATTATTTCAGATAGGGATCCAAACTTCTTATCACACTTCTGGAAGGAGCTACAAAAGGCCATGGGCACCGAGCTTAGGTTCAGCACAGCATTTCACCCAGCTACGGATGGCCAGACTGAGAGAACGATTCAAACACTGGAGGACATGCTAAGGGCTTGCATTCTGGACTTTGGAGGTTCATGGGTGGACAAGTTACCACTTATCGAATTCTCGTATAACAACAGCTACCATACTAGCATAGGGATGGCACCCTACGAAGCACTGTATGGGAGGAAGTGCAGGACACCACTGTGTTGGAGTGACATCAGCGAGACTATCATTCTTGGACCACAAATGATCGAGGACTCGACAAACCAGATTCGAATGATTCAGCAAAGGATGAAGGCGGCCCAGGATCGACAAAAGTCTTACGCGGATTTGAAGAGAAGGCCATTGGAATTCAAAGTAGGTGACAAAGTGTTCTTAAGGGTTTCACCTACAAAGGGGGTTATGCGTTTCAATCAGAAAGGAAAATTAAGCCCCAAGTTCATTGGACCCTACGAAGTACTTGATCGTATAGGAGAGGTTGCCTATCGCCTAAATCTTCCAAACAGCCTAGGTAGAGTCCATAACGTCTTTCATGTGTCCCAACTCAAAGCTTATGTACCCGACCCGAGTCATATCATTGATCCCGAGCCTGTTGAACTCGATCCCTCTCTTACCTTTGAACAACAACCAATCAAAATCCTCGATACAAAGACCAGGAACACCCGTACCAAGTCCACCACGCTGGTCAAGGTTCTTTGGTCAAACCACCAAACGGAAGAGGAAACTTGGGAAGCCGAGGCAGACATGAGGAAACGTTACCCACACCTCTTCGACAAGGTATGAGCCGAGTGACGGGGACGTCACTCCTTTTAAGGGAGATGTGATTTAACAGCCGTATATTTAATTACCTGTCTTGTCTTGTTATTATGTGCACATTAGAACTGCATACCACATACTTGCATTGGGAGATTCGATTTACTTTAAGCTTCGGGGACGAAGCTTTGTTTTAAGGGAGATGTGATGTAATACCCCGATATTTTAGGGGGTATTTTAGGGAGTTTAACGAATTTTTCGGGCCTTATTTGAAGTTACAAAAGTTGTTTTCGTTCACTAAAAGTTGTTTTTATTATTATTATTATTATTATTATTATTATTATTATTATTGTTATCATTATTATTATTATTTATATTTTATCAAAAGTTTTCTTCTATATTTTTTTTTAAGATGTAATTTTTTTATAGTT
Source organism: Linanthus parryae (assembly GCA_023055425.1). Taxonomy (NCBI): domain Eukaryota; kingdom Viridiplantae; phylum Streptophyta; class Magnoliopsida; order Ericales; family Polemoniaceae; genus Linanthus; species Linanthus parryae. Next base: position 86,566,645 of record JALGPY010000004.1, on the reverse strand, counting down.
AGTTGGGTGTAAATTAGTGGGTGAAGTGTGGTGGGTCGTGTAACGTTGTAGCGTGACCAAAACATGTCTTTTAATAACTTTTACGACACCAACCACCGCGTCATGTCGTGCACCCGCCACACCTTAGCACTTCTAAGTCATCTTCCCCAATTACCAATTTGTTTCACAGTGAATGCTTCCCCTTTTTCCGGCGAAACACCATGGCAAGAGCCAAAATTTTGACCTCCTTCTCTCCGAAATCTTGTCCCGATTCGTTCTAATGGAATCAAAGACTCAAATCATTGCAATCAAGTCCACCAATTTGAAGTTTCCAAATTGAACCCAAAAATTTCTCTCGGCGAAATCGATTTTTCCAATCGGGCTTAGTCAACTAATCTCAGCTCTCTCTCCCTCTCTCGTCCCTCTCTCTCTCACTCGCACACTGCCTCTCTCTCTCTCGCTGTCCCTCTCCCTCTGCTCTCTGTTGGCGCCGAGCAAAGACCCAGGCCGAAGCCCAGAACCGCCCGACGCCGTCGCCGAACCGCCCGCCGCCCGTCGCCCCTCTGCGTCGCCGAACCACCCGGCGTCGTCCTCCCTCTGTTTCGCCGCCATCACCACCACCGTCCGCTCGCCTCTCTGTCCCGGCGAACCCCAAGCGGCGGCAGGAACAAATCACCGCCGCCGCCACTTTTCCCTCCGTGCTTTTCAATCGGTAAAGACCAGTCAAGTGTTTTGCTATTATCAATTGAATTCTTGGTAGTTCATGTGAGTTGTGGAGTGATTGTGGAGGAAAAAAAATGTTGCAGATGGGTTTTTGTTGGAGAATGAACTGGGTGTGGTTGTTTGTGAATCAGGGGGTTTGAAAGTGTCTTTTTACAAAAAATGGGGGTAGGCTTTTGTATGAAGTGAAACTGTTTAGGGGACTGTTTGTATAACAACTAATTGTAATTCTAAGTTATTTCTTTATCATAATATAATTTAGTATTTCTTATTTGTTTATATATTTTATCAATTGTGAGTTAATTATCATTTTCAAAAAAATAAGTTTGCAACTTTATAATCAAATTAAAATAGTGTTTTACAAGTGTATATTATTTATACTATATTTTCTTAAACAACTAAATAGTAATGTTTTCGATTCTATCGCAAAATAAATTATTTTCACTTATACCACGATTTTCGTTAATATAAATTTATAATAAGATTAGTTAAGCTTTAGCTTTAGTTTAAGCTCCCATTTTCATTTATCTAAACTTTAAAATTTATATAGCTATCTTTGTGTATATAATTTCACCTTAGTAATTTAAATAAAAATTCTAGAACATCTAATAAAGTTTTCTTTACCTAAATTATTACTTTTATAATTATAAGTCACTATTTTTCTCATTTTAATTTATATTCTAAACGTAAAATTATAGCTAGTGTAATATATTTTGTTTGGGGAATTAATTGGGGATTTCACTTGCATTTCATATAGGACAATTTAATTGCAATTTGTTGTGTGATGTATATGTGTTAATATAGGATTATGTGATTATTGTAGATACCGAGTTCGTAGGAGGCGAGTTCATCGAGGACCCCTACTTCTAGTTCAGTGCTAGCTTGTGTGTGTGAAGTTCTCACCTCATTCCAGGTAAGTTTATGCGCACAATACTTTAACTATCAAAATGTTTCTTGGCGTGTGTACTTGTGTTTCAAACAACGGTTTAAAGTCTTGAAATTTGAGAATCTCTATTGCAAATATTCTTTTTGAAAGATATGTGGTTACTTCTGAATTTCGAACCGATGTTTCTAAAACGCTCCTGTGGAATATAAATGAACGATAAATGAAATGGGGCGATGTACAGAGGATGTGTGTGAAGGCTATGGCCGGAGGCGCACGTGAGACGACCTCCTAGGGTTTCATACCCTACCCTATACGGGTTTATAAAATTGTGAAAGCTATAGAGTACTACCTATGCATGTGTGGGTCACAACTGTATAGGGGTGTCGACACTTAAGGTCCTTTAGCTATGTGATGGGCGGGGTAGTGTCGGGCTACCTACAAACGCCCTGGGTGAATTGGGATGGACTGTGATATCCCAAGAGGTACCTGTGTGATGATATTATTGCATCGTGACCTCTCTGTGGGCAATCGTTACCCGCTGGGCTCTAATACGCCTCAGCTCAACTAATAATTTAAAATGTGAAATCTCTTCAGTTACATTCTTTTCATTTCTTTCAGCCAAAACTCTGTTTTACATATTGTGGTATATTCTTACTCAGTTTTCACTGACAAATGTTTTTCTGCGTCGGCTTTTGCCATTTGAAAACCCGCAGGTTATGAATAAAGGTGGGGGAACGCGCTCACGCAATTGAAGGCGAATAAGAAGCTAGGAATCACCTAGTTAATTTGTTAACATTTAGTCGTATTTGAAAAATTCAAACTTTGTCGTCGTTGTTTCCTTTAAAGCTTTGTAAGGAGGGTTTCTTCTTTACTCTTATGTCAATAAAGTACTCTTGGATATCGTTAAGTTGTACTAGCAAGGAACCGTAGGTTCCGGGTTGTTTCAGGTAATTTCCCTTTCCTTTTTTGAGTAAGTTACAATGTTACATTATCTTGACAGAGCTAGAAACCTTGACAAAATTGCTTCCTTAAAATTTCAGAAAATTCCAAAGTGGTGGGTATGGTACTACTGGATTTGCCCCGTGGCATGGACAGTTTATGGTCTAATTGTTACACAGTACGGCGACATATTGGACACGATTAAAATACCCGGGGTATCTCCAGATCCAACAGTAAAGGCGTTTGTGGCAAGTAACTTTGGATATGAGGAAGACTTTAAGGGGGCAGTTGCGGGAGTTTTGATTGGTTTCACTGTCTTCTTTGCGTTCATGTATGCCTACTGTATCAAAACTTTGAACTTCCAGATGCGATAGAAGAAACTGTTTGGTCGAACTGTCCAAATCCAGATATTTACACGTCTTCCAGAGGTGTTGGAGCGCAGCATATCGGAAGGATATCATGATCTATGTCTTAGGATACGAGAGACATATCTAGAGTTCTATATTACAACCTAGTAGATATCAGAGATGTAATGAGTATAAGTTTTGAGTGATGTAAATGTAAATGTATAGTTGTTAGATCTTATGATATAAACGGAAGACAGTACTGTACTCTTTTCGTGGAGAGACAGTACAGGAGTCCTTCAAGCTTCACTATCAATGGTTTTGTACGAGTTTTTCATTTAACAATACGCTAATACATTTGTCTAAGATCAGCTACTAATTGAAGACAAGTTAGTTACACAGGGTACACGCTTGAGGCTTCAACTACAAATATTCCCACAATTCTTCAGTCTGTAACGGAATCAAGAAACCAACCCGAGCTCTAAGGGCTAGTTTGGGAATGATGTGGCGATGCTAGAAGATGCCGTGCGAGAATCACTAGGTAAAAGCTGCTGTGAAGATTACATATATCAGTTCCGTGAAGATAAATATTGAGATTTTTCATATTCGTAATGTAAAAATTGGTTGTAGATAAATTAATCAAAAGCATCTCCCCCTTGCTTCCCTGAAAGCTGATACGAGACAGCAGAAACGGTCCGAAAAGTCGAAAAAAATATTTTTACCAAACGCACTAAAACTGCTTCTGCTGTCGGAAAGCAATCCCAAACCCCTAAGTTTTCAGGCATCGTACTTATGGTTAATGGGCAGATGGGAAAGAGTAGCTGCTCACCCTAAAGCTTAAACTTTGGACTTTGAATATGATTTTCCTAATGCATAATAAATGTGAAGTAATATAGAGAACTAGCTTTTATCATTTCGTGGCACCAGAGCTTTCAGCAAAAGGATTGGATGTGCTCTAGCCTAACTGACTTTAAGTTGTTCAAACCAATAATCAGTTTCTTCGTTCTTTTCCCCTAAACTTGTGCAAAGAATCTCTTGGTTGTGCATTATTGTACTGTAGGTTTATCCTCGCCTCTATCAGAACATCCATGAGTCGAACTTCCCACGGTAGAATACTTATTCTGCCTATTCAAGCTTCTTGAGACTCTGCAACGGCCAAGCCGTAATCCATATCACCAGCAACCATCTGGGACAGTCATTCATACCATTATGCCAAATTTTCCCTAAGCAGTTACTATCAACAACCTGCGTGCCACTGCTGTTATCATGTTCTGTGTTGTTAACACTTCAAAGATTCACAGCCATGTTTGAAGCATGCCAAGCCACTGTGGTCCTTTCACTCTTTATAGTAATCATGATCCAGCTCACATCTGGACTTATAGTCATCAAGCATTGTTTCAAGATGATAAAATTGCTTTCTTTTCTAGTTATCCTGAATCAGCTCACGTCTGAAGCATACCAACTAGGGCATAGTCGTCCCTCTTTTGCTGTACATCAGTAATGTGACAATTACAGCGACGAATTCAAGACAATGTTCGTACGGGGAGTCCGAAAATGCTTCATTGAAGCCAACAATATTGGTCTCCTTACAACAAATTGCTACTAAAGTCGCCGTGCTAGTCCTTATGCTATTCAAATGGTTTGTCGTTAACAATAATGCATTTCGTAAGAACATTAAAAAAAAAGCGCTAATTCCAATTGGTTCTATTGGGTGATTCTAGTGCATTTTAAGTACAGTCTGCTCTTTTTAACAGGCAAAATAACAAACAGGTTGTGCTCAAGTAATACACAGTCAACATACAAATGAGTGAAAGATTCTTAACTTCTATAAGTGAGACAATGTCATATCACAACTCATCAGACCCACGAGAAGGCAAACGCGAAGACGGAGGCAAATTCACAAACAGATTGTGTGCACGAGTAAGATAAACACTCCACATAAGCGTGAACATCAGAATATGAATATCAAAACGCAATGGAATCGGTGAGCTCTCACCTCTGACGTAATCTCGTACTCGCTCGATGTCGTAAGTCCGTATCATATTTTCTTCTGAATTGATCGGAAGGATTCGATGAACTGGGGTAGTTGAGGATGTCCATGCCAAGTCAGATAACATGCGTCGGTTTAACTGGCATTGAAGCCGAGCCTGAATTTTAGTTGGGCCGTAACTTGGTCGTGTTTCCTGCTGGAGGAAGCAAAAATATATCATTAGTGGTTATGCCTTTTCTCTAGGGCCTCTTCTAGAATGCAATTTGGACGGGCTGAACGCATGAATTCCACCAACTCGAGCCCAGTCAGACTTAAATAAGGTTTGGGCACGTGATTTTAGTAATTTGAATGGGCTTGGGCAAAAATTCTCGGCCTGAAATGCAATAAGTGTCAGGCTTGAGCATCTACAATATAAAATAGAACGATTGACTTTAAAATGTCTTTTAGGCCATTAGATTGAATTAACCGCAGCCCTTAGATCTCTCTCACTTAAAGTTACAACTCTCAACAGTTTGGAGATAATGGAGAGGATAATGGTTAGTGGTTTATTCAACAACTAACAAAAATCACCCGTCCTCTTCCTCATCTATTTCTCCTACTTTCTCTCTCTTTCTCTAATGGGTAGTGGTGGCTGATGGGAAATTTTTAACTTTCTCTCTCTTCAACTACACTTTGTATCATTACTATCATAACATTTTTTACTAAATTCAACTTATATATCTTTTGAATTCAAGAATTAGGCGTTAATAAAAACTTTTCGCCAAACATTTCTCAAAATTCTACTATTATTGTCAGCTATTCGTTCTTAGTATTTTTTGGGTAGTGCCCTCGGGCACGGGCAATCCCCTAGTATATACTAGTATATATTAAACGACCGGTCAGCCCGAATTACGCAATTTGTATAAACACTACCTATAAATATTATATTTGAAGAGAATTATATAGCATATTTTACAAGAATCTGTTACGTTTCTTTTGATTATTAGTTATGTTTTACTAATATTTTTTGCTTTAAAGTTGTAACTAGTTAATTTATTTTCTACCCAATATTTATTATTTTCTTTCAAAATATTAATTTGATACTTTTAAATTGACAATTTATTCATTCGATCCACCAGGGTGAGTTTGGTAGAATGGTTTCTGGTGGAAAAACTGGTTTTTAGATTGTGGTGGAAATTTTTTGGTTTTTTTTAGAGATTTTTTTTAAACCAGTGTGTTTGGTAGTGGTTTTTAAACTAGATTAAAAACTAGAGAAATGTGTTGGATAGTGGTTTTTAAACTAGATGATGTAGATTAAATGACAAATATACCCTCAATTTATTTTTTCCTTTATAGATTCAAGAACAACAAATGTGAGGCAAAACGTTAACGATTTCATATGTTGCAACGGTTTCATGAAAGTTAACAAATTGAAGAACGAATTAACGATATTTTTGTCATCCAGAAAATTAAATTTTCTTACTAATTTAATAAAAAGTTAAGGAAAAATCAAACTTCATACTCAACAAAGTTCAAAAAAATGTTACTGGTACAATTGAAGCAACCACGGTACTGTGAGAATGAAGGGTCAAGTTGTCTACTTATAAAAAATTCTCTAATATTTGAAGGATAAAATTAAGAAAGTTCAGATATGAGTTTGATAATATCATGAATATATGAGGGTATTATGGGGTTACCAATAAGTAGGAAAAAAACCGGAAAAAAACCACAGAAAGATGGTTTTTTCCACATGCCTAAACTTGAAAAAAACTGGTTTAAAAATCAGATTTTAAACCACCCCAACCAAACAGAAAATAAAAATCATTTGGTTTTTCCACCAAAAACCAAAAAAAAAAACCAATGTGCCAAACGCACCCCTAGCAGTATGTATTCATTAGTTTTTAGCCTCGAATAGCAAACTTTGAAATGCATAGTTTCAGACTTTCAATGCCTTTTTTTTACATTTCTTATTTTAATTTAAGGTTGCAATTCAAACTGAGAAAGTCCAGTTTGAATTATAGTTAATTATTAGTTAATTTTAGTTAATTATTTTAACTAAAATAATTTATTAAATTTAATGGGCTAGCCCGAATTTATTCCGAACTTGAATTGATTTATAAGAACTTGGGCTTGAACAAGCTCATTATGCTCCTAACTCGGGATAGAATGGACTTGGACAAGTTTGATAGAACTTAGGCTTGAGTTTAGACGTGAACTTGGGCTTGGGCAATGGTGTCAATTCATCCATCTCGCCCGAATTTCAGTTCTACCTCCACTATTAGAAATGGTCTAGGCAACATATCGCCTACCACTGAATAAGAAAAGTACTGAAAAAGAAAATACTAGCACTGAGAAAGTCCAGAACAATGATGAGATCTATGACACCGATCATTGGAGCAAGCACGCTTGTGGTTGGCATTAGCTAAACGTCCCTAACCTAATTGTACTAGTTACCAGTAGAGAAAAAAAGTAGGTTTTAGTTTAACTACCCTCAGGAGGTAGCGACTGGAAGCATTGTTTTGATTCCATCAATATGTGAAACAAAGCCTCAAAGTTATAATATGATTGGGTTACCATTACTAACACACAGAAGTTCAAATTACAACTCCCTAATTTTTACTTTTAGCATCTTCCAGCCCTCGGGAGAGGAACATTCTTCATATGAAGGTGTTTAAGCCATTAAAAGCTAGTTTGACAATGTCGTGACGTTTTAGAAAGTTATTGTGCAAGAAATATTGTGAGAAATCTTCTGCAAAAATTTATACAAAAAATGTTGATAAATTCTGTATATAATTTGCTCTGAAAAAAGACTTTTGAAATTTTATATTTGATAACTAGTGTTTAGATTGTTGTTAGTGTCAAAACGACTATATCAGACATGTTATACTAGTAAATAGTATTATTACAATAACAAATTATTAATATTTATTAATGGATAACAATGTCAAACAATATATTTACTAAAAAAGCAGGTCCGAGAAAGCAATTTCTCCCCTACTTTGTAAAAGCTGCTGTGAGAAAGTAATTGTTCCTGAAAAGCAGTAAAATAAAAATTTACTAAACACAAAAATATAACTTTTGAATTCGAAAAGCAGCATTTTAGAAAGCAAAAATAATGTCAAACGGGCTCTAAGCCAATTACGTTAAAGGGTAAAGTTTACTTACACCAATTTAGCTTAGGAAGATTTTCACATCCACCCCTTCTAGTCTAGAAACATTCACTTAGAGCATCTACAATGCTACTTAGTTATAAACTATGGTCTTGTTTGGGTAGCAGCATAAGGAAGCAGTATAGCATAACTTATGATCCTCCTTTTTTATCCAGTGTTTGGGTACCGGTATAAGGGGAGCATAAGTATACCCCCAGCATAACTTTTTCAATTTCGTAAAGAAAAGTTAAACCACATCCCCTGAGGTATAAGGCCGGATAAGGGGATGCAATATAACTTACCAATTTTTTTTGACCAAAATACCCCCCTACCTTAAACATAATTCCTACCCCTTATCCCCAAATCATACATCAACCCAGATTCCATCACTGTTGTCACCATCACTATCTTCTTGCCACCAGTACACCATCTTCTTTATATCCTTCAACCTCCTACAAAACCACCACTCACAACCAACATGAACAACCACCTTTTCCACCATTAATTCACAACAAAATCATCATTTGCCACCAACAAAACACCACCAACCCATAATATCAATCAAACCACATCCCAATTGTTCAGCATATAACGATCTCACCACGACTCTCAGCAACTCCTATCACCGCCAACAACTCAACCATCAATCTCCTTAAAATGAGACATCCAATCGACCAAAACCGCCACACCACAATACCACTGAAATCCAAATACCCAACTCATCTTCTTCTCCGGCAAAAGCCTGAAATCCACACACACCACCAATCGATTCCTCCATGAATCGGACCAAACCCATTGAAACCCACCGTCAATTCCAGCGGCAAGACGTTGTCTTCACCTTAGTTCTTCTTTTTCGAGCTTTGAACCACAACATCAACGTCGCAAGCCACCAATTAACCCACCAAGGAGACCATCGTCAAAGAACCGCTATCAGTCTCTGATCCAATCCAACAAACCCGAAGAGAAGAAAAAGGCATAACCGGAGCTCTCACGATCTGGATACAGAGCTCGCACGAGTTCACCATTGTAGATACTGCTTTCTGACATGACAGATCTTGGCCACGTGGCAGCCATCCAGCACACCATATTGTGCTCCATACACACAGGATCACCAGCCGAGCTGATCCATGTGGGGGCTGCGAGACAGAGCCCTCGCATACCACTGCACGGGACTTGTAGGGACTTAGTGGTTTGGAGGCTAGAGTAAGCCCTGTCGCGTGCGAGCCAAGCCCGCGCGCGACCTTTAGTAACTGTTTTGAGAGATCTATGGCATGAGCTCCATAAACCCGGTCAATCCGGTCAAACCCGGTCAACCCCGTAACGGTTCCGGTATTCGCGCACCACGTGCTCTAACGGTTCCTATATACTCGGACGAACGTGCCGTTATGGTTAAGCTAATTAAGCCGCCATTAATGGGCGCATTAACCACACTACAACGGTCATGTTCTCCAGTATATATAGATCGTCAACCTTTCCATACAAAGGAGAACACACTCGTCATACGCGGAAGCTCTGCCAAACCTCTGTCTCTCTCTCAGACATTGCTACTGACTTACTCTCTCCCTACACACACCCCTATTCTTCCTGTGCGATCCTTGATCCACTACACACGGTGCACACGGAGGTCTCCCCGCCGGAATCTCTTGTGCACATTTTGGTGAACCCGACGTGAATCTTACCGGCAAAAACAACCATGTCTCAGGAGGATGATGTCAGCAACCGATCGCCTTCCACCGAAACTCCCTCGGGAGACGAGACCCGCCGTACTCCGACGACTCCCGGCGAAGCACCGACGCTAGAGTCTTTGGACGCCACCGTCCAAAGTCAGGCGAAAGCTCTTAAGTCTCAATCCGCGCAACTAGAACAAATCTTGGCTGTTCTGGGCACCCTCGCACCAAATCCTCCGCCAGCCACCGCTATCCCTCAAGGAGGAGGAACCCCTACTGCTCCAGGACTGGGAGTACCAGCCACACCTCCCAACCCTCATCTGCAGACTCCACCGTCGGCTGCGCAACTGCCTTCGGTTCAAGGATCAACGGCACAAACGCTACCTCCTGCTGCTCACGCTCCTCAGCCCTCGGCTTTGGCGTCCAACCCAACTCTGCAGTACCCTTTGCCTCCCCCAACCATGATCTGGGGAAACGCGGGTACTCAGTATGCTCCCAATCCTCCGACGACATATGTGTCGCCACCACCCACGGCGACCCCTCCAGCAACTACCGAGGGGAGCATTCCAGAATGCATGACGTCTTTGCAAAAGCGCGTGGACACCATCCTGGCTCATCAGTCATTCGCGGATACCATTATCCCGAAGCTAGACAATGATCCACCTATTCCGCGAGAGATCTATCTCATGCCTAACCCGGCGGGGTACAAGGCTCCCAAATGGGATAAGTTCGAGGACGTCAATGGAAACGCTCATGAGCATGTCATGCGTTTCATTGATGTCATGGGTCCGTATGGAGCCGATCCCAAACTGTTGATGCGAGAGTTCCCAAAATCTCTTGGGAATGTAGCATACAAATGGTACCGGACATTGGAGGCCGGATCCGTGAAGACTTGGGACGACATGGTCCAAAAGTTTTATACCAAGTTCTTTCAAATGGAGGAAAAGGTGACAATGATCCATCTCTCGCGGATGTATCAGAAGCGCGAGGAGGATGGGATCACCTTCATCAAGAAATTCCGGGCGAAATCCTTGGAGTGCAAAGACCCAATGCCCGAAAGCCGGCTCGTGGAGATATGCCTGCAGTGCATGCGAGATGAGTACAAAGGTATGCTCATTAATTTGCAAACACCTACGTTTTCAAAACTAATCGAATGCACGAAGAACATCGAGCCCATAGTCGAGAGACAGAAAAAGAAGAACGCTCCAGAGCGACCTGCGAGCGGCACCACCTACAAGATCGGAAGGTTCAGCTACAAGCGGGGACGCGAAGCTGAAGTCAACACAGTTTCGCCCCAGAAACAAGAAAAGGTTGTGAACTTCGATGTACCGCCTCTGCCATGCTCGGTAGAGGAAGCGAGTGACCTCTGCAAACAGTGGCGCAAGGACGGCGTCCTGCCACCGCTCGAGAAAACACCCTCCAAGGAGATGGTGAGGGACCCTAAGTGGTGCGAATACCACGGCAAGATCATGCATCCCACCGCCGAGTGCAAGAAACTCAGGTTCGCATTCGATCAGAAGATGAAGAACGGCGAGCTAATCGTCAGCGACAACAGGAAGGATGTGCGCAACAACCCACTTCCTGCCCATACAGAGTCAGGCTCGAAAGGCAAAGAGGTCGCCATGATCTCGATCGTAGACTTGGAGGAAGTCGCAGAGGATGGTCTACCCATCATTGCTGAGGTCCATCAAGATGAAGACTATAGCATGGACACGGAGGATGAACGTGCCGACCGCATGAAAGGGTCGCATGGCTTCAACAAATTCTTCGACGAGATGAATTTCTCCGAGAGGTGCCGGGCTGATATGACGAAAGCAATCTTAAGGATAGCGGAGGACTACGAAGAAGACCTCGTGGTTTCCAACGGGAAGGTCATCAGGGCGTCTCGTTCCACAGAAAAGATCATGACCTTTTCTGCCAGCGACAAGAAGACGGATGCGAGTCACCAAAGGCCTCTGTACGTGACCGCCATCGTCAACGGCGTCGAATTCAAGCGAGCATTCGTCGATGGAGGAGCAGCGGTCAACGTTGTTCCACTCCACACACTAAAGCTAGCAGGGATCCCCGAACACAAGGTAGTCAAACGTCCATCTCCGCTGGTGGGATTCGGAAGCGACTCTAGAATGACGATCGGATGGATCCGCCTGGGCGTCCAGATTGGCAAGATCAAGTGCTCGGCGAAGTTCTATGTCATAGACGCGAACACCACATACCACATGATTATAGGTCGAGCCTGGATTCATCGCTTCGACGCAGTCCCTTCGACGGCTCACCAGGTTATGAAAGCTATATGGAACGACAGAATAGTCGAGATACCGGCTTCGACTAACCCGTTCAACTAGGACGAAGCACACCTCAGCGAGGCGGTGTGGTTCACTGAGATGGCGGACGAGCAAACACCCGGGCCTTTCAACCCTACTCCTTTGCCTCTCTGGGAGGACATCAAGGACCAGTCACCTGCGGGCGTGATGGTGACAAGGGAAGATGCCAAAGAAAAGTCGCCTACACGCGAAGAGGCGCCATGTATCGCATATCATCGAAAGAATGTGTACACCTTGAAGAGGATCGCAAAGCATGACCCCGAGGGCAAGGAGATAGAGAGCTTCTACGCCAATGGGAAGAAATGCTATCGCATATGAAGGTGCGCGGGGATGTCCTCACACGGGCATGGGGATGTCCCCGAGCAAATCAATCAAATCGAGCAAGTTGCGCTGACGAAAGAGCCAACACAAGATACTCCAGACGAGAAACTCAGAGAAGCGCCTGAATACATGGAAGACAGGCCAAGACCACAAAAGCAAGAACTAAAGGAAGTGTTCCTCAGCCCGAACGAGGAAAAGAAAAGGCCAGTCTTCCTGAGTGCGGACCTCACAAGCGAAGAGGAACAAGGACTGTTGCAGCTCCTAACTGAGTACAAGGACGTGTTCGCATGGGAATATGATGAGATGCCAGGTCTGGATACGAGCATCACCATGCACCGTTTGGACATCATCCCAGGGTCTAAACCGGTCAAGCAGAGCACCAGAAGCTTCAGGCCAGAACTCAACGTGAAGATCAAGCAGGAGATTGTCAAACTCCTAGATGCCAAGTTCATAGAGCCAAATCATCATCCCACATGGCTGGCCAACATCGTGCCGGTGGTGAAGAAGAACGGACAGCTTCGCATCTGCGTGGACTTCCGAGATCTCAATCGCTTCTGCCCTAAGGACGATTTCCCACTGCCCAACATCGATTTGCTTATCGATTCAACAGCAGGTCATCGCATGTTCAGTTTCATGGACGGTTTCAGCGGATACAATCAAATCAAGATGGATCCCGATGATGCGCGGAAAACTGCATTTATCACTCCTGTGGGGGTATTCAACTACACGGTCATGCCGTTCGGTCTTAAGAACGCGGGCGCAACCTATCAGCGGGCCATGATGGCTCTATTCCACGACATGATGCACAAAGAGGTGGAATTTTATGTGGATGACCTGTTGGTCAAATCCAAGCACGAAGCGGATCACCTTGCAGACCTGCGAAAGGTGTTTAACAGATGCAGGAGCTTTCAACTGAAAATGAACCCCATGAAATGCGCGTTCGGCGTGACCTCGGGGAAGTTCTTGGGATGTGTAGTCCATCGCCAGGGGATCGAGCCTGACCCTGCGAAAGTGTCAGCCATCACCAGCATGACGCCTCCCCATAATCAAAGTACCTTGAAGACATTCTTGGGAAAACTGTCATATCTGCGGAGATTCATTCCAGCAATTGCAGAAATCACATGCTGTTTCAGCACTCTTCTCAAGAAGGACGCCGCATACAACTGGGCTCCGGACCATGAAGCCGCATTCGAAAAGCTGAAAGAACTGCTCACGTCCTCAAAGATAATGATCGCGCCTCAACTGGGATCACCGCTTCTGCTGTATCTCACATCAACAAGGAGATCTATAGGAGCACTCTTGGCTCAGGAGTATGAAGGCCAAGAGAGGCCCATCTACTATATCTCTCGCATTGTGCAGCCTGCTGAATCAAGGTACACAGACATCGAACGTCATTGCCTTGCTTTATTCTTTGTAATAGAAAAGTTGAGACACTATTTTGCATCACACAAAGTAGTAGTGGTCACCAAGAGCGACCCCATAAGATACTTGCTAACTCACACTACTCCGGGAGGGAGACTGGCGAAATGGTACATGACCATCTCTCAATACGATATCACATGCGTGAAACCAAGAGCGATCGAGTCGCAGGCGGTAGCAGATCTGTTGGCACAGTTTCCCGACAACAGTCACGAACCTATGATCGAGGAAGAGCTCGAAGGCCCTGAAATCTACGCAATCGACGTGCCCTATTGGACCCTCCACTTCGACGGTTCGTCAACCAGGAAAGGCGGAGGTATTGGGATAGTCTTGACAAGGCCAGACGGGGAAGTCATACAGATGTCCGCAAAGCTCAACTTCGCTGTCACAAACAACGAAGCAGAATACGAGGCTCTCATTGTGGGGCTCCGTGCGGCGAAAGCCTTGGAAGTGAGCAATTTAACAGTCATGGGAGATTCCAAGCTGATTGTTAAGCAAGCCTCGGGCGAATATGGTTTGAAGGAAATCAACCTCCTGCCTTATCGCACCCTAGTACAAAAACTGATGCAGCAATTCTGCGATGTGAAGTACGAGCACAAGCCCCGAGCGGACAATAGGCACGCAGACGCCTTAGCAACCTTGGGATCTAAGGTCAGTATAGACAAGTGCCCCGCAAGGATTTCCATCGAAGTGCGAACATCGTCGGCATTAACAGAAGATGCGTGCGACGACGAACACATGGACGACGCAGACTGGCGGAAAGAAATTCTGCAAGCTATTGCAAAAGGCACCAGCAGCGAAAGCTGGGCACTCACAAAAGGATACTGCATCCACGACAACACCCTTTACTACAAGGGTCCTGGAGGAATACTCATGAGGTGTGTCTCCGAGCAAGAGGGACAACAGCTGTTAGAAAAGATTCACCAACACGCTTGCGGAGAAAGCGAGGTGTCAATCTACAGAAAGGCTCAGAGATATGGCATTCATTGGCCAGGCATGTCAACAGCTGCAGCCCTGATACAAGGGAAGTGCGAAAGTTGCGCACTAATCAAAGATTCTCTACTCGTCGCTTTAATCGACGATGACACAGATTGGAGGAAGCCACTATTTGATTTCCTCACCCAGGGCACAGTGCCTGAATCGAGAAAAGAAGCAGAAAAATTAAAAAGGAAGGCGTCTCGATATGTGGTACAGGAAAACCTGCTTTGGCGAAGAGGTCACGAGGGCAACTTGCTGCGATGTCTAGACGGCAGAGAAGCACAAGAAGTCATGGACCTTTCTCATCAGGTGGAACACCAAGGAGGTGCGAAATTATGCAGACAGCTCCTCTCAATCGGATACTTCTGGCCCACAATGGAAGTCGATTGCCGCACCAAAGTGCGACGCTGCCAAGAATGCCAATTCAAAGGGAACCTAGTGCACGCTCCCGCCGTGGATTTACATGCATTAGGGACGCCATGGCCATTTCACACATGGGCTCTGGACTTCATCGGGCCCATCCGACCGGCGTCGCATGGGAATCATTTCATTCTCACCGCAACCGAGCTGTTTACCAAATGGGTGGAAGCAATACCACTGAAGACGGCAAATGCGTTGGCTGTGGTCAACTTTATCCAAGAAAGCATCGTATGCAGGTTCGGAATCCCAAACACCATTCTTTCAGATAACGGTACTCCTTTTGTTAATCGCCAGGTAGCTGCGAAATTAGCGGAGTACAATATCAGGCAAATATGTTCTACCCCTTACTACCCTAAGGGAAACGGACAAGCCGAAGCGACTAACAAGACGCTGTTAAGAATATTGAGCAAAATGGTCGCAGACGACCACAAGAAGTGGGCCGACTCTCTAAGCATAGCTCTGTGGGCCTACAGAACTTCTCCAAGGACACCCACAGGGGCCTCGCCATTTCTACTGTGTCATGGGGCCGAAGCTGTGGTACCTGCGGAGGTTAGAGTCAATTCGGCAAGGCTGGCCTTCCATGCACTCTATGAAAATCAACGCGATCATGACTTAATCTTGCTGGAAGAGAAGCGAGAACAAGCCAAAAGGACTAACAAGCGGTACCAGGAAAGAATCGCTCGCGCATACAATAAGACAGTCCAGCGAAGGGATTTCGCAGTCGGAGACCTGGTCTTGCGCGCATCTGATCACTGCATGCGAGAAGCAACTCACCCAAAGTTCGCAGCTAATTGGGAAGGACCCTTCGAAGTCACATAAGTCTTCGATAGTGGCTACTGCAGCATACGAAGGTTGCACGGTACAACCTCAACTCCCAGTTCAATCAACATGCGCTGGATCAAGAAGTACTATCCCTGACTTCTCTCATTTCATACGTTTTATGATAACGTGCTTAATGTCTCATGTGGCTATGATTTGCGCAATCTCCTCTCCCATATGAGAGGATTGTAATCCCATCTCTCCCATATGAGAGCGTTATAATAAAAGAATTCTCCCAAATGAGAAGTTCATATTTCTAGCCGTTTATGTTGCTCTACTTAACTTGTTATTACTGTTAACAACGATTTATTCGCTGCAAAAGCAATCCATGCAAACGCGATCTTAAGTGATCATCTAAAGCCTATCTCTAACGATAGCAGCCAATGCAAACGCGATCTTAAGTGATCATCTAAAGCCTATCTCTAACGATAGCAGCCAATGCAAACGCGATCTTAAGTGATCATCTAAAGCCTATCTCTAACGATAGCAGCCAATGCAAACGCGATCTTAAGTGATCATCTAAGCCTATCTCTAACGATAGCAGCCAATGCAAACGCGATCTTAAGTGATCACCTAAGCCTATCTCTAACGATAGCAGCCAATGCAAACGCGATCTTAAGTGATCATCTAAAGCCTATCTCTAACGATAGCAGCTAATGCAAACGCGATCTTAAGTGATCATTTAAGCCTATCTCATACGATAGCAGCTAACTCAAATACGATCTTAATTGATCATGTAAAGTCTATCTCCTACGATAGCAGCCAAACGCAAATGCGATCTTAATTGATCATCTGAAGCCTATCTCCTACGATAGCAGCCAAACACAAATGCGATCTTAATTGATCATCTGAAGCCTATCTCCTACGATAGCAGCTAAGCGCCAATGCGATCTTAATTGATCATCTAAAGCCTATCTCTTACGATAGCAGCCAACGCAAATGCGATCTTAATTGATCATCCAAAGCCTATCTCATATGATAGCAGTCAAACGAAAATACGATCTTAGTTGATCATGTAAAGTCTATCCCTCACGATAGCAGCTAAACGCAAACGCGACCTTAATTTATCATCAAGCCTATCTGTTACGATAGCAACTCATATGCAAAGTGATTTTAATTGATCACCCAAGCCTCTGTTACGATGGCAACGCATGCGCAAGACGGTCTTACTGGATCTTCTAAAAGTCTATCTGTTGCGATAGCAATTTATGTGAGAAACGATCTCAAGCAGTTCGCTAATAAAGCCTATCTTTTGTGATAGCAGTTCGCACCACTTAATGGTCTTAATTGATCTGCTAAGGACTATCTGTTACGATAGCAATGTTGTGAACATGATCTTAAATGATTTGCAACGGCCAACTGCAAGCCCATCCGCCAAGATGGCACAGCTGCGAAGATACGATCTCGAACGGTCTAGCGAAACACCAGCGAATCAATATATCGCAGGTGCGAAACAGTTACATAGCATTATGCAAGGCGAAATATGCCGAAACGCGTGCGAAATTGTATTCTGTTGTAAAGAGATAGCAGATAATACAGAAAGCTATTTATCATTACGAGTCAAATGACTTACAATTTATCTGTCTAGATAGCAGCTTACAAGCGAAAAGCTCGAATCTAACTACGCAGCCAACATGGCTTACAATACATTCGAAAAGTAACTCGCAAGCATGAAGTTACACATCGCGGGAACCTCGACTGAGAAAGGATGAACCCACCGGTTCCAACACCGGCTACGCAATACGCAGATCTGCGGCCAAAGATCTGTAGCAAAAGGGATGCTGCCGCGAAGAGATCAGCTTGTCATTCGCTACATCCCTAGCCGCAAAACCTGGGAAATGATGCGCCCAGGACCCTAAGGGGTGACAAAAGCCTCTGTCTGATCAAGATAGGCGCCGGAGGAGCTTCCTGTTTCGACGTATGCTACTCTGCAAAACAGGCGAAGCAGTCATTCCTCTGGTGATGGATTCCTTGTCATGTTGGACAAGGGCATTGACGAGCGCCCTGAGTTCAAGAACGAAGAGGCAAGAAATCCTCCTCCAGGGATGCTGGAGGAGAATTTCGCCGTTCATTACGAGACGGTAGCACGGTCACTTCGGCGCTGCACCTCACCACGAGGCGGCCGGAAACATGACCTGCGCACATAATACACGAAGAAATTTCTTCGAACACATATGAGATGTTATCTGCATCTTCTTTATGATGGTTATAAAGATCAATAAGCCTCATAAAGTGGATCTTGGAAACTATTTCTATAGCACAAAGCGCAAACTCAGGATTCAAAACTTGAAGTTGCCATGAATCAACGAAAAACAAGCGTTGAAGCCAGCAGTCGTAAGGACTCACGGCAAAGCACATGTTTGGGATGAAGAACCCAAATAGCAAAGACAGGGTTTATATAGACCCTGTACAGACTCTTCGGTTGCCTAAGATGAGTCAGCAAAATTCAAAAAGAGGGTAAGTTCAATCACTTACGCCTTGAAAAGCGGTAACAATCAATTACCCTACTAAAGGCTACGACGATTCAGTTGCGTATCCTAATAAATGACGGATAGTCATGATTCGGATGGACTTCCCAACGGAAGCGTGCTTATCTACCGAGAAATTAGCGCGAAAATCAAGCAGAGAATCAATTGATGATGTCATAATTGGATATGCACAGAAATGTCCAATCAAATCCCGGAAAAGGGCAAAACGGGCAAATTCATTGTTCGTTGTTAAAAAAAAAAGGGGGGAGAAACCCTAGCAACATTACATTAATGTTTCAAAACGTTACATTAATGTTTCAGCTATTTCCCGGCTATTTTTCAAAACTCAGAAAAATCAAAGCAAATTCTTGATTAAGGAGTCTTGGGGCGCGAACTGCTCGCTCAGCTTCTCCACCTGTTCCACTTCTTGCTTCAATTGCTCGCACCTAGCATTCATCTCATGATACAGCTTCAGAGCTTCATCAACCCTTTGCTTCTGCTGCTCCACCTTTTGCATCTCAGCTGCGAGATTCTGGTGACCGAGTTTCAAGGTTACAGCCGCGCGAATCAGCGTGACTCTGTCCTTAAGAAACTTAAAGCCCATTCTGCCTTGGACTTTGGTCACGAGGTTTTGGAACATGCCGCATAGCAATTCAGCACTCTGGACCGAAATGGTCGCAGGCGTAGCCGCAGACAGCTGCTCCAGTATCCAGATGGCTTCAGTGAGGAACAACCTCCTGTCAAAGGGCCCGATCTCCAGAGATCTCACAAACGAGCGAGGATACCTGAGACGCATTCGAACCACCCAGTCTACATCGGTTTGCTTCAAACCTGAGGAGACGTCAAAGATAGGTTATGATGTCAAAATTCGCAAGCGAACAATGCGACGTGCGAACAGTAAAACTCTACTTACCAGTTCCTTCCAGAATCTCATGAAGAGAAGGAATGCGCGCTGCCGGGGCGGTTGAAGATTGTCCTCGCTCCATAACTCTCCTATCAGCTGCGAGCTCTAATCTCTCGTAGTCAGGAGGAAGAATGTAGGCCGCACCAGCTGTGACTACGTTCCCAACCTGCGAGCCCCAAAAGCTCCACGCAGGAATGGGTGCCTCTGACTCAGTCACCGCCGGAGGCGAAGGGACAGTCGAAGTCGCTTGACGAAGGACGCTCCCAGATGCGAGACCATCAGCAGCACTTGTCCTTCCCAGCTCAGCACTAGCATGGACATCTTCATCCATCAACACAGTGTCAGCTCTAGCATCGTCGGAAAGCTCGATGATGTCCTCACAAGGCACACCCGTGTGGTCAGCAGCTGCGACGGGCTTCTCGGTATGGGAGCTCGGAATTGGAACATAGGGCGCAGAAGGCTGACTTCTCTGTTCCAGCTCAGGTCTCTCAGCATGACCTGCGACATCAAATGCGATGATATAAGGTAACTTGCGCTATAAGTTATTTTGCTATCTTTACTAAAGCTAAAGAATAAGCACCTCCACGCGAAGGTGGGATTGAGGTATCTTCGTCATACACTAAGGACGTGGAACCATGCCCTATCAGTGTATCCTCACTAAGCAAGTCTGTAAGAGGAGCGTGACCTGGGATGCGAATAAACCAGTCATGATTTTGCCTCAAGTTGCTAAAGCCTAGTACATGCGTATCACTCAAATGATTACCTGAAGGTTCTCCGCATTTGTTTACTAACCAACGGCGAATGTCAGCCTTTGACACACCATGCTTTAACGCACCCACAATAACATCTCTATAAGTTACTGCGAGATTGAAGATCTCACCTTTATCGCCGCCTGCGATCTCTTCGAAGTCCGCTTGGACTTGCTCTAGTGCTGCTGCATCCTCTCCGGGAACCTCATCTTCCTCCTCCACATGAGGAGCCACTTCTTCGGGAAGTTCGTCTTCCTCGCTAACTGGACGCACTAAGTCGTCAACATGCTGCTCTTCGAGGCTCCGCTGTTTCACACGCTCGAGCTCCTCTTCCTCTCGCCGCCTTCTTCTCTCAGCAGCCTCCGCGGCTGTCTTCCGGGACTCAGCAAGAACGTCCTCGCTTATGGGCTCATCTGAAATGCCAGAAGGGGCATTTCTCTTTTGTCTTTTGGCCGCGAGGCCACCAATGGTCTCATCATCATCTGCGAATGCACGAATGGTTTAAAGAAAAGAAGTGCAAAGAAGTTACGATGATGGGAAAGGAAATGCGACGGAGGTACCTCCTGATTCTTCCTCATGCATTACAACTGTTGCTTCTTCTTCTTCATCACTTGCTTGGGGCTCCTGCCTCTCTTCCTCTCCCTCTTGATCGAAGGGAACGAAAGACTCAACTGCGAGCTCTTTCCGCACCTTGCTGGGCATGCGACCTTTGCCTTTGTCCTTGATAGAAAGGGACCTCACTGGAGGAGAAGCTGGAGCGCTTCTAGGGGAAGAAATCGTAATTCCCTTTTGCCTAGGTCTCTTCACTCTTGGCGCCGCAGTCGCTGGAGGAGACGGGTCATCCCCGGGAGGAGACGGAGCCGGAGGATTGTCTATCAGCGAGTCAGCAAAAACATTCATGACTGCGCGAACCTTTGTTTCAACCTCAGCGTCCATCCTCCATGAAAGCCGGAACGGCTGCTGTCGTCTTCTGGTGGCAACAATGGTGTTGACCAGCGACTTGGAGCGATCACCAGCTGCGAATCTCCGTACATGACACTACAACAATACAGAATAATAGTGTCAGCACAAGGAAATTGAGGAAACTTAACACGTGCGAAGAAATGGCTTACATCAGCAAAAGCCTTGCTGTATCTGACGACTTGCGCGTCGCCTTTCTTGATTGCGGCAATCTGCTCCTTCAGAATGAAATCGAAGCACAAATGGTTCTCACGGTCCCACAGTGAGTAGCAACCATACTCAGACTCGCTCAGACTGCAAGTGGGGCGAAACGGAAAAGAATTTCTTTTGATCAAGGGAGCTTTGCCCGGCTGCGCGGCCGACTCTGTCTCGATCCTCGTTCGCTGGGCAACCCAGTATGCGAGCCAGCTTTGGGAGCAACCACCCTCGCGGGTTCCCGCAGGCTGCTCAAAAGGAAGATTGTTCATGAAAACCGTCTCGCACTCCTTTGTGAGCAAGCGCTTGTAGCATCCTCTGACAATGGACTGGGGCCAGATTGATGGGGCCACCGCATCAAAACCAAACTGAGGAGAAACTCTAGTGGGGTCAACGTCCACAGTGATCTTCTCATACCTCGGCGCGAGCTCACGGATATGCTCTGCGAGGGCAGGAAGGGAACCTCGCAGACACCAGCAAAAGAACTCGCGGTAGCGCTCATGGAAATGAGGTCCCCTTTCAAAGAGAAGCTCTTCTGAAAAGACCATGCCTTTAGAGGGGTACAGCTTTGGAAACCATCTCACATTCTCAATACGCGTGGCATAGGGCCTGGCAGTAAACTCCTTCCGTTTGTCGCATATCAAACTCCAAACGCACTTGGGGTTGCCTGTTCCGAACCATCTCGCAGCTCTTCCGCTGTTACGTGCTTCTGTCTCGCCTGGGGGACACCACTTTTAAAGTTGGAGAGCAGTTGGAGCATAAGACGGCCAGCGCTCGAACACCCACATTGTCAAAAAGGAAATATTGACAAAGGTCAGTACATCGAGGCGGCCACGCGACTCCCTCATAGCCAGAACCAGCTGATCAAGCCTATAGTACAGCGTGCCCAAGACCAAAGGTCCGAGTGCGACCCTCTGGCCAAGAGCGAGCCTCACAGCAAGAGGCAACACATGGTAGAAGACTCCATCATGGGGATGACCATCAATCAGATACCTTGACAGCCAGGCACAGAGAAAAGCACAAAGGGTCAAATGATAACCCTTGCCCTCTACGTAATTTTCGGCCTCCGGGTCCTCGTTCAAAAGCTTCTTAGTAATGCCGCTGTTCGCATAGTCTCGGAAGAAGTACTGCAACCATTTGTTCCAGGTATTCTTCGCAGACGTGTCGACCAATTGCCAATTCGGAAGAGGCTTAGTAGTAGTCCACCGAGTGGAAATCTTCTTCACCTCTGCTAGGCATTCCTCCATCTGCGTGTACAAGGCAATCTCCGCAGATGTCATCAAGGGAGTCAGAGGGTCTACCTCGCCCATGGGGGAAAGCTCGTATAACATTTGCACGTCCTCGAGCGTGGGGGCAGCCTCGAACTCAGCAAAATGGAACGTATGAGTCGCAGGCGAGTAACGGGACAGAAGGTCTAGAAGCATGGACTGATCCAACTTCACGGCAGCACCCTTCATAGCCTGGATAGCAAAGTATACGCCGGCTTCATTAAGAGTCTCGGCGTGATGATCCAATACGTGGTCAATCCACTCATCCATATAGTCCAATTTCTGGACGAACGCCTGAGTAGAAATCGCAGTGTATGGGAAGTGCCCGTTTTCGATCCCAATCGAACTACATCCTCGGAACCAACCCACTCGAGCAGGGCTGAGTTAACTGGGCGAGTCAACGTCAGCAATCGCTCAACTGGAACAGGATCAGGCATCCTCTTCGCCTTTACCCTCGCATGGTAATAGTCTTTGCCGCCTAAAAAGGGGGCTTTTCGCCACAAGGCCTGCGGAAGGTCGGGTATCTCTTCATCTTCCTTGACGGGTCTGGTTACTCTTGTCTTGGCCATTCCTGCGAAAGAGAAAAAAAAAGGGGGGAGAAATACCACACTTCAGTTTGAATTTTGGGATTCAAGATCTATGCAAAGGAAGACGAACAGTTTCTGGTATCAATTTCAGAAATCAGGGAGTTGCAAAATCTCATATTGTTGGATTAAAGCAAAAGTGGGTTCAAAGATCAAAGCCTCTTCACAAATTTCATGGGTTTACGGATTCAACGCAGTTCAAGGCAAACACTGGTATCTTAAATCAAAATTAAACGAGGCCAACCTTGTTTTCTTGAAGCTTGCTTGGATATGCACAATTGAAGAATACGATTTGCAGTTCTGAACTGGTGATTGATTATCTGGATCTGCTCTCGAAGATCTCCGGGTACCATTCACTTTAAGAGAAAGAAGTGATGCTTTGCAATAATGGGGGATACAAGGTATTTATCCAAAACAATGAAGGGTTGCGTCCTTTCGATAGTCGAATCGCAACCGTCACCGTCGAATCGCGCAATCACAGGACAAGTTGACGTCACGCCTAAAACCCTAAAGGTCAGACGGCACGACTCTAGGGGTTTTAGGTCATAATGACACGCACGGGGGCTGAACTTACCCGTATTTGAATTGGTGCGTGGCGGCGACGCGTATGTTGGTTTCCGCGCATGGAAGTCTATACGGCTATGAGTCTTCACGCGCAGAAAGGGGGCTAATGTAGATACTGCTTTCTGACATGACAGATCTTGGCCACGTGGCAGCCATCCAGCACACCATATTGTGCTCCATACACACAGGATCACCAGCCGAGCTGATCCATGTGGGGGCTGCGAGACAGAGCCCTCGCATACCACTGCACGGGACTTGTAGGGACTTAGTGGTTTGGAGGCTAGAGTAAGCCCTGTCGCGTGCGAGCCAAGCCCGCGCGCGACCTTTAGTAACTGTTTTGAGAGATCTATGGCATGAGCTCCATAAACCCGGTCAATCCGGTCAAACCCGGTCAACCCCGTAACGGTTCCGGTATTCGCGCACCACGTGCTCTAACGGTTCCTATATACTCGGACGAACGTGCCGTTATGGTTAAGCTAATTAAGCCGCCATTAATGGGCGCATTAACCACACTACAACGGTCATGTTCTCCAGTATATATAGATCGTCAACCTTTCCATACAAAGGAGAACACACTCGTCATACGCGGAAGCTCTGCCAAACCTCTGTCTCTCTCTCAGACATTGCTACTGACTTACTCTCTCCCTACACACACCCCTATTCTTCCTGTGCGATCCTTGATCCACTACACACGGTGCACACGGAGGTCTCCCCGCCGGAATCTCTTGTGCACAACCATCTTCCAATAATTTGGTTAATTAAGTTAATTAACAATATAAGTTCGTTAATAATATAGTTCGTTAATAAAGTTTATCAAAATTTTTTTAGTTAATTTGTGTGTTTTCATGGCAAATTATAATACAAACATTTACGAATTCAAAATCACGACACTGCCGGGCAATGTGGTAATTATTACATTAACCCTTCATCATATCATGTATCTTATCCGACAGCACCCAAACACAAACTGCCAGCATATCTTATCAGGGCTTATCAGACAGCATACTTATCTTGCTTCTTATCCCAGCATAAGTGTTACCCCTACTTAACTTATCCGCAACCCAAACGAGGCCTATGTATATTTTAAACAAAATTGACCTTTTTTAATTTTTAACAATACAAAAAAAATGATCTCCATTGGTACTATGTACAAGTTAGCTCAAGTGGACGACAAACATGTAAGTCCTCAAAAAGAAGTTAGCTAAATATATTTTTTGTAGGTAGAAATTAATAAATAATATGTAAAAAGATGAAAATAAAAGACAGACACAGAAAATTTAGCTATCCGTTTTCTGGCCCTTTAGATGTAGAGAGCGGGAACTATCCGCAAAAATAAAAAAACTAAATAGAGAGTCCATTGGAGAAAAGTTTTTTCACCCTATCTCTTTATATCATAAAGATATCCGGTATTTAAATATCCCGTTAGAGATGCTCTTACACTCCTTAAAAGACTCAAACTGTCAGTCATTGATACCCTCTATGTTTGGGTTCGTTAGTTAATCAGTGGGGTACCCTAAACACTTATCTTTTTGAACAAGTTTGCCCTTCATTGTTCTCTCTCTATATCCCTCCTTGTTCTTGTTCATCATCGCCATCTTCTTTTATAGTTTTTAAAGCATCTTCTAGATCATCATCTTCTTTTTCTTCAACACCTCAAGAAACAAACGTAATTCGTTCATTGAAGAAAATACTTTTCAAAGCATCAACAAGACTGAAAGCTACCCCCAATGAACTAAACCCAAACAGAGCAAGCAACCCCTTCATTGAACCCATAACAGAGCGAGAACAAGAAAGAAAAATGAAACCTCACAAACCAATAATTGGGGAGTAGCCACACAGCTTTAGGCTCTCTAGTTTATGAGGAGATCAAAGAACTGAAGAACGAGGTATAGAATAAGTATTTTCCACATTCACAATCAAGAGTGCCTCGAGTCAAAACAACCAAGTCTCGAGGAAGGACACCAAGAAAGACAAAGCTGCAGCTTTCTGAATGGGGCAGAAATTCGCGAGAGCAGAATAGTGTTTGCACGAACAAAAGTATGTTCGCATGAACACAAACATGATCGCATGAACACAAACATGTCCGCACGAACAAGTTATGGGCTGCTACTGCTTGGTTGTTTTCTTGTTGCTCTCGGGCGGTTCCTAGGTCTATATAAAGGCTAATACATGGCTTAGACTTGTGTAATAGCGTGTGGATGTATTGTGTCGTGTTTCTCACATAAGTAAAAATATTTTTCTCGTCGTGGAGGTAGCTAA
The DNA here is from genome assembly GCA_023055425.1 of Linanthus parryae. NCBI lineage: Eukaryota > Viridiplantae > Streptophyta > Magnoliopsida > Ericales > Polemoniaceae > Linanthus > Linanthus parryae. The sequence continues at coordinate 86,540,763 of JALGPY010000004.1, read as the reverse complement.
TGTGATCGTTAGTGAACCACGTAAATTTGTGTCCTCGTTATTGATTTCTTTTTCATTCGTGCTTATTTTTTACACCCTCTTTATAACAAACTGGTATTATAGTCAGGACTTCTTTCCTAAACAAGCAAAATTGGTAGACCCATTTTGAGCATAATTAGGAGATAGTGAATGAGTGTGTATGGGATATAAGTCATTTTTACTCAACCCTTGGTACAGTGTTTTCTCCAATGTTTTGTCCCAAACGTAAAATGAATCAGCATCAAATTTTAACTAAAGTAGTGCTGTTCACATAAATGATAAGTAAAAAATTAGTTTGTAGAGAGTTGTGGAACATTGAAAGTGTTATTTTAATTAAAAATAGGGATTTGGTGTGTGAAGAAAGGCAATACAAAAGTTAGAGATAGGCAATGTTTGATCACATCCACAGAGACTTGGTCAGTTCCTTAATATGCAGAACTCATAAAAAGATTATAAAATTTAGAGGTCATAGTATTTGTAGCACCATAATTAGATAACCAGTAGTTTGGTGAGATACTTTGAGAAGGACCCGAAACATTATTCATGGAAAATAACCGAGCATGAGGTTTCTTACCCTGATAAGCATATTCTATTATATGCCAACAGTCGAAAGATGATTGAAAATTATAGCCTCACATTTGACAAGTAACATGACCATATTGATTTCCATTTCCAAAGTTATCATTTGTATGATTAAACTCGCATTGATTATGGTAAGGACGGTTGGGATTCTTTCCCCTGGAGATATAGACTCCTCTAGAATACCCAATTTTGCACACCCCCTCCTCCCGGGTTGTCAGAATTTTGGGGTTTTGAGCAATCAAATGCAGCGAATATAACAAAAAAAAAATTACCGAAGACCCACCAAGGACCCATGTGAATGAGTATAATCTGAAACATTACTCCTCGCCTATTTATTTTGTGCCTCTCCTCAAAGAGAATAGTTTATTTAAGACTTAAAAGTGATTCTATTAGAAACAATTTGAGATTATTAAGATTGGTTGATGGTATTTTAGTCAACAATAGGATCTCCTCATATCTCATTTTCCCACCTCTTATGTATACCACCTAGAGGGGTGGTATAAGAATGAAGGCAAAAAAAAGTGAGAATGATAAAGGAATGATATGATTTCCCCTCCTTATACCTTCACCCAAACAAGTGATAAAATAAAGAGGGGATATTATATCTTATCCGACCTCCTTATCCGCTACCCAAACGAGGCATATTGGTATGTACACAAGGTTCTATCTAGGCCCCTCAGAATTGCTAAAGTCAGATTCTTGTCAGCATCACCACCATCCACAGTATTCTTGTTGTTTTTAAAGAGCATTATTCTCGTTGTAACCATACAAATAAAAATCATAACAAAATGGGTAAAAGACATTTTCCACTCTTCATTTATGGACAAAATACATTTTGCCCCCTGATTTATGGGCAAAATACTTTTTGCACCCCTATTAACGGATGGAGGGTGGACAGATACCACCCTTCTGTTACAATCCGTTAGTGGAGGGGTGCAAATTGACTTTTTGTGACCATTTTACCCTTACAAATTATGGACAAATAACACCCCTTTTTGTTCATTATTGAACTCATCATTTTTTTCTAGGTGTTCTTGAGCACCACCTCCACTACCACCTCATCACCACCACCACCACCACCAAGATATCTTCAGATTTAAGAAGTTCATAAATTTAACTCGCAGCTTTTGGACCAATTCGAGCCCAGAAGTTACCAATTCACAACCTAACTTCCAATTGCCACAACCACCGAGGCCTCCCTGAACCTTATTCATGAATGATTTAATCTCCAGCCCCCTTTCTCTCCTTAAACACACAATCACATGAACAAATAACATCATCATCATCAACATCTCCATCTTCTTCAACAAATACTTAACCATATCAGAAAACAATTGAAACAACAGTAGCTGTTTGTAAATATAAATCAGTCAAAAACAGATCCAAATGAGACAAGAATCAGACCATATAAACAAGAAGGAGACAAGAAACAAATCCACACCAACCTTCGGCAATATTTTTTTATTAAAAGAAACATATGTAAACTTACATAAAAGAAAACTATTTTGGTTGAAGAAGAAGAACAAAATACAGGAGTAGAAGAAGATGAACAGATCTGAAAAATGAAAAAGAAGAAAATAAATGGTTTACAGTACTCATAATTTTACACCTCATGCTCTCACTATTGAGCTCTTGAGATTAGAGAGATAGAGCTTAGTCTACATCCAACTCACAGATTCAAATTACAGCTTTTTTTTCTCAAATCAGACTGAAACAACTCACCTCATTCCACATGAAATAAAATCCTAATTTAGCATCAATCACACAGAGAGAGAGAGAGTCCCGATCTGAGTCTGGAACGAGGGAGCGCCGAGCAATATCGATCTTCTCGAGGGCCTCGCGGCGAATAGGACGGATAAACATCTCGTCCACGTCATTTTGATACCGGGAATCGAGGAATCCGACGAGGCGGAGGCCGAGCACGGTGGCGGAATCGAAATCGTCCTTCTGGAGAGAGCCGCCTCGTCGGCTCCGAACAGAAGAGAGCCGCTTCAGGATCGGGTCAACTTCCTTCCTCCAGTTCACTTCGGAGACGTCTCCCTTCATCTTCGACGAACTGGAAGCCGACGACGGCACCGCCGGATCTTTTTGGTAAAAATTGAAGCTTTCCCTGGAGTTTTTGGCTGATTTTGGGTATGGGTATCACCAGCTACGACGCCGACGGCCAAGGGAGCGCCGGGGGACAACGACAGAGGGAGAGGAGCGATCGATGGTGTGGAGGGAGAGAGGGAGAGAGAGAGAGAGAGACGAGGCTGCTAGGGTTAGTAGTGGGAGGAGAATGAGAAGAATATCAATATATAGTGTGTAACTTACATTAATCTTGAGGGTAATTTTGTCTTTTCCCCCTTCTGTTAGTGAAGTGTTAGTTTTTAACTCTCACAGGGGTGCAAAAAGTATTTTCCCCATAAATCAGGGGGCAAAACGTATTTTGTCCATAAATAGAGGGTGGAAAATGTCTTTTACCCTAAAAAAATTAACAATAAAAAATCTTCCATTTTCTACCAAGCTGACTTTTTTGTTGTACAATTGGTGAGATATAATTTGACCAATTAATTTGTATTGAGAATTATTGGACCAATTAATCTTATGCAACAAGACTAGGTTAATTTTGATTGGTCGCCTTAGATGAAAATTTGAGAGTAAGATAAATACATTGTTACTAAGGGTGATCTTTTGGGCCACACACTCATTTAATACAAGCCATCATTTTCCATAAAAAATAGTAGTTATATAGACCAGTGTTTTACCCAAAAGTTTCATCAAATCTAATAAGTTCGGATTCAAGAATCCTCAAACTCAATCTATTCATATTTAAACACGTGGGTTCACCATCAAGAATAGAATAATTTATCACTATATCTTGAACAACAACGAAACACTAAAGTATCCTGTAAAGAAAACAAATCGAATTCTCCGAAATTAGTTTTTGTAAAATTATAATTGCTATACTCCGATTGTGAGTGTCATGTGTGGTATTTCAGATAATAGTCTAATTTTCATCTTAGCCCATTTCATTGAAATCACATAGAATTAAGTTTAAAGATCTATGGATTAAAACAATTTGATAAATTTTTAAAAATTGAGGATCTTGTAGTTAAAAGGCTAAAATAACAAGAAATGTTTCAATTCTTATTGGATAATGCGATGATTATAGTTCATTTATAAGTGTGTGCGATGAAGTAAATAATTGAACAACTCTTTGAATTTTGTCAAACAAATTAAATTCATAATCTATAATTTCAACTTATATTAAATAAATTTATAATTTTTCAGTTGAGCTAAATTTTCACCTAAATTTTCCAAAAAAATCACCCAAATTATTTTCACTTTATTTTTTAAACTCTCAACCAATTGTTATGCCAGAACTCACCCCTAGGTCCCACAGTCTGAAAGAGCCCTAAGAACAACTCCAACAGAAGAAGCAAATTATCATTTGGACCAAAAAATGCTCCACATCAGGGAAAACACAGCTCCAGCAGAAGGAGTATCTGCTGGAGCAAAACAAAGGACAATGAAATGGAGGACAAAACTTGGGACTTACTGCTCATAAGAGCAAAACATAAAAAACTGATTTTTAGTCAAAAAATTGATTCCACCCTCAATTTCAAACATAAAAAACATGAAATGATTTTAGAATATATGTATTGGAATACAACTGTTGAAAAATAGTCGATGAAAATAGTAATAAAAAACCACATATTATTTTTATTTTTTAAAAAGTAAATCAAGAATTTTTAAGTAAATGATTAAATATTTTATTAATTACATACTATTTGTTTAAATAAACATTATTTAGTTACTTAAGACTAATTAATTAATAATAATAGCAAAAATTAATAAAATACAATAATTTGATCCAATGACAAATTTTGCTCTTCACTGTTGGAGCTCAAGCAACAAAGTGGATGAGCAAATTTTGTTCCATGACCAAATTTGGTCCAAGGATAAATTTTTATCCTCCATTCTCTTGGAGTTGCTCTAAATTTTGGTGTGTATGAAGGCTATTTCAAAAATAGGCCTCCAAATTAGTTTTTTTTTTTGTTTTTTTGGTCAAAACCAAAATTAGTTCAAGCATTTAACTTTTGAGAAGAGAAACTCCCAACTGGGTCGTATCTGTCTGCAACATCTCATGGATGCCAAGTAAGCTAAGCTAACAAAACAAGAAAGTGGGTGTGAGAGATCGAGAGAGCTATAAATTGAGTTGTACCTAAATTCGAAGATCTTTTTTCCTCTCTTCTCCTCTCTCGATTTCCAATCACATTATCCATAAGAAGAAGAAGACGACTCAGTCTCTCTCCATTTCCACATCATGATCTCCTTGAACAGAAGCACGTTCCTGGTAAGATCAAATCAAACCCCATCACTCCGGTTCCTTCAAATTTGCTATTTCTTTCACAAATCAAACCCATCTTTAGATTCGTTTGATGGCTGATGGGTTTTACTTTTCTTGATTTGGGTTACTTAGCAACTCGATTTCTGGAGCTTCGAGGAGGAGCTTATTATCGCGTTTTTCGCAGAGACGGGTGGTGGTGTCGGCGTCCCATGGAGTTAGTCTTTGGAAGACTAATTTTCTTTTCAATTAGATTGGGAAAGGGACCGGATAATTATCCAGATGTGTCATATGATATGACACAAAGATACCAGTCAAATTCGGGTGAGCATCACTGGATAATTATCAAGATTATCCTTAAGTACTTGAGAAGAACTAAATGATGAATTCTTGATATATGAAGGATATTAAGAATTTACTGTAAGGGGTTACAGTGATGAGAACTTCTAATCTAACAGAGAAGATTTCAGATTATAGTCAAGTTATATGTTTTGCACTAGTGGGAGGGACTGTGAGCTGGAAAGGTTCCAGGCAAGATTCAGTTGCCGATTCTATCACAGAGGACTGAGTATATTAATGAATAAAATGCACTTATTCAGAATATTCAATCTCAATCGAATTGTTGATAGAGGAGATGTGAATATTTGCAAGGTACCAGCAAATGTCTATCTTACCTTGCGTAGTGAAGTCATAAGGGCCACGCTAGATCAATAAGCATTTGATGCAAGATATTGACTCTAGTGCAAGTGGGAGACTGTTGGAAATATTCCCTAGAGGCAATCTATTTCCTGTGACATGTGTAGATTTACTATTCATCATGTTATCGATATGGAGATATGTTAACATGAATGAAGTTCTTAGAATATAAATGTTATATTCTTAAATATCCCTAGTCGATTATATTGATTAACATGACAGTCAACTATAGACTAGTACGGGGTTGGATTGATATGAAGATATCACCATCAAACACAAGGGTATACATTAGGGGTAATGTCATACTGGATCGACCCACAACGATAAGGCTACATACAAGTTATGTAAAGTCACAAGTGCTTCTCGTAGTGACAACGGTGTTGTCATCCTTAGACTTGAAGTCACTAGATCCTCCAGTTGTTGAATATTGTGTTTTGGTAGCGTCAAACGCTACACCGTAACTGGGTAGCAATAAAGGCGTCTATTGGATATAATAGGAAGCAAGCTTAGAGATGGTAGTGATGCAGATAGAACTTGTCCCTCCCGCATAACGGGAGAGAATATCACCGGCCACTCGAGGGATGGTGCTTATAGAAAGTTTGGCCAGACTCAGATAAATCAATATAGGATATTGATGTTATCTGCATGGATAAGACTATTCCTAGGATCGAGAAACTATGGATTTGATATACGAGTTTGACTTGTATGTCTCGTGTCCAATCTGGATATAGAGACAAAGGTATGAGACAATACTTGCACAAGGTTTGTCGGATGACTATTTCTATTAGTTGGGTAGCGTGGATGTCTTGCTAGACGCCGCTTCACGTTTGTAAATTATTACTACCAACTAAGTGGAAACCTATGGGTTCACACTCCCTATGGATTAGACCGGACTTGGGAAGTAATTAATATGATTAATTAATTAGAAGGATCTATACTTAACTACTTGCAAACTTAGTAGGACTAATTTGCAAGTTTGACTAATCCGTGTAAGGACAGGATTAGGATAGGGGTTTTTATGCAGTCAACAAGGAGTTGTTGGACTATATAAAGGACACTCCTAGATTCCTTCCCACACTAATGCTCATAACACACTGATTGGAAGAGAAAAACAAGGAGAGAGAGTGTGAGCAAATCCCAAACCCCCCCTTGGGACCCCCCTACCCTGCCGGCCACAAGAGGTGTCGCCCACCTCAGGGCTCCGTTTTGCGTGATCGTGATCATCTTCCTCTTCCTCATTGAATCATAGCTAGCACAAAGGCTTGAAGGATCCAGTTTCAATCCTAGGAGTGGACTATCCATAGAGACGTGAATACTATTTCACGTGTAGTTATCATAGGAAAATCCAAAAGTATGTAGATACTAGAATCATTTACTATCGCTATGTAGTCTCTTCCTGTGGTCCTTGGAGGGTCTTGAGCAAGATTAAATTTTGTTATTCCGCTGCGTAACCTGCATCAAAACCCTACAAAAAGTGCATGTCGGGTTGTGTGTGAGGAACTGGATGGTATCTGTGTCCCAAATCGTCAGACGGGGTTTTCCTTCATATATCAAAGGACAAACCAAGTTATCCAGATTGATCATTCGTGGTACGAGATCCAGATTCGTCGATCAAAGAAGCTGAACGAGAACCAGGAAGTTCCTATTCGGGTTGACTACATTGCTTTCCAAAGGCTTCTCCACGGAAAAAAGGATCATAGAACGAGGCCTATTGCTCGGACTAGCACTCATGCAGTTCTAGCTTCGGCTCGGGCCTCAAATACGAACCCCTTTCACGAAGGTGTATGTGAAGCAACAAGTGGTTTTAATGATAGGCAAGTGTAGGTTCAGGAAAAGCTCTGTCGGTTTCTCTGTTCGCACGGATTTGGCAGCTATGGATATTGACAACAGTTCGATTTCTCAAAGTTTTCAAATTATAAAGGGCGCTTGGATCTCTGGGAATTTCCATCTGGTTGTTTCCGTGCAGCTAAATCTTTGAGACTCATGTTCAACTTCAGGTCGCCCACGGGATCAAACAAGAGTTGGTGTCATTGATGTTGTTGCGAAGCCATCCTCGACACATGTGCGGGTTTGTTTCCGATGTTCACATTCAATGCTTTTGGGTGGTTTGATGTTTTGTGCTTTCTTTCAGGATGGAGTTTTGAAGCGTCCGGGGTTTCAGTCTCTTGGTGCTCTATCGATGGCCCGTTTCTATGTTTTCGCTGTCTAGTTTCTTTGTAATCTTATTTTCTGATGTAATATGTCCGGTTTAAGTGTTTTTATTAGCTTTCTAGCCTGATTATCCGTTGATGTATGTTCTTAGCTATTAGTCTACTATCTCTTGTACTATGCTTTGATGATGAATTGATGTTTTCTATTTCCCGCAAAAAAAAAAAAAAGAAAAAAAAAGAAAAAAGAAAAGAAAAATTATACAATCTTTAAGATCTTGTAGTTAAAAGGCTAAAAGAAAAATAAATGATTCAATTCGTATTGAATGACGCGATGATTAAAGCCCATCTTATAAGAGGATACATTGAAGTAATTAGTTGAATAACCCTTTGAATTTTGTCAAATAAATCAAATTCATAATCTACCATTTCAACTTATTGAAGGGAAAATTCGATGAGATTTTTTCCGGACCATGTGATTTATGCAGAGAATTAATCATAGGCATTAAAAAAAAATTACTGTGGTAAGTTAGCTTGCGGAATAAACTTACCACAGTCCATCCGGACTGGGACGACACGAATCCTGAGACTTTGACCAGCCACTGTCGAAGCTCTGTTCTGAATCTGACACTGGGACCTATTACATTGCGTCCGTCTCGTCGAGATACACGATTTTCATATATGGCTCGTCTTCATCCGACATCTGTAGCTCCGGTTAAGCTCCAAAAACCAAATTCATATCCTGCTGAAAATCAACTGCGGACCAGAAACTTTGACCAGCGATATCTGGAGTTCTACAACTCCGATCAACGCGCCGTTTCTTCCTGTCTCTTCGTTTTTTCGAGATCTACAACTTTCGTGTTTTATCAAAAGTGATCCGAGATCGTTATCTAGGCCTAGACACCCAAAAACGGAATCTGGTATGTCCGGAAGCCTTCCGACATATGATCCAAGCTCCGATTCAAGTTCAATGGTGATTCGAACATGAAAAGCTCATGGATGCACAGCTGGGTTTTTCTCTCTTGTGTGGAAAAGATGTACATACAAATCATCCTCACTTAAGAACTATGGTGTACTATTTATAGAGACATATCACTAACCCTAATATTAGGAATACCCATAATTGCACACAAGTCCCTTGTAGGAAAACTTTACATAGCAAGTCCCTCCCTACAAACTTTAGTGTAGCTTGCAATTAAGTCCTAATCATATGGTTTGTAGTAATACCCATCAACTATAAAATACCAAACATAATCTCAATTTACATTCCACACCATAGTTGTGAATTCCGTTCCGTTCCGGTCCGGAACGGGCGGAACGATCCGTTTTGGGGCTAAAACGGAACGGATATGATGTCAATTCGTACCGGTGGAAATTCCGGACCGTTCCGAGCTGTTTCGGGAATTTCGGTATGTTTCGGGAATATCCGGTAAATTCCGCGGAACGGATTTCGGTTACGGCTTTTTTGTTTTCCCTGGAACAACTCAGTGTTCCCTTCGATTTCTAAACCAGAGAGAGACAGAGACAGAGAGCTAGTGGAGATTAGAAGAGAATACGAACAGATCGAGAGAAAGAGACAGAAGTTGATAGAGGTCTGTGCTTGCCGGATTTAATGGTCGTCTATGGGTTGAGACTGCCTGAAGTTGGAGCTGCTGCGAACTGCTGGTGGCTGCGGCGAATCGCTGGTGGATGGTTGCGATGGATTGGGAGAGATGGGGTAGAGGTGCAGAGGAGAAAGGCAGAGAGTTAAGCGGTGAATTGATCTGACATTTTTCTTTGGTACTGAACTAGGAGAGAGGGTAAATGAGTGGTCATTGTTACTTCTTGACTTTTAGTACTTATCTCTTTCGATTTTCTTTTACCTTTTCTATCTTTTCTCTTATCCCTCAACTATGTTAATTTTTTTCAAATAAAAAAATCACCTCCGTTGATGATTATCATCAACAACTAGATTAGGCAATTTGCAAAAACTGTATGATGTGTGTAATACTGCAAAATTATATATTGTGTATGTTCTTTTAAAAGTTAATCATGTGTTTTTTTTTAAGTTAATGATGTATGTTTATATGTATATATATATATATATATATATATTAAAAAATGCGGTAAATCCGGAACGGATCGTCGTTCCGTCCGGATCCGGGATCGTTCCGTTCCCAAGAGCAAAACGGAACGGGGTCCGGAACGGTATTCACAACTATGTTCCACACACTTGAGACTCAAAAACACTTGTGAGTCACATGATCACGCTTATGTTGGACTACGTCGGGGACCTCTGGAGAAAATAAATGAATCGGCTCCCAATAATATATTTGAACTCATAATTCAACCCGAATTAAATTCAAAACTAATTATTAATTATAGTTTACTCCACCATAAAACTATAATTGACCTCCGACATTTATTCTCATCATTATGTATGAGCTCCTGTTATTAATATCAGACAACTCCCCACGTTAAGATTACAGATACCCGTTAATGCTGATCTACTCTTACTGACAATTTCGATCTCATCAACATCTTATGTATTCCCTGATCTATACCGCTCAACCCTTATTTGTTATGTCTGGTTACAAATAACCAGCTGGCCAGACTTGACATAACAAAACCTAGTGAGCTCCCAGGAGGGTACATCATTCTCATACGAGACATGGATTCCATGATTCATTTAGCTACCAAATCATAACAATCATTATCCAATATACCAGGATTGTTGACTCGCATTTGAATCTCACTCAGTATATCAAAATAATAATTAATCAAGATTTGTGTCCACATAAACAATGATAGATTAAGAGTTTCCAATATTACCAATAACAATGAAATATTTTATTATCTCACTTCGGTCAGTCCGAGATAATTATATTTCATATGGCGGTCATGTTCAACATACACAAAGTATGCTAGCGTAACAAGTTGAAACTATGTCGTTTCCTTGACCGAGATGTGTCAGTATAATGTTACACTACAGTCGTTCCGATGGTTTGTCCAAAATCATCTAGACTGTGAACCCTTACTTATATTCCATAAATAACTGACAATCAATCTCGCGCATGCCCGAACTCGGCTGCATGTCCAATTGTCTTAGGTATGGAACATTAGACTTTATAATGCATATTTATATGGCAAATGATAAATAGCATTTGCATACTCACGTGCTTGCTAAATTAAGATGCAAACAATTATCTATTAAGAATTATTAATTCAACCATAAATATGGCTTTCCGAATACAATTCCCAACAATCTCCCACTTATTCTCAAAGCCATAAATTAACAATCTAGAAACCTTTGATAATCGGAAGTCTGAATCTATGTGTAGACTATATGTGATAAACTTGCATATCTACTCTAAATCTTCTCAGATACCCGAGTATGCTATTATCACAGTCCACTAGTGTTCTTTCCTTGTAAGTGACTTAAAACTATTATCCATGCTAAAAGCAAAATAGTTATCCTGTCAAATAATATACATAGAATACATGAGGCTCCACCTGCTAAAGCATGAGGAACTGCCTTTTTCCTCTACATCTAATCAAGTGTTCTAAACACTGATTCTTAGACAGAGAAACTCCACACGTCATAAGCAATAACGTTCTCTTGGAGTCTTTGCATACTTGAAACATGAAAGAACTATACTGATATATGTGACTTTAGAAACAACCATCATTCTATTCTCCCGATCACGCGAGAGCTCAAACCAAGAATCTGAATGGTTTCACCTAAATCCCACATATCACGTTTACTAGATAATTACACGTTCACTGAAGATGTATATCCAATATTGTTTCCAATGAGCCATCCTCAACATGGAGCACAAGAAATATTACCAATTTTCGGTGCATCTCTTCTACACACGAGATTCGTTATGACACAAATCAAACTATGATATTTGATAGCCTGGTCAAAACGAATGCTGCAAGATCTGAATACTAGCTTAATCCCCATGTCAATTGACATCTTAAGTTTGTATTTCACGTTATCTTTCACAGCTAACTCTTTTGGTCGCATCATGTAGATGCATCCATCAAGAATTCCAATGAAGAAATTCATCCTGACATATGTAATACCCCGTCTTTTTAGTATATAATTAATGACTTTTTCGTTATTTTAAATGTTTATTTTCAAAACAGGGGAATAATAGATATTTTTATAAATTTTAAACAGTTATTTTCAAACTATTGCTAGTAGGGGAGGTAATTGCAATTTCGGATAATATTATATAGTTGTTGTTTGAGGTATATTTTGTCTTTTACGAAACTTGTAGTATTTAATACTAGTATTTTGTCTTCATACTATACGTATTACTATACCGTATCCATACCGTATTTTATACCTACATATTTTATATTATATTTTATAATACTTTACTATATTATTATTATAATAATAATAATAATAATAATAGTAATAATAATAATAATAATAATAATAATAATAATAATAATAATAATAATAATAATAATAATAATAATAATAATAATAATAATAATAATAATAATAAATAGCAAACCCTTCACCTGACATTTCTTCCCATTCCCCAACCCTCTCCTGACATCTCTCCCAACTCCCCAAGAATTCTCCACCCCCAACAACACCCCCTCTCCCTCTCTCACAATACCTCCCTTTATTTATCTGTTCCTCTCCTCCTCCTTCATCTTCACCCGACACCAACACCAGCCACCCGACGCCCTCACCACCTCCCTCTCCCTCCATCTCTGCCTCACTTCCCCCTCTCCCTCCTCTGGTTCTGGCCGAGAGAACCCCAAGCACCACCACCAACAAGCCACCACCATCACCCGACCAACTCCACCAACACCAACGCCATTACCATCCACCTCCTTCTCTCTGCCTATCTCTCTGTCTATCTCTCTCTCTCCCTCTTTCTGCGCTGCCAGACGAAGACGAAGAAGGAGCAGCAGCGGCAACAATGGCCGCCGCTGCCATTACCGGCGACCCACCACCACCGAGAACACCCAACCACGACCACCACCGCCTCCAGATAGCTCTCTCTCCCTCTCTCCCTGACATCTCTGTCCCCCTCAGAACAGCAGCAGAAGCATCAGCAGCAGCGGCAACAATGGCCGCCGCTGCCACCGGTGAAGCCCCGACGGGAAACCGCACCTCTACCGCCCATCTCCATCTTCCCTCCGATCTCTCCCTCTCTCCTCTCTCTGGCCTGCTCGACGGAGCCACCAGAAGGAGAAAAGGCCGCAGGAACAGCAGCAGGGCCGCCGGAGCCGCCGGACCTCCATTTTTTCCGGCGAGCTTCGAGCCCAAGCAAACCAGTGGCACCCAGCCACTTCCAACCACTCTTCTAACCTCCTGGAGGTCCGACCACGTCCGTGGAGGTCCAAGACGAAGCCAAGAACAGCCGGAGAAGCCCCGGCGAAAGCTCCACCTCCGGCGACCCGACGGCGATCTTGACCCGTCCAAATTCTTGACCGTTTCTCGCGAAATTTGATATGGGTATGCTCTAAATCTGCTCCTGAGTTGTTTTATGTAATCAAAATCAAGTTTTAAGGCCTCGAATCCACATTTTAATCGGTTAGTTTGAATGCTCATGCCTAGGGGGTTAAAGTGTCATTTTCAGAAAGTTTTCTGGGGGGTTATTATGTTGTTTCAGAAACTTAGGGGGAGGCAGTTGACATTTCAGAAACTTTTGGAAGTACTAGATGCAGTTTATAATTTCAGATTCATTTATAAAATTTGTTTTTCTTTAAATTATTTAGATTATTATGTAATAATTAATAACTATATTTTTGGGGTAAATATTAAAGAAGAAATTGGTTTGGGACATTATTTGCACAATTTGAAACTTGGAGGGTATGTATCGTTGAATCTGAAACGTTTTTCTTGAGTAGGGGTCATTGTTTGTTATTCAAAAGAATAAAAAGGGGGAGCTAAATGTCGTTTACTAAAACTATATAAATATATATACATGAAATTAAAAAAATATGAAACTTGGATTTCAATTATTTTCTAAGCATTCTAGCCTTCATTCCAATTATATAAAAGAGATTTTGGTATTGAAACTTTATTTATGCATTTCAAAGTAAACTAGATTTGTATAATATATTGGGCCTATTTATTAAATAATCAATATTGTTTTGTTTAAATAGTTAATCTCAAAGTATCATAGATTGACATTCTAAAATGAATTGGTTGTAATATCGCTCCTAGAATAAACTAGTTAGAAAGTAATTTGAGGAATATTTATGAATATTTTATTAATACTTTATCTTTCTCCAAATTGAAAATAGTTATCTTCATGTTTATAAATAGATGTTAAATAATACTTATTGTTTTTCCTAACAGATATTTTTATGGCATCATCTCCTAAAATAAGTTAGTGTATAGTTTTTTTTTTAAGCACATATCTCCAATAATTAGTTTCGTTAATTAAATAATTTTCTATGAAGAATTTACTCTAGAAAGGTTAAAAATAATTGTTAGAATGTATAAGAATATATATATATATATATAAGGTGTTGTTTTATAATAAAGTTTAAGATATAATTTATAATTGAGAAGTTCTAAATCTAAACTTATTCTCTCGTTATTTGAAATATACGAGTATTATTTATGGATTTGAGATTTATATTAAATAAGTATATTTTGAGGATGTAATTACGAAAGTAGCACACACTTGACGAATATAATGAAAAAGATATATTTAAAGTTTGTTTGAAATTAAAGTAGACTCCCTTACGACAACACTAGAGTTCATAGCATAGCACATAGCCCCTTGCATTATACGTGATAGTTCGAATCGGAATTTAAGTTGATTAGAGATTATAAATTTGTAGGTGACGAGTTTCGTGGACAGATGCTATGTCTATTCGTAGTGCCTAGAACGTGATGTTCACTATCGGATTGAGGTAAGTAGACATGCCAAGCCTAGCGTGCCCTAGCTTCTTTCGTGTCGAAATATGATTTTATATCTGTCTCAAAATGTGTTTTATGACTTACATGCTTTACATGAGATTGATTACGTTTTGAGATAAATGTTTTGAGAATGTCACACGAGAATAATAATTCGTTAATAACGTAAAGTGGAAAGAGTTGTGCGGGGATTATTATTATTATTGTCGATGTTGACTTCGGTCACTCGGCCTGTGATAGATTGTCGTGTTGACTTCGTGTCACTCGACCATTTTTATTTTAAACCCGGTCGCGACCTGCCGGGTGTCTCCATGTACTTACCTCTCTGGCCGCAAGAAGTCTTGGGGGGGTGCCGGCACTTATGGTCATGGTAGCTAGTGAAAGGAAGGATAGAAGCTCCCCGTATCAACAAGTTAATAATATGAAGTTCTATGAGAAAGAGATTTCTATGAAAGGAAAGAAGAGATAGATTGGGAATAATATTCCCCGTTTCAGATACAAGAGAAGGATTGAGATGCAAAGTAAAAGAAAGAGAATTTCACATGTGTTTCCAGTATTCATACTTTATTCTCCAAGGATTTATTCAGTTATTGTTCATTCCCATTTATGATTGTTTTTGAAAGAATATGCCTCTTCATCTGTTTACAAGCTTGGGTGTTTGCTTACTCAGTATTTCGTTGCTGACTTTAGAAAAACTGCGGTCTTTGTTTCTTTCCCCCGCAGGTCTTAGGAGCTGGATTATGGGGTAGCGGGATTCGACATTCATCTAGTATTTTCCGCACGCTTAGTAAAGATGAACTCTAGACAGCATGGATCTTTTGTATAATGTACAAGTTAATGTAAGTTGTTCTAAAGTATGTAATAGATAACTATGACAGTGTTTGTTCTCGATTTCCGCCACTTCATTTTGAGTAGCACCCTCCTAGGCTCTCCGGTCCGGAACGGAAAGCTTGGGAACGAGGGGTGCTACAACATACATCTTCCATATCTCATTATTGAAATGAGCAGCAAATACGAACGAGAATCTGAATAGACCTATATATAGCTACCGGCACAATCAGCCTAGCTTTAAGGTTTTCACCTTTCCGTCTAATCTCTTTCTCTTGTAGGTCCATTTGCAACCGATGATTTTTATCTCATCTTGCAAATCTACAATGTCCAAAAGGTAGTTATACTACATGAATGTTATCTCAGATGCTACAGACTAATGTCATGACTCTGCATATTCAACATTCATTGTCTCTTCATAGTATTAGGACTGAGTTAAAACTTATCCGGGATTCAACTTATCCCAAGTAGCTCAACCTATGAGGTTGTCATATAACTCTCCCACTACGACAAAGATCTCCCGTTTCTCGTGTATTCAAAACAACATCAATCTATACTCCTTGTGTGTGTGTTATCTCAAAACTAACAACTTGAACATCTTCCTTAAGCTCCTTTAAAACAACTCTATGTTACAGTTTCTTATTCATATGATTCTCTTTTCCAAGAATCAGGTATTGTGCCGACAATAACCTTCTGATCCTTAAGATCATAAATAAGTAACATTCTTATCCTTCTAATATTCAACCAAGAGACATACTTCTAATTTAGTTTCTAACTTATCGAAATGACTTCTCCATACCCGAAAGTGTCTAGAAAATATTTTACCATTTTCTACAATTCCATGGATGTAGTCATGATCAATTTAGAGTGCGCTACATTCAAATTATCAAACAGTCTCTAATGAATAATCTTAGGACGATAACAAAATAGTTGAATAACACTTTACTTCCCTGATCCGATCATATCAATAAAAAATATGTTTCTTCTATCAGTGATGTTATTCGACCAATCTTTTTGTATTAGGAAATATTATGGTACTTTAATATACAATTGTCACCACTATGTTAAAAATACGTTAGGCAAAAAAACTTACCTCAAATTTAGCACATAAGACAATCTCTCGATACTAAAGTTCTACCATAAAATTCTCCCACTGCAAGAGTACCTACTCTCAGAGCATCTCTTGTCATGATGTCTATCTCTACACTACCATATCGTCTACTTTTCCTGAATCCTCATAAGGAATTCCAAACATGATTAATTTCTCTCGTATCTACAAACCAAGAATGGCTGAACGAGTAACTAAACATGATTTGACGAATAGTGCAGTAGACACGAGTGAGTTGTTCATCTTTGGCTTAAATTATTTAAGTTGTTTCTTCGTAGTGTCTTTTCTGCTAGCAAATAAAATATATGTCTTTTGACTTTTATTAGCATCACTCTAAGGAATAGGAAAACAACCTTAATTGGATCTATGAATATATTTCTACTTCCTACTACCAGATGGTTTAGAAGTAGAACCAATTTTCATTCACCAATATACCAGTTGTACTCCTGACGAGTCTTTCACCCACAAATAATTCAAGTTAGCATTTTTTTCAATGAATAACTCAACCTATCAATGTTTTATTCATTCAAAATTGCTTAAAAGAATTATATGGGACCTCTTTATCTGACCGACCTAGTTTTCACTATCGATCTGAGATCCCTTGATCACATGTTCACTAAAAAGATGTAATATCCTTAGAACATGATTGCGTGTTGGGGCACTATCTCATCTATGTGTTCATTAACGCCCTTATTACCACTTAAATTGCAACCCGATCTTGATGCCCAAACATCTTTACATGTTTGCACCATATCGTATGCATTTGACACCGGTTGATGTTGATGTTGCACTAAATTTGACATATGTCAAGATGTAACCAGTGACATCTCACCAACCTTATCCTACCTTTGATAGGCTCGGGGTATTTACACCACCCGCCTCATCACTAGGTTCTTAAGTGCAAAACTTGGTCAACACACACTTGCATTCCTTAGCATTTAAGACAACTTTTAAAATTCTCTTCCAACTATAGTAATTGTAGTTAATTTATATTATTTGAGAATCACATCCTGGGTTTAAAACCTAGCATCTTTAATTATCTGACAAACGCGATAAATAAAAAATATTTATGTCCCTGAGTATGCTTAACCTTTGAATTCAACTAATATTAGAATTCATCGGCAATTCGATTTCCATTTCAACTGCCTGTGGCGATGGGCCACTCGACTTTGAAATAAATCAAACAGACAACGTCACTTTAGATTTATTATCTGGACATTTACCTGTCCAATAAAACCAAATAGCCGATTCTTAGGCCCAACAAAATTAGTAACAAGAACTCGATGGGAGGATATTACCAACTTTATTGTTAAGTTATTCAACCATTACTTCGTACTGAACTGAATCTCTTAGTTTTAAAGAACAGCTCCGATGGGGAGACTTGTCCAACAAAACTAGATTCAACAACTATCCTTGTAAGGAGATTTGCCAAACAATCTGTAATTAACCATGGTACCGATGGGGCACTCATATCAATTACATTATTTCCAAATCAGTAATGGAGGCCCCGGGCTTCATTAATTTGCCAAAGAAAACCCTTTATCCACTTAATGTTTTTGTTTGAAATACTTATTTTATTTAATTTTGAAAAATATGCTCCTTATTTGACTTGACCAAAATTTACAAAATAATATCTAGTTTAAACAAACAATTATTTTGTGACCAATTTTGATCTCAAATGAGCGAATAATTTTTCATTAATAAAATTATATTCAAACACAATTAGATTGATACAGACATGCATACAACTGTTTTAAGATCCATGTTGTCCGTGATATCTTGATTAGTGACTATTAACAAATAACAAACCAATTAACACAACATAATAAAACATCCACCCATAATAACAAAAACAACACATAAACTGTTATTATGGCCATGTCTTCATCGTCTCGATAGTCGCTTCCAATACTTGAATGCTCCATCATCTTCGTCCGATCCTTTTGGATCCAACATGTTCCTTCAATTTCTATTACATAGTCATATCCTATTACATGGATCTAGACTACATAAAATTGAAAAACAAGCTACTAATTAATTTACTATTCTCCACAAACCGGAGACTTTACAATTAATTACAACCCAAAATAGTGCCAAAAACACGGTAATAGAACAACAACCACAAACATAAAATAAAATTTTAATATGGCCATAATAACAGTGAATCTGCAAAACAGCGTTAGCACAATGCAGTCCATTCACACAATTACCGTATTTTAATTGGACAACATGGTTTGATTAATCTAAGCATAAAATCAACGTTGGCTCTGATACCACTTGAAGGGAAAATTCGATGAGATTTTTCCCGGACCACGTGATTTATGCAGAGAATTAATCATAGGCATTAAAAAAAAATTACTGTGGTAAGTTAGCTTGCGGAATAAACTTACCACAGTCCATCCGGACTGGGACGACACGAATCCTGAGACTTTGACCAGCCACTGTCGAAGCTCTGTTCTGAATCTGACACTGGGACCTATTACATTGCGTCCGTCTCGTCGAGATACACGATTTTCATATATGGCTCGTCTTCATCCGACATCTGTAGCTCCGGTTAAGCTCCAAAAACCAAATTCATATCCTGCTGAAAATCAACTGCGGACCAGAAACTTTGACCAGCGATATCTGGAGTTCTACAACTCCGATCAACGCGCCGTTTCTTCCTGTCTCTTCGTTTTTTCGAGATCTACAACTTTCGTGTTTTATCAAAAGTGATCCGAGATCGTTATCTAGGCCTAGACACCCAAAAACGGAATCTGGTATGTCCGGAAGCCTTCCGACATATGATCCAAGTTCCGATTCAAGTTCAATGGTGATTCGAACATGAAAAGCTCATGGATGCACAGCTGGGTTTTTCTCTCTTGTGTGGAAAAGATGTACATACAAATCATCCTCACTTAAGAACTATGGTGTACTATTTATAGAGACATATCACTAACCCTAATATTAGGAATACCCATAATTGCACACAAGTCCCTTGTAGGAAAACTTTACATAGCAAGTCCCTCCCTACAAACTTTAGTGTAGCTTGCAATTAAGTCCTAATCATATGGTTTGTAGTAATACCCATCAACTATAAAATACCAAACATAATCTCAATTTACATTCCACACACTTGAGACTCAAAAACACTTGTGAGTCACATGATCACGCTTATGTTGGACTACGTCGGGGACCTCTGGAGAAAATAAATGAATCGGCTCCCAATAATATATTTGAACTCATAATTCAACCCGAATTAAATTCAAAACTAATTATTAATTATAGTTTACTCCACCATAAAACTATAATTGACCTCCGACATTTATTCTCATCATTATGTATGAGCTCCTGTTATTAATATCAGACAACTCCCCACGTTAAGATTACAGATACCCGTTAATGCTGATCTACTCTTACTGACAATTTCGATCTCATCAACATCTTATGTATTCCCTGATCTATACCGCTCAACCCTTATTTGTTATGTCTGGTTACAAATAACCAGCTGGCCAGACTTGACATAACAAAACCTAGTGAGCTCCCAGGAGGGTACATCATTCTCATACGAGACATGGATTCCATGATTCATTTAGCTACCAAATCATAACAATCATTATCCAATATACCAGGATTGTTGACTCGCATTTGAATCTCACTCAGTATATCAAAATAATAATTAATCAAGATTTGTGTCCACATAAACAATGATAGATTAAGAGTTTCCAATATTACCAATAACAATGAAATATTTTATTATCTCACTTCGGTCAGTCCGAGATAATTATATTTCATATGGCGGTCATGTTCAACATACACAAAGTATGCTAGCGTAACAAGTTGAAACTATGTCGTTTCCTTGACCGAGATGTGTCAGTATAATGTTACACTACAGTCGTTCCGATGGTTTGTCCAAAATCATCTAGACTGTGAACCCTTACTTATATTCCATAAATAACTGACAATCAATCTCGCGCATGCCCGAACTCGGCTGCATGTCCAATTGTCTTAGGTATGGAACATTAGACTTTATAATGCATATTTATATGGCAAATGATAAATAGCATTTGCATACTCACGTGCTTGCTAAATTAAGATGCAAACAATTATCTATTAAGAATTATTAATTCAACCATAAATATGGCTTTCCGAATACAATTCCCAACAATCTCCCACTTATTCTCAAAGCCATAAATTAACAATCTAGAAACCTTTGATAATCGGAAGTCTGAATCTATGTGTAGACTATATGTGATAAACTTGCATATCTACTCTAAATCTTCTCAGATACCCGAGTATGCTATTATCACAGTCCACTAGTGTTCTTTCCTTGTAAGTGACTTAAAACTATTATCCATGCTAAAAGCAAAATAGTTATCCTGTCAAATAATATACATAGAATACATGAGGCTCCACCTGCTAAAGCATGAGGAACTGCCTTTTTCCTCTACATCTAATCAAGTGTTCTAAACACTGATTCTTAGACAGAGAAACTCCACACGTCATAAGCAATAACGTTCTCTTGGAGTCTTTGCATACTTGAAACATGAAAGAACTATACTGATATATGTGACTTTAGAAACAACCATCATTCTATTCTCCCGATCACGCGAGAGCTCAAACCAAGAATCTGAATGGTTTCACCTAAATCCCACATATCACGTTTACTAGATAATTACACGTTCACTGAAGATGTATATCCAATATTGTTTCCAATGAGCCATCCTCAACATGGAGCACAAGAAATATTACCAATTTTCGGTGCATCTCTTCTACACACGAGATTCGTTATGACACAAATCAAACTATGATATTTGATAGCCTGGTCAAAACGAATGCTGCAAGATCTGAATACTAGCTTAATCCCCATGTCAATTGACATCTTAAGTTTGTATTTCACGTTATCTTTCACAGCTAACTCTTTTGGTCGCATCATGTAGATGCATCCATCAAGAATTCCAATGAAGAAATTCATCCTGACATATGTAATACCCCGTCTTTTTAGTATATAATTAATGACTTTTTCGTTATTTTAAATGTTTATTTTCAAAACAGGGGAATAATAGATATTTTTATAAATTTTAAACAGTTATTTTCAAACTATTGCTAGTAGGGGAGGTAATTGCAATTTCGGATAATATTATATAGTTGTTGTTTGAGGTATATTTTGTCTTTTACGAAACTTGTAGTATTTAATACTAGTATTTTGTCTTCATACTATACGTATTACTATACCGTATCCATACCGTATTTTATACCTACATATTTTATATTATATTTTATAATACTTTACTATATTATTATTATAATAATAATAATAATAATAATAATAATAATAATAATAATAATAACAATAATAATAATAATAATAAATAGCAAACCCTTCACCTGACATTTCTTCCCATTCCCCAACCCTCTCCTGACATCTCTCCCAACTCCCCAAGAATTCTCCACCCCCAACAACACCCCCTCTCCCTCTCTCACAATACCTCCCTTTATTTATCTGTTCCTCTCCTCCTCCTTCATCCTCACCCGACACCAACACCAGCCACCCGACGCCCTCACCACCTCCCTCTCCCTCCATCTCTGCCTCACTTCCCCCTCTCCCTCCTCTGGTTCTGGCCGAGAGAACCCCAAGCACCACCACCAACAAGCCACCACCATCACCCGACCAACTCCACCAACACCAACGCCATTACCATCCACCTCCTTCTCTCTGCCTATCTCTCTGTCTATCTCTCTCTCTCCCTCTTTCTGCGCTGCCAGACGAAGACGAAGAAGGAGCAGCAGCGGCAACAATGGCCGCCGCTGCCATTACCGGCGACCCACCACCACCGAGAACACCCAACCACGACCACCACCGCCTCCAGATAGCTCTCTCTCCCTCTCTCCCTGACATCTCTGTCCCCCTCAGAACAGCAGCAGAAGCATCAGCAGCAGCGGCAACAATGGCCGCCGCTGCCACCGGTGAAGCCCCGACGGGAAACCGCACCTCTACCGCCCATCTCCATCTTCCCTCCGATCTCTCCCTCTCTCCTCTCTCTGGCCTGCTCGACGGAGCCACCAGAAGGAGAAAAGGCCGCAGGAACAGCAGCAGGGCCGCCGGAGCCGCCGGACCTCCATTTTTTCCGGCGAGCTTCGAGCCCAAGCAAACCAGTGGCACCCAGCCACTTCCAACCACTCTTCTAACCT
Source organism: Linanthus parryae (assembly GCA_023055425.1). Lineage (NCBI taxonomy): Eukaryota > Viridiplantae > Streptophyta > Magnoliopsida > Ericales > Polemoniaceae > Linanthus > Linanthus parryae. The sequence continues at coordinate 86,518,000 of JALGPY010000004.1, read as the reverse complement.
CCTGGAGGTCCGACCAGGTCCGTGGAGGTCCAAGACGAAGCCAAGAACAGCCGGAGAAGCCCCGGCGAAAGCTCCACCTCCGGCGACCCGACGGCGATCTTGACCCGTCCAAATTCTTGACCGTTTCTCGCGAAATTTGATATGGGTATGCTTTAAATCTGCTCCTGAGTTGTTTTATGTAATCAAAATCAAGTTTTAAGGCCTCGAATCCACATTTTAATCGGTTAGTTTGAATGCTCATGCCTAGGGGGTTAAAGTGTCATTTTCAGAAAGTTTTCTGGGGGGTTATTATGTTGTTTCAGAAACTTAGGGGGAGGCAGTTGACATTTCAGAAACTTTTGGAAGTACTAGATGCAGTTTATAATTTCAGATTCATTTATAAAATTTGTTTTTCTTTAAATTATTTAGATTATTATGTAATAATTAATAACTATATTTTTGGGGTAAATATTAAAGAAGAAATTGGTTTGGGACATTATTTGCACAATTTGAAACTTGGAGGGTATGTATCGTTGAATCTGAAACGTTTTTCTTGAGTAGGGGTCATTGTTTGTTATTCAAAAGAATAAAAAGGGGGAGCTAAATGTCGTTTACTAAAACTATATAAATATATATACATGAAATTAAAAAAATATGAAACTTGGATTTCAATTATTTTCTAAGCATTCTAGCCTTCTTTCCAATTATATAAAAGAGATTTTGGTATTGAAACTTTATTTATGCATTTCAAAGTAAACTAGATTTGTATAATATATTGGGCCTATTTATTAAATAATCAATATTGTTTTGTTTAAATAGTTAATCTCAAAGTATCATAGATTGACATTCTAAAATGAATTGGTTGTAATATCGCTCCTAGAATAAACTAGTTAGAAAGTAATTTGAGGAATATTTATGAATATTTTATTAATACTTTATCTTTCTCCAAATTGAAAATAGTTATCTTCATGTTTATAAATAGATGTTAAATAATACTTATTGTTTTTCCTAACAGATATTTTTATGGCATCATCTCCTAAAATAAGTTAGTGTATAGTTTTTTTTTAAGCACATATCTCCAATAATTAGTTTCGTTAATTAAATAATTTTCTATGAAGAATTTACTCTAGAAAGGTTAAAAATAATTGTTAGAATGTATAAGAATATATATATATATATAAGGTGTTGTTTTATAATAAAGTTTAAGATATAATTTATAATTGAGAAGTTCTAAATCTAAACTTATTCTCTCGTTATTTGAAATATACGAGTATTATTTATGGATTTGAGATTTATATTAAATAAGTATATTTTGAGGATGTAATTACGAAAGTAGCACACACTTGAGGAATATAATGAAAAATATATATTTAAAGTTTGTTTGAAATTAAAGTAGACTCCCTTACGACAACACTAGAGTTCATAGCATAGCACATAGCCCCTTGCATTATACGTGATAGTTCGAATCGGAATTTAAGTTGATTAGAGATTATAAATTTGTAGGTGACGAGTTTCGTGGACAGATGCTATGTCTATTCGTAGTGCCTAGAACGTGATGTTCACTATCGGATTGAGGTAAGTAGACATGCCAAGCCTAGCGTGCCCTAGCTTCTTTCGTGTCGAAATATGATTTTATATCTGTCTCAAAATGTGTTTTATGACTTACATGCTTTACATGAGATTGATTACGTTTTGAGATAAATGTTTTGAGAATGTCACACGAGAATAATAATTCGTTAATAACGTAAAGTGGAAAGAGTTGTGCGGGGATTATTATTATTATTGTCGATGTTGACTTCGGTCACTCGGCCTGTGATAGATTGTCGTGTTGACTTCGTGTCACTCGACCATTTTTATTTTAAACCCGGTCGCGACCTGCCGGGTGTCTCCATGTACTTACCTCTCTGGCCGCAAGAAGTCTTGGGGGGGTGCCGGCACTTATGGTCATGGTAGCTAGTGAAAGGAAGGATAGAAGCTCCCCGTATCAACAAGTTAATAATATGAAGTTCTATGAGAAAGAGATTTCTATGAAAGGAAAGAAGAGATAGATTGGGAATAATATTCCCCGTTTCAGATATAAGAGAAGGATTGAGATGCAAAGTAAAAGAAAGAGAATTTCACATGTGTTTCCAGTATTCATACTTTATTCTCCAAGGATTTATTCAGTTATTTCATTCCCATTTATGATTGTTTTTGAAAGAATATGCCTCTTCATCTGTTTACAAGCTTGGGTGTTTGCTTACTCAGTATTTCGTTGCTGACTTTAGAAAAACTGCGGTCTTTGTTTCTTTCCCCCGCAGGTCTTAGGAGCTGGATTATGGGGTAGCGGGATTCGACATTCATCTAGTATTTTCCGCACGCTTAGTAAAGATGAACTCTAGACAGCATGGATCTTTTGTATAATGTACAAGTTAATGTAAGTTGTTCTAAAGTATGTAATAGATAACTATGACAGTGTTTGTTCTCGATTTCCGCCACTTCATTTTGAGTAGCACCCTCCTAGGCTCTCCGGTCCGGAACGGAAAGCTTGGGAACGAGGGGTGCTACAACATACATCTTCCATATCTCATTATTGAAATGAGCAGCAAATACGAACGAGAATCTGAATAGACCTATATATAGCTACCGGCACAATCAGCCTAGCTTTAAGGTTTTCACCTTTCCGTCTAATCTTCTCTTTCTCTTGTAGGTCCATTTGCAACCGATGATTTTTATCTCATCTTGCAAATCTACAATGTCCAAAAGGTAGTTATACTACATGAATGTTATCTCAGATGCTACAGACTAATGTCATGACTCTGCATATTCAACATTCATTGTCTCTTCATAGTATTAGGACTGAGTTAAAACTTATCCGGGATTCAACTTATCCCAAGTAGCTCAACCTATGAGGTTGTCATATAACTCTCCCACTACGACAAAGATCTCCCGTTTCTCGTGTATTCAAAACAACATCAATCTATACTCCTTGTGTGTGTGTTATCTCAAAACTAACAACTTGAACATCTTCCTTAAGCTCCTTTAAAACAACTCTATGTTACAGTTTCTTATTCATATGATTCTCTTTTCCAAGAATCAGGTATTGTGCCGACAATAACCTTCTGATCCTTAAGATCATAAATAAGTAACATTCTTATCCTTCTAATATTCAACCAAGAGACATACTTCTAATTTAGTTTCTAACTTATCGAAATGACTTCTCCATACCCGAAAGTGTCTAGAAAATATTTTACCATTTTCTACAATTCCATGGATGTAGTCATGATCAATTTAGAGTGCGCTACATTCAAAATTATCAAACAGTCTCTAATGAATAATCTTAGGAAGATAACAAAATAGTTGAATAACACTTTACTTCCCTGATCCGATCATATCAATAAAAAATATGTTTCTTCTATCAGTGATGTTATTCGACCAATCTTTTTGTATTAGGAAATATTATGGTACTTTAATATACAATTGTCACCACTATGTTAAAAATACGTTAGGCAAAAAAACTTACCTCAAATGTAGCACATAAGACAATCTCTCGATACTAAAGTTCTACCATAAACTTCTCCCACTGCAAGAGTACCTACTCTCAGAGCATCTCTTGTCATGATGTCTATCTCTACACTACCATATCGTCTACTTTTCCTGAATCCTCATAAGGAATTCCAAACATGATTAATTTCTCTCGTATCTACAAACCAAGAATGGCTGAACGAGTAACTAAACATGATTTGACGAATAGTGCAGTAGACACGAGTGAGTTGTTCATCTTTGGCTTAAATTATTTAAGTTGTTTCTTCGTAGTGTCTTTTCTGCTAGCAAATAAAATATATGTCTTTTGACTTTTATTAGCATCACTCTAAGGAATAGGAAAACAACCTTAATTGGATCTATGAATATATTTCTACTTCCTACTACCAGATGGTTTAGAAGTAGAACCAATTTTCATTCACCAATATACCAGTTGTACTCCTGACGAGTCTTTCACCCACAAATAATTCAAGTTAGCATTTTTTTCAATGAATAACTCAACCTATCAATGTTTTATTCATTCAAAATTGCTTAAAAGAATTATATGGGACCTCTTTATCTGACCGACCTAGTTTTCACTATCGATCTGAGATCCCTTGATCACATGTTCACTAAAAAGATGTAATATCCTTAGAACATGATTGCGTGTTGGGGCACTATCTCATCTATGTGTTCATTAACGCCCTTATTACCACTTAAATTGCAACCCGATCTTGATGCCCAAACATCTTTACATGTTTGCACCATATCATATGCATTTGACACCGGTTGATGTTGATGTTGCACTACATTTGACATATGTCAAGATGTAACCAGTGACATCTCACCAACCTTATCCTACCTTTGATAGGCTCGGGGTATTTACACCACCCGCCTCATCACTAGGTTCTTAAGTGCAAAACTTGGTCAACACACACTTGCATTCCTTAGCAGTTAAGACAACTTTTAAAATTCTCTTCCAACTATAGTAATTGTAGTTAATTTATATTATTTGAGAATCACATCCTGGGTTTAAAACCTAGCATCTTTAATTATCTGACAAACGCGATAAATAAAAAATATTTATGTCCCTGAGTATGCTTAACCTTTGAATTCAACTAATATTAGAATTCATCGACAATTCGATTTCCATTTCAACTGCCTGTGACGATGGGCCACTCGACTTTGAAATAAATCAAACAGACAACGTCACTTTAGATTTATTATCTGGACATTTACCTGTCCAATAAAATCAAATAGCCGATTCTTAGGCCCAACAAAATTAGTAACAAGAACTCGATGGGAGGATATTACCAACTTTATTGTTAAGTTATTCAACCATTACTTCGTACTGAACTGAATCTCTTAGTTTTAAAGAACAGCTCCGATGGGGAGACTTGTCCAACAAAACTAGATTCAACAACTATCCTTGTAAGGAGATTTGCCAAACAATCTGTAATTAACCATGGTACCGATGGGGCACTCATATCAATTACATTATTTCCAAATCAGTAATGGAGGCCCCGAGCTTCATTAATTTGCCAAAGAAAACCCTTTATCCACTTAATGTTTTTGTTTGAAATACTTATTTTATTTAATTTTGAAAAATATGCTCCTTATTTGACTTGACCAAAATTTACAAAATAATATCTAGTTTAAACAAACAATTATTTTGTGACCAATTTTGATCTCAAATGAGCGAATAATTTTTCATTAATAAAATTATATTCAAACACAATTAGATTGATACAGACATGCATACAACTGTTTTAAGATCCATGTTGTCCGTGATATCTTGATTAGTGACTATTAACAAATAACAAACCAATTAACACAACATAATAATAACAAAAACAACACATAAACTGTTATTATGGCCATGTCTTCATCGTCTCGATAGTCGCTTCCAATACTTGAATGCTCCATCATCTTCGTCCGATCCTTTTGGATCCAACATGTTCCTTCAATTTCTATTACATAGTCATATCCTATTACATGGATCTAGACTACATAAAATTGAAAAACAAGCTACTAATTAATTTACTATTCTCCACAAACCGGAGACTTTACAATTAATTACAACCCAAAATAGTGCCAAAAACACGGTAATAGAACAACAACCACAAACATAAAATAAAATTTTAATATGGCCATAATAACAGTGAATCTGCAAAACAGCGTTAGCACAATGCAGTCCATTCACACAATTACCGTATTTTAATTGGACAACATGGTTTGATTAATCTAAGCATAAAATCAACGTTGGCTCTGATACCACTTGAAGGGAAAATTCGATGAGATTTTTCCCGGACCACGTGATTTATGCAGAGAATTAATCATAGGCATTAAAAAAAAATTACTGTGGTAAGTTAGCTTGCGGAATAAACTTACCACAGTCCATCCGGACTGGGACGACACGAATCCTGAGACTTTGACCAGCCACTGTCGAAGCTCTGTTCTGAATCTGACACTGGGACCTATTACATTGCGTCCGTCTCGTCGAGATACACGATTTTCATATATGCCTCGTCTTCATCCGACATTTGTAGCTCCGGTTAAGCTCCAAAAACCAAATTCATATCCTGCTGAAAATCAACTGCGGACCAGAAACTTTGACCAGCGATATCTGGAGTTCTATAACTCCGATCAACGCGCCGTTTCTTCCTGTCTCTTCGTTTTTTCGAGATCTACAACTTTCGTGTTTTATCAAAAGTGATCCGAGATCGTTATCTAGGCCTAGACACCCAAAAACGGAATCTGGTATGTCCGGAAGCCTTCCGACGTATGATCCAAGCTCCGATTCAAGTACAATGGTGATTCGAACATGAAAAGCTCATGGATGCACAGCTGGGTTTTTCTCTCTTGTGTGGAAAAGATGTACATACAAATCATCCTCACTTAAGAACTATGGTGTACTATTTATAGAGACATATTACTAACCCTAATATTAGGAATACCCATAATTGCACACAAGTCCCTTGTAGGAAAACTTAACATAGCAAGTCCCTCCCTACAAACTTTAGCGTAGCTTGCAATTAAGTCCTAATCATATGGTTTGTAGTAATACCCATCAACTATAAAATACCAAACATAATCTCAATTTACATTCCACACACTTGAGACTCAAAAACACTTGTGAGTCACATGATCACGCTTATGTTGGACTACGTCGGGGACCTCTGGAGAAAATAATGAATCGGCTCCCAATAATATATTTGAACTCATAATTCAACCCGAATTAAATTCAAAACTAATTATTAATTATAGTTTACTCCACCATAAAACTATAATTGACCTCCGACATTTATTCTCATCATTATGTATGAGCTCCTGTTATTAATATCAGACAACTCCCCACGTTAAGATTACAGATACCCGTTAATGCTAATCTACTCTTACTGACAATTTCGATCTCATCAACATCTTATGTATTCCCTGATCTATACCGCTCAACCCTTATTTGTTATGTCTGGTTACAAATAACCAGCTGGCCAGACTTGACATAACAAAACCTAGTGAGCTCCCAGGAGGGTACATCATTCTCATACGAGACATGGATTCCATGATTCATTTAGCTACCAAATCATAACAATCATTATCCAATATACCAGGATTGTTGACTCGCATTTGAATCTCACTCAGTATATCAAAATAATAATTAATCAAGATTTGTGTCCACATAAACACATGATAGATTAAGAGTTTCCAATATTACCAATAACAATGAAATATTTTATTATCTCACTTCGGTCAGTCCGAGATAATTATATTTCATATGGCGGTCATGTTCAACATACACAAAGTATGCTAGCGTAACAAGTTGAAACTATGTCGTTTCCTTGACCGAGATGTGTCAGTATAATGTTACACTACAGTCGTTCCGATGGTTTGTCCAAAATCATTTAGACTGTGAACCCTTACTTATATTCCATAAATAACTGACAATCAATCTCGCGCATGCCCGAACTCGGCTGCATGTCCAATTGTCTTAGGTATGGAACATTAGACTTTATAATGCATATTTATATGGCAAATGATAAATAGCATTTGCATACTCACGTGCTTGCTAAATTAAGATGCAAACAATTATCTATTAAGAATTATTAATTCAACCATAAATATGGCTTTCCGAATACAATTCCCAACACTTATAGCAAATAAATTTCTAATTTTCAATTGAGTTAAAATCACCCAAATTATTTTCAATTGATTTTTCAAACTTTCAACCAATTGTAATGCTAGAACTCACTTAGGTCCCACAGTGTGAATGAGCCCTAAAGTTTGGTGTGTACTATGAGGTTCAAAGTTAATGCAATACTTAGTAAATATGAGGAATGTGCATATATTGGATGTGGAAACAGTATGTGGATTGGTTTGGCTACCGAATAGCCCGGAATTCGGTAAAAGAGTTGCATAAATCATCCACTTCATAAATCAACCTAGTATAACAACGATATGATATGGGATTATTCAGATTTTCAGTCGGAAATCCGCCATATGGTTATTGCATGATAACTAGGCAAGAACTGGAGTATTTAAATCGGGGTACGGTAATGTAACAGGATGACCTTGTCATGCATTCCAGGCTTATGTATGGTACTTGTTTATGGACCGAGTAGGTTATGGCTAGGATTTTACAGTAGAAGAAACATAGTTACAATTGTAACGATAAGACATGGTGGTACGATCTTCTAAGATTATGAGATAGGGATAAGTATAACGTGGGATACTTAAATGGAGTATAAGAATGGGGTAAGGAATGATCAGGAGGGTGAGATTTCTCTCTCAAGTATACTTTTGGGATAAGAGGTAGAACTAGGAAATGACCGTGTTAAGAAGAAGGTTTGTGCTCAGCGGTGTTGACAACCAAAAGGTAGTTGGGATGGTTTGGACTCTATAAAAATAAGTTTTAGATGGGTACTGAAAAGAATTTTTGAATAGGATATATAAGGGAGTAGAGGATCAGGTTTCGTTCTAAATGTGGGAGGTCAGGATATCATAATAGAGTTCGTTTACTAGGATAAAGGAGAGTGTGAAAGATTTATCGGTTAAGGGAATCGATAATATGGGAGTGGTGGGTGGTGACAATACAATTGGAAGTGTTATGGACATGTATATACGAATTAAGAAAAATGCTAAGGGATATATAAGTAACTGGAGGTTAAACATGGAAATATAGAGTCTGGTTGATTAAGAAATCCAGGGGTCAGCTAAGGAATTTAGGGGACTGGTTATTGAGTGGTACATTGGAAGACTTAATAAGGAAGTTATGCTAATACATTAAATGGGGAGTTATGTCTCAAGGTGTTATACATGGGCAGGGAAGTAGAGAATGGGAAGGTACTTCGAGGTGAAAAATAGTGTCTGAGGAACTTATTAGACGTGATTGATTCGAAGAAAAGAGTGGTTAAGACATTAAGTCAAAGAATGCAATAGTTTGAATTGTTCAGCTGTAATAGTAAGTATGAGAGGAGTCTCCGAAAGGATCTGAATGAGGATTCCAAGAGTTGTATGGCACACAAATTCATTTATACCAAGTAGTTAAGGAGTACGTATAAGAGTTTGAAGGTAACGAGTTGCAGGATTCGACGACGATGATTAAAATTAGTAAAAGACTGTGGGAGATGAGACAGTCTAAGTAGTGAAAAGAATGACTAGGAGTATAACAAAAGGAGTAAGACATGTATGGGCATATGTCATGAACTTAAGCTGAAGGAACGTGGCTCTTGGGAGCTTGTGATCCAGTTTCGAGAGTCTGGGAAGAGAGAGAGAGAGAGCATGATAGCATCATGAGAACATTATAGGAAGGCCATAAGAGGATATTTACTAATATCAACAAGAGTTCATCATAGAGTAAATGAAGAAATCAGAGAAGTATGACTGCTATGAGATCTTCGGGGACGAAGATTCTTTTAAGGAGGGTAGGATGTAACACCCCGAAAATTTCTAAGGGTCTAAATGAAATATTCAAAAGAAAAATGAGACCATTGTGTAATTTCTACAAACTCACTACCAGTTGAACTCTGGCAAAGTGGGATATCAATAATAAAAGGAATGTGTTTGCAGTTAAATAAAAAGAACGGACCAATTATAACACCTAGGGGGGTGGTATAAGAATGAAGACAAAAAAATAAGAGAATGACAAATGGAACATATGATTTCCCCTCCGTGTACCTTCACCCAAACAAGTGATAATATAAGAAAAGAATACAATATCCTATCCGACTCCTTATCAGCTACTCAAATGAGGCCTAATAGTATGTACACAAGGTTCTTTTTAAGCCCCTCAGAATTGCTAAAGACATATTCTTGTCAGCATCACCACCATCCACATTATTCTTGTTTTCTTTAAAAGAGCAATATTCTTGTTATAACAATACAAATAAAATCATAGAAAAAGAAAAGTATAATGAAAATGTTCCATTTTCGACCAAACTATTTTGTTTTACTACCAGTGTTGTACAATTAGTGAGATTGGAAAAATTAATTTGTTTTGAGAATTATTGAACCAATTAATCTTATGAAACAAGACAAGGTTAATTTTGATTGGTCGATTTAGATGAAAATTTGAGAGTTAGATAAATACATTGTTACTTCTTATGGTGATCTTTTGGGCCAAACAGTCATTTAGTACGAGTCATCAATTTTTGCATACAAAAAAAAAACAAAGTCATCATTGTCCCTAAAAAAATAGTAGTAGTAGTTATAGACAAGCTTCAACATGTTTTACCCAAATTTTCATCAAACCTAATAAGTCCGGATTCAAGAATCCTCAAACTCAACCAACTCAATTTTGAATGTGGATTCACCATCAAGAATAGAATAATTTACCATTATATCTTGAACAACGACGAAACACTAGGTATGCTGTAAAGAAAACATATCAAATTCTTCGAAAACTGCTTCTGTAAAACTTAAGTGCTTTACTCCGATTGTGGGTGTCATGTTTGGTATTTCAGATAGTAATACAGTCGTCATCTATTAGCCAATTTCATTGAAATCACATAGACTTAAGTTTAAAGATCTATGGATTAAAACAATTTGATAAATTTTTAAAATTAAGGATCTTGTAGCTAAAAGGCTAAAAGACCAAGAAATGTTTCAAGTCTTATTGGATAATGCGATGATTACAGTTCATTTATAAGTGCGTGCAATGAAGTAAATAATTGAACAACTCTTTGAATTTTGTCAAACAAATCAAATTCATAATCTATAATTTCAACTTGTACCAAATAAATTTATAATTTTCAGTTGAGCTAAATTTTCACCTAAATTTTCCTAAAAAAAAAAAATCACCAAAATTATTTTCACTTTGATTTTTCAAACTCTCAACCAGTTGTTATGCCAGAACTCATCCCTAGGTCCCACAGTCTGAAAGAGCCCTAAACTTTGGTGTGTATGAGGGCTATTCCGCAAATAGGCCTACAATTTTTTTTTTTTTTTTTTTTTTTTTTTTTTTTTTGGGTCAAAACCAAAATTAGTTCAAGCATTTAACTTTTTTGAAGTAGAAACTCGCAACTGGGTCGTATCTGACATCTCATGGTTGCCAAGTAAGCTAAGCTAACAAAACAAGAAAGTGAGTGTGAGAGATATCGAGAGAGCTATAAATTGAGCTCTACCTACATTCCAAGATCTTTTCTTTTTTTCCTCTCGATTCTCGACTCACATTCGCCACAAGAAGAAGAAGACGACTCAGTCTCTCCCCATCTCCACATCATGATCTCCTTAAACGGAAGCACCTTCCTGGTAAGATCAAATCAAACCCCCCAAATTTCTGATCTTTCGATTCGATGGCTGATGGGTTTCAATTTTCTTGATCTGGGTTACAGAGCAATTCGATTTCTGGAGCTTCGAGGAGGAGATTATTATCATCGCATTCTTCGCAGAGAAGGGTTCATGTCCCGGTGGTGGTGTCGGCGTCTCTGAGCTCAAATGAGAGGAAAGCCGCCGTCAGCGCCGTCAACGGCGGCGTTGCGGCGGTGGTTGAGGTGGAGGAGCGGAAATCAGGCGTCGGCGGAGGGGTTGATGACGTGTACGGTGAGGATAGAGCCACGGAGGACCAAGCTGTGACCCCTTGGACTGTCTCTGTTGCTAGGTGAGAAGAGGAACAACACGCCCCATCATTCTAAAGTTTTGTTTTTTTTTTTTTTTTGTTTTTTTTTTTTTTTTTTTTTTTTTTTTTTCCATCTTGTTCCCCATAATTATTAATTGACATGATGGTTATGGTTATGGTTATGGTTATGGTTATGGTTATGGGTGGTTCTTGATTTTGTCTTGTGAAATCCGTCCATAAATGTCACTTTCTCATTCTTGTTCTGTACTAGTAGCAGTTGGTTTCATTTCATTCCTCTTCCTGATCCAATTTTTGATGAATTTTATAGCCAAAATTTGATTTTTAATTCACTTGATTGAGAAAAGATTTCACCTGAATTTTTCGTTTTTTTTTTTCAAGAAAGTTAAAGCATAATAATACTTTTATGAAATTGGTCATTGAGCTGCAAAATAATGAATTTATGATATGTTATAACTAAGCTTCTGCAAAATTGGATTTCACACTTTCGAATGGTTGAATCTCATCCTCTGGATATGATCTGAATGGGCATTCATTTTTATTACCTATGATTGGTATTGAGTGTGGCAAAAATGTTATCTTTTGGTTGCTATTCATACATCTTAATCTTTTGTCTGTAGGTGGATGAATCTCATCTGTGTAAATATGAAAAATCAGAATCTCTGGCTCATTCCTAAATTATGTTCTTACTCTTGCACAGTTTCTTGAACTGGGAACCAGTTTGTCGATTTCCTGAATTTGGGTGGATATTTATGTTGTCGTGTATGTTACTAGCACCATATCATGAGTCATGACAAATTAGTTATGGTTGGCTGTTGGCAGGTGTGTTTGTAATTGTTTGAATGACATCAACCAGCTCCGGGTTTTCAAATCGTCATGTGATTTTTCTACGAGTTTCCATTTATAGAATAACGATGTGTGAAACTTCACTGCAATTTTAAGATTTGATTAAAAGGTGGAACATGACAAAAGAGGGTATGCAAACAAATCAATTGATCTCCTCAAAAAAAAAAAAAAAAAATCAATTGATAATTTGGTCCATTGAATAGCTGCACCTAACATCTAAAATATCTCTGCTGTTCACTAGATCCACTGTAGCTTATTCAGACTAAGATTGACTCAAATGCTGAGTTTAAAATCAATCCCAAGAAATCAGTAATACTCAAATCATTTTATCAATTGGTTTGCAGTTTAGGGCTTACTTTTCACAGGTTGATGTGTATGCTATTGGTGGCATTGCTTTGTTGGTAAATTGTATGAGGGATTCAAGAGGCATCATATTGATATGTGGAACTATTTGCAACAAGTGGCTGTTTAGTCCAACACTATCCCACCTTTGGTTTCCCTCATTTGTCATGGATATTGTACTCCTCTACCATCTTATAAGTTGAGATTTCTACCAAGAGCTGTGAACTTGTGACAATAAAAAAGTCGCAGAATTCCGTAAGAACTCGAAGAAAAAATCCCTTGTAGGTTTTGTGAGCTGCACTTTTTCCAGTACAAACACTTTTTTTATAATTGTCTCTCAAGATGAATAGGACGTGCTAAATTGAGTTGTTTGTATTGGTTTCCCACCATCTTCTATTCTGATTGAGGTTGAACCATATTGATGATCTAAAGATATGTCACTTTAGTTTGAAAATTAACTTTTACCTTGTGAAATACGTCTATGTTTTCTCAGTTTTCCATTGCAATATTCTTCCTTTTTAGCCTATTGTAGTTGTGATTTCGGGAGAGGATGTTGTGCAAAGTCTTGCAATCTTTGTAAAACCTGAATCTGAGGGAAATTTCTTCAATTTCCCAAATTTCTAGCTGATTCTTTAAGATGCAACAGATTATTGCACCTTTTACTAGGAGGTTGTATCTCCGTTGTCAATCAAGAAGGATAGTTTACTAGAAATTTTTTTTTTTCTGCAGTGGATACTCATTGCTGCGAGATCCTCACCACAACAAAGGGCTTGCATTCTCACAGAAAGAGAGGGACGCTCACTACCTCCGCGGTCTTCTCCCTCCTGTTGTTGTTTCCCATGAGCTTCAGGTATTGCAATGGACTTCCCTAACTTTTCAACCAGTCTCTATTCACATTTGGACTTGTTTCCTATCGGGTTACAAGAAAAGACACAGAAATTGTTGATGTATCTTCATGCTGTTTTGATGCCAGATCAAGAAAATGATGCACAATGTCCGCCAATATCAAGTCCCGCTGCAGAAGTATATGGCCATGATGGCTCTTCAGGTAGGCTATGCACCAAGATTTTTTACTCTTTATTTGAAATGGTATCTAGGTAACGCTTATCATAGAGACAACTAGTTGCAGAAGGTAAATGCCACCTGAATCATTCTCTTTCATTTACAGGAAATGAACGAGAGATTATTCTACAGGCTTCTCATAGAAAATGTTGAGGAGTTGCTACCAGTTGTCTACACTCCCACTGTTGGAGAAGCCTGCCAAAAATACGGGAGTATTTACACGCGTCCTCAGGGTCTATTTATAAGTTTGAAAGACAAGTACGTTCCACTAGATTTCCCTGTTATGCCAAAAGTAGTCTGGGTGGACTTTTCATAAATTTTTAGGAGTTACTTTCGACTTGGGAAATTTTCTATATTGTCCTTAGTCATGTATGTAACTTTTTTCTTAAAAGTGTGAAAAAAGTAGAAAACAGAAAGGGCACGTAGGGAAAGTAAAGTGAAAAGATGTTAACTTTTGAAGTATGACTATTATTTCGGGATTTCTTTTTTTGGCAAGTTTGGCAATATAAATGTGAGGAAGGGAGTATATTATTGCATATTGGCAAAGGATGAAACTAATTGATGATGCGTCCTTTGCAGAGGGAAAATTCTGGAGATATTGAAGAATTGGCCAGAGAGGAAGATCCAGGTTATCGTTGTAACTGATGGAGAGAGGATTTTGGGCCTTGGAGACCTTGGCTGTCAGGTAAACAAATATGACGATGGTCAATATACTTAAATAAAACTGAAAACCTTTTTTAGTCGCGGGCTCGCGGGTTCGCATTCGCCTGTAATTGTAACTAATTATTTTGGGGTGTTATTAGGGAATGGGAATACCAGTGGGAAAGCTTTCTTTGTACACTGCACTTGGAGGTATAAGCCCAACAGCTGTAAGTATTACTCGACAAAGTAGTCATCATGTCCCTTTGCTTTCTGCTCTTTCTTTTATCACACACAGAGACATAGTAGAGTCAATCAAGATGTCTCTAGTTCTTTCTTTACAGCATAAGTTTTACGAAATAACTGTTGTTGATGAGATCTATTTGCAGTGTTTGCCGGTAACAATTGATGTGGGAACGAACAATGAGGAGTTGTTGAAAGATGACTTTTACATTGGACTCAGACAGAAGAGAGCAACTGGAAAGGTTTGAAGTTCTTTTTCCATCTTGCCTAATCTGACAGTAACAATGATACCTAGATGTTACGCTGATTTCGTAAGCTGAATTATTCTCATTTTATCCTCCCCAGGAATATGCAGAGCTTTTGCACGAGTTCATGTCTGCTGTGAAGCAGAACTATGGAGAGAAAGTCCTCATTCAGGTTAGCAACTACCCATGACGTGATTCTATTATTATCATTGGATGGTTTCAAACACTCTTTTCATCATCCTAATGCAGTTTGAAGATTTCGCAAACCACAATGCTTTTGATCTTCTAGCAAAATATAGCAGTACACATCTTGTCTTCAATGACGATATACAGGTAACTGATACTTGGTGATATCTTTTCCTAGTCGCGGAATATTTACAAATTTTCAAGTGTTTTATTGTTTTTTAACATTGCGTTACTATTCAGGGAACAGCATCTGTTGTCCTTGCGGGGCTTATGGCAGCTCTGAAGTTAGTTGGTGGTACCTTAGCTGACCAAAGATTCTTATTCCTCGGAGCTGGAGAGGTGTGCTCTTACAAGCCTTGTTCAAAGATTCCGTCTTCTTGAATCAAGTTGCACTAAATATCATTGTGGGTTCATATTTTTTTGTCTCACTTTCATCTGCTGCTTGGTGCAGGCTGGCACTGGGATTGCTGAACTTATAGCTCTTCAGATGTCGAAACAGGTGGGGTTTTTCGGTTTTTCTGTCTCCTTCTAGTGTTCTAAACGCTCATCTTTAAAGATCTTAGGAAATATGTTCGCAAAAAACGAAAAGTTTTTATGTATGTTGATGCGTTTCTTCTATGCAGACCAATATCCCGGTAGAGGAATGCCGAAAGAAGATTTGGCTAGTTGACTCTAAGGTGAAAAAAAGACCAAAAATCTCACTTTCTCTATCTCACTATTTTCCTTTATGTCTCATCTGTTCTTCCTTTCTTGCCTTCAAATTTTCGTTCTATCTTTTTCTCTTCTAGGGTTTGATTGTCAACTCTCGAAAGGAGTCGCTTCAACATTTCAAGAAGCCATGGGCCCATGAACATGAATCTGTTAAACAACTTGTTGATGCTGTCAAGGTATGATTTCTTTACCCACTCATGTCTTAAGTGCTAAGATGACGTGTCTTTGTCCATGATTCACCATCGATTTCCTACAACTACTAATAATTATACTTCGAGTTAGAATTGAAAATAATTGTAAATGTAGTCCTTGAGAATGAAGGCTGATCCTTTTACACGTGTCTGATGCTTTGTCAGGCAATCAAGCCGACTGTGTTGATAGGATCATCTGGAGTTGGAAGAACGTTTACTAAAGAAGTCGTTGAAACAATGTCATCATTAAACAAGGTATTGTCTCATATCTGTGGTTTTGAGTCTATTTAGTATTTACTTGCCTGTTTGGGTAGCCTTATCTCAACCCCTGATACTATCTGCAAACAAATGCATGCAGAAACCTATCATTCTTTCTCTCTCGAATCCGACATCACAGTCTGAATGTACCGCTGAAGAAGCTTACACATGGAGCCAGGTAGAAAAAATATGAAGCCTTTGTACTCAAAGATGCAGAAACATGATTAGTTTTTGGATATTTGTCTTCTCTAAAACTCTTGCTTTTGTGTAATTGATCTGTTTGTTCTTGTTGCCTTAAGGGTCGTGCCATTTTTGCTAGTGGGAGCCCATTTGGTCCTGTGGAATACGATGGAAAAGTGTACTTGTCCGGCCAGGTAAAAAATTATTTCAGTTGTGTTTTTGCTGTTATCTATAAAACCTCGAGGACTAACATTATACCTATCTTTGTCTTTCTTCTAGGCAAATAATGCTTACATTTTCCCTGGGCTTGGCCTGGGTTTGATCATCTCTGGCGCAATCCGTGTTCATGAAGACATGCTTCTGGCAGCCTGTAAGTTCATGGAATGTCAGAAAATTGAGATTTTGTTTCACCTTAAAACACAGTATTTCAATCCTTATAAAAAAACATATAAGGTCTCTGGTTCAGGAGAATCAGGACTCCTTATTTTCCATGCATATAGTGGTTTCTTCATCTTACGCTGTTTTTCGTGTATCATCTATGACGGTGCTGGTACTCTTTTGTGCTAAACTGGAAACCAGTAGTAAATGCATGTTCCTGTTGGGGAACAAATATTATATGTTTCATATCTATATAACAAATCAGGTGGCACAATAGGCTATCCCAAAAGTATATAAACCCTACGAAACACAACTTTACAAACCAAACAGTTAAGGGGTATAGAAAACAGTAATAAGATCTGTGGTTGGTTGAACATCTCCCCCAAAGTAGTGCTTATTATGTTGTTACACATCACATTTTTGGTGAGTTTATCAAATGTATCGCAAGTGAGGTGGTAGTGCCCTGAGGGCACGGGTCATTCATTAGTAGTATATTATAGTCAACATGCTTCAGAAAATTATGTCGTTATGTTGTGCTTTCTTTTGCTTTCACATTTAGCCGAGCCTTTATTTTGCTTAAGGAAATAGTGTTTCCATCTGGTTACCCTACAACAAAATAATTTGAAGCTTTGTATTTATCTTCAATGAGTTTTCCTTCCAAGCTCCCGTTTATTACATCTGTAAGCCTCGAGTTCGAGAATCAAATTTTGGTCTGAGCTGAAGGAAAATGAGAAAAGAACAAACTAGAAATGAAACTAAGATCATAACGGCGTCATATCTTCGCAATTTCTTTTGCCCACTTGAGCATCTAATGTTGTTTTGTGTGGACAGCGGAAGCTCTCGCTGCTGAGGTTACGCAAGAGAACTTCGACAAGGGGCTCATATATCCACCATTTACAAACATCAGAAAGATATCTGCCCACATCGCTGCTAGGGTAGCTGCTAAAGCTTATGAACTCGGTAAGACACCTTTTGACTCAGTTCAATTCTCTTTAGTGGTATATGCACTTCCTGATCATGATATTATCTTTCTTGTACAATCTACAGGTCTTGCTACTCATCTCCCTCAGCCGAAAGACTTGGTTGCTTATGCAGAGAGCCGCATGTACAACCCCAACTACCGGACCTATCGGTGAACGGATTATCCAAGGATTTTTTCTTTTTTTATTTTTCTACTATTTTTTTTTAATATTTGCCAGCCTAGTTTCTTCCGAGAACTTTTTAGTTTTGAGGTTTTATAGGTTAGGTCAAAGCGAGAGGACATGCAGTTGATCAGGTATTGGATTGGGAAAATGTTTTGTGATGTCTGAACTTGTTAGAGAAAGCTTCTATAGTTTTTAGAAGCATCAATTACATTTCTTTTTTTGAATTAAATGTTGATCCCCAAGATTGCATGGGCTGCACTGTCACGAATTCACTGTGATCTGCTGAACGTCACATAAATGGATAATTTTTCTTTGGTTTTAAACACGAAAGCCATCTTGAGACAAGCTTATAAGTAGATTAAATGTGCGCTCGATCTAGTCCGTACAGGTGATTCAGGGTCATTTTAAGAATGTTGTGGTTGTGCAGGAAGCTACTCTAGACTCTAGAGGAATAACGTTCTGTATATATAATATGAAAACTGTTGTGTAAAGCTTGTCAAGCAGTTTTGCGATTTGTAAACTATATCGTTATAGCATGTTTTATGCAGAGATAGGGATAGGGAGGGGTACAATAATAATACTAGTTTGGAGTTACTACTATTCACTAATATTATTTGGTACATGATTCAATTTCCCCTTATTTATAATACTTTCTTCGTGCTTAAAACTTAATATCACCATGAGGTGGGATTGAATATTATGTTAGATAGCTTTTTAGCCCTCAATATAATTCCATTGAGGCAAAAGAAAGAAGCTGTTTTATGCCATTTATAACCCACATGTTGTACATGTTCGCTGACAATGAATGTGATAAATGCACTATCATAACTGACAGATAATTATTGATCACCGTCTATCTTGATAACGACTGTCTATTTTCTAAAAAGCGACGTCAATAAAATCAGTATTGTGTGAGAGTCATCTACCAATTCTCATAATGCATATATCGATCAATGAATATGTAACGTATATAGAGTTTATATGTCAACATTTATATAACACCTTCGGACTCCCAAATATTCAATCACTGGATCAAACATGCTTTTATATTCCGCTACCCATGACGAACTGACTATATACTCTAATAGCTATCACTCATAGTTATGTAGTATATAATTCTGAAAATTGACAAATTGGTGATTCTAAAATTAATTAAGCAAATATTGTGAAAAGCATGTTTCAGAAAGCACTCCAACACCGGCTTCTCAAAGTGCTAGCCTGATCGCAGTTGTTGTCCACGAAATATGTGCACCGAAAATTTCATTTTGACCATCATAAAATGCTTTTCAAGTTAAATACGCAATATCAAACAGGCTATTGATGATATTCAACCCCTAACAAAGTTTTGCCGATTAAATTGTTTTGGTTTCTCTTGTATACCTAAATAACCCCACACGAGTAATCGATGAATGATGGAGTACGTTAAATTTTAGTAGTGTTTTCAAATTTTTTGGAAAGTATGGTAGAGGCGTTAGCAGCTAGGATGGTAGTTTAAGTGGTAGAGTGTTGGAAGTCCGTGCACGAGATCCCGAGTTCAAATCTAGTTGATGACAAAAAAAATTCTCAATAAAAATGGTAGAGCCGTTAAAAGCCATTTTCATCTTTACTCTTCTTGGAGAAAAGCAAAAGGAATAAAAAGGGCATGGGAACCACACAATTGGAAAATCTTTGGGGGATATAAAGGTCAAGTACCCAATTTTCTTTATCTACGCGGCTACTTGGAGCCTTACGACACGTTGCACTTGCACCTCCAAAGGTGCATTCTTTTGATGCACCAAACGTGTCCGTACGTTTTGCTTTAGTATTATTATTATTATTTATTTATTTTTGAAATAGGATGCTTTAGTATCAGAGTATCTTCCCTAGTGAACTAAATCCTATATATAGTGGCAAAATTTGATGTTTTCGGCCTCTCACAACAAATCATCAAATTATCATATCACAAAAAGTGGTAATTTTTTGTAAACCTTCCACAGTCATTGACAAAAAAAAACACCAAATCACCAAATTCTATATTTGATATAGTTTTTGTGAAATGGTGAAGTGCATCTCCCACAGTACCTCCAAATCCTATCATATATCACCAAAATAGGATTTGGTTTAATCTACACCAAATTTTTAATTAGTGTTTAGTGCATGTTTTTGCGTTATTTTTATACAATTGTAGACATAATGTCATATTTTACAAATGATTAGTGTTAAAAATTATTTTTGACGAGTAATAATTAATCTTAGTTTATCCGCGTGACAATCTGTACTGCATGCTGAGGTTGCAAGGGATATCACTAATTCAACATTTATCCAATTTCTCGGTCGACATCGAGACTTGATAAACCAAGGAGCTCATAACAAACTACGAAGAAAAATTATTGCACACTTATGGGATAATCATGGTCAAATACATTAGAATGATCAATTAGATTTTTTGAAGTTTTATTTAATCATTTTGTAATTTCGTGTAATATTATTTTGGTAATAAAATATTTTTTTTATTTCGATAGTTATGGATTCATGATTTGGTGACAAATTTGATGATTTGTTGTGGGAGGCCAAATACCACTCCCTAAATTTAATGAAATGGTGAAATAAGAGCATCTTTCACAGTACACCAAACCCTATATTTGATGATAAAATTTGGTGTTTTCAGTCTCCACAACAAATTACCAAATCATCAAATCACCAAATAAATGGTGATTATTTTGTAGGCCTCCCATAGTCATTGACAAAAAAAAAAAAAAAAAAAAAAAAAAAAAAAAAAAAATCACCAAATCCTATATTTGGTGTAGCTTTTGTGAAATGGTGAGGTGCATCTCCCACAGTACTCCCGAATCCTATCATATATCACCAAATTCTATTTTTACCATCAGCTTTGATGGAAAAAATAAGATTTTGTGTAATCTACACCAAATTTTTAATTAGTGTTTAGGGCATATTTTTACATTATTTTTATATAGTTGCAGATAGAATGTCATCTATTCTATAAAACAACATGATTTAACTAACTTATGGCTTTTCAGCCTTTAGATTAAATCAGTCTCAGCCCTTAGATCTCACCTACTACCCATTTATCTACCCACTACTTGAAAATTTATCCTTTTTCTCGGATTAATTTACGTAATTATGAAAAGTGTGTAAGAATATGACTTCATGGATATAATATAAATTACCGGAGACGCCATTTTTATCTTCTCCTCCAACAAAATCGACTATGAAACTTGTTTTTTTGGGTAGTACCCTCAGGCACGGGCAATCCCCTAGTATTTTACAAATGATTAGTGTTAAAAATTATTTTTGAATACTAATATAATTAATCTTAGTAATAGAAAATAAAATGTAAACTAAAATACGAAAAGAGCAATGTATTAATAATAAACTCATAAAAGTGAAAATAGATCACATTAATAGCATGAAAATAAAAATACATAGTCAAATAAAAAAATGAAGAGAGCAGAATGATGAACAAAGTAACATAATAATGGAATGCACCATGTTTACGTGACAATCTAGATGAAATTCTCGTTTTGGTAGTTGAAATTGGGATAACTTGCATCTGGTCGAGCATACGTCTGATTATTTTTGCTAGAAAGTTTTGGGACATACGATTCACCATTACTGGAAACATATTCTTGACTCCGATTCTCAAGGAAAAAAAAAAACATTTATGTTATCCTTTGCTGTTTGCACTTTACGGAAAACATGCATTTATAGATTAAGATGTATTACAATATATTATTGGCAAACATGTTCTTGACTCCGATTGGATTTAGAAACATAATATCATTCTTCATAGAGCAAAAGTAGATAATCACTAATTCGCGTGACATTATAAAATAGGTGGGGAGCTTATCTTAAAGATAAGCTTCATCTCTAAGACTCTAACTATAACAGAAAATCATTTTGTATTCGTACGCCTTTATTGGTATGTTTAGAATAATTGAATTGGTACTATATAAAATTTATTTGGATTGGACCGATGTGTATAAGTTGTATTATATATGCACATATTTCTTTTGAGAAAAATATATTTACATATTTTTTTGCCAGAGAAATTGTAGCTTATCATTTAAACTGAAGAAACAATTACAAAGATGAGTCAACAGTAACAAATCTCACAGAATTTGTGACAAGATTATGAGCCAAAGAATTAAAACATCTAAGAATATAGAAAAAAAATACCGAATAAAAAGTCCAACCTCAATAAAGAGCAATCCTCAATGATGGTAGCAGTGGAGGATAAGCATGAAGAACAATCTCCATGGTTATACTGATGTGCTATCAATAAAACTTCAAAAGTAAGTGATGAACCCTTGAAGAGCATTGTCAATTAATGAACCAAATATAGAGATTATGAGCTTGTTTGGTATCCATTTAAAAACAAGAAAACAGTGGAAAAAAACGTACGGAAAAACACGTTTAAAAATAGAATAAAAAAACAGTTTAGTATCCGTTTAAAAACAGTGTTTAAAATTAAAAACACTTTTGACAACATTAATAAATATCAATGTTTATTTGCTTGAATATCATTTTTACGTACAATACCGACATATATTTGATATTTATTGCATCTAATCATAGTTAAACTGTTTTTAAACACCAATAGCATGAAAAACACCAAAAAACATCACATTTGCTGATTTTTTAAACAACTGTTTTTCAGCATGTTTTTGTTTTTAAACAGGCAAAAAATAGACATACCAAATGAATTTAAAAAAGCAACTATGTTTTAATCAATGGTAATTAAAACCAGGGATGCCACATGCACTATGTCCTCTCCATGTGAACTTTTATTATATTTAATAGAGTGCGGATACATTTCACTCTTTATATATCACATCATCTTTCACTTATCAAGATATACATTTTTATGGTAATTGTTAATTATGATATATCTTTCTAAAATTCTACAACCAATCGTATAGCTCCGCACAGGCCGTGAGATTAAAATGAGATTAATATGTAAGCTCTTGAAGAGCATTGATAATGAACCAATTATAGAGATTGTGTCCCTTCCATGTTAATTTTCTCTATTTAATATGGTATTTAATAACTCATATTTTGTTAATAGGTGCTAGCTCAGTGGTATGCATTTTAAGCCCCTCCATGATGTCCCCGGTTCAATCCCGTCCAAAACAGTAGTATCTGACGTATTTGATAAATAATACCTACTATGAGATATTTTAACGAACCTAGACACTTGTCTATGGATTAAAAGCCTCGTTGAGAGAAGGAAATCTTAATCTAACAATGTACATGTTTTGTAAAAAAATCATTTGTGCACGTCAAATGATGGCATTATGTGACCTAAATTAAGAATAAACAGAGACAGAATAAAAGACTACCTACCTAATAGTAGCAGCACACACCAGACCATATTCTTTCTACTTCTGAATTCTGATTAAAATAATTATATTTTCTTTCGAAGGGAGTAAAATAAATGTTATATTTGATTTTTACAAGTGTTTAATAATAAAAAAATGTATTAATAAAAGCATCACCTTAAATGTTTATAGTCCCTTGCAAGTATCAATAATTCTCATTTTCAATCATTTTCTTTAATTAACATATACCATTTTTCGTTCCTTTTTCTCTTATTGACCATTTTCTTGATTTTCACTTACTGTTTTGTATTCCAATTAATTAGTTCTTTTGTGCTTAGAATTTATAATCAATCAAAAAGTTTGCGAGCAACGGGTAGAGAGCTTTTCCGCGATACCACAGAAACCCTAGTTTGCGGCGCCGTGACCGCAATCGGAGTTTGAAGACAGTTCTCCAAAGAAACCCTCGACACAACAACGATGTCAGAGAACACATCCTACGATCAAGAGTTCGGCTTCGAGTACACGGCGATTGAGAACCAGAGGATCGTCTTCAAGGATGACTATTGCGATGAAGCAGAGCAACAGTTCAAGCACTGCATGATCGGTCTGTTTGCGTCAGATGAGAAGATCAATGGTAAAGCCATGTGCAATACCTTCCGTCGCATCTGGAATCAAGGAAACCTAGTCGACATGCTAGAGGTAGACGTCAATACCTTTATATTTAGCTTTCCGGATCAATCTTGTCTCGATAAGGTGATGTCAGGAGGACCGTGGGTCTTCAACGGAAAAATTCTACTATTGAAGCCATGACAGTTGGGAGATCCCACAAAGGACATTAAATTCAACAAATTCGATGTGTGGATACAAGTACATAATCTCCCTCTACACTTGGTTAAGGAGGAATCTGGATGTCGAGTTGTCTAGCCAATTGGCGAGATTCTGACCTCGGATCACAGAATTGAAAGCGAGGAAGGAGTGAACTTTGTTCGAGTCCGAGCAAGGATTCCGATCACCTTGCCAATACCAAGAGGGGTTCACATTGTAGTCAAATGAAAAGAACATTGGGTGGACTTCAAATACGAACGAATCCACCCATGAGATCAACAATTGTGAGATGGATAAAACCGAACCAGCAGGGTATGGGGATTGGTTATTATCTCATCCGGCGCGAAAGAGGACAGGAAGTAAGACGGAGGAGGAGAAGGTTTATCAACCAAACCAGACACAACCGAATGGGGGTACTGCTCCGAACTTGCTGACAGGTCGGGGGAGTGGAGAAGCTGAAGAACCTAGTAACCATGGGTACACCACCGGGCAGATGGCTATAGGCCCAGTTGTCGAGCCAAGCACGAATCAAAGTCAAACAGCAGCAGTCTCAACAATGATCTCACCAAAATCGTATTCAACTGTTGTGGCAAGCTACGTGCAATTAACTCATGAGAAGGCAGAAGGGGTAAAAATTCTAATTGCCCGGCTAAATTCAAAACAGGTGGAAGGGTACAAAGGAAACATGAAGACACAGGCGAGAACAAAAGGCCATCTAGCAATTGAATACAGGAGCAAAAGTGAGGAGAATGACCCAAAAAGAAAAGGTTCTACCACAACCTTTACCCCCCTCCTTCAAAAACTTATGAGCAGGAGCACAGCAAGAAGCAAAGGAGGTTAAAATTCCCGATTCAAGGAGGTATGGGAGAGGAAGAACAATCAGCAGAAAACGAGGATGAGATGGAAGAAGACGACACTACAAAGGATAAGGCGGGGGCTGCGATGCACCCCCGCCAGTTTCAATGAATATCTTTTTTGTTGGAATGTGCGGGGACTCGGGAACCCCTGCACATTCCTAACTCTTCACGAGGAAGTGAAGAGCTTAGTTCCCGAAATAGTCTTCTTGATGGAGACTAAGTTGCAGAAAGCTGATATGGAGCGAGTAAGAAGAAGACTGAACTTCGCAAACGGTCTGCATTTTCCTAGTGAGGGTCGTAGTGGCGGCTTATCACTGATGTGGTCAGATCAGGTAAATTTAGAGCTTCGTAATTACTCTCAATATCATATCAGTCGTTGGGTATGCAATGAACAATGTAGAGAATGGTTATTCACTGGTTTTTATGGGGAAACAGCGGCCGAGAAAAGAAGTCAATCTTGGGAGATGTTAGAAGGACAGTATCCAGGCACGGGGTTTCCTTGGGTAGTAGCAGGGGAAAAAGACCAACTATGCCCAAATTGATCCTTTCATTCAAACAATTACTAATTGTGAACTCCGAGACCTGGGTTATGTTGGATCCAAGTTTACTCGGACAAACAAGCACGAGGGTGGGACTTTAATACGCGAGAGATTAGATCGAGCTATTGCGAACGAGGAGTTTCAAGATAAGTTTCCCATCACAGTGTACCATAGGGGATTGGCTAATTCCGGTCACCAAGCGCTTCAAGTGTCACTCAAACAGCCAGGTCAAAAGAAGAGGGAAGGTTTATGTTCGAAGCAGTTTGGATCCGAGATGGCAGATACTTACCAGTTCTTAACGGAAGCCTTGAAGGTCGTGGGGGGGGGATTTTTGAGAAGCTGAAACTTACTGCGGAGAAACTCAAAAAGTGGGAAAGATCCGAGTTTGGAATCGTTAAATTCCAAATAAAGTGTTTGAAAGAGAAAATTCAGTTCTTAGCACAGCAAAACAATATGGCAAATTGGACTGCCGAATTAAACAAAACCCAAGATGAGCTTAATAATCTCCTAAGAGCAGAAGAAGTCTTATGGAGGCAGCGCAGCCGTGCACTATGGTTGAACCAAGGGGACAGGAACACCAGTTTTTTCCACAAAAGAGCATCAAACAGAAGAAGACGAAATTTGATCAAGGGAATCACAAACTCTGAAGGGAAGTGGGTGGAAGACAATGCCAGTATTCAGCAGATTTTTGAAGACCATTTCAGATCAGTTTTACGTCAGATAGACCAGATGCAGCGCGAATGGAGGAGGTGTTACAATTTATTCCTGCCAAGCTGATGACAGGGAGGCCCTAGACTCACCATACACGGACCAAGACGTTTGGGCAGCGTTAAAATCAATGGACCCTCTAAAGGCTCCAGGAATAGACGGTTATCCCGCCCTTTGTTTACCAAAACCGCTGGAATCTCAATTGGTGCCGAAGTTACGAAATTGTGCCTCAACATTCTAAACGGAGACAAGGACATCATTGAGTTACATACTACTTTGATTGCTTTAATTCCAAAATTTAAACAACCACTTAGTCCTGCTGATTTTTGTCCGATTAGCTTGTGCAACGTTATCTACAAAATTATAGAAAAAGCTGTAGCAAACAGATTAAAACAAATCCTCTCGCGCCTCATCGGAGAAACACAAAGTGATTTTGTGCCCCCAACGACAAATAATTTATAATATAGTGGCTGCGTTTGAATTAATCCATACAATGAAAACAAGAGTGAAGGGCAAGAAGGGGTATGTAGCGCTCAAAGTAGATATGTCAAAAGCTTGTGACAGGGTTGAATGGAATTATTTGCTTGAAGTAATGAAACGTATGGGAATTGGGAGTAAATTTTGTAATGTGGTTCGGAAATGCATCAACTCGGTTCAGTTCTCACTCATCCTAAACGGAGAAGTTATAGAAAGAATTGTGCCTGAAGGAGGTTTACGTCAAGGTGTCCCTTGTCCCCGTACCTGTTTCTGCTCTGTAGTGAAGGACTATCACGATCAATAGAGGCGGCGGTGAATTCCAACAGCTTGATAGGGGTCCGTGCCTCTCGAGGTGGGCCTATGGTCTCTCATTTGTTTTTTGCTGACGACAACATATTTTTTACAGGTGCAGATCAACAAAATATTACAAGACTTTTGCAACTTATTACAGCTCATGAAAATGCATCGGGGCAAAAAATGAATTTACATAAATCTGCAGCTTTATTTTCTACGAATGTCAAAGAGGAAGAAAGAGCTACGCTCAGTGCTTTGTGCGGTGTTCCTGAGGCAAACCAACATGAAAAATATCTGGGTCTCCCTACAACAATAGGAAAAAGCAAGAGCAGCACATTCAATTATCTACAAGACCGGGTACAACATAAGACAGAGGGATGGAAGGAAAAATACCTATCTCCAACAGGGAAAAAAGTGCTGTTGAAAGCAGTTGTCCAAGCCATTCCAAACTTTGCCATGAGCTGCTTTCTTTTACCAATAGGGTCCTGCCAAAAAATTGAACAAGCCATGAGAAGATTCTGGTGGAATCAAAGCAATAAAAAAAGCATCAGCTGGATTGCTTGGGACGAGCTGAAGCTAGCAAAAAATCAAGGCAGTTTGGGATTTAAAGATATTATGGATTTCAATAAGTCTCTATTGGCAAAACAGGCGTGGAGATATTTCAGCAATCCAGATGGACTAACTGCCAGAATTCTTGAAAGTAAATATCACAAAGGGATAAGCTTACCCGATGCTAAAATTGGAAGAACACCTTCATATGCGTGGAGGAGCCTTTTGGAGGGAGTCAAGATCTTAAAAGAGGGCCTTATCAAACATATTGGTGATGGTAATAGTACGAGATTTTTTTGTGAACCATGGATTCCCAGAGATGGCACTTTTAGAGTTTTAACTTCAAACCCAGAGGGTTTGAACCCTCCGGTTTCTGAAATCATAAAATCTCAAACAAAACAGTGGGACAGAGGGAAAATGCAGCTTCTAAATATTTGCAGCAGAGACATTACTGATATAAGCCGTATCCCAATTCCAAACAACCCAGTTACAGATAGATGGTTGTTGTACTGGAATGAGTCAGGTCAATATTCGGTTAGAAGCGGATATGAAATAGCCAGAGCATTCACAAGAAGAGAGGCCGGATCGAATAATAGTGGAGAAACCCCAGAAAACAAATGGCTTAGTGATTTGTGGAAATTGAAAATCCCCCAAAAATACCAATTCTTGGCCTGGAGAATCCAAAGCAACTCAATTCCGACAGTGGACAATTTAGCAAAGAGAGGAGTACCAATTAACCCAAAGTGCAGGGTGTGCAGTATAAAACGAGGACTCAGAACATTTGTTCAATCATTGTTCTTTAGCAAAGCAATTTTGGGAAACGTTTACTGGAAACCCACAACTCCACTTACCGACGGGCTCAAATTGGTTCCGGCGATTCTTGTAAAAAGCTTGACTCCGGAACGCGAAAGAATCTGCGTAGGTCTTTGGAGCCTGTGGCTTAACCGAAACAGGATCATTTTTGAAGGCAAGACAAGTACAGCAACCTCTCTGGCAGTTTCAGCGGAGAGCCACATGTCCGACATCACAAACGCATACCAGAGAGAGCCCATCTCGCTACCAAGTCAGTCAAGACTCAGATCCGATCAAAATAGACCGCCTAGCCACCGGATCTGGTTTGATGGAGCCTGGTCCTATCTGACGAGGAAGGCCGGAGCGGGCGTGTTGATTCGAGACCCGTCGGGTATCATAATCATAGCAGAAGAAAAAAATCTCACATGGGGAAATGGAGCTTTCGAGATCGAAGCTCAAGCAGCCATCAGAGCCATCGATCTAGCCATTGAGAACCAGATCCAGGAGACTACAATTGAAGGAGACGCACAGATTCTAATTGAACTTCTCCAAGATAGAGACCCACAACACCAGAGACTTACGGTGTTGAATCTCATCAAGAAGATTGAAGAAAACAGGGAGAAGATTAACATGAGATGGGAGTTTGTGGGGAGAGAGAATAATGGCGAAGCTCATACTCTGGCACAGAGAGGAATGCGAATTGATGGAATGGAGAAATGGAAAGCCACAAAATGCTTTGGGAAGAGATATGCATTAATTTTTAATTGATTACAGCTGTATTGGCGTCTATTGACTTTTCACCCGTTTACTAATACAGAGTTCAATTCTCAAAAAAAAAAAATTATAATCAAAATTTAATACTATTATTTTACGGAGTGTTAGCATTCGAACAAAAAATCCTAAAATTCATTATAAAATAGTATATACTATTGATATTGATACGATTCTTGTAATGATCATTCAAGTTTTAATATTTTACTCTCTATCGGTCTAAATTTTTTGTTACAATCATTCTATGTTTTTCTTTTGTGAGTGCACTTTACATTAGATGCAAACATATTAAATAATTTAGCGGCACGTGTCAATCTCTAAAAGAAACCCTATATATATATTACAACTATTTAAAATAATACATATTAATTACTCTTTGTAAAATAATATATATATATATATTGATGACTTTTTTTAGACGGATGAAATACAATATTACAACTATTTAGCTCTGTGACAAAGTGTTCAAAGGTCTCGGGTTGGAACTCGACTTACAGTGTAATTCTAAAAAAAATGAACAATGTCTTCGATCAATGTTCGGTGTTTGGCTACCACAATCTGATGTAGTTTTGGGTTTAAAAATTTATTTTTTTAGTCTCAGTACATGTTCGGGAACATTGATTTTAAGCAGTTTTGATCAAAATGATTATTCAGATAAATCAATTTTTACAAAATCAACACTGTAAAACCGTAATATCCAAGCAGGCCCCCATAGCGCCCAGCCACCCACACAACAAAAGTCTACCAAGTCAAAATCGTCTTCGATATAAACCCGTCTCTCCTCAAAAAGAAAGTCAAGCAAACCGTCCAAAGTAGTAGCAGAAAACGTGCGACAAACGCGAAAACACCGCGTTGGTCTTATCCCGTAATTATCTTCCCAAACGAGTCCCTATATCCTATCCAGTTCTTCATAAAGCATAGCTTCCCCATCCCTCCTCTCCTCCCCCACCTTCACATAAAAACCCTTTTCCCCTATCCACCCATCAAACCCCCTCTCTCTCTCAAATACACACATCATCATCATATTCCTACATGCAATCTCTCCCTCTCCGTCTCAACGATCACCGCTTGTTTGACTGAGACGGTGCTGAAATCCATCCGTCGTCGATTTGTCGGTGGAGACTCATCCATCCATCGGCCATGACGCGCCGCTGCTCTCACTGCAGCAACAACGGCCACAACTCCCGCACCTGCCCCTCCCGAGGCAACTGCGGTGCGGCGAACGGCTCGTTGACGATCTTCGGGGTGAAGCTGACCGATGGAAGCTCGATCATGAAGAAGAGTGCGAGCATGGGGAACTTATCTTCCCATTTTCACTCCTCTTCATCCTCCGCCGCTGTTTCGCCTAATAACACTGGCTCTCCTTCCTCCGACCTCCTCCGTAACGACCCGATTCATCTCACGGATGGGTACCTCTCCGATGACCCCGCTCACCGCTCTTCTTCATCTAATCGACGCATCGAGCGGAAAAGAGGTAACAGTTTCTGTCAATTTCGAGATCCGATCGAGTGCTGGTAGTGATATTGCTTTTGTTATCTGATACAGTTCTCGGATAAGGTTCAATTTTTGATTTGTTTAGTTGGTTGTTAGTGCTTGTTTGGCCATGATTTTATTTTTTTTGCCTGGAATGGAAATGAAATAAATGACTAAATGAAATGTGTGGTGTTGGACTTTCTTTCTGGTTGGTGGAGATATGTTTTGAGTGATTCACTGGTTCACACTCCTGTGTATGAATGACTTGACTTCTCTTTTAAACCCCTTCTTTTGCCAAATTGTAGCTTGTACCAAAATAGGAGGTTTTATTTATTTATATAAATGTTGCTCCTTAACTTTTTTCTGCTATTATTACCCTGATTATAAGTGAGCTCAATAGTTCTGCCTATGGATATGCCAAAAAAGTGGGTGGCCTTCAGGGTAAGCTACAATTATGTTGGCCTTCAGGGTAAGCTACAATTATGTAAGAAAGATAAACAGCATCAGGGTAAGCTACAATTAGTGGCTTTCAGAAAACCCTGCACATGTAACCAAACCCGGGGGGGGGGGGGGGTCAATGAATTTATTCACGAGTAAGGGGGCTAAAACATCATTACCCAATTTAATAAAGAAGACATAAGAAAAGTTTCTAAGGGTCTCCGGTTGTCATTTGTCAACGAATGTTGGGTTTCGTGGCTTCTCTCATATGGTTTTCAATGGCTCAAGCCGTGGGAATGTGCTTTTATCTTGTAGTTTGCGTACACTTTGCATCATTCTTTCATTAATGTTTCCATATTCTCTTCTGTATCGTTTACTTAACTTTAAGATGCATATGTGGAGTCTGTTTGTAAATATTAGTTTTCTCGTGGTACTATTAGTTGATGCATGGGATTACTGAAGGAGGTTTAGATTTAATAATCATTGGACTTGAAAGGATCAGATCCCGGTGGTTGAAAAAGTGAGTGATCACATTCGCGATTGTTATTGGAAAACCTGAACATTAGTGTCCGTCTACTACCCTGAAGAAAACATTACTACCTCTTGTTACCACTCTTTACAATCAACCAGCAGTTGCTTCAACAATATTAGACTTCTCTGATCGAAAATGAGATGGATAATTGTGCAAACTCAAAATTAAGAAACCTAGGAAAATTGAATCACCTGTCAAAAGAACTAGAAATTAATGACATGGATTTGTAGTTCAACTTTTAGTATGTAAGAAGGATATGCTAGGAAACCGAAGGTTTCAATTCTCCAAGTTTGTTTCTTCTTGGATGGTCACTGTGCCAACATCTTTGGTACTTCTCTTAGAAAATTTCTAAAGAATATTTGTTGCGAGGGATAGCAATTGCACCATGTATCTTAGGGAAGGGAGCAAATCACTTTTACTGCGGTACGTAGAAATGCTTGAGCATTGGCCTTATCAAATTTCCTAGCTCTATTAGTGATTTAGATTGTGTTTTCTCCATCCAATCGAATCATAGAACTAGTCTATGATGTACCCCCAAGAAGTTCTTGTTGACTTGATTCTATGAATCGAAACTAATGGCTTCCATCTTGGGTGTTACTGTTTTATAAGGTTATTTCGTTCTTGTTGATCTTTTACGAAAGGGACATCTTCAGGACGCATTCAACATGTATTTAGTATATATATAATATATGTACTAGGGGATTGCCCGTGCCCGAGGTCACTACCCAAAAAACAAGTTTCATCAAGTCATGTTCTTACACACTTTTGATAATTACGTAAGTTAATCCGAGGGACAGAGGGTAAATTTTCAAGTAGTGGGTAGTTAAGTGGGTGGTAGGTGAGATCTAAGGGCTGGGGCTGATTTATTTAATCTAAAGGCTGAAAAGCAATAAGTTAGTTAAACCACGCTGTTTTATGGAATATATATATATATATATATATATATATATATATATATATATATATATATATATATAACTCTCCATTTACAGTAGCATATTACTATTGTAAGACCATCTCCCTCACCCCAAATTCACCATCCATTGGCCAATGAGAAGTGTATCCTCTCCGCTAGTCCACTCTTTGTTGTTAGATCCATGTAGCAATGTATAAACCTCATTTATTTTATATTTAGGGATGTTTAATGCTTTAGTGTTTCAACTAAGTTGTAAGGTCCTCAAATTTTACTTTGTTGTAAACAGAAATTGGTTGTGAATCAATAAAGAATATACTCCCTCTGTCCCAAATAACTGTCCTGCCTTTTCCTTCAAAAATTATGAGGGGGAGACTGGACTAGCAAAACAATACAAGTACTTGTTGATCTTTTCATAATGTTGTAGAGTTTAAAGGAAAAGGCAGGACAGTTATTTTGGGATGGAGGTAGTTGTACGTAAAGCTGGTATAGTCTTAGGAACACGGTGACCAGTTTTGGTTAAGATTTACAGCTTTAAGGACAAAGTCGGAAGGTGCCACTAATGATCAGTGATAATCTTGAATAGCAGTTTAGACTGAAGGTTTATTAATTGATCACTAGCCCTAATAATTACCGGTAAAGTCCATGTTGATGCACACAATGGGCATGTTTTCCCTTGACTATACAAATTTATAATTAATTTACTAAAGTGTATGAAATTTTCTTTTTATGATTAGGGAGATTTCTTACAAATTGACAATCTGACATACATAAGGTTTGTTAGCCACTAGACAGTTAAGTTACTTATTTGCAATAAATACACAAATTTTAAATCTCCAGCCTGTGACCTCAGTCTGCTCTAATGGCTTAGTGAATCGCCAGGTTCTCCTCATGGACACACGGATTGTAGTGAATGGATGTTACTTGAAACTAATGCTTCCAGTGGGGGCACGGTATGGCAGCCAAATTCTATTCCAAGTTGTCTGAGGTATAGTTGTCAAAATCTTACGATTCACGATTCGTATCCTACGATTCGACTCGATTCACCCATGAAACGATGCGAATCCCGATTCAAGAGTCCGAATATTACGATTCAGTTGCGATTCAGACCGATTCTAAGATTCACCTTCGATTCATCTGAAGGTCTAATTGAGTCGCAGCATCAGTCTAAGAAATGATACTTCCTACATTTATGTATGTTTAGACATATGCATTTGTTTTTAAATTAGTAGTGCATTTTTCTCAAGTCCAAGGCCAATAGTTTCTATTATTATCAATCTCCTCGGCATCTTGTAGTTCCTTGCTCCACATGACTATCTATATCTATAGTATTATTTATCTTTTAGATGTGTGAAACTCCTAATCACTAGTTATAGATGCGAGTTTCCAATAATTTGACCCCCCTTTTTGTAAAAATATGAATATTTTGTTCAATAATGTTACAGTTTTATGAAATATTTTATTATATCTACATTAAAATATTGCAAGCTGAATCTTTACGATTCACGATTCGATTTACGATTCAGTGAAGGTGAATTTCGATTCATTATCTGAATCCCGATTTGACAACTATGGTCTGAGGTAAGAACGAATGAAGAAATTTTTGTGCCAAGTGTAAATTTTAAGGTCATACTCAGGCTGCTGGATGCTGCTTGAGAGGCCCAAGTAGGGGTTGTGTGATGGTGGTCTAGCGGCTGAGATACCCTGAAGGGGAGGGGCTAGTGGTCTGAGTGAAACCGAGAATTGAGAGAAATCAGCGTTTGAGAGCTAAAGTTTAACTCCTGAATGAATGGGCCTCAACCTCTCCTTGTAGTTCTTCAAACTGCAACTATAAGTAATATGACCAGAGTGTCAGATTGATGCAGCGACAAAAATATTCAATTGCAATGTCTGAACTTTGAGGGACGAGGTCTGCTTCCTTTGGCCTCCATATTATCCTAGATTTGGTGATCCGCTTCTGGATAAAACTCAAAAGTAGTAAATTAAACTTCTAAATCTTTATAGATTAACAAGAAATTAAAAGATCGCTCCCTTCAAAAGAATTGTGATCAAAGTAGTCACATCCTCTTAGAACAAATAATTAGCATTTGAAATTCAGATAGAAAATTTGGTGCGGCAAAATATGGTCTTGGAGAGTAGAATGAAGTATGAGAACGTTAGAGAATGATGTTTGAAGTGAATGTGGGAGAGAGAAAGAGGGGTCCAATTTTGAATGAGTGTGGTTGGAAGTGCAAGTGATCCACAGCTACCAGATTTAATGTTCAAAAGATATTTGGGGTTTCAGTATCAAGATGGACATAAAATTGATGACATGAACATATTGATTATTAAGCTACAAAAGTTCATTTTTTTTTCTTGTAAGAAGACAAGTAAATCATAGTATCTTGTGTTAGGAGTTAGGAGTTATGAAATGCGTTTGGCTCGAGTTCTCGGGGGCAGATCCACATATGGAGCTAGTTGAGAGTGCTATGGTTGGAGCGCATCATGTCAGGGCATTGGAAATGGAGAATGGTACCTAACTCCTGGATAGCTCTAGTGCACCCAACATGAACAGTAATAGCTAAAAGGCAAACAATGGTACGTTGAAGATAGTTAGATTTATAAAATATAACGTTTAACTATGTTATAAATTGAATAGTTTAACAAATATCGTGTCTTGGTTCTTACTAATGCACATGCACTTGCCTAGTCTGCATTCCCTGTTATATCTTATA
Source organism: Linanthus parryae (assembly GCA_023055425.1). Taxonomy (NCBI): domain Eukaryota; kingdom Viridiplantae; phylum Streptophyta; class Magnoliopsida; order Ericales; family Polemoniaceae; genus Linanthus; species Linanthus parryae. Next base: position 86,482,823 of record JALGPY010000004.1, on the reverse strand, counting down.
GGATACATAGTCTTACCTTTGTTTGTGTATAGTGCGATAGTTGAAGCTTAATCTAAGTAGATCACTTATAGCATATTTGAGTGCGTGTACCCACGTTCGCCTTGATTTCTATGTTTTTCTTTTGCAACCATCAGCTTTAAAGTCGCCTCCTTACATGTGCATGTGCCTGTACCAGCTCAAATGAACTTATCTCCTTATTTTCTATCAACCTACTTCAAGGTCATTCACGATATACTATATTTTGTTTTTTGTAGTCACACAATTCATCCATCTAGGGATTTTCATTATGTTGCAGGATCTTATAGCTTCTCTGTAGTTTAACTAAGATCTACTGTAAGCAACCCATCTGAAACACCCCTTTCCGCTGCGTCCTGCACTTACAGCACCCGACTTTCTTCCTGAAATTCCTCTGGCCTCCAATTCACTGACTGCGACAGTGGTCCACCATAGTTATGTCTAGCCCATCTTCACCCTAATCGCCCCCATTGTCTTTTTTGTTCTCTTATTGGTTGGAATATTTACTAGCTGCTTCACCATATATATTTTAGTGTCTTAGTCTTTATCTACCTATGTTGTCTGATCAACAACTACTTAGCAAATAGCGTTTACCATTTTTTGTAACTTGAATAATTATGGTAGGTTTATGTAGGTTCATGTAAAATTGACGTTAAGCATATCTGGTGGTCCTTTTGCAATTAACATTCCTAATACAGAGCTTAATCATGAATGATGCACAAATAAAATGGCATAGGTGTCGCGTGAAAGTTGTTTGTAATGAAAAGTCTGCTGCACGAGGTTGCATAAGTTATCTTTTCTGAAAATTTTAAGGGTTTGAGAATGTGGGTTACACTGGTGTCAAAGATATTTATGGTTTTAGCAATTGTACTCGCGTCAGGAGCTTACATGAGAGCAAAAGATACCTAGTTTGGGAGACCATACAGTGAAAATCACTGCTATACGTCTTCAACTTGGTTGGTTGTGCTACCACTTCTCTCGAAAGTTGTATGATTGCTTGGTCAGAAAAGCAGAAAACAATTTGAACTTTACAAAGTAGTTAACTGCCATTTTGGAGTCCCTCGACTCTTATCCAATAAAGACATGGATCAAGAGAGCAGGGTCAATGACTTTTGGGAGTTTCAGCCCAAGGTGATTTACGCTCGTACTTTAACACCGGACCATGTTTGTTAAAACTCAAAAGGTAAGCGTTCGTTTGACAAGTTTGAAATAAACTTTTGGAAGGAAACTTCTGTTTGATCTTTGTTTCTTGAATTCCTATATTTGTAACAAAATTTGGAAAGGTAATTGGCTGTGTGGCTATGCGCAGTGATTTCCTGACATGACATCGTTTTTTTTTTAAGTGTGTTGGGTCCATGTGTTGTTTATTGATACTCTACTTGTGGACTGGATGAATTGCTAATGGAGATGCTTAATTAGGTGTAAGTATACTTGGATCATGAGTGCATAAATGTTTGCTTATATTGCTTTGTCCAGGTCATCCGTGGACAGAAGAAGAACATCGTTTGTTCTTACTTGGTCTCCAAACCCTTGGGAAAGGAGACTGGCGTGGGATATCACGTAATTTTGTCACATCAAGGACTCCTACCCAGGTAGCAAGTCATGCCCAGAAGTACTTTATCCGGCAAAGTAATGCTACTCGAAGGAAGAGACGCTCCAGTCTTTTTGACATAGTTCCTGAAATGGTTCGTCTTTCTTCTCCTTGGTTTACTTTAGCTCGCTTCACTCTTGTAATTACTTTTACCTTTGGGAGTAAATGTCTTTGAGTGCCATATTCATAAAGTAACAAAAGGATTGAAATCCTAATCGCCTGAATCAATCATAGAACTACCTGATCTTTCACTTGTGTCAATGGTAAATGGCGGCAATGTCAGTGCCTTTTTCAGTAATTAGCATACATTTGTCTCGTAACACTATTCTCTAACCACAAGCAGGTGAGCGGTGAATGACTAATTTTTGTTTTTCCCCAAATGTCTTTCAGGATTCCGCTCCACCAACAATAGAAGAAGATCATGCAATGCTTCCACCCTCTGGAGCAGCAGAAACTGTTGGCTCAAACTCATTACCATCATTGAAGCTTTCTCTCAGTACAGAATTTGAACCCATGGAAACTATTTCTGATGAAATTGTCGAGGAACCCAGAGAAACTTTGCAACCATCTCCTGAAATCCCAACACTGGTGCCAGCACTTGTACCTGCTTATCTTCCAGTTACACTTACACTCTGGCCATCCATGACAGACCCTCATATAGAAGAGAATGTGGTTGAGGTATCACATCATGAGGTCCTAAGGCCTATTCCAGTGCTGCCAAAAGAGCCAGTAAATCTAAATGAACTAGTGGGGATGTCCCAACTCAGCCTAGGAGATGCTGAAATGGGCCATAAAGATCCTTCACAGTTAACCTTGAACCTGCTGGGAACCCCTTCGAGGCCATCAGCATTTCATGCAAGCACTCCAATTAGGGGTTCGGATATGAGTGAAGACAAGAGCAACGTGGTCCAAACAGCTCGATAGGAGAAGCAGGCTAGGGTTCTTCTGTTTCTGGTCCGGTCTTTGTACACTACTTGTTATGTCTTTCTGATGTCTTTTAGGTGTATTTTACCTTTGATGAATCATTAGCTCATGGTTCTGTAAAGATACTAGGTTAACGTTATTGGAAATAGCTAATTCTTTCTCAACTGTAAACAGTTCAAATAATTGGGAGTGATTTGGAACCAAGAAAATTCCTTTGTTTGAATGCATGTCTTGACAATTTTGCAGCGCCAGCAGCAATGAGCTTCAGAAGGTTTTCCTGGTTTAAGAGAATGAAACTACGTTTGACTTAATTGTGCAATTGTGTTTTCTAGATGCAAAGATTATGGACTTCATGCTGGAATAGCTTCAATCTTTGAATTGTCTTATCTACGTGATCTATTTCTTGCATATTTATCATCCGATGAGATTGACATGCGTTGTTGTTCTAGAGTGCCTATTAGGCTCTGAACAACATACAAAATGAGTTCTCTTTAGATAGCAAATGTAACAGCAATTCTTCATCAGTTCAAATATCCTATTTCTTGTGCGGTACATTTTCTTGTTCTGTAATGGGCACATTATTTGCTGCGAACTTGGCAGACAGAAAACTAGTGTGACACTTTGGTGAATAAGAGCTATGAAAGGACAAGCTACATGATTCTGGCTATTTGAGAAGGATGGATGCTGTGTTGAGAATGTCTGGAAAGGTACGTAAACAAAAAGTTATTGGCTGTGCATTGCATCAATACTGGCAAGTTTAGGGTTAGCTTTTGTGCACCTTCTTTTGAAGAAAAGAGATTTTATTCACTCACAAGTAACTTTATCTGCTAATCTTCGGATCCAATCAGCCGTGCATTGCTTCCAGTGATAATTACTGATAGTGCTAAATGTTGAGTAGCTCATAATGAAGAATATCCTTAAAATAGCAATAACAGGCTGGAGTCGGGAACTTTGACTTTTCACAGATATTCTTTTACCAAGGGTTGGTAGTAAACAAATCACTCTGCTTCTTTTAGTATTGGGGAGATATGGATTCTATTTTCTTGCACTAGAACTTGTATGTCCTAATTTCTGCCACATACTCGAGGTCTATTTTGAGTTTTGACAGCCACCATTATAGATTTGTATCTACTATCGATAGTTGACATTCCCATCACTATCCTTAGATATGATTGGAGTTTCTAGGTGACGTTACCACACCTAGAAATGAGCATCTATGTACGGACTTTGGAAACCATTTGTTGGAATTCCAACAACCTTGCACATTCAGGAAAACACAACTTGATAAATAAATGAGCATCTATGTACGGACACATACATGGTGGCTGAGGCTGAGATTATGCTCAAAATGTTTTATGATAAACAAGTGTACTCAGCAGTTTGGCACATGAATAGAGGACACTCACATTGCCAAATGAAGACTACGATTTAGAAAGGAAGGTCTTAGCTTGGAGGGTTATTGTATCAGAGCATCTCCAAGAGATGGAGAAACACATAATTTGGCCTAAATTTAGTCGAGATTTGCGCAAAACCCAGTTCTTTAGCTGGTGTAAAAGCTGGAGCAAATATACATCAGGCTTATATTTAGGCCGGTTCTAGACAAAACTGAAAACTACTAATCATGGTGGAAAAAATCAACTTTAATCCTAGCTAGGGATTGTTCAATGATGACAAATAGAAATTTTCTAAAATAATGATGGTGACCTATAATTAGGCCAACTGATGGAGTAACAGCTTGAAAGGTGTTGGAGTAAAAATTAGGGCAGGAAGAAATTTAGTCCAAGGAACGTTTTGATGTTGGAGATGCTCTTATGTGTTGCAATTCTTGCATTGTAAAAGTAGAGGATTGCTAGAGTACATAGCTGATTTGACTGGAGAAAGCTCTTTGAAGCTCATATGCAAGAGGCTGGCAGCCGTTATGGGGACACTGGGCAGTTAGCATCTAGGAAGAAAAAACATAACATGGGAATGAGAGAATTGGGTAATGTTGTGCAGAGTGGGATTCTTATCGATATAGGAGACAGGAATAGGAAGAGAATAATATAGAGGTGCCAGGAAAAGAAGAACACAAAAGATATCATGTTCTGATCCCTTCTTCAACCAACCCCCTATCTCTTTCTTTTTTACCATATATGCTTCCATGAGATAAGACGGGGACGAACTAATATCATTTCCTTCCATACTGGTGTGACACAGGAATGAAATGAGAATTTGTCCTGAAAAACCTGCTTCGCTTCTTTAACCTTTTTTGGGGGTAAATAGGGTGAGAGGTCGGAAAGTGACACGAAAAGAAGCCCTCCTGTCTAAAAGCTATTGCTTCTTCATCCATCATTAGTGCTGGGTCTTTTTTCTTCTCCTGTTTCTTCCTTTTTTTTTCACTTTTGAGTGCTTGGGACCATGAGTTTTGCTCAAGGAAAAGGAAAGAAATCCAAGTAAAAAAGTTCTTTCAGCTGCCTGAAACTTTTAGAAACACAATATTTGTACAGAACCAAGCAAATGAAGAGTTCTTAGATATTTTCTTTTTCTACACAAATTCTAGGTTCGAAGATTAACCTTACCGTCCTCTCTGATTTGCCCAGCATGAAAAAGTTACTCCCTCACGATACTATCCGTTGTTGGTTAAAAAGTAGAGGTTACACCACCATATCTACTACTTTAGAGAAGCATATGTAGAGTCCTATATAGTCAATATCGATGAGATTGATATTCAGATATTTTTTGTATTCAGTTCAGCTCATAAGCGAAACCACCAGGCCATCCAGTTGGATGTTGCCGCTAAAAACAGAAGCCGTATATCATCTACAGCTATTATATTGTTATTATTATTCTAGAGAAAGCAGAAAGACATCTTATAGAGTGCCAGTTATATCAGTGATTTCCTCTTCGTCGTAGCCATGTTTTAATTTGATGGTGCACCGGCGATTAGTCTGACAGAAATGTTCAAAACCAAATCAGGTCACAAGCTGATTTTAATCACAAGGAAAATTTACGAGTGTTTGATCCATCTTTCCAAAAAAAAACCCCTGGAATTCAATACGATGCAAATATGTACTAGTCGTTACATATCTGTTGGAGTCATAAGGTACATCAGAAGCGGACATCACATGGCCTTCAAATCTTTGCCTTGCTTTGAAAATATCCTAGGAGTATTTGTAATTTTCATATGCTTGACCTCCACTTGCAATATAATTTTTCATTTTGTATAGAAAGCAAACAAAAATATATTCTTTTACTCCCTATTCAGATGAAGAATCTCCAAAACATTGTCCCAATTTGGAACTTTGGTAATGGGTTTAATCTATCTCTTTTTGTCCACTAGGAATTATATATATATTTTTCCATCATGTTGTGTCACTTCTTGCATATGTGCCTTGTGTGATTTGAAGCTTATATTCATTTCCTTTGAATCATAATCATAATCATGAGCCTAAAAAATGAGATGATAATAAAGTATATAGATAAAAGTTGTTTATTTAGTGAACTTCTAACTTTGCTGAAACAATAATTGTGATTATCCAATATATATATATTTTTTTTTGTTATGGCAAGAAAACCCCATACTTTTCTCTGCCTCTTTCTGGATGATTATACCTTGTTTTGTATCATAAAAAGAATGTACATCTTGCAAATTGCAAACGAACATTAGCAAAAGCCGCAGCAATGGTATATACCGCAGTATGAATACTTTCCATGGGACAGGATGCTATATGTTTTTCCATTATTTTATTTATTTATTTATTTTGTCTTTTAAGGGCACATGGTTAGAAGCATCATTGAAGAAAATCACTTGCGAACAGTTGCGGTTTTACATGGTCGTGTGTAAGTCTCATTTACCTAGCGAATCGATACAGGTATTTTTAATGGTTTATTCCACGTACGGAAGCAAAGATACATTCTTAACGGTAGAGAGAAGTGTCAATTCTATCATAATGTGTCAATATGTCAATAATTCTCAAAGAATTACAGATACTGATTATTCCATGTGGTGTCAAATGAAATGGCTGATATAACTTTATTTATACCACCTACCAAAGTTCTCTCTTTTTTTTTTACAATGTTCACTTTCAACCCCAATAACTTTGTATGAAAGCACACTTCCAGTGAAAATTATGGACCTAGTCTCAGAGATATCAGGAGCACAGAGTGGACTGTTTTCCCAGTATGAATACAATGTCTCCTTTCCTTTTACAAGTTTGTTTTACGATCTCTCAATCAATACGTATTAATTTGGTAATCGGACCAAAATATATTTCGTGTGTTAATAATTGTAGACTTAGAATGTTACTTTAGAGAATAAGTTCATAGATCACAATTTTTTTTGTGAGAATAGATCACAATGTTAGTAAACCAGTGTCAATAATGACCTTTTAAAATAGTAGCAAGTCCTAAGAATCTATTTTAGGATGATTCTTTTTCTCTTACTATATATATCCACCCCTTGCCAACATAAATTGCATTCCCTTCTCAACAATTCATCAATATCCATAGCTTGTTTCCCATAAACTAACCCAAATATTATTATTTTTGTTACCGCCATGGAGAGAAATAACCAACTTGTTCGCCAACTTATGAACATGAGAAAGGCTCTCTTTGATCAGGTTTGTTTCTTTCTTCTGCAAGTACCTAAGAGTAAATTTATGTTTGATCCTTTCAGTCTTCACATAATTATAGCTCAAACTCATCATTTTGAATTTGCATTCAAGTAGTTATTAGAGTGGATGCCGGATGGTGTCCTGAAACTTCAAAACCTTCTTTCGACCTAAGATTTCCAGTATTTTTGAGAAATATTTTCTTGTTATACATTTGAAGTAGTAACAGTGAAAGCCGTCAAATGAAAAGTATCGCTTAGATTATTGCATGAAATGATAGGAATCGAACTGTAACTTTGTTTTCCTGCATATTCTGAAAAAATGCATGTACTGATGTACCTAGCCACACAAACGTATTATGTATCATGAATAGCTCATCCAAGTTGCTCTAAAGTTTATTATTATTCCTCTTTAAAAGTTGTGCTTTTTAACAAAACCAAGATAATTGTTTTTTTTTTAAATGGTTGCAGGGATTTGTTGATGAACAATTTGTTGAGTTGGAGAAATTGCAAGATGATGCTAGCCCTAATTTTGTTGAGGAGATCGCTACGTTGTTCTATAGGGATTCCACCCGGCTAATTCTGAATATAGAGCAAGCCTTGTCAGTGATTTTTCATCATTTTGTATCAATAAATTAAATACATTTGGTGGGTATATACTACTTCGTTCTAGTACATTAGTAATACTGACGTTGCTGTCGGAACTGTAATTTCAGGGTGAAGAATCCCTTGGATTTCACAAAGTTGGAAGGCGCTATCCACCAATTCAAAGGAAGCAGTACAAGGTAAAACTATGTTTCATAATAAATACTAGTGTAATACCACTCCGTTCCCTCTCTTCCTTCCCCTTGGAGAGGGCACGGAAATTAAGAGAAAACTCTCTTTTACCATTTTGTCCCTCTTTTTTCGTTATATTCCCTCTGATGTTTTTCTTCTCTCTCGTTGTTACAAAAACACCAACACCACAACCACTAGTCCTCCTCCTCCACCACCAGTCCCTACCAGCAGTCACCACCATTCAACCACCACTACCAACAACATAAACTTATAGATCGGAGTAAAAAAATATATATATACAAACAATAAATCTACAGATGCAAAAAAAATTACAAAACCAAGAAGAAAATCAAAGAAGAAGATGAAGAAGAAGCTCTTTCCCGATTTACAGATCGGCAAAAGAAGGGGGAAACACAACTTGACCACCACCACGCCGCCGCCAACGCCGCTGCCAGAGCAGATTTGAGTCAAAAATTGCAGATCTACAAGTCAAAATAGAAGAGGAAGAGAGGGGGGGGGGGGGGGGGGGAGGGGGCATCTCGTATACCTGCAACTTTTTACTCAAATCCGTTCGCCTCTCTGTCCTCCGTTCGCCTCTCCGTCAAAGACCTCCCTGGCCTCTCCATCGCTCGTTCGCCGGCGTACCTTGGTCACCGGATCCTCGTCGATGGTATGTCGCCGTCGAGATCCTCATCGGTTCCCCTGCATCTGCCGTCGCCTTCCCGATCTGTTTTCTGACAGATCTGGTCGCCAACGCATCTCTCTTCGCCGACCTCTTCATCTCCTCTGTCGGCGTGTTTCTCTGTCTCTCTGTTCTGGTGGAGGTAGAGATGGTGGTGTCGGTGGTCAGTGGTGTTGAGGATGGAAGAGGTGATGAGGGTGATGGTGTCGTTGGTGTTTGGTGAGGGAGAAGAAGAAGAAGATAAGAAGGAGAAGAAATGAAGGAGAAACAAGAAATAAACAGAGAGGTAGTGAGAGAAAGAGATGAGGATAATGATGAAAACATAGGTCAGTTGTGCTGAGGGCAAAATGGTCTTTTTGCATCAAAAATATGGCCAAAAAAGGAAAGGGGAAGCAAGAGAGGGAACGGACGAAAATAGAAAGGGGCAGGAAGAGAGGGAACGGAGTGGTATTGACCAAGTGCTAGGCCATTCCAACAGTTTGAATAGAAAAATATTTTTGTAATTTTGGAAAGAGTGCTATTGAAAGTTTTTTGTAAAACTTTATTATTTGTGTTGTTTTCTAAAATTAAGGTGAGATACATGCTCTATTATGCCACACACTGTCCACCTATGTGTCATGAATGATTGGGTCTGTTCAACATTATCCTCTTTTGTGGTTTGCTTTTCCTGACAAATCACTTTGTGTAATGAAAATAAAGTATTGGAGCCAAGAAGGTGAAAAGTGAGTGCGTGAAGCTTGGGGAGCATTGCAAGTCCAGAAATGGAGGAGGGTAAGTAAATACTGTTATGAATTTAATATTTTTGTCCAAAAATCATTATATCCAAGATAGTCTAAGGATTCATTTGTAGTTTTTGTCCAAAAATCATTATATCCAAGATAGTCTAAGGATTCATTTGTAGTCCTAAAACGTCACATAAAGTGTTGCAATAGAAGTACAAATCAAATAAGCATCGTTGCAGCAACTATTGAAGCACATAAAATTTGTTCTCATTCGTTTACGGAAACATGAGCAGTTCTTGAAGAATTGAAAAATTATGTACGAGTTCATTGCACAGAGAGTAACTTTTCCTTGCAATTTGCGTGCATGGGATGGAACAGATGCAAGAGGACTTTTCAACAACTGAAGATGGAACACGCGGCGCTCAAAAGCAAGCTCGAGGCTTATTTTCAGGTATATTTCATATGTAGCTATAACTTCTATAATCTCTTGTAAATCGTGAACTCAGTTTAGCAGAATTATTAATCTTCAATGTCTCACTTTCTTCGGATTTTCTTAAGATATCATGTTTGTTTTGCTTAGATGGCAAGGCAAATTGGACCAATGACGCCAGCGTGTCGTCCAAAATGAAGAACCAAGAATGGATTAAGCGACAACACGACTTGGCAAGATGTGATTGGTTGAGATCATCGCCTAACCTTGCATTGAAGTAGTAATAAGTGTCTGAAATTGGGCCTGAATTTATCTTTGCTCCAAGATTTCAGCTATAGTTTAAAGTATGAAAATAGGAGAGTTTTTTTGGTGGGCTTGTTGTGGTGTTTGCTGTCTGGAGGTTAGTCATTATATGAACGAGTTTCTTTCTCAAGCAGGCCCATCAAGGCACATAGTATATTTTGTAGCTTGTCCATGTGCTACAAGTGGGAGATTTTCATCGGAAATTACAAAATGTTGTGTGAATGTTAAATATTAGGGTAATGGACTCCAAACTTAACTGCAAAATGTATTTTGTGACACAAAATTCCCTACACTTTCAAATTCCCACTACAACCCCCTGTAAGATACGTATGTGGGACACTTAAACCTCAAATTAATAACATGGGTTAAAATTTTCATCACGTTGTAGCTCTATAGATGAAGAAAAACAACTTCAAAGACCATAACGTGGTCAATTTCAATTAGAAATTTAACCTTTGTCACTAATATGGGGTTATGTGTCTCACAAATGTATATTACACGGCAATGGGAAATTGAAAGTGTAGGGATTTTGTGTTCCAAAATACATTGAGTTTTTCACAAAAGTGACCGTGTCGGGGCCGCGAAAAACGGAAGAAACCCCCATTGGGGAACAAATACGAATCTAGTCTCCTATTGAAACCGACGGTAGTACCGTCGGTTCTTGGGCTTGAAACCGACAATAGGACCGCCGGTTTTTAGTTTTTCTGGCCCGTTTAGAAACAGAGTTTTCTGTTATCGGTTCTTAAGAATCGATGGTCCTACCGTTGGTTCTTATGCAGTAAAACCGATTGTCTCAAAGTCAGTTCTGTTCTTAGCTTTCAAACTTATAAACCTGGAACATTTCGGCGTGGGTAGTGAGGACATTGACCGGACACAGATCGGAAGAGGACATTGATCGGCGGAGGAGAGGGATTAGGGTGTTCTTGTGGGTTCCGATCCATTCTTCGTAGCAGTCCTTGAAAGGGAGAGACGTCTTCTTGCGGCTGAAGAGATCTGCGAAGTGATTCGGCATTGATCAATTAGGGAAACAGTTGCAGAGAGAGAGAGAGAGAGAGAGAACTTACAAACAACTGTCATCATCTTGAGGAGATACTGGGGAAAATAAGGGAAGATTGTAGTACCATCGCCCACCATTTTCAATCCTCACACAGCCATGTTAGACTGGTAAATTGAGAACGAGGAAGCTTGTGATTTGTCGGCTGAGTTGGTGGGGAGACTCGTGAAGTCACTTGGCAGTGGTCCGTCGTCGGTCGTCGAGAGGGGAAGAAGACGCGGAGGGGGGGGGGGGGTGGGGGAGAAAGAGGATATGGTTTTAAAGATTTCAAGAGTGAAACCGAGGGTACTACCATCGGTTTGGTGGATAGAAACCGACATTACAAAAATCGTTTTTGATTTTAGTCAGATTTCCAAAAAAACTTATAACCGACAATCCTACCGTCGGCTTTAGCTCTAAAAACCGACAATACTATCGTCGATTTCTAAACGGGTCTAGATTCGTATTTCTTCCCTAGTGGGGTTTCATCTGTTTTACTCGGCCCCAACAAGGCTAGTTTTGTGAAAAACTCAAAATACGTTTCTGCAGGTAGACTTAATGTCCATTACCCTAAATCTTATCAACCAATTTCTATTGACTTATTTTAGAACAAATTTCAAAGGTATGTTCAATGAAATTCATTAACCACCTTCTAGTGCCCCCAATGAAGGCGGTGAGGCGCAACTACTGAAGACGAGATTGGTAGAGGAGGTGCATAAGGTTGTGAGTGATGAGACCGCTGTTGGGATTCGAAATAGAGCCTGAAACCCTAACTATGGCGGGTGACGAATTATAGTGATCGTAAATTGATTAACAAATCGACAGAATACAGAACAAAAGACGACATAGATAGAGGGAATCGAGATTTCGTTTGTAAATTCTACAATCCCAATTATGGGTTTTATACAAAAGGGAAAGAACTCGTTCAAGATAACTAACTTGTTTGTTAGCCTAACGGCCTAGGTGACCCTCGCCAACCATTGGCCGCCACCTGGCCACTCATGTGTCGGTCATTTCCATGCGGCTTTTTTCATTTTTAATCTTGCTCAATGCGTGCTTCTCCTATTTTGCCCCTGACCATATTTGAAATAATAACATTTCATTCCCTTAAAGATGACGGCCCTTCTGAATTTTTTAAAATTCAAACTTCTCTCCAACACCACATCGTCCACTAAACATATGAACTCCAACGTCAAGCTCCATCTAACGGCATCTGCTATTACATTCTTTCCAATATGACGACAATTGGGAGAACGATTACCTTCAACATCAAGAGGAATCGATTCACCAACCGAATTGACGCGAATACGGTCTAGAAGAAGGCTCGCCACAAGCGCACTATCGCACTGTAACCTACAGACACAATACTTGGATGAATGTAGACGAATTGGAACAAAGTGATGAAAATTCGTGATGAAAATCGGATATTAGGCAAAATCAAAATCGGCGATAGACATGAGAGATCACCATCGGCCCAGAATCTTCGAACTCTAACACCACGAAGAAGAAAAAGTGAATCTAGGGTTTTAGAAAGAACACAGAAGAGAAGAATGAAAAACCGTTTTTTCTGTTATTTCATTTCTCTTTCCCTAACCGAATCGTTACATCATTAATACTGAGATTAGTTAGCATATTTGTTAACTAGTCCTTACACTTTAGGCTATTATCATTCTACTACTACTACCGCATATGTTCTAATGACAACCTTATATTTCCTCTCTTAACACTGAGATCGTTAATGGATTAGAATATGTATGAGAAACAGAGTTGGAGCAACTCCAACTACTCGTCACTTGTTTCTCAATGACGCACCTCGATCTCCAACCATTTTATTGCATTTAATCTTTTGCCATGGCTTTATTGTGAAAAAAAGTGACTATCATTGATCTCTGTCTCCACAGACCCTCTTTCGTATGCTCTATGTTTGTTGGTTGCACGAGAGAGAAAAATGAATCACAACAAAGGAGCACGCCCTCTATCCCATGGTTAAGAAAGATTCATGCCAGCTCACCGGCTCAGGTTCGAGCCACACCCCCACCCCCTAGTAAATAGATAAGAAATATATCCTTGCCATGTGTCTAAAAAACTAATAAAAAAAATCACAACAAAGAAAGAAGAAACAAAACACAAAAAGAGTGGTGTCTCATTTGAATTTCACCAAACTAGAGACATAGAAAGTGCAATATTCTCAATAAAAGGGCAATAAAGGGAACTACTTCCCTAATACTTTCAACTTGGTCGACACAGATTTCAGTAAATCTTCCCTGTGCCAGTGACAAGGACGCCGAAAACCTCGTCTCGTGTACCTTTACACATCCCATCGCTTCACTTTCTACTCTCCGGCCGCCGCAGAGCTCCGTCGTTCCTCCACCGCCGGAGCTAGGGTTCCGCCGATTCATCTTTTGTCCGAGACGAAGCCAAGGAATTGCAATTGCATCTCAATCTCGCTAGGTTTTACTTCGAGGTAATATTCACAAGCTTCTGCTTCTGATTTAGCTTCGTTTGATCTATCAAAAGAGAGTTTCGAAGTTGTTAGCTTAGGGTTTGGTTTGATTTGATTTGATTTGGTTACCTACAGGCTATTTGTATAGGTTTCTGAGGTTTCAGAAGGCTTGTGATGGCGTCGTACAGGCCTTTTCCACCACCACCACAGTCGACTTTTGGTCCACCCCCAACTCAAAACCCTGTCCCTCCACAACCTGGAGGAAACAACCAATATCCTCCTCAGAATTGGGGTTACAATGGTGGTGGTGATGGATCTTTCAATTCTCAGAATTATAATAATACCCAGATGAGACCAGGTCATGGTTACCAACAACAACAACAACAGGGAGGTTATGGAACATCTAACAATAGAACTCAGCATCCTCCTCCTCCATTACCTCCACCAAATCATAATCAGCAACAACCACCACAGTATCCTCCTTATCCAATGCCACCGCCACCGCCACCCGAGTCTTCATACCACCCTCCTCCGCCGCTTCCTTCGATAGGTCAAACGGGTTTGAACTTACCGCCTGCTCCACCAGCTCAAATGTACTACCCGTCTTCGCAATTCTCTCAATTCAATCACCAACCGTTGCAACCACTTCAACCGCCGCCTCCACCGCCGCCGCCTTCTTCCCCACCACCGAGCTCTTCGATTCCTCCTCCGCCCCCTTCTTCTCCTCCTCCGCCTCCGACTGGTGATCAGACCAAGGGAAGTAGGCCGGATGGGGAAAACCGGGCGGCAAACAAAGGGTTGCCATCCAAACATCAAAAGCATCATGGGGCTCCAATGCCGCCAAAAAAATCGAGCGGACACCCGACGAAGGTTGAGACGGAGGAGGAGAGGAGGTTACGGAAGAAGAGAGAGTATGAGAAGCAGAGGCAAGAAGAGAAGCGCCGCCAGCAGTTGAAGGAATCACAGAATGCTGTATTGCAGAAGACCCAAACATTACCTTCTGGTGTGAAGGGGCATGGGTCGATTGGCGGTTCGCGCATGGGTGAGAGAAGGGCTGCCCCACTTCTGAGTAGTGAGAGGGCTGAGAACCGTTTAAAGAAGCCTACTACGTTTCTTTGCAAGTTGAAGTGAGTATTTTGCGACTCTAGTCTCAAATATGTTTTCTTGTTAATATTAGAATACATTCATGCCTGGCTTACACTTAGAGACTGTTTCTCCAATGTTCTGTATAGTTATCCTAAAAACAAACAAAAAAAGTTGTTCGTTGTCATGTGGTTTGATAATCTTACTGAGAAATTTTATCAGGCTTCTCTTTCCCTGAACAGTTGTACTATCTAAAGGATGTGCCTGCCATCATCTAGTCATTATCGAACCTTCTAGGGAAATTTTGTTTCATTGATTTCATCTGTGTCTTGGTGTCCATAACCCCTTGGATTATCCTCTTCCTGAGTCAATCATGCTTCTGGGTGCTCCTTCAGTGGTGTCTTATTAGTTCATAACATTATGTAATCTCAGGAATTTCAGGCACTTTATGTGCAGTCAAACACTATTTGTCGGTGGTTAACAAAAGAAAATATGATTTTAGTTTACATTAGGAACAAGCTAGGTAATCCACTGCCTTGGATAAATATCCCGTCTAATCGAAGATTGTACTTCTGGTATATAAACGTAAATCTACTAGTGGCATTTTGTTGACTTGATGTAATTTGTTCTACTAGTTGTCTTTAAAGGAAAATATTTTATTCTAATTTCTGAGCTTTGAATCTTAGAGAGTTATTCGACTGTTGTTTGCTTGGGCTGCTTTTACATCCTTCTGATTTTCGGATTGCCAAAGGAAAGAAGCACATCTCTTTTGTTATTTGAATGTGTATTGTAAGTCCTGATTCTTTATTATTAGTACTAATTGTTATTTTTATATTCTTGCTCTTTTGAAGATTCCAGAACGAGTTACCTGATCCAACTGCTCAGCCAAAGCTTTTGTCATTAAGAGGAAACAAAGATAGGTATCCAAGTTTGTAATTGTGGTAAATTAGCTGTGTATACAAGCATGTGTTTTATGCTCTTCCTCTGTTACATTGCCGTGGTGGCATACACATATTCCTTTCTTGCAATATGCACCAGCGTAATGTATTTATGGGCTCTTGACACTAGGCTGTACACATACTCTAGGTGTCATATTTTATGTAGCCTCTGATTTAGGGATATTTTACTTGCAGAAAAAGGCGTTTAACTGGTATTGATCAAATAATCATCACCTTGCGAGCTTTAAGTGTACTGTAATGACACATATCTATTGAGTTAAGTTGACTAGAAAGTTGCTGAGTCTGGCAATGCTAGAGTGTCGTATTCTTATTGCTGTTATATAACACTCCTATTTTGACAAGTGAAGGAGAGCTAGATGGTATAAACTCCCCTGAAAGACATAAGCATGATCAAAGTGATAAAACTATTGAAATGTTTGGTCGCTGACTCCTTATCTCTATGTTGATGCGCACTACAAAATCATTAAGAATATCATTGTGGGATGTCATTGTTAGCTTTATGTTACTTGGCAACAAACATGTTTCCTGTAAGTGTAACAATCTCATTCATTGGAATCTTTATCACTGTTGACCACCAAGATCTTCCCTTACATGTTCCGACAACCCACAGAAACCTGAATTGTTCTTTGTTAACCCTCTGTTTTTAGGGAACATTGTTTACCCTATTGTTTGCAATTAGATTATTAGTAGTTTAAATGAAGGTAGTTGTATGTTTCCACATTGAGTCAAAACATAAATTGTACTCTGCTTTATGGTTTCTCTCAAACTAACTTTTGTACTTTTGTAACGGTCATTCAAAACCAGAAACTGAGATTTCCAGCCCGAACACCCAGTTAAATAGTTTAACTTGTTGAATGAACTACGTGATATCTGCAAGCCTTCCCGTGAATTATGTACAATTGATCCCAATGAGGAAACATAATTTACATATAGCCAGCAACATTGAGCTGTTCCTAGATGTATGAAATGGAGGACTTCAACGTTTTTCCGTATCTGCTAATTGGTGTAATGCTCCTAAGTCCTACGTAATCTGTGAAGTATTTGTCCGACTAGCCATAAGACACAGGACTGAATACATAGGGCTCAGTGCATATGGCTTTCTTCTCCACAAGACGGGCGTGTGATCTCGTAAGCGACATATTTGTTGAAATTTGAGGGTTGTTATACAGGGAGCACGTCACCTACCAGAAGAATGTGTGATTGAGTACTTGTTGCTCCATTGCCCGCCATCCTGCATTACTAATGCTCATTTATGAGACCAAACCTGCTAATTTCCCCTTCATATAATTGCATGTGTGCAGAGTGACCTCATAAGCATTTACTGGAATATCTCTTACATTAACATGTGGTCTACTTTAGTTTCAATATCTGACTTAGAATTACATCTAGTTTTTTCTTATGCTTATTTTTACCGAATTAGATATGTTATTTCTTATTTGCTACTTAATGCAGAACTTATAAACTCTACTTGCAGATTCACAGAATATGCTACTACTTCATTAGAGAAAATGCACAAGCCACAGCTGTATGTTGAACCTGATCTTGGGATACCACTGGATCTGCTTGATCTCAGTGTATACAAGTAATATCTCGTAACTTCTAAATTTGATTCGACAGCTTTGTATTGCTACTACTACCTCAACAGTAGTTTTCTGAATCTTATTTTCTTTGACCAGTCCTCCCAAGGGTAGAAGGTTAGCCCTTGATGCTGAAGATGCGGCATTGTTGCAAGAAGATAATCCTGTAACTCCTCAGAAGAAAGATGGCATAAAAACGAAGACTCGTCCCGAGGATGTAGGCTTTTCTTGGCTGGTCAAAACACAGTACATATCTCCCCTAAGTATGGAAGGAACAAAACAGGTACTATATTACTTGAATCTCCGTTTATGAGTTCGTTGTCCTTTTGATAAGGTGTGTTGTAATTGGTGGAATGTTGTCACTCGTTTCAGTCTTTAAGTGAAAAACAAGCCAAAGAAATGCGAGAAGCCCGAGGTGGTAATCTTTTGGAGAACTTAAACAACAGGTTCGTTATATTACACCCGCCATGTGAAGGAAATCTTGTCAATTTTAAGCCATATGTATGCGGTGGAAGGTATATTGACTTTTCTAATTTTCTAGGGAAAGAAGAATCCAAAATATCGAGGCTTCATTTAAAGCATGCAAATCACGACCTGTTCATTCAACAAAGAAGGAGCTATATCCCGTGGAGATTCTCCCTTTACTCCCCGATTTAGACCGGTACAACCTTACTTTATGTTACTTCTGATTTACACTGTTGAATATATTGTTTCGAGTTGCAAATGTGTATCTGTGGAAGTCAAGGGCAAAAATCATGTTTCCAGTCTTTCTGACGATCTATTCTATTGTGTCCTCATCATTAATTGAACCACATTTGAGGAACCACATAACATGAACCAAGAGAAAACACACCATTTGAAGCTGTCTGTAAGAAGTTTCAATCAGCTAGTCCTAATATTTACCATAGAGATCATTTAACAAGCTCCATATATGTCCTCTCAAACATCACTCTTTTGATGCAACACGTTACACTGCAGCATACATCCCCTATCTTATTTACAGAAACAAGTACAGGTACTGATAGCTAAAGGTTCCTCACAGCACCATGTAGAGCCCAGTCCACGACCTACACTAGAAAATAATATTACTTATGAAGATCCCCCAACTAACCAATGTCTCTCCGTAAGTAGTTAAGTGCTCCCGTAAGAGAAACTCAGAAACCCAACATCATCCCCTATCCTGGAAACCCAACTTCATCCGCTATCTTGGAAACCAAACCACATATTGACTTAGCTTAGAGAGTGCCTAACCGGATGTATGTAAGCAACATATGATGACACTCCCAAGCTTCGTATTGACATTGTTGTAGTCAACCAAGTATTTACTAAAATCCACTTTATACTCATGGCACGGATAATATTGTACGGTTTAGCCTCAAATATTATAGTAAACAAAGACCAAATAAAAGGCTAGACGGAGTACTCTTTATTGTTGGTGGCCCATTTCCTCAAGACAAAGTCTTTCCACGGTGCAAACTGTATTTGCTAAAGTCTCTGTAACATCATCGCGCACCTCATATCTTTGAAATGCACCCCAGAAGAAGAATCGTCGCCAATTTATGCATATACTCTAAATCCTGACACTCCAAGAACAACCCCCCCGCTCCTCAAAAAAAAAAAATCACAGTTGAATGCATGTTTGGCAGTGCAGATTTTAATCCAATTTGTCATTTCAGCCAGTCTTGTTTGGCAGCACACAGAAGTTTAAGACTGCCGACAAACAATCTCGAGGAATTTAATGGCTTACCATTGCGGCTTGATTCCACATAGGACAACCACTTCGTACTTCCGTTCTCATTCTTATAGCTGATTCATGCGGGATGTTTTCTCCGATCTCTGTTTTAGTCCTTGTGCTCCCCCGTGTGATAGATATGCTCCTTTATGTTTTTCCTTTTTTACTTTGTAATTGACATAGTGTTCGTATCTTACGATACATGATCCATATCTTACAATGCACAATCAATTTGACTTGTTAGGATACAGAGACACACATGTATCTAAACAACTAATTGTCCTTGAATGTTACTATACATGATACAAGATGTAACACTCAACAACCAACATGCATTGATCCCAGTATCTTAAATGACCAATCAGCCCTTCCACCTTGAGGTTTACAATGTGAATTATATGATATAGTATAATTAAAGAAGTACTAATCAATACATAGAGGTATACTTCATTACACTAATATGTTGCATATAACTATTATTATAGCATATGAATTGGTTGATACAAGAGTACACGGAGCTCATAATTAAGTTACTCGAATTTCCTACAAGTGCTATGAGAGTTCATTGTTTTGTTAGCCTCTACCACTATGGACACATATGCTCAAGATTATGCTTTTGGATTCCAAAAGGTACTATTAACATCTAAAATGTACAGTAATTGTTTAAGTTATTTATTCATCTTCTTCCTTTCTCTAGCCATTACATTAATAGATGAAATAATGGCCCTAGTCCTTAGGGAGATGTCTGGAGGATCTCCTCTCGCTAGCGAAGGTTCTGCCTGCAAACCGAGGAGCCAAAGTTGTAGTTTACTTCTCAAATAACGTGAATAATTGTGGACTCAACTCCAGTTAATCATGTGTTTTAAGGTGACAAAATCTGAGTTACTCCATAATCGGCTTTAATCTGAATTACAATGGATAGATCCAGGCCTCATTTTGTTTTATATACAGGGGTATATGCGTTTACCCACTCCAAGGCACACAAGTGTACCAAAACAAACGAATAAACAACAGCAATTTTGAACAGCTTTAGAAGAAAATTTTCCCCCGACTTTAGTCTCTTACTGGATTTACAATGGAAGTTACAACCAATCTCTTGGCAACTCAAGAGGAACTAAAGGACTGGAGGACCTAACTGCAATGATGTTGGAAACGATTGCTTTACACTATCGAAGGTCAAGATAGACTGTGGCTTTAATCTGAATTAGAATTGATTGATCCAGGGTCACTTTGTTTGATGTGCAGGTATAAATGTTTTTACCCACTCCAATACACACAAACATAAAAACACAGATGAATAAACAGTAACAATTTGAACAGATTTAAAGAAAAAATTTGCCCCCAACTTTAATCTCTTACTGGATTTGATGTAGAAGTTACACCTATCTCTACTACGTAATAGGAACTGGACCTCACTGCCAGGATGTTGGCCAAGATTGCTTTACGCTATCATGGTCAAGATTAGACAGTGGCATTTTTGCTGGGGGATTCAGTTGTGCGCTTCAGTATTTCTCTAGGGGAGCATTGTAAATGATGCATTTAGAAGAAGTGGGTGCAGTTCCTGTTGTCGTCAGAAAATAATATTTCCAATTTAAAAATCCCTTTAGAAATGTAACATCAGTCGAAAATTCTATTTGCTTATAATTGGTTATAATTTCCTTGGTACCTTTGGCCAGGTATGATGACCAGTTCGTTGTTGCAACTTTTGATGGCGCTCCTACAGCTGACTCAGAAATGTATGGCAAGTTGGATGAGGCTGATCGTGATGTCGTTGAATCGCGGGTAAGATTGCCAGAAGTGTTGTATCCTGTAGATTGCTTAAAAATTTATTATGGCTGCAGGACTTGTTCATCAGTTGTCTACTTGCTACAGACTATAATATTGTCATTTAGGAGAAGGAAAGATTGTGGAAATGTTGTAAACCAACGTGAAGTAATATAACAAAGTTCATATATGGCATGAAGTTTGGAATGTACTGATCTTAGTTGTGGATGGGTAACATTTTTAGCTACTAGTTCTGGGGTATCGCTAACTGTCTGGGGTTTCATTGTCTATATTTATTTCGATCAGCCGTTCAACCTGACATGCAAAGATTCTCTTAAACCTTAAAGAAAATGCAATTGGTTCACTCATTCAAAAACTGTACGCTGGCAATTCAGAACGTGACTTTGGCAATCCGGCATCTTTTCAAGATAATTACTGAGGTGTCTCTCTGTTTGGGGAAAATTAAAGTTGTAAGAAGCTATGATAGAGTCATCATTAGAGCATTGACTTGGTAAGATATAGAAAATGTATAATTATGGTGGTCTTTAATTGAACAATATCATAATCATAGTTAGTAAAATACGGGACGGAAATAAAGCGTGATACGGTACGTACGTGTATTATACAATTTTATATTAAAAATACGTTAGTAAAAGTTCGACTTAAAAAACGCGATTTGATTAATTCGAGTTTTCTATACGTTCGTGTATAGTTCGTATACTAGTTATTCATTCGTAATAAAAAATAAAGGTGCATTTCTTAGTATTTTTGCATATATAATGAGTTCTTTGTGTCGCACATTGCCATCTTTTCATATTTTTATCAAATATTTAAAAATAATTTGTAAAACATGTACTCAATTGTTTATCATTTATGATATTTACGCTATTTACTCATGACTAATTACTTGTGTAAAATAATATCATACAATTCGAACTACTTCTGTAAAAAAAAAAAAAAAAAAGTTACTACGGATTCCCTAATCTTAAACATGTATTATTTTAAAACTTAATAATATAACACATAAGACTCAAGATGCATGTACACACACATATATATAATTATAGTTATTTTAACTTAATATCTTTGAAGTTTTATAATAATATTTGTAAATATTTATAACAAAAAATATTTAAAATAGATAAATAGTAAAAATATTTTAATAGTAAATAATTACTAAAAGTTACACTATTTAGGATGATAATTTATTCACTACAATATTATTTTCAAGAAGTTTTATTTGGAAGTATTGTACGTTAAAACGTGAAATACGAGTATTAAACTTTTTTGCTCAAAAATTCGAGTATTTTTCATTAGGTCAAGCAATAGTACGAAATACGGAAGTATTTTTCATTTATACGTACGGATGGGTATTAAACAGAAAAATTCAGAGTATTTACTAACTATGATCATAATAAATCACTACTCTGCAACCTGTAGAAACCTTATGTGGCAGATCCACATTGAGCAATATAGATTTTAACATTGATGTTGTGGATAAATATCCATATTCGTATTTTGGGTTATATGGTAGCCTCATTAAATAGCACATATGTGCTTTCTGTCACTTTCTCTGGTTGAGTCGTTTGACCAGGAACGGCCCATGGGAAGTCTTATTCTTAAATGGAAAGTGGGGTTCGTCTCCTCGTAAAATTTAATGTATGCATTCACTTTGGCCCATGTTCTCTTTTGGATCATAGCCTGTCCTCTGTTTGGTTTTGAATGCAAGATCCATTTTGGTCTTGATATTGGCCACTGACTTTTTTACTTGTTTGGGAACTTGACTGATCACTGTGTTTCTCTTTTGGCGTAATTTATAAATCTGCGCAATTTTGGTCTGTTTGTTGCGTTGGCTTCATTCTGGCTTGAAAAAGCTGGTCACTGTGTTTCTCTTTTGGGGTACTTTATATATCTACGCAATTTTGATCTGTTTGTTGTGTTGGTTTTCATTTCTGTCATGAAAAAGTTCTTTGTTGTTGAAAGCAATTATGTTTCTTGGATGTATACAAAGCAACAACTGCTTCTCTGATTTCTTAAATGGTCCTTGGATTTCTTGAAGATCAAACACTATACATGTTACAATTTTGAATATTGTCCTAAGGAATACAAATTTAAGCTCGTGTTATTTTCTCCTCCATGACAGGTTGACGATCGTGTTTACCGAAAATCTAAACTTTTAGTAATTACTCACCCATAATATGTAATTTTACCAAACAATAGTTTGACAAAGTTTCATTGCTGCTTGTCAACAGTTACTGCATAGCTTTCCACAAAGCTGCAAGCTGCAAACGTTCCAGAACTTCTGGATATCTTGATATGACATTTGAAATTTGTCTGATTTTAACCATTCTGTTCTGATGCAGGCTGTAATGAAAAGTTATGTAGCGAGCTCAGACTCGGGTGAGCAGGAGAAATTTTTAGCATATATGGCACCGTTGCCGGATGAGGTATTTTTCGTTCCTGCAGGCACACAAGTCCATTACCATGAAACTGAATTCCTAGGATGCGTATTGTGCTCTAACTTTGTTTTCTTTTCCTTCCTCTTCTAACAGAAAGACAAAGACATCTATGACGAAGATGAAGATGTTTCATTTTCGTGGGTTCGGGAATACAGTTGGAAAGTATGCACAGAATGCTTTTGAAATGTTGGTTTTGAGTTGCCTTATCCGTAACTTCACTAGAATAATTGATTCATTATGTAACCACAGGTACATGCCGATCCAGATTATGATCCCGAGGATCCAACAACATTCCTGGTGGCATTTGGTGAATCAGAGGCCCACTATGTGGTATGAACTGCGACAATTGGTTCGGTTATGTTTTACTTCACATTTTTGGGTATATTCCCAAAAACTTTCTGATTATATTCCCAACTGGAATGCAGCCTCTGCCCACAAGGCTACTTTTGAAGAAGAAGAGAGCCAAAGAAGGGAAATCAGGTGACGAGGTTGCACATTTCCCAGCACCTTCACGGATCACTGTACGGCGTAGAGATACAGCTGCTGTAATAGGATTGAGGGAAAGAGAGGTCTGATGTTTGTTATTTTTTTTTGTTATTTTAGGGCTTGTGAAATGTCAATTAGGCTCCTTTTTTCTTTTCCGTTGTGGTCTGTTGCGGTAGTTTTAACTTTCTGATGCTTGCAGAACGAGGCTCCTCCGAAAAGACGAAGACTTGACATGGATGATCACGACGTTGGAAGGCATCAGAAGGATATGGGGGAGGAAGACATGTATGCTTCAAGCGGAGGTGAAGGAGGAGAAGTGGAGTATGAAATGTCTGATTGATTTTAAATTTTTGCAACTGTAAAAACTCCGTATATATTCCAGACAATAAGCGATAGAAGTTTAAATTATGAGCTAGCTGGAGATGGATGACTAAATTATGTGAGACTTTTTTTGACCTTAGTGCTGAGTTATACCAGATGCTTTTGGTACTGTTATTGCTGTTTCCTGGTTAGATCATTTGTATGCTAACTTATATGATGAAATGTTTATAGAAGTTGAGAAGTGCTATTTTTCAGGGACAATTGCTAAGCTGATATGTTTCGCAATTCAATTATTGTGTTTCAGACAAGAAAAAAGAATTGAAATTGTGTTGTACATCTCCTGTTAAAAGATGCTGAAGAATTGCTACTCTTAATTGTACGCTCTACTGAGTCCCAACTAGTGCATATCAGAATAGTGTTCTGAAGAGAAATTGTTGATAATGATCCAATTAGAAAATTTAGGAGTGCACTGGCAAATCAAGAGCAGGAATCAAGTAGGTTATTTGTTAAATAATGCAGTGGTGCAGTGCAAATCGCGAAAGATCATTGAAAGATGAAGTGCTGCAAATCAAATCGAAAAACTTGTTAACCATGCACACACTCCATTGATCTGTGAATTATAATGAGCCACAGGACTGCGACAGATTGGTTCTAAGGAAGTGAGACTCGAAACAAACCAGAATAAATGGTGGTGATTCAGATCGAACGACTTGTCATTAAACGTAAAAAGGGAACATTAGGCTCATGTGCAGAAGACAAGAGATTCAATTTGCTCCTGATATATCCCACATATTTGAGAATAACAAAACGGTGCAACATAATTCGCAAACTCAATGAAGCTGCTAGTCATTAAACACTGGAATATACCGCTAAATTGAGTCATCATATCTGGTGATGGAAATGCTAAAAGCAATTGGAAAAGAATGAGATTTACAATCAGTTATTAATCCATCCATTGAACTACAAGTCTACAACCTTCTGTTATATACCCCACAAGAGAAAAGTCCTGGATTGCTTGGATATTGGATCTTAGTTCTCACAGACTCCAGTAGTCAGTCTAATGTCAATGTGATGGTAGTTCCTCTGCACCGTCAACAACACCATCCAAAGAACGTAGTAGGCATATCCATTTATGCGGCTCTGTACATGCGATACCTAACAATATTAAATACAGATTGCAGAAATGAGACATACAAGAAGAGCTAATGTCTTCATATATATATTCAAGAAAAAAAATGCAGCAAGTCGTGATAACCCAGTTGGTTCTGCTAGTACAGTTGTAGTCCACAATAAAAATGACTCTGAAAAGAAAGTCAAATGGATCCATAAGGATTAGGCAATTACATAACATATGCACGCCTTGAAAAAAATAACCATGCACTTAGTAGCGCTGGCGCATACATGTTCTTATAGGCAACAACAGCAAGTATATTGAGAGGGGAACAAATTCAAGCTAAATGCAATTTAGCTGGTTTGCTGGGGAAAGACCTAATAAGTTTAGCGTATACATTTTATTGAAACAGGATTCGTCTTAACACAAGACACAGATCATACAATTGATTCAAGTTGCAATACGACAGTCCACAGGCACATGTAGAAAATACATAGGAGTTCATGATTCTAGACTCAGACGAGGCTTGTTCTAGTATCAACATATCAGAACCAAAAGAATAGGTTTAAAAAGGTTAGCGCCAAAAACTTTAATGTTGATTGTGGTCAAACTGATTCAGAAAACAAGATATGAAGAACTAACCAAAAAGTCTATGAGTTCAATAAGTTGCGCTATTCACAGTAACTGGAATTGGAGTCTTAAATATACCGAAATACTTTATGGTTAGCTTATCAGCAGCTAAGAGACTGACTATGGTCCAGTACATGTTCTAAAAACTATCCGTCAGAGATTATGGTGTGTCATACACATTCAATAAAAAAGCAAGAACACAGAAGAACCAATGAAAAGTTACTCGGACCTCTCGAACACCACAAGATTTTTGTTCTGTTCCCTCTCCCCCCTCAATATCTCCCATGCCATACCAACAATCTGTTGAAGCCGCTTAGGTACTCTCTTGCTCTCACCGTTGGCTCTTTCTCACCCTTCACCACTGCAACATACAAGATAAGCTTTGACTTTCAACCCAATCAGCCTACCAATGTTATGAAGCTCATTTGATTTATGGATCGTGTGGATAATGGGAAAAGGCCACTGAGGACGAGGGTGTGATATTGAAGAAGAAACCCACCAGAGGAGATCATGATGAAATAATTTACATATGTGTTAACTTTTCTTTCTTTTTCTGAAAGTTGGAATGATTTTAAGTTAACTTCTGGGTCTGACCTAAGTTACCTGGAACGCGGATCGTTCCGGTTCGTGGAACGGGAACGGGACCACGGAACGCCATACCCTATGGAATTCGGTACGCCAGGGTAGGCTTCTTTGGATACCTTTATAGGAGTTTTACCATTTTCCACAAATCATGAAGTATAAAACTGCCTAATATATACAATATTTAAAAGACAATACTCTAAAAAAAGATGTAACTTAACATAATTAAATTTATTTTCCCTTCTACATAGACACTATAGGTGAAAATATTGAACAAAACTGGGATCGCCCAATTAAGCGATCTGGATCGCTGGTGTTCCACGTTTCGGAACGCGCGATCCAATTCGCAATTCGCGGGGGTAGAAGTGAATTGTGGTAACACTGGGTCTGACTACCATGTTGGTCGATCTGAATGGGGTAAACTTCTACCAATCAATTTAGTCTTTCTTGGCTTAATGTGGTTCTACTTCACAGTCTGTCATGGAGAGTTTGCTGGTGGCTCCCTTCTTGCCTAAACCTAATCAAAGCCTGAATGGCACCTCGAATGAACGGGAAACCCAATGGTGCGAATATAAGAAGACAGGAACTGGTGAGTGTTTTAATTTCATTCTTAGTGTAACAAATCGAACTGACTTTCATATCACATCGCAGATCATGGCTGTCTATATGCCATTTAGTGAACTGCCAGTGGTGAATCATGGTGACCCCAAAACAGTGCAATGGCTTGATACTGAACCAAGTTGTCTCGGGAAAAAACAGATACCGAGGGCTCTAATACATTTCAAGAATTTGAGGGAAAGGAAAGGCAAACGAAAATAAACATGGTGGCTCACTTTGTGTAAAATAACCATATAAATTTTCATTTGGTGCAATGCATGCCATGATCAATTTCATGTAGGAAACACTTTCCCGTGAAATGACAGGACATGAGAGCGTTAAATTTTCTATTTTTCCCAGGAAATATTACCTTGCACTATTTTCCTGACGAAATAATGCGCCCAAGGTACTTCAGACACCCACCCCAAAACACAGGTACTTATTTGCACTATAGCATAATTTAAATGATTAGCAAACACTCTGTACATTTACATTGTAATTATAAACAATGATCATGACAAAAGGAAACATTCGACCTTCTAGATAATATCGACATGGTTTTTGTTAGAGCCTTTTCTCGTTCGACTTTCTTTCTTTTCAAATCCCACTGTTTGTATGCTTCTCGGATTCATGCTCTAATAACTACCTGACAATTTGTACAAATTTACATTACAAATATGTCTAGGACAAGATGCTTGGTTATGGAAACATAAGTGTTGCGAAAGATAGAGATGAAGCAAATGGACCAATTTTAGCAGGATTGGGAAAGGAGCACAAAATATATTGGTTCAAGGACATGCACAGCTTTCTAGCGCAGGACAGGACTAGGTTACCTAAACAGAGACCGTGAGATCAGCAACAACCATGTTAGGGATTGAATTTGTCCCACCAATTGATAGTCGCCGTATTTAGCTAATCTTACTCACAGAACAAGTTTTCTCGGGACCACAACTACATGTCCAATAAATAGAAGTTGCTGAGGCAAAGAAATTTATAAAACCAAAGCCAACGTTCTGAAAAACCTAGCTGGTTTGGTATCAACTATAAACAATTACTTTCCCTCCTTTAAAATTCAGGAAAAAGAAATGCTTAAAAAGAAGACTGCCTGACTGCATCTTACCCGGCTACACCTGCAGAATAGTCTTTCATGCCTTCATCAGAAATTAATGCTTCTGGATGCAATTGATGCCCTGTTCATAAAAAAGAACCAACGAAGAAAAGTAAATGTTAATCTGCTATCTGTAAATCGTCAAAACTAAGAAGGCAGCAAATCCCAACCATGCTTGTCTGCATCTGACTGCTTCTTGCCGAACAGCCCTCTTTGGATCATCAAGAGCCTTCGATACAGCTCGCAATACCTGGATATGTTATATGCGTTATGAACCACAAGTACACAAACACAGAGGTAATAGTTAACTCCATCTATTCTGAATCCCATGCATTAAAATGGAAGAGGTAAATACTTAGTACTCTCACAAGTTGATCATACTTGTCATTAATAAATAAAAAAGTGAATCGTTGACTTTAAGATCTACTAAGACAGCCAACCTGAGTTCTCATGGGATATATTCTTGCATGGGGAAGCACAGCCATCGCAACAAGACACTGAATTGCTGTCTCTCTAACAACCTGAGCATAACAAGACAAAGAACCCTCAGCAACAGTTCAACTAAAAATGAACAGAAGAACCGAGGCATCTTGTACTCTTGGGACTGGGGAAAATTATTCATTTGGCGAGGTTATTCATTTATGGAACATTCATTTATCGAGGTTTTACTATGCACACACACGTGTGTGCATATATACATACATACATACATACATACATACATACATACATACATACATACATACATACATACATACATACATACATATATATATATATACACACACACACAGATGGACAAAGCCATCTAACTTGCCATAATAAGAAGTAGCTGTAACCATCTTCTAACGAGAAATTGAAACGAAGAGATAAAAAAAAATGAGATCCAAACAAAAGAGTGGTCAGTGCATAAACCCACATGATGCAAGTCAAGTACCTAAAAGGAATTTTACTGCTCAGATCCATGGTTGCTAGTTCATGGATAGCTCTATTTCCGACTATCAGATAACGAATAAACAAATTCACCACCACTGCACGCCCTACATCAATCAACGGATAGTTCATCAATCTGACTCCCCTATTAAAAACGATTTATGGAAACCTTCTTCACAGGAACGAAGACCAGAAAACCTTGCCCTACCGCCAGTGTGAAAATCCGCTTGTCCACCCATCAATTTTTGCAAGATCAAACCTGACCGACTGGGTTTCTAGCAAGGTAGGCTACAGAATTTTTTCATTCTCGCAAAGCAGCATTACCATCAGGGGCGGAGCCAATAATTATGAAGTCATGGCGCTGTTCTACGTATTAACTGTAGGTGGAGCATTTTCATAATTCTTCCAAGGGCACCACTAAATTTTGACTAAAAATAGGGGTATATGTGTTGTTTCTCAAATTTAGGGTGCAGCACGTGGCTCACTGTGCCGCACTCTAGCTCCGCCCCTGATTACCATCCTACAACTTGTCGTGAGTAGAGTAGTCTGCTTAGCAAAGCATTAGTCACAATAAACTTATAGCTTCAACTTTCTGCGTCATTAGCAATAACTCACTTAGACATTTCCTTCTTTACCTCTCCTCAGTACCAGTTTTTATTATTGCTTTAGAAAAAGAAACCGCCTTTCCCATAATTTCTTCACTATATCACCTTGTGACATAGAAGGCATCAGGTATCAGAAAACTAACATTCTAAGTTGAGAACCTTCTTTCTCAAGGAACTCCTAAGCTTGTTCAAGTCAGTTGCGGAGCAAAACAAACCCTGTGCATCAACTCATTGCTTCTAGACTCACTAATCTGGCTTGATAGCTGACAAAGCCATGTTACTCTTCCATCTTCAAGACCTTCACGGACATTGTAAAGAGTTCTCGATCTATCAAGACGAAAAGGCTTTTGAAATGAAGACGCCTCCACAAGAAATCATTCCAAATGTGAAAGTAAGCCTTCCTCCTGTATGTGGAAACTTAATGTTCTTGCAAGTTGCAATACTTGAATCCTTTGACATCACACCCTAGTAGTTACAGCCTTACAGTTCTCATCTTCTGAGTGCTTGGCGATGAGTAAATTATTCACACGTCAACCTCTAGTGAACCATTATATCCAGGATAAACCGGCCTCGCACAAACAGCCAAAGCTTTCGGACAACAAACCTTTATATCGTATGTGCAGATTACACACTTCAATCCAAGTGCTTACCAATGATTTAGGTAGCTCAGGATATTTTACACACTGGAGCGCAAGTAACAGGAGCGTGGGTATTGTCAGTCACCCAAGGAAATTCTACTATAATATACTGCAGTTTGAAAGTAGAAACTAATATAATGATGAGAAATACAAAATATACTGAAACTTTTTCTTCAACACTATTGTTGATTTACCGTGTGGTAACACTAAGCTAAAGGTTAATACCAGCAAAAAATATTACAGTTTTAAATTATGTCGCATACCATTGCATGGGGGTAGGGTATGAGCTCAATAAGACGACCGACAATGATGTGGGCAGCCTCTACAACAGCCTCATGTCCTGTATATTTGAATGCGAATAAGAAAATAGCCATAATATTCGACGACTACTATGCAAAAATAAAATCAATAAACTTCCAGTTACAACAAAGTTACTGCAATGAACATTGTCAATGATATGGTTAACAAAAACACTAATGCAACTTGAAATTGAGGTAACGTGAAAAATATATGAATCAAGTGTCAAGTCTCAAGTGTTCCATATTTCCACACGCCAATATCTATACAGTACATTTTTATCTACATTTCATCTCCATACATAAAAACAATGATAAGAGTCCGAATTCCGTGAATTCAAGTTTAATTTGACAAAAAATGTAATCTGTATCCACTAGTCATAACAAAGTCAGCTAGTATTGATGGCCTTAGAGAGCCCATATTTCACACTCCTAAACAAGTGCACACAGAACCCCTCCATTCTTTCCTGTGGGAGGATGAAATAGGCTCTTTCCTCTAAAACACCAGGAATCGGAATGATTCTATTTCCAATGAGCCCAGACTTCTTTGCTTAGGAAACATAAAATTAATCAATTTTCCTCTTCTTCAAACTTCCACGTACCATATCTATCTCACAAAGAAAGCTGTTGAGGGCTATTTCTACTTTTCCTGATGTGGAACCCACCAAGACTGACAGTATTACTGAGTAATACTACTATATGTCAAGGTCCCTAATAACGACTTGTAACACCAAAACTGTGTCCTAGAGTCCTAGTCACAGTTCAAATGAAAGCCAAGAAACATAGCCATAACAATATGACACTGGAGGTCGCTTCGGCAATCTCTCCGTGTCACCTCCTCCCTTTAATACTCACTCAAACACTAAAGCTACCTGCTCCACTCAGAAACTGAATATGACAGACCTTTAAAGTAGCTCCAAAGACAGAGCTCTAGTGGTTCACTTTCTGTCTGACATACCAGATTTTTTCTATTTAGTTTTAGTTTGCAGATTACTGTACTTGTGAACAACATTCCTAGGGTTGTTGAGAAGGCTCTGATTTCACTATCCTAGGACCCACGTCCTCTTTTTATGCCTTGTTCTATTATCTTCTATCTTTTCCAGATTATGTTTTTTACGTCACGTCCAATTCAACCATCTTCCGAAATTGGATAACCTTTTTAGAGAGCCAAAAAGTCATATAGAAAGATCTTTATGATTTTCTGAGGTCTAATTAAACGGGATTTCTTTGTGCAGTTTGCCTTTAAACTTTTAACCTATGTAGCACATGTGCGGGTGCAGAGCGGGTACGGGTGCGGGAACTGGGTGCCGATGCGGCAACTTCCCAAAAATCAAGGGTGCGGGTGCGTCTGGTGTGTGTCGACTTTATTTATATTTTATTGTATATTATTTGTGATACCATTATACTAATATAAAAACAACAATTATAGTAATTGAAATTGTAATCGAACAAAACTTCATACACAGATTCAAATATACGCAGTTACTATCTCAACAATATAACCTCTTCCTGTCATTGTTTGTAGATATGGAGAAACAAGTAATCTAAGTGTTAAAATGTTCACAAAGATACATTTTTTTGGGTTAAATTTTAGTTGTACTTCAGAAGACCTCTCAACAAAAACTTTCAAAATGATCATGTCTTATCCTCAAAGCACCCAAGCACCCACGAAGCACACCCCCCCCCCCCCCAAAGCACCCGGTGCGGGTGCGCGACCTCCCAGAAGCACCCTTGCAACATATTTTAACAGTCTAAATCAGCTGCAGTTTAGAGAATGATTTAAAACTTATGCAGAGATAGAGGGTGTTGAATTAACCCCAAGGGGTGGTTATAGCGATAATGGTTTTGGTCTCAAGTGTGTACTTCCCCCGGGATCCAAGGTTCAAAACCCACAAAAGCCAAAATTCTTAAGGGCCACTGGAGGTTTTAACCGATTGTCACTTCAGGGTCACGTGGGACTCGTTGAGGTGAACGCAAGCTAGCCCAGACACCCATGGTTCCCAAAAAATGAATAAATGAATTGGGTGTGACTCAACTCAACAAGCCTTTTTCCTAGTTTAACCGGAGTCGGCTACTTTGATCAAGCATCTCCATTGCTTCGTCCAAGCATCTCCATTGCGATATTGTCTCTACCCAGGTTCTTTTTGGTCTCCTTCTCCTTCGTCTACCACCCTTGATCTGAACCATATGACTTCTCCTAATTGGGGCATCCGACGGCCAACCAAACACATGACCAAACCACCTCAAACAATTCTCCCTCATTATGTTTTCTATAGGTGCTACACCCAGATTCTTTCAACTGTGTCATTGCGTTTCCTACCTTTCCTAGTTACCCCACTGGTCCACCTTAGCATCCTCATTTCTGCTACACCCATTTTTTGATCATTCCCTCTGCCCCACAATTGTAGTCCATCTTTCTATTTAGGGAAGTCCCAAAAAATGTGTCAAGTTCCTTTTTAGTAGCTAATCTTGTGATTTCCCGAATTTGCCCTAAAAAAGTAAGGAAGACATCATTGGGAACTGAAAAAGTGGGGTATTTAAGTAAATGACAAGTTAAAAAGTTACTGGAAGTGTAATGATTACATGTCCCCCTAAATAGTCGGATTCCCCAAATATGACCAAAATATGGGTAAGAGGGAGTATAGTTTTTCTTAATCGGCCAGCAATGCATTCCATACATCAAAACAGGTCTTACATTGGTTATATAGTGTTGAACAGATGATTGTATTGTCTTAATAATCAACTAATACACGCGAGGTTATATAAACTGAGACAGGGACAATAAGTTTAAATACTATTCGCGACTAATTACGATTAGGTCCTATACGCCCCCGCAAGATGGAGTATCTGGGCGATACTCCAAGCTTGGACCGCAACGTATGGAAAGGATCTCCGGAGATAGGCTTCGTGAGACAATCAGCAAGCTGGTCAGCAGTGGAAACATGACACATTCTAAGAATGCCAGCGTGAAAGAGCAACATGTTTCATGCGAGAGTGAAACACTGGATTGAAACAGACGTAGTTGGTGCCCATGTTGTCACAGTAAACAACAGGCGAAGAGGTCAAGGGACCACCAAGCTCCGCTAGAAGAGAGCAGAGCCAACGAATCTCAGCGGAAGCATCCTCAACAGCACGATACTCAACTTCAGTATACGATCTAGCAACCGTGCGCTGTTTCTTGGAACTCCAAGAGATGGGGGAGCTACCGAGGTACACTAGATAGTCCGAGGTGGAGGTATAGGAGCCCTTGTCGCCTGCACAGTCAGCATCTGAAAAGGCATAGAGAGTGTTGGGACCACGACGGAGTACCAAGCCAAGATCAGCTGTGCCATGAAGATACCACAGCAGGTGTTTCACAGCATTCCAGTGTGTGGTGGTGGGCCTTTGCATGAACTGAGACAAACGATTGACAGCAAAAGATATATCAGGACGAGTAAGTGATAGGTACTGAAGACTACCAACTGCCATCCAATATTCTGTTGCGTCGGGGAGAGGTGAACCACCGTCAACTGAAGTATCCATAGGTGCGTGAACAGGGTTGGCAGATGACATGCCCAAACGGTGAAGAAGATCAAGAATATACTTCTGCTACGATAAAATCATACCCGTGGACCTGTTTAGCGACAAGCACGCAGATTATACGCTGCAATTGTGGGCTGTAGCCGACCAAACCAGGTAAGGGGACTTTTGGCGATGTGGACAGTGAAGCAGCGGACTTGAGACAGAGACCAAAAAGGTGGTGCTGGATGCCGGAGATTTGGACGACGCAGGTACGGCGAAGAGACTAATGGCGGCGCAACTAACTGAGCGACGCAAACGGCGGCGACCTGGGCGACGCTGAAAAACGATCGGGATTCAGAAACGGCACTTGGCGCAGATAAGGGTCGATTGGTCGACCAGGAACGACGAGCCTTGCAGTGTGTGCTGACAGTGATTTGGCAACGTGCTTGGCGCCGTTGAGTGTCTGTTACCGACGATGAAGAGGGAACGACTGTGGTCGATCCTCGTGGACGAAGAAAAATTTCAGGAGCTACGGTTCATAACCCGCTCTGATACCATGTTGAACGGATGATTGTATTGTCTTAATAATCAACTAATACACGCGAGGTTATATAAACTGAGACAGGGACAATAAGTGTAAATAATATTCACGACTAATTACGATTTACGATTAGGTCCTACATATAGAACTTACCCTTCAACCTAGCAGGGATCCTACGGTCGCATAACACCCCAAATGCACTCCGCTTCATCCACCCTGCACTTATCCTATGGGTAACATCATTGTATATCTCTACATCACTCCGTAGAACCGACATAAGATATTTAAAATGATCCTTCTTTGGCATCTCATGTCTACAAATAGTTGTTCCCTCTTCCACTCTCCGATGGCCACTAAAGTTACACTCTATATACTCTGCCTTCGTCTGACTAATCCTAAAATCCTTTAGATACTAATTTATCCCTCCATAATTCTCACTTTCCTTCGGTCCACTCCGTGTTTCATCAATCAAACTTTATAGTCTGCAAATAACACACACCACGGGATATCATCCTGGATACTCCTTGTTACCTCATCCATTACCAGAGTGATCATGTAAGGACTTAACACCAGCCCTTGGTGTAAACCTACAGTTATAGGGAATTCTCTTGTCTCTCCTCTCTCGGTCCTCACACTTGTAACTGCTCCCTGGTACGTCCTTAATCACGTTAATATATTGAATAGGTGCCCCCCTCCCCTTTTCTCCCAGACTTCCGCATTAGCTATCTAGGAACTCTATCATATGCCTTTTCAAAGTCTATGAACACTAAATTTTGAAGTCTATGAGCACTAAATGGATGTCTTTCTTATTTACTTCATGACAATAAATGGGCGTGACCGCGTGACTAGGAGTAGTTTTGAGATTTGACCCATATCGGGAGTTTGAGAGCCTTGTGTAGTTAGTCCCTGAGCTACTCTACTCATTGCCAATTGGATTTAAGGTGGAACCCCATGGATTCTATTTCCAACATGGTATCTGATATTGGTGGATAATAAAGCATATGATGTGCTTGCTTATCGACAAGTTGAATCACGCATTGCTCAAGAGTATATTCTTGAAAACAAGTAGCTACAAATCTTACTCTTTCCTAAGAGAAAAACTCTCTGAATATTTGGTACTTTCAACTGATAAATTTGCAGGTTTTAATTCATGAAAAAAACTCTTCTTCAAATTAGTATGGAGTAATTACAATTCTTCCAGAGATTCAAAGACAATAGATTTTTGGCATCAAACTAATTAGAAATATCAAATACCCCCGTTTTCTTTCTATAAATTCAACCCTTGATGAAGAAGAGGAAAATAAATGTATGCGCAAGGTAAGTTAGGTGTATAGCCATACCATTTTTGTCTGTCAATAAACCAGATAAAACCAGCAGGAGGCTATACATGATGTCCTTATTTGAAATATCCTCTTTCAACAAGGACAAGCTATCCAGTAATAAAGGGATTAGCTGCAAGGACAGAAAAACCAGCATATAGATGTGAATAAAGAATTAAAAGATAACTGGAACATGTGACCCTATGAGAAAACAACCTTCTTTGCTTCAGTCGATACAGCACTGAGGGGGGTTTCAGAAATAATGTGTGCAAATGCCTGATACAGCATTGTTCTGAAATTTAAGAGATAACAGATTAGCAGTATATATATATATATAAAAAAAAAAAAACAAAAAACAAAAAAAACAAAAAAAAAAAACAAAAAAAAAAAAAAAAAAAACAAGGCTTTCTGCAAATCAAAATGCATGAAGTCTGAAGTTTCCTCTGGCTATTAAGTGCATAACGCTCAATGTATGAGCTTTCTCAGTGAAATTACAGCCCATTAAGCTATCTGGATAAAAAAGAGTCCCAGAGGCAGTGGATTGACCAATGACTGCAATCATTGACCAATGACAGCCCATTCTAATGTTAAGTATGGAATGCAAGCTAAAATGTGTAATCAGTCACACACAAAAGTCGAGGCATGGAAAATTTTTATGCTATGGAGAAGACTAGAATGATAGCATCTTGCTAGGCGCCTATAAACACAAACATGCCAACGACTGCTATCAAGTATTCTGATCAAAGATATAGAAAGTTGCGATAAGGATGTTTAATTTAGCCTTAACATCTAAATACAGAATCTCCAACTTACAAAAGAATAAAAATGTTGAATTGCACTCTATCTTTACTCTAGTACTTTCCAACTGGTTTAGACTTCAGAGAATTATTTGCAGAGCATTTGTCCGTAATGTTCCTGATTGTTCTGGTTGCATTGAGCGCGAACCAAAAAATTCGCCTGAGTGTAATCAGGGCTTCAACAAATTTGTCTGGTTAGATTATGGCTACCGCAGATTCAGATAATTTTGTAACGACCATACTCATTAGTTCGATTATGGCTACCACAGATTCAGATAAATTTGCAGGGACCATACTGATATTTAGATAAAGCACAAACTGAAACAAAGACCAGCTTTTGTGATCTGTTCACCAGCTATCAAGTAATCTCACAAGTGAATCTCCCAAGGGCGATATTTTTATGTGTCATGAAACACAATCCAACATGGATGAGTTATATGTCTTTGTTACACTTATGATTCTCGCAATATGTACCAAGTAGGGTTAACTGGTTAAGTCATTAAACTCACTGAAAATCATGCTTTTGTGCCATTTTGTTACCTCAAGTACAAAATTTGACGGATGGTTTATCAAGTTAGCAAACCCTGTTACTTTAGAGGGGTCTAATTAAGCGCTCAAGACCACAACATTCCTAGTCACAATGAGAAACATTAATCTCAAGTGCAAATTCACCAGACCAAATATCCAACTTGAGAGGCCAAATTGAACCCAGTCAGGTTTTGTATGTACTACTTTGAATCTTGTCCTAATATGTCAATAGTTTATATAGGAAAGCTAGTTGCATAAGTCAATTTTTTCATGGAGAGACTCCTATTTGACTGAAGAGACTTCTACCATTAGCAAAGAATGAAGAGCCTCCTCCTATTTGACTGATTAAAGATATCCATCAAATAAACAAATTTAACGACCCACTTTAAACAAAGTGGGTTTATCTCACACAGCAAGAGTTAGTTATACAAAATCAATAAGGTTATGTCCATGTGGTTCAATGGCTACTCAAAAGAGACATGGGTCTAAGAGGTTAACAGTGTGGCGAGATCAGTTCTACTACTCACCAATGGTTGTCACAAGACACGGGTATTTCGAAGTTTAGTTTATTTTCTTGGTTTTTTTCTACATTTTTGGCTAACAGTACTAAAGCACGGAAAAACAACTGTAATTAGCTTTTTAGCAATGATTAGCACACTGGAATAAGACCCCGGGATTAACCTACTGTCTTTCCTTCAGGAAAGAGAAAACTAGCATTCACAAAGCACATGAAATTTACTCGGGAATGCCTCAGCTTACCTAGCAATTAGCGAATCACATTTCATGACCGATGATTGCAGAATGGGAACCATGGTAGAGAAGAAACGTTGCTTATAAAGTGGCTTAACAGTTGCATGAAATCTTCTGTTCAAACATGATTCAGTTTCACTCATAAAGATACGGAATGCATCTGCAGCAGATTTCATTAGAGTAAGCTCATTCTGCTCCCTCTTTTCTTCTATCGAGTTCTGAATATCATTGCCTGGCAATAAATAACTCCATAAAGTCATTGTTATGTCCTTGACTTTTTCATGACCCCGCATAAGCAATCCTTTACCCATCCAGGCCAACCCAGTAATGGTATGGATTTTAAGCAACCTATCATTTGAATTGCTTAATTTTAAATCACCAACTCCAATCTCAACATCGTCATCCCTTCCACCAATCAAATGGCCAGCTTCCCTGGAACTCCAAATAGCTGTGCTAAAGATCACGTCCAATGCCTCCTCTAGATTACAACAATCAGAGGTATTTGTTGTTTTGGTCCTCAGAGGAAGCTTGTTAGTGATGGACCCTAAAGCCTGAGCTGCAGCAACATGACAATGGACAGCAAGTGCCGTTAACATGTTCAGTATAACTTTTAAATCTGGGATGCTGGTCTGAGGACGAAGAGCTATAAGAACGGAAGTAAACAATGAAATAATCCACTCGTCTCTACATGTAAAACTATTTGAATATTCTTCAAGCTTGGCTGGACTGGAGTCAGGCAGCAGGTTTTGCGATGGATAAGCAGAACTTGACTTGAGCACATGACAGGCTTTCTTGATGATGATTGTTTGGTTCTCTTCAGAACAATTAGCAACAGCTAGCTTCATCGCTATCATTGCCGCATCAAGAAGTTCCTAATCCATATAATCTGTGTTAGAAAACATGTTCGATAACTTCAACTAAATGTGACTACGCTCTTTATAAAATGATGAACCAAGCATATGAAATAACAGAGTTTGAGATTAAATAAAAGAATCTGGGCAACGTACTCTTTGCTCTAGAGTAATGTTGACATCAATGCTCTTTTCAACTTGGTCCCATACATTAATGGCAAACTGGAGAGGTACTTTTTCAAAACCTCCAAGCTTATCAAACCTATAGCCATTCCAACAAGCGAGATCATCAGTGCACAATAATGTAATAATGGGAAAAGAATAGTCATAGACTTGAAAAGATTAGCATGATTGAATTTGGGCTGAACTAACAGCATGCAAACGACAAATAATGGTTGCAACCCCCACTCTAGATACGGAATTGAGGTAACATCAGAAGTCTACTTAATCCAAACAACATTCAAGTCTACTTTTCTGTCCCTCCAAAAGATGTTGGATGCACAAGTAATTATATGGAGTGCTCTACAAAACGTACAAATTTTTGCTCTAGTAAACACAACACGAGAGCCAAATGCCAGAGCCAGGCAAATGGGAGTAAGAATATTTTGCAGTCGGTACATTTTCATACCATGGAAGGAACTTATTAGAGTAACATTCCAAGAGGCAAACTCTTGACTCAGCCGACTCCACAAGTCCATGAGCCTACACACGCAAAATAGATCAATAAGTCCAGATATTAGCTATTATTAATACGTGGATAGAAAGAAGTACACAACTAATAATGAAAATACCACAAGAATATGTTGTCATCATTCCTTAAACTGAGCCAT
The DNA here is from genome assembly GCA_023055425.1 of Linanthus parryae. Classification (NCBI taxonomy): domain Eukaryota; kingdom Viridiplantae; phylum Streptophyta; class Magnoliopsida; order Ericales; family Polemoniaceae; genus Linanthus; species Linanthus parryae. The sequence continues at coordinate 86,443,317 of JALGPY010000004.1, read as the reverse complement.
TTTTGCTAGAAATATACCAAATAAACACACCAAGCTTTAAGTGTGCATGCAAGATTTAACTTTTTCACGTTTCAACTATACAGAAAGTGGCAGAAAATAAGAATTGATCTTTTCCAACTGGACGGACGGTACGTGATAATAGAAGATAAGAACTTTCAATCAAACAAAAAGGCCACTCATATATCAGACATACATAAGCTTCAGATAATTTGGAAAACAATTCTTCTTCCAGGCCTTGTGTGATAATCAGCATGAAATCCAAACTAGTTGAGCCAGTCTCAAACATTGCCTCCAGTTTGGAAGATAATGGCATAGTTGACTCATCGGCCACAAGCAGAGAAGCAATCTTCAATACAACAATATCCTTAAAGCTTGAAGCCTTTTCAGCTTCTTTGTATTTATCAACAAATGAACCGATTCCCACTAATGCTCGCAATGACAGTGTCCACAGACTTCTTTTGTCTGCGTTCAAAGTGATGATCGACATCAACCTCTTCAGAATGTGCTCAAATGTAGATTTTGATAGAAATAAGAAGCTTCCAGGAAACATCGCAAGTGTCTGCAAACCCTTCACTACAGAGCAGGTAAAGAAAGGAAAAGAACAAAATCAGGATCCAGAATTATTTGATAGGTTGAATGTTTAGCACAAAGACAACGCCAAAGCATGAATCAACTTATCAATGAATGTATCTTTAAGCTTCTTGACGTATTTTCTTTAGATATGTATGACGGATCAACAAGCAGTAACAGGTCAAACAGAACATAAATCATCGCCCCAAGCATTACAGACAGGGTGCCCAGATTGGCGACCTAGCTGATATATTTGGCGGTTGCCATGCCAACCTCGCAGGCTTACAATACATGAGGGAACCTTCCCTCATGTATAAAATATAGAAAAAGACCCTTCATTTGTGAAAATGCGCAAAGACACTTCATTTGTGCAACATATGCAGGAGTAAAAATGAAATTATGACTAACCCAGCCATGTTCTAATCCCACAACTTAAGAATTGGACCTGTGTAAAATATAGAAAAAGACCCTTGCTCATTTCACAGTTTCCTAAGGTGACAGGCCCATTTAACTCCACCTTTGTGAATATGTCATGTAAAAGCTTCTCAGACAATAACCATATTAAATAAGCACATGAAAAGAAAGAAAAACAATGGCTGGGGAATGCCAAAACAGTTATTTAAATTAACTTAAATAGAGCATCTTTGTCCTGCCCTTGGAGAAGATCATTTACCTGCCATACGAATATAAGGATTCGCAGTCTCGTTATCTTTACTTGCTAACAAGGTATAAGAGAAAACTTCAGTCAACGAATGGGAAAACTTGTGTATCATGCAGCTCCATGTCTCATTGGCAGATACTGCAACTGAAGAATGTCCTACAGAATCTATAACCAACTGTCTGGAAGCAGTAAGGAGTTCTATACAGAGATATAAGGCTCCATAATTAAATTGTCCGGAGAAGTCATAATCCTCGGCCAAATCATTATCCTTAGATGACTCTGAAATCCCTAAAGCTTCCACCAAATGAGGGAAGAAACTTTCAAAAACTCTATTGCATGAAGCAGATGATGCCCTGGCAGATACAGATAAAATGAGACTAGTTGCATGAAGTTTCTGCCTACTTCGGTCAGAAATTTCTGCATAATGCTTAAAACTAGACATAGAGTTTATGGTAGAGTTGATTTCCTCATCAGCAACAACTTTATTCAAGAATGCATTATCTTTTTGTACAACCAACTTTTCCAGAAGTGAGAGAGCCTCCGAGACAATCTCATTGTCAAATAAACCGATATCATCCAGCGATTTTGAGTCAGAGGATACATAGGATTCAAATGAGCTGTAGAAAGTGTCTTTTAATGATAACCAAAGAGCTTGAGCGTGCTTTCCCATTCTTTCTGTTCCATACTTCATGCTGCAGTAACTGAGATACCTCAAAGAGTCTATCTGAAAGTATCAGAGGCAAATTAAAAGAACATACGCGTAGTATCACGAGGATATTTACATACACAAGCTCAGAAGAAGATATTTAATTTTACCAACCTTAGCTGACGATAGGTCAGAAGAAAGCTTTTCAAGAAGCAATGGAATGGCAAATGGCTCAAAAAGAGGTGAGCTGCCAAACGCCAGCTGGTAAGGTAAAAAAGGTCGGGTAAGATAATCAAGAAACCAAATCTAACTTCCTAAATTGCAAAAACATAACTTGCTGTAAAAAGAGCATCTAACTAATTAAGTTTACCCCTTAGACATGGCAAAAACAAACATCTGTACCGTCACTTAATTTTGCTAAACTATCCATTATAACCCCCATCAGAATCATCAGACACAGCACTGTTTCTGAATATGCACTGATGATACCTCATGATCCATAAGACCACAACAATTGACTATGAATCCAATTGTACGATAGAGCTCCAGTAAGGAACGTCTATCTGTATTCTCAGAGAATTCCAGGATAGAAACAAATTTTGAGGCTCAAGTTGGTATCTTAACCATTAATGTATATATCAAGCAATGTAATAATCAGCCTTAGCCTCCAGAAATTCTATCACAGCTATGATACCGACCAAAATCCTGAAGAGATACATAAACATTTTACTCACATGTACATAATAAAGCAAAAAAGTAACGGAAAGAAAGAGTAAAGGGCAAAGACTATCAAATGTTACATTACGCAATCTGCTGAAAAATTCTGTTTTTAGATGCTATACACCAATTCGCATACATGCTTGGAGACTTATTTTATTCTCACAAACGTTTGGCAGTTGAAAGCAAAGCCTAGTAGTAGGTTACACACATTTTTAGCTAAAGTTTCAGTCAATAGCTACATCTGTTTTATCGGTAATCCCTGTATAAAGATTCGGCGAAATACCTAAAACACCGCATGGTCATGCAAGCTAAAAGGGCATGATTCAATTGTATATGACTGCATATAATAAGGAATAAGCTAACCAAATGAAAAAGCACATGCTGCTCTGAAAGTACTATACAAGGAGATTAATACCATAAGTGCCTTCGACAAATCATCCCGTTTGGCATCAACCTCTTCATCTGCAGCCTAGTCATTTGAAAATACAAGTCAAAAGCAATGGCATAAGAATAATACCAAAGAAAACGAAAAAGCATAGCTTAAGAGGTAAAGCAATAGTGAAAAACAACAATCCAGTACATATACCATCAGAGGCGGAACTAGATGTGCATGCCAACAGATTTGCCTATCTAGCTCAACAAGAGAAGTTTCATAGAGAATAATCACTTCAGAATTTCAAGTATAATTTTGCTCAGTCTTCCACAAATGATTGTACAGAATGATGATTCCCTATTCCTGACACTCTTGTTAAGCATACTGACCACAGATCAACCTGACCAATATTCGGCTACAGTGAACAAGATCTCAACTTCTAGGATATGGATTCAAAATCCTTGATTATAAACCATCAGTATGCTATAGTGTAAACAAAAAGTAAAATAGATGTGTCGCATATTTTTTTTTCTTTTTTTAGGATGTGTCGCATCTATTATTAAGCCTCAACATCAGTACTATTAAACATGGGAATTTTGTATTGGCACGAAACAGAACTCGCACAGGCTAATGTTGGAGAATCTCACTGATTCTATGGATTCCAATAGAATAATTTCACAATTCTAGAGAACCTCTGATCCACAGGTTACATCAGTATAATTATACAGCTTTGAATAAGATATTGGTGCTTACATTTAAGTTGTATCTAGTTAGAAAACACCAGTTATTTACAGGGATTGACAGCCACTGATTACTCCTGGCATAGTCATGATATCATGTATAAATAGGCATGTGCTGATCTATTTCAAGAAAAGAAAAACAGTAATGTTTTTTCTGGTATCAGAGCCGTATCTCTGCAAACCCTTCTCTTCAAGTCAACGGCCTTCATTGCCGAAATTCTAGACAGAAAAACAGTAGTGTTTTTCATGGTATCAGAGCCTTGTGTCTGGAAACCCTTCTCTACAAATCAACGGCCTTCATTTCCGAAATTCTAGGATCTGGTACACAGCAGCCCTCACGGAGAAAGTTCGCAAGATGGCTAAACTCTCCAAGAACTTTTTAAGCTCATCCGGAAACAATCAACCAGCGCAATCGAACAAGTCAAATGGGGATTTACAGATTATTAATCCCTCTGACTGAATGGAAGAAATCATCTGCAATGATCACAAATCGTAAAAACCTTCTTTAAGGGATGGGAAAAGCTAAGCTATATAACAGAATCTGGTCAAGCTGCCGATGATCCAAATTTTAAGGCGCAGGAAGAAGGTGGCAGAATTATGCGGTGGCTTCTGAATGCTTTAGACCCTATGATCAGTTGCTCATACATGCATATCCCAACTGCGAGAGAGATTTGAGAAGACATTTACCAGTCATACTCCAAGATGAATGATGCAGCTCTGCTATACAAAATCAAGACCAAGGTATCAACCACGAAGAAAGGTACTCCCTCAATCACAGAACACGATGATATATGATAAAAAGGTTTCTGCTTGAAGCGGACCATAATCGAAATATTAAGATGAAATACGTGAGGATATCTTGATGTAGCGTGGTTTTATAGAAAAAGAAAGGATGTCTGAGTTCCTTGTAGGTCTCAGCCAAGTTGATGAAATCTGTGTTCAGGTATTGGGAAAAGAGACACTGCCACCTCTTAATGAAGTTTTCTCTATAATATCTCTACCAAGTCCACCAATGAGGTTGTCAAAGCTAACAAACCATTGCACTAACTGCGAAAGTGAGGAACCAGATAACTCAAGGTAACCAAATCGAGATGGTATATGGTACATATATTGAAAAAAGTCACGGCACACTAAAGAAACATGTTGGAGACTCCATGGCAAGCCCTTCTGTATTGAAAAAGAATATAGTAACACGGGAGGATCAGGACAGGGACAACCTCGTCTTACCAACATTGAGTATACACCATGAACGTGAAAGAGAAAGTGAAAACTAAAAAAAAAGATGAGATCAAGAGGTTAATAAATCTACTTAATTCTCTTGAAACCCTTAGTGCATCTTGTTCCATAGCTCAAACAGGCACGTTTTCTACTCCCTCCTTCCCAAAAAACCGTCCAGTTTGCTTTTGCACATAGATTAATGAGATGCTTTTTAATTGTTAGATTTACTTGTGTCTTGTCTTTATTTGGCACCTTTTATGCCCTTAGTACCTCTAATATGCTTCAAAGTACCTCTTAGGTCATAGAGCCCGGTGCTACAGATCATATAACCCATTCTTATAATTTAATTGCGTCTTTTAGTTCCTGTTCTAGTACTATAACAGTCAGACTGCAAACAGATCTCTAACGACTGTTGCAGGTCAAGGAAGTGTGTAACTTTCACCCACTCTTCCTTCCTCTAGAAAATTTCTTGCATGTTCGCAGATTATCTTTGAACCTTTGTCAGTTAAACAAGCTACGACGGATCTGAATTGTCAAGTGACTTTCTATACTACTCATTGTGTTTTTCAGGATCGGGCTATGGGGGGAAGGGGAGGGGATGATTGGAGATTGGACTTTCTAAGGGATGGACTCTACATCTTAGACTACTGTAAAGTGGTGACCAATTTCCTTAACTGTTGAAACCTCTCCATAAAGACAATCCCTAAATGATTTCCCTGATATTGATCAGCAACAAGTTTGGAAGTTCAACTTCAAATTCTGGAGGTTGAGAAGGGACATGTGGTAACCCCATGCAGATTGTTGGAGAAGGAGATGACATTGGCTGATCAGGAGAGCAGTGACTTTAGGATCTCAAGAGCAAAACTCAAATCTGAGATAATATTATCTGCAAAGCTAAATCATTTGAACGAAATTTGAGTCTTTTCTCTAAAAGTGCTATTTAAATTCAGCTTACTGCGGTTCTTTAGATTCGTGATTCATATCCTACAATTCGATTCACCCAGGAAACAACAGGGATTCCTCTATAAATCTTTAATGAAACAATAATTGATGCGGATCCCGATTAAGGAACTGATGGATGTGAGCCAGATAGATTCACACAATTCATTGCCAATTCAGCTACAGTGTCTAATTGAGTAACAACTAGTCGAAATAATATTTTCCACATCTCTGTCCGTTAAAAATGATTATTACATTTTTCTTAAGGCCAAGAGCTGAGGATATCAGTTTCTTCTTCTTTTCTGTTTTCTTCTGTATAAAATAGTTCCTTGCTCCATATACCTTCTTATATCCTTGCTATTCTTACTTTTTAGATGTGTACACCGCCTATCACTCATTATGGCTGTGATTTTCGAAATGTTTGGGATTTCATAATGTTGAAATATGAATATATTGTCCAGATATGTTGTAGTCTTATGAAATATGTTATTCTATCTACTTCAAAAGATTGTGAGTGAGTCTTTAAGATTCAGGATCAGTGAATCTAAATTTGATTCACCATCTCAATCTCGATTTGACAGCTACTCCTTTGTTTCTTGAAACACAACAATTACATAATATACGGAAGTGCTTTTTCAATTTTGCATCGTCGGTAGTATTTTCATTGAGTATTGTATTGCCATTTTGAATAAATTTATTTTCAAAGTCAATGTGTAAGGCACTGTAACTTTAATTTAATATATGACCCAACCGAAACTTCCTTCACTTTAAGATAAAACCTAACCTCCACATAAATTAAGGGAAATTAATGAGCCTAACCCAAACAGAACAGCATGAATCTCTCTCTACCCATTATTAAAAATATATTTCAAAAATTGTTAAAGCTGAAGGATAGAGATCAAAGCAGATAATGTATACCATGGTCTTTTTACCACTGAAAGCACAAATGATGCTGTTCTCAAATTTTCTTCAACAGCCAAATATACATGGAGATCAAAGCAGGTTTACCGTTTATGAAGCAAAGTAATTCTAACAAACGTAGAGACGCTGAAGCAGGAAACAAGGAGAGTCTGAGTTGATTTATCTTACATGTGTAAAATGAATAGGGAAGTAAGTGCCCAGAATTTCAAAAAGCTCTCCGGCAAAGTTTGCTACTGAACCAGATGGATCTGGAAACAATTGTGCCAACACTTCAACAACGTGAAAAGTGATCATTAAGCATTGAGGATCTTTTTCTCCGTCTATAGCTTCACAGATACCATAGACAAGATCATCACCCTAAACCAACACAAAGAGAACATCATTATAATAAGATATATCTCAGAAAATGTAACATTTATATAACAATCTGCTATGGGGATTAGCTTATCCCTAAAATATGACACCACCAAACACATGACAATTCCTATCCACCTTTTCGTTGGGTATTTATTTTCTATTCATGGTTTGCATACCTATTCAAACCAAACATTATGTGAAAGAGTCTCGGTAGTGCCCTGAGGGCACAGGTCATGCACTAGTGATTCAACAGAAAGGCTCACCGGATCAGAAGCCGTCCAAAGAGGCTCACTTCTGGTGCCAAGTGATTCAATTTGACCATATGTTTAAGTCTAAATTATAAGACTTAATAACTAAGAAATGTTGGAAGGACATCCCAAATTATAAAATGTTGAATTACATATGAACTAGACTAGCTACAAAGAAGTGGGATGTGAAACTGGATCCAAGAGAATAAAAAAAAAAAAAAAAAGAAACATAAACACAGAAAGCGAAAAGCAACAAGCCCTTGCTTGCTTTTACATTGACTATAAAGAGCATACAAGAGTTGGTGACAGATCACAAATAAAAAACTAGCAGGCTACAGGTTTTGGTAGCTACGACATATTTCCTTCAAGAGTCAGTTGATTAATCCTTAAGACTCAAAACTCGAAAAATATACAAACAAATGGTTACAGGAACATATTGTAGAGTTGAAAAAGGTCCCTGAATCTTAGAGAACAAGGAGCATTTTCATTAGGTTCAGGCACCCCAGGTGTTTGTCCAGAAATACAATATGCACATGTGCCACATGAGAGAGAGAGAGAGAGAGAGAGAGAGAGCTAAACTTTTGAAAATAAAAATTGCTTGAGAGGGATCAATTGAATACCAGTGCTGCAACCGCATCGGGATAGCGATTTAATAAGCACTCCAGAAGTTCAAAGCAAAGCTGCAAGATGATAATTAACTTAAATACAAAATTATAAGAAATTTACAACAAAAGAATTCAGTCTCTCTATTTATACCTATATCATACATCTACATTTCCAAAGGGAAGTCGTAAGCTACTTAATGACTTATAATAACACTAGTTATACATACCTTCCTGTCATGCTGTCCTAAAGATTGCACTTGTAAGTTCTCTAGGTAGTTCTGTGCCACTGCTTTTGCTTCATCATTAGTAACCACCCCAACATTACTTTTCCTCCTAATTAGTGCCAAACAACCAACAAGTGCACCACGCAAGGCCTTCCAGTCTCCCTACAGGAAGAATAACCATTCTTATATAAAACAAACTCCCAAAATTCAATGACAAGATATCGAATTAAATAATTAATAAAAAATGTATAGGAATATAAACTCCATAAACGTATATACTGGTATGCATTAAACAGTCGGCATAAAATATCAAATGTTCAAAACAATCCTCCCGCGTGTAACAACAAAAACTTTGAGGTGCGACCCAAAGCAGACAGCAATTAAATAACTACAGGCTTTTGAAACTCTTCAGCAACTTCTGAAAAAGTTCTCTCGAACAGCAAGGAATTCTGGGCGGCGGATCTCTCAGCCAGAGGTAAGAAGGCCGGCTTATTTGTGATTCTAGTCAGCAGACTGATGCTTCTGATGTGGAACAGTGCAGTGCCGTGGCTCGGAGCAGCTAACGAAGTGACCCAGAACGTGTTGGTTGTGTATTGCAGCAGACTTGGAGTCGTGCACCGCAGCAGACCAGATTATTGCCTAGATAGTGCAGTGGCAGTGGCTAAAAACGTGGGTAGTGGTCAGAATGGTTCATAGCAGTTTTGTAGGAAGTAGTTGAGCAATGTAACCGCTGTAAACTGCCCATTGTTGGCTGTATTTAGGCAAATTTCGTGGCTGGTTGTAGCCATGGAGTTTTGGATGTGTATCAGTTGTGTTCTTTGTTGTTAGATCAATAAAACAAGAAAACTTGCCGTCCAAAATCTCTGACATTCATTTCTCTTCACTCTTCATACACACGAATCAATTAACGGTGCTTAACGACTGAACCAAGTTAGCAATTGAAAGCTAACCTTGGTGCCATATCCGTGTAGAAATTCGAGCTTAGAATCTGCCCGGGTAACACCTACCAGTGTGGTTGTTGTTGCCGCTGTCTTGTCAAAGAGACCACGGATGGAATCGATGTAGGTTTCTACCGTCCAACCAACTTGCAACCTTAATTCCAAAAGTCTACGATTTGGCGTTCATTATTAACCCTGCATTCTTAGCTAGCAAGGTCTATTTCAATTTCTCTTATAAAAAGCCAGGAAGCTCCTTACCCAAAAAGGGTATATCTCTATCATAAGAACCAAGCTTAATTTTTTTGGGTAATAAAAATATATATTAAACTAAAAAAATAATGTTAACAGAGGAAATGATAGGTCATTCCTTCATAACCTACACAGCAAAGTAGAAACACAAACTGTGCTAAAGAACCCATAAAATCCAACAGACGGTCAATCGAAACCAGGGGCATGCAAGAACGCCATTCCAGCAACAACTGCAGGATAAGCCTCGAACAAAGGCATCTGACATACTCACCCCCATCAAAGATTTCCCTATTGTGTAACCTCCAAATAATCCACATAACAGTCAAAGGAGCCAACCTCCAAACTTTCCGTCTCTCTTTATCCACTCAAACACATCCCCAGGCAACCAGAAACTCATAAATTGTCTCAGGAGCAACCCAACAAATGCCAAAAGTCGATAGAACTACACCTCAGAAGGATCTCATAGAAGGACAATGAACTGGACTTACACATACAGCACCAACTGACTAACACCTGACAATGCCGAACCAAATTGTCAATTGTCAAGATCCTGAGCTGCAAACCACACAGAAAAAGATACCCTCAAAGGAACCCCTACTTTCCAGACCAAAGGAGCTGAGACCCAGGGTACAGGTGCCCTCACAAAAGGGGACTAACAAGATTGAACAGTATACATATCTGTTGAAAACAAGCACCACACTGAAGAGTCTGAAACCCCTTGAGGAGTTCAGCTACGGCGAAGATTACCGAGAAAAGTTAATAAGTTACCTGCCAGTCAGGCAAGTTACACACTGACTCACTAAGGCCTTAGGGTCCTGAGCTATGCGGTAAAGAGATGGAAACTGACGAGAAAGTGGCTTATCCCCAGCCACTGATCATCCCAAAAGAGAATATGGTTTCCTAGACCAACCTCAAAACTCACACCCTCCACAAAGCTATTCCATCATGCGTGAATCCCCTTCCACATCCCACACCCGAACTGACACACGAAAACGTTGGAACTCTGTAAATTCTAGGCACACTACCCATCAGGATCATCACTGACTCGCTCACATTCACACTCAATCCGTACACCACCAGAATCCAGTCGAGCACACCAAGAAGATAGACAATGCAAACAGCCTTAGCCTCAGAAAAAACAAAGGTGTCAATTGCAAAAAGCAAGGTAGAAATCTGGTCGCTCGGACCACCACCCTGCCCACCTAAAACCCCTTTGGCAACCTCCCTTGCACACCTCTATCCATCATCCTACTGAAGGCATCCATAACAATGATAACGAGGAGAGCGAGGATCCTCTTGCCTAAGGCCACGGGAAGACTGAAAGAACCCTTAGGTGTACCATTGATAAGGATAGAGTCACGAACAGTAGAGATACAGAATTAATCCACCGTACCCAACACTGACTAAATCCCATCCTTCTTACACGATAGAGAACAAACTTTCCTTTATACTGGATCAAAAACTTGGGTATATGGTGAGGTTGATATTTCAATTATCTGTAGCCAGCAAAATCTTCAGCATTCAGTTTTTGATGCATTATTGGTGAGAGGGTGAGGCCACCAATTTGTTAACTTATCTGGAACGTTGTAATTGGAACTTACTAAATCAAAATTATTTGTGGAGTAGAACCATCGCTGGTAGATGGAATTATATACCAGATCCTAGTTATTTAAATTAAATATAGGCTGTTTTCACATACACAGCTGACTTAGGCTCTGTTTGGTTGGTGGTAAAAAGGTTTCCCTTGTTTTGGTGTTTTGGTGCTGTTTGGTTGGAAGTAAAATGTTTTCCTGTAAAATGTTTTCCCTCAAATGATGTAAAATGATTTGCAGTTTTCAAATCCGTAAGCCATTTTCCGGAGAGTGAAGGAGCACAACAACTCATACTAACACCTCCACCACCACTACCACCTACCTCCACCACAACCCATCACCGCCACCCACCTTCACCGCCACCCATCACTGCCATTTCTGTCACGGCCCACTGTTTTGACAAGAGTCAACCAAACACGAGAAAATACTTGCACGGAAAGCTTTTTCACACAAAACATTTTACGCGTAAAATATTTTCCCTTGTAAACATTTTACCGCAAACCAAACAGAGCCTTAGTTGCAGACAATTATATTGAAAATTTTGACCTATAAAGCAGAGAAGCTAATAAATGTCATGGTCCAAAGTGAAACCGGAAACAAAGGCTAAGAGAAAGTAAAAAAGAAGCAACTAGAAGTCTAACACATAGTTTGATACCCACCAGCCTGTCTGAAAAGAATGCAATCAGACTACGAATAGTAGCATCATCCAAAGGCTTTGATGCGAGACGTGTTAATGCCTCGGCTAGAAGAAGAATACCTGTGGAGAAGCATAATACACTGGCCTTAAAAAACCATATGCCATAACGTAAGAAGACAACATGATGACAAAGATAGTTGATTATTCATATACAGTCTGCATAATCCAGTGTTGGAAATATACTATACATATATAATATAGTTTCGATAACATAAGGAAGGCACCAGTGATGCAAGAGCAGTACAAGTGTACAACCATCCAGCGGATGAAAACTAGAACCGTGCATGGTCTTCGAATTGGATAGTACGGACCATTTTACTGTACATGGTGATAGGTTGTTTCCAAGATTGCTTGCTACTTGGACAACATTAACTATAAGACGAAGAACGCTCTTGAACTGAAAAATACTAAGACTCAAGATCCTCGAGAGTGAAGAAAATATGTTTAGAAATCTTGTCTTTACTTGTCTTTATATGCTCGAATTTCATCCAAAAGATTACAATCAGAGCATTTTTTAATATAAAAACATACATGGTCGAGAGGTCGTACACTCACAAACCCGAAGAGCCAACACCAAAACATTTAAGGTTTATGCATGAATGGAAACTCTTACCCAAACAGAGACATGCAAAATTTGCTTCACTCATTTTGAAATGGAAAAGCAAGTACCTCTCGCTCGAATAATGTTATCTGTAGTAGTCAAGTACATCCCCATCTCTCTAACCTGTATTTTGGAGAAACAATTCAGTAAGTGCAGAAAATCATCCCCAATACACCCAAGAAGAAACAGCACAAGGGTGTGGTTACTTAAGAGAAAACTAAGACATTACCATGTTCAAAAGATTAGAGTCCTCTGTTCTACAGGCAGACAAATTGACAAGAATTGGTAAAATGGTAAAACTTGATGGGTTTAATATGCAATTATATGATCGTACAAACTGTTATAATTGAGATGGTCTAGTTTACGTTTCCCTTTGAAAATTAAGTAGTAGTAGGTTCTATGGGAAACTTCACGACCTCTAGGCAGCAGCAGGAAATAACACTTGGGTCAAATCGTGGGAGTTCAAAGATGAATGGAAAGAAAATTATAACCTTTTATACAGTTTTGTTTGTTATGATATGCCAGGCAATGCACTTTCTTTTAAGAACGTTGGTCGTATAGGACGACTCACACGAAATGACATAATTGACAGTACACACTCTCTCTCTCTCCTCGCCTCAACCACTCATTCCAATAATCTACAATCTCTTAATCCAATAATCTATCTCATCCAAACACTCTATAGCTGCCCCTAAGATGTCGGGTAAGGGATAGATGAAAAGATTATTGGGCAAGAATTGGATTTTGATTGCAAAATAGTGTAACTACCCCTCCCTCTTCATCCCTGGTTACATAAGAAATTGTGTATATAACAAAATATGTCTGCATGTTTATACTATGCAATGCCCGAGACAGCATAACAACCCTTTACTCTGTCAGATTGTTTAGGATGTTGTTGTGAATTGTTAGATTATTAGCTGTTCCCAATATTGATATGTTGATGCCAAACGAACCATTGAGGATTGTTTTGACGCTATACAGATGAACTCTTTTTATTTTGGAGTACTTAATTAGTTCTAGTAGTATGTAATATAATTCATTTGAGCATTTCTAACCAACTATCTTACTTAAATGTCATTTTTAGTAATCCCACTGTCCTAAGACATTAATATTATTCACAAAGTTTAAGGCGTCTCTGAAATGGTAAACTTCTTATTTTAAAACTTGAATGGATGTTTGAATTTAAAAGTTGGAGTGAAAACAAGTACACAAGTCAGCTGACCATCTCAGGTACAGCCTAGTGCTTGGCTCGGTATGGGTTCATCCAGACACGAATTGTAATGAGCTGGCAGTGAGCTCAGGGGCGTAGCCATGTAGGGGCACGGGGGCGTAGCCAGGCTCTGTATAAATATTAAAGTGCCCCCCTCAACCTATACACGCATCTAGCACAGTTGGTAAAACTCTCGGTTTGAAACTAAACTGACTCACGTTCGATTCTCTCTATGCGCGCTTTTAATTTTTTTTCCACAAAAATTAAAAAACTTGGAAAATAAAATGTCCGTGGGGAGATTCGAACCCTTGTCGCCAAAGTCAATAATAGGGGGAGTGTTTTACCAACTAGGCCAGAATGCTTTAAATGACAATTCTGATATTTAATTGGATTTATTTTCAAATGACAGTACAAATATTGCCTCCGCTACTAGCCTAATTGTGTCCCCCCTTTGGTCAAATCCTGGCCCCGCCACTGAGTGAGCCTATTACTTAAGCTCGATGGTAATTAGTAAACGAGATGGTAGCTCTGGCTTGTCCGTTGAAACTCGTTGATTTAGTAGCTCCTGATACAAATTGGTTGCATAACCATAAATGACTCATGTATGTATAATGTTTTTAATAAACAAGTGTGTGTGTGTGTGTGTGTGTGTGTGTGTGTGTGTGTGTGTATGTATGTATGTATGTATGTATGTGTATTTTATTGGGATACTTTGGATATACTTATAAGCATTGTGGATAAAGAACAAACTCCTCTTAGAAGTATTCCTCGCGAACAAGCTCGAGCTCAAGACGAGCACTGCTCAACTCGGCTCATTATTTCTTGATGAACTCAGCCCAAGCTCGAACTTCTTAAAATTGTGAAACAAGCTTGAATATACAAAAGGTCAGCTTGCATTGGCCCCTACAGAGGATGAAAAGAGAGAGAAGGGGTGTAGCTTACATTTTTTTGGTGCAAGGCATATAATTAACTTGGAACATCAAAAAGAGATATGTGGGGCTCCGAATTGAAGACAAGATAAGTTATTAGTTGATTGCCCCAGTATGGAAAATCAATTTGGGGGGCTGGGGGACTTCAGACCTTATAGGAAGCAGGAATAAGACAGCTACAGGGACGGGATTAGATTACTCGGATGTACGAGGAACACAGGATAAGGGAATATTAACGTAAGTAGATGGGATAGGTCTTCCAACCCCAAAGTCGTGAGTGTCACCATACCGAAGTAGGTGCATGATGCGATTACGTGACACTGCGATCGGATCATGGAGTGACTACACCAACGATTTGTTCCTTCAATGAATTTCGCTCAGCAAAATGAAATATGTGACAGGTGGTATTTTGCATGGACTCCCATGTGGAACTTCAGCGCCCTTGCAATCAGTTGAACGCTGCCACACAACTAATCTGCTACACAAGCAATATAAATCCGATTTTTTTGTACGGGATTCAGGTCATTGAGCTGACAATTTCAAAATAATATGAATTTTGAGGAAACACTAAGAGATGTCATCAGCTAACGTCGTAGCTGGGAAATTTCTTGTAGATTACAAAATTAAATGGTAGCCAATGTCGCATCTGTTCTAACAAAATGCTCCTCCAAATCTGAGATACATTAAGGGTAATAGTAGATTACAAAAGTAAATTGTACGTGATGTCTGAGCTGGCTTTTAAATCTGCAACCCGACTAGGGATGAAAGAAGGAATGCAGGGATGAAGAATAGGCATTAGACATTGCTGTGGGTATTCCCAGGCAACATGACAAGTGCACAATGGGAGTGCCTTATTCCCTGATATGGCAGGAAATTCATAGCTTCTTTTAAACATTGATAATCCAAAACTCAGGTGATATAGAGTGTTTAACAGTTTCTTTTTATTTCAGATAAGTTAACATTAACTTTATTTCCACCTATGCCATAAACCTTCAGAAAGGTTGTAATTCTTTCTAGACAAATTCCTCAATAGTCTCGGAATTTTGAGAAGAATTCTACGAGCTTTTGGATAGACTTTAAACATTACACTCCCTTGTCCCATGTTATTTGACCTAAATTTAATTTTCGGATACCCAGAAAATATGTCCACTTCCTCAAATTTCAAAACTGTAATCCGTCACTTGCCTCTTCTACCCATTATTTTAAACTTGACACGAACATCAATCGCTAATATCGAAAGCTATTTTGGAGGAGGGCAAAGAGACTAGCATTCTGGGACGGACAGCTAAAATAAAATAATCACATATGGAGAAAAGCAAAGAGGATTCCAGACACTTAGAGGTTAATATTACAAAACGATACCCAAAAATGTACGCAGCTGAACCAGCCAATGAACCAAATATCAGATACTTCCATTCCCAGTCACAATATACTCTTCTCCGTTAGCACATTCAACCTAACAAATTTGAGATTAACACCAGAAAAGACTAGAGTTCACAGCAGTATTCAACTAGTGCATTCATGTTTTAGGATTCGTTGGAAGGAACCGCTCGCGGTACTGGATTGATGGGTCCCTATTCTTGATGTGGTATTTCTCACTAGGAATCATTGCATAAAGATTACTTTACACTGATTTTTCAGCAAGATATTAATTCTAATACTGTTGAAACTCAAGGAAAAATGGATATCATAATCAACTAAGTACAGGAGGATAGAGAAAATTAGATAGGTGGATCTCATTAGCTATGTATTTCAAAATATCAAGTGCACAACAAGACTGAAGGTGGACAAAACAAAATACAATTCAGTGTCAATCTATATGCTACGCCATCTGAGACCAGCAGACTATGTCTATTTCCTTGCGTGAATATTTAGTTTGTGAATATTTTCTTGCTATGCTTTCTACATGTCTAAAATTCTCGTTACAAATTTTGTAGCACCTCGCACTAGTCAGGAAAAAGCTTACCAGTGCTTCCATGCTCAATATGTCATTGTTCAAAAGAGCAGCAATTGCATCTAAACTCGCCCCCTGTCATGCAAATAAAATGCATTCAGCTCCAAAATGACAAATGCACACATTAAGAACAAGTATGAAAAAAAACTAAATTGTTTAGAATCTTTAAATCAGATCGACAACAACCGTAAAACCAGAGAGGCCACAGTCCATTCAACTGACTGTACTTCAGTCTATTGCCCAAAACTGAAAGGTTTGAGGTTCAATAATTGGATAGTTAAAATAAAGAAACCCATAAAAAACTGAACTTTTCTTGCCGTGATGGAAGTAAAAGTCAATGAAACATATGGGTATTGAAATTGTTCATGTATTCTTAAAATTAGCAGTAAAACAAAAGAAAATGCATCTGGGTTTCAAGAGCATTCAAACAGGTAATCAAGTACGTAGAGTAGAAATTGAATGAGAGAAGGACCTGCTGAGTAGGAGTGGTCGAAGAGTCGACATAGGCCTCTATGTGCTTGACCCAATTAGTAGTAGAATTTGCCATTCGATTCAGAGTTGCAGAGAGGGAGAGAGAGAGTTTGGCGCTTTGGGTTTAAGGGCATGTGTGAGGGTTTTGATTTACCGGCGTAGTAGGACGGTAAAGCTAATGGGTATAGAATTCCCCAATTCGGGCCTTGCAGTTCGGGTAAATAGCAAAATCCGGTACATGGAGTCTGACTTTACATATGTGTGAGTTTTATTTATTTTTTTTTTTTTAATAAGGCAGGTACTTTATTTAGTAGAGGACAGTGTCGTAAACTCAAAAGTTGTACAAGCTCAGTAGAAGAACATTAGAATTTAGGCCCATTTTAGCTAAGCAATGGGCCAGTTCATTTTGGTTTTTTTACACCAGAAAGCCCTGCAGTTTATAAGCTCTCGAAGCTTCATGAAAACTCTATTTGAGAAGCCAAACTCTTCTGAGAATGCAATCGACGACGCCTCCCTCTCTCGGATAATCAGTTAGGATTTTGTTGTCGGTTTCAATCACCAAGCTTTTGAATCCTCTATTTATCGCTTCTGTGACAGCAACTAGCATCGCAAAAGCATCTGCTACTAACAAATCACTAGTAAATGCGATCTGATAAGCCATCGCCATTACAAAGTCTCCTGTCGAGTTTCTAATTACTCCTCCCCCGCCAGATCTGAGTTGATCTATGGAGATAGAGGCATCCACGCTCAGTTTAAGAGACCCCGGTGGTGGTGGTTTATCATGTGTAAGTTTTTTTTTACTTTTATTACGAGTCAAAAGCTTGTAAATTGTCTCCCTAAAAAAACTTATAAATTGTCACATAATCTCGACCCATTGTTAAGAAAGATATAGTATCATTTGGCATCACTTGGCATATTTTAACGTACTATAGGTATACATTGTTTATTGTGTGAGATTAAGTGAAGTTTCATATAAAAGGAAATTGCAAGTATATTAAATTTAGAACTTTTGACAGTAAATCCCTATGTAGTATTGATTTGCTGACATATTGCTATATGCAGTATCTGATTTACCACTTAACTACTCTGCAGTTTAGTATATTGTGACAACACTCTCCAAAAAATGAATGGACGTTAAATAAGCAAACTCTCTGTTATCGACGTGGCACACTGTGGGGATATAATTGTCAATAGGCACCACGTATCGAGGGGTAAAAAAGAAAAACACATATGCACGGTCAAGTTTGATACTTGCAGGGTCTATTGCACGGTAAAAAGGAAAACGCCATCAATTCGTTTCCAATTCCATAGAGAGAAGAGAGAGGAAGATAGGGTTTCGATGGTGGAGTGTAAATCGATCGATTGAGGGTGGTTCGGGGCTCGCAAGCTGACTGTAGAGAAGAGAAGAAGGAGTTCCGTCGGGCAACATCAAAGCTTCCGAGTTTAGGGTTCCAGTTTTGGAGGTGGCCGGTCTTCAATCTACATCACGTTTCTCGTATTCAGGCTTGGGATTGATGGGTAAGTGTGCGATTTCGTTATCTTCCCTTCCATTTCTCTGTTTGATTGTTTAATTGGCAACAAGAAAGTTGGGTGGGAATGTCATCCACAGTAGGGTTTGTGTGATTTATATGAACAAATTGTCATTACAGTGTGTTAGTCCTACTTTATACAATGCATATTTTAACTTAGCTTTTGTCTGGCATTTATTTATCAGTTTTCTTCTTTTGACAATTGCAATTGTTTATCAGTTTTGTTGTTTTGAAAACTTCAATTGTTTATCAATATCGTGAATGTGTAATGTGCTAATGTTCAAGTTAATTCATTGTTTATTTCTCATTTTCCCTATGCGGGTTGTCATTGCAGAGGAGTATTTTACTCTAATAATCAATCATGGTGGTAAAATTGTAAAGGACCCCAAGAAACGATAAGTTTGGGGTACTGTAATTTTTGCAGACAACTGTAACTCAGATATGTTCTGTATGATGGATTTGAATAAGGTAGTTTCAAAGCTTGGATATAAAGAAGCAATGGTGTATTGGTATCTCATACCTGGACGAGAGTTGGATGATGGCTTAAGGAAGCTTGACAATGATGATGATATGTTCAATTTCCTAATATATCTTGGACCTGAGAGATCTCAGTTGGAGATGTACATTGAGCTCATTCCACTTGCTCCTCCATTGCTATGCACTGCAGCACATTGTGATGAAAGGCAGAGGGTACCAAGTGATGATGAAGATGAAGTTGTAATTGTTGAAAAACCAGCAACATCAAAGAGGGTTGATGATGCACCTGTAGATGGTCAAGAAGAAGTTGATCAGGATGAAGGTGTTCAAGTGGAATTTGCTCAAGAAGAAGATAGTGACAGTGATAGTGATTACAGAGGGAGTGATGCAGGTGCTGATAATGATGATGATGAGTACGAGAATGAGATTGATGAGGATGCTGAGTGGGGAGGAATGAATAGTACCTACATTGGACATCATCCATTGGGTGTTAGGAATTTTGATAATGTGAACTGTGTGGATAGTGATCATGGTCACTCAGTGAGCGAGAATGACAGTGACAAGGACTATTCTTGTAACACCCCCAAAAGGACCAAGCCGGAGGCCCGGGGAGTGTCTCTCCATACCCGAGATTAAACCCGGATACAAGGACATTTAAAATTGGTTCCCAAGCAAAACATTCATAAAGTATTTAAGACAATACTTGTTACAATTCAAATATTTGTGCCTCAAACCCGGGCATAAAACAAGCTAGTGCATTAAAATAAACAAAAAGAGTTCTAATTATTAAAACGTTATGACTAATTATCTCGGTGATGAATCGCGTCCCTCGCTAAGCCACATTCTTACCATCTAGACATGTGGTGCAGAAATAAAAAGGAAACACCACAGTACAAAATCAGCAATAAATACTTGCAAGCAAACACCCAAGCATGTAAAATGATGATGAGACAAGTTATAAAACAGTAACCAACTTTTTGAGTAGGAATTCATCTTAAACACAGCGGAAGTAGAATTTGACACTTGTGAGAAAAGCATGAGAGTTTCCAATTCCATTTTATTTTTCCAAAATCAATTCATTATCCAACAGAGGGAATTCAAAACTGCATATTAATTTATTTTCCATTAATATTGACCTAATGTGTCGACACCCCCCTAAGACTCTAGCGGCCAGAGGAGTGAGTACAAGGAGCTATCCGGGACTTGCAACCGGATCAAATAAAATTAATTAGACGCGTGAACAAAGTCAACACGTCCAAGCCAAAGTAACCAAGAAGTAACCCCGCACAACTCTTCCACTTTACGTTATCGTCCATTATTATAGTTTTGACGATATTTTCAAGAAAAGCATTTAACAGGTAAAATCAAATATTTACATGGCACGTAACACATAAATTCAGTTTGAGACAAGTAGAATAAATCATTTGACACGAAGGGAGTTAGGCACACTAGGCCTGGCATGTTTACTCACCTCAATTGCAAGCGACTACGGCGACTCAATCGTAGTACTCTACGTACCCGTCGTCTGTGAACTCGTCGCCTACAAGTTAACAATACTCTAATTAATTACAATATTTTAATAATATTAGTGCCAACTATACTACATGCATATGACGCTCAACGGTTTAGGGTTCTAACACCAACCTAACATTCCCAAGTAACCCGATACACAAGTGGTTAGGACGATTGGTTCTAAGTTAACAAAACAATTCTACTAGCCGGTTCAAGTTTAGCATCCACTAGGCTATTTAAATTAGAACAAGGAGATCACTAATTAAATTAGATTTATATTTGCTAAAAGTAACTCCCAGTTTCTCTCAAACACAACTACTTAGGGTCAAGATCACAAAACAAGTGTTAAAACTCCCATAAACCGACTAATTTCAACGTCTAGACACTATTTAATAAACCCAACAGCATTAACGACAAATTCAGCAACTTTCAGTGACCAAAAACAGCCCTATAGCGACGAATTCCAACCCTTTAGCGACCGGACAAATTGTTCATAAGCCCTAGGACATCCAAATATGCGTCTAACGGTCACGGTTTCAACTCCAATTTAATTACCCGGCGATTACAACTCGCCTTAGCAACCCAACACATCAAACAAGTGGTAGTTACTCGTTGATCCTATTGTTTCGACTTAATTATTTTTACCCCTACATAAATAAGGTTTATGGGTACGACATGATGAACAATGAATCAAGCTATGAAGACGAAAAATGCTTGATTCAATACAAGATTTAACCAATTATAATCTGAAATTGAAAGAAATCAACGAACGATAGCAACTGACAAGTGAAGAAGATGAACACAAGAGAGGTTTAGTGGCGAGACGGAGATGTTGGAGGTGGAGCTTGGCGGTCGAAGGCTGCCGGAAACAATGGTGGTCAGATTAACCTCTTAGACGAAATCAAAATAGAGCAAGAAGGAGAAGAAGACAAAGAACGCAGAATACAGTAGAAGAAAAGAAAATAGAGGTAGAAGAGAAGAACAGAGAATCGGACATGGAGGAGGAGAAGGAGAAGAGAAGAAGAAAAAGAAGAAGAAAGGGAGAGAGAGAGACAGACTTACCTGAACAGAGAGAGAGAGGCGACGGCGACGGTGGTTGATGTCGCTGCTGCTGCTGTTGTGGTACCGTCGGGCGAGAGGGAAACAGAGAGTGAACGTGAGGGAGAGCGAACTGTTTTGGGTGTTTCTGATCAATTGATCGAGAGAGAGAAAGAGAGATAGGGAGAATCGTTAGAGACAGAGATATTCAGGGAGAATCGGATGAGGATGATGATGAATTTGAAAAGAGAAATCGATGGGGATGAAGGAGATCGGATTGCATCCGATTGATGAGGGGAAAAATCACGTCTGTTGTGATTTTTGGGTCAAATATGATATGAATCTGACAGAAAAGACACTTTCACACCACTAGTTTAGGTAAAAAGACAACCATCTCCCCCCAATTTAATTAAAAGGCACCAAAAACTTAAGATAAAATTCACAAAGACCCCCAAATGCTAGTAAACACTTATAATTAACTCCCAACATTTAAATTTAACTCCCAACACATGTAATAATATCACAAAATACCCATAGTCACAAAACGGGGTATTTCAATTCTAGTGATGAAGATGCGGTCAACTCACGTATCAAGTTTCCACAATTCAATCCCAGAGCTGACATGAAGAAAGTAAGGTTTAAGGAGGGTCTAATGTTCACAAGTGCCAATGAATTTAGGTCTACACTTAGGGATTATGCAATTAAGAATGGGAGACACATAATGTGGATAAGAAATGAGGGAGAGGTTGAAAGCTTGTTGTAGTAAGGGGTGTCCATGGTTGATTTATGTCGCTGTAATGCATGGGGAAAACACATTGCAGGTGAAGAAAATTGTGGATGAACATACATGCAACAGAGAATACTACAACGACCTTGCAACCTCATCTTGGATTGCTTCCAAGTATTTGCAAGAAATCAGAGCGCAACCTAAGATTCCTATCAGTGTATTGAAAGCAAAAGTTCAAAAGGACTGGCATGTATGTCTTGGAGATAGGCAACTATACAGAGCAATGACAACTGCAAGGAAATGAATTGAGGTTGTGACACAGACCAATATGGTAAGCTATACGACTACCTAAATGAAGTGAAGAGAACCAACCCAGACACTACAGCACTCTTGGTGACAAGAGAAGCAGAAGGGGATAAGAAGGTGTTTGAGTGATTGTGTCTATGTCTTGGTGGATTGAAAAAGGGAATGAGGGAGGGTTGTAGGGACATCATTGGCATGGATGGAGCTCATCTAAGGGGTACTCACACAGGACAAGTGTTGGTAGCAATTGGATTGGATGGTAATAACCAAACATTTCCATTTTCTTATGCAATTGTAGAAACATAAAACAAGGCTGTTTGAAGATGGTTTATTAAACTTATTGCTGAGGATTTGGGGGTAACCAACACATTTCACTGGACTTTCTTGACAGATAAACAAAAGGTACTTTACTTTGGATTGTTGTGCGCAAGGAAATCCTTCGGAGATATCCAAGTGTGCACCTCGAGTAGGGAATGAGAACACGGAGAGATAAAGGGTTGTGTGTAGGGAGAGGGTAAGAAGTTGCAACTTAGAGAGAGAGACAGCTTAATAGCTAGTGTAAAACCAGAGATGAACTAGTGTGGAACTAGAGTCGCAACGGAGGGCTAACGATCCTATATATAGTGGGGAAGTGACCGTTGTGAGGGGGTTAATGCACCATAAATGGTGGCTTAATGGTAGCCCCTGTAACTACACATTCGACCGTGTATATATCAACCATTAGGCACCTGACCGTACATACCGAAAATCGTTATGAGGTCAAGCCGGGTTTATAGGACTTGGCCATTAAGTCTCTCAAAGCAGTTACAAAGGGTCGCGGGCGAGCTTGGTTGTTGCACGCGCGCGACGGGCCTTACCCTAGCCTCCAAACCACTAAGTCTCTACAAGTTCCGTGTTGGTACGCGAGGGCCCTGTTTCACAGCCCCCACGTGGATAAGCATAGGTAGTTATCCAATGTATGTGGAGCACAACTAGGTGTGCTGGATGGCTGCCACGTGGCTGTGATATGTTTGTCTGGAAAGCACCATCTACATTAGCCCCCTTTTGCGCGAATGTCACGCGCGTGTCCGTTGTGCAGTCGCGCAAAATCAGTCGTGCGTGGGCCCCACACAAATTCTTTGAATTTTGAATAAAATTCAAATCCCTAGTCCCCCGTCATAGCCATGATTGCCTAGGGTTTAGAAGCGCCGTCTGATTTCTGATGAAGTGTGGTCAGTGTAAAACTAATCAGACGCCATCTACGATTCTTCACCTACTTTCGAGGCAAGAATAACTTAGAAGGACTTGATGGGTCACCAATCTCGCCGGATATCGAAGCGTTGCTGGCTGAGCAGACGTCAGCAGTCGCGACTCTTCAATCTGAAGGCTATTTAAACTCTTTGCTTCATCCAATTAGAACTTTTCCATTGTTGTTGCTTTTCAGCTCGTATGCATCAAAGAGAGAATCTTCCAGTTGAAGCCGAAACTTTTTACCAAGTTCTAGATCAGATTCTCCATACATTCTCTCAAGCGATCCAAGCTCTCAATCGTCAACAAGGTGAGTGATTATAAATTTTGAAATTTGCAGTCGAGTAGTTTTGCAGCTATTCTTCTCCCCATTCTTTCCTCTTGCATGGCGTTGATTTGTAATCTGTTGTTTTATGCCCACAGTAATGGCCCCAAAGAAGTCAAACAATGAGACCGTTGAAGTGTCAGAGCTTCCCAAGGAACTGTGGTACAAGGCCCCCTATCTAGGTGGCGATGATTTTTACTTGGCTACGATCCGGGGAGACGCTCCCCATGCGTCTCCTCCAATTGCTGCTTTCGAGCTCAAGCCCGAACCAAACAGGGAAGATTGGGATTTGGCTGACGCTCATGATGTACAAATGCTTAGTATTGAAGCTGGCCTGATCCCATTCAATGATGTCATTTTCTAGTCTTTCTTGGAAAAGCTTGATGGAATGGATGAATGGACCACGTTCATCCTTAAAAATCACGAGCAGGTGTTAAAACAAGCTGGGGTTTATAACGCCATCCGTGCGACCAGAGGTTTCAACCTCAAGGTCGACCAGGATATGCTTAGGGTTCTATTCTCGCGTTATTGGAGAAAAACCCATTCATTCCATTTTTCTTCCTTTGAGGCCGCGCCTACCCTTGAAGATGTGGAAAACCTGTTGATGCTTCCGAGCATGGGAGCCTTTGACCCTTTGGACAAATTAGAGGGTGATGAGGAGCTTACCCTCTTTACGGAGATGCAGAATGTATTACAACTCTGTAGAAAGCTGCTACGCGGTGGGCCTCTGACGAGATTAAACCCTGTGACACCTTTATGTCGGTTTCTTCTAGCGCGAAAAACATCTGGTCGAAATGGCTCATGTTCTTTTACAAAGACTACGCCAAGCCCGCCTGAAACGACCCGGGATCTCAGTTTAGGGTTAACGCGACAATCGATAACCAAAAGTAGATTATTAACTATTAAGTTTACATTTCGGTTAAAGTACATAAAAAAATTTCGATAATAAGTACAATCTAAAACAAATTGTGTGTGATCTACTATGTGATCTGACTTAAGCTAAACTTCTTCGCCCCGATCCGCGTTCCCGTTCCCCAAACTTGATTGACGACCTGCGGTTTTAAAATGGCAAAAGCCGACGCAGTTTTGAAGAAATGATCAGTAAAAGTTGAGTAAATACATACTACGACATGTAAAGCAACGAGTGGCACGGAAGCATGAGTTTAAATAAACCAAGAGTTTGAAACATTAATAAGTAATAGAGTTGGAAATTTATCAACAATTATAAGTAATCACGTAGCGAGAGCTTTTCGACTTTAAAACTTGAATCAGCCACGAGTATTAAAGGAATTCTTAAATTAGTAGAATCTCCAGAATAAACAAGTTATTTTGAACTCATAACGATATTTATTCACGAGTAGCATATGCTTTTCAAATCACTTCATTCAATTGATTAGGGCAATCCAGAGCCACAAACAACATTAATAAAGCAGTCAATTTATAATTTTGACTTTAATCAACAGTTTAATTTAGCTGAGGCGTGTCTAGAGCCACCAGCAGGATCAATGTAGATAGAGGGATCACAAAATAATCACTAAGGGTTCCTTCTAGGGTCTATCAAACCCTATTTCACCAGAGCGTTAAGGGAGCCCATTCGTCAACCCCGCCCAAAACATTAGCTAAAAGGCCTTAAGTGTCGACACCCCTATACCGTAGTGACCCTTACAAGTATAAGTAGCACTCTATAGCTCTATAAACCCCTTGGCCTCAATATCTTGATACATGTTGGCTCATCGGGGGCGGATTTTTGAACATTAACGTTCTATCCAATAATAAGAAGCATTGCTTCAATGGTCTTAGCCATAAGAAAATGGAGGATCACTTGACGCCTCCCATTAATAACAGTACTCTGTACATCGTCCTAAGTCTATTAGATGTATTTTATTTCTTCTCTTTCACATAACCAGAATCAGAATATCAAAATTTCACAAGTAATTTTTGAGAGTTCTCAAAGGAGATGAATAAAATAGTTTAACAACTTTCGAGTGGAAAACAAGCATTCTCAAACTATTTCATATAGCAAACATTCATTTGAAACATCAAACACATACGCAGATTTTGATATGAAAAGGCCGTACATATGTACTTACCTCTGAGCCATGAAAGGCACAAATCAATGCTAGCACTCCCACAACGCTCGTTTTCGAGTCTCACTGTAAAATGCAGCAACACGAAAACGTATGTCTACTTCGAACGATCCTTAATAACGGCTGGATAAACACAAGTAAAGTATACAGCCTATTAGCATATATCCTCTATATGAGGTTTTATGCAAGAATGCAATAAAATGGGGGGTCATGCAAGCTAACTTGACCAGAATGCCCCGGGTACTTCAAAATTCTCTAGTACCGACTCTGATTGTGCATGGACCCCAGACTATACTCATACTGGCCCAAAAACATGTAATAACGACTCTAAACTCTCCCATATGAACTTAGCATCGAAATATACAACTTTCAATAAATTGCACTTAGGCCCCTAGAGTTCGTTAAAATTACAGAAAGACCCCCACCATTGATTTGATAACTCCCGAATCAAATAATTCCCTCTTGAGACTTCAAATATCCTTCTAAGTCAGGTTTTTCGGTCTCAAAATATTAACTTATTCTCAAGTAGTTCAAGTGTGACGTTTTAATTAAATGCACATAGGCCCCCGAAGTTTAGAAAAACTGCAAAAAGACCCCTAACATTTGACTTGGTCAACCCTAGCCCAAAATTACATAGAAGTACTCCAAATACGCATACAAGACATGCTGACAAACTCCAAGTTACTAAACTAACCTCAATTCAAAGTTTAAGTGAAATGACTATTTTACCCCTCCTATACAGTTCAGTCAAACTAGGGTTTTTGAAAAGTCAAACTTGGTTAGGGTTGATATTTAGGGTCAGATAACATTACGAACAAGTTTCGTGAAGAACGCTAAGGCCAGAAATGTCATTCAAATGGTCAAAACCGAATATCAAAGATAGCGAAAAGTCGTTTCAAGTAGTCAACTTTGTGACTGATTTCTGATCAATTGAGAAGGAATTTTAAGAAACTGGAAATAGGGTTTTGAAGATGACAGTTCAAGGATTCCAGAACATATTTGAACTCCTAGAAACTCTAAGTATTCAAAGAGATATCGCTACTCAAAGGTGGACAAAAATTCCGATTCAATACTCAGAAAAATTCAATAGTGCTTTATGACTTCAATCTACCAACTTTAGGCTCGTTTTGTGAGGAATCCGTTATAAATTTGAAGATGACCCAGAGACGATGAAATGAAGTATTATACATCATCTACACACAGAAGAAAGAAAAACAAGATTTCATTAACATTTGGGGAAGTTACAGATGTCACAAAATTGATACTTCAACATAGCTCCATACTTCGAAAAAAATTCATCTTTTGATGGTTCAAAACACATCAAACGAGTCCACTTCAAGGCCAAATTCAGGTAGGTTAGACTTGAAATCAAACAAATAAATCTGAATGAGAGCTATATAGCTATGTCCAGGCTTTCCAGAAAGCTAAGAATCATCCAAAACGGATTAAAAACGAGGAAGATACATGAGTCCAAAGTTGGATAAAAAATGATGGTGGGAAAACTCAGCATGAACAAGCACGAACACAACAACTTCAATTCGATTTTTGGCTGGGTTAGAGACCGAATTTGAAAAATATTAAAGCATAAAAGTTGTAGCCAATTGTCTGAGGATTCCAGAAAGTCCTGAATCACTCAAAACGGATAAAAAACGAAGGAGATACGAGCATTTGAACAGGGGCAGTTTATGTTCCAAAAAACGAACAAAATGGATGAAACAATGAATCAAACTCGATCCTAACCATATTCTGGGCAGCTTAGAGGTTTCTAAATAGGTTATTCGTGTCCTAAGGATCATTTTGGTGCAATACCCAACAAAAATGAGCAAGAAATGAGAGCTTACCAAGAATCCGGTGGCTATGGAGGTTTGGCGGCGGATGGGTTCGGCATGCATGGTGGCCGGAGAAAAAGTTGTCAAATTGGGGGCCATGCTTGTGCTTCCCGGACTCGCCTCAACATAAGTAACAAGAATATGTGGGTTAATTTTGATGGGTTGCAACGAGAAGGGAGAAATCGACGAAATACCGAACTAGGGTTCTTACCTTCAAACTCGGATTTCTCACTCGATACTCCATCTTTTTCGAAATCGTTTTGTGCGTTTTACTCCTGGCATTGATGGCTACCTCCGGTAGCAGCAGGTCGGAAGAGGAAGCCTTTGGTGGAGTTGGTGGTGGTTGTTCTTGAGGGAAGAAGAAGAAGAAGAAGAAAATGATGAAGATGATGGATGAGAGAGAGAGAGAGAATTTTTTTTTCTCTCTTTTTTTTTGAGATTGTTGGTGAGGAGCGGATTTGTAGGTGTTGACTCCTCATCTAGTAGGTGTCAAGTTGGTGGTGACAAGTGTCCTACATGCATAGGGGTAAAAGTGTAGTTTTCCTAAAGTTTAGGGTACAAACTAGAAATAGAGGTTCTACTTGATTTCAGAGAATTGCAAAACCACCCCGAACATCTCTACTGCTTCAAAATCATTCTAAAAAATTCCAAATATTTCCAACACTCCAAAATGGCCACTTTAAAGCCGTGACAAACTATTTACAAATTCGCCCCCCAAAGTCTTGATATTGCACTAAGAACTCTCTCGGGAATTAGGGGTGTTACAATATACCCACCTTAAAAGAATCTTCGTCCCCGATGATCTCATACTGTACTTACCCACATACACGAATTGCAGATGAAATGCAGCACATTGGCCCAACCTATTTTGCTTAAACAGACAAGTACATAAACCGCTCTCGTCGGATGTTCTGCTCCCAACAGATGGCTTTCTTAGTTGGTCAGTTAGCAACACATTAACGGAAAGAAATTCCTCATTCTCACTCTCCACACGACGGGGTCTATACTACATAACAGTCTAAACTCGCATTGTTGGAATAGATGCCCTAGAGGCAATCTAGTTTAGTATGAATTTGTAATTGGCTAGAAATTCATTTATTATTTATTGGATATTTAATATAATGAAGTCCTTAGATTTACAATCGTGTTGTTTATCTTAAATATCCCTAGTCAAGTATAATGATTAAATGGGACAATCATCTATAGACTAGTATGGGGTTGGATTGATATGGAGATATCACGATCCAACACATAGGTGTGCATTACGGAATGTCGCACTGGATTGACCCATCACCGAGAAGGCTACATACACGTTATGTTGAGTCACAAGTGCTTCTCGGGTACAATGGTATTGTCATCCTTAGACTTGAAGTCACTAGATATTCTAGTTGTGGATCATTGTGATCTTGGTAGCGTTAAACGCTACACCGTAACTGGGTAGTTATAAAGGCGTGTACTGGATACAATGAGAAGCAAGCTTAGAGATCGTAGTGGACGTAGAGAGGATTTGCCCCTCCCACATAACGGGAGCGAATATCCAAGGCCACTCGAGGATAGTGCTTATAGAATGTCTGGCCAGACTCAAATAAATCAATATATGAGATATTGATGTTATTTGCACGAATAAGGCTATTCCATGGATCGAGAAACTAGGGATTGGATATACGAGTGTGACTTGTATGTCTCGTGTCCAATCCGGATATGGAGGCAAAGGGATGAGACAATTACTTGTACAAGGTTGTCTAGATGACTATTCTATTAGTTGGCTAGAATGGATGTTTTGCTAGAAACCGCTCCATATTAGCAAAGAGTTGCTACCAACTAGATAGAACCTATGGGGTCACACGCTATATAGAGTTGTACTAGATTATGGAATTAATTAATTGGATTAATTAATTAGAAGGATCACTTTGCAAACCCTTGCAAACTTAGTAGGGACTAATTTGCAAGGAAGGGACTAAATTGAATTCTAGTAGGACTAGAATAAGTCCTTTAGGTAGTTAACAAAGAGTTGTTGGACTATATAAAGGACCCTCCTCCTTCCTTCCCTACAGACACACTTTTATGCTCTAGAGAGAACATAACAAGAGTAGGAAAGAACAAAGGAGAGAGAGAGCAAGCCACAAGAGGGACGCCGCCCCCTTGCCGCCGCCCCTTGTCCCCGACGCCACAAGGGTGCCGAACCCCTTTTGGTGTCTCGTTTTGCGTGATTTCTTCACCCTCCTTTCAATCCGGGCTAGCACCAAGGTGATTGGAGATCTAGGAACAACTCTAGGCGTGGATCAACTATAGAGAACGTGACACTATTCGCGTTTGAAGTCATCAAGGAGAACCCAAAGGTGTGTTTATGATTTCTTACCTTTACTATCGTTATGCATCTAGACTTGTGATCCTTGGAGGGTTTTGCATGGTTATTTGTTTGATTATGCTTCCGTTTTGCGCGATCCATGAATCAAAACCCTACAGTGGTATCAGAGCCACAGGTCATAGAGCATAAACGTAGTTTATGTGTTACATTCTTGTTGTTTTACACCTTAATTTGTTGTTTATCGCGTAAAACAAGACAAATCAAGCATTGGATGCAATTTGTCAAAGAATTAATCACAACAAGACCCAATTATTGCATTGGATGCATGAATTGGTGAGTTTGAGAAATTTTAGGATCTTAGATCTAGGTTTTGGGCATCCTTGGGGAAGAAGGAGTTCTCCCACAACAAGGAAACAACCAAACTTGGGCTCCAAGCAAGGAGGTTGTTTTGGAAACAACCTCCACAAGGAAGGTTCGGCCCCTAGGGAGCCGCCCCCCCCTTGCTTGCCGCCCAAGCTTGGCGCCCTAAGGGGGCGGGCGGCCCTAACCCGCGGGCCTAGCTTGCGGGTTTTGGGCCGGGCCGGCCCTAGGGCTTTGTGGTTCACTTATTTGGGCCCGGACAATTGGATTGTTGGGCCCATGGACCGTTTTAACCCTAGAAATCCTAAAATCAATTAAAATTGACCAAGCGCGTTAAAATTGGATTTTAACTGTTTATGTGCAAATCGCATGGTGATTGGATATGGCCTTAGGATGTGTTTTGATGTGGATGTTTAATTTTGTGGTTTGGTTTTACGGCCTGCGAGCCGATCAATTAATTGTAATAATTAATTAGGGTTTTATGGCGTGCGTGCCATTTTTTTCTCAACTTGTGAGATTTATTTTATTTAGTATAGATATTAGCTAGTGCTAGATAAAGTAGATTGTTAGCCAAGATTGGAGAAAAGAAGCCCAAAGCCAAAAGGAGCCACAAAAGATGGAGCATGGAGCATGGAGCACACCACATGACTATGAAGGATGGACCAAAAGATCAAGACGCATGGAGATGTGTGTTTGTTTAGGGTTCATAGATAATTCCATTGGCTTGGAATTATCTTAGTCTAGAAAAAGGCCATATCCACATCACGTTTAATTTCTGTTTTGTGGTTGTTTGTTTATTGTCTTATTATTTGTGTGGTTGGTGTATGGATGATGCATGCAATTAGGATAATAAGATAATTAGACAACCCGGATCTATTATTTGGAGTTGTGCCCAAACTCAAATAGATAGATTAGTTGATATTGATCAACAAAATAATTAAAATTGAAGAAAAATCCCTCAAATTTTAAATATTGTGTTCTTGCCTTCTCGTTATTTAAACACTCATTATCATCATTATTTATCGAGTTCGTGCGTGCCAAAGCATGGCGACTTGGTTCATAATGATGGAATGCGATGGCACGTAACAATGTGCAATTGTTTAGATAAGAGGTTGAACACAACTAGGCTATTAATTTGATTAAGAAACCTAGAGGCAATCAATTGGGATTATCCATATGGATGGATAAATAAGGAGTTATTTGCCCGGTTGAACCAAGGGTTGCATATGGGATGCAATTGGAATTGTTCCTACCTAAGAAGTAATCGAATTATGGGTGACTTGCCAAAGCAAGCTCATAATGAGATGAAAAAGATGGATCTTGGCCCACTAGAAAATATAAGGATATTTTCCGCATTAATATCTTGAGGGTTATTAATCCGTAGTAAAATAGTGGGAGCTATATTTAATAAACTAGCCATTATTAAATATAGTCAAAATTCACAAATACTAAAACTTGCGTATTTTCCTTTTTGTAGAATTCCAAATGGCAAACAACTCATCGAGTTCACAACATTCCCTACGATCTGTCCTTGAGAAGGACAAGCTCTCAGGAACCAACTTTCTCGATTGGTACAGAAACTTGAGAATTGTTCTCAAGCAAGAAAAGAAGCTGTACGCAATAGAGGAGCAAGTTCCAGAAGGTCCAGAGAATCAGACACCTGCTGCCTTAAAGGCGTATCAAAAGCGTGTTGATGACGCTAATGATGCGGCCTGCCTAATGCTTTGCACCATGACCTCTGAGCTTCAGAAGCAACATGAGAACATGAATGCTGTCGATATGATCGAACATCTAAAGCAGCTCTTCCAAGAGCAGGCGAGGGTAGAGAGGTATGAAGTCTCAAAGGCACTGTTCAAATGTCATCTGGCAGAAGGGAACCCGGTGGGACCCCATGTACTCCGAATGATCGGGTACTTGGAGAATCTCGCCAGGCTTGGGTTCCCGGTCGGCCAAGAGTTGGCAACCGATCTCGTGTTGCAATCGTTGCCCGAGAGTTATGGACAGTTCATTATGAACTATAACATGAACGAGATCGTTAAACCACTGCCAGATTTGCTCAACATGTTGAGGACGGCTGAACAGAGCATCAACAAGGGTAAGGGCAAGGCCATTATGATGGTGCATAAAGGAAAGGGTAAAAAGTTTGCCTCTTCCTCCAAGGGCAAAGGCAAGTCAGTTGCTAAGTCCAAGGAACAAGCCCTTAAGCCTGTTGGTGGGATTGCCAAGGTCGTGACTAAGGGTGAATGTCACTACTGTAGTCAACCTGGACACTGGAGGAGGAACTGCCCAAAATATCTGGAGGACAAGCGGCTTGGAATAGTGATTCCACCACCACCAGGTATTTTTGTTGTAGATGTCAATTTAACTGTCTCTACATCATGGGTATTAGATACTGGATGTGGATCTCATATTTGTCGAAATATGCAGGATCTAAAGAGAAGTAAAAGATTGGCTAAAGGGGAGGTAGATCTGCGCGTTGGGAATGGAGCAAAGGTTGCTGCGTTGGCCATAGGCGTTTGCGAGCTATCCCTGCCCTCAGGATTAGTTTTAGAATTAAATAATTGCTATTTTGTGCCTGCTATGAGCAGAAACATTATTTCTATTTCTTGTTTGGACAAGGAAGGTTTTATTATTTCAATAAAGAACAATTGTTGTTCCTTTTATTTGAATAATATTCACTATTTTAGTGCGCAATTATTTAATGGACTTTATGTCCTTGATCTAAGTAATCCTGTCTACAACATTAATACCAAGCGGATTAAAATAAATGATTTAAATCCTGCTTATTTATGGCATTGTCGTTTAGGCCACATAAATGAGAAACGTGTATCTAGACTCCATAAGGATGGATTGCTAGACTCATTTGATTTTGAATCATATGAGACATGTGAGGCTTGTTTATTGGGAAAAATGACAAAGTCCCCTTTCAATAAGAAAGGTGAGAGGACTAGTGAGCAATTGGCGCTCATACATACCGATGTGTGTGGGCCATTTGCCACGCCTGCCAGGGGTGGTTATGTCTACTTCATTACGTTTACTGATGATTACAGTAGATATGGATTTGTGTACCTTATGAGGGCAAAATCCGAATCCTTTGAAGTGTTCAAAGAATTCAAGAATGAAGTAGAGAAGCAACTTGGCAAAAGTATCAAGGCTCTACGATCGGATCGTGGAGGAGAATACTTGAGCCAAGAGTTTGACGACTATCTTAGAGAGTGTGGGATCGTGTCCCAACTCACTCCACCCGGAACGCCACAATGGAATGGCGTGTCCGAGAGGAGGAATCGAACCCTATTGGATATGGTTCGGTCTATGATGTGTCAAACCGATCTTCCATTATCGTTTTGGGGCTACGCTCTATTAAGTGCAGCTTTTACCATTAACCGTGTTCC
This sequence comes from Linanthus parryae, assembly GCA_023055425.1. NCBI lineage: Eukaryota > Viridiplantae > Streptophyta > Magnoliopsida > Ericales > Polemoniaceae > Linanthus > Linanthus parryae. The sequence goes on along the minus strand of JALGPY010000004.1, from coordinate 86,409,340 downwards.
ATCTAAATCAGTCATGAAGACACCATATGAGATGTGGAGTGGGAGGCGTCCCACACTGTCGTTCATGAGGATTTGGGGCTGCGATGTCTATGTAAAACGTTTACAATCAGACAAGCTAGGGCCCAAATCGGATAAGTGTAAATTTGTGGGGTACCCTAAGGAAACTAAGGGATACTACTTCTACAATCCAACCGAGAACAAAGTGTTTGTTGCTCGGACCGGCGTGTTTCTAGAAAGAGAGTTTGTCTCTGAAGAAGCAAGTGGGAGGAATGTAGAACTTGAAGAAGTTCAAGAACCACAAATTACTGAACCGATTATGGAACATGAACAGGAATCACAAGCAGTTGTGGATCCACCTGTTCAGGTAACACAAGAGCTTCGTAGATCTAGTAGAGTGCGCCAGGAACCCGAGAGGTACGGACTTCTCGTAACTGATTCCGGTGACACGATGCTCATAGATGATGAGCCTACTACCTATGAGGAGGCCATGAATGGCCCAGACTCGCAGAAGTGGCTTGAGGCCATGAGATCCGAGATGGAATCCATGTATACCAACAAAGTATGGACTTTGGTGGAACCACCTGATGGGGCGCGGCCCATAGGGTGCAAGTGGGTCTTCAAGAAGAAGATCGACATGGATGGTAATGTGATTACCTATAAGGGCCGATTGGTGGCTAAAGGATTCAGACAGATTCATGGTATTGACTATGATGAAACCTTTTCACCAGTCGCTATGACCAAATCCATCCGAATCCTACTTGCGATTGCAGCATACTACGACTATGAGATTTGGCAGATGGATGTCAAAACAGCATTCCTTTATGGGAATCTCCTCGAGGACGTGTATATGATACAGCCGGAGGGTTTTGAGGATCCAAAGCAAGCCAACAAAGTCTGTAAGCTGCAACGATCCATTTATGGATTGAAGCAAGCTTCTAGGAGTTGGAATCGACGTTTTGATAAAGTGGTCAAAGAGTTTGGCTTCATCAGAAACGAAGATGAGTCTTGTGTCTACAAGAAGGTTAGTGGGAGCTCTGTAGCTTTTCTGGTCTTGTATGTGGATGACATACTGCTCATTGGAAACAACATTCCCATGCTGCAATCTGTGAAAGATTGGCTAGGAAAGTGTTTCTCAATGAAAGACTTAGGGGAAGCAGCCTATATACTCGGTATAAAGATCTATAGAGATAGATCTAAGAGGTTGCTAGGCCTAAGTCAAAGTACATATATTGACAAGGTGTTGAAACGGTTCAACATGCAAGATTCCAAGAAGGGATTCTTGCCCATGTCACATGGAATCACTCTTTCGAAGAGTGGTTGTCCTTCCAATGAGATTGAGAAGGAACGCATGAGTAGGATTCCCTATGCCTCGGCCATAGGGTCTATCATGTACGCCATGTTATGTACTAGACCAGATGTGTCATATGCCTTGAGTATGACAAGCAGATACCAATCCAATCCGGGTGAGAGTCACTGGATTGCTGTCAAGAACATCCTAAAGTACTTGAGAAGAACTAAGGATGCTTTCTTGATGTTTGGCGGTGAGGAAGAGTTGCGTGTAAGGGGTTACACTGATGCAAGCTTCCAAACCGATAGAGATGACTTTAGATCACAGTCGGGATATGTGTTTTGCCTGAATGGAGCAGCGGTGAGCTGGAAGAGTTCCAAGCAAGAGACGGTAGCTGATTCTACAACAGAGGCTGAGTACATTGCTGCAAATGGCGCAGCAAAGGAGGCTGTTTGGATCAGAAAGTTTGTTTCTGAACTTGGTGTGGTCCCTAGCATTGCGGATCCAGTGGAGTTGTTCTGTGACAACACTGGGGCGATCGCGCAATCAAAGGAACCGAGGTCACACCAGAAGTCCAAGCACGTGCTCAGGAAGTTCCATCTGATTCGAGATATTATCGATAGAGGAGACGTTCGGATATGCAAGATTCCTACAGATGATAATCTGTCAGACCCGCTTACGAAGCCTCTCACGCAGTGGAAGCATGAAGGGCACACTAGGAGTATGGGCATACGAGATGCGCCAGATTGGCTCTAGTGCAAGTGGGAGACTGTTGGAATAGATGCCCTAGAGGCAATCTAGTTTAGTATGAATTTGTAATTGGCTAGAAATTCATTTATTATTTATTGGATATTTAATATAATGAAGTCCTTAGATTTACAATCGTGTTGTTTATCTTAAATATCCCTAGTCAAGTATAATGATTAAATGGGACAATCATCTATAGACTAGTATGGGGTTGGATTGATATGGAGATATCACGATCCAACACATAGGTGTGCATTACGGAATGTCGCACTGGATTGACCCATCACCGAGAAGGCTACATACACGTTATGTTGAGTCACAAGTGCTTCTCGGGTACAATGGTATTGTCATCCTTAGACTTGAAGTCACTAGATATTCTAGTTGTGGATCATTGTGATCTTGGTAGCGTTAAACGCTACACCGTAACTGGGTAGTTATAAAGGCGTGTACTGGATACAATGAGAAGCAAGCTTAGAGATCGTAGTGGACGTAGAGAGGATTTGCCCCTCCCACATAACGGGAGCGAATATCCAAGGCCACTCGAGGATAGTGCTTATAGAATGTCTGGCCAGACTCAAATAAATCAATATATGAGATATTGATGTTATTTGCACGAATAAGGCTATTCCATGGATCGAGAAACTAGGGATTGGATATACGAGTGTGACTTGTATGTCTCGTGTCCAATCCGGATATGGAGGCAAAGGGATGAGACAATTACTTGTACAAGGTTGTCTAGATGACTATTCTATTAGTTGGCTAGAATGGATGTTTTGCTAGAAACCGCTCCATATTAGCAAAGAGTTGCTACCAACTAGATAGAACCTATGGGGTCACACGCTATATAGAGTTGTACTAGATTATGGAATTAATTAATTGGATTAATTAATTAGAAGGATCACTTTGCAAACCCTTGCAAACTTAGTAGGGACTAATTTGCAAGGAAGGGACTAAATTGAATTCTAGTAGGACTAGAATAAGTCCTTTAGGTAGTTAACAAAGAGTTGTTGGACTATATAAAGGACCCTCCTCCTTCCTTCCCTACAGACACACTTTTATGCTCTAGAGAGAACATAACAAGAGTAGGAAAGAACAAAGGAGAGAGAGAGCAAGCCACAAGAGGGACGCCGCCCCCTTGCCGCCGCCCCTTGTCCCCGACGCCACAAGGGTGCCGAACCCCTTTTGGTGTCTCGTTTTGCGTGATTTCTTCACCCTCCTTTCAATCCGGGCTAGCACCAAGGTGATTGGAGATCTAGGAACAACTCTAGGCGTGGATCAACTATAGAGAACGTGACACTATTCGCGTTTGAAGTCATCAAGGAGAACCCAAAGGTGTGTTTATGATTTCTTACCTTTACTATCGTTATGCATCTAGACTTGTGATCCTTGGAGGGTTTTGCATGGTTATTTGTTTGATTATGCTTCCGTTTTGCGCGATCCATGAATCAAAACCCTACACGCATCACATTAGGGTTTCATATAATATTAGCTCAAGTAAAAGGGTCGCACTAAATTTTTAAAAGTTAGACCAAAATGCAATTTCTCACGTTTACAAAGCATTTTGAAAATTTTCTAGCATTTTAACAAATCTCGAAAATTTTAGATAAACACTTTGATCGAAACTAACACGTAATTTTCTTGGCTTGTACGCATTAAAAATGTGGTCTTACCTGTATAGGATTAGATACACCAATGATATCAAGTGTTCAACGCATACGAGGGGGAAAAGAACACTATGTGTCGTCACACACGTGTCTCTCCATCACAACTCACATGTGTTTCTAATGTTCCAACTTAGCCTACACAGCGAGTACAACTTATAGTACTGTCGTACTAACAGTCGCGCCAGCGGACTGGTAAACAAAGCGGTCCATATCACTTGGAATTTGGTAGCTAGAAATGCCATACATTTTCTTTTTTTCAGAAACAACTTTATTTATTATTATTACTATATTTTTTTTAAGAATACTTTATTGTCAAAACTTTCAATTTTTTTTTTTGTTTTCGAAAGAACCATGTCAAATTAAGTCGAAATGAAACAAGACAAAGTACTGTCTTAAACGTCGTCGCTCGTAGGTAAGAAAAGAATAGTCTCAGGGTCTTCTAAGTCAAAACGTTGATACTCTCATGCCGACAAAGTAATATAAAAACATACATCGTCATAGATACGCATTACACAAAAAAATCAAGCATTTCGATATAAATAAGTGTGTCACACAAGAACAACACATTTAAGTAGGCAAGTAATTTTTACAAATCACGTCTCTATGAGACACTAACATTTAATCCACGAATACGGTACAAATCGAGTTGCACAACACTTAAGTACCCAGACACCCCGACGGCTTGTTTACTTCATTTATTCCCAAATTAAGTTATCCTAGTCAATTTTAAAATTTCGAAAATGTTTTATCTTTCTTATTCTCTACTAATGGAAATCGAAAAGTCACTTTAACCGGAGAACCGATGCTCTGATACCAGCTGAAACGACCCGGGATCTCGGTTGAGGGTTAACGCGACAATCGATAACCAAAAGTAGATTATTAGCTATTAAGTTTACATTTCGGTTAAAGTACATAAAAAAATTTCGATAATAAGTACAATCTAAAACAAATTATGTGTGATCTACTATGTGATCTGACTTAAGCTAAACTTCTTCGCCCCGATCCGCATTCCCGTTCCCCAAACTTGATTGACGACCTGCGGTTTTAAAATGGCAAAAGCCGACGCAGTTTTGAAGAAATGATCAGTAAAAACTGAGTAAATACATACTACGACATGTAAAGCAACGAGTGGCACGGAAGCATGAGTTTAAATAAACCAAGAGTTTGAAACATTAATAAGTAATAGAGTTTGAAATTTATCAACAATTATAAGTAATCACGTAGCGAGAGCTTTTCGACTTTAAAACTTGAATCAGCCACGAGTATTAAAGGAATTCTTAAATTAGTAGAATCTCCAGAATAAACAAGTTATTTTGAACTCATAACGATATTTATTCACGAGTAGCATATGCTTTTCAAATCACTTCATTCAATTGATTAGGGCAATCCAGAGCCACAAACAACATTAATAAAGCAGTCAATTTATAATTTTGACTTTAATCAACAGTTTAATTTAGCTGAGGCGTGTCTAGAGCCACCAGCAGAATCGATGTAGACAGAGGGATCACAAAATAATCACTAAGGGTTCCTTCTAGGGTCTATCAAACCCTATTTCACCCGAGCGTTAAGGGAGCCCATTCGTCAACCCCACTCAAAACATTAGCTAAAAGGCCTTAAGTGTCGACACCCCTATACCGTAGTGACCCTTACAAGTATAAGTAGCACTCTATAGCTCTATAAACCCCTTGGCCTCAATATCTTGATACATGTTGGCTCATCGGGGGCGGATTTTTGAACATTAACGTTCTATCCAATAATAAGAAGCATTGCTTCAATGGTCTTAGCCATAAGAAAATGGAGGATCACTTGACGCCTCCCATTAATAACAGTACTCTGTACATCGTCCTAAGTCTATTAGATGTATTTTATTTCTTCTCTTTCACATAACCAGAATCAGAATATCAAAATTTCACAAGTAATTTTTGAGAGTTCTCAAAGGAGATGAATAAAATAGTTTAACAACTTTCGAGTGGAAAACAAGCATTCTCAAACTATTTCATATAGCAAACATTCATTTGAAACATCAAACACATACGCAGATTTTGATATGAAAAGGCCGTACATATGTACTTACCTCTGAGCCATGAAAGGCACAAAGCAACGCTAGCACTCCCACAACGCTCGTTTTCGAGTCTCACAGTAAAATGCAGCAACACGAAAACGTATGTCTACTTCGAACGATCCTTAATAACGGCTGGATAAACACAAGTAAAGTATACAGCCTATTAGCATATATCCTCTATATGAGGTTTTATGCAAGAATGCAATAAAATGGGGGGTCATGCAAGCTAACTTGACCATAATGCCCCCGGTACTTCAAAATTCTCTAGTACCGACTCTGATTGTGCATGGACCCCAGACTATACTCATACTGGCCCAAAAACATGTAATAACGACTCTAAACTCTCCCATATGAACTTAGCATCGAAATATACAACTTTCAATAAATTGCACTTAGGCCCCTAAAGTTCGCTAAAATTATTGAAAGACCCCCACCATTGATTTGATAACTCCCGAGTCAAATAATTCCCTCTTGAGACTTCAAATATCCTTCTAAGTCAGGTTTTTCGATCTCAAAACATTAACTTAGTCTCAAGTAGTTCAAGTGTGACGTTTTAATTAAATGCACATAGGCCCCCGGAGTTTAGAAAAACTGCAAAAAGACCCCTAACATTTGACTTGCTCAACCCTAGCCCAAAATTACATAGAAGTACTCCAAATACGCATACAAGACATGCTGACAAACTCCAAGTTACTAAACTAACCTCAATTCAAAGTTTAAGTGAAACGACTATTTTACCCCTCCTATACAGTTCAGTCAAACTAGGGTTTTTGAAAAGTCAAACTTGGTTAGGGTTGATATTTAGGGTCAGATAACATTACGAACAAGTTTCGTGAAGAACGCTAAGGCCAATAATGTCATTCAAATGGTCAAAACCGAATATCAAAGGTAGCGAAAAGTCGTTTCAAGTAGTCAACTTTGTGACTGATTTCTGATCAATTGAGAAGGAATTTTAAGAAACTGGAAACAGGGTTTTGAAGATGACAGTTCAAGGATTCCAGAACATATTTGAACTCCTAGAAACTCTAAGTATTCAAAGAGATATCGCTACTCAAAGTTGGACAAAAATTCCGATTCAATACTTAGAAAAATTCAATAGTGCTTTATGAGTTCAATCTACCAACTTTAGGCTCGTTTTGTGAGAAATCCGTTATAAATTTGAAGATGACCCAGAGACGATGAAATGAAGTATTATACATCATCTACACACAGAAGAAAGAAAAACAAGATTTTATTAACATTTTGGGAAGTTACAGATGTCACAAAATTGATACTTCAACATAGCTCCATACTTCGAAAAAAATTCAGCTTTTGATGGTTCAAAACACATCAAACGAGTCCACTTCAAGGCCAAATTCAGGTAGGTTAGACTTGAAATCAAACAAATAAATCTGAATGAGAGTTATAGAGCTATGTCCAGGCTTTCCAGAAAGCTAAGAATCATCCAAAACGGATTAAAAACGAGGAAGATACACGAGTCCAAAGTTGGATCAAAAATGCTGGTGGGAAAAACTCAGCATGAACAAGCACGAACACAGCAACTTCAATTCGATTTTTGGCTGGGTTAGAGACCGAATTTGAAAAATATTAAAGCATAAAAGTTGTAGCTAATTGTCTGAGGATTCCAGGAAGTCCTGAATCACTCAAAACGGATAAAAAACAAAGGAGTTACGAGCATTTGAACAGGGGCAGTTTATGTTCCAAAAAAACGAACAAAATGGATGAAACAATGAATCAAACTCGATCCTAACCACATTATGGGCAGGTTAGAGGTTTTTAAATAGGTTATTTGTGTCCTAAGGATCATTTTGGTGCAATACCCAACAAAAATGAGCAAGAAATGAGAGCTTACCAAGAATCCGGTGGCTATGGAGGTTTGGCGGCGGATGGGTTCGGCATGCATGGTGGCCGGAGCAAAAGTTGTCAAATTGGGGGCCATGCTTGTGCTTCCCGGACTCGCCTCAACATAAGGAACAAGAATATGTGGGTTAATTTTGATGGGTTGAAACGAGAAGGGAGAAATCGACGAAATACCGAACTAGGGTTCTTACCTTCGAACTCGGATTTCTCACTCGATACTCCATCTTTTTCGAAATCGTTTTGTGCGTTTTACTCCTGGCATTGATGGCTACCTCCGGTAGCAGCAGGTCGGAAAGAGGAAGCCTTATGGTGGAGTTGGTGGTGGTTGTTATTGAGGGAAGAAGAAGAAGAAGGTGATGAAGATGATGGATGAGAGAGAGAGAGAATTTTTTTTTCTCTCTTTTTTTTTCAGATTGTTGGTGAGGAGGGGATTCGTAGGTGTTGACTCCTCATCTAGTAGGTGTCAAGTTGGTGGTGACAAGTGTCCTACATGCATAGGGGTAAAAGTGTAGTTTTCCTAAAGTTTAGGGTACAAACTAGAAATAGGGGTTCTACTTGATTTCAGAGAATTGCAAAACCACCCCGAACATCTCTACTGCTTCAAAATCATTCTAAAAACTTCCAAATATTGCCAACACTCCAAAATGGCCACTTTAAAGCCGTGACAAACTATTTACAAATTCGCCCCCCAAAGTCTTGATATTGCACTAAGAACTCTCTCGGGAATTAGGGGTGTTACACCGCCATTATCCAGAAATTGCTCAGAGGCAACCCAACATGGTGATTTGTACTGATGGAGAAGGGCTCATATGGTCGTTGTGTGGCTTTCTGTGTGTTTGGTTGTCTCGTTTCCTTATTGACGGGAGTCCTCGTGACAGAGTGTTTATCCACGTGCTCCCACTTGCAGTAAAGCTCGCGCTTGGTCGCAAAATTGCTCTAGGACCCCTTGTTCTGGGCTCTTTATACTATCGTCTCGACTTAGCGGTGTCGCATGTCGAGCAATTCCTTGGAAGGGTCGACGTCATTTCCTTCGTTAATGTTGGATTCTTGACAATGTGGGTTTTCAAACGTTGGCCCGCATATGCTCCAATTCCTGCTGCTGTCGATTTGTGGAATGTACAGAGCTCCAAGGAGGTTCTCCTGTGTCCCCGTACGTGGCTTGGTTTGGTACCAAGAGTACTTGCCATAACTTTTCCTTGGTATGTGATGATGTTGATCTATTCGTAGCCCGTCCGTATGTGGTGGAATCAGATAACATCGTTTATCTTAAGGACATGTATCCCGAGGTTGACACCCCTTTTCAGGAAAAACACATTACTAGGGGGTCTCGGCGTTATGGGAGGTACGTGAATTGGTGCAGAAGGGGTTATCTGCCTGTACTAGTTGAACATGCACCTGGTGCAGAATTCTGCAATAATGAGCGCATATCAGTTCCTTTTGATCCCCTTCGCATGGCTTTACAATTGGGTTATGATGTTGTCGCGCCCCCCATGTGGTCCAAGTCTGTTACCAAAGGTTGTTATAATGGAGTGCTTTATGGGAAAAGCAACGAACTGCTACTTGCAGAACTCTCTTTGACTCAGCCTTCCAGAGGAAGACAGGGCAGAATTTCGGCGAGTTTGGTGGCTTTCTGGAATACCCAAGCTCGTTGTTTGACCAATCCCCGGACTCTGCTTTAAGTCAGCACAATCCTCGCGCCTTTGTCAAAAGATTATCCTTTCAAGATTACACTGACCCGAAGCGCGGCTCATTACGGATATTTCTCCTTGCTAGCTGCAGACCACCATCTCTGTCCGAAATTCATTCTGGACAAGAAGACCACCGTTATTGGAGAGGACTCCCTTGATTCCAGGACTCAGTATGCGCGGGACTTCCAAGCGGTATTGTCTAAACTTCTTCATTCTCCTTTTCTTTTGTACCCTATGGCTGAAAGAAAAGCCAACCTGACGACTTCATCCTTCCAGATACGCCCATGGACGAAGAAATCCAGCAAGCGATTTTGGAAAAACTTGAACTTTTCCTTGCCCCGTATATCAAAGCGACGAAAAAGAGAAGTGCAGGTCCCTCTTCGGCTGGTGATTTTGTGACGCAGCAACCAAAACGCTCACGGAATGAGCCAGTAGTGAAGAAAACTCCTTTTGCCAAGAGAACTATTTCAAAGAAAAGACGAACCCCAGAACCTGACGCATGATTTATTGCCAGGGAGGAGGAAGAAGAAGGTGAGATAAAGTGGCATATTAACGGGGCTAATTGATGTGTCATTACTCATTATTTGTTCCTCTGTTGCAGATGAGGATAACTCCCTAAAAGGACCAGTGATCATGACCGAGGAAGAGGCTATCAAAGAGTCCAGACATATGGCTGAAGAGAGATCCCTGCAAGACAAGTTGTCCGAGGAGGAGCGAATCGAGATGGCTAAACAGAAAAGTATTGAGGAGATCGCCAAGGGGAGTTCTAGAGAGCGAAGACCACGCGCGCGATCAACCTGTTCTCGCACACCGCGTCCTTCTCCCGGGACAGTGAATGAATTGCAGCGAGCCCAACTAGCCCTTCATGAACTTGTCGATGATGAAGACGAATAAGGTACAATTTTAAGTTTGCTTTATCCAACCATGAAATTTTGATTGGCGCACTGTACCATGGCGGGCCTATATGTGATATTTGTAAGTGGATAAGAGATCAGTGTGGGGAATCCTCAGGTAACCCCTTTTGCAACACGCAACATACTCATCCCGCTTCACTCTTCTCTGAGCCAGGCTTTTAATGTCTTTATCATAAGCAAGTCATACTAGGGTAAAAGGTGTTGATGATAATCTGCAACATGCTTATCGCGCGGAGACCCCATATAAGTGGGGGAACGCTATTTCAAACTCCGGTGGAGGTTTAATTTTCATTCTCTGTTGTTTCGAGAGTAACACACTTGTTTTTGCAGTGCCTGAACCTTGCCCCTTAAGACCTCGTCGCCCCCGCAGTGTCGTAGTGATTCCTGAGCGTGAAATTTCTATCGCAGGGATTTCAAAGCAAGGTCCGATGGAAGAGGCCTCAATAGTTGAAGGTGACGCTGATGCAGAGCGCCTCGAGTTCATTTCCGAGCAGGAGGAAGAGGACCGCCAAAGGCAGGGGAATGATGCTGCTCCCATCACTCAAGCCATACCCCTCTCTTCAGATGAAGAAGATGCTGGGCGAGGAACAAACGTTAAGCGAGCCCCAACGGTTGTGGGTTCTGGACATGACGTTCCCCCTAGGGGGAACCCTAGAAGGGTCGAACGTGATGCTGAGTTGGGTGAACATGCCACCCCTGTTAAGGAGAGCAATGCAGGAGCTTCTTCAACCGCGCGACACTCCTGATGTAAACGATGACGGACTTGGGTCAACTGGGTGCGATGCTCCTGTCGTGACGAATATTTCGGGAAGTGCTGCTGCCACAGGGGGCTTTGATATTGATTTAGATGCTCTTCTCTCCGAGAACCCATGGGAGGTCTGTGGCTCACAGGTTGCAGTCCCTGTTGTCATGGCCAATAGGAGTTTTTTAATCCCTGAGGCATACTTTGCGCGCGAAGCTCAGGCTGATCAGAAGATGGTCAAAGCAGTTGGTTCTAGCTCGCAAGCAGCGACTCCCATTGCCCCTCTTCGGCAAATTGTCGAAGACACTGGCAAGGCCATTCTCCTCTTGTTCATGATACTTAGTTGTTGAACTCATGTTTTTGCTGAGTATTCTGTTTTTGCTTCTGTGCGTGCATATATCGACTAGGCTTGCCTTGAATGGCTAATGAAGGTGCGTCTATCGTATCCAAGAACATTTGCAGGAGTGCTGGAGCTATTGCCTGGGGACAGATAGGTTCTTCTCAAGGAAATGACTGCCCTTTTGGAGAAGGTGCATAGGACTACTCCCACAAACACCACGGTTGAAAGTTCCCAGAATCTCATCGTAAGTGCGGACGAGCTTCAAGAAATCACAGCGGGGCAATTGGACCTGGGCTTCCTCATACAGAGGTTAACCAAGATCCGCTATTCCGCTCAACTCAGGTCTGAGTGCTGTGGCTATAATGAAGAGAAGGTCGCTCTTCAGGAGCGCAAGGCAGAGCTGGAGAAAGCCATCAGAGAGTTCGAGGAAGTTGACAGGCGTTATAGAGACAACAAGGCTCGCTTGGAGCAATTGGCTGCCAACTCTATTCACCTGTCAGCAGGAGATTCTCTTCTGAAGAGCCTCTTCATGGATTAATAGTTAAATTTGGCAACAACCCCTTCTTTTGAACTGCTATTGATGTAAACTTTACATGTCTATCTTTTTTATGGCTGTGATGTCTGAACATCTTCCGTCTCCCTATCTGTGCGCGCTGGTTTCGCGTGTTTTGAAATATCTTCTAGTTGGTTCCTGTTCATGAATGCGAGTCTTTATGTGTTCGCCCTTTGTAGGTAAATAGTGTTTCCATTAAACAGATAGGCTCGCGCATGACTATACATGGTTGCTTATCATATGAGATAATTTTACATGCGTGTCCAGATGCTACCTTGGCAGGTAGGCTTATACTTTAACTTGATGGTTTGGCCGCTACCGTAGACGGGTAAGCTTACGCGCATAGATCATGTTTTGTCGTAGTTTAGAACTGAATGTCTCGGGACCATTGGTGAGTCCATGATATTTTAGACACTTGTAGGCTCAAGTTCCCACGAGCCGTCATCATTATCTGAATTATCGTGCGACTAATGTATTAAACAAGGTGTGCTCCTCACACAGTGGGCCCATCCTTCATCATTGCCTAGGGATACTGTACCGTCGCAGGCTTTTAATAGGGTCATTGATTCTTGCCCCTTTTCGAGGCGTTGCTGACTCGGCTGGGGAACTGAAGAGTCCCCCCTGAGTCCTATATAAACCCCCTTTGTTGCCATTTCGTTCTTCATCTGGGCTCCTGTGATCGACAAATGTCACCTCTCTCGAGTCCTCGCCATTATTTTCATTGCTCTTTAACCATTTTCAATCCATATCAGTCGTGGTCCTCCAAGCTTAAACTTATGCGTTGTGCTATAGAGATGGCTCCCAAGGAATTCACAGAAGAGGCCCCTGATTCGCCTGGTCCTTTCGAAGACCAGTTGTGTAAACTCTTCCGTTGGAACGAAGACATCTTTTTCCTTATCACGTTTGCTCGGGTCATCTCCTGTGGTCCTCCGGCGAAGAGCAACTTTGCGCTGATTCTTATACCAGCGAGTAATGAGTGGTGTGCATCTCCGTTGATTCTTCATCGGAGAAATATTTTCCGCCATTGTTTCAGCCAGGGAGCAACAAGTGGGGGTGTTCCTTTCTTACGCACGATTAGCTTCCTACCCCATGAGTTGTTCTCCCACTTGCTCTTCACATCAGCAGCCTTCATGGCTTGAAGTTCATCTGGCACCTTTCCATGTCAGGGGCATGAGTAAGAGCTCTGTTCTGGTCGAGGACGTTGACAATAGGCGTCAAGTTTCGTAGTTTTAGAGTCTTATGTAGGAACGTTCCTTGAGAACACTTAGATTTTTGATTGAAAGCTTTTCCTCGTTGTAAGTTTTGCTTCAAGCTGCTATCTAAACAGATAAGTTGTAAGCCGCATTTGACTATTATGAAAGTATGCTTTGCATTTGTTGTTTTGTCTACTAGGACATTTGACAGCTATTCGATCGAACAGTCTTTGTATTTTGCTCCCATCAAATGGATGGCCTTCAATCGTGTGTTGCTGCTATCTAAAAAGATAGGCTTTTAATCGCGTTTGGCTGCTATCTAAACAGATAGTCTTTATTTTTGCTGCTATCTAAACAAATAGGCTTTAGTCGCGTTTGGCTGCTATCTAAACAGATAGGCTTTATTTTTGGTGCTATCTAAACAGATAGGCTTTAGTCGCGTTTGGCTGCTATCTAAACATATAGGCTTTATTCTCCTATCTAAACAGATAGGCTTTGGTCGCGTTTGGCTGCTATCTAAATAGATATGCTTTATTTTTGCTGCTATCTAAACAGATAGGCTTTGGTCGCGTTTGGGTTCTATCTAAACAGATAGGCTTTATTTTTGCTACTATCTAAACAGATAGGCTTTAGTCGCGTTTGGCTGCTATCAAAACAGATAGGCTTTATTCTGCTATCTAAACAGATAGGCTTTGGTCGCGTTTGGCTGCTATCTAAATAGATAGGCTTTATTTTTGCTGCTATCTAAACAGTTAGGCTTTGGTCGCGTTTGGCTGCTATCTAAACAGAAAGGCTTTATTTTTGCTACTATCTAAACAGATAGGCTTTAATCGCGTTTGGCTGCTATCTAAACAGATAGGCTTTAGTCGCGTTTGACTGCTATCTAAACAGATAGGCTTTATTTTTGCTGCTATATAAACATATAGGCTTTAGTCGCGTTTGGTTGCCATCTAAACAGATAGGCTTGCGCAGTCGACTGCTGTCAGAAGGTTGACGATTGACAGAAGAGTTCCCCTAGGGGAAAGCTATCGCCATTAATAAAACCCTCATGCGGGGAAATCCAGGAGTGTACAATGTTAATTGGAAAGCATATTGAAGAGAAGGCTAGAAACAGTATCGTTGCATACTGGTTGGTGGTAGTAGTCCCGTGGCATTCTTCAGATGCGGTAACACTTCTTGCCATTGGAGTAGAAACTTCCCACCTGCTTGCCCTCGCTGTCATGCTCGATGACCCTCTTCAGGGTATAAACACTCTTGTTGCAGATAACCCTGGGAATTTCTTCCCATGCAGATTTCTTCCCTCTAGGCTTCTCTTGCATCACATTACTCCGGCTGGTGACTGGCCTTTGACGTCTTCCCACTTAGGTAGGGGAGTTGACCAAAACGAAGCTGGAGTAGATTCATCTGCCATTTCTGTAATCCATACAACCTCGGACAGATGTGCTTTCTCTAGATTGAAGGGGTTCACCGAGGCGGGAATTGCGACCACCCTGTCTTTCCAAATAACTTTCATTACTTGGTGCGCCGTATAAGTGACACACTCCAACCACAAGTGTATGGTTGTCGTCTGTAGTAATATCTGGTAATCCGGTTTTGTCGAACCCAAGGGACTTGTCGTGAATCCATTAGCATTCTTAACTTTATATGGGCAAGCAGTAGAGATTGGTTTTCTGAACTAGGAATTGAAATAACATAACAAGTAATGAAATATTGAGAGTTGAATAGGGGAGGAACAACCAGGACACCTTGCTTTGGGGATTGATAGGATTCTCTTATTGACCACGTTCTACGATTAGTGAAAAACAGGCGGAGTTTACTTTGCTAACCAAGCAATACTAACTCACCGAGTTACCAAGTGAGCATCCTATGTCTAGGTTAAATTAAAACCGAGTTACCAAGTTCTAATTATCCCTAAACATGCATTAACATTGAAATTCTACTCTAGTGATCCCATTCAATGTAGCCGAGTTACCAAGCCTATGAAGGAGTGACTGTTTGCTTTTCCGGTTCAACAATTACCGAGTTACCAAATAATTGCAAACTAAGTTCTAGCTAACAAGAAGTCTCCAATTAACTAGATGTGATGAAGATCACAAAACAATCATAGAAAACGCAAAATCGTCAATTAGGTTTATCAAAACATGAATCTCAATTCATTAAACGCACAATCAATGTGAAAATCCTAACCCCAAACTCGAGTCCTGATCTAATAAGTCTAGCTACGCATATTCATGATCACAACGACAAAAGTTTGCGTGATCATGTATAAAAACAATGAAAAGGTAATAGTAGAGGGATCAAACAGATGAATCCTTGCTTCCGCGATGAACCCTAGCTCCAAGTTGCTTCTCAGACCTCCTTCCCTTCGTCTCTAGCTGCCCTCGTACAACGAATGGTGCAAAATCACGGACTTATAGGTCTAAAACAAGTCCCCAAATCCTTAAACTTTCCAAAAATTGCAAAACAGCCCCGAAATTCTGAGTTTCCCGTTCTGTTCGCACGAACAGAAAAGTGTTCACAAAAACACTTTGTTCCCACGAGCAAATTTTGTTGTTCCTACTTATTTTCAGAGAGTTTTCAACATTTCTGTTCGCACGAACACAAAAGTGTTCGCACGAACACCCCTGGTGATGAGCTCAGATTTTCAGCCTCTTCGAGGGACCATAACTTTCTCGTCCGATCTCCGTTTGAGCTCCGTGACCTATCGTTGGAAAGCTCTTTGAGTCTACTTTCATTTTCCATTGTTTTCACTCCAAAATTCATTGTATAACTCAAGATACTCTCGAAATAGTGAAGATTGGTCACTTTTGCTCCTCCCACTTTGCTTCTCTTGCTTCATGTTGACTTCCGAAGCTCGTTTCTTCTCTCCACTTGCTCTCCTCATGCAATGTTGCTGTAAATCACAACACAAACACTACCGCGAAGATCAAATGTGATAAAATCATGCAAATCACACGTAAACTATTCAAGAAACGCCCGAATTGTACGTTTAAGCTCAAGAAAATTCAAATTCTCATTTTCTTCTCAATTAAGCCCGAATCTCATCACTTTGCACCGAAACGCACACAAATATCAATGTTTCTCATACGAAAGATGAATCCAATTAAGGAGTTATCAAGAAGGTACAACGTCAAAGCGATGAATCCATGCTCGACCGATGATCATGTGGTAAGTCGTGTTGGCATTAATGACGTGGAACTTGGCAGAACAGCTAATCTGCCCAATCTGAATCCCCAAGAGGATCCATCCCATAGTTATTCAGGAGTCACTTCCAAAACCCATCAATGGATAAGGCCTATTTACGATCTTGCTTTGCGAGATTCCTGCTAGCTCCAAGGTGCTAAGTGATATCACGTTCACCGCGGCTCCTCCATCAAAAAAGGCCCTTTTGAACTCAACGTGATTGATAGTGGTTGTCACGTATAGTGGCCTCTAATGATTGGCATCAGTTTTCTTGTCCGATTCGTTGAACGTCAAGACCAGACCACTTGATCGCGTGGCCCTAACAACTTTCCCATTGGAGATGACCAGCTCTTCCCCGTAATCCTCAGCTACTCTTAAGATAGCTTTTGTCATCTCATGCCTGCAGCTGTTGGAAAAACCCATTTCATCGAAGAATTTAACAAACTTGGCAGAGTCCTTCATCCGCTCAGCACGCGAATCCTCTGTGTCGACACCGTAGTCTTCATCCTCATAGATTTCTGCAATCACCGGGGCCTCTTCATCGGTGACCTCCTCGAGGTCTGTAATTGAGATCATAGCTATCTCATTTCCTTTGGGCTCCTGCCTCGTATGAGACGACATGGGGTTGTTGCGCACATCCTTGGCGGGCTCATCAACAACCAACTGACCCTCCTTTATCTTCCTGTCTACCAACCACCTGAGCTTTTTGCATTCTCTGGTTGGGTGAAGCACCTGCCCATGGCACTCGCACCACCTTGGATCCTGCAGCTGGTCTCTTGTGGGTTTGTGCTCCAGGGCTGGTAGGATCCCGTCTTTGCGCCATCTCTTGCAAACATCTATTGCATCCTTAATCGAACAAGGCAGGGGCGGCACCTACTGGGGTGTGGGCTGCTGTTGTTTGTTGGGGGATGATACTGTATGTACATTGACATCTCGCGTCCGCTTGTAGTTGAACTTTCCCACTTTGAAGCTGGGAAAGTTGATCAGCATACCTTTATACTCGTCGCACATGCCCTGGAGGCATATTTCCACTAGTCGGCTTTCGAGAACATCGTCGACGCATTCCAAGGATTTGGCCCTGAACCTCTTGATGAAAACAACTCCTTCTTCGTCATGCCTATGGTACATGTGGGAGAGGTGGATGGTGGTGACCTTTTCTTCTACTTGAAAGAATTTTGTGAAGAACTTCTTCACCATGTCATCCCACGTCTTGACGGATCCTGATTCCAGGGTCCTATACCACTTGTACGCGACAGCCCCCACAGATTTAGGAAACTCACGCATCAGCAACCTGGTGTCAACTCCATGTGGGTCCATCATGTTAACGAATTGCATCACGTGTTCGTGCGCATTCCCACTGACTTCATCTAATTTCTCCCACTTGGGTGCTTTGTACCCGACGGGGTTGGGCATCAAGTAAATGTCTCTCGGAATGGGAGGCGCGTTGTCAACCTTCGGGATGACGGTATCTGCGAGGCTCTGGTTTGCGATGATACTGTCTATCCGTTGTTCCAAAGCTGAGAATCCCGGGATGTAAGGCATGCTTGGATCATAGGGAGGTGGAGGCGGGAGTGCATGGCTCCCTAGGGCTCCATTTGCATGTAAAGGCAATGCAGAGTACGGAGTAGGGTTTCCTGCCGTCATTAGGGACGAAGTCAACGAGACCCCCGGTGTCTGAAGCACAGGGCCGCTGAAAGGAGAGGATTGGGCGACAGATGTATGCACTATGGATGTGGTTGTTGCCCCTGGTAGTGGCAGTTGGGCTGTCGATGGTGGGACCGAAACCACTGGAACGGTGTTCTGGGCAAATCTTCCCAATACCGTCATGATTTGGGCGATCTGTGCGGACTGAGCTTGCATGATCTGGGATTGACTCTGGATTGTGGCTTGGAGTGCCTTTAGAGAGGGTCCGCTGCCGTTAACTGTCTGAGCATGGGCATTGGTATTGACGATGGTGTTAAGTGGTCCTTCTTCCCTCAAGGTCTCTTCGTTGGAAGGGGACCGGTCACCGTCACGAATGATTCTGTCGGAAGACATTTGTGCAGCTTTCAAGGAATTGAAACTCTGAAAGTCAGCGTTCACGTCAGGTTCACCAAATTGTGCGCAAGGAAATCCTTCGGATATCCAAGTGTGCACCTAAGTAGGGAATGAGAATACGGAGAGATATAGGGTTGTGTGTAGGGAGAGGGTAAGCAGTTGCAACTTAGAGAGAGAGACATCTTAATAGCTAGTGTAAAACCAGAGATGAACTAGTGTGGAACTAGAGTCGCAACGGAGGGCTAACGATCGTATATGCAGTGGGGAAGTGACCGTTTTGAGGGGGTTAATGCACCATAAATGGCGGCTTAATGGTAGCCCTCGTAACTACACGTTCGACCGTGTATATAGGAACCGTTAGGCACCTGACCGTACATACCGGAGACCGTTATGAGGTCAAGTCGGGTTTATAGGACTTGGCTATTAAGTCTCTCAAAGCAGTTACAAATGGTTGCGCGCGAGCTTAGTTGTCTTACGCGCGCGATTGGCCTTACCCTAGCCTCCAAACCACTAAGTCCTTACAAGTCCCGTGTTGGTACGCGAGGGCCCTGTCTCGCAGCCCCCCACGTGGATAAGCATAGGTAGTTATCCGGTGTATGTGGAGCACAACTAGGTGTGCCGGATGGATACCACGTGGCTGTGATCTGTCTGTCTGGAAAGCACCATCTACAATTGTCTACCACATTTAGCAGAATTTAGTACTTTACTTCTTGATAAATTTATATACTTTACTCAATAAATTGCTTTAT
Source organism: Linanthus parryae (assembly GCA_023055425.1). Taxonomy (NCBI): domain Eukaryota; kingdom Viridiplantae; phylum Streptophyta; class Magnoliopsida; order Ericales; family Polemoniaceae; genus Linanthus; species Linanthus parryae. The sequence continues at coordinate 86,390,320 of JALGPY010000004.1, read as the reverse complement.
TTATTTAGGGTTTGATACCAGCTTTGGAGGATGAGTTCCCCAATGCAGAACATAGGTTTTGTGTATGGAACATGTACTCAAACTTTAGGTGATTGCTTTACTATAACACTATACTTAATTGTTTACCACATTTAGCATAATGCTTTACTTAATTGCTCATCTCATTTTTTTCTTCTCATAGGGAAAAGTTCAAGGGATTGGCTTTGAAAGACATGTTCTACGATGCAGCCAAGGCAAGCCATGTCACAGAATTTAGGAAGTGTATGCATGAGATTGAAAAAACAGATAAGAAGGCATACAATTGGTTTGTTGAGAGGAATCCAGCTCATTGGTCAAGAGCATACTATAGAACTGGGCAAAAAAGTGACATCCAAATCAACAACATATTTGAATCATTGAATGGGACAATCAAAGATGCAGCCTATATTGTGTTTGTGTGAGAGTATTAGAGAGCTACTCATGAAACGGACTTGTGTTAGGAGAGATCTCATACCTACTTACAATGGTATATTGTGTCCAAACATCCTGCTGATTGTGGAAGAGAACAGAATTGGAGCAAGCACTATGATACCTTCACAAGCAGCAGAAGGGTTATATCAGGTAGATTCCACAGTGTGTACTGGTAAATGGGAGGTTAATTTGAATGCCAATACTTGTGGTTGTAAGATATGGAAATTGAGTGCCATTCCATGCTCTCATGCCATAGATGCAATTTTCCACAAGAGAGAAAAGTCAGAGATGTATGTTGATGAGTGCTATCACCTCTCCACATACAAAAGGGTATATGAAAACATCATATACCCTATAAATGGCCCAGATTTGTGGGAGGTCACCAGTTATCCAAGGCCATTACCTCCATTATATCATCCTCAAGAAGGTACGCCAAAGGGAGCTAGAAACAAGTCAAGGGATGAACCTTCATCAAGCAAGCAGAAGAAGGGTAAGAAGAGTGTGTTGTGTCAGAATTGTGGTGAATGGAACCATAATGCTAGGACTTGCAAAAAAACAGCTAACCTAGAGCATCTCAGAAGGATCCACCAAGATGGAAGGATAAGGTAAACACAAATTTGCTTTCTCTTATTTCTATTGAATTGAATCCAACCATTCAATATTCTATGTCTTTTTGCAGGTATCAACAGAGAGTGCAAGAAAGACAGCTAAGGAAGAAGCTACAGCTAAGCCAAGGAATAAAGGAGGTAGGCCCAAAAGCAAGTCTACTTATGACATGGTACCACCACCTCCTCCTCCTACAACAACATCACATGCCCCATCAGGTACTTTAGTTATTTGTTTCTTTTGTTTTTTGTTGGTTTGAAATTTTATTTAAAGTGGATGACATCTGTTTTTCCACACTTATTTTAGGTTACAGTGGTGAACCAAATAGTGTTGGTTCATACCCCAAACAGCCTCATACTCTTATGCACCATCAGGTACAATTTACAATGATTAATTAGTTCCATTACCTTCTTAGTTTAATTGACTAATTATGTTAAAAATAATTGGATGATTTCATGGAGTGTATTTTATGCACATGTTACAGTGCTGAAGTGAATTTTAGTACTACTACAAATGTGGCTACACACCACCCTGTAGGTCTTATTAAATTCTTACTTTTTTACTCAAATTTTTTTGTCTTTAGGTTGTTGGGTGATGGTTTGTGTTTAATTTGTTCATAGACTTCATTGGACAAAGCCAAACATCTACTGCTGGCACCACAACATCTGCAATGGGAAGACCTACAAGACCACAATCCTCAAGGACACAAACTGGTAGTGCTTCTATTTTGGGAAAGGGGAAGGGCATTGTGGGTCAATCAAGGACCAAAAGGTGGAAAGTTTGATGTTGTGGTTCATGAAATTACCATGATTTGATGCTGGGAAGTTGTAGAAGACTAAACCATCATGTTTTTTTTTTTTTTTTTTTTTTTTTTTTTTTTTTTTATGTTTTACGTTGTAGTTAAAACTTGTGCTTTTGATGTTTTGATGTTTTGTTGCCCTCAGTGGTTTAGACTGTGGTTCAAAACACAGTGACATTTTCTGGTGTTCTACTTTCAGTGGCACTACTTGGTTTAGACTGTGGAAAGTTTGATGTTGTGGTTCATGAAATTACCATGATTTGATGCTGGGAAGTTGTAGAAGGCTAAACCATCATGGTTTTTTGTTTTACTTTGTAGTTAAAACTCTTGCTTTTGATGTTTTGAAGTTCTGTTTCCCTTAGTGGTGGTTCAAACACAGTGACATTTTCTGGTGTTCTACTTTCAACACTTTGTTATTTTGGTGAATTGGTTGTTGATGTTTTGATGTCATTGTTTTAAGTGTTTATGGTGTTTCTGCAAGTCATTGTTTTGGTGCAAGTCATTGTTTTGGCAGAGTGTGTTCAAAAGTTCGTTCAATTGCATCGCAAATGTAACAAAACAACCATGATCTCGTATTATGTATGGGAGGATCAAGTGCTTACCAATGCAAACTTTTACATGAACAAACATATTTCAAGATCAACAACAGCTAGCGCCAACACGTAGACCAATTTCTATAGTTGATTCGCCTTGTTCTCCATCCGCTTCATCTTAGACTCCATCATATTACACCTCCTCAAAAGTCTCAAACTGATTTCTTTCGATCTCGCGCACATTGGAGGGTCATACCACGAGCCGAAATATCCACATCCACCGCTAGGCAACTGAAAAAAATATTCGTCAAAAAATGTTTAAATAATCAAACAAACAAAGAGTTTAAACACTTACCGAACCATTAAGCACCCCCAAAACCTCCTCCCGGAATTATCTTCGGTCCATGAGGTCACGTGACAAGATTCAATGCCGCAACGACAGAGTACTGATAACGCCCAAATAGGGGTTATCTTATAGATCGGTTTTTGTGCATTTGTGCCGGAAAAATCATGTTTTAGCCATTTTCACCCTCGGAAGGCCTCGGTTTTGTAACGAGACAGTTATTTTCTCTTTATAAATTTCTGCATTTCCGTACTTTTATTGGATATGATCGCGGGTGTGTTCGTGTTGTCTATGCAGGAACAGGGCCCGGGAATGCAGCAGGAATTGATCGGGAATGCAGCAGGAGGCAAAAAGAGGCAGAAAAGAGCACCCTGCCTTGCTGTCTGCGTATAATACGCAGACCCTGCGTAAAATACGCAGGCAGCAAGGATGGGGAGGGGATTTTGGACAGTTTTCTCCCCCTGTCTATTATACGCAGCCAGGGGGAGAAAATACGCAGAAAGAAGAAGAAGAAGGCACAGACTGGGTCCCTGTCTGCGTATTTTATGCAGGGTCTGCGTATTATAAGCAGACAGCAGCAACAAGTGGAGAAAAAGCAGCAGGAGAAGACCCTGGCTGCGTATTTTACGCAGCAGGCTGCGTATAATAAGCAGACAACACAAAAATTGAGGCGGTTTCGGGCAGTGGCAGTTTTGTAAATAAAGACAAGTTCCAGAAACTTCGCCAGCACTATATAAAGACTCGTCCAGACTCGTTTTGAAGACACAATTCAGTCAAGGAAAAGTCTGAGCATCCCGGGAGAGCACTGAAGCACTCATCCAGATCCGAAGACTTAGTTTGATCTTATTCTCTCTCTTAATTTCAGAAACTTTGTTAATTTATTATGTCGTTTAGTAGCTAAACCTCTTACCTAGGTTCTCGGTGAACCTAGGGTTTCGTTTTCAGACATTGTTCTGCAGTTTGATTATGAATTCATGATTACGTTATCTTTATTCAACAGTATTATCAGTTATTCTGTCTTTGATTATATCCGTTTATGCATGATCGGAGTCGCGAACCAGAATTGCTATAGACCCGAGCCTGTAGGTGAAAACGTCAGGTTAGGGTTAGGAAGAAAAGACAGGATTTAGTACCTTACCCTGATAGACCGACAAGAGAAAGGGAGATAGGGCTAGCCAAAGCGTATAGACCAACTGTTAGAGAATTTGACCCGAAAGGGCCAAATTCTCTAACAGTTGGTCTCACGTTTTTCAATGCTAGCCCTATCTCCCTTTCTCTGGTCGGTCTATCAGGGTAAGGTACTAAATCCTGGCTTTTCTTCCTAACACTAACTTGACGTTTTCACCTACAAGCTCGGGTCTATAGCAATCCTGGGTGATCAATCCTATCATGCATATACGATAATAATCACAACCAGAATAACATATATAACTTGCTGAATTAAGATAGTCATCATGAATCCATAAACGAAGTAGTCATAAAATCTGGATACGAAACCCTAGGTTCACCGAGAACCTAGGTAAGAAGTTTAGCTACGACTAGACATAATACAAAACGCAGTTTCTGAATATAAAGAGAGAGAACGAAATCAAACTAAGTCTTCGAATCTTGAATCGCGCTTTCGTGCTCTCCGTGAATGCTCTGACTTGCCCTTCAGTTGTGCTGAGAATTGTGTTGTGTCTTCAAAACGAGTCTGGACGAGTCTTTAAATAGTGTTGTTTTCCCCGAAACGCGTGCGCCCGAAATTACGGAATCTGCCATCGGTCCACCGTCTTTGACCAAAAAGTCAAACTGGCTGCGTATATACGCAGGGTTGCGTATATACGCAACCAGGGCCTGTCCTCCACCTCCCCATCTCCCTCCCTGCCTGCGTATATACGCAAGGCTACGTATATACGCAGGCAGGGGGGAAGATGGGGGCCCTTCTTGGTCCTTTGGTGGGCCTGGTTGGGTCCCCTGGGTCCCACTCCTCTGCCTGACGTTCCCGGTTTGCCTCCCTCGGTGTTCTCCTGCTTTTCCGTGTTCCCGTCTTGCACCGGTCTTGTGCACGTTTCCCGAGACGGTCCCGGCTTGGTCCCGACACGCTTCCCGATGCACCATCCGAACCTGTTCCTGAAAAGGCAATACGAACGAAAAACCGCGATCATATCCAAATATAGCAATAAATAAGCAGAAATCCAGGAAGTACAAATAAACGTCTTGTTCTAGATTCCCGAGGCATTCTAAGGCATTTTCCGACAAAAACCGCTATTTCCGACACAAACACTCGTGAAATCAGGCTAAAAGATAACCCCTAATTGGGCGTTATCAAATACCCCCGCACTAAACATTGCTCGTCCCGAGCAATCCTGCCACTCTAGCCTGCATTTCTGTCCTCGTGAGACTGACTCTGTACATACCCTACCGTTGCATACTCTTTCGACCCGAACCTTTCAACCGGACGACTCGATAGAAAAACTGACTCAGATAGAATATACACAGACTCAAACGACTCAAAACAGACTAATTACAAAAATATTTTTGGTGAGATGGGGCAACCTCAAAAACATAACCAGTGTGTCCTCGTGATCTCATCCTTTTTAGAATGTACTTCCCTGCAAGCGATCGGTAAGTCTGAACAGATTTATATGGTGGAATTAAGCACAGGACCAAAGTACTATTACTTTGGTTATCAAACTGAGCAAATCCCTAGCTAACTTACCATCCGAGATGTTTCCGAAAGGATCTATGTCTAATCAGGTAGGATATATATATGTATCAAGGTACGGCATAATCCTACTTGTTATGACATTCTCACAATTTACCAAACTCACACCCCTCACCGAGATCCCGAAAAACTGCCCGAAACACCTAAGTTCCTGCTGTCCCAATTCTTCTGTCCCCCGATGTGTCTTCGCCGTGCTCGCGGCCACAAATGTGAAGTGGTGTAAATGTCTCGAAAATTGTGCCACTCACTCAGCTTCTTATTTAAATAACAAAAACATAAAACAAACTAAAAACTAGATCATGATTTTTCTTCTTTCTCTTTGTCTTTTTTTTTTCTTTTTTTTTCACAATTATATACAAACATACACGAATACTGACAATACTAAACTGACTAAAGCTGAGTGAGTGAAAATAAATCTCTGTCGTGGGGTACGTAAAATGTCCTCATGTGAAGTACCCCCACACTAATCCTGAAGTGCTGATTCTGTAGTCGAGATAATACTGTGCAGTCCCACCGAACCTCATCACCAAAGATGTAGAAAAACGGCACAACCACCACTTGACCCTACAACCCCCCGGAACCCCGTTTTGTGCGAAAAGATGCTCGCACGCGACTAACTCCTCCTGTGGTCACTATGTAATGAAGTGATCCACCTCCGCAAATTAATGCACTGTCGCCACTAACTCACCCTGTCCTTCCCTCGAAAAACGTGTCGATATCAAAACTGTCCAAAACTGATAACTCATGGAGCTCTCCCATCTAAAAACCACCCTACTCACTCCCTCCGTCATAACACGTAGAATAGCCAACTATCGACTGATGAGGTCTCAAAGAAGGCTACCTAGGCTAAAGTGGCTACGAAGAAAGAGGGTAAATGGCTTCAAACGGGTTGACTAATTGGACCTAGGGGTAAGAAACAGGACGTGAGGTCCCTCGATAGCCAGTCACTCCACCGAAAAATGCGATGACCGTGACGGCGCCCGTGGGCGGGTTGTCGACTACCTATGTGACGGTGGTGTAGCAACTGGTCGGATTTTTAGCTCAGGTGACAATTACTTGCGGATTCCAAAGGTCGCTGGCTCTCACCTATCTACTATACCTCGGTGCAAGTTTTCTTCTCTTTCAAAGGATTTAAACTCAATTTCTTCACTGTTTCTGTTATCTCGATTGCCCTTTCTCAAAATTTTCTGATTTTAAACTTTTTTTTTTCGAAAAATAATTTATACTTGCTGTTTGCGTATATACGCAGGGCTGCGTATATACCCAACCAGCAGCATAATTTTTTTTTTTTTTTTTTTTTTTTAATTTTTTCAATTTTTTTTTTTAAATTATATACAATGCACGACCAGAATGATTGTGGTGGGTTGACTCAAATAACGAAAATATGCTGACTCAAAAATATAAAATAAAAACTGCAAATAAATACGAAAAAATGTGCAGACCGGGTTAATGCAGACACGGCTACCACCCCCACACTAAGAGGTGGCATGCCCTCATGGCACTCACTCGTCCGGAAAAAATGTCGGGTCTGACCCTGTCTCGGATGTACCGGATATGCTACCCGGCGAACTGCTACCTGAATCAGTCCTGTAGACGACCGGCTGACGCGCACGTGCACGGGGCCTGTAATCTGAGGACTGCGACTCGGACCCAGTCCAACTGCTCGGTGGCTGGGATCGCAATGTCGTCCTGCCACTCGAAGGCTGCTAGGTACGGGACCCAGTCTGACGGGATCGTGTCCCAGGCTGCCGTCTCTCCTGTCGCGCCGGTGGCGGTGATGGCTGAGTCTGGGGAGGTGGCTGGGTCGGGGGAGATGGAGCTGATGTAAACTCGCTAGAGTCCCCGTCATCCCACCAACTCGTGGTGAAGCTGCTAGAGTAGGTAGGGGGAAAATACAGCGGGAGTGGCGGTTCTCGGCCTGCGTGCCGAGCTGCATCCCGCTTCTCCTTTCGAATACTAGCTAGGGCAGCCTGGGTGTCCTTCGTGACCTTCCGCTGAGTCCGGCGGTTATGTGTGAGAGCTCTCCATAGCTAGCCGACGCTCTCGAGCACCTTCTCTCCTACGGACTTGCGTCCGCCATGACACCCCTCTAATCTCTCGTCGACTCGTGGCAATCTACGTGGCGGGGCTGGTCTAGTTGTGGGGTCGGGTCGGCCCGTGGGGCCGGCTCACCTCGCTGTCGGGCTGGCTGGGTGTGGGCATTCCTCTCAGTCCCCTGTCTACTCGACTCGGGACGCTCACTCTCTCTACTAGTACGGCATCGCCGAAGTCCGGCCGATGCCTGGCGACTGACTGGTCGCTCCTGAGTCGAACGCCTCCTAGGGGCAGGGGCAGGGGCAGGTGCAGGAGCCGGGTCCTCCTACATAATATCGTCATCCTCATCGAGGTCAACAACCGGCTCTGGTGGGCCCGGGTTACGGGCTATGATCTTCCTATAAGGTCGTGGCCTAGGAGGAAGTAAATCACCCTCAACATCGTGCATAGGAACCTCAAACTCCCGTGCCAGTTTGGCGATGAGGTTGGCGTACCCCAACCCCTTGTGGCTCGCGGAGTTGTTCCGCTCCTGCATGTACACCCATATAAGACGAGGAATGTCGACCTCTCGTCGGAGAACAAGACAGTAGACTAAGAGTACGTACTCATAGTCAAGGTGGGTAAAATGCTTGATACCCACTACCCTGTTCACTACCCACTCGGCCCACCAACGTGGCGGCCCGGTAATAAAACGAGAATGCAATTTCTTGCCTATCTCACCAGTACCCTCTCTCTCAAAATGGGCACCCGGGTACCCACTAGTCACAACCCGCAAAAGCTCAGAATCGCTCGGCGGGTAATCTGCACACTCGGCATATGCGCACGAGAAGTGTCTCAACGGGATCCCATACGCTTGGCCGATACTATCCACCGTGACCAATAAAAACTGCCGCCGACAGTAAACCCATCGGACATCCCCGTTGGCCTCACCCGCCCCCTTATGCATGAGGTTTGCGTAAAACTCACGCACCAAGGAGGAACTAGACACCTTCGAAAACCCCGCTAAGGACTGTCTGAAAATTTCCGGACGACTCGCACAATCTGCCATCTCTGGCGGCATGTGCATGTGGTCGACCTCAAAATGGTAGTCTAGGGGAAGTCTATGACCCATTTTCGTCGCGGTCAAAAAGTAAAAAAGCGTAATGGTTCACGAACCGAAAACTGTCAAACCTCCTAGAGGTGATTTCCTCCGCGTCATAGTCAGTAGGGATCTCGTCCCGGTCTTGGTCTAGGACCGGCACTGTAAACTCCATAACAGTCACAACCTCGTAAATCGTGCCAACTCGGGAATATAAAGCAAAAACGTGAAACGTGCACGTAACAAGTGTGTCTCAATAGATAGTCCACCTAAGAGCTACCAGAGGTCCACACGGCAAGTGCCGCTCCAAAATCAAAAATACCGAAAATAACGGGCCCGGCTACGGGCCGTGCCAAAACGGAAAATAAAGCGAGAGATGAGATTTTCGACCTTCCCTAAACAGGGGTGAAGACCGGAGATTCTGCCCGGAAAGTCGCCGGAAAAGTCGCCGGCGGTCGCCGGAAAAATCGCCGGAAAACGTAACTGCGCGGAATGGAAATCCGAACCCACCAAATCGAAGCCCTCGATCTCCTCGTTCACGTTCCCTTGTACGGTTTTTTGCTAGTTTTTGCTCTAACACCTTCAAATCGACACTTTTCCTCAAGAACACCCCACTTTTAGATGGAAATTTCCCGCTCGATTTTTGCTTGTTTCTGGATTTTGATGGATGAAACTTGCTCCTTGCGACGAGGGGATTCCAGAAATGTGCCCGGATTTTGATTCGGAGGTCCGAGGCAAAATCTTTGTTCTTCAAGTGGGAGAAAATGGAGGAAGAGAGAGGAAGAAGAGGTGCATCAATGGAGGTGTCGGCCTCCCCCCCCTTTATAAACCCTAATGTGTAAAAAAACCAAATTGCCCTTGGGGTTTTGAAAAAATTACAATTTTGTTTTTCTTTCTGTTTGCGTATATACGCAATACTGCGTATATACTCAATCAGAAATCAAAAAGAAAACAAAAAATAAAAAAATTAGCCCCCGGTTGCGTATATACGCAGGGCTGCGTATATACGCAGCCAGCAGCTATATTTTTTTTTTCAAATTATCTCTCTTCCTCTGTTTTCCCGGTTCTGGCTGTTTTCGATTTTGCTGTATCTGCACATTCTCAAATTCAAAGTCAAAAACCCGCTCATCTCGCCTCTCTCGGAAATTCAGAACTGAACATAATAACGTAATAAAATAATAAAAATAAATTAATTAACTATTACTTTGGGTTGCTTCCCAAACAGCGCCTTGTGATTTACGGTCGACGGCCCGACCTTGTTACCTCTTACGGGTTGTTACCTCTTACGGGTCATCAAAATAGACCGGGTCTATTTTGACGACTTCGGCGGTCTCGAGATACGGTTTGATCCGGTTCCCGTTCACCCTGAAACTGGACTTGTCTTTTGGATTCTCCAGCTCGAATGCTCCCCATGCAAAAATCTGCTTGATGATGAACGGGCCTGACCAACGAGACCTTAGCTTTCCCGGAAAAAACCGCATCCGGGTATTGTAGAGAAGCACTTTGTCGCCTTCGTTAAACTGCTTTGGCGTGATACGGTGATCATGCCACTTCTTTGTCTTCTCCTTGTAAATTTTGGCGCTCTCGAAAGCCGTTCTGCGGAATTCCTCTAATTCCAGCAGTGCCATCTTCCTCTTATCTCCTGCTAGATTCTGGTCCAAGTTGAGCAGTTTGATGGCCCAATACGCCTTGTGCTCCAATTCCAATGGTAAGTGGCACGCTTTCCCAAACACGAGCTGGTATGGTGACATTCCCAGCGGTGTTTTGAAAGCAGTCCTGTAGGCCCAAAGCGCATCGTCCAGTCTGACAGATCAATCCTTTCGGCCGAGATTCACTGTTTTCTCGAGTATGCTCTTGATCTCTCGATTCGAAACCTCGGCTTGCCCGTTTGTCTGCGGATGGTAGGGTAACGATACTTTATGAACTGACACGCCGTATTGTTTCAGAACTTTCGCAAAAACTCGATTGATGAAGTGAGAGCCCTCGTCACTAATCATTCCCCTGGGAGTCCCGAAACGAGTGAAAATATTGCGTTTCAGAAAACGCTCAACGGTAGCTGCATCGTTTTTCTGACACGCTATTGCTTCGATCCACTTCGTCACATAATCTACTGCCAGCAGAATGTAGAGGTTACCCATGGATGACGGGAATGGTCCCATAAAGTCAATTCCCCACACATCAAAAGGCTCTACTTCCTGCCACACGGTCATCGGCATCTCGTCCCGATGTGACGTGTTTCCTGTTCTCTGGCATCTATCACATCCCTGCACATAGTCGTGACAGTCCTTGAAGATTGTCGGCCAGAAAAAACCGGACTGCAGTATTTTATGAGCTGTTCGCGTTCCCCCAAAAAGACCCCCACACTGTGATGAGTGGCAGTGTCGGATCACGTTCCAGGCCTCGTGGGTCGGGATACACCTTCTCAGGATGTTGTCGGCTCCCTGTTTGAATAGGTACGGGTCATCCCAGAAATACTGTCGACTTTCGGCCACGAACTTTTTCCGCTGAGATGGGGTGAGATCCTCGGGAAGTGTGCCAGTTACCAAGTAATTGGCTATGGCATAGTACCACGGTCTCCCGATTTTCACTGCCATGATGTGTTCGTCCGGGAAGTTTTCCTTGATCGGCACCGGGTCCACCTTCACATTCTCAAGTCTGGATAGGTGATCCGCTACCACGTTCTCAACTCCCTTCTTGTCCCGGATTTCCACGTCGAATTCCTGCATCAGTAGTACCCACCTCAACAGTCTCGGTTTCGCGTCCTTCTTGTCCAGCAGGTATTTCAGGGCACTATGGTCGGTAAAAACGATAACTTTTGACCCGACCAGATAGGGCCTGAATTTATCCAGGGCATACACCACGGCAAGCAGTTCCTTTACTATCGTGCCATAGTTGAGCTGGGCATCGTTGAGTACCCGGCTCGCATAATAGATGACGTGGCAGACTTTATCCTTTCGCTGCCCCAAAACTGCCCCGACTGCGTAGTCGCTGGCGTCACACATCAGCTCGAACGGGAGTGACCAATCCGGCGTGGTTATAACCGGGGCTGTGGTCAGCTTCTCTTTCAAAAGGTCAAAAGCCTGCCGACATGCTGTATCGAAATCAAAGGGTACGTCTTTTCCGAGTAAAGCGCAGAGTGGCTTTGTGATCTTGGAAAAGTATTTGATGAACCTTCGGTAAAATCCTGCATGTCCCAGAAAACTTTTGATCGCCCTTACGTTCGTCGGGTATGGAAGCTGCTTTATCACCTCGATCTTAGCCCTGTCCACCTCGAGTCCCTTGATGGAAATTCTGTGACCCAGCACGATCCCCTCGGTGACCATAAAGTGACACTTTTCCCAATTGAGCACCAAATTCGCCTTCTTGCATCGGATCAGAACCTGACCCAAATGGAACAGGCAGTCATCGAAACTGTCCCCGAATAGTGAAAAGTCGTCCATGAAGACCTCCAGATTTTTCTCGATCATGTCGGAAAAAATCGCCATCATACATCTCTGGATTGTGGCAGGAGCGTTACACAACCCGAACGGCATGCGCCGAAACGCGAACGTACCGTATGGGCAGGTGAACGTTGTCTTTTCCTGATCCTCCGGGGCTATGCAAATCTGGTTGTACCCGGAATACCCGTCCTAAAAACAGTAATAGGCGTGGTGGGCGAGCCGGTCTAGCATCTGGTCCAAGAATGGTAGCGGGAAGTGGTCCTTCAGTGTTGCGTCGTTTAACCTCCGATAGTCCATGCAGATCCGCCAGCCTGTAACGGTGCGCTGCGCAATCTTCTCCTGGTCTTTATTCTGCACCACCGTAGTACCCCCTTTTTGGGCACGCACTGGACTGGGCTGATCCATGTGTTGTCCGATATGGGGTATATGATTCCCGCTTCCAGCCACTTCATGACCTCTTTTCGCACAACGTCCTTCATGTTCGGATTCAGTCTCCGCTGAGGCTGAATCACCGGTTTGTTGCCGTCTTCAATTCGGATCTTGTGCATGCAATAGGAGGGGTTGATCCCCTTGATATCTGCAATCGTCCAGGCGATTGCTTCCTTATGCTCTCGCAATACTTCCAGCAATTTCTGCTCCTGTTCCTGAGATAAACGAGAGGAAACAATTACGGGCAGAGTACTATTTCACCAATATACGCATACCTGAGATGGCTCGGGAGCGGTTTCAGCTCCAGTGCGGGTGGCTCCTTGAGTGACGGGACCAGAATCATCTTTTGCCCGCCGTCTTCGTCCCGGTGCAAAGTGGTCCAGTCCTCGGCTCTCATGGCGTGCTCGCACCGAGTCTTCTCCTTTTCTTCCCCGTACATGCTGTCGATCACTTCCCACAATTGGTCCATCTCCTCGTTTTCCCAACCTTCGTCAACCACATCGATGGCAAAGATATCCTCGTGGTCGTAGTAATTTGGCAGTTGCAGATTTTTGAAAACGTTGAATTTCACCTTTTCCTCGTTAATCTGCATGGTCAGCTCCCCGCTCTTGCAGTTTATCATTGCTTCGCCCGTGGCCAAAAACGGCCTGCCAAGTATGAGCGGTACTTCCCCTGCCTCCATGTCCAGGATGACGAAATCTGCCGGAAAAATTAGCTCGCCGACCTTGACCAGAATATCCTCGATAACCCCATAAGCCTGTTTTACGGACCTGTCTGCCATCTGCAGCATAATTCTGGTGGGTCGGGGTTCACCGACTTTCAAACTCTTGAAAATCGTCAACGGCATCAGATTGATGCTGGCCCCTAGGTCACACAGAGCCTTTCCTGTGTATGCGTTACCTAGGGTGACCGGTATGACGAAACTGCCAGGATCCTTTCTCTTCCTCGGTAGCCCATTCTTCACACAATTGCTCACTTCTGGCGTCAGGTTTATGGTCTCGAAATCGCTCATCCGCCTCCTCCCATACAAGATGTCCTTGAGGAATTTGGCGTAAGTGGGCATCTTAGCCAAAGCCTCAGCAAAAGGTATGTTAATCTGCAGCTGTTTGAACATCTCGAGAAACCTGGCGTAGTCCTTGCTGTCATCCCTCTTTCGTGTTCGCAAAGGGTACGGGACCTCTTTGGAGGCTGGTACAGTTTCTGCACCTGTCTCCTTCTGCACTGCATCCTGTTCAACCGAGCCCTTCGGCTGGGGGCGATCGATTGTGCTGTTATCCTGACCCGACAAGTTGCGTTCTATTTCTTTCGAATTTTCTGCACGTGCGTGGCTGGGATACGGTGGATCCTGCAGTGCTAACTCACTCCGAGTGGAGATAGCATTGATCTGAGCCCGTGGATTGTTTACTGTATTCGAGGGTAGGTTTCCTGGCTGTCTCTCTGTTAACTGTTGTGCTAGCTGCCCCACTTGTACATCCAAAGCGCGTAACGAGGTTTTGGTTGTCTGCATGTCTGCTGTCACGGTGTCCATGTGCTTGAACCGGGACTCCATAGTCTGAAACATGGATTTGATTTCTTTCATCTGAGCGTCGTACTGCTGTGCAGTTGGGACTGACTGAGCCTGCTGGGCCGGGGCAGCCTGCTGGGCTGGTGGCCTGTGCTGGAATCCCGGTGCATAAACTGCTGCGTTCGGGTTTCCGTACCAAAACCCGGGATGGTCTCTCGTGCCCGGTCGGTACCGGCTCGGGTCCCACTGCTGCTGTACATAGTTGGTGTCTTTGGTCCTTAGCTCCTCAATGGCTATGTCCAGATCAGGTTCTTCGACTGCTGCAACAGTCTTCTTATCCGAGTAGACTTTCTTGACCAAGTCATGAACGATCTTGGCCAGGTTGTCTATCCGGTCATCCTCTGCTGGTTCGGCTCTCGCCGTCATCCTGCGATCGTCAAACAGTCGGGTGTCCTGCTTGGCCAACTGCTTCATCAGGTCATACGCACCTTCTTTGTCCACGTGATACAAGAAGTTTCCCCCGGCCTCTCTGTCAATCCTGTCGGCGTTCTCCCTGTCTAGGGCATGGTAGAAAACCTGCAGGATTTTCGCGTCTCCAAAACCGTGGTTCGGGCACCGTTTTACCAATCTCACGAGCCTGTCCCATGCGTCCACCACCGTCTCCCCCATCTTCTGCCTGAATGACAGGATCTCGCTCTGTAACTGTATGACTCGGGAGGCGGGATAGAACTTTGCCGGAAAATCTGCGACACACTCCTCCCATGTGGTGATGGATCGGGGTGGTCGGGATTCGAACCAGTCTTTGGCTACTCCGTAAAGACAGTATGGAAATAAGATCAGCATGAGTGCCTCTGCTTCTACCCCCTTGTATCTGACCTTGTTGCAGTAATCTTCGAATTTCCCGATAAAATCGTTCGGGTCTTCGTCGACCCTGCCATGAAACGGGCAGAGAGTTTGTACCGTCTGGATGGTGGATGGTTTGATGTCAAAGTGCTCGGCGGTGATCTCGGGCACCACAATAGCTCGCTCATGCCCCCCGGTGGGGACTTCGAAATTTTCCACCAACGCCTTCCCAGATCGGTTATATGTTCTCTGGTTGCTTCGGGCAGCAAGTCCCGCTGTGACAAGCTCCTCAATGTACCGAGCCATCTGGGCTGGGGTACGTGTCTCTCGTTCCTGTCCACCGGCTTTGGTGTTCTCGGTCATGTCTCTCTGGTTGGTTGCCATCCTGCTTTCTCGGTTTCTGCGGTTCTGTTCGGTATACAGTTTTTCCGGGTTGTCGAGTGGTGACACCAAATCGCGAGGCAATCTGGGCATCAACTGAACGGTCCTGAAAACGCAGATTCAAAGACGCAGTGAGATAAAAAGAAAAATAACAAAACTGAAAAATAAACGAAAACTCAGAAAACTAATTCTAACAACTAAATAGACCCTAAAAATATCCCCGGCAACGGCGCCAAAAACTTGATGCGCAAACTAACGTGCTGTCCGCAAGTATACAAATCTTGTAATACCGGGTGTATTTTAAACTCGGGTGATCGTTCCCACGAGGACTATTTCGGGTTTACTCACGTTGTCAGTTTTGGTTAACCGAGTGTAGTAACAAAGAGGAGTAGGTTGTGATTGCAATTACTAGACTAAAAACAGAAATAAAAAATGTAAACGTAAATATATTTTTTGTGACGTTTTCTGAAATAAGTTGAATCGGTTGTTACGATAATAGATGAGAACTAGGCTCCAGGATCCCCTAGGGTTTCTACAGATTTCAGTTTTACGTTCGATTATGAAAACACTCAGCAGTTTCGATATCTGTGCAACGTACCAGTTGTGCAGTGACTTTTCAGATTCCACACGTAATCCCGATCCTGCAGACTTTCGGATTCTTGTTAAGCTGCCTAAATCTGCAGTCTCGGTCTAGGCCTGTTAGGGTTTCTAACCTGTCTGGATGTCCCGGGTCAAATTCTCTAACAGTTGGTCTCACGTTTTTCAATGCTAGCCCTATCTCCCTTTCTCTGGTCGGTCTGTCAGGGTAAGGTACTAAATCCTGGCTTTTCTTCCTAACACTAACTTGACGTTTTCACCTACAAGCTCGGGTCTATAGCAATCCTGAGTGATCAATCCTATCATGCATATACGATAATAAGCACAACCAGAATAACATATATAACTTGCTGAATTAAGATAGTCATCATCAATCCATGAACGAAGTACCCCCACACTAATCCTGAAGTGCTGATCCTGTAGTCGAGATAATACTGTGCAGTCCCATCGAACCTCCTCATCACCAAAGATGTAGAAAAACGGCACAACCACCAATTGATTCTACAACCCCCCCGGAACCCCGTGTTGTGCGAAAAGATGCTCGCATGCGACTAACTCCTCCTGTGGTCACTATGTAATGAAGTGATCCACCTCCGCAAATTAATGCACTGTCGCCACTAACTCACCCTGTCCTTCCCTCGAAAAACGTGTCGATATCAAAACTGTCCAAACTGATAACTCATGGAGCTCTCCCATCTAAAAACCACCCTACTCACTCCCTCCGTCATAACACGTAGAATAGCCAACTATCGACAGATGAGGTCTCAAAGAAGGCTACCTAGGCTAAAGTGGCTACGAAGGAAGAGGGTAAATGGCTTCAAACGGGTTGACTAATTGGTCCTAGGGGTAAGAAACAGGACGTGAGGTCCCTTGATAGCCAGTCACTCCACCGAAAAATGCGATGATCGTGACGGCGCCCGTGGGCGGGTTGTCGACTACCTATGTGACGGTGGTGTAGCAACTGGTCAGATTTTTAGCTGAGGTGACAATTACTTGCGGATTCCAAAGGTCGCTGGCTCTCACCTATCTACTATACCTCGGTGCAAGTTTTCTTCTCTTTCAAAGGATTTAAACTCAATTTCTTCACTGTTTCTGTTATCTCGATTGCCCTTTCTCAAAATTTTCTGATTTTAAACTTTTTTTTTTCGAAAAATAATTTATACTTGCTGTTTGCGTATATACGCAGGGCTGCGTATATACCCAACCAGCAACATAATTTTTTTTTTTAATTTTTTCAATTTTTTTTAAATTATATACAATGCACGACCATAATGATTGTGGTGGGTTGCCTCAAATAACGAAAATATGCTGACTCAAAAATATAAAATAAAAACTGCAAATAAATACGAAAAAATGTGCAGACCGGGTTAATGCAGACACGGCTACCACCCCCACACTAAGAGGTGGCATGCCCTCATGGCACTCACTCGTCCGGAAAAAATATCGGGTCTGACCCGGTCTAGGACGTACCGGATATGCTACCCGGCGAACTGCTACCTGAATCAGTCCTGTAGACGACCGGCTGACGCGCACGTGCACGGGGCCTGTAATCCGAGGACTGCGACTCGGACCCAGTCCAACTGCTCGGTGGCTGGGATCGCAATGTCGTCCTGCCACTCGAAGGCTGCTGGGTACGGGACCCAGTCTGACGGGATCGTGTCCCAGGCTGCCGTCTCTCCTGTCGCGCTGGTGGTGGTGATGGCTGAGTCTGGGGAGGTGGCTGGGTCGGGGGAGATGGAGCTGATGTAAACTCGCTAGATTCCCCGTCATCCGACCAACTCGTGGTGAAGCTGCGAAGAGTAGGTAGGGGGAAAATACAGCGGGAGTGGCGGTTCTCGGCCTGCGTGCCGAGCTGCATCCCGCTGCTCCTCTCGAATACTAGCTAGGGCAGCCTGGGTGTCCTTCGTGACCTTCCGCTGAGTCCGGCGGTTATGTGTGAGAGCTCTCCATAGCTAGCCGACGCTCTCGAGCACCTTCTCTCCTACGGACTTGCGTCCGCCATGACACCCCTCAAATCTCTCGTCCACTCGTGGCAATCTACGTGGCGGGGCTGGTCTAGCTCGTGGGGTCGGGTCGGCCCGTGGGGCCAGCTCACCTCGCTGTCGGGCTGGCTGGGTGTGGGCATTCCTCTCAGTCCCCTGTCTACTCGACTCGGGACGCTCACTCTCTCTACTAGTACGGCATCGCCGAAGTCCGGCCGATGCCTGGCGACTGACTGGTCGCTCCTGAGTCGAACGCCTCCTAGGGGCAGGGGCAGGGGCAGGGGCAGGTGCAGGAGTCGGGTCCTCCTCCATAATATCGTCATCCTCATCGAGGTCAACAATCGGCTCTGGTGGGCCTGGGTTACAGGCTATGATCTTCCTATAAGGCCGTGGCCTAGGAGGAAGTAAATCACCCTCAACATCGTGCATAGGAACCTCAAACTCCCGTGCCAGTTTGGCGATGAGGTTGGCGTACCCCAACCCCTTGTGGCTCGCGGAGTTGTTCCGCTCCTGCATGTACACCCATATAAGACGAGGAATGTCGACCTCTCGTCGGAGAACAAGGCAGTAGACTAAGAGTACGTACTCATAGTCAAGGTGGGTAAAATGCTTGATACCCACTACCCTGTTCACTACCCACTCGGCCCACCAACGTGGCGGCCCGGTAATAAAACGAGAATGGAATTTCTTGCCTATCTCACCAGTACCCTCTCTCTCAAAATGGGCACCCGGGTACCCACTAGTCACAACCCGCAAAAGCTCAGAATCGCTCGGCGGGTAATCTGCACACTCGGCATATGCGCACGAGAAGTGTCTCAACGGGATCCCATACGCTTGGCCGATACTATCCACCGTGACCAATAAAAACTGCCGCCGACAGTAAACCCATCAGACATCCCCGTTGGCCTCACCCGCCCCCTTATGCATGAGGTTTGCGTAAAACTCACGCACCAAGGAGGAACTAGACACCTCCGGAAACCCCGCTAAGGACTGTCCAAAAATTTCCGGACGACTCGCACAATCTGCCATCTCTGGCGGCATGTGCATGTGGTCGACCTCAAAATGGTAGTCTAGGGGAAGTCTATGACCCATTTTCGTCGCGGTCAAAAAGTAAAAATGAGCGTAATGGTTCACGAACCGAACATTGTCAAACCTCCTATAGGTGATTTCCTCCGCGTCATAGTCAGTAGGGATCTCGTCCCGGTCTTGGTCTAGGACCGGCACTGTAAACTCCATAACAGTCACAACCTCGTAAATCGTGCCAACTCGGGAATATAAAGCAAAAACGTGAAACGTGCACGTAACAAGTGTGTCTCAATAGATAGTCCACCTAAGAGCTACCAGAGGTCCACACGGCAAGTGCCGCTCTAAAATCAAAAATACCGAAAATAACGGGCCTGGCTACGGGCCGTGCCAAAACAGAAAATAAAGCGAGAGATGAGATTTTCGACCTTCCCTAAACAGGGGTGAAGACCGGAGATTCTGCCCGGAAAGTCGCCGGAAAAGTCGACGGCGGTCGCCGGAAAAATCGCCGGAAAACGTACTGCGCGGAATGGAAATCCGAACCCACCAAATCAAAGCCCTCGATCTCCTCGTTCACGTTCCCTTGTACGGTTTTTTGCTAGTTTTTGCTCTAACACCTTCAAATCGGCAATTTTCCTCAAGAACACCCCACTTTTAGATGGAAATTTCCCGCTCGATTTTTGCTTGTTTCTGGATTTTGATGGATGAAACTTGCTCCTTGCGACGAGGGGATTCCAGAAATGTGCCCGGATTTTGATTCGGAGGTCCGAGGCAAAATCTTTGTTCTTCAAGTGGGAGAAAATGGAGGAAGAGAGAGAAAGAAGAGGTGCATCAATGGAGGTGCCGGTCTCCCCCCCTTTATAAACCCTAATGTGTAAAAAGACCAAATTGCCCTTGGGGTTTTGAAAAAATTACAATTTTTTTTTTTCTTTCTATTTGCGTATATACGCAATACTGCGTATATACTCAATCAGAAATCAAAAAGAAAACAAAAAAATAAAAAAATTAGCCCCCGCCCTGCGTATATACGCATCCAGCAGCTATATTTTTTTTTTTCAAATTATCTCTCTTCCTCTGTTTTCCCGGTTCTGGCTGTTTTGGATTTTGCTGTATCTGCACATTCTCAAATTCAAAGTCAAAAACCCGCTCATCTCGCCTCTCTCGGAAATTCAGAACTGAACATAATAACGTAATAAAATAATAAAAATAAATTAATTAACTATTACTTTGGGTTGCCTCCCAAACAGCGCCTTGTGATTTACGGTCGACGGCCCGACCTTGTTACCTCTTACGGGTCATCAAAATAGACCGGGTCTATTTTGACGACTTCGGCGGTCTCGAGATACGGTTTGATCCGGTTCCCGTTCACCCTGAAACTGGACTTGTCTTTTGGATTCTCCAGCTCGAATGCTCCCCATGCAAAAATCTGCTTGATGATGAACGGGCCTGACCAACGAGACCTCAGCTTTCCCGGAAAAAACCGCATCCGGGTATTGTAGAGAAGCACTTTGTCGCCTTCGTTAAACTGCTTTGGCGTGATACGGTGATCATGCCACTTCTTTGTCTTCTCCTTGTAAATTTTGGCGCTCTCGAAAGCCGTTCTGCGGAATTCCTCTAATTCCAGCAGTGCCATCTTCCTCTTATCTCCTGCTAGATTCTGGTCCAAGTTGAGCATTTGATGGCCCAATACGCCTTGTGCTCCAATTCCAATGGTAAGTGGCACGCTTTCCCAAACACGAGCTGGTATGGTGACATTCCCAACGGTGTTTTGAAAGCAGTCCTGTAGGCCCAAAGCGCATCGTCCAGTTGACGGACCAATCCTTTCGGCCGAGATTCACTGTTTTCTCGAGTATGCTCTTGATCTCTCGGTTCGAAACCTCGGCTTGCCCGTTTGTCTGCGGATGGTAGGGTAACGAGACTTTATGAACTGACACGCTGTATTGTTTCAGAACTTACGCAAAAACTCGATTGATGAAGTGAGAGCCCTCGTCACTAATCATTGCCCTGGGAGTCCCGAAACGAGTGAAAATATTGCGTTTCAGAAAACGCTCAACGGTAGCTGCATCGTTTTTCTGACACGCTATTGCTTCGATCCACTTCGTCACATAATCTACTGCCATCAGAATGTAGAGGTTACCCATGGATGACGGGAATGGTCCCATAAAGTCAATTCCCCACACATCAAAAGGCTCTACTTCCTGCCACACGGTCATCGGCATCTCGTCTCGATGTGACGTGTTTCCTGTTCTCTGGCATCTATCACATCCCTGCACATAGTCGTGACAGTCCTTGAAGATTGTCGGCCAGAAAAAACCGGACTGCAGTATTTTATGAGCTGTTCGCGTTCCCCCCAAAAGACCCCCACACTGTGATGAGTGGCAGTGTCGGATCACGTTCCAGGCCTCGTGGGTCGGGATACACCTTCTCAGGATGTTGTCGGCTCCCTGTTTGAATAGGTACGGGTCATCCCAGAAATACTGTCGACTTTCGGCCACGAACTTTTTCCGCTGAGATGGGGTGAGATCCTCGGGAAGTGTGCCAGTTACCAAGTAATTGGCTATGGCATAGTACCACGGTCTCCCGATTTTCACTGCCATGATGTGTTCGTCCGGGAAGTTTTCCTTGATCGGCACCGGGTCCACCTTCACATTCTCAACTCTGGATAGGTGATCCGCTACCACGTTCTCAACTCCCTTCTTGTCCCGGATTTCCACGTCGAATTCCTGCATCAGTAGTATCCACCTCAACAGTCTCGGTTTCGCGTCCTTCTTGTCCAGCAGGTATTTCAGGGCACTATGGTCGGTAAAAAC
Organism: Linanthus parryae; assembly: GCA_023055425.1. Taxonomy (NCBI): domain Eukaryota; kingdom Viridiplantae; phylum Streptophyta; class Magnoliopsida; order Ericales; family Polemoniaceae; genus Linanthus; species Linanthus parryae. The sequence continues at coordinate 86,368,761 of JALGPY010000004.1, read as the reverse complement.
GATAACTTTTGACCCGACCAGATAGGGCCTGAATTTATCCAGGGCATACACCACGGCTAGCAGTTCCTTTTCTGTCGTGCCATAGTTGAGCTGGGCATCGTTGAGTACCCGGCTCGCATAATAGATGACGTGGCAGACTTTATCCTTTCGCTGCCCCAAAACTGCCCCGACTGCGTAGTCGCTGGCGTCACACACCAGCTCGAACGGGAGTGACCAATCCGGCGTGGTTATAACCAGGGCTGTGGTCAGCTTCTCTTTCAAATGGTCAAAAGCCTGCCGACATGCTGTATCGAAATCAAAGGGTACGTCTTTTCCGAGTAAAGCGCAGAGTGGCTTTGTGATCTTGGAAAAGTATTTGATGAACCTTCGGTAAAATCCTGCATGTCCCAGAAAACTTTTGATCGCCCTTACGTTCGTCGGGTATGGAAGCTGCTTTATCACCTCGATCTTAGCCCTGTCCACCTCGAGTCCCTTGCTGGAAATTCTGTGACCCAGCACGATCCCCTCGGTGACCATAAAGTGACACTTTTCCCAATTGAGCACCGAATTCGCCTTCTTGCATCGGATCAGAACCTGACCCAAATGGAACAGGCAGTCATCGAAACTGTCCCCGAATAGTGAAAAGTCGTCCATGAAGACCTCCAGATTTTTCTCGATCATGTCGGAAAAAATCGCCATCATACATCTCTGGAATGTGGCAGGAGCGTTACACAACCTGAACGGCATGCGCCGAAACGCGAACGTACCGTATGGGCAGGTGAACGTTGTCTTTTCCTGATCCTACGGGGCTATGCAAATCTGGTTGTACCCGGAATACCCGTCCAGAAAACAGTAATAGGCGTGGTGGGCGAGCCGGTCTAGCATCTGGTCCATGAATGGTAGCGGGAAGTGGTCCTTTAGTGTTGCGTCGTTTAACCTCCGATAGTCCATGCAGATCCGCCAGCCTGTAACGGTGCGCTGCGCAATCTGCTCCTGGTCTTTATTCTGCACCACCGTAATACCCCCTTTTTGGGCACGCACTGGTTCGGGCTGATCCATGTGTTGTCCGATATGGGGTATATGATTCCCGCTTCCAGCCACTTCATGACCTCTTTTCGCACAACGTCCTTCATGTTCGGATTCAGTCTCCGCTGAGGCTGAATCACTGGTTTCTTGCAGTCTTCAATTCAGATCTTGTGCATGCAATAGGAGGGGTTGATCCCCTTGATATCTGCAATCGTCCAGGCGATTGCTTCCTTATATTCTCGCAATACTTCCAGCAGTTTCTGCTCCTGTTCCTGAGATAAACGAGAGGAAACAATTACGGGCAGAGTACTATTTTCACCAATATACGCATACCTGAGATGGCTCGGGAGCGGTTTCAGCTTCAGTGCGGGTGGCTCCTTGAGTGACGGGACCAGAATCATCTTTTGCCCGCCGTCTTCGTCCCGGTGCAAAGTGGTCCAGTCCTCGGCTCTCATGGCGTGCTCGCACCGAGTCTTCTCCTTTTCTTCCCCGTACATGCTGTCGATCTCTTCCCATAATTGGTCCATCTCCTCGTTTTCCCAACCTTCGTCAACCACATCGATGGCAAAGATATCCTCGTGGTCGTAGTAATTTGGCAGTTGCAGATTTTTGAAAACGTTGAATTTCACCTTTTCCTCGTTAATCTGCATGGTCAGCTCCCCGCTCTTGCAGTTTATTATTTCTTCGCCTGTGGCCAAACACGGCCTGCCAAGTATGAGCGGTACTTCCCCTGCCTCCATGTCCAGGATGACGAAATCTGCCGAAAAAATTAGCTCGCCGACCTTGACCAGAATATCCTCGATAACCCCATAAGCCTGTTTTACGGACCTGTCTGCCATCTGCAGCATAATTCTGGTGGGTCGGGGTTCACCGACTTTCAAACTCTTGAAAATCGTCAACGGCATCAGATTGATGCTGGCCCCTAGGTCACACAGAGCCTTTCCTGTGTATGCGTTACCTAGGGTGACCGGTATGACGAAACTGCCAGGATCCTTTCTCTTCCTCGGTAGCCCATTCTTCACACAATTGCTCACTTCTGGCGTCAGGTTTATGGTCTCGAAATCGCTCATCCGCCTCCTCCCATACAAGATGTCCTTGAGGAATTTGGCGTAAGTGGGCATCTTAGCCAAAGCCTCAGCAAAAGGTATGTTAATCTGCAGCTGTTTGAACATCTCGAGAAACCTGGCGTAGTCCTTGCTGTCATCCCTCTTTCGTGTTCGCAAAGGGTACGGGACCTCTTTGGAGGCTGGTACAGTTTCTGCACCTGTCTCCTTCTGCACTGCATCCTGTTCAACCGAGCCCTTCGGCTGGGGGCGATCGATTGTGCTGTTATCCTGACCCGACAAGTTGCGTTCTATTTCTTTCGAATTTTCTGCACGTGCGTGGCTGGGATACGGTGGATCCTGCAGTGCTAACCCACTCCGAGTGGAGATAGCATTGATCTGAGCCCGTGGATTGTTTACTGTATTCGAGGGTAGGTTTCCTGGCTGTCTCTCTGTTAACTGTTGTGCTAGCAGGCCATGAGAGCCGAAGACTGGACCACTTTGCACCGGGACGAAGACGGCGGGCAGAAGATGATCCTGGTTCCGTCACTCAAGGAGCCGCCTGCACTCGAGCTTAAACCGCTCCCGAACCATCTCAGGTATGCGTACATTGGTAATAATAATACTTTGCCCGTAATTGTTTCTTCCCTTCTATCTCAGGAACAGGAGGAGAAACTGCTGGAAATTTTGCGAGAGCACAAGAAGCAATTGCCTGGACGATTGCAGATATTAAGGGGATCAGCCCCTCTTATTGCATGCACAAGATCATGATTGAAGAAGGAAAGAAATCGGTGATTCAGCCCCAGCGGAGACTAAATCCGAACATGAAGGATGTTTTGCGCAAGGAGGTCATGAAGTGGCTGGAAGCAGGAATCATATACCCCATATCAGACAGCACTTGGATCAGCCCGGTCCAGTGCGTGCCCAAAAAGGGGGGTATTACGGTGGTGCAGAATGAGGACCAGGAACAGATTGCGCAGCGCACTGTTACATGCTGGCGGATCTGTATGGACTATCAGAGACTAAACGATGCAACACTAAAAGACCACTTCCCGATAACATTCATGGACCAGATGTTGGACAGGTTGGGCCATCACGTCTATTACTGTTTTCTGGACGGGTACTCCGGGTAAAACCAGATTTGCATAGCCCCGGAAGATCAGGAGAAGACAAAATTTACCTGCCCATATGGTACGTTTGCGTTTCGGCGCATGCCATTCGGGTTGTGTAACGCTCCAGCCACATTCCAGAGATGCATGATGGCGATATTCTCCGACATGATTGAGAAAAATCTGGAGGTCTTTATGGACGATTTTTCCCTGTTCGGGGATAGTTTTAACGACTGCCTGCACCACCTGGGAAATGTTCTGATCCGATGCAAGAAGGCGAATTTGGTGCTGAACTGGGAGAAGTGTCACTTTATGGTCACCGAGGGGATCATGCTGGGTCACAAAATTTCCAGCAAGGGACTCAAGGTGGACAGGGCTAAGATCGAGGTGATAAAGCAGCTCCCATATCCGACAACCGTAAAAGCAATCAAGAGTTTTCTGGTACATGCAGGATTTTACCAGAGGTTCATCAAAGACTTTTCCAAGATCACAAAGCCACTCTGCTCTTTACTTGGAAAAGACGTGCCCTTTGACTTTGATGCAGCCTGGCAGCAGGCCTTTGACCATTTGAAGGAGAAGCTGACCACAACCCCAGTTATCACTACACCGGAATGGTCACTTCCGTTTGAGCTAATGTGTGACGCAAGCGACTACGCAGTCGGTGCAGTTTTGGGGCAGCAGAAGGACAAAGTTTGCCATGTGATTTATCATGCGAGTCGGGTCCTCAACGATGTCCAGATCAACTATGGCACTACTGAGAAGGAACTGCTTGCTGTGGTATATGCCCTGGACAAATTGAGGCCATACTTGGTCGGGTCAAAAGTCATCGTTTTTAACGACCCTAGTGCCCTGAAATATATGCTGGACAAGAAGGATGCAAAACCGAGACTGCTGAGGTGGGTATTACTGATGCAGGAATTCGATGTGGAAATTCGGGATAAGAAGGGAGTCGAGAACGTAGTAGCGGACCACCTGTCCAGGCTTGAGAATGCTGAGCTGGACCCGGTACCAATCCAGGAAAACTTTCCGGACGAACACATCATGGCAGTCAAACTGGGGAGACCGTGGTACTATGCTATAGCCTACTATCAGGTGAGTGACACGCTTCCCGAGGACCTAACCCCGTCACAGCGGAAACGGTTTATTTCTGAGAGCCGGCAGTATTTCTGGGACGACCCGTATCTGTTCAAGCAGGGAGCCGACAACATTCTCAGGAGGTGTGTTCCGACACACGAGGCCTGGAACGTGATCAGGCACTGTCACTCGGCTCAGTGTGGGGGTCACTTCGGAGGGACCCGCACAGCACACAAGGTACTGCAGTCAGGTTTCTTTTGGCCAACACTTTTCAAAGACTGTCATGATTATGTACAGGGATGTGATAGATGCCAAAGGACAGGGAGTACGTCACATAGGGACGAGATGCCTTTGACTATTTGGCAGGAAGTTGAACCCTTTGATGTATGGGGGATTGACTTCATGGGGCCGTTCCCGTCGTCTATGGGAAATCTGTACATACTGTTGGCAGTAGACTATGTTACAAAGTGGATCGAGGCGATAGCGTGTCAGAAAAACGATTCAGCGACAGTTGAGCGTTTTCTGAAACGCAACATATTCACACGATTCGGGACCCCCAGAGCAATGATTAGCAATGAAGGGTCACACTTTATTAACAAAGTGTTATCAGGGTACTTAAGCAGTACGAGGTATCGATCCATAAGGTATCACTGCCTTATCACCCCCAGAATAACGGACAGGCAGAGGTGTCAAACAGAGAGATCAAGGGAATTCTCGAGAAAACCGTAAATCTGGGCCGAAATGATTGGTCGATGAGACTGGATGATGCACTATGGGCATACAGGACAGCTTTCAAAACACCACTGGGAATGTCACCATACCAGCTCGTGTTTGGGAAAGCGTGTCACATGCCGGTTGAGCTGGAGCATAAGGCCTATTGGGCTATCAAACTGCTCAACATGGATGAGAGTCTGGCCGGAGATAAAAGAAAAATGGCACTGCTGGAATTAGAGGAGTTCCGCAGGACGGCATTTGAGAGCGCCAAAATTTAAAAAGAGAATACGAAGAAGTGGCATGATCAGCGCATCACGCCAAAGCAGTTCAACGAAGGGGACAAAGTACTTCTCTACAACACAAGAATGAGGTTCTTTCCGGGAAAGTTGAGATCTCGTTGGTCGGGACCGTTCATCATCAGGAAGATATTCGCATGGGGGGCATTTGAGCTGGAGAATCCAAAAGATAACTCAAGCTTCAGGGTGAACGGAAACCGACTCAAGCCATATCTCGAGAACGCCGAAGTCGCCAGGGTATATCCAATCTACTTCGACGACCCGTGATCGAACCTGAGGTAACTGGGTCGGTCCGTCGACCGTAAATTACAAAGTGCTGGTTGTGAGGCAACCCAACGTAGTAAGTTTAAATTATTTTATAGCTTTTATTTTAAGTTTTGAATTTTTGAGAGAGGTGAGATGAGTGAGTATTTAATGAAAATTAAGCATGTGCAGATGCAGAAGAAGCAGACGAAAAGAAACAGAAAGGAGAGAGAGAGAGAGAGAGAGAGAGAGAGAGAGAGAGAGAGAAATTACCTCCCTTCTACCCACAGTGCCAAAATAACCAAGGTGAAAAAAAAAGAAAAAAAAAAATTGGAAAAAGTATTTTTCTGCTGTCTGCGTATTTTACGCAGCTTTCTGCGTATTATACGCAGCCAGCAGGAAAAAAAACTTGATTTTTGAAAATTTTTGAAAAATTATTTAGCTGCTGTCTGCGTATTTTACGCAGGTTTCTGCGTATTATACGCAGCCAGCAATTAAATCAGTTTTTTTTTGAAATATTAAAAAATTATTTTCACAACTTTCTGCGTATTTTACACAGGTTTCTGCGTATTATACGCAGACAGTTCTGAAAAATAAGTTTTTTTTTTAAAAAAAAATTGCTTTTTACCCCCTGTCTACGTAAAATACGCAGCTTTCTGTGTATTATACGCAGACAGCGGATAAATTGCATTTTTTTTACTTTTTTTGATCATCTCGGTACCCCTGTGTGCGTAAAATACGCAACATATACGTATTATACGCACAAATAAGCAGTCTTTGACCATTTTTAGCCATGGGCATTTTTGTCATTTTGGCACTTGGGGTTTAAATAGAAGGGGTCTGGCCATGGGAAGCCATTTTTGGCTTCAAGCTTTCTCTCTCTACCTCCATTCCTCTCTAGCACCAACACACCAATTTTTCAAAAGTGCCCGGAGTAAAAAATCGAAGGCAATTTTGGAATCCCCTCGTCGCAAGGAGCACGGAACTACTCTCGGTTTTCTGAAATTCGAACCGAGCTAGTGTGGGGGTGGAAGGAAAGTGAAGGGTGTTCTTGAGGAAAAATCTCAGATTCGTAGAGTTTGAAGCAAAAATGGAACATTTCGAAGAAGGAAAGGTTGAAGAGGAGGAAGAAAGCTACGTGTGGGTGTGCCCGGAATTTCATTCCGGCGAAGTCGACTTTTCCGGCGACTTCCCGGCGACTTTTCCGGCGATAACCTTGCCGGATTCTGCACTTCACCCCCTTTGTAGGAAGGTCCAACTTTCTTCCCTCGCTTTATTTTTTCCGTTTTAAGCACGACCCGTAGTCGGGTCATTATTTCTGAAATTTTTCTCGGTTTCCGTGCCGTGTGGACCTCTGGTATATCTTAGGGGGCTTATTTGCTGAGACGCACTAATTCACGCGCACGTACTCTAGATTTCTGTTTCTGCTTGTTTTTTCATATTTGTCATGGATTCGGTCAAACCGGTCGTAGACCCGAACCGTGGTCATGAGCCAATTGATATCCCTGCCAGAGACATTAGGCCGAATTACTATGATAGTTACCGGTTTGTGACCCACGAGGCCCATACCTATTATCTGACGGGTAATAAGCCGAACTATAGGTTGGCTAAGGATTTCCATTACGAAATAGATGACGATAGGATGCCTATTCAGATGGTGAATTTTTCCGGTCGAGCAGACATTTTTGGCACTTCACTAGCTGGATTTGAGGGTGCGTCGAGTTCCACATTGACTAGGGAGTTATTTTGCAACCTAATGCATGCTGGCGATGCCGAAAACACTGACGCGGTGGGTCTATTGCCGTCGCGACTATATCATGCTGACCCCCGACTCTATTAGGCAGGCTTACGGGATTGCACCATCCCAAGAGCCGTGTGCATACTAGTTAGCTATGAACAACCCTCCATCGGCTGGGGAAATTTTGAGGGTCTTGTCAGGTGGAGCCGCGGGGGCCCACTTTGAGGAGGACGGAAACGTAGGGCTGAAACTGCACTCTGGATTTCTGTGCAAGCTTGCCAGATGGTGGGCTGAGTGGGTGGTGAACCACATAGTGGGGATCCAGCTCTTTACTTACCTAGAGAATGAGTCGACCCTTATCGTGTACTGTCTTATGATGAGGAGGCGGATTGATATCGCCCAGCTTACTTGGGCTTATATTCAGGAGAGGAACGTCGCCGCGAGCCAGAAGGGACTCGGGTATAGCAACCTGATTATCCAACTGGCTCGTATCTATCGGATTCTCATCACAGAGCACGAGGGTGACTGGCTGCCTCCTATTCTTAAGTCCTATAGGAAGATTAGAGGGGGAGGTCCGGGACCAAATGACCCAGTCATTGACCTCAATGCTGACTCTATGGAGGAGGACGAGCCTGCCCCTGCCCCTACCCCTAGGAGGCGATCGACCCAGGATAGACCTACTCGGGGGACGGGAGCGTCTACACTTAGGCGTTCTCGGTCCACCCATGCCCACGGGGAGTCGAGCCAGAGAGCCGGGCCGAGTCAGAGAGCTAGACCTAGTACGAGAGGTACGACCGGTCCACCGCCACTTTCGGTCATGAACTGTAGGTTGGCCCGAGTTAAGGAGGGAATTGAGGGCTGACGTGCTGGCCAGGAGTCTTTTAGTGAGAAGGTGCTTAACAAGATAGGGAAAGTTTTCCGTTACCTAAAGCACCTCAAAAAGACCCAGAAGAAGATAGCCAAAGACCATGGCGACGCTATTACTGCTCTCCGAGAGGAGCAGCGAGAGGAAGCCCGCCATGCGGGCCGAGAGGTGCCATTGCCCATCATTTTCCCTCCCTCCTATTCCAGTGACTACACTACCAGCTGGTCGGACGATGCGAGCTCGAGTGAGCATGCCACAGAGCTGGTTCCACTGCCACCTAGCAGTCGGTCAGGATCCCGGACACAGTCCCGACAGTCATCGAGCTCACGGTCCCGCCAGTCGTCGAGCTCGCACCCACGACAGTCTAGTAGTGCCAGATTCAGGCAGACCAGCAACTCACCCAACAGCATGTCCGGTTCATCCGAGACCGGGTCAGACCCGCCGTATAGTCCAGACGAGTCAGTGCCATGAGGGCATGCCACCTCTTAGTGTGGGGGTGGGAGTCGTGTCTGCATTAACCCGGTCTGCACGTTTTTTCATATTTATTTTCAGTTTTTATTTTATTTTTTTAAGTCTGCATATTTTTCGTTATTTGATTCAACCACCACACCATTCTGACCTTTCATTGTGTATAGAAAAAAAAATCGAAAATTTTCAGAAAAATCCAAAAAAATAAAAAATCAGAAAATTCGAGAAAGGGCAATCAAGATTACACAAACTGGGAAGAAATCGAGGTTAAATCCTTTGACAGAAAAGAAAGCTTGCACCGAGGTATAGTAGATAGGTGAGAGCCAGTGACCCTTGGAAACCGCAAGTAGTTATCACCTGAGCTAAGGATCCGACTAGTTGCCACACCGCCGTCATCTAGGTAGTCGACAACCCGCCCACGGGCGCCGTCACGTTCATCGCATCTTTCGGTGGAGTGACTGGCTATCAAGGGACCTCACGTCCTGTTTCTTACCCCTAGGTCCAACTAGTAAACCCGTTTGAAGCTATTTACCCCTTTTATTCTTAGCCACTATAGCCTAGGAAGCCTTCTTTGAGACCTTCATCAGTCGATTAGTTGGCTATTCTACGAGTTATGACGGAGGGAGTGAGTTGGGAGGGTTTTAGATGGGAGCACTTCATGGTATATCAGTTTGGATAGTTTTGACATTGACACGTTTTTCGAGGGAAGGACAGGGTGGGTTAGTGGCGACAGTGCATTAATTTGCGGAGGTGGATCACTGCATCACATAGTGACCACAGGAGGAGTTAGTCGCGTGCGAGACATCTTTCCGCACACAATGGTGTCCGGGGTTGTGAGGTTAATTGGTGGTTGTGCCGTTTTTTTACATCTTTGGTGATGAGGAGGTTCGGTGGAACTGCACAATATTATTCCGACTACAGGAGCAGCGCTTCAGGATTAGTGTGGGGGTACTTCATATGAGGACATCTTTCATACCCCACGACGACAGTTAATTTTTACTCACTCAGCTTTAGTCAGTTTATTTATTGTTATTTGTGTATTTATGTGTATACAGAGTCTTATTATAAAAAAAAAGGAATAAAAGAAATAGAAAAAGAAAAAGAAAAAAAAAAAGAAAAGAGAAAAAAAATGATCTAGTTTTGCATTTTTTCAGTTATTTATGTTGTTTATGTTATTGAGTCAAAAAGCTGAGTGAGTAGCACAATTTTCGAGACAAATTACACCACTTCACATTTGTGGCCGCGAGAACGGCAAAGACACACCGGGGGACAGGAAGATTGAGATGGCAGGAACTTAGGTGTTTCAGGCAGTTTTTCGGGAACTCGGTGAGGGGTGTGAGTTTGCGGAAATTGTGAGAATGTCATAACGAATAGGATCATGCCGTACCTATACACATATATATATCCTGCCTGTTAGATTTAGAACCTTGATTCGGAAATAGCTCGGATGGTCGGTTAACTAGGGATTCGCTCAGGTTGATAGCAAAAGTAACGGTACTCGGGTCCAGTGCTTTTAATCCACCAAACAAATCTGTTCAGACTTACCGATCGCTTGCAGGGAAGTATTTTCTGGAAAAAATGGTAAGGTCTTGAGGACACTCGGCTATGTTTTGGAGATTGCCCAATCTCACCAAAAATAAATTGTTTTAGTACTTTTGAGTCGTGTGTATTGAGTCTGTGTATATTCTATCTGAGTCAGTCTTTCTATCGAGTCGTCTGGTTATACGGTTCAGGTTGAAAGAGTATGCAATTGCAGGGAGTATGCAAAGGTAGTATATGCACGACAGGGTCGGTTTTGCAAAAACCGAGAGGTGTGCAAGCAGGTTGGTATGCAAGGGGATTGCTCGGGACGAGCAATATTTAGTGCGGGGGTATTTGATAACGCCCAAATAGGGGTTATCTTATAGCTCAGTTTTTGTGCATTTGTGCCGGAAAAATCATGTTTTAGCCAATTTTCACCCTCGGAAGGCCTCAGTTTTAGGAAAGAGACATTTATTTGCTCTTTATAAATTTCTGCATTTTCCGTACTTTTATTGGATATGATCGCGGGTGTGTTCGTGTTGTCTATGCAGGAACAGGGCCCGGGAATGCAGCAGGAATTGATCGGGAATGCAGCAGGAGGCAAAAAGAGGCAGAAAAGAGCACCCTGCCTTGCTGTCTGTGTATAAATCGCAGACCCTGCGTAAAATACGCAGGCAGCAAGGATGGGGAGGGGATTTAGGACAGTTTTCTCCCCTGTCTGCGTATTTTACGCAGCCCCTTGCGTATTATAGGCAGCCAGTGGGAGAAAATACACAGAAAGAAGAAGAAGAAGGCACAGACTGGGTCCCAGTCTGCGTATTATACGCTGACAGCAGCAACAAGTGGAGAAAAAGCAGCAGGAGAAGACCCTGGCTGCGTATTTTACGCAGCAGGCTGCGTATAATAAGCAGACATCACAAAAATTGAGGCGGTTTCGGGTAGTGGCAGTTTTGTAAATAAAGACAAGTTCCAGAAACTTCGCCAGCACTATATAAAGACTCGTCCAGACTCGTTTTGAAGACACAATTCAGTCAAGGAAAAGTCTGAGCATCCCGGGAGAGCACTGAAGCACTCATCCAGATCCGAAGACTTAGTTTGATCTTATTCTCTCTCTTAATTTCAGAAACTTAGTTAATTTATTATGTCGTTTAGAAGCTAAACCTATTACCTAGGTTCTCGGTGAACCTAGGGTTTCGTTTTCAGACATTGTTCTGCAGTTTGATTATGAATTCATGATTACGTTATCTTAATTCAGCAGTATTATCAGTTATTCTGTCTTTCATTATATCTGTTTATGCATAATCGGAGTCGCGAACCAGAATTGCTATAGACCCGAGCCTGTAGGTGAAAACGTCAGGTTAGGGTTAGGAAGAAAATACAAGATTTAGTACCTTACCCTGATAGACTGACCAGAGAAAGGGAGATAAGGCTAGCCAAAGCGTATAGACCAACTGTTAGAGAATTTGACCCGGGCCATCAGGACAGGTTAGAAACCCTAGCAGACTTAGAACGAGACTGCAGACTTAGGCAGCTTAACAGGAACCCGAAAGTCTGCAGGATTGTGACAGCGTGTGGAATCAGAAAGGGTACTGCACAAACGGTATGTGGCACGGGTAATTAAAACTGCCGAGTGTTTTCATATCAAACCGAAGAACATAATTCTGAAGAAACCCTAGGGGATCCTGGGACCTAGTATTCCAAAACCTAGATTCACAACCTTCAAGATTTTCAGAAAAACGTCACAAAAAATTTTTGTGTTTTATTTGTTTATTTTTAGTTTATAGTTAATCACAATCCTAAACTACTCCTCCTTTTACACTCTGCGAGTTAAAACTGATTTCTCAAAAAACCCGAAATAGTCCTCGTGGGAACGATCACCCGAATTTAATTACACCTGGTATTACAAGATTCGTATACTTGCGAACAGCACGTTAGTTTGCGCATCAAGTTTTTGGCGCCGTTGCCGGGGACTTTTTAGGGTTAATCTAGTTATCAGAATTAGTTTTCGGAGTTTTTTATTTTTATTTTTCAGTTTCGTTATTTTTCTTTTATCTCACTGCTTTTTGAATCTGCGTTTTTCAGGACTGTTTAGTTGATGCGCAGATTGCCTCGCGATTTGGTACCACCACTCGACAATCCAGAAAAGTTGTACACCGAACAGAACCGCAGAAACCGAGAAAGTAGAATGGCAGGCACCCCGAGAGACAATCCAGAACTCCCTGCAACCGGTGGGGAGGAACGAGAGACACGTACCCCAGCCCAGATGGCTCGGTACATCGAAGAGCTAGTCACAGCAGGTCTGGCTGCCCGAAGCAACCAGAGAACTTATAACCGGTCTGGGAAAGCGTTGGTGGTGAATTTCGAAGTCCCCACCGGGGGGCATGAGCGAGCTATTGTGGTGCCCGAGATCACCGCAGAACACTTCGACATCAAACCCTCCACCATCCAGACAGTACAGACTCTCTGCCCGTTTCATGGCAAGGTCGACGAAGACCCGAACGATTTTATCGGGAAATCGAGGATTACTGCAACAAGTTCCGATACAAGGAGGTAGAAGCAGAAGCACTTATGCTGATCTTATTCCCATATTGCCTATTCGGAGTGGCCAAAGACTGGATTGAATCCCGACCACCCAGATCCATCACCACATGGGAGGAGTGTGTCACGAATTTTCTGGCAAAGTTTTATCCCGCTTCCCGAGTCATTCAGTTGCAAAGCGAGATTCTTTCATTCAAGCAGAATATGGGGGAGACGGTGGTAGACGCATGGGACAGATTAATGAGATTGGTGAACCACGGTTTTGGCGATGCGAAGATCCTGCAGGTATTCTACCATGACCTAGACAGAGAGAGTGCTGACAGGATCGACAGAGAAGCCGGGGGAAACTTCCTGTATAATGGGGACAAAGATGGTGCATATGACCTGATGAAGCAGTTAGCCAAGCAGGACACCCGACTGTTTGACGATCGCAGGATTACGGCTAGAGCCAGACCAGCAGAAGATGACTGCATAGACAACCTGGCCAAGATCGTTCATGACTTGATAAAGAAAGTATACTCGGATAAGAAGACTGTTGCAGCAGTCGGAGAACCTGATTTGGACGCGGCCATTGAGGTGATCGGAACCGAAGACACCAATTACGTACAGCAGCAGTGGGACCCGAGCCGGTACCGACCGGGTACGAGAGACCATCCCGGGTTCCGATACGGAAACCCAAATGCCGCAGTTTATGCATCGGGGTTCCAGCACAGGCCACCAGCCCAGCAGGCTGCACCGACACAGCAGGTTCAGCCGGGCCCATCCGCACAGCAGTACGACGCTCAGATGCAAAAGATTGAGTCCATGTTTCAGAACATGGAGTCCCGGTTCAAACATATGGACGCCCTGACAGCAGACATGCAGACAACCAAAACGTCACTGCGCGCTTTGGAGGTACAAGTAGGGCAGTTAGCACAGCAGCTAACGGAGAGACAGCCAGGAAACTTGCCCTCGAATACAGTGAATAATCCACGTGCTTAGATCAATGCTATCACCACTCAGAGTGGATTAGCACTACAGAATCCACCGTATCCTAGCCACGCTCGCGCACAAAAGTCGAAAGAAGTAGAACGCAACTTGTCTGGCCAGGATAACAGCTCAGTCGATCGCCCCCAGCCAAAGGGCTCGGTTGAGCAGGATGCAGTGCAGAACGAGACAGATGCAGAAACGGTACCTGTCTCCAAGGAGGTACCGTACCCCCTGAAGACACGAAAGAGGGACGATAGCAAGGACTACGCCAGGTTTCTCGAGATTTTCAAGCAGCTACAGATCAACATACCCTTTGCTGAGGCTTTGGCGAAGATGCCCACTTACGCCAAATTCCTCAAAGACATTCTGTATGGGAGGAGGCGAATGAGCGATTTCGAGACTATAAACCTGACGGAAGAAGTGAGCAACTGTGTTAAGAATGGGCTACCAAGGAAGAGAAAAGATCCTGGCAGTTTTTTAATACCCGTCACCCTAGGTAATGCTTACACAGGAAATGCTCTGTGTGACCTAGGGGCCAGCATCAACCTGATGCCATTGACGATTTTCAAGAGTTTGAAAGTCGGGGAGCCCCGGCCCACCAGAATCATGCTGCAGATGGCAGACAGGTCTGTAAAACAGGCTTATGGAGTTATCGAGGATATTTTGGTGAAGGTCGGCGAGCTGATTTTTCCAGCAGATTTCGTGATCCTGGACATGGAGGCAGGGGAGGTACCGCTCATACTGGGCAGGCCGTTTTTGGCCACTGGAGAAGCCATGATAAACTGCAAGAGCGGGGAACTGACCATGCAGATTAACGAGGACAAGGTTAAATTTAACGTTTTCAAAAATCTGCAACCGCCAAATTATTATGATCACGAAGATATCTTCGCCAAAGACGTAGTTGATGAAGGCTGGGAAAACGAGGAGATGGATGAGTTATGGGAAGAAATTGATAGCATGTACGGAGAAGAAAAGGAGATGACTCGGTCCGAGCAGGCCATGAGAGCCGAAGACTGGACCACTTTGCACCGGGACGAAGATGGCGGGCAGAAGATGATCCTGGTTCCGTCACTCAAGGAGCCGCCTGCACTCGAGCTTAAACCGCTCCCGAACCATCTCAGGTATGCGTACATTGGTAATAATAATACTCTGCCCGTAATTGTTTCTTCCCTTCTATCTCAGGAAAAGGAAGAGAAACTGCTGGAAGTTTTGCGAGAGCACAAAGAAGCAATAGCCTGGACGATTGCAGATATTAAGGGGATCAGCCCCTCTTATTGCATGCACAAGATCAGGATTGAAGAAGGCAAGAAACCGATGATTCAGCCCCAGCGGAGACTGAATCCGAACATGAATGATGTTGTGCGCAAGGAGGTCATGAAGTGGCTGGAAGCAGGAATCATATACGCCATATCAGACAGCACTTGGATCAGCCCGGTCCAGTGCGTGCCCAAAAGGGGGGGTATTACGGTGGTGCAGAATGAGGACCAGGAACAGATTGTGCAGCGCACTGTTACAGGCTGGCGGATCTGTATGGACTATCGGAGACTAAACGATGCAACACTAAAAGACCACTTCCTGCTACCATTCATGGACCAGATGTTTGACAGGTTGGCCCATCACGCCTATTACTGTTTTCTAAACGGGTACTCCGGGTACAACCAGATTTGCATAGCCCTGGAAGATCAGGAGAAGACAACATTTACCTGCCCATATGGTACGTTTGCGTTCCGGCGCATGCCATTCGGGTTTTGTAACGCTCCAGCCACGTTCCAGAGATGCATGATGGCGATATTCTCCGACATGATCGAGAAAAGTCTAGAGGTCTTTATGGACGATTTTTCCCTGTTTGGGGACAGTTTTGACGACTGCCTGCACCACCTGGGACAGGTTCTGATCCGATGCAAGAAGGAGAATTTGGTGCCGAACTGGGAGAAGTGTCACTTTATGATCACCGAGGGGATCGTGCTGGGTCACAAAATTTCCAGCAAGGTACTCGAGGTGGACAGGGCTAAGATCGAGGTGATAAAGCAGCTCCCATATTCGACAACCGTAAAAGCAATCAAGAGTTTTCTGGGACATGCAGGATTTTACCGGAGGTTCATCAAAGACTTTTCCAAGATCACAAAGCCACTCTGCGCTTTACTTGGAAAAGACGTGCCCTTTGACTCTGATGCATCCTGTCAGCAGGCCTTTGACCATTTGAAGGAGAAGCTGACCACAGCCCCGGTTATCACTACACCGGACTGGTCACTTCCGTTTGAGCTAATGTGTGACGCAAGCGACTACGCAGTCGGTGCAGTTTTGGGGCAGCGGAAGGAAAAAATTTTCCATGTGATTTATTATGCGAGTCGGGTCCTCAACGATGCCCAGATCAACTATGGCACTACTGAGAAGGAACTGCTTGCTGTGGTATATGCCCTGGACAAAATTTAGGCCATACTAGGTCGGGTCAAAAGTCATCGTTTTTACCGACCATAGTGCCCTGAAATATATGTTGGACAAGAAGGATGCAAAACCGAGACTGCTGAGGTGGGTATTACTGATGCAGGAATTCGATGTGGAAATTCGGGATAAGAAGGGAGTCGAGAACGTAGTAGCGGACCACCTGTCCAGGCTTGAGAATGCTGAGGTGGACCCGGTACCAATCCAGGAAAACTTTCCGGACGAACACATCATGGCAGTCAAACTGGGGAGACCGTGGTACTATGCTATAGCCAACTATCTTGTGAGTGGCACGCTTCCCGAGGACCTAACCCCGTCACAGCGGAAACGGTTTATTTCTGAGAGCCAGCAGTATTTCTGGGACGACCCGTATCCGTTCAAGCAGGGAGCCGACAACATTCTCAGGAGGTGTGCTCCGACACACGAGGCCTGGAACGTGATCAGGCACTGTCACTCGGCTCAGTGTGGGGGTCACTTCGGAGGGACCTGCACGGCACACAAGGTACTGCAGTCAGGTTTCTTTTGGCCAACACTTTTCAAAGACTGTCATGATTATGTACATGGATGTGATAGATGCCAAAGGACAGGGAGTACGTCACATAGGTACGAGATGCCTTTGACTATTTGGCAGGAAGTTGAACCCTTTGATGTATGGGGGATTGACTTCCTGGGGCCGTTCCCGTCGTCTATGGGAAATATGTACATACTGTTGGCAGTAGACTATGTTACAAAGTGGATCGAGGCGATAGCGTGTCAGAAAAACGATTCAGCGACAGTTGAGCATTTAATGAAATACAACATATTCACACGATTCGGGACCCCCGGAGCAATGATTAGCGATGAAGGGTCACACTTTATTAACAAAGTGTTTGCCAGGGTACTTAAGCAGTACGAAGTATCGATCCATAAGGTATCACTACCTTATCACCCCCAGACTAACGGACATGCAGAGGTGTCAAACAGAGAGATCAAGGGCATTCTCGAGAAAACCGTAAATCTGGGCCGAAATGATTGGTCGATGAGACTGGATGATGCACTATGGGCATACAGGAAAGCTTTCAAAACACCACTGGGAATGTCACCATACCAGCTCGTGTTTGCGAAAGCGTGTCACCTGTCGGTTGAGCTGGAGCATAAGGCCTATTGGGCTATCAAACTGCTCAACATGGATGAGAGTCTGGCCGGAGATAAAATAAAAATGGCGCTGCTGGAATTAGAGGAGTTCCGCAGGACGGCATTTGAGAGCGCCAAAATTTACAAAGAGAAGACGAAGAAGTGGCATGATCAGCGCATCACGCCAAAGCAGTTCAACGAAGGGGACAAAGTACTTCTCTACAACACAAGAATGAGGTTCTTTCCGGGAAAGTTGAGATCTCGTTGGTCGGGACCGTTCATCGTCAGGAAGATATTCGCATGGGGCGCATTTGAGCTGGAGAATCCAAAAGATAACTCAAGCTTCAGGGTGAACGGAAACCGACTCAAGCCATATCTCGAGAACGCCGAAGTCGCCAGGGTAGATCCAATCTACTTCGACGACCCGTGATCGAACCTAAGGTAACTGGGTCGGGCCTTCGACCGTAAATTACAAAGCGCTGGTTGGGAGGCAACCCAACGTAGTAAGTTTGAATTATTTTATAGATTTTATTTTAAGTTTTGAATTTTTGAGAGAGATGAGATGAGTGGGTATTTAATGAAAATTAAGCATGTGCAGATACAGAAGAAGCAGAAGAAAAGAAACAGAAAGGAGAGAGAGAGAGAAAGAAAAATTACCCCCCTTCTACCCACAGTGCCAAAATAACCAAGGTGAAAAAAAAGAAAAAAAAATGGAAAAAAGTATTTTTCTGCAGTCTGCGTATTTTACGCAGCTTTCTGCGTATTATACGCAATCAGCAGGAAAAAAAACTTGATTTTTGAAAAATTTTGAAAAATTATTTAGCTGCTGTCTGCGTATTTTACGCAGGTTTCTGCGTATTATACGCAGCCAGCAATTAAATCAGTTTTTTTTGTAAAATTGAAAAATTATTTTCACAACTTTCTGCGTATTTTACACAGGCCATGGGAAGCCATTTTTGGCTTCAAGCTTTCTCTCTCTACCTCCATTCCTCTCTAGCACCAACACACCAATTTTTCAAAAGTGCCCGGAGTCAAAAATCGAAGGCATTTTTGGAATTCCCTCGTCGCAAGGAGCACGGAACTACTCTCGGTTTTCAGAAATTCAAACCGAGCTAGTGTGGGGGTGGAAGGAAAGTGAAGGGTGTTCTTGAGGAAAAATCTCAGAATCGTAGAGTTTGAAGCAAAACCGGAACATTTCGAAGAAGGAAAGGTTGAAGAGGAGGAAGAAAGCTACGTGTGGGTGTGCCCGGAATTTCATTCCGGCGAAGTCGACTTTTCCGGCGACTTTCCGGCGACTTTTCTAGCGATAACCTTGTCGGATTCTGCACTTCACCCCCTTTGAAGGAAGGTAAAACTTTCTTCCCTCGCTTTATTTTTTCCGTTTTAAGCACGACCCGTAGCCGGGTCATTATTTCTGAAATTTTTCTCGGTTTCCGTGCCGTGTGGACCTCTGGTATATCTTAGGGGGCTTATTTGCTGAGACGCACTAATTCACGCGCACGTACTCTAGATTTCTATTTCTGCTCGTTTTTTCATATTTGTCATGGATTTGGTCAAACCGGTCGTAGACCCGAACCGTGGGTATGAGCCAATTGATATCCCTGCCAGAGAGATTAGGCCGCATTACTATGACAGTTACCAGTTTGTGACCCACGAGGCCCATACCTATTATCTGACGGGTAAGAAGCCGAACTATAGGTTGGCTAAGGATTTCCGTTACGAAATAGATGACGATAGGATGCCTATTCAGATGGTGAATTTTTCCGGTCGAGCAGACATTTTTGGCACTTCACTAGCTGGATTTGAGGGTGCGTCGAGTTCCACATTGACTAGGGAGTTCTTTTGCAACCTAATGCATGCTGGCGATGCCGAAAACACTGACACGCGGTGGGTCTATTGCCGTCGCGACTATATCATGCTGACCCCCGACTCTATTAGGCAGGCTTACGGGATTGCACCATCCCAAGAGCCGTGTGCATACTAGTTAGCTATGAACAACCCTCCATCGGCTGGGGAAATTTTGAGGGTCTTGTCAGGTGGAGCCGCGGGGGCCCACTTTGAGGAGGACGGAAACGTAGGGCTGAAACTGCACTCTGGATTTCTGTGCAAACCTGCCAGATGGTGGGCTGAGTGGGTGGTGAACCACATAGTGGGGATCCAGCTCTTTACTTACCTAGAGAATGAGTCGAACCTTATCGTGTACTGTCTTATGATGAGGAGGCGGATTGATATCGCCCAGCTTACTTGGGCTTATATTCAGGAGAGGAACGTCGCCGCGAGCCAGAAGGGACTCGGGTATAGCAACCTGATTATCCAACTGGCTCGTATCTATCGGATTCTCATCACAGAGCACGAGGGTGACTGGCTGCCTCCTATTCTTAAGTCCTATAGGAAGATTAGAGGGGGAGGTCCGGGACCAAATGACCCAGTCATTGACCTCAATGCTGACCCTATGGAGGAGGACGAGCCTGCCCCTGCCCCTACCCCTAGGAGGCGATCGACCCAGGATAGACCTACTCGGGGGACGGGAGCGTCTACACTTAGGCGTTCTCGGTCCACCCATGCCCACGGGGAGTCGAGCCAGAGAGCCGGGCCGAGTCAGAGAGCTAGACCTAGTACGAGAGGTACGACCGGTCCACCGCCACTTTCGGTCATGAACTGTAGGTTGGCCCGAGTTAAGGAGGGAATTGAGGGCTGACGTGCTGGCCAGGAGTCTTTTAGTGAGAAGGTGCTTAACAAGATAGGGAAAGTTTTCCGTTACCTAAAGCACCTCAAAAAGACCCAGAAGAAGATAGCCAAAGACCATGGCGACGCTATTACTGCTCTCCGAGAGGAGCAGCGAGAGGAAGCCCGCCATGCGGGCCGAGAGGTGCCATTGCCCATCATTTTCCCTCCCTCCTATTCCAGTGACTACACTACCAGCTGGTCGGACGATGCGAGCTCGAGTGAGCATGCCACAGAGCTGGTTCCACTGCCACCTAGCAGTCGGTCAGGATCCCGGACACAGTCCCGACAGTCATCGAGCTCACGGTCCCGCCAGTCGTCGAGCTCGCACCCACGACAGTCTAGTAGTGCCAGATTCAGGCAGACCAGCAACTCACCCAACAGCATGTCCGGTTCATCCGAGACCGGGTCAGACCCGCCGTATAGTCCAGACGAGTCAGTGCCATGAGGGCATGCCACCTCTTAGTGTGGGGGTGGGAGTCGTGTCTGCATTAACCCGGTCTGCACGTTTTTTCATATTTATTTTCAGTTTTTATTTTATTTTTTTAAGTCTGCATATTTTTCGTTATTTGATTCAACCACTACACCATTCTGACCTTTCATTGTGTATAGAAAAAAAAATCGAAAATTTTCAGAAAAATCCAAAAAAATAAAAAATCAGAAAATTCGAGAAAGGGCAATCAAGATTACATAAACTGGGAAGAAATCGAGGTTAAATCCTTTGACAGAAAAGAAAGCTTGCACCGAGGTATAGTAGATAGGTGAGAGCCAGTGACCCTTGGAAACCGCAAGTAGTTATCACCTGAGCTAAGGATCCGACTAGTTGCCACACCGCCGTCATCTAGGTAGTCGACAACCCGCCCACGGGCGCCGTCACGGTCATCGCATCTTTCGGTGGAGTGACTGGCTATCAAGGGACCTCACGTCCTGTTTCTTACCCCTAGGTCCAACTAGTAAAACCGTTTGAAGCTATTTACCCCTTTTATTCTTAGCCACTATAGCCTAGGAAGCCTTCTTTGAGACCTTCATCAGTCGATTAGTTGGCTATTCTACGAGTTATGACGGAGGGAGTGAGTTGGGAGGGTTTTAGATGGGAGCACTTCATGGTATATCAGTTTGGACAGTTTTGACATTGACACGTTTTTCGAGGGAAGGACAGGGTGGGTTAGTGGCGACAGTGCATTAATTTGCGGAGGTGGATCACTGCATTACATAGTGACCACAGGAGGAGTTAGTCGCGTGTGAGACATCTTTCTGCACACAATGGGGTCCGGGGTTGTGAGGTTAATTGGTGGTTGTGCCGTTTTTCTACATCTTTGGTGATGAGGAGGTTCGGTGGAACTGCACAATATTATTCCGACTACAGGAGCAGCGCTTCAGGATTAGTGTGGGGGTACTTCATATGAGGACATCTTTCATACCCCACGACGACAGTTAATTTTTACTCACTCAGCTTTAGTCAGTTTATTTATTGTTATTAGGTATTTATGTGTATACAGAGTCTTACTATAAAAAAATAAAAAAAAAGAAAAAAAAAATAGAAAAAGAAAAAGAAAAAAAAAAAAAAAAAGAAAATTATCTAGTTTTGCATTTTTTCAGTTATTTATGTTGTTTATGTTATTGAGTCAAAAAGCTGAGTGAGTAGCACAATTTTCGAGACAAGTTACACCACTTCACATTTGTGGCCGCGAGAACGGAAAAGACACACCGGGGGACAGGAAGATTGAGATGGCAGGAACTTAGGTGTTTCAGGCAGTTTTTCGGGAACTCGGTGAGGGGTGTGAGTTTGGGGAAATTGTGAGAATGTCATAACGAGTAGGATCATGCCGTACCTATACACACACACACACATATATATATATATATATATCCTGCCTGTTAGATTTAGAACCTTGATTCGGAAATAGCTCGGATGGTCGGATAACTAGGGATTCGCTCAGGTTGATAGCAAAAGTAACGGTACTCGGGTCCAGTGCTTTTAATCCACCAAAGAAAGCTGTTCAGACTTACCGATCGCTTGCAGGGAAGTATTTTCTGGAAAAAATGGTAAGGTCTTGAGGACACTCGGCTATGTTTTGGAGATTGCCCAATCTCACCAAAAATAAATTGTTTTAGTACTTTTGAGTCGTGTGTATTGAGTCTGTGTATATTCTATCTGAGTCAGTCTTTCTATCGAGTCGTTTAGTTATACGGTTCAGGTTGAAAGAGTATGCAATTGCAGGGAGTATGCAAAGGTAGTATATGCACGACAGGGTCGGTTTTGCAAAAACCGAGAGGAGTGCAAGCAGGTTGGTATGCAAGGGGATTGCTCGGGACGAACAATATTTAGTGCGGGGGTATTTGATAACGCCCAAATAGGGGTTATCTTATAGCTCGGTTTTTGTGCATTTGTGCCGGAAAAATCATGTTTTAGCCAATTTTCACCCTCGGAAGGCCTCGGTTTTAGGAAAGAGACAGTTATTTGCTCTTTATAAATTTCTGCATTTTCCGTACTTTTATTGGATATGATCGCGGGTGTGTTCGTGTTGTCTATGCAGGAACAGGGCCCGGGAATGCAGCAGGAATTGATCGGGAATGCAGCAGGAGGCAAAAAGAGGCAGAAAAGAGCACCCTGCCTTGGTGTCTGCGTATAATACGCAGACCCTGCGTAAAATACGCAGGCAGCAAGGATGGGGAGGGGATTTTGGACAGTTTTCTCCCCTGTCTGCGTATTTTACACAGCCCCTTGCGTATTATACGCAGCCAGGGGTAGAAAATACGCAGAAAGAAGAAGAAGAAGAAGGCACAGACTGGGTCCCTGTCTGCGTATTTTATGCAAGGTCTGCGTATTATAAGCAGACAGCAGCAAAAAGTGGAGAAAAAGCAGCGGGAGAAGACCCTGGCTGCGTATTTTACGCAGCAGGCTGCGTATAATAAGCAGACATCACAAAAATTGAGGCGGTTTCGGGCAGTGGCAGTTTTGTAAATAAAGACAAGTTCCAGAAACTTCGCCAGCACTATATAAAGACTCGTCCAGACTCGTTTTGAAGACACAATTCAGTCAAGGAAAAGTCTGAGCATCCCGGGAGAGCACTGAAGCACTCATCCAGATCCGAAGACTTAGTTTGATCTTATTCTCTCTCTTAATTTCATAAACTTTCTTAATTTATTATGTCGTTTAGTAGCTAAACCTTTTACCTAGGTTCTCGGTGAACCTAGGGTTTCGTTTTCAGACATTGTTCTGCAGTTTGATTATGAATTCATGATTACGTTATCTTAATTCAGCAGTATTATCAGTTATTCTGTCTTTGATTATATCTGTTTATGCATGACCGGAGTCGCGAACCAGAATTGCTATAGACCCGAGCCTGTAGGTGAAAACGTCAGGTTAGGGTTAGGAAGAAAAGACAGGATTTAGTACATTACCCTGATAGACCGACCAGAGAAAGGGAGATAGGGCTAGCCAAAGCGTTTAGACTAATTGTTAGAGAATTTGACCCGGGCCATCAGGACAGGTTAGAAACCCTAGCAGACTTAGAACGAGACTGCAGACTTAGGCAGCTTAACAGGAACCCGAAAGTCTGCAAGATTGTGACAGCGTGTGGAATCTGAAAGGGTACTGCACAAACGGTATGTGGCACGGGTAATTAAAACTGCTGAGTGTTTTCATATCAAACCGAAGAACATAATTCTGAAGAAACCCTAGGGGATCCTGGGACCTAGTATTCCAAACCCTAGATTCACAACCTTCAAGATTTTCAGAAAAACGTCACAAAAACTATTTGCGTTTTATTTGTTTATTTTTAGTTTATAGTTAATCACAATCCTAAACTACTCCTCCTTTTACACTCTGCGAGTTAAAACTGATTTCTTGAAAAACCCGAAATAGTCCTCGTGGGAACGATCACCCGAGTTTAATTACACCCGGTATTACAAGATTCGTATACTTGCGAACAACACGTTAGTTTGCGCATCAAGTACTCCAGCCATAGAGAGAGAGAGAGAGAAACAAATTTGATTTTCACAAGTGCATAATACTGAAGCCAAACAGTCCTTATATAGGGGAGGAAGTGTTGCAACGTTCACCTGCAACACTCCAACGGTTCTTTTTTAATTACAGTGTAAAAATACTTTTTTGTCCCTCATTTACTCGCATTAGGGTGTAAAAGACGTCTAAACCATCGACTAAAACAGATTAACGGATACTAACAACTATTTAACGTCCATCCATGTTTTGGAGTGTGTTGTCACAAAATACTAAACTGCAGAGTAGTTATGTGGTAAATCAGATAATGCATGTAACAATATGTCAGCGAACCAATACTACATAGGGGTTTACTGTCAAAAGTTCTTAAATTTATATACATTGTCATTATCTAGTATATATGTTAGATGGCAGAGTTCATTGTTTTGTAGTTGTTGAATAGGTGAATTCCCTTAGAGAAATCGTAAGAACGAGGTGATCCGAGATAGGATCGAACAACTCCAGAGATTCCGAGCACCCAAGTAATGTAGGACTGAAGAACGAGCAGACTTCATTGCACTGAAATCGACACAAATCAACGATATAAATCACTGAATTATGCAACACATGACTTATTAATTGGCGGCTGTGATATTTGCCTTAGAATTTAGGAAACTACGTATTGTGAAACCGCCAGTACGAGCTATAGCCGTGATATTTGCCTTAGAATTTTCTCAATATGACATAATTCACCTCATATGATTTCGTGAATTTACGTCAGCATTAAAGAAGTGAAAGTGTCCCAAATTTAGGAAACACACACCCCGTATTGTGAAACCGTCTGTCTGTAGTTAGGGCATGTCACTATAAGTAGTTTATTTGGACGAATTTGCCCTCATATTATTCAAAATATTTGGTGTTATCTATGACTTTAATATAATTTTGTACGGTTGAAGAATAATTTATCTCCAAAACATAGTGACGGACGCCACTCCTGACCAACGACGAAACAATCATGAGGCGTAAGTTACTTGAAGACGAGAACACTAATGGGGTAAAATATCATTTTCCCAATTGTAAGGCGGCGTAAGTGTTCTTTAATCAAACTACAGAGGGTGAAAGTGTCGTTTACCCTAAGGGTACGTTTGGTTTTTTAGAATTAGCGATATTAGCTGGAACTGAGCTAAATATAATTCATGTATTAGTTAATAATGTATTTGGTTGTTCTGGACTAATTTTTTATACCGTACTAAAGATATGACTATTTGTGTTTTATTACTGAATTAGGGCTAGTTTGGGAATGCTGTGGCGGTGGTAGAAAGCTGTTGTGTGAAAACACAGTAGAAAGCTGTTGTGTGTTCTTGATAAAATGTTGTTTGGTAAATATTACGTAGAAGCTGCTGTGAAATATTGATATACTAATTTTGTGTTTGGTAAAATCAACTGTGAAGTTGCTGTGAGAGGGGAAAATGACAAAAATATATGACACGTGTCATTTCTGGAAAGATAACTATTGATATTTAAAAAAATTGTAAGGTCAAAATCGGTTGTAGATAAATTAATCAAAAGCACTTTCTGGAAAAGCATCTCCTCCCTTGCTTCCTGAAAACTGCTGTGGGACAGCAGAAACTGTCCGGAAAAGCATAAATTTTATTTTTACCAAACACCCTAAAACTGCTTCTGCTGTCAGAAAGCAGCTGTGCTGGCAGCAAAAGCATTCCCAAACTCACCCTTAATATAGTACGAAATCAAACACATTATTGATTATAGTTCAGCTAAACCAATCCAATCATACCCGAAAAAATTAATCTAAACCAATCCAATCGGATAGTCCGGAAACCAAACATGTCATAAGTCATAACTCATAAAAGTACACCCATCTCCACAGAGCCAGTAAACCAGTCTTCTGAACCTGGACGCCATCGTTGTTGTCAGAGCAATTGCATGATCACTTCAATTCTACCACCACAAAGATAGTATTAACAAGAGAAAAAAGTTCACTTCATCATCTAAAACCATGCCAGAGAGCATCTTCAAAGAAACTACAGTAACCCATCAAAGGATCTTCAACAACAGCGAGCTCTTCCCAGTAGTCCTATCTCCAAACCCAAACCACCCTTCTTTCAAACCCCCTCCTCACCTCCTCTCCGCTTTCACTGAATCCATCAAAACCCACAAATTCTGGCTCGATTCGCAACTCCACAAGGCAGGAGCAATTCTATTCAGGGGCTTTCCGGTGAACACCGCTTCTGATTTCAACGACGTCGTGGAAGCTTTCGGGTTCGAGGAGTTGGCCTATGTGGGCGGGGCTGCACCACGGAGTAAGGTAGTGGGTCGGGTGTTCACGGCCAACGAGTCGCCTCCTGATCAGAAAATCCCCTTCCACCATGAAATGGCTCAAGTAATTTATTTTGCATCTCCTCATTTTTTATTTTCTTATGTGCTGTCTGTTTTGCTTTCAGTTCCAGAATTAGGGTTATCCCATTATGATCAATGAGCTGAATTGTTTTCTTGGCAACATAGTGATTCAATTTAATTTCTTTGTCAACGTTAAACAATGATAATACTAATAAAACTTTGAAAGCTATATTGGTTTAGATTGCCCCTTTTGATTCAAGTTGAGCTTCAAAATTGTGTGTTTGTTGTATTAGAGTTCAACTTTACCAGGAAATGTTCTTTTCCCTATTAGACCGGGTGTTCGGGGAGAGTTACACCTACACCCAATGTACCCAGGTTCCGCTTCTCTGTGTTTGAATTGGCTCATCATGCATGAGGTTTTACTTCAGACGGTTGAAATAGGAAGTTTTCACTGAATAGGCCTGTTTGGCTTGAAAACACCGAAATGATCCTCGTGTAACGATGTTCTGACATAGGTTACATGGACTTGGATCCGGAGTCATGTCGGGTACGTATCTCAGAATCTTATTCACCCCCTTGTGGAAATTTAGGATCTGGGGACTCGGCTCAAAGTATCCAAAATTTGACATGGCGTCGTTGCAAAGTTTTCATAGTGTATGTTTATGTTCATAAACTGAACCTAAACATGAATGGTTATTTTACCCCAGAAAAGGACTTTTAAGTCTTTTCGACTCATCAATCGGCAAGATCAACGAGAAAGAGGAATATCAGTAAGGTAAGAGGATGATCAGTAAGAGTGAGATTTAGATGAACACGACTCTGACAAAGACAACAAGGTGAAGACAATGAATTGAAGGAAAGGAGACAAGGGGAAAGAAGAAACCGAAGCAATGGTTTGCTATCTGACCATAATTTAAAACCTTTTTAGTGTCTGATGGGTAGACACCATATCCCGCACGTATCCCATACCCTTATCCGCAAGGATCATGTCCGATACGGTTATGGTGCCGAGATTAGGAGTCATTTGCTGGTTATTTAGGTTCTGACTATCGGTTTTAAAGGGGCTGTAGGAAGGTAAAAACCCAGATTCATAGTCCACGTTTCAATGTTAAAAACTGATAATACGTGTATCCGTTCTAAATTAGCTCATTTTGGTATTATAACCCAGATGGGGATTATTTCGGTCTTCCTTGGCCAAAACAAGCCTATTCCAGTGGAAAATTCGTTGAAATAGTTGTTCATTTTCTGCTGGAGAGAGTGGAATCAAGTCCCACATTGACCCAGACTTGCGGTTCTTGGGTTTAGGGTTTCTTCTATTTCACTTGTTAACTTCAGTCTTGAAGGGTATTTTTAGTATAACTTAGGTGTCATTGCTGGTTACTGGGGAGTGGGAAACCCACACTTGACACATCAACTGAATCCCTTAGAGCAACTCCAACAGATCATGCAAACCAACATTTTATGCAAAATATAAAGGAGTTCCTAAAAAGTAAAGGTCCAACAGTACATGCATCTTGGGAGGCAAAATGCAGAACATGCAAAATCCTCGCCAAACTTGGGGTTTTAAAATACAGTTAGCATGGGTTTTTAGGTACCCATTCTGATAAATTAGGAGTCATTTGCTGGTTACTCAGGAGTCAGTACTTTGTGTTTGAATCCACGAGCTTAAATTCATTTACATGGAATTGGTATTTCAGGCACAAAAGTGAAATGCAGCAGAGGGTAACATTGTTTTATTAGAGAATGTGCGCCAGCTTCAAAAGTGAGCAATGCTTGCTTGGAGAAGTAGACCATCCAACTAAAAGCAACTTTGAGAAACTTGAGGCCTTGAGGGATATAGCTTAGTAAGTGAAAGAAGACGGTAAATACAATAACCAGACATAACATTGTGGCAACATGTAGTTATGAGTTGAGGAGCCTGGCAAAGTAGTTTGTGTTAACGTATTTCAATATTTGTTGTCAAACACATTAAAAATTTGGTAATTTTTAGGGTAAAAGATTACAGACAATGTTAATGGCAAAATGTATCTGCGATTAGGTCTACGAATCTACGTCCAATTCTCATCCCAGTGGTTTCATTTTAATTTATCTGCGTACCTGTGGTTACTGAAGCATAAAGGGTAACCGTTAATCCGAAACCTCGGTGAATCCCAATTCTGTAACTTTTGGCCAAACAGTGTCATACCCAAGCAACCACAGGTATCGATGTTGATTAAAATTACATCACAAGCATGCAAGTTAGCTTCGGACATTGCCACTGTATGGATTTGAAATCAGACCTTAGGAAGAAAAAGAATGCTGCATTCGACTTTTTCACATTTCATGCTTTACTTGCTCAAGAGTCTGTTCTGGTTTTCTCTTCAGCTCTATCCCATTTATAAAATAGAAATAGAAAATTCAGTAAGACCTGTCAGAAAACAATTAGATACATCAGTCAATAAATTTAGAGAGAATATAGCCTTCAAGTTAAGCTTCGTTGACATGCAACTTTGAGGCTTTCAGCAACTAAATAATAATCTCTACAACTTTTCTACGTTTGAGAATAACCATTGAGATATATCTTGAAGATCTTACTCAACTCTGTTCAATTGGTTTCAATTCAACTCACTTATGACTATGAGGATGGAGGATCAATCTCTTCCATTCCTATCTTATATTCTTACTAGTGATGACCCGTGCCCTCAGGCCACTACCACCTCACTTGCGATATATTTGATAAACTCACGATAAAATGTGATGTGTAACAACATAATAAGCACAACCTCGGGGGCGATGTTTCAACCAACCTCATATCTTATTCCTGTTATCCATCCCCAACTTTGGTTGTTTGGTTTGTAAAGTTGTGTTTGGTAGGGTTTGTATACTTTTGGGGCCGATTCTTCCACCTGATTTGTTATATAGATGTCAAACTTGTCTAAGATTGTTCTGCATCCGATTCTTTCATCACTTTCATCTTGGCCATACCATTCTTCTATTCTGATATATCTACTTATCTAATGGCCCACGGTCAACTTTTGCTACAGGGCCGAGATATGTCAGCAACTTTTATGATTAATTCTTCACAAAACTGAGGTTTTATAGGTCGCGCATTTAGACTTTGGTTACGGTAGTTTCAAAACATCAATGGTTAAAAGTTAAATGAGAATCAGAATTAAATTGACATTGATCTGGATAGAAAACCTGAGTGGCCTAACTAGCAGAGAGCCTGTAGTGGAATCAGCTATACTTAGCGAAGATAGTTACATCTTAGGGGTTAAATGACTGAAACATTTTCAATGTTTCTCAAAGTGCAGCTTTCCAATGAAGAATCTTAGGAAAAACTTGTTAATATTGTATCTCGGCTTTGCAAGGAAGACCAAACTCCGTACTGACAGATGCAGCAATTCCATAGTATGTTTTATAAGTTATTTTTGACAATGGATCAAAAGTGTTTGATGGCTAAACTTGATAATTGGAAAGTGGATGAATGTGCTTTTGATTGGAATGAAATAATGGTAGTACTCAAAGGTAAGTGAGGGATAAGTTGTTCCAGAGAACCTAAAAGAGATTTTTTTTGAGGGAATCTAAAAGAGAATTAGAACTTCATTTATTTCAACCCTCTCCAGATCCGTTAGCTTTATTTTGAACTTTTAAGTGTGGTGGTTAGATTGACAACAACTGTCGTAGTCCCAGCTTGAACGCGAGGGTGTTGATTCAGATATATTAGTGAGAGTTGCTAAGGACACAGCCATAAACGAATGCTTAAGCCGAGTATGAGTTATAGCTGTCCCCTTGAAGGCTTAAACTAAGTAAGAATAATGCTTTGTCTCTTCAAAATTTCAATGGTATACGCCACTGGTTGAGCTTCTTTTGAAGCCGATGGCGTTGCACTGCTCCTTAAGCATCTTGTATTCTGTTTAAATAAATTTTCTCGCTAATTTATTTTGTCCCAATTTCTTGTCAAAATGGTCCAAATATGTGACGAAACGATTCCTGTTAAACTAGATCCTATGCCTTGTGCGTACCTTGGGCAGACCATCTGCATGTCTTTGCAGAAGCTTTGTGTACTGTAGGGTGATAAACTCTGAATATTTCCCATATGAATTTCAAATACTTCTTGATCTTATCTGGAGATAAGTTCTCTTTCTGATCGTTGAATCTCTTAATTTGTGTCACTTCTATTTTTATATGTCTCTTTAATTTTTTCTGGGTAAAAGAAGTTGGGTAGTTGGGATTTGGGTTATCTTCATATCAGAATCTCTTTGATCTTGGAATCTCTTAATTTGTGTCTCTTATTTTTATATGCCCTAAGTTCTGATTGACTGCTCAATAATTCACAGGTCCCCACTTTCCCATCAAAATTGTTTTTCTTTTGTGAAGTGGAACCGGGAAAAGGAGGGGAAACCCCTATTGTTCTTAGCCACATCATATACGAGAGGATGAAAGAGAGACATCCAGAATTCGTTGAAAGGTTGGAAGAGCATGGACTCATTTATATACGAGTATTAGGGGAAGACGATGACCCTTCATCCCCAATTGGACGTGGTTGGAAGTCCACATTCTTGACCAAAGACAAGGCTGTTGCAGAGGAAAGGTTTGTTGATTTTCTTTGTTCAGATGTGCTGAAATCAATGGTCTAAATCATGAATAAAAATGATACACGGTGTAAAATGTTATTGATGAAAAAGATGAAGTTACAGTGACCTTGCTTGCCTTTATATAGGCCTACAACAAAAAAGACGTAATAGCTAAAATACCAAAAATAGTGGCCTTGTTTGGGTAAGGTATAAGGAGGGAGGGAGAAGGTTAAAATTATACCTGCCGCCTCTATCCCGTCTTTGGGTTCCAGGATAAGAAACAGGTATAATTTTATCCCACTTGTCCTCCTTCCTCAAATTGGCCTAAAAGCTTATACCACCTCGGATAGATGTGATCTGGTATAAGCTAGATAAGAGATGATGGGAATAGAGTGGGAGGAGGGAAAATGACTTACATGCCCCCAAACCAAAGGATAGATGTGAGGTGAAACCCTATGTGCTGAAATCATTTTCTTAGTTTCATATGTGCTGAAATCAATGGTCTAATCATGATTAAAAATGTAAGGTGTAAATTGTTATTGATGAAAATGATGAAGTTACAGTGACCTTGCTTGCCTTTATATAGGCGCACAACAAACAACACATAATAGCTAAAATACCAAAAATACCGGCCTTGTTTGGGTAAGGTATAAAAAGGGAGGGATAAGGATAAAATTGTACCTGCTGCCTCTATCCCGTGTTTTGGTGCCGGGATAAGAAACGGGTATAATTTTGTCTCCCTTATCCATGTATCTTATCCTGCTATAACCAAACACTCTGAACCAAAATTACTTATCCTGCCTTATCCTAGTACAATCATATCTTACCTCATATCCTAGTATATCTCTTATCCCCATGACTTTTATACAGTACCCAAACAGGGCCTAAACGAATCAACTAATCATCATTCGCTAACATTGTATAGTCCTCTGTTTTGTCTAAAGGTGTCGCACACTTTGGAAGGTAACATTGATTTAGCAGGGTTTATATTTAGCACTCTATCACTCATGATTGGCCTAAGTTTTCACCTCTGCGATATCTTCATATGATATAGAGTATTCTCTTCCCTTGGTTAAATACCCATGCATCAGATTTATACCTTGAGCTGGAACTCATAAAAGAAATGGACTACATGTTAAGTTGCTAATACTTTACAGGGCTGCTAAGCTAGGAATGAAACTGGAATGGCTTGAAGATGGAGTTAGGACTGTAATGGGCCCTATACCGGCAATCAAACTTGACGAGAGCAGAAACCGGAAGATCTGGTTCAACAGCATGGTGGCTGCTTATACTGGATGGGAGGATTCACGCAACGATCCCGTCAAGGCCGTCACATTCGGAGACGGTAAACCCTTACCTGCTGATGTCATCTATGACTGTCTCCATCTCCTGGAAGAAGAAAGCGTAGCCATTCCCTGGCAAAAAGGCGACGTTCTGTTGTTGGATAACTGGGCTGTACTTCATTCGCGGAGGTCATTTGAACCTCCTCGCCGTGTACTGGCTTCACTATGCAAGTAAAGTGCCAGCCGTACAACCTTGTTTCGGGGGATTCATGATATCAATTTCTGGTGAATCTCTCTACTGCAGCCATCAAATGTAATATAGTAGGAACATGTATATGATGTATAAGGTTTATGCGACGTAGCATATAAATAAGAGGTGCCATTTGGCTTTTGTAGTAGTCGTATTTAGCAGGTCGTTATTTAGCCAATTTATCACCTTTCTCAATACGATATCAGTCATCAACGCTCTCTCAATGCGCAGGAATGTCCCATAGGCTGCTTTCAGTTGTCAAGATAGTGCTCTGAAGGAAAAGAAAAATAGAAACAGTTTCATTTTCATGCATGTGTTCATTTCATGCATGTGTGTTCAGGTACCGCACGGAAGTTACCACGTTTACTGGCCTACAGAAACATTTTTCTTCAAATTCTGTCCTCATAAAAGCACAAAATTTTCCCGGATACTTATTACTGCTCACTTCCCACCTACTTTGTCATGAAATGAACGCATGATAAACTATATTTCTAGATTTTTCATTTTGCTTTTGTTTTCTTTTCTTCGAATTTTCTCAGAAATCATTTCCTTGAATATCTTTAATTAACAAATGAACATAGCATGGTGTGGTGTTCCAAAACTGATGGTTCTCCTAATATGGAGGTGTGGGTGGCCAGAGTAAAGAATTGCAGCTATGCATCGGTTCGTGATGACAACAATGGCAGGTTTTCTGGGTTAGTGATTGAATTGCTGGCCGGGCTGAACACATACTGGCCAAACAAGGCCAGTCGTCAATCAGAAGTTGAAGACGACATTTACAGCAAAAATAAATGCGTCGCGATTACACGAGAATCACAAGCAACAAGACGACGACTGGAAGAAGAAGAAGAAATAGTTACCATCTTCATTTAAATCATTGCGTGATCACGAATGGTCAAGCAAGGCGAGTCATCGCAAGGCTGAAAATGATGTTTTTGAAATGCCGTTTCAAAGAACTCCTCTTCTAGTATTGCTTTTGACCCTAGAACAAATATTTTCCACTAACAAAAAATTCACAAGATTTCGTTGCAGGAAGGCCAAAAGGAAAGTGAAAAGGCAAGGCATGCATGTATGTAGAAAAAGTTCTTGTGTGCCCATATATGGACGAGTGGCCTCCTTAGAGGCATCCCCTAGTTGGTCCTGGCCTAACTTCAATTCAGGACCACCCCCAAGAGAGGAAAAAATGGCCCATACATTTTTGGTGGGCGTGTTGGGAACCTGGTTTTGATGGGTGGTTGGAGCGGGACAACAAGTTTGGAAGGAGACACATTGGAGCACTTACAAAATTCCCAATAAATGTATGCCACTTGTATAATTTATCAGTCTGAGTTGTCCGCTGTTTGAGGGATTGATACGTATTTTCACGAACATGAATATTATGTTGTGCTATTTTGGAGCAGTGAAAGAATTTATTCTTCTCTAGTTAAAAACAATTTGAAATTTACTCCTGCTAGCACTTATGAACGAGCAATAACAAGCTTCTCTCATTACGTGTCTTGTCTTTTAAATATGAGCATTGAACGATCTCAATGCATCTACTCGCAAATTTCCTACCGGCCATTTGAGAGCCTCAATGTTTATGTAGTCGCCGAGATAAGAACTTCAGACAGGTCATTGATGTCTCGAATCCAAATAAGAGTGTAGGACCGAGGAATGCTCAATATGGGGGCGGAGTGGTTTGGGCGGCAGTTTCCTCACCTCCGAACTCTAATAATGTCTACATTAAATTACCCACGTTTCCAAAAGGACAATAACATAAACCCCACCACAACTTAAAACTCTATCAATCCTTTTGCTTTTAAGATTCTTGGGCTTGTCTCAAACCCTTTAAAATTAGTACTAGTAGTAGCTCTTTGTGTTGATCTCAAAAGACCCCACCAACTTCATATCTTCTTATAGGAGAGTACCCCAATGAATGGGCCTAATCTTTCAATAATGATTTCATACTTGTGTGAGGGGAATCATGAAGCTAAAATAAATCATTTTCTTTTGATTCTTATCAATCAAAAAAAAGGAGAAATAAAGATGAGTTTGTACTTTGTAGGTAGGTAGATAATTATTAAATGGGTGACTACAACTATAGTATGTTCTAGTGTAATGGATGAATAATTTGATCACACACCCTATTCCCGGGCATAAGGGCTTTTTTCTACATAAAAGGGGAAAGCCAAAAGAAAATGAGTGCACCCACTCTACACACATGCCTTTAGTAGGATCATCACAAATTCACAATGTCAATGTCAATGTCGATCATTTAGATATAGGTTGGTGTATATCTACTTAACGCGATTTATGAAACAACCACAACATATTGATTACTGGGTTCCTAGAATCCGATACGTCCGCCCTTAATAGGAATGGTATGGGACATACTAGTATGTATTTAGGTATGGGACCGAGTACCAACTATGAAACTTTTATGGCAAACCCCTATATAGTAGGGGACCGGGATGGAGTTGAGTAATTTCAAGTTTATATGATCGATTCCAATTAATTATAAGTAGGGGATCGGGATGGACTTTGACTAATTTCAAGTTTATGTGATCGATTCCAATTAATTATATAGAAATTAAAACAATTAATTATCCCACTTAATATTTAAAACAATAGTTCTAATTACAAGCTAACCCAGAAGTGCGATAGATATAACATTTATAAGTTAGGCAAACTAGCGTTCGGGAAATCATTCGTTATTGGTTATTGTACTGGTATGTTATAGTCGTAGTAGTTAATACAAATTTTTGATATCATGTAAATTACGATAGTAAATTTGATTATGTTTTAAATATTAAGTGGGAAAACTGTGAGAACGGGTGGAAATTTGAGATGGGAGGGGATGGAACCGAATAATATGGGAAAGGGATATGTACAAAATTGTTATTTTGAAGTGAACTGGATGGAACTGAGAAGGGTCATCCCCGCACATAGCCTCCTCCCCCATTCCATCCCTAGCAGATTTTGGTAGTAACGATTCAACTTTCAATAAAGCAAAGATAACACAGACGCGCCCATTTAAATTTGGCTTCAACAATTCACATTGTAGAAACTAGAAGGGCGAACTCTTCATTGTAGACTCAATGTGACTTATTATTATTATTATTATTATTATTATTATTATTATTATTATTATTATTATTATTATTATTATTATTATTATTATTATTATTATTATTATTATTATTATTATTATTATCCAACATGAACTGCCATATTTATTCCAAACCAATATGTGGGCTTGTAGGGCACGGATAAGGATTGTCATAGAGAAGTAGTACTATGCTTTGCTAGGTTCATGCTTGAGACTTTCAAAAAGAGTCATCAGCGAATCAAAGTAAGTTTAATCATTAGGGAGTTCACTAATTATATGATGATGCATGAAATAAAGTTCTAACTTTCTTTGGTCTCCTTCGGGCTGAAAAAGTGACACGCGGCATCTAAAATTTAATAACAGTAGAACATGTCCAAGTCTATAATTCATACTGCAGCTAGTGTGGTAGCTCAAGTAGTAGAGCGTTAGAAGTCCTTGCATGAACTCTCAGGTTCAAACCCGATTCACGAAAAAAAACAATTTCTAAAAAAAAAAACTATAATCCATACAAATTCTATATAGCAATCTAATCGATACTAAGCAATTTGTTATCACCATGTTTATTTTGGATATTCCTCGTGGTTGGTGGTTAGAGCTCTGGGGTAATTAATTGGAGTTCTGAATCCGAGCTTTCTCTAAAGCAGTAGTATAATTTGAACTATGATAGTTTATATAATGTTCTTTTGTATTTGGCTACAGGAAAAAATCTCATAAGTTCGTTTTTGAACTAATACCGTCTCTTACACATGCACCACGATCACCGGTCAGTTCCACAACTAATGTGGGATAACGAACGACCATAGATCTTATTCTATTTCGATAGAGCAAATGGAATCTTTTGACGGATCCAGCTCGATATATGGTGATGTCAGGGAGATTGAGGATTTCTTCCAAAGGACTCCCACATCAAGTTTCGATTAGCTGGCCGTGGATTGGTCTCTTCAAGATCAACCGGAGATGTTGGTAAACCGGGTTGTGCTACCACTGTGGAGTGGTCTTGTACTTTCTCAACATCCAAATAAGCTGAAGAGGTGAAAATTTTCCCTCATGCGTATAACTTGACCCTTCTACGATTAGTGTGAAATAAAAGGTAGCCTTAAATATCACAAAGTACGCGTGTAAACAAGCAGAAGCCTAGTAGTAGCTCGGACTCATTTTGAACTATATTTTGCACACTCATCATTTAAATGAAAATTTTCAAATCACATGTCATTTAATAGAATCGATGCCAAATCACACGTCATACATAACTTATTCTACAAAATATCTTTGTGACTATTTGATTAAATGCTAAATCATTCGTTCTCCCTAAGGGTGTTCATGAAACCACTGGATCGAAGGAACCGGACCGCACCAAACTATCGACTCTTTTCAATTTAATACACTTTGCCGTTTTCAGTTCTATAAAATGGACCCGTGTCATTACCGAACCGGACTGAAACTGGATAACCGACTAACAATCGGACTCGACTGAAACTATATAGTGCATCTTTTTAGGAACCTACATGGTGGTAGGGCGGTATAACCTCGCATTTTATTAAAGCAAAGAGATTCAGGCTCCCAACTCGTAAAGCACAATGTGAGGGCATTAAACTGGCCCACTAGAGTAAAGAAAATCTCGAGGAGGCCTATAATACCTAAGATCTAGCACATCCTGCCTACACAAATTACGAATATTTGAAGGAAGCTCTACCTCATTCATGAAACTCTCAAAAAATGAGCAAATATGACCATAAAATGAGAGAGAATATGTACCTATATTACCTTCTCTATGAGTATAATTGAGCGAAGCTCTAAATAAAATTATACTTGAAAATTTTGTTCATTGTTTTATTGCATGGGACCATTAATGATGATGAAAAAAAGTGATAGCCAAACGGGGTGGAAGACGGGATTCCTCTTGGTCAAACAGTACGCAGATGACAATCGAAGTCTCACGAAGCAGCCCTTGTTTCAGTACTAAAACTTGCACTTTATTTCTAATCTAGTATAATTAGATTCTTGGGTAAATAAGAACAAGAAGATCACCCAATATAAACCGTCATAATTTTTGTTAAGTTCTAATTGTCCCTTTGTTGCTATTTTGCTATAGTTAATAGTAGCTGGATGCATTTTTAAAATATCTCGGGCACCCTTACCGTGTTGTCAAATATCAACAAACATTCACTTACAAATTGAACATGGTAAACATGTACAAATGTACTACCAAGTTATGGCATGCTAGTTCGTTCTAATATGTATTACTATCTTAATAGTTAGAATGCATGATAAGTATTTCTTTATTCAAGTATCTGCCTAGGAGCAAGAAAAACTATTTACGCAAGTATGAAAATTCATAAAAGTTACAAATTCTTTTATACTTTCAGCACTTGGTTCAAATTATTCAAATTATTATTCTACACTATAAAAAGATAGAACAATCACAATGCCAGAATCAGTTACTTATAGAGCAGCAACAACGGTAAAATAGAAAATTGATAATCTGACCTAATTAACTTGAAAATCAACTACACCAGATATAATATACATAACAAGCATCTACTTTCCTTTATGAATTTTCACAATTTTAGGTACTGAGAAAGGGAGTGTCGAATCAAAAATAATAGAACTTCTTTTGCAGCCATCCACCATTACAACGACCACCCGATCAACTACATATATCTATGGTGTGCATTCACCAAAGTAAGCAACTGCATCGTAAACTAATGGTGTGATTCCATCCCGACTAAGGTGCGTGGTTTGAGAGTCTCAAATCCCGAATAAGACAATGCTAAAGGTAACAAATTAGCTGCTTAAGAAAAATTCAACACTATTTTCACCGATATGATGAATAATAATCAAACCAAGACTTTCCTGGCAGTAGTATTGATAAAAAGTTACCAGAAGAGCAGCAGCTATGATGTCAGATTCTGTTGGTCATGGGCATCGTTTGGACATCTGCTGTATGAAACAAAGACACCGTAAGACTATTATTAAAAGAATTATAGTTCAAGAAAACCATGACAATAACAAACACCATACGGTTATATGGTTCAACTTCTGTTTTGAGAAGTAAAGTAAAAATAAGAAATTAAACAGAAAAATAATTGAGTGAATTTATGCAACTGCGAATCGACGTTATTTTTGTGTTGTTGATGGAGCAATTTCAATTCCCTCTATATAGAGAGAGCATGATTGCATGAAACACGTACCTAATCAAATCAATTCGCAAAGGCTTGGAAGGCCGAGTCGTTCATCAACACACACATGAATTCCAGAGACCATCCATATCTCTTCAGTCACCCAAAGCTAAGAAATGTTATGTATGATTTCGATGAACAGAACAACCGTTTCGTGATGATATTTTACTTGAACCAAATCAAAAGTAAATATAAACGTAAAAGCAACAAATTTTAACAAATTGTGAATCTGGTGAATGAATTGGACTAACCCTTCGAAGATTGATCAGTAGTATGTGAGGAACGTAATGGTGGAGATTGGAGAAGTGAAGTAGTCATGAATATTAAAAAGGAAGAAGAAATATGGAGAAACTGTCCAATTAAAATGGAGCCGAAAGGTTCATTAACTGACATATCAAATCATTATTGAAAATTAAAATCTAATGCTATTAAACCCATGTATTTGTATTCTGGAAAAACTTCCATTTTTTGTTTATGTATTCGTTTGGTAACCTGTATTCGGTGTTCAAACAATGAGAAATTAAGGAGAAATCATTAATTAATGGCATAAATCATTATTCGAGTCGTTCATCAACACACACATGAATTCCAGAGACCATCCATATCTCTTCAGTTACCCAAAGCTAAGAAATGTTATGTATGATTTCGCTGAACAGAACAACCGTTTCGTGATGATATTTTACTTGAACCAAATCAAAAGTAAATATAAACGTAAAAGCTACAAATTTTAACAAATTGTGAATCTGGTGAATGAATTGGACTAACCCTTTGAAGATTGATCAGTAGTATGTGAGGAACGTAATGGTGGAGATTGGAGAAGTGAAGTAGTCATGGATATTAAAAAGGAAGAAGAAATATGGAGAAACTGTCCAATTAAAATGGAGCCGAAAGGTTCTTTAACTGACAGAGCAAATCATTATTGAAAATTAAAATCTAATGCTATTAAACTCATATATTTGTATTCTGGAAAAACTTCCATTTTTTTTATGTATTCGTTTTGTAACCTGTATTCGGTGTTCTGACAATGAGAAATTAAGGAGAAATCATTAATTAATTGCATAAATCATTATTCATAATGACTAATAATAAATGCATTCCGTCCGTTTCATGAAAAACCAATAATGACATTCAGGGTATTTTGGGCATCTAGAAAAAAGAAGGAAACACCCCAAATGAAAAAACATTTGAAGTGGTTAAACACTAAGAGGTCCTTCACTCTTTTTAGTAGTAGAGATAATATGTACAAATAACCATACATATTTTTCAAATAATTGATTAGAAGCTGATAATCGTCGAAGAATATAATTAATTTTCATTTCTACTTTTGTTCATAAATGAATTAATTTTTTCATGTTTCTTGAAGATACTCTATAATCAGTGAAGTATTGTAATTTTTTTTAGTACCCTCGGACACGGACTATCCTCTAATATATTTACAAATAAAATCGTTTTCAATTTGGTTGATGACATTTAATGTCTCTGTTGACTTTGAAAATTCGTATGTTGTCCGTGAAGAGACAGAAACATTTCCTAAAGTAGAGAGCATAAACAACTTTGTAACGTGTTTAAATTCGAAGTGTTGGAGAAGTCTTCTCATAAACAGCAACACTTGTTGCAGGTAGGGTTTGTCTTCGGTTTCGTTAGTTACCAAATCGACTTGTGTGTTCCCTTATTTAACGAGACTTCTGTATGTTTGTGCGAGTCTTCTTCTATGGGATTTTTGACTTCTCCATCACCTAACGATTAGACTTTTTGTTTGCTGAGTCGGAGATGTATAATGCCATGTCTAGATGTTAAAGGACAGTTTGGGAATATTTCTATCGCAAATATAATTGCTTTTTGACATGCATAGGAGCTTTATTTTTGCGTTTGAAAAAACTAATTTTTTGCAAGAAGTAGGGAGAGATGCTTTCCTCCCTCAAAAAAAAAATAAAATAAAAAAAATATATGCTTTTCCGAAATAATTATACTACAAGCCATTTTGGCCTTATAGTTAATAAAAAAAAATATTACAGATTATTTTTTATGGAATGATATGTGTCACATGTTTTTGTAATTTACTCTTTCACAACAAATACATAGTTGCTTTTACCGAATATGAAATCGCCATATCAATATTTCTCTACAACTGTTATGTAATATATAACAAAACAATTCCAAAAAAAAAATACCCTTCAAAAAATATTTAACAAAACAACATTATTTCTGAAATTTACAACAACTTTCTCACAGTAAATGTCATAAAGTAACTTCTTAACTGTTACAACATTCCCAAACTAGCCTTAAGTGCATGTTTCAAACACATGTTTTTAAACAATTTTGTTTAGAAACAGAAAACAAATAAAAACATATTTGTGAGACAAATTATGCGAAGTGTTTATAAACGAAAACAAGGGGTTAACATTGCTCATGAAAATACCACTAAATGTATGTGAATGTTTGATTTTTTTATTTTTTTTTTGAGTGAAGAATGCTTGACACATATCTAAAATAACTTGGAGTTTCTATTTTCTGTAGGGAATGGTGGCTAAATTTCAGCCCCGGGATATTTCTTGTACATAGGGCTGATTGATTAAATTGTTGTATTTGTAGTACCCCATGGCCACAGACTATTGTACTAATAACAACTATATACCGTTATCGTATATAGAATGATGTTAAAGTAATTAACACTAAAATTTAATTGTGCTGTCGAATGTGTTATTAATGTTGGACAATATTCCTAAGCACACACCAAACTTGTTTTTTCTACACTTTTTCCCAAAGTGCTTTCTGTTCTTAAATGGATATCAAACAAATTCTAAGTGGATGTTTGGTTGAGGATTCTAATCTCATTTTCCAAGAAAAAATAATCTAATGTATTTTGTAATTTTTTTAAGTCAAATTTTAATTTAAGTTGACTAATAATATGCATATTATATAATCTCCCACTATGAAACTTCTTAATGCAAGAGTTATAAATTTGATGGTTCTAAAAAATAATAATTATTAATTTGATTAAATGATAACATCTTAGACGTATCATAAGTTGGAGAAAATAATTTTTTTTTAAAAGCTACAAGTGTTGACAAATACACTTAAATTTTAATTCAAATTTAGCATGCCAAATCATTTACATATTTTAATTTTAACCAAATTATTTATTATAAGTTATTTTTATCAGATTATTGAGATTTTAAGTGAGGACTAAAGAGGCTCTAAATCTAAAACTTTTCGAAATGGTAGCCATTGGATTTTAATATATTAGGGTAGAGGACACTTTTACCTCCTCATGTTTGATGCAAAGACATTTTAACCTCTTCTTGTTTTTTTTTTTTTAAAGAAAAAAAAAAAAACTCCTCTTGTTTGGGAAATGGCCATTTGACCCATTTGTGTTCTTGATTTCAGGATATTTACACACTTTACTTGTGTCATATCATACTTTAAGAGAGGAATGTCACCGAAACTACAAAATTGACGAACAATTCCCTTGAGACTAACAATGTCACAATTACAGAGTGTAAACATCCTAAAATTTGACGGACAGAAAGAGTAAAAATGTCATTTCTCAAACTTGAGGGGCTATAAGTGTCTTTGCGTCAAACTTGAGAGTGGTAGAGTGTTAATGTACCTAAACATAAGTGTGCAAATTGTCTTGCCCAAAAAAATCGGATAATCTTCTCATCATAACTTCGATCTGTTTGGGGAGGTGTGTGTGTATTTGGAGAAATTGAATATGGTAAAGTAGGCTGTGGAGATTGCAGACAAAATTATGGGACCATGTTTTCAATGCACACAACCTCTGCAAATCTGGATACTTGCAAATCCTCTTCTACTCTCTCCCACTTTTACCCCTGTCATCCATCCAATTCATTCTCTTCAAGTCAAAACACACTGCCATGCCATTTTTTCAGTTATTCTTGTTCGGCAATGCCAAAATACAAGTTTAATTCTTGATAAAAATAAATAAAAATAAAATGCATGTGTAATACTACCTCCGTTTCGTCTGTTTCGTCTGCGCTTGACTTTTTAACCCGTAACTGAGTCATTTTGACTTGGTGATTTGGATACCAAAACGATGTAATTTTTTAACAATTTTTTCATGGTATTTTAGAATAAACTTTCCTCTATAACACCATGCAAAAATTACCAAATTCTTGTATCGTTTTGTTAATCAAATCACCGGATGAAAGTAACCCAGTGAATAGTGACAAAAAGTGAAGTAGGCTGAAACAGGCGAAACAGAGGTAGAATTAGTTTGCAGCTATTAAGTAAAAATCAGCACTATAGAGCCCATTTTGACAAAAAAAAAATAATAATAATAACACCACTATAGAGCCCAAAATCTCACTAATTTGATGAAATAATATAAGCAAAAAAACATGATGAAATCATAATCAGAAAAGTATTTGATCATCAAAATTTACAAATTCAATAAGCATGTAAATATTTTTATTCTAATATATGATACATTAAAAACTATGTGCTTTGGACATAATGATAAATTATACATAAAGATACGAATAAGTATGGTATTTTTCTTCTGCGTAAATAAGCACAATATTTCAAAAAGTTGTGTTCAAATAATGTAAAAGAGTTGCGGATGACTGCCTCGTGTTCTTCAAATCTACCATGTCCTCTTGTGCTAATATAATTAGAGCTCTGGATGACTTCTGTAGAGTTTTCTGGACATGATATCAACAAGAATAAATCTTCTCTGATCCTTATTCCAAATGTTCCCCCTGGCCTTGGTGATATCTTTGGATCGTACTTAGGGATCAAGGTGGGAAGTTGTGACGGGAATTAACTCAGACTCTTGTCCCAGGAGGTAAGAAAAGAGAAATATTTTCAGTTTTGTTAGGAGCTCCATCTCTGACTTGAGGGATGGCAAGGCAAGTTCCTCAACTGTGCGGGTCGCCAGACCCAGAGCCGGCCCAAGACAATTG
Organism: Linanthus parryae; assembly: GCA_023055425.1. Classification (NCBI taxonomy): domain Eukaryota; kingdom Viridiplantae; phylum Streptophyta; class Magnoliopsida; order Ericales; family Polemoniaceae; genus Linanthus; species Linanthus parryae. The sequence goes on along the minus strand of JALGPY010000004.1, from coordinate 86,325,317 downwards.
AGGGCCTAACGCCGGTAATAAAATTGAGGCCCAAAAAAAATGTACACATAAAACAGTTTTTGAAGAAAACAAATATTAGACTTGCAATACTTATGTCATTAATGTAGAGAATAAATTGTGTTGATTTTAATGAGTCTAATTAGTACTCAATAGGCGTGCAACCATTTATGTAATAAAATTAAAAAAAAAAAAAACACATACGTCATTAAGGAGAGTCGAACTTGTGTCAAGTTTGTGGCAAAATATTAAATTACCACTGAACTAATGTAGAATTTAAAGTATTTACAAATTAAAATCTTATATATATCTACTTACAATGTCAAGGATCTGTATAAAAAATGGGCCCATGTCGGCCCGGGGGCCTAAAACGGCCGCACCGGCTGCTTGCCCATAGGGCCGGCTCTGGTCAGACCCTTGTCAAATCCTTCATATCTGCCCTTCCGATTTATGTCTGCTCCTCCTTCAAGCTCCCTAGTACTCTCAATGATGAAATTACCTCTCATATCCATAATTTTTGGTGGGATCCCAGTAAAAAAGCTCATTTAGAGCAATACCCTAGGATGTTCTTCATCTCTCCAAATCTAGATGAGGCACTAGCCTCAGAAATTTTAACTGGTTAAATCAAGCCCTCCTTGCTGCTAAAGCACGGCACACTCAAAGCAATCTGCGTCTTCTTGTCTCCAAGATTCTCCACAAAAATACTGCTGGAAAAAGATTTTTTTTATCTATTGATGCTTCTAGTAACGTCTCGTGTGCTTGGAAAAGTGTCATTTTTGGCGGGAATCTCATTAAGGATGGCTCGATTCAAAATGTTGGCAATGGAAAGAATATTAACATTCTGAAAGACAGATGGATCCCGGGTCTTGCTACCCCGTTCGAAACCTTCACTAGCCCAGGTTCAATCATCGATAATGACACGGTCATCCTGGATTTCAACCATAAATGGATACCAAGAATGGAAGGAAGACGTGATTAGATCTCATGTTCCAGACTTTATTGCCCAAATGATTCTCTCTATTCATCTCCCCTTTCAACAAGCGGAGGATGGCGTTGTGTGGTCATTCACAAGAACGGGGAATTTCACTACAAAGTAAGGGAACAACTACCTATGTGAAAACTCGAATAAGAAACTTTACTCTGGAGGCCTATTGGAAACAAGTAATTATGCTGGTTATGACCATGCTTACTGGGATGCCATACGGGGTCTCAAGTGCTTGAAGAGTGGAGATTTCTCCAATGGATTTGCGCCCATGGTAAATTTCCTACCATGAAATTACTCAGTGAACGCTACAACACGGGAAGGAAGAAGTGCCCTCTCTGCAACATTGTAGCTGAAAACCCTGAGCACATCTTCTTCTGATGTGGTATTGTTCTTCCTCTCAGGAATGCTTGTCAATACAAGCCGCAAAGGAACAAAGATTTGTTGTAAACCTTCATAATATTATCAGGGATGGACAAACCAAGACCATCCACACAATCTGGGCTATCTTTTGAGGCATGTGTGGTAAGGTCTTTAACCCTGACTTCTCTATAGTGGGGATCATAAGAATCATGGACCATGAAGGTTCCTTGCTCCAAAGGGTCAGTTCTGCCAATTCTCAAGGTTCCCACACCTCAATCATCGAAAACCTTTCTACTATCTTGGCTGGTCATCAAGGTAACCAAATCTTTCATGCGATTATTAATGTCGATGGAGCTTGGAGTCCTTGTATCACTCGTTCGAGTACATGCTTGCACATGGTGGGGGTTGACGGAAGGGATTGGATTGTGAGGGAAAAAATTAACGCTTCAAGCGCTCTCTAAGCAGAACTCATGGCTGTGGAACACGAAATTAAGTTTGCACTGCACCATAATATTCATATGTTTCTATTAACACTAATAATGTCTCCGTCTTATCCTTGTTTCAGGGTCGGAGTAAATCAGCTTTTCAACACTTACCAACTGTTGCAAGGATCAAGGACACAATTAGTCTCCTTCCTTTTTGTAGTATCACCAAGGTTTCTAGTTTGAAAGTTGTTAAAGTCCATAATGCTGGTAGGCAGGCTATAATGAATAATCACCCTTTGTAGTTTGTAGCTTCTTATTTTCTTTCTTGTTTTTCTCTGTTTGTATCTATGTCCGAACTCTGTTTCGTTTTCTCGATAATGAAGTTGATCTTCCATAGAAAAAAGAGTCCAAAAAATAATAATGTAAAAAAGTAGAATTATGAAGTTTGTAGGTTATTAACAGTTATCTTAAATTAAAATGAGTATAAAAAGTACAAAAAACCAAACAAAATATTCTTTCATGTTTTAACCTGATATCAAACAAATGTTTGCTTGGATATGTATTTTAAATTTAAGTTCGCTACATTCAGTTTCTGTAGAGATTATTTGAACATAGAATACAACATACAACCTCTTTCTTTTGAGTTAGTTAGACAAATATCATGATCGAATTATAGCTAAACAAAATAATTCACCACATATACTTCATCTGTCTTTTTAAATATTCAACTGATACCAAACATATTCGGTTCCACGAGCTATTTTATTCAAAGGGGTTAAAAACAAAAGGCAAATTTTGCAATTGAAATGAGAATGAACAATTTTTAAGAACGAAAATGGAAACTGAAAAGCGTAGTGTCCTAACCAGCTTACGCTCACATTTACTTGTAACGTGCTGATTTTTAATTAAGTTTTGCATCCTTAAAATTAGTTTTTCCTAAAAAAAAAGTAATTAATTTTCTTTTTTCACTAAAGGGTACTTTGGGCACTGGGTTACCCAATAAGCCTAGCCTGCCTACTTCTAGCTAGAGAGAGAAAACCAATTCAGCAATATACCCCTACTCCTAGATGTCTACACCTACTCCTAGTCTGCATTATTCTGCAGTAGAGCATCTCTCTGTTTCTTTCTCACGCAAACTTGCTGAACCCCAAACAGCGACAATTTTATTGTCCTTTCTCTCCTCCTCCTGGTTGCGTGCTCTTCTCTCCCTCTTCTTGTTCCTGTTTCGGGGACTCACTCCTTTTTATTACCCCATTCGAATCTCTCTCATTTCTCTCCAGAGAGAGAGAGAGAAATCGAACCCCACTCACTACTCTCCACTCTCTCTCAGGCGTGCCCTTCATATAAGATATAGATAGAGAGCAATAATATTAGTACCCCTCTCTTTCAATTTCCCCCATTATTGCTCTCCCTTCCTCTCTAGTGGGATTTATCTACTCCTACATAGTTCTATATATATGCCCTCTTTCGATCCCTAGCAGATCTATTTCTCTCTCATTGCTTCCTGTTCTGGGTTTTCTTTCTTTTGGCAAATCTGTTATGGGTTTTCTTGTTTGGTGAAACTCCACTACCAACTACTCTGTTTTCCCCTGTTTTCTTGAGAGAGGAAGGTGCGATTTATTATTCTCCTTCTTTGACTTGTTGCTGTTTCTTGGGTTGAGAGATGGAGAAATGCAGAGAAACCCATCCGGGTTTTCTGGATTTGAACGTTGGAGAGAGAGATTGTTGGGGTGATGATAAAGAAGAACAGAGGAGAAACAGAGGAGGGTGTACGGATGAGAAGCTAGAGCTGAGGCTTGCTCCACCAGGCGGCGAAGAAGAAGAAGAAGACTGGAAGAAGAAGATGAAAACAACAACCCAGAAAAAATCTGCAGCCAAACAGGGCTCTATTCTCTCTCTTGGGTGTTTTTCAGAAATGGAGAAAACAGAGGATGGGAATGGTTCTTGGTTCAACAATGGAAGTCAAATCCAGAAGCTGACTGTGACAAAGGAATCATCACAGGCGTGTAACACTAAAGTAGTAGACCTGCAGAGTACAGAGATGGTGATGATGAAGAAGGGATTTTCTAAAACAGCTGTAGTACCAAACAGCTCTCAGAAAAGGTAGCTTTTTCATTTCCCTTTTGTTTTCTCTTACATTTTTTTGGGGTTGCTTTTGGCCAGAGGATATTCATAATAATTTCCTAGTACCAGAGGTTGTGGACTTGTGGTCCATGTTTGGTTTGCAATTTCCAGCTATTTTGATGTGAATTATTTGTTTTTTTAGGGTCAATTGCTTGGTTTGATTTGATATGCAGTTTTTGTATGATTGTCTGCCATCTCTTGTCATCAAGTGTGTTTCACCATGTTCCGTGCATTTTTAACCTGCTCAGACAGTAAAAACTTGTCTCGTGTTTGCTCAAATGTGTTTTAAGGGTGGCCACTGGCCATAGACCCGGTGACCCGAAAAGCCTGTCTGGCTCAACCCATTTATTTTAAGGCTTGGGCTTAATGGTTGCTTTGAAAGCGTTCGTCTTGCACCGGACTTGGGTTTTAGAAGTTAGATCCGACCCGGCCCAGTGGCCCATTATGCAAAAGAAATAGAAAAATGCTTTTTTTGAGGGGAAGGAAATAGAAAAATGTTGTGTCATATACTTTTTTTTTTGAGAAATTGTTGTGTTATATACTTAATTACATAGAAAAATATAGTGTTGTGAAAAATAATAGTAGTATAATTTTAGAGATCCTTAATTGAACGCCCTTTAATATAGGGTTATTCTTAAACTTCATATTAAAATGCTGAGTTTATTGTTGAATACATTTGTCTTTTAATGTAATTACATTTAAATGAAATTAATGTCTTCAACAATAAAAAGTTTGAAATAAAGGCTCGGGCCTTTGAAATTTCACATTTACATTTAATGGGCTTGAGTCTTTTAAGTTAAGCCCGGTGAATGGGTCGGGCCGTAGCAAAATTTACCTCGGCCAGACGGGCCCAGCGAATTGCCCAAGCCCGGCCCATAGCCACCCATAGTTTCAATGGCCTAGTAATGGAGTGGAGTAGATTTTTATCCTCTAATAATAATTGAAATTTATGGCTCACTAGTGGATTAGATACATTTTATTAGTAAAAGATTGTTTTTTATTAATCAAGGGGAGTATACTACTATAAGCCAATCAGGACAGACTGTTTCAACTGACACAGTTTCATAGAAGTATAGCAAAGATTCAATTCATTCCAGATTTTAGATGTAGTTAGGGGAATCTTGGAAGGGATTTGGGGAGAAGTCCAAATTTCCCATCCATAGGTGTAGATTTGGCATGTTTGAGGACCAGAGACAACTCGTTTTTTAGAACCAGATTTTTCAACATATGACCGAAATGAAGCCAGCTCAGCCGCATGTTGGAAAAATATAGAATTTGCAATTCAGAGGTACCTCGGTTCCAAACATGACCTATAGTTTCTAGGGTGCTCAATTGGTGATTACATTTTGTCCATGATGTCGTATATTTAATCATTACAAGTTTACAACCTCAGACGTCTGGGTTTATTGGAATCCAAATGTTGCAGTTATATATCATCCTTGCTTACAACATGTTGGTAGTTTTCTTGTACTGTGTTGTCCTAATTCATGTTTACCGTTCACTTGATGGAAACAACAGAAGTGCTCCTGCTCCAGTGGTGGGGTGGCCTCCTATTCGTTCCTTCAGAAAGAACCTCGCCAGCACTAGCAGCTCTTCAAAGCCGCCGCCACCCCCTGATTCACCCAGCAAGCCTCCGACCAAAGAACCGTCTTCTTCAATGCCTCAAAAGGGTTTGTTCGTGAAGATCAACATGGACGGTGTTCCGATAGGAAGGAAGGTGGATCTCAAAGCCTACGACACCTACGAGAAGCTCTCCGGTGCTGTTGACGAGCTCTTCCGTGGCCTACTTGCAGGTTGTTAAGCATTTTCTTGTACCTTTAAATTTCCCATTCTTACAACAATGTTTTGCTTGCCTGTTTCGCCGCAATCTTCCAAGTTGACTTTAGGGAGGTCACTTTGACTGACCAATTAAGCTAACAATATGATGCAAAAATTCCCTAATTTGTCACAATATCGAAGTGTTCAGTAAGACCTACAAAATTATGAAAATGTTAGACACATTTTCGTATCATATCGTTAGCTTAATTGGTCAGTCAAAGTGAACTGATGAATAGTGCACTGGTAAGATGCTGCAAAATGGAGGTAGTAGTAGTACTAGGTATTGATGTATGTATTTCGGTTTGGCTTATATTGGAACTTGTTCAGCGCAAAGAGATTCATCTGGTGATGGGATGCAGAAGCATGAAGAAGCGATAACTGGTTTATTAGATGGAAGCGGGGAATATACCCTTGTTTATGAAGACAATGAAGGAGACAGGATGCTCGTTGGGGATGTCCCGTGGCAGTAAGCATCTTTCTTTCTTCTGTCGCTGTCAGTGGATCTAATATTGTCTCGTCTAGCTTAATTAATTCATAAGAATTGTTTAAATATTTGTCTTGAAGTTTGTTTATTTCCTAGTAACAATTGTTGTATTGAACTTGTTGTTTGAGGCTGCCTCGCCACTGTCAGAGACTGTTTTCATCTGATTGCTTACGTCATTTGCAGCATGTTTGTATCGACTGTGAAAAGGTTGCGCGTGCTGAGAAGTTCAGAACTCTCTAAATTACACGGTGAGTTCCTTCAACAGCATATGGGTTCGATTCTTGCTTATGTTTTTGCTTTCTTTCGGTTTCTAAATTTTGGAGATGTGGTTGTTTGCAGCTGGAAGTAAGCAAGGAAAGAAGCCGGTCGTGGTATCGAGGTGAAGAATGCGGTGCACGGACCAGTCTTTTCGACGCGATTTGTGAATAACAGTTGACATTTTCTGAGGGAAGAGAGGAAATGAGAGAAGGGTTTGTAGTTTGATTGATACTCCTCCACAAGTAGTGGAAGGTTTTGGTGCCTGGGAAGGTTCATTTGGGTTGACATGTAACCTGTAATTGTTTTTCTTCATTTGGGATTTGGTGTTGGAACTTGGAAGAGTAAAAAGTAGATGGGTTTGCCATTGTTGTTATGGTTGCCCTTATTTTTGCACTCTATTTGCTTTCCTTGTGGTGTTGCATTGCACAACATTTTAGTGGGAAGATTAATAGCATGTTTGGAAAGTTAACTGAATGGATTTCAAAAATTTGGGACCTGTTGTGCATGGTTTTAAAGTTCGGGTACTTAGCAAACTTTGGATACCTGTGATGAAGTTTTGCCAAAGTAAATAGACAAACATGCCTGTAATGGTGGAATCCAAAAATTAAGCTGATACCGTAGCGACTTTCGGCCAAGTTATGAAATGGATTGTTTATGTGTAATCCTTTTTGGCGTTCATGATCTTAAGGTACAGTGTCAACCAAATTTGCCAGTACTAAGTTCCTGATAAGGTTTTGACTTTTGTACTGGTTGGTGTTTTACAATTATTTGTTACACTTTAGATCAAATTATTCTTGTTCGAAAACCGGGTAATGTAGACATTTGTTATTCTAGATGCTGCTATTCTGCCTTCTTCATAATTAATATCTTGGAACTTCATTTCTAAATAATTACTTCAGTTTTATTGTCTTCTTGATGAATAAAATTTTCATTATTTGCCTTAAATGTAATAATCTGTTCTTTTAAAAGTTTTTGTCAAGGAAATATTTACTGGATACTATTTTATTTTAGTGTGGGCGTTTGGGACACACTAATCCGGAGTGCAAGTTCTTGAAGGCGGAACATAGAGGTTGTAACAAATATGGCATGGTTCTGCGTTGCACACTAAAAAAGAGTCATGGTCCAAAGCCAGCATGGCTAACGCCGGAAGCAGAGCGCTTTTTGTAACTTTGGGGATCGCCAAAAAACGGAGTACGAGGAGGTGGAGACGGCGTGTGAGGTGGAAAGTAGCTCAAGGCTCGAGGACTTGGGAAAGGACAAACATACGATTATGCAATGTTGTGATTTTGCGGAACGCAATGCTGCAAGGATAGAGACACGGGAATGTGACGATCAAAGGAATCAGACACTTGGTCTGTTATCAGGAATTCTAGAGGGAGATACACAAGTTGTCTCCGAGGAAGATTTTTTGGAGAAAGAGGGTACATATGAGCTGCAAATAGTATTGAAACACAATTTGCCGAGGATGGCGTTAATGCAATTTGTGGAAAGCATAAGGACTTGCCCGACAAAAGTGTGAAGGTGTAGGAGGACTACGTCCGCAATTTACCTAGGGTTTGTGAAGTCATTGAGAATTTGAGACGCAGTCTAGTGTAAATATAGATGTGCCTCCCTTACCCCAATATTTTCCTTCAAATTGGAAGACCCTTTGATCTTAAAGACCAACCGAGATAAAAATAAGCCTAGAAGGAGTGTGAGAATTAATAGAAGGGCAATATCGAGTTTCATCAGTTAAGTGAAGGCAGAAGAGAGCCCTTTGGCTCATAAGAATAACAAAGTAAAGATTGGGAATCCTTTTACTGACATTAGTCTTTTCAGGGGTTTCAATTGGATTATGAACTTAAAAATAAAGAAATGAAACATTCATTAGAAATCGGAAATTCGGTGGGGAGATAATGTAAACGTTTATTTTTTTCTGAATTGGACGGTGCTTAGAACAAGGGAGTGGATATTACAGAATAGGAACACCAGTATGCAATGGTTTCTCAATCGCAAGGTAGGCAGAAAGAAGTATGATTGATCTAAACAACATTGACATAAGGTAAGCTCAGTATTTATGATTGGTATATGCATGAGTTTGAAGAAATGATGGGGTTAAAAAAAGTCAGCTGAAAAGGTATTGGTGGCGAACCTTCAACAGCTACAAGAAAATGTTGAGTCTTAGTAGAAGATGTCAAGGTTTCGGGCGAATTCTGACAGTCCAGAGACTAAGAGGGCTCATTAGAGACCATCGGCCTAGCTTAGTATTGCTATCCGAAACAAAAAAAACAAGTTTCAAAAAATGGAAAGAATAGGGAGGTCTCTCCTCTTTGACAGTGTTGATTATGTTGAGCTATTGACTTATCTGGTGGTCTTGCTATTTGGTGGAATGACGAGTTAAATGTGAAAATTCAATGGCATTAAAAAAATGTGTACTTTTTGATTGAAAGTGGTGATAGTGGTTAATAGATTTGGTTCTTGGTGTATGCCTCTCCTATTGCCGCTACTAGAAGAGATTTCGAGAAAGATATTGCTGACGCTATGAGGAACATCAAGTTTCCTTAGCCGGTAATGGGGGACTGCCATGATTATTTGGATGGCTTTGATAAGAAAGGAGGTGTCAGGGCTTACTCATGGAGATGTGATTTCTTCAGAATATTTATGAGTTCTTGTGGTTTGATGGAGCTTGATGCCCACCGTTTGAGCTACACTTGGACTAATAATAGACAAGTAGGCAATGTCAGGGAGCTTCTGGAAAGAGTGTTTTTTAACACTGATTGGGGAGTTGAAAATCCAAATGCTAAACTTAGTCGGGAATGTTTACTGCATTCTGATCATTCTACTTTGCTGATGGATACAAATTGGAGGAGGCAAAAGTATAAGTTTCAGTCTGTGTTCAGCAAAACTTGGCTAAGCATGGAGAGTTGTGGCAGCGCTATTGAACAATTGTGGAACTGGTTTAAATACCTCGAGCAAAATGGAGTATCAAACCTTACTGCTACATTAATTCATTGCAGAACTGGTTTAAGTACCTCGAGCAAATGGGAGTATCAAAATAACAATGGTCTTATCAAAGATTTGGGGAGCAAGATGTATTTGATACAAGATTAAAGTGGAGAATGGAGAATAGTATAGATCAGCAGCAGATCATGAATCTGATCAGTGCGGTTTGGAGCAGAGAAGAGGGTAGAGAAATCAAGAATTCAAGTTACCGTAAAGGTTCAAGGCTGCATTTTATATTTTTTGTCCGTGCTGTGTCATCTCTATTCATTCACTTCCACACATTTCTTCTTCCTGGAATAATATTTTAACGTGTGTCACATGCAATTAATATATAAATTTTGATTACACGACTTCGTGATTAATTTGATGCAAATGTGTGAGAATATTATGGTAAGCATATATCTTCCTACTTCATAGTAGGTTTCTTGAATCTTCTCTTATTTAATGCATTAATATTGGCTATAGCCTTAATTTGACAACCTTTTCTTCTCGTCAATTCCCTTTATTTCTCTTCCACCATGTAATTTTAGCTTTGGCCTATCATGAGGTCTTTTATTAAGTGCAGCTTTTCTTTCGAGGGTATTATGGTTATTTTAGGGTATTATGATTATTTTAGCGTGGAGGATACCAAATTTGCAGCAAAATAAAATTTGTGTATTGTCGAATTGAAAAATATGAGTACTAAGTTGTATCAGAATCGTAAATATGGATACTGCTGGTGCCACTATAATTTTGCAAAAGATCAAAATACCCCGTTAAAAAAATTAACGGCTTTAGTGAAATGTATCACCGGTGCAACAATTTCAAAATGTGGGTACTGCCGCTGCAAACCTGAAAATGTAGGTATCAAAGTGTATAGTATAATATGGGTACCACTGGTGCAATTTTTCCCCAAAATATCTAAGACTTTCTCAACAACCTTCCACATAAGCTCTTCTCTAGAATTCTCCACTAAGATACAATGACCTTGGACAAAATAATAAGTGTGAGCTACTAATAACTTAATAGGCCCACTAGTTAACTAATATAATTTGGGCTAGGAATAAGAACATAACCCAAAGTGGGTATGTTATTTGTATGAGCTAAAACAACTTTAACCTCAAACAATCCTCTTAAACTTGGTTTAGGAACTTCAAGTAGAGCTCTCAACTTGACGAAGATGTCGTACTTGAGGGGCATCGTGAAGATCTCCGCAACTTGAGCTTGAGGTCTAGCATACTTCATCTTCACGTACTTTCTTTCGACACATTCCGTTATGAAGTGGAAGCGAGTGTCGATGTGTTTGCTCCTGTCTTATGGGATTCTTGGAGAGAGCGAGAGCGGACTTGTGGTTAACGAATATCTCAATAGGCTCTTCTTTTTTGCAAATTAAGCTCCTTCATCAAACCATTCAACCAACTTCAACCAAGGTGCATGGCACATACAAAATGTTGCGGCAATATACTCGGCATCACATGTAGAAAGTGCAACAATTGGTTGCTTCTTGGACGCCCAAGTGAAAGCCGTCATGGCCTTGAAGAAAACATAGCCACTTGTGCTTTTCGATAATCAATATATCCACCCCAATTGCTATAACTATAGCCAACATGTCTAAAATCATCATAATGAGAATAAATAAGACCATAATCAAGCGTACCTTTGAGATAGAGAATGATTCTCTTGGCGGTCTTCAAGTGAGTTGTAGTAGGATTCTCTATATATCGGCTTATGAGTCAAACGCCAAAGAGAATATCTGGTATTGTACAAGTCAAGTATCCCAAGCTCTAACCAAAATCTTGAAATACGTAGGATCTATTTGTTTTCCTTCATCACGACCCTCTTAGATTCTTCAATTAAACTCAAACTATTTTCAATGAATATCAAATCATCAACATATACGCACACAATCAACATATCACCATTCACCTTCTTACAACAGAGAGCATGCTCTTGTTGGCATTTTTTAAATTTACTATCTTGAAAATATCTATCAATCTGGCTATGAGCCATAGAGCGCCTTATTTAACTTTAAGATTTTATCTTTATGCCCCGTTACAACAAAATTCACTTTCTCATGCACTTGGTTAGTCTTGCTTCTACACTCATTAGCATAATGCCCAAAATTATGACGTTTATGACATTGAACTTGAGACTTGTCATACATTTTCTCTTCCATTCCCTCTTGTTGAGTAAGAAATTTGACCCCTTTCTTCTTGGTGAGAGTTTTGGTAACCGCTCTTGTGCCTCTTACTCGTCCTTGACCTCTACCACGTCCACATCCTATTTGGACGCTCTCATTTCCGAAGTTATCTTCTTTCTTTAAAGTGAGATTGCTTTGAAGCACTTGCTCCAAGGGTTCTTTATTCTTCCTCTTTATCATTTCCTCATGGGCTTGTAGCGAGACCATATGAGCATCTCCAGCAAACAATGCAGATTGATTTTTATGCAAAATATAAAGAGCTTAGGTGAAAAATACGATCCAGTAGAACATTCATCCCCTCATGCGAAATCGATGTCATGCAAATACATCGCCAAGTTTGGCGATAATCATCCCTCGACATCTAATTTGTTTTCCCATTTTGTGGGTGTATTCATATTTTGTAGTTTTTTTTCTTACCTTTTAGTAGACTTGTCCTAATATTATAATAATAATAACATATTTTATGAAAATCAATATAATAGTTATGGCTTTCTTTTAGCTTTGCACCACTGGAGTTGGTGATAAACTTGTAATATGCGAAATGTAAAATCATGATTTTAAGTATAATTTGCATTTCATTTACATAACATTGCTGGAGATGCTCTAAGATAATCAATGGACAAGTTCTCAACACCTCTACCTTATCGTTCCTTTTTTTATCTCTTTCTATATCATCCACCATCCTCTGAAGAACGTATTTTAACCGAAAGTAACCTGTAAGACCAAACACATGATATGTTAACCCTCTGATGTTCTCTGGCTAATGAGAGCGCCTCAATAAATTTCCCATTCCCTTCATAAAAGTCATAAATAATATTTTTTTCAAAAACATCAACTTCTCTTCAGGATTCCACATAACTGGAACATCTAGCATGAATAGTGGATCTTGATTCTTCCATAGTTTAGAATCGGCTCTTTGTCGTGTCAACGAATTGTGTCACAAATTCTTCAAAACCATCTAAAGGCTCGAGTACATAGTTCGAATTGTGCTGAATGTCCAAGCTTGCATGTGCATGTAATCCTCTAACTAGAGATCTTCTATTATGTCCTGTGTAAAGCTACCATTCTCGGACCCTTTATCTTGGCACACAGTAAATTTAATGTTGTTTCTTTTTAAATAGATGTCCCTGCATTAGCCACTGTATTTCTCGTTCTCCTCTATTTCATTTAAGCCGAGCATCACTTACACGTAAATTGACTTGTATCTTTGTTTATTTTGCTTCCAAAGTGCTTCTGCCTTGTCAAATTCCTCCTTGAACAAATCCATGAGCTTAATCCCTAAACATTTAGAGACAACCTTCTTGTCGTCCTTTTCGACGAGTACAATGTGCAAAAAATATGAACTGTTTGGGGATTTGAGCTCGAGCTCGTTCATCTCTTGAGAATAGGCCACACCTTTCCTTCGGCTTGTAAAATGAATAATTGTGACTGTGATGCTATTTTTGATTGAAAATTCTCCTCTCTTTGAGGCGAATCCCATTTTATAAGTTTCCCAATTTTTGTCACCTTTCTCTTCATGATATACCACTCCACTGCAACGAGCCCTTCTGGCAACGCGCCCGTCGATGATGGACGACATCGGCTAGGGTTTTGGACTCTTCAGTGTCCACATCTCTCAAACCTCGTCGCGTCTCCTTTTACCCATTCTACACAACATCCCAATCCCCAATGTGAGCCTAGGATGACCTTCATGCTTATGGCCCATGTTTTGTAGTTGTCTTTGTTGAGGCAAGGGCATCAAACTAGAACGTAACCATTCGCCATCTTGCTTTCGACGTGGCTCTGACAACACTTTGTTAGAAGTATGAAGATGTTAGTGAGAGTGATTGGTGGAAGAGGGAAGTGATGAAACTTTAAGAGAGAGAATGTAGAACAATATGTGAAAGAAGAACTTCAATTGTTTTGCTTTATGCAAAATGGTGTAGGTACAATCTATTTATAGGTGGATGGGAAAGGAATATTCAAATCATCATTTCATCCACAAACTTCTTGAAAGTGTGTAATGTAGACTAAATACAGGACCTAAATACTCTAGAAGGGGGGGGGGGGGGGTTGAATAGAGTATGGAAACTTTTTGCAAAACTCAATGTTTAACATAAATACTTTGTGTGAAAATCAAATCTCAAGGCCTTGAGATTTTAGTAAACTGTATGAAACTTTCAAAGGCAAAATAGAAAGCTTCAAGGCCTTGAACTGTAAACAATTCTAAACAGCTTTTGAACCCTAGTTTGATTTGAGTTGTGTGCAGCAGATAATAATCAAACTGTAAAGTAAAGAACACAAAGCAATTTACAGAGTTCAGTCCCAATGGACCTAATCTCTGCCTGAGAGATCTAATCCCACCAGGATTGGGCAAACACTTCTTATTACTCACATTGAAACAGCCCTAGATCTTCAAGCCCAAGTGATTTCCCTTACACCTATACAGCTTGTGGTTCCAAACCTATCTAGTTCCAGCTACTAACTGTTGAACTAACAAGAACCACTTGTTGTTCATTTGAACAACCAACCACTAGGTTAAGTGAGGTTTAAGATAATCTAAAGATACACATATTAAAGTACAAGTGAAGAACAGAGTAAAAAGATAAGCTGTTGAAGCCTGGATGTGTTCTTCTGGAAAAATGGATTGATTTGATCTTCTGGAATCTGAATTGAAGCTTGAATGATTGTGTGTTTGAATGAATGATCTCCCACGAATTTGTCACACCTCTCTGAGTATTCTGCAAGCCTCTCTTGCTTCAAAATTCAAACCAGTCTCTTTTATCCACAGCTGCAACTGATTGAGAGATTTTAGGATCTCGGTTCCTACAAATCCTCTTTCTGTTTTCAACTGAAATTCAAACAGCTCTAAGTGGATATCCGTTGGAGTTTGTTGAGATTGCTCCTTCACGTTTAACAACCCTGGAACAGCATTGAAACACAGCAACAACAAAATCCAGAAACATAATAGTGCTATGATTGTTTGGTTATCCAGTTTCTGATAAAAACTATTTAACTGATTAGAACAATAACCTGTATAACTTCTAATACATATGAATCATGAAAAACAAGTTTAAGAAACTTAGAAGTGAGTAAATAATCACAATACTAAGAATCAGAACCTGCAAGAAAGAATCAACTAAGTTCTGTAAAAGCTGTCAGCAACTCAAGGCACATCTCAAGGCCTTGGAGCTCTGAACCTTCTTCACAGATATTCAAAGTTAAACCCAAATAACTTTGATTCTTCATATTCTGATCATCTGCAATTGTGTTAGATATGTAAATAGTGTAATCCATAAGTATATGCAATAAATCCCTGATCTGTATGATCAGATACCCAATCTGCAACACAGATTTGTTAGAAAATATAGCAGAATAGAATAACTCTCAAGGCTTTGAAGTTCAGTCAATATCTCAAGGCCTTGGAGTAACTGAGATGCTTTGCTGCTTATGTCTTAGTCTTTGTCTTTCATTACTCAAAACAATTACCAACCAAAACACATTCAAGGGTCTTTGACTCAACAATCTCCCCCTTGATGAAAGACAAAACATACAGTCTTGTATAGATTTTCCTGCCACTCATATTCAAAATTAGATAATCACAAAGTGCAGATACAATATACAATAATGCCAAACAGATAACCTGCAAACATAAAATTTTCATATTACCACAGAAACATAAACACAACTGATTAAACCACAAAACAACTAAGTATTATTATTATTCGAATACTGCAAACACAGAACACAGAACCACATAAATTCTCCCCCTTTTTGACTTTCATCAAATAAGGATGAAGAAATGTTGGATCATTACTCAGAGTCTGAAAAAAAAAAACTTAAAACAAAATTTTAGCTAAAAAGTCAAGGCCTTGAGAACAGAAAAGAAATAAGAGAAAGAGATAGAGGGTCAAGGCTTTGGAAATCTCTGATCTTCACTTCTTCTTTGATGTCTGGCCTTTCTCTGAGCCTTCTCCAATTTCTTCTTCACTTGCAGCATCTTCAGCAGACTGATTACCTTCTTGTTCAGCTTCCACTTCAGCAACAACTTCTTGGATTATCTCATCCACTTTCTTCTTAGCCTGTACTGAATCCACCTCTGTAGCTGCATCAACACCTGTGTCTTCACCAGCATCTTCTTCATCAGTTTGTTCATACAAATCTTTTGAAGTAAGCACCACTGGAATTGGCTTCTTCTTCTTCTTCTTCTTCAGAAAATCTCCCAGCTTTTCCTCTGAATCCACACTGGTGTCATGACTAGTATCAGAAGGTATCTTCTCCAGATTCAAACCCTTGATGACAACATCCAGTTTTCCATTCATAACATTCATCAAGCCCTTGAACTGGTTGAATTCAGTTGACAGATCAATGAACCTTTGTCTGAGATCTTCAATCTCAACCTGCTGATTTTCTAACTTCTCAACCAACAAAGAATAATCCTCATTGGCTTGTCCTTTCCCAGATGTAGTCTCCTTAGGCTTCACAAACTCCTTCTCAGCAAGTTCTTCCTTTGGCAAATCTGAATAAAACTTCCAATGCCCTTTCCCAGTCTGGACTACTCCAATCCTCTGAAGTGCAGTCTCATCTATTAACCCAAAACCTCCAGTAATCTTTTCCTATCCTTTCACAGGTACATCAAAATATTCAAAGAAAAGAGGTAACAGGTTGGTATATGGAAGAGGATGGTTTCTAGTCCTGGTTGCACAATAAATCATATGCTCCATAACAACTGTTGGCAAGTCTATCTCAAACCCTTGAGAAATCAGATACATCAAAATCAGAACCTTATCAGTCACCAACTCCCTTGTGTTCTCCCTAGGAACTACACTCCTCATCAGAATTGTAAACAAGATTATGGCTTCACAGTTGAGCACAAAGTGTGTCAACTGCTTTGGACCAGAGGGAACACATTCAATAAAAAATATCTCCTTTGCCTTTTCCAGACACTCCTTCCTATCTGGATAAACTCCAACATTGTATTTCCTAGGAATGCCCAAGACTTTGGCAAAAGTCCTATGATCTAACCTCAAATCCACACCAGCCACTTTTGAAGTTAACACCATTTTATCATCACCTTCAGAAACCAAGTTCAGATAAAATAAACTAGTTAACCTAGGATAGGCCTTTGAACTAGGATTTAGCACCTTCCAAACAGCAGTTTCTCTTAACTTTCTCATGCAATCAATGTCCAATTTATCCAATAATTCATCAGAAATCATACTACAGAAAGCTACCTTAGATGAAGCATACCCTTGCATCCATACAGTTCTAACCTCAGAACTAACAAACCAGTCTGTAGGAAGTACATTCTTACCTTGATATCCTTTCTTAGTTGCAGCAGCAACTTGCTTAACCCTAGTCTTCTTCTCTGAGGGTTTGGTCTTTTCTTGTCCTCCTTCAGTTGGTTTTTTCTGGCTTTTCTGAGTTGATTTCCCCTTTTCCTCTTCACCAGTCTTTTTCTTTTCTCCCCTTTCTTCTTCTCTGACCTAGGTTGATCACCACCCTGTGTCTCTTGTTGTGGATCAATACTTGAGCATCATCTCCCTTCTCTGTTCTGGACTTCTTTGCAGGAGGAGTATCCTCATGCAAACTTCGAGTATTTTCTGAATCTGAATCATAAATCACTATCTTCTCCTTCTTATTTGCTCTCTTCTTGGATCTGCCAGAGGGCTTTCCCAGTTGCTGAATTCTGGCTGATTTGTGCTCCATTTTGGGGTTTAGGGTTTTGAGAAGAGAATGTGATTGAGAGGAATTGAGAGAGAGAGAGAGAGTAGAGTCGTAGAGAATTGAGAGAGGATGAGAAGAAAAAGCCCTGACTTACAGCTTAAGTAGGTTGAAAAGGATGAGTCATAAAAGGACTCTGCTATATCAACATGCAAAATAGGATCTTGAAAAATATTTTTTAGGATATTTTAGAAAATTCTCTGAGTAATTCAAATATTATACAGTTATCTAAAAAGATAAGATATAACATTTGATGATCCATTTTTTTAAAAAAGATTACAGATTTTATCAAGACCTGGAGAACAATCTCAAGGCCTTGAGATTTTCTGCAGTTGGAGAAACTTCAAAGCTTTGAGCTATACTTTCAAGGCTTCAGAAAGTATGATTTCAAGCCTTTGAGATTCCAGCACATAAACACATATAAGTACTAATACTCTCCCTAAACCAATGCATCCTTGTTTAACATCCCCAATTCAAGCCTTAGAGATGAAAACCTATCATCTGGCAAAGGTTTAGTGAAAATATCAGCAATCTGCATTGAAGTAGAGATAAAATTTATAACAACATCACCTTGTTCTGCACGATCTCTAAGGAAGTGATGTCTCACATCTATGTGCTTGGTCCTTGAGTGCTGAACTGGATTCTTAGAGATTGAAATAGCACTTGTGTTGTCACAATGAATAGGCACATTTCTGAAATTATAGCCAAGATCTCTAAGTTGCTGAGCAATCCATAACACTTGTGAACAGCAAGCACCAGCTGCAATATATTCAGCTTCTGCTGTTGATAATGCTACATAATTTTGCTTTTTGGAATGCCAACTGATCAATGAAGATCCAAGAAATTGACAGCAACCAGAAGTACTTTTCCTGTCTACTTTATATCCTGCAAAATCTGCATCTGAATAGCCACTCAACATAAAATTAGATCTTCTTGGATACCAAAGCCCTAAGTCTCTGGTTCCATTCAAATATCTAAAAATTCTTTTGACTGTAGTTAAATGACTTTCCTTAGGATCTGCTTGAAATCTTGCACACATACAGACACTGAACATAATATCAGGTCTGCTAGCTGTTAAATACAATAGTGATCCAATCATACCTCTGTATTCCTTTTGATTCACACTCTTACCATTTGAATCTTTGTCTAAATAGAGTGATGAACTCATAGGGGTCTTAAGCACCTTGGACTGAGACATATTGTACTTATTCAATAAGTCCTTGGTATATTTTCCTTGATGCACAAAAATTTCTTTCTTCATTTGTAAGATATGAAGTCCAAGAAAGAAATTCAGTTCACCCATTAGGCTCATATCAAACTCCCTGCACATCAGACTAGAAAACTCTTTTGAAAGAGCATCATTAGTAGCACCAAATAAAATATCATCTACATAAATCTGAACTACTGACAGATCACTTTGATGGTGTTTAATGAAAAGAGTTTTGTCAACTAAGCCTCTTTTGAAATTGTTTTCAAGTAGAAATTTTGAAAGTCTGTCATACCAAGCCCTTGGAGCTTGTTTTAAACCATAAAGAGCTTTATCCAGTTTATAAACATGACCAGGAAAAATTTCATCTTCAAAACCAGGAGGTTGTGCTACAAAAACATCTTCTTGTAAATATCCATTCAGAAAAGCACATTTAACATCCATTTGATAAAGCTTTATGTGATTGTGAGATGCCAATGCAAGAAGTATTCAAATAGCTTCTAACCTGGCAACAGGAGCAAAAGTCTCCTCATAATCTATACCTTCTTTCTGATTATATTCTTGAGCTACCAGTCTGGCTTTATTTCTTACCACTTTGCCATTCTCATCAAGCTTGTTTCTGAATACCCATCTGGTTCCAATAACTGATTTCTCTTTACGTCTGGGGACCAGATTCCAAACCTTGTTCCTTTCAAACTCATTCAGCTCACTCTGCATTGCAATGATCCATTCTGCATCTTCTAGTGCTTCCTTGGTATTCTTAGGCTCAATCAAAGATACAAATGCATTAAAAGCACACAAGTTCTTTAACTGTCCTCTTGTCTGATTTCCAGTTGATGGATCTGATATAGTGTTATCGGCTGGATGGTCTGCAAGGTACTTAAACTTCTTTCTTGGTACCCAGGAGTATTCTCCTTCAAGGCTTTGAGTCCTTGACACAGTAGAAGGAGCATCATAGAAAGTTTCAGCTTCTGGGCTTTGAGATTTTTGTTCAGCAGGAGGTTCAAGGCCTTGAGATTCTGCTGATTAATTCTGCACATTAGTTTTGCCTTTGTCTTCTTTCACACCATCATCATCTGATTCATGCTTGTTCAAATCTAGATCTACAAAAATTTCACGCAGAGAATCCTTAGTACTTTCATCAAAAATTACATGAATGCTCTCTTCCACAATCTTGGTTTTTCTATTATAAACTCTATAGGCTTTGCTAGTTTGAGAATATCCAAGAAAAACACCTTCATCACTTCTAGCATCAAACTTACCAAGATTGTCTCTACCATTATTATGCACAAAACAGATACAACCAAATGGTTTAAAATAAGACACAGTAGGCTTTCTACCTTTTAACAGTTCGGGGTCTTTTTCAAAATAGGTCTAATCAAGCATCTATTCAGCACATAATTGGCAGTGTTAACAGCTTCTGCCCATAAAAACTTTGGCAAATTACTTTGAAGAAGCATGTTTCTGGACATATCCTCAAGTGTCCTATTCTTTCTTTCAACTACTCCATTTTGCTATGGAGCTCTAGGTGCAGAAAAGTTGTGTGAAATGCCATACTTTGCACAAAACAAATCAAAGTCAAGTTGATCAAACTCCCTACCATGATCACTTCTAATGGATGCAACATGAAATTTTTCAAAGTTTGAATCTCTTTGCACAGTCTAGAAAATTCAGATAAAGCTTCAGTTTTGTCTCTAATAAACATCACCCAAGTAAATCTAGAATAATCATCAGTTATAACAAGCATATACCTCTTACCTTCCCGGGCCTGAACTCTCATAGGACCACACAAGTCCATATGAAACAATTCTAAGGGTCTAGAAGTACTTACAAAGTTATTTGGCTTGAATGAGCTTCTGGTTTGTTTACCTTGTACACATGCCTTGCAAACCTCACCATCTGAAAATTTCTGCGATGGTAAACCTCTTACCAAGTCTTTTGATATGAGTTTATTCAAGGTATGTATACTAATATTCCCAAGCTTTCTGTGCCAAAGCTTTGAATCTTCCTTTAAGGCCTTGAGGCATTTTAGCTTGTCACCTGCAACACTGTTAGTATTCATAGCATATAGATTATATGATCTAGGAGCAGTGAGTATGCAGTCACCAGTTCTCATCTTGCACCTGATAACGCCCAAATAGGGGTTATTTTATAGCCTGAAAAGATGTGTATGTGTGATGGAAACCCGCGTTTTAGCCAGAATTCACCCTCGGAAAGCCTCGGTTTTAGGAACGAGACGGTTATTTGCTCTTCGTGAATTTCTGCATGTTTCGTACTTTTATTGGATATGATCGCGGGTTTTGTCATGTTTTTACAGGAACAGGTTCGGAAAGTGCATTGGGATGCGTGTCGAGACAGAACCGGGTTCGCCTCGAGAAACGTGCAGAAAACGCTCGGAGCAGGATTTGACCGAGACTGGTACAAGGGAGAGCGGAATGGAAAACGGAAAGACTGGAGGAAAAACGAGCAGAGAAAACCGACCGAGGAAGCTGAAAACGCCAAAACCGAGAATCACCGGGATGCGCTCGGTTGACAATATCTTGAGCTTGACTTGGAATTTTGAAGTGAAACCAGGGGCAAAAGAACGGAGACGTCAAGGGCTTTCCGAAAACAGGTTATAATGCTGAAACGGAGTCCGGCTAAAAAACCGACTCCCGTCAAGTGTGGGTCCCAGTCAGGCCACGCCCGAGTAAGGAGTCTTGGTTTCCGGTGTCCGGAGTCAGGAGCAACTATTTCATGTTCGTGACGATTTCCGGGACAGTTTTGGCCTAGGGGTATTTTGGTCATTTTGGCACCGGGCCCGGGTTTCCGGAGTCAAGTTCAGATTTTGTCTTCCAAATTCAGTCAGCAGTTTACCTATGGCCAGAGTCAGAATTGGACAGAATTTGGAGCGGTTTTGACCCAGGGGTATTTTGGTAATTTTGACAAGTTTCGGGTCAAAACGCAAGACGGGAATTCACGGAGCCGGAAATGAAGCAGGCATGCGGGTGAAGGATCCAAGGAGGCTGAGAAGCCGAGCATGCAAGTCGAGAAGATTGGCACGTTTCCCGAGGAAGATTGGCACGCAGCCCGAGGAACCTGGCACGCATCCCGAGGCATCCCGAGCAGTTTGTCACGCATCCCGAGACGGACGAAACACACTCCGAGAAGATCAGCAGTCATCCCGAGGCATCCCGAGGAGTTTGGCGCGCAAACCGAGGAGGCAGCTACCTACGGAGTTAGCTACGCTGCTAACTACGCAGGTAGCTACGCAGCTACCTCCGCAGTTAGCTACGCTGCTAACTACGCAGGTAGCTACGCAACTACCTACGCAGTTAGCTACGCAGCTAGCTACGCAGGTAGCTACGCAGCAACTACGCAGTTAGCTACGCTCCTAACTACGCAGGTAGCTACGTAGCTACCTACGCAGCCAACTACGCAGGTAGCTACGCAGCTATCTTGCGCAGTTGGCCCGTTTCCCGAGGCGGTGGCAGACGGCCCGTTTCCCGAGGCGGTTTCGGCCCAGTGGCAGTTTCGTAATTTCGGCAGTTTCCAGAAACGTCTCCAGCACTATATAAAGACTCGTCTAGAGCACACAACAAGACAGCACACAACAAGACAGCACACAACAAGACAGCACACAACAAGACAGCACAACCGGAGGAGTCTGAGCATCCCGGGAGAACCCGAAAGCGCAATTCCAGATTCGAAGACCCGTTTGCTTTTCTTCTCTCTTATTCAAAAACTGTGTTATTTTACGTTATGAATTTCAGTAGCTAAACTTTTACCTAGGTTCTCGGTGAACCTAGGGTTTCGTTTTCAGAGATTAGTTCTACGTTTTGACTATGAATTCATGATCGTACTATCTTAATATCAGCAGCTTTATTCGTTATTCTGTCTTTGAATTTTACTGTTTATGCATGATCGGAGTAGCTAACCAGAATTGCTACAGACCCGAGCCGGTAGGTGAAAACGTCCGGTTAGGGTTAGGAAGAGAAGACAAAATTTAGCACCTTACCCCGATGGGCCGACTAGCGAAGGGGAGTTAGGACTAGCCTGAAATCGTTGAGACCAACTGTTATAGAATCTGACCCGGGCCATCAGGACAGGTTAGAAACCCTAGCAGCCTTAGAACGAGACTGCAGACTTAGGCAACTTAACAGGAATCCTACAGTCTGCAGGATTGTGATAACGTGCAGGAAAAGAAAAGATACTGCACAATTGGTACGTGGCACGGAAAACGAGCCTGCTGTGTGTTTTCATGTCAAACAAAGAACGAAAATCTGAAGAACCCTAGGGGATCCCGGGACCTAGTATCTCAAACCCTAGTTTTACAACCTTAAGATTATTCAGAAAATTCTCGCAAAAAGATTTACGTTTCAGTTATCTAATTTCAGTACTTAGTTAGCAAGCAACTCCCAAAATATTCCTTCTTTTTACACTCTGTTCGTTAAAACAGATTACTAGAAAAACCTGCAAAGTCCCTGTGGGATCGATAATCCGAGTCGAAAATACTCTCTATATTACTTGATTCGTATACTTGCAAATAGTACGCTAAATTGCGCATCAAGTTTTTGGCGCCGTTGCCGGGGACTTTTTAGGGTTTATTTAGTAGTCCGAATTAATTTTCAGAGTTTTTATTTTATTTTATTTTTTATTTTTCTGTTATCTCACTGCTCTTGAGATCTCTACTTTTTCAGGATGGGCGACAATACCGAGAAAACGCCAGAACTGCCCGAGACACGTACTCCAGCCGAGATGGCTCGGTACATCGAAGATCTGATCACAGCGGGCCTTGCTGCTCGGAGCAACCAGAGGACGTACAACCGGTCTGGGAAGGCGTTGGTGGAGAATTTCGAAGTCCCCACGGGGGGCATGAACGAGCTATTGTGGTGCCCGAGATCACCGCAGAACACTTCGACATAAAACCATCCACCATCCAGACTGTTCAGACCCTCTGCCCATTCCATGGCAAAGCTGACGAAGATCCAAATGACTTCATCGGGAAGTTTGAGGACTATTGCAACAAAGTCCGTTATAAGGGAGTTGGAGCCGAGGCGCTCATGCTAATACTCTTTCCATACTGCCTGTACGGAGTAGCCAACGACTGGCTCGAATCCCGTCCACCCAGGTCCATCACAACATGGAAGGGGTGTGTCACCGATTTTCTGGCCAAATTTTACCCCGCCTCCCGGGTCATTCAATTACAAAGCGAGATTCTGTCATTCAAGCAGAAGACAGGGGAGACGGTGGTAGACGCATGGGACAGATTGATGAGATTGGTGAAAAAGTGTCCAAACCACGGTTTTGGAGACCCGAAGATCCTGCAGGTATTCTACCATGCCTTAGACAGGGAGAGTGCTGACAGGATTGATAGAGAAGCCGGAGGAAACTTCCTGTACCATGTGGACAAGGACGGTGCCTATGAGCTGATGAAGCAATTAGCCAAATAGGACACTCGCCTGTTTGACGATCGCAGGATCACGGCCCGAGCCGAGCCAGTGGAAGACGACCGGATAGACAATCTGGCCAAGATCGTTCAAGATTTGGTCAAGAAAGTTTACTCAACTGATGCAGTAGGAAAAACAGATTTGGACACAGCCATCGAGGGGCTCGGAAACGAAGATTCCAATTACGTACAGCAGCAGTGGGATCCGAGCCGGTACAGACCGGGTACGAGAGACCATCCCGGGTTCCGGTACGGAAACCCGAACGCAGCAGTTTATGCACCGGGGTTCCAGCACAGGCCACCAGCCCAGCAGGCTGCACCGACGCAGCAGGCTCAGTCGGGCCCATCTGCACAGCAGTACGACGCTCAGATGAAGGAGATCAAGTCCATGTTCCAGACCATGGAGTCCCGGTTCGAGCACATGGACGCCCTGACAGCCGACGTGCAGATGACCAAAACGTCACTGTGCGCTTTGGAGGTACAAGTTGGACAGTTAGCACAGCAGCTAACGGAGAGACAGCCAGGAAACTTGCCCTCGAATACAGTGAATAATCCACGTGCTCAGGTCAATGCCATCACCACTCGGAGTGGATTAGCACTACAGGATCCACCGTATCCTAGCCATGCACGTGCAGAAAAATCAAAGGAAATCGAGCGTGAAGTATTTGGCAAGGATAACAGCTCAGCCGACCGCCCCCAGCCGAAGGGCTCGGTTGAGCAGGATGTAGTGCAGAAGGAGAAGGAAGCAGAAACGGTACCTGTCTCCAAGGAGGTGTCGTATCCTTTGAAGACACGAAAGAGGGATGATAGCAAGGACTACGCCAGATTTCTCGAGATTTTCAAACAACTGAAGATCAACATACCCTTTGCGGAGGCATTGGCAAAGATGCCCACTTATGCTAAGTTCCTCAAAGATATTTTGTATGGACGGAAACGTATGAGCGATTTCGAGACAATAAATCTGACGGCAGAAGTGAGCAACTGTGTGAAGAATGGGCTACCGAGGAAGAGGAAGGACCCTGGCAGTTTTGTCATCCCGGTGACCCTAGGTAATGCTTACACAGGAAAGGCTCTGTGTGACCTAGGGGCCAGTATCAATCTGATGCCTTTGTCGATTTTCAAAACTTTGAAAATCGGTGAACTCAGGCCCACCAGAATCAAGCTGCAAATGGCGGACAGATCCGTGAAGCAGGCTTACGGAGTTATTGAAGATATTCTGGTGAAAGTCGGAGAATTGATTTTTCCGGCAGATTTCGTAATTCTGGATATGGAGGCAGGAGACGTACCACTCATTCTCGGCAGACCGTTTCTGGCCACTGGAGAAGCCATGATAAACTGCAAGAGCGGAGAACTGACCATGCAAATCAATGAAGACAAGGTGAAGTTCAACGTTTTCAAAAATCTCAAACTACCGAATTATTACGAGCATGAAGACATCTTCGCAGTGGAGGTAGTCGAAGAAGGCTGGGAAAACGAAGAGATGGATGAGCTATGGGCAGAGATTGATAGAGTGGACAGAGAGAACGAGGAGAGATTCCAGGAGGAGCAGGCCATGCAAGCAGAAAACCGGACCACTTTGCAGCTGGACGAGAAAGGTGGACAGAAATTGGCCCTGGTCCCGTCACTCAAGGAGCCACCGACCCGAGAGGTTAGACCACTCCCGAGCCATCAAACTTCAGCACAGCCAAAGCAGTTTCTAGTAGGTCAGAAAATACGTCTCTGCGATTCTCGGAAGCAGTTTTTCCCGGGAAAATTGAGATCTCAGTGGTCAGGACCGTTTATCATCAAAGAGGTACTTTCATGGGAGGCAGTTGAATTGGAGAATCAGCATGACAGTACAACTTACAGAGTGATCGGAAACCGGGTCAAGCTCTATCTCGGCCCGGAAGCGGACGTCAGGCCTGGCGATTTTGACGTCCCTTGAGCAAACATGAGGTAACTGGGTCGGGCCGTCGACCGTAAATTACAAGCGCTGGTTGGGAGGCTACCCAACGTAGTAAGTTAGTTTAAATTATTTCAAGTTTTATTTTCAGTTTTGAATTTTGAGAGAGGTAAGATGAGTGGGTATTGACTTTGAATTGAGCATGTGCAGATACAGCAGAGCAGAAAACGAGAACAAAAAGGAGTAGAGAGAAAAAAAATTATGTTTGAAAAAAAAAATTACCTGCTGCCTGCGTATATACGCAGGCTGCTGCGTATATACGCAGCCTGCAGTAAAATTTCAGAATTTTGAAAAAAAAAAATTTTTTTTTTACCTGCTGCTTGCGTACGCAGCCAGCAGTGAAAATATGGAATTTTTTTTCAAAAAAAATAAATAAATAATAATAATAATAATAATAATAATAATAATAATAATAATAATAATAATAATAATAATAATAAAAAAAACTTTTTCAAATTGCTCCCTGATTGCGACTGCGTATATACGCAGGCAGAAGAAGAAATTTTTTTTTTTTTTTTTCGGACAGCAGCACGTTTTTGCCCCATTTTTCTCTCTCTACCTCCATACACAGATCCGTGGAGTTTGAAGCGAATTCAGAAAATTTCGTAGAAGGAAAGGCAGATTTTCAAAATCTTGAAGAATCGACCCCGGTGTGTTCTGGCACACTCGACCGTCACAGGGACTCGTACGAGTTGGGGATTTTTCAGGAACAATTTTTCTGCAGAACCGAGCAATCGACCCCGGTGTACGGAAGTATACTCGACCATATGGGAGCACATTGTCAAACACAATGGTGCTCGGGGATTGCACGTTTGAAGAGCGCACATAGAGCCCGAAAGGTTGACAGCTTCCGTCGAGAAATTTTCTGGCAACCGGTCAACGGTCCTGCTCCACCGGAATCTGCGAGAAATTCCGCACCTGTAAGAACTGACTCCGGGTGCACAGGTTCAATTTCTGTCTCTCGCTTTATTTTTCTGCATATGCTACCAGTTGTTCCCATTCGATGAGTCAAGCCAGCTCATCCAATCCAGATTGTATGCCTAATGATTAGTACCATGAGGGCATAGCACCATCCAGTGTGGGGGTGGTGGCGTTGTAACTGCATGACGTTTTATTAAAAAATAAAAAAAAAAATTATTAAAAAAAAATTGAAAATTTTGAGACTGGGTGAAGGATTTAGCTTAAAACTGGAGAGAGCTTAATGATAGAAAATTTCCCGAAGTGAACGAACTTAGGTGAGGAAGAGCTGCGAGAATCTGTCTAGGGGAGTTAATAGAGCCAATACACTTCAGAAAACGCAAGTAGCTGTCTCCCGAGCAATGTATCCGACTAGCTGCCAGACCACCGTCACCAGGTAGTCGTCAACCCGCCATCACGGTCACCACATCATTTGGTGGAGTGATAGGGCATAGGGGACCTCACGTCCTGTCTCGCACCTTAGGTCCACTAGTGAGCCCCGTTGATCCATTAACCCTTTTCTTGGTAACTATTTGACCTAGGAAGCCGTTTTTTGATACTCGCATCATTGTTAGTATTTTGACCTTTCCAACGCGTCATTGCACGAGGGAGTTGAGTTAAGGGGGATTTTCTGGGGTAGAGCAGAATTGTCATATTTGATAGTGGATGAGCTTTATTTTCATACTTGAGGGTGTGTAAGGGTGAGATAGTGACGGCAGCACACTTCGGTGTGGCGGTGACTCACGACATTACACCGTGAGCACAGGAGGAGAGCCGTAGTGCGTAAATTTCTGCACGACATGGGGAACTTGGGTTGACAGGGTTGATTGGAGGACGCGCTGCGCGATTTAGACATCCTTGGAGTGAGGAGGATCGGTTGGAAAAGCGCGATTATTTTACAGATTGGCTACATGGTTCGAAAGTAGTGTGGGGGTGGTCGTTTCAGATTTTATTTCAGTATTTTTCTGCCACCCCACATTTTTTGTTTTATCATAGAGTTGGCCTGGTTTATATTGTTTATTGTGTAGCCCCGCAAAAAAAAAAAAAAAAAAAAAAAACGAAAACGAAAACGGAAAAAAAACGAAGAAAAAAAGTATCAAAGGCAGAAAATTCAGGGTGCTTGATTGATTTTATTTCAAAACGCCAGACCGGCTATTTTTATCACAGTTTCACATTCGTTCACAGTTGTGGCCGCGAGAACGGCAGTTACACCGGGACTGGGGAAATTGAGTGTCTAGAATCTTAGGTGATTTGGGTCAGTTTCTGTCATCTTGGTGAGGGAGTGTGAGATTGGGGTATGTGTGAGTGTGCTGTGATGTTTAGGACATCGCTTCTAAATGACTTATCCTACCGTCCCAAAGCCGGCAGATTTACATTACACCCGGAGTAAAAGCACGGAAGGTGTGCGTTAGGGATACGCTCGGTTTGCGTGCAAAAGCGGAAGTAAGTGGTGTTCGTGCTTGTTCCTAACCTAGGCTGGCCGCGAGTTCTTCCGATCACCGCAGTTTCTGAAATTTAGGGGAATATGAGAACTTGATGATGTTCAGTTTGAGTTGAAGAGATTGCCCAGTCTCACCAAAAAATATATATATATATATAAACTGTTTTTATAATATTAATACTGTTTTAAAAAAAAATAAGTGCAGTTACACCGCTCTGGATTGATTCGGGATAGTATGCATTGGTAGTATATTGCTGGAGTTTGCTCGGGACGAGCAAAGTTTAGTGTGGGGGTATTTGATAACGCCCAAATTGGGGTTATTTTATAGC
Source organism: Linanthus parryae (assembly GCA_023055425.1). NCBI lineage: Eukaryota > Viridiplantae > Streptophyta > Magnoliopsida > Ericales > Polemoniaceae > Linanthus > Linanthus parryae. Next base: position 86,296,698 of record JALGPY010000004.1, on the reverse strand, counting down.
CTGAAAAGATGTGTATGTGTGATGGAAACCCGCGTTTTAGCCAGAATTCACCCTCGGAAAGCCTCGGTTTTAGGAACGAGACGGTTATTTGCTCTTCGTGAATTTCTGCATGTTTCGTACTTTTATTGGATATGATCGCGGGTTTTGTCATGTTTTTACAGGAACAGGTTCGGAAAGTGCATTGGGATGCGTGTCGAGACAGAATCGGGTTCGCCTCGAGAAACGTGCAGAAAACGCTCGGAGCAGGATTTGACCGAGACTGGTACAAGGGAGAGCGGAATGGAAAACGGAAAGACTGGAGGAAAAACGAGCAGAGAAAACCGACCGAGGAAGCTGAAAACGCCAAAACCGAGAATCACCGGGATGCGCTCGGTTGACAATATCTTGAGCTTGACTTGGAATTTTGAAGTGAAACCAGGGGCAAAAGAACGGCGACGTCAAGGGCTTTCCGAAAACAGGTTATAATGCTGAAACGGAGTCCGGCTAAAAAACCGACTCCCGTCAAGTGTGGGTCCCAGTCAGGCCACGCCCGAGTAAGGAGTCTCGGTTTCCGGTGTCCGGAGTCAGGAGCAACTATTTCATGTTCGTGACGATTTCCGGGACAGTTTTGGCCTAGGGGTATTTTGGTCATTTTGGCACCGGGCCCAGGTTTCCGGAGTCAAGTTCAGATTTTGTCTTCCAAATTCAGTCAGCAGTTTACCTATGGCCAGAGTCAGAATTGGACAGAATTTGGAGCGGTTTTGACCCAGGGGTATTTTGGTAATTTTGACAAGTTTCGGGTCAAAACGCAAGACGGGAATTCACGGAGCCGGAAATGAAGCAGGCATGCGGGTGAAGGATCCAAGGAGGCTGAGAAGCCGAGCATGCAAGTCGAGAAGATTGGCACGTTTCCCGAGGAAGATTGGCACGCAGCCCGAGGAGCCTGGCACGCATCCCGAGGCATCCCGAGCAGTTTGTCACGCATCCCGAGACGGACGAAACACACTCCGAGAAGATCAGCATTCATCCCGAGGCATCCCGAGGAGTTTGGCGCACAAACCGAGGAGGCAGCTACCTACGGAGTTAGCTACGCTGCTAACTACGCAGGTAGCTACGTAGCTACCTACGCAGTTAGCTACGCTGCTAACTACGTAGGTAGCTACGCAGCTACCTACGCAGTTAGCTACGCAGCTAGCTACGCAGGTAGCTACGCAGCAACTACGCAGTTAGCTACGCTCCTAACTACGCAGCTAGCTACGTAGCTACCTACGCAGCCAACTACGCAGGTAGCTACGCAGCTATCTTGCGCAGTTGGCCCGTTTCCCGAGGCGGTGGCAGACGGCCCGTTTCCCGAGGCGGTTTCGGCCCAATGGCAGTTTCGTAATTTCGGCAGTTTCCAGAAACGTCTCCAGCACTATATAAAGACTCGTCCAGAGCACACAACAAGACAGCACACAACAAGACAGCACACAACAAGACAGCACACAACAAGACAGCACAACCGGAGGAGTCTGAGCATCCCGGGAGAACCCGAAAGCGCAATTCCAGATTCGAAGACCCGTTTGCTTTTCTTCTCTCTTATTCAAAAACTGTGTTATTTTACGATATGAATTTCAGTAGCTAAACTTTTACCTAGGTTCTCGGTGAACCTAGGGTTTCGTTTTCAGAGATTAGTTCTACGTTTTGACTATGAATTCATGATCGTACTATCTTAATATCAGCAGCTTTATTCGTTATTCTGTCTTTGAATTTTACTGTTTATGCATGATCGGAGTAGCTAACCAGAATTGCTACAGACCCGAGCCGGTAGGTGAAAACGTCCGGTTAGGGTAAGGAAGAGAAGACAGAATTTAGCACCTTACCCCGATGGGCCGACTAGCGAAGGGGAGTTAGGACTAGCCTGTAATCGTTGAGACCAACTGTTATAGAATCAGACCCGGGCCATCAGGACAGGTTAGAAACCCTAGCAGCCTTAGAACGAGACTGCAGACTTAGGCAACTTAACAGGAATCCGACATTCTGCAGGATTGTGATAACGTGCAGGAAAAGAAAAGATACTGCACAATTGGTACGTGGCACGGAAAACGAGACTGCTGTGTGTTTTCATGTCAAACAAAGAACGAAAATCTGAAGAACCCTAGGGGATCCCGGGACCTAGTATCTCAAACCCTAGTTTTACAACCTTAAGATTATTCAGAAAATTCTCGCAAAAAGATTTACGTTTCAGTTATCTAATTTCAGTACTTAGTTAGCAAGCAACTCCCAAAATATTCCTTCTTTTTACACTCTGTTCGTTAAAACAGATTACTAGAAAAACCTGCAAAGTCCCTGTGGGATCGATAATCCGAGTCGAAAATACTCTCTATATTACTTGATTCGTATACTTGCGAATAGTACGCTAAATTGCGCATCAGCACCACACATTTCTCCTTGTCAAATATAGCTTTATAACCTTTATCACATAATTGAGAGATACTAAGCAAATTATACTTAAGTCCATCTACCAGATAACCATCAGATATAGAATTTGTAGAACCATTACCAATACTACCTATACCAATGATAATGCATTTTGCTTTGTCACCAAGTGTAATTGTTCCTCCAGATTTTTCTGTAAGTTCAGTGAAGAGAGACTTCTTTTCACTCATATGTGTGGAACATCCACTGTCTAATATCCATTTATGATCTTTCAAGGCCTTGGTGACATCCTGCAAAAACAAATCATTGCCTCAATAGGCTGTTAGACCAAGTGCAGAACTTTGAGTCATACTCAGAATCAGCCATATTTGGTGGCCTAATTTCTTTTGGAACTCAAATCTGCCTAACCTGTCCCTTAAGCTGATAAGGATAAGTATTCCTCATAATATGAGGTTCTGATCATTTGAAGGGACAAGTTAATCTGACATGACCAATTTTTCCACAGTAATGACATTTTGGAGAATGTCTGCTACCAGATTTGACAAAAGTAGTTTGTCCTTTCTTAGGAAAATTTGGATTATAGCCAATCCCACTTTTGTGCATTGATTTCAGACTTCCTCCAAGATGAGATTCAGATTATGTTCTGATCCTGTAAACCTATCTAGGACCTTCTTGGACTCTTGAAGTTCCTCAGTCAAAGAACAGATCTGTTTTTCTAATTTCGCAGAATGAGTCTTTAGATCAGCATATCTTTCAGTCAAAAGAGTGTTTTGATCAACAACCTCTTTTATCTGTGCCTTCAAGGCTTTGAACCTGCTTTCCAAGGCCTTGAAGTCCTTTTCCAGCTTTGTCTTAGAAACTTCAACAGTTTTGTTTGAAAAAACTAGGTCCAGTTTTTCTTTTACCTGCTCATGAATCTTAATTTTTAAAGCTGAAATCTCATTTCTATAACTTTCCTCATATAAAAACATACTTTTGAGAATTTCAGGAAGTACATCAGAAGGACTAGCAAGTAACTTTTTTACCATATCTTCAATATGTCTGTCTGATGAATTTTCCTCATCATGCTTTCCATGAAGCATAGGTTTGTTTGCTCTTCTTCTATGTCTGAGTCACTTGATGAATCAGAATCACTCTAAGAATCCATCATGGCTTTCTTCCTTTTGTTGTCACTGTCTTTCTTCTGAAAGTTCCTGTTCTTCTTATTTTGTGGATAGTCCCTTACTAAATGATTTGCATCACCACACTCAAAACAATTCTTTACTTTAGTTTTATGTGACTGTGATGAAGGTTTACCTTTGTAGTCCTTGTTGCCTGAGGGTCTTGATCTCTCTCTGTTGTAATCCCTGTTACCAGAGTTTCTTTTCTTTTTGAGAATCCTGGCCAAGGCCTTGGAGATCAATGCTAAAGCCTCTTCATCATCAGGCTCATCCTCAGTCTCAAGGCTCTGAGACTTTTCACTGTCTTTTGCCTTAAGTGCTAGGTTCCTGATGTTTTCACTCAAATCACCTTCCACATCCTTCATAGACATTTCATGAGTGAGCAGCTTTCCTTGTAGATCATCTAGCTGAAGAAGGCTCAAGTCCTGAGCTTCCATAATGGCTGTTGTCTTTTGCTCCCATTTCACTTTTGGAAAGCTTCTCAGAATATTTCTGACCTTCTCTTCATTTGAGAACTTCTTTCCCAATGACTCCAGATTGTTCACCACATCAGTGAATCTTTTAAACATCTCCTTGATGGTCTCATCTGAGTTCATCTTGAACAACTCATATTGCCTCAGAAGTATGTTGATTTTGGTCTGCTTAACCTGGCTAGTTCCTTCATATGTCACCACCAGTTTATCCCATACTTCTTTGGCACTCTTGCAATTTGACACTCTGTTGAACTCATCTGCATTAAGAGCACAGTATAACAGATTCATAGCCTTGTAATTTTTTGATACCTTTTCCAGTTCAGTAACTGAAAGATTTTCCTCATAGTTGATACATCTGACTCCATCAATTGTAGTGTAGTACTCATGAGGACCATTCTGAACAATTGACCATAGTTCCATGTCTTGATCTATGATGAACATCTTCATCAATGCCTTCCAGTGCATGAAGTTATCACCACAGAACAATGGAGGGCTGTTGGCTGCCCTTCCTTGTGAGAATCTACCATCTCCTACATTACTCATAATCACCAGATTGTTAGATCTAAAACAGTGACACAAGCTCTGATACCAATTGAAAGTGTGTAATGTAGACTAAATACAGGACCTAAATACTCTAGAAGGGGGGGGGGTTGAATAGAGTATGGAATTTTTTTGCAAAACTCAAAGTTTAACAGAAATACTTTGTGTGAAACTCAAATCTCAAGGCCTTGAGATTTTAGTAAACTGGCTGAAACTTTCAAAGGCAAAATAGAAAGCTTCAAGGCCTTGAACTGTAAACAATTCTAAACAGCTTTTGAATCCTAGTTTGATTTGAGTTGTGTGCAGCAGATAATAATCAAACTATAAAGTAAAGAACACAAAGCAATTTATAGAGTTCAGTCCCAATGGACCTAATAACTGCCTGAGTGTTCTAATCCCACCAGGATTGGGCAAACGCTTCTTATTACTCACGCAAAAACAGCCCTAGATCTTCAAGCCTAAGTGATTTCCCTTACACCTATACAGCTTGTGGTTCCAAACCTATCTAGTTCCAGCTACTAACTGTTGAGCTAACAAGAACCACTTGTTGTTCACTTTAACAACCAACCACTAGGTTAAGTGAGGTTTAAGATAATCTGAAGATACACATATAAAAGTACAAGTGAAGAACAGAGTAAAAAGATAAGCTGTTGAAGCCTGGATGTGTTCTTCTGGAAAACTGGATTGATTTGATCTTCTGGAATCTGAATTGAAGCTTGAATGATTGTGTGTTTGAATGAATGATCTCCCACGAATTTGTCACACCTCTCTGAGTATTCTGCAAGCCTCTCTTGCTTCAAAATTCAAACCAGTCTCTTTTATCCACAGCTGCAACTGACTCAGAGATTTTAGGATCTTAGTTCCTACAAATCCTCTTTCTGTTTTCAACTGAAATTCAAACAGCACTAAGTGGATATCCGTTGGAGTTTGTTGAGATTGCTCCTTCACGTTTAAAAACCCTGGAACAGCATTGAAACACAACAACAACAAAATCCAGAGATAACAGTGCTATGACTGTTTGGTTATCCAGTTTCTGATAAAAACTGTTTAACTGATTAGAAAAATAACCTGTATAACTTCTAATACATATGAATCATGAAAAACAAGTTTAAGACACTTAGAAGTGAGTAAATAATCACAATACTAAGAATCACAACCTGCAAGAAAGAATCAACTAAGTTCTGTAAAAGCTGTCAGCAGCTCAAGGCACATCTCAAGGCCTTGGAGCTCTGAACCTTCTTCACAGATATTCAAAGTTGAACCCAGATAACTTTGATTCTTCCTATTCTGATCATCTGCAATTGTGTTAGATATATAATTAGTGTAATCCATAAGTATATGCAATAAATCCCTGATCTGTATGATCAGATACCCAATCTGCAACACAGATTTGTTAGAACATATAGCAGAATAGAATAACTCTCAAGGCTTTGAAGTTCAGTCAATATCTCAAGGCCTTGGAGTAACTGAGATGCTTTGCTGCTTATGTCTTAGTCTTTGTATTTCATCACTCAAAACAATTACCAACCAAAACACATTCAAGGGTCTTTGACTCAACACTTCTTCCACCTAAATATCTAAGATTTCCTCAATAACTTTCTACATAAGCTCTTCTCCAGAATTATCCACTACGATACAATGAACTTGGAAAAATAATATGTGTGAGATACTACTAACATAATAGGCCCACTAGTTAACTATTGAAACTCAGGCTAGGAATAAGAGCATAACCCAAAGTGGGTTTACTATTTTTCCCTTCTTAATAAATAATATATTGGAACTTTCTTTCTATATAAATAGTCCATTTTTATTGCCTTCTCGATAAATAAGTTTTCACTATCTGCCTTAGTTGCAATAATCCGTTCTTTAAAATGTTTTTGTCAAGGAAATGTTTTAATGCTAGATAGTATTACTATGAGAGTTTGGGATACACTAATCAAGAGTGTAAGTTCTTGAATCCGGAACATAGAGGGTGTAACATAAATGGTATGTTTCTGCGTTGCACACCAAAGAAGAGTCGCGGTCCAAATCCAACATGGCCGCCGTTGAAAGCGGAGCGTTTTTTGAAAATTTTGAGATCGCCTGAAACGGGTTTCATAGAGGTGGATGTGGCAGGTGATGTGGAAAGCAACTCATGGCTCGAGGAGATGGGAAAGGAAAAAAGTACGATTCTGCAATGTCCTGATTTCCCAGAACGCACTACTGCAAGTACAGAGACACGAGAATACGAGGATAAAGGCATAAGACGTGCGGTATGTTCTTAGGAATTTTGGAGGGAGATACACAAATTGTGAGATCCGAGGAGAATTTTAGGAGAAAGAGGACACATATGAGCTGGGAATAGTACCTTAAATGGAACTTTGCAGATGATGTTGTTAATGCAATTTGTGGAAATTGTAAGGACATGGCCGACAGAAATGTGAAAGTTTTTGGAGGACTACGTCCGCAATTGACCTAAGCTTTGGTGAAGTTATTGAGACTTAGTCTTGTGAGAATACAGATGCCTTAGCACAATGTGATCCTCCGGATTGGGTCAACCTTTTGATCTTAAAGTCCAGCCCAGATAAAAATAAGCCTAGAAGGAGTACGAGGATTAATAGAAGGGCGAAATCGATATTTCGGAAATTAAGTGAAGGGTATGAGGGTCCTTTGGCTATGAAGGATAAAAACATAGAGATTGGGAATCCTTTTATTGACATAAGTCTTTCTAGGGTTTTCAATCGAATTGTGAACTTAAAGAAAAAAAAGAAATGTAACCTCGATTAGAAATCCCAAATATGGTGTGGGGATGCTGTAAATGTTTCATTTCTTCTAAATTGGATGGTGCTCAGAGAAAAGGGGTGGATATTACAAAAGAGGCACGCTAGTATGCAACGATGGTTCGTCAATCGCAAGAGGGTAAGAAAGAAGTTTGTTCGATCCAAATGACATTGCAGTATAAGGTAAGCTTCAATTCTCAATTTTTGAAAGCTAAAGATAGTTTGTATGCTCGCTATATGGGTGAGTTTGAGGAAATAATGGGGTTAAAATACAAGTCTGCTGAAAAGGTATTGGTGGCTGACCTTTATTAGATATGTAACCTCCATCAGATAACGATGCTTCTAACTAGCCCACTAGTGAAAATGCAAGAGTGAGGGAACATGGCTGATGAAGCTCGTGTGTGCGGTTAAGATGATTGATACCACTTGTAAATATGGATATGAGTTGTTGCTTCGAAACTGACCCAAAGTGATTCAAAAAATTCTCAAACTTCGACAGGCTAATACAATGGTCTGCTGTTTCAACTTGCACAACATGCCAAAACAATCAGGGTAATAGCCCTCCTCAAATTGGACCTTGACCTCATTCAAAAATGATAACCATGAAATAATCATAAAATTATTCTTTTTATACATGAACCAATATGCGGCATCATAGGTTCAGAAAGCTCCTACTATAGTTATTCACTCGTCCAACTGTATGCGACAGTAGTCTAGATACTATTGGACCTTGAAAGTCCAAGTATACGGGTCCGAACTCGAAAAGTAGAGTGGATCCACCCGAAGCTTCAGGCACCGTCTGTCCTCGCTGAACTGATCTGCTGATCTAGGCACATTGTAAATTGCTGGTCTTGGTGCCTAATAATCGTACGCCGTAGTGCCAAAGCTCGTCAAAGGATCGAAGTAGTTGGTATCGGTTACGTAAGGATTCACAACTTGTGGTTGGTGATGGTAATAGCCAGCTGTGTCGTGCAATGTAAAAGCCCTTAGGTCGAATTTGCGATCGGATGAGGAGTAGGGCGTTTGTGGACCCATCAGATCGGGCGCGTGCCCGTCATAAGAGATCAGTGCAGTTTCTGATGGTATAACCTTGGTGGTGATCGGGCCGTGGCATAGCTGGGCCGGTGGTCGACATGGATTGGTGGTCCTGACGCCATAAAGTGCAGGGTCGTACGCTGCTGCAGCAGCTATGGTGGTGGTGGCGCTCGGAGAAACATCCCCTGGGTTTTGATGTGGGTCTGCTCACTAGGCGGTGGGTGGCCCTGTGGGGTCGCAGACTGCCCTGGGATATGTGACTACAACTGCATTTTATGGCTTTGGAGATGCAACGGTGTTGTCGTGGGAATCAATGGCAGAGGCGGCGACGTTGGTGTTGGAATGTGAGACCGAGCCTCAAGTTTTGAGATGGACTTTTGAAGGCTGGCGTAACTAGTCTCCAAAACTATCAGACGGTTTTCGATGGTAGTTAAGGTTGCTGTAGGGGCCGGCGATGGCCGAGCTTGTGTCGTCGGGAATTCGGTTCCCAGGGAACCCAATCGTGCGTCAAGACCCGTGACCGAAGCCTTCAGGTCCGTGACTGGGGATTGAAGTCCGACTATAACGGCAAGAATTTTGTCGATTTTGTCCGACATATCGATTTTTTGGGTTTTGACGTAGGTAACGCAGAAAAATTACAAAAATTCCTACTCAAAGCTCACCAAGGATCACGGGAAGAGTTATCATAACATGATAAGAGCATAGAAGATGTGTACCTTGGTTTGGGAGATCACGCGAAGAATAGTGTCTTCGTATCTATGAATATCCACACCTTGATCTTGATTGGATTCCTTCTGACCGCGATGTGCTAGCAACGGAAGAAGGAGGAGGATGATCACGCAAAGCGGAGCACCAAGGCCTCGCCGGTGTGGCCGACTGCAAGGGGGCGGACGTGTGAGAGGCTTCGGCCTCTTGCTTGTATCTCTCTCTTGCTTTGTTATGTTCTCTCAAATAATGAATTGTGTAGAGAAATAACAAGCTAGAGTTCCTTTATATAGTCATAACTCTTTATTAACTACATAAAGGCCTCAATGCTAATCATGTTCTTACATGGATTAGCCCACTTGCAAATTAGTCCAACTAAGTTTGCTTGTGGTTGCGTTATGATCCTTTTATTAATTAGTCCAACTAATTAATACCTATATCCAATTTAATCCATCTGGTGTGTGACCCCATAGGTTCCTACTTAGTTGGTAGTAACTTATTACTAACATGGAGCGGTGTCTAGCAACACATCCATGCCACCCAACTAATAGAAATAAGTCAGTGATCCCGACAAACCTCGTGCCGAATATCTCATATTGTATTATCACTTTGTCTCCATATCAAGATTGGACATGAGACATAATAGTCACACTCGTATATCCAATCCATAGTTTCTCGATCCTGGGAATATGCTTATGCAAGCAGATAACATCAATATCTCCATATTGATTTATCTGAGTCTGGCCAGACATTCAATAAGCACCATCCCTCGAGTGGTCATGGATATTTGCTCCCATTATGTGTGAGGGACAAATCCTCTGTATGTCACTACGATCTCTAAGCTTTCTTCCTATCATGCCCGATAGCTATATTTATAATTGTCTGTTTAAGGCGCAAAGTTGGATAACATAAAAGCATGATATTCCACAACTAGAGTATATAGTGACTTCAAGTCTAAGGATTACACGATTATTAGCACTACGAGAAGCGATTGTGACTTTGACATAATCTAATGTATCCTTCTCGTCGTGGGTCAATCCAGTATGCCATTACTCCTAATGCATACCCATGTGTTAGAATTGATATCTCAATATCAATCTACACACATATTAGTCTATATTTGATCGTCCTATTAACCAATATAATGGACTAGGGATATTTAAGATAAAAAACACATTGTATCTAAGGACTTCATTATGTTAAATATCACAATAAATAATAAATGAATATTGTAGCCAAAACATCGTTCATACTAAATATTGATTGCCTCTAGGGCACCTATTCCAACACGATTGAATCGACATGATGAAAGAATCGGTTGATAAGATCTATATTACCAGATCGTAGCAGTTAGAGAAGCTATGGTCTCCTAATTCAGCGATTTGAGATGCTGGGTCTCCGAAAGTAAGCTAAACAATAGACTTAATTCTTCTCATTGATAAAAAATAAGCTGACCTGAAATCACCTAAAGGCCCCATGATATTAAATAAACTTCCTAAAAACTTACTAATTAAAATAATGACGAAATTAAATAACTAAATCGGCATGGTTCTTGAGATAACTTGGCTGACGAGTAATTTCGTCGGTACGTCGCACTATGGTGTTGTCCAGGCCCGTATCAATACATGACCTACATCTTACCAACAAAATAACAAGTCATGAGTCTCATATATTAAGCTTTGATATTCTACAATACCTTATAAATATAACTCCATTATGTATATGCCTCAATAATGTATCTAATTCATTTACCCAATGATTTTTCCTAAAGTGCTCCGTCAAAAGCAGAAAGAATGTAGAAATAATGATTTCGGATGCTACATAAATTGTATGCCTAAATAAACAACTCAGTATCACGCATCAACTAAGACCTACCAACTTGTCTTTTCATGCGGTCAACAATATTCTCATTCCAAGTGATAGATAACCCATTTCTTCTTGCTCATGGAAGACTCGTGAGTTATTCAGTTGGTTCATGTCCGGGGCTGGCCCAGGCTTTACCCCTATAAGCACTTTCAATATGTATCACCTATTAATTGAAAGTGATGATAGGGGTAAAGAGATCTGGTTCTTCGTTTATGCCCCTCCTGTTGGTGCTACTAGAAGACATATGGAAATATACTGCTGACATTATGAGGAACATCAAGTTTCTATGGTTGGTAATAAGGGACTGCAATGATTATTTGATAGCATTCATAAGAAAGGAGGTGTCAGGGCCTACTCGTGAAGGGGTGACTTTTTCAAAAGATTTATGTGTTTGTGTTGTTTGATGGAGCTTGATGCCCAATGTTTGAGCTATAGTTGGACTAATAACATACAAGTAGGCAATATCAGTGACCTATTGGATAGAGTGTTCTTTAGCACTCATTGGGGACTTAAATATCCAAATGCTAAACTTAGTGAGGAATGTTTACTGGGTTCTGATCATTCTCCTTTGCTGGTGGATACGAATCGGAGGAGACGGAAATATAAGTACCAGTTTGTGTTTATCAAAACTTGGCCGAGCTTGGAGAGTTGTGGCAGCACCAATGAGAAATTGTGAAATAAAGGGCTCTTCTAATGCATACACTACTCTTACTTCTAGATTAAGTCACTGCAGATCTAGTTTTAAGGCCTGGAGAAAAAGGGAGTATCAAATTAAAGTTGGGCTTTTCAAAGATTTGGGGATCAAGCTGACTTTGATACAAGATCAACAGTGGAGTATGGAGAATAGTATAACTCAACAACATATCAAGAATCAGATAAGTGCGGTTTAGAGTGGAGAAGACGGTTACTGGAAAGAGAAATCAATAATTCAATTTTTAAAAGAGGGGGATAAGAATTCAAAATTCTTCTTCTTCTCTACCTTAATAAGAAGAAATGTCAACAGAATTAACAAGCTGAAAGAAGATGTTGGGGTTCGGTAGGAGGATAAACAGGAGGTTATGACCATGGCTAATGAGTAATTTAAATATCTGTTTACCTCTTCTAATGTTGAAGTTAACCATTTCGTCTTGAAAAACATCTCCGGTGTAATTACAAGCCAAGAAAATGAAGCTCTCAGCGTCATTCCCTCAGTAGTGGAAATTGAAAATGTTGTTTTCTCCATCAATCTCAACAAAGATTCTGGTTATGATGGTTTCATTGGAATCTTCTATCAATCTCAATCGCATGTGATCAAAGATGAAGTTATTCTGGTTGTTCGACACTTTTTTCTCTACGTAGGTAATACTCATAGCATTAACAAAACTGTCGTTGCCATAATTTCAAAAATCAAGTGCCCCGAAAAGTTGAGGGCCTATAGCTCTTTGCACATCTATATATATCTATATAAAAGCAGACAAGTGCTAAGGTTTAATCTGAGCATGCCATTTGTCATTTAAAATCTCTTATTGGGAGAGCAAATGTCGCCTACATGGATTACCTAACCAATAATTATAATCCACCTATAAAAAAGTTAAACTAGATGTGCGGCGTGGCACATTAGTAATCACAATTTCAATTACCTCATTTAACTATTTATGAGTCACCACCAATAGCCTTATAATGACAAACGGGGTTACAAACTGCTATTAATTATCTTGGATAATAGACTTAATTTTTCTTTTTGATACCATGATTTCCTCAATTTTATGCATCATATTTCATATTTTTGATGTATGTATAAAGGGATTATTTTTTGAAAATAAAATTCTCAAAGTTTCCAAATTGTGATTGAGTAAACATTTGCAATATCACCACCCCTGCACCTGATCTATCTAAAAATATACTTACTATTGTTTCCGAAAATGTATTTTCTAACATTTATGTACTCATTTTCATAGCAAAAGTCATTTAAAATCTCTTATTGGGAGAACAATTGTCGCCTACATGGATTACATAACCAATAATTATAATCCACCTATAAAAAAGTTAAACTAGATGTGCGACGTGGCACATTAGTAATCACAATTTCAATTACCTCATTAACTATTTATGAGTCACCACCAATAGCCTTCTAATGACAAAGGGGGCTACAAACTGCTATTAGTTATCTTGGATAATAGACTTAATTTTTCTTTTTGAGACCATTACTTCCTCAATTTTATGCATCAAATTTCACAAATTTGATGTATTGTATAAAGGGATTATTTTTTGAAAATAAATTCTCAAAATTTCCAAATTGTGATTGAGTAAACATTTGCAATATCACCACCCCTACACCTGATCTATCTAAAAATATACTTACTATTGTTTCCGAAAATGTATTTTCTAACATTTATGTACTCATTTTCATAGCAAAAATGTACACACACATATAATTCACATATCGCCGTATTTAAACAAGATCTCCAATTTTAATTATATCTCAATAATTTTAACATGTAACTTAACAAGTTGTATTTACTTCACATTTTAGGATATCTAAAATTTCATCGGCGAGATGTATTCTAAAAGTAGTTCACCTGGTCTTGTTTTAGATAAATTCACTTCTGATTATGATTTTTGTAGTTTTTTTGCAAATTATTTTTGTTGTTGAGAAAACTGATTATGATTTTTTTCTTTCAGAAAAGTGATTATGATTTAAGTACTTTTTTTATCATTTTTTGTTACTCTTTATATTTGTAAGACTAAATTTTTTCTTTTTGAGATCATGATTTCCTTAATTTTATGTACCATATTTCATATTTTTGATGTATTGTATCACGAGATTATTTGTTTGAAAATGAATTCTCAAATTCCTAAACTATGACTAAGTAAACAATTGCAATATCACCACCCTTGCACTCGATCTATCTAAAAAGATACTTACTATTGTTTTCGAAAATGTATTTTCTAGCTTTTATGTACTCATTTTCATAGCAAAAATATACACCCACATATAATTCACATATTGCCGTTTTTAAATTAGATCTTAAATTTTAATTATATCTCAGTACTTCTGACATGTAACTTAACAAATTATATTTACTTCACATTTTAGGATATCTAAATTTTCATCGGCGAGATGTATTCTAAAATTAGTCTATTAATGATCTTGGACAATTGACTTATTTTTTTCTTTTTGAAACATGATTTCCTCAATTTTATGCATCAGATTGCATATTTTTGATGTATTGTATAACGGGATTAATTTTTGAAAATGAATTCTCAAAATCCCAAAATTGTGATTGAGTAAACATTTGCAATATCACCACCCCTGCACTTGATCTATCTAAAAATATACTTACTATTGTTTCCGAAAATGTATTTTCTAACATTTGTGTACTCATTTTCATAGCAGAAATGTACACTCACATATTATTCACATATCGCCATTTTTAAACAAGATATTAAATTTTAATTATATCTCAATACTTCTAACATGTAACTTAGAAAATTATATTTATCATACTTCAGGATATCTAAAATTTCATCGGCGGGATGTATTCTAAAATTAGTTCACCTGGTCCTATTTTAGACAAATTCACTATTGTTTATGATTATTATAATTTTTTTGCAAATTATTTTCGTTGTTGAGAAAACTGATTATGATTTTCTTTATCTTTCAGAAAATTGATTATGATTTAACTACTTCTGTATCATTATTTTGTTTCTCTTTACGTTTGTAATTTTTTTTTTCTTTTTTTTCTTTTTGAGATAATGATTTCTTTAATTTATGCACCATATTTCATATTTTTGATGTATTGTATCACGAGATTATTTTTTTGAAAATGAATTGTCAAATTCCTAAACTATGACAGAGTAAACATTTGCAACATCGCCACAACTGCATGTGATCTCTCTAAAAAGATATTTACTCTTATATTCTAAAATGTTTTTTCTAACACTATGTACTCATTCTTTTAGCAAAAATGTATACGCACATATAATTCACATATCACCGTTTTTAAACAAGATCTCTAATTTTAATTATATATCATTACTTCTAACATGTAATTGATATTTACTACACATTTTAGGATATCTAAAATTTCATTAGCGATATGTATTTTAAAATTAGTTCATGTGGTCATTTTTTGGACAACTTCACTACTGATTATGGTTTTTGTTATCGAGAAAACTGATTATGGTTTTTTTCTTTCAGAAAATTGTTTACGATTTAAGGACTTCTTTGTCATATTTTTTACTCATTATATTTGTAATTATTATTAGGCGCCTTATTATTAATTTGAATGTTTTAGTGGTACTATTTTTTTTATTAATGTTGATAGTTGATTTTGTGATACGATTTTACCACTAGAATTTTATTGTTGAATGTGAAAACAATGCGGACAAATTTATTGCATCAATAAATATATTAAAAAATTTATGTAAATTATATATTATAGTATCAAAATAATCTAAGTAAATAATATTGGACACGATAGTTTCTGACGTACTATACTTATTCCTTTAAAGATGTTGTCCTTTGAATAAATTTGTAGCTAATAAGTATTAGAATATATTAGTTATTTTATCTTATCCTTTCATAATAGGAGTCGTATAAATATTGTTTATAAAAAAATCTGTATTAAATAATTTTTCGAAATTTAGGTCACTAGAGCGCGTCTCTCAATGGGAACAGTTGATTTCACCGCATTCATGCCGCTTATATGGGTAGATGAGACTCAAAAGTACTTTTTACTCATTCAAATGGAAAAATTGTGATAAATTTAATAAATTAGAAAATGTGCACGTACTTAGCGCTTAGAAATCTAAAAATGTGAATTTGAGTACATACCAATGGCACACATGTGTTGTTTAATATATAAGACAAGTGGTGACAGTAAACCTACATGCAATTTGACACTTCTAACTCTAAACCTCCAGCACTTTGATTTTCATTGAGAAACCCCAAGCACTTTTGATTTTGAGAAAAATAGACTGCAATGGTTACGATGCTTAAATTAAATTAACAAAATTTACAGTAGTGCCTATCACGAGATGGGTATTTCAGCCCGTCACATGCTGGAGATTTAGTGTCACAAGTCAGACTACATGCATGTTTATTTTCATTTTTCCTAATAGATATGAACTACACACACACGAATGTGAACCGTCATATTGCAAAATAACGTAAGGAGAATAATATGTTTTTAGAGCACAAGAAAAAAGTTTATTGAGAACATGAAGAAGGGGCACACCTAAAGGAATAACCACTCAACCTTTATTTTTTATATTCTCCTTATGGGTTTATTTAAATGAGTGTCTCACATCCTCAATATTATAGCCTTGATTGTTGGTATTTCTGTTGCGATATCACACTTTAATTTGATAGCTTTCACTTTATTTTGTCGATTTATTCAAATTAGTCCTGACTAATATTACGTTTTCGCCCCACACTTAATTAAAATTATATTTAGACCTTAAATATTTTTAATGGGCCATAAAGTCAACATTTAAATTTGTTACATCTTTTTTGAAAAAAATTGTTGGTTACAACTATTACGCCCCCACTATGTTAAAATTTCAAATCGGCCCCTTAACATGAACATGTTATGGTTGGTTAGTACCAATCGCATTAATATACATAATGTGAGGTTAAATATATTCTATATCATTTGTAAGGAAATACAGTGAATACTCTTGTAGTGGAATACCAGTTTTTGTGTGAAACCCGCGCTTTAACGCGGGGTACCGCCTAGTTTTTCTATTAAGTTATAGCTAACTAATAGCCAATATGCTTAAAATTGTTCGTCATGAATTTATTTCTCAAGAACATCCTACTTTTGTCTTTGGGAGCACCATACAAGAAAACATTTTTATTGCACATGAGATTTTTCATTTAATAAAGAACAAGAAACATGGTAAGGCACGACTTTTGGCTTTAAAGTTAGATTTGTCGTAGGCTTATGAAAAATTAGAGTGGAGATTTCTTCTACAAGTTTTGGGAAAGTTCGGTTTCAACAATCACTTTATTAGATTGATTCACCAATGCATTAGTAATGTTTCCATGGTGGTAAACATAAATGGTGAATGTGGCAATGCCTTGTATCCCAAAAGGGATTTAAGGTAACGGGATCCAGTGTCCCCTTACTTGATTGTTCTAGTAATGGACGTTCTATCTATAAATCTTAATAGCACTTCGAGGAGTGGCTGCTTAAAAGGAGTTAAAGTCTGACAAGGGGCATGAGCTATTAATCATTTTCTCTTGCAGATGATGCAATTATGTTCTTGAAAGCAAAAATGGGCGAAGTTCAGTCTTTCACGTAGATATTCTGGGATGGTGATTATTCTCAACAAGTCTAGTATTCTAATTTCTCCAAACACTACAGCTGATGTGGTGTCAAATATATCCTCTTCATGTGGAATGGCAAGCTGGAACAAATCTGTAAATACATTGGAGTGCTTGCTTTTTGGGGAGATCAAAATCCCAGAGCTTAAAAATCATCATTGACATGGTGGAGTCAAAATTACAAGGTTGTAAAATGAGCTAGTCTCTCTTTTGCGGGTAGGGATATTATGATACAGTCCTTTACAATGGCTCTGCCTAGTAATGTGACGAGATGTTTGGTTTTCTCCAAGTCCTTTTACTATAAGTTGATGAAACTCATGAGAAACTTTTGGTGGGGAGGTAATCCTATGGAGAAAAATTATGTTGGGTGAGTTGGAAAGAGATGACTGCGCTAAAAAGTGAAGGTGGTATGACTTTTAGAGACCTCAAAACCTTCATTGTGGCAATGTTGGCTAAAAGCTGCTGGAGAATTCTTCATAATCCTCCTTCTCTGTGTGTAAAGATTCGCAAAGCTATCTATTTCCCTAACTTAGGTTTTATGGATGCAAATTGGGCCACTCTTGTATAAGCTTGCATGCTGGTTTAGAAGTTATCAAGAAATGAGCTAGATGGACAGCCAAGTTACCGTTTTTCATGATGTGGGTTCCTAATCTCCATGGCTTTAAGCTCCAGAAAAATGCAACTATGCAAGGTCGAATAAATCAACGAGATCATAAATGGGGCCGATAAGTGTTGGAAGGAAAGTTTGATTTCTAATAGTTTATCTCCTAGTGATGCAGCTGCTATAATGGCTACTCCTGTAACTTGGAGAGATGTGCAAGATTGTTTGATCTCGCCAACTATTAAAAATGGGGAGTACACAGTTAAAACATGGGTTAAAGTGGCAAGACAAATTTATGAAGCTGCAACTAGTCAAAAGAAATATGGGTTTAATGAATATGATAGCTCCGAAGGCCTCTTCTTCTCTCAGATTTCCAAGGAATTTTGGTTTAGGAGCTAGCATCTAAGGCTCCCCCCTAGAGTGATATATTTATAATGGAGACTCTCAAATAATTATGTGTCCACTAAAGATCTTCGCAAAAGGGGTAGTGGTTTCCTAGATAAATGTCAGTAATGCAATAAGGGCAAAAGAAGACAATTATCACATTTTCTTGGGTTGCAGCTAGACTAGACCAATTTTGTTGGGTATTGGTCTCAACTTCGCTGATGGCACATCTTTTGATCACAATTTTAAGATGCAAGTCAAGATGTGGGAATTGGATGCTTCTTTTGCCACCTCATGAAGACTTCTTAGAAAATGTGATTTTATCTTGCTGGCTTATTTGGAAAGAAAGAAAAAACTTTGTTTTTAATACAAAATCCATATTCCCCAGCATGTGGTGAGAATTGAATCACTTTTTCTATAAAAAAAACCTAGTTGATGATATCATAGGTAGTAACACATCCCATAAACAAGCCAGTTTGGAGGAGATCAAGCGAAAGCCTCCTGATCCAGTTAGTTTAATGTGTAATCTTGATGATTGCTGGGATGAAGAGAGCTTAAGTGTTAATGTTGGATGATTTCTCAGAAATGAGCTAGGAACAATGGTGGATAGTGGTTGGAGGAGAGGTTGCTAGTTTAGCTGTTGGTGCAGAACCAAAGGCCTTGACAGAAAATGTATTTCAAAATGAGGAGGTTCTTTGTATTACAGTCTCTGAAGGTGTCCGTAAGGTGCTTGTTGAAATGGTAAATGGCTTTTCTTCATGTTGGCGCGCGGGAAGTTAAAGACATACTGAATGCTATTTCTGATGCTTTCCCTTCGAAAAAATAGTTATGAATTAGGTCAAGAGACAAACAAATCCAAATCATGTATAAGATCTATTTCTAGAAAGCTTAATTCGTGTAGCATTGATGCCGGTGAGATTTTAGGCTGTGAAGACTTTATGAAAGTTCTCACCAAAGGGCTCGTTTGGGTCAAGAGACAAGACCTAAGAGCTCGTTTCTTTTTTGGCTTGAGTGAGAGGGATTGATAGTGCTGCGATTAATAGTGAATAGATTATTAGTGATGGGATTAAGAGTGATGATGTTTCATAAGAATAGTGTTTGTTTGGTGATAGAATGGTGAGTGGTAGTATATATGAAAATCTGTGTGTTTAGTTCTTTCTTTCAGCATACTTTTTTCCACAACAAATATAATTAGATTTTCTAACTCATTAGCAATATACAGAAGTAACATAATATGAACCGAAATGATTGTTTCTCCTATCAAAGTATTACATAATTGATCAACACCTTCTCATCTCGGTTGACCTAATTTGAACTCGCGACCTTAAGTCATAGCAAACATATTTAGCTAGTCTATCAATGATAAAGTAATGTGATGTAAAGGAACTAAACTTATTTTACATACAAAATGGAGGCAATTCAACTTAATTTTTTATGAGTGGCCAATCAAAGGAAAAACATAACACTGAATAAAATTTCTAAGTGTATGCCCTCTAAGAGGTTATACTATACAATAAAAGATTATAGGAATCAATGTTTGTTTATTTAGAAGTCAATGTGAAGAACCCAGGTGCCATGTAACAAATGATTTTCCACCCTACAGCAGTAAGCTTCACAATTTATTTCCCCACAAGTTAAGAAATCTTAGACAAAAGCTAAAAAGAGGAGTATTAGGCAACAACCAACTCCACCATCAACAATAACTATCAGTTTACCGCTACCTAGAACTTTTGTGCAACAAAGCTTCTTACCTCTATAATGTTGATATTTTCTAAAAAAATACGTAATATTCTTTCAATTGAGCGTTTCTAATGGGACGATAAGCATTTAGTTATTGAATCTGAATTGGGAAAGATGTGGGTAATTAAAATTAAATACGATATAAATTATTTTTCTAAGAAGATGACTTTTTTTACGGTAATATCTTGTCTTAGGTTTATATTGCAGACATAAGTACATTTTTATAATTTTGAAAGCAATATAATAGAATAGAATATCACATTAAGAGAATGAATTTATAAGAAAGAAACTACTTTTAGATAAAATATTCCTTACATATATATTCTTACATCTCCTATAACCTTCGCCATTCCTACAACCACTGGCCACCAGCACCTCCCACCATAACCATCAAAATTTACAATATTTGTGCAATAGAGACTTTTAACTTTGTAATTTGTTTCTTTTTTTAATCTAAGAAGACATTATATACTTTCATTTTAGCTTTTCTTATTATATGAATGGATTTCAGTCATTCAATATGGATTATGGAAGACACGAGCTACTAGTTTTGAATATTGCATTCCTTTTACTGTACTGTCGCCCTTCTATTAGTTTATCACAAGGAACTAAGGGATGCCTGTTTTTTTTACCATGTTACTAATGGAATAGGAAAAGGATACAAAGAGAGCTGTTCGAGCATGAAAGGGAAGCTCTTGGTGAAATACCCCGTTTTGTGGATACGGGTATTTTTTGATATTAATAGAAGTGTTGCGAGTTTATTTTCATTGTTTTTAAGCTTTTGGGGTTTTTGTGACTTTTACCTACAACTTTTAGTGTATTTAATTTAAACTAGGGTGTAGTTGGTGTCTTTAAACCTAAACTAGGGGGAAGAAAGTGTCTTTCTGCTAAGCTAGGTGTAAGATTTATACCCAAATTCACTGACGTTGATCCCTTCTTCTTCAATCGGATGCAATCCTATTCCCTACCTTTCTGATCGATTTTCTCTCCAAAACCATCGATCCCTCTCTCTCTCTCTCACGATCACAGTAAGTCAAAACCTCCCGATTGTCCTTCTCTCTCTCTCGTTCATCATTCTCCCTCACGGTCTCTCTCTGCCCCTTTCTCCGCTGCTCCTGGACGACGGAAGCAGCACCACCACCAGGTTCGTTCTTCTTCTTCTCTTCTGCGCTGTTCTTCTTCTTCTTCTTCACCGTACAGTCAGTTTCTTCTCTTCTCATTCTCTTTGTTTTTTTTCCTTTTTCTCTTCTTCTTCTCTAGTTTC
Organism: Linanthus parryae; assembly: GCA_023055425.1. Taxonomy (NCBI): domain Eukaryota; kingdom Viridiplantae; phylum Streptophyta; class Magnoliopsida; order Ericales; family Polemoniaceae; genus Linanthus; species Linanthus parryae. The sequence goes on along the minus strand of JALGPY010000004.1, from coordinate 86,275,464 downwards.
CACGACCAATAGGGTCACCTCTGACCCGTTGTGATTTTCAGCATCCTACGCCGTCACACCGCCGCCAACAACTCTGTCTCCGCCGCTCAATCTCTCAATTCCCTCACTTCTCGCGTAAGTATCATGTTATTCAACAATTTTTAGAATCTTATTCGCTTTATTGCTCAAATTTTATCACATACTTCGTCAATAACCGCTTGATTTGTTCTTGTTTACATTATATCCATAAACCCTAGTTTATGTAGGTGGTAAGATCAATCCAAAACAATAGGCTAACTAGAAACTACAACTTTTGTTGTGTATTGGGTTGCTAAGGCGAGTTGTAACCACCGGGTAATTGAATTGGAGTCGAAATCGAGATCGTTAGACGCATAATTGGGTGTTCTAGGATTGGTGAACAATCTGTCTGGGCGTTAAAGGGTCTGAATCTGTAGCTAAAGGGCTGTTTTTGGTCGTTGAAAGTGTTGGAAACCGTCTCTAATGCTGTTGGGTTTAGTTGTAGTGTCTAGACGTTAAAATTAGTTGGAATATGGGAGTTTTAACACTCGTTTTGTGACCTTGACACTAAGTAAATATGTTCGAGAGAATTTGTGAGTTGTGTCTAGAAAAATATAAGTCTAAGTTAATTAATGGCCTCTTTGTTTCAAAATAAATAGTGTAGTGGGTGTTGAATTTGAACCGGCTAGTAGAATCGTGTTGTTAGCCTAGAACCAATCGTCCTAGTCGGTTGTGTAACATGTTCATATGGGGAATGTTGGGGATTAAGATAGAGCCTAAACAGTGACTGAGCGTCTTGTGCATATAGTATAATTTAGCATGTATATTACTAGAGTATTGTGCTTAATTAGAATATTGTTAACTTGTAGGCGACGAGTTCTCAAACGAGGGGTACGTTGAGTACTACGACTGAGTTGCTGTAGTTTCTTTTATTTGAGGTGAGTAAAAATGCTAGGCCTAGCGCCCCTTCCTTTCTTCGTGTCAAAAATATTTTACGTGATTTATTGTCTCAAAATGAATTATATATTTTATATGTTTCCCCAATTGAAAGCCTAAAATGAAAAGTTGGTGAATTCTTGTTTCTCACATATATTCATACTTTATCTCCTTGATTGTTAAACGGTTGTTGTCGTTCTAAAATATGCCTCATAATCTGTTTACATGTCTGGGTGTTTAGTTACTCAGTATTTTCACTGATTTTTGGAAACTATGGTGTTCTCTTTTGTCTTCTTCACCACAGGTCTAGATGATGGGAGCATAGCTTAGCGGGGGCGCGAATCAACACTTAGACATTTAGTATCTTCACTTTAAATAAATAGACCCGTTTTAGATTCATTATTTCAGTAGTTTGTTTACGCCCCTGTTTGTGGCATTACAATAATTTGAATTGTAATAAAGTATTATCTTAAGACTTTATGGATGTTTTGCTTGGGTCCACTTTTAAATGTCCTTGTATACGGGTTTCATCTTGGGTACGTAGTGACACCCCCCGAGCTTTCGGCTTGGTCATTTTGGGGGTGTTACACTTGGAGCTTCGGGAAATGTTGGCGTTCACTAAACATGTACCATATTATCACGTATTTCGTATTTGCCCCAATTTGTCCTCTTTGGGAGAACTGCCTGGCGACTTAAGCGAGCACTTGTAATGATTAAATCTCGTTGATACTTCGTCCTTCTTTTATCAACGCTCCTCTTGTCGAAGACAAATCGTAGAATCAAAGGTCTTCGATCGGTCGAATGTTGGGCTCATAGAAGTGAAATCAGATCAACGATTTGCAGATATATCTACTATCAACTGCAGCAGAAACTTCTCATAGCTCGCATTTTATGGATTCACAATCGAGACCAAAGGGGGTAAAAAACGGAATACGAGGATAATTGACGAACTCTCATATCTTAAAGCTTTAAGTTTCTCCAATACCTTATAAATACAACTCCATCACGTCTATGCCTCAATAGCATATCTAATTCAACAAATCAATGATTATTCCTGAAATGCTCCCTCATCAAAATAAGAAAGAAAGTAGAGAAGAAAAAAATTAGAGATTGTGGTTCGACAGACTACATGTTTTGTACTTGTTTTCCATTATAGCATTACATGTACGAGAAGAAATACTGATTCAGGATGCTACATTTACACAATCAGCATGTATGTGTATATAACTTAGTGTCATGCATTAACAAGACCTACCGACTTGTCTTCTCATGCGCTCGGCACCTTTTTCCCATTCCTAGTAAAAAAGAACTATTTTCTTCTCGCTCATGGAAGACTCATGAGTTACTCAATTGGTTCATGTTTAGTGCTTTCCTCAAACAAGTCAACTCCCAAGCATCCTATCGTATCAAGCACAATTCTGGTAGAGTCACGAGAAATAACTACAGGTGAACTTGGCATGAAATTGCAAAGCTCAAGACCTCAGTCCAAGTACGTACCTTGAGAAAAAATGTAAGGAGTAGCCATTCATACATATGAAATGCACTCTTCCGTCTTTTAAAGTTTTAACTTGTGTTCTTACTCATAGCAAGAACACGTGTCACACATTGTATTAACTTATATCTTACCGTTAGTATTCACTGTGATGAAACAAGTAGAGAAGAGCTAAGGAGATCCTACAAGGTCGATCAGCCACTACATTGTCAAAGGGATAACAAGTTGTTGAATCATTGTGAAAGGACGGACTTTCTTTTTCTAGAATGGGCTTGATTTTAAAGTTGTGAATATTAGTCATAGTTTTGAACACAATGCGAGCCTCGAGAAGGACTCCTTCAGCCTCTCACATGGTATATGAGTTGGGTTCTAATTTCCTCTTTTCTTTCTGCCCGGCCTCACGCCACTGCAGCTGGTCCGGCGACCTTTAACACCGATCAACATCGTCAACCCATACAACACTTTGACAGTAACACTCTCAAAAATTCTGGGGGATTAAAATGCAACAAATCATATATTAGGTTAAATGTGTAATTTATTAAATTTGAGTATCAAGACTGGTTTTACCCAAAATGTAATTGCTAGAAACTACGGGGCACTTGTGAAACATTTTGAAAGATTAGGGAGAAAATTTAAATACTAAACCTAAATGTATAACCTACCCTAAAGTTTGGTAAAATGCATCCAACTCCCCCAAAATCTCCCTGCACCGCCCTCTGCCAACTCCCCCAGAAGCAGTTTGGATGCTTCTCTGCCATCTCATGAAGGCTTCTAAAACATGTAGTTTTATCTTGCTTGCTTATTTGAAAAGAAAAGACTTTGTTTCAATACAAAAGTCATATTCCCCAGCAAGTGGTGAGAAAAACTGAATACCTTCACTTTTTCTATAAAACCAACCTGGTTGATTAGATCATAGGTAGTAACAAAATCCAAAAAACAAGCCAGTTTGGAGGAGATCAAGTGGAAGCCTCCCGATCCAAGTAATTTGAAGTGTAATCTTGATGCTTGCTAGGACAGGAGAGCTTAACAATTACTGTTGGATGAATTTTCAGAAATGAGCTTGGAGCAATGGTCAATAGTGGTTGGACGGGTGATTTTGCTAGTTCAGTTATTGGTGCAAAATCAAAGGCCTTGAGAGAAACTTTGTTTCAGAATGAGCATGTTTTTTTATACTACAGTCTTTGAAGGTGTCTTTACGGTGCTTGTTGACTTGGGAAATGAGTTTTCTCCATGTTGGCGGGAAGTTAAAGACATTCGAGATAATATTGCCGATGCTTTCCGGAAAAAAATAGTTATGAATTGGGTCAAGAGACAAGCAAATCATGTGGTATATCTTATTGCTAGAAAGTTTAACTTGTGTAGCACACATGCCAGTTTATGTTGTAAAGAGTTCCTGTAAGCTCACTACAGGAATATTGTACTGCTAGGGCTTGTTTGTTTTTTCGGCTTAGTATGAGGGATAAGTAGTGCTGGAATTATTAGTGATATGATTGGTAGTGATGAGCGGAATATAGTGTTTGGTTATTAGCTACGAGATTGACACTAAAATGACAACCTTGTCCATGAAATTAAAACATTGAACCCAGGTGATGGGGGGTGTTCGGGTTATTTTGCCCTGAAACCAACATTGGGCTTGCTAGTACCTGCAAGGCTGCAACAATGAAGTGGGCCTTGGTAACCTTTTGTCTTCTAGAGTCTAAACGACACCGTTACATGGCACTTCTCGAAGTGACCTCCCACGTCGGTACTTCGTTTGTCGACTGAGTAAAGTACCGGAGTGGAGAGCCGCAGCTATCTTTCCGATGACAAACCACCACCGCCACCTCCGCCGCCTCCTCCATCCACCTCTCCGCCACTCCAGTTCCCGTCACTTCGCCACCAAATACAGCGGCAGAGTCGTCGTCGAATCAAACAACGGCCTTAACTTCGCCGTCGAAGTCGACGCCCCCAACCACCACATCGACGTCAGAGGCTACCCCCTCCCTCGCCGCGACCTCATCTGCAAGGTCACCAAACTCCTCCAATCACCTCCCTCCACCTCACCCGACCCCTTCACCGACCTCTCCGAATACCTCCACTCCCAAACCCTAACCCTAACCACCTCCGAAGCCTCCGAAATCCTCAAATCCCTCAAATCCCCACACACCGCCCTTGAGTTTTTCCAATTCTGCCCCTCACAAATCCCCAATTTCCGTCACGACGCCTTCACTTACAACCGCATCCTCCTCATCCTCTCCAAATCATCATCCACGGACCGATCCGACGGTGTTCGTCGAATCGTAGACGAAATGGAGAAATCGGGTGTGCAGGGGAACATTTCCACTATTAATATCTTGATTGGGATGTGTGGGGAGGGTGAAAATGGGGTGGAGGAATTGGAGAAGTGTTTGGGGTTGGTGAAGAAATGGGGTTTGATGTTGAATAACTATACCTATAAGTGTCTTCTCCAGGCTTATTTGAGGCTACATTGTTCTTCCAAGGCCTATGGGGTTTATTTGAGTATGAGGAGGCGCGGGTTTAAGTTGGACATCTTTGCTTATAACATGCTGTTGGATTCGCTGGTTAAAGACGATCAGGTTTGATCTTTTAGCACTCCGAGCTTTGGCTTTGTTGAGTCTCATGAGATTGTTGATTGTGTTTATTACTCAAGTAGCTTCAAGTTTAGCTGCAATTGGAACTACCTTGAAATGTTATGGTTGCTGTTGGAGATGATTAGATTAGTGTTAATCAACAAGGACTACGACTATTAGTGAGAATTAAGTACATACAGAAGGTTCATTGCCTGAGGACTATGACTAAGATTATTGTTAATCTACAAGGACTATGACTAAGTACATACAGAAGGTTCATTGCCTGAGGCGTTGCATTCTTTTTCTCCGATCAAGCACTTCAAAATACTTGTATGTTAGAATGTTACACACACCGATTGGAAGCAATTCTAAATGCTAAGAAAGTAAAAATAAAAATCAAATGTTCGGTGCTACTTTTATGTGGCTAGAGTAGCAGTTTAACCTTGCTACCTATGAGAAAGAGGTACTACGTGTTGTCTTTAAAGTGTAGTCGTATTCAATTATTGGCATGATTCAGTATAGAAGCCTTATACCTTTCTCCTTGTCTTATTGTTGATGAAACTTCACCGCAACCACAAATAGTTTTGCATGTGACATAATGCATAGATGGTGTTGTAAAATGTGTGGTTGGTCTAGCCATAAAAACAAGAACTGTGAAACTCTAGGTAACGATTGTCCATCATATTTGAATTAACAGCCAGAATATGCACTAATATGAGGGGAACATCTAAATGTGGTAGCTCTCCCTGGGGTTTGACATGAGTAATCGGTATTCCTGTAACTTTAAGAGCAACAGATTACACACATACAAATTTTGTTTGTTATTTTTCTGGTTATGCATTGAGAAATTATTTGTTAGTATCCTATTGGCTGCATCGATTTACTATTGGAGTAACCATCATGTAATGTGAATATCGGGGCTGGTATCCAGGACATACCCAAGGCATATAATAAATGGAGAATACTCATTAGGCAGTTGATTTGTTTGATTGTAAGGCTGCGGCACACACATCTCTAGAAATGGTTTAGGAAGAAAGAACTTCTAAATGTAAATGGGTTACTTATTCAACCAAGTAAAAGTAACATAAACAGGTACTTTTTTCATTCAAGGAACTTCAAACATAGTAAATTATACTTTTTGTGATAAGTAATAAGAATGTATTAACAAACTGAATAAATACTCTCATAACCTACACATCGCAAGTGGAAAAAAGACTGCAAACACAAACTAACCTAAAGAATCTAATAAATCGAGCAACTGGTCAACGGAGCTGATCAGCATGCCAGTGCGCCATTCAGAAAGCAACTGAATGATACAAGGCCTCTGAAAAAAAAAGGCTGACATACGAATGGTATCAAAAGTCTGCCTATTGCGAATTCTCCAAATAATACACATGACCACCAAGGGGGCCAATCTTCAGACTTCAAGTCTCTCTTTATCCACCCTTACACCACCCCAAGCAGTTAAGAACTCTGGAACCGTAGCAGGAACAACCCAAGAAATGCCAAAAGTCGATAAGATAAGACCCCAGAAGGACCACACACGGTGTGTGTGTGTGAGAAAGCACCACACAGCTGGACAGTGTAGCAGGAGATGTTAACTATTCAGAACTTTACCTGCACAAACAGCACCAACTAACACCTGACCGGACGAACCAAGCTATCAACTGTCAAGATCTTGTCATGAGCTGCACACCCAACTAAAGAAGACTCTTTACAGACCCCTGCTTTCCAGATTAAAGGAGCTGGGACTGAGGAGACATGCTCCTCACTCAGAGAATAATAATAGCAATAGATGGAAAACAATCCTGTCAAAGACAATCGCCACTCCAGGGAGTCGAAACTCGAAACCCCCCGGGTGGAGGTCTAATGCGGTAGAGAAAATTGAAATCTTGGACCTCCCAGTCATTCACACACCACTCCTATCACCCCCTCTCAGTTTGTCCTTCACTGGCGCACAAGAACCACATGATCCAGAGCAATACGTAAAAGAAAGTTAAACTGAAGCAAAACAACCATATAAAAGAATACTTGTCGGAATAAAATTGCATAATTATAAGCTTACTGACTGTTATAATTAAAGTAGTAAAGGAAATTATTTGATTCGTACCTACAAATGTGTGACTCCTGATAAGAGAGAGTATGTTAGGTCTTGCAGATCTCTCTTTGGTGGTTGATATCTGCATCATTTTTGACTTGCGTCTCCAAAGCATGAGTTGTTTTGTGGTCTTCTCATGATATCCTCAAAAGTGGAAAAAGTAAACAATACACAACATAGCTGCAATGTGATCTAGTGAGAAAGCAACAAAAAGTCTATATTTTAGATAGAAAAAAGAGAGATGATTTCAGAAGGGGATCACAATTGCACTTGGAGGAAGTCTGCAAAATGTCATTTAGTGGAAGAAAAGGTGCATATGAGGGTGGGTTTGGTATGACTTTTTGGACTTTTAAGTCGACTTTTTAGTGGTAAAAAAAAGCTGTGACAAAAAAGCGGATGAAATTTTTTTATGGGTTTGGTAAAATAATTTGTGCTGTAAAAAAGTTAGTGAAGTGATAGTTTTGTTGTTTAGTAAATATTACCAATTTACCCTTATTGTATGCACTACTAAACATTTATTTCAATTAAATAACTTTCTAGCAATAATGGCAAAAAAAACCTTCGTAGCTAAGGAAAAGAGAAATTACAAGTCAAATTAAGGTCACGAGTTAATTTGAAGTCCATAACTCATAAATGGTACAATAAATTAAAATTACAAATAGTGACATACGTCGATTAAAATAAAACAACACCACTAAATTGTACCACAAATCCTATGTTGGCGTTGAAACTCTCTAATGCTCCATTTAAAGAGATGAAATGGGTGGCAAATGGGTAGTTAGTTGAAGCTTTAAGGAGAGGTGAATATTTGTAGATGTAAAACATACTGGTAGTAGATGAAAAGAAATAATATGATTGTTTTTCAGCTAATTTGAACACTTAAGGCAAAAAATTCATATGAAAAAAAGTCATATTTAGGTTGCATATGGAAAATATGAGGTTTGGTTGATTTTGTAGAAGTAGTTTAATTGTTGTATGTAGAAGTATAGACATAATAATCTTTTTGTTGTTTAGGAAGAAACAAGTCCAAAAAAAGTTGGTGAAACCCAACTTTTTTCTGAACCTAGTTTTACTCTTCAAAGCCAACATCCATAATCCAAAAGCTGTCAGAAAAAAGTCATACCAAACCTTCTGAAAAAGTTCAAAACAGATTATAAGTCCTAAGTGGATTATAAGCTGGAAAAAAGTCATACCAAACCCAAATTCTTTTTAAGAATGTGTAGTGAAGGGAGGAAAAACGTGGATGTCAGTTAAATTTGTTGGAAAATAAATAAATCTGATACATGAAAAAATTAGAGTTCATGTTATGAGATATGTTTCTTTCATATTTAATTTCATATGTAGATACAAACCCTCTTAAGTTCCTGATGATCTGATTTGCAGTATCTTAACAGGTTGAGCATGCTTACAAAGTTTTCGGAGACATGAAACAGAACTATTGTGAGCCTGATGAGTATACATACACCATTCTGATCAGGATGACAGGAAAGATGGGGAAAGTAGATGAAGCACTTGCACTCTTTCAAGAAATGCTTAGAAAGGGTTGTACTCCTAACTTGATTGCTTATAATACTATGATCCAGGCACTTGCTAAGAATCGGATGGTTGACAAGATCATGTTTCTCTTCTCTAAAATGGTGGAAAACAGTTGTCGACCTAATGAGTTTACATACAGCCTCATCCTGAATGTTCTAGTTGCTGACGGGAAGCTAGGTAAACTTGACGAAGTTGTGAAAATTTCAGAGAAGTACATGAACAAGTCCTTGTATACTTATCTTGTGAGGACTTTGAGCAAACTGGGCCATGCAAGTGAAGCTCACCGGCTGTTCTGCTATTTGTGGAGCTTCCATGATCAAGGAGATAGAGATTCTTACTTGTCCATGCTGGAGAGTCTATGCGGCGCAGGAAAATTTACTGAGGCTGTCGACTTATTAAGTAAGATTCATGAAAAGGGCATTAGTAGTGATACATATATGTACAACACTGTTTTTGCCGCTATGGGGAAGTTCAAAAAGATTTCCCACATCATTGATCTTTATGATAAGATGAAACAAGAGGGCCCTCCACCAGATATTTTCACCTACAATATTCTAATCTCCAGCTTTGGAAGAGCTGGGAGAGTCGACGAAGCTCTGAAAATATTTGAAGAACTTGAGAGCAGTGACTGTATGCCTGACATAGTCTCGTACAACTCTTTGATTAATTCTTTGGGCAAGAATGGGAATCTGGACGAGGCACACATGAGATTTAGAGAGATGCAAGAGAAAGGCTTCAATCCTGATGTTGTCACATATAGCACGCTCATCGAGTGTTTTGGCAAGGCAGATAAAGTTGAAATGGCTCATAGATTGTTTGATGAGATGCTTGCTGAAGGCTGCTGCCCCAATATTGTAACATATAATATATTACTCGACTGCCTTGAGAGGACCGGGAGAACCGCTGAAGCTGTGGATCTTTATGCTAAACTTAAAGAACAAGGGCTGACACCAGACTCGGTTACTTATGCGGTTCTTGAGAGATTGCAAAGTGGTTCACGTAGGACTGGCAGGGTTCGTAGGCAGAACCCTGTCACAGGTTGGATTGTTAGCCCTTTAAGATGACAAGCATACATATTCGCAATCCATCGTCTGGAGTTATGTCTTACTTCGCTCCCCTCGCTTGCTCGTTACTTGCTTCCAATGGGCTGCAAAGCCATAATCTATTGAACTGCCATATGCTACCTGTGACATACATGTGACAGTAGGACAGTGAATACCTGCGTACTTTGGCGCATCTTATGGAGTCACAGCTTCATTCCATGGCTTCATCAAATCGGGTAAATGCAAGGATGAAACCACATTGTACTGAGCTTTCTGATTGTTGCTCATGTTAATCTGTATGGAGTGGATATTGGTGTAACCTAAGCAAGGTCAGGTTTTTTAGACCGGTTCTAAAGCATGAAAAGATGTGGTGGAAAATGCTGATGTTGAGTTGCTATGGTCCTAAACAGTGTCTGGTAGTTTGAGTCTGCTGGAATGCATGGAGAAGATGGTAAAAAGAGTGCAAGAGATTGTATTTTCTTACAGATGTTCTACTCCTGGGTTTTGTTTCCAGAAAGCCAACCTTTGCTGGATGGAACTGGATGACCACTTTATCAAAATTTGTTGAGCATTGCCTTTGCTTGCAGGGTGAAGCATCTGTTCCCTTGTTTTGGACGTTGCTCGATCACTTAGTTTACATGTCATTCCATTATAAGGTAATTTAGTCGCCCTACGCTTCACTTAGGAGCAGTTTGTTGATTCCAAGCTCGACTTTTGATTTTCATATGTATTGATAAAAGGAGAGAAGCACACAAAGAATATTCACAACTTGATTTTTCATGTAAATTTTCTGTTACATTGGCAAGTAGTTCACTACCAAGGATGCTTATGAGAAACCTTGTGGCTCTGGTACGTTAGAATCGCAGTAAAGGAACACTGCTTCAAGTTTTGTGTTTATATGTCCGTGGATGTTTTTTTGCACTGGTTAATGCCAAGTTTTGTGTTTATATGTCCGTGGATGTTTTTTTGCACAGGTTAATGCATGTTATGTCCCTCGTTTAGGCACCACTGATCTCGAGTTGATTCCCAGCTGGAATGATGAAAAATGCAGGATGGGTTTATTGGGTATCCAGGCAACTGGAGCTTATTCCTAGTCTTGCATTTGTAACTCTCCTGGACATGGGAAGCTTACTTAAGTGTGTTCTTTCATGACTGCATTTTGAAATCATCATCATGATTTCAAGAACACAGTAGTTCTCTTTTCTCATTTTTCATTCCGGAAAGACTTTTTCTGCTCTTTCTTCACATTCCTTTGAACACCCGATTGTGGTATATGAGAACTTTAGAGAAGATATAGCATAATTACGGGTAATGTAGTTGTTGTGCTGTAATTTTTAGTCGTTGTACAGTAGTTTTGATACGTGCGAAAGTTCATATGCTAAAGTTGCTATTTTTATCACGTTTCACTTGATTATTTAGTTTTTACAAGAGGAGATATAGCATGATCTGTGAAAATGGCTTATGTAAAGGGCCTAGCTGTTATGGACACATGTACAATTTGGAAATTCACTCGAACAGTTAACACCCCCAAACTCCGTTAATGCTCCCTAACATCCAGAAATAACCCCGCAATTGAGACCCACTGTTGCTCCCTAACATCCAAACCCCTCTGCATCTGTTCTAAAATCCAAGAGATGCACCAGTTCCACCGCTGGCCTGCTGCTTGCTGCCTCTGTTGCCAAGACTAATGGAGCTTTAGGTAAGTATGAGTGTTAGGGAGAGGTTAACCCCTATCACCGCTGCTGCTAGACTAATGGAGCTTTAGGTAAGTATGGGTGTTATAGAGAGGTAGACCCCCCTATCACCGCCGCTGGTAGACTAATGGAGCTTTAGGTATACGCGTGGTAGAAAGAGGCAAACCCCTATGAGGTTTATAATTTTCACTCAGGTTGAAGTGATCAGGGTAAGGTTTTCGGCCGGGTCGAAGAGGTTAGGAGTAGGGTTGACTCCATTACTCCAATGATCTAATTGTTTACTGAAAGCAAACCCTAGAATTCTTGGTTGCAGAGAATGAAAAATATAAATGCAGAGAATGTAGATAACACAGAAGAAGAAGAGATGGATACAATGAACCGTCAAGTTGGGGTTTCCATTCATGAGAGGGGAATAAATACAATGAATCTAACGGTGTGATTGACACCCGAGATACTTAGGACAAATAACCAAGAAACCCTTTAAGATAAGAGAAATTACATAAAAGAGGAGTGAGTGTTCTAATGATGATAAAACATCTTTTAGTAATGTTATAAGGCAACCAATCTTTGTAGATACTATGGTGAGGCCCAAACTTCTTGGAAATGATAAAAATAACTGCATTTTCATTGTAAAGTTTTCTGCATGATCCTTCATTCTCTAACACCCTCCCTCAAGCTCATGGTGGATCTACAACCTTGAGATTGGTCTTGAGTTGATGAAATGGAGTTGGACTCAATCCTTTGGTATGAATGTCTGCTAGTTGACCTGCACTTGAGACAAATTTAACACTTAGTTGTTTCAAAATGATTTGTTCCCTAACATAATGGAAATCCAGTTCTATGTGTTTGGTTTTGGAGTGAAAAACTGGGTTGGCTGTGAGAGAGATGACATATTTGTTGTCACAGTATAAAACAAGAGCAACCGGCATATGAAAGTGCAAATCTTTTAAGAGCATTTTGAACCAAGAAATTTCACATGCAGTTGTAGCAAGAGCTCTATGTTCATCTTCTGTTGATGATCTAGTAACACTAGAATGTTTCTTGGTAGCCCAGTGAACTGGGTTGGAACCTAGATAGATGAAGAAGCCAGTGGTGCTTCTATCTTTGGGGTTTCCAACCCAGTCCGCGTCAGCAAAATCATTGAGAGATAGGACCTTTTGTATAAAACAAGCCATGCTGTTTAGGGCCTTGGAGGTTTCTAAGAATCCTTTTTGCAGCTATCATGTGTAAGACCTTAAGTGTGTGGGATTGTGCATGAATTGGCACACGTGGTTGACAGAAAAAGCAATATCTCATCTGGTAAAAGTGACATATTGAAGAGCCCCTAAGATTTGTCTGTAGGGGGTGGCATCCGAGAGCAAATCTCCATCATATGCCTTAAGTTTAGTACCAGAAACCAGAGGAGTAGAAGCAGCTTTGCAGGTTTGCATCTTGAATCTAAGTGAAAGATCTATAACATATTTAGATTGATGCAAGAAGATACCAGAAGAGGTTCTGAAGACTTGAATTCCCCGAAAGTAAGTTAAAGGCCCCAACCTTGTCATTGCAAATTATGGTTGATACTGTGATGGTGGGGGTGGGGGGGGGGGGGGGTGGGTTGCCATCATTATAGTCAAAGAGGGTTTGAGCACGAAGAACAAAGAAAACTTGAAGTTTCCATAGAGCAAAATTGGTGCGATCTAGTTTGAACGGTACTAGATTGTTGATATTAGCAAGAATGTAAAGCGGAATAGAAGAGGAAGAGCCAGAGGTCATTGTGGTGAGACTTGTAGATGACGCAGAAGAAGGGATAGAATGAGCCGTCAAGCTAGGATTTCCATTTATGAAAGGGGAGTAAATACAATGAATCTAACGGTGTGATTTACACCCGTTGAGATACTTATGACAAATAACCAAGAAACCCTTTAAGATAAGAGAAATTACATAAAAGAGGACTGATTGTTGTAACAATGATGATAAAACAGTCTTCAGAAATGTTATAAGGCAACCGATCTTTGTAGATATTATAGTGAGGCCCAAACTTCTTAGAAATGATAGAATAGCATTTTCCTTGTAAAGCTTTCTTCTTGATCCTTCATTCTCTAACAGTTGCTCTTGTTAAGGATGTTACTTTGTTATTTGTTTCAATAATAATACTCTCCCTTGTATACACACATTCCCCCTTTCTCACAAATTCTCTAACAGTTGCTCTTGTTAAGGATGTTACTTTGTTATTTGTTTCAATAATAATACTCTCCCTTGTATACACACATTCCCCCTTTCTCACAATGATGTTACTCTGGCTAAGGCCTTTCCTTTGTTATTTGTATCAGTAATTATGCTGTTCCTTTTGATGAAGGCGACGATTTTTGATGAAGAACAGGGCCAGAAAGCTCGTACGATGAAGACGAATGCACCCGAAGGATACTATGTAGTGGCTATGGAGTTACAGGTTTCGTGGTATCAATCGACGGCGGCGTCTACTTCCAGGTCTCCGGCGGTGGACAAGGGCATCGGAGCTCTGACCTAGAGAGCAATAATGGCAATGGCAATGGTTGCTGCTTCTTATAATCCTCCATCAACTACTGATTAAATTCTGAATGTTCTTGATTTGATGAATCAAGAGCCGTCTACGGCAGGAACTTGGTGGTATTTTATGAACCAAGAACCATCTTAATCTTTGATTTTCTCCAGTAACTCATAAACACACGTACCTAATTCACCAGCTTAATTAATATTCATTAAATACTCTCTGAAAAAGAGACCGCCTATTTGTTGGGTACTTGTTTTGCAGGTTAGCATTACATTTACAAAGAGAAATGTAGTTTCATGGTGCTAATTTTACACAATCAGCATGTTTATTTATATAAGCAACTCAGTATCATGCATTAACTAAGACATACCAACTTGTCTTTGCATGCGCTCCACACCTCTTTCTCATTCCCAGCAAAAAAGAACCCTTTGTTTATTGTTCATGAAAGACTCGTGCGTTATTCAGTTAGTTCATGTCCAGTGTTTTCCTCAAATAAGTCCAATCCTAAGAACCCCATCATATGAAGTACAAATTTGGCAGAACTTGGCATGAAAAGTAACTGCAAAGCTCAAGATCTCGGTCCAAGTACCCAAATGAAAATGGAAGGGGTAGCCATTTTATGCATCTGAAATTCACTCTTCCTTCTGTTTTTACTTGTGTTCTTACTTGTAGCAATCACGTGTGTATCGCATGTTGTGCTAACGTACATGTTACTATTGGTATTTACCATGATAAAACAAGTAGGGAAGTACTACGGACATCCAACCGAAGTTGATCAGCCGCTAAATTGGCAAAGGGATAACAAATTATTGAATCATTATGATAGGATGAGTTTTTTCCTGAATGCTGATATTTAGTTGCGATGGTCCCAAACAGTGTCTGGTACTTTGCGTCAGCTGGCATGCTTGGAGAAGATGGTAAAAATAGAGCAAGATATTATATTTATTTACAAATGTAGCACACAGTTCATTGATTGTGAGCTGTGAATTTTGATTTTTATATCTTGGACTAGCAATAAAAAGAGAGAATAACACAGAAATTTCACAACTCAGGTTTTCATGTAAATTTTCTGTTAGTTTACTACCAAGGATGCTACTAAAAACCTTTTACCTCTATGGAACACAGCTTCAACTTTGCGTTTATCTGTCCTTTGGATGCTTTTGTGCTTAGGTTAATGCATTTTACATCCCCACTGATCCTGCTGAATTGATTCCCTGCCGGAATGACGAGAAAAAGGCTGGATAGTGTAATTGGGTATCCAGGAAAAGTTACTGGAGCTTGTTTTGCAATCTTACATTTTTAACTCACTTAAAATTACTTAAAGAGTGTTAACGTCTTTCATGATTGTGTTTTTAAATCGTTATCATGATTTCAAGAGCACTGTACTCCTCCTTATTGTTTCATTTGGTTAAGACTTTTTATGCGCGTTCTAACATTCTTTTGCACACCGAATCCATGTAAATGAGAATTCTAGAGAAGAAAAGAACTAATATTGTTAGGGGAAGTATAGTACTTTCTTTTGGTATGGGCATGGGTTTGTACACTAAAATAGATTTTTTAGTCACGTTTCAGTTAACTTTTTTTTTTTTTAGTTTTTACAAGAGAAGATATAACATGATTAGTGAAAATAGTTCATGTAAAGCCCAGTTGTTAAGGGCGCACAACATCAAGTCATACCTACAACCATCAGTCCATCCGGAGCTCTGGGAGGTACGATTTGGAGATTCACTTGTACAGTTAATACCCCTAAACTCCTTTTAACACTCCCTAAGATCTACAAACAACCCACCCTAATGGCGCATTAGAGCTTTAGTTTGATTTGCTTGTTAGCACCCGCTATAAGTTTAGTCAAGGAGGAGATAAAGGAAAGCCTCTTTTCCACAATCTGACTCTTTCCTCCGTCCTGCAAAGACAGTCCATTTTTAAAACTACAATTTTTTTTTTTGGAGACATGCAATTGATGCATCCCATTATAAGTTTGGACATATTATTCACTGTTATTCTTAATTTTGTTTTCTCCTACACTAGGTGCATTGAATTTAAATGAGTAGTGTTGAAATGTCATTATATTTTAACATTAAAAATGTAAGTGGACAATTATTTGAGACAAATCAAAATAGAAATATGAGCTGCCTTTGCTGTACAGAGGGATTAATATAGTAGAAATGGGCTGTGTCAAGCATGCGAAGAAAGGTTTTCGAGCGTCTGAGAAACGGCTCCCTTTGGACTGGAACATATAGTATTTTTTTTTTCAATTTTCATTCCCGATGGTGTTCACTAAACATGTACAATACATCTATAGATCTCGTATTTACCCCCACTAGTAATTGGTCGATCTCTTTAGTAAGATTCAATCTCACTAGTACTTGGTCACTACTTCTCTCAAAGCTCTCTTCCTTAGGCGAAAAATCAAAAGTGTCTTCGGTAGTTGGTTTTATTATGGGATCACCGATTTTTGGATGCATCTCCTATCAGTGGACACTCTTTATCAATGCTCTCTTCTATCGGCGACCTAGAATCAAGGGTGTTTAATTGTTGATCTTATACAAGAGAAATCAGACCACCGGTTGGTGGATATATCTTCTACCACCGGATGCCGAAACTTCTTGCGGGTTGCATTTCATGGATTCACACGCCTGAATTGTGGTACCGTAGAGCGACCCAAGGGAAAAAGAGGAGTATGAGGATAATCGACAAATTCTCATATCTTAAGCTTTGATTTTCTCCAATACCTTTATAAATACCGCGACATCACTTCTATTCATCAACCCAATGATTATTCCTAAAATGCTTCCAAAAAGAAGAAAGAAAGTAGAGGTTGTGGTTCAATAGGCTATATGTTGTGTACTTGTTTTGAATTATAGCATTAAATTTACGAGAAGAAATTCAGATTCAAGATGCTATATTTACACAATCAGCATGTATGTGTATATAAGTAATTTAGTATCATGCAGTAACTAAGAAATACCAACGCTCGACACCCTTTTCTCATTCCTAGCAAAAAATAATGCGTTTCTTCTCGCTCATGGAAGACTCGTGAGTTATTCAGTTGTTCATCCCATCATATCAAGTGCAATTTTTAGAGAGTAAAGAGGAATAACTACATAGACATGCATGTCCATTGCACTTGAACATGTACACGTGAACTGTAGGATTTCTTGGTGTGTATGTCGGGAATCAAAAGGCCTGGATAATCTTTGAGTCGTGGGATCACTTTCAGATTAGAGTATCTGTGGTATACACGAAATAAATAATCGGATAAAACAGAGAATAAAAAACGAGTATGGTTTTGCTATGGAATTTCGAACACAGTTTTACTCTCTGTGTTTCTTCATTTGACCAAAGTGACAACTTAAAGGAATGGGAGACGGTTAATCACGTCGGTTATGACCGTCAACGCAGCTGTTATAACAGTTGTGATTTCCGTCCTTTTTTCCAGACGAAACAAAATTGGAGACGTTTTCTATGAAGCAACAAATGTCCGAAATCCAATTTTTCTACGTTGACCCCACCAGGGGCGCTGCCCCGGATCCCCGTCGATGGCTGCGCCCCCAAAGCCCCGCAATCGTCCCGAAGTTTGTTGTCCAAGACATTAGTATAGTCGTGTGCACGCGTGTACTCCACACCTCCTAACATGTACAATGTATACGCCAATGTTTATTTTGGTCGTAAGTAAATCCAATTACATAAAATGATTGATGTCATTAAAATCACCAACAATCCTCCCCATTTAGTGTAATCCTTGATTCACTTATCCTTTCCATAACAAAGAAACTTATGCATAAATGAAAATGTCTCGAAGATTGAATTTTCATATTTGTAAGTTACAGTTTCAAATATTCAAGTATAGGGGTGTCCTATGGATAATACCCTTTCTACTCATGATGAATAAATGAAAGTAAAATACACATAAGTTCAACATATTCCATGTTCTAACTTGACACTTCTTTTTTACTAGTCCAGTGTCACTATCCTTCAATGAGCATATAGAAGTCAAGTCCCAACTTGTTGAAACGGCTAAACTCCATACTCATATATGTGGTTCTTTTCCTCTTGTACCTGCCATACAATTTTTCAAAAGAACCATTAAGAAGTGTAAACTTAAACCTCCTTAACTTGGAGATTTGAGCACATACCTTGGGATGATCTTTGTGTTTCAATTTCTTCACGTAATATTTCCACATTGAATTCTCAGCTTCTAACGTTGTATTAAAAGGGAATTGGGTATCTTATCATAAGAGATCTTTTAGATGGACTTTAATCCCATCCCGATGGCCGACTTGTGCAATAAGTCCCCTGCTAACCCTTTGGTTAGATGATCCGCAAGATCTTGTTGCGTACGAACAAACTCAACCGATATCACACCATTCATGATTAATTCCCGAATGATGCTATGTCTGACACCCAAGTGTCTAGACTTGGCCTTATATACCTGACTATATGCCTTAGCCAGAGTGGTAGCACTATCACACATGATAGATATTGGTGAAATCAGTTTGGCTCACAATGGAATCTCATACACTAAATTCCTTAGCCATTTAGCCTCATTACCGGCTGCATCCAATGGCACAAATTCAGATTTCATTGTTGATTTACTAATGCAAGTTTGCTTCTTTGAAGCCCATGAGATTTCCCCTTGTCCAAGTAGAAAAACCCATCCACTAGTTGAGGAACGATCTTCCACATTGTTTATCCAACTTGAATCAGAATATCCTTCTAACACTGAAGGACTTCCACTGTATGTCAAATCATAATTCAAGGTTTTCCTTAAATATAAATACTCTCCTCATTGCATGCCAATGAAGTAATGCTAAGTATTAGGATTAAACGTGGGAACGAGGCCATTACTATTTGGGAGTCTCATTACATTGAGAAGGTGTTAAAGAAATTTAATTGGAAAAATTGTTCTCCGGTTAGTACTCCGATGGAACCAAATGTGAAGTTGTTGCCTACCAAGGCAAGGCTGTATCTCAACTTGAATGCTCTAGGGCTATTGGTTGTCTAATGTATGTCATTATTAGTACACGACCAGATTTAGCATTTGCGGTTGGAAAGCTAAATAGATATACTAGCAATCCAAGTACACTCCAAGAAATCCTACATGAACTAGGCGTGAAAACTAAATACACAACTCAAGCTCTCAGTCCAAGTAGTGCTGCGAAATCGGTTCGGTTCACACGAAAACCGAACCGAAACCGGTGCTAAACGAACCGGACGAGGAGACCCGGAACCGAACCGAAGACCCGACGAACCGGACCGAACCGGACCCGGGGGATCTCCGATTACGGTTCGGTTTAACACATTTTCGGAACCGGGACCGGAACCGGAACCGGAACCGGCCCGGAACCGACCCGAAAACCGAAGACAAACGGCCGGATTTTTGAAAAAAATAGCCATTTGGATTTGTGACCGTTGTCCTAAACGGTCCAGTGACCGTTTGGGCAGTTTTTTTATTTTTATTTTTATTTTATTTTTTTTTCACCTTCCCTCCCCTTCCTTCAACACCTATAAAATACCCAACCCATACTACAAATTTTTTCACACTTCCTCATCAAACTCTCTCAACATTTCTCACAATTCTTCACTCAAAAATCATCCTACACTCTCCAAAATTCATTATCCAATCTCCATATTCCTCAATCCTCAATTCCAATTTCCACATACACTCTCAAAAATCAAAATCACTCAAAAATCTACATACACTCTCGTCTTCAATATTCGACAAGCAAGAGCAACGCATCTTCAATCTTCGGCAACACATCTTCAATCTTCGACGATTCGCTTCACCTCCAAGAATTATCTTGGAGTTTGTAAGTTTTATTTTTTGTTGTTTGCTATTTGATTGTGTTATTATTTGTGCTTTATTTGTAAAATTTTATTTTTTTTCATCAAATTTCTATAAGAAAAAAATGGCTTCTTCGTCTCATGTAAATGTTGATGACCAAAACAACCAATACGTACCCGTAGTCGAGGACATGACTATTGATGATCAAATGGACCTTTTATTTGGCCAAGGTGCCGCTAACGCTTTTGACGGTATAGAGGAAAATGATCCGAATTTAGGTAGTAATAAAAGAACACGTAAGGTGAAAAAAACTAAAAAAAACCCTGTTTGGGAACATATGGATAAAATACCCGATGGCTTAGACGACAAAGGTAGACAAAAATTTAGGGCTAAATGCAAACATTGTCAAAAAAATTTTGTATTGGATATAATCGGTGGATTAGGATCACTGAGAAAACATTTACAAAATGTACACGGACTTTTGAAAGATACACCCGCCGTAGGCGACGCGATGCTCCAAACCCAACTAGGATTCGACGCACACGGCAACGTAGTTACTTTTGTCTACGATGAAAATAGGACAATAAAAGCATTATCTCATTATATCACCGCCACCGAAAAACCTCTAAATATGACCGACGACGGAGAGTGGGACACATTAGTACAAACCGCTTTTTGCCCGAGTTATAAGCATATTAGTAGACACACTATTAGGAAAAATATAATGGAAATATATAGTGAGAGGAAAGCGGAAATTATGCAAACATTTTTAAATTCTAATTTCATAGTTGGTTGCACTTCGGATATGTGATCGGGTAGAAATAACAAAGGATATATTTGCGTCACCGCACACTACATTGACACTAATTGGACTTTACAAAAACGTGTTATTGCATTTCAAGAAGTTCCATATCCTCACAACGGTGTAAACATAGGAGAAGCCATAATCGATATTTTTGAAGAGTGGGGTATTGATCAACGAATTACATCAATTACTTTTGACAATGCATCGTCATGTGATAGTGCGATATATCATATTCGAACTTTGATACAAACTCCATTTCGCGAAGAAATTGAACATGTTCGTTGTGTATGTCACATTATCAATTTAATTGTACAAGATGGTTTGAAAAAACTAGATGAGTATATTTCTCCTATTCGTGATGCTATTCTCTTTATTGCGTCTTCAAACAAAAGAACCAAACTTTTTGCGGAATATTGTGCTAAAATAGGCAAGAAAAAAAGAAGGTTTGGGGGAGATTGTAGGACTAGATGGAACTCGACTTATTTGATGTTGAAAAGTGTTGAAGGTTATGAGACCACAATCACACGTTTTTTGAATGAAAATGGCAATCCCGGATCCGTTTCACAAAATGATTGGAACGCCGCAAGGGTCTTAAGAGAGTTTCTTGAACCATTTTATGACGCAACTAATATTCTTTCGGGTGTTTATTATCCTACTACTAACAACGTTGTTCCACAACTAATGTTTTTAACTATGGCTTTTAAAGAGTATAGGGAGAATGAAATTTTATACGAGGCAATTAACGACATGGAAGACAAATTTCTCAAATATTTTGAAACGATCCCTACGATTTTTTGTTTGTCAAGTATTTTGGACCCAAGACAAAAGGATGCTTCCCTAGGTTTTATGCTAAACCAAATTTCGAAAAACATGACTACCCAATATAGAGATGTAGTGATATCACCAACTATTGAACAAGTTAAACAAGAACTTAATGTTATGTACGATAAATATCTTGCTAAATTTGGTGTTGGTGGTGGTGCTCAAACATCATCGAGCGATCCGAAGGGTAAGGGTAAGGGTAAGAGTAAGTATGCTATTGGTTCTTTATTTAAGACTACACAAGCCACACCCACCGGAACGAGTTGCGTCTCGGAATTATTGTTGTTTCTCAACCAACATTATTTCATAAATGTATCGGAGCAAGACATAGAAAATGTAGATATACTTGATTGGTGGAAAAATTATGAAAGAACTTATCCAATTGTTTCTAAAATGGCACGTGATTTACTGACCCCTCCCGCTTCTACAGTCCCTTCCGAATCTACTTTTAGTGCAGGTAAACGAGTTTTGTCGGAGAAAAGATCGTGCCTAACCTCGGAGATATTGGAGGTACTCATATGCTCGAAGGATTGGAGCGACGCCAACAAACGCACACAAGACCAACACCCTTTGGACGTTTTGGTCACCGAACTTTACCAAGATTTGGGAATAGACCCGGACACTCCCCTAGATGTAGACGAATTGCCAAAGACAAGGCGTTGTAAAATGAAGACTATTATTGGGTATTTTTGTTAATTTCAATAAGTTTG
Organism: Linanthus parryae; assembly: GCA_023055425.1. Lineage (NCBI taxonomy): Eukaryota > Viridiplantae > Streptophyta > Magnoliopsida > Ericales > Polemoniaceae > Linanthus > Linanthus parryae. Next base: position 86,253,464 of record JALGPY010000004.1, on the reverse strand, counting down.
TATGTAAGTTAGAAAAAATGCAAATGATTGTTAGTTAAGTAGGTGCCAACCTAGTTGGGATGTACTTAAACTATAGTGATGCAATTTTTTCTAACATTTGATGTTTTAACTTTTAATCAATAATACAAGTTTAGTTGGTTTTTTTCAATATTTGTCAAGTTTTGATGTTTTTTTTTTCAATATTTGTCAATATTTGCCAAGTTTAAGTACATTAAATTTGTACATTAAAAAAAATCAATTATTAATTAAGAACATTAATGGAACCCTACCCCTAACCCTAATTTTATTAATGAACCCTAACCCTAAATTTATTAATTAATACTACAACAATTACTATCACAACAAACAAATAAAAAATAAAAATCCGACCGATTCATAACCGGAACCGAACCGAAACCGAACCGGTGAACCAACAGGGTCCGGTTCCCGGTTCCGGTTCGGTTCCAGCCGAAGAAAAATACTCGGTTCCGGTTCAACCGAACCGAATTTGTCTCTCACCCGTGTAACTGAACTGGAACCGACCGGTTTTGGCCACAACCGGTTCGGTTCCGGTTCGGTTGAACCGAAATCGCACCCCTAAGTCCAAGTACCAAAAGGAAAAGTGGCAGGAGTAGCAATTCATGCATATGAAATTCACTCTTCCTTCTTTTTGTCCTTATGTCCTTACTTGCAGCAAGCACGTCACGTTGTGATAACTTATGTGTTCTTGATGGTGTATTGAAGAAGTACTAATGTTCTGAAGATCCTACCCAGGTCGATCAACCACTACATTGTCAAAGGGATAGAAAGTTGCCAACTAGTTTACTACCGAGGATAGTTTTGAGAAACCATGTGCCTATTGTACCATAGAGTGGTACTAAAGGAACACTGCTTAAATTTTGCGTTTATATGTCCTTGGATGTTTTTATGCACAAGTTAATGCATGTTACGTCCCTCATTTAGGCACCAATGATGTGGAGTTGATTTCCAGCAGGAATGTTGAAAAATGCAGGATAAGTTTATTGGGTATCCAGGTCACTGGAGCTTATTCCTAGTCTTTCTTTTTTTTTAACTCACTTTGACAAGGGAAGATTACTTAAGATTGTTCTTTCATGACTGAATTTTGAAATCATCATCACCATTTCAAGAACAGTGCTCTCTGCTCATGGTTCCGTTCGTAAAGACTTTTTCCGCGCTTTCTTCACATTCCTTTGCACACCCGATTAGGGTAAATGAGAACTTTAGAGAAGATATAGCGTAATTACGGGTAATGTAGTCATTGTACTGTTATTTGTAGTCCTTGTACTGTGACTTTGATACGTGCCAAGGTTCATTAGCTAAACTAGTTATTTTTATCATGTTTCATTTGATTATTTAGTTCTTCCAAGAGGAAGGTATAACATGATCAGTGAAAATGGCTTATATAAGGGCCTAGTTGTTTACAATTTGGATGCCTAAGCTATGTTAATGCTCCCTAATATCCAGAAAAAGTTCCATCCCCCTGAACCCCAAACTATCTGTTCTAAAACCATTTCTATAGACTCAATATCCTGCTATGAGTTGAGGCCGTTGCTGCCTCTCATGAGGACACGATGTACCCCCGCTCTTGATACTTATGCTTCCCCGTTCCATCGTGGGTCTGCTACTCGTTGCCTCTATTGCCAATGTTACCTAATGGACTTTAGGTAAGTATGGGTGTTAGGGAGAGGCAAACCCCTATCGCCAACGCTGACATCCTAATTGAGCTTTAGGTAAGTATGGGTGTTAGGGAGAGGCAAAATGCATATGAGGTTTCTAATTTCTCACTTAGGTTGACAATCACCGTTCGAAAGGTTTAGGAGAAGGGGATGTTGCTCTCATTGAGGATTTTTCCTTTTTTTTATTTGTGTCAGTATATCCCACCATACACATTCACCCTTTTGGTCACAATCACAATCTGAATCATTCACCTGATGAATACTTCGTAAACTGAGTGACTGACTATGAAAATAGAAAATGGTATTAACAATCTTTCTCAAAGACAAAAAATTGTCATAATTGGTAGCGCACAAGCTAACCCCCCCCCCCCCCCCCCCCCATTGAGTTACAGTCTGGGGTTTCGATTGATCAAACCACGACAAATTTGGCCCATATTGTGTTATTGCTCAAAGTGAAAAAGAAACCAGAAGAAGGGCCAATTGTAATTGCTGGCTGGCATTTAGAGCTTTCAAATAAGTCCTGCGACTCTTCAGTTTTGGTGCACAGGTAGAATTATGATGTCCAAATCACGTCACAATCCCAACATGTCCAATTGTAGCAATACAGTCGGCTGTTAAAGAATGGAAATGGGATTTTACCTCTACTTTCCGGAGAGAAAACTAAAAGAAGGCACGAAGAATGGTCTGAAAGGTAGCCTGCTAGAAGAAATTTGGCGTGCAAGTGTGTGCCGTTGGGTTACAGTCTGGGAATTCGGCTCATAATTCTGTTATTGCTCCAAGTGAAAAAGCAACAGGAAGGAGCATCAAAGAGGCCCAGATTTTGACAACAGTTGTCACTGAACCATTACATCTCTTGTCCGGCCCAAACACATTGTTGGATACCCCGTTTCAAATTGTTCAAAAGTTCGCGCCTCAAAATCGGAGTGTTGACGGGTAAATGAAAGTACCCTGAAAGAGATTGATCTTACTTGGCAAGTGAGAATGTTGGGGATCACACGGTGTTCAGATTCCATCACCATTAAAATTATTTTCATCGGGTTCCAAAGCACTAGAATTCAGCCTCTTTCGACCAGGGCAAAATAGTTGCATTCTTTCCAATTCGAGAGTTTTTCTGGATGAAATTGTGCACATATACAGTCTGGGGTGTTTTGGTTTCCAACAACAAAATTACATCCACACCTTCTTTTCTGAGGAGACAGCGACCTCGTTCAGCTAATAGGTTTGATCACACGGCTTCATTGATTTTTCTTGACAAAGCGGCAGTGAAAAGCATTTCACCGTTCCACGAGGCGATCTTCGTGATGGGGGTAGAAGGTGGCATTAACCTTACCCTTATCCTTGTTGTCCGTTCTCTAAGATACACTCCAACTTCTGTCTTTTTCACGGCTCTTTCGTGGGACATAAGTTGGGTCCAATATGCTAATTAGATCTTCATGCACCCTCTCACGTACTTCTATGAGTTATTGGCACTTATACATCTTTGAGAGCTTGGCATATGTCTTTTGGATTTACCTCCAAGAGGTTAGAACTTGATGCTACCTTCTTACCATCAAGAGCATTAGGGAGCTCAACTTCAACCAAATAATAAAAATCTCCACCGTTGTGTGTGGCATGAGTTCTTTTTGTCCGTGCTGGACTGGTGCTAATATTTCTAGCATAGCTTTTTTAGATTCCATAAATGGAGGATTAATTGGATCTGAATTCTGTTCTGCAACGGTACTAGAAACTGACTTTACATGTAGAAATTGGTGACACGTGCAAGCATAGAGGCCAAGGTCCCTGCACTTACATCTACCATTGGAACCTGTACAAGTAAAAGGCGTAGATCATATAGATCCTATGAATCTCAAAACATGAATATAGAAAAAAGTATGATCAAGCATTTTATTCAATATCCCCTAATCAAAACAAGTGAACGACACACATAAACACACAATGAAAAAGACGTACACCAAAAGGTTGATACCAGAACGGAGTTACATGTGTGGTAGATTCTCAGTGTCTAACCCTTTCAACTTCTTAAGCTGGTGAAATTACAATGAGTCACTATTAGTTTAGATCGGAAATACAATTTAGTACTCCAAACTCAATACTACAATGTGGAAGACGGCCTTCATGTATCATTAGACCCGATACCTACAATGATAATGGAATTCATGCATATATCGTCCAATAATATCCGATGAAAAATAATTACCGAGTAAAATCAACCACTACGTGGAACAAGAATTCTAGAATAGAAACGACATTACCCATCAACGAGGAACTATAATTAAATCTATTCACATCAAAACTGGACATAAAATTGATACCCGGAGCCAGGGACGGACCTAGGAATATTTTGTAGGGGGCCAAAGTAAACTATCTTGAAGTTTGAGGGGGCCATCTATTAATTTTTTTGGTGTATAGGATTATTTCCTACTGCAAGTGTACTTGTAAGCAATTGTCTAGGGGGGCCACTGCCCATGTTGGCATGGCTGTAGTTCCGTCCTTGCCCAGAACCAGATAACCCATAACAGGAGTAGCTGTGGTGTAGAGCGGCTTCAATTGTCGGTTAAAGTGAGACCCTGAATAGCAGTCATTGAGCTTATGTTGCCGATTACTGCGTCGTGGCCTTGCTGAAGAGCGAGGTGAAGCGAGCTTCAGATGATCATCATTTCCTTTCCATTTCTTGCGGCATTGTAATTCTAGGTAGCCTATTTTAATATTGAGTTTATCTTGTGGGTAGTGGTTGACTATTTTAATTCACAATTTAGAATAGGTATTTCTATCACTGATATGACATCTCACCCACAATACTCTATTTTAGAGGATAATTTATGAACTCTTAGGTCTTAAGCTTTGATTTTCTCCAATAACGCATAATACAACTCCATCTTTATGTATGCCCACAACGCATCTAATTCTCTAGCTTAATCAAAATCCTAAAAACTCTCCAAAAAGAACAAACATGCTCTATGTTGTGTAGTTGTTTTGCAGTTTAGCATTGCATTTACTAAGAGATACGTAGTTTTAGGATGCTAAATTTACATAATTAGCATGTGTGTCTAAGTAGTTCAATATCACGCATTAAGTATGACATTCCAACTTGTCTTTTCATGCGCTCGACAATTTTTTCTCATTACTCCCAGCAATAAAGAACCCTTTGCTTACTGCTCATGGAATACTCGTGCGTTATTCAATTAGTTCATGTCGAGTGCTTTCCTCAAACAAGTCAAATCCCAAGAACCCCATCATATGTATTGAAAGAGAAATGGAGAATGTGAGGAGGGAAAATGAACTTCTCAAATTACAGTTAACACGTAAATGTGTTTATATAGTTGATTACAAGAATTGAAATAAAGGACCCCAAAGAGTGAGAAATACCACAAACAACCCTATCCTTATAGTTTGACAAATAGCAAACAGTTACCCCTAGAACAAAAATGTATTAAAACCAGTACTATAGCTAATAGGCCCCCTTAAGTTGGAGAGTAAATATTATTTACGCCCAACTTAGCAAGCACAAACTAAAATGCAGCAACATGAAGAGGCTTAGTGAAAATGTCAGCCAATTGATGCTTGGAATTGACATGGAGAAGTCTCATTTGACCTGCAACCTCTTTATCTTTGAGGAGATGACAACCAAGCTCAATATGTTTTGTTCTCTCATGAAAGACTTGATTGGTGGAAACGTGAAGGTCTAACTGACTGTCACAGTAGAGAACTGGAACAGAAGAGAAAATAATATCCAGATCATGAAGAATATACTCCAGCCATTTGTCTTCACAGGAGGTAGAAGCCATGCTTATGTATTCAGCTTCTGTAGAACTCCTGGAAACAATATCTGAAATAATATCTTGTTTTTTGGGTTTCCAAGAGACAAGAGAATCCCCAAGATAGACAAGAAAAATCAGTGGTGGACCTCCTAGCGTCAGGGCAGCTGGCCCAGTTAGAATATGAGAGCCTTGAGTTGAAGAGATGAAGTTTTGGCAAAATAAATTCCTTGACCTGGAGTAGATTTTAAGTATCTCAACACCTTGTGAGAAGAATCAAGATGAGAAGATATGGGTGCAGAAACATGTTGACTTAGTCTATGCACTGCATATGTGAGATCATGCCTGGTATTGCACAAATAGAGAAGTGTACTGTTGGAATAGATGCCCTAGAGGCAATCGTAGATTTAGTATGAACAATGTTTTTGGCTAGAATATTCATTTATTATTTATGGCGATATTTAATATAATGAAGTCCTTAGATAAATTGTGTTATTTATCTTAAATATCCCTAGTCCATTATATTGATTAATAGGACAATCAAATATAGACTAGTATGTGGGTAGATTGATATGGAGATATCAAGTCTAACACATGGGTATGCATTAGGAGTAATGGCATACTGGATTGACCCACGACGAAAAGGATACATTAGATTATGTGAAGTCACAATCGCTTTTCGTAGTGCTAATATTATTGCAATCCTTAGACTTGAAGTCACTAGATACTCTAGTTGTGAAATATTGCGCTTTGATGTTATCAAACGTTACACCGTAACTGGGTAATCATAAAGGTGGCTATCGGGCGTGATAGGAAGCAAGCTTAGAGATCGTAGTGATGTAGATAGGATTTGTCCCTCCCACATAATGGGGGTAAATGTCCACGGCCACTCGAGGGATGAGGCTTATTGAATGTCTGGCCAGACTCAGATAAATTAATATAGAGATATTAATGTTATCTGCAAGCATAAGCATATTCCCAGGATCGAGGAACTATGGATTGGATATACGAGTGTGACTATTTATGTCTCGTGTCCAATCCGGATATGGAGACAAAGGGATAATGCAATATGACATATTGGGCACAAAGGTTTGTCGGGATCACTGACTATTTCTATTGGTTGGGTTGCATGGATGTGTTGCTAGACACCGCTCCATGTTAGTAATAGTTACTACCAACTATATAGAAACCTATGGGGTCACACGTCAAATAGAGTAGAGCTAGATTTGGGATTAATTAATATGGATTAATTAATAGAAGGATCATTGTGCAACACCTTGCAAACTTAGTAGGACTAATTTGCAAGGAAGGGAATAGTTCTAGTCCTACTAGAACAAGAAAACTCTTTTATGGAAACAACAAGGAGTTGTTGGAGTATATAAAGGAGGCTCTAGCTTCCTTCCCACCATATGAGTTATTAGTCATAACACACAAAGAGTGGGAGAGAGCAAAAGAGAGAGCAAGACAAAAAGAGCTAGGGCCGAAACCCTAGCCCTCCTGTCCGCCCCTCTACCCGACGGCAAGGAGAGGGCCGCCCCCTCCCTTGTGCTTGGTGATTTGTTGCTTTGATCTTCATCCCTCTTCCTCCAAGGTTCAAGCTAGCACTTGATTGAAGAAAGAATCTAGATCTCACCTCTAGACGTGGATCAACCGTAGAGACGAGGACATCATTCTTCGTGTGATCTCACAAATCAAAAGGTACACATCTTCTATGTCCTTAATCATGTTATGATGTCTCTTCCTGTGATCCTTGGTGGGCTTTGAGTAGGATTAATTTTTGTTATTCCGCTGCGTTACCTACGTCAAAACCCAACATGTACCAATGAGACTTTTGTAAGAAGTAGCTTCTGAATCACTGAGAGTTGTGCCTGAATCAGCCACAATTTTACAAGTAGGATCCATGGGAGTTGAAGAAGGCTTGGCTCCTAGGAAACCAGTGTCCTCAAGAATATCCAGAGTACACTTTCGTTGTTAAAGTGTGATACCATCAGGGGTTCTGGAGACCTCAAAACCTAAAATTAAACTGAGGTTACCTGTCTTTAAGAAGAATATGAGATTGAATATGTGACTTGATACCATGGAGAAAGGAAAGATCATTGCCTTCTAACACTATGTCATCAACATAGACTAGCAGAGCAGCAAAGAAAGAGCCATGTTTGATGGTAAAAACATTGTAATATGCCTTGGATTGCACAAAACCCAAAGATACAACAGTTGTAGAAACTTTTCAAACCACTATCTTGAAGCTTATTTCAAACCATACAAGGACTTGTCCAATTTACACACCATATAAGGAGAAGGAAGTGTGATGCCCGGTGGCACTTCCATGTAAACATCTTCATTCAAATCTCCATTAAGGAGTGCATTTTTATTGTCTAGCTGCAGAAGATGTCAGTCCTTCACTGCAGAATTAGCCAATACATATTTCATAGTAGCCAATACACATTAATAGTACTTCGAGGAGTGGCTACTTAAAAGGAGTTAAAGTCAGACAAGGGGCAGAAGATATTAATCATATGCTCTTTGCAGATGATGCAATTATGTTATTAAAAGGAAAAATGGGTGTTCAGTCTTTCACGTAGATCTTCTGGGATGGTGATTAATCTCATCAAGTCTGGTATGCGAATTTTTCCAAACACTAAAGCTGATGCGGTGTCAAACATTTCCTCTTCATGTGGAATGGTAAATCTGGAACAAAACAGCGAATACATTGGAGTGCTTGCTTTTGGGGGAGATCAAAATCCCACAGCGTGGAGTCAAAATTACAAGGTTGTAAAATGAGCTATCTCTCTTTTGTGGCTGAGGAAATAATGATAAAGTCATTTCACTACTACAAACATGCCTTTAAACGGCGGTCCAAAACCGTTACTTTAGTTACCTAAATCGTGGTTTTTGAAAAAAACAACGGTTCCTACTGCGGTTCCAGAACCGTTACTTCGAACGGTGTCGGCAAAGCTTTGCGACGGAAGTCAAACCGTTGTTTTAGGCTAATACGACGGTTATATGAACCGTCACGAATGCAAAAGAAGAACAACGGTTCAAAACTGTTGTTCTTGGTATTGTAACGGTTCACAAGACTGTTTTATTTTCTTTCTCTTTACGGCGGTTTCCTGAACAGTAGTTTTAGTAAATGTGACGGTCCTATGCTGTAACCGTTGTTATTTTCTTATGACAGTTTTATATGAACCGTTGTTATTTTAATATGACAATTTGTCTTTAACCATTGTTATTTTTATATGACATTTCTGTTAACCGTTGTTTTTTATTCTGTATTTACAGCAGATTTCTAAAAACCGCCGTTTTAACGGTTATTCTATGTTATAGTTTGCACACAACAATAAAGTTGCCAACCTGTTCTGAACCTGCCTGTAAATACGCAACAACAGCTTATAAAACATGTTTCTAACTGCACAATGGGTCAATTCTCAGAAACCACATCTGTCATTACATTTTTACACCGGTTTTCAAAATCGACATTGACCAAAATATATACAAACAACAAAACATTAATAACAGTTATTTGGGTACTTTGCAACATGTTTCTGCTAATTACATATATGCAGTAGGCAAACTAGTTACACAAAACTATCCAACGACGCACATATATAAACCGGTAATTGCTGTAGTAGTACTAACGAGCTTTCTCCTTCTTGACCACCACCTTTCTCCGCAATGGCATTAGCTGCATACATATACACACCAATTAGCAGCAAGACTCAAAATAAGTTCGGCGACATGAAAAACTACACATTTTATATCTAAATATAACACAACATGCCTTATTCAGCGGCCAAGCAACAGTTTTGTTTAGCGCATCTTCAATTGTCCTGACATTGTCATAGGGTCTGAAGAGATTAAACCCAGGGAAAGTGGCGTGGTCGATTTTCACCGCTGCATTGTCCTTTCCCACCATAACCCCATTTATAGTCCTTGTCGGATCAGTAGAAATTACAGTTCCACGAGCCAGGTGGAGTTCAGGACTGGTTGTGGACCATACCGAAACATGTGTAAGTCCTCCAACCTTGTACATTATACCATAGAACATCAGCAACAGTAGCAGTAAACATTTTAATAATTGGACATATTGTAGATATTATTTGTGCAGTAACCTCAAACTGAAGCAAAGTTTAATCCATGATGTTTTGATATGGTAGTGGTTGTTTGGATTAGGAATCCCAGGTGCTGAATATTAGCAATTTTTGGTCTTTATTGACGAATTTAACTTTTCACAGATGCATGCTTGCGTGTTCAGCTGAATTAGTTCTTGCCACTCGTAAGACTGTAACTATGTTATTTCCTGCTGTCTTAGAGAGATCTGGAATTACAGCCTTTGATCCCAGTAAAGTCATAGAAAGTTTTATTAGACACGAGGCCTCCCTCCCCATAAATAAACCAACACACACTCGAGAAGAATTCCTAATCTACTAGATAGCGGCTTTCCTGAGGCATTAATGATAACATGTATAGAGACACACATCTAAAGCACGCAAAATGTTCAAACATCAAAGTATCTTCCTAAGCACCTTCAACAATTATCGGTTGCCGAGCGACCCGCAATTCTGAACCAATAAACATATGTTGGGTTTACAGTAAAATCATCGACACCATTTCAGTAATGAAACACAAAGTAGAAGGACATCAATAAAGCCTGCAATACCACCAAGTTCCTACTTATTTTTAATTACAACTTTTATATTCTTTTTTTGCCGGAAATTTAACATCATGGATTCAAGGCGAGCAGCGGTTTGAAAACCGTAGAGTATACAAATCCAGCAGCATATAATTCCAGTAAACTATACAAGTATTGATGTAAAATAATATGCAGGTTCCTAGCAAGTTTATCTTTATTTTTCGCCGGTAAAGACATGGATTCAAGGCCAGCAACTCACACAGAGTTGTTCATTACTGCATCGAGAATAAGCAGCGCAAACAGTTAATGGATTGAAGGCTGGGAACTAATACATATAGACTTACCCAGCTAGCTACTACGTAAAACTGAAACATTCCCTTCAGATACTACAATCAATACATGCAATACTATTGAACTCAATCCCAGGGAAGCAGGAGAAAGCCAATTACCCAGATTTTACCGGCATCACAAATTACTTGGTACCCAGATTTCAAGGCTTCGTTTGCAGATCAGTAATACTACTTATGGTAAATTGCAGCAAATTAAAGTGTTTCATGAATATGAGGAGTCACTTAGCTAACAATATCGTAACCCAAATTTGCAGCGGAAGGTTGAACAGAAACCAATAAGGTGATTACTGTTGCATAAGATCCAGGGGACCCCACTGACTAGATAAATGCATTAATGTATTGCGTGCATACCTTATCAACAGCATGAGATGAAACATCAGCAGCAGCATTAGCAGCAGCAGCAGCAGGCTTATGCAGTCATTTAGAACTTCTTTTTTGATTGGGCATCCTGGTCTAGACATCCTGGTTCGGCAGGGGAATATTAAAAAAGTTTTCAGCGGAATGTTTACTTAATCATATTTCAGTACCTACATACATATATATACATATATATGGATGTTTTGTGTGCATACCTTGTCATTTTCATGATACATAGCTGACGCAGCCACCTCCACTCGTTCAGGTACGCTTGTCGGATTGGGCATCATCTTCTCATTAGATGGTTGATCAGGGCAAGGACTCTGATTACATGAAATAGGGACAGGCACACCTCCCTTAGCCAAACTGGCAATTGCATCTTGCATTTGTTTCATCTGAGCTTCAAAGGCAGCTTGTCTCTCAGCCTCACGAGCTAACATCTCAGCTTCACGGGCTTGAATTGCAGCATCTACACGCGATTGCATCTCTTTTTCTAAATCTGCACGTAGTTTTTCTTGTACTTGATCGTAGTTGAAGTGCCGAGATCCACGACCCGTAGATGAGCCAAACACTTGAGTTGGAGATGTTCCAAGACCCATAAGCCGTACTCGACCATGCCCATCAGGTCCCATTACATCAACAAAAGCTTTTTCACATACCTCAGGTGTCAGCTCAGATTCATCAACTGAAGCGACGATTTCATTCATTTTCGCCTGAGAAGAAGATTAAAAAAATGTATGTTAACAAGTTTGTAAGGAAAGTCGACAACCGTAAAAACCAAAAAGGTATGCATATGTATATATAACACCACCATCCGAGCAGCTGCAGTCGGGTTTGAAGGATCGCGTGTTTTAATATACATTGCAACCTGATCATGTCGTTTTCCCTTTCGCTTGAGCTACATTTTAAAGTTCAAATACGGTTCAGTGAATATGATTCAGTGGCAAACACATAATTTTTCATAATCTGATGGAAAAAACTAGATTCTACTATTGGCGCATGCAGAAACTGTTAACAAAAATATTACAAATTTGGTTTCTGGGTACATATATATATATATACCTTCTGCCGTATCACTGCATGAGATCTCCTCCCTGTCCTATGAACATCATCTTGCTTATTTCTGTTAATTTTGTTCTTCCCACTGGTCGCCTAATTTAGATATGTTGGAAAAATGGTAAACATGTGACTGTGACTTTGCAAAACTATCGTACACTGAATTTTAGGAGTGTTGTACATACCTTGGCGTATTCACCACCAAACCAATTCACTAGAATAGGCCAATGAGTTTTTGGTATTCTCGGTGGACAATTAGCTAATCGTTCCGCATCATTGGAGTATTTCAGGTAGTGTTCTCTTTTAACCTTTGCATTCCAACTTCTCCATTTAGCGCCTAAATCTTTCGTGCACACTTCTCTGTACTCATCTGGGCAGTTTGTATTTTTCTACAGACACAAATACATACTAAAATTAATGGTCTGAACATTAAAACGTATCTCATATGGTCAATGTCAAATATCTCTTACAGTAAATCCTATAACTTAGGTGCCCAAAACCAAATTTTTTGATGCTGGATATATAACAATATATATATATATATATATATATGTATATAGATATATTTATACCTTAATCTCATCCCACAATGAGTCATTGTACGACTGTAGACCTTTACTTCTCCATGATTTGTATACCAAGGGAAGCTTCGTACCATCGTTGGCCAAGACTCCCAACTGGCTGGCAAACTTGGGCTGGTTCTTGATAACAACTTGCATAAACTCATTGAATGTCAACTCCAGTACTTGTTTTCCTGAATTCCAGCCTTTTTTGGGGTGTGCGAATGCTCTTCGTTTCGTCACACTACCTGCATAAAAAAGAAGTTAAATATAATAATTACAAACTTTGTTCAGAAATATTCAATGCATAAGTCTAATGTACCAGACATGCCTTCCTCCACCGGTGTTTCATCTAAAGCTGGAGCTAAGGAGGGCAGGTCATGAGATGCATGAGATGATGGTATAGATTGTGGTGCCACCGAGATACCTGGTATGCCCGAAGCTACTGCTCGTGCTCGTGTGTTTGCTTCATTTGGCGTTTCAATAAGGCCATCGTCTATTTCTGGGGATGGTCCTTGTGTACGTGCAGTTGGTGCAGATGCAGGTTCCATAAGGCCGTCGTCATCACATGGCAATTGTCCATGGTCATTGCTGGCAGAGGACAGGTTCTCCATAAGTCCGTCGCACCTGGAACTTGGTTTCCTCATTTAACCTGCAAAGCTATCTACATACTTACTAAACATCGACATGGAGAAGTATCAAATTAATATATAACCAATATGAATCTAGAAGCATACACATGCACATTGTATAGGAAAATGGAAATAACATTATAAAAGAGATATTACAAAGTCCAAAGCAATGACATCACACTTGACATAATTATTAAGTAAGTTTAAAGATTAATCGTTCTCGTCGTCGTCAAGTCCCATCATACTCGCTATCACCCTTCTCCTGATCCAAATATTCGTCTTCTTCATCGTCTTCAATCTCTTAGAATTCAGCACCATCCACATCATCTAAATCTTCCTCCTCATCCTTGTTAAGATCTTCAGATTTAGGACCATCACCATCATTATCACTGTCATCGCGATCATCAGCATAACATAAATCATCTGGTGCTAGTAAAATGTCATCGTCATCCAATTCTTGCTCATCATATGGATCAGCTTGTGGGAAGTCTATCCATGATGACCTTGCATCTTCAATTTTCATATCAAAGTTATCTCTAGGGGTCATTGGAACAACTACGTTCCAATTTAGCTCAATAGGGTCTTTCACATACCAAACTTGTTCAGCTTGTGACGCCAAAATGTAAGGTTCGTCAGAAACGGTATTCTTCTTGTACATCAAATGGCTGAAATTGACAAGTGTAAACTTAAAACAATGACAGTTTAATTATATTCCTTAGTCACCATCTTACTTTCTCAACAATAGAAAATAACCCGTCCCATTGGGACTAATGTCATTTGTTTTAATTAGGCTGATAGTCCAAGGGAATTCGTCGAATTTATCTTATTTGATCTAACACATTTTACGTGAACTGAAGTAACTAAACATATATTTTTGGATTTGTCTTGAATTCCGCAAGACGAATCGGTGTACTCGATGCGTCTGATTTCTCTTCTGAGGAGGTGATAGCTTGGGCTAGGTGGGCTTTTCCACCTCCTCTAGTTTAGTATATAAATAGAGGTGCTAGCTATTGTTTTATTTTATAACTTCAACTCAGAGTGGCACACAAGCTTTGTGTGTAGGAGAGTTGAGAGGCTTGTAGAGAGAATTGTGGGTGTACGGTTGTCATACTAGTGAAAATTCTTTCTTGCCCCGTGCACGTATGCAATTTGCCGAAGCACGTTAAATATCGTGTTCTTTATTTTCTCGTGCTCTATATCGCGTGTTCGTGTAGTGATCGTGTTTGTTTTTCCGTTGCGCGGGATTTCGACGTGATGAATCCCAACAAGTGGTATCAGAGTCGGGTTGACGATTCGGGTTATACACGCGACGAGAACGGAGACGGGATTATAAAGCTTCCGGTGACGAAGAAGTTTGCGGCGATTGGCGTCTTGAAGAACTTACGGCGACAAGGTAAGGAGGCTCGCGGTTGGGTTGAGAAGACCGAGGAATAGTTGCAGCGGCAAGGGTGAAGGAAAACACCGAGCAACTAATTTTGGACATTGTTCTTAATTGGGCAGCAAGAAGAACAATTAAGGTAACCCTACAAATTTTAATAATTAATTCATAGTTATTAATTTTTGGTGAGTAGTTGCTTTTATTGCTGATTGGTGGGTAGGTTGTTCGTCATCAAAAGAGGGAGCACCAATTGTTTGTGCGTCATTATTGAACAAAGAAAGAGCAGAAGTGTTGTTGTTCACGTGGGGAAGAAAAGGACATCAGCTGGTGGAGTGATCTAGTGAGTCACGCTTACGGTGCTCCAGTGTCCAAATTGATCGCGCGTGTGGTCCAAATTGTTTTGGACGTATCTTGGGCTCCAGGAACCCGTTTGACTTGAAACAAGAGTCAAACCCTAGGTTTTTGGGTGTTCCGGACGCATTGACGGTGTCCGATTCTGCAGATTTTGAAAGGAAATTTGCAGATTGGTGTTATGGCGGTGAAAATTTCTAGTTTCGTGATTGAACAATTCAACGGCCACAACGATTTCACTATGGAAGCAACGAGTGAAAAATATGTTGAAACGGGAAGGTATTATCAAGGCTCTCACAAAGAAGAAGTCCGAAAAGCCAGCGGGTGTGACAGATGACAAGTGGGAGGAGATGCGAGAGATGGCGAATAGCACGATTCAGCTATATCTCGGTAACAATACACTCCGGGAGGTCATCAATGAGACGGATCCCTACGAGCCGTGGACGAAGTTGGAGAGCAGGTATAAGTCCAAATCATTGAAAAGTCGACTGTTCTTGAAGCAACAGTTGTATGGGCTGCATATGGCCGAAGGGAAGGATTTTATGGAACACTTGGATGAGTTCAATAGGGTTCTAACAGATCTGAATGCGGTTGAGGCGAAGATTGATGAAGAAGATCAAGCAATTCTCTTGTTAGTTTCCCTATCTCATTGTACGAGCACATCAAACTACGTTGATGTATGGGAAGGAGACTATCAAGTTAGATAAGGTGGTTGCTACTCTTATTTCCCATGAGTCGGTAAGGAAAAAGGATAGCGACAAGACATAACTTGATAGAATCATGGCTACATACGAGGGAAGTCAAGATCGTGGAAGGAGACAAGAGAAGGAGGCTCATAGGAGGGGACGTTCCAAATCCAGAGGTGATGAATACAAGCCGCGATGTTACTTTTGTAGTCAGGAAGGCCATATTCGAAAGCATTGTGAGAAGTACAAAGCGGAGAGGAAGATGAATCAACCATCAGAGGCAGCAGTCATTGAGAAGTCCGACAATGATGAAGATCCAGTGGATGTGATGACAGTCACTTCAGGTCATGAGAAGTCATATTGGATTTTAGATTCTGGATGTTCGTTTCACATGTGTGCAGCCAGGGAGCAGTTTGCAGCTTATCAAGCTTGTGATGGGAGTACTGTCAAGATGGCTAACAACTCGACTAGTAAAGTTGTTGGTATAGGTACAGTAAGGTTTCGTAAGATTGATGGGAGGATCTTGGCGCTGACGGGGGTGAGACATGTGCCAGACTTGAGAAAGAATCTGATCTCATTGGGGATGTTGGACTGTAAGGGTTGTAGAGTCTCAATTCATGGTGGAGAATTTGAGGTTCTGTCTACGACAGACAAGACTGTGCTGCATGGAAAATTGGTTGGTGGTCTATACAAACTTGTAGGAAGTGTTGTGACATGTGGATCTTCTGTCACACAAGAGACAAGGAGTATAGATCGGCGATATATGCATGCGGGGCGTATGAATGAACAAGGAAAGCAACCAAGGAGATGCACAGGGAACGGACGCGGAGGAGCACGAGGTGGACGTACAAGGGCGTTCAAGCGCAAGACGGAGAAGGTGCAGGCTACACAAGAGTTGCAGGTTGTTCAAGGAGGTTGTCCAGTTAAAGTGATCGAGACACATATGAAGGTCGGCGATCCACCGTTGATGAGAACATCGCTGAAGAAAACTTCTGCAGAAGTGAAGAGGAAGCGAGTCTCGTTTGCACTTGACCTGGATGGTGGTGGTCTCTCCAATTATGTTCGAGCAGGTGGAGAGGTGGAGCCACACCGCTCCCCAAAGTAGCAGACTTTGGGACGCACCAGTGTCAAGGGTGCGAGGAGGCGCCCCAGGGAGGGGGTGCGAATGGGAGCATCTTAGTGGAGTTGCTGTAAAGGGCCGTGCATGACGAGCATGGCTAATGTGGCGGAGTTGACATCAACAACAGAGTTGGCTGAGGAATTTGCTGGCGCTTGCAGAAATCAAGCCAAGGTGGAGTTTGTTTGATTTGTCTCGAATTCCGCAAGACGAATCGGTGTACCCGATGCGTCTGATTTCTCTTCTGAGGAGGTGATCTCTGAGGAGGTGATAGTTTGGGCTAGGTGGGCTTTTCCACCTCCTCTAGTTTAGTATATAAATAGAGGTGCTAGCTATTGTTTTATTTTATAAGTTCAACTCAGAGTGGCACACAAGCTTAGTGTGTAGGAGAGTTGAGAGGCTTGTAAAGAGAATTGTGTGTGTACGGTTTTCGTACTAGTGAAAATTATTTATTTCCCCGTGCACGTATGCAATTTGCCGAAGCACGTTAAATATTGTGTTTTTTATTTTCTCGTTCTCTATATCGCGTGTTCGTGTAGTGATCGTGTTTGTTTTTCCGTTGCGCGGGATTTCGACGTGATAAATCCCAACATACAGTTGCACTTAGAGGAAGTCTGTAAAATGTCATTTAGTGGACGGAAAGGTGCATATGAGAGGTAAAATCTTTTTAAGAATGTGTAGTGAAGGGAGGAAAAACATGGATGTCAGTTAAATTTGTTGGAAAATATATCTGATGCATGAAAAATTTAGAGTTCATGTCATACATATCTCATAAGAGATCTGTTTCTTTCATATTTAATTTCATATGTAGATACAAACCCTCTTAAGTTCCTGATGATCTGATTTGCAGTATCTTAACAGGTTGAGCAGGCTTATAAGTAATAGTTATAGGACTCTTATGTAAATAATTAGAGGACTACTTGTATAATTTAGCATTGTATTTTACCTATTTAAGGGTGTAAATAATCAATGAAACGTACGGAAGATTTCTCCCACTTTCATGGTATCAGAGCCTACCTTAGCCTCTGTTTGTTTTCCGATCGTCGACGTCCCCTCTCTCTCAGCATCATCGTCGTCCATGGCATTCACCGTCGTCCACGTCATCGTCCTCTGCTAGAGTCATCGTCGTCATCCTCTTCTTCCGCTTCACCAGTCGCTCACTCTGTGCCCAAATCAACGACATCAACGCCGCCAGAATCGCCGGAGAACTTCCCAGTTCTGTTCGCCTATCCAGTGCCGTGGATCGCTCCTTTCTCCACTGTCTACGTCGCCGAGATTGCCCCTGAGTGTTTGTATCTGATCGTGCTCACCACAAACTGCTCTTTGGTCGCTTTCCTCTGTTCAACGCAAGAGCTGTCACTTGTGGTCGTCATTTATTGCACTGCTGAGTTGAAGTTTTCAACTTGTTCTCTCTCCAGTGAGTCATTGTCTTTTGTGGGTCACTGGAATTCGGTGGTAATATTTAATTTGTGGGTTCATCAATTAGTGATTCTCATCAGCTGCAATTCGTGTTACTACTATCATTTTCTTTGTAAGCTCAATCTCTGTTGCCTATTGTACTTGGCCCAAAAAAAAAGTACCAATTGAATTGTGGTACAGTGCACTGTTTGGGTAGTGCTTTGGTAAACAAAGTTAGATATTTTATTTGCAATGACTGGTGATAAAACCAGCACTCGTCGTCAGTTTAGCCGCAAAGGACACGGTCGCACTCTGCAGCACCCCACACTGCCTGCTTCTCCTCATGGCAGTTGGGTGTGGTGCCCTGCCCCATCGCACCCCGCTGCACCAACACCAGGCTTTACAGGTCCTCATGTACGGAATGATTGGGCACAGTCAGGACTCTCTCAGCCTACAGTTACGTCAGGTATTCTTGGTCCAGGACCTTCTCGGCAGGGCCTCACAGCCGCTTCTGCCTACCCGCCTGCTACTGATTTAGGATCTCAGTTCTCTGGCATGATACTCAACGTTCCGGATCAGACTTGGTATCTTGATTCCGGCGCATCTGCTCATCTAACTCCGCAGTCAGGTAACCTCTCCTCTCTCTCGTCATCTTGTCCTTTTCCTAACATACTTGTGGGAAACGGCTCTAGAAGGATATGGCGATCACACCCTTACCACCAACTCCCGTTCCCTTCACCTTAGAAATGTCTTACTCACCCCAAACGTTATCAAAAACCTAGTTTCTGTTCGTCAATTCACTACTGACAACAATGTTTCCGTTGAGTTTGACCCTTTTGGTTTTTCTGTAAAGGACCTACAATCGGGAGCTCTTTTACAGAGGAGCAACAGTTCGGGTGATCTCTATCCATTCCAGTCTGTCCCACCACCGTCGTCTGCTGTCTCTTTTGCTGCCTTTCCTGCTTCCGTTTGGCACAACCGCCTTGGTCATCCCGAGCGTCCAGTTTTAGATTCGCTTCGTAGTAGTCATTTCATTTTTTGTCGTAGGCATAATTCAGAAGCTCTTTGTCATGCTTGTCAAATTAGTAAACACGTGCGTTTGCCTTTTTCACCATCTACTTCTTCTACTTCTAGTCCATTTGACATTGTTCACAGTGATCTATGGACATCTCCGGTCTTAAGCAAATCGCACTACAAATACTACCTACTACTATTAGATGACTATACCCATTTTCTCTGGGTTTTCCCACTTAAACAGAAAAGCGAAGCGATATCAAAATTTAAACAATACACTACATTCGTACAAACTCAATTTGAGCGACCCATCAAAAATTTTCAATGTGACCTTGGTGGAGAATTCGATAATGACTCTTTTCGCTCTCACGCCATTAATCATGGTATTGTCTTCCGGTTTGCGTGTCCTCAGACGTCATCTCAAAATGGCAAAGCTGAACGCATGATTCGTCGAATCAATGACATCAGTCGTGCCCTCCTAGCTCAGGACTCCCTTCCAGCCTCTTTCTGGGTTGAGTCTCTTCTGACTGCTGTCTACCTTCATAACATTCTTCCCACCTCCTTGGCAACAATATTCCTACTGTTGCCCTCTAACATCGCTCACCATCATATGAGCAGCTCCGCACGTTCGGGTGCTTGTGCTACCCGAACCTCTCTGCCACCTCACCTCACAAGCTTGCACCACGCTCTGTTCGATGTGTCTTTCTGGGGTACCCTCTTAATCATCGTGGGTACAAGTGTCTAGACTTGATTACTGGTCGGGTTCACACTTCCCGTCATGTCACCTTTGATGAGACGGTGTTTCCTTTCTCGACTCCCAGGTCTGTGTCTCCGTCTGTTCACAGGACGTCTGATCCCGATGACAGTCTTCCGTCTCCCATTTTCACTCATAGTGCTCATAACCCTGTGGCATACACACCCTCACCCACACCTCCTAGGGCATCCACATCACCACCCGCACCTCCCAAGGCACCCACACAGCTTTCCCCGTCCAGGACCCTTGTGGAACCTTTTCCTCACCACTACGTCCGTCGATCTGTGTCCACTCGCCCTCCTCCTGTACCCTCTGCGCCTGTGTTACTTGACCCCCCTGAGTCACCCACACCGAGCCCAGTGGCCACTTCTCCTCCCCATCTCTCTCCTCAGATGACTACCAGATCCATGCATGGCATAGTCAAACCAGTCACCCGTCTCACTTTAGCGGCCCAGCCACCAGACCCCATCTCACCCCTTCCCAAATCCCCCATCCTAGCCTTGTCGGATCCTCACTGGAAAGCGGCCATGGATGATGAGTTTGGAGCTATGTTTACGAACCACACTTGGGATCTGGTTCCTCGCCCGGCAGGGGCTAATGTTCTGCGATCTATGTGGCTCTTTCGCCACAAGTTTCACACTGATGGTAGTCTGCAGCGCTATAAGGCGCGATTGGTAGCTAATGGGAAGTCCCAGATGGTTGGGATTGATTGTGAGGATACTTTCAGCTCGGTTGTCAAACCGACCACCATCCGTACAGTTCTCAGCATTGCAGTCACGCGCTCTTGGCCTATCCGTCAGTTGGATGTCAAGAACGCTTTTCTTCATGGTGATCTCTCTGAGACGGTATACATGCATCACCCCCTGGCTACCGCGACACACGCCATCCTGACTTTGTTTGCCGGTTACGCAAATCCTTATATGGTCTGAAGCAGGCTCCCCGTGCTTGGTTTCAGCAATTTTCCACCGTCCTCACACAGACTATCGGTTTCTCTGGTTGCTCGTGTGATGAGTCTCTCTTCGTCTACAGTCGTGGCTCGGACATCGTCTACCTCCTGCTCTATGTGGATGATATCGTCATCACTGGTTCGTCTCCGGTTGTCTTAGATCAGATTGTCTCCAAGCTCTCTGGAGAGTTTGCTATGACTGACCTGGGCCATCTGCATCATTTTTTGGGCATCGCTGTCACCCGTGATTCGTCTGGCCTGTTCTTGTCTCAGCATCAGTATGTGACCGAGATTCTTCGTCGTGCCTCTATGTCGACCTGTAAGTCTACTGCCACCCCTGTTGAGGTCGGGAGTAAACTCACAGCCACATCTGGCCCACCGGTTGCTAATCCTACCCTATACCGCAGCCTTGCTGGGGCCTTGCAGTACCTCACGTTCACTCGACCAGACATCCAGTTTGCCGTTCAGCAGGTCTGCCTCTTCATGCACGATCCCCGTGAGACGCACTTTCATGCTCTGAAGCGTATCTTGCGCTACATCAGTGGGACACTAGAGTATGGTCTCCGGCTCTCTGCCTTCGCTGCTGATTCCCTCACCGCCTACACTGACGCAGATTGGGCTGGTTGTCCTGACACGCGCCGCTCCACTTCTGGTTACTGTGTCTTCTATGGAGATAATCTTCTGAGTTGGTCGTCCAAGCGACAGGCCACGGTATCTCGTTCTAGTGCTGAGGCTGAGTATCGCGGTGTTGCTAACGCCGTCTCCGAACTCTGCTGGGTTCGGAATTTGCTTCTTCAGCTTCGTGTTGCCCCGCCTCGGGCCACCGTCGTGTATTGCGACAATGTGAGTGCTGTCTATCTCTCTGGTAATCCTATTCAGCATCAGCGCACTAAGCATGTTGAGATTGATCTCCACTTCGTTCGTGAGAAGGTTCGTTTGGGTCAGCTTCGCGTGTTGCACATTCCAGCAGATTATCAGTACGCCGACATCTTCACCAAGGGTCTTCCTCGACCCTTGTTCCAGCGTTTCCGTTCCAGTCTCAGTGTTGGCACGCCTACAGTTTCGACTGCGGGGGAGTAATAGTTATAGGACTCTTATGTAAATAATTAGAGGACTAGTTGTATAATTTAGCATTGTATTTTACCTATTTAAGGGTGTAAATAATCAATGAAAAGTACGGAAGATTTCTCCCACTTTCAACAAGATTTTCGGAGACATGAAACAAAACTATTGTGAGCCTGATGAGTATACATACACTATTCTGATCAGGATGACGGGAAAGATGGGTAAAGTAGATGAAGCACTTGCACTCTTTCAGGAAATGCTTAGAAAGGGTTGTACTCCTAACTTGATTGCTTATAATACTATGATCCAGGCACTTGCTAAGAATCGGATGGTTGACAAGATCATGTTTCTCTTCTCTAAAATGGTGGTTAACAGTTGTTGGCCTAATGAGTTTACATACAGCCTGAATGTTCTAGTTGCTGACGGGAAGCTAGGTAAACTTGACGAAGTTGTGAAAATTTCAGAGAAGTACATGAACAAGTCCTTGTATACTTATCTTGTGAGGACTTTGAGCAAACTGGGCCATGCAAGTGAAGCTCACCGGCTCTTCTGCTATTTGTGGAGCTTTCATGGTCAAGGAGATAGAGATTCTTACTTGTCCATGCTCGAGAGTCTATGCGGCGCGGGAAAATTTACTGAGGCTGTCGACTTATTAAGTAAGATTCATGAAAAGGGCATTAGTGGTGATACATATATGTACAACACTGTTTTTGCCTCTATGATAAGATGAAACGAGAGGGCCCTCCACCAGATATTTTCACCTACAATATTCTAATCTTCAGCTTTGGAAGAGTTGGGAGAGTCGACGAAGCTCTGAAAATATTTGAAGAACTTGAGAGCAGTGACTGTATGCCTGACATCGTCTCTTACAACTCTTTGATTAATTCTCTGGGCAAGAATGGAAATCTGGACGAGGCACACATGAGATTTAGAGAGATGCAAGAGAAGGGCTTCAACCCCGATGTTGTCACATATAGCACGCTCATCGAGTGCTTTGGCAAGGCAGATAAAGTTGAAATGGCTCATAGATTGTTTGATGAGATGCTTGCTGAAGGATGCTGCCCTAATATTGTAACATATAATATATTACTCGACTGCCTTGAGAGGACTGGGAGAACCGCTGAAGCTGTGGATCTTTATGCTAAACTTAAAGAACAAGGGCTGACACCAGACTCAGTTACTTATGCGGTTCTTGAGAGATTGCAAAGTGGTTCACGTAGGACAGGTAGGGTTCGTAGGCAAAACCCTGTGACTGGTTAGATTGTTAGCCCTTTAAGATGATATGTAATCCATCGGCTGGAGTTAGGTTTTACTTCGCCCCCCTTGCTTGCTTGTTACTTGCTTCCTACGGGCTGTGAAGCCGTAATTTATTGACCTGCCATGTGACAGTAGCACTGTAAACACCTGCATACTTCGGTTCATCTTATGGAGTCACAGCTTCTTTCCATGGTTTCATCAAACCGGGTAAATGCAAGGATGAAACCATATTGTACTGAGCTTTCTGTTGGTTGCTGTTGTTAATCTGTTATATGAAGTGGACAATGGTGTAACCTAAGCAAGGTCAGGTGTTTTAGACCGGCTCTAAAGCATGAAGAGAGGTGGTGGAAAATGCCGATGTTGAGTTGCTATGGCCCCAAACAGTGTCTGGTAGTTTGAGTCTGCTGGAATGCATGGAGAAGATGGTTAAAAGAGAGCAAGTGATTGTATTTACTTACAGATGCTCTACTGGATTTTTGGTACCAGAAAGCCAACCTTTGCTGATCTTGTGTTATGCTTGGGAGTTGGATGGAACTGGATGACCACTTGATCAAAATTTGTCGAGCATTGCCTTGCTTGCAGAGTGGAGCATCTGTTGCCTTCTTTTGGAGGTTGCTTGATTGCTTAGTACATGTCTTTCCAGTTTGAGGTAATTTAGTTCCCTACCCTTCATTTGGGAACAGTTAATTAATTCTACTTTAGATTTTGATATAGCGATAAAAGAAGAGAAGCTCACAAAGAAGATTCACAACTTGATTTTCATCTAAATTTTCTGTTACATTGGTAAGTAGTTTACTACTACCAAGGATGCTTATGAGAATGAAACCTTGTGCCTCTTGTACCATAGAGTGGTAATAAAGGAAACTGCTTCAAGTTTGAGTTTATATGTCCTTGGATGTTTTTGTGCACAGGTTAAAGGAACATCCCTCGTTTAGGCACCACTGATATTGAGTTGATTCTCAGCTGGAATATCCAGGCAACTGGAGCTTATTTCTAGTCTTGCGTTTTTAACTCACTTAAACATGGGAAGATTACTTAAGAGTGTTACTTCATGACTGCATTTTGAAATCATCATCATGATTTCAAGAACATAGTAGTACTCGTTGTTCAGTTCGTAATGACTTTTTCTGCGCTTTCTTCACATTCCATTGCACACCCGATTGGGGTAAATGATAACTTGAGAGAAGATATAGTATAATTACGGGTAATATAGTCGTTGTACTGTAATTTTGATACGTACAAAGGTTCATATGCTAAAGTTTTATTATGTTTCATTTGTTTATTTAGTTTTACAAGAGGAGATATCTATTCTATAAAAGAGCATGGTTTAACTAACTTATGAGTTTTGAGCCTTTAGATGCCTTAAATCATCCCCAGCCATTAGATCCTACCTACCACCACTTAACTACTTACTATTTAACTACCGTCTATTTAACTACCCACTACTTCACTACCCACTTAACTATTCACTACTTGAAAATTTACCCTTTCTCTTAGATTAATTTACGTACGGGAACAACATTTTCATCTTCTCCTCCAGCAAAATCGATTATGAAACGTGTGTTTCGGTAGTGCCCTCGGGCACGGGCAATCCCCTAGTAGCATGATAAGCGAACATGGCTTCTATAAGGGCCTAGCTGTTATGGACACAACATGTACAACTTGGAGATTCACTTGAACAGTTAACAACCCAAAAACTCCGTTAATGCTCCCTAATATCCAGAAACCCCTGAACCCCAGTCCCTGCCACTGAGACCCACTGCTGCTTGTTGAGTTGGTGCCTTGAATTGGTCAAAGGCTGCCAAACTCTTTGTTTCCAACTTTGATTAGGAAACATTGGAAGTCAAAGGCGGTGGAGGATTAGTTAGGAAACAAGTTGTTTCCAAATCGGATTTGAAAACTTTAGGAATTTCCTAGCACTATATATAGAACCTAGTAGTCACACTATTAGGTATGCAAAAACATTATAATTGTTCCTCTTAAGTGCATAAAGAGTGCTTTTCCGCCGTGGAGGTAGTTAGCAAATATTTGCTAGCGAACCACGTAAAATTCTCGTGTTCTTCTTTTATTCGTTCTTCGTTCGTGAGGTGGTTTGACATAACAAACTGGTATCAGAGCTCGGGTTTGGCAGTGTTTCAAGATCAAGATCAAGGCGGAGCAAAGCTAGGGTTTCACAACTTGAAGAAATCAAAGCTAGGGTTTTGCGATCTAAGTAGAGCACGCGACTAGAGTTCAAGATCCACCAAGAACGATGTCCGGATCGATGTTGAAGATCGACAGGTTCACAGGAGGGAACAACTTCAGTCTGTGGAAGATAAAGATGGAGGCTTTGCTCAAATCGCAAGGCTTGTGGGCACCTTTGACCGCGGACAAGGGAGGCATGAATGTTGCATCAGCGGAGTTCAAGGTGATGGAGGAGAAGGCACACACAACGATTATGTTGTGCTTATCGGATGACGTGATCATCGAGGTCGCAGATCAGAAGGAAGCAGCGAAGCTCTGGCTCAAGTTGGAGAGTCTCTACATGACAAAGAGTCTCACTAGAAATTTGATGCTAAAGCAAAGACTCTTCACCCTGCGGATGCTCGAAGGTACGGCTCTCAAGGACCATCTTGATCAATTGAACACAATTCTGTTAGATTTGCATCATATTGGCGAGAAGGTGGAGGATGAGGATGCTGCACTTTTGTTATTGATCTCGTTACCTCCATCATATGTGAACTTCGTGCATTCGTTCATTGTGAACAAGGACGACTTATCCCTAGAGGAGGTGAGATCGACGCTCCATGCTAGGGAACTGCGCCATAAGGGTGCAAGCACACGTATAGAGGACCATGCTTCCGGACTGATGGCAACGGGTCGAAGCAAGAAGGGTAAGAAGAACAAGAAGAAGCAGTTCTCAGGTTCTAAGTTACCCAAGGATGTCTGTGCCTTTTGCAAGGAAAAGGGGCACTGGAAGAGAGATTGCCCGAAACGAGGTCAACAGGGGCAGAATGGATCCGCAGCCGTAGCAGAACAAGGTAACTCGTCCGAGGATGATTACGTTCTAATGGCGGATGTTGTCACGCACCCTCAAGATGCGCGGGTCCTTGATTCCGGAGCTTCCTATCATATTTGCTCTAACAGGGAGCTATTCTCGACGTACGACCAAACGGATGGAGGGTCTGTCTACATGGAAAACGGAGCCATCTGTAAGGTGATTGGGAACGACTCAGTTAGATTGAAGACAAATGAAGGGAAGTTATGTACCTTGGAGCAGGTCAGACATGTACCACTTATTAAGAAGAATCTGATCTCCTTAAGTTTACTCGACAGCAAGGGATACAGTTTCAAAGGTGAAGGTGGAGATCTACAAGTCTGCAAGGGTTCTAAGGTGATTCTCAGGGGAGTCAAGAATGGGACTTTGTACATGTTGTAAGGTTCGACGATCACATGTTCTGCAGGAGTTGTCTCAGCCGAGATTAAGGAAGCTAATCTAACCAAGCTGTGGCATATGAGGCTCGGTCATATGAGTGAACGTGGAATGCAGGAACTTCACAAGAAGGGGTATCTCACCGGGCATGCGCCCAAGAGCCTAGGGTTTTGTGAGCACTGCGTGTATGGGAAGCTACAGCGTAGCAAGTTCCCTAAGGCGGTTCATAGAACGAAAGGTACTCTTGATTATATCCATTCGGATTGCTGGGGTCCATCTCGAGTCGAGGCGATTGGAGGATACAGGTATTTCCTAAGCATCATAGACGACTACTCCAGGATGACTTGGATATTCGTGATGAAGCACAAGAGTGAAGCCTTCACAAGATTCAAGGAGTGGAAGACACTAGTAGAGAATCAGGTGGGAAAGAAGGTGAAGAGGCTGCGCACGGACAACGGCTTAGAGTTCTGTTCATCAGAGTTTGATGGATTCTGCAAGGATCAGGTAATAGCACGCCATCGCACCGTTCGGCACACACCGCAGCAGAACGGTGTAGCCGATAGAATGAATCAGACACTTTTAGCGAAAGCAAGGTGCATGCTTTCGAATGCAGGTCTTTCTAGAGGTTTCTGGGGAGAGGCAGTTTCCATGGCATGCTATCTCATAAATCGGAGCCCGCACACAGGTATAGGATGAAAGATTCCTATGGAAGTCTGGACCGGTAATGCAGTGGATTACTCGGATTTGAGAGTATTTGGTTGTGTTGCCTATTATCACGTTGATGATGGCAAACTAGAACCAAGAGCTAAGAAGGGAGTATTCATGGGTTTCAGAACAGGTGTGAAGGGATACAAGATATGGGCAGACAACAAGATTATACTTAGCAGAAGTGTAGTCTTTGATGAGACACATATGTTGAAGAAATCCGTGGAGGTGGAGCTTGAACGTGCAAAGAAGAAGGTGGGGGGAGAGTCGGATCCTACTGATCCTAAGGATTCCGAAATCCCTACACCACCGCCAAAAGCAGAAGAGGAAGAAGCAGAATAATATGATAGTGATAATGCGTCTACACCAGAGGAACCAGTTTATCAAAGTATTGCTGAAGGAAGACCAATGAGAGTCATAAAGCCTCCGGCGAGATACAAAGATGATGGCATGGTGGGATATGCATTACAGGTAGCGGAAGAGGTAGAGGACGAGCCATCCTCCTACAAGGCCGCTATATCTAGTTCTGAGTCAGCACAATGGATTGCCGCAATGGGAGAGGAGATGGAGTCTCTTAGCAAGAACTCGACTTGGGAGCTTGTTAAATTACCAGCGGGAAGGAAGATAGTCAGCTGCAAGTGGGTTTTCAGAAGAAAGGAAGGAACTACATCTGGAGAGGGCGTCAAGTATAAGGCAAGTCTACTTGCAAGAGGGTTCAGTCAGAAAGAGGGAGTTGACTACAACGAGATCTTCTCACCGGTGGTCAGACATACTTCTATCCGAGTGTTACTAGCTTTAGTGGCACACCACGACCTACAACTTGAGCAATTGGATGTCAAGACAGCTTTCCTGCACGGAGAATTGGAGGAGAAAATATACATGAGCCAACCGGAGGGGTTCCAAGTTCTCGGAAGAGAGAACCACGTGTGCAAGCTGAAGAGATCTCTCTACGGACTTAAGCAGTCACCGAGGCAATGGTACAAGAGGTTTGACAGCTTCATGTTGAAGATTGGTTACCACAAGTGCGAGTATGATTGCTGCGTGTATCACACAGAGTTGCATGGTGGATCACGTATTTATCTAGTTATGTATGTGGATGATATTCTGATTGCAACTCAGGATATCAAGGACATCATAGAACTGAAGAGGTCCCTTAGCGCGGATTTCGAGATGAAGGATCTGGGAGTTTCTCGGAAGATATTGGGAGTTGAGATCTATAGAGATAGGAAGAAGAAGCTTTTTTTATCACAGCAGGGATACATCAAGAAGATCTTGGAAAGATTCGGGATGTTATCAGCTAAATCTATAGATACTCCTATGGCAACTAACAGCAAACTAGGAATGTACACCGTTCAGACTGAGGAGGAGAAGGAGTACATGTCCAAGGTTCCATATGCTAGCGCAGTTGGAAGTCTCATGTATGCTATGGTCTGCACTCGACCGGACATAGCATTCGATGTTAGTGTGGTTAGTCGTTTTATGGCTCATCCGGGTAGGGACATTGGGAGGCGGTGAAGCGCATATTCAGGTACCTTAAGGGTACGTCAGACATTGGCCTATGCTATGGGGCTAGTGAAGACATATTGGTAGCTGGTTTCTCGGATGCGGACTATGCAAGGGATATTGACAGTAGAGGATCAATGACAGGCTATGTATTTGCTCTGGGAGCATCGGTTGTGAGTTGGAAGGCTACGCTACAGCCGACAGTGAGTTTTTCCACCACGGAGGCGGAGTATATGGCTCTAACGGAAGCAGCAAAGGAGGCAATTTGGCTTAAGGGAATGGTCAATGATCTAGGGCTACTTCAAGATCAGGCGATAGTCTACTGTGATAGTTTGAGTGCGATTTTCTTGACTAAGGACCAGGTTCATCATGAAAGGACCAAGCATATCGACGTCAGGTATCATTTTCTAAGAAACGAGAGCAGGATCAAGGTGATGAAGGTGGGGAGTGCTGACAACCCCGCGGATATGTTCACCAAGCCGGTTCCGGAGAGCAAGTTCCAGCATTGTCTAGAATTGCTCAACATCTTGAGCCAGTGACGCCCTTCGGGGCATGTTGGACCCGGTGGGGGTCCAGTGAGTCTCTGTGACGAGAGACATATGGTGCGGAGAAGACATAGCTTTGTTTACGAGAAGAGGAGCAGCTGCTGTTGACGAGACAATTCAAGTCAAGGTGGAGATTTGTTGAGTTGGTGCCTTGAATTGGTCAAAGGCTGCCAAACTCTTCGTTTCCAACTTTGATTAGGAAACATTGGAAGTCAAAGGCGGTGGAGGATTAGTTCGGAAACAAGTTGTTTCCAAATCGGATTTGGAAACTTTAGGAATTTCCTAGCACTATATATAGAACCTAGTAGTCACACTATTAGGTATGCAAAAACATTGTAATTGCTCCTCTTAAGTGAATAAAGAGTGCTTTTCCGCCGTGGAGGTAGTTAGCAAATATTTGCTAGCGAACCACGTAAAATACTCGTGTTCTTCTTTTATTCGTTCTTCGTTCGTTAGGTGGTTTGACATAACACAGCTGTTACCATGCCCAAACCCTCTGTTTAAAACCCTTTCTATAGACTCAAAATATCCAACAATTTGACCTATCCCACTTCCAAGATATGCCCCAGCTCCACTAACGAGTGAAGGCCGTCGCTGCCTCTCATATTTCAAGACACTATGTACCCCCGCTCTCGATACTTATGCTTCTCAGTTCCACCGCGGCCCCGCTGCTGGCAGACTAATAGAGCTTTAGTTAAGTATGTGTGTTAGGGAGAGGCAAACCCTCACCGCACCGCTGGCAGCCTAAATGGAGCTTTAGGTAAGTATGAGTGTTAGGAAGAGGCAAACTTCTCAATTTTCACTCAGGTTGAAGTGACCTAAGAGCAGTGGGTAAGGTTTTGGGACCGGTTGAAGGGGTTAGGAGTAGGGGTTGACTCCACCACTCTAGTGATGTTATTATTACTAGTATGGATCGCGCGCCATGGCGCAGATGGGCAATGAAGATGTAATTTAGTTTATTATTATGGTACATCCTTGTAGGACACGAAATTATAATGTGACTATTCATGAATTACATAATTGAATTCATATAAATTTCATAACTCCTAAATATAAAGACTTCTATGAGGATATTAGTCCGACAATAGCGTGCTTCGTAAAGGTGTGATTGGTGGGTTGTAAAATTTGTTTAGTAGAACTGGTTTTATACACAAACACATAGTTTTAGTATTATTTGTTAGTTACATGTATTAAGTATATTCTAGAGAACTATTTGCCAATATCAGAGTCATTGTAGTTGTTGCACTGAAACGGTTAGTGCTTGCACTGAGATGGAATTAGAGTCATTACATTAGATGAGAAGCAAAACAAAATATCATATTAAACATTCTAGTTTTTGTAGAGCAATATATTACATCAAATTAATAATAGTAGAAGAATGAAAACTTGGTAGAATATCAGTTCTTGCATTCATATTCTTTTTGGTGGTCTAGAGGCTTCCTTTTAATTTTGTAGAAAGAAAATAATGTTCCGTGACTATTTTTAGTCAACATTAGAAAATAATGTTTCCCAAAAGAAATGTGTAAGCACTAAAACGTTAAAAGGCGTGGTTTTTACTCATTTTTTATGTTTTTTTCGCCCATATTCGGCACATTCTTTGTAAAAAAATCTTAAAAAAAGACAATGTGACACTTTATTTTAAGTAAAAAATCTTAAGTATTTTTGAGGTATCACTTTACTTTAAGTAAATAAAACAGAGTTATACATGTACATAAAATATTGAAAGTTTGGTTATATGTTTCTTTACTGCATGTTTGCTTGTCCTTTTTTGCATTTCCTATAAAGAAATTCTTAGACAGCTTTGTTATGTACTAACATAATAAATACTCTGATGTTTTTTGTTCTCATTTTTATTTCTCAAATGCTTCTATTTGAATATTTCATTTTTTGCAAACTTGTCTACTCATGGTTAGCACTTTTCTAAAATTAATAAGTAAAAACACTGTATTTGAAGTTAAAAAGTTAAGTGTATGATTTTCACTCACTCTATAATTTTGGTTCCCTATATTTTGTATTTAAAACAAAAAAATCTACTTTCAAATGAAACAAAAATTATTTCGAATAAGATTCATTGAACTTGTCAGTAAGAAATAAAGAGTTGTTGTGCATTTTTTAATTTTCAATGCATGGAGAAACTAAAAATGCACATTTCAATTACCAATGCATAGATATGTGAAAAATAGTAAAGAAAAGTGTGATTTTTAAAGTATTACATGTCATTAAAATTAAGTGTCAATATGTAATTGGCTCTTTCATATCTTACATGTCATTGAAAATTGAGTTGGCAAAATATGATTGATAAATCATACCACATAAGATGATACATGCCATGTTTAGATTTCATTTCAAATCCTATGTGGCATAAGGAGGATGAACCTCCCATTGGCCTTGCTTATATATATATAAATATATATATATATATAGATAGATAGATAGATAGATAGATATAGATTAGAGTCATTACAGTAATATGAGAAGCAGAACAAAATATCATATTAAACATTCTAGTTATTGTAGAGCAATATATTACATCAAAATAATAATAGTAGATGAATGAAAACTTGGTAAAATATCAGTTCTTGCATTCGTATACTTTTTGGTGGTCTAGAGGCTTCCTTTTGGTTTTGTAGAAAGAAAATAATGTTGCGTGACTATTTTTAATCAACATTAGAAAATTATTTTTCCCAAATGAAATGTGTAAGCACTAAAACGTTAAAAGGCGTGGTTTTTACTCAATTTTTATGTTTTTTGCCCATATTCAACATATTCTTTGTAAAAGAAATCTTAATTAAGACAATGTGACACACTAAAATATTTAAGACTATTATTTTGATTTTTTTGTATTTAGATTCGGTAACGATTAGCCCTCTCTAAAATTGAATAATAGTAAAAAAGACAATTTGATGCAAAAGAATATTGCATCTGCATTAAAAAAATTAAAAATAATGATACTCCCTCCTTATTTTATATTTGATAGACATTGCACATATCTAGAATTTTGAAAAAAAATATATTATCCTCACAAAATAAAATATTTTGTTACACGTAAAAAAATCATTAAGATTCATTGAACTTGTCAGTAGAAAATAAAGAGTTGTTGTGCACCTTTGAATTGTGAATGCATATAAAAATTAAACATTCAGTAGGCAATGCATTGAGATGTAAAAAGTAAAGAAAAAACATTGTTTTTAATGTATCTATCACTGAAATTTTATTGTTGGGTCCTACATTTTTTATGTCAATGAAAATTGAGTTCTCATCACGTAATTTGCCGACATAAGATGACAAATGCTATAATTAGAATTCTTTTGAAATCCTATGTGAAATAAAGACGATGGACATCTCTCATAGTTGCATATATGATACATGTATGTGCATGTGTATACATATCTATATATATGTACGTCTGTGTGTTTGTGTGTGTCTACATGTGTGTGTACACATACATACATATATACATATATATATATATATGCAAATGTATATATATATATATTAACATCATTACGCCTGAGTACGTTAACTAATCTCATTATTTTAAATTATTTGTACGATTTTTTCTCGTATTAATAACAGTTTCAATTAAAGCAAAAACATTGTTGTGCCAAAAAAGAGTTACTGGTTAGACTTTGCTGCCAGTTTGTATACTTGCTTGTCATGTTGAGATACCTCTAGCCGCCATCATACTTTTTTTTAAATGCATGGTTTTCACTGTTTTTTTTTCAAATTTGTCTTTCCATATTAAGCAGATTATTTTTCAATTTTCTTATGACACGTAGTTACTAACCCCAAAGTGTAACGGTTTAATTTCAGTCATGCTTCAATTTCTCATAAAAAACAAATCAGTCGTGCTTCAATATGCTTCGCCCCTTCTAAATGGAATAACAGAAAAAATATGTATCTAAAGAGCAAACATGCCAAATTTTCACTGCTAGTTTGTTTGTATACTTGTCTGTCGACGTTGATGATCACTTTTTTTTTTTTGACAGTTGATGATCACTTTATTTTAAGTATTTTTGAGGTATCACTTTATTTGAATGTATGGTTTAAATAAATGTATGGTTTTCACTGTTTTTTTTTTCAAATTTGTTTTTCCATATTAAGCAGATTATTTTTCAATTTTCTTATGACACGTAGTTACTAAACCCAAAGTGTAACGGTTTAATTTTGGTCATGCTTCAATTTCTCAGAAAAAACAAATCAGTCACGCTTCAATATGCTTCGCCCCTTCGAAATGGAATAACAGAAAAAATATGTATCTAACGAACAAACATGCCAGATTTTCACTGCTAGTTTGTTTGTATACTTGTCTGTCGACATTGATGATCACCTTTTTTTTTTTGACAGTTGATGATCACTTTATTTTAAGTATTTTTTAGGTATCACTTCATTTTAAGTAAATAAAAAAGAATTATACATGTACATAAAATATTGAAAGTTTAGTTATCTGTTTCTTTATTGCATGTTTGCTTGCCTTTTTTTGCATTTCCTATAAGGAAATTCTTAGACAGCATTGTTATGTACTAACATAATAAATATTTTGGTGTTTTTAGTTCTCATTTTTATTTCTCAAATGCTTCTATTTGAATATTTCATTTTCTGCAAACTTGTCTACTCATGGTTAGCACTTTTCTAAAATTAAAAAGTAAAAACACTGTATTTGAAGTTAAAAAGTTAAGTGTATGATTTTCACTCACTCTATAATTTTGGTTTCCTATATTTAGCATTTAAAAAAAATCTACTTTCAGATGAAACAAAAATTATTTTCAAATAAGATTCATTGAACTTGTCAGTAAGAAATAAAGGGTTGTTGTGCATTTTTTTAATTTTCAATTCATGGAGGAACTAAAAATGCACATTTCAATTACCAATACATAGATATGCGAAAATAGTAAGGAAAAGTGTGATTTTTAAAGTATTACATGTCATTAAAATTAAGTGTCAATATGTAATTGGCTCTTTCATATCTTACATGTCATTGAAAATTGAGTTGTCCAAATATCAATGTTCAATCATACCACATAAGATGACACATGCTATGTTTAGAATTCATTTCAAATCCTATGTGGCATAAGGAGGATGAACCTCCCATTTGCCTTGCTTTTATATATATATATTATTATTATTATTATTATTATTATTATTATTATTATTATTATTATTATTATTATTTTGATTGAGAATACAAATAACTCAGGAAAGTAAGAGCCGAAACTCCCCAGCAGATCCTTTTCGAAGAAGTCCGAAAGACACTTTTGCCACGTCTCCACCTTGTCTTCTTTTCGGGAGTGAGTGGCCAGCAATTGAGCACACATGTTGCCGTTGCGGTGAATGTGGGAGACTTTGATCCTCTCTAAGGAGATGAGAAGACTATTCATTTTTCCAATTGCTTCCCCTGCCTCGGTCATATCTGAAATCTCTGCTCCCTCAAATGTCATTATGATCTCCTCCGACAGTTTCTTTGCATCTCCTTTGATCCACAAGGAGGAGATACCCAGCTCAGCTGCGATGGTGATGGCTTCCAAAAGCTGCTTGCTTCACTTTCTTTCGCGGAGATGCATGTACTGTTGTGCTTCAATATGGCAATATGAGCTTCCCGTTGTTGTCTCGAATGATAACTCCGGCACCAGCAAGTTTGGTGCTCTCCAACCAAGCTCCGTCAAAGTTTGCCTTGCTCTATCCCTCTTCCGGTCTCAGCCACGTCTTCTCGGTGTCAGCTTGTTCTCTGTAAACAGCTAATTAGAGCACCTCCAGTACTAGGAGGGAAAATTATCTAAATTATTGAGAAAACTATTTTTTTACATAACAAATAATGAAGATTTCAAGAGTCTTTTCCAATAGTGATTATGTAAAAGATATGTATTAACATTTTTAATTTATTTTATACTAGAAATGTGGACACGTGAAGAGAAAATAGTGAAAGTTGGTGAGCAAATTTAAGAAAGATGTCATTACCCATATAAATAGGGAAGGAAGTTGATTTTATATAATAAAAAATCAACGCCAAATTTAGCGACGTGGATACATAATTTGAGTTTTACATATCAAGATACATATGTTATTGAAGCCCAACTTTTACCAAATTATTTATAATATACCTAACAAAACTGATTTACATAATCTATTGAAGATGCTCTATAAGTTCACCTTTGATTTGATTATTTATTCTGCTATTTTCCTCTGCTGTTGTGACAATCTGCTGTATTACTACCTGGTGGAATCTTCTCTGTAGTTGAGAATCTTTTCAGTCCTTCGATTCCAGAGAGTCCAAACTGAAATGCCGAAATGTTGCAGTTCTCGTGGTGGAAGATTCATAATTGAGTCAATTGCTTACTACCCACTTCCAGTTGGAGTAATGATCCACCTACTACCCCCAGTTTCAAAACTATCATATAACCACTTAAAGTTTTATAATGTTAATAATCATTTCAAGATATAAAATATGTTTTTATTAACACATCCTAAATTTTAAAGTCTTTAATTTTTTAACGGTGTTTAAAAAGAATCTCAAATTTCATAATTTCACATGTATTGTTTAAGAAACAATAACATACAAGTATCTTTGTACATTTTATACAATAGCCTCTTTTACATTTGCATGAAAAATACAAATCATTGCAATAAAAGCTACTCAAGAATGTCTAGTATCAACTCTTATGTAATTTGTTAAAATGAATAAAGATTCTTGTATCTTATAGTTTTATTAAAAAAATAATGTGAAATTATGAAGTGTTGAGATTTTTCTTAAAAATTGTTAAACAGAAGTTAAAGACTTTAAGATTGACGGATATGTGTTAAGATTGACGGATATGTGAAATTATGAAGTGTTGAGATTTTTCTTAAAAATTGTTAAACAGAAGTAAAACTTTGTCAGAGTTTGCAATGGTATAAAAGCAACAGTGATAACCAAATCACGAATGACAATATCCAAAGCTGTAAACATTTGCAATTAAGTCTTTCCCAAGTGTCATTTTCTAAATACAAATCCCTTTATCAGCTTTCAAATATAGAATCAAAGAATCCTGTTATTAAGCACAGTACCGGAATCGTAATGGCCAACAAAGGGCCTCCTTAATGGTCAACAAATCACCTCCTTAATGGTCAACAAAGGACCTCCCAAATACCAGACTAGACAATAAGTGTTGCAACCAAAAGGGTGAGTACTAGCTGGGACTCCAGCAAACAAGGCGAAGAGCCATGGCCAACAAAGGGCCTCCAAATAACAATGGCCAACAAATAGTAATAGAATCCGGTGTGTGCGATATTCCACTTTACGTTATTAGCAAATTATTATTTTGAGGGCCTCCTTAATGGTCAACAAAGGACCTACTTAATGGTCAACAAAGGACCTCCCAAATACCAGACTAGACCTTAAGTGTTGCAACACCCCCTTAAGAAGCAAAATGCCAGAAGGGTGAGTACTAGCTGGGACTCCAGCCAACAAGGCGAAGAGCCATGGCCAACAAAGGGTCTCCCAAATAACAATGGCCAACAAATAGTAATAGAATCCGGTGTGTGCAATACTCCACTTTATGTTATTAGCAAATTATTATTTCGTGAGTGTTACCAAAAAAACAGAAATCACAAGTCCAATTTTGACAAGAAGAAACACATAACAATGCAATTTGAGACAGTAAATACAATAACACTCGACAAATGTAATTCACAAATATATTTTGAGACAGAAAATAAAATCACAATTTGACGCGAAAGAGCTAGGCACGCTAGGCTAAGCATGTAATCTCACCTTATTTGACTTGGCAGTTAGTAGGTAGGATGGTCTATGAAGCCGATGTCCACGAATCCGTCTCCTACAATTTTAGAAATATCTAGTCACAACAGTGTTATTTTAAATAAAAAAATGCTTATATGCTTGTCTGACTAGGTCGAATAATAAGTCAATCCCCTTCATTCCCAAAGAAACCCTTCTTATGTTATTTAAATAGAAAAGTATTTTAAAGTCAACTTTAACATCAAATAAAGGATATCTTACTTATAAGTATTTACTAAAGCAACAAGTCATAGCTGAAGCCTGTTTCTTAATAATATTTGATTTGTCGATAATATTTGTTCGATAAAAAGATTATTTATTTAAGTAAAACTAAGGTGAAAATTGACGATTTAAACAACGTTACATATATAAAAATGTTTTATTAGCTTATTTTCAGGAAAATGATTTATTATATCCAATTATAAAGCATATCTATTTATTTACTAAAACACTCACTTTTTATTCACTTAAAATACAAGTTTGTAAAAAATTAATAATAGATTTAAACAAAATAATAATTATAGAGTGCTGAAATACTAACCAATCCCCCTAATATTCAGCTAAACTACAATAGTTACCCCCATCCAAGTTAGCATATAGGACAGCCCCTCCCCTACTAGTTTCTGAAAACTGCAACTAAGACCCCAACCAAGAACAATTTTGACAAACCCATGTCCATTCGATTCAAATGCGAATCATAGCCATCAAGAAACAATTTTAACACTAAATAATGAACTATGATAAGGTTTATATCATACCCAAGTCAAGAAACACGAGAATTGATTGAGAAATGAAGCGGGTCGATTCGTCGCCGGAGATGATGCTTTGTCGGGGCTGCTCCAGTGGCTCTTGGTCGTGTCTGCTCACTTCTAGAGTCTGGTCGGTGCTTCTGGTGCCGAGGGAGACGGAGGAGAAGGGCTGGGTATATCCCGATTGGCTGGGCATAAGGTCTCGCCGGAAACAATGGAGCTTGGTGGCGGCGGCGTCTTTTACGGCGGCTGGAGCTGCTTCTGTTTCGGCCTCCGCTTCCTCTTCTCCATCTGCTAATGGGTTCGAGACAGAGAGGGGAAATATAGAGAGAGAGAGAGAGAGAGAGAGAAACAGGGAAGAAAACAGAGGGGTGGAGATGGGTTGGTGGCTCGTCCCCGACAGTGGCAGCGAGGGTGGTGGTGGCTGGGATGTTTCCTGCTACTGCTGCTTCTGTTGGGAAATGACAAGGCAGAGAGAGGGATAGAGAGTGAGAGAGGTGATGGTGTTGGTTCCGGTGAAAATGGTGATTGACGGTGGTGGTGGTTGTTTGATGAAGAGAGAAAGAGAGTGGTGGTGGTTGTGGCGTGCAGGGGGAGGAGAAGCTGGGGTTTGTATAGAATGAGTGAGGGTGGCAGAAATGGAGGCGGTGGAAGTGTTGGTGGCGGTGAGAATTGCTTGGCCGTGAAGTACAAGGAAGAAAAGGATGAGGATGATGGGTTTATCATTTATTTAAATGGTTGGAAGGAAATAATTGTGTGTGGCAATTACTATAGTTGTCGCGGTGGTCGTTTCCGCGATGTCGTCAAATAAAATAAAACGAATCGCGCAAAAATTAAAATTTCACCTTATTTTCTCGTCAAATAAATTCTCAAAAGTTACCCAAATTACTATCCGCAACCTAAAATTAAATTATCGCGTGTCAAATTACCTAATTATCCTTTAGTTAAATACGGGGTATTACATCCTCCCCCCTCCCCCCTTAGAATAAGCTTCGTCCTCGAAGCTTGGTCAGGTTCTAGAGTCTTAGTGGTTTCCTAGATGAGATGCACATAGATTAAGGCTAGGATACTTACCTTCCTTGTTGTTTGGAGCTTGCGCCTCGGTTTTACTCATCACAAAGACCCGACTAGGCGGCTGGTTGTTGCCTTGAGTTGCATTCCCTCCATTTCTGTTTTTATTGTTGCCAGCCTCGTTGTTTCTATTGGTAGCTGCATTCCTGTTTTCTCCTCCATTCCAGTTGTTCTGTCGGAAGCCATTCCCATCCTGATTCTGTCGATTCCATTGATAATTTCGTCCATTGTTCTGGTTATTCCGTTGATTGTAGCCTCTGTTGTTACCTTGTCGATATCCTGCGTCACTTCTTTTGTTGCATTCGTACATCCTGTGACCCCTGATTCCATATTAGTCGCATATCACCCTGTTTCCATCACAGTCAACTCCTGGGTGGTCCCCATAGCACTTCTTACATTAGTAGTGACGGTTCTGCCTTGCCATCTGGTTCTGGTTCTGACCTCCCCCACCATTGAATGGCTTGGAACGCTTGTCAGTCCCTTGGTGGTTCCTGCCTTGTCCATAATTGTTATCCTCTTGGCCTTCTATTTTTTTCTTTTTCAGTTGTTGTGTCATCACCTGGTCAACTCTCCAAATATTGGCAGCTATTCCGTAGGCCTCAGAAAAGGTGTCATAGGTTCTGGTGAGCATGGTTCTCTGAATTTCAAGCCTCAGACCTCCTATGAAACGAGTCACCATGCGCCTTTCAGTAGGCACTGTGTCCTCTGCAAACCGGGCCAGCTCCATGAAATTGTCTTAATAGTCTGTTACAGAGTTGTTGCCTTGCTTCATTGAGATGAACTCTTGGTACTTCTCCTCCTTGACATGCTCCGGGTAAAAGGCAATTCGCACCGCAGTCTTCATTGCTTCCCAGTTGAAACCCTCTTGAGCCATGAATCTTGCTCGATTGGCAGTCCAGCAGTTGTCAGCTTTTCCTTTGAAGTAAAATGCCGCTTCGTTGATTTTGCGGGATTTAGGCATTCCATGGCCTGGAAAATTTTGTCGAAATCCCTAATCCAATTCTCAAGCAATAAAAGATCTTGTTTTCCATAAAAGAGACTCGGGTTTCGATGAGCTATCTTCTTAGACCAGTCGGGCTCTCATTCAACAGAAATGTTCGTGTTATGGTTGTGGTTGTTGTTGTTCATAGCCTGGACGAACTGAACCATGTGGTTGATTAGTTGAGCCACCTGTGGGTGTAATGCTTCTTATCCTTCCATGGTTGCTTCTAATGACGTAGCGGTGGTCCTGCTGATTGCGTACCCTAAACGACCTATTATTGCAACTCACGTTCTAACACAGGTAACATGTCGCAACCAGTAAGTAGACAATACCATCCAATCACATAATATATCTCAGCGAGATACACAGAGAGAGAAAACTCACATAAATGTCATAGAAGTATGACCTCATAACCATAAATCCAACTAGGCACTAGAGCTTAAACACAAAACAGAGTAACACCAGCAACTAATCAAGCAAAGAGAAAGTAAATAATAACTCCCCAGATTCCCGGCTTCTCCGTATTTTATCTTTCCCTAAGTTCATTTTAGGTTACCCTACAGGTTTTAATCCCGTTAGTGGAAAGAACTGCTATGATACCACCTGCAACAACCCCATTATCCGGCTCGGGACAAGACCGGGAGGGCGATGCTTAATAGAAGTGGCGGAGATCAAAAGCAATACAATCCACAACATAAAATTTATAATATTAAACATTAAACAAAGAGTCTTATACAAAATGTGCTTATTATTACACAATAACCTAACAAAACTAGATAATAATTGTGACGTTATCAGTCTAGGTGAGTCTCGCGCCCCTTCTATTCCTTAAGTCCCAGCTCCTAGACCTACGGTGGGAAAGAAAACAACAAGAACCGCACTTTTCAAAGTCAGCAATAAATACTGAGTGAGAAACACGTTAGCATGTAAAACAGGAAAGAGAATAATAACTGCTGGGACACAAGTTAAATAAAGTGAAAGTGGTAGAGAATAAGTAAAACTTTGTCAGAGTTTGCAACGGTATAAAAGCAACAGTGATAACCAAATCACGAATGACAATATCCAAAGCTGTAACATTTTCAATTAAGTCCTTCACAAGTATAATTTTCTAAATACAAATCCCTTTATCAGCTTTCAAATATAAAATCAAAGAATCCAGGTAGTAAGCACAGTACCGGAATCGTAATGGCCAATAAAGGGCCTCCTTAATGGCCAACAAAGGACATCCTTAATGGTCAACAAAGGACCTCCCAAATACAAGACTAGACCTTAAGTGTTGCAACAACGCCTTAAGAAGCAAAAGGCCAGAAGGGTGAGTACTAGCTGGGACTCCAGCCAACAAGGCGAAGAGCCATGGCCAACAAAGGGCCTCCCAAATAGTAACAGAATCCGGTGTGTGCGATATTCCACTTTACGTTATTAGCAAATTGTTATTTCGTGAGTGTTTCCAAAAAAACTGAAATCACAAGTCCAATTTTGACAAGAAGAAACACATAACAATGCAATTTGAGACAGTAAATAAAATAACACTCGACAAATGTAATTCACAACTATATTTTGAGACAGAAAATAAATATCACAATTTGACACGAAAGGAGCTAGGCACGCTAGGCTAAGCATGTAATCTCACCTTATTTTACTTGGCAATTAGTAGGTAGGATGGTCTATGAAGCTGATGTCCACAAATCCGTCTGCTACAATTTTAGAAATATCTAGTCACAACAGTGTTATTTTAAATAAACAAATGCTTATATGCTTGTCTGACTAGGTCGAATACTAAGTCAATCCCCTTCATTCCCAAAGAAACTCTTCTTAAGTTATTTAAATAGAAAAGTATCTAAAAGACAACTTTAACATCAAATAAAGGATATGTTACTTATAAGTATTCACTAAAGCAACAAGTAATAGTTGGAGCCTATTTCTGAATAATATTTGATTTGTCGATAATATTTATTCGATAAAAAGATTATTTATTTAAGTAATACAAAGGTGAAAATTTACGATTTAAACAACGTTACATATATACAAATGTTTTATTAGCTTATTTTCAGGAAAATGATTAATTATACCAATTATAAAGCTTATCTATTTATTTACTAAAACATTCACTTTATTCACTTAAAATACAAGTTTGTAAAACATTAATAATAGATTTAAACAAAATAATAATTATAGAGTGCTGAAATACTAACCAATCCCCCTAATATTCAGCTAAACTACAATAGTTACCCCCATCCAAGTTAGCATATAGGACAGCCCCTCCCCCACTAGTTTCTGAAAACTGCAACTAAGACCCCAACCAAGAACAATTTCGACAAACCCATGTCCATTCGATTCAAATGCAAATCATATCCATCAAGAACCAATCCCCCTAATATTCAGCTAAAATACAATAGTTACCCCCATCCAAGTTAGCATATAGGACAGCCCCTCCCCCACTAGTTTCTGAAAACCGCAACTAAGACCCCAACCAAGAACAATTTCGACAAACCCATGTCCATTCGATTCAAATGCAAATCATATCCATCAAGAACCAATTTTAACACTACATAATGAACTATGAGAAGGTTTAGATCATAGCCAAGTCAAGAAACGCGAGAATTGATCGAGAAATGAAGCGGGTCGATTCGTCGAAATTCGTCGCCGGAGATGATGCTTTGTCGGGGCTGCTCCGGTGACTCTTGGCTGTGTCTTCTCACTTCTGGAGTCTGGTCGGTGCTTCTGGTGCCGAGGAAGACGGAGGAGAAGGGCTGG
The DNA here is from genome assembly GCA_023055425.1 of Linanthus parryae. Taxonomy (NCBI): domain Eukaryota; kingdom Viridiplantae; phylum Streptophyta; class Magnoliopsida; order Ericales; family Polemoniaceae; genus Linanthus; species Linanthus parryae. The sequence continues at coordinate 86,210,990 of JALGPY010000004.1, read as the reverse complement.
GTATCTCCCGATTGGCTGGGCAGAAGGTCTCGCCGGAAAGCAATGGAGCTTGGTGGCGGCGGCGTCTTTTACGGCGGCTGGAGTGAAAGAGAGCTGAGAGAGAGAGAGAGTTTTGGTGGCTGTGGAGTGCAGGGGGAGGAGAAGCTGGGGGTTTATATAGAATGAGTGAGGGTGGCAGAAATGGAGGCGGTGGAAGTGTTGGTGGCGGTGAGAATTGTTTGGCCGTGAAGTACAAGGAAGAAAAGGATGAGGATGATGGGTTTCTTATTTATTTAAATGGTTGGAAGGAAATAATTGTGTGTGGCAATTACTATAGTTGTCGCGGTGGTCGTTTCCACGATGTCGTCAAATAAAATAAAACGAATCGCACAAAAATTAAAATTTTCACCCCTAGTTTCTCGTCTAATAAATTCTCAAAAGTTACCCAAATTACTATCCGCAACCCAAAATTAAATTATCGCGTGTCAAATTACCTAATTACCCTTTATTTAAATACGGGGTATTACAATACACATTACCCTGTCGTCACAATCAAGATCACCTTCAAAGTTTGGGTTTCGATTGATCCAAACACGAAAAATTTGACTCATATTATAGTATTGCTCAAAGTGAAAAAGAAACATGAAGAATGGTGCACTTGTCAATGCTGACATCTAGATCCTCCAAATCAATCTTACGACTGTTGAGTTTGCCGCACCGCGAGAATTATGATTTCCCAAACACGTCACGATCTCAAACTATTCCAACTGTAGCAATACAATCAGCTGATTAGCCCACATATTAGAGAATTGTTTTTTTTTCCCTCCACTCTCTGGGGGAAAACTGAAGGAAGACGTCCATGGTCTGAAATTTAGCGTGCAAGTGTGTCCTGTTGGGTTACAGTCCGGGAATCAGCTCATAATTCTGTGACTGCTCCAAGTGAAAAAATAACAAGAAGCAGCAGCATCGGAAATACCCAGATTTTGACAACTGAAATACCCCGTTTTGTGACTATGGGTATTTTGTGATATTATTATAAGTGTTGGGAAGTTAATGTAATTATAGAGAGTTAATTATAGTGCTTTGAGAGTTAGGGGGGAACTTTGTGACTTTAATCAAAGGTTTTAGTGTCTTTTACTTGAGTTTGGGGGAGGTGTTTGTCTTTTGGCAAAACTAAGGGGAAATAAGTGTCTTTTGACCTAAATTTCTTCCTACAATAAAAGTTTCCTAATCCAAGAGGGTTTCCTACTTATGAAGTTAATTTTAATTCTAACTCTCATAAAAACCCTCACTCTCCTATTTTTCCTAATCTCTCTCTCACGTCTCCCTACTCTACCCGTCCCTCTCTCACTCTCTCTCTCCCTTGTGACCGACGGCCACCCCACCGCCGCCGCTCTCTCTCTTTCCGGAAAGGTAACTCTCTCTCTCTCTTTTTCTTTCTTTTCTTTCTTTCTTTTCTTCTTTCTCTCTTTCTTTCTCTCTATCCCCGTCCGTCTCTCTCTCCGTCCGCCTCCATGGGCGGCGGGTTGAGCGGGTTGGGTTGTTTCGTTTCTTCTTCTCTTTTCTTTTGTTGATCTCTTGATCTTGTGATCACTTGTTCATGATTCATGTATGTTGCATGCAATCTCTAAATTTCAGTTTGTTATGATTAGGATCATTGTTCATGGATTCGTATGATTTATTATCAAGTTTTAGGGTTTATCATGTTCTTGGGTGTTGGGAAGAAACCCTAGTTTGAAAGGGAGGTTTGATTGAATGATTTGGGAGTTTGAATGATCATATTAGGTGGATAACAATCTGATTTGAATGTGGGAATCATGTTATGTTAGGTTTAGTATGATTATAGGATGAATTAGAAGCTTGGGGGAAAAGTTTCATGAAGATTGACAATTCCCGTATGGATATTTTGAATGAAGTTGGAAACTTGAAACTAGTGTAACTTTTGATTCAGGAATCGAAATTAAGATCCGTTTGAGGCTAAACTTATTATTTCGAACGTTTTGAATCCAATGGAACTGTTTTTAGACCATGATCTGTTTGGGAAACTGGAGTAATAGAATTGGTGGAGTTGTGAAGGATTATGCATACTCTAGGATAAGGGATTTTGAGGCAAAGCTGTAAGCTTATTTTGGAGCATGTATTGAATGGGATGTTGGGGAAGTGTTAGAACCCTAAACCATGGACTATCATATGCATGTAATTAGTATAGCAAGTATATTGCTAGAATATTGGTTTGATTAGCATATTGTTATGTGTAGGTAACGAGTTCGTCGACGACGAGTACGTAGAGTACGTTGATTGATTTGCTATTGTTGGAATTTACTTTGAGGTAAGTAAATGTGCCAAGCCTAGTGTGCTTATCTCTTTCGTGTCAAACGAATATTTGATTTATTACGTCTCAAAATGTGTTTACATGATACATGACTTGGAATATGTGATTTCTACTTGTTAAATGTTTTTGACGAAAACATCACCATGATAATGAATGCACTATAACGTAAAGTGGAAGATGTTGTGCGGGACGTTATTATTCTTTGGGCGGTGTTGGCTGCGGTCCCGTCTCTTTTAATCCGGTTGCAAGTCCCCGGACAATAACATGTACTCACTCCTCTGACCGGCGTAGTCTTTGGGGGGTGTCGACACTTAAGGTCATGCACGCTGTAGTATTTGGTTTTCCCCGTCACAACAAAGTAATAATGGATTTGTTTGGTTTTGTTAACGGAACGAAGTTAACACTGGATTTGGATTTTCCTAATAATATGGAAATTGATTTGGAAATATAATGTGGAATTGGGAACTCTTATGTTTTGAAACAAGAGTCAACTTTATTACCGTTGTGTTTGCGAAAAACTCTTACTTACAAATGAGTCTTGTTTTATAACTATCCATCATCGTTTTACATGTTTGGATGTTTGCTTACCAGTATTTCAATGCTGATTTTGTACTGTGGTGTTTCTTTTTCATTCCGCACCACAGGTCTAGAGGAAGGTTATCGTGCATAGAAGGGGGACGCGCATCACATGGAACATCATTAGTAGTACTGTTTTATTTGAAATTGAACTCTCTAGTAGTTTAAACGCTTTAGTTGTTTTGCCGGTTTGTGGCTAGGACGAAGGTTTATGATAATACATTATTTTAATTGGATTTAATTTATTATTGTGGATGTGTGTGCTTGTGAACCATGTTATAAAATCTCCTTGTATCCGGGCTCCTCTCGGGTACGGAGTGACATCCCCGGGTCTCCGGCTTGGGCCATTTGGGGGTGCTACAGGTGGTATCAGAGCCGGCATTCTAAAAAGAAATTTGAAACTTGTTAGGGCAACTAAAAAGGATATAGGAGAAATAACTTAAAATTCGACAAGCCGTGGGAATTTGGGTAGTATGGATAGGATTGTTATGTGTAAGTGTTTAGAAAATAGGATAGAAAACAAGTGCCCCATCCACCCAATCGAATATTTGGAGTATCCCAATTGGATTCTAACTTAGGCCTACTTTAAGAGATTTCGTTGGGAGATTTCTTCAAGAGTCGTGTAACCATCGATTTGGAGTCTTGGGAATAATTATTGGTCTGCGAAGAGTAGTTATTTGGATTACGGTTTATACCATTTAAATTAGAGATTTATTAAGTTGTTTCCTCTTGTAGATGGCTAGAACTAAGCATACAACAAGGAAGCGTGTGTTGCCAGTAGAGAAGCATCCTGTTGTGACACGTTGGGTCGAAGGTGAAGATTTTCCAGATTTTCGTGACCGCGTGGTTCAATATTGTGAAGATAGATTCCGAGCCTTAGAATTCCCTCGATATAAAAATCCAGCTTTTCAGGCTTACTGTATGGTGAAGGCATTACCTATGAAACCGATGTTTGGGGATATTATTACAAAATATAGCAACATCATGGGCAGGATGAATCGTTTGAATGATAGGGATTATCGTTGCCAAGGTGAATGGACGGTAAGTGCAGATTTTATATGCAAGTTGTTGATGGAAACTTACCTTAAGTGGCAAAGTTATACAGTTATTGAGATAAAGTCCGGTGATGAAGAAGACGTGATCTACATAAGCTCTAGTGATGAAAAAGAGGTGATTATTATAGACTCTAGTGACGATGAAGAAGTTGAAGAAGATCCAATGGAAGACGTCGATGAATACCCCGAGATTGAAGAAGATCCCATGGAATATGTAGAAAGTGAAGAAGACCCTAGTGAAGATGAAGAGCACGAGTATGATTCCGATGAAGAGGAAGAGATGGACGAAAGCGATGAGGACGACGATTAAGCTTGTTAGAGTTCCTTAGATTTCTTAGGCTAGATGCTTTAAGTTTTATTTATTGGTTTGAATAAGGCTCCATAGCCAAGCAACATGTGAAGTTTTAGAACGATTCTTGAATAGTCACTTTTGGGCTAGAATTAAATTCTTAGCGTTTTGCTTTGGGATGAAGAATGTTTATGTTTTGAAGACCCGATTTGGGAAGTTTTATAAATTTAGCTTTCTGAATTTTGGAGTATTATTGGATGAATTAAGGTTGTGTTATGCTTGTTATCATTGATTATGGGCTTAGAAAGTGTTCATGGAGTTAGAACGCGAAAACTTTGATTTTTGGTGCTGTTGAATCTGCGCAGCAGTGAGTTTTTGTTGTAGCAGACGTATTTAACCTTGGAGTTATTTTTCCCTGAATTTTTCCCAGAAAGTAGACATACCCAGGTATCTCCCATAAAAATTTCAACCCCATATGAGCTCTGGAGAATTAGCTACGAATTTCCAAAGTTGACGGTTCAGTAGCAGAATGGCAAAGTGACTAGCTGTAGCATTTTTGATTGTTACCTATCTTCCAGAACTTGTTTTGACCCCAAATTTTTATGGCGACTACTAGACACGATTTTCTAACTCCCAGAGAAAGCCTAGCTCATTTTGAGAATTTTAAAGTCAGTTTAAGGCTTTTCAAAGTCAATGTTTTTGTTCTGGTGGGCTGTGACAGCAGCTGTAGAGTTTCCTTTATATCTTGAGTTCTACAATTGATTTTGAATTGATTCTTCTTGATTATGAAAGTAGACTCAGAGAAGGTGTTGCACACCAAAATTTGCAATTTTCGCCTGATCGATTGATCCTTTTTCCAATTTTGGAAGTAGATTAAAAGTTGAGACGTGATCAGTCTATGTGGAAATACATGAGTAATTGAGTTAAATGATGGTCAATGTGTGACATTACTTGCTTAATTGTGTACTACATGCCGTATATGCGTGATTGTTTGTACTTCTTGGTACTTTATAAGTAATACAATAGGCTATAGTGTAGGGATTATGACTGATAGACCACATCAATACTACGCCAGGAGAAATCGCCAAGAACCAATGGCCGCACCAAACAACAACAACAACAACAACATGGAGCAGTTCTTCGCGCAATTTGCTCAGATGGCGTAGAACGCAAATCAGGGAGAGCAGAATAACGCCAATTGGGCCAAGAAAGTGGCAGATATGAAGCCAGGGAACTTCATAGGCAATGAGGACCCTGTTGAGCTCGAGAATTGGATCGATGAGATGGATAAGATCCTTGAGCTAGTTGAGTGTCCCGAAGACCGCAAGGTGGTTTGCGCGGCATTTTACTTGAAGAACGAAGCTAACACATGGTGGAGGAGTACGCGCCAGAACTTTTTGGCGCAACCCAATTTCAATTGGGAGGCTCTTCAAACCGCACTTCGCACTCGCTTTTATCCGGACCATGTCCAGGATCAAAAGTACTTAGACTTCGTGAATCTAACACAAGGAAACGGTTCCGTGACCGAGTACTTCAAGAAATTCATGGAATTATCCCGATTCGCAGGTCAGTTGATGCCTGATGAAGCGACTAAAGTCAGGAAGTTCATGTCTGGTCTCGAACTTCATCTGCAGAAAGACTTGATGTGCAGAACGTACGATACTCTACATGAAGCTTATGATAGGGCTGCAGCCGTTTGGCGTATTCAAGAGGCACAAGATGAGAAGCGTGGGAAACGCAAGGTTGAGAACGCCGTGGGCTATGGAAACAATCAAGGTAGGACTAACCAAGGTAGTCAGGACAAAAGATTTAAGCCTAACCACGGAGGAAGTAACCAAGGACAGTATCGTGGTAACAAGCAGAATAATGGAGATGAGCAATCTCGCCGTTATATCTGCAAGAAGTGCCAACAGAATCATCCAGGAAAGGACTGTCAAGGAAACCTTGTCACTTGCTACCACTGTGGCAAGAAGGGTCATCGTTCGTTTGAGTGTCGAGTAAAACCAAATGGAAACCAATTAGGGAACCAAGGAGGCAATTACCAAGGAAACCGACAGTTCAACAACAACAATCAGGGCGGAAACCGGAACTATGGGAACTACAACAACAATAATGGAGGCAACAATTATGGTAGACAACAAGTGAACAACCAAGGCAATGGAAGGAACAATGGAGTTCAGAACGGGAATAGGAACAACAACACTCCAGCTAACGGCAACAACAATGGGACTGGTACGGCAGGAACTACCGCACAAAATGGGAATATTGCAAGGATCGCTGTCATGAGCAGGACTGAAGCGGAAGCAGCAAACGGAGTAGTCACTGGTACATTTCTTGTTCATGATCAACCAGCTTTTACTTTATTTGATTCCGGAGCTTCGTATTCGTTTATTTCGTCATCGTTTGTGGAAAAAATTGAGTCTCAATAAGCCGTCTAGAATATCCATCCCCGTAGCTACCCCAACCGGTCATGTAACAGTATGTGACGCCATTTTTGAAGGAGTAGAAGTTAAGATTTCGGCTAGTACCCTACCAGCGAACCTGATACAGTTTGATCTTGGAGGGATAGATGTTATATTGGGAATGGATTGGCTGGGAAAATATCGAGCAGTAATAGACTGCCACGATCAGAAGATAAGGCTTAAAGGTCCAAAAGGAGAAAGAGTCTCTTACCGTGGTATCACAAAGGAACCATGTATCCGACTAGTGTCAGCTCTGACCATAGTCAACCAAGTGAAGAAGGGGAATAGTGCTTATTTGTGCTATATTCAAGACACATATAAGAAGGAGAATGTGCTAGAAGAAATACCAATCGTTAGAGATTTTCCCGATGTGTTCCCGGACGAAATTCCAGGAAGGCCACCTAGAAGAGAGATCGAATTCACTATGGATTTAGCACCTGGAACAGCTCCAATTTCAAAGGCACCGTACAGAATGGCGCCAGTAGAGTTGAAGGAACTTAAGGATCAGTTGCAAGAGTTACTCCAAAAGGGTTATATAAGACCGAGTGTTTCCCTTTGGGGCGCACCGGTACTGTTTGTGAAGAAGAAAGACGGAAGCTTGAGGTTGTGCATTGACTATAGGGAGTTGAATAGCGCAACAATCAAGAACAAATACCCTTTACCCCGAATTGACGATTTGTTTGATCAATTACAAGGGGCGAGTGTTTTCTCAAAGATAGACTTGAGATCAGGGTATCACCAGCTTCGAGTAGCCGAGAAGGACATACCGAAAACAGCCTTTAGAACGAGGTATGGACACTACAAGTTTACCGTTATGCCTTTTGGTCTGACCAACGCTCCAGCAGTATTTATGGATCTAATGAATCGTGTTATGAGAACGTTTCTAGATCGTTTCGTGGTCGTCTTTATTGATGACATCCTAGTTTATTCGAAGAGCGAGGAAGAACACGAAGAACACCTCAAAGAAGTGTTAGAAACTTTGAGACATGAGAAGTTATATGCTAAACTCTCGAAGTGTGAGTTTTGGCTAAAACACGTTCCATTTTTGGGTCACATAATTTCCAAGGAAGGAATATCCGTGGATCCAGGAAAGATATCAGCAGTTAAGGACTGGCCTACTCCAAAGAATGTGTCCGAAGTAAGAAGTTTTCTCGGATTAGCAGGATATTACAGGCGTTTCGTGAAAGATTTCTCGAAGATCGCTAGACCGCTTACTACACTAACCAAGAAGACGGTAAGGTATAAGTGGAGCGAAGATTGTGAAGAAGCATTCCAGACACTGAAGGAAAAGTTAACGACCGCACCTGTCTTAGCTTTACCCAATGATTCTGGCGAGTTTGACGTTTACAGTGATGCATCGAAGAAGGGCTTAGGATGCGTGCTTATGCAAGAAAGAAGAGTTATTGCTTATGCTTCGCGACAACTGAAAACTCATGAAGAGAACTATGCTACGCATGACTTAGAGCTTGCAGCTGTAGTATTTGCATTGAAGATATGGAGACATCACTTATATGGATCTGTGTGTAGATTGTATACGGATCATAGCAGTCTCAAATACATTTTCACGCAGAAAGAGCTAAACAACAGGCAAAGACGTTGGTTAGAAGTCATAAAGGATTATGATTTGCGTATCCAATACCATGAAGGGAAGGCAAACGTAGTAGCTGATGCGTTAAGCCGAAAGTCGAGCCATACTCTGGATACTATGCTAGTTTTGCCAGATCGGCTATGCCGAGAGTTCCGAAAACTTGGAATTGAAGTAGTGAAACAAGGAGGAATAAAGAGTATCCTTGGGAATATGACAGTTGTACCAGATGTCTTAGAAGAAATAACGAGTAACCAGCCAGGAGATGTGAAACTGGAAAGGATAAAGAAGAAGATTGCAGAAGGCCAAACAAAAGATTTCAAAATACATGAAGATGGAAGTATCCGTTACAAAGGAAGATGGTGTGTACCACATAAGTGTACGGAAACTAAGGAAAAGTTGATGCGTGAAGCGCACAACACACCCTACTCAGTACATCCAGGAGGTGACAAACTTTATAAGGACATGAAGAAGATGTTTTGGTGGCCTAACATGAAGAAAGAAGTGGCAGAATTTGTGGCAAAATGTCTAACTTGTCAAAAGGTGAAGTTTGAACATAAAAGAATGGGAGACTTAGTACAACCATTAGATGTCCCAGTATGGAAGTGGGATTCTATTTCGATGGATTTCGTAACTGCGTTACCGACATCAAAGAATGGACTGAATCAGATCTGGGTCGTAGTTGACAGATTGACCAAGACAGCAAGGTTTATTCCGATGAAAGACACATGGAATATGGAACAAAGGGCTGATGCGTATGTGAAGAATATTGTAAGGTATCATGGAGTGCCAAGCTCTATAGTTTCCGACAGAGATCCCAATTTTCTTTCTCACTTCTGGAAAGCACTTCAGGAGGCACTAGGAACTCAGTTGAAGTTTAGCACGGCATTTCACCCGGCTACAGATGGACAAACCGAAAGAACAATTCAGACGTTGGAAGATATGCTAAGATCGTGTGTTATGGACTTTCAAGGTTCATGGGTTGATAGATTACCTTTGATAGAATTCTCCTACAACAACAGTTATCATGCCAGTATTGGAATGGCACCACATGAAGCGTTGTATGGAAGGAAGTGTAGAACACCGTTGTGTTGGAACGACATAAGTGAGACGATAGTAATTGGTCCACAACTTATCGAAGAGATGACATATCAAGTGAGACTTATACAGCAGCGAATGAAGGCAGCGCAGGATAGACAGAAATCTTACGCGGATCAGAAGAGAAGACCGTTGGAATTTCAAGTTGGAGAAAAAGCATTTCTTAAAGTTTCGCCGACTAAGGGAGTCATGAGGTTCAATCAGAAAGGGAAGTTGAGCCCGAAATTCATAGGACCATATGATGTTATAGAAAAGATTGGAGAAGTGGCTTATCGATTGGATTTACCATCGAATTTGGGTCGTGTTCATAACGTATTTCACGTATCGCAACTGAAGAAGTATATACCTGACGCATCTCATGTATTAGATCCCGAACCAGTCGAACTGGACCCGTCTTTGAGTTATGAAGAACAACCTGTCAAGATTTTAGACACCAAGACAAGGAACACCCGTAACAAGAGTGTCAAGATTGTAAAAGTCTTATGGACTAACCACCTCACGGAAGAGGCAACTTGGGAAGCGGAAGATGATATGAGGAAGAAGTACCCTCACTTGTTTGACGAGGTACCTTGAGTTACGAGGACGTCACTCCTCTAAGGGGGAGAGGATGTAATCCTTCGTTTTTCTCTAATACAATACTACTTATAGTATATTGCATATCATTCATGACCTTAGGTTGCATTTAGTAGTCGTACTAGTGAGGGAAGGTGAATACCTTTGTGTGGTTAAAGTTTAGTTAAACTTCAAGGACAGTTTCTCTTTTAGGAGGGAGGTTTTTGTTTAAACTTCGAGGACGAAGTTCTCTTTAAGGAGGGAAGGATGAAATACCCCGTTTTGTGACTACGGGTATTTTGTGATATTATTATAAGTGTTGGGAAGTTAATGTAATTATAGAGAGTTAATTATAGTGCTTTGAGAGTTAGGGGGGAACTTTGTGACTTTAATCAAAGGTTTTAGTGTTTTTTACTTGAGTTTGGGGGAGGTGTTTGTCTTTTGGCAAAACTAAGGGGAAATAAGTGTCTTTTGACCTAAATTTCTTCCTACAATAAAAGTTTCCTAATCCAAGAGGGTTTCCTACTTATGAAGTTAATTTTAATTCTAACTCTCATAAAAACCCTCACTCTCCTATTTTTCCTAATCTCTCTCTCACGTCTCCCTACTCTACCCGTCCCTCTCTCACTCTCTCTCTCCCTTGTGACCGACGGCCACCCCACCGCCGCCGCTCTCTCTCTTTCCGGCAAGGTAACTCTCTCTCTCTCTTTTTCTTTCTTTTCTTTCTTTCTTTTCTTCTTTCTCTCTTTCTTTCTCTCTATCCCCGTCCGTCTCTCTCTCCGTCCGCCTCCATGGGCGGCGGGTTGAGCGGGTTGGGTTGTTTCGTTTCTTCTTCTCTTTTCTTTTGTTGATCTCTTGATCTTGTGATCACTTGTTCATGATTCATGTATGTTGCATGCAATCTCTAAATTTCAGTTTGTTATGATTAGGATCATTGTTCATGGATTCGTAGGATTTATTATCAAGTTTTAGGGTTTATCATGTTCTTGGGTGTTGGGAAGAAACCCTAGTTTGAAAGGGAGGTTTGATTGAATGATTTGGGAGTTTGAATGATCATATTAGGTGGATAACAATCTGATTTGAATGTGGGAATCATGTTATGTTAGGTTTAGTATGATTATAGGATGAATTAGAAGCTTGGGGGAAAAGTTTCATGAAGATTGACAATTCCCGTATGGATATTTTGAATGAAGTTGGAAACTTGAAACTAGTGTAACTTTTGATTCAGGAATCGAAATTAAGATCCGTTTGAGGCTAAACTTATTATTTCGAACGTTTTGAATCCAATGGAACTGTTTTTAGACCATGATCTGTTTGGGAAACTGGATTAATAGAATTGGTGGAGTTGTGAAGGATTATGCATACTCTAGGATAAGGGATTTTGAGGCAAAGCTTTAAGCTTATTTTGGAGCATGTATTGAATGGGATGTTGGGGAAGTGTTAGAACCCTAAACCATGGACTATCATATGCATGTAATTAGTATAGCAAGTATATTGCTAGAATATTGGTTTGATTAGCATATTGTTATGTGTAGGTAACGAGTTCGTCGACGACGAGTACGTAGAGTACGTTGATTGATTTGCTATTGTTGGAATTTGCTTTGAGGTAAGTAAATGTGCCAAGCCTAGTGTGCTTATCTCTTTCGTGTCAAACGAATATTTGATTTATTACGTCTCAAAATGTGTTTACATGATACATGACTTGGAATATGTGATTTCTACTTGTTAAATGTTTTTGACGAAAACATCACCATGATAATGAATGCACTATAACGTAAAGTGGAAGATGTTGTGCGGGACGTTATTATTCTTTGGGCGGTGTTGGCTGCGGTCCCGTCTCTTTTAATCCGGTTGCAAGTCCCCGGACAATAACATGTACTCACTCCTCTGACCGGCGTAGTCTTCGGGGGGTGTCGACACTTAAGGTCATGCACGCTGTAGTATTTGGTTTTCCCCGTCACAACAAAGTAATAATGGATTTGTTTGGTTTTGTTAACGGAACGAAGTTAACACTGGATTTGGATTTTCCTAATAATATGGAAATTGATTTGGAAATATAATGTGGAATTGGGAACTCTTATGTTTTGAAACAAGAGTCAACTTTATTACCGTTGTGTTTGCGAAAAACTCTTACTTACAAATGAGTCTTGTTTTATAACTATCCATCATCGTTTTACATGTTTGGATGTTTGCTTACCAGTATTTCAATGCTGATTTTGTACTGTGGTGTTTCTTTTTCATTCCGCACCACAGGTCTAGAGGAAGGTTATCGTGCATAGAAGGGGGACGCGCATCACATGGAACATCATTAGTAGTACTGTTTTATTTGAAATTGAACTCTCTAGTAGTTTAAACGCTTTAGTTGTTTTGCCGATTTGTGGCTAGGACGAAGGTTTATGATAATACATTATTTTAATTGGATTTAATTTATTATTGTGGATGTGTGTGCTTGTGAACCATGTTATAAAATCTCCTTGTATCCGGGCTCCTCTCGGGTACGGAGTGACATCCCCGGGTCTCCGGCTTGGGCCATTTGGGGGTGCTACAGGTGGTATCAGAGCTGGCATTCTAAAAAGAAATTTGAAACTTGTTAGGGCAACTAAAAAGGATATAGGAGAAATAACTTAAAATTCGACAAGCCGTGGGAATTTGGGTAGTATGGATAGGATTGTTATGTGTAAGTGTTTAGAAAATAGGATAGAAAAAAAGTGCCCCATCCACCCAATCGAATATTTGGTGTATCCCAATTGGATTCTAACTTAGGCCTACTTTAAGAGACTTCGTTGGGAGATTTCTTCAAGAGTCGTGTAACCATCGATTTGGAGTCTTGGGAATAATTATTGGTCTGCGAAGAGTAGTTATTTGGATTACAGTTTATACCATTTAAATTAGAGATTTATTAAGTTGTTTCCTCTTGTAGATGGCTAGAACTAAGCATACAACAAGGAAGCGTGTGTTGCCAGTAGAGAAGCATCCTGTTGTGACACGTTGGGTCGAAGGTGAAGATTTTCCAGATTTTCGTGACCGCGTGGTTCAATATTGTGAAGATAGATTCCGAGCCTTAGAATTCCCTCGATATAGAAATCCAGCTTTTCAGGCTTACTGTATGGTGAAGGCATTACCTATGAAACCGATGTTTGGGGATATTATTACAAAATATAGCAACATCATGGGCAGGATGAATCGTTTGAATGATAGGGATTATCGTTGCCAAGGTGAATGGACGGTAAGTGCAGATTTTATATGCAAGTTGTTGATGGAAACTTACCTTAAGTGGCAAAGTTATACAGTTATTGAGATAAAGTCCAGTGATGAAGAAGACGTGATCTACATAAGCTCTAGTGATGAAAAAGAGGTGATTATTATAGACTCTAGTGACGATGAAGAAGTTGAAGAAGATCCAATGGAAGACGTCGGTGAATACCCCGAGATTGAAGAAGATCCCATGGAATATGTAGAAAGTGAAGAAGACCCTAGTGAAGATGAAGAGCACGAGTATGATTCCGATGAAGAGGAAGAGATGGACGAAAGCGATGAGGACGACGATTAAGCTTGTTAGAGTTCCTTAGATTTCTTAGGCTAGATGCTTTAAGTTTTATTTATTGGTTTGAATAAGGCTCCATAGCCAAGCAACATGTGAAGTTTTAGAACGATTCTTGAATAGTCACTTTTGGGCTAGAATTAAATTCTTAGCGTTTTGCTTTGGGATGAAGAATGTTTATGTTTTGAAGACCCGATTTGGGAAGTTTTATAAATTTAGCTTTCTGAATTTTGGAGTATTATTGGATGAATTAAGGTTGTGTTATGCTTGTTATCATTGATTATGGGCTTAGAAAGTGTTCATGGAGTTAGAACGCGAAAACTTTGATTTTTGGTGCTGTTGAATCTGCGCAGCAGTGAGTTTTTGTTGTAGCAGACGTATTTAAACTTGGAGTTATTTTTCCCTGAATTTTTCCCAGAAAGTAGACATACCCAGGTATCTCCCATAAAAATTTCAACCCCATATGAGCTCTGGAGAATTAGCTACGAATTTCCAAAGTTGACGGTTCAGTAGCAGAATTGCAAAGTGACTAGCTGTAGCATTATTGGTTGTTACCTATCTTCCAGAACTTGTTTTGACCCCAAATTTTTATGGCGACTATTAGACACGATTTGCTAACTCCCAGAGAAAGCCTAGCTCATTTTGAGAATTTTAAAGTCAGTTTAAGGCTTTTCAAAGTCAATGTTTTTGTTCTGGTGGGCTGTGACAGCAGCTGTAGAGTTTCCTTTATATCTTGAGTTCTACAATTGATTTTGAATTGATTCTTCTTGATTATGAAAGTAGACTCAGAGAAGGTGTTGCACACCAAAATTTGCAATTTTTGCCTGATCGATTGATCCTTTTTCCAATTTTGGAAGTAGATTAAAAGTTGAGACGTGATCAGTCTATGAAGAAATACATGAGTAATTGAGTTAAATGATGGTCAATGTGTGACATTACTTGCTTAATTGTGTACTACATGCCGTATATGCGTGATTGTTTGTACTTCTTGGTACTTTATAAGTAATACAATAGGCTATAGTGTAGGGATTATGACTGATAGACCACATCAATACTACGCCAGGAGAAATCGCCAAGAACCAATGGCCGCACCAAACAACAACAACAACAACAACATGGAGCAGTTCTTCGCGCAATTTGCTCAGATGGCGCAGAACGCAAATCAGGGAGAGCAGAATAACGCCAATTGGGCCAAGAAAGTGGCAGATATGAAGCCAGGGAACTTCATAGGCAATGAGGACCCTGTTGAGCTCGAGAATCGGATCGATGAGATGGATAAGATCCTTGAGCTAGTTGAGTGTCCCGAAGACCGCAAGGTGGTTTGCGCGGCATTTTACTTGAAGAACGAAGCTAACACATGGTGGAGGAGTACGCGCCAGAACTTTTTGGCGCAACCCAATTTCAATTGGGAGGCTCTTCAAACCGCACTTCGCACTCGCTTTTATCCGGACCATGTCCAGGATCAAAAGTACTTAGACTTCGTGAATCTAACACAAGGAAACGGTTCCGTGACCGAGTACTTCAAGAAATTCATGGAATTATCCTGATTCGCAGGTCAGTTGATGCCTGATGAAGCGACTAAATTCAGGAAGTTCATGTCTGGTCTCGAACTTCATCTGCAGAAAGACTTGATGTGCAGAACGTACGATACTCTACATGAAGCTTATGATAGGGCTGCAGCCGTTTGGCGTATTCAAGAGGCACAAGATGAGAAGCGTGGGAAACGCAAGGTTGAGAACGCCGTGGGCTATGGAAACAATCAAGGTAGGACTAACCAAGGTAGTCAGGACAAAAGATTTAAGCCTAACCACGGAGGAAGTAACCAAGGACAATATCGTGGTAACAAGCAGAATAATGGAGATGAGCAATCTCGCCGTTATATCTGCAAGAAGTGCCAACAGAATCATCCAGGAAAGGACTGTCAAGGAAACCTTGTCACTTGCTACCACTGTGGCAAGAAGGGTCATCGTTCGTTTGAGTGTCGAGTAAAACCAAATGGAAACCAATTAGGGAACCAAGGAGGCAATTACCAAGGAAACCGACAGTTCAACAACAACAATCAGGGCGGAAACCGGAACTATGGGAACTACAACAACAATAATGGAGGCAACAATTATGGTAGACAACAAGTGAACAACCAAGGCAATGGAAGGAACAATGGAGTTCAGAACGGGAATAGGAACAGCAACACTCCAGCTAACGCCAACAACAATGGGACTGGTACGGCAGGAACTACCGCACAGAATGGGAATATTGCAAGGATCGCTGTCATGAGCAGGACTGAAGCGGAAGCAGCAAACGGAGTAGTCACTGGTACATTTCTTGTTCATGATCAACCAGCTTTTACTTTATTTGATTCCGGAGCTTCGTATTCGTTTATTTCGTCATCGTTTGTGGAAAAAATTGAGTCTCAATAAGCCGTCTAGAATATCCATCCCCGTAGCTACCCCAACCGGTCATGTAACAGTATGTGACGCCATTTTTGAAGGAGTAGAAGTTAAGATTTCGGCTAGTACCCTACCAGCGAACCTGATACAGTTTGATCTTGGAGGGATAGATGTTATATTGGGAATGGATTGGCTGGGAAAATATCGAGCAGTAATAGACTGCCACGATCAGAAGATAAGGCTTAAAGGTCCAAAAGGAGAAAGAGTCTCTTACCGTGGTATCACAAAGGAACCATGTATCCGACTAGTGTCAGCTCTGACCATAGTCAACCAAGTGAAGAAGGGGAATAGTGCTTATTTGTGCTATATTCAAGACACATATAAGAAGGAGAATGTGCTAGAAGAAATACCAATCGTTAGAGATTTTCCCGATGTGTTCCCGGACGAAATTCCAGGAAGGCCACCTAGAAGAGAGATCGAATTCACTATGGATTTAGCACCTGGAACAGCTCCAATTTCAAAGGCACCGTACAGAATGGCGCCAGTAGAGTTGAAGGAACTTAAGGATCAGTTGCAAGATTTACTCCAAAAGGGTTATATAAGACCGAGTGTTTCCCTTTGGGGCGCACCGGTACTGTTTGTGAAGAAGAAAGACGGAAGCTTGAGGTTGTGCATTGACTATAGGGAGTTGAATAGCGCAACAATCAAGAACAAATACCCTTTACCCCGAATTGACGATTTGTTTGATCAATTACAAGGGGCGAGTGTTTTCTCAAAGATAGACTTGAGATCAGGGTATCACCAGCTTCGAGTAGCCGAGAAGGACATACCGAAAACAGCCTTTAGAACGAGGTATGGACACTACAAGTTTACCGTTATGCCTTTTGGTCTGACCAACGCTCCAGCAGTATTTATGGATCTAATGAATCGTGTTATGAGAACGTTTCTAGATCGTTTCGTGGTCGTCTTTATTGATGACATCCTAGTTTATTCGAAGAGCGAGGAAGAACACGA
The DNA here is from genome assembly GCA_023055425.1 of Linanthus parryae. Classification (NCBI taxonomy): domain Eukaryota; kingdom Viridiplantae; phylum Streptophyta; class Magnoliopsida; order Ericales; family Polemoniaceae; genus Linanthus; species Linanthus parryae. The sequence continues at coordinate 86,194,120 of JALGPY010000004.1, read as the reverse complement.
AGAACACCTCAAAGAAGTGTTAGAAACTTTGAGACATGAGAAGTTATATGCTAAACTCTCGAAGTGTGAGTTTTGGCTAAAACACGTTCCATTTTTGGGTCACATAATTTCCAAGGAAGGAATATCCGTGGATCCAGGAAAGATATCAGCAGTTAAGGACTGGCCTACTCCAAAGAATGTGTCCGAAGTAAGAAGTTTTCTCGGATTAGCAGGATATTACAGGCGTTTCGTGAAAGATTTCTCGAAGATCGCTAGACCGCTTACTACACTAACCAAGAAGACGGTAAGGTATAAGTGGAGCGAAGATTGTGAAGAAGCATTCCAGACACTGAAGGAAAAGTTAACGACCGCACCTGTCTTAGCTTTACCCAATGATTCTGGCGAGTTTGACGTTTACAGTGATGCATCGAAGAAGGGCTTAGGATGCGTGCTTATGCAAGAAAGAAGAGTTATTGCTTATGCTTCGCGACAACTGAAAACTCATGAAGAGAACTATGCTACGCATGACTTAGAGCTTGCAGCTGTAGTATTTGCATTGAAGATATGGAGACATCACTTATATGGATCTGTGTGTAGATTGTATACGGATCATAGCAGTCTCAAATACATTTTCACGCAGAAAGAGCTAAACAACAGGCAAAGACGTTGGTTAGAAGTCATAAAGGATTATGATTTGCGTATCCAATACCATGAAGGGAAGGCAAACGTAGTAGCTGATGCGTTAAGCCGAAAGTCGAGCCATACTCTGGATACTATGCTAGTTTTGCCAGATCGGCTATGCCGAGAGTTCCGAAAACTTGGAATTGAAGTAGTGAAACAAGGAGGAATAAAGAGTATCCTTGGGAATATGACAGTTGTACCAGATGTCTTAGAAGAAATAACGAGTAACCAGCCAGGAGATGTGAAACTGGAAAGGATAAAGAAGAAGATTGCAGAAGGCCAAACAAAAGATTTCAAAATACATGAAGATGGAAGTATCCGTTACAAAGGAAGATGGTGTGTACCACATAAGTGTACGGAAACTAAGGAAAAGTTGATGCGTGAAGCGCACAACACACCCTACTCAGTACATCCAGGAGGTGACAAACTTTATAAGGACATGAAGAAGATGTTTTGGTGGCCTAACATGAAGAAAGAAGTGGCAGAATTTGTGGCAAAATGTCTAACTTGTCAAAAGGTGAAGTTTGAACATAAAAGAATGGGAGGCTTAGTACAACCATTAGATGTCCCAGTATGGAAGTGGGATTCTATTTCGATGGATTTCGTAACTGCGTTACCGACATCAAAGAATGGACTGAATCAGATCTGGGTCGTAGTTGACAGATTGACCAAGACAGCAAGGTTTATTCCGATGAAAGACACATGGAATATGGAACAAAGGGCTGATGCGTATGTGAAGAATATTGTAAGGTATCATGGAGTGCCAAGCTCTATAGTTTCCGACAGAGATCCCAATTTTCTTTCTCACTTCTGGAAAGCACTTCAGGAGGCACTAGGAACTCAGTTGAAGTTTAGCACGGCATTTCACCCGGCTACAGATGGACAAACCGAAAGAACAATTCAGACGTTGGAAGATATGCTAAGATCGTGTGTTATGGACTTTCAAGGTTCATGGGTTGATAGATTACCTTTGATAGAATTCTCCTACAACAACAGTTATCATGCCAGTATTGGAATGGCACCACATGAAGCGTTGTATGGAAGGAAGTGTAGAACACCGTTGTGTTGGAACGACATAAGTGAGACGATAGTAATTGGTCCACAACTTATCGAAGAGATGACAGATCAAGTGAGACTTATACAGCAGCGAATGAAGGCAGCGCAGGATAGACAGAAATCTTACGCGGATCAGAAGAGAAGACCGTTGGAATTTCAAGTTGGAGAAAAAGCATTTCTTAAAGTTTCGCCGACTAAGGGAGTCATGAGGTTCAATCAGAAAGGGAAGTTGAGCCCGAAATTCATAGGACCATATGATGTTATAGAAAAGATTGGAGAAGTGGCTTATCGATTGGATTTACCATCGAATTTGGGTCGTGTTCATAACGTATTTCACGTATCGCAACTGAAGAAGTATATACCTGACGCATCTCATGTATTAGATCCCGAACCAGTCGAACTGGACCCGTCTTTGAGTTATGAAGAACAACCTGTCAAGATTTTAGACACCAAGACAAGGAACACCCGTAACAAGAGTGTCAAGATTGTAAAAGTCTTATGGACTAACCACCTCACGGAAGAGGCAACTTGGGAAGCGGAAGATGATATGAGGAAGAAGTACCCTCACTTGTTTGACGAGGTACCTTGAGTTACGAGGACGTCACTCCTCTAAGGGGGAGAGGATGTAATCCTTCGTTTTTCTCTAATACAATACTACTTATAGTATATTGCATATCATTCATGACCTTAGGTTGCATTTAGTAGTCGTACTAGTGAGGGAAGGTGAATACCTTTGTGTGGTTAAAGTTTAGTTAAACTTCAAGGACAGTTTCTCTTTTAGGAGGGAGGTTTTTGTTTAAACTTCGAGGACGAAGTTCTCTTTAAGGAGGGAAGGATGAAATACCCCGTTTTGTGACTACGGGTATTTTGTGATATTATTATAAGTGTTGGGAAGTTAATGTAATTATAGAGAGTTAATTATAGTGCTTTGAGAGTTAGGGGGGAACTTTGTGACTTTAATCAAAGGTTTTAGTGTCTTTTACTTGAGTTTGGGGGAGGTGTTTGTCTTTTGGCAAAACTAAGGGGAAATAAGTGTCTTTTGACCTAAATTTCTTCCTACAATAAAAGTTTCCTAATCCAAGAGGGTTTCCTACTTATGAAGTTAATTTTAATTCTAACTCTCATAAAAACCCTCACTCTCCTATTTTTCCTAATCTCTCTCTCACGTCTCCCTACTCTACCCGTCCCTCTCTCACTCTCTCTCTCCCTTGTGACCGACGGCCACCCCACCGCCGCCGCTCTCTCTCTTTCCGGCAAGGTAACTCTCTCTCTCTCTTTTTCTTTCTTTTCTTTCTTTCTTTTCTTCTTTCTCTCTTTCTTTCTCTCTATCCCCGTCCGTCTCTCTCTCCGTCCGCCTCCATGGGCGGCGGGTTGAGCGGGTTGGGTTGTTTCGTTTCTTCTTCTCTTTTCTTTTGTTGATCTCTTGATCTTGTGATCACTTGTTCATGATTCATGTATGTTGCATGCAATCTCTAAATTTCAGTTTGTTATGATTAGGATCATTGTTCATGGATTCGTAGGATTTATTATCAAGTTTTAGGGTTTATCATGTTCTTGGGTGTTGGGAAGAAACCCTAGTTTGAAAGGGAGGTTTGATTGAATGATTTGGGAGTTTGAATGATCATATTAGGTGGATAACAATCTGATTTGAATGTGGGAATCATGTTATGTTAGGTTTAGTATGATTATAGGATGAATTAGAAGCTTGGGGGAAAAGTTTCATGAAGATTGACAATTCCCGTATGGATATTTTGAATGAAGTTGGAAACTTGAAACTAGTGTAACTTTTGATTCAGGAATCGAAATTAAGATCCGTTTGAGGCTAAACTTATTATTTCGAACGTTTTGAATCCAATGGAACTGTTTTTAGACCATGATCTGTTTGGGAAACTGGAGTAATAGAATTGGTGGAGTTGTGAAGGATTATGCATACTCTAGGATAAGGGATTTTGAGGCAAAGCTTTAAGCTTATTTTGGAGCATGTATTGAATGGGATGTTGGGGAAGTGTTAGAACTCTAAACCATGGACTATCATATGCATGTAATTAGTATAGCAAGTATATTGCTAGAATATTGGTTTGATTAGCATATTGTTATGTGTAGGTAACGAGTTCGTCGACGACGAGTACGTAGAGTACGTTGATTGATTTGCTATTGTTGGAATTTGCTTTGAGGTAAGTAAATGTGCCAAGCCTAGTGTGCTTATCTCTTTCGTGTCAAACGAATATTTGATTTATTACGTCTCAAAATGTGTTTACATGATACATGACTTGGAATATGTGATTTCTACTTGTTAAATGTTTTTGACGAAAACATCACCATGATAATGAATGCACTATAACGTAAAGTGGAAGATGTTGTGCGGGACGTTATTATTCTTTGGGCGGTGTTGGCTGCGGTCCCGTCTCTTTTAATCCGGTTGCAAGTCCCCGGACAATAACATGTACTCACTCCTCTGACCGGCGTAGTCTTTGGGGGGTGTCGACACTTAAGGTCATGCACGCTGTAGTATTTGGTTTTCCCCGTCACAACAAAGTAATAATGGATTTGTTTGGTTTTGTTAACGGAACGAAGTTAACACTGGATTTGGATTTTCCTAATAATATGGAAATTGATTTGGAAATATAATGTGGAATTGGGAACTCTTATGTTTTGAAACAAGAGTCAACTTTATTACCGTTGTGTTTGCGAAAAACTCTTACTTACAAATGAGTCTTGTTTTATAACTATCCATCATCGTTTTACATGTTTGGATGTTTGCTTACCAGTATTTCAATGCTGATTTTGTACTGTGGTGTTTCTTTTTCATTCCGCACCACAGGTCTAGAGGAAGGTTATCGTGCATAGAAGGGGGACGCGCATCACATGGAACATCATTAGTAGTACTGTTTTATTTGAAATTGAACTCTCTAGTAGTTTAAACGCTTTAGTTGTTTTGCCGGTTTGTGGCTAGGACGAAGGTTTATGATAATACATTATTTTAATTGGATTTAATTTATTATTGTGGATGTGTGTGCTTGTGAACCATGTTATAAAATCTCCTTGTATCCGGGCTCCTCTCGGGTACGGAGTGACATCCCCGGGTCTCCGGCTTGGGCCATTTGGGGGTGCTACAGGTGGTATCAGAGCCGGCATTCTAAAAAGAAATTTGAAACTTGTTAGGGCAACTAAAAAGGATATAGGAGAAATAACTTAAAATTCGACAAGCCGTGGGAATTTGGGTAGTATGGATAGGATTGTTATGTGTAAGTGTTTAGAAAATAGGATAGAAAACAAGTGCCCCATCCACCCAATCGAATATTTGGAGTATCCCAATTGGATTCTAACTTAGGCCTACTTTAAGAGACTTCGTTGGGAGATTTCTTCAAGAGTCGTGTAACCATCGATTTGGAGTCTTGGGAATAATTATTGGTCTGCGAAGAGTAGTTATTTGGATTACGGTTTATACCATTTAAATTAGAGATTTATTAAGTTGTTTCCTCTTGTAGATGGCTAGAACTAAGCATACAACAAGGAAGCGTGTGTTGCCAGTAGAGAAGCATCCTGTTGTGACACGTTGGGTCGAAGGTGAAGATTTTCCAGATTTTCGTGACCGCGTGGTTCAATATTGTGAAGATAGATTCCGAGCCTTAGAATTCCCTCGATATAGAAATCCAGCTTTTCAGGCTTACTGTATGGTGAAGGCATTACCTATGAAACCGATGTTTGGGGATATTATTACAAAATATAGCAACATCATGGGCAGGATGAATCGTTTGAATGATAGGGATTATCGTTGCCAAGGTGAATGGACGGTAAGTGCAGATTTTATATGCAAGTTGTTGATGGAAACTTACCTTAAGTGGCAAAGTTATACAGTTATTGAGATAAAGTCCAGTGATGAAGAAGACGTGATCTACATAAGCTCTAGTGATGAAAAAGAGGTGATTATTATAGACTCTAGTGACGATGAAGAAGTTGAAGAAGATCCAATGGAAGACGTCGATGAATACCCCGAGATTGAAGAAGATCCCATGGAATATGTAGAAAGTGAAGAAGACCCTAGTGAAGATGAAGAGCACGAGTATGATTCCGATGAAGAGGAAGAGATGGACGAAAGCGATGAGGACGACGATTAAGCTTGTTAGAGTTCCTTAGATTTCTTAGGCTAGATGCTTTAAGTTTTATTTATTGGTTTGAATAAGGCTCCATAGCCAAGCAACATGTGAAGTTTTAGAACGATTCTTGAATAGTCACTTTTGGGCTAGAATTAAATTCTTAGCGTTTTGCTTTGGGATGAAGAATGTTTATGTTTTGAAGACCCGATTTGGGAAGTTTTATAAATTTAGTTTTCTGAATTTTGGAGTATTATTGGATGAATTAAGGTTGTGTTATGCTTGTTATCATTGATTATGGGCTTAGAAAGTGTTCATGGAGTTAGAACGCGAAAACTTTGATTTTTGGTGCTGTTGAATCTGCGCAGCAGTGATTTTTTGTTGTAGCAGACGTATTTAACCTTGGAGTTATTTTTCCCTGAATTTTTCCGAGAAAGTAGACATACTCAGGTATCTCCCATAAAAATTTCAACCCCATATGAGCTCTGGAGAATTAGCTACGAATTTCCAAAGTTGACGGTTCAGTAGCAGAATGGCAAAGTGACTAGCTGTAGCATTATTGATTGTTACCCATCTTCCAGAACTTGCTTTGACCCCAAATTTTTATGGCGACTATTAGACACGATTTGCTAACTCCCAGAGAAAGCCTAGCTCATTTTGAGAATTTTAAAGTCAGTTTAAGGCTTTTCAAAGTCAATGTTTTTGTTCTGGTGGGCTGTGACAGCAGCTGTAGAGTTTCCTTTATATCTTGAGTTCTACAATTGATTTTGAATTGATTCTTCTTGATTATGAAAGTAGACTCAGAGAAGGTGTTGCACACCAAAATTTGCAATTTTCGCCTGATCGATTGATCCTTTTTCCAATTTTGGAAGTAGATTAAAAGTTGAGACGTGATCAGTCTATGTGGAAATACATGAGTAATTGAGTTAAATGATGGTCAATGTGTGACATTACTTGCTTAATTGTGTACTACATGCCGTATATGCGTGATTGTTTGTACTTCTTGGTACTTTATAAGTAATACAATAGGCTATAGTGTAGGGATTATGACTGATCGACCACATCAATACTACGCCAGGAGAAATCGCCAAGAACCAATGGCCGCACCAAACAACAACAACAACATGGAGCAGTTCTTCGCGCAATTTGCTCAGATGGCGCAGAACGCAAATCAGGGAGAGCAGAATAACGCCAATTGGGCCAAGAAAGTGGCAGATATGAAGCCAGGGAACTTCATAGGCAATGAGGACCCTGTTGAGCTCGAGAATTGGATCGATGAGATGGATAAGATCCTTGAGCTAGTTGAGTGTCCCGAAGACCGCAAGGTGGTTTGCGCGGCATTTTACTTGAAGAACGAAGCTAACACATGGTGGAGGAGTACGCGCCAGAACTTTTTGGCGCAACCCAATTTCAATTGGGAGGCTCTTCAAACCGCACTTCGCACTCACTTTTATCCGGACCATGTCCAGGATCAAAAGTACTTAGACTTCGTGAATCTAACACAAGGAAACGGTTCCGTGACCGAGTACTTCAAGAAATTCATGGAATTATCCCGATTCGCAGGTCAGTTGATGCCTGATGAAGCGACTAAAGTCAGGAAGTTCATGTCTGGTCTCGAACTTCATCTGCAGAAAGACTTGATGTGCAGAACGTACGATACTCTACATGAAGCTTATGATAGGGCTGCAGCCGTTTGGCGTATTCAAGAGGCACAAGATGAGAAGCGTGGGAAACGCAAGGTTGAGAACGCCGTGGGCTATGGAAACAATCAAGGTAGGACTAACCAAGGTAGTCAGGACAAAAGATTTAAGCCTAACCACGGAGGAAGTAACCAAGGACAGTATCGTGGTAACAAGCAGAATAATGGAGATGAGCAATCTCGCCGTTATATCTGCAAGAAGTGCCAACAGAATCATCCAGGAAAGGACTGTCAAGGAAACCTTGTCACTTGCTACCACTGTGGCAAGAAGGGTCATCGTTCGTTTGAGTGTCGAGTAAAACCAAATGGAAACCAATTAGGGAACCAAGGAGGCAATTACCAAGGAAACCGACAGTTCAACAACAACAATCAGGGCGGAAACCGGAACTATGGGAACTACAACAACAATAATGGAGGCAACAATTATGGTAGACAACAAGTGAACAACCAAGGCAATGGAAGGAACAATGGAGTTCAGAACGGGAATAGGAACAGCAACACTCCAGCTAACGCCAACAACAATGGGACTGGTACGGCAGGAACTACCGCACAGAATGGGAATATTGCAAGGATCGCTGTCATGAGCAGGACTGAAGCGGAAGCAGCAAACGGAGTAGTCACTGGTACATTTCTTGTTCATGATCAACCAGCTTTTACTTTATTTGATTCCGGAGCTTCGTATTCGTTTATTTCGTCATCGTTTGTGGAAAAAATTGAGTCTCAATAAGCCGTCTAGAATATCCATCCCCGTAGCTACCCCAACCGGTCATGTAACAGTATGTGACGCCATTTTTGAAGGAGTAGAAGTTAAGATTTCGGCTAGTACCCTACCAGCGAACCTGATACAGTTTGATCTTGGAGGGATAGATGTTATATTGGGAATGGATTGGCTGGGAAAATATCGAGCAGTAATAGACTGCCACGATCAGAAGATAAGGCTTAAAGGTCCAAAAGGAGAAAGAGTCTCTTACCGTGGTATCACAAAGGAACCATGTATCCGACTAGTGTCAGCTCTGACCATAGTCAACCAAGTGAAGAAGGGGAATAGTGCTTATTTGTGCTATATTCAAGACACATATAAGAAGGAGAATGTGCTAGAAGAAATACCAATCGTTAGAGATTTTCCCGATGTGTTCCCGGACGAAATTCCAGGAAGGCCACCTAGAAGAGAGATCGAATTCACTATGGATTTAGCACCTGGAACAGCTCCAATTTCAAAGGCACCGTACAGAATGGCGCCAGTAGAGTTGAAGGAACTTAAGGATCAGTTGCAAGAGTTACTCCAAAAGGGTTATATAAGACCGAGTGTTTCCCTTTGGGGCGCACCGGTACTGTTTGTGAAGAAGAAAGACGGAAGCTTGAGGTTGTGCATTGACTATAGGGAGTTGAATAGCGCAACAATCAAGAACAAATACCCTTTACCCCGAATTGACGATTTGTTTGATCAATTACAAGGGGCGAGTGTTTTCTCAAAGATAGACTTGAGATCAGGGTATCACCAGCTTCGAGTAGCCGAGAAGGACATACCGAAAACAGCCTTTAGAACGAGGTATGGACACTACAAGTTTACCGTTATGCCTTTTGGTCTGACCAACGCTCCAGCAGTATTTATGGATCTAATGAATCGTGTTATGAGAACGTTTCTAGATCGTTTCGTGGTCGTCTTTATTGATGACATCCTAGTTTATTCGAAGAGCGAGGAAGAACACGAAGAACACCTCAAAGAAGTGTTAGAAACTTTGAGACATGAGAAGTTATATGCTAAACTCTCGAAGTGTGAGTTTTGGCTAAAACACGTTCCATTTTTGGGTCACATAATTTCCAAGGAAGGAATATCCGTGGATCCAGGAAAGATATCAGCAGTTAAGGACTGGCCTACTCCAAAGAATGTGTCCGAAGTAAGAAGTTTTCTCGGATTAGCAGGATATTACAGGCGTTTCGTGAAAGATTTCTCGAAGATCGCTAGACCGCTTACTACACTAACCAAGAAGACGGTAAGGTATAAGTGGAGCGAAGATTGTGAAGAAGCATTCCAGACACTGAAGGAAAAGTTAACGACCGCACCTGTCTTAGCTTTACCCAATGATTCTGGCGAGTTTGACGTTTACAGTGATGCATCGAAGAAGGGCTTAGGATGCGTGCTTATGCAAGAAAGAAGAGTTATTGCTTATGCTTCGCGACAACTGAAAACTCATGAAGAGAACTATGCTACGCATGACTTAGATCTTGCAGCTGTAGTATTTGCATTGAAGATATGGAGATATCACTTATATGGATCTGTGTGTAGATTGTATACGGATCATAGCAGTCTCAAATACATTTTCACGCAGAAAGAGCTAAACAACTGGCAAAGACGTTGGTTAGAAGTCATAAAGGATTATGATTTGCGTATCCAATACCATGAAGGGAAGGCAAACGTAGTAGCTGATGCGTTAAGCCGAAAGTCGAGCCATACTCTGGATACTATGCTAGTTTTGCCAGATCGGCTATGCCGAGAGTTCCGAAAACTTGGAATTGAAGTAGTGAAACAAGGAGGAATAAAGAGTATCCTTGGGAATATGACAGTTGTACCAGATGTCTTAGAAGAAATAACGAGTAACCAGCCAGGAGATGTGAAACTGGAAAGGATAAAGAAGAAGATTGCAGAAGGCCAAACAAAAGATTTCAAAATACATGAAGATGGAAGTATCCGTTACAAAGGAAGATGGTGTGTACCACATAAGTGTACGGAAACTAAGGAAAAGTTGATGCGTGAAGCGCACAACACACCCTACTCAGTACATCCAGGAGGTGACAAACTTTATAAGGACATGAAGATGATGTTTTGGTGGCCTAACATGAAGAAAGAAGTGGCAGAATTTGTGGCAAAATGTCTAACTTGTCAAAAGGTGAAGTTTGAACATAAAAGAATGGGAGGCTTAGTACAACCATTAGATGTCCCAGTATGGAAGTGGGATTCTATTTCGATGGATTTCGTAACTGCGTTACCGACATCAAAGAATGGACTGAATCAGATCTGGGTCGTAGTTGACAGATTGACCAAGACAGCAAGGTTTATTCCGATGAAAGACACATGGAATATGGAACAAAGGGCTGATGCGTATGTGAAGAATATTGTAAGGTATCATGGAGTGCCAAGCTCTATAGTTTCCGACAGAGATCCCAATTTTCTTTCTCACTTCTGGAAAGCACTTCAGGAGGCACTAGGAACTCAGTTGAAGTTTAGCACGGCATTTCACCCGGCTACAGATGGACAAACCGAAAGAACAATTCAGACGTTGGAAGATATGCTAAGATCGTGTGTTATGGACTTTCAAGGTTCATGGGTTGATAGATTACCTTTGATAGAATTCTCCTACAACAACAGTTATCATGCCAGTATTGGAATGGCACCACATGAAGCGTTGTATGGAAGGAAGTGTAGAACACCGTTGTGTTGGAACGACATAAGTGAGACGATAGTAATTGGTCCACAACTTATCGAAGAGATGACAGATCAAGTGAGACTTATACAGCTGCGAATGAAGGCAGCGCAGGATAGACAGAAATCTTACGCGGATCAGAAGAGAAGACCGTTGGAATTTCAAGTTGGAGAAAAAGCATTTCTTAAAGTTTCGCCGACTAAGGGAGTCATGAGGTTCAATCAGAAAGGGAAGTTGAGCCCGAAATTCATAGGACCATATGATGTTATAGAAAAGATTGGAGAAGTGGCTTATCGATTGGATTTACCATCGAATTTGGGTCGTGTTCATAACGTATTTCACGTATCGCAACTGAAGAAGTATATACCTGACGCATCTCATGTATTAGATCCCGAACCAGTCGAACTGGACCCGTCTTTGAGTTATGAAGAACAACCTGTCAAGATTTTAGACACCAAGACAAGGAACACCCGTAACAAGAGTGTCAAGATTGTAAAAGTCTTATGGACTAACCACCTCACGGAAGAGGCAACTTGGGAAGCGGAAGATGATATGAGGAAGAAGTACCCTCACTTGTTTGACGAGGTACCTTGAGTTACGAGGACGTCACTCCTCTAAGGGGGAGAGGATGTAATCCTTCGTTTTTCTCTAATACAATACTACTTATAGTATATTGCATATCATTCATGACCTTAGGTTGCATTTAGTAGTCGTACTAGTGAGGGAAGGTGAATACCTTTGTGTGGTTAAAGTTTAGTTAAACTTCAAGGACAGTTTCTCTTTTAGGAGGGAGGTTTTTGTTTAAACTTCGAGGACGAAGTTCTCTTTAAGGAGGGAAGGATGAAATACCCCGTTTTGTGACTACGGGTATTTTGTGATATTATTATAAGTGTTGGGAAGTTAATGTAATTATAGAGAGTTAATTATAGTGCTTTGAGAGTTAGGGGGGAACTTTGTGACTTTAATCAAAGGTTTTAGTGTCTTTTACTTGAGTTTGGGGGAGGTGTTTGTCTTTTGGCAAAACTAAGGGGAAATAAGTGTCTTTTGACCTAAATTTCTTCCTACAATAAAAGTTTCCTAATCCAAGAGGGTTTCCTACTTATGAAGTTAATTTTAATTCTAACTCTCATAAAAACCCTCACTCTCCTATTTTTCCTAATCTCTCTCTCACGTCTCCCTACTCTACCCGTCCCTCTCTCACTCTCTCTCTCCCTTGTGACCGACGGCCACCCCACCGCCGCCGCTCTCTCTCTTTCCGGCAAGGTAACTCTCTCTCTCTCTTTTTCTTTCTTTTCTTTCTTTCTTTTCTTCTTTCTCTCTTTCTTTCTCTCTATCCCCGTCCGTCTCTCTCTCCGTCCGCCTCCATGGGCGGCGGGTTGAGCGGGTTGGGTTGTTTCGTTTCTTCTTCTCTTTTCTTTTGTTGATCTCTTGATCTTGTGATCACTTGTTCATGATTCATGTATGTTGCATGCAATCTCTAAATTTCAGTTTGTTATGATTAGGATCATTGTTCATGGATTCGTAGGATTTATTATCAAGTTTTAGGGTTTATCATGTTCTTGGGTGTTGGGAAGAAACCCTAGTTTGAAAGGGAGGTTTGATTGAATGATTTGGGAGTTTGAATGATCATATTAGGTGGATAACAATCTGATTTGAATGTGGGAATCATGTTATGTTAGGTTTAGTATGATTATAGGATGAATTAGAAGCTTGGGGGAAAAGTTTCATGAAGATTGACAATTCCCGTATGGATATTTTGAATGAAGTTGGAAACTTGAAACTAGTGTAACTTTTGATTCAGGAATCGAAATTAAGATCCGTTTGAGGCTAAACTTATTATTTCGAACGTTTTGAATCCAATGGAACTGTTTTTAGACCATGATCTGTTTGGGAAACTGGAGTAATAGAATTGGTGGAGTTGTGAAGGATTATGCATACTCTAGGATAAGGGATTTTGAGGCAAAGCTTTAAGCTTATTTTGGAGCATGTATTGAATGGGATGTTGGGGAAGTGTTAGAACCCTAAACCATGGACTATCATATGCATGTAATTAGTATAGCAAGTATATTGCTAGAATATTGGTTTGATTAGCATATTGTTATGTGTAGGTAACGAGTTCGTCGACGACGAGTACGTAGAGTACGTTGATTGATTTGCTATTGTTGGAATTTGCTTTGAGGTAAGTAAATGTGCCAAGCCTAGTGTGCTTATCTCTTTCGTGTCAAACGAATATTTGATTTATTACGTCTCAAAATGTGTTTACATGATACATGACTTGGAATATGTGATTTCTACTTGTTAAATGTTTTTGACGAAAACATCACCATGATAATGAATGCACTATAACGTAAAGTGGAAGATGTTGTGCGGGACGTTATTATTCTTTGGGCGGTGTTGGCTGCGGTCCCGTCTCTTTTAATCCGGTTGCAAGTCCCCGGACAATAACATGTACTCACTCCTCTGACCGGCGTAGTCTTTGGGGGGTGTCGACACTTAAGGTCATGCACGCTGTAGTATTTGGTTTTCCCCGTCACAACAAAGTAATAATGGATTTGTTTGGTTTTGTTAACGGAACGAAGTTAACACTGGATTTGGATTTTCCTAATAATATGGAAATTGATTTGGAAATATAATGTGGAATTGGGAACTCTTATGTTTTGAAACAAGAGTCAACTTTATTACCGTTGTGTTTGCGAAAAACTCTTACTTACAAATGAGTCTTGTTTTATAACTATCCATCATCGTTTTACATGTTTGGATGTTTGCTTACCAGTATTTCAATGCTGATTTTGTACTGTGGTGTTTCTTTTTCATTCCGCACCACAGGTCTAGAGGAAGGTTATCGTGCATAGAAGGGGGACGCGCATCACATGGAACATCATTAGTAGTACTGTTTTATTTGAAATTGAACTCTCTAGTAGTTTAAACGCTTTAGTTGTTTTGCCGGTTTGTGGCTAGGACGAAGGTTTATGACAATACATTATTTTAATTGGATTTAATTTATTATCGTGGATGTGTGTGCTTGTGAACCATGTTATAAAATCTCCTTGTATCCGGGCACCTCTCGGGTACGGAGTGACATCCCCGGGTCTCCGGCTTGGGCCATTTGGGGGTGTTACAACAACAGTCTGGAAATCTCTAATCTTGTCGGGGGTGACGACTGAACAATTCCATCTCTTGTCTGACCCAAGCACATGGTTGAAATCCCCAACCAAAACCAATGGCTCCAAGAGCCCATCACTGTAGTGTTTCAAATTGTTCCACATTTCAAGCCACAAAATCGGAGTGTTGAGGGCGTAAATAAAACTACTCGGAAATTTGAGAATGCTACGGATCTGGTTCAGATTCCATCACCATCAGTTTGATTTTCAGTGGGTTCCAAAGCACTAGAATTCACCTTCTTCCGACTGGGGAAAAATTGTTGCATTCTTTCCAATTCGAGAGGTTTTTCTGAATGAAATTTTGCACACATATACGTCTGGAATGTTTTTTTTCCAAAAACGTGGCTTGTCAATGGGCCGGTTCCAAACTATAACAGACCCACGGCGATACAGACCCGGCCCACTAGAACTAGAACCAGATAAGAACCCATGAGAACCAAACCTGGTGGACCCGCCATAATCCGGTTTGGGTCTGGGTTACCCAATAAAAGACCCAAATACTTAGAGTTCTTTTCCATTTTGTACAAGACTCTGTCCCCACTTTCTCTGTTGCTTCTCCATCTTCAGTTCAATTTCGCTTTTGGATCCGCAGGCCTCTTTGGCATCGATCGGAAGTTGATGATTAAAGATTTCTTCCCCTCTCACACGGAAGAGAACCCTGGCATGATTGGCTTGTCGTGGGTTGAATCAGCTACTCCAACAACGAGATCTCTCTCCCTCTCTCTCTCCAACAATCTCTTTCCGCCGATTTCTCGATCCCTCTTCCTACCATTCGATCCCTCTTTCTGGTGATCTTCAATCCCTATTTCCGGCGATCTCTTTCTCGCTCTGTCTGGCCATCTCTCTCTTTCCTATTTCGTTTTTGAATATTGGAGGTGAAAAAGATACCAAAAACGTTTCTTGGTTGAAAGATTTTGGTTCTAGAGAGAGCATCAAATAGATGTGCACAATGTAGGCAAAAAACCATGGGCACGGTCCTACCCAGCAGGTCATGGTTCTGGTATGGTCTTTCTGTTGTTGGGTCCGGGTTTCGTGGTCCAGTTTTACTATGGGTCTAATAATATTCGGTTTCAGTCGGTTCTGGTTTGGGTCTGCCCAGACCCGGACCATTGACATGCCTACAACAATGACATCACATCCATCACATCTTTCCATAACTTTTCAAGTAACTTTCCCTAATAATTACTGACTCTATGGCTGATATTAATTCAATCTAATGGACCAAACTATTTTAAAACATAGTTGTCATGATCGCGATCCAACACGTAGGAGGAGTGTCGAGCCAGATCGTCGAGAAAATTGTTTTCCGGTAAGATCGGGTGGGATCGCGTCCAAACTCGAAGAGTCAGTAGGATCGTGCGACCCACCGATCCCACCGATCCCACCGATTGATGTTGAGGAAGCCGCCTCCGAGTACCAGGAAAGGGTCGCCGGCCTCCGACGGTTCTCCGGCGAGCTTCTCCGGCCTCCGGCGAGCTTCTTCGATGGCGTTGAAGAGGCCAGAGAGTGAAAGGATGGAGAGACAGAGCATCCTTCATTCTCGGATGACGTTGAAGAGGTCGATTGAATGAGAAACCACCTTTTAGAATGACTTTATGGAATGGTAAAATACACTTTCACCCCCTCTAGTTTCATTTAAGGACACTTTCACCCCCTCTGGTTTGAGAAAACACTTTCACCCCCTTTAGATGATGTTTTGGTGAAGTAATCTGATTGTTCACTAGTTATGTGCAATTCTTTGCATCTTTTATTATTTCTCGAACTTTTATTGTTATATGTAATTAAAAATTACAGTTTTGGTAGTATATTACGATCCTATCTAATCCTACGATCCTTGATCCTGTGGAGCACTCCACGATCCTACGTAGAATTATGATCCTGAAAACTTTGTTTTAAAGTCAACCCTCATATTTTATTACATAGATGTATTGCCTGATGTTGCTCTCCAACTGTTTGATTAGTTGACCCAAACAATAAAAAACATTGTACAATTTTATTGACTATTCAAATTTGTGATGTATTCGGTACTCTTCTGAAGATACCATCGCTTTCGTTGTAGAAAAATTCTTTGTATCCGGGGCTAGTGCTTCCAATCAGGTGCATCCTAGTTCAAATGCATTTGCTCTTCAATAAATATTATAACCCTAGATGTTTTGACCTTTGGTATTCTAAGTGCCAGAAACTTAACTCTTGCTTATCTTCGATTCGGTGCAAGCTGTATGATGCTTTTCACGGATGACTCATCTCTCGCCTCTTCGCTTGACATGTCTGATCTCCAAATATTCTAAACCTTCCAGAATTAGATGTACTATCCCTTTTTTGAAATGCAGTTAGTGAGTAGTCATTGGTTGATGCCCTGCATTTTCTTTTATTTAATCAATTTTCCCTTCCTTAATTGAGGAGTAATATGTGATTTACTCAGGAAGTTGTATATATGTGGTCACACTGGTAAATTTTTGTATTAATACATTATACATGTATGTATGTATATATATATATATATATATATATATATATATATATATATATATATATATATATATATATATACATGTAGTTAATTTACCTTTGATAACTTGATGTTTCAGCAAAGATGATTAGTAATTCTTCTATTTGCTTCTCTTAAAGCAACCTGAGTCAAGTGTGATTTCAGCTATAGATTTGAGGTTGAATATTTAGTTTCGACGATTATGGCTCTAGATTTCTCCTTGGGGTTTTTTTTCTCCTATGTTTCATTGCTGCGAGTATAAAGAGGAGGTTCAGACTTTTAAATTTGAGGGTGATTTTGGTGTTTCAGTTTAGACCATCCATTTGAGTTCACTATTGATTTGAACTTGGAGGCTCTTTTAAGATTTAATTGCAGAGTTTTTATTGGTTAGCTTTGGCTAGATTGGGGTTTGAAACACTGTGTGGGTGGTGTTGGTGTATTAATTGAACTGGTTGTGGAGTTGTATCAGAGCTAGGCAGGATTATCAAGTTCAATGTGAGGTTGTTCCAAATTATTTTTATGCTCCTATTATCTTTAATGACAAAAAAATCCTACCACGTGAAGGAAATTACTCCTATGTCAAACGGCTGTATTAGAGAAAATAGAGCTTGGTTTAACAAAATATAGCCCCTAGAGCTTGGTGTGCATTAGAATGGTTTACATATTGAATCTAGATGCTCTTGTTGGATTTGTGCCTTGAATAAGTTGAAGAAATCATCAAGAGCAACAACGGGGACCAAAGGGACCAAGATGGAGCGCAAAGGAGCAAAAAGAATGTTTTCAGTAGGTCCCACGACCTAGTAGGTAGGTCGCACGACCTAGTGGAAAACGTCATGAGAATCAAGATATCTGAAGTAGGTCGCATAACCTAATTTCAGAGGTCACACGACTTAGTTCACTAGGTCCCACGACCTAGTATGTTCCTGCCGTTTTTGGAATTGTTTCCTAATCTGACAGCTCTAGATCGTTCTAAGAACTATAAATAGGCTCCTAAGTGTTTAGAATGTTTATGTAACTCTTTGTATTCGTTCCTCTTGATAAATAAAGGTATCTCTTCTCCGTGGATGTAGTTAGCTCGATTTGGGCTAGTGAACCACGTAAACATGGTGTTTTGTCGATTATTTCATCGTTCGTGAGGCGTGAGTGATTGTGAGAGGTATAACAAACTGATATCAGAGCCTTAGGTCAAGATCGATCCACCAAGAACGATGTCCGGATCAATGTTGAAGATTGATAGGTTTACAGGAGGGAACATATTCAGTCCGTGGAAAATAAAGATGGAGGCCTTGCTTAAATCGCAGGGTTTGTGGGCACCTTTGACAGCGGACAAGGAAGGAATGGATGTTACTAAGCCGTAGTTCAAGGTATTGGAGGAGAAGACACATTCAACGATTATGTTGTGCTTATCCGGTGACATGATCATCAGGATCGCATATCAGAAGGAAGCAGCAAAGCTTTGGCTCAAGTGAGAGAGTCTCTACATGAAAAAGAGTCTCACTAGCAAGTTGATGCTCAAACAAAGGCTCTTTACCCTGCGGATGCTCAAAGGTACGTCTCTCAAGGACCATCTTGATTAGTTTAACACAATTATGTTAGATTTGCGTAATATTGGCGAGAAGGTGGAGGATGAGGATGCCACACTCTTTTTATTGATCTTGTTACTTCCATCATACGAGGACTTTGTACAGTCGTTCATTGTGAACAAGGACAACTTATCTCTAGAGTAGGTCTGATTGCCGCTCCATTATAGGGAATTGCGCCATAAGAGTGCAGGCACAGGTACAGAGGATCATGCTTCTGGATTGATGGCAACTGGGTGGGGGGGGGGGGGAAGCAAGAAGGGTAAGAAGAACAAGAAGAAGCAATTCTCGGGTTCTAAGCTACCCAAGGATGTCTGTGCCTACTGCAAGGAGAAAGGGAACTGGAAGAGATATTTCCCTAAATGAGGACAACAGGGACATAATGGCTCTGCAGCCATGGTAGAGAAGGGTAATTCATCTGAAGGTCATTGCGTTCTACTGGCGGATGATGTCACGCATTCACCCGATGCGTGGTTTCTTGACTCTGGGGATTCTTACCACATCTGTTCTAACATGGAGCTGTTTCAAGCCACAACCGCACAGATGGAGGATCCGTTCATATGGAAAATGGAGCAGTTTGCAAGGTCATAGGAAAAGGCTTAGTTATGTTCAATACTGTGGGTGGAAGACATGCACATTGAAGGATGTGAGACACGCACCGCTTGTCACAAAGAATCTTATTTCCTTGAGTCTACTTGATAGCAAGGGTTTCAGTTTCAAGGGTGAATGTGGAGGATTATGCGTCTACAAGGACTCGGATGTGTGCTACTCAAGGAGGTCAAGGATGGGACTTTGTATGTGATACAAGGTTCTTCTATCACAGGGTCTGTCGGAGTTGCCTTAGCCGAGGTTAAAGAAGCTGATCTAACTAAGCTGTGGCATATGAGACTCGGTCATATGAGTGAACGTGGACTGCAGGAACTTCACAAGAAGGGGTATCTCACCGGGGATGTGCTCAAGAGCCTAGGTGTAGCAACCCTCATATTTATGTTATATGTTTAACTTTTAAGTGATATTTGTATCTTCTAGATAAGTGTGTTAAGTTAAATATTTTATTAAATATGCTTATCTTAAAAAAATAGTAAGAATGAAAGTAGATATGAAGTTGTATGTTTGTTTCATTTTTTTTTAAATTTCAATTGTGTGTTTTATGTCGATCACGTGCTAGTAAGGGTATTAGTTATGTAACAATTAGATATGTTTGTAAAGTATAGAATCACAAAAATCACTTAGCATGGTACATTTGTTGTATCAAATCAAATCCTATGTGCATGTGCAAAACTCCACACTTGTCACCCCTTCATACAAGTGTCACATATCCCTCCTTACACATGTAACTCTCTCCCTAATCTCTTGGGCATATAAAAGTCATTAATTGCATCTTTTCCATCATTTTTCTCCACATTTTTCTTTCTCTAGAAAGTCTTTCAAGCTCTCATTTCTCCCCTCTTCACCTCAATCCCGGTTTTTCTTCTAGACTCACCAAAAACATGGTCCAAACATCATGTTTTTGAGGTTTTAAGTGATGAAAACTCATCTTCGGTGTTAGTATATCAAGTGGATAGCAAGTTTTGAGCATCTTCTTCAACATTGAAGCCCCTAGGAGCCATAAATCATCACTTCTCCATAACCCTTCTCAAGAACTTCATAAGTATGATGCGTAAGTTCAAGCCATTGCATATACATTATGATTTTGGTTCACATCTCATTCTTGTGATTTCATGGCAAATCTCCACTCGCATGTTAGGAATTCGTCATCCTTAAGACAAGATTTTAGCATGGATCATCTCATTCGTATGCTAGCATGGTTAATTTCTAGTTGCATGTTCTTGATTCATCACCATATTCATGATCTACACACATGCAAGAAAGAAATTAGGAAGCAAGATCACTCAGTAGTGCAAATCATGTTTTACAAGTTATATTCATGTTTTGTGTTTGAATTCTCTTGCATATATGTCTAAGGGGTCTTAATTGGGGCTAGGGGCATGAGTTTCTTTGAAAGAGTTTGAGTAAAATGAAAGAAGAAACAAGAATTTTCGGACAGAAAAATCTGCTATCGGGTAAAAGTTTTGACCCAACTTTAGAGGGTCATAACTCACTCATATGAACTCGATTTTGGGCGTTTTTGGTACGGTTTCAAAGATATATGTGTCTACTATCATTCCCAGTTGGTTTTATGCCAAGAGACTCTCTAGATTTTCTGTAATATTATAATACTAAAGTGTGTCTAATCTGAATTTTGCTAATTGCTTGACAGATTTTATGCCATGTTTGGTAATCAATTTGTGGTGCCTCCAATCCATGAAATGACATGAAAATAAGCATGCATGTGATTGAATATGTTTATTTTATGGTGTTAAAACTTAAAAGTTCATAAGTTAGAAGGTTACATAAAAGTAAGCAAGTTTGTCAAGCTAGTTTACGCAAGTTTTATTTTTAGCTCATAATATGTCATCTTGCATTTATGTGCTGCACTAGACATCTGATTTGCATTGAAGTATGTGAATATATGAATGTTGGTCCATATGCATCTTAGAGATGTAGGCATGTGCTATGCTTTGATTGAATTCATGCTAAGTGATTATATGTGTGATTTGTAGCATTCTTTTCTAGTTATGTGACGATGGAGTTGATGATCACGTGCTTTAAGTTGATTGAAATTGGACTAAGTAATGTTAAGTAAATGGCTTAAGCTCGCAAGGTGAATTACTCTACCTCCCGATGTTTGTACCTACCCTCAAGTTTCTTACAATCTTATGTATGTTCATGTTGTCCCTACTATTATGTATGTATGATTTTTATTCAAGCGAAATGTTTATGCCCCCATGGATGCTAACAAAGAAAATAAATGAACATTTCATAAGATAAAACACGATTTCAAAAAAGGCCACGGTTACCAGAGTAAAACCCCCTGTCGGATATAGGCAGGCTACGACCCTTTTGCCAGGGCAATATAAGCAGGCAACGCGTCGCCTCATGTGCCGTCGCGATGGACATGTCCCTACGTTATGTTATGTTAAGTGACGAAGGTTACACAGGCCATAAGATAAGAAACTAAGCAAGCATGTTCAAGTATGATAAGGTCTCTACGCGAGACAAAGTAAGGTCCCTACTTGGAACAATATGATTTCACAAGTCTCATTTACGCTACGCTTTCTTTATGTTACAAGTTACGTTTTATGAATGTCACGATCTTTCAAGTTAACAAGTATATGTATGTATGACTATGCCTTATGTTCATGATGCTCCATAGAAACTTAGCCCTTTTAGTTTTCCAAACCTATGGAGGGGCATATATGTAACTCACTGAGCTAGTTGAGCTCACCCTTTCAAGTTACCCATTTTATTCAAGTTTTAAGGCACGTAATAAGCAATAAGTAGCAAGACGTTAAGTTTATATGTGATCACGTGCTTGGTGATGCTTATGTGCTTAGATGTTGAGTATATGCTAGACGACTTGAGCTATTGTGGATAGATGTTGGTAGATTAATTTAAGAATGTAAGAGTTATGCGTAATTTTGATTATAAGACTTTATTTGAGCCCTTGTATGATACCTAGAAACATTCCCGATTTATGCTCTGTTTATGTTACGAGTCGAGAGGACTAAATGAAAAGAATTTTCAAGTTCCAATTATTTGTTCTTCATAAATTTTCATTTATGTTAAAATTCAATTTGTTTATCATGACGACCACAAGTAAATTTTGTTTTAGTTACGCTTCCGCAAAGCTTTTTGAAGAAAATTTTAATCACGACTGTGACATCCCAAATTTAGAGAAGGCAACATTTAAACGTTAATTCCAGTGGTTCATAATTTTTTTTTTTGTTTTTCCGTAATACTTTTGTGTGTGGACGTGTACTACTTAGGCAAGCAGTAGGTACAAAACCCTCTGCATAAGGTTATTTATTTTATTATTTAGTTATAAATATCTCTTACCATAATATCATGAAAAGTGTTATTTTTCCATGATTAGTAAGGCTAGTAAGACACTAGTTTGTGAAATATTCCCATTCTTATCAACTAACAGCTCACGGAGATGGAGTTGGAAAAAAGGGGGCTTTGGTGAGAAGGGTATGAGTTGTTTTCGGACCAAGCAATTAGAGAGAGACAAACGTGAGAGAGGGGTTTCAAATACTATGCGTGGAAGCCCATTTTCTTTGTTACCCTTTTTAATTACCAACTTGCTGTTATGGGTTTCATGTGAGGAAATATATGTTGTTCATGGGTTTAGAGTGCTATACTAGCAATAAGGAAGCTATTTTTATCTCTGTACTTGCTCGGGTGAAAGGCAGAGGGTGAGTTTAGCATGGCTTGGCCTTAAAATCATGTGAATTGATTTGGTCTGCTTTCACGAGGTAGGGGAAATCTAACTTCTAAATTTCTGCAGTTACAGTCTATACCTGTTTGTACTACTGATGTGAATTTACAGCTTTTCAGCTATCTGATTGTTGACTGGTGATTGATAAATCACGTTGTTTGTGTATTTGGTGCCGCATGCTGATGTGTAATAACTAGCTGTTGTTAAGTAGATTTTAGATTTCTAAGCCAGTGGTTAGGCGGTACCTGCTGGGCTGTTTTGGCTTACCCCTATGTTTTACAGGTTGAGCCGGAGCGCGACTAGATCATGAAGTAGTTGCTAAAATTTGTATTTTTAGTTAACTATGTTGTTTTTAGCTGTTTTTAGAGAAAGTTGTAAATTTTTAGTCGAATCGCGATATTTATAAAAAATTTCATTTTTACGAGCTTGTGTAACATTTTAGTAATTTCAGTCACGTACCAGTTTTTCAGATATTTGATAAAAATGTGGTTTCTGAGGACGTCTGGAAGTGTCAGACGGGTTGACAGTAAGTCTTGATTTTCATCGAATAATCGATATTTAAATGTTAAATGTGTGACGGGTCGTCACAACGACTTTAGAAAATAATTTATTTAGTCTCTCGACGAGTCAAGGCCTCACCGGAAAGTCACACCCTCCTCCCGTTAATGCAAATTTTTATCGTATCTAATCGGAGTCGGCAGGAAGGGGATGTGACACTAGGTTTTTGTGAGCACTGCATGTATGGAAAGCTACAGCGTAGCAAGTTCCCTAAGGTGGTTCATAGAACGAAAAGTACTCTTGATTATATCCATTCGGATTACAGGGGTCCATCTCGTTTCGAGGCGATTGGCGGGTACAAGTACTTTCTCAGCATCATAGACGACTACTCCAGGATGACTTAGATATTCGTATTAAAGCACAAGACTGAAGCCATCGCAAGATTCAAGGAGTGGAAGACGCTGGTAGAGAATCAGGTGGGAAAGAAGGTGAAGAGGCTGCGCACGGAAAACATCTTGGAGTTCTGTTCATCAGAGTTTGATGAATTCTGCAAGGATCAGGGAATAGCACGCCATCGCACCGTTCGGCACACACCAAAGCAGAACAGTGTAGCCGAGAGAATGAATCAGACACTTTTAGCAAAAGCTAGGTGCATGCTTTCGAATGCATGTCTTTCTAAGGGTTTCTGGGGAGAAGCAGTTTCCATGGCATGCTATCTCATAAATCGGAGCCCGCACACAGGTATAGGATGCAAGATTCCTATGGAAGTCTGGTCCGGTAGAACAGTGGATTACTCGGATTTGAGATTTTTTGGTTGTGTTTCCTATTATCACGTTGATGACGAAAAAATAGAACCAAGAGCTAAAAATAGAGTATTCATGGGATTCAGATTAAGTGTGAAGGGATAGATATGGGCAAACAACAAGATTATACTTAGCAGAAGTGTAGTCTTTGATGAGACTCATATGTTGAAGAACTTCGTGGAGGTGGAGCTTGGAGGTGCAGAGAAGAAGGTGGAGGGAGAGTCGGATCCTCATGATCCTAAGGATTCCGAAATCCCTACACCGCCGTCGGAAGATGAAGAGGAAGAAGCAGAAGAGTCTGATAGTGATAATGCGTCTACACCAGAGGAATCGGATCATCAACGTATAGCTGAAGGAAGATCGAGGAGAGTCATAAAGACTCCGGAGAGTTGGAATAGAAGATATAAATGAGCCAACTGGAAGGGTTCAAAGTACCCGGAAAAGATAACCACGTGTGCAAGCTGGAGAGATCACTCTACGGACTTAAACAATCACCAAGGATAAGGTACAAGAGGTTTGAAAGCTTCATGATGAAGATTGGTTACCACAAGTGCGAGTATGATTGCTGCGTGTATCACAAAAGGTTGCGAAGTGGATCACATATCTACCTAGTTCTATATGTGGATGATATTTTGATCGCAAATCAGACTATCAAGGACATTAGGGAACTGAAGAGGTCCCTTAGCGCAGAATTCGAGATGAAGGATCTGGGAGCTGCTCAGAAGATATTGGGGGTTGAGATCTATAGAGACAGGAAGAAGAAGAAGAAGAAGCTTTTCTTGTCACAGCAGCGATACATTAAGAAGATCTTGAGCATATTTGTGATGTTATTAGCTAAATCTATAGATACTCCTATGGCAACTAACAACAAGGTTCATGTCCAAGGTTCCATATTCTAGCGCAAATGGAAGCCTCATGTATGCTATGGTATGTACTTGACCGGACATAACATTTGCTGTTAGTGTGGTTAGTCGTTTATGGCTCATCCAGTTAGGGACTATTGATAGGCGGCGAAGCGCAAATTCAGGTACCTTAAGGGTACGTCAGACATTGGCCTATGCTATGGGTCACGTGAAAACATCTTGGTAGCTGCTTTCTCGGATTCGGACTATGCAGGGGATGCTGATAGTAGAAGATCAGTGACGGGCTATGTATTTGCTCTAGGAGCATCTGTTGTGAGTTGGAAAGCTACGCTACAGCCGACGGTGACTTTGTCCACCACGGAGGCAGAGTACATGGCTCTAACGGAAGCAGCAAAGGAAGCAATTTGGCTTAAGGGAATGGTCAATGATCTAGGGCTTCATAAAGATTAGGCGATAGTCTACTGTGATAGCTTGAGTGCAATTTGCTTGACTAAGGACCAGGTTCATCATGAAAGGACCAAGCATAATGACGCCAGGTATCATTTTCTGAGAAGTGAAAGCTTGATCAAGGTTATGAAGGTGGGGACTGTTGACAACCCCGCAAATATGTTCACCAAGCCGGTTCCAGGAAGCAAGTTCCAGCATTTTCGGGAATTGTTCAACATTATGAGCTAGTGAGCCCTTCGGGGCATGTCAGACCCGGTGGGGGTCCAGTGAGTCTCCGTGACGGGAGACATTTGGTGCGGAGGAGGCAAGCTTTATTTGCGAGAAGAGGAGCTATTTTTTCTGCATGAGAGAATTCTAGTCAAGGTGGAGATTTGTTGGATTTGTGCCTTCAATAAGTTGAAGAAATCATCAAGAGCAACAACGGGGACCAAAGGGACC
Organism: Linanthus parryae; assembly: GCA_023055425.1. NCBI lineage: Eukaryota > Viridiplantae > Streptophyta > Magnoliopsida > Ericales > Polemoniaceae > Linanthus > Linanthus parryae. The sequence goes on along the minus strand of JALGPY010000004.1, from coordinate 86,168,590 downwards.
AAGATGGAGAGCAAAGAAGCAAAAGTATGTTTTCAGTAGGTCCCACGACCTAGTAGGTAGGTTGCACGACCTAGTGGAAAACATCCTGAGAATTATGATATTTGAAGTAGGTCGCAGGACCTAATTTCAGAGGTCGCACAACCTAGTAGGTCGCACAACTTAGTTCTCTAGGTCCCACAACCTAGTCTGTTCATGGCGTTTTTGGAATTGTTTCCTAATCTATTTAGGACGGCTCTAGGTCGGTTCTAAGCACTGTAAATAGGCTCCCAAGTGTTTAGAACGTTTATGTAACTCATTGTAATCGTTCCTCTTGATAAATGAATGTGTCTGTTCGCCGTAGATGTAGTTAGCTCGATTTGGGCTAGCCAACCGCGTAAACTTGGTGTTTTGTCGATCATTTCATCGTTCGTGAGGCGTGAGTGATCGTGAGAGGTATAACAGCTCCAATAAAAAGTTGCTTTTCCTTTCTTCTCTTATACCAACTAGCTTCCCGGTGAAGAAGTAAAAAAAATATATGGCGTTATTCATTTTTCCTGTAACATCAATATTGCTGCGCAACCGCCACCGATTGATATCAACTCACAGCTCCTCTACTCTTCATAATAGGGGTGTCCATGAACTGACCGGACCGAAGAAACCGGACCGCATCAAACCGTCGGTTCTTTTCAATTTGTAATACACTATGCGGTTTTTACTTTATAAAACCGAACCGGACCATTACCGAACCGGACCGAAATCGGATAACCGACTAAAAACTGGACCGGAACGAAACTATATCGTGCACTCAAACTTTATAAAATTGTTAGTATCCAATGTGTTTGATCTTAGTAGTTCATGACCGATTCGAGTGTTGGTCACTAGCACATATTGTCAAGTTATCATCAATCTTACAAGATACTAGAAATATTTATTTTCACGTTCCAATTTCGTATCTAAATTTTCATAAATGTTGTGTGTATATATAAACATTATGTGAAAATTTAATAATCTACACACAAAAGTAAAATTTTAAGCATTTTTAAATATATATTTTTAATTAGATTAAGAATCAAGAAAACAAACACTTTGAAGTTTAGTTTTAATTAATTAGTTCAATGATGTAGCATGTTATAGTACTAAAAGCGTAGGTATTAACTGGACCGAACCGGCTTATATCGATGCGGTTTTATTTGTTTAGTTTTTTAAACCGGATGTATTTCGGTTTTAAATAGAGCAAAACCGATCATTTCGGTTTATGTGTCATTTGTAGCAAAAAACCGACCGAATCGGACCGTGAACACCCCTATTTCATAATAAGTTCTAAAAAATAATTTAGAAATTCATATCTAAATACACTGACGGCTAAAAGAAATTAGAAAACAAATTCGATGACATTGATTTTGTCGTCTCATGACATCATATAAGCTGCAGAGGACAAACAAACAGGTGAAGAGAGTACCACTGAGATTAGATGGGCAACTCATATCTAAATAGTGACTTCATCTTTGTCCATACATAACCCATGTTAATTGAGCCAGAAAATCATCAAACATTTAACAAGTTCGTGAGCTCAATTAAATTCACTGACAACTGAGACAAAGATGTTCAAGAACAAATACAGTTTATAAACAAATCCGATAACTTTGATTTTGTCATCTCATAACATTTTATGTCGTAGATGAATGCTTCGGACAGGAGTGGATCTAGATTTTTAATTGGTTTAGTTTGGGTTATAAACATCAAGAGCAGAATAATTGTGTTTTGTGAACAAAATGTGGATAAATGGGGGATGGTTATAATGTAGGTCGAACCTATCGCATTGCAACCTCTAGTTTATGGGGTTGTCTGCTGTTCGTCCCTAATTAAGGTTACCACAACTTTTTATTTTTTGTGGTTCCCGCTATTAGAAGTCAAAAATGTTACCTGGTATAGGAGGTCATTAGGGTGGGGATAAAATTATTAACATATTTGCTTGGTTTAGATAAAATAGTTAACGTTTGTGCAACCACAAGATAAAAAAAAGATAACCTACAGTTGGTAAATTACATTGAGTAGAATAAATAAGTTTGAATTCACTTCTAATTGTAATAATAATTTACTTACTTACGTCAAAGCCTTCTTTTAGAATTCTTTAAGTTAAAACATGAGCTAGTCAATTGTGATCACATCGAACTATTTTTTTAAAAAGTACGAAAATTTCTTGTGATTAGAAGGAAGTCTCAAATGAAGAAAAAAATTGACTAAATTGCTAACATAGGATTTGGAAATCGGTAAAAATAAAAAAAAGGAATTGATTTTTACACCGGTATTTATTATTGGTTACACCGGATTTTACTTGTTATGACATTATTACCCTTTTTAATTAATTAGTATTATTTTTCATTCATTATGTAATCAATTATTTTAGGTATGTTTACAGATCAAATATCCTACAATGTATTGACCATTAATATGGACATTTTTGTAAGGCAGTTTAGCTTACAAAAAGGTAGATTAACACAATTGACTCCACCAATGAAATGAATTGAACAAAATGGGTAGAAGATTCCATAAAAATGGGGTAGAAGATTAAAGCAATGAATAGTTAAATGGAATAATTGAGAATTATTAGTAGGGGTGTACTCTGGCCTTCCGACTTAGAAGACTGAAAAATAAACGATTTAGGGGTGTACTCTTGAGCTTACTCTACCCTTCCGACTTAGAAGACGCCTACTAATTCCAGTTAGCTTAGCTATTCAATGCTTTAATCTTCTATCCCATTTTTTTTAATGCAATCTTCTACCCCATGTGTGTTCAATTCATTTCGTTTGTATTAGCATTAGAAGTCAATTGTGTTAGCCAGCCTTTTTGTAAGCTAAATTGTCTTACAAAAATGTCCATATTAATGGCCAATATATTGTAGGATATTTGATTTGTAAACTTTTCTAAAATAATTGATTGCATAATAAATAAATAAATAACTACTAATTGATTAAAAATGACAATAATGTCGCAGAATTCTCATAGGTTTTACGAGATCCGATTAAGTCAGAACCCTAGAGAGGCGACGAGCAGCGACTAGGCTTTCTGACGGCACCAACGGTGAGGAAACCCATTGATTCTCTTTGCCTTGCTTCTCCGATGGCTTTTCCACAAGTCTGCAGACGACCGACACTGTCAGCAGAGGAGGAAACAGTGATTGTATTCGATGATGAAAGATGTATGGAGGCCATTAAAGACCTAGGACCATGTCTCATTGGCGGCTTCCTCCTTCCCTCGCGGGTTAACACTTGGGCTATGAAACAACTATTCAAAAGGATCTGGTTCGAAGGGGATGGAATGAAAATCCAGGAGACGACCCCAAATCGTTTCATCTTTCGTTTCCCTTCAACATAATCCATGAACAGGGCTCTCGAGGGTGGACCCTGGGTTTTTGACGACAACATACTTGTGCTGAAAACTTGGATCCCAGGAGCCCGAACGGACTTGGCAGTGTTCAGCCACTTAGACGTCTGGTTTCAGGTAAAAAACTTACCCACGTATCTTTCCACAGAAGAGGACCTCAAGAAGGTTGTCATTGCTATTGGAGAAATTGTGTCTATCGAAAAACGAGTCTTGACCTATTCTGGCGGAGATAATATGAGGGCAAGGGTTCGTATCGACATAGCAAAACCATTGATGAGTGGTGTTTGGATTCAAGTGTTTGATGAAAAACGTTGGCTTGATTTTGTGTATGAACGAGTACCATGCGTTTGTGAGTGGTGTGGAAGATATACCAACTTTACAAATAACTGTGAACATAAGAATCAAGAGGAGAAGATGTCAGAAGAGCCTGGCTTCGGAAGCTGGCTTCTCTTCAAGCCACCCCCACGCAAACGAGTAACGAACCAAGTGCCAGGAGACAAAAGACAATCCATAGCAAACCAGACTGATGATGATGGGTTTCCGAAGAACCCGAACCCAGTTCCGTCGCGTTCTCCTCGAAACAGAAGTAGAAGACCAACGGGTTCAACCCTTTCGGACGGGGAAACCATGTCAGACACGAGCAAGAACGCAAACAAGTCAGACCAAAAATCGGATTCGGATATGGACCTCTCGGAACCCTCTGATGCTGAGGGAGTTCATAAACAAAACAAAAACAACACGGTTTATTCCAACCCATTGGCAGAAGATGGTAGCGATGGAGACAACAGCAACAAAGGTCAAAAAGTGATGACAGGAAGCAGTAAACAACCCCGTAACCGGCCTCCTACGGGTAAGTCTATTTCAGGTCCTGAAGTCGTGGCAAAGAGGAAAACTGGACAGATCGTCCTAAGCCCTAACCCGAAAGAAAAAGAACCTGATCGGCGATCAAGCTTGGACAGATTCAATATTAGAATGGACGGGATAGGAATTGCAATCCGAGATGGCAGTGATACCAGTGGAAACGGAGGTGCCCAAAAAACCTCTAATGCATTAATGGCGGAGACTGCGACGCAGTCCCGCCAAGCCCAATGAATGCGTTGAGCTGGAACGTACGGGGGCTTGGGAACCTTCGTAACGTTCTAGAGCTTCACAACCTCACCCGAGGGAAGTCCCCCAACATCGTCTTCTTGATGGAGACAAGATTGAAATCTGTGGAGATGGAGCGGATCAGGAGACGCTTGGGTTTTTACGCCTGCCTGAGTGTTGATTGTATTGGGCGTAGTGGCGGTCTTGCTTTACTTTGGCAGGACAGTCTTAATGTCAGAGTTTTGAAAAGTTCGAGGTTTTTTATTCATTGCTTAATCACTGATCCAAACACCCAGGTCCAATGGCATTTGACAGGGTTCTACGGAGATCCTGATAGCAGTGAGAGAAAGCACTCGTGGGAGTTGTTGCGACGATTGCGTGATAATTCAGATTTACCGTGGTGCGTCATGGGTGATTTCAACGCCTATGTCACTGCGGACGAAAAGAGAGGAGGACTCTATCCGGACCGACAACGGATGGAGGACTTCAGGTTTGCTTTATCTTATAATGAGTTATTTGATTTGGGCTATTGTGGCAATAAATTCACTGGGATTAGCAATCCAAGAAACGGTTGTCGTATTCGTGAACGTTTAGACAAGGTTGTTGCCAATACAGCATTTATGGAAATCTACGGTGGAGCTAAGGTTAATCATTTAAATGCGGCTGTGTCTGATCACCTACCTATTGAGCTTGTTTGGTCTCCCTCGAAGACTAAAGGGCGAAGGTTTCACTTTGAGTCGATGTGGCTTCGACATGAAGATTGCAAACCATTCATTAAAAGCAAGTGGGAAGAGGCCCATAACCTTGATCTTGAAGGAAAGCTGAAGATTACTAGCTCAAATTTAAAACAATGGGACAAAGAAGTGTTTGGCAATGTTAAAAAGAAGATAGCTTTTATTCGAAAGAAAATTGAAACTCTTCAAGGGCAAATAGATTTGGACGAGGTCTATGATGAGATCCAACTTTGCAAGAAAAAGCTTATTGACCTCTTGCTAAACGAAGAGACTATGTGGAGGCAAAGATCAAGAGTGCAATGGTTGATGGAGGGGGATAAGAACACAAGCTTTTTCCATCACCGAGCTTCAATCAGGAAAGCTCGAAATCACCTCGGAGGTCTAGAGGATTCGAATGGCTTATGGCACTCGGATTTAGAAGGGATATCGACGGTTATTGAGGACCACTACCGTGCTATTTTCTCATCCCAGCAGCCTACGGCAGAGGATATGGCCGAGATTCTCCCGCACGTTGACCCGATAATCACGACAGCCCAGCGGGACGTGCTTGACGCACCTTTCACACGACATGAAGTCGAATCAGCCCTTAGCCAAATGGGGCCAACAAAGACACCAAGCCCCGACGGATTTCCAGCGATCTTTTTTCAAGAAAACTGGGATTTGATTGGCGACGAAGTTTCTGATACATGCTTAAAAATTCTGAATGATAATGCAAAATTAGGGGGCTTCAACGATAAAATTATTGCTTTGATTCCGAAGGTTAAACATGTACGAACGCCTAATGATTTACATCCTATTAGCCTTTGTTCAGTTGTTTATAAGCTTGTTACGAAGACTATGGCAAATAGGATGAAGTTGGTCCTAAACGACTGCATCTCAGAAACCCAAAGTGCTTTCTTTCCGGGACGTCTTATTACAGATAATATCCTTGTTGCCTTTGAAATTCTTCATTCGATGAGGACAAGAAAGAAGGGTAAAGAAGGATTTATGGCTGTTAAGCTGGATATGGCAAAAGCTTACGACAGAGTTGAATGGTGTTTCTTAGAAGCGACTATAGAGAAAATGGGGTTTAGTGATCGCTGGATTAGACTGATTCATGAATGCATCTCCACGGCCTCTTTCACCTTTGCTATTAATGGGGAAACTAGAGGAGAAGTGAAACCGGAGAGAGGGCTTAGACAGGGATGTCCGTTGTCTCCTTATCTTTTCCTTTTTGTTTGTGAAACTCTCTCACGTGCTCTTTCATGTGCAGTTAGAGAGATGCATCTTTCAGGGATTTCGGCTTCTCATGGAGGTCCCACTATATCCCATATTTTCTTCGCAGACGATAGCATGGTTTTCTTCAAAGCTAAACCAACGGAGATTGCGTATTTTCACTCCTTAATACAGAAGTACGAAAAAGCTTCCGGTCAAAAGGTCAACTTGGACAAGTCTGTTGTTGTCTATTCTTCAAATGTGCCGGACCATGATCGGATTAATCTTAGTACTCTACTTGGAGTTCAATAGACAGCAAGTCATGAAAAATATCTAGGCCTCCCAACAGCTATTGGAAGAAGCAAGTGGGTCAGCTTTGGAAATCTAGTTGAAAAGGTTTCTAAGAAACTCAAAGTGTGGAAACAGAATCAATTATCTTTTGCAGGAAGACAAGTACTAATCAAAGCGGTGATTCAAGCGATTCCAGTGTATACTATGGGCTGTTTTAAACTACCATCCTCCCTTTGTCACAAAATCGAGATGCTAACTTGCAGGTTCTTTTGGGGGAAACAATCTGATAAAAAAGGAGGCAATTGGATAGGGTGGGACAAGCTCAAAAATTCGAAATAAGACGGCGGAATTGGATTTAAAGACTTGGAAGATTTCAACGATTCCCTCCTAGTGAAACAATTCTGGAGATTGATGACTACGAACTCATTGGTAAGTAGAGTGTTTAAAAATAAATACTTTGCTAACTCAGATATTTTGAGTGCAGAGGCAAACACCGACTGTTCTTAAGCGTGGAGGTCAATTGTTGGAGTTAAAAATCTGGTCAAAAAAGGGCTTAGATGGAAAACGGGGACGGTAGAAGCATCAATGCGACGAAGGATCCATGGCTCAAGAGGGAGCCTACTTTCAGACCGGTGGTGGAGCCCTGTTTGGCTGACAACATGAGGGTGGCGGAGTTAATATCTCCGGAAAGATGCTGGGATGTGGATGTTATGAAAGCTGCTGGACTTGAGTCCGAAATCCCAGAAATTATGAAAATTCCTATCCCCAAACACCCTGCTCCAGATTCCATGAGATGGCACTATTCTTTAGATGGTGAATACACAGTTGCAACAGGTTACGCAATGATTCGCAAGGAAAAACACCTCTCTACGCATGTGGGCTCTTCTTCCCAATCCAACCAGGTATGGTTGAACCATCTATGGAAAACAAAAGTGCAGACAAAAATGATATATACGGTGTGGAGGGCTTCTCAGGATTCGTTGGCTACACGTACTAAACTCTGTCTTTTTATGAAAGATATTGCCCCTACTTGCCCAGTTTGTAAGATCAAGAATGAATCGGCAACACATCTCTTCATGGAGTGTGATACCTCAGTTCGGGTCTGGACATATTTTTTGGGGGATGAATTTAATTCGAAGAGATTTGGAGATATAAAGTCTTGGATTCCAACCTTCTTCACAGATTTAAACCCAAATAACAGGAAGCTATTCTGCATTATTATGTCGGTGCTATGGCGTAATCGCAACTCTCTGGTCTTCAATGGAGACGGACAATCAACAAAGGATCTCTCGCGGACAGTTCAGCTAATGGCGGATCAATTTCAGACCGGTACGGTGGTGAACTCAGGCAAGACATGCCCTACATCCACTGAGGTCGTCCAGTGGAAGGCACCACTGATGGGCTATTACAAATGTAAATCTGACGCTGCCTGGCTTGCAATGGAACAGAAAGCAGCGGCGGGTGGGCTTATCAGAGATCACGAAGGAAAAGTTAGTGTAGCCTTCTCGGCTCCTCTGACCACAGCGACATCGGCGTATGAGGCAGAGATTATGTCAATCAGGGACAATCTTCTAATGGCGGCTAACAAAGGAATCAGGAAGATCATAATGGAGTCTGACGCAAAAAATGTGATAGACATCATCAATGGGAATTCAAGGTTGCGGATGGATAGGTCTGAAGCTGGGGATATCCTTCGAGAAATCATAAGTTTGGCAGATCGCTTTGAATTTATTAGTTTTGTCTATCGCCATAGATCATCGAATCGAGCAGCTCATGAGTTTGCTAAGTTTGGATTGACAATACCAAACACCTATTGTTGGCTAGATAGTAACCCTTCTTGGGCCTTTGCGCTTCTAGAGAACGATGTAAAAGGGTACCACAACCCTTAATTTTGCATTTATAGAAGCTTTATTTCTCCTAAAAAAATGACAATAATGTCATGACAAGTAACATTCGGTGTAATCAACAATAATGACCGGTGTAAGAATCAATTCCAAAAAAAAAAAAATGTAATTAAAAAGGGTAAAGATCATTTCGGCTGAGAAATAAAACCTAGTCTCATAAATGTTAAATCAGTTACTCTATTTTACCTACATTAAATTAGATGAATTAGGATACTAATTGGGCTGATGACTAAACTGACACCGTGGCATATATACTTCAGTAAACTACAATTGCAAATTTCTTATTCTTTGAATGCCATGTAGGCATGACACATGTCTTAAATAGTATAAATATTAAATGACTGGCATGTTGTGGTTGAATTTCGACACTTTCCTGCTTTTATATATATATATATATATATATATATATATATATATATATATATATATAGAGAGAGAGAGAGAGAGAGAGAGAGAGAGAGAGAGAGAGAAGCTAATTGTATCTCCCATTTGTAAAAAATACGTCAAGGTTAAAATGGGAGAATTTAACCATTAAGAGAAATCGGGTAGGATTGTAGCCACATCCGTCCTAATGTATGTCCGCCGCTGGCTGGGGAGAAGGGGAAACAAACAGTCAACATGTAGAGACTTTATTGTATGCATAAATAACCAAGCTCCATAAAGCCAAAACCGATATCAAAGACCGAAAAGAATTCGTGAAGTCATGAAATCCCACCTCTGAATAGCCTGACAAATGAGACTGAGAACTTCAAAAAATCAAATTCCATTAAAAACTAAATACGATGACAATGATTTTGTTGTTTGGTAACAACATATTTGGAAGGCTGCTGTGGAGTGGAGAAACAAACAGGTGGAGAGAGTTACAATGAGACGAGAACGGAGACTTCATCTTATCTATGGGGTTGTCTGTTGTTCGTCCCTAATTAAAGTTAGGCTTAATTACTTAATGCATACCTCCAGTATATACAAACTAACACTTTACAACCTCCAGTTCTAAAATAAGCTTATTGCACCCTCCATTTGCAATAAATCATACTTGTTGAAACTGGTAAAAAAAACCTTCCAATCGCCATCCACTAAGAAAGGATATATCCGTCAATACTTGAATAATGAATTTACATTACAAATAAAAAATGAAAAATAATTTAAAAAGATAAGGTTGAACAGATGAGAAGATAAGTAGGATATATTGCAAATGGGGAGTGCAATAACCTTATTCTAGAATTGGATGTTGCAATCTGTTAGTTTCGCTATACTGGAGGTATGCATTAAGTAATTAAGCCTTAAAGTTATTGCAACTTTTTATTTTTTGTGGTTCCCGCTATTAGAAGACAAAAATGTTATCTGGTATAGCAGGTCATTAGAGCATCTCCAACAGTTGAATTATCCTTGGACTATATATATACCTGCCCTAAATTTTACACCTGCACTTTTGAGTTGCTGCTTCAACAGCTGGCCTAAATATAGGCCACCAGCATTATTTTATTATTTTATAGTTTTCATTTTTAAATAATTAATTTACTATATTTAATAATTATCACACTTTATTAAATTAACATCGAATCAATTATACTATTGAAGCGAGTTTAAGGTAATTTTTGTAAATTGTTTGTGTTTTTCACTTTGATTGTTGACAAGTATTTATAGATTTACCGTTGTAACGGTGAATACGAACGTTGGAGGAGCAGTGGAGGATTAGGAGGAGGATTAGAGGAGCAGCAGAGTAATAAATCAGAGTCTTTTATTTTTTACACCAGCTTCAAAGTGTCCTCAGTTTAGACCAGAACTGGTCCAATTATAGGCCTGGCTCAAATTTAGGCCAGGTTTTGCACCAGCTGTTGGAGCTGGATCTTGAGCAAAATTTGTCTAAATTTGTGCAAAGACAACTTATAGGCCATCTCTTGGAGATGCTCTTAGGGTGGGGATAAAATTGTTAACAGATTTGCTTGGTTTAGACAACATAAAGGTAAAAAAGAATAACCTACAGTTGATAAATTTCATTGAGTAGAATAAATAAGTTTGAATTCCCTTCTAAATTGTAATAATAATTTACTTCCTCACGTCAATGCCTTCTTTTAGAATTCTTTCGGTTAAAACATGAGCTAGTCAGTTGTGATCACATTGAACTATTTCTTTAAAAAGTATGAAATTTTCTAAATTGCTAACATATGATTTAAAAATCGGTAAAAAAAATTATAATTGAAAAGGGTAAGATCATTTCGCCTGAGAAATAATCCCTATTCTCGTAAATGTTAAATCATTTACTCAATTTTATCTACATTAAATTAGATGAATTATGATATTAATTGAGTTGATGACTAAACCTACACCGTGACAGCTTTAATTCAGTAAATTACAATTGCAAGTTTCTTATTCTTGGAATGCCATGTAGGCATACCGCATGTCTTAACTAGTATAAATATTAAATGACAAATGGCATGTTGTGGTTGAATCTCGACATTTTCTTGCTTTTTTATAGATATAGTTGTTCGTCCCTAATTAAGGTTACTGTAACTTTTTATTTTTTGTGGTTCCCGCTATTAGAAGACAAAAATGTTACTTGGTATAGCAGGTCATTAGGGTGGAGATAAAACTGTTAACAGATTTGCTTGGTTTAGATAAAATAGCTAACGTCTGTGCAACAGAAAGGTAAAAAGGATAACCTACAGTTGATAAATTACATTGAGTAGAATAAATAAGTTTGAATTCCCTTCTAAATTGTAATAATAATTTACTTCCTTACGTCAAAGCCTTCTCTTAGAATTCTTTCGGTTAAAACATGAACTAATCAGTTGTGATCACATTGAATTATTTCTTTAAAAAGTATGAAATTTTCTAAATTGCTAACATAGGATTTAGAAATTGGTGAAAAAAAAAATTATAATTGAAAAGGGTAAGATCATTTCGGCTGAGAAATAATACCTATTCTGGTAAATGTTAAATCAGTTACTCTATTTTACCTACATTAAATTAGATGAATTATGATATTAATTGAGTTGATTACTATTCTGACAGCGTGGCGGCTTTAATTCACTAAATTACAATTGCAAGTTTCTTATTCTTGGAATGCCATGTAGGCATAACACATGTCTTTAGTCGTATAAATATTAAATGACAAATGGCATGTTGTGGTTGAATCTCGACACTTTCGTGTTTTTATATAGATATAGATATAGATTAAATATATATATAGATATTGATAGATGATATCCTTTTTCCCTTATTCAACCCACTAACCCAGTTATAAATACTAGGAAGCCTTGCAACTCTACTGGTGTGTGCATTAGAATGGTTTACACATTGAATTTATATGCTCCAATAGAAAGTTGTTTTTCCTTTCTTCTCTTATAGCTTCCCGGTGAAGGAGTAAAAAAATATATGACGTTATTCATTTCTCCTGTAAAATCAATATTGCTGCGCACCTGGCACAGATTGATATCAACTCACAGCTCTTTTAATCTTCATAATAGGTTCTGAAAAAAATAATTTAAAAATTCATATCTAAATACACTGACTGACGGCTGAGGTAAAGAATTAGAAAACAAATTCGATGACATTGATTTTGTCGTCTCATGACATCATATAAGCTGCAGAGGACAAACAAACAGGTGAAGAGAGTACCACTGAGATTAGATGGGCAACGCATATCTAAACACTGACTTCATCTTTGTCCATACCATGTTAATTGAGCCCGAAAATCATCAAACATTAAACAAGTTCGTGAGCTCAATTAAATTCACTGACAACTGAGACAAAGAAATTCAAGGACATATACAGTTCATAAACAAATCCGATAACATTGATTTTTTTTTTTTCATGTCATAACATTTTATTTCGTAGATGAATGCTTCAGACAGGAGTGGATCTAGATTTTTAATTGGTTTAGTTTGGGTTATATATATCATGAGCAGAAAAATAGTGTTTCGTGAACAAAATGTGGATATTTGGGGGATGATTATAATTTAGGCTTAATCACTTAATGTATATCCCTAGTTTGCCGAAATTATCACATTGCAACCTCTAATTCTAGAACTAGCTGATCGCATCCTCCATTTGCAAAAAACACGTCAATGTCAAACTGGGAAAAAAATTTAATCATTAAAATTAGCGATAAGAGAAATCGGGTCGGATTGTAGCCCCACCCGTCCTAATGTATGTCCACCGCTGGCTGCGGAGAAGGGGAAACAAACAGTCAACATGTAGAGACTTCATTGTATGCATAAATAACCAAGCTCAATAAAGCCAAAAACGATATCAAAGACCGAAAAGAATTCGTGAGGTCATGAAATCCCACGACTGAATAGCCTGACAAATGAGGCTGAGAACTTCGGAAAAGAATTCATTGTTGTTTGGTAACAACATATTCGGAAGGCGGCTGTGGTGGGGAGTAACAAACAGGTGGAGAGAGTGACAATGAGACGAGAACGGAGACTTCATCTTATCTATGGGGTTGTCTGCTCTGCGTCCCTAATTAGACTGACACGTTGCGTGAACAAGAGATCAATAATGCATGTCCTATATAATAGTAACACCATTTCCTAAGTCCTAACCAATTTCACATCTTCTTCTTCCTCAACTCCCTCATGTTGGTCTCCACCATTTTCCTGTCAGCTCTCATACTTGTGTTGTTACTGATCAAGCAGAAATGGAAACCAGCAGAATCAAATAACCACAACCCACCAGGTCCAAAAAAGCTTCCCATCATCGGAAACCTCCACCAGCTCGGCGATGCACCTCACCATTCTCTCCAACGCCTCGCAGAGAAACACGGTCCTCTGATGTTCTTGCAATTAGGCTCAGTACCAACTCTGGTTATCTCTTCTGCGGATGCAGCTAGAGAAATCTTCAAAAACCATGACATAGCCTTCTCCAACCGACCCCTACTCTATGCAGCAAAGAAGTTGAGCTACAACTGCTCTGACATAGCATTTGCTCCTTACGGCTACTACTGGAGGGAGATGAGGAAGATTGCTATCCTTGAGGTCATGAGCGCGAAAAGGGTTCAATCGTTTCAGGGAATACGCGAGGAAGAAGTGAATTCAATGATTCATTCCATCGCTGCAGATAACCATCAACCTGTCAATCTAAGTGACCTGACAGTTCTTCTGTCCAACAGTTTGGTACGACGAGTGGCTTTTGGTGAGAGTGAAATAGAAAAGGGTAGGAGCGAATTCCCGGAGATTCTTAGCGCAATAGAGAAATTGTTGGGTGGTTTCTGTGTTTCTGATTTCTTCCCTTGGTTGGAGTGGCTAAATAAGTTCAATGGCCTTGAAGCTAAAGTTGAGAAGAATTTCAGAAAATTAGATGAATTCTATGATAAAGTGTTGGAGGAGCATCGTGATCCGAATAGGGTTGATCGGCGCGAAGAAGACATTGTCGACGCCCTTCTCCGAAGTCAGAAGGATCCAACTCAAGCGATTGCACTCAAAGATGAGCAGATCAAGGGGATTCTTACGGTACATATTTTTCCCTGTCATACTTTATTTTCTATTCCTACTATTTACATACAAAAATCAAAAGTTACTGATAAGTAGCGGTGGGGGCGGAGGCGGCCGCGCCGCAGCCTCCTCTAAGTTTTCGAGTGGCTCTTTCAAATTGGAACATTTTAGATTGAATACTGCCGGAACGGTATCGCAATCTATAACCAGTTTGCCCCGTACATAATACAGGTTTTGAATCTGTCAGGGGATTCAAAACCTGTCAGGGGATTGTTATTGTTTTTCACCATTATCTTATCTAACGACCACTGAAATCAACTAATAGTAATAATCTTAATAATTAATATTAATATTAATAATAATATTAAATATTAATAATAAAAATTAATATTATAATAAGCTATAAAAATAATTATTATTTGTTTCTCAAAATTATTATTATTATTATTATTCTTATTATTATTATTATTATTATTAAATATTAATAACAAAAATTAATATTATCATAAGCTATAAAAATATTATTATTTGTTTCTCAAAAATATTATTATTATTAGTTTTATTATTATTATTATTATTATTATATTATTATTATTATTATTATTATTATTATTATTATTATTATTATTATTATTATTATTATTATTGCAATACAGGAGTACTAACAATAGGACAGTAGTATCTAGGGGTGTAAACGGTTCGGTCTGGTTCGGGTCGCACCAAAATTCAAACCGAATCGTAATTGTCGGTTTGAGAAAAATTCAAACCTTAACCGAACCGTCTTATAAACGGTTTGGTCCTGTAATGGTTTGCCTTTAAAACGGTTTGGTTTCGGTTTTAACCACGGTCTTTAACATAATTACAATTTATCCCTACAAATTCCAGAAATATTAAAATTTTCTAAAATGTTTCAGAAAAATAAATTCAGCCCATCTAAATGAGCAACACATAACTGAGATTCTAAAATAGTACAACTAATAATCAGAAGTTTAGAACTTTGAGAACTTTGGACTCCAAAGTTCTCATAATTTCATAGCTCACATTTCACAATATACGCAAAATACGAGGTAGGCACAGTGGTGGGGGTGGTAGAGGAGGTGTGCGGCGCCGTGGAGGTCGTGGTCTCGTGAAGGAGAGTGAGAGAGTTAGGAGATGTATATGAACTATTCTGAAAAGTGAAACGCGTCCCTAGCAAGTTAGTAAGTTACTAGCAACAGTAGTACTAATTTACTATTACTTAATAAAATTATAAATAACATATAATAAATTAATAATTATATTTATATACAGTTTAAACGGTTCGATTCCGTTTAACCGGTATGTGAACATTCAAAACCTAAACAGAACCGTTTAGATTCGGTCTGCAAGTTTCGAAACCCAACCCGAACCGACAGTCTCTCTAAACCAAACCAAACTGAACCGACTAGCACGGTTCGGTCCGGTTTCGCGGTTTGAGCGGTTTAACTTGCAGCCCTAGTAGTATCTTCCACAAAGTCGAACAATAAGACAATAATATCTCAGAATTAGAAGGATGCTTCGATACGAAAAGTATTTTTTGAATAGTATTATGCTCTTGTACCAAATGGGACCACTGTCCAAAACGGTTGTCGATCGCTTCAACCTGAAAATATATAATTCGGGGAGGGTTATTGATACGGGTCAACCGTATCGTACGAGTCAACAGTATTATTACACTATTAATATTGTTTAATTAGTTGATAATAGTTAATTAGTTATTTAAGTGATTTAGTGACAGAGCCTTCTTGTCAATTGGCCCCTAAAAGTGTAGGGTTATGTTTCATTTAAACAAGTTGTAATCTTCAGTTATTTTTATCAGATGAATTGAAAAGTAAGTTTCTTCCTCAAAAAAAGAAAAAAAAAAAGAAAACTAAGTTTCTTCGTTTGATACCTATTTAGTTGATTAGAACAGCGCCGTACGCTCAGCTACGTGGGAGTTTGACGATTTCTCATAAAAACTCATCACTTTCGATACCTTCGGTTATCACTCCTTGCCTTTGAGAACTAGCCAATGGTTTAATTGTTAACAAATAACAACAAACAATTAAAAAATAATTGTTCTCGATCTAAAATGGTGACCTATAACATCCCAATGTTTTCCGCAAGGAGAGCTTGAATAAAAGGCTGAAATTAAATTATTTGAGAAGTCTGCGTCCTCAGATTAAAAGCTTCAAAATTCGAACCGAACCGTTCTATAGTACACGGAAACCCGCATGCATTTACTAAGATTAACTTTGTGATTAGTTTGACTTCGTTCTCAAATTTGGTAATACTCCTTTTGCAATTACTGTGAGTGGTTTGGATTTTGGAACCTAAGAAATTAATTATATGCATGCCGGCATGCGTTTGGTTATAATACAGGACATGTTCGTAGCAGGAACTGATACATCTGCAGCCACACTAGTCTGGACAATGACAGAACTAATCAAGAACCCATCAGTGATGAGAAAAGCACAGTTTGAGATACGATATCTCGCCAGCGGAAAATCCAAAGTGGACGAAAGCGATGTCCAACAGCTGAATTACCTAAAAATGGTAATTAGGGAAAGTCTCAGAATCCATCCACCATTGCCCTTGTTACTCCCCCGAGAAACTACAGAAAGTTGCACAATTGCAGGATACACTATCCCAGCAAAGACTAGAGTGATTATTAACGCAAAGGCCATAGCCATGGACTCGAAAAGCTGGGAAAATCCGGAGGATTTCGTTCCAGAGAGATTCTCGGATGGGACATTTGATTTTAAAAGCCAGAATTTTAAGTTTCTGCCGTTTGGGGTAGGCAGGAGGATATGTCCTGGAATGAACTTTTCTATGCCTTTGGTTGAGCTCGCACTTGCTAATCTTCTGTATCACTTCGATTGGTCGCCACCGGATGGAATGAGTGAAGAAGACATTGACAAGGATGAAGCATTTGGCCTCACTACGCACAAGAAAGTTCCTCTCTGCCTAGTGGCTTCACCTCCAAGCTAATGGGGGGATGAAACAAAAATGGTGGAGAATCATCTTTCATAATAATGATAGTGATAGCCCCCAATAAATTGGCAATAGTACTTTTCACACTTGCCTTTATTGTAGGTCTGGTTATTAGACATTTTCTCTTACAAGTTGCGAGTCTAATTACTTTAATAATACTAGGCGTTACCCGCGGTATGCACGGGTTTTGTTTTAATGTTTCATGCCCATTTATATCAGATGTTTGTATTTGTATGTGTATATGTTGGGAATCCAGAGGTGTCTTGAATGGACTCAAGCTTGGCGAGGAGTTGGCGACGAAGCGGGGCAAGAAACTGACCAAACACAGGAGCAAAACGAAGAGAAAACAAGCAGGTGGAGTAGGGTCTTCGTGCGAAGACATTTTTCCTTCGTGCGAAGACTCGATTCCTTCGTACGAAGAGAATCGCCCGAGAAGGCAGAAAGTTGTTTCGTTGTTAGTTAGCCCGGTTTTTGGTATTTCTTAGGTACCAAGCTGTATAGTAGGCCTATATAAAGGGCATAGGACGTGCTCTACTGGTGTGTGTTGTATTCGTGGTGTTTCTATCTAACAAACGTTTTTTTCGGGTTGTGGAGGTAGCTAGCTCATCTCTAGTGAACCACATTATATCGGGCGTGTTCTTGTGTTCTTGTTTTCATCGATTTCACAATCCGTAAGATTCATAGCTAGGGTTTCGCGATCAAGGTGGAGCACGCATTCAGGGGTTACGGATCTGGAAAAGGAGCTACAGAGAAGATGACTGGGGGGATGACCGAGATCGACAAGTTCACAGGGAGAAACAGCTTCAGCTCATGGCAGATCATGGTACGTGCTTTGTTGAAGCAACAAGGATTGTGGTTTCCATTGGCGGAAGATAAAGAGGGGGCTTCTACAACCACCAAAGAGTATAAGACGATGGAGGAAAGAGCAGACTCAACGATGTTGTGCTTGGCGGACGATGTGATCACAGAGGTTGCGGATCAAGAGACGGCTGAAGGACTATGGAACAAGTTGGAGAGCCTCTACAAGAAAAAGTCGCTCACCAAAAAGGTGATTTTGAAGCAACATATCTTTGGTCTACGCATGGGGGAAGGTACGTATATGAGAGATCACTTGGATCATTTGAATACTATTTTGCTTGAGTTACGAAATAGTAATGAGAAAATCAGTGATGAAGATGACGCATTGTTTTTGTTGGTGTCTCTACCACCGTCTTATGAGGGGTTCGTGCAGAGTGCTTGTTCTGGAAAGGAGACTCTCACGTTGGAGGAGGTAAGATCATCTCTACACACAAGGGAGATGCGGAAGAGGGCCGCATATGGGGAGTACGATGTTCCGGGGTCTGGTGCATTCATGGCATCCAAAGGGGGTTATGGCAAAAGGAGTAACAAGGATTCTAAGTTACCTAACTACGTCTGTGCACTATGCCAAGAGAAGGCTAATTGGAAGCCGGAGTGTCCAAAGGGGAAGGCATTTGCGGACTTGCCTGAAGACGCAAAAGGACAACTTCGTGCTCTAGGTCTCGTTAGGGGGCAAGGGGGAATCTGTGTTCTTGACGAGGAGGCGGAGGATGGAATGGGGAGTCTCTAACGAGAGACATGGAACGTGAAGGGACACGTGCTGGGGGGTTTGTTGTAGGGACTCGGTGGGAGTTGGAACAACAAACAAACTTGTTATAGGAACTCAGTGGGAGGTGGAACAACAAGCAGGGGATTCTATTTCAGGAACTCGGCCGTAGTTGGAGCAATTATAGGGTTTGATTGCAGGAACTAGACGGGGGTTGGAGCATCCTGGGGGCACTCGTTGTAGGATCTTGGCGAATATGGAACAACTTGTGAAATTGGGGCTATTGGAGAGAAGCCGCTAATTCAAGCGCAAGAAGATGAGAGGATTCAAGGCAAGGTGGAGATTTATTGGGAATCTAGAGGTTCCTTGTCATACATTTTCTTTTGATAGGTTCCTCTTCCATGCCCTCTTGCTGAGTAAGAAATTTGACCCCTTTCTTCTTGGTGAGAATTTTGGTAACCGCTCTTGTGCTTCTTACTCGTCCTTGACCTGTACCATGTCCACATCCTATTTCGCCGCTCTCATTTCCAAAGTTATCTTCTTTATTTAAAGTGAGATTGCTTTGAAGCACTTGCTCCAAGGGTTCTTTATTCTTCCTCTTTATCATTTCCTCATGGGCTTGTAGCGAGACCATATGAGCATCTCGAGCAAACAATGCAAATTCATTTCATATGCAAAATATAAAGAGCTTAGGTGAAAAATACGATCCAGTAGAGCATTCATCCCCTCATGCGAAATCGATGTCATGAAAATACGTGGCCAAGTTTGGCGATAATCATCCCTCGACATCTTATTTGTTTTCCCATTTTGTAAGTGTATTCATATTTTGTGGTTTTGTTCTTACCTTTTTGTAGACTTGTCTAATATTATAATAATAATAATAACATATTATATGAAAATCAATATAATAGTTATGGCTTTCTTTTAGCTTTGCACCACTGGAGTTGGTGATAAATCTTGTAGATATGCGAAATGCAAAATCATGATTTTCAGTATAATTTGCATTTCTGTTACATAACATTGCTGGAGATGCTCTAAGATCATCAATGGACAAGTTCTCAACACCTCTACCTTATCGTTCCTTTTTTTTTTTTTTTTTTTTTTTTTTTTTTTATCTCTTTCTAAATCATCCACCATCCTCTGAAGAACGTCATTTATCCGAAAGTAACCTTTAAGAACAAACACATGATATGTGAACCCTCTGATGTTCTCTGGCTAATGACAGCGACTCAATAAATTTCTCATTCCCTTCATAAAATCAAAAAGATAATTTTTTTGTTTTCAAAAACATCAACTTCTCTTTAGGAGTCCACATAATTGGGACATCTAGCATGAACAGTGGATCTTGATTCTTCCATAGTTTAGAATTGGCTCTTTGTCGTGTCAAGGAATTATTTCATAAATTCATCAAAACCATCTAAAGGCTTGAGTACATAGTTCGAATTGTGCTGAATGTCCAAGCTTGCATGTGCACGTAATCCTCCAACTAGAGATCTTCTATTATGTCCTGTGTAAAGCTACAATTCTCGGACCCTTTATCTTGGCACACAGTAAATTTAATGTTGTTTCTGTTTTTAGAAGAGGTCCCTGCCATTACCACAGTATTTCTCGTTCTCCTCTATTTCATTTAAGCCGAGCATCACTTACACGTAAATTGACTTGTATCTTTGTTTATTTTGCTTCCAAAGTTCTTCTTCCTTGAACAAATCCATGAGCTTAATCCCTAAACATTTAGCGACAACCTTCTTGTTGTCCTAGTCGACGATTACAATGTGCAAAAAATATGAACTGTTTGGGGATTTAAGCTCGAGCTCGTTCATATAATTGTGACTGTGATGCTATTTTTGATTGAAAATTCTCCTCTCTTTGAGGCGAATCCCATTTTATATGTTTCCCAATTTTCGTCACCTTTCTCTTCATGATATACCACTCCACTGCAACGACCCCTTCTGGAAACGCGCCCGTCGATGATGGACGACAACGGCTACGGTTTTGGACTCTTCAGTGTCGACATCTCTCAAATCTCCTCGCGTCTCCTTGTACCCATTCTACGCAACATCCCAATCCCCAATGTGAGCCTAGGATGATCTTCATGCTTATGGCCCATGTTTTGTAGTTGTCTTTGTTGAGGCAAGGGCATCGAACTAGAATGTAACCATTCGCCATCTTGCTTTCGACGTGGCTCTGACAACACTTTGTTAGAAGTATGAAGATGTAGTGAGAGTGATTGGTGGAAGAGGGAAGTGATGGAACTTTGAGAGAGAGAATGTAGAACAATATGTGAAAGAAGAACTTCAATTATTTTGCTTTATGCAAAATGGTGTAGGTACAATCTATTTATAGGTGGATGAGAAAGGAATATTCAAATCATCATTTCTTCCACAAACTTCTTCCACCTAAATATCTAATATTTCCTCAATAAATTTCTACATAAGCTCTTCTCCAGAATTCTTCACTACGATACAATGAACTTGGAAAAAATAATAAGTGTGAGATACTAATAACATAATAGGCCCACTAGTTAACTATTGAAATTCAGGCTAGGAATAAGAGCATAATCCAAAGTGGGTTTACTATTTTGCCCTTCTTAATAAATAATATATTGGAACTTCCTTTCTAAATAAATAGTTCAGTTTTATTTCCTTCTCGATAAATAAGTTTTCACTATCTTCCTTAGTTGCAATAATCCGTTCTATTAAAAGGTTTTTGTCAAGGAAATGTTTTAATGCTAGATACTATTACTATGAGAGTTTGGGATACCTTAATTAGGAGTGTAAGTTCTTGAATCCGGAACATAGAGGGTGTAACATATATGGTATGTTTCTGCGTTGCACACCAAAGAAGAGTCGCGCTCCAAAGCCAACATGACTGACGTCGAAAGCGGAGCTTTTTTTGAAAATTTTGAGATCGACTGAAACGAGTTTCACAGAGGTGGAGGTGGCACGTGAGGTGGTGTAGATACTGCTTTCTGACATGACAGATCACGGCCACGTGGCGGCCATCCAGCACACCATATTGTGCTCCACATACACAGGATCACCAGCCGAGCTGATCCATGTGGGGGCTGCGAGACAGAGCCCTCGCATACCACTGCACGGGACTTGTAGGGACTTGTGGTTTGGAGGATAGAGTAAGCCCTGTCGCGTGCGAGCCAAGCCCGCGCGCGACCTTTAGTAACTGTTTTGAGAGATCTATGGCACGAGCTCCCTAGACTCGGTCAATCCGGTCAAACCCGGTCAACCTCGTAACGGTTCCGGTACTCGCGCACCACGTGCTCTAACGGTTCCTATATACTCGGACGAACGTGCCGTTATGGTTAAGCTAATTAAGCCGCCATTAATGGGCGCATTAACCACACTACAACGGTCACGTTCTCCAGTATATATAGATCGCCAACCTTTCCATACAAAGAGGGACACACTGCCATACGCGGAAGCTCTGCCAAACCTCTGTCTCTCTCTCAGACATTGCTACTGACTTACTCTCTCCCTACACACACCCCTATTCTTCCTGTGCGATCCCTGATCCACTACGCACGGTGTACACGGAGGTCTCCCTGCCGGAATCTCTTGTGCACATTTTGGTGAACCCGACGTGAACTTACCAGCAAAAGCAACCATGTCTCAGGAGGACGATGTCAGCAACCGATCGCCTTCCACCGAAACTCCCTCGGGAGACGAGGCTCGCCGTACTCCGACGATTCCCGGCGAGGCGCCAACTTTAGAGTCTTTGGACGCCACTGTCCAAAGTCAGGCAAAAGCTCTCAAGTCTCAGTCCGCGCAGTTAGAACGGATCTTGGCCGTTCTGGGCACCCTTGCGCCAAATCCTCCGCCAGCCACCGCTATCCCTCAGGGAGGAGGAACCCCTACCGCTCCAGGATTGGGAGTGTCAGCCACGCCTCCCAACTCTCATCTGCAAACTCCACCGTCAGCAGCGCAGCTGCCTTCGGTCCAAGGGTCAACGGCACAAATGCTGCCCCCTGCTGCTCACGCCTCTCAGCCCCCGGCTTTGGCGTCCAACCCAGCTCTGCAGTACACTCTGCCTCCACCAGCGACAATCTGGGGAAACGCGGGTAGTCAATACACTCCCAATCCTCCGGCGGCATATGTGTCGCCACCGCCTACGGCAACCCCTCCGCCAACTACCGAGGGAAGCATTCCAGAATGCATGACGTCTTTGCAGAAGCGCGTGGACTCCATCCTGGCTCATCAGTCGTTCGCGGATACCATCATCCCGAAGCTAGACAATGATCCACCCATTCCACGAGAGATCTATCTCATGCCAAACCCGGCGGGGTACAAGGCCCCCAAATGGGATAAGTTCGAGGACGTCAATGGAAACGCTCATGAGCATGTCATGCGTTTCATCGATGTCATGGGTCCATATGGAGCCGATCCCAAGCAGCTGATGCGAGAATTCCCAAAAACTCTTGGGAACGTAGCATACAAATGGTACCGAACATTGGAAGCCGGATCTGTGAAGACTTGGGACGACATGGTCCAGAAGTTCTATACCAAGTTCTTCCAGATGGAAGAAAAGGTGACGATGATCCATCTCTCGCGGATGTATCAGAAACGCGAGGAAGATGGAATCACTTTCATCAAGAAATTCAGAGCGAAATCCTTGGAGTGCAAGGATCCAATGCTCGAAAGCCGGCTCGTAGAGATATGCCTGCAGTGCATGCGAGATGAATACAAAAGCATGCTGATCAATTTGCAAACACCTACGTTTTCAAAGCTCATCGAATGCACGATGAACATCGAGCCCATTGTCGAGAGACAGAGAAAGAAGAGCGCTCCAGAACGACCTGCGAGCGGCACCACCTACAAGATCGGCAGATTTGGCTACAAGCGGGGACGCGAAGCCGAGGTCAATACAGTTTCGCCCCAGAAGCAAGCAAAAGTTACAAACTTCGACGCACCGCCTCTGCCA
Source organism: Linanthus parryae (assembly GCA_023055425.1). Lineage (NCBI taxonomy): Eukaryota > Viridiplantae > Streptophyta > Magnoliopsida > Ericales > Polemoniaceae > Linanthus > Linanthus parryae. Next base: position 86,145,093 of record JALGPY010000004.1, on the reverse strand, counting down.
TGCTCGGTGGAGGAAGCGAGCGATCTCTGCAGACAGTGGCGCAAGGACGGCGTCCTGCCGCCGCTCGAGAAAGCACCCTCCAAGGAGATGACGAGGGACCCTAAGTGGTGCGAATACCACGGCAAGGTCATGCACCCCACAGCCGAGTGCAAGAAGCTCAGATTCGCGTTCGATCAGAAGATGAAGAACGGCGAACTCATCGTCAGCGACCACCGGAAGGATGTGCGCAACAACCCGCTGCCTGCCCATACAGATTCGGGCTCAAAGGGCAAAGAGGTCGCCATGATCTCGATAGTGGACTTGGAAGAAGTCGCAGAGGATGATCTGCCCATCATTGCTGAAGTCCATGAAGATGAAGACTACAGCATGGACACGGAAGATGAGCGTGCCGACCGCATGAAAGGGTCGCATGGCTTCGACAATTTCTTCAACGAGATGAACTTCTCTGAAAAATGTCGAACGGATATGACAAAAGCAATCTTAAGGGTAGCAGAGGACTACGAGGAGGACCTCGTGGTCTCCAACGGGAAAGTCGTCAGGGCGTCCCGTTCCACAGAAAAGATTATGACCTTCTCTGCCAGCGACAAGAAGACAGATGCGGGCCACCAGAGGCCCCTGTACGTGACCGCCATCATCAACGGCGTCGAATTCAAGCGAGCATTCGTCGATGGAGGAGCAGCGGTCAATGTTGTTCCACTCCACACACTGAAGCTAGCAGGGATCCCCGAGCACAAGGTAGTCAAGCGTCCATCCCCGCTGGTGGGATTCGGAAGCGATTCTAGAATGACGATCGGATGGATCCGCCTGGGCGTTCAGATCGGTAAAATCAAGTGCTCGGCGAAGTTCTATGTTATAGACGCGAACACCACATATCACATGATCATAGGTCGGGCCTGGATTCATCGCTTTGACGCAATCCCTTCGACGGCTCACCAGGTGATGAAAGCTATCTGGAACGACAGGATTGTCGAGATACCGGCCTCAACTAACCCGTTCAACTTGGACGAAGCACATCTCAGCGAGGCGGTGTGGTTCACCGAGATGGCGGACGAGCAAACACCCGGACCATTCAACCCTACTCCTTTACCTCTCTGGGAGGACATCAAGGACTAGTCACCTGCGGGCGTGATGGTGACGAGGGGAGATGCCAAGGAAGAGCCGCCTACACGCGAAGAGGCGCCGCGTATCGCATATCATCGGAAGAATGTGTACACTCTAAAGAGGATTGCAAAGCATGACCCCGAGGGTAAGGAGATAGAGAGCTTCTACGCCAACGGGAAGAAATGCTATCGCATATGAAGGTGCGCGGGGACGTCCTCACACGGGCATGGGGATGTCCCTGGGCAAATCAATCAAATCGAGCAAGTTGCGCTGACAGAAGAGCCAACACAGGGCACTCCAGACGAGAAACTCAAAGAAGCGCCCGAATGCATGGAAGACAGGCCAAGACCACAAAAGCAAGAGCTAAAAGAAGTGTTCCTCAGCCCGAACGAGGAAAAGAAAAGGCCAGTCTTCCTGAGTGCGGACCTCACAAGCGAAGAGGAACAAGGACTGCTGCAGCTCCTAACTGAATACAAGGACGTGTTCGCATGGGAATATGATGAGATGCCGGGTCTGGACACGAGCATCACCATGCACCGTTTAGACATCATCCCAGGGTCTAAACCGGTCAAGCAAAGCATCAGAAGCTTCAGGCCAGAGCTCAACGTGAAGATCAAGCAGGAGATTGTCAAACTCCTAGACGCCAAGTTCATAGAGCCAAATCACCATCCCACATGGTTGGCCAACATCGTGCCGGTGGTGAAGAAGAACGGACAGCTCCGCATCTGCGTGGACTTCCGAGATCTCAATCGCTTCTGCCCTAAGGACGATTTCCCACTGCCTAACATCGATTTGCTCATTGATTCAACGGCAGGCCATCGCATGTTCAGTTTCATGGACGGCTTCAGCGGGTACAATCAAATCAAGATGGATCCCGAAGATGCAAGGAAAACTGCATTCATCACTCCCGTGGGGGTATTCAACTACACGGTAATGCCATTCGGTCTTAAGAACGCAGGCGCAACCTATCAGCGGGCCATGATGGCTCTATTCCACGACATGATGCACAAAGAAGTGGAATTCTATGTGGATGACCTGGTAGTCAAATCCAAGCATGAAGCAGATCACCTTGCAGACCTGCGAAAGGTGTTCAACAGATGCAGGAGTTTTCAACTGAAAATGAACCCCATGAAATGCGCATTCGGCGTGACCTCGGGGAAGTTTTTGGGATGCCTGGTCCATCGCCAAGGGATCGAGCCTGACCCTGCGAAAGTGTCAGCCATCACCAGCATGACGCCACCTCACAACCAAAGCACCTTGAAAACATTCTTGGGAAAATTGTCATATCTGCGGAGATTCATCCCAGCAATCGCCGAAATCACATGCTGTTTCAGCACTCTTCTCAAGAAGGACGCCGCGTACAACTGGGCTCCTGATCACGAAGCCGCATTTGAAAAGCTAAAGGAGCTACTCACATCCCCAAAGATAATGATCGCGCCTCAACTGGGATCACCGCTTCTGCTATACCTTACATCGACAAGGAAATCTATAGGAGCACTCTTGGCTCAGGTGTATGAGGGCCAAGAGAGGCCCATCTATTACATCTCCCGCATTGTGCAGCCCGCTGAATCAAGGTACACAGACATCGAACGTCATTGCCTTGCTTTATTCTTCGTGATAGAGAAGTTGAGACACTATTTTGCATCGCACAAAGTAGTGGTGGTCACCAAAAGCGACCCCATAAGATACCTGCTAACTCACACTACTCCGGGCGGGAGATTGGCGAAATGGTACATGACCATCTCTCAATACGATATCACATGCGTAAAACCGAGAGCAATCAAGTCGCAGGCGGTAGCGGATCTGTTGGCACAGTTTCCCGACAACAGCCACGAACCCGTAATCGAGGAAGAGCTCGAAGGCCCAGAAATCTACGCGATCGACGTGCCCTATTGGACCCTCCACTTCGACGGTTCGTCAACCAGAAAAGGCGGAGGCATCGGGATAGTCTTGACAAAGCCAGACGGGGAAGTCATACAGATGTCCGCAAAACTCAACTTCGCAGTCACGAACAACGAGGCGGAATACGAGGCTCTTATCGCGGGGCTCCGTGCGGCGAAAGCTTTGGAAGTGAGCAACTTAACAGTCATGGGAGACTCCAAACTGATTGTTAAGCAAGCCTCGGGCGAATATGGTTTAAAGGAGATCAACCTCCTGTCATACCGCACCCTAGTACAAAAGCTAATGCAACAATTCTGCGACGTGAAATACGAGCACAAGCCCCGAGCGGACAACAGGCATGCAGACGCCTTAGCAACTCTGGGATCTAAGGTCAGCATAGACAAATGCCCCGCAAGGATTTCCATCGAAGTGCGAACATCGTCGGCATTAACAGAAGATGCGTGCGACGACGAACACATGGATGACGCAGACTGGCGAAAAGCAATCCTGCAAGCTATTGCGAAAGGCACCAGCAGCGAAAGCTGGGCACTCACGAAAGGATACTGCATCCACGACAACACCCTTTACTACAAGGGTCCTGGAGGAATACTCATGCGATGTGTCTCCGAGCAAGAGGGACAACAGCTGTTAGAAAAGATTCACCAACACGCTTGCGGAGAAAGCGAGGTGTCAATCTACAGGAAAGCTCAGAGATATGGCATTCATTGGCCAAGCATGTCAACAGCTGCAGCCCTGATACAAGGGAAGTGCGAAAGTTGCGCACTAATCAAAGATTCTCTACTCATCGCTCTAACCGATGACGACACAGATTGGAGGAAGCCATTGTTCGAATTCCTCACCCAGGGCACCGTACCCGAATCGAGAAAGGAAGCCGACAAATTGAGGAGGAAAGCTTCTCGATACATGGTTCAGGAAAACCTGCTTTGGCGAAAAGGTCACGAGGGTAACTTGCTGCGATGCCTAGACGGCAGGGAAGCACAAGAAGTCATGGACCTTTCTCATCAGGTGGAACACCAGGGAGGTGCGAAATTATGCAGACAGCTCCTCTTAATCGGATACTTCTGGCCCACGATGGAAGTCGATTGCCGCACCAAGGTGCGACGCTGCCAAGAATGCCAATTCAAAGGAAACCTAGTGCACGCTCCCGCCGTGGATCTACATGCATTAGGGACGCCATGGCCATTTCACACATGGGCTTTGGACTTCATCGGCCCCATCCGACCAACGTCACATGGGAACCATTTCATTCTCACCGCAACCGAGCTGTTCACCAAATGGGTGGAAGCAATACCACTAAAGACGGCAAACGCGCTGGCTGTGGTTAACTTCATCCAGGAAAACATCGTATGCAGGTTCGGAATCCCAAATACCATTCTTTCAGATAACGGTACTCCTTTTGTTAATCGTCAGGTAGCTACGAAACTCGCGGAGTACAATATCAGGCAGATATGCTCTACCCCCTATTATCCAAAGGGAAACGGACAAGCCGAAGCGACTAACAAAACGCTGTTGAGAATTCTGAGCAAGATGGTCGCAGATGACCACAAGAAGTGGGCCGACTCCCTTAACATAGCTCTGTGGGCCTACAGAACTTCTCCAAGGACACCTACAGGGGCCTCGCCATTTCTACTATGTTACGGGGCCGAAGCTGTAGTACCTGCGGAGGTCAGAGTCAATTCGGCAAGGCTGGCCTTCCATGCACTCTATGAAAATCAACGCGATCATGATTTAGTCTTGCTGGAAGAAAAGCGAGAACAAGCCAAAAGGACTAACAAGCGGTACCAAGAAAGAATCGCTCGCGCCTATAACAAGACAGTCCAGCGACGGGATTTCGCAGTTGGCGACCTGGTCTTGCGCGCATCTGACCACTGTATGCGAGAAGCAACTCACCCAAAGTTCCCAGCTAATTGGGAAGGACCCTTCGAAGTCACAGAAGTCTTCGATAGTGGCTACTGCAGCATACGAAGGTTGCACGGCACAACCTCAACTCCAAGCTCAGTCAACATGCGCTGGATCAAGAAGTACTATCCTTGACTTCTCTTATTTCATACGTTTTATGATAACGTTGCTTAATGTCTCATGTGGCTATGATTGACGCAATCTTCTCTCCCATATGAGAGGATTGTAATCCTATCTCTCCCATATGAGAGTGTTATAATAAAGAATTCTCCCAGATGAGAAGTTCATATTTCTAGCCGTTTATATTGCTCTACTTAATTTGTTATTACTGTTAACAATGATTTATTCGCTGCAATAGCAATTTATACAACGCGATCTTAATTGATCATCAAAGCCTATCTCTTACGATAGCAGCAAATACAAATGCGATCTTAATTGATCATCAAAGCCTATCTCTTACGATAGCAGCAAATACAAACGCGATCTTAATTGATCATCAAAGCCTATCTCTTACGATAGCAGCAAATACAAACGCGATCTTAATTGATCATCAAAGCCTATCTCTTACGATAGCAACAAATACAAACGCGATCTTAATTGATCATCAAAGCCTATCTCTTACGATAGCAAACGCGATCTCAATCGATCATCTAAAGCCTATCTCTTACGATAGCAGCCAAACGCAAATGCGATCTTAAGTGATCACTAAAGCCTATCTCTCACGATAGCAGTCAACATAAATACGATCTTAATTGATCATCTAAAGCCCATCCCTTACGATGGCAGCCAATGCAAATGCGATCTTAAGTGATCATCAAAGCCTATCTCTCATGATAGCAGTCAACACAAATACGATCTTAATTGATCATCTAAAGCTTATCTCTTACGATAGCAGCCAAACGCAAATGCGATCTTAAGTGATCACCAAAGCCTATCTCTCACGATAGCAGTCAACATAAATACGATCTTAATTGATCATCTAAAGCCCATCCCTTACGATGGCAGCCAATGCAAATGCGATCTTAAGTGATCATCCAAAGCCTATCTCTTACGATAGCAGCAAAATACAAAAACGATCTCAATCGATCATCAAAATCCTATCTCTCACGATAGCGGTTTATGCAAGTGCGATCTTGTATGATCTTCTTAAGCCTATCTGTTACGATAGCAATTTATACACAAAGTGATTTTAGTTGATCACCCAAGCTCGTCTGTTACGATGGCAACGTAACTGCAGAACCATCTTGCTAGATCTTCTAAAGGTCTATCTGCTGCGATAGCAATTTATGCGAGAAACTACCTCAAGCAATTCTCTAATAAAGCCTATCTTCTATGATAGCAATTCGCACCACTCAACGATCTTAATTGATCTGTTAAAAACTCTCTGTTACGATAGTAAAGTTGTGAACATGATCTCATATGATTTACAACGACCAACTACAAGCCCATCCGTCAAGATGGCACAGCTGCGAAATTACGATCTCGAATGATCTAGCGAAACATCCGCGAATTGACATCGCATATGTGAAATCATTACATGGCATTATGCAAGGCAAAGCAAGCTGAAGCGCATGCGAAATTGTATTTGTTGCAAAGAAAGCAGATAATACAAAAGCTACATATCATTATGAGTCAAATGACTTACAATTTATCTATCTAGATAGCAGCTTACAAGCAAAAAGCTCGAATCTAGCTACGCAGCCAACATGGCTTGCAATACATTCGAAAAATGGCTGGTAAGCCAGAGATGCACTAGGGAACTCTCGGCTAAGAAAAGAGAGAATCCACCGGTCCTAACACCGGCAGTGCAGTACGCAGATCTGCGGCCAAAGATCTATAGCAAAAGGGATGCTACCGCGAAGAGATCAACTTGTCATTCGTCACATCCCTAGCAGCAAGGTCAAGGATGCGATACGCCCAAGACCCCAAGGAATGACAAAAGCCCCTGTCTGATCAAGATAGGCGCCGGAGGAGCTTCCTGTACCGACAGATGCTACTCTGCAAAACAGGCGAAGCAGTCATTCCTCTGGTGATGGACTCCTTGTCATGTTGGACAAGGGCATTGACGAGCACCCCGACCTCACAAATGTGAGGGCGACGGATTCTTCCCTGGAGATGCTGAAGAAGAATCCCGCCGTTCATTACGAGACGGTAGCACGGTCACTTCGGCGCTGCACCTCGCCACGAGGCGGCCGGAAACATGACCTGCACACATAATACACGAAGAAATTTCTTCGAACACACATGAGGTATTATCTGCATCCTCTTTATGATGGTTATAAACAGCAATAAGCCTCATAAAGTGGATCTTGGAAACTATTTCTATAGCACAAAGCGCAAACTCAGGATTCAAAACTTGAAGTTGCCATGAATCAACGAAAAACAAGCGTTGAAGCCAGCAGTCGTAAGGACTCACGGCAAAGCACATGTTTGGGATGAAGAACCCAAATGGCAAAGACAGGGTTTATATAGGCCCTGTGGAGACTCTTCGGTTGCCTAAGATGAGTCAGCAAAATTCAAAAATAGGGTAAGTTCAATCACTTACGCCTTGAAAAGCGGTAACAATCAATTACCCTACTAAAGGCTACGACGATTCAGTTGCGTATCCTAATAAATGACGGATAGTCATGATTCGGATGGACTTCCCAACGGAAGCGTGCTTATCTGCCGAGAAATTAGCGCGAAAATCAAGCGCAGAATCAATTGCTGATGTCATAATTGGATATGCACAGAAATGTCCAATCAAATCCCGAAAAGGGCAAAACGGGCAAACTCATTGTTTGTTGTTAAAAAAAAAGGGGGGGAGAAACCCTAGCAATATTACATTAATGTTTCAAAACGTTACATTAATGTCTCAGCTATTTTCCTGTTTTCTTTTCAAAATTCGAAAAGTCAAAACAAATTCTTGATTAAGGAATCTTGGGGCTCGAACTGCTCGCTCAGCTTCTCCACTTGTTTCACTTCTTGCTTCAGTTGCTCGCACTTGGCATTCATTTCGTGATACAGCTTCAAAGCTTCATCAACCTTTTGCTTTTGTTGCTCCACCTTCTGCATCTCAGCTGCGAGATTCTGGTGACCGAGATTCAAAGTTACAGCTGCGCGAATCAGTGTAACTCTGTCCTTGAGGAATTTGAAACCAAGTCTGCCTTGGACTTTGAACAGGAGATTTTGGCACATGCCACACAGCAATTCAGCACTCTGGGCCGAAATGGTCGCAGGTGTAGCCGCAGACAGCTGCTCCAGTATCCAGATGGCTTCAGTAAGGAATAGCCTCCTGTCAAAAGGTCCGATCTCCAGAGATCTCACAAACGATCGGGGGTATCTGAGACGCATTCGAACCACCCAGTCTACATCGGTTTGCTTCAAACCTGAGACATCAAAAATGGTTATAATGTCAGAACTCGCAAGCAAATAATGTGACGTGCGAACGGTAAATCTTTACTTACCAGTGTCTTCCAGAATTTCATGAAGAGAAGGGATGCGGGCCACTGGGTTGTTCGAAGACTGCCCTCGCTCCATGGCTCTCCTATCAGCTGTCAGCTCCAACCTCTCATAGTCAGGAGGAAGAGTGTAGGCTGCACCAGCTGCGACTACACTCCCAACCTGCGAGCCCCAAATGCTCCACGCAGGTATAGGTGCTTCTGGCTCAGTCATCGCCGGAGGCGAAGGGACAGCCGAAGTCGCTGGGCGGAGGACACTCCCAGATGCGAAAACATTAGCATCACTTGTCCTTTCTTCCTCACCACCGGTACGGACACCTTCGTCCATCGGCACAGCATCAGCTTCGACATCATCGGAGAGTTCGATGACATCCTCGAAATGCTCACTTGCATGTCCAGCGGCTGCGACGGGCTTCTCGGTATGGGAGCTCGAAATTGGAACATGGGATGCAGAAGGCTGACTTCTCTGCTCCAGCTCAGGTTCCTCAGCATGACCTGCGATATCAAATGCGATAATGTGAGGTAACTTGTGTTATAAGTTATTTCGCTATCCTTACTAAAGCTAAGAATAAGCACCTCCACGCGAAGGTGGGATTGAGGTATCCTCATCGTACACTAGGGACGTGGAACCGTGCCCTATCAGTGTATCCTCACTAAGCAAATCTTTAAGAGAAGCGTGACCTGGGACGCGAGTAAACCAGTCATGATTTTGCCTCAAGCGGCTACAGCCTAGTATGCGCATATCACTCAAAATAATTACCTGAGGGTTCTCCACATTTGCTTACCAACCAACGGCGAATGTCAGGCTTTGACACACCGTGCTTTAACGCACCCACAATTACATCTCTATAAGTAACTGCGAGATTGAAGATCTCACCTTTATCGCCACCTGCGATTTTTGCGAAGTCCGCTTGGACTTGCTCTAGCTCTGCTGCATCCTCTCCGGGAACCTCATCTTCCTCCTCCACATGAGGAGCCACTTCTTCGGGAAGCTCGTCTTCCTCGCCAACTGGACGCACTAAGTCGTCAACATGCTGCTCCTCGAGGCTCCGCTGTTTCACACGCTCGAGCTCCTCTTCCTCTCGCTGCCTTCTTCTTTCAGCAGCCTCCGCGGCTGTTTTCCGGGATTCAGCCAGAATGTCCTCGCTTATGGGAACATCTGGGATGCCAGAATAGACATCCCTCTTTTGCCTCTTGGCTGCGAGGCCGCCGGCGGTCTCATCATCATCATCTGCGAATACACGAATGGTTTGAAGAAAAGAAGTGCAAAGAAGTTACGATGACGGGAAATGAAATGCGACGGAGGTACCTCCTGGTTCTTCCTCATGCATCACAACTGTTGCTTCTTCTTCTTCATCACTTGCTTGGGGCTCCTGCCTCTCTTCATCTCCCTCTTGATCGAAGGGAACGAAAGACTCAACTGCGAGCTCTTTCCGCACTTTGCTTGGCATGCGACCTTTGCCTTTGTCCTTGATAGAGAGGGACCTCACTGGAGGAGAAGCTGGAGCGCTTCTAGGGGAAGAAATGGTAATTCCCTTTTGCCTAGGTCTCTTCGCTCTTGGCGCCGCAGTCGCTGGAGGAGACGGGTCATCTCCGGGAGGAGACGGAGCCGGAGGATTGTCTATCAGCGAGTCAGCAAAAACATTCATGGCTGCGCGAACCTTTGTTTCAACCTCAGCGTCCATCCTCCATGAAAGCCGGAACGGCTGCTGTTGTCTTCTGGTGGCAACAATGGTGTTGACCAGCGACTTGGAACGATCACCAGCTGCGAATCTCCGCACATGACACTACAACAGTACGGAATAAAAGTGTCAGCACAAGGAAATCGAGAAAAACTTAACACATGCGAAGAAAAGTGCTTACGTCGGCAAAAGCCTTGCTGTATCTGACAACTTGCGTGTCGCCCTTCTTAATTGCGGCGACCTGCTCCTTCAGAATGAAATCAGGGCACAAATGGTTTTCACGGTCCCACAGTGAGTAGCAACCATACTCAGACTCGCTCAAGCTGCAATTGGGGCGAAACGGAAAAGAGTTCCTTTTGAGCAAGGGGGCCCTACCCGGCTGCGCTGCTGACTCCGTCTCAATCCTCGTTTGCTGGGCAGCCCAGTATGCGAGCCAGTTCTGGGAACAACCACCCTCGCGGGTACCCGCAGGCTGCTCGAAAGGAAGGTTGTTCATGAAAACCGTCTTGCACTCCTTTGTGAGCAAGCGCTTGTAGCATCCTCTGACAATGGACTGGGGCCAGATCGATGGGGCCACAGCGTCAAAACCGAACTGAGGAGAGACTCGAGTAGGGTCAACATCCACTGTAAGCTTTTCATACCTTGGCGCGAGCTCACGAATATGCTCCGCAAGGGCAGGAAGGGAACCTCGCAGACACCAGCAAAAGAACTCGCGATAGCGCTCGTGGAAATGCGGTCCCTTCTCAAAGAGAAGTTCTTCCGAGAAGACCATACCTTTGGAGGGGTATAGCCTTGGAAACCATCTCACATTCTCGATGCGCGTGGCATAGGGCCTGGCAGTAAACTCCTTCCGCTTGTCGCATATCAAACTCCAAACGCACTTGGTGTTCCCTGTTCCGAACCATCTCGCAGCTCTTCCGCTGTTGCGCGCTTCTGCCTCGCCTGGGGAACACCACTTATCAAGTTGGAGAGCAGTTGGGGCATAAGACGGCCAGCGCTCGAAGACCCACATTGTCAAGAAGGAAATATTGACAAAGGTCAAAACATCGAGGCGGCCACGCGACTCCCTCATAGCCAGAACCAGCTGATCGAGTCTATAATACAGCGTGCCCAAAACCAAGGGTCCAAGTGCGACTCTCTGGCCAAGAGTGAGCCTCACAGCAAGTGGCAGCACATGGTAGAAAACTCCATCGTGGGGGTGACCATCGATCAGGTACCTCGACAGCCAAGCACAGAGAAAAGCACAGAGGGTCAGGTGATAACCCTTGCCCTTTACGAAATTTTCGGCTTCTGGGTCCTCACTCAGAAGTTTCTTAGTGATGCTGCTGTTCGCATAGTCTCGGAAGAAGTACTGCAACCATTTGTTCCAGGTATTCTTCGCAGACGTATCAACCAGCTGCCAGTTCGGAAGGGGCTTTGTAGTGGTCCACCGAGTGGAGATTTTCTTCACCTCAGCTAGGCATTCCTCCATCTGCGTATACAAGGCAATTTCCGCAGATGTCCTCAAGGGACTCAGAGGGTCCACTTCACCCATGGGGGAAAGCTCGTACAGCATTTGTACGTCCTCGAGCGTGGGGGCAGCCTCGAACTCAGCAAAATGGAACGTGTGAGTCGCAGGCGAGTAACGGGACAGAAGGTCTAGAAGCATGGATTGATCCAGCTTCACGGCAGCCCCCTTCATAGCACGGATAGCAAAATACACGCCGGCTTCGTCAAGAGTCTCGGCGTAATGTTCCAACACGTGGTCAATCCACTCATCCATATAGTCCAATTTCTGGACGAACGCTTGAGTAGAAATCGCAGTATACGGGAAGTGGCTGTTCTCGATCCCCAATCGGACTACATCCTCGGAACCAACCCACTCGAGCAGGGCTGAGTTAACTGGGCGAGTCAACGTCAGCAATCGCTCAACAGGAACAGGATCAGGCATTCTCTTCGCCTTTATCCTCGCATGGTAGAAATCTTTGCCGCCTAAGAAGGGGGCTTTTCGCCACAAGGCCTGCGGAAGGTCGGGTATCTCTTCATCTTCCTTGACGGGTCTGGTTACTCTTGTCTTGGCCATTCCTGCGAAAGAGCAAGAAAAAGGGGGGAGAAATACCACACTTCAGTTTGAATTTTGGGAATTCAAGATCTATGCGAAGGAAAACGAACAGTTCCGGTTATCGATTTCAGAAATTGGGGAATTGCAAGATCCAATATTGTTGAAAGATTACAACGAAGCGGGTCCAAAGACCAAAACCTCTTCACAAATCCCACGGGTTTACAGATTCAACGCAGTTCAAAGCAAACACTGGTATCTTAAATCAAAAGTAAACGAGGCCAACCTTGTTTTCTTGAAGCTTGCTTGGATACGCACAATTGAAGAACACGGATTGCAGTTCTGAACTGGTGATTGATTATCAGGATCTGCTCTCGAAGATCTCCGGGTACCATTCACTTTAAGAGGAAAAAGTAATGCTTTGCAATAATGAGGGATACAAGGTATTTATCCAAAACAATGAAGGGTTGCGTCCTTTCGATAGTCGAATCGCAACCGTCACCGTCGAATCGCGCAATCACAGGACAAGCTGACGTCACGCCTAAAACCCTAAAGGTCAGACGGCACGACTCTAGGGGTTTTAGGTCATAATGACACGCACGGGGGCTGAACTTACCCGTATTTGAATTGGTGCGTGGCGGCGACGCGTATGTTGGTTTCCGCGCATGGAAGACTATACGGCTATGAATCTTCACGCGCAGAAAGGGGGCTAATGTAGATACTGCTTTCTGACATGACAGATCACGGCCACGTGGCGGCCATCCAGCACACCATATTGTGCTCCACATACACAGGATCACCAGCCGAGCTGATCCATGTGGGGGCTGCGAGACAGAGCCCTCGCATACCACTGCACGGGACTTGTAGGGACTTGTGGTTTGGAGGCTAGAGTAAGCCCTGTCGCGTGCGAGCCAAGCCCGCGCGCGACCTTTAGTAACTGTTTTGAGAGATCTATGGCACGAGCTCCCTAGACCCGGTCAATCCGGTCAAACCCGGTCAACCTCGTAACGGTTCCGGTACTCGCACCACGTGCTCTAACGGTTCCTATATACTCGGACGAACGTGCCGTTATGGTTAAGCTAATTAAGCCGCCATTAATGGGCGCATTAACCACACTACAACGGTCACGTTCTCCAGTACATATAGATCGCCAACCTTTCCATACAAAGAGGGACACACTGCCATACGCGGAAGCTCTGCCAAACCTCTGTCTCTCTCTCAGACATTTCTACTGACTTACTCTCTCCCTACACACACCCCTATTCTTCCTGTGCGATCCCTGATCCACTACGCACGGTGTACACGGAGGTCTCCCTGCCGGAATCTCTTGTGCACAGGTGGAAAGCAACTCATGGCTCGAGGAGATGGGAAAGGAAAAAAGTATGATTCTGCAATGTCCTGATTTCCTAGAACGCACTACTGCAAGTATAGAGACACGAGAATACGAGGATAAAGGGATCAGGCGTGCGGTATGTTATTAGGAATTTTTGGTGGGAGATACACAAATTGTGAGATCCGAGGATGATTTCAGGAGAAAGAGGACACATATGAGCTGGGAATAGTACCTTAAATGGAATTTTGCAGATGATGTTGTTAATTCAATTTGTGGAAATTGTAAGGACATGGCCGACAGAAATGTGAAAGTTTTTGGAGGACTACGTTCGCAATTGACCTAAGCTTTGTGAAGTTATTGAGACTCAGTATTGTGAGAATACAGATTCCCATAGCGCAATGTGATCCTCTGGATTGGGTCAACCTTTTGATCTTATAGTCCAGCCCAGATAAAAATAAGCCTAGAAGGAGTACGAGGATTAATAGAAGGGCAAAATTGATATTTCGGCAATTAAGTGAAGGGAATGAGGGTCCTTTGGATCTAAAGGATAAAAACATAGAGATTGGGAATCCTTTTATTGACATAAGTCTTTCCACAGTTTTCAATCGAATTGTGAACTTAAAGAAAAAAAAGAAATGTAACCTCGATTAGAAATCCCAAATATGGTGTGGGGATGCTGTAAATGTTTAAGTTCTTATAAATTGGATGGTTCTCAGAGAAAGGAGTGGATATTACAAAAGAGGAACGCTAGTATGCAACGATGGTTCGTCAATTTCAAGAGGGTAAGAAAGAAATTTGTTCGATCCAAATGACATTGCAGTATAAGGTAAGCTTCAATTCTCAATTTTTGAAAGCTGAAGATAGTTTATATGCTCTGTATATGGGTGAGTTTGAGGAAATAATGGGGTTAAAATACAAGTCTGCTGAAAAGGTATTGGTGGCTGACCTTTATTAGATATGTAACCTCCAACAGATAACGATGCTTCTAACTAGCGCACTAGTGAAAATTCCATAGTGAAGGAACATGGCTGATGAAGCTCGTGTGTGCGGTTAAGATGACATTGAGACCACTTGTAAATATGAATATGAGTTGTTGCTCCGAAACTGACCCAAAGTGATTCAAAAAATTCTCAAACTCCGACAGGCTAATACTGTGGTCTTCTGTTTCAACTTGCATAACGTGATACGGGGTCATTCGTCCGAGTGTACGCGACAAAAGTTTAGATACTATTGGACCTTGAAAGTTCAAGTATACGGGTCCGAACCCGAAAAGTAGGGTGGATCCAACCGAAGATTCAGACCCCGTCCGTCCTCGCCGAACTGATCTGCTGGTCTAGGCGCATTGTAAATCGCTGGTCTTGGCGCCTAATGATCGTACGTCGTAGTGCCATAGCTCGTCGCAAGATCGGGGTAGTTGGTATCGGTTACGTAAGGATTCACAACTTGTGGTTGGTGATGGTAATAGCCAGCTGTTTCGTGCACTGAAAAAGCCCTTAGGTCAAATTTGCGATCGGATAAGGAGTAGGAATTTGTGGACCCATCAGATCGCGCGCGTGCCTGTCATAAGAGATTAGTGCAGTTTCCGATGGTATAACCTTGGTGGTGATCAGGCCGTGGCATAGCTGGGCTAGTGGTCGACATGGATTGGTGGTCCTGACGCAATAAAGTGCAGATTCGTACGCTGCTGCTGCAGCTATGGTGGTGGTGGTGCTCGGACAAACATCCCCTGGGTTTTGATCTGGGTCTGCTCGCTAGGCGGTGGGTGGCCCTGTGGGGTTGCGGTCTACCCTGGGATATGTGACTACAACTGCATTTTATGGCTTTGGAGATGCAACGGCGTGGTCAAGGGAATCAATGGCAGAGGCGATGACGTTTGTGTTGGAACATGTGACCGAGCCTCAAGTTTTGAGATGGACTTTTGAAGGCTGGCGTAACTAGTCTCCAAAATTAACAGACGGTTGTTGATGGTAGTTAGGGTTGCTGTAGGGGCCGCGATGGCGGATCTTGTGTCGTCGCGAATTCGGTTTCCAGGGAACCCAATCGTGCGTCATATCGAAGCCTTCAGGTCCGTGACTGGGGATTGAAGTCCGACTATAACGACAAGAATTTTTTCGATTTTGTCCGACATATCGATTTGTTGGGTTTTGACGTAGGTAACGCAGCGGAATAAGAAAAATTCCTACTCAAAGCCTACCAAGGATCGCAGGAAGAGTTATCCTAACATGATAAGAGCATAAAATATGTGTACCTTGGTTTGGGAGATCACACGAAGAATAGTGTCTTCGTCTCTATGAATAATCACACCTTGGATCATGATTGGAATCATTCTCACCGCGATGTGCTAGCAACGGAAGAAGGAGGAGGATGATCACGCAAAGCAGAGCACCAAGGCCTCGCCTTGGTGTGGCCGACGACAAGGGGGGCGGACGGGTGAGAGGCTTCGGCCTCGTTCTTGTCTCTCTCTCTCTTGATTTGTTATGTTCTCTCAAATAATGACTTGTGTAGAGAAATAACAAGCTACAGTTCCTTTATATAGTCATAACTCTTTATTAACTAGATGAAGGCCCCAATACTAATCATGTCCTTACATGGATTAGCCCACTTTCAATTTAGTCCAACTAAGTTTGCTTGTGGTTGTGTTATGATCCTTTTATTAATTAGTCCAACTAATTAATACCCAATTTAGTCCATCCGGTGTGTGACCCCATAGGTTCCTACTTAGTTGGTAGTAACTTATTACTAACATGGAGCGGTGTCTAGCAACACATCCATGCCACCCAACTAATAGAAATAAGTCAGTGATCCCAACAAACCTCGTGCCCAATATCTCATATTGTATTATCCCTTTGTCTCCATATCCAGATTGGACACGAGACATAATAGTCACACTCGTATATCCAATCCATAGTTTCTCGATTCTGGGAATATGCTTATACAAGCAGATAACATCAATATCTCCATATTGATTTATCTGAGTCTGGCCAGACATTCAATAAGAACCATCCCTCGAGTTTCCATGGATATTTTCTCCCATTATGTGGGAGGGAAAAATCCTCTCTATGTCATTACGTCTAAGCTTGCTTCTTATCATGCCCGATAGCTATCTTTATAATTGCCTGTTTAAGGCGCAACGTTGGATAACATCAAATCATGATATTCCACAACTAGAGTATCTAGTGACTTCAAGTCTAAGGATTACAATATTATTGGCACTACGAGAAGCGATTGTGACTTTGACATAATCTAATGTATCCTTCTCGTCGTGGGTCAATCCAGGATGCCATTACTCCTAATGCATACCCATGTGTTAGACTTGATATCTCCATATCAATCTACACACATACTAGTCTATATTTGATCGTCCTATTAACCAATATAATGGACTAGGGATATTTAAGATAAACAACACATTGTATCTAAGGACTTCATTATATTAAATATCAAAATAAATAATAAATGAATATTCTAGCCAAAACATCGTTCATACTAAATATAGATTGCCTCTAGGGAACCTATTCCAACACGATTGAATCGACATGATGAAAGAATCAGTTGATAACAGCTATATTACCAGATCGTAGCAGTTAGAGAAGCTGTGGTCAACTAATTCAGCGATTTGAGATGCTGGGTCTCCGAAAGTAAGCTAAACAATAGACTTAATTCTTATCATTGATAAAAAATAAACTGACCTGAAATCACCTAAAGGCCCCATAATACTAAATAAACTTCTTAAAAACTTACTAATTAAAATAATGATGAAATTAAATATCTAAATCGGCATAATTCTTCAGATAACTTGGCTGGCGAGTAATTCCGTCGGTACATCGCACTGTGGTGTTGTCCAGGCCCGTATCAATACATGACCTACATCTTACTAGCAAAATAACAAGTCATGTGTCTCATATCTTAAGCTTTGATTTTCTACAATACCTTATAAATATAACTCCATTATGTTTATGCCTCAATAATGTATCTAATTCATTTACCCGATGATTTTTCCTTAAGTGCTCCCTCAAAAGCAGAAAGAATGTAGAAATAATGATTTAGGATGCTACATAAATTGTATGCCTAAATAAATAACTCAGTATCGAACATTAACTAAGACCTACCAACTTGTCTTTTCATGAGGTCAACAATATTCTCATTCCAAGTGAAAGATAACCCTTTTCTTCTTGCTCATGGAAGACTCGTGAGTTATTCAGTTGGTTCATGTCTGGGGGTCAATGTGTATCAACTATTAATTGAAAGTGATGATTGGGGTAAAGAGATCTGGTTCTTTGTTTATGTCCCTCCTGTTGGTGCTGCTAGAAGACATTTATGGAAATATACTGCTGACATTATGGGGAACATCAAGTTTCTTTGGTTGGTAATAAGGGACTGAAATGATTATCTGATAGCATTCATAAGCAAGGAGGTGTCAGGGCCTACTCATGAAGGAGTGATTTCTTCTAAAGATTTATGTGTTTGTGTTGTTTGATGGAGCTTGATGCCCATGGTTTGAGCTACAATTGGACTAATAACATACAAGTAGGCAATACCAGGGACCTATTGGATAGAGTGTTCTTTAGCACTCATTGGGGAGTTAAAAATCCAAATGCTAAACTTAGTGGGGAATTTTTACTGGGTTCTGATTATTCTCCTTTGTTGGTGGATACAAATTGGAGGAGACAGAAATATAAGTACCAGTTTGTGTTTATCAAAACTTGGCCAAGCTTGGAGAGTTGTGGCAGCACCAATGAACAATTGTGGAAAAAAGGGCTCTTCTAATGCATACACTACTCTTACTTGTAGATTAAGTCACTGCAGATCTGGTTTTATGGCCTGGAGAAAAAGGGAGTATCAAATTAAAGTTGGTCTTTTCAAAGATTTGGGGAGCAAGCTGACTTTGATACAAGATCTACAGTGGAGTATGGAGAATAGTATAACTCAACAACATATCAAGAATCAGATACGTGCAGTTTAGAGTGGAGAAGACGGTTACTGGAAAGAGAAATCAATAATTCAATTTTTAAAAGAGGGGGATAAGAATTCAAAATTCTTCTTCCTCTCTACCTTAAGAAGAATAAATGTCAATAGAATTAACAAGCTGAAAGAAGATGTTGGGGTTGGAAGGAGGATAAACAGGAGGTTATGACCATGACTAATGAGTAATTTAAATATCTGTTTACCTCTTCTAATGTTGAAGTTAACCATTTCCTCTTGAGAAACATCTCTGGTGTAATTACAAGCCAAGAAAATGAAGCTCTCAGCGTCATTCCCTCAGTAGTGGAAATTGAAAATGTTGTTTTCTCCATCAATATCAACAAAGCTTCTGGTTATGTTGGTTTCACTGGAATCTTCTATCAATCTCAATCGCATGTTATAAAAGATGAAGTTATTATTGTTGTTCAACACTTTTTCTCTTCTTAGGTAATACTCCATAGCATTAAAAAAACTGTCGTTGCCTTAATTTCAAAAATCAAGTGCCCCGAAAAGTTGAGGGCCTATAGCTCTTTGCACATTTTTCTATAAAGTTATAACTAACTAATAGCCAATATGCTTAAAATTGTTCTTCATGAATTTATTTCACAAGAACATCCTACTTTTGTCTTTGGAAGGACCATGCAAGAAAACATTTTTATTGCACATGATCATTTTCATTTAATAAATAACAAGAAACATGGTAAGGCACAACTTTTGGCTTTAAAGTTAGATTTGTAGTAGGCTTATGAAACATTAGAGTGGAGATTTCTTCTACAAATTTTGGGAAAGTTCGATTTCAACAATCACTTTATTAGATTGATTCACCAATGCATTAGTAATGTTTCCATGGTGGTGACCATAAATGGTGAATGTGGCAATGCCTTGTATCCCAAAAGGGGTTTAAGGTAATGGGATCCAGTGTCCCCTTACTTCATTGTTCTAGTAATGGACGCTCTATCTAGAAATATTAATAGCACTTCGAGGAGTGGCTGCTTAAAAGGAGTTAAATTTTGACAAGGGGTATAAGCTATTAATCATTTTCTCTTGCAGATGATGCAATTATGTTCTTGAAAGCAAAAATGGGCGAAGTTCAGTCCTTCACGTAGATCTTTTGGGATGGTGATTAATCTCAACAAGTCTAGTATGCTAATTTCTCCAAACACTACAGCTGATGTGGTGTCAAATATATCCTCTTCATCTGGAATGGCAAAGCTGGAAAAAATCAGTAAATACATTGGAGTGCTTGCTTTTTGGGGAGATCAAAATCCCAGAGCTTAAAAATCATCATTGACATGGTGGAGTCAAAATTACAAGGTTGTAAAATGAGCTAGTCTCTCTTTTGCGGGTATGGATATTATGATAAAGTCATTTACAATGGCTCTGCCTAGTTATGTGATGATATTTTTGGTTTTATCCAAGTCCTTTTACTATAAGTTGATGAAAATCATGAGAAACTTTTGGTGGGGAGGTAAGCTTATGAAGAAAAATTATGTTGGGTGAGTCGGAAAAAGATGACTGCGCCAAAAAAGTGAAGGTGGTATGACTTTTAGAGACCTCAAAACCTTCACAGTGGCAATGTTGGCTAAAATCTGCTGGAGAATTCTTCATAATCCTCCTTCTCTGTGTATAAAGATTCACAAAGCTATCTATTTCCCCAACTTAGGTTTTATGGATGCAAATCGGGCCACTCTCCTTCTCGGACTTTTATAAGCTTGCTTGCTGGTTTATAAGTTATCAAGAAATGAGCTAGATGGATGGTTGAAAATGACAGCCAAGTTACCGTTTTTCATGATGTGCGTTCCTAAGCTTCATGGCTTTAAGCTCCAGAAAAATGCAACTATGCAAGGTCGAATAAATCAACGAGATCATAAATGGGACTGATAAGTGTTTGAAGGAAAGTTTGATTTCTAATAGTTTATCTCCTAGTGATGCAACTGCTATGATGGCTACTCCTGTCACTTGGAGAGATGTGCAAGATTATTTGATCTCTCCAACTATTAAAAATGGGGAGTAAACAGTTAAAACATGGGTTAATTGTCAAGACAAATTTATGAAGCTGCAACTAGTCAAAATAAATATGGGTTTAATGAATATGATAGATCCGAAGGCCTCTTCTTCTCTCAGACTTCCAAGAAATTTTGGTTTAGGAGCTAGCATCTAAGGCTCCCCCCTAGAGTGATATATTTATGGTGGAGACTCTCAAATAATGATGTGTCCACGAAAGATCTTCGCAAAAGGGGTAGTGGTCTCTAAGATAAATGTCAGTAATGCAACAAGGGCAAAAGAAGACAATTAGCACATTTTCTTTGGTTGCAGCTAGACTAGACCAGTTTTGTTGGGTATTGGTCTCAACTTCGCTGATGGCACATCTTTTGATCACAATTTTAAGATGCAAGTCAAGATATGGAAATTGGATGCTTCTTTTGCCACCTCATGAAGGCTTCTTAGAAACATGTGATTTTATCTTGCTGGCTTATTTGGAAAGAAAGAAAAAACTTTGTTTTTAATAAAAAATCCATATTCCTCAGCAGGTGGTGAGAATTGAATCACTTTTCCTATAAAACAAACCTAGTGGATCATATCATAGATAGTAACAAATTCTAACAACAAGCCAGTTTGAGGAGATCAAGCGAAACCTCCTGATCTAGGTAGTTTAATGTGTAATCTTGATGATTGCTAGGACGAGGAGAGCTTAAGTGTTAATGAAACAACCCGGATCCTACGGTTCCTGCTAGTGCAACTTAACGATATTCCAAAGAATAATTTATTAAAATAAAAGGAGAAAACCCTCCTTACACTGTTAAACAAAAAGATAACATATTGTCTAAAACCAAATGATACAATTTCTGAAAGATATTTGCTAGCCATGATTCTAATCCTTAGCTCGTGCGTGTTTCCACCCCATCTAGCTTGACATGCGGTTTTAAAATAGAGAAAGCCGACGCAGTTAGCATTTTATCATTGAAAACTGAGTAAGATTATACCACAACACGTAAAGACAGAGTTTTTGGCTAACACGAGAATATGATCAGTAAGATAAGCAAAAACCACAATTTATTCATTCATTTGGTTGAGCCGTAGCCCACGTGCCCCAACAGGTACGATGTGGACAGAGAGGTCACGATGCAATAAATAATAGATAGGGGTGCTTCTTGGGATATCACAAATCCCAATTCTCCCTGGACGTTAGTAGATAGCCCTTCGCTATCCCGCCCCAACCATACTAATGAGACCTTAAGTGTCGACACCCCTATACTGTAGTGACCTACACATGCATAGGTAGTACTTATAGTTTCCATGATAACATAAATGGGTATAAACCCTAAGGGGAATCAACGCACGTGTGTCCCCGGCCGTAGCCTTCACGCACATCCTCTGCACATCGTTTTAATTCCATTATCGTACATTTTTGTTTATTATTTCACGAGAGTAATAAACCACAATTTTAAATAGTGACCACATGCTTCTCAAATCGTTTAAAATAAAACGCTAGAAGAATTCAAAGTATTGCAAGGCGTAAACGAATTTACAATTTGGGATAACGCACACGAAATAACAAATTTTAATATTTGAATGTTGTGCATATAAGCTTACCTGATAATCGAGATAGATTCACACAAAAGCAAGCACGTAAATAGTAGTAGAGGTCCTCAGCGAATTCGCCTCCTACGAATTCTGAATCTTCTATAATCACATAATCCTATGTTAACACATTTTCATCCACACAACAAATCACAATTAAATGTCTTATACGAATGCAAATGAAACCCCCAAATAATCCTCCAAACAAATTATATTCTTACTAGCTATAACCAGAGTTTAGGGATTAAAATTAACGAAGGAAATAATTGGTTATAAATATAAATACAAAAATTTAAATAGGGAAAGATTATTTAGTAGTCGTAGAAAATATATTTGTTTTATATAAAATATAGCCATTTTAACTTAACGTTTAGAATACTAAAATAGTGTTTTGTTAAAGCTAAAAACAAATTATCTTTATTATAAAATCCATATTAAGAAAAGAATGTTATTAGGTGAAAAGAGTTTATTTCGCAATATACAAAACATAATAAAATTTTACACTTACATTATTCAAAATACCACTTTATCAATTATAAAGATAAAAATTTATTTTCAGGAAGTGATTGATACTAATATTTGATAGTGTATGTGAATATAAGAAAATACTAGTTTATATTATGTTAAAAACAAATTTAGATATACACCTTTTGATATACATAAAGAAAACAGGTTGTTTTAAAGAAAAGAGCATACCGACAGATTTGTCTATCCACAAATAGTCCCCCAATCACTTTTAAATCCTACAAGTTTCACCCCACTAGTTTCAAATCATACAACATAGCCCCCAATTCTAATAAAATTGCCTCCCCCACAAGACAAAAAAAGTTACCAAACATCCCTTTTTTATACATACACGCACAACACACATACAAACCCATTTCTTTCTCCTTCTCTAGTCTCACAAACCAAACCCACACTCCACTGTAACAAAACAAAGGTAGTACAACACTACCCACATCACCCAATGCTTTACAAGAGTACATGGTTTCATTTAAAAACAAAACATAGTTGAATTGGTTTCAAAACAGGGGTTCTGGAGCTTTCCCGATCGGATAAAAATCAAACGAAGGAGGAGACGGCGGCGACGGTTGGAAAGCACCGTCGCTGGTGCTGCTGGGTCGCTGAGTTCGCCGGAAAGAGGGAGAGACAGAGGAAGACGACGATTGGGGCAGAGGAGGCGGCGAACGGCGGGTCGGCCCGGTTCGGCGGCGGCGCTGGTCGGCCTGGTTCAGCTACACTTCGCCGGACCTGGGTGTAAGAGCCTAAAGCTCTTACAGATCTCCGGAGACAAATTCCGGTGAAACTAGGGTATCCTAGTATCGTTGGAACGACCGAGAGGAGCTGATTTCAATTATCAACACCGATTCAAAAGATGATGATTCTATCTACGACTTTATAAAATGAATTGGACGAGAAGAAAGAGAAATAATCAGATAATCATAATATTCATAATATCATTCATGAACAAAACGTCCTTTTATATCATAGGGTGAATCCGTAATTACATTAAAGATCTGGGCGTAAATGAAATAAACAAAACTAAGTAACGGCCTTGTCACGTCAGCAGCCGAGTCAACTACCATGACCGATGCTGTCTGACGTGGTCCAATAAGAGATTCCCTATGAAAACGACGCCGTTGAACTAAATAATATCTGAACCTAACGTTCAATAAAAGGAACGGCTGAGATTAAATCCCACGACCCCTATCGGATGGCTACTGAAGCATTTCACGCTGACTAAATGAATAGTAGATTACTGTTCATTTGGTAAATTTAGCCAACTTCAAACCTCCCTCATTGCCGGAAAAAACAAGAAAACAGAGAAAAAAGGATGAGATCATGGCAGTCCCTACCCCTTAAAAACATCCATTTCCTCATGGATGAAAGGAGGGAAAGAATGAGTTCACCTGGGAAGCATCTTCCCAAGTGGCCTCTGAAGGTAAAGTATTAGACCATTGAATGAGCAGTTGCTGCACCTGAGTTCCACCCCTCTCAACAAACCTTTGGTCCAACACAGCCACTGGCTCAACCAGCAGCTGACCCTCAGGGCTTTAAAATGGTAAAGTGGGCTGCATTGGAATGTTGTTCCCCAATTTCTTCTTCAAAAAGGACACATGAAAGACTGGGTGAATTTTGGCATGATTGGGCAATGCTAACTTATAAGCCACTTTGCCAATTCTTTCCAGCACTTGAAATGGCCCATAGAACCTTGGAGTGAGTTTGTGGGATCTTGAATGCAGCATTGAGGTCTGTTTGTAGCGTTGAAGTCTAAGGTAGACCCAATCCCCTATAACAAAACTTCTCTCACTCCTGTGTTGATCTGCAAAAAACTTCATCCTAGCTTGGGCTTCAGTGAGATTGTGGTGTAGCAGAGAGAGCAGCTTCTGCCTATCATGGAGAACTTGATTAACTTCTTCACAAGGAGAGTTGTTGATATGGTGGAAACTCAACTGAGGTGGAGAATAACCATAGACGGCTAGGAAGGGGGTGGTCTTGAGTGAACTGTGATAATTGGTGTTATACCAATATTCAGCTAGGCTCAACCACTTACTCCATTGGTTTGTCTCCAGTCATGCATCTTAGGTAAGCTTCTACACATTGGTTCAACCTCTCAGTTTGTCCATTTGACTGTGGATGGTAAGATGTTGAGTGGGATAAGTGGGTGTTTAGTAGTTTGTATAAGCATTGCCAGAATTGTCCTAAGAAAATGTGATGTCTATCAGACACAATAGTGGATGGCAAGCCATGGTGTTTGTGTATGTGGTCAAAGACTAGCTGAGCTACTTTAGCAGCTGTGAAGGGATGGGACAGGGCTACAAAGTGGCCATATTTAGTGAATCTATCCACAACCACTATTATAACATCCTTACCTTGGGATTTAGGCAACCCAGTGATGAAATCAAGATTGATATCAGTCCAAGGAGTGGATGGAACATGCAAGGGTTGCAATAACCCTGGGTAATGCACATGCTCATGCTTCATTTGTTGGCAAACATCACAAGTTTGGACCCAACTCCTGATTTCCTTCTTCATTCCTTGCCAAAAGAAGTGGTGTGATACCCTCTTATAAGTTCCAACAATACCTGAATGTCCCCCAACACCAGTATTGTGCCCCGTTTGAATCAATTCACTCTTAAGTCATTTCCATGACCCACATAGATCTGGTGGTTCTTCCAAATCATTTCATTGGATAGAGTATAAATCCCATTGCCAGCTTTAGAGTCAATTAACAACTTCTGTAGCCACTCCTGGGTCCAGGCATCACCCACATATGACTGCTTGACAGAAATGGCCCACTGGGGTTGTACCACTGTAATGGCCTGACAATGTCCCGTCTCAACCTCTTCTGGCAACCCAGAAAGAGCATCTGCAACTAGGTTTTATCTATTATTCTTGGTAGGTGATAGTGTAGTTTAGTCCAATGAGTTTGGACAACCATTTGTGTTGCATGCTAGTGTTAAGCCTCTGTTCCAAGATGTACTTGATGCTTTGGTGGTCAGTCTTGATGGTAAATGAAACACCCTCCAAATAAGACTTCCACTTTTTCACTGCTTGGGATACTGACATCAATTCCTTCTCATAAGTAGAGAGTGTTTGGTACCTAGAGTTGAGTGCCTTGCTGAAATAGGCTATTGGTTTGTGGTGCTGCATAAGAACGGATCCAATGCCTACATTGCAAGCATCTGTCTCAACCTCAAAAGGTTGAGTGAAATCAGGCATAGTGAGTACTGGATTAGTGGTCATGGCTTGCTTCAAATCTTGGAAAGCTTTGTCTGCATTGGGGTTCCAAGATAATTGCCCTTTCTTGAGTAATTCAGTCAGGGGTTTACTGATCCAACCATAATGGTGAACAAACCTCCTATAGTAACCAGTCAAACCCAGAAAACCTCTAAGTCCTTTTAGTGTTTTGGGTGGTGTCCAGTGAAGCATGCACTCAATCTTCTTTGGATCAGCTTCTACCCCTTCTGCTGAGATAATGTGACCCAAATACTCAATATGTTTCTGTCCAAAAGCACATTTAGAAAGTTTGGCATATAGTTGATGTCTCCTCAGTGTCTCCAAAACCTCAGATAAGTGTAAAACATGTTGCTCCACATCCTTGCTGTAGACCAAAATATCATCAAAGAAAACTAGTACAAACTTCCTCAAATATGGTCTCATTACTTCATTCATCATTGCTTGAAAGCTTGCTGGGGAATTTGTCAGTCCAAAAGGCATCACCTGGAATTCATAATGTCCATCATGAGTTCTAAAAGCAGTTTTTGGGATGTCCTCCTCTCTCATCCTAATTTGATGGTAACCTGATCTCAAATCCAACTTGGAATAGATAGTGGCTCCTTGCAGCTCATCTAATAGTTCATCTATCACACGTATGGGGTACTTATCTTTGATAGTCTTGCTGTTCAATTCTCTATAGTCAACACAGAACCTCCAAGTACCATCTTTCTTCTTTACTAGCAACACTGGGAAGCAAAAGGGCTCACACTTGGTTTAATGACTTTTGTGGCTAACATCTCCCTCACCATCCTTTCTATTTCATTTTTTTAGAAATGTGGGTATCTGTAAGTTCTTATACTGACTGGTTCTGCACCTTCCTTGAGAGGAATAGCATGGTCATGCTCTCTCCTAGGGGGTAACTGTGTGGGTTCTTGGAAGACATCTTCAAATTGTTGTAGAACTTGTTGGATGGGATCTGGAGTTAACTCTGGTTCTGATTGAGTGGTGTTAATGGACCTCAAGTAACCTCATAATGCATTTGTGTTGCTGGTAATATAGTTGACAAATCGAGTAGCACTGATCATTCTCAAGGAGGGGGTTGTGTCCTAAGTAGTGATTCCTTTCCATAACACTGGTTGTCCTTGATAGGTGAACCCCAAGGTCAACTTGTTGAAGTCCATTGAAACTGGACTAATACTCTTCAACCATTGAGTTCCCAAAACTGCATCACAACCACCTAGGGGTAAGATTCTCATCTCAGCTGTGAACACTTGGTCATTAATCATCCAAGTAAAGGCACTACACTTATTTGTGCTCATTAAGGTTCCCCCATCTGCTACAGTGACCATCATAGGTTTGGTCTCTTGCAATTGGAAACCCACCTTCTTTGCTGTAGTAATATCTAGGAAGTTGTGGGTACTACCATTGTCAATGAGGATAGTGACTGAGTTCTTGTGTACATTACCATGTACCCTCAATGTCTCATGTGATGGATTACCATAAAGTGCATTGAGTGTAATTTGCATAGCTTCTAGGGTGTCTTCACTTTCTTCACTTAGATCAGAGCCTTCATCAACCTCTTCTAGACTGGTTACCACATTGGTTTCTTCTCCTAAAATCATGAATAACTGCTTCTTCTTGCATCTGTGTCCCGGGTTAAAGGTTTCATCACAATAATAGCAAAGATTCTTCTCCCTTCTAGCCTGCATTTCCTCAGCTGTGATATTCTTCACAGGCCATTTTGTGGAAGTGGTTGAATTTGGAGAGGGGTTTCTGAGGACTGGGGTGTAAATGTTATTGGTTGGTTGAGTGGTGTTAGTCTTACTCCAAGAAGTGTTGAGGTTAGCCCACTTTTGCTGCTTGCTCTTCTTGTTGGCTAGCTCAAGTTTGGTCTCAAACATTTTTTCCAATTTTATTGCTTGAGTTAAGGTAGTGGGACTGGCTATCATCACATCCATTTGTATCTTTTCTTTCAATCCACTAATGAAACTTTCCACAAACCACCCTTCATGTAGCATTTGTCCTCCTTTGTTCATAACTAGAGATCTCACTTCTTCAAACTTGAGTAAGTAATCAGCCACACTACCACTTTGCTGCAGCTTATTGAAAGTGCCAATCACATTGTGAAAGCCATAATCATCAAATCTTACTACCAACTCGTGAGTAAACAATTCCCATGGTATTCCCCAATTGGACTGTATAAAGGTTTTAAACCAATATTTCGGCAATCCTTCAAAATAGACTGAGGCTAGCAATACCTTATGTTTCATGTGGAACATTGCCTATGAGGAAGCAAACTTCACTCCGTTGGAGCCATCCATGAACATCATCCCCTGCGAATTTTAGAATTTCCAATCTAGGAACCTGAAATCCACTTAACCAAGCTGGCCTTAAATTCACCCCATCTCATTCCTTGGATAACTCCCTGCCATTGTGGGGTTCATAGTTGGTGTGGGGTGATGTATATTGTAGTAATTTGGTATAGTTTCAGGGTAAGGAGAGTGTGCATTGGGTGTCCATGGGGGTAAACTGGTAGTAATGGTAGAATGATAGATGGGTTGATGCCCCAAAGGGCTAGGGTTGGGGTTAAAAGGAATGGATGGATTTCTGGAGCTGTTTTGATGTGATAATCCAAAATCAGGGTTCATGGGTGTGGATATGGGCATGGTTGAATGGACTCTGGTTGAGGGGGTTTTGGGTGCTGGTGGTGTCAAATTGGGTGGAGGTGGTAACCCAGAGAGGTGCGGCCACTACTCGATGGTGCCAGAATGAACGGAGAAGTCCTGATTCAACTTCTCCTTCCCTTTATCCAAATTGTTTTATTCAAAAATGACAACAGTTCATCAAGCTTACCGGATAAATCCTGCAATGTTTCCTTCATTTCCGTTTGTTTAGCCCCCAAATCACGAACCACCGAGTCGGTCCGATTCAATTTAGTGGCTAATTCCTCCACTTGCACCATGCTCCTGGTTTGCCTTTGATCGATTGCTCTGATACCACTTGTAAGAGCCTTAAGCTCTTATAGATCTCCGGAGACAAATTCCGGTGAAACTAGGGTTTCTGGTATCGTTGGAACGACCGAGAGGAGCTGATTTCGATTATCAACTCCGATTCAGCAGATGATGATTCTATCTACGACTTTATGAAATGAATAGGACGAGAAGAAAGAGAAATAATTAGATAATCATAATATTCATAATCTCATTCATGAACAAAACATCCCTTTATATCATAGGGTGAATCCGTAATTACATTAAAGATCTGGGCGTAAATAAAATAAACAAAACTAAGTAACGGCCTTGTCACGTCAGCATCCGAGTCAGCTACCATGACCGATGCTGTTTGACGTGGTCCAATCAGAGATTCCCTATGAAAACGACGCCGTTGACCTAAATGATATTTGAACCTAACGTTCAATAAAAGGAACATATGAGATTAAATCCCACGACCCCTATCGGACGGCTACTGAAGCATTTCACGCTGACCAAATGAACTGTAGATGTTAAATTTAGCCAACTTCAAACCTCCCTCCTTGCCGGAAAAAACAAGAAAGCAGAGAAAAAAGGACGAGATCATGACATTGGGTTTGTCCGGGTTGTTGCTCGGCACCACACACAGAGAGCGCGCGGGCGAGAGAGCGTGAGAGACGAGATAGTTGTTGGGTGTATTTGGGTGAAAACCTAGTCGGAAAAATCAAATCCGACGATGGAATTTTTGGGTTCAAATCGGAAAGTCAATGAGATAGAGATTCTTACTTGTCCATGCTGGAAAGTGTATGCGGCGTGGAAAAATTTACTGAGGTTGTCGACTTATTAAGTAAGATTCATGAAAAGGGCATTAGTAATGATACATATATGTACAACACTGTTTTTTCCGCTATGGGGAAGTTCAAGAAGATTTCCCACATCATTGATCTTTATGATAAGACTAAACAAGAGGGCCTTTCGCCAGATAATTTTACCTACAATATTCTAATCTCCATCTTTGGAAGATTTGGGAGAGTCGACGAAGCTCTGAAAATATTTGAAGAACTTGTGAGCAGTGACTGTATGCCTGACATAGTCTCGTATAACTCTTTGATTAATTCTTTGGCCAAGAATGGGAATCTGGACGAGGCACACATGAGATTTAGAGAGATGCAAGAGAAAGGCTTCAATCCTGATGTTGTCACATATAGCACGCTCATCGAGTGTTTTGGCAAGGCAGATAAAGTTGAAATGGCTCATAGATTGTTTGATGAGATGCTTGCTGACGGCTGCTGCCCCAATATTGTAACATATCACATATTACTCGACTGCCTTGAGAGGACTGGGAGAACCGCTGAAGCTGTGGATCTTTATGCTAAACTTAAAGAACAAGGGCTAACACCAGACTCAGTTACTTATGCGGTTTGTGAGAGATTGCAAAGTGGTTCACGTAGGACTGGCAGGGTTCGTAGGCAGAACTCTGTCACAGGTTGGATTGTTAGCCCTTTAAGATGACAAGCATACATATTCGCAGTCCATCGGCTGGAGTTATGTCTTACTTCGCTCCCCTCACTTGCTCGTTACTTGCTTCCAATGGGCTGCAAAGCCATAATCTATTGAACTCCCATATGCTACCAGTGACATACATGTGACAGTAGGACTGTAAATACTTGCGTACTTGGTGCATCTTATGGAGTCACAGCTTCATTCCATGGCTTCATTAAATCGCTTTTTGCAAGGATGGAACCACATTGTACTGAGCTTTCTTATTGTTGCTCATGATAATCTGTTATTTGAAGTGGATATTGGTGTAACCTAAGCAAGGTCAGGTTTTTTAGACCGGTCCTAAAGCATGAAAAGAGGTGGTGGAAAATGCTGAGTTGCTATGATCCTAAAAAATGTCTGGTAGTTTGAGTCTGCTGGAATGCATGGAGAAGATGGAAAAGTGAATGCAAGAGATCGTGTTTTCTTACAGATGTTCTACTCCTAGATTTTTGGCTCTAGAAAGCCATCCTACCATTGCTGGATGGAACTGGATGACCACTTTATCAAAATCTGTTGAGCATTGCCTTTGCTTGCAGAGTGAAGCATCTGTTCCCTTGTTTTGGACGTTGCTCGATTACTTAGTTTACATGCCATTCCATTATAAGGTAATTTAGTCATCCTACGCTTCACTTAGGAACAGTTTATTGATTTGGAGCTCGAATTTAGATTTTCATATGTAATGATAAAAGGAGAGAAGCACTCAAAGAAGATTCAAAACTTGATTTTTCATGTAAATTTTTGTTACATTGGCAAGTAGTTCACTACCAAGGATGCTTACGAGAAACCCTGTGCCTCTGGTACCTTAGAGTCGCAATAAAGCAACACTGCTTCAAGTTTTGCGTTTATATGTCCTTGGATGTTTTTGTGCACAGGTTAATGCATGTTACGTCCCTCGTTTGGGCACCACTGATCTCGAGTTGATTCCCAGCTGGAATGATGAAAAATGCAGGATGGGTTTATTGGGTATCCAGGCAACTGTAGCTTATTCCTAGTCTTTGTTGAGTGGTGCCTTGAATTGGTCAAAGGCGGCTAAACTCATTGTTTCCAACTTTGATTAGGAAACATTGGAAGTCAAAGGCGGTGGAGGATTAGTTGGGAAACAAGTTGTTTCCGAATCGGATTTGGAAACTTTAGGGATTCTCCTAGAACTATATAAAGAACCTAGTAGTCACATTATTAGTTATGCAAAAACATTCTTGTAGTCTTGTTCCTCTTAAGTGAATAAAGGGTGCTTTTCCGCCGTGGAGGTAGTTAGCAAATATTTTGCTAGCGAACCACGTAAGATCCTCGTGTTCTTCTTTTATTAGTTCATTGTTCATGAGGTGGTTTGTCATAACAAACTGGTATCAGAGCTCGGGTGTGGCGGTGTTTCAAGATCAAGATCAAGGCGGAGCAAAGCTAGGGTTTCACAACTTGGTGAAATCAAAGCTAGGGTTTTGCGATCAAGTGGAGCACGCGACTAGAGTTCAAGATCCACCAAGAACGATGTCCGGATCGATGTTGAAGATCGACAGGTTCACAGGAGGAAACAGCTTCAGTCAGTGGAAGATAAAGATGGAGGCTTTGCTCAAATCGCAAGGCTTGTGGGCACCTTTGACCACGGACAAGGGAGGCATGAATGTTGCATCAGCAGAGTTCAAGGCGATGGAGGAGAAGGCACACAAAACGATTATGCTGTGCTTATCGGATGACGTGATCATCGAGATCGCAGATCAGAAGGAGGAAGCGAAGCTCTGGCTTAAGTTGGAGAGTCTTTACATGACGAAGAGTCTCACTAGCATGTTGATGCTAAAGCAAAGGCTCTTCACCCTGCGGATGCTCGAAGGTACGGCTCTCAAGGACCATCTTGATCAATTGAACACAATTCTGTTAGATTTGCGTAATATTGGCGAGAAGGTGGAGGATGAGGATGCTGCACTTTTGTTATTGATCTCGTTACCTCCACCATATGAGAACTTTGTGCAGTCGTTCATTGTGAACAATGACGACTTATCTCTAGAGGAGGTCAGATCGGCACTCCATGCTAGGGAACTACGCCATAAGGGTGCAGGCACAAGTACAGAGGACCATGCTTCCGGACTGATGGAAACGGGGGAAGCAAGAAGGGTAAGAAGATTAAGAAAAAGCAGTATTCTGGTTCTATGTTGCCCAAGGATGTCAGTGCTTGGTGCAAGGAAAAGGGGCACTGTAAGAGAGATTGCCCGAAGCGAGGTCAACAAGGGCAGAATGGATCTACAGCCGTAGCAGAACAAGGTAACTCGTCTGAGGATGATTACGTTCTAATGGCGGATGTTGTCACGCACTCTCAAGATGCGTGGGCCCTTGATTCCGGAGCTTCCTATCATATTTTCTCTAACAGGGAGCTATTCTCGACGTACAACCAAACGGATGGAGGGTCTGTCTACATGTCAAGCGGAGCCGTGTGTAAGGTGATTGCGAGCGGCTCAGTTAGATTGAAAATGAATGAATGGAAGTTATCTAACTTGGAGCAGGTCAGACATGTATTACTTATTAAGAAGAATCTGATATCCTTGACTCTACTCGACAGCAAGGGATACAGTTTCAAAGGTGAAGGTGGAGATCTACAAGTCTGCAAGGGTTCTAAGGTGATTCTCAGGGGAGTCAAGAGTGGGACTTTGTACATGTTTCAAGGTTCGACGATCACAGGTTCTGCTGGAGTTTTCTTAGCCAAGATTAAGGAAGATGATCTAACTAAGCTGTGGCATATGAGGCTCAGTCATATGAGTGAACGGGGAATGTAGGAACTTCATAAGAAACGCTATCTCACCGGGCATGCGCCCAAGAGCCTAGGGTTTTGTGAGCACTGCGTGTATGGGAAGCTACAACGTAGCAAGTTCCCTAAGGCGGTTCATAGAATGAAAGGTACTCTTGATTATATCCATTCGGATTGCTGGGGTCCATCTCAAGTTGAGGCAATTGGCGGGTACATGTATTTCCTAAGCATCATAGACGACTACTCCAGGATGACTTGGATATTCGTGATGAAGCACAAGCGTGAAGCCTTCGCAAGATTCAAGGAGTGGAAGACACTAGTAGAGAATCGGGTGGGAAAGAAGGTGAAGAGGATGCGCACGGACAAACGGCTTAGAGTTCTGTTCATCAGAGTTTGATGGATTCTGAAAGGATCAGGGAATAGCACGCCATCGCACCGTTCGACACACACCGCAGCAGAACGGTGTAGCCGAGAGAATGAATCAGAAACTTTACGCAAAAGCAAGGTGCATGCTTTCGAATGCAGGTCTTTCTAGAGGTTTCTGGGGAGAGGCAGTTTTCAAGGCAAGCTATCTCATAAATCAGAGGCCACACACAGGTATAGGATGCAAGATTCCTATGAAAATCTGGTCCGGTAATGCAGTGGATTACTCGGATTTGAGAGTTTTTGGTTGTGTTGCCTATTATCACGTTGATGATGGCAAACTAGAACCAAGAGCCAAGAAGGGAGTATTCATGGGTTTCGGAACAGGTGTGAAGGGATACAAGATATGGGCAGACAACAAGATTATACTTAGCAGAAGTGTAGTCTTTGATGAGACTCATATGTTGAAGAACTCCGTGGAGGTGGAGCTTGGAGGTGCAAAGAAGAAGGTGGAGGGAGAGTCGGATCCTACTCATCCTAAGGATTCCAAAATCCCTACACCGCCGCCAGAAGCAGAAGAGGAAGAAGCAGAAGAATCTGATAGTGAGGATGCGTCTACACCAGAGGAACCAGTTCACCAAAGTATTGCTGAAGGAAGACCAAGGAGAGTCATAAAGCCTCCGGCGAGATACAAAGATGATGGTATGGTGGGATATGCATGACATGTAGCGGAAGAGGTATAGGACGAGCCACCCTCCTACAAGGCCGCTATATCTAATTATGAGTCAGCACAATGGATTGCCGCGATGGGAGAAGAGATGGAGTCTCTTAGAAAGAACTCGGCTTGGGATCTTGTTAAATTGCTAGTGGGAAGGAAGATAGTCAGTTGCAAGTGGGTTTTCAGGAGAAAGGAAGGAACTGCATCTGGAGAGGGAATCAAGTATAAGGCAAGGCTAGTTGCAAGAGGGTTCCGTCAGAAAGAGGGAGTTGACTACAACGAGATCTTCTCACCGGTGGTCAGACATACTTCTATCCGGGTGCTACTAGAAATGGTGGCACACCACGACCTAGAGCTTGAGCAATTGGATGTCAAAACAGCTTTTCTACATGGAGTGTTGGAAGAGGAGATATACATGAGCCAACCGGAAGGGTTCCAAGTTCCCGGAAGAGAGAACCACGTGTGCAAGCTGAAGAGATCTCTCTACAGATTTAAGCAGTCACCGAGGCAATGGTACAAGAGGTTTGACAGCTTCATGTTGAAGATTGGTTACCACAAGTGCGAGTATGATTGCTGCGTGTACCACAAAGAGTTGCATGGTGGATCACGTACTTACCTAGTTCTATATGTGGATGATATTTTGATTGCAACTCGAAATATCAAGGACATTAGAGAACTGAAGAGGTCCCTTAGCGCGGAATTCGAGATGAAGGATCTGGGAGCTGCTCGGAAGATATTAGGAGTTGAGATCTATAGAGACTGGAAGAAGAAGAAGCTTCTCTTGTCACAACAGGGATACATCAAGAAGGTCTTGGCAAGATTCGGGATGTTATCAGCTAAAGCTATATATACTACTATGGCAACTAATAGCAAGCTAGAAATGTACACCGTTCAGACCGAGGAGGAGAAGGAGTACATGTCCAAGGTTCCATATGCTAGCGCAGTTGGAAGTCTCATGTATGCTATGGTCTGCACTCGACCGGACATAGCATTAGCTGTTATTGTGGTTAGTCGTTTTATGGCTCATCCGGGTAGGGACCATTGGCAAGCGGTGAAGCGGATATTCAGGTACCTTAAGGGTACGTCATACATTGGCCTATGTTATGGGGCTAGTGAAGACATCTTGGTAGCTGGTTTCTCGGATGCGGACTATGCAGGGGATATTGATAGTAGAAGATCAATGACAGGCTATTGATTTGCTCTGGGAGCATCTATTGTGAGTTGGAAGGCGACGCTACAGCCGACGGTGACTTTGTCCACCACGGAGGCGGAGTACATGGCTCTAACGGAAGCAGCAAAGGAGGCAATTTGGCTAAAGGGAATGGTCAATGATCTATGGCTACATCAAGATCAGGCGATAGTCTACTGTGATAGCTTGAGTGCGATTTGCTTGACTAAGGACCAGGTTCATCATGAAAGGACCACGCATATCGACGTCAGGTATCATTTTCTGAGAAACGAGAGCAGGATTAAGGTGATGAAGGTGGGGACTGCTAACAACCCCGCGAATATGTTCACCAAGACAGTTCCGGAGAGCAAGTTCCATCATTGTCTGGAATTGCTAAACATCTTGAGCCAGTGACGCCCTTCGGGGCATGTTGGACCCGGTGGGGGTCCAGTGAGTCTCTGTGACGAGAGACATAGGGTGCGGAGAAGACGTAGCTTTATTTACGAGAAGAGGAGCAGCTGCTGTTGACGAGACAATTCAAGGCAAGGTGGAGATTTGTTGAGTGGTGTCTTGAATTGGTCAAAGACGGCTAAACTCATTGTTTCCAACTTTGATTAGGAAACATTGGAAGTAAAAGGCGGTGGAGGATTAGGAAAAAAGTTGTTTCCAAATCGGATTTGGAAACTTTAGGGATTTTTCTAGCACTATATAAAGAACCTAGTAGTCACATTATTAGGTATGCAAAAACATTCTTGTAGTCTTGTTCCTCTTAAGTAAATAAATGGTGTTTTTTCGCCGTGGAGATAGTTAGCAAATATTTTTCTAGCGAACCACGTAAGATCCTCGTGTTCTTCTTTTATTCGTTCATTGTTTGTGAGGTGGTTTGTCATAACATGCTTGCATTTTTAACGCACGTGGACATGGGACACTTACTTAAAAGTGTTCTTTCATGACTGCATTTTGAAATCATCATCATGATTTCAAGAAAACAGTAGTACTCTTTGCTCATTTTTCATTCCAGAAAGACTTTTTCTGCTCTTTCTTCATATTCCTTTGCACACCCGATTGGGGGTAAATGAGAACTTTCGAGAAGATATAGCATACTTACGTGTAATGTAGTTGTTGTACTGTAATTTTTAGTTGTTGTATTGTAGTTTTGATACGTGCAAAAGTTCATATGCTAAAGAAGTTATTTTTATCACGTTTCACTTGCTTATTTAGTTTTTATAAGAGGAGATATAGCATGATCTGTGAAATGGCTTGTGTAAAGGGCCTAGCTGTTATGGACACATGTACAATTTGGAATTCACTCGAACAGTTAAACACTCTTAGGCTCTGTTTGGTTCGCAGTAAAATGTTTTACGAGGGAAAATATTTTACGCGTAAAATGTTTTGTGTGAAAAGGCTTTCCGTGCAATTATTTTCTTGTGTTTGGTTGACTCTTGCCAAAACAGTGGGCCGTGAAGGAAATGGCAGTGATGGGAGGCGGTGAAGGTGGGTGGCGGTGATGGGTCGTGGTGGAGATAGGTGGTAGTGGTGGTGGAGGTGTTAGTATGAGTTGTTGTGCTCCTTCACTCTCCGGAAAATGGCTTACGGATTTGAAATGTGTAAATCATTTTACATCATTTGAGGGAAAATATTTTACAGGAAAACATTTTACTTCCAACCAAACAGCACCAAAACACCAAAACAAGGGAAAACATTTTACAGGAAAATGTTTTACCACCAACCAAACGGAGCCTAATGCTCCCTAACAAAAATAACCCCGCAATTGAGACCCCCTCTGCGTCTGTTCTAAAATCCAAGAGATGCACCAGTTCCACCGCGGGCCTGCTGCTCGCTGCCTCTGTTGCCAATGTTGCTGCCGCTGGCAGACTAATGGAGCTTTAGGTAAGTATGAGTGTTAGGGAGAGGTAAACCCCCATCACCGCAGCTGGCAGACTAATGGAGCTTTAGGTAAGTATGATTGTTAGGGAGAGGTAAAGCCCTATCACCGCCGCTGCCAGACTAATGGAGCTTTAAGTAAGTATGGGTGTTAGGAGAGGTATACCCCTATCACCGCCGCTGGTAGACTAATATAGCTTTAGGTATACGCGTGGTAGGAAGAGGCAAACCCCTATAAGGTTTATCATTTTCATTCAGGTTGAAGTGATCAGGTAAGGTTTTCGACCAGGTCGAAGAGGTTAGGAGTAGGGGTGGACTCCACTAATCTAATGATTTAATTGTGTTGCTGAAAGCAAACCCTAGCATTCTGGGGTGCAGAGAATGAAAAAAAGATAAATGCAAAGAATGTA
The DNA here is from genome assembly GCA_023055425.1 of Linanthus parryae. Taxonomy (NCBI): domain Eukaryota; kingdom Viridiplantae; phylum Streptophyta; class Magnoliopsida; order Ericales; family Polemoniaceae; genus Linanthus; species Linanthus parryae. Next base: position 86,107,646 of record JALGPY010000004.1, on the reverse strand, counting down.
GACGGTGCAGAAGAAGAATGGATAGATACAATGACCCGTCAAGCTAGGGTTTCCCATTCATGAAAGGGGAATAAATACAATGAATCTAATGGTGTGATTGAAACCCGTTGATATACTTGGGACAAACAACCAAGAAATCCTTGAAGATAAGAGAAATGACATACAAGAAGAGTGAGTGTTCTAAGGATGATAAAACATTCTTTAGTAATGTTATAAGGCAACCAATCTTTGTAGACATTATAAGACAATATAATTACTGTCCCGTTTGATGAAGGCGACGATTTTGATGAAGAACAGCGCCGGAAAGCTTGTCCGACACGAACACACCCGAAGGATACTATGCAATGGCTATGGAGTTATTGGTTTCGGGGTATCAATTCGACGGCTTTCGAAGTCTCCGGCGGCGGACAAGGGCATCGGATCTCCGATCTTGAGAGCAATAATGGTAATGGCGCGCAGGGGCTGCTTCGTCTTTTAATCCTCCGGCGAGTACTGATGGTATTCTGAATGCTCTTGGTTTGATGAATCAAGAGTCGTCTGCGGCGGGTACGTGGTGGTATTTTATGAACCAAGAACCATCTTAGTCTTTGATTTTCTCCAATAACTCATAAACACACGTTCCTAATTCACCAGTTTAATCAATATTCCTTAAATACTCTCTGAAAAAGAGACTGCCTATTTGTTAGGTACTTGTTTTGCAGGTTAACATTACATTTACAAAGAGAATTATAGAAATGTAGTTTCATGATGCTAATTTACACAATCAGCACGTATATTTATAAAAGCAACTCAGTATCATGCATTAACTAAGACATACCAACTTGTCTGTGCATGCGCTCTACACCTTTTTCACATTCCCAGCAAAAAAGAACCCTTTGTTTATAACTCATGGAAGACTCGTGCGTTATTCAGTTAGTTCATGTCCAGTGCTTTCCTCAAATAAGTCCATTCCCAAGAATCCCATATGCGCAAATCTCAAGATCTCGGTCCAAGTACAAAAGTAAAATGGAAGGGGAAGCAATTTTATGCATCTGAAATTCAATTTTCCTTCTTTTTTACTTGTGTTTTTTCTTGTAACAATCACATGTGTATTGTACGTTGTGCTAACGTACATGTTACTGTTGGTATTCACCATGATGAAACAAGTAGAGAAGAACTAAGGATATCCTACCGAGGTCGATCGGCCACTACATTGGCAAAGGGATAGGAGATTATTTGATTATTCTGTAAGGATGAGTTTTTTTTTTTCAAACAGTGTCTGGTAGTTTGGCGCTGGGATGCATGGAGTGTTAGGATCGATTCAGAGCGATTTAACAACGCAACGAAAAGTAAAACGAAATTAAACGAACAAGAACACAATGATTTACGTGGTTCACCAAATTGGCTACATCCACGGTCCACACCCGCTTCACTATGATGAACGAATGAAAAGTACAAAAGATCTCTCAGCCTCTCTCTGTGATGTGATGTGATACCCTAACCCTAGAGCTATGTTAATTATATAGAGATAGTAATACATGAATTGCTTGTAAGCCCCTCTACTTTAGACTAGGTTACAAAACAGTCTTCACACTTAACAATCTCCCACTTGAAGACTGATTAACTCTGAGTGTACTAGCTTCAATTCAACATCCTCCATGAGTGTGGACTTGGCCTCTCATCATGTAACTAGGCCAACCGAAGCAGAGCAGGATCTCAGCTTCTCCAAGGTCACAACCTTGGTAAACATATCCGCAGGATTCTGGCTCGTGTGGATCTTCTCCAACTTTATCACGTCTTTCTCCAACAATGAACGAATGAAGTGATACCTGATGTCAATGTGTTTCGTCCTCGCATGAAAAATGGAATTCTTCGCCAGATGAATTGCACTATGACTGTCACTATACAGCTTGCAACTTTTCTGCTTCTTCCCAAGTTCCCTCAAGAAACTCCGTAGCCAAACCATCTCTTTGCACGCTTCCGTAGCTGCTACATATTCGGCTTCAGTAGTAGATAGGGCAACAATTTTCTGCAACCTCGAAACCCAACTGACTGCTCCACTGCCAAGTGTAAACACATAGCCTGTAGTGCTCTTTCTTCTGTCCACATCACCAGCCATGTCTGAATCAACATACCCTTTCAAACTGATCTCTGACCCCCCATAGCACAAAGCTACATCCTGTGTACCTCTCAGATACCTCAAAATCCACTTCACATCTCTCCAATGCTCCTTGCCGGCATTTCTCATGAATCTGCTAACAACTCCCACTGCTTGGGCGATATCTGGACGTGTGCACACCATAGCATACATCAAGCTTCCCAAAGCAGATGCATAAGGAACTTTAGCCATGTAGTTCTTCTCCACATCTATAGCTGGACTCTGGTCTTTCGAAAGTTTGAAGTGACTCGCCAACGGAGTACTCACTAGTTTAGCATCATGCATGTTAAACCTCTTCAAGACTTTCTGAACATAATCAGCTTGTGACAAAACTAGCTTCTTGCCAATTCTATCCATGTTGATTCTCATGCCAAGGATTTGCTTTGCAGGTCCCAAATCCTTCATTGAGAACTCCTTTGACAAGCTCTCTTTCAGCTTCTCAATTTCCGCCATGCTTGATCCTGCAACAAGCATATCATCCACATATAACAAGAGAATAATGTAAGAATTCTTGAACCTCTTGAAGTAGCAACAGTGATCCCCGTGACACTTCTTGTATCCCTAGACATGAAGTTATCAAACTTCTTGTACCACTGCCTCGGTGCGTGCTTCAAGCCATACAAACTCTTCCTTAGTTTGCACACCATATTCTCTTTTACCTGCTGCTTTGTACCCTTGTGGCTGTACCATATAGATGTCTTCTTCTAAATCCCCGTGTAGAAAGGCTGTCTTGACATCTAGCTGCTCAAGGTGCAAATCTTCAACTGCCACAATGCTCAGTACCGTGCAGATGGTGGAAATCTTCACAACTGGAGAGAAGATTTCAGTGAAGTCTACGCCTGCTTTCTGCTGAAATCCTTTCACCACCAGTCTAGCCTTGTATCTCTTTGATCCATCATGCTCCTCCTTAATTCTATAAACCCACTTGTTGTGCAAAGCCTTCTTTCCTCGGGGCAACTCCAAAAGATCCGACGTCTTATTGGAGTAGAGAGACTGCATCTCATCATTCATTGCATGCTCCCACTTGACTCTGGCTTCACTCTGAACTGCTTCCTCGAAGCTCTCGGGTTCACCACTATCTGTGAGCAAAAGATATGACAGTGATGATAAATAACGAGCTGGAGTCTGACCTTTAGTCGACCTTCCTGAAACTCTTCGTGTTGGAGCGACCGCTTCAACTTCTGAACTTTGTACTGGAGCAGGGGCTTCAACTTTTGGTTGGATGTCTCCAATCTCAAGCTTTATTGTTTCCTTCTCTTCTGAAACCTGTCCCTGTTTCCAATCCTTGTACATAACTGTCTCGTTAAATACCACATCCATGCTTCTAACAACTTTGTGCTTATCGAAATCCCAAAATCGATAGCCAATACTGTTAATGCCATATCCGATAAACGCACACTTCTTCGATTTAGGATCTAACTTGGACCTCTGTTCAGCATCAAAATGAACATTAGCGGTACATCCAAATGTTCTCAAATGTGACAAACATACCTGTTTTCCTGTCCAAGCTTCCTCAGGCAATCCAAAATCTAGCGCTGTCGATGGACCTCTGTTGATTAAGTATGCAGCTGTGTTCACTGCCTCAGCCCTAAATTACTTAGGCAATCTAGCGTGTATCCTCATGCACCTTGCACGCTCTGTGAGTGTTCTATTCATGCGCTCTGCAACTTTATTTTGTCTAGGCTTGTTTGGAATTGTCTTCTGTCTCTTGATGTTGTTCTCAGCGCAGAAATCCTCAAACTCATTGCTGCAATACTCGCCACCATTGTCAGATCTCAAACACTTAAGTTTCCGACCTGTCTCATTCTCAACAGTAGCCTTCCACTTCTTAAACACATCAAACACATCTGATTTGTGATTCAAGAAGTAAACCCATAGTTTTCTAGTGGCATCATCAATAAAAGTAACAAAGTAAGACGCACCTGCATTAGAAGCTACATTCGCTGGACCCCATACATCTGTATGCACTAACTCCAACCTGTTGAGCTTTCTACCTCGGCTAACTTTGGTGAAGCTGACTCTCTTCTGCTTCCCGTAGACACAGTCCTCGCAAAACTCCAAATCAAGTTCCTTAAAACCCTTGAGCTTGCCTGTTTTGAGCATTATCTGCATGCCCTTCTCACTCATGTGTCCTAGCCTGTGGTGCCAGGTACTTGCGCCAATATCAGAAGACGCGACAGCTATGGTACTGTCCATTCCTGAAGTCACATACAACGTACCCTCCTTCTTATCGTGAGCGATCACCATAGATCCTCTTGTTACTTTCCCGGAATCAACTCCAAAAGTAGTTTTGCAACCTGATGCTGCAAGCTGTCCTACCGAGATGAGATTCCTCTTCAACATCGGAACATGTCTGACATCATTCAACTGCAAAGCTGTTCCATTATCCAAGTTCAGTTGGATTTCTCCCTTCCCAACAATCTTACATGCCTCATCGTCTCCGAGATACACCTTCCCGAAATCACCCTGCACGTAATTATGAAGAATATCCTTTCTACCTGTCGCATGGAACGAAGCACCAGAATCGACCACCCACACATCCTCCTTTGAGGATACAGATAATATTAATGTTTCATGATCACTTTCAGAAATATTAATAGAATCATTACCTTTGTGGTTGTCTGACTTCTTCTTGCTCGGATTTTTGCACGCCCTTGCAAAATGTCCACTTTCACCGCAGTTGTAGCACTCGATGTCCTTAATGTCATTTTTCTTCCACTTTGACTTTGACTTAGATCGACCTCGACCCTTGTTTCCGTTCTTCATGTCTACTGATCTCCCTCTCTGCTCGACATACAGCGCACCATCATAGGATTTGCAAGATCCGCTGCTCTTCCTGCGCATCTCTTCACCGAGTACCGTGCTCACCACGTTGTCGTACCCTATCTTGTCTTTTCCAGCAGAATTGCTCAAAGCAGTCACTACGCCACCCCAACTCTTGGGTAACCCGGACAGAACTAACAGTGCCTTTATCTCATCATCAAAGCATGTAATCCCGATGGATTCCAACTGGCTTGTGAACAAGTTTCAGCTCGTTCAGGTACTGGGAAACATTACCACTCTCGGCCATCCTCATGCCAAAGAGCTTCTGCATGAGAAACACCTTGTTCTCTGCTGAAGGTTTCTCATACATCTTTGAGAGAGCATCCATCAAACCCTTCGTCCTCGTTTCTTTTGACACATTGAACAGAACTGACGATGTGAGACTCAATCTCACAAGTCCTAGGGCTTTTCTGTCAAAAATCTTCCACTGTTCGTCTTTAATTTCGCTTGGTTTCTTCTCAACTCCGTCCAACGGCAAGTAAAAGTCCTTCTGATACAAATAGTCTTCTATCTGCATCTTCCATAGGCTGAAATTCGTCCAGTCGAATTTCTCAATCTTGAATCTTCCGTCGTCCGCCATCACTCCCTCTCAAACCGTGCAGAATCTTAACAATCTAATCAAACCAACAGATCCGAAACGTCCAAAAACCCCAAATTTGACTCCTGTTTCAAGTCAATCGGATTTCTAGATGTCGAGATACGTCCAAAACAAAATTGGACCACAATATGCACGATCGGAGCACTACGCAGCAACGTGTGCGAGAAGCACCAGATTGCTTCTCCCAAGAGCAGCCCTACTTCTTTAACAAGAAGGCACCAGATACCAGTTGTTAGGATCGATTCGGAGCGATTTAACAACGCAACAAAAAGCAAAACGAAATTAAACGAACAAGAACACAACGATTTACGTGGTTCACCAAATTGGCTACATCCACGGTCCACACCCACTTCACTATGATGAACGAATGAAAAGTACAAAAGATCTCTCAGCCTCTCTCTGTGATGTGATGTGATACCCTAACCCTAGAGCTAGGTTAATTATATAGAGATAGTAATACATGAATTGCTTGTAAGCCCCTCTACTTTAGACTAGGTTACAAAACAGTCTTCACACTTAACATGGAGAAGATAGTAATAAGGGAGAAAAAGATTATATTTATTTAGAGATGTAGCACTCTTGGATTTTCAGTTCCAGAAAGACAACGTTTGCTGATGTTGTGTAATGCTTTTGGGAGTTGGATGGAACTGGATGACCACTTGATCAAAATTTGTTGAGCATTGCCTTGCTTGCCGAGTGGAGTATCTGCTGCTTAGTTTACATGTCATTTCAAATTGAGGTAATTTAGTTACCCTTCACTAAGGCACATTTTTGTTTTGAGGAACATTAGGCACAATTTATTGATTCCCAGCTCGACTTTAAATTTTGATATAGCGATAAAAGGAGAGAGGCACAAAAAGAAGATTCACAACTTGATTTTTTATGTAAATTTTTTGTTACATTGGAAACTAGTTTACTACCAAGGATGCTTATGAGAAACCTTTTGCCTCTTGTACCTTAGAGTGGTAATGAAGGAACACTGCTTCAAGTTTGCCTTTTGTTTGTCCTGGATGTTTTTGTGCACATTAAAAGGATTCAAAGATTTCTGTATTAAATAAGATGAAAAGAGAGAATACAGAAGGGAGAAGATGAACAACGAGAAACAAATATTTACATTAACCCTAATTGTTGCTGAAGAAGTAGCTTAAATACAATAGCAATCCTACCGTTGGATCCGTACAGATGATCCAACGGTGTAAAATAAAACCCTAATACTAAATGGGCCTTATTAAAATGTTTGGGCTTGGCAGGAATAGAGAACACTTGTCTTTGGGCCTTCTTGATATCAACTTGGGCTGCCTTTTGGATTTGGACCTTGTCTGGATTTAGCCCACTGGTTTATTACACCATTTTAAATTGATGGGGTGAGAGCACACCATGAGTTTAGCTTTGAATCGATCGAATTGCGCAGCTGGAAGAGACTTGGTGAACATGTCTGCAATTTGGTCTTTACCTGAAATAAAGGAAACAATAAGCTCTTTTAGTAAAACCTTTTCCCGAATGAAGTAATAATCAAGCTCGATGTGTTTTGTGCGAGCGTGAAAGAGCGGATTTGCAGAGTAATTGTCTGTCCAAATACATGGTTGTTGTGAAAGACGAATCTTGAGATCATTAAATAGATATCGAAACCAAGAAATATCAGCAGCAGATGTGGCTAAGGTCCGATATTAGACTTCCGTTGAAGAAGGGGCCACGGTAGGCTGCTTTTTAGCGGCCCAATGAACTGGATTTGGGCCTAAGTACACAATCAGCCCCAGTAGTGCTACGCCGGTCCGTTGGGTCACCAGCCCAGTCCACGTCAGTAAACACTTGAAGAGGCTGGTAGCCTTGTCGATAAAACAGGCCATGGGATTTAGTCCCTTGTAAATAACGTAGAACACGTTTCGCACCACTTAGATGAGTTGTGGTGGGTGAATGCATAAATTGGCAGTGGTGATTGACCGAAAATGCCAAATCGGGACGACTAAAAGTAAGGTATTGAAGAGCCCCTAACAGCTGGCGATAGATAGTAGGATCAGGTAATGGATCACCTTGTGTAAGGTGAAACTTAACACCAGCTGCTAAAGGGGTGGGGCTAGGCTTACAGTTACTCATGTTGAAACAAACAAGTAAGTCATTGATGTATTTTTCTTGATGAATTAGAATCCCAGAAGAGGAACGGACAACTTGGAGCCCCAAAACGTATGTGAGGGGACCCAGGTTTGTCATGCGAAATTCATCACTTAGTTTTTGAACTAAAGTTGAAATGTAGGAAACATAGTTTCCAGTTAATATAATGTCATCGACATACAATAAGAGGATAGTAAGCCTATTATTGTGGTGTCGAATAAACAAAGAACTGTCAGCATAGGAGGCTTTGAAACCCAGAGACCGTAAATAAGTGGTAAAGCGCTCAAACCAAGCACGTGGTGATTGTTTGAGGCCATAGATAGATTTGTGTAAAAGGAAAACATGATTAGGAAACTCAGAACTAACAAAGCCACTGGGTTGCTGCATATAGACAGTTTGGCGAAGAACGCCATGTAAAAAGGCATTTTTGACGTCCAATTGTTGGAGAGGCCAATTGAAACTAGCAGCAAAGGAAATAATACATCTAACAGTGGTGTGTTTGACAACGGGTCTGAGTCTCTTCATAGTCAAGGCCAGGGGTTTGGTGAAACCCCTTAGCTACTAGACGAGCCTTAAACCTGGAAATAGAGCCATTAGGATGGAACATGGTTTTAAAGACCCACTTGTTACCAATAATATTGGCATGGGGTGGGGGTGGAACCAAGGACCAAGTGTGTTGTTGTGATAACCTATCAAATTCATCCTGCATTTCTTGTCGCCAATGAGGATGTTTAACAGCTTCAGTGTAACAACTAGGCTCAGATTGTAAAAAATGCGTAGTAACAGAAAAACCACCAAGAGCAGTGGGAGTAATAGAAGAGTGAAAAAGAAGATTTTTCTTATAAATTCCATATTTGGACCTTGTCTGCATATGGTGACCACCTCCATATGGATGAGGAGTGGGGGGGGGGTGGTTGTTCATCATTGGACTCAAAGATGCCGTGCCAAACCTGTGAGGTTGCACAGCAGCATCTATGGGTGGTGAGGCTATAGAAGAAGCTGGAACAGAGCCTGCACTATAGGTTGGCTTCACAATATCATTGCCCCCAGCATAAGTGTGAGTATCTGTTCTAATATCAGTATATGTGCTAAGTGCAGTATCTGTTCTAAGTGAAGTATCTGAACTGTGTGTAGTAACTGTTCTTGGTGTAGTATCTGCACTTGTTTTATGTAAATTATCAGAGCCAAAAGGAATATCAGAAACAGGTGTGGGTGAAGCACCTGAAAACACAACAGAAGAATCATGTGAGCAAGAGGGTGTATGAGTATTATCACGAGAGAGAGTAGCATAAGGGAAACTAAACTCATCAAAAATAACATCACGACCGATGAAGAATTTATGAGCTTGTCTATCAAAACAAATGTAGCCTTTGTAACCATTTGCATATCCGAGAAAGACACATTTTGCAGTTTTAGGATCCAATTTAGATTTCATATAAGGACGTAAACAAGGATAACATGCACATCCAAAAACACGTAAATGTGAATAATCAGGTTTAACTTTAAATAAAATTTCATAAGGAGAGAGGTTATTAGTATTTTTTCTTGGAAGTATATTAATTAAATATGTTGTAGTAGCTACTGCATGAAACCAGAAGGTTTTGGGTCGTGAAGCAGTGGTAAGAAGAGTCGCTGCAGTGTCAAGATTGTGTCTGTGCTTACGTTCAGAAACTCCATTTTTTTGTGGAGTATGTGGACAAGATTTTTGGTGACTTATGCAATTTTCTTGTAAAAATTTTTGAAAGGTGAAAACTGTGTATTCACCACCACCATCAAATCCTAGAATTTTAATTTGATGTCCAAGTAGTTTTTCAATAAAAATTTTAAACTGAATAAATGTAGAAGAGACTTCTGATTTTAATTTGAGAGGAAACAACCAAGTGAAACGAGAAAAATCATCAACAAATAACACATAATATTTGTAACCTTGATAAGAGACAGTAGACGAAGGACCCCAAACATCACTATGTAGTAAATTCAAAGGAGTATCTGAAACAGTTGCAGATAAAGGAAAAAGGTAACCTAGTCATTTTACCAGCTAAACAAGCTTCACAAACTGAGCCTTGATTCTTAACAGTTTTAGAACAAGAGACGCATTTAATTAAAACAGAATGAGAGGGGTGTCCCAAACGAGAGTGCCACAAGCTTTACTGAACTCTCTGACCAAGGTGGGCTTGAGGACCAGTCTGAAAAGACATGGAAGACAATGGATAAAGACCATTTTTACTGACACCCTGATAAAGAGTTTTTCCCGTAGCAGTGTCCTGAATATAAAAGGATGTTTTATCAAAAATAAATCTAACATCATGTTCACAGCAAAGTTGATTCACAGAGAGTAGATTAACAGATAGATTTGGGACATGTAAGGTATTAGATAATCGAAAAGTGTTACTAGAGGTAGTAAGAAAAGCAGTACCATAGTTTTGGATGGGCAATGAGGAGCCATTACCCACAGTGACTTGTTCATTACCAGAGTATGCTTCAGAAAGAGAAAGATTGCTTAAATCCGCAGTCATGTGATGTGATGCTCCCGTATCAGTTAACCACTGATCAGAGAGTGGTTTCTGAGAAGAGGATGTGGCAGCCATAGAAGAGAGATGCTCAGGAGGGTGTCTGCCTTGATAGGCATAATCCATCCAATGATAACAGTCGAGAGCTGAGTGATAATCTAAGCCGCAAATTTGAAAATTAACCGGGCCATTACCATTTCCTCGACCCGAACCGGATCGACCTCTAAAACCGCCTGATCCACGACCCGAACCGCCTCGACCTGAACCGCCTCCGGACCTGTATCCTGAACCGTAACCTGATCCGGACCCGTAACCGTAACCCGATCCTGGACCGTATCCATAACTTGATCCATAACCCAAACCGGGAGATGAATGACCACTCCGGGAAGAGTCGAAACGGCCACCACCCCGCTGACTCGACCGTCCACCTCGTGTACCGGAGAAGGTACGTCCGCCGCCACGACCGCCGCGACCACCTTGAGAATAGAAGGCGGTGGGATTGGATGGATCTGTCGAGGGGATCTGGGCTTCCAACATATGCTCTTCCGATTTCAACAGAACGTGTAACTCTTCAAAGGAGATCGGTGAAGAGTGAGTGCGGATGGAGGTACGGAAGGGGTTGTATTCAGGCGGCATGCCATTGAGAGTGAGTAAAAACATATCTTCATCATCAATTTGAACAAAACTCACAACAAGTTTATGGCGGATGGTGGAGAGCTTTTGCATGTACTGATCAATGGAATCAGAACACTTCTTGGAGTTTTGCAGATCTGATTTAAGTTGCAGGATATTTGATTGCGTGAGATAGGCATAGCACCGCTCTACGGTTTTCCAAGAAGATCGAGATGTAGATGTGCCGATGACCTAGGTTAAGGCCTCAGTGGATAAGGTCGCGTTGAGGATCGTGTAGACAACTTGGTATTGCAAGACCCACGCCGTATGAACCGGATTGACTGTGACAACGCCGTCGGTGGTGATGAACTCGTCGGGACACGGAAGAGAGCCATCGATATACCCAAACAAAGAGTGGGTATGAAATATTGACTGGATCTGGTGTTTCCAGAGCACAAAATTAGTGCTATCGAGTTTGAATGGGAGAAGATTGTGGATGTTTGAGAGAAGGTAAATGGGCTGTGAAGCCGCCGGCGAGGCTATGAGCGACATGCTCTGATACCATAAAAGGATTCAAAGATTTTTGTATTGAAGAAGATGAACAGAGAGAATACAGAAGGGAGAAGATGAACAATGAGAAACAAATATTTACATTAACCCTAATTGTTGCTGAGGAAGCAGCTTAAATACAATAGCAATCCTACCGTTGGATCCGTACAGATGATCCAACGGGGTAAATAAAACCCTAATACTAAATGGGCTTTATTAAAATGTTTGGGCTTGGAAGGAACAGAGAGTCTTTGGGCCTTCTTGATATCAACTTGGGCTGCCTTCTGGATTTTGACCTTGTTTGGAATTAGCCCACTGGTTTATTACACATGTCAATGCATGTTACGTCCCTCGTTTAGGCAGCACTGATATCGAATTGATTCCCAGCTGGAATGATGAAAAATGCAGGACGGGTTTATTGGGTATCCAGGCAACTGGAGCTTATTCCTATTCTTGCATTTTTAACTCACCTTTGACATGGGAGGATTACTTAAGAGTCTTCTTTCATGACTGCACTTTGAAATCATCATGATTTCAAGAACAACACTCTTAGCTCATTTTTCAGTTCGTAAAGACGTTTTCTGCGCTTTCTTTGTCATTCTTTATGTTAGATTTTGGTGATTCAAACCTAGCATAGAAAATTGACTTGGTCCAAGGAGGCTAAGGATTGTTTCCTTGTTCGTTTTGGAATTGTTTCCTTGTTCGTTTTGGAATTATTTCCTTGTTCGTTTTCGCAACGTTTGGATGTTGCTTTGGGCACAAGTCACTAGCTTAGGCCTATATATGGGTGTAGGACTCTTCTAGTGACTTGTGTGGTGTGTCTTGGATTGTAACTGGCTCTCTCATCAATAAATTGGTTCGTTCTGATCGTGGATGTAGCTAGCCTAAAAACTAGTGAACCACGTTATATCGTTGTGTTCTTCTTCTTCTTCGAAATCACTCTTCTTGGTCCCCAAAAACTGGCATTGTGCTTCCGTATCGTTTTCTAACAAGTGGTATCAGAGCCTGGTTGTTGGGTTGGGTTTGTTGGTGAAGAGTAATGGAGAAATCGTTTGGGATGAATATCTATCGTGTTGATGAGAATATTGTTGACACACCCACCACCAAGTTCCTTATCGGGGGAACTATTGAGTTCTTTATTGTGGGAGCTATCGGGTTCCTTGTTGGGGGAACAATCGGGTTCCTTATTGGGCGAGCTATTAGGTTCTTTGTCATGGAGCATCGGGCGCGCATTCTAGCGCGAATTTAGAGGTTCACGTGCAATTGGCGTTCCGGCGCAATCGGGCTTCCAACATGGAGCATTGGGCGTGTGGATCTAATTTGGGCTCATCCGTTGCACGAAAACGTAAAAAGTTGGAGCATCGGCATGGAGCGATCTTGTTCGGGCCGTTAGGATGATTCAAGTCAAGGTGGAGACGGCTCGGATCAACAGGAGAATTTGGCTCGTGGCATGGAGCAATTGATGTCTCTTGTTGGCACACAATTGATTGGTGACGTGTTACTGAGCGTGGATTGTTTGGGTGCATGTTATTGGGAATGTATTGATTGGATGTGTGTTATTGTGCACGCATTGGTTGTTGGCACGTTATTGAGCGTGTCTCGTTTGGCGTCTTGGTGCGGTGTATTGGCGGCACAATTGGCATGACATTGATTGATAAGCACTTTCATCATCAAGTGTCATTGTGATGATAATGGGGATATGCATTGTGTCATGGTGAATTAGAGTGTGTTGGTTGAGACAAACAAGTCTACGCGTTTGTTGAGACGCAAAGACGAGCTTGTTGTGGCGCACAGTGTATGTATTCCAATACCGCAAATTTGGGAATATGTTCTATCGGTGCATCTACAATTGGCGGTGCATCTACAATTGGCGCATTCGTTGAAAGGACGGATGGCAATCGGAGAAACGATTTGGTGAATTGGGTTTCGCATCTACTTGCGGAACATCGGTTTTTGGGTGGAGGCGTTCTTGATCGGGAGACGCATTCACGGTTGGATTGATGAGGAGCATTGGATTTGTTGCTAGGGTGTTTGAATCAAGGTGGAGATTTGTTAGATTTTGGTGATTCAAATTTTGCATAGAAAATTGACTTGGTCCAAGGCGGCTAAGGATTGTTTCCTTGTTCGTTTTTGAATTGTTTCCTTGTTCGTTTTTGGCAACGTTTGGACGTTGCTTTGGGAACAAGTCACTAGATTCTGCCTATATATGGGTGTAGGACTCTTCTATTGACATGTGTGGTGTGTCTTGGATTGTAATTGGATCTCTTATTAATAAATTGGTTCGTTTTGGTCGTGGATGTAGCTAGCCTAAAAACCTAGTGAACCACGTTATATCGTTGTGTTGTTCTTCATCATGTTCTTCGTCCAATCACTCTTCTTGGTCCCCAACAACAGGCATCGTGCTCCCGCGTGCGTACTCTAACACTTTGCACCCAGTTGGGGGTATATGAGAACTTAAAGAAGTTATATCACAGTTACGGGTAACGTAGTTGTTGTACTGTAATTTGTAGTCATTTTTCTGTAATTTTGATACGTGCGAAGAAGGTTCATATGCTAAAGTAGTTATTTTTATCATGTTTTATTTGCTTATTTAGTTTTTACTAGAGATATAGCATGATCTATGAAAATGGCTTAGATAAGGGCTTAGTTGTTATGGACACATGTACAACTTGGAGATTCACTTGAACATATAACACCACTGAAATCTGTTAATTCTCCCCCATATCCATAAATAACCGCAAACCCCTGAAGCCCAGTCCTCGCCACTGAGAGCCAGTGCTGCTGTTACCATGCCCAAACCCCTCTGATTATGTTCTAAACCCTTTCTGTAGACTCAAAATTCCGGCAATCTCACCTATTCCACTTTCCAAGAGATGCCCCAGCTCCACTACTGAGTGAAGTCCATCGCTGCCTCTAATATTTGAAGACACCATGTAACCCCCCCCCCCCCTCCCCCTATTGATACTTATGTTTCCCGTTCCACCGTGGGCCTGCTGCTCGTAGTTGTTGCCAACTTCACCACTTCTGGAAGATCAATGAAGCTTTAGGTAAGTATGGGTGTTAGGGAGAGGAAAACCCCTATTGCCACCGCTGGCAGCCTAATGGAGCTTTAGGTAAGTATCAGTGTTTGGAAGAGGCAAAGCCCTCATTTTTCACTGGGGCTGAAGTGACCTAGGAGCAGTGGGTAATGTTTTTGGCCCGGTTGAAGGGGTTGACTCCCCCCCACTCTAATGATGTTGCTCTCGGTAATGATGTAACTTTGGTTACTTCATCTGTTTCTATGGAAATAGAAATTTGTAGTAACAATCTTTCTCGAAGAGAAAAATTATTCCTAATAAGTAGCACACAAACTGAACCCCCGTTGAGTTTGTCTGGGTTTCGATTGATCGAAACATGACAAATTTGGCTCATATTGTTTTATTTCCCAAAGTGAAAAAGATGTTGGGTCTTTAGGTTGGTTCAAACAAAAGCTATGGATATTTGTTAGAATTTTGATCTAATCACAATTCATTGAAGTGGCAAAGTCCTACTTCGACTTTGCAATTGAAGCTAGCAAGGAACATTATACTGGGACGACTGATTTGTACCTAGACGGCAGATTTGTTTTCATATGGTAATAGGAAGGTTCTTTGTGTTTCTTGGGGGCCAAGTTAGTCTCTAGCATAAATATAGACGCTAGGGGCAGTGGTAATGATTGTGAGCCATAGTGTGCTTGTAATTGTCTCTTCTCATCAATAAATTGGGTTTGGTTTGGCCGTGGATGTAGCTAGTCTCAAAAAGCGAACCACGTACTTCTTGTGTTCTTGATCCTATGCTTTTTGTTCTTGCTTTCTCTTGTCTCTCACGGATTGGAATCCTAACAAGTGGTATCAGAGCCAGGTTCGTTCAGTCTCAAGAGAAGCAATGGCGAGTTCCTGATCAAGATCTGTCAGGTTTGATGCGAATGGGTTTCCGCTTGTTTGCCTCTGAAACAGGGGGTGTAGCACACCAAGCCTTTGTTAGGAGGCTATCGGGTTCCTTGTTGGGGGAGCTATCGGGCTCTTGTTGTGGAGCATCGGAATTGTGGATCTGGTTTTAGTACATCCGGCACGCTTTCGGTTCCAGCATGCGTCGATCGATATGGCGTGCTCAACCCGGCGAGTGATCTGGATCTATATCTGGATTTGTTAGCTAGGAGGATTCAAGTCTAGGTGGAGGCGACTCGAATCAACTAGCAAATTGAGGGTGGAAGGTCATTGGAAGACAGAGTGTTCCAAGAATCGTGCACCTGTAGATCACACTTCAGGTGGAGGAGGAGTGACGCTCGAGGACGAAGAAACTTTCCAGGCCCTTGAGGGAAGTTTGGGCTCCTGGAATGGAGCATGGGAGGGTGTCATTGGGCACGCGAATTAGTGGTTGTGCACGCATCGGTTGGTGGCGCGGTTGGATCTTGGATTGGCGCGCTTTGATTATTGGTTGTGCGCATCGGTGTGGATGGCGCCGCAAATAGGCATGACATCGTTTGATAGACACTTTGTTGCGAAGTGTCATTGGCGCAACGTTGGGTCATGCATTAGTCATGGTGCATTGAAGAGGCATCTTTTGAGACGCATAGGGAGTGTGTTCGATTCCGCAAATTGAGAATACACTCGGATTGAGTTTGTTGGATTTATGAGAAGAATTGGTTCGGTAGCTATGGAAATTGAATCAAGGGGGAGGTTTGTTGAGTCTTTAGGTTGATTCAAACAAAAGCTATGGAGATTTGTTAGAATTGTGATCCAATCACAATTCATTGAGTGGAAGAGTCATACATTGACTTTGCAATTGAAGCTAGAAAGGAACATTGTACTTGAACGACTGATTTGTACCTAGACGATATATTTGTTTCCATATGGTACTGGGAAGCTTCTTTGTGTTTCTTGGGGGCCAAGTTAGTCTCTAGCATAAATATAGACGTTAGGGGCAGTGGTTATGATTGTGAGCCATAGTGTTCTTGTAATTGTCTCTTCTCATCAATAAATTGGGTTTGGTTTGGCCGTGGATGTAACTAGTCTCAAAAAGCGAACCACGTACTTCTTGTGTTCTTGATCCTACTCTTTTCGTTCTTGCTTTCTCTTGTCTCTCACGGATTGGAATCCTAACAAAAAAACCAAAAGAAAGTGCACTGGTCACTGCTGGCATTTAGAGCCTTCAAATAAGTCTTATGACTCTCGAGTTAGGTGCACATAGATAATTGTGATGTCCCAAGCACATCACAATCCCAAACATGTCCAACTGCAGCAAAACAATTGGCTGATTAGCCCACATATTAAAGAATCAAATTGTGATTTCAGCTCCACTTTCTGGAGAGAAAACTGTGTTAGCAATTAAGGCGCTCATGTGGGGTGCCTAATGCAATCATCATAAACTTATGGGGTTAGTTTCACTAATGCACAAACCTAGAGGGGTTAGTAGCTAAGGCTCAAACCCTAGGGGTTTATGTGCAAACCTAGGAGAAGTTTTGCCTATATAAGGAGGCATCCTCCTACATATTATAATGCTATTCCACACACTAAAGTTACTCAGTCTAGATTCACTCTCAAGTTTTAGAGAACCCTAGTCTCTCTCCAACTATATCTAAAGAGGTGGTACGTGGGGTGGATCATAGAGTTCGTCCTCGAGATTCACACTAGATTGGTGGGAGCAAGATCAAGACGAAGGCACGTGAAAGCAAGCAACCTACGATCATCCGCTGCGCTAGGACCTAAGGAAGACAAGGTAAACACATGAATCTTCGCTATAATTCATGTTGAAGATATGTATGTGATAGATCCTTCCTGCCCTTCATTGGTATCAGAGCCCTAGGCTTGTTTTTCGTGCCTCGTTATACGAACCCGAATCTGATTATAGAATCGATTTTCTAAAGTTTCATAATTTGTAGACGAACCTATATGGTTAGGTAGGGTTTTTCATGAGGATTCCAGAAATATAAATTTTATAATTTTTGGATGTACGATGAATTAGTTATGAATATTTTAAGATTCAGAACTGTATTTGTCTGGACTGTTAGATCTAATCTGTGGAACAAGTTTTTCAAAAAACTTGTTAAAATTGGATTTTGAACACATAATCGGGATCAGGACGAAAAAATGATACTAGAAAGATTAATTTCAGCGGGAACAGAGCACGGGAAGGCGGCGCGTGGGCTTCACGCGCCACAGACGCCGCCTCCACGCGCCGCATACATCAAAGGGCAGGCGGCGGACTGCTGGCGTGGCTAGGGCTGACGTGACAGATGACGTGGCAGTGTCGAGTCAGTAAAAGGATGGCATGGCATTGACATGGCACTCCACGTGTCGTTGACGTGGCAACTGACGTGGCAGGGTGACGTGGCAGCTGACGTCAACATAGGTGCTGGCGTTGCGCGCCATGTGGCATGCTGATGTGGCACATGGCCGACGTCGGCGCGTGACGGAGGCGGACGCGCCCACGCCCGGCGGCGCGTGCGGTTTCCTCCTGCCGTCATTTTTCGACCCTTTTTTTCCTAGGTACTCCAAATTGAATTTCCTATTTTTTGGATATTTTTCCATAATTTTTGCAGCGACGGAAAATTTTAGTAATTTCTAGATTAATTAATCAGTGTTTGGCACACTTCCCGAGGCATTTTGACGACATTAAACTCACTGTTTTGAGCCCAAATTTTTCCTAGAGACTTAGGTAATTTTTCCCTACCTTCTACCCTAGGTGGTGAGACCCTAAGTGGTAGGGAGCAATTTTCGATCTTTTTAGTTGATTACATTATTGCTTATTAACTTCCAGTAATTAGAGTTTCATTCTGAAAATTTCCAGAAAATTTCAGTATGTTTATTTTATTATTATACATGCTATTGTGGGTTGAATGGATGTATATAGGGCATGGATGTAGCATAGATGTTTTATATTTGGTTTTGGTTTTTTTTGAATATGTAATCAAAATACAGCCTGCGTGTTGTGCCTCTCTATATACTCTAGTGTCTTCTCTTCTCATCGAATCGCCTCTATGAGGTTACTTCTTATTAGAAATTAGATAGTTAGTAGAGATTGAATATAGAAGCTTCAAGAGAGGTGGCCAAACCAATAGCTATGGCGCAAGGTGCGAGGAGCAAATAGATGGTCTAAGGAGCCTCAAGCTTGGAGTCCTCGAGTTAGGCGAGATGGCATGAGATGGAGTTCTAGACTTGCTCAGAAGTACTCTCAATAGTGGGAGTGCACCTTAGGGGCCACATCCATTGCATATTTATTTATGCTTATGCTTGTTTTAAGTTACTAACTGCGTGTGATTGGATATATATGTGTAACCTCGCATGCTAAAGAACTAAAACAAAAGAGCTCACATGAGAACATGATTAAAATTAATAAGAAATCACAAGTGATGAGATTTGATTCCTAGGATATACGCTAGGTTTTGGTGGAGTCCTTGTGAGGAACTATTAAGTTTTAATCGATGTCACATGTTATTTAGGAGCTAAACAAAGCTAGTAACTAATATCCACTATGTCTCATATTTTCAGTAATGTCGAAATCATCTAGTCTCATTGTCGATTCTGCTACAGATGTAAGGCTTAATGGGGACAACTATGATATGTGGATCCGTCGTGCTATGTACTACATGCTCGACATAGATTTTTCCGAACATCTCCAGACAGAAAAGGTCGAACCCGTGATGGCTGAAAATCAGACCCTGGTGGAAAATGAACGCAACCTAACTGCTTTTCATAAGTGGGAAGCGGCGGATAGGAAGGCATGTTACTATCTTCCATGTATGATGGAAGATGACCTCATCAGGGAGTTCGAAAATTATGTCACTGCGAAGGAGATGTGAGAATCGATCAAGAGAAAATATATATCCACTTTTGTCACCAAGCTGCGAGTCTTGAGAACGAGGTTCGACTCATATCGCATGAATCCTGAACACACAATGACTCAGCATATGAGGGCTACGACCTTCATGATTAGAGAGCTGATTGCATCCGGTCGAAACTTATCTGATGAGGAGCAAGTAAAAGCGGTACTGCGATCTCTCCCACGCTCATGGGATCACATGAAGCAAAACATGACCCATAATGCGGATGTCAAGACGTTTGAAGATGTCAAACGTCACCTACTGTTGGAGTCTGAGCGAATTGAGGTCGCTAAGTCCAATGGGGAGGTGTTATTGGCAGAGATCCCCAGTCCCAAAACGGGCAAGCCACGCAGGAACGGGAAGAAAGCAGATAAGAACGACAAGGGTAAAGGGAAACCCGTTGGGGGCCCAAAACCCAAGATCAAGAAAGGCGCTGGTGGGAAGAAGAGCCGAAAGGTTAGAAATTTTGCAAGGGTCTTGTGATTCAACTGCCAAAAGAAGGGTCACTTTGCTCGTGATTGTACCGAGCCAAAGGTATGCCATAATCCAACCTCTGACTGTTGTGATATAGGTCAAGTTTTTATTTCTAATTCCCCTAATGAGTGGGTTTTGGACTCAAGTGCAAGCGAACACCTAGCTTGTGACTATGACGCGTGCATGGATTATAGGCGAGTTGCAGTGGCGGTAGAAGAATGGGCATGAAGATAAAAGTATGGAAAGACGCTTGTTCTTCATGACGTTTCATACGCTCCGGGAGCGCGCAAGAACTGGATTTCCGTTTCTAGGCCTTTTAGGATTTGGATTTTAGACTTGTTTTTTAGGGTGGTTTTGCCAAACTGTTTTTTGGCAACTCATGTTTTGGTACTGGTTACGTTTCTCGTGGTCTATTTTATTTAGACATTGTTGGTTCTAGCATTGATGATGTTTATGATTATCGTTCATTTATTACATCTTCTAGTGATGATGGTGCAACTAGATGGCATTCTATATTGGGACATATAGGACAGGACAGGATGAACAGGCTAGCCAAGGCAGGCCTGCTTGGTGACATGCCCAAGATATCATTACCTATATGTGAGTCTTGTCTTGCAGCAAAAGCTAAACGCAAACCATTCGGTAAAGCAGTAAGGGCTACTGAGCCTTTACAACTTATTCATTCTGATGTTTGCGGTCCATTAAATGTTAGAGCTAGACATGGTGCTCGCTATTTCATCACATTCATAGATGATCACACTCGTTTTGGTTATGTGTATTTGATGGCACATAAATCTCAAGCACTAGGGTGCTTCAGAAAGTTCCTACAAGAGGTAGAGAACCAACTGGACAAAAGAGTTAAGGCTCCTAGGACAGACCGAGCACGTGAATATCTATCTGAGCAATTCAAAGAGCTCAGTGAGACTAAAGGAATAGTGAGGCAGTTGACTATTCCCTTCACACCTCAGCAAAATGGTGTTGTGGAAAGAAGGAATAGAACACTGTTAGAGATGGTTTGTAGTATGATGGCAAATGCGAATTTGCCAATCTCTTATTGGGGAGATGCATTGATGACTGCCACATACATACTGAACCGTGTGCCCACCAAGTCTGTAGCCACAACCCCTTACGAGATGTGGACCAAAAGGCATCCCGAATTGGGTCACCTTAGGCTATGGGGGTCTGCCGCCTATGTACGTAACGTCTCCCATGTTCATGGGAAATCGGGTGCTAGAGGGAATAAGTGCATCTTCATACGTTACTCAGAGCACTCAAAGGGTTATGTATTCATTGCGCATCAGCCGGATGGTAGTCTAACAGACATGGAATCGCGAGATGTTGAATTTCTCGAAAGAGATTTTCCTAGTCAGGGAGAAGCACGTGGAGATGGTATTCTCTACGAAGAAGAGGAACCACTGGATGACACTCAATTCTCCACAGACCTACAGGGAACAGTCGCTATGGATCTTCAGAACAGTGGGAGTGACTTGCCCAGTGAGCAGCCCATCATATATGATGATGATGATGAGGAAGAACCCTCCTATCGTAGGAGCGCTCGTGGGAGCGAACCCCGTCGACGATTTGACATTGAAGGGGAGGCCATGATGGTTACCACGCAAGAAGATGATGAACCTAGGACATTTTCCGAGGCTCTCTCATCACCTGACAAGAAAGAATGGACCATTACTTTACAAGAAGAACTAGAGTCAATGAAAAGCAATCATGTTTGGGATTTAGTTGACTTGCCACCTGGACGTAGGGCCATTGGAAACAAATGGATTTTCAAGGTCTAAAGGAAGGCAGACGGAAGCGTTGAGAGGCATAAGGCCCGGCTAGTGGCGAAAGGCTACACCCAACAAGAGGGTGTGGATTATGAGGAGATATTCTCACCAGTTGTGAGAATAGACTCCATTCGCCTCATACTTGCAATAGTGGCTAGCACGCACTTGGAACTACATCAGATGGATGTTAAGACTGCATTGCTCAATGGAGAACTGGATGAGGAGATCTACATGGCTCAACCGGAAGGTTTTGAGAAGAAAGGTCAAGAGCACAAAGTGTGCAATCTGATTAAGTCCATATATGCACTACAACAAATTCTGCCTCCGTTGACAGCAAAAATTGTCGCTAGAAAGGCCAATTATGTCGGTAGAAATTCTATCGACAAATAATTTTTTGACGAAAAATGGTCACTACAAGTCGGTCGTTAGTATTAAAGCCGACAAATCTCAATTACGTCGACAGAAAAAAAAAAACGACATCAGTTTTTGTCGACAGTTTAAATCTAACAACAAACCTTTTTTGTCTCTAGTATAACTACCGACAAGTAAATTTGGTAGTTTATGTACATAGGTGACAAATTATGTTTGTCACCAGTAGACATGTTTTCTCACTTTTACATCTTCCTGGCGACATACATGTTTGTCGCCTGTATCACGACGAAATAAAAAAAATTATGGAGATATTTACATATATGCAGATCTGAAAGTCGAGATCAACCATATATGCACCCAAAATGTTAACATACTCAAACATTTATATGCACCACTGTGCTGAAATCCAAGAACAACCCTTCAACAGCGGGATTTTTTAACAATTTTGCATCCTTAGTGATCGTCCAGTACGGTCACTCTAATTCAACAGTCTTACAAATCAAAACAGTACTATTAAGTTAATTTACAAAACAATTAGCTTGCTGATTGTTTCAAAGTTCACAAAGTATCATGTGCCCAGAGAATTAAAACATCTACGACGTGTTATATGATCGAACTGCATGTCCAGAATCACCGGCCAGTGGGTCCTTCGATGCCCTGAACCTGTGCAATGCAAGCGACGCTAAAACCTACAAACAATGAAATAAATAATCATAAACTTGTGGTTGTATGGTTTAACAACAGTGAATATCGGCTACGATACACATCAATAGCCTGCCTAGTTAGGTAAATATACATGCTGTCGTTGAATATATGTTTTCACACATTGGAGTTACAATTCCTGTATACGGCATATAGGGCAGCCAATGTACAAGTACAGTTTTATGTTAGAATACCTCCTAAATATGCAGACATCATACTTGTCAAAATCTTACATTATTACGGATTCTGCGAGCACAGTACGTTGAACACATTTTAGCACAAAATATGTGTTCAATACAAAGCAAAAAATGGTGGCTAGCACGACTAACATTCTGGAAAGTGAACTCTTTCCAAATTTTCCTAGCAACCTAAGTTCAGGTCAAATGAAGCCCTCAAATACAGTTTCAGGTATATACCGTTTTCTGCGAATAGAGCACAATATGCATATGCATGATGGCAGATATCATACTTGTCAAAAAATAACATTATTAAGTATAATGGAATTGAAGCAGACTAGAACACATTTCAGAAAAGAAGCTGTCAACAATACGTAGTCGAAGAGACTTTAATTCCGACGTATCAAAAAAAAAATCGAAGAGACTTCAGCCATTGCAAAATTAACAAATAGGCGAGGCCAGAGATCAAGAAAGACAAGGCAGACTAAGATATATGAAGAGGGTTTTGGTTCAAATTACCCATGACACAACTCTTCTTCACTCTGAACATAAGCGGATCTGAGAGAGGGTTGAGAGGGTAGAATTACCCATGGCACGACTCGGCGGGAGTCTCCCTCGGCACAATCCTAGGCTGCAAACACTCCAATCCGACGACCACAATTTAAAAAAATGAAATGAAAGAACATTGAAACAAATTTTGAAACCAAAAAGATTAAATCAACAAAGACATGAAAGAGAGAAAAAGATTAAAATCAACGGGAAAATACGCTGATGTTTACCTGAGCCACACCACTGCCAAAAGTATCAGGTCACAGCTTGTATGTAACAAATCTGATGAACTTGATGGTGGTTATGGCGGAAGCGGAGGGGGTGGTGAAACTGGAGGAGTGTCCAATTTATTATTAGCAAAACTGTACACAAAATTTCACCATCAGTATCTCCAAATCTTTGAACAAAATCCACAGGCTTAAAGGATATAAAATATTCAGAAAATTGACATAAAGAGAATTGATGAAGAACGTATGGAGAGAGTCGAAAAAACTAAGCTTTGTGGCCTGTTTTACCTCCACAGTCTTCTTTGTGGCGTTTCCTGCAACAGCGAGAAAACTCTGGATACTAATCTGAAATCAATAGCGAGTAACATCAATTAATAGGGGTTAGGTCATTCAAAAGAAGCAATTAAAATAGTGAACAGAATAGTTGGTGAGTCAAGCTTTGCTTTCGAATTTGAGGACTTATTTTAGGAAGACGAAGATTTGTTCGCTAGCTACTTTGCCTTTCTGATAAGAAGATCAAGAAATGAAGTGGATCTTCTTAACTTTGTAAACCAGTATAAAAAAACAAACGCCAAAGTTAAGCTACAAATTAAAATTCTTGCAATTGCATGTATTTATACCAAATCAAAATCAAATCCAAAAAGCTGCTACAAACTCCATACAAAAGTTTGCATTTTCCAATAAAGAATATTTCAAACCTTCAGGACCATTCAGAAAAAAATTCCATATCGCCCTGGTTTTCTGCTTGCCATGTGAGGCTATGAACACAACTAAAAATGTGAGGCTATGAACACAACTAAAAATGCAAACGGATTTTAGACATATTCAAGTGTTTACTGAATACACAATGAGGCTTATTACAACTTTTATTCACTGGCGAATATAGCTACTATGTTTTTGAAGCATTGGTTCCAAAATTACTTGTCCTGCTTTAATCGCCAAGAAATTAGGTCTGCCTTTGTAACCAAGAAATTATGTATGGGGGAGACAAAAGTCGTAATAAGGTGGAGAGAGAGAGAGATTGATTCATGAGGGCTGAAAAGATGATGCAGTTCCTATGAAACAGATCAAGAAGTGAGAACTTCATGTGAGAATAAAAACTGACCTCTTACGTTGGTAGAGATTGTTAAACACTCGGGTCAAAAAAAGCTAAAAATTGTAACTCGGACCTGAAAGGAGTAGCACAATGAGTGGAGCACTGAAGGGAATACAAACGAACACCGAGAAACAAAAGCCGAATACAAATCATTTGAATTTTCCAGGTATATAAAATCCCAGGTAACCCTCGAAGCAGTTTTTATTGATTAGTTAACTCAAACATTTTGACTAACTGGAATGAAGAAGTAACGATATACAGTAGCTCCTTACCTCTTTAGACTACCTCCAGTCAAAGCATTTGGGTTTGTAATCCCTTAGCAAGACTATACAATCGGTATTTATCCATTGAGCAGACTCAGACATGTGCTGCAGTTGGGTGAAATGCCCAGTATTTAGGAGAGGATCATACCCTGGTTCAAATTAACTGGAATTTCAAGAAGTTACAAAACAACAAATAATGCTAATTTACCTTCTCTGGAATTTTCCCTTGTGGAAAAGCATATATACTTGATCTTTAGTTAACTCCCACATTCTAAAGTCTTTCATTCCTAAAGAAGTTCAATCCTGAATAAGTTTGCCGGTAATTCTGTTGGATCCGAACATCCAGCTCCTTGCCTTTGTTCTAATCTCGCTACTGAAAGGAAATGGTAAAAGGGTTCATAAACAGGACTGGAACAAAGAGTGCATCGAATGCACCTGTAATCTCACTGAAATATTTTCACTAACCAAGATTCAAATCTTAAAACAACTTCATCATACGATACATGATAGAGTTCCTGCAGAAACAAAGAAAAAAAGTTATTCAAGTCTAAAAGTTCTTAAAGAAACCAATATAATGGAGATAATAAATTGATTAAGGAGACATGATTAGACGATCCCATGTAATTTACCAAGCACAAACAATTATTCTAGTGGCATACCTTATTCACCTATCAGCCAGAAGCTTCTCCCGTAATCAAGATATTAACTAAGTGGCTACAATTATATTCCTACCTGTGTAGAGATTGAAAGAGATCAACCCTCTGATGAAACCATAATCAAGGGCTATAAAAATATTGGAACTTCAAAATTAGTCAAATATCAGAGAGTACCCAAACCAATCAGCATAAAAATCTATGAAAAGAGCCCTATGAACAAACCTAACCCCATATATTGTAAGCATAAAAGCTGACATTTTAGGGAGTAGAGGCCAAGAATTGAAATCAAACAGAGACTGTATAAAATCAGGGACCAACAGAAAAAGATAGAAGCACAGAGAGACTTACCCATTTGTAAGATGCCGACACAGCATCCTCGTCTCGCTATCGAAGATTTGGGTTCCACTGTGGAAACTCGAAATACAAATGAATTAGAGTGAAAACAATTGACCTTCGAGATTAAAGAAATAGAACCAGAAATCAAGATGTATAGAAAATACCCACATCTAGTTCATCACAGTAAGTCTCAAATACAAATAAATCACTAATCGCCTTGCGGGCAAAATCCAAGATTCAATCAATCAATCAATATCGTTGAAACATGATAAAAGCCCATAAACAGAAATCGAACCCCCTCCAAAATCAACAACTTTCTGGTTCATATGAAGATGAAACTGAAACAGACGACATGGAGTTCATTCATTAAGCGGTAGAGAGATAATAAAAAAGTACCTTTTTCCTTTTTGCAGTGCCGGAGAGGGAGGTTCAGACATCGGAAAATCGGATGTCTCCTAAACCTTCGACGGTGTGCCGCCCCGGAAACCCTCAGACGCTTCATAGGAGGTTTTGCGCTCCGTATTTAGAGCACAATCTAGGTTAGGTTTACAGCGAGGGCCACGACTTCGCAGGATTGGTAACCCTACACCGTTGGAGAAGCCACAGAAGACGATGTGAATGGAACCGCCGTCCACTGATTTATGTGATCCAACAAAACACTAAACATTGAACCCCAAAATTGCGAAATTCGTACCTGGCGGCGCGAGCGACGCCGATGGCGAGTGGAACGGCAATTTCCGGCGATGGCCTGGAGTTTGTTTCAAGAGAGAGACGAATCAAAGAACCTCTACATAGATGAAAAGAGAACAAAACCCCAGAAGGTGGAGGAGGGTTAGTGTGGCTTCCAGGTCGTGCGCGAGAAGACTTTTTTTTTTTTTTTGGAATTGTAACTTAGTGGTAATTTTTGTTTCCCTAAATTTGGTGAGATCAAAAGGCCAGGATGATTTAATGTAGATAGATTAACTTTTTATTCCCTCCTTACAATTTGGGAGTGCGAGAAACACTAATTTTTTACCCTCCAATTTTTTTGGCAGGAGTTGACAATTGGGTTTGTCACCATATAATTAGTTGTCAAACTTAAATAATAATCACAATCTTTGACTAAATTTTTGGGTAGAATAAAAGAAAAACTAAAATGTCGACAAAAAAAATCATATGCATCGACAAACAAAAATATTGTCGATTAATCGCGTAACTATCGACATAAAACTGTGTGTCGACAAAAAAACTGTCAGCAAATGTCATATTTGTTGTAGTGATGGGCTTAAGCAGTCTTCAAGACAGTGGTATTTGAAGTTTCATCAAGACATTGTGGCATATGGCTTTACAATGGTTGATGAGGACCACTGTGTGTATGTCAAACGTTCCAGAAAGAAGTTCATGATATTTTCATTATATGTAGATGACATACTACTAGCCAACAATGATAAGGGACTGCTCGGAACTACCAAAGGGTGGTTATCCTCTCGTTTTTCGATGATATTGGAGAGTCGAGTTACATCCTGGGGATAAAGATCCTAAGAAACCGTTATAAGAGACTTCTAGGCTTGTATCAAGAGACATACATTTAGAAGATGCTTGAACGGTTCCAGATGTGGGACTCCAAACCATTCAAGACTCCCATTGCACATGGAGAGAAACTCAGGCCTAGAAATGTGTCCCAAGACCCAACACGAGAGAGATCATATGGCTAGAGTACCCTATGCAAGTGATGTCGGAAGTTTAATGTACGCAATGATGTGTACAAGGCCCGACATCTGTCATGCTGTCGGTTTAGTTAGGAGATATCAGTTTGATCCTGGTGTTGGACACTAGAAGGTTGTTAAGAGGATTCTCCGATATCTAAAAGGTACAAAGGATTACGTGCTAAGCTATCGAGGCTCTGACCTAAGGCTCATTGGCTACAGTGATGTTGACTGGGGTGGGGACCTAGAAGCACGTAAATCGATCTCAGGCTACGTCTTTATACTGGGTGGAGGAGCCATCACATGGCATAGTAGCAAGCAGACTTGCACTGCCTTATCAACCATGGAGGCTGAATACGTTGTCTTCTCCGCGGCAGCGCAGGATAGTTTTTGGCTGAAGAGATTTCTGGTCAACTTAGGAGCGGTTGACGAACCAAGACCAGTAACGCTTCGTTGTGATAGTATGTCGGCCATAGCTTGATCTGAAATACCACAGCAAGGCCAAGCACATTGAGATAAAGTACGACTTCATTAGGGAAGTAGTAGCTAAAGGTGACGTTACTCTAGAGCATATTCCTACGAATCAGATGTTAGCTGATCTTATGAAGAAGCCTCTTCTTAAGGCTACTTTTGTTGGTCATACTAGGAATTTAGGGTTAGGCAAATGGAACTAGGTTTTTCAAACTGAATAAGACGATTGAGACATTGATTATTTGGATATTAGGAATGGATTTGTTATTTAAGCTGCATGTTATTTGATACGTGTATGATATGTTACATTTCCTGTACTAGCTTAGAGCATGTCACGCAGACACTAGATCGATTCACTCACACGAGCGACCGCCTTCGCAATATCCTGGATATGTCTGGGTGTGGCGGAATATGAGACAGAATCCCGATAAGCACTGAACGCCTACGATATGATATGAGATGCCTGTCATATGAGGTATATGGCCTATGATAAGAGCTAGATGTCTATCTGTAGAGCTAGTAGCCTGTCAGACGGACTCATTTGTCGCATTGGAAATTAGTTCTAAGGTGAGACTAGTTATGGCCAATCGAACATGGTCAGTACCCCGAACCATGTATAGTCTGCGTAGAGAAAGCCAGATGTGAGAATTGATTACTGTTCACAATAGTGTGACATCGCAGTACTCGGGCTGGTGGTCATAAGGGCTACCGGATTGACATCTGCATAGTGGTCCTTTCCAGGATAAGACATGCGCTCTGATCAGAGTCTAAACACTATGGCGCATATTCCCCCTGAATAACGCGTGCTTATTAGTGACCATGAGGTAATGAGTAGAATTAGTCCCTGGGATTCCTCATCGTGTGAGCCTCGTCGATCATACAGATATGATTGACACAGTATGCCCTTTGTACTTATGTTTGTGTCATGAGGAGACGGGTCGGTGGTGCTACTTTGGCGTGACACCTTATGGCTATGGATGATTCGGCCTTCCGGACACTGCTGGGAAAGCAGCTGAGCCGAATCTGAGTGACACATGTATGTAAGGAAAGATTCTCATTGCATCGCTCTTTAGAATCTTCATTGGGCCCACCTGCAAGATCTTATGGGATCATGTAGGATATGAAAATATAAACGAGATGTGGACTCATTGGAGCATGGCCTTCGGGACAAGGCAGGTGCTCATGATCCGCGAGATGACAATAGGAGGAATCTGGGGAATACGAGAGTTACGGAGTACATTAGTACTGTTATCTTCTTAAGGGTGCCTTCCTGGCTATACGAGTTTGGTATGTGGATCTCCCGAGAGGGTGCCTTCCCATGCTGGCTATACGAGTTTGGTGTACGGATCTCCCGAAATGCAGGTACTCGCACCGGTCACACGCCACCGCGACAACAATACTATTTTGTAGATTATAAATAGTTGGAGATTGATAGAGACTGAATGGATTGTGCAACCCCACTGTGCGAGTGGGAGATGTTAGCAATTGGTGCGCCCATGTGGGGTTCCCAATGCAATTATCATAACCTTATGGGGTTAGTTGCACTAATGCACAAACCTAGAGGGGTTAGTAGCTAAGGCTCAAACCCTAGGGGTTTATGTGCAAACCTAGGAGAAATTTTGCCTATATAAGGAGGCATCCTCCTACACATTATAATGCTATTCCACACAGTAAAATTACTCTGTCTAGATTCACTCTCAAGTTGTAGAGAACCCTAGTCTCTCTCCAACTACATCCAAAGAGGTGGTACGTGGGGTAGATCATAGTGTTCGTCCTCGAGATTCACACTAGATTGGTGGGAGCAAGATCAAGACGAAGGCACGTGAAAGCAAGCAACCTACGATCATCCGCTGCGCTAGGAGTTAAGGAAGACAAGGTAAACACATAAATCTTCGGCTATAATTCATGTCGTAGATCTGTATGTGATAGATCCTTCCTGCCCTTCAAACTAAAAAAAAGACGCGATGAAATGATCTTTAAGGCAACCGGCTGGAAGAAATGTAGCGTGCAATTGTGTCCTGTTGGGTGACAGTACGCGAATTCGGCTCATAATTCTGTTAATGCTCGAAGCCAAAAAGTAACAAGAAGAAGGAACATAAGAGACACCCATGTTTTGACGACTGAACCATTCCATCTGTTGTTCAACCCGAGCACATTGTGGGCTCATGCAACGGATATGAGCCCATTCAAAATCACATACATGGTAGGGAGCAAAGCCCAGCTATCTATCTCAAGCTGAAATACGGCCTGCTCAATGTTCCTACCTTTTACAAAAGCGGATTGAGAATCATGGATCAAACCAGGCAGACAAGGTTTAATCCTATTGGCTATGATTTTAGAGATGCACATTTCAAATATAACTAACAATTGGCTAAAAGAAACTCATTCTTATTCTTCTCTCCTCTTCCTTCCATTTTATCCCTGTGCTCCTCTTATTATTCCTCCTGTTGAGTTGCCTTCACTTCCGTTACATGATATGTCACCCACCTAAAACTGTTTAAAATGATAATTTATGAATTTTTAGGTCTTAAGCTTTAATTTTCTCCAATAACTCATAAACACAACTCCATATCTATGTATGCCTCACAACGTATCTAATTGACTAGCTTAATCAACATCTCTAAAATACTGGCCAAAATAGAGACAGGCTATATGTTGTGTACTTGATTTGCAGGTCAGCATTACATGTATGAAAAAGAAATGTAGTTTTAGGATGCTGAATTTACACAATCAGCATGTATGTTTATATAAATAACTCAGGATCATGCATTAACTAAGACATACCAACTTGTCTTTGCATGCGCTCGATACCTTTTTCTCATTCCCAGCAGAAAAGAACCCTTTGCTTATTGCTCATGGAAGACTCGTGTGTTATTCAGTTAGTTCATGTCAATGTCCAGTGCTTTCCTCAAACAAATCCAATCCCAGGAACCCCATCATATGAAGTGCAAATTTGGCAGAACTTGGCATGAAAAGAAACCGCAAAGCACAAGATCTTGGTCCAAGTACCAAAAGGAAAATGGAAGGGGCAGCAATTTACATATCTGAAATTCAATCTTCCATCTTTTGTTTATTTGTGGTCTTACTTGTAGCAATCACGTGTATATCGAACGTTGTGCTAATGTGCATGTTACTGTTGGTATTCACCATGATGAAACAAGTAGAGAAGAACTAAGGAGATCCTATCAAGGTAGAATGGTTGGAGGCTGCTCCATTTTTCTCCACCAAAAATGGAGAATGGAGGAAAAAATGGAGATTATGGTTGGAGATGCTTTAAGGAGATCCTACCGAGGTCGATCAGCCACTACATTGTCAAAGGGATAGCAAATTATTGGATCATTATGACAGGGTGAGGTTTTTCCAGAATGCTGATATCTAGTTGCTATGGTCCCAAACATTGTCTGGTCGTTTGAGTCTGCTGGGATGCATGGAGAAGATAGTAAAAAGAGAGCAAGAGATTATATTTATTTACAGATGTAGCAATACTTTTTTTTTCCAGAAAGCCAACCTTTGCTGATCTTGTGTTATGATTTTGGGAATTGAATGGAACTGGATGACCACTTGATCAAAATTTGTTGAGCATTGCCTTGCTTGTAGAGTTAGTTACATGTCACTCCAATTTGAGGTAGTTTAGTGACCCTAAACCCTTCACTTAAGAACCCAACTTATATTGCGAGCTCGACTTTAGATTTTCATATTTAGCAATAAAAAGAGAGAAGAACACAGAGAAGATTCACAACTCTCATGTAAATTTTCTGTTGCATAACTAGTTTACTACCAAGGATGCTTATTAAAAACCTTTTACCTCTCAGGAACACTGCTTCAACTCTGCGGTTATCTGTCCGTTGGATGTTTTTGTGCTCAGGTCAATGCATGTTTCGTCCCCACTGATCCTGCTGAATTGATTCCCTGCTGGAATGATTAAAAAGTTGCAGGATGGTGTCACTGGATACCCAGGCAATGTTATTGGTGCTTGGTTAACTCACTTGGACTAGGGGAAAATTACTTAAAGAGTGTTCTTTCATGATTAAGCATTTTCAAGTCGTCATCATGATTTCAAGATCACAGTACTCTTGCTTATTGTTTCAATTGGTATAGACTTTTTTATGCGCATTCTAACATTCTTTTGCGCAACCAATTGGGGTAAATGAGAATTTTTGAGAAGAAAAGAACTGGTATCGTTAGGGGAAATATAGTTACTGTAATTTTGATACGTTGGGTTCGTATGCAAAAAGAGTTTTTTTTTTTTTTTTTTTTTTTTTTTTTTTTTTTTTTTGAATCATGCTTCATTTGCTTCTGTAGTTTTTACAAGACGATGTTGACATATAACATGATTAGTGACTATGGTTCATATAAGGCCCATATGTTATGGACCAGTTGTTAGGGAGCACAACATCAAGTCATACCGATCACCATGGGAGCTCGGGAACAACAAGTTGGAGATTCACTTGTACAGTTAATATCCCTAAACTCCTTTTAGCACTCCCTAAGATTTGACAAACAAACCCCACCCAATAGTGCATCAGCGCTTTAGTATGATTGCTTGTTAGCACCCCTATTAGTTTAGTCATAAAGGAATTAAAGGAAATCATCTTTACTACAACCTTCCTAATAGAATAGAAATGGGATGCGCCCATGCATGCTTTTGCTTCGGGAAAAGGCCCCCTTTGGCTTGAAACGTATAGCATTTTCCGTTCGCGAAGGCGTTCACTTCATATGTACAATACAATCGTAAATCTGGTATTTGCCCCTATCTCGCATACGTCGGACAACTATTAGGCAAGACACACTTCTTTGTCCCTATCTCTCACTTGTCGGAGAACTATCAGGCAAGACACATTTCTCCTCAGTCAGATAACTATCGGACAACACACAATCTAATCCTCTGTCGGAGAACTATCAAGTAACTCACATGAGTACTTGTAATGATTCAATATCTCTAGTACTTCGCCGCTTCTTCACTCAACGCTCACTTCAAGCAGCGACAAATCGAAGAATCAAGTTTCTGATTGTTGGTCTTATAATCGGATCACTGAATTGTGGATGTATCTTTTATCAGTGGACGCTCTTCTATCAACGCTCTCTTCCATCGGCAACCTACAATCAAGGGTCTTCGATTGTTAGTCTTATAAAAGAGAAATTGGACCACAAATTTGTGGAAATATTTTCTAGCTGCCAAAAATTTTGCGGGTTTCATTTCATGGTTTTTCACACGTGCATTGTTGTACTGTAGAGGGACCCAAGGGAAAAAGTGGACTAGGAGTATAATTGACGAACTATCATATCTTAAGATTTGATTTTCTCCAATATCCTATAAATACAACTCCATCACTTCTATGCCTAAACAGCTTATCTAATTCATCAACCCCATGATTATTCCTAAAATGCTCCCTCAAAAGAATAAAGAAAGTAGCGGTTGTGGTTCGACATGCTATATGTTTTGTACTTGTTTGCACTATAGATTTACATTTAGAAGAAGAAATTTTGATTCAGGATGCTATATTTACACAATCAGCATGTATGTGTATATAAGTAACTCAGTATCATGCATTAAATAAGACATACCAACTTTTCTTTTCGCTCATGGAAGACTAGTGAGTTATTCAGTCGGTTCATATCCAATGCTTTCCTCAAACAAGTCCACTCCCAAGCATCCCATCATATCAAGTGCAGTTTTGGGGGAGTAGCGAAGAAAAACTACACAGACATACATATACAAGTGAACTAGGCGTGAAAACTAAATGCAATGTTATGTTTTTGGTGATTCAAGCTCCTAGCTAATTGTTGGACGAAACGGCGAAGCAATTGGCGAAGCAAGAAAGAAAAACGAAGACGCGAAAAATTGGGTTTCGTCAGTGTCTTCGTGCGAAGACAATTGTCTTTGTATGAAGAGTCTTCGTGCGAAGACATCGGGTCTGGGGCGGTTTAGTTGTTTCCTTGTTCGGTTTTGGAATGTTTCTTCGTTTCTTTGGGCATAAGTCAGTATCTTAGGACTATATATTGATCTATGGTCGAGACATATTGTGTGTGGTTGATTGTATTGGCTTCTCAACAATAAAATTGGTTCGTTTTGGCCGTGGAAGTAGCTAGCCTAAAGCTAGTGAACCACATTAATTCGTTGTGTTGTTTCTTTATCTTGTTCATCGTCTCTTTGCTCCTCTTGACTTCTGCTGTCGTTTTCGAACATGCGAAGCTTAAGATCTCAGTCCAAGTACCAAAGTAAAAATTGAAGGAGTAGCAATTCATACATCTGAAATTCACTCATTCTTCTTTTTTCCTTATATTCTTTTTCTTGTACCAAGCACGTCACGTTGTGTCAATTTATGTGTTCATGATGGTGTAGAGAGGAACTAATGCTAAGGAGATCCTACCCAGGTCGTCACTACATTATCAAAGGGATAGCAAGTCGTCGAATTATTATGAAAAAGACGAGTTTTCTTTTTCTGGAATGGACCTGATTCTGAAGTTGTGAACTTAAGAAGTCATTCTGTATAATGTGGCAGTTTTCTTTGGTTACCCACCTCTGCTTGGAAACAACTCCATGTCGAATTCACTGGTGAAATGTGCTTGCATTGGATGTTTTGGGAGTGGCATGATAATTCAAAAATCTCCGGAGTTGACATGGAAGGGAAATTTTAGATTCCAGTAAATGCCAAGCAATAAACTAAAGCAGATCATCACACTATGTATAAATTACCCCTCTTACGGAACAATCAAACAACATAACAATGGTCCCTCTCTTTCATAGAACATAAGGTTTTTAGTCAACTAATAAGCATATGAGACAGTGTAAAATTTGCAAGCTCTAATGAAACAACAATTAAATAAAATAAACAATTATTTCCACTGATTAAACAGAGAAGAATGCTAGCCATGCCGTGTCTTCAATGTCGAATTTCAAATATAGAAATACTAAGGAACATAACACATATTAATTATTGAATATGATTGATATAGTTAAAAGGAACCTGGGGTTAGTCGGTGAGCAACTGAATGCCTTGATTAATGCCTGAACTCATAAAACATCAAGAGATACAAATTGAAACAAAAAAACGTCGAAACTTATCTGTTTTATTTCTAGGTGACGAACGTGAAAACCCTATGATATATGCTAAAAGATTTAAACATGCATTAAACGATTTAGAAGTTAGAAGACTGGTGGTAATAGTAATAGCGCTGGCTGTCTTTTTAGGTTCCAAAATGAAGGGTTTCTTGGATCTGGATTCTGTTCTTCAACAGTACTAGAAGCTGACTATACTTGTAGAAGTCCGTCACAAGTGCAAGCCCATAGGTTGAGTTCCCTATACTATCTCCCCCCCCCCCCCCCCCCCCCCCCCCCCCCCGCCCATAAAAAAAACCCAGCGAAGACCTATCCCAAGATATTGATACCATAACGGAGTTACATGTGTAGTGTGATGCTCAGAATCAAAACAGTTCACGCATAACATGTAATTTCTTAAGGAGGGTGAAATTACCATGAGTGACTATTAGTTTAGAA
Organism: Linanthus parryae; assembly: GCA_023055425.1. Taxonomy (NCBI): domain Eukaryota; kingdom Viridiplantae; phylum Streptophyta; class Magnoliopsida; order Ericales; family Polemoniaceae; genus Linanthus; species Linanthus parryae. The sequence goes on along the minus strand of JALGPY010000004.1, from coordinate 86,072,182 downwards.
CGTGAATTCAAACAACTGTGAACTACTACCTCTGTTTCGCCTGTTTCAGCCTACTTCACTTTTTCTCACTATTCATTGGGTTACCTTCATCCGGTGATTTGATTAGCAAAACGATACAAGAATTTGGTAATCTTTGCATGGTGTTATAGAGGAAAGTTTATTTTAAAATACCATGAAAAAATTGTTAAAAAATTACATCGTTTTGGTACCCAAATCACCAAGTCAAAGTGACTCAGTTACGGGTTTAAAAAGTCAAACGCAGACGAAACAGACGAAACGGAGGTAATACAATTTAGTAATCGAAAGTATGCACCCTCTTTTACCGAACAGGATTATGTAGCCATGTCTTATTATTTTTGGTACTTCTAACTAATCTTTTGCAGTTTTGCAAATTTTTCGATTTTTCTTTATAGCTAGTCTTTGTAGTTTCACAGCATTTCTTTTTCAAACTATGAGCAAAGGTAACTGTGATGAAATTGCATATGACAATTGTTGGGATTTTTGGTTGATTCAAAATCCTAGCATGGAATGATCAAAGGGTAGTTTTTGGAAGTAATTACATTACTTTGGCAACAAGGAATCTCTTTGATTCCTTGTAGGGGTCTACTTTGACTAATATATTTGGTAGTGTCCTTATTGGGTCAGGAAACAATTTAGGAATTATTTCCTAGTTTGTCTCGGATTAGTTTTGGACATTACTTGGGCTCCAAGTCTTTTACTAGTATATAAGTAGATGCTAGGGTCAAGACTTTAGTGTGTGCTTGTAATTGGTATTAGCTTCTCATCAATAAATTGGTTGGTTTGGCCGTGGATGTAGCTAGTCTCAAAACTAGTGAACCACGTAAATTCTTGTGTTCTTGATCTTGCTTTTGTTTGTTCTTGTTTTCTCTTGTCTCTCGCGTATTGGAATCCTAACAAGTGGTATCAGAGCCTGGTTCGTCGAGTCTCAAGAGAAGCATTGGCGAGTTTGTGATCAAGATCTGTCAGGTTTGATGGGAAGATTGGGTTTCCGCTGGTTGGCCTCTGAAACAGGGGGTGCAAGCACACCAAGCCTTTGTTGGGAGGCTATTGGGTTCCTTGTTGTGGGAGCTATCGGGCTCTTGTTGTGGAGCATCGGAATGGTGGATCTAGTTTTAGTACATCGGGCACGCTTTCGGTTCCGGCATGTGCCAATCGATATGGCGTGCTCAACCCGGCGAGTGATCTGGATCTATATCTGGATTTGGCAACTAGGAGGATTCAAGTCTAGGTGGAGGCGAATCGAATCAACTAGCAAATTGAGGGAGAAACGTCATTGGAAGAGGGGGTGTCCTAAAAATCGTTCACCTGCAGATCTCGCTTCAGGTGGAGGAGGAGGGACGCTCAAGGTTGGTGATGATCTCTAAGTCCCTTGGGGGCGGTTCGGGCTCCGGGCATGGAGCATGGGTGCGTGTTATTGGGCACGCAGATTGGTGGTGTGTTATTGTGCACGCATTGGTTGGTGGCCCGATTGGATCTTGGATTGGCGCGCTTCGGTTATTGGTTTTGCGCATTGGTGCGGGTGGCGGCGCAAATTGGCATGACATTGTTTGATAGGGACTTTTGTCACTAAGTGTCATTGGAGTGACGTTGGGGTACGCAGGGAGCGTTTATTGGGACGCATTGTCTTTGTGTTTGTTGAAGACGCATAGACGCGCTTGTTGGGGCGCATTGGGAGTGTGTTCAATTCCGCATATTGGGAATACACTCGAATTGGGTTTCTTGGATTGATGAGAAGAGTTGGTTCGGTAGCTATGGGATTTGAATCAAGGTGGAGGTTTGTTGGGATTTTTGGTTGATTCAAAATCCTAGCATGGAATGGTCAAAGGGTAGTTTTTGGAAGTAATTACATTACTTTGGCAACAAGGAATCTCTTTGATTCCTTGTAGGGGTCTACTTTGACTAATATATTTGGTAGTGTCCTTATTGGGCCAGGAAACAATTTAGGAATTATTTCCTAATTTGTCTCGGATTAGTTTTGGACATTACTTGGGCTCCAAGTCTTTTACTAGTATATAAGTAGATGCTAGGGTCATGACTTGGTGTGTGCTTGTAATTGGTATTAGCTTCTCATCAATAAATTGGGTTGGTTTGGTCGTGGATGTAGCTAGTCTCAAAACTAGTGAATCACGTTAAATTTCTTGTGTTCTTGATCTTGCTTTGTTTTTTTTTTGCTTTCTCTTGTCTCTCGCGTATTGGAATCCTAACAAAAATTGCTACTTCTTTCCAATATTTTCTCCAGAAAGCCCATGCCATAACCAAAATGAGCAGCATCAATCTGTCCAATAGCCAAAAGTGAATTCGCCAAAATCTCTCTTGCTATTCCAAGCAATAACAACATTCTTCAATCCTGGTGGGGTTATGCAATGGACATAAGCTTATTCGATTTCATCTGTAGCAATTAGTCTTTTGCGTTTAATAGGTTGCTATTTGATTTCACAATTTAGATTCATATGTATACTTCACCCATAGTAAACTATGTAAGATGATAATTTAATTCTCATATCTTAAGCCTTGATTTTCTCCAATACCTCGTAAATACAACTCCATACTCCATCATGTCTATGCCAAGAAAGAGACATGCTATATGTTGTCCACTTGTTTTCATATATGCATTACATTTACGAAGAGAAATGTAGGTTTAGGATGCTAAATTTACACAATCAGCTTGTTTAAGTGTACAAGTAACTTAGTATCACGCATTAACTAAGACATACCAATTTGTCCTCTAATGAGCTCGACACATTCCTCTGATGCGCTAGACACACTTTTTCTCATTCCGAGCAAAAAAGAACCGGTCTCTTCTTGGTCATGGAAGATTCATGAGTTATTTAGTTGGTTCAAGTCCAATGCTTTCTTCAAACAAATCCACCCCCAAACATTCCCCGTACAGAAAAAAAAGGGGGGGGGGGTGGGGGGGGGGGGGGGGGGGGGGGGAGGGGGTAGCAATTTCATACAGCTGAAAGCAGGGGCGGACAGAGGGGGGGGCTAGGGGTGGCCATGGCCCCTGCAAAAAAAAAATGGCCAGCTATTATGTAGGAATTTTTTTTGACTTTTCTATTGATGGCCCCCCCAAATTTTGTGAACGGATGGGTATATACATAATAGGATAAGTCCATATTTGTAGCATCAATATCAATTTACAACGTACAACACATATTTAATATAGATTTAATTGAAAAAGTCAAAAGATTTTAGCTAAAAAAAAGAATCCTAACTACCATTGATTACACAATTGAATGAGTATCCCTATCAATTGGGATTTGTTTGAAACGTTTCCATTAAAATAGGGTTATGACCAATTTTAATTCTAAAAAATAGTAAGAGATAAACTAAATCAAAACCGACTAGTTTGCAAAAAAAAAAAAAAAAAAAAAGCAAAACCGACTAAAACACAAACACTGAACCACAAGGAGTCTACTGCAGAGCAGCAAGTCTCTCCATAGCGCCTGGTCAATATTTTTCTTCTCCACCAGTAAGTTTTCTCAACTTTTCTCTCTAATTATTTTCTTTGCAATTAATTTCAACTTCTGTAGGTTCTATTTTAATGTTATTCATCATTTTTTTTTGTTCTACTTCTTTTCTTGTTATTGTAACTCAAATTTATAGTTCCGATCAAGACTCCATGATAATTTCATGTCAATCTGGTTGAATTTTTTTTTTAATTGGTGGTTCATGGTTGAATAATTAAAAAAACTGATGAGAATTGTTGGTAATTAGGTCTCTTGATTTCAATGGGGAAGAAAACAACTACTATTGATTCATTTTTCAAGAGGACAAGTTCACAAAATGTGGAAGCTACTAGTTCAACTTTGGATGAGCCCTCTAATAGTAATCTGGATGCGCCTAATCCTGAGCAGCGGCCTAATAAAGCAGCTAGAGTTGAGTCGAATGAGACATGTATTTCAACTATAGAACGTGATCCTGGATTACGCCCACCTATGTGGGAGTATCCTGTTAATCAGCAAGATGATATAAGACGAGCTTATATTCAAGCAGGGCCTTATCAATATGTTGCTTCTGAATATCCATTATCTGAAAGCAAGCATCCGCGTCGCTTTCAAGCTTCATGGTTCAAATTGTTTCCGGATTGGTTAGAATACTCTCCAAACAAAGATGCAGCATTCTGTCTCCCATGCTATCTTTTCAACAAGCCTTCAGCACGCCCTGGTTCTAATGCGTTCACTCTTGAGGGTTTTCGATCTTGGAAGAAAGTCAACAATGGAGATAAGTGTGCTTTCTTGACTCACGTGGGGAAAGAACCGAATACTTCGCACAAAATTGCAGTTAAGCATCGAGATCTTCTTATGAATCAACCACAACATATTGATAAAGTATGGGCAAATAAATCTTCCCATGAAATTGAAAATAATAGGATGCGACTTAAGGTATCGATTGATGTTGCCAAATGGTTGGCTTTCCAAGCATGTGCTTTTAGAGGTCACGATGAGCGCCCTACTTCGAAAAATAGAGGTAATTTTCTTGAGCTGGTGAAAATGTTAGCTTCTTACAGCAAAGAGGTGGACGCTGTTGTTTTAGATAATGCTCCGCAAAATGCACAATATGTCTCTCACAGAATTCAAAAGGAAATTCTACAAATTTTTTCAAGAAAAATACAAAAATTCATCAGAGAAGAAATTGGTGACTCTAAGTTTTGTATTATTGTTGATGAAGCTCGAGATCAGTCAAAAAAGGAGCAAATGGCGATTGTTTTGCGATTTGTTGATAGAGATGGGTTCATAAGAGAAAGATTTTTTGATGTTGTTCATGTTTCTGATACTACTTCTCAGACATTGAAGACAGAAATTTCCAGTGTTCTTTCCAATCATGATCTGAGCATACAAAACATCCGTGGTCAAGGATACGATGGAGCTAGTAATATGCGTGGAGAATGGAACGGTTTGCAGGCTTTATTTATTGCAGATTGCCCTTATGCATACTATATTCATTGTCTTGCTCATAGACTTCAACTCGCGTTAGTCGCCGCATCCAGAGAAGTGATCCCGGTCCATCATTTCTTTGAAAAATTAATTCGTGTGGTCAATGTTGTAGGTTCTTCTTGTAAGCGCCAAGATCAACTGAAGGAATCTCAAGCTAAGCACATTGCTGACATGATTGCTATTGACGAACTTGAAACGGGTAAAGGTTTGAATCAGATTGGTACAGTGAAGAGAGCCGGAGATACAAGATGGGGCTCTCATTTGAGCTCAATCAGAAGTTTGATAAACATGTTTGATGCAACCCTTGAGGTCCTACAAAGAATAATTGCTGATGGGAGTACCACTGCGCAACGTGGTGATGCAGATGCAGCTTATGATACTATGACATCTTATGAGTTTGTATTCATCTTGCACCTTTTCAGAGACATAATGGGAATCACTGATGATCTTTGTCAGGCGTTACAAAGTAAGTCTCAAGATATTGTTAATGCAATGCATTTAGTTTCATCTACAAAAAGGCTTATCCAGCAAATGAGAACTGACGGGTGGGATCCATTATTTAACAAGGTGAACTTGTTCTGTGAGAAGCATGACATAGAAATTCCGAATATGAATGCTCGATATACTGCTGGTCGAGGCCGATTTCGTCAGAAAGGTGAAGTTATCACTATGGAGCACCACTATCGTTTTGATGTTTTTAATGCGTCAATTGATTATCAACAGATGGAGTTAAATAATAGATTCAAAGAGGAAGTTGTGGAGCTCTTGGTATTAAGTACGAGCTTGGATCCTAAAGATAATTTTGCATCTTTTAATATTAGCAATATTTTGAAGCTTGCAAATGAGTTCTATCCTCAAGACTTCACAGAACAAGAAAAGCTGCACTTGGAGTTTCAGTTGAAACATTTTGAGTCAGACATTCAACTGCACCCAAAGCTCCAAAATATTTCCACTATGCATGAGTTATGTCAAGTGCTAGCCAGTACAGGTAAATCAGTTATTTACCCACTTGTTGATAGATTGATTCGTCTTATCTTAACTCTTCCAGTTTCAACTGCAACAACAGAACGCGCATTTTCAGCCATGAGTCTTGTTAAGACTAAATTGCGTAACAGGATGGAAGATGAGTTTCTCGCCAGTTGTTTGGTCACTTATATTGAGAAGGAAATTGCAGTCCAGTTTGATACCGATTCCATAATTGATGAGTTTTATGATATGAAAGAACGACGCGCTCCGCTAAAATAATAAAAGCAGCGATTTGGATGAAATTTTTATGTGATTTTATTTGGTTTTTAGTTTTATCCTTTGATGTATTCGAGTTTAAGAAATTGTTTTATCTTCTCTGATTTTGATTGAATGAGCATTATTTGCTTTCTTGATAGTTTACTTAATGAAGATAGTAAATTTTTATTAATTAGCATAAGTAAATGTCACTGACTTCATATGTTGTGTTGGTTCTTATGCATCTCGGCCCCCCCATTGTTGGAATCCTGCGTCCGCCACTGGCTGAAAGTCTCTCTTCCTTCTCTTTACCTGTGTTCTTACTTGTAGCAAGCACTTGTTGCACATTGTATTAATTTATGTTACTGTTGGTATTCTCCTTGATGAAATAAGTACAGCAGAACAAAGGAGATCCTGCCAAGGTTGATCAGCCACTACATTGGCAAAGGTATATCAAAGTATTGAGTCATTATGAAAGGACAGGTTTTCTTTTTCTGTATACAGGTATTTTATAACCATGGGGCAGGTATACGCTTGTGTGTCTTAATGGTAGTACATGTAGTCCTGCCTTGCGAGAAACAGAGTTTCTACCGATTCATAATTTGTAACACCATATTCCCTAACCTGTTAAACTCCAAACAACTCGAAAGCCAATTTCCCTGAACTTCTTATCACAGTTTTGAAATGTCAAATCCAGAACTCCAGCCATATGTTAGAGTGTGATTGTATGATAAGAAAATAAAGCAAGATAAAAATGTTCCCAAAATGATAAGATAACAAAATTATCTTGTATTAAGGGCACGCTGCCAGAGCATGTAACAAAATTTAATGACATTAAAATTGTGGTAGGCTAAAGTTGAAAACAAAGAGCTCTGACCTCTCTCTACTTTAGAGAGAGAAACTGCCGCCTCTATGGCGGCGGCAGCTCGTCGACTCCTCTTTGTGGATCTTGGGCGTGCTTGTCTCCGATGGTCCTCTTCCAATGATGGCGCTGCCTTGTTCCAGTGTGATGCCGCGTCGGTTCCCGTCGCCGCAGGTACGTCATACTGAAGCTGCTCAGGGCTTGTTCGGGTTTGCTCCATGGTGCCTGTTTTCCCTCTCCCCCGGCTGTTTGGCTGTTCCCTCCCCCTCGGGTTGGTTTTCATCGACCTCTCCGAGTCCTCGGGATCAGTCCTCTCGCCGCCATCAACACCACCCGGAGTTTTCCGCTTCTTGGCCCTCTTCCTGGAGCATCGACCTTCTCTGGCACCGCCGTCCTCCGTCCGCATCGCCGTCGCAGTCGAGCAGCCGCCCAGACCCATTGTGTCCTGCATCTCCACCGCCTCAGTTTTTTCGGTGGACTTTGTCTTGTTGAAACCTGTAGGATAGGGTTGGGTTTTTTTATGTTTTTGTTATGCTTATCTAGTATTTGCTGCAGGTCCCTGGAGTCTTGCAGGTTGCTATATTGACCCTTGTTCTTCATATTTTGTACTCTTTTTTCGTTTAATGAAATTCTGCACCCAAAAAAAACAAAAAAAATGTGGTAGCAGATATGTTTCAAAAGACTACTAGAATGAATCCCATAACTCGAAACTTGACATAATATCCATGATACCCATTACAAAATATTCAATTTCTTTAAAAAAAGTTATTGTGTACCTTCTGGTGGGATCACACGGGTGACCTGTTGAGTTGGTGCCTTGAATTGGTCAAAGGCGGCCAAACACTTTGTTTCCAACTTTGATTAGGAAACATTGGAAGTCAAAGGCAGTGGAGGATTAGTTAGGAAACAAATTGTTTCCAAATCGGATTTGGAAACTTTAGGGATTTTCTAGCACTATATAAAGAACCTGGTAGTCACATTATTAGGTATGCAAAAACATTCTTGTAGTCTTGTTCCTCTTAAGTGAATAAAGAGAGTTTTTCCGCCGTGGAGGTAGTTAGCAAATATTTTGCTAGCGAACCACGAAAAATACTCGTGTTCTTCTTTATTAATTCATTGTTCGTGAGGTAGTTTGTCATAACAAACTGGTATCAGAGCCAAGGTTGACGGTGTTTCAAGATCAAGATCAAGGCAGAGCAAATCTAGGGTTTCACAACTTGGTGAAATCAAAGCTAGGGTTTTGCGATCTAGGTGGAGCACGCGACAAGAATTCAAGATCCACCAAGAACGATGTCCGGATCAATGTTGAAGAAAGACAGGTTCACAGGAGGGAACAGCTTCAGTCTGTGGAAGATAAAGATGGAGGCTTTGCTCAAATCGCAAGGCTTGTGGGCACCATTGACCGCGGACAAGAGAGGCATGAATGTTGCATCAGCGGAGATCAAGGCGATGGAGGAGAAGGCACACGCAACTATTATGCTGTGCTTATCGGATGACGTGATCATCGAGATCGCAGACCAGAAGGAAGCAGCGAAGCTCTGGCTCAAGTTGGAGAGTCTCTACATGACGAAGAGTCTCACTAGCACGTTGATGCTAAAGCAAAGGCTCTTTACCCTGCGGATGCTCGAAGGTACGGCTCTCAAGGACCATCTTGATCAATTGAACACAATTCTGTTAGATTTGCGTAATATTGGCGAGAAGGTGGAGGATGAGGATGCTGCACTTTTGTTATTGATCTCGTTACCTCCATCATATGAGAACTCCGTGCAGTCGTTCATTGTGAACAAGGACGACCTATCCCGAGAGGAGGTGAGATCGGCGCTCCATGCTAGGGAACTGCGCCATAAGGGTGCAGGCACAGGTATAGAGGACCATGCTTCCGGACCGATGACAACGGGGGGAAGCAAGAAGGGTAAGAAGAACAAGAAGAAGCAGTTCTCAGGTTCTAAGTTACCCAAGGATGTATGTGCCTATTGCAAGGAAAAGGGGCATTTGAAGAGAGATTTCCCGAAACGAGGTCAACAGGGGAAGAATGGATCCGCAGCCGTAGCAGAACAAGGTAACTCGTTTAAGGATGATTACGTTCTAATGGCGGATGTTGTCACGCACTCTCAGGATGCGTGGGTCCTTGATTCCGGATCTTCCTATCATATTTGCTCTAACAGGGAGCTATTCTCGACGTACAACCAAACGGATGGAGGGTCTGTGTACATGGCAAACGGAGCCGTCTGTAAGGTGATTGGGAGCGGCTCAGTTAGATTGAAGACGAATGAAGGGAAGTTATGTACTTTGGAGCAAGTCAGGCATGTACCACATATTAAGAAGAATCTGATCTCCTTGAGTCTACTCGACATCAAGGGATATAGTTTCAAAGGTAAAGATGGAGATCTACAAGTCTGCAAGGGTTCTAAGGTGATTCTCAGGGGAGTCAAGAATGGGACTTTGTACATGTTGCAAGGTTCGACGATCACAGGTTCTGCTGGAGTTGTCTCAGCCGAGATTAAGGAAGCTGATCTAACCAAGTTGTGGCATATGAGGCTCGGTCATATGAGTGAACGTGGAATGCAGGAACTTCACAAGAAAGGCTATCTCACCGGGCATGCGCCCAAGAGCCTAGGGTTTTGTGAGCGCTGCGTGTATGGGAAGCTACAGCGTAGCAAGTTCCCTAAGACGGTTCATAGAACGAAAGATACTCTTGATTATATCCATTCGGATTGATGGGGTCCATCTCGAGTCGAGGCGATTGGCGGGTATAGGTATTTTCTGAGCATCATAGACGATTTCTCCAGGATGACTTGGGTATTCGTGATGAAGCACAAGAGTGAAGCCTTTGCAAGATTCAAGGAGTGGAAGATACTAGTAGAGAATCAGGTGGGAAAGAAGGTAAAGAGGCTGCGCACGGACAACGGCTTAGAGTTCTATTCATCGGAGTTTGATGGATTCTGCAAGGATCAGGGAATAGCACGCCATCGCACCGTTCGGCACACACCGCAGCAAAACGGTGTAGCCGAGAGAATGAATCAGACACTTTTAGCGAAAGCAAGGTGCATGCTTTCGAATGCAGGTCTTTCTAGAGGCTTTTGGGGAGATGCATTTTCCAAGGCTTGCTATCTCGTGAATCGGAGCCAGCACACAGTTATAGGATGCAAGATTCCTATGGAAGTCTGGTCCGGTAGAGCAGTGGATTACTCGGATTTGAGAGTTTTTGGTTCTGTTGTCTATTATCACGTTGATGATGGCAAACTAGAACCAAGAGCTAAGAAGGGAGTATTCATGGGTTTCGGAACAGGTGTGAAGGGATACAAGATATGGGCAGACAACAAGATTATACTTCGCAGAAGTGTAGTCTTTGATGAGACTCATATGTTGAAAAACTCCGTGGAGGTTGAGCTGAGAGGTGCAAAGAAGAAGGTGGAGGAAGAGTTGGATCCTATTGATCCTAAGGATTCCGAAATCCTTACACCGCCGCCGGAAGCCAAAGAGGAAGAAGCAGACGAGTCTGATAGTGAGGATGCGTCTACACCAGAGGAACCGATTCATCAAAGTATTGCTGAAGGAAGATCATGGAGAGTCATGAAGCCTCCGGCGAGATACAGAGATGATGGTATGGTGGGATATGCATTACAGGTAGCGAAGTGGTAGAGGATGAGCCATCTTCCTATGAGGCCGCATATCTAGTTCTGAGTCAGCACAATGGATTGCCGCAATGGGGGAGGAGATGGAGTCTCTTAGCAAGAACTCGAATTGGGATCTTGTTAAATTACCAGCGGGAAGGAAGATAGTCAGTTGCAAGTGGGTATTCAGAAGAAAGGAAGGAACTACATCTTGAGAGGGCGTCAAGTATAAGGAGAGGCTAGTTGCAAGAGGGTTCAGTCAGAAAGAGGGAGTTGACTACAACGAGATCTTCTCACCGGTGGTCAGACATACTTCTATCCGGGTGTTACTAGCTTTAGTGGCACACCACGACCTAGAACTTGAGCAATTGGATGTCAAAACAGCTTTCCTGCACGGAGAGTTGGAGGAGGAAATATACATGAGCCAACCGAAGGGGTTCCAAGTTCCCAGAAGAGAGAACTACATGTGCAAGCTGAAGAGATCTCTCTATGGACTTGAGCAGTCACCGAGGCAATAGTACAAGAGGTTTGACAACTTCATGTTCAAGATTGGTTACCACAAGTGCGAGTATGATTGCTGTATGTACCACAAAGAGTTGCATGGTGGATCACGTATTTACCTAGTTCTGTACGTGGATGATATTCTGATTGCAACTCGGAATATCAAGGACATCAGAGAACTGAAGAGGTCCCTTAGCGCGGAATTTGAGATGAAGGATCTGGGAGCTGCTCGGAAGATATTGGGAGTTGAGATCTATAGAGATATGAAGAATAAGAAGCTTTTCTTATCACAACAGGGATACATCAACAAGATCTTGGCAAGGTTCGCGATGTTGTCAGCTAAAGCTATAGATACTCCTATGGAAACTAACAGCAAGCTAGGAATGTACACCGTTCAGACTGAGGAGGAGAAGGAGTACATGTCCAAGGTTCCATATGCTAGCGCAGTTGGAAGCCTCATGTATGTTATGGTATGTACTCGACCAGACATATCATTCGCTGTTAGTGTGGTTAGTCATTTTATGGCTCATCCGGGTAAGGACCATTGGCAGGCGGTGAAGCGCATATTCATATACCTTAAGGGTACATCAGACATTGGCCTATGTTATGGGGCTACTAAAAACATCTTGGTAGCTGGTTTCTCGGATGCGGACTATGCAGGGATATTGATAGTAGAAGATCAATGACAGGCTATATATTTACTCTGGGAGCATCTGTTGTGAGTTGGAAGGCTACGCTACAGCCGACGGTGACTTTGTCCACCACGGAGGCGGAGTTGATGGCTCTAACGGAAGCAACGAAGGAGGCAATTTGGCTTAAGGGAATGGTCAATGATCTAGGGCAACATCAAGATCAGGCGATAGTCTACTCTGACAGCTTGACTGCGATTTGCTTGACTAAGGACCAGGTTCATCATGAAAGGACCAAGTATATCGACGTCAGGTATCATTTTCTGAGAAACAAGAGCAGGATCAAGGTGATGAAGGTGGGGACTTGTGACAACCCCGCAGATATGTTCACCAAGCCGGTTCCGGAGAGCAAGTTCCAGCATTGTCTGGAATTGCTCAACATCTTGAGCCAGTGAGCCCTTAGGAGCATGTCGGACCCGGTGGGGGTGCAGTGTGTCTCTGGGATGAGAGACAATCAGGTGCAGAGAAGACGTAGCTTTATTTACGAGCAGAGGAGTCGCTGCTGTTGACGAGACAATTCAAGTCAAGGTGGAAATTTGTTGAGTTGGTGCCTTGAATTGGTCAGAGGCGGCCAAACACTTTGTTTCCAACTTTGATTAGGAAACATTGGAAGTCAAAGGCAGTGGAGGATTAGTTAGGAAACAAGTTGTTTCCAAATCGGATTTGGAAACTTTAGGGATTTCCTAGCACTATATAAAGAACCCAGTAGTCACATTATTAGGTATGCAAAAACATTCTTGCAGTCTTGTTCCTCTTAAGTGAATAAAGAGTGCTTTTCCGCCGTGGAGGTATTTAGCAAATTTTTTGCTTGCGAACCACGTAAAATACTCGTGTTCTTCTTTATTCATTCATTGTTCGTGAGGTGGTTTGTCATAACATGGCCGATATCCTGAAACATAGCATTGTCGACCTTAATGGACTACTTCGACACACAAGTTGCTGAATCTGAACACTTATCAGGTCTGTCCTGGACCTGGGTTAAGGGTAATGCTCCAGATATGGTGTTTCTTCTTGATAGACTGATTGGACTCCCATGGACATCCCTACCGTCACTTTTGGTCCACTGTAGTTGAAGTTGATATTCATGCGAGGAATGAGATCTAGAAGCTCCTCTAGGCTGTTGTAGAATTCCCGGTTTCTCTTTTCCCATGTCGAAAGACTATATTCGATTTCTCAGATTTTTTCTTCTTTATAGTATCAATTTGGTTCTTTCACTGAATGTCGGTTGCGGCGAACTATAATTTCTCTGATTTGTACTTCACCAGTGTATTGATCAATTCTTGAACTGAATGTCGGTCTTTTGGTGGTTTGGTGCGATCTTCCCTGCTAATGACTACAAGCAACTTCTTGATGTCAATAAGAAGCCAAACTTTGCTTCAGCTGCCTCCAGATGATTCTTCCTCGGCTAATTAATTGAAAAAATCAGAAACAATGTAATATGAGTAACAAGAACAAGAAAAGAAATACTAAAAGATTTAGGAATCGAGCTGATTATCCATTATCAAATACCTTAGTTAGCCAGTGGACGAAGCAAATCGGTTATCAAAGTAACATAGAAAAATGTGAGAAATTTGCTGGATCATTGAAAATGAAAAATCTTGCTTGACCTGGTTAGTTCGATAGGTAGGGCTAGTTTGGTAATGCTGTGGTGGTTTAAAAAGCTGCTGTGTAGGAAGCATTGTGAGAAAGCTGTTGTGAGAATCTACACAAATAGTGTTTGGTAAACTCCGTATATAACTTGCTATGGAAAAGCAGTTTTGACATTTTTGTGTTTGGTAATTAGTGCTTTAGATTTGTTGTAAAAGTCGAAACGACCATTTCAGAAATGATATAATAAATATTACTATTACAATAATATATTATTCATATTTATTAATGGATAACGATGTCAAATAATAAATTAATCAAAAAGCAGATCGTGGAAAGCAACCCCTCCCCTGCTTTTCAAAAGCTGCTGTGGGGAAGCAGTTTCTTTCTAGAAAGTTGAATAATAAAAATTTACCAAACACATAAATGCTGCTTATGGATTTGAAAATAAGCGTTCTAGAAAACAAAAGCATTACCAAAACGGCTCGTAATATGGTTGAAATGATTTAGGAGAAGCCTAACTTATCATCTCGAGAGTTTCAAATTTGTAATTCAATGTGGTCGGGAAGATAACCCTTCATCTCAGGATATATCTCTACTACTAAAAAGTTTGTAGTGTTCCTGACCTTATTTTTGTTCCTAACCTTTTGGAGTTGACAAAAATACCCCTATTTTAAAGTGTTGTAATTACTAAAATAGCCTTATCAGATGACTTAGTACTGAATATTGAATAGAAAGCGCTTCCTTGAGACAACAATAGTAATCGTTGAATCTACCAGATCGCTTGTGCTTTTGCTTCTGTGTCAGGAACGCGAGGCTGCCTGACCTGAATCGGAGAAATCTCCGGTGAATTACCGTGAAAGAGAACGAAGAAGAAGAATCGAAGAGAGATAAAGAGATAATTAGAGGGAAATTCAGAATTTTTTTAACATTCCTTGATTCATCTTTCTGATACAGCACCGGTGATATACACCAATTTTCACTAGGAATGTAAAAGTACAAAATCAACCCCTAAAGTTTACTAAACTATAAAAATGCCCCTACTTTTAGCTTTATTCAACCCGAAGACCCCAAGTTTCATGAAAAACCACCACCCTTAAAACATCATTGTCCTCAATGATAATACGTAGGAAAAATAAACTCAGAAGTAACTCAACTCAAATAAGTACTATCATCTCTTCATGTGACAGCATCATAGAACCTTCCATTCCATTTTCTAACTTGTGTACTGGTGTGCCCATGGATTGCATTTATTTCCTCTTGTGATCCCAATTGTACCTTGTTAGCCTCCTCCACTGCCTACGAAATACCCCCTTCCTAACTAACTTCCTCTGCTATCCTCTTTGAAGCACTAGCTAACCCCTCCAAGCATGTCTTCCGTTTCTGGAAGTTCAATACCTTCACTTCCTGTAGAACCCAGCCATGTCCTTTTATTGACTCTTTTGTTCTCAAAAGCTTCATTACATTTGCTTCCGGGTATGTATCATGAGGTGGCAATACCAAACTTTCATTCATGTCCAGTGTTTCAAGTGCAGAAACATGAAGAGTTGGGGATCATCCGCTTGAACAATAATAAAAAAATGTTTCTCTTGGAATTCACATGTTCCATCCTAGTTTCCCTTCCTGCAACAACTTGGCAGCACTGTTGTGAGCTTAGATGGAGCTATTGTATCATTTTTTTTCTAAGAAAAATTATTTTAAACAAGTTATTTGGGCTGCCAATAATTGTCTTTTAGTTTTCTAAAACGGGTTGAAAGTGGTTCAAGTAATTCACCGGTACAAGCCCAATACTTTTGTGATTCTGTGTTTGGGCCAGGGTGCATCTTAGTGTTTTTATTAGAGTGGTATGAAAGTGTGGGTTGTTTGGTCATTGGACTCCTTGATAGGAGGGTCCAATGACTGTTTATGATTATTAGGCCCGGTCCCCTCTCCTCTCCCAAAACCCTGGCTGGTTCTTATAAATAAGATCAGTTGGGGGATGTTAGTCCTATCGAAAAAAAACAAGAATGGGAGTAGGAGGGGAAGATCCGGTGCTCTAGCTCATCCAAAATCGTGGAGATACGACGACTACGAACATGACTAGATCAAACGGTATGTCTTATTGTTACTGTAATATCTTAACTGGTGTTTTAATTTCTTGTATGAGATCCATAAATAATTACAATTGGTATCAGAGCTTAACCTTCACAAACTCAATGCAAAAGGAGCACAACTTGCAATAATGATATAAAAGTCACATTAGGCAAGTCAAAATGGGAATGGAGACAATGGATGGAGTGTTCCAAATTTTGGAGCAAGTCAAGTCTCCAAATTTTGGAGACAATGGATGGAGTGTTCGATGCTCCAGTCGTCTCTGTTGAATTGCCACCGCAAGGTGAGAATGTTCAACAAGATCCACCCACTGTGCGTAGATCTGAAAGGGTTAGGAGACCTACAACTTCTGAGTATTTTGTTTATCTTGGAGATCATGATATAGTTGATCCCATAAGTTATAGCGATGTCGTTATCAGTGTACATGCTGATAAGTGGATTGAAGCAATGAAGGAGGAAATGACCTCAATGTCTAATATTGAGGTATGGGAGTTAGTTGAGCTTCTTTAGGGTTCTAAAGCCATTGGGTGTAAATGGATTTTCAAGACCAAGAAAGATTCGAAGGGGAATGTTGAAAGGTTTAAAGCTAGACTTGTGGCGAAGGGTTTTACTCAAAGAGAGGGTGTGGATTACACTGAAACATTTTCCCCTGTTTCCTCAAAGGATGCTTTTCGCATTATTATGGCATTAACTGCACATTTTAACTTAGAACTTCACCAAATGGATGTGAAAACAGCCTTCTTGAATGGTTATCTGTATGAGGAGGTGTATATGAAGCAACCAGAGGGGTTTGTGTCAACTAGAATTGAAAATTTGGTCTGCAGGTTAAAGAAGTCTATTTATGGCCTTAAGCAAGCATCAAGGCAATGGTACTTAAAGTTTCACCAGGTAATGGTATTTCTTTTTTTCATTGAGAATACTGTCGATACTTGCATATATCTCAAGATCAGTGGGAGCAAGTTTATTTTCTTGATTTTATATGTGGATTACATATTGCTTGCCAGTAGCGATTTGGGATTATTGTATGAAGTCAAGAAAATGTTGTCTGATAGCTTTGACATGAAAGACCTTGGTGAAGCTTCTTTTGTGTTGGGGATTGAAATTAAGAGAAATCGACGTAGGAAGCTTTTGGGGTTGTCCCAGAGAGCTTACATTGATCGCGTCCTCACAAGATTTGGCATGCAGAATTGTAAACCTGGTATTGCACCTATTTGCAAAGGGGATAAACTCAATAACACCCAATGTCCACTAGATGATGTTCATGTTGGGTTTTGAAGTAGGTAGCGCAGCGGAATAACAAAATTTAATTCTACTTCAATGCCCAAAACGGATCGTCAGGAAGAGACATCATAACATGATAAGAGACATAGTATTGTGTACCTTTGAATTTGTGAGATCACACGAAGAATGATGTCCTCGTCTCTACGGTTGATCCACGTCTAGAGGTGAGATCTAGATTCTTCCTTCTAACAAGTGCTAGCTTGAACCCGGAGGAAGAGGGAAGAAGATCAAAGCAACAAAGGCACAAAGAGCCAAGAGGGGATCGGCCCCTCTTCTTGGCGCCGACGGGAAGGGCGGACGGGGCTAGGGTTTCGGCCCTAGCTCTTGTCTTGCTCTCTCTCTTGCTTTCTCTCCCACTCTATTTGTTATGTCTAATAACAACTAACATCAAGTGGGAAGGAAGCTAGAGCCTCCTTTATATACTCCAACAACTCCTTGTTGTTTCCATAAAGGAGTTTCCTAATTCTACATGAACTAGAATTATTCCCTTCCTTGCAAATTTGTCCTACTAAGTATGCAAGGTGTTGCACAATGATCCTTCTATTAATTAATCAATATTAATTAATCCCAAATATAGCTCTACTCTATTTGACGTGTGACCCCATAGGTTTCTACTTAGTTGATAGTAACTCTTACTATCATGGAGCGGTGTCTAGCAACACATCCATGCCACCCAACCAATAGAAATAGTCAGTGATCCCGACAAACCTCTTGTGCCCAATATCTTATATTGCACTTATCCCTTTGTCTCCATATCCGGATTGGACACGAGACATAAATAGTCACACTCGTATATCCAATCCATAGTTCTTCGATCCTGGGAATATGCTTATGCAAGCAGATAACATCAATATCTCCATATTGATTTATCTGAGTCTGGTCAGACATTCAATAAGCCTCATCCCTCGAGTGGCCGTGGATATTTACCCCATTATGTGGGAGGGACAAATCCTATCTACATCACTACGATCTCTAAGCTTGCTTCCTATCATGCCCGATAGCTATCTTTATGATTACCCAGTTACGGTGTAACGTTTGATAACATCAAAGCACAATATTCCACAACTAGAGTATCTAGTGACTTCAAGTCTAAGGATTGCAACATTATTAGCACTATGAGAAGAGATTGTGACTTCAACATAATTTAATGTATCCTTCTCGTCGTGGGTCATCCAGTATGCCATTACTCCTAATGCATACCCATGTGTTGGATCGTGATATCTCCATATCAATCCAACCCCATATTAGCCTATAGATGATTGTCCTGTTAATCATTATAATTGACTAGGGATATTTAAGAATATAACACCTTATATTCTAAGGACTTCATTCATGTTAGCATATCTCCATATCGATAACATAATGAATCGTAAATCCATATATTTGTCACAATTAATTGATTGCTTCTAGGGAACAATTCCAACAGTCTCCCACTTGCACTAGATTCAATCTCCTGCATCATATGCCTATTGATCTAGCAAAGCCCTCCATGCATTCACTACATAGGGGCGTGGTAGGCGAGACATGTGCTGGTACTTTGCAAATATTCACATCTTCCTTTATCAACAACTTGATTGAGATTTGATATTCTGAGTAACTGCATCTCATGCTATAATTTACTCAGTTCTCTATGTTAGAATCAATGGCTGAATCTTGCCTGGAACCTCTCCAGCTCACAGTCACTCCCTCTAGCACAAAACATAAAACTCGACTATAATCTGAAATCTTCTTTGTCAGATGGAAGTTCTCATCACTGTAACCCCTTACAGTAAAATTTTCCTATCCTCCATTAATCAAGAGTTCACCCTTTATTCCTTCTCAAGTACTTAAGGATAATCTTGATAATTATCAAGTGACACCTCACTTGGATTTGATTGGTATCTTTGTGTCATACCATATGACACATCTGACCCAATACATGACACGGCGTATCTCATGAATCTTATTCATACGGTCCCTTTTCAATCTAATTGAAAAGACAATTAGTCTTCCAAAGACTAATTCCATGTGACATGGGTAAAAATCCATATTCCTACATGTTGAACCATTTCAACTCCTTGTCAATATATGTACCATGACTCAGGCTGAACAATTACTTTGATCTATCTCCATAGATTTTATAGATTGTCTCGCCTAAGTCTATTTATTGGAAATCAATTTCTCTAGCCAATCTTTAATAGATTGCAGAGTAGAGACATTGTTCCCAATGATTAGTATGTCTCTACATACAAGACCAGAAATTTAACTATGCTCCCACTAACCTTCTTGTAAACACAAGTATCATCTTCAAATTTTGATGAAACCAAACTCCTTTGATTGCATCATAAATTCGAAGAATCCAATCTCCAAGAATCTTGACTTAATCTATAAACAGATTGCTACAAGCAAGATGCGAATGGAATTAAGCATTACAACTGGGGAAAGATTTCGTCATAGTCTATACTATGAATTGTCATGAAACCCTATCAAACCAGTTGTCCCTTAAAAGTAATCATATTACCATCCATGTTGGTTTCTCCATAACCTACTTGCACCCTATGAGTCCTACCCATTCAGGTGGTTCCACCAAAGTCAATACTTTTGTTGGTATACATGGATTCCATATCGTATCTTATGGCTCCAAGCCATTTCTGAGAGTATGGCGCACACGTGGCCATCTCATAGGTTGTAGGCTCATCTCGATGAGTAATATATCACGGGTTATGAGAAATTCTTATTTCTCTAGTCCCTTGACATATCCTACCTAATCTACAAGGTTCTTGTGTTTTCTGAGTAGGTTGCTCCACAACACCTTGTGATCCTGCTCATGTTCCATCAAACGGATCAATGTTCTGTAGTGGTTCTTGAACTTCTTCAAGTTCTACAGTGCTCCCACTGTTTCGTTTAGAGACAATCTCTATCTAGAAACACAGCGATTGGAGCAACAAACAATTTGTTCTCGATTGGAGTGTAGAGATAATATCCTTTGTTTCCTCAGGATATCCCACAAAACATTTATCCGATTTGAGTCCAAGTTTATCTGTAAACGCCTTTACTTAAACTATATAACCCAAATAATTATGAACGACCTACTAGGACACTTCCTAGTTCATATCTCATATGCCGGTTCTCATAATTTATTTGGATGGAACAAGGTTAAGGGCGAATTTTGCTGTAATTTAGAACATAGCCCCTAAAAGTAAATTGGAAGTTATGTTTGACTCATCATGGACCGAACCGTGTCCAACAAGGTCCGAACTCTCCTTTTAGACATGCCAAACCCATGTGGCGTGCTAACTAGGTGGAGCGAGTTTGGATCATATCCAACACTCCCATAGATGCTTGTCAAACTCTTGGCTCAAGTATTCTCCTCTACGATCCAATCGTAGAGCCTTAATACTTTTCCAAGCTATCTCTCTACTTCATTCTTGAATTCCTTGAACTCTTCAAAGGATTTTGATTTGTTTCTTCATAAGATATACAAATCCATATTTCTCTGATCTCATCAGTAAATATGATGAAGTATTGAAAATCATCTTCAGTATTTGCGCTTAGTGGCCTACATACATCAATATGTATGATTCCCAAAATATCATATATTTGCCTAATAAATAAGTCTTACATATCTCATATGATTCAATAATCAAATGAGTTCTATAATTCCATCTATATGGAGTTCTAGATGTAAACAAATCAACAATTACAGTGAAGGATTCATCACATAATAGAATGAACACAGAGAGCAATCAAGAGATTGAGAGAAAGACGATGAAAAGGGATCTGCTATCTTCGTTGATTGTCTCAGAAGAGGAATGGAGACATTTATACATGTATAATGATCTCTGGACCGTAGGATAGGTCAAACAAGATCTAATGGTTAATATTGACTGTCCGTTATTATTTGCATAAGAAGACCTTGGACGTTGTGTGGCTTTCCAGCAAGATCCTTAGGCAAACTTGGGCTTCTCTTCAATCTGCGTATAGTACTCTTACACTCCCCCTCAAACTAATGGTGGTTGTAGAACCATTAGTTTGTCTTTGAGACTTGTGAAATGTTGAGTGGAGAGTCCTTTTGTGAAGATATCGGCAAGTTGATCTGCACTATTAACAAATAAGACACGTAAGTCACGAGAAAGTACTTTTTTCACGAATATAGTGATAATCAATTTCTATGTGCTTAGTGCGTGCGTGCATAATAGGATTGGCGGTCATAGCGATGGCGGACAAGTTGTCGCACCAGAGAATGGGTTTTTCAGAAATAGGGATGTGAAGGTCTCTAAAGAGGATCTTAAGCCAGGCAAGTTCAGCAGATGTAGATGCTAGAGCCCTATATTCGGCTTCGGTTGAAGAGCGAGCAACGGTTGGTTGCTTTTTGGCGCCCCAATGGATGGGATTAGGTCCAAGGAAGACAATGAAGCCAGAGGTGCTACGGCGGTCGGTTAGGTTTCCGGCCCAATCAGCGTCGGAGTAGGCATTGATGGGCATATGTCCACGTTGGTAAAGGAGGCCGTGTCTTTTGGTGCCTTGAAGATAGCGTAAGATACGTTTGGCGGCAATTAGGTGTGTATCCGTGGGTGTGTGCATAAATTGACAAAGATGGTTTACTGCAAAAGAAATATCGGGCCGGCTAAAGGTTAGATATTGGAGGGCTCCTAGAAGTTGACGGTATGGGGTAGGATCGTCTAATTTAGTACCATCTAAAATGTGAAATTTTGTACCTGCAGAGAGTGGTGTGGGAGCAGATTTTCAATTTGTCATGTGAAAACGAGACAGTAAGTCAGAAACATACTTAGCCTGATTAATAAATATTCCAGCAGTGGTGCGTTTGATCTCAAGTCCCAAGAAGTATGTGAGAGGACCTAAGTTAGTCATGGAGAATTCAGAATGTAAACTATGTACTAGTTTAGGTATGTAGATGTCATCGCTGCCGGTTAAGATGATATCGTCTACGTAAAGTAATAAAATTGTACATTTGTTACCATTATGGCGAACGAACAAGGATGAATCTGCATAAGAAGAGCAAAAACCATGTGATAATAAATAGTTAGTAAAGCGCTCAAACCAAGCTCTGGGAGCTTGTTTGAGTCCATATATGGACTTGTGCAAGCGACAAACATAATTTGGGAAGTTAGGATTTTTGAAACCTTGGGGTTGGGTCATAAAAACGGTTTCTTTAAGTTTACCGTGTAAAAAAGCGTTTTTAACATCTAGTTGTTGTAGCGGCCAATTAAAGTTGGCTGCAAGTGCAAGAATAGTGCGAACAGTGGAATGTTTGACTACTGGACTAAAAGTCTCGTCGTAGTCGATTCCTGCATTTTGGTGAAAACCTTTGGCTACAAGACGAGCTTTGTAGCGAGAAACAGTGCCATTTGGGTTAAATTTTGTGCGGAAAACCCATTTACAACCAATTATGTTTGCGTTTTGGGGTGGTGGCACAAGAGTCCATGTTTGTTGCTTTGTGAGGCTAGCATACTCGTCAGCCATTGCTTGGCGCCACTGCGAGTGTTTGTTAGCCTCGGAAAAAGATGTGGGTTCAGAACTATTAGAGGAAGTAGTGACAGAAAAACCTGCTTTTCTTTTACTGATACCAGATTTGCTGCGGGTTTTCATGGGATGACCGGGTGGTGGTACCATCTCAGACGCTGTTTGGGACGAAGGAGGTACGGCGGTCACTGGAGAAGTTGCCGTGCCTAAACCGGTCTCGGGAACTGGTATCTGTTCAGTGGTAGTATCTGTTCGATGCGTCGGGACTGGTTCGGGAGAACCGGTAGGCTGCAAGATCTCAGCAGGTACCGGTACCTCCATCTGTGGCAAATCCCAGCTCATCACAGATGGTGGTGGCGCCCCACCAGGCGGAGAATTATGTGTAGGTCCTGTAACATTATTAGTAGTGTCAGTAGATGATAGAGCAAAAGGAAAGTAATTTTCGTTAAACACAACGTCGCGACTAATATAGATTTTATTTGTTGCTTTATCAAGACACAAGTATCCCTTGTAGTCATCTGCATAGCCAAGAAAAACACACATCTTAGACTTAGCATCAAGTTTAGAGTTAGAATAATATCGTAAATAGGGAAAACATGCGCAACCAAAAATTCGTAAACGGGAATAATCAGGAACAGATTTGAAAAGTAACTCAAATGGTGATTTATTTTCTGTATTTCTACTTGGCATGCGATTTATTAAATAAACAGCAGTGTTTATGGCGTGAAACCAAAATTTATTAGGTAAAGAGGCACTTTGGAGTAACGTAACTGCAGTCTCCACAATGTGACGATGCTTTCTTTCAGCAACACCGTTCTGCTGAGGGGTATGGGGGCAAGACTTTTGATGCGCTATTCCACTGTCAGATAATAATTTCTGAAAAATGAAGGAGGTGTACTCTCCCCCTCCATCACTTCGCAAGATGCGAATTTGATGTTGGAGAAGCTTTTCAATTTGTAATTTAAACTTGGGAAAAACAGTTGCCACTTCTGATTTATTGTGTAAGGGAAAAATCCATGTATATTTAGAATAGTCGTCAATGAAAAGCACGTAGTAACGGTAGCCATGATAAGATAGGGTGCTAGAAGGACCCCAAACGTCGCTATGCAATAAATGTAAAGGTGTAGTAGTGTGAGTATTTGAGTGTGCATAAGGTAAACGATGCATTTTTCCAAGAAGACAAGAGTGACACATATCATTATTTAACTTTCCCGAATTGGGTATTATTTGATGCATAACAGAGATAGAAGGATGCCCTAACCGGGCGTGCCAAGTATCGGCAGAGATTTTATTGCCTAGAAAAGCTTGAGGAGCATGCT
Organism: Linanthus parryae; assembly: GCA_023055425.1. NCBI lineage: Eukaryota > Viridiplantae > Streptophyta > Magnoliopsida > Ericales > Polemoniaceae > Linanthus > Linanthus parryae. The sequence goes on along the minus strand of JALGPY010000004.1, from coordinate 86,048,596 downwards.
GGAAAGGAAAAGATTCTATGGGATAAAGCCCATTTCTACTCAGGCCTTGGTAGAGAATTTTGCCCGTAGTTATATCCTGAATAGAAAAAGATGTCGAGTCAAAAATAAAACGACAGTTATGATCAGTGCAAAGTTTGTGAACAGATAATAAGTTTGTACTAAGCTTAGGGACATGCAATGTATTTTGTAATTTAAAATTATATGAAGAGGTAGATAAAACGGCCGTACCAGAATGATGAATGGGGATATTTTCCCCATTCCCGACAGCAACTTGGTCATTACCCGTGTAGGGCTCAGACAAAGACATGTTTCCGAAATTGTTTGTCATGTGATTTGTAGCTCCCGTGTCGGACAACCAGTAGTTAGAGTACAAGGAGTCATGATTCTGAGTAGAGGCAGCCATGGCAGTAAGTTTATCAGTGGGCATTCTCCCCTGATAAGCATAATCCATCCTGTGGATACAGTCTAATGCAGTGTGATACGCTTGACCACAAATCTGACAAGTGATAGTGTTATTGTTGTGATGTGGGTAACCGGAACCAGTATTTCTTCCTCGATAAGAGTCAGAGCGCTCACCACGAGCATAACTGTTCCTTCCTCGATTGTCAAAATTATTATAATTTCTGCTTGATCTACCTTGATAGCCACCTCTATTGTACCCTCATCCGTGACCATTATTTCTACCAGTGTTATAATTTCCATTATAGCCACGTCCTCTACCTCTACTAGAATTTTCATTTCCGGGAGCAATAATAGCATTAAAGGCAGCAGTATTATCAACAGAGTTAATTTGTGATTCCAGCATCAATTCATGCGATTTCAATAACACGTGGAGATCTTCAAAAGTTATCGGATTTGAGTTAACTGATAAACTTGTCCGGAGAGAGTTAAATTCAGATGGCAGTCCATTCAAAGCATAGAGGATCATATCTTCGTCATCCAAATTAACCCTAGCAACAAGTAATTTATCTCTAATGTTTTTCAATTTCTGCATATAAACATCCACGGTATCCGATTTCTTTTTGGCATTTTGTAACTCATTCTTCAATTGCAAAATGTTAGACCTGGAAAGTGAAGCGTACCTTCGCTCAAGTGCGAGCCAGAGAGATCGGGAAGAGGTTTGCCCAATTACCATAGACAGTGCTTCTTGGCTCAACGTCGCATTCAAAACAGTCATGAGAGCCTGGTCTTCGATTTGCCATTGTTGATAGGCGGGATTTACAGTGGTAGACACTGACCCGTTCGATTCAACCAGAAACTCGCGCGGACAAGCAATCGATCCGTCAATATACCCAAAAACAGATTGGGTTCGGAGCAAGGAGGTGATTTGGTACTTCCAAATCACATAGTTGGATCCATCTAGCTTGAAAGGTATCAAATTGTGGATATTCGAGAGTAGGTTTAGTGGGTTAGACCCACCGGTGCCGGTGACGGAAACAACCGCTGAAGAGACAGCAGTGGAGACGGTGGAAACAGAAGGGATCGACATCAGAGCTTTTCAGCAACAAGCTCTGATACCATGTAAGCAAATCAACAATTACAGTGAAGGATTCATCACATAATAGAATGAACACAGAGAGCAATCAAGAGATTGAGAGAAAGACGATGAAAAGGGATCTGCTATCTTCGTTGATTGTCTCAGAAGAGGAATGGAGACATTTATACATGTATAATGATCTCTGGACCGTAGGATAGGTCAAACAAGATCTAATGGTTAATATTGACTGTCCGTTATTATTTGCATAAGAATACCTTGGACTTTGTGTGGCTTTCCAGCGAGATCCTTAGGCAAACTTGGGCTTCTCTTCAATCTGCGTATAGTACTCTTACACTATATATGTATCTCTTATTCATGTGGCCTAACGATAATGCTAAAGATAAGTGAAGTTCATATCATTATATGCAAACCTCTTGGTATTAATGTTATAGATGAAATTATCATGATCAAGGATATACAATTCATTTAGACAAAATTGCATTACAACAATGCATATCAGAATAAATGGAACAACATTTGTCCTTTTATTATGATAGAGAGCTTTCTTGTCCAAACAAGAAACTGTGATAATGGTCCTACTCATAGGAGGGTCATAATCACTTTTGTCTAATTCATGAACAATTTTATAAAGGTAGAAATAATTTCCTACGGCTAATTCAGCAACCCTTTGCTTAATTGCCACACGTGTAGGATTATTTCTTCCTTATTCAATTTTCTACTTCTCATAAGATCCACCACATTTCTATATAAGTGTGAGATCCTCATCTAGTATCATATACTTATGATGATGAGATAGACATATTGACTTCCATAACAAAATTACCTAGTGTGGAATTCATAATTCCTTTATTATTTCCTTCCAGGTACTTTATGCAGTTTCTCTTCCTCCATGCCACCTTTGGGATCTTTAAGGCAACTTGGTTTTAGCAACAAGCTTGCTTTATACCCATGAGTTCCACGCAAAACCTTTTTTGCGTTTACGCATGCAGTTAACCATTAACATGTTTTTCCTTTATCCCTTTATGAGTGCTTTGTATAGCGATTCTCAATCATATTGAGTAAATCACTTTTGAACAAACACTATAATTGCATCCAATGCAATTCTTGGTCCATTTGGGAGAATAACTATATATTCTTTATCTATCTTATAGATAACTCCCAGTATCTAAGCTTTCAATCCTATTGAGATAGTTTAGTTTGCGCTTCACCTCTTGCTTCAGCATCCACACATTACTAACTTGTGTCGTCGCGTCATATCTCGATGAACTAAGTCGCCTTGCTTTGGCAAGCCCGAACTTATTCCATCTTGACCATGACGAGTGCTAAGCAAGAGAGTGCAAAGTGGAGCAACTCCTCAAGCCTTTCATGACAAGCTCGTATGATCATATCACATGCCTCCAAATTTCTCATCTTGCTTCCAAAGCTCAGAGTCCATGGGAGCTTGACATGAGACAAGTTACATCCAAAGAACAATTCTTTGATGTTCCTTCCATAAGGCTTTAGTGTGTTTTGGTAGTTGGTGGGAAGAGAAATCTATGCTCTACAATGTACAACATATTTCCTTTACTTGAGAACAATTCTCAATTTTATACCAATCTAGAAAATTGATTCCAGACATCTTGTCAATCTCATGGACATAAAGTCGTGTTTGTTTGTTTAATGCGATGGGTATTCAACACTTATAGGATTATGCAAAGCATTGTGGCGTATAACTATATTCAACAAGGATTTAAATTATTAAATATAGCTCCCACTATTTTTCTCGGATTAATAGCCCTCACCATTAATGCGGAAAATATTTTATATATTTTCTAGCGGGTCCAAGATCCCTTTTCACTTCTTCTTGAGCTTGCTTTGGCAAGTCACCTAAGAATTGGTTATTTAGGTAGGAACCATTCCAATTGCATCCCATGCAACTCTTGGTCCAATTAGGTGAATAACTCTCTATTCTTTATCCTTTAGATAACACATAATTGTCATGCCTCTAAGCTCATCAATCCGATTGACTCTTGCCTAGTTGCGTCCAACCTCTTGTTTTCAACATACACGCATTACTAGCTTGCGTCGTCCGCAACACACCATGGAAAATTAAAATCGCCTTGCTTTGGCAAGCCCGAATTTTAATAGGCCATGATCATGAAGGGTGTTTTGGCAAGAGAAGGCAAAACGCAATATTTATTTGAGGGATTTCTTTTAAGTTGTTTGGTTGATCTTATCAACATGGTCTACTTATTTGGATTGGGCCATCCACAATAAAAGACCAACCTTGTTTATTATTATCTTGTTATCGTTTTGCTAGTAGTGTCATACACACAAAATAAATAACAAGGCATGAATAATAAACATCCACAAAACAAAAAAACGTGGCATGGATATGGCCCCTAGACTAATGATATTATCAAGCCAATGATAATATCTAATTGCCCTAAAGTGCCGAGCTCATCTCCATGTGCTCCACCATAGCTGCGCGCCTAGGGATGTCTTTTGGCTCCTTTGGTTCTCCGGTCTTCTTCTCCATGTTCTTGGCTATCAACTAAATATTTCTAATTCTATCCTAACATCTAGAATAAATAAATAACAAAAAGCCTCACATGTCGAGGAGAAAAGAGACGACTCGCAGGCCGTAATACCTAATTAATTATTACATTAATTTGATCAGCTCGCAGGCCGTAAACCAAACCACAAAACAATAAACATCCACAATCCTAGGCCATATCCATCCACCATGCAACAAACCACATAATACAGTTAAAACCAATTTTTAACGCGCTTGTTCAATTTTAGTTGTTTTGGACATACTAGGTTTAAAACGGTCCAAGATATTTACTAAGAGAATGGCCAAAATCAACCAAGGAACCGCCACACTTGGCCCGGGCCGCCCGGCCCCTAGCCCACACGGCTAGGCCGTGTGCTAGGGTGTGCCGGCCCCCCTTTTGTGCCGTGTGTTACTTGGGCGGCAAGGAGAGAGAGGGGCGGTCCCTACATGGGCCACACCTCCTCATGGAATTGTTTCCATAAACAATTCATGGAATTATTTGCATAAACAATATAAGGAATTGTTTCCATAAACAATTCCTTCCTTGTTGGGTTGTTTCCAAAACACCCTTATGGTATTGTTTCCAAAATAATTCTTTCCTTGGTTCCCAAGTTTAGTTGTTTCCATAAACAACTTCTTACTTGTTGCCCAAGTTTAGTTGTTTCCAAAACAACTTCTTCCTTGTTGCCCAAGTTTAATTATTTCCATACTTGGAAAACCCCTTTTCCAAGCATGTGCCCAAACCCTAGATCTAGATCCAAAATCCACGCATAACATGTGATCAAACTCACCAATTTACACATCCAATGTTAAATTAGATATTGTTTATTGCATCTACTATGCCAATTATTTTCATTTTTCGCGTAATAACAATAGTACGGTGTATAAACTGAAATCGTAACACATAAAATCATGTTATGCTCTACAACCAGGCTCTGATACCACTGTTAGGTTTTGAAGTAAGTAGCGCAGCGGAATAACAAAATTTAATTCTACTTCAATGCCCACCACGGATCGTCAGGAAGAGACATCATAACATGATAAGAGACATAGTATTGTGTACCTTTGAATTTGTGAGATCACACGAAGAATGATGTCCTCGTCTCTACGGTTGATCCACGTCTAGAGGTGAGATCTAGATTCTTCCTTCTAAAAAGTGCTAGATTGAACCCGGAGGAAGAGGGAAGAAGATCAAAGCAACAAAAGCACAAAGAGCCAAGAGGGGATCGGCCCCTCTTCTTGGCGCCGACGGGAAGGGCGGACGGGGCTAGGGTTTCGGCCCTAGCTCTTGTCTTGCTCTCTCTCTTGCTTTCTCTCCCACTCTATTTTTTATGTCTAATAACAACTAACATCAAGTGGGAAGAAAGCTAGAGCCTCCTTTATATACTCCAACAACTCCTTGTTGTTTCCATAAAAGAGTTTCCTAATTCTACATGAAATAGAATTATTCCCTTCCTTGCAAATTAGTCCTACTAAGTTTGCAAGGTGTTGCACAATGATCCTTCTATTAATTAATCAATATTAATTAATCCCAAATCTAGCTCTACTCTATTTGACGTGTGACCCCATAGGTTTCTACTTAGTTGGTAGTAACTCTTACTATCATGGAGCGGTGTCTAGCAACAAATCCATGCCACCCAACCAATAGAAATAGTCAGTGATCCCGACAAACCTCTTGTGCCCAATATCTTATATTGCACTTATCCCTTTGTCTCCATATCCGGATTGGACACGAGACATAAATAGTCACACTCGTATATCCAATCCATAGTTCCTCGATCCTGGGAATATGCTTATGCAAGCAGATAACATCAATATCTCCATATTGATTTATCTGAGTCTGGCCAGACATTCAATAAGCCTCATCCTTCGAGTGGCCGTGGATATTTACCACATTATGTGGGAGGGACAAATCCTATCTACATCACTACGATCTCTAAGCTTGCTTCCTATCATGCCCGATAGCTATCTTTATGGTTACCCAGTTACGGTGTAACGTTTGATAACATCAAAGCACAATATTCCACAACTAGAGTATCTAGTGACTTTAATTCTAAGGATTGCAATATTATTAGCACTACGAGAAGAGATTGTGACTTCAACATAATTTAATGTATCCTTCTCGTCGTGGGTCATCGAGTATGCCATTACTCCTAATGCATACCCATGTGTTGGATCGTGATATCTCCATATCAATCCAACCCCATACTAGTCTATAGATGATTGTCCCATTAATCATTATAATTGACTAGGGATATTTAAGAATATATCACCTTATATTCTAAGGACTTCATTCATGTTAGCATATCTCCATATCGATAACATAATGAATCGTAAATCCATATATTTGTCACAATTAACTGATTGCTTCTAGGGCACAATTCCAACAGTTCAGAGACTGTCTATGGAAACTGTCCCTTATGCAAGTGTTGTTGGTAGTCTTATGTATGTTGTTGTTTGCACTAGACGTGATATAGCTTATGCTACTAGTGTGTTTGGTAGATATTCTTCTAATCCAGGCCATGATTATTGGGTTGGAGCCAAGAAAGTTCTGAGGTATTTGCAGAAGACCAAGAGTTACATGCTTGTTTATAAGAATGTTGATCCTCTTGAGGTTGTTGTTTCCACCGATGCGGATTTTGTTGGTTGTTCTGATGATAGAAAATCCACCACTGGGTACATATTCATGCTCGCAGGTGGAGCGGTGTCGTGGAAAACCTCTAAGCAATCTCTTATAGCATCATCCCACTATGGAGGCAGAGATTGTGGCATATTTTGATGGTGGAGCACAGGCTACATGGATAATGAATTTCATTGCAGGGCTAAATATTTTCAAAAGCATCTCTAAGCCTATGAATATGTACTGTGACAATAAGGGTGCAGTGTTCTTCTCCAAGAATAACCAAAAAAATCTCGGGAGGGTCTAGGTTTTTAGACATAAAGTATTTCAAGGTTAGAGAATGGGTTGAAAAGGGGGAAGTATTCTACGAGCACATTGGTACATCAGACATGTTAGCTGATCCACTTACAAAAGGACTGAGGCTTGTAGAGTTTGCTAAACATGTTGAGCATATGAGCATAGTTGATTCTTTGGATGTGTTTGGTTAGTGGGAGTCTATGTAACTCCTTATTACAGACCCTGTGATGATATTGATTGATGACTTTTATCAATTTATTCCCATTTTGACTTGCCTAATGTAACTTTTATATCATTATTGCAAGTTGTGCTCCTTTTTCATTGAGTTTGTGCAGGTTAAGCTGTTTCCATATGAAAAGATTGCTTCGATTTTGAAGCGTTGATGAATCCATGGTAACTAGTGTCTTGGTTTAAGACATAAGTCATTTGGTATAAAAGGATGGTGTCTCGGTTTAGAGATGTGTTAGCTTCCTCTTTTGGAAGTATGATGGATATATTCCTATGAGTGACCTTCAATGGTCATGTAGGACCTGATGTAGAATTTGCATGGTATATTATTGGATCACATGTGCATATATTCTACATTGCACTTTACCACACTCTGGGGTCTATGTCGGCAACATGCTGGAATTTGTAATTATGGAAGGTCTTAAGTTGATAAATAACATAATTGCCGCCATAGTTCAATTTTAATATGACTGTTGAACGAGATCCTGTGTTAAGATGAAGTTTGATTGAACCATGTTTATGGTCACTCAGTTGTTCAACCCCAGAGTCGTTTTACTCCCCACTCAGTTTGTTTTTTTGGCATATCTTTGCTGATTGATTTCAGACTAGGGTTTGTCCTTTTTTACTCCCCACCTAATACCACTGATGAGTTGTTGGAGACCTTTGCTAGTATTCTACGAGCACATTGGTACATCAGACATGTTAGCTGACAAAAGGACTGAGGCTTGTAGAGTTTTCTAAACATGTTGAGCGTATGAGCATAGTTTATTCTTTGGATGTGTTTGGTTAGTGGGAGTCTATGCAACTCTTTATTACAGACCCTGTGATGATATTGATTGATGACTTTTATCAATTTATTCCCATTTTTACTTGCCTAACTTGACTTTTCTATCACAATCGGTAATGTCACAAAAGCTGGTTCATCATTGGACACTTTAGACTGGCTAGCAGGGAGGCATAATCACCCACATTGTCTTCAAAGAATTTTGCATTTACCAGATTCAACAATTCTTGTCTCATGACCAGGATGATAGAAACGATAATCCTTTGACCCCTCTGGGCACCCTACGAAATGGCAGCGAGGAATTCTAGGACCCAACTTGGTTTTAGTAGGATTATAGAGCTTAACTTCAGTAGGACACCCTCATACGCGAAAAAGGTTTAAGCCAGGTTTTCTTCTAGTCCACATCTCAAAGGGTGTTCTAGGAACAAATTTTGAGGGTACACAGTTTAGGATATGCATGGCAGTTAGAATGGCTTCACCCCAAAGAGACTTGGGTAATTTGGATAAGCTCTACATACACCTCAGAATCTCATCTAGAGTGCGATTACGGCGCTCAGCCACACCATTTTGACCAGGGGTACCAAGCATAGTATATTCGGCACCAATTCCACTGTTCTATAAGAATTCAGCAAAAGGTCCCTTGTGTTGGCCAACATCACTCTGCTTTCCATAATACTCACCCCCACAGTCAGACTTAATAATTTTAATCGTCTTTCCAGTTTGTTTTTCAACATAGGTCTCAAAAATTTTGAATTTATCCAAAGACCCTGACTTATATTGAATAAGGTAAACAAACCCTTAACGAGAATAATCATCAATGAAGGTGATGAAATACTTTTTTGTTCCCACCCAAGGTTGAAGAGAATGACCCAGAAATATCAGTGTGGATGATCTCTAGAAGGTTCGAACTACGGGTGTATCCAAACTTCCTTGTTTTTGTGATCTTGCCTCTTATGCAAGGTTCACCTCCATCTTGTTCAAGTCCAGGAAGAATATTTTCATAAACCAACCTCTGAAATCTCTAATTAGAAATGTGAGAAAGTCTCCTATGCCAAGGAACATGATATTTAGCTTTACCTAAAGGTCTTTTGGTCCCACTACACTCGACGTTCAAGGAGAAAGGAGTAGATGACAATTCAAACGATACAATCCATCACACAATAATCCATTGCCGACAAGAGATGACTTCAAGAATAACTCAAACTTATTATTGACAAAAGTGAACGTGTAACCAGAAACATCGAGTTTGGAAAAAAAATCATCTTATAAACGGTACATTAGCAATGACTATTGTATGTCCTTCCAAATGGCCCGAACGATACATCATATTCACACTCTTAGACATGGTTTTCTTGCGCCTCTCGTCCTCTTGAACACAAATTGCAATAAACTCATTCACTGACCAAAACTCCTTATGGACATTGTAAGTTGTTTTGGGGTTATCAAAAAACAGAGGAAGAGATTTAAGGGCTTGGTGGACCAGATAGGTGTCGGCAATGGGGATTCTGAGGTTGGTCAAAATGTTTGCTATTTCATGCATCCTCATAATATATGTCCTAACCCCACTCACCCCATCGTATCTCATTGTTGAAAACATCTCCATCCCATTTCAGCTTTCTTAGATTCCTGAAATTTGTTTCCAATTGCATCTAGGAATTTCACGGCATTTGTGTCATTCAGAACCACACTCTGAAAGCTCTCCGATATGGACTTCTTCATAATTTTAATACTAAGCCCATTAGCTCTCTCCCACTTCTGGTAGTAGGACTTTTGTTCAGGGTTACTAGCAGCAGTAAGTTCAGCAGACTCATTGTCAATTAGCGCAATGCCTAAATCTGCAAGACCAAACGCTAACTCAACATCAAGCTTCCACCTATTAAAGTCATTAGCAGAGAGAGTCTTAACAGCACATATCTAATTATTAATTTTAATAAATTTCAACAACAGTGCATGGGTATTCACAAGAATATGCTACAAAGAAACCAAGCAATATTTTCACATGATCATAAAATATATCGTCATATAAACACCTTTGGGCAGAATATATTAGACTCATTCAAGATCACAACCAAGCCAATCAGTAAGAACAATTCCTCCGAAGAACTAAATACATTTGGGCAAAAAGTTTCATTGGAATCAAAAAATGACATCCCTTACTAATGGCTCACACTACCTCCAAAATTGATACATTTAATCGACCCCCTTTGGGTAGGTAATTAAATATATAAATTTCATAATAGCTTCCCAGAATCTTTATTAAAATATAATAAATCCATACACATGAACCACTTTGGCAGTACCATATGTAAAAACTTCCAGATATTCAACTGGGACAAAAGAAACATTAACAAATACCCAATATGTTGACATAGCATATGAGAGAAAATATTGTTACAGTTCATTGCGTTATGTTCTCATTTAGCAATGGACATTAATTATCTTTAATACCATAAAGAAAAAAGATTCAATCAAAATATAGATTCACATGCATGGCTATTTCCATATTTGATGCATATATACGATCAAAAGAGAAAAAATAGTAAATAATCTTAAAATTGATTGTTACCAAGAACAATTCAGATTTGCATATCAATTCACTGCCCTTCAAATTTTCTTTCCTTAAATTTCTAATCGGTGAAAGTCAAGTGGAATTTTAATGCTCCATAAAATTCATCCATTCGATGGAGCATCCATTGTCTCCATCCATTCGATGGAGCATCGAACACCCCATCGAATTTGCATGGTATATTATTGGATCACATGTGCATATATTCTACACTGCACTTTATCACACTTTGGGGTCTATTTTGGCAACATGTTGGAATTTGTAATTATGGAAGGTCTTAAGTCGATAAATAACATAATTGCCGCCATAGTTCAATTTTAATATGACTGTTGAACGAGATCTTGTGCTAAGATAAAGTTTGCTTGAACCATGTTTATGGCCACTCAGTTGTTCAACCCGAGAGTCGTTTTATAAAATTATATATTTATTCATATCCACAATTATTGTTGCCCAAGTGGGAGAATGTAAGAAAAAATATTTTAATTTTGGCTGCCAATAATTGTCTTTTAGTTTTATAAAACGGGTTGAAAGTGATTCAAGTAATTCACCGGTACGAGCCCAATACTTTTGTGATCCTGTGTTTGGGCCATGGTGCATCTTAGTGTTATTATTAGTGTGGTATGAAGGTGTGGGCTGTTTGGTCACTGGGCTCCTTGGTAGGAAGGTCCAATGACTGTTTATGATTATTAGGCCCGGTCCCCTCTCCTCTCCCAAAACCCTGGCTGGTTCTTATAAATAAGATCAGTTGGGGGATTGTTAGCCCTATCGAAAAACAACAAGAGTGGGGGTAGGAGGGGAAGATTCGGTGCTCTAGCTCATCCAAAATCGTGGAGATACGACGACTACGAACATGACTAGATCAAACAGTATGTCTTATTGTTATTGTATTATCTTAACTGGTGTTTTAATTTCTTGTATGAGATCCATAAATAATCTTACATTTTTCCCACTGTAACATTCAGCCCTTGAAATTCCATACCGTTCTAGGGATCAACAATCCAGATTGCAGATACAACTCTGCTAGGACCCCAAGCTATCATCAGCTTCAGGTTACAAGTGTGATGAACATTCTGTTAGATCAAAATAGAAGTTCATGTAGATTATCTAAAGGCGAAATCATAATCTACAACACATAAACTATCATCTAGAATAGCCAAAAACATAAGAACTTTAAATTAGACTAACCTCGGTCCATAGCTAGTGTATTCGTCTTCAACATCATGATGATCTTGAGTGCACCGCGATCTTCCAACCACAACTCGGACCAGCTTCAATGATCTCTCTCAATGGGAAGAGTGAGACTACTGTATTCGAATGTGTCGGGGATCACAGCCCTAGTAGTCTTTATATACTAAATTGATGAGGCTCCCATAACCCTAATCAATTAGTAATGGGCTACTACGCATTACAAAGCCCACACAACTTTATGTTCCTACGAGCCCAATTATTAATAAGATCACTTTAGTGGCCCGTTTATTTGATAGCCCAAATAATACAACTACTAATATTTTTATATTGGCCCACAAAGAAATAAAATTTCCCAACAATCTCCCACTTGGGCCAAACTTGAAAAACCGGATGTAGTTATGTTTCATAATCTTTAGTGCTAGCAAAAGTGCTATCATCCTTAGAACATTCCTTATAACAATCTGGTCCATTGTCCATACCAGTGTGAGACCAAAGCGACCTTTGCTACATTTAGATATAGTCGTAACAAAGACCCATCAATGACCACCAAACCAATATATTCAATGACATAGATCAAGTGTGGATGTGTAGCGGGAAATTACATGCAATGTGATCTTTAGACATGCCTATTTCCACTGATCCTTACTGAAGTGAGATCAAACCTAATAATTTCCATCTTTATGCTAAACCGCAATTGGAAATTCAAATAACAATAACTCAGAGTAACTTGAATGAAACATAAACTTTATTCTGCAGAAACTGAAGTAAGTGTCTCGAGAAACGACATTCATTAGATACAAAATCCCACTAAACCAAAGTACCTTAGATATTACCACTCCAAATGAGAAATCCGCTCCTCAACACTTTATGTGGTAATTCCTTAGTTAGAGGATCCTCAAGAATGGAGTTTATCATAGTAATGTCACATTGACACAAACACTCTGAATATTTTCTTAAGAAGAATAAGACTTTATGTCAATAAACTTGACCTAATCCTCGGAATTAGATTCAGTGATCTCAAAATTATCTAAATTCCGATAACTGAGCATGTAGTCTTTTGTTCTCTTCAATACTTTACTAACCGATCGTATGTTTACCCTAATACATACAATGATTAACCAAAATTATACCAAATATACCAATATGTAAACAATGACCACATGTGTACATATTCTGGTATACATAAGACTCATTGATTCGATGTATAACGAATCTTTGCATCCTTTATTACTTATCTCAATATTCTTGAAATACTGAATGAGACTAGAAATTGTCTCTTTAAGTAGTAGGATTATTCTTCAGTGCATAACCTTAAGTACTCGATCTAGCAAATACCTTATCGATATAGATCTCTTGTTGAATACTCAATGATACACCCCAAGAGCATTTATTTTCAACACAGAAAATATGTCCCCAAGATCTTTTCTTTAGAAACCTTATAAAGAATATCTTGGTCCACCCAACAAGTCTATATCGGTGCTAGTCAAAAGAGTAGAATCAAAATGATGCACCAAAAATTACTCCCACTGAACTGTGGTACTCACAAATATCTACCGTAGTTATCTCGCACAACATGAGATAATAACTTTATGAATATTGCGATACCAAATCTAGAAGCAAGCTTTTAGACTATAAATTGAATTGTGTAATTTACAAACATGTACTTTGAATAACTAAAGTCAAAGTTATATGATTGTAATCAACTTATCCATATATATGTACATCTACTTTAAGTAATCGTACATGACATAACAACTCAAAAGAGAAATTCGTAAAACTTTATGAAGTCTCTTTAGTCAGTGCCTCTTTTACTTGAAATGTAATGACAAAGTATGACTTTCATATCTTTCATAAACCAGTATAACACCTTTTTGTTTGTAACCAACAATAAATTATGCTATTATGAAAGATTCCAAATGTCACTAATTTTGTCAAGAGATTTCATCTTATCATTACAAAATCAATTCACTTTAATATTTGTTTGACTTGTAAGAAGTTGATAGAATCATCTTCCACAAACCCTAATACATGAGAATAACATATAATACATAAATCATATTTCTCATGTCATTAGTGAATTACTTTAGCGGCACTTCATATTTGAGGCTGATGAGTTTGCCTATTATGAGTATCCTTATGGAATATTTCTTTGAACGGTGTGAATAACTAAATATGCACCCTCTTATTTGGCCAAACAAATAATCTTCCTTTGGGCCGATTACTAATCGCATAAACAAGTATGCCTTATTATTTGGCCACACAATGACCTTCCTTTGGGCCGATCATTGCTTGCATAAACAATAGACACATGCATTTCACAAACATAACAAACTTTATGCTCAAAGAAAATATTCCTTATAACCGTATCTCCCACTCAAACTCAACATCCTCAAAAGTCTCAAGAAAAGGGGCTTTATTAGAGAAGACAAAATGCGAGATTTAGAATTTCTCAATTATTATTTACTTCAATAAAAGTGGCAGCTAACAGATACCAAATTCAATATCTCCCACCAGACCAATATGACCTTACTTTAGGTGGGATCTGAAATGAGAACCTCCTTATGCTAGGTATTTGCCTAGCAAATCATATATGGTACCAAATAGCCACTTTAATACATAAAGTATCTCAAATGTAAGTTACAACCTTAAATCCTTATTACCACAGCCTCATGATAAAGAAAATGACTGATCATTCTCCTTACAATATCCAAATATGTTTAATTTCATTCCCACAAACTTAATTTATGACAAGTATGTCTATAACTCCATGTAGGGAAGAAATTATATGCACGTCTATGGGACTTAAGTTAACACCATGAATGTTGTTACCTTGTACATTCACATACTTTACTTCTCAAACCAATTATAGGTGTTGATGAGGTGGATAAAAACTTATGAACTAAATATGATACTGTTTTCACTCAAAATAACTATAGAGAGTGGTCCACCATATCAGTACATATAAGTTCTAGATGTCCTTATTCCACACACACCTAATTATTTATACACCCCTTTACGCTTTCAACACAAATTCAAAATATTTGTGGAATCAAGGAGGCTACGAATTCTATTATACAAAAGCATCTTAATTATTCCAACGAAGATATTCCTTTAGCTTTTGTGCCATACCAAATATAGAATTCTTACTCTTGCATCATTGTACCTCAAAATGACATGCATGGTCTTTTTTAATAAAGCATTACATTTGAAATATTATTTTAATCGAAATGAAGCATTTACAACCTTCACTGAATTATATTTAAAATACCAGAATTTCTGAATTCATCCCATGTGAACGAAAATTTAATTTCCTCAACATTAGTAAATGCACAAAATTCAAACAATGTTTGAAATAAAAAGCTAAAAGTCTTTGTTGCTTCAACTATATTTTTCTTGCCTTTGCCCATAGAGATGAATCTTTCAGCATCAAGTGGCTACCGGCCCAACAACCAACCATGCATAAATATTCTCAATTGAGTAGTTGCACCAAAATCTACTCGCCAAATATGATTAGGTACAAAACTTAAATTAACTCAAAATTTTATCCATAGTGAGAAGTAAATTTTCCTTATCCAGCATGTTGCATTAAATTCATATTCACACGTCCACTTATATATATGTAAAAAATATCAATTATTACCGAATGATATTATATTTACATATTTTGGACCGTGATTCAACTGCAACTTACATTACTGTATTCCCTTTATCTCGACTATTATCCTTAGGGAAAATACTAAGCGAGTACATTTAGTTTAATCTCATACAACAATTTTCTCTTTTAACACACATGGGTGAAAAGTTCACAAAGAACATATTTATCCATATGAGCGTTACAGCTCTTCGTATACTCACTTAAGTGCTTGAGAGAAAATATATGTACACCTTATGAGCATGTCCTTAGACAACTCTAACTTTAGTACTTAAGTTCTTAATTGAGATTAAAGCTTTCCTGATGTACTCCCTTATGTTCCTCTTTTAACAAGACAATGTTGACTAAAAGTCCTCTTAATGTTTTCTTTAGAAAACCCGGACACATAAGCTTGAGGAACTCAATAGCATTACCATTACTTCACTTAAAAGCTTCTAGAATTAACTTTATTTTCAAGAATTTATACATGCTATAAAGCAATAAATGCGAGTCTTTGTCAGCAATAACAAATAAGCTGACTTAAATAGAGAACAAGTTAAAGACATGAGCTCAAAATACAAATATATTGTACAAGCATGAAATAAAATATAACCACAAAGTATTCATGCAAGACATAAATCAACAATATAATTAACGGGTTCTTTACAAGATACCTAGCACAACATTGTTGTTTAGTCTTTGGACAGAAACAACAACTTGTAAGTGGTACTCTCCACGCAGTAATCAAATATTGACAGTAAATCCGGTCAAACAACAGGTCTTCCTTTGGGCCGACGTATTGTTCACATGGAATAACTTGATAACCGTCACATATTTACTACCACAAGTGTGCTTATTATTTGGCCAACTAACAACCTTCCTTTGGGCCGATTATCTAGTCGCATAAATAATAAACACACACATCTTTATATCCCAAAATAAATAAATTTTACACAATAGAGGTCACTTTGGCGACATATTATTTCAACTGATTTATTCTAGGATACAAGACCATTTTATTTTAGTGTAAAATACCAAAATTACACTAATGTCTAAAATGTATATTTTAGTGTAAAATGTCAAAGTTACACTAATGTATTAAATGAAGAACCCGAAATATTAATCTTTTAGTGTAATACAAAAGATTACACCCAAAATTTTCATAATGGTGTAAGATATCAAATATGCACCAAATATACTTAATGGTGTAAGAATACCAAATATACATCAAATTTCATATGGTGTATGATACCAAATATACACCAAAAACACTTAATGATGTAAGAATACCAAAGATACACCAAAGATATTTGCTGGTGTAAAAATACCAAAGATACACCAAATATCAATTATGGTGTACAATACCAAATATACACCAAAGATATTTAATAGTGTATGAATACCAAAGATACACCAAATATCAATAATGGTGTAAGATACTAAATATACACCATATTTCATATTGTGTAATATACCAAATATACACTAATGATTTATAATGGTGCAACATACTAAAAATACACCAAAAATTAAAAATAATAATAATCTCGCATATTTTATCCATGAATCAAGTCATAAACATGATATAAAAACAGTAGTATCATGAGAGAAACATTACTTTAGTCACAACATGGAAATAATGAGATTACATGTCCAAAAACATGTCCTGAAAAATATTCTGAATCTGGAAAATCTAACCGTACAGATGGATTTAAAAGACCCAAAAACCTAGGGTTTGACTATTGAATCGCCCAAATCGGATATCTAGAACTTCCGGAATAGCCAAAACAATATGAGTCGTCGATCTGGGCGGCACAACAAAGCAGCGATACACACTGCCACACCAGATCGACGTCACACCCCAGATCTAAGGCAGTGTTTGGCAAATCATTAAACGGAAGCTAAAAGTTTAAAACGTTGTATCTTTTTAACCGTAAGTCGGAATTAAGCTTATAATATATCGTTGGAAAGCTTATTTTGAGATCTTCGCAACCATATGAAGAAATCTGAGATCCGACATGAGCACAGAAAACGAGGCTATAAACCCTAATTCGGGATTATGCAAAAATACTTGTTCTTAACGATCCTAGCATGATAGTGGCTCTGATACCACTAGTTAGATCAAAATAGAAGTTCATGTAGATTATCTAAAGGCGAAATCATAATCCACAACACATAAACTATCATCTAGAATAGCCAAAAACATAAGAACTTTAAATTAGACTAACCTCGGTCCATAACTAGTGTATTCGTCTTCAACATCATGATGATCTTGAGTGCACCGCGATCTTCCAACCACAACTCGGACCAGCTTCAATGATCTCTCTCAATGGGAAGAGTGAGACTACTGTATTCGAATGTGTCGGGGATCACAGCCCTAGTAGTCTTTATATACTAAATTGATGAGGCTCCCATAACCCTAATCAATTAGTAATGGGCTACTACAGATTACAAAGCCCACACAACTTTATGTTCCTACGAGCCCAATTATTAATAAGATCACTTTAGTGGCCCGTTTATTTGATAGCCCAAATAATACAACTACTAATATTTTCATATTGGCCCACAAAGAAATAAAATTTCCCAACACATTCAGCAACGCAATCCCACACACATTAGAATCCAAATATATGGCAAGGAGCTCACATTCAGGTTCCTCAAAGACCAAGTAGATAGCTATCAATATCTCTGATGGTCTCATGGTGGCGTTAAGCTGGTAAAGGCATAGTTTGCGGCCACCTTGGCTTAAAATCATTGGCTCATTGCACTTATCATAATAATTATAATCACACTTCATGCCCTCAATAGCTATAGGAAAGCCACTTAAGATATCATTCAAAATGGTGTCTGGTACACCAGTTCCCTTGCACTCAAGGCCTTATCTCACATATCCTTTCATGATGAAAATTGTAAGTTATAGCAAATTTCTTTTGCCTGTTGCTATTCGCCAAGTTCAACCATGTTTTCATTTGAAATGAGTTTAAACTAAATGTAGCTTGTATCACCTTGTAAATTGGAGACCTTGTAATTCATTTGCTTGTTTTGCTAGGCGGTGATTCATTTCGTATCATCGGAAACCCAACTTCAGTTACCACAGTTGCTACCTCAGGGATCAACACCTTCTTTGATACTGTAACAACCTCCATTTTTTCTGTTCCTGCTTCTGTGAAAGAAGTGCTAAGCTCCACTTTGACAAGCTCAAAAAAATATTTATCAGCAAGCTCAAACGAAGTATAAAATGATGTCATGTACGGTACTCTTAACATACATAATTTTGTCCACCATTCAACAACCGTATTTGAAACTGTACTCCAACAATTCAGGACCACCTTGAGGAGTTTGGTTGTAGCTAGTGAATCACTTTTCAACACGGTAACTTTCAATCTATGAAATCCAAGAACATCCATTGACTTCCAAATCATAGATGCATTTACAGCTCTTCTAGCAATACTAGCCTGAGTTTGGGCAATTCCAGTTGCATCATCCAACAAGGTGTTATAGGTTCCACCTGGTTTGGGGCCTCTAAACCATACATCCCCTTGGGAACTCTCACATTCCTTACTTATGAAATCCACCCAACCCGAAAACTCATTGAGTCTAGCACCAAATTCCCCATTTGTTACCCCCACAAAGATGACAAAGTACATAAACTAGCCTTCAAGTGATCATTCAACCTCAATTCATTAATGCCCATCATATTCTTAAGTGATTTCATGAATATGCCAGAATTTTCATTTTGTATTCCGTAAGCATCATATTCCTGTGAATTCTTTTCTACTTCAATAAAAACTGGGTTCACAGATAATACCTGATTTTCTTGGTTATACTCCCCTAACTCCTCTGGCTTAACCACTTCTTTACCCTGATTCACATCCGTAAATTGAGAGCTCATGAGCTGCACTTGCCCATGCTTGTTGTGGTAATGTTTTTCACCTTCTTCCCCATTCAGACATTTTCTCATACAGTTGGTAGGCGCCACTTTCTTTTTGCCCATTTCATAACTTGGATACTTTAAATGCAATTGAGTAGTAATAGGAGACCTTGCCTTATGAATCGACCCAACAATCATAGTGCTCGAATTGTGCTCTTCAGTTGGGAGTTTCGTAAAATACTTGGTAGGCCTGCCAAATTTCCTCATCCTACCGAGAAAATTAATCGCATGAATTGGCAATTCGTCATTGGGGCGTTTCCTCAAACACTTGTCAAGCGTGTTGAATTCCCTCGTCCCTTCGACAAAATTACCTGCAAGAGCTTTCACTTCTTCATTTTGGCATTTCGCCAAACAGGTGACAGGAAGCTGCGACTCATCGGTTGATTGAACAGGAATTCGATTCCATTTTTCTCTTCCTACAATTGTGTAACGCGGTGTCTGATCTCGCCCAATGCCTAAGGGCTAGTTTGGGAATGCTGTGGCGGTGGTAGAAAGCTGCTGTGTGAAAACACTATAGAAAGCTGATGTGAATTCTTGATAAAATGTTGTTTGGTAAATATTACGTAGAAGCTGCTGTGAAATATTGATATAGTAATTTTGTGTTTGGTAAAATCAACTGTGAAGTTGCTTGAGAGGGTAAAATGACAAAAATATATGACACATGTCATTTTCGGAAAGATAACTATTGATATTTTAAAAATTTGTAAGGTCAAAATCGGTTGTAGCTAAATTAATCAAAAGCACTTTCTGGAAAAGCATTTTCCCCCGTTGTTTCCTGAAAACTGCTGTGGGACAGCAAAAACTGTCCGGAAAAGCAGAAATTTTATTTTTACCAAACGCACTAAAACTGCTTCTGCTGTCATAAAGCAGCTGTGCTGGAAGCGGAAGCATTCCCAAACTCACCATAAGCTCGCTGGAGAAGGTGTTCTTTGATCGGAAGTTGACGATACCTCCCGATTGGACGCCTCAATTCGAGCTCTGACCTCGTCGCTCGCCATACTGAGGAGGCGGTTCGTCATCTGCTTCACTTCATCTCGAAGCTCCCCAATCTGACCTCGAATATCTCCAATCTGACCTAGTGGTTCCAATTGGTCATAGATCAAGTCCAGGCCATGACCAGGCTTCTCCTGGCCATGGGCGAAGCTCGATAATCGCTCCATCAATGGCACGGAGACGAGATTGGACCCTTCCGATCAAGTCCGTATCAGTGTTGGCTCCGAACATCCTCGCCATCGACGTCTCTGCGCTCTGATACCAATTTTTCAGGAACGAGAGGTTGCATGACCTGAATCGGACAAATCTTCGGTGAATTACCGTGAAAGAGAACGAAGAAGAAGAATCGAAGAGAGATACAGAGAGAATTGGGAGAGAAATTCAGAATTTGTTTAACATTCCTTGATTCATCTTTCTGATACAGTACCGGTGATATACACCAATTTTCACTAGGAATGGAAAAGTACAAAATCAACCCCTAAAGTTTACTAAACTATAAAACTGTCCCTACCTTTAGCTTTATTGCACCCGAAGACGTTTCATGACATTCTGTTTCAACTATTCATAGTTAAATTATGGACTCCTAAAAATCATCCATTGCGTCACAAGTTAAGGAATTTGTCGGGCAATCCAAATACGTGTTGGACGACGCCTATGTTACTGGAACAAAAGTCGCTGAGAAATTTCAAAGTACTCTCAGATTTCGATCTGCGGTTAGAATTCATGATTTTGTCTTGAAATTCCATAGTGATCCACATGGTAAATTTAATGTTTTCAGAAACTGTTTTAACGACACTACCATCGTTTGATTGATCGTATAAAGGAGGATTAAGTATTTCGTGAGATCAGTCTCTATATAGCGTGCTTGAGGTTCTTAAATGCTTTTTTTTTAATAAGTTATCCCAACGTTGTTGCTTCCAGATTCAAGTAGCGAAGTGCACAAATAGATGATCGGTATTATGTTTATGATTCATTAGGTATTACTGGTGTTATGTCATTAGGTATCTACTTTTTCACCGAGCCGACCAATAACAAACTGGTTGACAAAATGTTTTCTGAATATCAATTGATCAACAAAATCAAATTTTTATGGTATTTCTTACTGGATGATATTTGATGATTTTACAGTCTCCTCACGTCCTGCTTACCTCTCCATATTGGTAGGCAGTTTGATTCATGTGTACACTACTAGTTCAACCATTCAAACCAATAGCTTGCCAACATAAACAATGGAATGTTTATCTTGTGGCTCTACAAATAGTGCATAATTGTGGAGTTTATTCTGCACTGAGAACCGGCACATTTATTTAGCAGGACTATAATATATTATGGGATTTCAATGTGGAAACAAATATAGGGAGCGGTAATCAACATAATTGGTGGTAATTGGGTAGATGTGAGTCTTCATTTTGGTAGTATAGAGGGCTATTGTACTTGTAATAACTTGACTTTTCCGTATAAATTATCTATTATGTGAGAGAGAGGAGAGGGGAAGAGAAGCATGGTACTAGACGGGGGAACGGTAACTTGTGCCATATAAGACTCAGGTAGAATTGGGGATCAAAATTTTTGTGATATTAGCATTTTTCTATCCGAAAAGCTATCATTTCCACGCATCTCGGAAAATTGTTGTGTTCTTGGATTTGTTTCTGTTCTTGCCTGACTACTGTTTGTCAAATTACATAGATTCACCCTTATTTACCCTTATTACTGGTGAAGAAGTTGAGAGTTTAGGTTATTAGGTGAAGTGGGTTTCAACCTTGTCTTCCGTTGTTTCAATAGAAATATGTGCTTTATATCATAAATATTTGTCAGAAGAAAAAAAATGGTTGTGAGGAAATAATTAAGATGAATGGAAGGTTTCATTTTATTGAAGCCTTACATTATCTGATGTGATAAAAACATAGTTAGAATGAAAGTATGTGTTGGAGCTTGCAGGGGACTGGAGATGCTTGTTAGCTGGTACTTAAGTGCTTGTGTTTGGTGGTCTCCTTATGTGATTTGGGAAGTCCCGTGATGGTTTGAGAGAGACTTTGAACTAATTTCAAAGTATTATGGAGTACTTTGAAGCATTGTTTTTTATTTTTCCTTCTACTACAAATCTTGGAGTTACGGAGCATTCGACAATGAAGAATTTCTCAGTGTGGACGGAATTAGATCATAAGTATTATTTTACCGAATTTATGACTAATTTTTGTGGGTTTGGATCTGGATGGATGGATTGACATGATTGATACTTCTGTTAACTTAATTATCAAAATATTTCTTGTCTCCAGATTGTGCTGATTTTGTCTACGAACTACCATACGATCATTTTTGTACATACACATATAGGTTGAGAATTAGATATAAGTATGCACTATAAGGATTAATTACATGGGCTTATAATTGAGGCCCAGCATGCTTACAGTTAGCACCATAAAAAATAACCTACATGAACATGAATTGTAAAATATTATTTGATAGGCTGATTTTAGAAGTATGATGAAGGCACAACGCTCCTTTTCCTTTCTAATAATCATACTTATTGTCAGTCGGGTTCTAATCGATGTAAGTTGTGACTCTTTAGTTTTTCAATTGAGATCGGCATGAGAAGTTTATAAATTGAATTTCGTATGGGTGACCTGTGAATGCTATTGAATACACTGCTCGTTCCAATCTTTCTTGAGTCTTGAAGCCCGCTTTTTTTACATGTATTGGGAACTTGAGGGTAATTATCTGATTATTTAAATTTCAATTCACAAAGATTGTGAAATGCAAGTCGTTGCACGGGTGTACTAATTTGATTTTAAAATTAAGTAACCAAAAAAATTGCATACTCACTCGCCAAGAAGGCCCTCCAGGACTAGCAGCAAGCTCCCTCATTTGATACTTGTCAAGCTCCCTCTGTTGATATTCTTACTGTGTTTCATTTGTTGCAAACAATTTATCATTTATAAGGTCATTGCTTCCTCCCATGTTAGTTGGAGATATTATTGTTGATGTTCTATGGGAGTTTCTACTCCTTAATCGACTGTGCTGTCTTACTTCTTTCTAATAGTAGCATATAGGGCACGCAATGTGTTACTACACCAAATCATAATGCACAAAACATATTGCACGAGGCTTTTTTTCTTAAGATTATAGGTAATATAAATTAAAAACATGACCCTGTCAAATGTAATACTGATAATGTAGTTAGTGAAACATAAGGGGGTCTAAGTGTAATAGTCTAAAGTTAGTAACAGAATTAGTAGTTAAATACTCTGTAATGAGTATTTTCTTCATTAATGTATAACAACTTTCTCTCTCCTTTCCTTCTTCATCTTCTTCTTCCTGTGTGAGATTTCTCAGATCACCATTGATGAAATGGTTCTCTTCATGGTATCAGAGCCTCTTCAGGCTTGTCGCCGTCTTGCGATCCTCCATCGCTGCTGAGCTTCGTATTCTCCGGCGTATAGCTTCATCACCGGTTCCGATCTCTGCTCTTCAACATATTCGAATGTTCATCGATTCCTCTTCTTCAGTTTTTTAATGGTGGATTCTTCGTCTTCGGCTTTGTCTGTGAGTAAATCTCGTTGTCTGTGTCTTGGATTTGGAGCGAATCACTGCATTTATGTGTTTCATTCACGAAATGAGTCTGCTTTTCGAGTTATTTATCGAGTTTTGTCGAGTTCTATTTTCTTGTGCCGAGTTTTGTCGAATTGTGCCTATTCGTGCCGAGTTCTGCTCTGTTTCACTGAGTTTCATCCAAGTTCTGCTATTTTATGCTTTATACAGGCTGTCTACTGCTACTTTTCTGCATCACATATCTGTTCATCACTGATTTGTGCCTACATTACTCATGGCAGAGTTGATTCCACCTGGTCTTAAGTTTGTGATTCGCAATTTGAGTGCCTTAGTACCTGTAAAACTTGATGGCTCCAACTACAGTATTTGGAGAGCTCAGATAGCTACATTGTTCCAGGCTATTGATCTTCTAGCTTATCTCACTGATGCTACTACTAAGCCACCTGCCACAGTCTGTGATGCTACTGGTTGTGCTGTACCTAATTCAGAATTTCTAGTATGGACTTCTATAGATCAACATCTCAAGAGTTGTCTTATGGCTTCATTGTCTCCTTATGTGATTCCTTTGGTTCTGAATTTGTCTCATGCTTCTGATATTTGGCATGCTCTTGAAGTCAGGTTTGCCTCATTATCTAGGTCTCATGTTCATCAACTTAAAATGCAATTGCATTCTATTCAGCAAAATGATAGCTCCATAGACACCTATTTGACTCAAATTAAGTCCATAACTGATAGTTTAGCTCAAGTGAATGAGCTTATTTCTGAAGATGATTTGGTACTGCATATTTTGAAAGGACTGTCTCCTCATTATGATCATTTCAAATCCTCTATAAGAACCAGACCTACACCTATTTCAGTTTAAGATTTGTCCTCTCTTCTTATTTCTGAGGAATTACATTTGAACCTCTCCAAACTCAGCTTTCCTCCTACTGCATCCTCATCTCCTGACATTGCTACTGCTTATTTGAGTGTTAGACCATCCTCTACAAGATTTCCTTCCTCTTCAGGTTTAGTTAAACAGTATGGTCACTCTGGTGCATCTTCTTCGTCTCAATACAAGGGAAAAGGTGTTTCTACCGTTGAACCTGGATATACTGCCAAGTTTTCTGGGGAAGTTTCTGTTGTGTGTCAAATTTGTGGCAAGTCTAAACATACTGCAATTGATTGTTGGCAAAGATTGAATACAACCAGATTTGCTCCTACAAGGCCTCCTCCTGCTAGGCCTTATAGACCTCAGGTCTTTTCTGTAGTTCATCACTCACTGGGAAGTTCTTCCTCATAGTCTGGTGGTATTCTTGGTCATGCACCATCTTCATACAAAGTTCCATGGCTGATGGATACTGGAGCTAATCATCATATGACCACTTCTTCTGCAGCATTTAATTCTGCACCTCAACCCTATGGAGGGACTGATATGATCCAAGTTGGAAATGGTTCTCACATGCCTATCTCTTCTATTGGTAATGGTTCTATTCATACACCTACTTTCACATTTCATTTGCATAATCTGCTTCACACACCTTCAGTTTCATCAAATCTTATTCCTGTGTCAAAATTTACTTATGACAATGACTGCACCATTAGCTTTAATGCTCATGGTTTCATTGTACAGGACAACAAGTCCCAGAATGTGCTTTTTCAGGGCCCCTGTAATAATGGGCTCTATCAAATGTCTTCCTCCTTGTCTCCATCTTGCTCTACTTTGGCTGCAAATGTTTCTGTCTTGCATGATCACTCTCAATCTCATTTGTGGCATCTCAGACTGGGGCACCCTTCAGCTGCTGTTGCTCATGAATTGTCTACTACTGTCAAGTGTAGTTTACCTCTTACTCCTACTCATTGTACTCATTGTCAAGTTTCTAAAAGTCATAAGATTCCTTTCCCTGTATCATCTTTTCAAGCTTATAAGTGTTTTGAATTAGTGCATTCTGATGTATGGGGTCCTTCCCCTTTGCCTTCTTTCAAACATTTTAAATACTATCTGCTCTTTATTGATGATTTCTCTAGATTTTGTTGGTTGTATCCCCTCAAATCAAAATATGATGCATACAATTCCTATATTGCATTCACCACTTTCATTGCCACTCAATTTGGAGCTGTTGTAAAGACCTTTAGGATAGATAATGGCTCTGAGTTTGTTAATAAATCCTTTGGACTTTATCTGCAATCTCAGGGCACACTTCATCAAACTTCTTGTCCTCATTCACCTGAACAAAATGGGAGGGTTGAAAGAAGACGTAGACATATTGTGGAAACTGCATTATGTCTCTTACATCAAGCTAATCTCCCATCTTCTTTCTGGCTTGATGCTATTGTCACTGCTAATTTCTTAATTAACAGACTACCTAAGAAGTTGTTACACTACAAGTCTTCTTTTCAATGTTTGTATAATCAACCTCCTAAGTATGATTTGTTCAAAGTATTTGGCTGTCTTTGCTATCCTTGGCTTAGGCCCTATACTTCTCATAAGCTTCAATACAAGTCTGTTCCTTGTGTTTTCTTGGGGTATTGTGTGCACTCTAAAGGGTACAGGTGTCTTGATCCTACCACTAATAGGGTTTATGTCTCTAGACATGTCCAATTTTTTGAACATCTTTTCCCTTTTTCCTCTCTCACTTCTTCTCAAGTCAAGTCTTCTCCATCTTCTGCATCTCTTTTTCAACCAATATTCATATCTACAAGCAGTTCTTCTTCTCCTTCTTCTGCTTCTCCTCCAGATATGGTTTTGACCTCTCCTCCCTCCCCACCTTCTTCACCACCTTCTCCTACTTCTCCTACTCCTTCACCACCTATTACTACTCCTGTACCAACTCATTCCATGGTTACTAGACTTAAATCTGGTATAGTGAAACCTAATCCTAAATATATCACACATGTGGCTCTTCTCTCTTCTGATACTGAATCTACCACCTACAAACAAGCTGCATCTCATGACTGCTGGGTTAAGGCCATGAAAGAAGAAGTTCAAGCTCTCTCAGCTCAACACACATGGTCTTTGGTTCCCTTACCTCCTAGAAGAAAACCAATTGGCTGCAAATGGGTTTACAAGATTAAGAGGAATACAGATGGTTCTGTGGCTAGACATAAAGCCAGATTAGTGGCTCAAGGCTTTCTACAAACATATGGGTTGGATTATACAGACACTTTCAGTCCTGTGGCTAAGCATCAAACTGTGAGGATAGTTATAGCTTTGGCTTTACAATGTGGGTGGTCTCTTAGACAACTGGATATAAGTAATGCTTTTCTGCATGGTACTGTCACAGAAGAACTGTATATGACTCAGCCTCAGGGGTTTGTGGATCCTTCTCTTCCTCACTATGTGTGTAAGCTGCACAAATCTTTGTATGGGCTTAAACAAGCTCCTTGAGCCTGGTATACTACGTTTTCTCAATTTTTATTGTCTCAAGGCTTCAAGTGCAGCTATGCAGATACTTCTCTCTTTGTTCTTCACACTCATAGCTATATGGTGTTCTTGCTTCTATATGTGGATGACATCATTCTTACAGGCAATTCTCAGGTTGTTTTTGATCAACTTCTGCACTCTATGACTCATCACTTTGTTGTCAAAGATCTGGATCAACTCTCCTACTTTCTTGGGATTGAAATTGAATACAGTGATCATGGAGCTCTCTTGCATCAGAGGAAATATGCTACTGATCTTTTGGTTAAGTCTCACTTACTGGACTCCAACCTTGTGACACTCCTTGTGCACCAAAGTCCAGTACAGCTCAGTATGATTCTACTCCCTACCAGCATCCCACTCTCTTCAGAAGTATGGTAGGTGCTCTTCAGTATTTGACTATTACCAAACCTGATATTCAGTTTGCTGTTAATGCATTGTGTCAACACATGCACACTCCTACTCAGTCTGATTATGTGGCATTAAAAAGGGTTCTCAGATATGTTAAAGGAACACTGGATCAGGGTATTACTATCACTCCTAGTCACTTCAATCTCTCAGCCTTATCTGATCCAGATTGGGCAGAGGATGTGCATGACAGAAGGTCTACTACTGGTTTTTGCATTTTTCTGGGTGATAATCTCATTTCTTGGAGCTCAAAGAAGCAGGACACTGTTGCAAGATCTTCCACAGAAGTTGAGTACAAAGCTTTAGCCATTACTGCTTCTGAGTTAAAATGGCTTCAATATTTACTTGCAGATCTCTACATCTTCCCAGATTTTGTTCCTTCTCTCTGGTGTGATAATACTTCAGCACTAGCTCTAGCTGCTAATCCTGTGTTTCATGCCAGGACTAAGCATATAGAGATAGATTTTCATTTTGTCAGAGAGTTAGTCACTGCTAAACAGCTGTTTGTCCATCATATTTCATCAGTTGATCAGCCAGCAGATATGTTTACTAAAGCTTTGAGTGAATGGAGATTTGTTCATTTGTGTTCCAAGCTCAATCTTGCTTCTGCCAAGTTGAGCTTGAGGGGGGATTTCAAATGTAATACTGATAATGTAGTTAGTGAAACATAAGGGGGTCTAAGTGTAATAGTCTAAAGTTAGTAACAGAATTAGTAGTTAAATACTCTGTAATGAATATTTTCTTCATTAATGTAATAACAACTTTCTCTCTCCTTTCCTTCTTTATCTTCTTCTTCCTCTGTGAGATTTCTCAGATCACCATTGATGAAATGAGTCTCTTCAGACCCAAATGATCTCATTGTGAACTCAAATGCCACAAGCCATTAGACTTACCTGATCCATTTTTGGGTTGGTGTACTGTCCAAAGGTCTCCTATCACAGCATTGAAGCAAAAGCAATGAAGGCTGATTCCAGGGAAAGAGCTAACAAAATGTTCGGAATGAATTGACCAGAACTGCGAAGGCTATATTGCCACTGTCTTTTTTGAAATAATGGGGGAGGATTCTGAAGAGAATGGAGGTCGTTAGACATGCCAAGAGGAGTTTAGAGAAGTTATAGTAGGTGGAATTTTAGCTTAATTACATTTGTGCCTGATGAGTATCGCTGGCATAACAAGAATATGTTGGGGTTCAATTTCTGATTTCACCAAATTGAAGGCTTTCTATATTAGTATGGAAGTATATATCCCTTTCATAAAAGAACTTCTCATCAGTTAAGGAAAATGGATTGGTATAGCTTTCTAAGCCGAGAGGGATAACGAAGCAGCCTACATCTCTTACTTATACCATAAGTATACAATAGACTGCTAAGATATGTTACCTTGTAGCAATAGTTAGTCGCCCAACTCGTGTCATGTGTAACTTGGTGAGGAAACTACATCACACTCTAATTTAAAAAATTACTGAATTAATATTTCATCTGAATGGATTATAGTACCTCTCTTATCTCATAAGTATACAATAAATTTCCTCCACGTGCAACGCACGTGCACCCTACTAGTAAGGTTTCAAATGTCTGACTGTCAGCCTCTTCTCTATAAACATCTGTGAAATTGTCATTCCTCAGGCTCTTGTACTCGGCCGGGACTTTGCCCCCTCCCAATTGCTGCAAACAAAAGCATTGCAGAATGTCAGTCAAATGTGAAAGTTTTCTTTTTTAGCGACCACAGTCTGTTGTCAATGTACTAGTACCGTGCGCTCATATGTGAAGACACCAGGTACCCCATTCTTGATAGTAGATGCTTCTTGTATACTTATGAAGCTTAAGGCAAGGTTGAAACCCACTATAGGGGATGTTGCTTTTGCCACATCGCTGGCAGACAAATGAAGCTTAAGGCAAGTATGGGTGGTAACGAGCGAGAGGCACCCTCATTCTCACCTAGGTTAATACGATCTCGGAGCAGTGGCTCTCAGTACAGGTCTAATTATGATGTCAATCCTGGTAAGGTTTTCAGCCTGATTGAAGAGGATAAAAGCAGGGGTTTACACCACCACTATAGGGATGTTGCTTTTGCCAAGTTTTTCTCTTCTATGTTATCTGTTTCAATTATTAATTATACTGCCCCTTTTATCCATACACATTACCAATTGTCACAATCTAAGACTATATCATTCATGTGATGGAAATACTATTACACTGACAATGAAAATAGAAAATTGTAACAGTCTTTCTGGAGAAATAATAAAAAGTGGTCACAATTGCAAACACACGAGTTGAAATCTCTGAAATCTTACAATGACACCATGCAACTGTGATCATCTTCTATGTGCGTAGTCTGTTAGTGATACGGGATAGCATATTAGTGTTATTTAGTTAAATAAATAAATTAACAAACTAATTATTAATTAAATCTTTACTATCAAAGAGTGAATGATGTAGTATTGATTCCTAAGATCACTTATTATAAAAGTGCATCTCTAGAAGTGTTTATTACTAAAGAACCTCGGTTAAACCTAGGCTATTACATATTACTATTCGTATGAAAGAAACGTCTCGCGACTCTTCCTTGTAGGTACGCGACTCTTCGGTAGGAGATTCTCAGACCAACTCTTTCTGTCAATTTCCAGTTCCACCATTCTCTTTGGTCAAAGGACGAAGACGCAATGCATGTCACCTTCTCATTCGACTGTCGCTACAGCGGGACGCCACTTTCTCTGCCGCCATCTTGGAGAACTGGAGTAAGCCTCTCTTTGTGTCTCTCTCCCTCCCCCTTCGCTGAAGGCATATGACCAACAGACCGTAATCAATCTCTCAATTTCTTCTCCCTGTCTGTCTATCTCTGCGTTAACATTTGATCAATGTTTAAATATATCACCCTTTTTTATGTTTCTTCCTCTTATTAATTGCTTGTTTGTATGTTTTTAGTATGCAAATTTTGGTTGATTTGATATTGCAGGTGTTTGATTTCATGTTTAATGATGGATTTCAATGAACTCTGGATGTCAAAATAGACATTCTTGTTTTGATCCGTGCTATTTGAGAGGATGAGATGAGAGTCTGTGAAAGTAAAAGTGTTACCTTGTTTTCCAAGGCTTGGTATTCAGAATACTTGCCCTGTTTGCAAATATGAACTTCCCCCCATAGAGATGACCCTAGGCTTTAGCGCTGGAGAAATCATAGCACTGGTGGAGTGCAGTGAAGGCTTGAGAGGTCAGGTAAAATTGTTTGGACATCTTCTTTTACTTGTGCCTTAATTAGGTTTTTTGTTGTTGTCGATAATGGTGGTGTTGCAAAGAATCCATTTTTCTTACGTAAGGATGACGTTATGTATGTGATTTGTTTATAATATGAACTTTTTTGTAGCTGATATAGTTCTGTGATTTACTATTGATTTCCTCCTCAGTCTTAAAGATCATTGCTCGAAGTTTCTTCTTTGTTGGCTAAATGTAGGATTACCTTTTACATCAATCCTTCTTGTTAACTCGTGCCTAGGTTTGTTTACTTCGGTGAGATTCCTCTTAGGGTGGCATTTGTGACTGGTTGTCTGCCGCCAAAAGACAATAACAATTTGTAGGCGGATTTGTTTTCTCATCAAGTAACTAATTTTTTTGGATCTGTGTCTGTAGTTGGATAAGGGTATGTGTCGGACATGCTGGCTTGCAGCCATGCTGCGACATTGAATACTGAATCGTTGTTGACTAGCTTGTGGATTAATGGTCCAAATAACTGAATGTTGAATAGAGTTACTTGTTTGAGATCGAAGGTACCGGTATATAATACTGAATATAATTTGACTACCCTTGTGAATCAATGGTCTAAATAACTGAATGTTAATAACATTACATGTTTGAGATCGATGTTAACGGCATATATGTCATTTTGTCTTCCGCCATAGCCATGTTTGCACTCTCAGGAGTTGAGGTTGGTTGAGTGAACTTTTAAGTACATGATTACGTTTCCAACGCCTTAATTTCGTCTCTTACTCTAGATGACTAAAGAATTATGATGCAAGGTCTCTTCAAAGGCCAGTGACACCACCCAAAAGGAAGGGGGAATGGATGAGCAATTTGTGAAGGAAAAAAGGGGTGTTGCCTAACCCCTCCATCTGTGTTTTGATCATTGGATCATAAATGAGTAGTTGGGTGACTTTGATTGTAAACTTTTTGCTGGGTGTGGACTCTACCCGCATCAGACAGTGAATTCATGGCGATTTGTCGGACCGGGCAAAAGCTGAAGATCATAAGTTGACTTTGTAACTAAAAGGTTATGATTCAGTCGCGCTATATCAATTTGTTTCAACTGATGCACAATATTAAATGAGGGCATAACATGATTTTGCATCTTATCAACTTAAGTATTGTGAATACATGTGATGGTTGGAAGGCTTGGGTTTACTTCGTAGTTAACCGAATAGTTTGGAGTGTGGCGTTTCAGAAAGCAAGTTGCTTTGTTCGTTCATTTTCACATTTATTAATAGTTAAATAATTGATATTTGTTTGTCTATTGTTTTTTTAGAGACTTTGTTTGTCTATTGTTGATAACTGATTGGATGTGGTCTTCGTACTTCATTACTCATGTTAGAAAACATTAGATCCAGTAGCCCAGTGAGATTAGATCCATAGCTCAGG
This sequence comes from Linanthus parryae, assembly GCA_023055425.1. Lineage (NCBI taxonomy): Eukaryota > Viridiplantae > Streptophyta > Magnoliopsida > Ericales > Polemoniaceae > Linanthus > Linanthus parryae. The sequence goes on along the minus strand of JALGPY010000004.1, from coordinate 86,016,340 downwards.
CATTTGAGTTCCTAATTGTTTATTCCATTCTCGTCCTGCATAATCGCTGATGAGTCCCGAGTAATTTGTGGTTATAAGTGATATATGTAGCCATTTCACAAATCTTATATAATATATAAAAGTAGAGAAGTCCTCAGGTTGAACATCAAATCGCCATTTGGCAATTCAAGAATATTGTATTAAAGACATGTGTCTAGCCATGTCATCATAGGTTATATGTAGCTCAATAGAAATATGACATGTAATGAATGACTCATCCATATACAATTTATTTGCATTCAATTTCAGCTATAAATTTGAAAGGAGTTACAAACATTATTATACATCTAATGATTAAATAAAAATTTGTTGAGGCATCTAATTTATTTATATTTTCTTCTAAATGTAGTTATGTGTAGTAACAAAAAAAATTGAGGAAAATATATAGTAAAAAAATTGAATATGCATTTCCTATAATATATATTTGTAAGAATCCAATGTTACCTTATCTAGAAAGTAAAATATAGAAATGTAGTTAAGGTGAAATTCAACATGCTATCATTGAAAACCTCACATCCTACAGGTAATATGCAGTGCGTATTTGGTTGGACTATACCAATGTTAACCGTATAAATAGAAAATATAATATATATATATACACACATAAATGTAATTATATATATGTATATGTTCAAAGTTAGTGAAATTCCAATTCTTGACCCATATATAACTTACGCTATATGAGTTCATGGATATACATAAACTCTAATTATACAAAAAAGATGCTTTATAGGTGGTTAAATATCAATTAGCATATCATCGCGTCAGCAATTCGTAAATATAACTTGGAATTAACTGAAACTCAGTATCTATTCGGTATAATAATTTTCAATAATATAATGAAAGAAACATTCATTAAAAGTTTATATTTTTACTATATAATTGGGTAAAAACATTTGTTACACGGCAACAAGTTATTCACGTTTTGTGATAGTAGAATTATAATAATCTTCATATAAACTTGATAATTATTTTCATTTTCAATTTTTAGTTTGATTTTCTACATATTAATAGAAATGACAATTTTTTGGAATTACAACATATAGCCGGTTTGAAACTGAAGACCTCCTGTACCAATTCCCAAATCTAACAATTTTCGTGTAAAAACAACGACAATCTGAATAGCCTCTATCAATTATTTTTTTATGAAAAAGGTGAATCTCTTAAATTAGACAAGTGCATCTCTCCACGAATGGATGCTTATTGGCCACAATAAAATGTCGTATATTTGAATATGGTTTAGATACATAGTAATATATGAATCAAATTTGTTCAAAGGGTTGAGAAGACTATATGTTACATTATCGATAAAAATAGAATTTGATGTCAATCAGATCACGATGTGATGATTCTAATGTGTAAGCAAAATAACTTATTATGGTACCGTCATGCATATCTTAACATTCTTACTATGAGAATTTATAAAATGGACAAAAAATGTTGTTATATCTTTTCAGATGTGAAGTCGAAAAGAATAAAAATTTATAATTTATTAAGTTTGACAGTTAAAAGAGACACAAAATCAAATTTCAATTTTATGTATAAATTTACATTTCACTCCGCGCGTTGGCGCGGGGTCACGCCTAGTGTGAGGTTAATAGATCAAAATTTAGCAAAATAAAGAAACAACTTGGATTTGAAATTTATATTTATTTAAAGAAATATCAGCTTGGGACAGGTTTGATTTCGTTGTTCAGAAGAAACTAATTGAGTTTTTGGATGATTAATATGATTATATCATTTTTGTTCAAGGGCCTCATTTTGAAATTGTTAGAGACATTGTTCCGATTGCCATCGGATACTTTTAGATGCATAATGGTGTATGCTAATAACAGGTTCCTTATAGACTGAGGAAGAACACAATTTATGCCTCCTAGGACTACCAAAAGTAGGGAAAGGGGATTGGGGAGGAATCTCAAGGAATTTTGGGAAGATTATCACACCATCATAGGTCTGTAGCTGCACCTGCTACACATGAAGGTTAGGAGTATGAATCCCGACATCCCATTCTTTTTCGTTAGAATATACTAGAATAGAGGCTTAAGTTTACACAATAATGTTTTGTTAATTATCACAATGTTGCTTCATAAAGTATTTAGTCATGAAAATCTTCATATTCTCAGAGAAACTTTGATTGTGCATTCATAGACTGCTAGACATTTACTGTTTTGAAGCTTATGATATATTATTGCCCAGAGTCTCATACATAAGTATTCGCTGGTTTTAAATGTAAGTGCATACCACTCCGTCTCTGCTCTTTGTTCCCATCTTGACTTTTTGACTCGTATCTGGGTTACTTTGACCAGGTGATTTGGACAGCAAAACGAAGCGTTTTTTTCTTCACTGTGTTATAGAGCAACTTTTACTCTACAATAACATGAAAAAAGTATCAAAAGTTGCATCATTTTGCTATCCAAATCACCAAGTCAAAGTGACCCATAGTGTAAAAAAATTAAATGAGAACAAAGAGCAGAGACAGAGTGGCATTTTATTTGTTTCCTTTCAATGAGTATATAAGTTAGGATTAGTATTGAAACAAAAAAAGTTAATATGGTCAGTACTTCAAGGCAGTGCTAAAGTCCAACTAAAACAGCAAAAGATTTTTCTTTTAATTAAACTTTTATGTCCTACAAAACATAAGATCTTTATGAAAAAACTTCAATTTATCATGTTTTTCATTCTTTTTTAAGAGAATTAGTGTTCAAATCTGGAATATATGATGACTTGCCTAATCTTTTTACGAGATAAGGAATGCCCCAGATGATAGAATTTGTGAGGCTTGTGAGTTCTTAAGGTTAAGAATTATATAAAAAATGTTGGTCAATGGGAATTTGGGAAGTTGTTTTGGGAAGTTACTAATTGGGATAGTGTACCGACAAGAAATCCTAATGCTAAGGATATTGTTCGGCTGTTCGAATCACAGATATTTCAAGATCATACAAATAGTAAAGACTAATGATGCTCTCCAAAATTTTAAGGTAAGGCTCAATTGATCGCATATAATTTTTCTGGCTTTACTTATTACTTGTGAAGGGGGGCTTATACTAATATAATCGTATAATAGTATTGTGTTGCCGCAGACATCTTATACCATTGGATCCTTTAGATTTGATCACTGAATTTCAAACTTGTGTGTATTGAGTTTGGTTTTATGACAAGTTGTTGAGGAAGAAAGCGATTTTGTGGAGGAATTGAATTCCAATTAGGATTAAAGACGGAAAAAATATGCGTTGTTTCGCACAAGGTGATGCTAGCATGTGGAAACTTGTTTCTTCTGACCTGCCATACAACCCAGGTCGAGGTAGCATATTTAGTGTTCTGAAAAGCTGTTGGTAGCTATATATTCATTGTAAGCGTTTTCTTTAAAATTCTCGGGCTTTGTAATTTTCTTGGTTATCTTTTATGAAATTGTTTTTTTTTCTTGTTTAGAGTTGACGGTTGATTTTGGGGTTTTAAATGTCAAGCTTATCGTGAGTTGAACTTAATTTGGTATCTTATATTTTTTTTTCTTGTGCAACTTATCCCTCATCCCTACCTCGGAGACTGGAAGGAGTCGGTTGTGTTTATCATAACCGTCTAAGAAAGGAAAACTTTCATAATGTAAAGGATAATTCTGCTCAATATAAACCTTTGGAGGCTAGCAAAGGTAATAAGTCACTACTTTATGCTTGATTTTATACCCTGCATATATAATTTTGCCTTCCTATTTCGTACCAATGGAGTTGCATAGATTTTCACTTGAAATAGAAGCTTATAAGTGTTGCTTTGATAGAGTTCTTGTTAAACAACATTCCAAAGTCTGGTTTCTGTTCAGGAAAGTTTGTTCAAATTTCAATTTAATACTCCCTCCTTTGTTTATACGTCCCATTTGACTATGCACAATGAATAAGGAAGTGTATACTTGTGTAATTGTCTACAATGTCTGTCTTCAACTTTGTGTATACTTTTTCATCAATATTAATAATTTAGAAAAAATAAAAAGAACAAGAGATGAATTTCACATTTTAAAATATGATGAATCTAAAAGAGGACTTATATTTTGGGACATCTCGAAATAGAATAGTGGACACATAAACAGAGACGGAGGTAGTAGGAACCAATCATCCATTCTAGATTCAAGAATGACAAACAATTATATAGGTTCAAGAATGACAGACAATTATAGGTTACCCCTCTTGAGCCTTTTGACATTTTTGTTGTTGATAGAATGGTCTTGGTAACAAAGTTGCACATTATACGAGTTGTTTACCATTGTTCTGTTTATTTAAAACCCATAGCAATATGCAATTTGAGGAAATTTTTCACTTTTTGTGTTGGAGAAATTTAAATGATTAGAAGCTAAAGTTTATAGATCTGTTGTTGGTATTGTGTAGCTTTTCAAGAGGTAGTTTTGAATCTATATGCTTCTATTTGCCTATATTTCAGGTTCCTTGAAGCGGAAGTACTAAGTTGGTATTAGTTCCCCCCCCCCCCCCCCCTCTTCTTTAAGTGCCTACTTCATCAATAATTTCTTTGTTTTCTTTTTGTACTACTAGCAGATATGCAGTGTCTTCCAAAACATAGAACTCATGAATTAAGTAAGCGCTTTTGTTCCAAAATACCCATGGAGGAAGTACCAATTGTCTCAGGACATAGGATGGTGATTTCACGTGCAACACACGTGCCCCGTACTAGTAACTAAATAACACTAATATGCTATCCCATACCAGTTAGTGTAGAGAGTTATTCATAGCCTTATAAATTACACAGGATCGGTGCAATCAAACAATGAAACCTGAATTGGCAAGGAACAAGAATTGAGAGATCGCAAGGGGGCCATGTAATTTAACGACTAATAGTACAAAGTAATGTCTATGTTGGCAGTGACTTTACCTATATAAATTTGTCGCAAGCCCAAACACTAATGGTTGAGGTCCACAAATTTGTTACAGCTTGCCTTGGGCCCCATAATTGAAGGGGCCCAATTTTCAAAAAACAATGAGAGTTATGTAACAAAACTGAATTCTTCTTCTTGGAAATGATAAAAATAACTGCATTGTCCTTGTAAAGGTTTCTGCATGATCCTTCATTCTCTAACACCCTCCCTCAAGCTCATGGTGGATCGACAACCTTGAGATTGGTCTTGAGTTGATGAAATGGAGTTGGATTCAATCCTTTGGTATGAATGCCTGCTAGTTGACCTGCACTTGAGACAAATTTAACACTTAGTTGTTTCAAAATGATTTGTTCCCTAACATAATGGAAATCCACTTCTATGTGTTTGGTTTTGGAGTGAAAAACTGGTTTCGCTGTGAGAGAGATGACATATTTGTTGTCACAATATAAAACAAAAGCAACCGGCATATGAAAGTGCAGATCTTTTAAGAGCATTTTGAACCAAAAAATTTCTCAAGTAGTTGTAGCAAGAGCTCTATATTCATCTTCTGTTGATGATCTAGTAACAGTAGGATGTTTCCTGGAAGCCCAGTGAACTGGGTTGGAACCTAGATAGATGCAGAAGCCAGTGGTGCTTCTATATTTGGGGTTGCCAACCCAGTCTACATCAGCAAAATCATTGAGAGATAGGACCTTTTGTATAAAAAAAGTCGTGTTGTTTAGTGCCTTAGAGGTTTCTAAGAATCCTTTTTGCAGCTATCATGTGTAAGTGTGTGGGATTGTGCATGAATTTGCACAAGTGGATGACAGAGAAAGCAATATCTCATCTGGTAAAAGTGACATATTGAAGAGCCCCTAAGATTTGTCTGTAGGGGGTGGCATCCGAGAGCAAATCTCCATCATATGCCTTAAAGTTTAGTACCAGAAACCAGAGGAGTAGAAGCATCTTTGCAGGTTTGCATCTTGAATTCAAGTGAAAGATCTGTAACATATTTAGATTGATGCAAGAAGATACCAGAAGCGGTTCTGAAGACTTGAATTCCCCGAAAGTAAGTTAAAGGCCCCAAGCTTTTCATTGTAAATTATGGTTGATACTGTGATGGTGGTGGGGGGGGGGGGTGCCATCAACATGGTCAATGAGGGTTTGAGCACGAAAAACAAAGAAAATTTGATGTTTTCCTAGAACAAAATTGGTGCGATCTAGTTTGAACGGTATTAGATTGTTGATATTAGCAAGAATGTAAAGCGGAGTAGAAGAGGAAGAGCCAGAGGCCGTTGTGGTAAGACTCATGGCTCTGATACCATGAAAGCAAACCCTAGAAATCAGGGTTGGAGAGAATTAAAAGATACATGCAGAGAATTTAGATGACGCAGAAGAAGGGACAGAATGAGCCATCAAACTAGGATTTCCATTCATGGGAGGGGAGTTAATACAATGAATCTAACGGTGTGATTTACACCCGTTGAGATACTTATGACAAATAACCAAGAAACCCTTTAAGATGAAATTACATAAAAGATGACTGATTGTTGTAACAATGATGATAAAACAGTCTTTAGAAATGTTTTAAGGCAACCAATCTTTGTAGATATTATAGTGAGGACCAAACTTCTTAGAAATGATAGAAAAGCATTTTCCTGGTAAAGCTTTCTTCTTGATCCTTCATTCTCTAACAGTTGCTCTTGTTAAGGATGTTACTTTGTTATTTGTTTCAATAATAATACTCTCCCTTGTATGCACACATTCCCCCTTTCTTACAACAGCCTCCGCCGCCACCACAAGAACAGCCCCCACTACCGCCGTTAGATGAAGAACCGTCAACGCCAATGCAAGAGCAGCATTCGGAGAACCCATCGCCCATTCCGCCATTGATTCCGGCGAACCACACTCCGATCACAACCCCGAACCAGTCTACAAAACCAGCCTCAAACCCACCGCATGACCCACCTGAATCCCAAACGACTCTAACCCTGCAGAATCCGCAACTACAACTCGCGGCCCTGGCCTTCCCGTCGAGCTCACAGAGGTCAACACCTCCGTCGATCCCAACGCCGGTCAGACCCACAGAACCGTCGGATCTCCCAGCCCCGAACCCGCTTCAGACGCCTTCCGCCCTTTTGCCATCCCAAGCGAAGAAATCACTAGGTCTGAACCCAACTCTTCCACAATCACCGCCCCCGTCGCATCCGACCACCGTCCGGCCTCACTAGCATCGGCCGGTCTCCGGCCACAACCAGGCCATCAACTATCGTGGCAGACCTCCGAACGAGAAGCTGTCGCTGTCGCTGTCGCTACCGCGATGGGTCATCATCCGTCCATCACGACCTCAGACTGTCGCTGCCGTCCTACCTCGTGCCTCAGCTCGCTGGCACCACTTCTCAGAAGCCATGGCCTCCACCTTCCCCGAACGGAAGCCATGGCACCTTCCCCGAACGGAAGCCATGGCCTCCACCTCCATCTGCAACTAGGGTTGGCCATCAAATTGGGCCTAATTATTACACTGTTGGGTTCTTATATCAGTTTGGGTTGGATAAAGGGTTTAATTATTTGGGTGGGCTTATTGGTCCTACTTCATCAATTCAATCCACCCCATATTATTTGGGTGGCCACCCCCATGTTTCTAGATTTGGGCTACGCAATATATAATTTGGGTCAGCCTACAGGCTTCAAATCCTATCTACATCACTTACCATCTCTAAGCTTGATTCCTATTATTCCCAATATGCACTTTTATGGCTACCCAGTTACGGAGTAACTTTTGACGATGTCAAAAAACAATATTTCACAACTAGAGGATCTAGTGACTTCAAGTCTATGGATGATAATATCCTATCGCCGCGAGAAGCACTTGTGACTTTACATAACTTGCCTTCTCGGATATGGGTCAGTCCAGTATGTCATTACTCCAAATACATACCCATGTGTTGGATCGTGATATCTACATATCAATCCAACCCCATACTAGTCTATAGATGATCGTCCTATTAATCATTATATTTGACTAGGAATATTTAAGATAAACAACAAAATTTGCAAATCTAAGGACTTCATTATATTAAATATCTCCATAAATAATATAATGATTATTCTAGCCAATTCATACTAAAATTAGATTGACATCTTTTCCAACAGTCTCCCACTTGCACTAGAGCCAATCTGGTGCATCGCGTATGCCAATCGCCCTAGTGTGCTCTTCATGCTTGCGTTGAATAAGCGGCTTTGTGAATGGATCTGCCAGATTATCATATGTAGGAATCTTGCATATCTTCATATCTCCTCTATCGATAATCTCTCGAAGAAGATGGAACTTCCGGAGTACGTGTTTGAATTTCTAGAGTGATCTGGGTTACTTAGACTGAGCGATCGCACCTGTGTTGTCACAATACAACATTGTGGAATTCTCAATGCTAGGAGCTACAGCAAGATCAGAAACAAATTTTCTAATCCAAACAGCTTCCTTTACTGCGCCACTTGCAGCAATATACTCAGCCTCTGTTGTAGAATCAGCAACCGTCTCTTGCTTGGAACTCTTCCAGCTCACAACTCGTTCATTTTGGCAATACACAAATCCCGGCTGCGATCTGAAATCATCTCTTCCGGTTTGGAAGCTTGCATCCGTGCAACCAGTTACACGTAACTTTTCCTCACCTCCAAATATCAAGAATGCATCCTTAGTTCTTCTCAAGTACTTGAGGATGTTCTTGACTGCTATCCAGTGACTCTCACCCGGATTAGACTGATATCTGCTCGCCATACTCAATGCGTATGATACGTCCGGTCTAGTACACAACATGGCATACATGATAGATCCTATGGCCGAGGCATAGGGGATCTTACTCATGCGGTCCATTTCAATCTTATTGGATGGACAATCACTCTTCGAAAGAGCAATTCCATGAGACATGGGCAAGAATCCCTTCTTCGAATCTTGCATGTTGAACCGATTCAACACCTTGTCTATATATGTAATTTGACTTAGGCCTAGCAGCCATTTAGATCTATCCCTATAGACCTTTATACCGAGTATATAGGATGCTTCCCCTAAGTCTTTAATTGAGAAACACTTTCCTAGCCAATCCTTAACTGATTGCAGCATGGGAATGTCGTTTTCAGTGAGCAGTATGTCATCCACATACAAGACCAGGAACTCTACGGAGCTCCCACTAACCTTCTTGTACACACGAGACTCATCTTCGTTCTTGATGAAGTCAAACTCTTTGACAGCTTCATAAAAACGCTTATTCCAACTCCTAGAAGCTTGCTTCAATCCATAAATGGAATGTTGAAGCTTACAAACTTTATTTTCATGATCGGGATCTAGAAAACCTTCTGGTTGTGTCATGTACACATCCTCGAGAAGATACCCATAAAGGAATGCTGTTTTGACATCCATCTGCCAAATATCATAGTCATAATAAGCCGCAATTGCAAGTAGGATTCGAATAGATTTGTCATAGCGACTGGGGAAAAGGTTTCATCATAGTCTATACCATGAATCTGTCTGAATCCTTTAGCCACCAATCGGCCCTTATAGGTAACTACATTACAATCCATGCCGGTCTTTTTCTTGAAGACCCATTTGCACCCTATGGGGCGTGCCCCTTGGGGTGGTTCCACCAAAGTCCACACTTGGTTTGTATACATGGATTCCATCTCGGATCTCATGGATTTAGCCAGTCCGGCCCTTGCATGGCCTCTCCATAAGTATTAGGCTCATCTCCTATGAGCATTGTGTCACCGGTTTCAGTCACTAGAAGTCCATACTTCTCTGGCTCCTGGCGCACTCTACTAGACCTACGAAACTCTTGTGTTACTTGAACAGGTTGCTCCACAACCTGTTGTGGTTCTTTTTCATGTTCCATTACCGAATCAGTAATTTGTGGTTCTTTAATTTCTTCAAGTTCTACAGTCCTCCCACTTGCTTCTTTAGAGACGAATTCTCTCTCTAAAAACACGCCAGTCCGAGCAACAAACACTTTGTTCTCGGTTGGATTGTAGAAGTAACAACCCTTAGTTTCCTTAGGGTATCCCACAAACTTACACTTATCCGATTTCAGCCCGATTTTGTCTGGCTGTAAACGTTTTACATAGACATCGCAGCTCCATATCCTCATGAATGACACTGTGGGACGGCTCCCACTCCACATCTCATGTGGTGTCTTCATGATTTGGATGGAACACGGTTAATGGTGAAAGCTGCACACAATAGAGCATAGCCCCAATAAGATAACGGAGATCTGTTTGACATATCATAGATCTCACCGTGTCTAAAAAGGTTCGATTCCTCCTCTCGGACACGCCATTCCGTTGTGGCGTTCCAGGTGGAGTGAGTTGAGACAATATTCCACACTCTCTAAGATAATCACCAAACTCTTGCTCAAGTATTCGCCTCCTCGATCTGATCGTAGAGCCTTCATACTTTTGCCAAGTTGCTTCTCTACTTCATTCTTAAATTCCTTGAATTTACCAAAATATTCGGATTTGGCCTTCATAAGGTATACCAATCCATATCGACTGAAATCATCGGTGAATGTAATGAAGTAGACATAACCACCTCTGGCATGTGTAGCAAACGGCCCACACACATCAGTATGTATGAGTGCTAACTGCTCACTAGTCCTTTCACATTTCTTATTGAAAGGGTACTTTGTCATCTTTCCTAATAAGAAAGCCTCACATGTCTCATATGATTCAAACTCAAATGAGTCTAGAAATCCATCTTTATGGAGTCTAGATACACGTTTCTCATTTATAAGGCCTAGACGACAATGTCATAGATAAGCAGGATTTAAATCATTCATTTTAATCCTCTTAGTATTTATGTTATAGATTAGATAGCTTAGATCAAGGATTTATAATCCATTAAATAATTGCGCACTACAATAGTGAATACTATCAAAATAAATGGAATAACAATTGTTCTTTATTGAAATAGTAAAACCTTCCTTGTCCAAACAAGATACGGAAATAATGTTCTTACTCATAGCAGGAACAAAAAAGCAATTATTTAATTCTAATACTAATCCAGAAGGCAGAGACAGCCTATACATGCCTATGACCAACGCAGCAACTGTTGCTCCATTCCCAACGCGCAGGTCCACCTCTCCTTCTGCCAATATTCTACTTCTACTTAGATCCTGCATATTTCGACAAATATGAGATCCACATCCAGTATCCAATAACCATGATGAAGAAGTAGTTAAATTAACATCTATAACAAAAATACCTGGTGGTTGTGGGATCACTATGCCAAGCCTTTTATCCTCCAGATACTTTGGAAAATTCCTTTTCCAGTGTCAGGCTGACTTGATCACGCCATTGGCCACACTACTAGCATGTTTAAGAGCAGTGTCCTAAGGTTTGGAAACTGACTTGCCTTTTCCCTTGGAAGTAGAGGCAAACCTTTTGCCCTTTCTTTCTGTACCATCAGTATGGCTTTTCCCTTTCCCTTGTTGATGGATTGTCCAGTTTTCCTCAACATATTGAGTAGCTCTGGCAGAGGCTTGGCGATCTCATTCATGTTATAGTTCATGATGAACTGTCCATAACTATCCGGCAACGATTGCAGAATGAGATCTGTGGCCAACTCTTGATCGGGGACCCTAGGCGATCGAGATTCTCAAGATACCCGATCATCCGCAACACGTGCGGTCCTACTGGGTTCCCTTCCGCCAAGTGACTCTTGAACAATGCCCTAGAAACTTCATACCGTTCAACCCTTGCCTGCTCTTGGAAGAGCTTCTTTAAGTGTTCGATCATATCGACTGCATTCATGTCCTTCTCAAGAACAGCACGTAGGGAGTGTGATGAATTTGATGAATTGTTTGCCATTGGAATTCTACAAAACGAGAAATATACAAGACTTTAGTATGATTTTACTATACTCAATAATGGCTAGATTATTAAATATAGCTCCCACTATTTTTCTCGGATTAATAACTCTCCATATTAATGTGGAAAATATCCTTATATTTTCTAGTGGGCCAAGATACATATTTCGCCTTTTCCGAGCTTGCTTTGGCAAGTCACCCGGAATTGGTTATATAGGTAGGAACCATTCCAATTACATCATATGTAACTCTTGGTTCAATTGGGCAAATAACTATTATTTATCCATCCCCATGGATAATCCCAATTGTATGCCTCTTGGTTCTTTTAATCTTATTAAATTTACCTAGTTGTGTTCAACCTCTTACTTAAACAATATGCACATTTTTACGTGCCATCGCATCTAATCACGATAAACCATGACGCCCTGCTTTGGCACGCACGAACATGGGATATAGTGATCATGATGAGTGTTTAAATAACGAGAATGCATAAACACAATATTTTAAATGAGGGATTTGCCTTCAATTTTAATTTGTTTTTGTTGATTCATATCAACATGATCCATATGTTTGAATTTCGGGCAAAACTTCAAAACATAGATCCGGGTTGTCTAATTATCTTATTATCCTAATCGCATGCATCATCCATACACCAATCATAAAATAATAAGACAATAAAATAAACTACCACAACATAAAATTAAACGTGGAATGGATATGGCCTTTTTCTAGACTAAGATATTCCCAAGCAAATGAGAATATCTATGAACCCTAAAATAGATCACATCTCTATGCGCGTCCATCTTTCGGTCCATCCTTCATAGTCAGAATGCTCCATGCTCCATCTTTGTGGCTCCATTGTCTTTGGGCTTATTTTCTTCAATCTTGGCTAACAATCTATTTTATCTAGTATTAGCTACACCTATACGACGTACATAAAATAAATCTCACAAGTTGAGAGAAAATACCGGCTTGCATACGGTAAACTTTTAATTATTACATCAAATTTATCAGCTCGCAGGCCGTAAAACAAACCACAAAGTAAACATTCACTCACAAACCACATCCTAGGGCCATATCCATCCACCATGTGAATAGCACATAAACAGTTAAAACCAATTTTAAAGCGCTTGTTCAATTTTAATTATTTTGGAAGAAGTAAGGTCAAAAACAATCCAAAAGAACTTCCCAAAGCCCTATTGGATCACACACGGCCCTAGGGCCCGGCCAAGCCCAAGCCGCCGGTCACCCCGGCCGACCCTTAGGTCGTGCGTGGCTTGGGCGGAAAGGAGCAAGGGGCGGTACCTATAGGGGGCCGAACCTTGTATGGAGTTGTTTCCAAAAAACAACTCCTTCCTTGTTGCACAATCCAAGTTGTTTCCATGTTGGAAAACCCCCTTTTTCCAAACATGTGCCAAACCCTAATCTTCAAACCAAGATCTTCACATCCTATGTGACAAAACTCACTAATTTGTTGCATCCAATGCACAATTAGATCTTCTTTGATTGAATCTTCATTCAATTGCATCTAATATGCTTAATATGTCGTTTTACGCGATAAACATAAATTTAAAGTGTTAAAACAACAAAATCATCACACATAAAACTACGTTATGCTCTACGACATGTGGCTTTGATACCACTGTATGGTTTTGAACATGTAATCGCAGCGGAAGATAACAAATATTTCGTTCAAATCCCTCAAGGATCACAAGTCAAGAACACATAACGATAGTAAAGGATGAATTCATGTTTACCTTTGAGTTCTCCTGTGATGACTTCAAACGCGTCACGTTCTCTATGGTTGATCCACCTAGGATAGAGAATTGGACCTTCCTTTCCTTCTTGTGCTATCTAGAATGGAAGAAGGAGACAACGGAATCACGCAACGAAGCAACAAGGAGGTGTTCGGCCTCCTTGGGCCGACGGGTAGGGGCAGACGCGGGGGTCGGTTCGGCCGGCCCTCTTGTGTCTTGCTCTCTACTCCTTTCTCTCCTCTCAATGTGTTATGAATAATCACTTGAGTGGAAAGGAAGGAGTTCATTTATATAGTCCAACTACTCCTAATTGTTTCCATAAAGGGCCTAATACTAATCATATCCATATATGGATTAGTATTACTTGCTAATTAGTCATACTAAATTAGCAACTTGTTGCAATATGATCATTTTAATTAATCCTTATTAATTAAATCCCATGTCCAATTATATCCATATGGCGTGTGACCCCATAGGTTTATATTTAATTGGTAATAACTATTTACAAACATGAAGCGGTGTCTAGCAACACATCCATGCCATCCAATTAATAGAAATAATCATCCGACAAACCTTGTGATCTTAATATCGCATCCCTTTGTCTCATTATCCGGATTGGACACAAGACATACAAGTCGCACTCGTATATCCAATCCTTGTTTCTCGATCCTGGGAATAGCCCTTTCCATGCATATAAATTAATATCCCCATATTGATTTATATGAGTCTGGCTAGACGTTCTATAGGCTCCATCCCTCGAGTGGCCTCGGATATTTGCTCCCGTTATGTGAAAGGGACAAATCCTATCTACATCACTCTCCATATATAAGCTTGCTTCCTATTGTGCCCAATATGCGCTTTTATAGCTACTCTGTTACGGAGTAACGTTTGACGATGTCAAAACAGAATATTTCACAACTAGAGGATCTAGTGACTTCAAGTCTAAGGATGATAATATCCTATCACCGCGAGAAGAACTTGTGACTTTACATAACTTGTATGTAGCCTTCTCGGATATGGGTCAATCCGGTATGTCATTACTCCTAATGCATACCCATGTGATGGATCGTGATATCTCCATATCAATCCAACCCCATACTAATATATAGATGATCGTCCTATTAATCATTATATTTGACTAGGGATATTTAAGATAAAAAACACAATTTTCAAATTTAAGGACTTCATTATATTAAATATCTCCATAAATAATACAATGATTATTCTAGCCAATTCATACTAAAATTAGATTGTCTCTAGGGAATATTTTCCAACATCACCGTCCTAGAACGAATTGGGGAAGTTGCTTATCAGCTACAGTTGCCCGATGACTGTCGTTTACATGATGTGTTCCATGTGTCATTGTTTCGCCCTTTCGTACAGTCGGGTGTGGGTGTTGCGGTCTCTACATTACCTACACAATTTTTCAAAGGGCGCCCGCTCTCTATCCCTCTATCAGCTATGGCAGAACGGACAATATTGGTTTCGGGTTCGGCTAACCGCCAGTGGCTGGTTTCCTGGTCGGATGGGGCTTCGCCTACATGGGAACCTACTGAGGCAATCCAGGCAGCATTTCCAGATTTACTGCTTGCGGACAAGCTCCTTTCTAAGGGAGGGGGAGTTGATACGGGTATAGACCCATTGCCTACGGAGGAGGACGTGTTGACTGTTGCAGGGGAGCAAACTACTAAACGAGCTAGGAGGAATGTGATTTAGCCTACGTATTTGAAAGATTACGTACAACCCAAGAAGAAGCGTTAATTACTTGTTTTGTTAATTTCGTAGTATTTTTATTATGGATTATTGTCTAATTGATTTTTGGTGAAGAGTCTTAGTAATGTTAGCTATACCCGGGATTTTCTAAACGGTTCTTTTGCTCGGGTTAGGACTAGGTCAGAACCGTCAGGGTCTAGAAGTATAAAAGGGGACTGAATTTTCTAATAATGCAATAAGAATTTTTTTACCCTATTCTCTCTTTTCTCTCTCTCTCTCCCGTCGCTTCCTGTTTTTCATCTGGTTTTGCTCGAACCCAGTTACCCTAGAGGTAACAAGCTTGTTCCACAATCTTTGCATTTTTAACTCACTTGGACGAGGGGAAATTACTTAAAGAGTGTTCTTTTCATGATTGTATATTTTTAAAGTCATCATGATTTCAAGAGCACATTACTCTTGCTAATTATTTCATTTGGCAACGACTTTTTATGCGCGTTCTAACATTCTTCTGCACACCCAATCTTGGTAAATGAGAATTTTAGAGAAGAAAAGAACTGGTATTATTAGGGATATATTGTTACTGTAATTTTGATTCATGCATGCTATGGTTCGTACGCTAAAATAGAATTTTTTTAATCATGTTTCATTTGCTTATTTAGTTTTTACAAGAGATATATATGACATGATTAGCAAAAAGCCAAAAATGGTTCATATAAGGCCCAACTGTTATGGCGCACAACATCAAGTCACCTACCACCATCTGGATCTCTGGGAACTACAATTTGGAGATTCACTTGTACAGTTAATACCCATTAACTCCTTTTAACACTGTATAAGATCTACAAACAACCCCACCCAAATGGTGCATTAGCGCTTTAGTTTGATTGCTTGTTAGACCCCCTATTAGTTTAGTCATAAAGGAGTTATCTTTTCTACGACCTCCCGAATAGAATAGAAATGGAATGCGCTCAAGCATGCGAAGAAAGCTCTTCGAGCTTCGGGAAAAGGGCCCCTTTGGCTTGAAACATAAAGTATTTTCCATTCCCGAAGGTGTTCATCACTTAGCATGTGAATACAGCCATAAACCCCGTATTTCCCCATATCTCTCATTTGTCGGAGAACCATTAACAAGACACAGTTCTCCTCTTTGCCCCTATCTCTCATCTGTCGGAGAACTATTGGGCAAGACACAATTCTCCTCTGTCGGATAACTGCTTCAACAATCCAATCCTCTGTCGGAGAACTATCAAGTAACACACATGAGTACTAGTAATGATTCAATCTCTCTAGTACTCCGTTGCTTGTTCTCTCAACGCTCTCTTCCGTCGACGACAAATCCAAGAATCAAGGACCTTCGATTATTGGTCTTATAATCGGATCTCCGATTTGTGGATGTATCTTCTATCAGTGGACACTCTCTTATTAAGGCTCTCTTCCATTGACAAGGGTCTTCAATTGTTGGTCTTATACAAGATAGATCGGACCACCAATTTGTGGACATATCTTCTATCTGCCGAAACTTCTTACAGGTTTCATTTCATGGATTCACACCCCTGCGTTATCAGAGTTACGATGAGAGGAAGAAGGAGAAGAACAAAGATAAAGTAGAGAGTGAAGAAGAAGATAGTTGCAGAAGAAGAAAGATGGAAATTGCATTCACAAAATCAGCTACAAAACAAAATAGTAAAAGGCTTATATAAGCCAGGGGTCCAAATGTAATAAACTAAAAATCATAAACTAGATGACTGGGATGGCAGTTAAGCAATAGTGACTGAGTTCAACCAATCAAATAGCCTGTAGAAGCTGACTGTGTCATATGCTAACAGCTTCAAGTGGAACGACACTGTTTCACTTGTTCTTCGAATAAAATGGCTAGAAGCTGATCCAACGCCCACTAAAACACCACCAAATGTAATCCAACAACCACTGAAATACCACAGTTCATGTCATTAGTTGATAGCTATTTCAATTTGGTACTTGTCTCTAATATCCCCCCTCAAGTTGAGCAAAGGAGAGATCCCTTGCCTAACTTCGAAACTAAACCATGAAACAGAGGACCACGGAGAGGCTTCGTGAGGATATCAGCCACCTGATATGAAGAGGAAACATGTCCGAGCTGAAGAATGCCAGCATGAACAAGATCTCTGACCAAGTGATAGTCCAAATCAATATGTTTGGTTTTGTCATGAAAAACTGGAATCTGAGCAATAGAAATAGCTGAGCTGCCATCACAGAGAATGAGAGGAGTTCCAACAAGAGAAATCTTCATTTCTGATCGTAGAAACAACAACCAGTGAAGCTCACAAGAGGGGTGAGCAAAATATCTATACTCAGCTTCAGCTGAACTTCTAGAAACAACTTGCTATTTCTTGGATCTCCATGAAATGAGAGAATGATCAAGATAGACCAGATAAAAAAAGTAGACCGTCAACTTTCAGGACAACCACCAATTTGAATTACTATAAGCAGTGAGCTGTAAGAACATGGTGGAAGAAAAAAGCAAACCATAGCTCAATGTCCCCTTCAGATACCTCAACACATGATGTAAAGCAGTAAGATGAGAGGTGGTTGGTGCAGAGAAAAATTGACTCAGTTTGTGAAATGAGTAACAAAGATCAAGTCTAGAATGATAGAGAAAGAGAAGCTTGCCAATAAGAGTCCTGTAGGTGCTAGATTTCTCATCAGAGAGAGGATCACCATCATCTTTTCTCAAATGTGTGTTAGCAACAAGATGAGTAGAAGCTGGCTTACAGTTAACGTAAGAACTGTATTTAAGAATTTCCAAGCGAACCTCTGTTGATACATGAAGAGTCCAGCTGAAGACTGTGTAAATTTAAACCCCAGAAAGTAGTGCAGATAACCAAGGTCCTTGAGCAGAAACTGGTGATTGAGAGTAGTCGTGAGCAACTGAATATCTTCATTCTGACTGCCAACTAGCAAAATGTCATCAACATAAACTATAATTGCCAGAAATTTGGCAGGTAGACACTTAATGAACAATGTGTAATCAGTCTTGCATTGGTGAAACCACATATGAATAAGTGTAGAACTAAACTTACAAAACCAATGTTGGAAGCCTGTTTGAGACCATAGAGAGCTTTTGAAGTTTGCAAACTGGATTGGATAAAGTAGCAGAAGAGGAAGGAAGAATGTAGCCTGGTCGTAACTGCATATAAACTTCTTCTGACATATCAACATGAAGAAAGAATTATTCACATCCAATTGCACCATAAATCAATTATGCATAACAACTAGATCCACGGAACACTTAAGTGTAGTCAGTTTAGCAACTGGAGAGGAAGTCTCAAAATAGTCAATACCTTCAGTTTGAGTGAATCCTTTAGCCACTAGTCTAGCTTTATACCTTTCAAGAGTGCCATCAGCTTTATATTTGATCTTTAACATCCAACTGCAACCAATTTCCTTCTGACCAGAAGGAAGAGAGACTATGGTCTAAGTGTGGTTTCTATCAAGAGAAGCATCTCATGTTGCATTGCTGAAACCCAAACTGGATCAGAAGCATCTTCAATGTACTTAGTAGGTTCTACATTGTTAGAAACTTGACTGATTAAAGCTTGATGAGAGTGAGAAGAAGGTGGAGAAAGATAGGCACGTATATCATAACTGTAAACAGAAGCAGCTGTCTAAGAAGGCCAGGTGAGAACATAATCTTGCAAATGTGTGGGTGGCTTAATAACTCTGCCTGATCTCCTTGGAGCTGGATAGGTACTCAATACATCTCCGTAAGTCATAGAGGGATCTATGGGGGGGGGGAGGAGACATGTGGTGACACAGGTCGGAACACTGAATATGGGTCACTGTCAGAAGTAAATGGGGAATCTTGTGCTGAAACTGGCAGACAAAAGTTGTCAATAAATGATGGAGAAAAATCTGAGTTTTTCAAGAAAATAAAAACACTTTATTCAAACACCACATGCCTAGAGACAAGAAAGTCTCTAGTTTCGAGATTGTACAACTTATAGACTTTAGTACCAAAAATATAACCTAGAAAAACACACGTAGAAGCTCTAGGATCAAATTTTGTCCTTCCTTGCAGTAATGTAGCAGCAAAAGCAAGGCATCCAAAAACTTTCAAAGAAGCATAGTCTGGTACTGATTTAAATAGCACCTGATAGAAAGAATTATTGTGCAGGCTAACACTTGGGGTTCTGTTGATCAAGTAGGTGGCAGTCATGACACGTTCCCCTCAGAATCTAAGAGGCAACCCTGACTGAAACTTCAGAGATCTCGCTAAATTAAGTAAATGTTGATGCTTTCTTTCAACAACGGAGTTCTGTTTAGGTGTCTTAGCTGAGCTCATCCACAATACCCTTTTTGGAAAAGAAATAGTTGAATGTAGCTTAGGTTCTTTTCCACTCCTAATTCTCCTCCCAGTTTTAGGAAACTGATTTTCAACGTAAGTGCAGAATCAACCAAAATAGAACCAGTAGCTGACTTGTGCTGCATTAAAAAATCCATGCATGTCTTGTGGCATCATCCACCAAAGTCAAGAAAGATCCTTGTCCAGAGGGTGTAGGAACCCTATAAGGAGCCCAAGTGTCACAATGTATGAGTGCAAAAGGGTGAGAAGAAATATGATTAGCATTCGGGAAAGGAAGTTTTTTGTGTTTAGCAAGAGGACAGACCATACATGTAACATTACATGTATCAAGAGGTGCTGGAATGTGACATTTTAAAAGATGCATTTTATTGATAGAAGGGTTCCCTATTCTCATATGCTAAATTGCTGATTTAGAAATGTGAGTTTTGGGAAGAATGGTATGGGAAGCAAAAGGAATTGAATCCAAGAGATAAATTCCACCAACTTACTGACCTTTTCCCAGAATAGTGTTGTTTTGTTTTGCATAGAATGTGCAATATTCTAGCTCACAAATGAATACACAAGGAGAAGATTGAGTAAGTTTACTCACTGAGATCATGTTATACTTGAAATAAAGCACATAAAGTACATTACGAAGGATGAGATTGTCATTCAAGACTACTGTACCAATGTGAGAAACTGACACGTTCCAACTGCAAGTGCACAATTGTCAGTGTAGTAATAATTCGGGTAAATCCGGGTTTGTCGAACCCAAAGGACTTCTCGTGAACGAATTAGGATGATTGACTTTAATGTGAGCAAGTAATTGAGTTTGTTTGACTAATATAAGAAATTAAATAACAAGTTAATTATTAAAATTGAGATTAATACGAGGGATAAGATTAATATATCTCTTCGGGTTCACTAGGGATCTCACACCGTTAATGATTTACGTTCATCTAACACGAAATTCTCTTACTTAGACAAACGAGCACATATGCTTTGAAGATTCCTCAACCAAAGCCTATATTCAAACTCTTGTACCTGATTCCTCTAGCCTACTCAAGTTCAAATAAGCATTATGTTCTTGTGGTCTACTCTTTGTTCTAGCTAACTTGCAAGATTCCTCAACCCTAGATACGACTAGTGCTTGATTGAAGTTTCCGGGTAGCGAATGTTGATTCCTCTAACATCCTCTACCTATAATCATCCTATTGAGAGCTCAGACAATATAAAAGATAGAATTAAGTACATAAATCAAGCATAGCTAAGAAAAACACATTCAATTAAGCTAAAAGCATGAAAAAATATTCATAAATCACCAACATGGTGTTCAAACCCTAGCTACCTATGAGATATCCTGAATAGAAGATTTAGCTACTAAAGCACATGATCAAATTATAAAGTTTATTGATCATCAAAAAGAACTAGAGAAGAGAAGAGAATAGAAGATCAAACGATGGTCTCCAAGCTCCCAAGAATGCTCTTTTTCTCTCCAATGGCGTCCAACAGATGAATGAGAATGCCCTAGGTCGCTATCTTCTATTAAAACTTGTTCATCTCTTTTTATTTTTGCGAAATAACACTTTTACCCCCTTCTACTCACATTAGATCCACTTTGTGATCTTGTGATCACAATTTGTGATCAGAGGATCACCTTTTGTAGTTTTAGAGTCACGTTGATCCTCTATGTGGACTTGGACTTGATCTTGTGATCACAATTTGTGATCCTCTACTTCCAGTGAGTTGGTTCTTTTTGCTCCTTTTGAAATTTTGGCTATGTCTTTTTTCTTCTCTTACCTTCTACTCTCATTTATCCATTCTCTCATAAATTCCTTGGGTTTCTTTCTTTACAAATTTCGCTTCCGCTCCAAAATCCGCACTCCAAGCTTCCGGTTATTGAAATCCACAACACGAACAAATACCCGAAGATCAGATGCAACAAATAAAGCATAAAACATGCTGAAAATGCCGGGATTACACCATGAAGTCCAAATACTCAAGTATGGTCAAAACATATAAGAATTGGTCAATTTCTCATGTAAATCTCCCTAAACACATGCAAAATGTTGGTGAATCCTATAAGAATATAACTCCTAATGTGGAGTTATCAACTACCTCCACATTAACCATTTGCGCGTCCCGAGCAAAGTCTCATCTACTGCATTTATCTGTCTACTAGCTGACAAGACTCAAGCGACTCCAACATGACTCATAACACTCTAATGCAGCAAGATGATGCAAATGCAAATTCTAGACTCGATCTAAGACACAGAAAAACACAAATTACATTCTTCTTGGGAGATCAGAAAATTTCAATCCACAATAGACCGATGCTCCTGGAGTAATGAAAAAGTTAGGCAAGAGGCGTGAAGCGCAACTAAATTCGACAACAAGTAAATAGTTAGTATAGAAAGATTAAATTTACTATAAAGAACAACCTACCTCTTCATGTGTGCTGATAAAAATAAGAGGCTAACCAAGGCTAAGCCCCATTCATAGTCCAAGCTCCTATTCCGCTAATGGTCAAATATGATGAGGCTTAAGGACAAAAGGATATAACTTGTATGAAGCAAAAAAACCTAAAGCGTCACATAAGCTCACCAAACTGCATATCTCACACACCCTCACCTTGATGATAGGAATCCACAACCCGAATCTCACCGACTCCGCCCCTCAATCCCCTCAAACCCCGGTACCATGTCAGTCCCGTGGCCATCAAAGCGAATGATATGCAAAACTCATATTTGTCTTCAATCTGGAACTAGAAACTTTCACCACTCTTTTTCTAATAAGCACACTTTCTTTATTTATCTCTCCTTTCTCTCTCTCTCTATTTTTTTTTCTTTTTTTTCTCAATAAATACAATCAAAAAGACATGAGTGATCCTCCTTCAAGAATCTAGCCAAACAAATATGTAAGGGGCATGAACTAACCAATCCGATGAATAAATATCACAATATAGATTCATCTCTCCCTACTCAATGAATTACAATATGCCACGAAGCCAAGATCATATCGTGAATGGGGGTGGAGTTGTCAAATCCACAATCTCTATGTCCGTAGTCAAATGTCGCCACCCCCACACTAGAATGCAGTCACATCCCCTCTCAAGTAGCAAATAATATTTCATGTGCCTAATCAACCGATCCTCCTACACCAAGATGATAAAAACCCGGTACCTAGCACATGCCACCAATTAAGTACAACCAACCACATTTTTGTGCGGATTAGACATCACACTTAGGCTCTCTACTACTGTGTCCATGGTGTAATGACATGGAACATGGCCACACCTTAGTGTGCAAGTCAACTCACTCACCCTAGCATCCCTTCGTAGATATCGAATGAAGCATAAGCGATCAGTAAAACTCACAAAAATATGTAATGAAGTACTCCCTCAACGAACCCCTCAACTACTGCTCCCTCGTGACGCTCTTGAAAGGTAATTCTAAACGATATATGATGAAGGCCAAAAATCGTCTTCCTAGGTCAAAGAGGCTAATAATGAATTCAATGATCAATTAGGGTTTACTAGTGGTCCTACAAGGTAAGATCTAAAAGAAGTTAGTGCTCTAATACACATCCTTGCACAGCTGTTCTGTGTGCCACTACGAGGCGAGCTGGTGACTACCTAAGCTAGACAACATGAACATTCGGCTTGTTTAGAAAACACCAAGCTCAACTCTTTTTAGGAGAAAAACAACACACATTTTAGCTTTTAAAATTCAGTTTAGTTTGAAAATAGGTAGGCATTCACGTAATGAGATTCTCTCTACACTTACAGGGGGAACTAAAAATGTCACTCTCGGTCAATTAACGCCCTATGCCTAAAGTTTTCACATCTCACTAAATCAACCAATTCTAAGCTTTTCTCAATTGCCTTTTCTCAAATTTTCAATTTTCTCATTTTTTTTCCATTTTTCATAATATCCTAACTCTCTATGCAAGGCTTTGACTCGAAAAAATTTGACTCTACACAATTTACTTCGTTGGTGGGTATACTCAATTATGTAAAAGTGCAAACAATATGTAACTACACTCTACACAATACGACAATATATGTAAAAACATGACAAACCATAACACTGACTCACCATACAATCTAAACACATCTTACATGTAACTGGCTATGCAAGACACATTTTGGATAATAGACAGTTAAACCACTCCACACAGCATGCTTCGTTGTCCTCAACGAATTTAGAGATTATGCAAGAAGACTCAGCAATCAATGTGTAGGACCATTAAATGAGATGGAGCATGACATATACAAAAGAAACACGTAATTTTAGCTAAAGGAAGAAATACTCACAACCGCATCAAGGGCGGGGACGAAATCCACTCCAAGCAATCCCCAAGCACTAGTGGTGCCACTGTGCTCCTATATAGTCAGTGTATTCTGCACACCGGGATAGACTGCCCTCCTTAGCTAAAATTTGTGTCTTGGAGAATCCCCAACTCGCATACACGAGTCCCCATAAAGGTCGTGTGTTCCGTGGCACACCGGGGTAGACTCTCCCATATCCTTCTCAAATATGTCACTAGGAAACATCATTATTCCCTCTCTCTCTCATATCTCCAAATAACATAATAAAACAACCGAATTTAAAAACACAACTAAATTAAAGCAAATAAATGGGGTGGGTTGACTCCCAACAAGAGCCTTGTAATTTAAGGTCGACGACCCGGCCCAGTTACCTCAAGTATGATTTATGCGGTTTTTCTCTCCACTTTTTCTTCTTCCACCATCACTTCTCTCTATGTCTCTTCTCAAGTAAGCGTGCATGAGATGCGTATGGCGCGAGAAAATTGTAGAAGACGGCCTGAAAAAATTTCTTCTTTATGTGCTTCTACTCCTTAATCACCGGTCTTCTCGAGAATTCATTCACCACATCATGATCTCTTGTACCTCTCATCTTCTTCTTCTTCCAATTTTTTAAAAACATTATCATCAAGGACTGGTCAAATAAATTCCCAAGTGGACCAGTAATGACAAGGAGTGTCGTATTGATTACTCCCTTTCCTAGAGCTTTCCTTGGAATCACAGGTGACAAATCGTGTACCACATAAAATTGAGATGTTTCTTCATCTCCGTGCAACGGTTCTCTAGACCCATGGAATGCTTCATCTATGCATAGATCTTAAGTGATTGGGAAGAACTCATAATATATGTACTTATGAGCATAATCTTCATTAAAACCTTCTTCAATGTCCTTAGGCCATAAGCTCGCGATGTCAACACTCTCCCATTTATTCCATGAATCCGGAATTATGCGAGGCACAAGTTGTATTGGCTTCACAATATCATCCCAATCTGAGTCCGAATCTGAGTCTGAAGCAACCCGAGGATCTATTACTTCATGATGAACAGTATTGTAGACATAGACCTCTAGAGGTTCATCGTCTTCCTATTCGCGCTCCTCAACTAAGTCAGGAATAATGCCATTTGGCCCATCGTCATTATATGCATATGCCAATGCACTCGAGAAGTTCTGCCAATTGTTGTCCCTGAAGGTGTACATGTCTCCATAGGAGTAGTACGGTGAATAGCCTGGAACTTGCCCATAGAAATTCTGCCCCCACACGACCACCAAGATGTCTGCAAAATTATTCACTAGGAGGCAGGTGAGATCAACAAATAAATAAACAAAAGCAAAAATAAAATTAAAATTACATAAAGTTAATAATTCTAACTATTTCAACCGAAGACCCCGACAACGGCGCCAAAAACTTGACACGTTCCAACTGCAAGTGCACAGTTGTCAGTGTAGTAATAATTTCGGTAAATCTGGGTTTGTCGAACCCAAAGGACTTCTCGTGAACGAATTGGGGTGATTAAATTTAATGTGGGCAAGTAATTTAGTTTGTTTTACTAATATAAGAAATTAAATAGCAAGTTAATTATTAAAATTGAGATTAATACGAAGGATAAGTATCACTATATCTCTTTGGGTTCACTATGGATTTCACACCGCTACTGATTTGCGTTCATGTAACACGAAAGTCTTTTACTTAGCCAAACGAGCACCTATGCTTTGATGATTCTTCAACCAAATCCTATATTCAAACTCTTGTACCTGATTCCTTTAGCCTACTCAAGTTCAAATAAGCATTATGTGCTTGTGGTCTACTCTTTGTTCTAGCTAACTAGCAAGATTCCGTAACCCTAGATACGGCTAGTGCTTGATTCAAGTTTCCGGGTAGCGAATGTTGATTCCTCTAACATCCTCTACCTATTAATCATCCTATTGAGAGCTCAAAGAATAGAAATGATGGAATTAAGTACATAAATCAAGTATAGCTAAGACAAACACATTAAATTAAGCTAAGACCATGAAAAAATATCCATAAATCACCAACATGATGTTCAAACCCTAGCTACCTATGAGATATCCTGAATAGAAGATTTAGCTACTAAAGCACATGATCAAATTATAAAGTTTATTGATCATCAACAAGAACTAGAGAAGAGAAGAGAATAGAAGATCAAACGATGGTCTCCAAGCTCACAAGAATGCTCTTTTTCTCTCCAATGGCGTCCAACAGATGAATGAAAATGCCCTAGGTCGCTATCTTCTATTAAAACCTGTTCATCTCTTTTTAGTTTTGCGAAATAACACTTTTACCCCCTTCTACTCACATTAGATCCACTTTGTGATCTTGTGATCACAATTTGTGATCATAGGATCACCTTTTTTAGTTGTAGAGTCACGTTGATCCTCTATGTGGTCTTGGACTTGATCTTGTGATCAAAATTTGTGATCCTCTACTTCCACTGAGTTGGTTCTTTTTATCCATTCTCTCTTAAATTCCTTGAGTTTCTTTCTTTCCAAATTTCGCTTCCGCTCCAAAATCCGCACTCCAAGCTTCCGGTTATTGAAATCCACAACACGAACAAATACCCGAAGATCAGATGCGACAAATAAAGCATAAAACATGCCGAAAACGCTGGGATTACACCATGAAGTCCAAATACTCAAGTATGGTCAAAACATATAAGAATTGGTCAATTTCTCTTGTAAATATCTCTAAACACACGCAAAACTGTGGTGAATTCGATAAGAATATAACTCCTAATGTGGAGTTATCAGAAACAGTAGCAGATTTACCATTTGGAAGATGCACATTTGTATGAGTTACAAGGTGCATTTCAGAAAATAGTGAAGAATTTCAGCACATATGATCAGTAGCTCTTGTATCAATAATCCATGAGTGTGTAGCCAAATCAGGTCAAAGTTTAGAAATATGAAGAGAAAAGGAGGTAGAAATCCCAGCCTTGAAATGAAGGTGATTAGAACTGGTAGAGCCAGTAGATGGTGCAGATTTAGTGTGATGTTGTAGAGGTGATTCTAAGCCCATAACATGAGAAATAGAATCATAAGGACTAATTGAGTTAACTTCAGTAGGAGAAGTGGGAGAAGTAATGGAGCTTGACTGCAATTGTGTACTGAGATGAGACACAATTTGTTGACACTGAGCTGGAGATAATGTGAGTGTAGTTGAAGATTTAGTTACGACACTATTCACTCTAGGCTTATTCTTGTAGTGTGAGGGATAGCCATGTAGCTTATATCATTTGCTTTTAACATGACCTGTATCTCCACAATGATGACACACCTTCTTATAACCAGAAGTGGAAGAGTACCTAGCAGTTGAAGGGTTAAGATGGGGTGGAGCTTGATTAGAAGAATTGGTATACATTGCAACACTGGGAGTAGGAAGAATTTCAACTTTAGTGACAAAAATAGCTAACTGTCTTTCATGTTGCACAACTTCAGCATAAACTTGATTAAGTGTAGGTAAGGGTTCCACAAGCAAAATCTCCTCTCTCACGACCTGATATTGCTCATTTACCCCCATTAAGAACTGCATTATGTACCCTTCTTCTCTTCTCTTTTTCATCAAAGCAAAAGCACCACATCTACAGGCAGGTAATGGCTTGTAATTAGACAATTCATCCCACATAGTTCTCAGTTTAGTATAATACATAGTAATAGTATTATCTCCTTGTTTTAAACCATCTATCATTTCTGTTAATTGAAAAACCTAGGATGGTTTCCTTGAGAAAACCTCTCTTGGAGATGTATCCAAATCTCTCTAGCTGTGGAAATTCCAACCAAATCGACAAGAAATTTCCTTAGAAACAGAATTGAGAAGCCAGGAAATGACCATACTATCACACTTCCTCCATAAAAGAAAGAATTCATAGGTGACCTCATGTTGAGGAAGACTTCCATCAATGAAATCAAGCTTGTTCTTACCTTTTAAAGCAAATCTCATGGATTTCTCCCATGAGTAATAATTCTCTTCACTAAGAAGCTGAGACACCAAATAGCACTAGGATTTTCTGAAGTAGCAATGAAATAAGGAGAGTTGGAGAAGTCATTACCATAAACACTACCAGAGCTACTGATGGAGCGGCCACTACCGACTATGTTTGGTGTCTCCTTCCAATCTTCATAAATAGGCCTTCACTATACCCAAAATGATCTGCAGGAGCTGATCTATAGTATGAGAAGAATTAATTGAGCCAAGAACCAGGCTCTGATACCATATCATAGTTACGAAGAGAGGATGTAGGAAAAGAAGAGAGACAAAGTAGAGAGTGGAGAAGAAGATAGTTGCATAAGAAGAAAGATGGAAATTGCATTCACAAAATCAACTACAAAAAAATAGCAAAAGGCTTATATAAGCCAGGGATCCAAACATAATAAACTAAAAATGGTAACGAACTAGATGACTGGGATGACAGCTAAGCAATAGTGACCGAGTTCAACCAATCAATTAGCATGTAGAAGGCGACTGTGTCATATGCTAACGACTTCAAGTGGAACGACACCGTTCCACTTGTTATTCGACCAAAACGGCTGGAAGCTGATCCAACGGCAACTAAAACACCACCAAATGTAATCCAACGGCCACTGAAACACCGCAGTTCATGTCATTAGTTTGGCATCTATTTCAATTTGGGCCTTGTCTCTAATATGCATTGTTGTACTGTAGAGCGATCCAAGGGAGACAAAGGAGTATGAGTATAATTGACGAATTCTCATATCTTAAGCTTTGATTTTCTCCAATACCTTATAAATACAACTCCATCACTAGTAGCTTATCTAATTCATCAACTCAACGATTATTCCTAAAAAGCTCCCTCAAAAGAAGAAAGAAAATAGAGGTTGTGGTTTGACAGGCTATATGTTTTGTACTTGTTTTGCGCAATATAGCATTACATTTACGAGATGAAATTTTGATTCAGGATGCTATTATATACACAATCAGCATACATGTGTATATAAGTAACTTAGTATCATGCATTAACTAAGACATACCAAATTGTCTTCTCATGCGCCCGACACCCTTTTCTCAATCCTGGCAAAAAAGAACCATTTTCTTCTCGCTCATGGAAGACTCGTGAGTTATTTAGTTGGTTCATATCCAATGCGCTTTCCTCAAACAAGTCCACTCCCAAGCATCCGATCATATCAAAAGCAACTTTGGGGGAGTAACGAAGAATAATTAACTACATAGACATACATATCAACTTAAACAGAGACAAGTGAACTAGGCATTAAAACTAAATGCAAAGTTCAAGATCTCAGTCTAAGTACCAAAAGGAAAAACGGAAGGAGTTGCCATACATCTGAAATTCACTCTTCCTTCTTTTTTTTCTGTTCTTACTTGTACCAAGCACGTCACGATGTGTCAACTTAGGTGTTCATGATGGTGTAGAGAGGAACTAATGCTAAGGAGATCCTACCCAGGTTGATAAGCCACTGCATTGTCAAAGGGATAGCAAGTAGTTGAATCATTATGAAATGATGAATTTTCTTTTTCTAGAATGGACCTGATTTTGAAGTTGTGAACTTAAAAAGTCATACTGTATAGCGGGGCAGTTTTTCTTTGGTTACCCACCTCTTCTTGAAAACAACTCCATGTCGATTTCGCTGGTGAGATTCGCTACATTTGGAACTTTTGGGAATGGCATGATAATTAAAAATTCTCCGGTGTTGACATGGAAGGGAAATTTTAGATTCCATTAAATGCCAAGAAATAAACTAAAGCAGATCATCACACTATGTATGAATAACCCCTCTCATAGCACAATCAAACAACATGACAATGGTCCCTCTCTTTCATAGAACACAAGGTTTTTCGTCAATTAATAAGGGAGAGTGTGGGAATGCTTCTGCTGGCAGCACAACTGCTTTCCTACAGCAGAAACAGTTTTAGTGTGTTTGATAAAAATAACATTTATGCTCCGGACAGTTTATGCTATCCCACTGCAGTTTTCAAGAAGCGATGCTTTTTCAGAAAACGCTTTTGATTAATTTACAACCGAATTTAACTTTACAATTTTTTTAAATATCAATAGTTATCTTTTCGAAAATGACACGTGTCATATATTTTTTGTCATTTCACCCTCTCACATCAACTTGACTGTTGATTTTACCAAACACAAAATTACTATATTAATATTTCACAGCAGTTTTTACGTAATATTTACCAAACAACATTTTATCAAGAATTCACAGCAGCTTTTCCACATTGTTTCCACACAGCAGATTTCTAGCACCGCCACACAGCATTCCCAAACTAGCCCTAAGCGTATGAGAGTGTAAAATTTGCAAGCTGTAACAAAACAACAATTAAATGAAGGGTAAAAGACACTGACCACCCCTGAATTTTGAATAAATTTCATCCCGCTACCTTGAGTTTTGAAAAAAGACAGTCTGCACCTATTTTTTGGATGGAGCTCACGGAAGACTAATAGCACCTTTGAAAAGACCGTCTTACCCCTTGTATATTATAAAAGTACACCCGATATAAGGCTACTTCCACTTCATACAACTAATTTTTTAGCCTAATAATTCTCTCTCTCTCTCTCTCTCTCTCTCTCTTCCCCCTTCTTCCTCTTCTCGGCAAACAACCACAGTCCACAGCCGCCACAAACATCACATCAACCACCACTCCTTCTCTCTCCCCCACCCCTCCGTTTCTCCCTCACTGTCCATAAGACACATCCATTCACCGGAGTCAGGGATCGACAAGAAACGAGGTCGACGGCGATCGGCGACCAGATCTTGCAGACGGAGATTCATTCAACCGGTGGTTAAAGAGGCAAAGGTGGTTTCAATTGGTGATCTGGACGAGAACTGGTTGTGGGTTTGTTGCTTCTTCTGCTGGTGCCGAGAGGGAACAGATGGAGAGACAGTTGCGGTGATGGTGGTGTTGGTGGTTGTTGGTGTGGGTTCGGGAAAAAATAAAGAGGGTTCTTCTTCGATGTTGAGGCTCTGTTTTGTGGCTCCTCTGCTTGTGCTTCTTGGGGTACTTCCCCTTGCTTTGGCAGGCCATGACTATGGTGATGCTCTCACTAAGAGCATTCTCTTCTTTGAGGCTCAGAGATCTGGTCATCTTCCAACTTCTCAGAGGGTTCAATGGAGGGTCATTCTGGTATAAGATCCAGGATTTGATGTTAATTTCTTTAGGAATGGGTCGGGACAGCATTGAATAAGAACACAATTGGGTGGGTGTGAAAGTGAGATCGAGATGGATTGTATAAGATCCAGTGAGTGTTTTTGGAGAAAAAAAGAAAGCAGAGAGAGGTAGAGGAACCAAGATTGGTGCTTTAGTTTGTTTGTTTGATAACAAGGATGGAAAGCAGTAACTGCAGCAAATGGTGGGGATGAAATGGGTTTTTTCATCAACATGTTGTAGATGATGATGAAATTTGGTAAGTTGCTGATGCCAAAATCAGTTGTGGTTTGCTGGGTTTTAAGTAATTTTTGTTCATCTCCTAGATGTTGATGTTCTTCATTTGTTTTGGTGGTGTTAATATTTTGGATTCAAAGTGAAAGATGCTCTTGGTGTTGTTAAATTTGTTTTAGTGGTAATGTTCTTGATATTTACTTTTGTAATTGATGTTCTTGATGATAATCAAGAGCAAAAAAAAGTCTAAAATAAATATACAAGGGCAATATGGTCCGGAAAAATCCAATCATCCACTTTTGTAACAGAACATCACAGAAGGGTGCTAAGTGTCCACGGAATATTCTGTTAAATGAGTGTACACTGTCTTTTTTTAAAACTCAGGATAACGGGTAGAATTTATTCAAAACTCAGGGGTAGTTAGTGTCTTTTACCTTAAATAAAACAAACAATTCTTTCCAGTGATTAAACAGAAAAGAATGGTACTATCCATGTCGTGTCGAAAAGAATGCTACTGATGTCCAAATACAAAATAAACATCGAAATTATTGAATACCAGTCCGTCTCAGCTCTTTCTTTCCATCTGACTTTTTTGACTCGTATCTGGGTCACTTTCATCGGGTGATTTGGATAGCAAAATAATACGATTTTTTGATAATTTTTTCACCATATTATAGAGCAACTTTTACTCTACAACACCATGACAAAATTATCAAAAAATTACATCAGTTTGCTATTCAAATCACCGGGTCAAAGTGACCAAATAAATAATGACAAAAGTCAAATTGAAAAGAAAAAGGTGAGACATACTGGTATGATTGATATAGTGAAGGGAACCTGGGGTTAGTCAAGTGAAAAACTGAATGCCTTAATTAATAGCAGAGGCCCAGAACTCATAAAACATCAAGAGATAAAGACTGAAATAAAAAAGGATCAATTACTTATATACCACTTCCAATATAAGGTAATTATCCACCTACTACCCTAAAATCAAAATTATCTTATTGCCACCTCCAGTTGCTGATTGCAATCAATCAACCACTGGGATAAAATACATCCAAATATTCCGTTGGTTAACAGTCATTTAAGGGCAAAGTGGGCTACTCGCAAAAATATGAACACGAATAACACATAACCTCCACCGGCGTAGCACCACCATCACTGCCACAACAAACTCAGAAGCCGGCGACAATCACCGCTAGACCCATCACCCTTTCCAGCTGAAACCACCACCATCACCGCCATCCATCTCAACACCCAACAAACTCATTCTAGCTCACTCTTAGTCTTTAACAAACTCAGCCACTTCCATTTAGAAAATAATATCGTAATCTAAGAGAGAGAGTGAAACAGATCGAGAATCAGCCGGCAACCTCCATAGATCACGGCGATGGTGATGGTGGTCGGATTTGGTTCCGTCTTTCTTGCCCACGCGGATCTCCTCTTTTCCGGTCTTTCTTGCCCACCGGACCTGGTTCACCCACCACGCCATGTTTCCCGCGACTTATTCACAAAGATAGAGAGAAGGCTGAGGGAGGGATCGAGGGGGAAAGATAGCAAGTCGAGTGAGAGAGAAGAAGATGATCGAGATCAGAAACTGAAAGAGATTGGCTGAGGGAGGGATCTGGTTATGGTTCCATCTCTTCTTCTTCTTTCTGCCCAGTGCGCTCTTCATCTTCTTTCCCTCTTCTTATTTAGTTTTTCTCTTTAATAGTGAAACTTTTTATTATATCTCAAAAAAAAAAAAAAAAAAAACATTTTTTATTAAATGGGTAAAATAAGCAATTGACCCAATAAAAAATCGTCGAAACTTATCTGTGTTATTTTTAGGCGATGAATGTGAAAACAGTATGATGTATACTAAAAGATTTAAACATGCATTAAAGGACTTAGAAGTTAGAAAAACGGTGCTAATAGTTCTAGCGCGGACTATCTTTTTAGGTTCCAAAATAAAGGAATAATTGGATTCGAATTCAGTTCTGCAACAAAAGTTGACTTTACATGTAGAAATACGACACAAGTTCAAGCACGCAGTTTGAGTTCCATATGCGAAAGAAAAAGAAAAAGAAAAAAACAAGTAATCGGCAAACCATGAAAAAGACCTATACTAGAATATTGATACCATACCGGAGTTACATGTGTAGTGTGAATGCTCAGACTAAAACATTTCATGCATACCATGTACTTTCTTAAGCGGGGTGAAATTACGATGAATGACTATTAGTTTAGATCGTGAAGTCAAACTAATGCGAAATACAATTTAGTACCCCAAAACTATGCAATCTCTTTTACCGTACATGATTGTGTAGCACTGTCTTATAGTTTCACAACATTTTTTTACCGCACATGATTATGTAGTGCCGCAATTGTTTTCCGATTTTGCTAGCATTTATAGTTTCACAACATTTTTTTTAAACTATGAGCAACTGTAGTGGCGACATCCCATATGAAAATTGCTAATTCTTTTCAATATTCTCTTTAGTGAAGAACATACCATAACCAAATATGAGTGGAATCAATCTGTCCGGTGGCAAAAATTGAATTCGCCAGCATTCTCCCTTGGTGTTCCAAGCAATAACATCATTCTCGGTGGGGTAATGGACATGGGGCAATACAATTTCATTATAGCAATTAGTCTCTTGTATGTAATAAGTGGCTACTTGATTTCAGAATTTAGATTCAATACTTCTGTCACATATGTACGCATATATTTGCATTCTCATATCTTACGCCTTGATGTTCTCCAATACCTCGTAAATACAACTCCATCATGTCTATGCCTAATGGTGTATATAATCCATCAGCCTAATCAACATTCCTAACATATTGCCTAGGAAAGAGACATGCTATATGTTGTCTACTTATTTTGAATTTTTTCATTATATTTAGGAAGAGAAATGTAGGTTTTGGGATGCTAAATTTACACAATCAGAACAAATAACTGTATTAGTAACTTAGTATCATGCATTAACTAAGACATACAAGTTTGTCCTATGATGAGCTCGACACACCTTTCCTCATTCCCAGCAGAAAAAGAACCCTTTCCTTCTTGCTCATGGAAGACTCATGAGTTATTTAGTTGGTTCATATCCAATGCTTTCCTCAAACAAGTTCACCCCTAAACATTCCATTATATCAACTGCAACTTTGGCGAAGTCACGAGGAATAACTACATAGACATCCAATTCATTTAGACATAGGCACGTGAACTTGGCATGGAAATAACCACAAAGCTCAAGATGTCATTCCAAGTAGCAAAAAAAAAATGGAAGGGGGAAGCAATTGTTCTTTCCCGTATCGACAGACTCTCTTTGATTTCTCAGATTTTTGCTTCTTTATAGTATCAATTTAGTTGTTTCACCAAATGTCCTGGTTGCAGATTCACGGCGAGATTCGATTTCCCTGAATGTCGGTATTTGGTAGTTTGGTGCATTCTTAGCTGATAACATGACAAAATCAGAAACAACCAGCAACTTCTTGAGACGTCAATCAGAAGCCATCCTTTGCTTTAGCTGCCTTCACGGGCGTCGTCATTCTGGATGATTCTTTGCTCGGCTAACATGACAAAATCAAAAACAACGTAATCTATATATCTATAAAAGCAGACAAGTGCTCAGGTTTAACCTCCAATTGCCATGTGTCAATTAATATTACCTATAAATGTGCCATTTGTCTTCTTAAATGACAATTTTCACTACTAGAAATTTGTTCTTTCCCGGCGGTTGTAATGACCAACCGCCGTTTAAAGAAGCTTTTTAACGGCTGTTCTAAGTCAGCCGTCGTAAATATCGAATTTAACGGCGGAAGGCATAAAACCGCCGTATTAGGCGACAAATTAACGACGGTTTATCCTAACTGTCGTATTTGCGTTTAAATTAACGGCGGTTCCCTCAAACGCCGTTTATTTAAAGGACGGTTTGCACTCTCCGTCCTTTCTGCTTGTACTTAAGCGACGCGTGAAGAGAATTCGCCGTTTAGTGTAATTAATTTAGTATCAATTTTCTTTTAATCTCAGCCGTCGATTGAGATCTAATCACAACCGTCCGATGTAAACCCTATACTTATAACCACCTACCACCTTCGTCTCCCCTCTCATTTCAGATCCGCCTCCCTCCTCCCTCCCCCCTCTCTTCAAACCTGCTTCGTCTCCCCTCTCATTTCAAACCTGCTTGATGGCTGGTGTGGTGATGGTGGCCGGAAGGTAATTCCTCACTGTATTTCTCTTCCTCCATTTCTCTTTCTGCTTCTATTATCTTCCCCTCCCTGATTCTCTTGTCTCTTCTTTTCTATCAGTTTCTGATTACATCGTCGCTCTCCCTCTCTCTCTGCTTACTCGTCTTCATCTCTCTTTTCCGTTTCTCTCTCTTTGTTCTCTGTTTTGTCTCTTTGTTCTCTTCCTCAACCTCTCTCTTTCTGCGACCTTTTAGATCCCCCTCCCTCTACCTGTTTCTCAGTGCTGTTTCTCGATCTCTATCTTCTGGGTAGTCGACGCCTTGGACTCGACGCCGATGATTTTTGGGGGTCAAACACTGAATTGGGTGTTGCGTGCTCATCGCTAGATCCGCTTGATCGACTATCTTCGATCTCCTCTCTCTTCTCAACCGACTTCAAGATCTGTGTAATCTTGAATTTTGGTTCAAGAAATGTGGATCTGGGTTTCCCACAACTCCTTGACCTTTCTGGGTTCCTCACCACGTTGGAATATCTTGACTCACGACAGGACTTTAACTTGAAGAAATGATAGACACAAAAATAATTGAACGGGTTTTCGATCGAATTACATTTCATCTGGGTTTTGATCTGATTTATATTTTTTTTAGTGTTTGGAGGTAATCTGAAGTGGGTTGTATGGAGAGGGGATGTTTTTTAGAGTTTAAACAAGTACCGGGGTATGTAACGAATAAAAAAATAAATTTATTTGACAATACAAACTGAGAATAATAATTAGTGAATAAAAAATAATTTGAAAAAAAAAATAATAATTAAATATGTACTCGGCGGTTTTACTTAATGGCCGTTAAGTTTAACGACGGCTTTGGGTAACCGCCGTTTGATTTAGCGACGCCAGGAAACCGTCGTAATTTTTTCCCGACGCCGAGATCTACGGCGACAAAAAAACCGTCGTATATGCCGCCGTTTACTGTTTAAACGGCGGTTTTTCACCTTTTAGCGACGGTTTGGCCCCGTCGTTTTTTGCCTAATTTTCTGTAGTGTTTTATGAAACATCCAATAAAAACAATCCATGTCATGCCATGTCATATATAATAAAAATGAATGTCAGTTACAAATGGATTGGTATTTAATTACTAGGTGAAGTAATTGATTGCATTAAGAGATGGTCAATTCCAATATTCATGCAAAAATAAATTAACATTAACATGTCATGAAAAATTATAAATCGAATGTCATGCTACCGGTAAAAGAAAAATGAAAATGAGTTTTTTCCTAAAAAAATGAAATGTGTTTTTTAAAGTAAAATGAAATGTTAATTGTTTTTTTTATAATAACATTCTTTAAATAAAATTTGATTATGTTTTATTATTTTTGAGATTACCCATGACGGCTAGATATACATGTATAATTCTAATACAGTATGTTAATAGAAATATTTTCAAAATTAATCAGCCACGTATTAACCAATGCGTAATTATTTTCGAGACTACCCATGTCGGCTAGATATATATATATATATATATAATTTATTTCTAATATAGTATGTTTATAAAAATATTTTCAAAATTAATCAGCCATGTATTCCCCAATTTGTACTTCGTAAGTAATATTCTATCATCCGATAAGAGCGTTGCTGTGAAACAACAATACGTGCTCTTTGATAACAAAGAGAAACAAGTTATAAATGTGAGAAAGTCAGCTTGCACAAAAAAAAGTGATGTGGTGTTTATGATAGACGTTCTGGTTGAATGTTGGTCATGTCAATGGCCAAGACTGAAGAAATACACATGTAAGAATACGAATATAAGAACTTTTTTTACTTCAATTTTATTTCTTTTATAAAATAATATGCTCTTATAATAACATCGTATTCCTTTTCTTGTCTCGACATTACATACACCGGCAATATATTTATACCTCGGCCGATCCTAAGACAATACAGTTGAATGATAAATGTCATATTCAACGCTAATTGTTCATGTCTTCCCTAATCCATACTGAATTACCAAAGTCCTATCATATAATAATAAATGTTAAAATGGAAGTACACTGCTTCTTCTAAAAACAAAAACAAAACAAAAATTACAGAGTTAAAAATTTCGGTTTCACAACTATTGTAGAGGTTGATGGTTATGGTGGGTGGTGGGGGTTTCCAATGGTTGTAGGAATGGAGAAGGTTAAAAAAGATGTAAGAATATATATGTAACACTCTTTTACTTTAAAATTGTTTTGTTCTTATAAATACATTCTCTTAATGTGATATTTTACACTATTATATAGCTTTCAAAATTATAAAAAATTACTAATGCCGGCAATATACACCTAAGACAGGGAAAAAATATGTGATTTTCTAAAAAAAGAATTTATTTCGTATTCAATTTAATTACCCACACCTTCAGCAGTTCGATTTCAATAATTAAATGCGTATCGTCCCATCCTAAACGCTCAATTAAAGAATGTTACATATTTTTTTAGGAAAAGATCAACATTACAGAGGTGAGAAATTCCGTTGTACAAAAGTTCTAGGTAGCGGTAAGCTGGTAGATATGGTCGATGGGGGTTGGTTGTTTCCTAATACTCCTCTTTTTAACTTTTATCTAATATTTCTCAAAATGTGGGGAAATAAACGTTTGTGAAGGTCAGTGTCGTAGGGTGAAAAAATATTTGTTACATGGCACATCAGCTCTTCACATTGACTTCTAAATAAACAAACATTGATTCTTGTAATTTTCTATAGTATAGTATAACCTCTTGGAGGACATACACTTAAAAAATTTAATTTGTGTTATATTATTCCTTCGATTGGACACTCACAAGAAATTAATTTGAATTACCCATCAATACTTTGTATATAAAATAAGTGTAATTCATTTACATCACATTATTTGATCATTGATAGAAAAGTTAGGTATGTTTGCTATAATTAGCGCTCCCATGATGATACTGGAGAAGTGGGGGGTTACTAGCAGTTAACCACCATGAATGCACGTTTTGGGCAGTTAGCAACCATCTTTGGTGGTTTGTCTATTTATCTGCCATCATTATTCCACCGTCGACTACCAATCTCTGGATCAAACTACCATCCAAGGTCAGAATTTTCTCTGATTTTCTCTCTTTTTCTAC
Source organism: Linanthus parryae (assembly GCA_023055425.1). Classification (NCBI taxonomy): domain Eukaryota; kingdom Viridiplantae; phylum Streptophyta; class Magnoliopsida; order Ericales; family Polemoniaceae; genus Linanthus; species Linanthus parryae. Next base: position 85,977,799 of record JALGPY010000004.1, on the reverse strand, counting down.
ATATTACATACAGTTGTGTGATCACTTGTGTGAGAATGGAAGCAATGCAAGCGAAATTGAGTGCTATGAACCTCAACGCCCTTGAAGAAGATGAGATAATCATCTCTGATGTGTCTTTGGAGGAAGGTGCGAAAGTATGCAAAAAAAGTATGTTCGGAAAAATCAGGTCCTCTAATATGCTGAATGCGGTGGGGGTTCAAAAAGCAATGTATGTGGTTTGGAATGAGCCCAAAGAATTTGCTGTGAATCCTCTTGGCGACGGTGTTTTCCAATTCATGTTCGGGGACACTAAAGAACTCGAGAGAGTGATGATGGGTCAGCCGTGGCTGACTAATAATTGTTTGGTGGTTCTCCAACGTTGGCAGGAAGGCAAGGACATGAAGCTGGTGGACTACTCCAAAGGTTTGTTTACCATTCATCTTTGGGGTCTCCCGCCGGAGGGGCTTACGGAGGCTTCGGGGAGGGACATTGGGAAGGCTTTAGGATTTTTTGTGGAAGCATCTGTGCCGGATAAAGGAGTCCTGAAAGGGAGGTGTATTAAGGTTAAAGTGTGGCTTGATTTGACCATACCTTTACGAAGGGGAGGGAAAATTAGGCTACAAGGGGGCCAAGTTCCGTGGATCGATTTTCGCTATGAGAAGTTGCCGTTTATGTGTAAGGGGTGTGGTATTGTTGGGCATGATCTAACAAAATGCACTGTCATCAAGTGTGCACTGTCGAAGGCTACAAAGTATTACGGAGATTGGTTGCGAGCTTCGGTGGCTATGGATTCGGTGCGGAAAACGGGCAAGATAAATGACATGGATCTCGAGGGTTTTTCTTTGTTTGGAGCACATATTCATGATGAAGAGAAGAAGGGTGAGAAAGAAGATCGAGTTTACAGTGATGCCATTTCTGCTTCAAAAGGAAAAGCCATCGTTGCCAGCGAAGAAATTCCAAAGCTTAGGACTTTTAACAAAAGTGGGAGGAGTAAAGCTGTGAAGATCCAAGAAGGGGAGAAGAGTGTTATTGTCAAGGGTTCCAGTGATCAAGGCATGGTAGTGGGAGCAAAGAGGGGAAGGGCGCTTTCGGATGTGGCGAATGAAGACATCCACTTTGAAACGGCGGAGGGTGATGATGATCACCCCCGCCGAGAGCCATGAATCTCTTAAGTTGGAATGTGCAGGGATTAGCCAATCCCTGCACGTTCAACTCTCTTCACTTCAACGTGAGGAGATACAGTCCTTTTTTAGTTTTTCTTTCTGAAACTAAATTGCGTCAAAATAAAGGAGACGAGATTCGCTACAGACTTGGCTTCCAAAGTGGTTTATGGGTGCCTCGTCGGGGATTAGCAGGAGGCCTAGCTTTGTTGTGGAGCTCCGTTGTTGATGTTTCTGTCTTGTGCTATCATGATTTTTATATTCATGATTTTGTAAAGGTCCTAGATTCGCCGGGTTCTAGTTTTTACTTTACGGGTATTTATGGTAATCCCGATGCGAGTCAGAGATTTATGTCGTGGGAGGTGTTACGACGTTTAAAACCTCGTGATGATGTCTCTTGGATTGTTTCCGGTGATTTTAATGAGATCATTTCAGTTGATGAGTATATGGGTTCCTCTTTCCCTAATCAAAGGCTCATGAATGATTTTGCTCAAACATTGCATTTTTGTGATTTAACTGATCTGGGCTTCGAAGGTTACAAGTTTACTTGGCAAAATAGAAGGGAAGGTCTAGCCAATGTCAAAAAGAGGTTAGATAGGGTTGTGGCTAATAGTAACTGGATCAAATTATTCCCAGCTACTACGGTTAAACATCTTGTCAGCACAACCTCGGATCACTGCCCTATTCTAATACAAATGCAAGCTGACAATTATCAAGGTCAGACTCACAAACCCTTTAGGTTTGCTGCCCAGTGGTGCAAATATGGTGAGTGTGCTGAAGTTATTTCCAACAATTGGAAGACTAATACAAATGATCACTGCCCAGAGTCCTTTATAAAAAAAATTACAAATGCTGGAAAAGCTTTACAATTATGGAGTAAGAAGAAGAAGATTTTCAGCAAGCTAGCAAAGGATAGAATCTTGAGACAGATTGACCATACAGGAAGGCTTCCTCCATCTTCAAGTAACCTGCACAAATTGAGAAATTTAGAAGGTCAGTTAAACAATGTGTTAGCTGATGAAGAGATAAAGTGGAAACAACTATCTAGAGAAGTGTGGTTAAGGGAGGGAGATAAGAATACAGCTTTTTTCCACAGGAGAGCAACACAAAGGAAGAGGAGAAATACTATTAGAAGATTGCAAGACAACCAAGGCAACTGGGTGGAAAGTGAAGTGCATATCCAGAATATGTTTACAGACTACTTTGCTGAGTTGTTCTCTGCAGGCACTGTGGATATGGATGAGGTGGTGAATGCTATTCCTTCTAAGATTACTAATGATATGAACAATGCTTTGATCAAGCCTTACGATGCAGAAGAAGTGAAAGTGGCTTTGTTCCAGATGCATCCTTTAAAAGCACCTGGACCGGATGGAATTCCTGCTTTGTTCTACCAAAAGTACTGGGATACGGTGGGAACTGATCTGATTAATATGGCTCTCCTAGTCTTGAATCAAGGTATGGATTTAACTGCTCTAAATCTGACAAATATCGTGCTTATCCCCAAAATTGATAGCCCTTCTACTGTTAGAGATTTCAGACCAATCATCTTGACGAATGTCTGTTACAAAGTCATTTAAAAAATGATAGCAAATAGACTTAAGATGGTGTTGAATCAAATTATTGATGTCACTCAAAGTGCTTTTATCCCAGGTAGATTAATTACGGATAACGTAATTGTCTCCTTTGAAACAATCCACACCATCAAGAAGTCGTTGAGCAAAAAGGGGTATTTTTCACTTAAACTTGATATGGCCAAGGCTTACGACAGGGTTGAGTGGCCTTTTCTACAAGAAGTGATGTGTAAACTGGGGTTCCATGAATTATTTGTGCAGCAAGTTATGAGGTGTGTGAAATCTGTTACCTTTTCTGTTGTGGTTAATGGTAATTCAGTGGGTAATATTGTTCCTTCTAGAGGAATAAGACAAGGGGACCCAATTTACCCTTACTTATTCCTTCTATGCACTGAAGGAATTACAAATCTGATGAACAAATAAAAGATGGAGGGTGCAATCAAGGGAGTGAAAGCTGCAAGATCATGCCCAGCCATAACTCACTTGTTGTTTGCAGACGACAGTGTTTTCTTTGGCAGAGCTTCCATTCAAGAAGAAAAAGAATTGAAAAGGAATCTGGACATCTACGAAAAAGCCTCTGGTTAGAGTATAAACTATGATAAGTCTGCTCTTTGCTTTAGTCCTAAGGTTTTGCAGCATAATAAGGATGAGATTGCTTCTATTTTGGGTGTTGCTGCAGTGGAGGGTCATTCTAAATACCTGGGACTACCTACTTTTGTGGCTAAGAATAAGAAAACTTCGTTTCAAGGGGTGAAAGAAAAAATTTTTAACAGAGTCTTTGGCTGGTCTGAGAAGGGGCTTAGTATAGCTGGAAGGGAAGTTATGGTGAAGTCTGTTATTCAAGCAATGCCCAGCTATGTTATGAGCTGTTTTATGCTCCCACTATCTCTAATTTCGGAGCTACAAGCCAATGCTACCAGTTTCTGGAGGGGAGGGACTCAAGTGAAGAAGAAAATTCATTGGTGTAGATGGGAGAAACTGTGTGCAAAAAAGGAAGAAGGAGGTACGGGGTTTAGATGTCTAGAAGCCTTTAATTTGGCACTTTTGGCCAAACAAGGTTGGAGGGTCTTGACAAACCCCAACTCTTTGTCAGCTAGAGTGTTGAAAGGCAAGTACTTTAAAGATTCACAATTTCTATCTGCTCATCTTGGTTCTAACCCTTCTTTTTGTTATGGAGGAGTATGTTATTAGGTAGACAAGTGCTTTATGAAGGGCTACGTCATGTCATTGGGGATGGTCAGAGTACTTATATTTACAAACATAAGTGGCTTCCTACGGGGGGTGGCAGGAAGACTTACAGTTATCCAATTTTGGGGATGGATGCCAAAGTAGCAGACTTGATTACTGAAGAGGGGGAGTGGAATTCTGATTTAGTAATACAGTCTTTTGCTAGCTGTGATGCTGAATGTATTTTACAAATTCCCCTTTGCCAGGTTAAAGCAGAAGATTGTCTTATATGGGAGGGGGGGTACAAAGACTGGGGAGTATTCTGTCGCGTCGGGGTATCATGTGGCAACTAAACTCTGTTATTCCCATTCTCACACTGATGCTCAGGAGGGTTCTAGTGCTCAACGGGGTTAAGTTTTCAGAAAAGAATTTGGAAGATGCATATTTCAGGAAAAATTAAAATCTTTGCTTGGAGGTTGTTCAAGAATTACCTACCACTAAAAAGTAATATCAGAAAAAGAGGATTGCAAGTACCTGTTCATTGTCCTTGTTGTGAGAAAATGGTGGAAGATCGACACCATCTATTTATGGGCTGTCCAGTGGTGAAGAAGGTTTGGAAGAAGTCGTCATTGGCCAAGGATTTGTACAACCCAGAGCTACAGAGTCTCGATTTTGGAATGGTTGAACGGCTAAAACTCCAAGACCTCAGGAAATTTTTCGTCATCTGTTGGTTGATTTGGAGCAAAAGAAATAGATTAGTTATGGAGGGGAAGAAATTTGAGATTTCTACAATCGTGGATGATGTAGAAAATTACTTACGTGAAGTGGACTCATCCTTGTTCTCATGTCTCACTACTGTAGCTCCGAGGAATTCCATTCCACAGAGTTGGTCGCCACCGCCTGTCAATTGGCTCAAGTTGAACACTGATACGGCTATGGATCTGAGGAATGGTGTAGCTTGGGCGGGAGGGGTTGTTCGCGATCATGCGGTGCATGGTCAGATCCCCTTCTCCGGTGATGCGTCGGTGTGTGAGGCAAAATCGCTCCATCTATGCTTCAATTAGTTTAAGAATCACTCCTCTGCGCCGATTGAAGTTGAAATTGATTCCCAGATTGTGATTCATTGTATGAAGACGGAGTCGATCGATATGACCGAGAAGGGAAGAGTGCTGAACGAATTGAAGAGGGCTCTGGGGAAGGAGACAGTCGCGGGTATGAAAGGGGTGCGAAGGGAAGCGAACCAGGTCGCTCACCAATTGGCATCTGTAGGGCTTAAGAAGAAGGCTTGGGCTACTTATTTTGTTGATCCACCAGTGTTCTTAATGGGCTTTCTAGCCCATGACATTGGTCTGTAACGTTAGCCAGGTTTTTCTTTTGGTTTTGATTTGTTTTTTGTTTATTGGGTCAGGTCTGATGTCCCCCCAATAGCTTTAAGGGTTGGGAGCCCTATTTTATTTAAAGCGGGTTTTATACCGCCCTACCACCGTGTAGGTTCTTTCAAAAAAAAAAAGGGTATGTTTGCTATAATTAAAGATCGCGAGTTCAAATCAAATCAAGCAATATGGGGAGTTCGTTGAATCATATTTTGTTCTACAGTGAAGGAGAATGAGAAGAAGTGGAACTCAGCTTTAAATACCTTGGTAGGAGAAATAATCATTTTGGTTAATCTTATGCTCCTTCCGTATATTGCTAATGTGTCAAAACATCTAATTATATTATCGTCATTCATATATTTAGTACCCTAAGTATGTTGGTTCAACAACCAAAAAATAAGGTAAACCGATAAGTTGCTTTGGGTGCGAGAAATCTTAAATATGACAGACAATTTTAGTTATGTATTTTCACGGCGATATGTCGGATTTGGATAAAAAAAATATTTAATTGAGTAATGACATCAATGTTTTATATGGGGTGCCAATATACCTTACACAAAAATTTGAAAGATAAGTTTCCCACTAGCCCGCGCGATAGCGCGGGGTCACGCCTAGTATGAGTAACAAGAAGAAAATAAGAATTACTAAGATATTTAGGAATCGAGTTGATCTTCCATTTCTCAAATATCTCAGTTAGCCAGTGGGCGAAGCAAACCTATATTCAAAGTAACATAGAAAAATGTGAACAATTTGCTAGATAATTGAAAAGGAATAAAATTTGCTTGACCTGTTAAGTTTGGTAGGTAATAAGGCTGGAATGAGTTAGACAAAGCCTTACTTATGATAATGGGAGTTAGACAAAGCCTTACTTAGGAGGTTCACACATCTAAAAGATACAGAATAATCGAGTTCTCAAGTTTCGGGTAATAGATGTGTGAACCTCCTAATAACTTGGGCTTTCTTTTTGTAAAATATGAATATTTTGTTCAATAATCTACATAAAAGTATTGCAACTATATCTACATAAAAGTATTGCAAGCTGAATCTTTACGATTCACAATTCAATTCGATTCACGATTTAGTGAAGGTGAATTTCGAATCACTATATGAATCCCGATTTGACAACTATAATCTAACAACGACACTCTGCAACTGCGATCATTTTCTATGTGCGCAGTCTGTTAGTGTAGAGACTTATTCATAGCCTTATAATTACATGGGACATTGCAATCAAACGATGAAACCTGAATTGGCAAGGAAAAAGAATTGAGAGATCGCAAGGGGCCCATGTAAATTAAAGACTACAAAGTAATGTCCATGTTGGCAGTGACTATACCTATAGAAATTTGTCATAAAACACTACTGGCTGAGGTCAACACATAGGGTTGATCCCGGAACTCCTTACAGTTAGGGCTAAATTTGAAAAATTAAAGAAAATAAGAGTAAAATTAATTAAGAAGTTAGAGTGGAGGCTGTAGTGAAATTTTTGTGGGGTCTAAACTGAAAACCAACACAAATGAAGGTAAAATTGAAATTTCAAACAGTTGAGTGGTCCTTCTTGGGTCCCTGTGCTATTTACCATTGGAATGTAGTAGACAAGATAAAGTTGTAGATACTCCCTGTGCTATCTCAATTTTTTTGTTCAGTTTATGAAGTTAGAAAAAAGTATGAGCACATACTTGCCCCCAAACCAAGTGACTAACATAAGCAAACACACATGAACAAAACTACACCAGAAGATTGTTGCGTTCATGGAGTTACTGGTGCAGTGAGTGATGCTCAAAGTCAATCATTAATTCAAGGCATGAACATGTACATTCTTAGGCATGTGAAATTACGATGAGTGACTGTTAGTTTAGATCAGGAAGTCAAATCAATGCAAAATGCAATCTACTACCCGAAAATCAACGATCTGGATACATTCTTTCTAACTAAAATCCATTTGCATCTTTTGTAGTTCTGAGATCTGTCTAGTTTTTCTTTCTAACTATACTCATTTGTAGTTCTAATTTTTTTTTGTTATAATATGAGTTGCAGGGTCAAGATGTCATCTAAGAGTTTCTACTTTCCATGTTTTATCTCCGGTAAAGAGAATGCCAATACCAAAATGCAAGACCTACATTTGGGCAGGAAGATAACAAGTTATGAGTTCTCATATCGTAGGCTTTGATTTTCTCCAATACTTTATAAATATAACTCCATTATGTCTATGCCTCAATAATGTATCTAATTCATCAACGAAATGATTATTCCTATAATGCTCCTTCAAAAGAAGAAAGAAAGTAGAAATACTGATTTAGGATGCTACATTTACGCAATTGTATGTGTACATAAGTAACTTAGAATCATGCATTAACTAAGACCAACTTGTCTTTTCATGCGCTCAACACTATTCTCATTCCCAGCGAAAGATAACCCTTTTCTTCTTGCTCATGGAAGACTCATGAGTTATTCAGTTGGTTCATGTCCTTGTGCTTTCCTTAAACAAGTCCACTCCCCAGCATCCCATCATATCAAGCGCACTTTTGGCGGAGTCACGATAAATAACTACATAGACATACATATCAATTGCACTTGAGCACATACAAATGAACTTGGCATGAAAAATAACCGTATATTCAAGATCTCAGCTCAAGAACCATAAGACAAAATGGAAGGAGTAGCAATTCATGCACTCTTCTTTTTTCCTTACGTTCTTACCTGCTGCTAGTAAGTCACATGGTGTTAACTTATGTATTACTGTTTGTATTCACCATGATGAAACAAGTGGAGAAGAACTAATGCTAAGGAGATCCTACCCAGGTAAATCAGCCAGTACATTGTCAAATGGGTAACAAGTTTTTAAATCATTATGAAAGGACGAGTTTTCTTTTTCTATAATGGACTCGATTTTGAAGTTGAGAACTCAAGAAGTCATTCTGTGCAGGGGTACAATCATGGGGTAGTTTTACTTTTGGTTACGCACTCTACTTGGAAATCACTCCATGTCGGTTTCACTTGAGATGCGCTTGCACTAGGATCTTTTGGGAGACGCATGCCAATTGATACTCCTGAGTTGACATTGAAGCAAAAACACCCCCTGTCAACCAATGGCAGATAAGTGCAGCTCAAGAAACAGCTTAGGCGCCATGCTTTATGACTGCCATAACCTTTGCACACCTTCCCCCCCCCCCCATACAAATTCCATAACGGGAGTCATAAGTCACTCTTTTCTTATGAACTGGAAATTTATAAACCAAGGCTAAGGAATAGCCTCCAAGGCAACTGTTATAGGGAACCCTCCCAATTACAATCAGATAATAAATCACTTAAATACAGTTAGGAGGATCAAGTACAAGCCAAGAAACTGATAAAGTTCTCATAAGAAAGGAAATAAAACAGGACTACTGAAATTGCGAGCGGCATTTGACAGCAGAGTGGTGTGCATCTACAAATGTATATTTTTTCAAATGATTAGAGTGCAATTTTATGATAAGATAACCAAGCTAGAGAAAGATGTACTTGTTGTACGCTGTTCATGAATCTGACCCGATTAAGAAAACAAATTGAAGAAACAAAACTTACAGAGTGTGGAGAATTGCAGCAGTAAAGCAGAGACGATCTCGTGCATAGACACGATGGCCTTAAGGCTTTATTCGCTCCCAATTGGTACTGTTGATCCGGAGCGAAGGCCTCCCAGGATAATCACCTCTCACCGTGCAAGCAGAAGTACCGTCTGGAATTGCACCCGTTGAACCTGTTAATTGGTGTGAATATCTATCTGTGTTGAAGGAGGGAAGTGTACAGGATTTCGGAATACAGAAATAGAGGAAGTTGTATGCCTTTTAAAGAAGACAAACACCCGTTGGGAACGGTTGGAAACCGTTGGGGAACGAAAACGGTTGCAACTGGTCAAAAAAAGCAGTTACAAAAAACTGGTGAAGAATTTATTTCGGGCTGATTTAATTATGAAAAGAAGGAGTTGGTTTTTGGCCCAAAAAGATTAAGTCATTGCTTAATAAGGCCCAAGCCCAAGCCCACACTGGTAAAGAATTTATTTCGGGCTGATTTAATCCCTTTGTAAGAGGGTCTGCTAAGTTCTCCTAAGACTTCACGTAATTGATCGATATTATTCCATTTGAGACCAATTGTTTAATGGTGTTGTGTCTACGACGAATATGTCTAACTTACCATTATAGATACTATTTGCGCTCTTCCAATGGCCGATTGACTATCGCAATGGATACAGATTGGTGCCATTGGTTTTGGCCACATTTGAAGTTCTTCTAAAAACTGTTGAAGCCATTCTGCTTCTTCCCTTGATTTATCCAAGGCAATGAATTCGGATTCCATTGTGGATCTTGCAATGCAGGTTTGTTTAGAAGACTTCCTTGACACATCTACACTTCCTAGGGTAAAGACATACCGACTTGTGGATTTAGAATCCCTTGTATCCGATATCCAATTGGCATCACTATACCCTTCAAGTACGGCTGGGTACCTAGTATAGTGCAGTCCGTATGTTAAAGTATGTCTTAGATACTTCAGCACCCGAGTCAATCCTTTCCAGTGATTTTCACTAGGATTGCTCGTGAATCGACTAAGTTTGCCAACTGCTTGAGCAATACCGGGTCTTGTGCAGTTCATGAGATACATTAGACTTCCGATAACTTGAGCATATTCGTTTCGCCGTACACTGGCCCCATGATTTTTGGCGAGGTGTAGATTAAGATCAACCGAAGTCTTAACTTCCTTGCCGTCGTTCTTGTCGAATTTCTCAAGTATCTTTCCAACATAGTGTGACTGAGATAAAGTGTATCCGCTTGATGTTCTAGTGATTTTCATCCCTAGTATAACATCTGCGATACCCATATCTTTCATGTCCAACTTTTTCGTCAACAATTTCTTTGTTGAATTGATGATATTCTTATTACTTCACATAATCAGCATATCATCGACATATAAGCAAACAATGACATAACCATCACAAGTGGTTTTGTAATAAACACACTTGTCACATTCATTTATATGAAAGCCATTTGATAACATTGCGTTATCAAATTTGATATGCCATTGTTTTGGTGCCTGTTTCAGCCCATAAAGGGATTTGACTAAAGGACAAACATTGTCTTCTTGTCCGGGAACGTGAAAACTTCTGGTTGTTCCATGTAAATCTGTTCATCTAATTCACCATTCAAGAAAGCAGTCTTTACATCCATTTGATGAATTTCGAGATTATTTATAGCGGCAAGCGCTATAAGCATGCGAATGGATGAAATCCTTGTGACTGGTGAGTAGGTATCGAAATAATCGATACCTTCCTTTTTTTGTATCCCTTTGCTACAAGGCCAGCCTTGTATTTTTCGACAGTTCCATCGGTTTTAAGTTTTCGCTTAAAAGTCCATTTGCAACCAAATGGTTTGCAACCCGTTGGAAGACTCACCAATTCCCATGTGTGATTTTGAAGTATTGATTCAATTTCACTATTGACCGCTTCCTTCCAATATGACGCCTCACTGCTAGACATAGCCTCCTTGTAGGATTGAGGCTCATTTTCTACCATATAGGTAAGAAAATTCGGTCCAAAGCTCTTTACTGTTTAAGCCCGCTTTCTACTTCTAGGTTCTACCTCTTCTTCGGGCTGTTCAGACGTGGAGTTACGAGTTCCATAGCTACTTTCACCTCGACGAATCGATAACCCGATTCTTCACAAATCGGGTCCAAAGTCGACCCGGTTCGACATTTTTACAACAGTAGATAGTGCTTTCTGAGCTGACAGATCTTGGCCACGTGGCAACCATCCAGCACACCATATTGTGCTCCACACACACTGGATCACCAACCGCGCTGATCCATGTGGGGGCTGCGAGACAGAGCCCTCGCATACCACTGCACGGGACTTGTAGGGACTTAGTGGTTTGGAGGCTAGAGTAAGTCCTGTCGCGTGCGAGCCAAGCCCGCACGCGACCTTTAGTAACTGCTTTTGAGAGATTTATGGCACGAGCTCCATAAACCCGGTCAATCCGGTCAAACCCGGTCAACCTCATAACGGTTCCGGTATTCGCGCATAACGTGCTGTAACGGTCCCTATATATGAGGACGAACGTGCCGTTGTGGTTACGCTAATTAAGCCGCCATTGATGGGCGCATTAACCACACTGCAACGGTCACATTCTCCGTTATATATAGGACGTTAACCTTTCCATACAGAGGAGAACACACTAGCCATACGCGGAAGCTCTGCCAAACCTCTGTCTCTCTCTCAGACATTACTACTGCCTTACTCTCTCCCTACACACAACCCAACTCTTCCTGTGCTACCTCTGATTCTCTACTTACAGTGTACACGGAGGTCTCCCCGCCGGAATCTCTTGTGCACATTTTGGTGAACCCGACGTGAACTTACCAACAAAAGCAGCCATATCTCAGAAGGATGATGTCAGCCACAGATCGCCTTCCACCGAAGCCGCCTCGGGAGAGGAGACCCGCCGCACTCCTACGACCCCCGGTGAGGCACCGACGCTAGAATCCTTGGACGCCACCATCCAAGGTCAGGCGAAAGCCCTCAAAGCTCAATCTGCACAGCTAGAACGGATCATGGCTGTCTTGGGGACTCTTGCACCGAACCCTGCGCAAGCCACCGCCGTCTCTCAAGGAGGAGGAGCCTCCACCGCTCAAGGATTGGGAGTGTCAACCACATCCCCCCAACCCTAATCTGCAAACTCCACCGGCAACTATGCAGCTACCCTCGATTCAAGGGTCAACAGCCCAAATGTTGCCTCTTACTGCTCACACCCCTCAGCCTCCGGCCTTGGTACCAAATCCGGCCTCGCAATATTCCTTGCCTCCTCCAACGGTAATCTGGGGTAATGCGAACGCTCAATACGTCCCCAATCCTCGTACGACATATGTGTCGCCTCCACCTTCGGCAACCCCTCCACCTGCTACCGAGGGAAACACCCCAGAGTGTATGACGTCTCTGCAGAAGCGTATAGATACCATTCTGGCTCACCAATCATTCGCGGATACCATCATCCCAAAGCTAGACAACGATCCACCCATCCCGCGGGAGATCTATCTCATGCCTAACCCGGTTGGGTATAAGGCTCCTAAATGGGATAAGTTCGAAGATGTCAATGGAAACGCTCATGAACATGTCATGCGTTTCATCGATGTCATGGGGCCATATGGAGCTGATCCCAAACTGCTGATGCGAGAATTCCCGAAGTCTTTGGGAAACGTGGCGTACAAGTGGTACAGGACGTTGGAAGCTGGGTCCGTCAAGACTCGGGATGATATGGTCCAAAAGTTCTACACCAAGTTCTTCCAGATGGAGGAAAAGGTGACAATGATCCACCTCTCGCGGATGTATCAGAAGCGCGAAGAGGACGGGATAACTTTCATCAAGAAGTTCAGGGCGAAGTCTTTGGAGTGCAAAGATCCGATGCTCGAAAGTCGGCTTGTAGAGATATGCCTGCAGTGCATGCGAGATGAATACAAAGGTATGCTCATCAACTTGCAAACGCCCACGTTTTCCAAACTAATCGAATGCACGAAGAACATCGAGCCTATAGTGGAGAGGCAGAAAAAGAAAAACGCTCCGGAGCGATCCTCGAGCGGTACTACCTACAAGATCGGGAGATTCAGTTACAAGAGGGGACGCGAAGCTGAAGTCAATTCAGTTTCACCCCAGAAGCAGGCGAAGATTGTGAACTTCGACATACCACCTCTGCCATGTTCGGTGGAAGAGGCAAGCGATCTCTGCAGGCAGTGGCGCAAGGACGGTGTCCTACCGCCGCTCGAGAAGGCACCCTCCAAGGAGATGGTGAGGGACCCGAAGTGGTGCGAGTACCACGGCAAGGTCATGCATCCCACAGCGGACTGTAAAAAGCTCAGGATTGTGTTCAGCCAAAAGATGAAGAACGGCGAGCTAATCGTCAGCGATCATAGGAAGGATGTGCGTAACAATCCACTTCCTGCCCATGCGGAGCAAGACTCGAAAGGTAAAGAGGTCGCCATGATCTCGATTGTGGATCTGGAAGAGGTCGCAGAGGATGGTTTACCCATCATCGCCGAAGTCCATGATGATGAGGACTACAACGTAGACACGGAGGATGAACGTGCCGACCGGATGAAGGGGTCGCACGGCTTCAGCAGATTCTTCGACGAGATGAATTTCTCAGAGCAATGTCGGACAGAAATGACGAAAGCAATCTTGAGGATAGCAGGGGACTACAAGGAGGATCTTGTAGTCTCCAACGGGAAAGTCATCAAGGCGTCTCGCTCTACAGAAAAGATTATGACCTTTTCTGCCAGCGACAAGAAGACAGATGCGAGCCACCAGAGGCCTCTGTATGTGACGGCCATCATCAATGGCGTCGAGTTCAAAAGAGCATTCTTCGATGGAGGAGCAGCGGTTAACGTCGTTTCGCTCCACACACTGAAAATCGCAGGGATCCCCGAGTACAAGATTGTCAGGCGTCCATCTCCGCTGATGGGATTTGGAAGCGACTCCAGAATGACGATAGGATGGATCCGCCTGGGCGTTCAGATCGACAAAATCAAGTGCTCAGCAAAGTTCTACGTCATAGATGTGAACACTACGTATCACATGATCATAGGTCGAGCCTGGATTCATCGCTTTGACGCAGTTCCTTCAACAGCTCACCAAGTCATGAAAGCTATCTGGAACGACAGAATAGTCGAGATACCGGCTTCAAAGATATCCATTCAACATGGATGAAGCACATCTCAGCGAGATGGTGTGGTTCACCGAGATGGCGGACGAGCAAACACCAGGACCATTCAACCCTACTCCTTTACCCCTATGGGAGGATATCAAGGATCAGTCGCCTGCGGGAGTGATGGTGACAAGGGAGGATGCCAAAGAAAAGCCCCCCACGCGGGAAGACGCGCCGCGGATCGCCTACCAGCGAAAGAACGTGTAAACTCTGAAGAGAATAGCAAAGCATGACCCCGAAGGCAAGGAGATAGAGAGTTTCTACGCCAATGGGAAGAAATGCTATCGCATATGAAGGTGCGCGGGGATGTCCTCACGCGGGCATGGGGATATCCCTGGGCAAATCAACCAAATCGAGCAGATTGCGGTAACAGAAAAGCCAATGCAGAGTACTCCAGATGAGAAGCTCAAAGAAGCACCCGAATGCATGAAAGACAAACCCAGGCCACAAAAGCAGGAGCTAAAGGAAGCGTTCCTCAGCCCGAACGAGGAAAAGAAGAGGCCAGTCTTTCTAAGCGCGGACCTCACAAGCGAAGAGGAGCACGGACTATTGCGGCTCCTGACTGAGTACAAAGACGTGTTCGCATGGGAGTATGATGAGATGCCCGGACTGGACACAAGCATCACTATGCACCGTTTAGACATCATCCCGGGGTCTAAGCCGGTAAAGCAGAGCACAAGAAGCTTCAGGCCGGAGCTTAACGTGAAGATCAAACAGGAGATCGTCAAACTCCTGGAGGCTAGGTTCATAGAACCGAATCATCATCCCACGTGGCTGGCCAATATTGTGCCTGTGGTAAAGAAGAACGGACAGCTTCGCATCTGTGTGGACTTCCGAGATCTCAATCGCTTCTGTCCCAAGGACGATTTTCCGCTCCCCAACATCGATTTGCTCATCGATTCGACAGCGGGTCATCGCATGTTCAGTTTCATGGACGGCTTCAGCAGGTACAATCAGATCAAGATGGACCCCGAAGATGCACGGAAAACCGCATTCATCACCCCAGTGGGAGTGTTCAACTACACGGTGATGCCCTTTGGTCTCAAAAACGCAGGTGCAACCTACCAGCGAGCCATGATGGCTCTATTCCACGACATGATGCACAAAGAAGTGGAATTTTACGTAGATGACCTCGTGGTTAAATCCAAGCAAGAGGCGGATCACCTGGGAGATTTGCGGAAGGTGTTCAACAGATGCAGACGCTTTCAGCTGAAGATGAACCATATGAAATGCGCATTTGGGGTAACGTCAGGGAAATTCTTGGGATGCGTGGTGCATCGTCAAGGAATCGAGCCTGACCCTGGGAAAGTTTTAGCCATCATCAGCATGACTCCGCCGCATGACCAGAGTGCCTTGAAGACATTCTTGGGGAAGCTATCGTATCTGCGAAGATTCATCCCAGCGATTGCCGAGATTACTTTCTGCTTCAGTAATCTTCTCAAAAAAGATGCCGCATACAACTGGACTCCGGAGCACGAAGCTGCGTTCGGGAAGCTGAAAGAGCTGCTGACGTCTTCAAAAATAATGATCGCACCTCAGTTGGGATCACCGCTTCTACTGTATCTGACGTCAACCAGGAAATCCATAGGAGCACTTTTGGCTCAGGAGTACGAAGGTCAAGAAAGGCCCATCTACTACATCTCTCGCATTGTGCAGCCCGCAGAATCAAGGTACACGGACATTGAGCGTCATTGCCTTGCCCTATTCTTCATAATATAGAAGTTGAAACACTACTTCGCGTCGCACAAAGTGGTGGTGGTGGTTACAAAAAGTGATCCCATACGATATCTGCTAACTCACACTACTCCTGGAGGAAGATTGGCAAAATGGTATATGACCATTTCCCTGTTTGATATCACATGCGTTCGGCCGCGGGCGATCAAGTCACAGGCGGTAGCAGATTTGTTGGCACAGTTCCCCGACAACAGCCATGAACCTGTGATCGAAGAAGAATTCGAGGGGCCTGAAATCTATGAAGTCGATGTACCCTATTGGACGCTCCATTTTGACGGTTCGTCAACAAGGAAATGTGGAGGCATTGGGATAGTCTTGACCAAACCAGATGGGGAGGTCATACAGATGTTCGCAAAGCTTGATTTCGCAGTCACCAACAATGAAGCAGAATATGAGGCTCTCATAGCAGGACTTCGTGCAGCGAAAGCTCTGGAAGTAAGCAATTTGACGGTCATGGGAGACTCCAAGCTGATCGTCAAGCAAGCCTCGGGCGAGTACGGTTTGAAGGAGATTAATCTTCTGTCCTACCGGACTTTGGTGCAAAAGCTGGTGCAACAATTCTGCGACGTTAGGTACGAGCACAAGCCCCGAGCGGACAACAGACATGCAGACGCTTTGGCAACCTTGGGATCCAAGGTTAGTACGGACAAATGTCCCGCAAGAATCTCGATCGAAGTGCGAACATCGTCGGCGTTAACAGAAGACGCGTGCGACGATGAGCGCATGGACGATGCGGACTGGAGAAAGGCAATCTTACGAGCCATCGCAGAAGGCACCAGCAGCGAGAACTGGACACTCACAAAGGGGTATTGCATACATGACAACACCCTTTACTACAAGGGCCCTGGCGGAATACTCATGCGATGTGTCTCCGAGCAAGAGGGACAATTGCTGCTAGAGAAGATTCATCAACATGCTTGCGGAGAAAGCGAAGTGTCAATCTATCGGAAGGCTCAGAGATATGGCATTCACTGGCCAGACATGTCAACAGCCGCAGCCCTAATACAGGGGAAGTGCGAGAGTTGCGCACTGATCAAGGATTCTTTACTCATTGCTCTAACCGATGATGATGCGGATTGGAGGAAACCACTCTTCGATTTTCTCACCCAGGGCACCGTACCTGAATCGAGAAAAGAAGCTGAGAAGTTAAAAAGGAAAGCATCCCGATACGTGGTACAAGAGAACCTGCTTTGGCGAAGAGGTCATGAGGGCAACTTGCTGCGATGTCTAGACGGCAGGGAAGCACAAGAAGTCATGGACCTTTCTCATCAGGTGGAACACCAGGGGGATGCGAAATTATGCAGGCAACTCCTCTCAATTGGATATTTCTGGACCACGATGGAGGCTGATTGCTGCACCAAGGTCCGACGCTGCCAGGAGTGTCAATTCAAAGGGCCTAGTGCGCGCTCCTGCTATGGATCTACATGCATTGGGAACGCCATGGCCATTTCACACATGGGCGTTAGATTTCATTGGTCCCATCCGACCAACTTCGCATGGAAATCATTTCATCCTCACCGCGACCGAGCTGTTCACCAAATGGGTGGAGGCGATACCACTGAAGATGGAAAATGCGCTAGCAGTGGTCCATTTCATCCAAGAAAACATCATATGCAGGTTCGGAATACCAAACACCATCCTTTCAGATAATGGTACTCCTTTTGTTAATCGCCAGGTGGCTGCGAAGCTAGCAGAATACAACATCAGGCTGATATGCTCCACCCCCTACTACCCGAAGGGTAATGGTCAAGCAGAAGCGACCAACAAGACGCTGTTGAGGATCTTGAGCAAGATGGTTGCAGATGACCAAAAAAAGTGGGCTTATTCTCTAAGCATAGCCCTGTGGGCTTACCGGACTTCTCCAAGGACACCCACAGGGGTCTCACCGTTCCTTCTATGCTATGAGGCTGAGGTTGTGGTACATGCGGAGGTGAAAGTTAATTCCGCAAGATTGGCTTTCCACGCATTGTACGACAATCAACGCGATCATTACTTAGTCTTGCTGGAAGAAAAGCGAGAACAAGCTAAAAGGACCAACAAGCGATATCAAGAAAGGATCGCTCGCGCGTACAACAAAACAGTCCAACGTAGGGATTTCGCAGTTGGAGATTTGGTCTTGCGCGCATCTGACCATTACATGCGAGAAGCGGCTCACCTAAAGTTCGCAGCCAATTGGAAAGGACCCTTCGAAGTCACATAAGTCTTTGACAGTGGCTACTGCAGCATACGGAGGTTGCACGGAACGACCTCAACCCCAAGTTCAGTCAACATGCGCTGGATTAAGAAGTACTATCCTTGACTTCTCTCATTTTATACGTTTTATTACAACGTTGCTTTATGCTTTGTATAGCTATGATTCGCACAATCTCCTCTCCCATATGAGAGAATTGTAATCTCATCTCTCCCATATGAGAGTACTATAATAAAAGACTTCTCCCAAATGAGAAGAACTTCATACTTCTGGCTTTTTATATTGCTTCATTTGGTTTATCATTACTGTTAGCAAAAGCCTATCCGTCGCGATAGCAACCTAGTCGAATACGATCTTAATTGATCTTCAAAGCCTATCTGTCATGATAGCAACCTATGCAAATGCGATCCTAATTGATCTTCTAAGCCTATCTGTCACGATAGCAGCCTACGCAAATGCGATCCTAATTGATCTTATAAGCCTATCTGTTACGATAGCAGCCTATGCAAATGCGATCTTAATTGATCTTCTAAGCCTATCTGTTACGATAGCAGCCTACGCAAATGCGATCTTAATTGATCTTCTAAGCCTATCTGCCACGATAGCAGCCTATGCAAATGCGATCTTAATTGATCTTCTAAGCCTATCTGCCACGATAGCAGCTCATGTGAAAACAATCTTAAGTGATCTTTTAAGCCTATCTGTTGTGATAGCAACATTATGTAACATGATCTTAAATGATCTTCCAAGCCTATCTGTCGCGATAGTAGCACTCTGTGAATGCGATTTGAAAATCGTTGTTAAGTCTATCTATTGTGATAGCAACATTATGCAAAATGATCTTAAGTGATCTCCAAAGGCCTATATGATGAGATGGAACTTGCACTTGAGTCTAAAGGCAAATCACAAGCCCATCTGCCAAGATGGCGCAGCTGCGCAAACACGATCTCGAACGATCTAACAATTTATCTGCGAATTTATACGGCAGATAGAAAATACGAAGTATGTATATAGCATTACACAAGGCGAAATCTGCCGATACACATGCGAAATTGTATTTTGTTGTAACAAAACAGCAAATCATACAAAGCAGTTTATCATTATGAGTCGAAAGGACTTACAATTTATCTGTCTAGATAGCAGCTTACAAGCAAAAAAGCTCAAATCTAACTACGCAGCCAACATGGCTTAAAATGCATTCGAAAAGTAACTTACAAGCGAGAAGTAACACATCGCTGGAATCCTGACTAAAAAAGGATGAACCTAACGGTCCTAACACCAGCTATGCGATGCACAGATCTGCGGCCAAAGATCTGTAGCAAGTAGGACGCTTCTGCGAAGAGATCAACTCGCCATTCGCTACGTCCCTAGCAGCAAGATCTGGGTGATGCTACGTCCAAGATCTCAGGATCTGACAAGGCCCCTGTCTGATCAAGATATGTACCAGAGGAACCACCTGTTCCGGCGTATGCAGTCGTGCAAAACAGGGGAAGCAGTCATTCCTCTGGTACTGGGCTCCTTGTCCTGATAGACAAGGGCATTGGCAAGCCTCCTGAGTTCAAGAACGAAGAGGCAAGAAGTTCTCCTCCAGGGATGCTCGAGGAGAATTCCGCCTTTCATTACGAGTCGGTAGCAAGGTCACTACGGCGCTGCACCTCGCCGGGAGGCGGCCGGAAACATGACCTGCAAACATAATAGACGAAGAAAATTCTTCGAACACACGTGAGATATCATCTCCATCTTCTTTATAAAGGTTACAAAGATCAGTAAGCCTCATAAAGCGGATCTTGGAAACTATTTCTATAGCACAAAGCGCAAAATCAGGTCTCATGACTTGAAGTTTCCATGAATCAACGAAAAATAAGCGTTGAAGCCAGCAGTCGTAAGGACTCACGGCAAAGCACATTTTTTGGGATGAAGAACCCAAATGGCAAAGACAGGGTTTATATAGACCTTGTGGAGACTCTTCGGTTGCCGAGATGAGTCAGCAGAATTTGAAAAGAGGGTAAGGTCAATCACTTACGCCTTGAAAAGCGGTAACGATCAATTACCCTACTAATTAGGATGGTCATGATTCGGATGGACTTCCCAAGGAAAGCGTGCTTATCTAATGAGCTATTAGCGCGAAAATCAAGGCAGAATATCAATTGTTGACGTCATAAATTGATATGCACAGAGATATTCCATCAAATCCCGGAAAGGGCAAAACGGGCACTTCGATTCTTTTGTTAAAAAAGAAGGGGGAGAAACCCTAGCAACATTACATTAATTTTTTCAGCTATTTATTTGCTACTTTTCAAATTCAAAAATCAAATTAAACCCTTGATCAAGGAGTCATGAGGGGTGAACTGACGGCTCAGATTCTCTACCTGCTCCACTTCCTGCTTCAACTGCTCGCACTTCGCATTCATCTCATGATAGAGCTTCATAGCCTCTTCAACCTTTTGCTTTTGCTGCTCCACCCTCTGCTTCTCAGCTGCGAGGTTTTGGTGGCCGAGTTTCAAAGTTATGGCTGCGCGAATCAGGGTGACTCTTTTCATAAGAAACTTGAAACCCAGCCTACCTTGAACTTTGGCGAGAAGATTTTGGCACATGCCAAAAAGCAATTCAGCACTCTGAGGAGAAATGGTCGCAGGCGTGGCCGCAGACAACTGCTCCAAAATCCAAATGGCCTCGGTAAGAAACAGCCTCCTGTCAAAGGGTCCTATCTCCAGAGATCTCGCAAATGATTGGGGGTAGGCGAGGCGCATCCGAACTAGCCAGTCCACATCGGCTTGCTTCAAACCTGAAGCAATATCAAAGCCAAGTCACGCTATCAAAATTGCAAATGAAGAATGCGAAATGCAAGCAGCAAACCACGAATTACCAGTTCCTTCAAGGATCTCATGAAGAGAAGGAATGCGCATTGCTGGGACGTTCGAAGACTGTCCTCGTTCCATAGCCCTTCTATCGGCTGCGAGCTCTAGTTCCTCATAGTTGGGAGGAAGAGTATAAGCCGCACCAGTTGCGATCACAGCCCCGACCTGCGAGCCCCAAAAGCTCCACGCAGGAAGAGGTGCCGCTGACTCAGTCATTGCTGGAGGCGTAGTAATAGCCGAAGTTGCTTGGCGAGGGACACTCTCAGATGCGGTAGCATCAACAACACTTGTCCTCACTTCCTCAGCACGAGCATGGACATCGTCCTTCATTAGCACAGTGTCAGCCTCGGCATCATCGGAGAGTTCAATGACGTCCTCAAAGGGCTCTCCTGCGTGTTCAGCAGCTGCGATGGGCTTCTCGGTATGAGAACTCGGCACCGGGACATAGGACGCAGAAGGTTGACTTCTTTGCTCCAGCACAGGTTCATCAGCATTGCCTCCGATACAAAATGCGAGGGTATGAGGTAACTCGTATTGTACGTTATTTTACTATCTTTGCTAAAGCTAAGAGCAAGCACCTCCACGCGAAGGTGGGATTGCAGTATCTTCGTCATACACTAAAGACGTGGACCATGCCTATTAGTGTGTCCTCATTAAGCATGTCTTTAAAATGAGCGTGACCTGGGGCGCGAAGAAACTAGTCATGATTATGCTTTGAATTGCTAATCTTAGTTCACGCATGTCGATCAAGTGATTACCTGAGGGTTCACCGCACTTGCCTACTAGCCAACGGCGAATGTCAGCTTTTGACACACCATGCTTTAACGCACCGACAATAACATCTCGATAAGTTACTGCGAGATTAAAAATCTCACCTTTATTGCCGCCTGCGATTTCTTCAAAATCTGCTTGAGCTTGCTCCAAAGCTGCTGCATCCTCTTCTGGAGCCACATCCTCTTCCTCAGCTCGAGGAGCCACCTCTTCGGGAAGCACATCTTCCTCATCAGTTGGACGCACTAAGTCGTCAACATGCTGTTCTTCGAGGCTCCTCTGCCTCACACGCTCGAGCTCCTCCTCTTCTCGCTTTCTTCTCCTTTCAGCAGCTTCTGCGGCTGTCTTTCTGGACTCGGCGAGAACGTCCTCGCTTATGGGTTCGTCAGAAATGCCAGAATGAGCATCCCTCTTCTGTCTCTTGGCCAAAAGGCCACCGATGGTTTCATCATCATCATCATCTGCGAAGAAACGATTGGTTCAAGATCGAGTTGCGAAAAGAGTTACGATAATGAGAAGGGAAACGCGATGGAGATACCTCCTGATTCTTCCTCATGTATCACATTTGCTCTTTCTTCTTCTTCTTCATCTCCTTCTCTTGGCTCCCGCCTCTCCTCTTCTCCCTCCTGGACGAATGGAACGAAGGTATCCACTGCGAGCTCCTTCCGCGTCCTACTGGGCATGCGACCTTTGCCTTTGTCCTTGGCAGAAAGGGACTTCGTAGGAGGAGAAGTTGGAGCGCTTCTAGGGGAAGAAATTGTAATTCCCCTTTGCCTGGGTCTCTTCGCTCTTGGCGCGACAGTCGCTGGAGGAGACGGATTATCTCCAGGAGGAGACAAGGCCGGAGCATTGTCTATCAGTGAGTCAGCAAAAGCATTCATGACCTCGCGAATCCTGGTTTCGACCTCAGGATCCACCCTCGATGCCAGCAGGAACGACTGCCCTTGTCTTCTTGTAGTAAAAATGGTGTTAACCAGCGACTTGGAACGATCGCCAGATGCGAACCTCCGCACATGGCACTACAGCAAGCAATGTAGAATAAAGATGTCAATATGTGAAAGTAAAGAAGCTTAGCGCATATAAAAGAAGTTGCTTACCTTAGCAAAAGTCTCTCTATATCTGATGACATGCGAGTCACCTTTCTTAACTGCGGCGACCTTTTCATCCAGAATGACGGCAGGGCACAAATGGTTCTCATGATCCAACAATGAGTAGCAACCATATTCAGACTCGTCCAGACTGCTGTTGGGACGAAACGGAAAAGAGTTTCTTTTGATCACAGGAGCTCTGCTTGGCTGAGGGGCTGACTGCGTCTCAAATCTTGTCTGCTGGGCATGCCAGTATCCGAGCCAGTTCTTAGAACAACCACCTTCGCGGTTACCCGCAGGTTGCTCAAAGGGAAGGTTGCTCATGAAGACTGTTTTGCACTCCTTTGTCAACAAGCGCTTATAGCAGCCTCTGATAATATACTGTGGCCAGATTGAGGGTGCCACTGCATCAAAGCCGAACTAATGAGAAACTCGAGTAGGGTCAACATCCACGGTAATCCTCTCGTACCTCGGAACGAGCTCACGAATATGCTCTGCGAGAGCAGGAAGGGAACCTCGAAGGCACCAGCAAAAGAATTCGCGATAGCGCTCATGGAAATGCGATCCCTCTTCAAAGAGGAGCTCTTCTGAAAACACAACACCCTTATAGGGGTACAGCTTCGGAAACCATCGCACGTTCTCAATACGCATGGCATAGGGCCTGGCAATGAACTCTCGCCGGTTGTCGCATATCAGGCTCCAAACGCACTTGGTATTGTTCGCTCTGAACCACCTTGCAGCTCTGCCGCTGTTACGCTCCTCCATTGCGCCTGGGGGACACCACTTGTTGGGCTTAGAAGTAGTTGGGGCATAGGAAGGCCATCGCTCAAAGACCCACATCGTCAAGAAGGCAATGTTGACGAAGGTCAGTATGTCGAGGCGGCCACGCGACTCTTTCATGGCCACAACTAGCTGATCCAGTCTATAGTACAGCGTGCCCAAGACCAAGGGTCCAAGTGCGACTTTCTGGCCAAGGGCCAGTTTCACAGCAAGCGGCAGAACGTGGTAGAAGACCCCATCGTGGGGGTGACCATCGATTAAGTACCTCGACAGCCAGGCGCAGAGGAAAGCACAAAGGGTCAAGTGATAGCCCTTACCCTCCACGTAATTCTTGGCCTCTGGGTCTTGACTCAGAAGCTTCTTGGTGATGCTGCTGTTCGCGTAGTCACGGAAGAAGTACTGCACCCATTTGTTCCAAGTATTCTTCGCAGACGTGTCAACCAGCTGCCAGTCAGGAAGGGCTTTGGTAGTGGTCCACCGGGTGGAGATTTTCTTTACCTCTGACAAGCACTCCTCCATCTGCGTGTACAAAGCAATCTCCGCATCCGTCCTCAAGGGACTCAAAGGGTCCACCTCGCCCATGGGAGACAGATCATACAACATGTGCACGTCCTCGAGCGTGGGGGCAGCCTCGAACTCAGCAAAGTGAAAAGTGTGAGTCGCAGGCGAGTAACGGGAAAGAAGGTTTAGAAGCATGGACTGGTCCAGCTTCACGGCAGCACCCTTCATAGCACGAACGGCGAAGTATACGCCGGCCTCATTGAGAGTCACAGCATGATTGGTCAACACATGGTCAATCCATTCATCCATGTAGTCCAATTTCTAAACAAAAGCCTGGGTAGAAATCGCAGCATACGGGAAGTACCCATTTTCGATTCCCAATCGAACCACGTCTTCGGAGCCAATCAAATCAAGCAAGACTGAGTTAACTGGAGGAGTTAATGTTAGCAATCCCTCATTGGGGACAGAAGCAGGTAGTTTCTTTGCCTTAACTCTCGCATGGTAGAAGTCCTTGCCACCCAGGTAGGGGGCTTTTCGCCAAAGAGCTTGTGGAAGATCAGGTATTTCTTCGTCCTCCTTGGTGGGTCTAGTTCCTCTTGTCTTTGCCATTCCTGCGGAAAAGCAAAAAAACAAGGGGGGGAGAAATATGCCACACTTCAGTTTGAATTCTGAGATTCAAGATCTATGGAAGAAAGATGAACAGTTTCTGGTATCAACTTCAGAAATTAGGGATTGGAAATTGTTTGCATTATCAACCCTACATCCAAGGTCCTTATCATTGAAGGATTAAATCAAAATTGGGTTCAAAGATTGGAGCTTCTTCACAAGTTTTCAACAGATAATATGTCATGGGTTTGCAGATCCAACACAGTTCAAAGCATACATCGGTATGTTAAGCAAAATTGAACAAGGCCAACCTTATTTTGATGAAGCTTGCTTGGCTGCACACAGTCGAAGAAGACGATTGACAAGAGTGAACTGGTGATTGATTATTTGAATCTGCTCTCGAAGACTTCCGGGTATCATTCACTTTAAGAAAGAAGTGATGCTTTGCAACAATGGAGAGTACAGAGTATTTATCCAAAAACAATGAAGGGTTGCGTCCTTTCAGTAGTCGAATCACAACCGTCACCGTCGAATCGCGCAATCACAGGACAAGCTGACGTCAACCCTAAAACCCTAAAGGCCAGACGGCACGACTGTAGGGGTTTTAGGTCATAATGGCACGCACGGGGGCTGAATTTACTCATGTTTGAATTGGTGCGTGGCGTCGACGCGTATGTTGGTTTCCGCGCATGGAAGTCTATACAGCTATGAGTCTTCACGCGCAGAAAAGGGGCTAATGTAGATAGTGCTTTCTGAGCAGACAGATCTTGGCCACGTGTCAACCATCCAGCACACCATATTGTGCTCCACACACACTGGATCACCAGCCGCGCTGATCCATGTGGGGGCTGCGAGACAGAGCCCTCGCATACCACTGCACGGGACTTGTAGGGACTTAGTGGTTTGGAGGCTAGAGTAAGTCCTGTCGCGTGCGAGCCAAGCCCGCACGCGACCTTTAGTAACTGCTTTTGAGAGATTTATGGCACGAGCTCCATAAACCCGGTCAATCCGGTCAAACCCGGTCAACCTCATAACGGTTTCGGTATTCGCGCATAACGTGCTGTAACGGTCCCTATATATGAGGACGAACGTGCCGTTGTGGTTACGCTAATTAAGCCGCCATTGATGGGCGCATTAACCACACTGCAACGGTCACATTCTCCATTATATATAGGACGTTAACCTTTCCATACAGAGGAGAACACACTAGCCATACGCGGAAGCTCTGCCAAACCTCTGTCTCTCTCTCAGACATTACTACTGCCTTACTCTCTCCCTACACACAACCCAACTCTTCCTGTGCTATCTCTGATTCTCTACTTAAGGTGTACACGGAGGTCTCCCCGCCGGAATCTCTTGTGCACAACAACAGTACTTGGTATTCAAATCATCCTGTATTTAGGGCTCACTGCCGGAGCTTATAATACAATTTGATTCATAGAAATTGTGGTAGACAATATGTTGCAAAAAACAGTTAAGGTGAAATGAACATCGGCACATTATTTAGTCAATATACATCGAAGACCGAAGATCGAAGATTGGGACGTGTAACATGTCCCATTACCAACAGAGTGTGCCAGGATACACAAAACCTTATACGATTTCCCTTAAAGATTCATGCTAAGATACTGTAAGGAACAACGACAAACAAGTGTGCGCATCAACAGCCTTTGCCAATGACACTATTGCTCAAAGTCTTGCTTTTTTATTTAGTGTATTCTAAGTGTCAACGGTGTTCGCATATGATAAGATAATTCGCAAAATTTAATCCAAGTACTTGTGGTAAGTAATTTTCATGAAGGCTCATGTTCGCTTTAAATTTTGCTTCTATATCACACTACTAAACGAAAAAGAATGTGAAATTCCATAATATGCTTTACTGATCTTCAAATAATGAATGTCAAATAGCAACTGAAGGATGAACATGATCTACAACATGAATTATAGCGGAAGATTCATGTGTTTACCTTGTCTTCCTTAGCTCCTATGCACAGCGGATGATCGTAGGATGCTTGCTTTCACGTGCCCTTCTTGCTCCCACAGTCTGGCTCGAATCACTAGGACGAAAGCTCTGATCCACACCAAGTTCCACCAATGGAGGCTAGTTAGAGAGAGAGTGTAGGGTTTACTGTATTATGATCAGCACATGATCTCTACAGTAGTGTTTATTATTATGACTCTCTAGAACACATAATAATGTAGGAGGCTGTCTACTTATATAGACAGACTTATACCTAATTGCAACGTTACCCCCTAGGGTTGATGTCCTTGCTACTAACCCATAAGGTTTGAGCTTGTCTCACCTAAACCCATAAGTTTAGGATAATTGCATTGTGCACCCCACATGGGCGCATGAAATGCTAACATCTCCCACTCGCACAGTGGGGTTGCACAAATACAGTAGGTCTAGTCTCCCTCAATCTCCAACTATTATCATCTGCCAAAGTTTTATGTGGCCTTGGTGTGTGACTGTGAGAGAACCTGCATTTCGGGAGTTCCATACTCTAAACTCATACGAGACGAGCTAGCAGCAGGAGCACTCAACCTCAAAAATAATGCAATACATATATATATATCTCTCGTATCCCCCAGATTCTGTCAATTGTCATCTCATAGACCATGAGCACCTACCTTGTTCCCGAAGGTCGTGCATTAATGAGTCTATATCTCCTTTATTATATTCATATCCTGCATGATCCCATAAGATCTTGTAGGTGGGCCCAATGAATATGATAAGAGTGATGCAATGAGAATCTTCCTTTCCATCCATTTTCGATTTGATTCGGAGTCAGCTGCTTTCCTAGCAATGTCCTGGTAGGCAGAATCATTCATAGCCGTGAGGTGTCACGCTAAAGTAGCACCACCGAACCGTCTCTCCCCGAAATGGATAAAAGTACTAAGGGTATACAGTGTCATCATTCTTATATGATCGACTAGGCTCACACGGCGAGGAATCTCAGGGACTAGTTCTACTCGCCACCTCATGTCACTCATCAGCACGCGTTATCTCATAAGATGTGCGCCATAGTGTTTGGACTCTAATCAGAGCACATGTCCTATCCCATAGGGACCACTATACAGATGTAAGTCCAACATCCCATATGACTATTAACCCGAGTACTGAGTGTTGCACATATGCAATCGAAATCAGTTCTCTCATCTGGCTTTCTCTACGCAGACTATACATGGTTCGGGGTAATAACCATGCTGGAATGGCCATAAACTAATCTCACCTTGGAACTTATTCCAATGCGACAAATGAATCTGTCTGACAGGGTCTTGCACTATTGATAGATGTCCAGCGCGTGTCATAGGCCATGCGCCTCATATGACAGGCGTCACTCATCATATCATAGGCTTCTAGCGCTTATCGGGATTCTGTCTCATCTTCTACTCACCTAGACTATCCAGGATGTTGTAAAGGCGGTTGCTCGTGTGAGAGAGTCAACCTAGTGTCCGCGCGACATGTTCTATGCTAGTATAGGATATGTAAACGTATCATACACGTATCAAAACAACATGTAGCATAATTAAAAAAAAAAAATCCAACTAAAATCTAATTATCATTGTCTCATATGCTCATCAATCATATCGCTAGTGATCGACTACCGAGTCCCAATTTTCTAAAGCAATCATCAAATACGACTCTTATATGGTTTAGGAATGGGAGGTGCCTACGCTCTGGCCCGTAGTCGATCTACTCCAAGATTACACTTCAGGTAGTCATTCACCTTTTGTGAAATGATACCCTTCTCTATATGTTTGGCTTTATCAAAAGTACTGCAGCCGTACGCTACCACTAAAGGTTGGTTGACAGCTCATAAGCTAATCAGAAACCTTTTTATCCAAACATATTTATGTCCGGTGACAGAACAGGCAATCGTGCTTCGCTTCCATGATCGATGGAGCGGTCTAATACGATTGTGCAACACTTATGCTGCAGTTCCATGCGATGTCATCTAGCATGGACTATAGCCTGAGGCTATCCACGTGCATCTAGGTCCCCACCCTAGTCAGCATGCATAGCTGGCTAGTCGAAGCATCATCCCCGATAGTCATAGCACGCGATCCTTTGTACAGAGTATCCTTTTGGTTGCAATCTAGTGTCTTAAGTTAGATTTCATGAAATCCACTCTTCCGATTGCATAAGGTTTGTGGGGTCTCAGTATATACCATAGTATATAGCAGACTCGCACTGCATCGGGCACTTTGGTCATATTGTCAATCTTGTATGGTGTCTTCTAGGGCACATATTCAGGCTCGAAAAATCCTGCAGCGAGCTATAGAAGTATCACATGGAATTGAGTCCATAAAATGGAATCGTTCAAAGTATCTTCTTGTTTTCCGCCTTATGCGTCAATATAAGAAGTCCTTTTGAACGAACGAGAATGCATCTCGCCCTACTAATATCCTTCGTCACAAATCGAAGGGATAACCACCCTATAGTGGATGTGAAATAGTCCTTAGACTCTCCTGGAAAATAGTGTGTCATCGATAATAAGTGACGTAATCATATACTCTCTACAACTGAGAGTGATATGCAGCAGTTTTTCATTCATTGATAAAATACTGCTGACTTAGAGGACTAATTAAGATCATACATGGACTTAATTAGCTTGCACCTATTTGTGCATTTGATCATACGTCTCGAAACTCTGTGGTCGAGTAATACATATCACCTCTCTGATTTCTCTATCGAGAAATTTAGTTGTCACGTTTATCGAGAATGGAGCCTTATTTCCATCATTACAACTATTACCGATACCTCTGCAAGTCGTATGCCTTACTATGCTTCTGCCTGTGTCACTCTGACTGACCTTGGAAATCCATTCATTTCCAATAGTCTGATATCCATTCGGAAAAGTCAACCTAGCCTAAAACTTGGTTGGTCCCTTACAGACTCTAACTTTTCCTGTAAAGGCTACTTTTCATTCTTCATAATTAGGGAACGATAAGGCATAGTATTCTATCCTATCGTTAATGCAAGGTGATCCTCAAGATCATCCCTTCGATCTCAAACAGTCGATGGGGTATGCTCCTATGAGCAATTCCTTTGCATTGGAGGATCATAATTTGCTCTCACCCCTATGGATGGGCACCTCGCTTAGAAAGTCACTCCCACTGTCAAAAGGATCCTTGAGGGACTAATTCCTCATAATGGTCTAAGGAACAGGGTATTTTCTAGCGGTTCCTCCATGCTCGCGGAGATCATCATCTCTACGAACATTCCCTTAATCATGGGCATCTCCTTAGAGAAGTCATGCATCTTGTGAATCCATTTACGTTATACTACTAACCGGCTGTTGCGTTTCGAATACGCAACCCCCTAGAGTACTCCGAATAGTATGGGAAGATATGTTACTCCATGAAGATACATTTCTTCCATCTAGGGTCTAAATTCCTTCTTGGCAGGTGATGAAATATCCTGGGGCAATATCCTAGGTTCATCATCATCTTGCGTGGTGACTATCATGTCTTCCCCTTCGATGTCAAATCGTCGACGGGGTACGCTCCAACGAGCGCTCCTACGCAAAGAGGGTTCTTCTTCAGCATTATCATCATATACGATATGCTGCTCACTAGGCAAGGCACTCCCACTGTATCCTATTCCTCCTATCCGCCACAGCATTCTGCTGCGGGGCATGGGAATAGCCAACTGCCTTACTATCCTCTCCATCACATAGCTCTTGCTAAGATAGACACTCGCAGTCTCATTCTGGCTAAGGACATATCCTTTTGTCCAGACGGTTTTCTACCTTTTGTAGATACCTGTCTGAAGCACCCTTGTGCCTCAGACTTATGTGGCCCAAGCACACATAGTTCAGATGCGTACAATAATCTAAGAATGTGATGGAACAGTAAGCACCATGTCTTAGCTTTAACTTGTAATGGATCACAATAACAGAATGAATAATATGTAAAGAATCAATAATCCTTACTGCTTTACTGGATGGTTTGCCTTTCGCCTTTCGTGTAAGGCAAGAATCACACACAGGTAAGGTTACCTTGGGCATATTCCAAAAAGGCCTACCTTAGCTAGCCTGAACATCCTTTCCTGACACTGTGTGTCTCAATCTAGCACGCCACATATCGTAATCTTAAGGCACAACCCTAGAGGTGATATCCAAAGATCCTGAGGCATTATTCATGCTAGAAATCAAGAGTGCATAACCATTCATGACCAATTCCAAAGTAAAAACTGTAACCAAAACATCTTTTGGTGGCTACTCCCTCAATGATAATCTTATGGATCCTTAGACGAGAAGTTAGTTCCATGTCTGGCCTTCTAGTCTTAGGAAAACATCCTTTTCCTCCTTTCTGTTTGCCAGTCCTGGGCTATTGGTCATGTACCAATATTGCGTCCTCATCCCTTATCCTTGCCCCACCTGTTCCACGGTCCTAATACCGGGCTAGGGACTACATCTTCATTCACAGTCTTTTAGCAATCATATATTGCTTAGACTTCAAAAGTATGCTGAACGAGTATTCTTAGCAAACACTTGGTTGCTTAGATCCTAGAACGGAGCGATGTTTGGTCTTATCCAAACATCTTGACACTCTCAAAGTGTTTCATATAACGTTTTCATGGCACTTTCATGAAACGTGGCAGAGATAGCAACAAATTGCAAATCGGATAACTTAAACATCTCATCATAAACGGCATGAATCTCAGATGCTATAGTGAGTACTAATCTCAGATACTATAGTCGAGTGCCAATTTTTTTTATGATTTGAGTTTGATAGTTTAAGGTGGGATTTATGAGTCATTACTCACAAATTTTAATGAGGCAAATGGCTAAGGTGGATCCAAGATTCTTCTTTGGCTCATTCCTACAATCTTTGAATCTCAAAGTGGTCTTGAACTTGCTGATGAGGTCATTTCCCCACCTTGGCATAGCATGCTCTATAACATTATCCTGACTGCCTCCCACTATTGGTTAGCCTAAAGATAATGTTCATGTGCTGGTGTAACAACTATTCATCACAGGTTCGACCATACTTGTAGGTATTTCGACAACCTATGTCCAACGGATGGTTACATAGTACGACGGCTTATCATCGTACCATACATAGTACGATGGTTACATAGTACGACGGCTTATCATTTTAGCCTTTACAGTTTCAATTTAGACACGATTGATCTTGAGACATTGCATAGGAAATGATTACTAGCATTTACTTAGCTCCGAAATAACATGATAAATAGATTAAAATTCATAGTTCCTCATAAGGACTCCACCAAAACCTAGTTGCAATTCTAGGAATGAAATATCGTCACTTATGATTCCCTATTAGTTTCAATCATGTATAATCATGTGAGCTCTTTTGTTTTAGTTCCTTAGCATGCGAGGTTATACAGTTATATCCAATCACACGCAGTTATAACATAAAACAAGCACAAGCATAAATGAATATGCAATGGATGTGGCCCCTAAGGTGCACTCCCACTATTGAGAGTACGTCTTGATAAAGTCTTGAACTTCTCGCCTCATGGATCTCGAGTGGTCCTTGAAGCTTCCTTGTTCGTCTCTTTGCTCCATGCACCTCGCGCCATAGCTTTTGGGTTGGCCACCTCTCTTGAAGCTTCTAGTCTTCAATCTTCACTAACTATCTTATTTCTAATAATAAGTAACTTCTAATAGGCGATTTAGATGAGAAGAGAAGACAATAGAGTATGTAGAGAGGCACGACACGCAGGCCGTATTTTATTTGATTACATATTCAAAACCAAAACCAAATATAAAACCATCTAACCCACATCCATGCATCAAACACATCCATTCAACCCACAACAGCATGTATAATAATAAAATAAACATACTGTAATTTTCTGGAAATTTCCAGAATTAAAGAATAATTACTGGAAATTAATGAGCAATAAAACAATCAACTAATAAGATTGAAAATTGATCCCAACTACCTAGGATCTCACCTCCTATCTTATAAGGTAGGTAAAAATATCCTAAGTCTCCAGAAAATATTTGGGCCCAAAACATTGTGTTTAAGGACGTCTAACTGCCTCGGGAAGTGTGCTAAACACTAATTAATTAATCTGGAAAATAATAAAAATTTCTGTTTTTCCAAAAATTATGAAAAAATCCCAGAAAATAGGAAATTTAATTCTGAGCATATAGAAAAAAATTTGGCGAAAAATAGTGGCTGGAGGAGGGCTCACGCGCCCACACGCGCCGCCGCGCATGGGCGAGTCCGCCTCCGACACGCGCCGACATCGGCCGAGTGCCACGTAAGCATGCCACGTGACATGCCTCGTCAGCCCTATGCTGACGTTAGCTGCCACGTCACCCTCCACGTCAGCAGCCCATGTGGCTGCCACGTCATCGCCACATCATCACGCCACGTCATCATGTCCGCCGCCGCCCTTTGGCGCGTGGCGGCGCGTGGAGGCGGCGTCGGTGGCGCGTGAAGCCCACGCGCCGCCTTCCCGGCCTCCGTTTCCGGCGATCCTTATATCGTTGGAATCGTCTTTTCACCTTGACCCCGATTATGTGTTCAAAACTCAATTTTAACATGTTTTGAAAAAATCTTTTTACTGCTCAGATCTAACAGTCCAAATTTACACAGCTCCGAATCTTAAAATATTCACAACTAATTCTCTGTTCGTCCAAAAGTTACAAAATTTATATTTCTTGAATCCTCGTGAAAAATTCTATCTAACCATATAGGTTTCACTAACAGATTATGAATTTTCAGAAACTCGACTTTTTTTAACTGATTCGGGAACGCATAACGAGGCACGAAAAACAAGCCTAAGGCTTTGATACCAATGAAGGACGAACATGATGTACAACATGAATTATAGCGGAAGATTCATGTGTTACCTTGTCTTACGATCATCTGCTGTGCATTGGAGGCTAGTTAGAGAGAGAGTCTAGGGTTTACTGTATTATCATTAGCACATGATCTCTACAGTAGTGTGTATTATTATGACTCTCTAGCACACATAATAATGTAGGAGGCTGTCTCCTTATATATACGGACTTATACCTAATTGCAACGTTACCCCCTAGGGTTGATGTCCTTGCTACTAACCCCATAAGGTTTGAGCTTGTCTCACCTAAACCCATAAGTTTAGGATAATTGCATTGTGCACCCCACATGGGCGCATCAAATGCTAACAGCAACTAATCTTTGTAGTTGATAAGAACATATAGAATACTGAACTAGTAAACCGCAAAGGTTGCTGCACTCACCAAGGTTGATTGAGAAAAAGTGACTCCAGCTCCTTTTTAGCGTTACAACTTTATGATCCACCGGCCAACCGAAATATTCCACTGGCTCTTCACTGAAACCCAAAAACAAATCTCGTCTCCTATGGCCTTCGTGTATCTTCCTCATAGCAAATTCACATAGCTTGCTTGACCTGTGTGCTTTGGAATGATTTTGTAGAAGCCTAACATATGATATTGGGAGTTTCGAATTGGTAATTCAAAGTGTTCCCGTAAGGCAACCCTCCATCATCATTATTCATAGGAATGCTTATATCAAAACATCATTGTACAGAGCACTGACTTCGGATTTTATATTGAAACTGTCCATCTTTGTGGTCTCTGGTGGATTAGGTCTCTGATACAGGTTCGGTGGCCTCACCACTTGACCATGAGGAACTTGCAGGTGAATCAGCGGTGCAGACAGAAGCGCGACCAAGGCGACCAGTCGTACTGCCATCTTATTTGAAAGACTACGTTCAGCCCAAGCTGAAACGATAGTCTTTATTCCGTTATTTATTTTGACTATTATGTTTTAGTGAGGTCATTTTATTAATTAAAACGTTTGTGGGTCATTATGTGATTTTTGTTAACATCCGGGGTTTCTATACGGTTCTTTACTCGGATTAGGATTAGGTCGAACCGTCAGGGTTAGAGGGTTAAAAAGGGTGTAAGATTTTCAGAAAGGGGAATAAGAAAATTTTTGCCCTACGTTTGTTTTTTTTTCTCTGCTTCGTCTCTTTCTCCAGCGCCTCTGGTAACAGAATTGGTGCTTTCACTTGGTCGTCGGACGTACCACGCGACAACTGACGGACTCTCCCACCGTCAATATGGTGGACACCGTCGAAACCCCCGCCGCCACACCGCCTGCTGCTTCATCGGAAGCTACCCTTGCCGCCATCACAAATCTCCAGGTCGACATCTACACACGCGAGCAACGCCGTGAAGCCGCCCAGGCCAAACGGGAAAGCCGACGTGATACCGAAATTGCTGAAATTCGTGACACCTTGCGTCAATTGCTGAACCGCGAGGCCGGCGCTCCCACGGTCGCGACTCCACCAGTCACGACTCGCCCCCAATCCAGCAGCGGCTAGGTTGCTGCGTGGCAACCGCCTCCTTCGCGCCCAGCGACGGTGCAACCCAACGACCAGGGACCTCGTATGCGGGTTGATTCGCCGCGGTTTGACGGTGATGACCCAATTGGATGGATTTTTCGCATCCAAAGATACTTCGATTACTATCGGGCTACTGACGCCGATCGATTGCAGCTTGTTGGAATTCTTATTGATCAACCAGCCTCCGATTGGTTTCGCCATTACCAATCTAACAATCCTAAAGGCACGTGGATGGACTTTCTCGGCGCTGTCAAACTTCGATTCGATTCGGGGCATTATGAGGATTATTTGGGGGTTTTATCTAAGGTCCAGCAAACATCTACACTCATGGCCTACCAAACTGATTTTGAGAAGGTGTTGCATAAAGTATCCGGCGTGGAAGAAGGTGTTCTTATTTTGCTTTTTCGAGCCGGGCTACGGCAGCCGCTAAAACGGGAATTAACTTTGCGCAACCCCAGAACGTTACCGGAGGCGTTTGCGTTAGCGCGCGAACTATCTGCCGGACAAGAAGAGCTCTTGCAATCTTACCTTCCCCGCCGTTCTTGGAACCCACCGACTAACCGGACCACTGCCACTTGGCCATTGGCTGCGTCCACCGTAGCGTCCCCCTCGGCAGCGCCTTCCCCGAACCCACCAGTTAAGAAGATATCACCGTCCGAACAGGCCGAACGGCGTCGTCAAGGTCTGTGTTTCAACTGTGAAGAGAAATATGTGCGCGGCCACAAGTGCACACATCAAATCCTTTTGCTTTGCTCGGAAGACACTGATGGACCACCAGAGGATATACCTATTGAGGAGGATGACCCAGGGATCATTATGGACAACTTGTCCCACTTACATACACTAGCAGGTACTACGCACCCTCGTTCTCTCAAATTGACTGGTACTATTAGCGGCGTTTGTGTGCAGGTGCTTATTGATGGGGGTAGCACCCATAATTTTATTCATCCAACCATGGCTGAGCACTTGTCGTTATTACTGCATCCTGTCTCTCCGTTTCGCGTATATGTCGGGAATGGTGAATCACTGCGTTGTACTTATTACTGCCCCCAAACACCGATAACTATCCAAGGGACAGTTTTTGAGGTCGATTTGTATGTGTTGGCTATCCATAGCATCGATGCGGTCTTAGGAGTTCAATGGTTACAAACACTTGGGGAAATCTGGCACGATTACAGTAAGCTCACAATGAAATTCATGTGGAAGGGTCAGCAGCTGGTTCTAAATGGAGTAGATCATGGACCCCGGGCCATTTCTTATAATTCTTTGGCTGCCGAATGTTCGGCCGGTGCTTGTGTTGATTTGTATGAGCTGCTTGCGATTCCTGAGGAGGCCGAGCCTTCCCCTGACAGAGACGAATTTCCCGCCGATGTTCCACCTGATATTCTTCAGGTTCTTCGTGGTCACCGGTCCGTTTTTTCGTTACCTGTGGGATTGCCTCCATCTCGTGAATGGGATCATCGTATTCATCTCAAGTCCGGTTCTCAGGCCGTTAATGTCCGTCCCTACAGATATCCTTATTTCCAGAAGGCAGAGATTGAGAAACAGGTGCAGGAGATGTTACGTCAGGGACTCATTCAGCCTAGTCACAGTGCGTTTTCTTCTCCAGTTCTCTTGGTGCGTAAAAAGGATGGCACGTTCTGCTTTTGTGTTGACTATAGGGCTTTAAATTCAGCCACAGTACCCGACCACTTCCCTATTCCTACCACTGACGAGTTGTTTGATGAATTGGGAGCGGCACGGTTCTTTACGAAGCTTGATCTTTGCTCAGGGTACCACCAGATTCGCATGCACACGCCGGATATTGAGAAGACTGCCTTCCGCACTCACGAGGGCCACTATGAGTTTCTTGTCATGCCTTTCGGCTTGACTAACGCGCCGTCTACTTTCCAGGCTGCTATGAACCGGATCTTCCAGCCGTTCTTGCGTGATTTTGTCATCGTTTTCTTCGACGACATCCTTATCTACAGTACCACCTTGGCCCTTCATGCGCAACACTTGGATCAGGTTCTTCGCCTCTTGTCGGATAACTCTTTTTATGTCAAATTATCTAAGTGTTCTTTTAGCCAGACTAGTGTGGACTATTTGGGTCATATCATCACGGACGGACAGGTGAAGGCCGATACTCAGAAAATTGAGGCCATGCGTGCTTGGCCTACTCCCAGTTCGGTCAAACAATTTCGGGGTTTTTTGGGCTTGACAGGTTACTATCGGCGCTTTATTCGAGATTATGCTACTATCGCTGCTGCTTTGACTGACCTTCTCCGCAAAGAGGCATTTATCTGGACACCTGCTGCCGAACTCAGTTTTGTGGCTTTGAAGGAAGCCATGACATCGGCCCCCGTCCTTCGGTTGCCTGATTTTTCCCTGCCATTTGTGTTAGAGACTGATGCGTCTGATAAAGGGATTGGTGCGGTCTTGATGCAGGATGGTCATCCCTTGGCTTTTTTCAGTAAAAAGCTTGGTGTTCGTTTACAGGCTGCCTCGACGTATCATAAGGAACTTTACGCTGTGGTCGAAGCGGTCCAAAAGTGGCGCCAGTATTTGTTGGGTCGTGAATTTGTCATTCGCAGTGACCAGCGCAGTTTACGCGAGTTGTTGTCTCCGGTGATTCAGACGCCGGATCAGCAGTTCTATATTCGCAAACTCATGGGCTTCCAGTTTCGAATTGAGTACAAACCCGGGTCGTCCAATACTGCAGCCGATGCTTTATCTCGTCGTGATTCAGAGGATAGTTCAGCTGCTCTGGTGCTCTCGGCCATGAAGCCCTTACCGGCTGTGCTCGATGTGATCCGTCGTGAGACTGAGACGCTGGCCGATTTGCAGGCTCTAGTTGCAGCCGTCCAGTCTGAGGCCAAACCACCTCACTTTTCCTTGGTTGATGGCATTCTCTATTTTCGTACTCGTATATGCGTCAGTCGTGACTCTTCAATTCGCTCGTTGCTCCTTCAGGAATTTCACAGCTCTCCTACAGCAGGTCATCCGGGGATTGATCGGACTTACCACCGGTTATCGGCTGTTTTCTATTGGCCGGACATGCGTGCTGATGTTCGTCAGTTTATTGCTGCTTGCTTGGTTTGCCAGACCACCAAGTACTCTACTTAGAAGCCAGCTGGCTTGTTGCAACCACTTCCTGTTCCGGATCGGGTTTGGGCTGCAGCTTCCATGGATTTTATCACGGGTCTTCCTACTTCTCAGGGGCATACTGCGATTATGGTTGTCGTTGATCGGCTTACTAAGTATGTGCATTTTGGCCCTCTTCCCACTGATTTTGATGCTCCTCGGGTTGCACGATTGTTTGTGGATGTGGTGGTTAAACACCATGGCTTTCCGGAGTCTATCGTGTCTGATCGTGATTCTATCTTCATGAGTACCTTTTGGAAGGAGTTGATGCGCCTTAGTGGTACCACGCTAAAGTTCAGCACTGCTTATCATCCTCAGACTGATGGCAAAACCGAAGTGATGAATCGCGGATTGGAGCAGTATCTCAGGGCTTTCACGTCCGAGCAGCCTAAGCGTTGGGCATCTTTTCTTCCTTGGGCCGAGCTTGCTATGAATTGCAGTTATCACGAGGGTATTCGTACGTCACCTTTCCGAGCCTTGTATGGTCGTGATCCACCTTCCATGTTTCCTTCCTTGTCCACGGACAGTACTTCACCGTCGGCTGCAGAGTTAATCGCCGAGCGTCATGAGATTTTGACCGATTTGAAGAGGAATTTGACTACCATGCAACAGCGCATGAGAGAGCAGGCTAACAAGCATCGTCGTGATGTGAGTTTTCAGGTCGGTGACATGGTCTTACTGCGTCTTAAACCGTACCGACATCACTCCTTGGCTCGCCCTTTATCGGCCAAATTGGCTCGTCGTTACTATGGTCCGTTCCCTATCATTGAGCGCATCGGCGCGGTGGCATATCGTCTGAACTTGCCCGAGGGGTGTCGTCTGCATAATGTCTTCCATGTGTCCTTGTTACGCCTGTTTGTTCCCGATAGTTCTACCGTTCCTCCAGCGGTCCTGCCTGATCAGTTCTTTAAGGGTCGTCTGGTGGCTGTCCCTCTTTTGGCGTCCCAGGAGCGGAATGTGTTGGTTCGGGGCGTTCCGCAACGTCAATGGCTGGTTTCGTGGTCTGATGGTGCTCATGCCACTTGGGAGCCCGTCGACGGTCTTCAGTCATCCTATCCAGATTTACAGCTTGAGGAAAAGCTGCTTTCCGAGACCGAAGGAGTTGATACAGGTTCGGTGGCCTCACCACTTGACCATGAGGAACTTGCAGGTGAATCAGCGGTGCAGACAGAAGCGCGACCAAGGCGACCAGTCGTACCGCCATCTTATCTGAAAGACTACGTTCAGCCCAAGCTGAAACGATAGTCTTTATTCCGTTATTTATTTTGACTATTATGTTTTAGTGAGGTCATTTTATTATTGCAAACGTTTGTGGGTCATTATCTGATTTTTGTTAACATCCGGGGTTTCTATATGGTTCTTTACTCGGATTAGGATTAGGTCGAACCGTCAGGGTTAGAGGGTTAAAAAGGGTGTAAGATTTTCAGAAAGGGGAATAAGAAATTTTTTGCCCTACGTTTGTTTTTTTTTTCTCTGCTTCGTCTCTTTCTCCAGCGCCTCTGGTAACAGTCTCAAATTCCGAGGGTCAGCCTCTCCTCTCAAAACATATGTGTCATCATCATTCTCAGGTTGTTGTACTGCATCAAGAGTGTGTCCTCTCCCAATTTCTGAAAAATGGTTTCTACAGAGAAAGCACCTTCCAGTCACTGAAATCAAAACCGAACATGAAATGGTGGTAACCAACTTGGCTTGATGCAACAGATGCAGCAGAAAGAGCATTTCTTGGAGCTGGAAAAGAAAAAAAATCAACAGATTCCATCATCGTTTTTATGGAAATGCAAGGATCTAACAGAAAAATCAAGAGAATTGTAGGAGCATGTAGCTTACAAACAATGAGAGTGTTGTTTTCGTCAATGGGAATTTCAGCCGGCCATCTTTCACCAAGAGCGTCAACGCAAACAGATTATCTACCGTCTGCGCGAAACATTTCCTTTTCACTATCAGACACTATAGTCTAACCCTTCTCTTCTCCTTCAACATGTCAAACATTGTTGCTATGTTGATGCCTGTATCTGTTTGTGTTTCTGTTTCAGCATGATGAAGCTGTAAAACAGATATAGTATTATTTTGTAATCACCTTGTAGAGCCATGTCCCCCATTTAGGAAAATATCATGCATAAGATCACAATAAGCCGCAGAAACTTATACACATAATCTACCATTAGCAAGGCAATTGTCTCCCGATTACTCACAATCCTCGAACATTGTTTTCCTGTTAGAATATAAATCATACTTTCGGTTACTATTGTGACTTAAACGGTTGATCACTCGTACATGCAAGTAACACATATGAAGCTTTGGATTCAAGAAAAAAAAAAAGAAAAAAAAAAAAAAGAAGGTACAATACATGTTTACAGTACATCAGGACGAGATGTTGGTGGTGGCATCGTAGATTCTTTTTGAAGAGAAACCTTCCCCAGCTTTAGTTGTGTTTCCATGGGTCCAAGCCTTGAGTAAAAGTGAAAAATGTAAGTAAGCAGCAGAAAAATAAAGAAATATAAAAAATTGGACGTCTTCCAGAGCAGAAAATTATTTGGATGGATTACACTGTGCTACCTCCAGTGAACTTCATGAAAACGGGTGTCATAACAGCCCATATCTTCCCAGCGAACAGAGCTGTCGCTGATACCACAGTTTCTGAGCAAATATGATACGAAATCTTGCACTGTAACAGCGCTTCTGGAATGTGATTTTATTGCGGCCACTACAGAGTTAGTAAGATTCAGTAGTGCTCCCGCATCTGCAACTTGTTCTCTTGGCTTCTCAACTAACACCAAATTCAAACAAAAACTACACTTTAGCCTTACTTAAGCTAACTTTTACAGAAACTCTGCACTGTGTAATGTCAAACACTGAAACTATTTTGAGTAGAATGCTTACCAAACTGATGTGAATGCTCAACTTGGTCAATCACAGAGGCCAACTAGTCTGACTCAGCTCCTTCCTCTGTTGCAACACATGAAGTAGATGTTAGGATTCCAATACGTGAGAGACAAGAGAAAGCAAGAAAACAAAAAAATTAAGATCAAGAACACAAGAATTACGTGGTTCACTAGTTTTGAGACTAGCTAATCCACGGCCAAACCAAACCCGATTTATTGATGAGAAGTCAAAACTAATTGCAAGCACACACCAAGTCATGACCCTAGCATCTACATACATACTAGTACAAGACTTGGAGCCCGAGACAAACAAGGAATTGTTTCCTAATTCAATAAGGACACTACCAAATATATTAGTCAAAGTAGACCCCTACAAGGAATCAAAGATATTTCTTGCTGCCAAAGTAAAGTAATTACTTCCAAAATTACCAGCCTCCTTTGGCCATCCCATGCTAAGATTTTGAATCAACCAAAAAACCCAACAAACCTCCACCTTGATTCAAACCCCATAGCTACCAAACTAATTCTTCTCATTAATCAAACAAACCCAATCCGAGTGTATTCTCAATTTGCGGAATTGAACACACTCCCAATACGTCCCGACAAACGCGTCTATACGTCTTCAACAAACATAAAAAGACAATGCGTCCCAACAAACGTTCCCCTAATGCACCATGACTAATGCATGCCCCAACATCATTCCGATGACACTTAATGATGAAAAGTGATCATCAATCAATGTCATCTCAATTTGCGCCACCAAAGACCG
Organism: Linanthus parryae; assembly: GCA_023055425.1. Classification (NCBI taxonomy): domain Eukaryota; kingdom Viridiplantae; phylum Streptophyta; class Magnoliopsida; order Ericales; family Polemoniaceae; genus Linanthus; species Linanthus parryae. The sequence continues at coordinate 85,936,184 of JALGPY010000004.1, read as the reverse complement.
CACCAAGGCACACAGAAAAACAACAACCGATGCGCGCATATCCAAGATCCAATCGCGCCACCAACCAACACGCGCACAATAACACGCCACCAATCCGCGTGCCCAACAACACGCCACATACTCCATGTCTGGAGCTCGAACAGCCCCCAAGGGGCCTAAAGAGTTTCACCGTCCTCGAACCTTTTCCCTCCTCCTCCCCCTGAAGCGATAGCTACAGGCGTCCGATTCTTGGGACACTCCCTCTTCCAATGACCTTCTACCCTCAATTCGCTAGTTGATTCGAGTCGCCTCAACCTAGACTTGAATTCTCCTAGCCACCAAATTCAGATATAGATCCAGATCACTCGTCGGGTTGAGCACGCCATATCGATTGACGCATGCTGGAATCGAAAGCGTGCCGAATGAACTAAAGTTAGATCCACCATTCCGATGCTCCACAACAAGAGCCAGCCTGCTCCCCCCACAAGGAACCCTATAGCCACCCAACAAAGGCTTGGTGTGCTTGCACCCCCTATTTAAGAGGCCAACCGGTGGAAACCCAATCTTTCCATCAAACCCGAAAGATCTTGATCACGAACTCGCCATTGCTTCTCTTGAATCTCAACGAACCAAGCTCTGATACCACTTGTTAGGATTCCAATACGTGAGAGACAAGAGAAAGCAAGAAAACAAAAAAAAGATCAAGAACACAAGAATTACGTGGTTCACTAGCTTTGAGACTAGCTAATCCACGGTCAAACCAAACCCGATTTATTGATGAGAAGTCAAAAACAATTACAAGCACACACAAATTCATGACCCTAGCATCTACATATATACTAGTACAAGACTTGGAGCCCGAGACAAACAAGGAATTGTGTCCTAATCCAATAAGGACACTACCAAATATATTAGTCAAATTAGACCCCTACAAGAAATCAAAGAGATTCCTTGCTGCCAAAGTAAAGTAATTACTTCCAAAACTACCAGCCTCCTTTGACCATCCCATGCTAGGATTTTGGATCAACCAAAAAACCCACTAGTAGAGGAATCAAAACGTCTAATGACTTTCTTCGGAAAAAAATTGATTTTTCGGTCAAATATCACACAAGTAATCCAAAAATTAAGCTGAATAAAACTTCAAATACCTGGAACAAGACTGCTGATTTGAAGGTACTTCGACAGAGCATCCCTCCTGAACAATGAGGAGATATGCGTTTGAAACGGGAGATCAGCCCAAAATTTATTTCAGTAATAAACAACATAATATTGCATGCTTCTTTTGGTGGCAAAGTGTTTTCAAATGAATAATCAAATTAACAACAAATATACAGTGGGAAAATGAATGAAGATTTTACCTATAACGGCCAGCAGGAAGAGGAATCCCTCTTCTAAAGTGAAATGTCATAAACATCGATCTTCCCTACACCCAGTCAATATGTTTCCCTGGATTCTTGACCTAATCAATCAATTGGAATAAGACGTTAAAATCAGTAATACCATAGAATCATATGATTCAATTTGAAAGGAAGCAAGTAAAACATACCAAACGATCATTGAATAGAAGAAGAATGCCAATCGTAGAACAATCACCTAAAGATTAGAGAAACAATGATTAGTTCCCGTTTGATAGAACACGGCCTGTGATTAGTTCCCGTTTGATGAAAAAAAAACCCTAATCAATGTTTTCAGGAGTCTCCATACGAACAACATTATAGATGGATTAGGGAGTAGGTACAAAGTAGTATTTAGAAGGTTTGTTCGTGTCTATCCATCCATATTCATTTCATTACTAGTTGGTGTAATAAAATGAAACCCTAAGAGCATTCCCAATAGTTTTATGCACAAGCTAGCTAAAATATAGGCCTAACATGTTGATAGACGGATATGCACTGCCTTCTCGAATTCTATTAGCATTGATTACCACATCATTCTATCTGTGGGATCAAAAAATTGTGTCAAAGAAAATTATTCTAGATGAAGCTATTTCGAGTAATTATATTCACCTTATCACCAAGACTGATTATTCCAACAAAAGAAGCGATCGATATGGAGAATTGCTGGAGCTCGACCTTGATCGATTGTTCTAAGCAGGCTGTCTTTCTGTTGCCTATTCATGGATAGGATTTTTTTAAATTCCTTTCCAGCAATATGCTTCTATTCTTACTGGTAAGCTTATAATTAGATGTTGTCATATACTTTATTTTGCCGTAAAATTTGTAAGCATACAAGTATCGATTGCTCTCATATATGCGATTTCAGCGTGGTATTGGTAATCATACAATTAAAGGTGATGTACAGGAGCTTTCGTGTGTACAAAGTGTTTGTATTTTAGTTGTACTCCAATTTTGTTATCATTTTTTCACTGTGGAGTGCTACTCCCGTTGGTATTATTCAGGGTGTTAAATTTTGACAACTTTTTCTTCTTTTTGACAACTTTTTCAGTCACTGAAATCAAAACCGAACATGAAATGGTGGTAACCAACTTGGCTTGATGCAACAGATGCAGCAGAAAGAGCATTTCTTGGAGCTGGAAAAGAAAAAAATCAACAGATTCCATCATCGTTTTTATGGAAATGCAAGGATCTAACAGAAAAATCAAGAGAATTGTAGGAGCATGTAGCTTACAAACAATGAGAGTGTTGTTTTCGTCAATGGGAATTTCAGCCGGCCATCTTTCACCAAGAGCGTCAACGCAAACAGATTATCTACCGTCTGCGCGAAACATTTCCTTTTCACTATCAGACACTATAGTCTAACCCTTCTCTTCTCCTTCAACATGTCAAACATTGTTGCTATGTTGATGCCTGTATCTGTTTGTGTTTCTGTTTCAGCATGATGAAGCTGTAAAACAGATATAGTATTATTTTGTAATCACCTTGTAGAGCCATGTCCCCCATTTAGGAAAATATCATGCATAAGATCACAATAAGCCGCAGAAACTTATACACATAATCTACCATTAGCAAGGCAATTGTCTCCCGATTACTCACAATCCTCGAACATTGTTTTCCTGTTAGAATATAAATCATACTTTCGGTTACTATTGTGACTTAAACGGTTGATCACTCGTACATGCAAGTAACACATATGAAGCTTTGGATTCAAGAAAAAAAAAAGAAAAAAAAGAAGGTACAATACATGTTTACAGTACATCAGGACGAGATGTTGGTGGTGGCATCGTAGATTCTTTTTGAAGAGAAACCTTCCCCAGCTTTAGTTGTGTTTCCATGGGTCCAAGCCTTGAGTAAAAGTGAAAAATGTAAGTAAGCAGCAGAAAAATAAAGAAATATAAAAAATTGGACGTCTTCCAGAGCAGAAAATTATTTGGATGGATTACACTGTGCTACCTCCAGTGAACTTCATGAAAACGGGTGTCATAACAGCCCATATCTTCCCAGCGAACAGAGCTGTCGCTGATACCACAGTTTCTGAGCAAATATGATACGAAATCTTGCACTGTAACAGCGCTTCTGGAATGTGATTTTATTGCGGCCACTACAGAGTTAGTAAGATTCAGTAGTGCTCCCGCATCTGCAACTTGTTCTCTTGGCTTCTCAACTAACACCAAATTCAAACAAAAACTACACTTTAGCCTTACTTAAGCTAACTTTTACAGAAACTCTGCACTGTGTAATGTCAAACACTGAAACTATTTTGAGTAGAATGCTTACCAAACTGATGTGAATGCTCAACTTGGTCAATCACAGAGGCCAACTAGTCTGACTCAGCTCCTTCCTCTGTTGCAACACATGAAGTAGATGTTAGGATTCCAATACGTGAGAGACAAGAGAAAGCAAGAAAACAAAAAAATTAAGATCAAGAACACAAGAATTACGTGGTTCACTAGTTTTGAGACTAGCTAATCCACGGCCAAACCAAACCCGATTTATTGATGAGAAGTCAAAACTAATTGCAAGCACACACCAAGTCATGACCCTAGCATCTACATACATACTAGTACAAGACTTGGAGCCCGAGACAAACAAGGAATTGTTTCCTAATCCAATAAGGACACTACCAAATATATTAGTCAAAGTAGACCCCTACAAGGAATCAAAGATATTTCTTGCTGCCAAAGTAAAGTAATTACTTCCAAAATTACCAGCCTCCTTTGGCCATCCCATGCTAAGATTTTGAATCAACCAAAAAACCCAACAAACCTCCACCTTGATTCAAACCCCATAGCTACCAAACTAATTCTTCTCATTAATCAAACAAACCCAATCCGAGTGTATTCTCAATTTGCGGAATTGAACACACTCCCAATACGTCCCGACAAACGCGTCTATACGTCTTCAACAAACATAAAAAGACAATGCGTCCCAACAAACGTTCCCCTAATGCACCATGACTAATGCATGCCCCAACATCATTCCGATGACACTTAATGATGAAAAGTGATCATCAATCAATGTCATCTCAATTTGCGCCACCAAAGACCGCACCAAGGCACACAGAAAAACAACAACCGATGCGCGCATATCCAAGATCCAATCGCGCCACCAACCAACACGCGCACAATAACACGCCACCAATCCGCGTGCCCAACAACACGCCACATACTCCATGTCTGGAGCTCGAACAGCCCCCAAGGGGCCTAAAGAGTTTCACCGTCCTCGAACCTTTTCCCTCCTCCTCCCCCTGAAGCGATAGCTACAGGCGTCCGATTCTTGGGACACTCCCTCTTCCAATGACCTTCTACCCTCAATTCGCTAGTTGATTCGAGTCGCCTCAACCTAGACTTGAATTCTCCTAGCCACCAAATTCAGATATAGATCCAGATCACTCGTCGGGTTGAGCACGCCATATCGATTGACGCATGCTGGAATCGAAAGCGTGCCGAATGAACTAAAGTTAGATCCACCATTCCGATGCTCCACAACAAGAGCCAGCCTGCTCCCCCCACAAGGAACCCTATAGCCACCCAACAAAGGCTTGGTGTGCTTGCACCCCCTATTTAAGAGGCCAACCGGTAGAAACCCAATCTTTCCATCAAACCCGAAAGATCTTGATCACGAACTCGCCATTGCTTCTCTTGAATCTCAACGAACCAAGCTCTGATACCACTTGTTAGGATTCCAACACGTGAGAGACAAGAGAAAGCAAGAAAACAAAAAAAAAGATCAAGAACACAAGAATTACGTGGTTCACTAGCTTTGAGACTAGCTAATCCACGGTCAAACCAAACCCGATTTATTGATGAGAAGTCAAAAACAATTACAAGCACACACAAATTCATGACCCTAGCTTCTACATATATACTAGTACAAGACTTGGAGCCCGAGACAAACAAGGAATTGTGTCCTAATCCAATAAGGACACTACCAAATATATTAGTCAAATTAGACCCCTACAAGAAATCAAAGAGATTCCTTGCTGCCAAAGTAAAGTAATTACTTCCAAAACTACCAGCCTCCTTTGACCATCCCATAGGATTTTGGATCAACCAAAAAACCCACTAGTAGAGGAATCAAAACGTCTAATGACTTTCTTCGGAAAAAAATTGATTTTTCGGTCAAATATCACACAAGTAATCCAAAAATTAAGCTGAATAAAACTTCAAATACCTGGAACAAGACTGCTGATTTGAAGGTACTTCGACAGAGCATCCCTCCTGAACAATGAGGAGATATGCGTTTGAAACGGGAGATCAGCCCAAAATTTATTTCAGTAATAAACAACATAATATTGCATTCTTCTTTTGGTGGCAAAGTGTTTTCAAATGAATAATCAAATTAACAACAAATATACAGTGGGAAAATGAATGAAGATTTTACCTATAACGGCCAGCAGGAAGAGGAATCCCTCTTCTAAAGTGAAATGTCATAAACATCGATCTTCCCTACACCCAGTCAATATGTTTCCCTGGATTCTTGACCTAATCAATCAATTGGAATAAGACGTTAAAATCAGTAATACCATAGAATCATATGATTCAATTTGAAAGGAAGCAAGTAAAACATACCAAACGATCATTGAATAGAAGAAGAATGCCAATCGTAGAACAATCACCTAAAGATTAGAGAAACAATGATTAGTTCCCGTTTGATAGAACACGGCCTGTGATTAGTTCCCGTTTGATGAAAAAAAAACCTAATCAATGTTTTCAGGAGTCTCCATACGAACAACATTATAGATGGATTAGGGAGTAGGTACAAAGTAGTATTTAGAAGGTTTGTTCGTGTCTATCCATCCATATTCATTTCATTAGTAGTTGGTGTAATAAAATGAAACCCTAAGAGCATTCCCAATAGTTTTATGCACAAGCTAGCTAAAATATAGGCCTAACATGTTGATAGACGGATATGCACTGCCTTCTCGAATTCTATTAGCATTGATTACCACATCATTCTATCTGTGGGATCAAAAAATTGTGTCAAAGAAAATTATTCTAGATGAAGCTATTTCGAGTAATTATATTCACCTTATCACCAAGACTGATTATTGCAACGAAAGAAGCGATAGATATGGAGAATTGCTGGAGCTCGACCTTGATCGATTGTTCTAGGCAGGCTGTCTTTCTGTTGCCTATTCATTGATAGGATTTTTTTAAATTCCTTTCCAGCAATATGCTTCTATTCTTACTGGTAAGCTTATAATTACATGTTGTCATATACTTTATTTTTCCGTAAAATTTGTAAGCATACAAGTATCGATTGCTCTCATATATGAGATTTCAGCGTGGTATTGGTAATCATACAATTAAAGGTGATGTACAGGAGCTTTCGTGTGTACAAAGTGTTTGTATTTTAGTTGTACTCCAATTTTGTTATCATTTTTTCACTGTGGAGTGCTATCTCCCGTTGGTATTATTCAGGGTGTTAAATTTTGACAACTTTTTCTTCTTTTTCTGGATGTCATGTATAGCATAGCATTGTGGGTTAATATAGCTAGCAAATGTTACTCATGTTTTGGTTTGGGGTACCAATTTGCTTTCTCTCATATGTTGTTAAAATAATGTTTTCATGAATATTATTTCGAACTCCTATAATATTGTTAAAATAATTATATTCACCTTATCACCGTGACTGACTATTGAAACAAAAGAAGCGATCGGTATGGAGAATGCTGGTCTCACAGAAAGGTGAACGAGTCAGATATCGAACACATGAGATCACTGAAGGAGGTGAGCATATAGTATTATCAAGGCTTCATTTTAATGGTAAAACAAGCCAATGGCTATTCCAACGTCCTTTACACACAGAAGGATATGTATAACAAAATGGATTCTCTGGGAAAATTATATGCCACTGAAGGAGATGGCCAACAGACTCTGATGTATATTGATAGTCTGAAAGAAAGCAACTATGGTGTTTTCAGGAGGTAACGGTGTTCTGTTTATTATTACAAATGATTACTATGGCATTGATAATATGCTCGTTCATCCGAATTGCTATCTTATGGTTACAATTTTTTATCTCTAGAAATGTTTAGTTCTTATAAGCTAGTAGTTTGTTCTTCAAGTTTATAATCATATTCTGTGACCTCATTAATATTATCTATTGTCTTATTTTGTTTTTTTAGGTACAAATTGGGTAGCAAACAAGAACTTCAAAGTTTATTTTGGTATGACAGGAGATCACAGAAAGATTACACGAGGTTTGGTGATGTACTTATTTTCGATGCATCGTACAAAGCCAACATGTATCGAAAACCCTTAGTAATTCTATCTGGGGTGAACACTCACTTTCAAACTACATTTTTTTCCTGTGCTGTTGTTCAAGGCGAGAAAAAAAAACATATGAGTGGGTCTTGAGTTGTTTGATGGAGACAATGGAAAATAATAAGTCCTTGTCGGTTATTACAGATGGTGATTTAGCCATGAAAAGTGCCATTCAAAAAACTTTCCCACATGCAAAACATCGCTTGTGTTCTTGGCATCTTTGTCGGAATGCTAAATCAAAGCTGAAGAAGGGTGCCGCATTCATTTCTGATTTTAAGAAATGTGTGCATAGTAGGAAACCCGATAATTTTTTGTTCGAAGATTGGCAGGCCATGGTAAAAACATGAAACTTCTCTGATAGGCATTGGATCCAAGTCAACTATTTGGCTAGGTACATGTGGGCAGAGACATACTTGAAATTCTTCTTCTTTACCGGACAAACAACAACCTCAAGGTGCGAGAGCATAAACAGTTTTTCAAGGAATTTGTGTCCTATTTGGATAAGTTGGTCGACCTTTGCAGGGGTATAATGACCGGGATAGATAAGCTACGCAAAAAGGAGAGGGAAGAACACTTTAAATCTGACCAATCGGGCCCGATACTTACAACGGGGTTCAGGCAGCTCGAGGCTCATGCAACTGAGCTATTCACCAATAATATCTTTCTGAAGTTCAAGATTCAAGATGAGATGGGTGGGGATTATAGAGTAGTGAAGGTTATTCTCATTGAAGAATCAAATGTAGATCAATACTACGTGATGAGAGGTGAAATAAAACAAAGTGTGGTACGCATCTTTCTCCCTTCATTTAGATATTTATATTGGTTTGCATCATAGACACGTAGTACTTTTGATTGCCAAATTATCTAATATTTGTCATGAGGATTAATATCTTTCTCTTAACCATTGTATATGTGTTCTTTATGTTTATGGTAATATTCTGCTTTTTCCTCCATAATATTTGAAATGCATGTTTTCTATAACATAAAATTTTTATGTAAAATAACATTGTCTACTTTATTGTTGCAGTAAATTGTTCAGTGTACACGAAATCGTGGTCTTTGCTACACTTGTTTTCAGTTTGAGACATCCAAGATGATTTGCAAACATATGATTTCTGTTCTGAATTTTAAGTGTGTAGATAGGATCCCTGAAAAGTTAATTGCCGATAGGTGGGTAAAAAACGGTCTGAGCCTTCGATGAAGGAGCCTGTTCCGAAGTCGTGTGATGACCCAAATGTCCAAGTCTTACGTCGGGGTTCCATGAAGAGCCAAGTGGAATTGTATACCACTTTGGGTTGTAGATCTTTTGAAAATTTTAAGTTTTTCAAGGAGCATAAGGCCGATGGAATCAGAACTATGAAGAGAATGATTTCTCAATCTGAAGAGTGTACCCATGGAGTTGTTAAGAAAGATGATAGTCCTTACACCCACATGAAAAATCCGAACCCACAGGACACGAACAAGCCAAAAGGACCCAAGAAAGACAAGAGCAGACAGTGCGACAATTGCAAGGAGCTTGAACACAACTGGACAACATGTTCCAATCCTCCCGTGGACTCGGTCGAAGATGTAATCCATGCGGAAGATGATTCACAAGACATACTAGATGAATTTGATGACAAATGGGACTTCTATTGGTCTCAATCAACAAATATGTCAATGAAAGGCAATTAAGACTGATGTTTGCTGGTTTTAAGATGGAATTACTCGTGAATTTTCAAAAATGAAAACGGATGTTATCAAGATTATATGTTGTTATTATCTTTTTATGTTATTGATTATCTTAAAATCGCATGCTGTTATTTTTCTGGGCAATTTCTACAGCAGAACGATTACAGTTGTTATCGATAACTATCTAATCGTCTAACGATGTTATCAACAAATCCTAGTAACCTGCTATACCAGATAATTTCTTTATCTTGTAGAGGTGCGGCCCACAAAAAAAATTAAAAGCTGTTAGAAACCCTAAACGTGGACGCACTGTAGACAGCCCCATATATTTGCATCTCATATCTTAAGCCTTGATTTTCTCCAATACCTCGTAAATACAACTCCATCATGTCTATGCCTAATGTTGTATCTAATTCATCAACTTAAACATTCCTAACATATTGCCCAGGAAAGAGACATGCTATATGTTGTCTACTTGTTTTGAATTTCTTCTTTATATTTAGGAAGAAAAATGTAGGTTTAGGATGCTAAATTTACATAATGAGTATGTGTAAGTGTGTAAGTAACTTAGTATCATGCGTTTACTAAGACATATAAATTTGTCCTCTGATGAGCTCGACACACTTTTTCTCATTCCCAACAAAAAAAGAACCATTTTCTTCTTGTTCATGGAAGACCCATGAGTTATTTAGTTGGTTCATATCCAATGCTTTCCTCAAACAAGTCCATCCCCAAACATTCCATTATATCAACTGCAACTTTGGCGAAAGTCAGGAGGAACAATTACAGACATATTCATTACATTTGAACGAAGAACTTGGCAAGGAAACTAACCACAAAGCTCAAGATGGCATTCCAAGTACAAAAAAAATGAAAGGGGGTAGCAATTGTTCTTTCCCGTATCGACAGAATATCTTTAATTTCTCAGATTTTTTGCTTCTTTATAGTATCAATTTGGTTCTTTCACTGAATGTCCGGGTGCGGATTGACGGCGGGATTCGATTTCCCTGAATGTCGGTCTTTGGGAGTTTGGTGCATTCTTCGCTGCTAACATGAAAATATCATAAACAACCAGCAACTTCTTGAGACGTCAATCAGAAACCATCCTTTGCTTTAGCTGCCTTCACGGCAGCTAAAGCAACATGACAAAATCAGAAAGAACGTAATATGAGTAACAAGAATAAAAGAATAATTACTAAAGCGATTTAGGAATTGAGTTGATCTTCCATTTCTCAAATACCTCCGATAGCCAGTGGGCAAAGCAATCCGATCTTCCAAGTAACATTCAAAAATGTGAACAATTTGCTGGACCGTCAAAAATGACAAAGACTTGCTTGACCTGTTTAGATTGGTAGGTAATAAGGTTGGAATGAATTAGTAGAAGCCTAAATTATAATAATGGGAGTTACGAATCTTATATATAACATATAAAAGCAGAAAAGTCCCGATGAAACCACACGTTTCCATTTGTTTTTTAACAATTGATATAAATATGACATTTCTCATCTTACATGTCATTTGTATATGAATCAATCAATAAGAAATCGACTTATACACACATACTGCTTTGTCATATGATTTTTAATGACACTCTTTATATTTGTAACTCATGCACAATTATGATTCATTTTAATATTTTAGTAATAGTCAATTTATCATAAATGTTCATTCTTGAATATAATTTTACTATCAATAAGAAAAGTTATCATTTTATTATCAAAAAAAAGAAGAAAAGTTATCAAAATTTATGTCAATGATATAATTTATTAAAATATTACTATGAATTATATATTATTGTATAGTAATAAGCTCTTATATATCATTGTATAATAATAAACTCAATAAAATAGCACGGATCGATGAATTTTGGATATGTCTTCTCATTACTACTAAAGAGGTTACTCTTCCAACAAATTCTTCACCGTTTAATATTATCAAATATTATATATCTACATAAGCATATATTTAAATTTAAAATTTAGAATATATCATATCATCTTCACCTTTAATCATATGAGTCATAATCTCATGTTCAAACTAAACATCCAAAAACAATTTATATTGATCTATATTCTTACAGACATATTCCACATCTAATTAGCACTATTATTCATATAAATAAAAAATATATGTAAATAAAAGTACTAATTCCTTAACAATATGATACACCAATACCTTAAGTTTTCATACGGATTCTTCACCGTATAATAATATAAAACATTATATATTTATATTTCAAATTTGGAAGATATTGCATCATCTTCACTTTTAATCGTACGAGTTATAACCTCATATTCAAACTAAACATCCAAAAATAATAGATGTAAAAAAAAGTAAGATATATATTCTTACAAACATATTCCACATCTAATTAGCACTCTTATCAATATAAATAAAAAATATATGTAAATTAAAGTACTAATTCCTTAAAAAAAAATATGATACACCAATACCTTAAGTTTTCATACTGATGCTAACTTTCAAAAAGTTACATGACAATATATACTAACTTTTTTTTTCAATTGTAGTGTTAATGTACACTTTTTTATGTGATTGTACACTGTTTGTTACAAATAAATGTATAATATCTATCCATACTACATTTTTTAAGTATTATAAAATCTAAAAAGGATGAGATGATTTTTTCCATGCACACCCCTTCTATAAACTCTTATTAATTAGAATGTGCGGCTAAAATTTTGAATTTAAACTAGGTTATTATATTTTGTAACTTTATAATGACATCTAAACTATCTGACATATTATTCACGATTTCTTATTGAATTTTACAAAACTATGATTTGTAACTCTTGAGTCTTGGATTTTAGTTTTTCATTTTATTGTATACTGATATTTCTATTATATAGATTTTAAAAAATAAAACCATTGTTGGTTCATTATATGACAAATAGGAGAACATCATTCAGAAACAAGTACAAGCTAATAGAAGAAAGCATCTCAAAACTCGAAAATTACATGTTATTTATATTTTGTTGGTTGTTATAAATTTCTTATTTCTTGGATAATATATATTTTTTAAAATTGAACGTGAGAGGGAAATAGTAGTAACTCCAACAATCACTCCAATCTTAACCTCATAGTTGGAGTAAAATACTTTGTTCACGAAAATAAAACAATTGTGATCTCGAATTTATTTTATCAATGTTAATAGGGAAACAAAACTCTCCTAGACGGAGAAGTAAATTTCTAAAATGAACATCAACGACGTAATTACAAATTGAAGACTACAAAGAGAAAAAAGGAATACGTAGTGCAGTAGTGCAGTTGTTGTAAGAATAATTTTGATCCCATACAAGAAATTAAAACACCATAGACAAATATATGATAATATCAAAACATACCGTTTGATCCAGCCATCTTCGTAGTCGTCGAATCTTCACAAACTTGGAAGAGCTAGAGCGCCGGATCTTCCCCTCCTACTCCCACTCTTGTTGTTTTTTCGATAGGTCAAACAATCCCCCAGCTAGTCTTATTTATAAGAGCTGGCTAGGGTTTTTGGGAGTGGAGAGGGGACCGAACCTAATAATAACACTACAGGAATTTTTGGTTCAAACGACGGGCAAAAAGTGTCGTTTTTGTGCCCAAAACCGTCGTTTTTAACAAATACGACGGACATGTGACCCGTCGTATCGAAAGGCGTGGTTTAATGTGATACCGCGGCCAGTTTACCGTCGTAAATAATATACGACGGTTTTTTCTTTACCGCTGTATTTTTACAATAAAAACGACGGTTGATTAAAACTGTTGTATTTTATAATAAATACGACAATTTTCTGGCCGTCGTATTAAGTAAAAACGACGGTTAGATTTGAATGCCGTTTCGATGTGTTTAGTCCATCGTACTTTTCAGTAAAAAATACAACGGTACACACCAGACCTGCTTTGCACACCTCTGATTTCACACAAACCATAACCAAAATTCAATACATTCCTCCAGCTTTAGGCATAAATAGCAAAAAATCCACATTTATTATCTCTAAACGTTTCCGCATTTGTCATGTACTTTCCAAAAAAAGACATATACCAAGTCTTGAACATATCCAGCACATTAAACACTTACAAATATCACTAAGTACTACATGGTAAACTTATTACAAAATGCAGATTGCCTTCTTTGGACTTGTGCCTAAACAACTGGAGTTTATACGGACACGCATACTAAATCTGAATGTTGCATGCCGTTCTTTCGCCTCGTGTCTCTAAATATTGAGATGCCGTGAGTGCGCTTCCTTCGAGACTTCTAATGCCAGCCAGTCTCACTGCTGTAAAATAAAGAGTTCAAAATGAACAAAGATACGCATTCAAGTAATTAATCCAAAATGTTGTCACAATAAAGATATAGGATTAGTTGGATCCCCATGTCACTGCCACCAAGTACATGGAAAGTATGTGCATAACGGCCAGAAGAATCATTGCTGTAAGTATGGGCAATTGGTTCTGATTCTCCTGTTAGGCAGTGGAAGGAGGGATAACAACACAATGACCCACAAATATCAACCCTCTTCTAAACTCATTCATCTCTAGCCGTTCGTTCAAGTTTATCAAATCAATTAATCCTGGTCGAATCTTCATTACTTACAAGGTCAGTATATATACACATACCTCCATCCTTTTCTATTCAATTAATTATTCATCTAACTAATCCTAGTGAAATCTTATGACAGAGAGGTGAACTCTCTTCAATGAGGATATAACAATATATCCAGTGAAATGTGAACACCCTGAAAAAGCAGTATACAAGTACTGACATAGCTTGACTGGACATGGAACATATCCATACCACAAAGAATTAAGATTTTTAATTGGCTAGCAGCTCAATATAGAATCACGAGCGACAATCATAGGCATATATTAGTCCTGACCCCAAGTGTTAAAGATGTCTTTATTCCTGTGTAGACATCATCTACATTCTCCTTAGTTTCCTTATAAATAAACAGGTGTTGATCAATTTTGTGGGCAGGGCACAGTGCATTCATGGGCAGGTTTGGATATTTTCTCTTGGCTGAAACTCAGCTTATCAGGTTTAGTATTTTGAAAGGAAAGAACTGAAACTATATCAACACCAGTCACTATCCATCTATACCACGATTAGTTGTCAAGATTAGACACTTCACATCAGACATCGCTAGAAGCATAATAGATGAATCCTGAAATGTGGGAGTCTGTGGGAGAGTTTTGAAAATCCAACTGGCACAATGTTGCCCACCCAGGTGATGGAACGAAAATTATAACTAATCACGTACATACACCAAAAATTGTCAAAAGAGCAAGCAGATACAGAGAGCACTGGCACTTCAACACAATTTATTGGAAACTTTTTTTTTGAGAGAATATATTGGAAAACTTTAACAGTACTGAAATATAAAGTGACTTACCAGGTTTGATGGCCATGGGTCTCCAACTGTTTTCACTTCCCAAACTCTCTCACCAACTCTTATTTATGTTTGAAGCACTCATCAATACGAACTTCGGTATATTGACTGCCTAATGTAACTCCAGGAACCTGCCTCGCCGGATTTATAGAAATAACGGTACTGCGAGCCACAACCCGTATGGGCTTGTTCTTTGACAGCAAATGAATTACTCCGGCTGCCTATATATGACCAATTAATATAAACATGTTATTATATAATAGTAACTGAATTAGTTTTGTACATCAAAGTCAAATTTATAAGAAACATGACCTCATGAGCATGTTGCTGAGATTGCACATGATGAAGAATCAATGCCATTTCAGTTCAGCGGTGCTGCCACAGTCATCGGTTGAGACATGTTCGGATCAACATGACTGTCACGAAAGCTACCAAGTCTCTCAATTTATAAGATTACTCATTCTTTTCAGTGATTCTTGACGAGCTTTGGTTGCTACCTCCCTAGCCTTTATTTCAACTTCCAAATCAGCCACTAAAGATTGTAACTCAGTCGCTTTTTGTGAAGCTTGCCTAGAAGAAGTCGATCCAAACACTCTAGTTGGACATACTCTTGGCCCCATGGTTCCTACACGGCAATGCTTCTCTGGTCCTAAGAAGTTTTCAAAAACCTGATCTTGCAGGTCGTCCTTCCAATGGAACGCTATCAAGTTGTTTGTCATTCTTTTCCTAAAAATAGTAGAAATTAATGAGGAAACAATCTATTATACAAAACCCATATGTTTGTTTCTCCCAAACATAACTTTAAGTATGTACAAATTAAACCTACAATTGTTGTTGCTGATAAATGATCCGAAGGACACATTCGACCCTTCCATGTTTTGAAATACACGGAAACACGATCATGTCTCTGGACCTTATCTTTTAGCTGGATGTTTATGAAATAACCACACATTAAAAGGACAAGGCTTTACCCAGATTGCATAAACAACAATTCATCTTTATGTCGCAAGCTCTACTTAAGCAAAACATCAATTTGAAAGAAAAAAGTTATTGACTGTATAAGTAGGCTTTACTTGTCTCTTACCCTCTCTGTCTTTCACATGGTATTATTAGCGATGCCATTCATCGTTATGTTGCGGGCTCTACTTAAGTACTTTCGAACTTCACTGGAATATGGTCTTAATTATATTTGTCTTTAAACAGGCGTTGATTCAGTTCTCCACAAAAAACTTACTACCAAATTACATCAAGTAGCATGTAGCTTTACTGGTTTTTGACTGAATATTTTGAATAGAGGCTCTACAATTGAACTAAGGATCAACTGGAATCATAAGATCAGTCAGATTCAGAAACTACATATTAAAACAGTGTTTGTCGAAAGGCAAATACAATAACCCATCAACTAATTGGATTTAGAAACCCTAGGGAAAATATGCAACGACTGAGATAGGATTGAGAAACCCTAGGAAAACGTACCTGCTATTCCGTCCTCAGATGGACTCTTCAATTGACGCAGAGTTAGAATAACTCATAGTTTTTCCAATTGATTCAGAAACCCAACTATTTCGCATACTAGTGTAATCAATAATGAGAGAGACAGTGAAAGGTTTTCCCTAAATCAAGTCGAAGAGGAAAGACGAAGAAGAAGGGAAAAATTGACGACTTACCAGCTAGCTATGGCATTCATTACACTTCTGCTCTCAGATTGACGAGAGAAGGGTGGAGATGAATTCGGCGATCGGAGATGGAGACGAGAAGGAGATCGTCCGTGTCTCAGATGCTCGAAGGCGAAGAACACTTTGGAGGATCGTGGGTCGGCGACCTAGGTCTAGAACTTAAAAGAGATGAGACGGGGAAGTACCTTTGAAGGATTAAAATTGTGGGGGCAGGATTGTGAATAATTGTGGAGGCTTAAAATTAACCGTCGCATTAATTTTAATATACGACGGACCAAATATAAACGTGGTTAGCTAAAAACAGTACCACAGTTAAAGATTTAAACCGTAGTATTTCTCCTTAAATACGACAGTCAAAGTTTTAAGCGCTGTAATTAATAAGTATACGACGGAAAATTATTGCCCGTCGTATTTAATGATAAATACGACGGTAAGTTCTTGCCGAACGTCGTTTTAAGCAACTTTTTCTGTAGTGTAATAAACAGTCATTTTGGTCCCTCATATCAAGGAGCCCAAATGACCAATCAGCCAACACTTTCATACCACACTAATAATAACACTAAGATGCACCCTGACCAAACACATGATCACAAAAGTATTGGGCTTGTACCGTTGAATTACTTGAACCACTTTCAACCCGTTTTATAAAACTGAACGACAATTATTGGCAGCCCAAATAACTAGTTTAAAATATTTTTTCTTACATTCTCCAACTTGGGCAACAATAATTGTGAATTTGAAAAAGCATTTGTTTTTATAAAACGACTCTCGGGTTGAACAACCGAATTGCCATAAACATGGTTCAAGCAAACTTCATCTTAGCACAGGATCTCGTTCAACAGTCATATTAAAATCGAACTATGGCGGCAATTATGTTATTTATCAACATAAGACCTTCCATAATACAAATTCCAACATGTTGGCAACATAGACCCCAAAGTGTGGTAAAGTGCAGTGTAGAATATATGCACATGTGATCCAATAATGTACCATGCAAATTCTACATCAGGTCGACATGACCGTGAAGGTCACTAACATGAATATATCCCATCACACTTCCAAAGAAGGAAGCTAACATATCTCTAAACCGAGACACCATGCTTTTATACCAAAGCACTCATGTCTTTAATCAAGACACTAGTTACCATGGATCCATCAACGCTTCGAAACCGAAGCAATCTTTTCATCTTGAGACAGCTTAACCTGCACAAACTCAATGCAAAAGGAGCACAACTTGCAATAATGATATAAAATTCACATTAAGCAAGTCAAAATGGGAATAAATTGATAAAAGTCATCAATCAATATCATCACAGGGTCTGTAATAAAGAGTTACATATTCTCCCACTAACCAAACACATTCAAAGAATCAACTATGCTCATACGCTCAACATGTTTAGCAAACTCTACAGGCCTCAGTCCTTTTGTAAGTGGATCAGCTAACATGTCTGAGGTACCAATGTGCTCGTAGAATACTTCCCCCTTTTCAACCCATTCTATAACCTTGAAATACTTTATGTCTATAAACCTAGACCCTTCCGAGTTTGTTATTCTTGGAGAAGAACACTGCAACCATATTGTCACAGTACATCTTCATAGACTTAGAGATGGAGTTGAAAACAATAAGCCCTGGAATGAAATTCATTAGCCATGTAGCCTGTGCTCCACCATCAAAACATGCCACAATCTCTGCCTCCATATTGGAAGATGTTATAAGAGATTGCTTAGAGATTTTCCACGACACCGCTCCACCTGCCAGCATGAATATGTACCCAATGGTGGATTTTCTATCATCAGAACAACCAGAAAAGTCTGCATCGGTGTAACCAACAATCTCAAGAGGATCAACATTCTTATAAACAAGCATGTAATTCTTGGTTTTCTTCAAATACCTCAGAATTTTCTTGGTTCCAACCTAATGGTCATGGACTGGATTAGAAGAATATCTACCCAACACACTAGTAGCATAAGCTATATCAGGTCTAGTGCAAGCATCAGCATACATAAGACTACCAACAACACTCGCATAAGGGAAAGCTTCCATAGACTGTCTCTGAATATCATCTAGTGGACATTGGGTGTTATTGAGTTTATCCCATTTGCAAATAGGTGCAATACCAGGTTTAACAATCTGCATGCCAATCTTGTGAGGACGCGATCAATGAAAGCTCTCTGGGACAACCCTAAAAGCATCCTACGTCGATATCTCTTAATATCAATCCCCAACACAAAAGAAGCTTCACCAAGGTCTTTCATGTCAAATCTATCAGACAATATTTTCTTGACTTCATACAATAATCCCAAATCGCTACTGGCAAGCAATATGTCATCCACATATAAAATCAAGAAAATAATCCCACTGATCTTGAGATATATGCAAGAATCAACTTTATTCTCAATGAAACCAAGATATCCATTACCTGGTGAAACTTTAAGTACCATTGCATTGATGCTTGCTTAAGGCCATAAATGGACTTCTTTAACCTGCAGACCAATTTAGTTCCAGTTGATACAAACCTCTCGGGTTGCTTCATGTACACCTCCTCATAGAGATCACCATTCAAGAAGACTATTTTCACATCCATTTGGTGAAGTTCTAAGTCAAAATGTGCAGTTAATGCCATAATAATGCGAAAAGCATCATTTGAGGAAACAGGGGAAAATGTGTCAGTGTAATCAACACCCTCTCTTTGAGTAAAACCCTTTGCCACAAGTCTAGCTTTAAACCTTTCAATATCCCCCTTGGAATCTTTCTTGGTCTTGAAAATCCATTTACATCCAATGGCTTTTGAACCCTTAGGAAGCTCAACTAACTCCCATACCTCATTATTAGACATTGAGTTCATTTCCTCCTTCATTGCTTCAATCCACTTATCAGACTGTACACTAATAATGGCATCGCTATAACTTATGGGATCAACTATATCATGCTCTCCAAGATAAAAAAAAAAAAAAAAAAAAAAAAAAAAAAAAAAAAAAAAAAAATCCTCGGAAATTGTAGGTCTCCTTACCCTTTCAGATCTACATACAGGGGGTGCATCTTGTTGAACATTTTCACCTTGCGGTGGCAATTCAACAGGGGCAACTGGGGCTTCCATCACTCCATCCATTGTCTCCAAAATTGGAGCACTTGATTTTTCTATCACAATAGGCAATGGCACAAAAGTTGGTTCATCATTGGACACTTCAGAATGGATAGTAGAGGAATTATAGTCACTCACATTGTCTTCAAAGAATTTTGCATTACCATATTTAACAATTCTTGTCCCATGACCAGGACGATAGAAACAATACCCCTTTGACCCCTCTGGGTACCCTACAAAATAGCAGCGAGTGGTCCTAAGACCCAACTTTGATTCAGCGGGATTATAGACTTTTAACTTCAGCAGGGAACCCCCATACATGAAAATGGTTTAAGCTAGGTTTTCTTCCATTCCATAACTCAAAGGGTGTTTTAGGTACAAATTTTGAGGGTACACGATTTAGGATATACATGGCAGTGAGAATGGCTTCACCCCAAAGAGATTAAGGTAATTTGGACAAGTTCAACATACACCTCATCATCTCATCTAGAGAGAGATTACGGCGCTCAGCCACACCATTTTGTTCAGGGGTACCGGGCATAGTATATTGGGCACCAACTCCACAGTTCTCTAAGAATTCAGCAAAAGGTCCCTTGTGTTGGCCAACATCACCGTGCTTTCCATAATGCTCACCCCCCGGTCAGAACTAACAATTTTAATCGCCTTCCCAGTTTGTTTTTCAACATAGGTCTTGAAAATTTAGAATTTCTTAAAAGACTCTGACTTATGGTGAATTAGATAAACAAACCCATAACGAGAATAATCATCAATGAAGGTGATGAAATACTTTTTCCCACACAAATTTGAAGAGAATGGCCCAGAAATATCAGTGTGGATGATCTCTAAAAGGCTCGAACTACGGGTGGATCCAAACATCCTTATTTTTTTCATATTGCCTCTTATGCAATCGACAAAAGGTTCACCTCCATTTTGTTCAAGTTCAGGAAGAATATTTTCCTTAACCAATATCTGAACTCTCTCATTGGAAATGTGAGCAAGTCTCCTATGCCAAAGAGAATGAGATTTGTCTTGACTTAAAGGTCTTTTGGCTCCACTACACTCGACGTTCAAGGAGAAAGGAGTAGGTGATAGATTCAAACGATAAAATCCATCACACAAGAATCCATTTCCGACAAGAGATGACTTCACGAATAACTCAAACTTATTATTTCCAAAAGTGAATGTGTAACCAGAGACATCGAGTTCTGACACAGAAATCAAATTTCGTCTTATAGACGGTACATAAGCAACGTTTTCTAACACAATGCTTGATTTGGACTCAAAAAACAACATAACGCTACCAATGAAGACTATGGGAACGCTGACTCCATTTCCTACGAAGATGCGATCTTCTCCTTCCCTAGGCTTGCGTTTGCTTAGGAACCCCTTGTGCCTTATTCTTCTTCTAATGAGAAAAATATTGGAGCTCGGGACACTCTGACTTCTTGTGACCACTCAACTTGCAAAACTATCAAGAGAACACCTTGTCAATGGTAGGCTTTGGGCCATGTGGCTGTTTAGTTTGACCGTTCTTACTCTTATGGTGTTGGCCCTTATGGTTATTATGGCTCTTTGGTTGAGAACTGCTATTGCTATGCCCCCCAAAATGGTGTGGCTGATACACTATATTCAGACTCTCAGACTTGGCCCTCTTGTGCCTCTCTTCCACTTGAACACAAAGGGCAATCAACTCATTCATAGACCAAGACTGCTTGTGAACATTATTAGTGGTTTTGAGGTTATCAAACAATGGTGGAAGAGAATTAAGGGCTTGGTGGACCAGAAAGGCATCAGCTATGGGGACTTTGAGATTGGTTAACTTGTTTGTTATTTCCTGCATCTTCATAAGATAGGTCCTAACCCCACTCACCTCATCGTATCTCATGGTAGAAAAGGTCTCCAACAACTCACCAGTTTCAGCTTTCTCAGATTCGTGAAATTTGTTTCCAATTGCATCTACAAACTTCTTAGCATTTGTCTCATTCGGAACCACACTCTGAAAACTCTCTGATATGGACTTCTTAATAATCATAATACTAAGCCTATTAGCGCTCATCCATTTTTGATAATAGGCCTTTTGATTAGCAGTACTAGATTCAGTAAGATCAGTGGGCTTGTCATCGATCAAGCCAATGTCTAAATCAGCAAGTCCTAAGGTTAACTCAACATCACGTTTCCACCTCTTAAAGTTATTAGCAGAGAGAGTCTGAATAGCGCAAATATGATAATTCACAATAACATTGCTAACAGATGCATTAAGGATTCAATTCAATTTTAACATCAACAAACAATACATGGGTATTCACAAGAATATGCTAAATAGAGACCAAGCAATATTCTCACATGATCATCAAAATGTATCATCATAAAATCACCTTTAGGCAGAATATATTAGACACATTTAAGATCACAACCAAGTCAATTAGTAGGAACAATTCCTCTGAAGAACTAAAGTCCTTTGGAAAAATTGCTTTCTTTGGAATCAAAAGTTATATCCCCTTACTATTGACTCACACTACCTCCAAAATTAATACATTTAATCGACCCCCTTTCGGTAGGTAATTAAATATATAAATTTCAGAGGAGCCTCCCAGAATCCTTTATTGAATCATCCTAATTTTAATACACACAGACCATTTTGGCAGTACCATATGTACAAATTCAAAATATTCAGCTGAGACAATAAATAATAACAAATACCCAAATATTGTCATTCAATAATATAACATCTAATTTTAAAATATATTATTAACCCTACTAGAACGCCACCATCCACAAAAATTGGGAGTCTGAGCAATTATACGTTAAGGTGATCTTAAATAAGTGTTTAAGAAAAAAACCATTACTATAAACATCTACACCAAAACCCGTAGAGTTGTTTGTTTAACTTATACACAGTGAAATAGTAAAATAAAATAAACCATAAAGGTTGTCAAACAGAATCGTGTGGAAAGGCAAGGAAAATTGCCAAAGGGTTTTTCTTTTTCCATATCATGTTGGCAAGCTATTGATGTTAAAGGGCGAGGGAGTACCCTTAAGTTTAGTCATTACTGAACTTGGGCCAAAGAAATTTTCAATTAGTCATATATGGTATATTACTTTTGCTTCATGAAATAAAAATAATATAAAGAAACTAAACAATCTACTCCATTCAATGGGAATCACATGTCTACTATTGTGTTCGTAACATGAGGAAGCATGAATCACACCCACACACGAGTTCAATTTTTTTGTTTCTTCGCCTACTGACGGACACAAATAAAAAAGAACAACGAAACAAAATTGTTTCTCCCCAGGAACCGATTAAAGAAGATTATGCTACATCCAAATATTAGAAAGACGCCCACTTTGTTTCGTCTTGTGAAAAACAGTGAGGAAATCGACGACAAACAAACCAGTGTACTAGGGTTTTAATTTTTTTGTATGTTAGCTCTGATACCATTTGTAAGAATAATTTTGATCCTATACAAGAAATTAAAACACCATAGACAAATATATGATAATATCAAAACATACCGTTTGATCCAGCCATCTTCGTAGTCGTCGAATCTTCACAAACTTGGAAGAGCTAGAGCGCCGGATCTTCCCCTCCTACTCTCACTCTTGTTGTTTTTGCGATAGGGAAAACAATCCCCCAGCTAGTCTTATTTATAAGAGCTGGCTAGGGTTTTTGGGAGTGGAGAGGGGACCGGGCCTAATAATAATAAACAGTCATTTTGGGTCCTCCTATCAAGGAGCCCAAATGACCAATCAGCCCACACTTTCAAACCACACTAATAATAACACTAAGATGCACCCTGGCCCGAACACATGATCACAAAAGTATTGGGCTCGTACCGGTGAATTACTTGAACCACTTTCAACCCGTTTTATAAAACTGAAAGACAATTATTGGCAGCCCAACTAACTAGTTTAAAATATTTTTTCTTACAGCGGGTTACGTCTAGTTGGTAAGTCAAAGTGTTCCACGAAGACAACCCTTCATCTCTGCTGGATATATAAGGTCTCAAATGTCTGAGTGTCAGCCTCTTCTCTATACACATCTGTGACATTATCATTCCTCAAGGTCTTGTACTCGACCGAGAGTTTGTCCCTTCCCAATTGCTGCAAACAAATCCATTGTAGAATGTCAGTCAAATGTGAATGTTTTCTTTATTTGCGACCACAAACTGTTGTCGATGTAGTAGTACCGTGTGCTCATATGTGAAGACACCACGTACCCCACTCTTGATACTAGATTCTTCCTGTTTCCACAGCCCAACCAAGCATTGCCAGACAACAGCTTGCTGCCTCTGCCGACAATGTCTCTGTCACGACTGATGTGTCATCACCGCTGGCAGACTAATGGAGCTTTAGGTAAGTATCGGTTGTAGGGATAGGCACCCTCGTTCCTGGTAAGGCTTTCAGCCTGGTGGAAGAAGTTAGAAGCTGAGGTTGCCACCACCACTATACTGCTGATGATGTTTCTTTTCTTGATAATTATACCGTCCCTTCTGATCATGCACGTTACCTATGGTCTCGATCTAAGACTCATATTATGCATTCATCTGAGGAATAATTTTACATTGATGCGAATTTAGAAAAGAGTAACAATTTTTCTTGAGAAATAATAAGAAGTGGTCACAATCATAATTTCAAATACCGTACCGGACGTCGCTGTTTTTGTTACTGGAGTGAAACGTTTCGGTACCGGTGCTTTTCGGTGATTCATTTCGGACTAATTTCTTTAAATTTTACAATTTCCCATAAATTTTTATATTTTTAAATTGACCCCAACTATTTTAATTTTTTGCAAAATAACCCATAAAACCCGTGTATGTATAAACTTTTCATAATCCACAAAAACAAAACATATACAATTCTCAAAAAAAAAGTTAATTGTTCACATGAAAATCTATTCAAAAACTAAAAAACATATAGGATTAAAAAAAATAAAAAAAAAATAGCACCAATGCTTGAAGAATAGAAAAATAAAATATGATGACAGTATCACAGTACTACAGTACTATCACAGTTCTATATGTTTGCTGAATTAGAGTTAACCGGAATCAACCAGGTGTGGTTCTCAACTTCTAATATATCCATTGCTACTGTTTGAAGTTGTAAACTTGTGAATCATTGGAAGCAACGCAGTCTTCGTCCGACCCTGGTCCGTGTTGAAATATGTGAACTCAGTTTCTTTTTGGGGTTATTTTGTAAAATAGAGAAGCTTATTAGGTAGGTTAGTAATTACATAAAACCTTAACTTCAAAGTTTGATTTAGTCAAAAGTTGTGGGCTGCTACATCGCTACTTGTACTATGTTCTGCCTTAAGCTATAGAAGACACGACAGTAGCAGCAACGACATCGCAGCTTTAAGACGATGAAAGGTCTTCAGGGAGGCGACTACAAACTAGCTATAAGGTGAGTTGATGTGTGGTGGATTGTAAGATTAAGAAAAAACATAGTGAAAAAAGAGATATAAGGGATGTCTGGATTTAACGGTTTTGGGGTTAGGTTGAACTGTAACATGTTGTCAGTTGGATTTAATGGTTGGGGTTTTAGGTTTAGTGGGTGTGGTAGAATTTTTCGAGCTTGGCCCCTTAGGTCTAGGGTTAGATTTAGGTCCAGTATTTCATCTATTAAAAGAGTTGTAGTCCCCCAGTTTATGCAATCAAGAATAAATCAAAGTGTTTAGTTTATTTTACTATCGTGTGCGTGCGTGTGTGTGCCCGATCGTTACCCGGAGGGTAAAAATTGGTGCTTTCATTGAGAGCGTCGGTCGTACTTTTGTTCGCGACGCTCGCCCTCGGACTCCCTGGATCTCCCGTTCGCTATTGTCGATCTCAGTCACGGGACTGTCCTACTAGTGCTCTTCAATGAAATCGACGAGCTCTACCAGCAAGCTGAAACAATCAATTGTCTCACGTGGTGGAACTGGAAGACCTACAAGCACGTGGATATTTCACCCAGTCAGATCTGGAATGCCTCACAAGCAGACGGAATCAGCTTCGATTGATTTCAACTGATGAGTTATGCTGCCCCTACAACACATTATCAGAGACGGCGAACTGCCGCCGCAAGATGAAGAACAACAACAGCAGCAGAAGTCGCGGGTACCGCCAATTGAAGAACAGTCGCTAGAAGAATACACCCACCAGAAGACATCGCCGCCACGGCCGCCGCAGGAACCAAACCAGCAACCACTGCCACAAGACCAAGACAAACAGCAAAACCCAGCCACCCAATCACCAAACCCACAACCACTGTCACCACAGTCTCCGGAAATCCAATTTTCGACGGAAATTGCGCACAAGGCGGTCCTCACTGCAAATCGGGCGACCAAGCAGCAACTTCTGCAATGGCAGTCGCCACAAGTGCCGCCGCTGCGGACTGAGCAACTACACCCACCGCAAAACCCCTCGTAGCTTCAGCCGTCGTCCTCCAAGCCACTGTCGTCGATCCACAAACCCCAATCGCCCTCCAACCCGTCAATCGGACAACCACCAGAAATGCCGCTCCAATCGCCGGTGATTTGCCATGTGTTTTGTAGATTACCGTCGTATTCTCCAAGTCCGGCGAACCAAGCATCGACCGGACGACGACAACACCCCGACGACCCTCCAATCGACCTCCTTCCAAAGACCCCTCTGCCATTGCAGCTCCAGAAACGACCACCACCAGCGGTCTTCCAACCACATCTAACGCCGCCATCGCCGAAGCCTCCGGTACCGCCTGACCCACCCGACACCTCCGACGAACTCAATGGAACACCCCCAGATGACCGGCGGCCAGTCCCTACCTCGCCTCCACTGTCGGAACCAAGAGGAGATCCTCCTTGGTTCAGATGAGCCATCGCAAGGAAGGTGGCCAAGTGCCGGCTCCATTTAGCCGACATAAAGGAATCGGCTCAGTTATGGGCTTGATCCAGCCGCTGCTGTGGTTCGTGGCTCGCACCCGGCTCGGCTTGAGCCGCTTACTTCGGCTCAGCATGGATTCCTTCCCACTAGCTATGGGCTGAATCTTTTATTTGGGCTGACCTTTTCATATAAGCCCAACTCTTCAATTGGGTTCAAATTTTCATTTGGGTTCTATTTTTCTTGTGGGTCTAATTTTGTATGGATGAAAATGTTTGTGTGTGGGGATGATTTAGGCCCACAACGCGATGTTCTAAACATCGTCCTCTACCCGTTTGATCCGGGCAAGATTAGTGGCGAGTTGAGACTACGAAGTGACATTTTGAAAACCGTTCGAGGTCAATTCGATCCGGGCAAGAATAGAGGCGATTTTTCATCCGCCTAGAGGGCAAGACAGTTTTCAATGGTGGGGGAGTTGATACGGGTAGCCGTATCAATAATATATAATTATTTAGTTTATTTAGTATTTGAGTTATTTAGTTATGTTATTAGGTTAATTAATAATCCGGGCTTGGCCCGTTAGGTATAGGGTTAGGTTTAGGTCCAGTATTTCATCTATTTAAATAGTTGTAGTCCCCCAATTTATGCAATCAAGAATAAATCAAAGTGTTTAGTTTATTTTACTATTGTGTGCGTGCCTGTGTGTGCCCGATCGTTACCCGGAGGGTAACATCGCTTCTGATATGCGCTTACGCTAGGATTTTTGGGAGAGACATGCCAACTGGAACTCTTGAGTTGACATGGAAGGGAAATACCCCTTGTCAACCAATGGCAGATAAGTGCAGCTGAAGAAGCAGCTTAGGTGCAATGCCATGTGACTGCCATAACCATTGCACCCCCTCTTACAGATTCGATAACAAGAGTCATTAGTCTTCCTTTTCCTTTTTATGAACTGGAAATTTATAAACCAAGGCTAAGGAATAGCCTCCAAGGCAACTGTTATAGGCGAACCCTCTCCGTTACAATCAGATGACAAGATCACTTAAATACAGTTAGGGGGATAAACAAGACAAGAAACTCGCAAATTTTAACATAAGAAAGGCAATTAAACGGGACTCCTGACTTCTGACATTACTAGCAGCATTTTGACAGCCAAGAGGTGTGCATTTACAAATGTATATTTTTTTCAAATGATTGCGATTGTATGATAAGATAACCAAGCTAGGATGTACTCAGTAATCAGATCTTGCTTTATTTAGGGTTCAGTGCCAGAGCTTATAACACATTTCGATTCATAGAAATTGTGGTAGAAGACATGTAGCAAAAACAATTAGAGTGAAACCCATAACTCATAAATTGACATAATATCCGTGATCCATTACACAATATTCAATTATTTTAGAAGAATTATACTTCCAACTGGTGACAGTAATTAGCTTTGACACCACACCATGAATAACTGCAAACCTATGGCCCGTCGGCTCCCAAGAAAATGCAATTATCTTGTAGTTTTTGTTTTGGAGTTCTAGAACCTCAATTGGTATATCTCGTTCTTTTATACAGACAAGTTGAAAGTTAGTGTATGTGCTCTTCTTGGTCTTTGTATAACGATCAACCTTAACAGGAAGATTATCATGATTGCTCTGCCAATACATTTTCGAGGGATTTGAATTAAGATTAACCTGGTACAAGAAAATACAACATGCTGCTAGTCCCAATAGTGCAAAACATTAATTTCAAATTTACCCTTTCAGGTTGTTTCTGTGTACAAGGAAATCCTCAAGAGATATCCAAGTATACACCTCAAGGAGAGAATAAGAACACAGAGAATTATAGGGTGTGTGTAGGGAGAGGGTGAGCACTGGTAACTGTTTGTGAGAGAGAGACAGTAAGCTTATGGCATTGGACCGATATATGAATTGTGTCGCAACGGAGAGCTAACGTCCTATATATAGCGGGGAAGTGACCGTTGAGGGGTTAATGCACCATAAATGGTGGATTAAAAATAGACCTCAAACGGCACGTTCGACCGTGTATATAGGAACCGTTACGCATCTGCCCACAAGTATCGGAGACCGTTATGAGATCAGCCGCATTGATGGGACACGTAAGCCTAGGACCTCTCAGTTAGTTACCAGAGGTCGCGCGCAAGTTTGGTTGTCGCATGCGCGCTACGAGCCTTACCCTAGCCTCCAAACCACTAAGTCCCTACAAGTCTCGTGTTATGGTGCGCGGGGGCCCTGTCTCGTAGCCCTCACGAGGATCAGCACGGGTGGTGATCCGGTGTGAATGGAGCACAGTTGGGTGTGCTGGATGGCTGCCACGTGGCAATGATCCGCGTGTCTGGAAAGCAGTATCTACACGTTCCCAGCCCCGAGTTCAGTAACAAACAAAGTATAGTATTGATCCACAACATTCTCGACCTTAGTGAACTTCTAGTGAAATAGTGTCTTCCACCACTCCATCTGAAAGAAATAGTCCATATGTCAGAGCAAAAATATAACTAGAAAACCAGTACAAATATAACCATCTTAGGGAACCATTCCCTTTACAATCAAAGTTAAAATCCACGGAAGCCACGGAAGTGGCACATGTTCAAACAAGAATGGGAACAAGGTCAGACTATTGATAACAGTGGCCGTAGCAGAGTTACAAATGGAAAATTCATCAGTGAACCCCTTGAAATCTCTCTTCACGTTGAGAGTCCTTAAAACGACTGTGCCCCCAATCAGAAAAGCACAAAATATCTAAACGCAACGAAATAAATTATTAGAGATCTCACATTAAGTAGCACGACAATTTCATGATTGATCACTGCTGTACGTCACCAGAAGCCAATAAGCTTTTATCAGGATTCTACCATGTTAACAAATCATGACACTAATTTTTATTATTAATTAAAAATGATAATGATGAAAGATAACGAGACTGCGTGCAAAGAAGTACCTCGGCTGGGCATAAGGCACAAGGAGGTCGATATAAATAACACCTCCCTCAAACAGCAATAGTATTCTGTAATAGGTAAAGGGAAAAGAAAGAAGATAAAAAAGGCGAGATGAAAAATTAAGAAGACTTACGTGTTATTTACATCATTCTATTAATCGTTTTTTCATCTCCAAAAAGAGAAACTGACAGCAGAATTGAAATACAATTTATGATTAACTTCCCCAAGGACAAACTGGAATCACAATTCTGACAGCTTTGATACTTCATCACACAAGTTGCTCCGGCTCAGGGTCTGACCTCCATATATAATGTTTCTGCTAGAAATACTAGAGCCTGTTGTAGAAGTCCCACTTTCTCTGTCCCATATTGATGGACTATGTTCTATTTCTCTGATTTGTACTTCTTTATAGTATCTATTTGGCTATTTCACTGAATGTACGTTTCAAGAAGGGGTTTGGATCTTTGCGGTGACCGGTCATAGAAGTTCCAATTGCTCGGTTGTGTGTTGGCAGCGATCTTCGATTTCTCTGATTTGATTTTCTTCAGTGTATCAATCCGGTTCTTGCTCTGAATGTTGCTCTTCGGTGATTTGGTGCAATCTTTCTTGCTACTGACTATCACCAACTTCTTGTAATACTACTTCAGAGTCCCTAGTCTCCAGCATGAAAGAGAATTAGAGTTTCAAGAATGAAGAACATGAAAGAACAAACTGGAAAATAGCTATATTCATTGGAATTGATAAGGACGGTACATGAACCCTAATTGATTAATGAACCGATACAATCGATGCTAATAAATACATGTGTAATCGCAACGGTTGGATTGATATCCAACGGACGGATATGAACGGCTAGAAGGGAAGCTTCTAGACCACGCGGTTTCATCAGAAACCTAGCTGGATTGGGCTGAGAGAGTTGGGCTTGACCATTTGTGAAGGCAGCCCATCCAAGTGATGATTATCATAAGCCCAAAGTGAAGCCCATAAGCCCATCCAAGTGATGATTATCATAAGCCCAAAGTGAAGCCCATAAATAGTTATCTTCTAATAGCCTCACGTAAACTCATGGTGGCTGAAGTTGCACCATGAGTTTAGTCTTGAGATCTTGGAATTGAACTGGTGGAAGACTCTTGGTAAACAGGTCAGCAATTTGATCTGTACTAGACACAAAATCAACAGTTAATTCGTTATTCATGACTTTTTCACGGACAAAGTGATAGTCAATTTCTACATGTTTCATTCTAGCGTGAAAAATTGGATTAGCTGTCATGCTTAAGGCAGATTTACTATCACTAAACAAGATTGGAGCAGAAGGTATAAAGAGATGTAAATCACAAAAGAGTTTGCGAAACCAAGAGATATCAGCTGCACCAGTGGCTAAAGCCCGATACTCAGCTTCAGCTGAAGAACGTGCAACAGTGGGCTGTTTTTTTGAAGCCCAATGGACAGGGTTTGGGCCTAAAAATACTACAAGCCCACTTGTACTGCGGCGGTCAGTTGGGTTACCGGCCCAATCTGCATCAGTAAAAATATGTAAAGGTAAATGACCAGGAGTGTACATTAAACCATGTTGTTTTGTGCCTTGTAGATATCTCAGAATTCGTTTTGCACCCCCAAGATGTATTTCTGTGGGTTGATGCATGAACTGACATAAATGGTTGACAGCAAAGGCTATGTCAGGACGGCTAGATGTGAGATATTGCAGAGCCCCCAAAAGTTGACGAAAAACAGTTGGATTTGCAAGTGGTTTTCCTTCTAAAAGATGAAACTTGATACCAGGAGCTAAAGGAGTAGAGCAGGGTTTGCAAAAACTCATGTTAAACTTTTGTAATAGATCAGAAATGTATTTGGCTTGGTGAATAAAAATTCCAGAATTAGTTCTTTGAATCTGTAAACCCAAAAAATATGTGAGAGGTCCTAGATTTGTCATTTCAAACTCTTTGTTGAGTTTGGTGACAAGAGATGTGATAAATAATGTGTCACTGCCAGTAAGAATTATATCATCAACATAGAGTAGTAAAATAGTAACTTTGTTTGAGTTATGTCTAATAAACAGAGATGAATCAGCATAGGAGGCTTTGAAGCCAAGAGATAGTAGAAAATTTGTAAATCTGTCAAACCAGGTCCTAGGGGCCTGTTTTAACCCATAAATGGATTTGTGTAATAAGCAAACATGATTAGGAAATTTGGGGTTGGTAAACCCAGGTGGCTGAGCCATAAACACAGTTTCACAAAGTTGGCCGTGAAGAAATGCGTTTTTAACGTCTAACTGCTGCAAGGGCCAAGAGAAAGTAGCAGCAAGCACAAGAATGCATCTAACAGTAGCATGTTTGGCAACTGGGCTGAAGGTTTCATCATAATCCAAACCTGGAGTTTGATGAAACCCTTTAGCTACCAGACGTGCCTTATAGCGAGAAATGGTGCCATCAGGGTGGTATTTGGTGCAAAATACCCACTTGTTGCCAATAATATTGGCTGTAGGAGGTGCAGTAACCAATGACCAAGTGTTTTGTTTCAAAAGACTGTTATATTCATCAGTCATTGCCTTACACCATTCTGGGTTCTTAGAAGCCTCAGAAAAGGTGGTAGGGTCAGAAGAAGAAGGAGAAGAGGTAACAGTATGAAACCCAGTATGTGCAGACGCAGAAAATAAGAGTTTCTTTTTGACAATACCAGATTTGCTGCGTGTGGTCATGTGATGACCTGGTGGTGTGGGTGGATGTGTGGGCATCATTGGACTGGAGGGAGATGCCAAGCCAATACCAGAAGAAGAAGAAGATGCCTGACCTGTAACTGGAGTTACAGGGGAACCAAAATTTTCAACAGTTGGCTGCAGTCCTCCATTGTCCTCAGCAGAGTTGTTGTCATCATGGGGAGATGACATAGTAGTGGTGGGGGGAGGGACAGTGGAGGGGGGAGGGACTCATTGAGTAGTATCTATTCCTGCAAAGGAAGAGAAGTCAGTAAATGATTCAGAAGGAGTAGTAGCAGTTTTAGAGAAAGGAAAACAATATTAATCAAACAAGACATCCCCTGCTAACATAGAATTTTTTGTCACTTTGATCAAAACATAAATATCCATTAAAACCATCTGCATAACCAAGAAAAACACATTTCTTTGTTTTTGGAGACAACTTAGATGTAATGTAAGGTGTTAAACGTGGATAACAAGCACAACCAAAGATTTTTAATTTAGAGTAGTCAGGTTTCTTTTTAAACAAAATTTCAAATGGTGATTTGTTTTGAGTATTAACACTAGGCATTCTGTTTATGAGATAAGTAGCAGTAGCAATAGCATGATACCAGAAATAAGAGGGCAAACTTGCATTATGCATCAAAGTTACAGCAGTTTCAACAATATGTCTGTGTTTTCGTTCAGAGACTCCATTTTGTTGTGGTTGTGAGGGCAAGACCTCTGATGTGTAATGCCATGTGAACTAAGAAAGGTTTGAAACAGATATGACATATATTCTCCTCCTCCATCATATCTAAGCACAGTAATAGAACATTTAAGCAATTTTTCAACAAAGGCTTTAAGTTTTTCAAACACAGCAGGTACTTCAGATTTGTTATGTAAAGGAAACAGCCAGGTAAATCTAGAATAGCCATCAATAAACAAGACATAAAACTTGTAACCATGATAGGACCTTGTAGCAGCAGGACCCCAAACATCGAAGTGAAGAATTTCTAATGGTCTTTTCACAGCAGTTTGAGATTTTTCATAAGGCAGTCTAGTAAATTTCCCAGCAAGACAAGATTCACAAACAGTATTGTTATGATTTGATTTAACTGAAGAACACTTAACACATTTTGACAAAACAAAATTAGAAGGATGCCCTAAACGAGCATGCCATAAAGGAGACTTGACTTGTTGACCCAAGAAGGCTTGAGGAGAGGACTTGATAGGTATGGACTGAGACTGGATTGGATAAAGACCATTTTTACTCAGACCCTGGTACAATATTTTGCCCGTAGCCATGTCCTGAATGCAGAATGAGGTTTTATCAAAAATAAATCTCACATTATTATCACAACACATTTTGTTAACAGACAGTAAGTTTGCAGATAAAGCAGGAACATGTAGAGTATTAGCTAAATGAAATGAACAAGTTGAAGTTGAGAGAATAACAGTACCAGAGTTCTGAATGGATAGAGAGGAGCCATTACCAATGGTGACTGTATCATTACCATTGTAAGGATCTGAGAGAGAGAGGTTCTTTAGATCAGCAGTCATGTGTGTGGATGCACCAGTATCAGTGAGCCAGAAGTTGGAGGGAGACACTTGTGAGTTTGTGCTAGCAGCCATTGCAGCAAGCTGTTCTGGTGGATTTTTGCCTTGATATGCAAAATCCATTCTGTGATAGCAGTCTATAGCAGAGTGATAGTCGTTCCCACAGATTTGACAGTTTATAGGAGTCTTGGGTTTGGTGTAGTTGTTAGACCCAGAAGAGTTTTCACCACCAAATTGACCATAATAGGATCCTCGACCCCTTCCATAATTTTGACTGTAACCAGTCCTCTGTCCTCCTCGTTGGCCATTGGATCGACCTCTGTGGTAGTCAAAACGACCACGACCACCACGGCTAGATCCATGGTTACGATTACCCCCAGTAAAACGACCAGAACTGGACTGACCCTGACCTCTTGCTTGGTTGTTAGAGTGAGTAGTGTAAAAAGCAGTAGGAATAGTGGAATCTTGAGAAAGATTTTGAGATTCAATCATTTGCTCTTCTGCTTTGAGTAAAACTTGAAGTTCTTGAAAAGAAAGAGGGGTTGAATGAGGCCTTAAAGCCGAACGAAAAGAATTATACTCGACTGGTAGGCCATTAAGAGCATATAAAAGCATGTCTTCTTCATCGATTTTCACAGAACAAACAGAGAGTTTATCACAGATAGATTTGAGTTTTTGCATGTAAAGATCTATAGAATCGGATCGTTTCTTTGTATTTTGAAGATCAGACTTTAGTTGTAAAATATTTTCACGCGAAAGAGAGGCATAGCGAGATTCTAAAACCAACCAAGCAGATCTAGAGTCAGTAATACCTATCACCTGAGACAAAGCTTCTTGAGAAAGAGTGGCGTTAATCAAAGTGAGGAGCGCTTGATCTTGGATATGCCATGCAATATACGCCGGATCTACAACATCGGTGACGGAACCATTATCACCAATCAGAAACTGAGCAGGACATGGTGAGGAACCATCGAGATACCCAAACAGCGATTGGGTTTTGAGAATAGATGTTAACTGATGCTTCCACAAGATAAAATTTGTGCCATCGAGTTTGTGAGGCATTAGATTGTGGATATTTGAGAGTAAAGCAAGGGGGTTTGATGGATTCGCCATTGGAGCGATTTGAGAGAGCATAACAGAGGTTGAAGGCTCTGATACCATGAAAGAGAATTAGAGTTTCAAGAATGAAGAACATGAAAGAACAAACTGGAAAATAGCTATATTCATTGGAATTGATAAGGACGGTACATGAACCCTAATTGATTAATGAACCGATACAATCGATGCTAATAAATACATGTGTAATCGCAACGGTTGGATTGATATCCAACGGACGGATATGAACGGCTAGAAGGGAAGCTTCTAGACCACGCGGTTTCATCAGAAACCTAGCTGGATTGGGCTGAGAGAGTTGGGCTTGACCATTTGTGAAGGCAGCCCATCCAAGTGATGATTATCATAAGCCCAAAGTGAAGCCCATAAGCCCATCCAAGTGATGATTATCATAAGCCCAAAGTGAAGCCCATAAATAGTTATCTTCTAATACAGCAGCCTTCACGGCTGCCTGAAAAAATCAGAAACAATTGAGTATCCTTACAGACGCTTATCGTGTTGCTGCTCTTGTCCTTTGCTATTTATATTTTGTTTGCTTTGCTTTCTACGATGATGATCATCCTAGAAGCTAACTCATAATTTGCGTATGGAATCGGTAATTCAAAGTGTTCCCAGAAGACGACCCTTCATCATAGTTATTCATGGGAATTCTTGAACCTGCATTTCTCTTGTCTCTCCCTGATTAATCGAAGAACATTAAATTAAATGCACGATATTGCTACCAAAGCATGATACAAACACAATCGATGGCAGATGCATATCTGATGGTTATGCTAGCACCTTTTTTTTAACTAATGATACAAAGACAGTCAAAAAGAGTTTCTTCAAGACTAGAAATCAGATTTGTAATAGCGCTGTCATATGTTGTCAGTGCCATAACTTATTTTGATGAACTTGTTGTAATTTCATCCGAATCTGCATGTGTTAAAAATTAATAATATTCTCTTGTTCTGAATTGAGAAACTAGGAATGAATTGATGTTTTTTGTACCCGGCTCTCTACCGCATTGGCTGGTAAACAATGAGCAAACACATATTTACAAGGGTAGATTAGTCTAAAACCTAGTCCAGTAATAAACAACATAAACCGTTGTATGAACTATCAAAATAAGTGGAAACGTGTTTCCGAATGAACTATCAGAAAAAGATTTTACCTATCTCGGCCAGCAGGCAGGTGGAGGAACATCTCTGAGGAATTGAAATGTCACAAGCATCGATCTTCCCGGTACCCAATCAATATATATCTCCTGGATTTTTAACCTAATCAATCAATTTGTATTAGATGTTAAAATCAGCCGTCGAAGCTCGGTAATTGCATAGACAAAGTTGCAAGAAATCGATAAAAACATATGATTCATTTTGGAAGGAAGCAAGTGAAACTTACCAAAATATCATTGCGTAGACGAAGAACGACCACCGGAGAACCATTGCCATCGGACTGGAGAGTAATAAGAAACGGCTACTGACTAGTTCTCGTTTGAAGAAACAAAAACCGTAATCCATATTTTCAGGAGTGGCCATACGGACAGCTTTATAGAGGGATTAATGGGAGTAGGTGGAATGGACTATTTAGAAGTTTTTTTTGTGTGGTGTCTGTCCATCCATTCATTTCATGTATGTTATAAATTGTACATGAAACCCTAATTCATGTACTACTATGACTTACCGGCCTTAACAGATAGTGCTATAAATTTGACGGATACAATTTTCCATGTAGTGTTTACCATGTGCATTGCATCACTGAGTATGTCTGCCAACACGTTTAGGAAAAGTTTGGCAATCCTGTAAAGTTTTAGAAAGTAGTTGTGCTAGAAGCGCGGTGAGAAAGCAGTTTTCAAAAATCTACTTGTTTGGTATACTACTAATATAACCTCATGTAAAAAATTGTTTTTGCATGTTGTGTTTGATAGTATTGGGTTAGAATTAATGTAGCTCCCGAAAGGACAATATGAGACATGGTTGAGTTTTATTGAACTTAGATTGATTTATTTTAAAAAAATCATTGTTATGATACAAAAGCGTATTAATAAAATTATCAAAAAGCATTTCTTGACAAGCAACCCCTCATCCTCGTTAAAAGATGTTGTGGGAAAGCAGTTGCTGTCTAAAAAGCAGATAAATAACAGTTTATCAAACACATCATCAACTGCTTTTGGTTGCGGTATAGATATTATAAAAGGATTAAAGACAAAAACAACCATCCGAGTATGGATTATATATAAAATAGCCCCTCGTGTTCGGGGATATACGAAAAACCCCTGCCAGTGGACGGTGTTTGGCTACACGAGGAGAAGGATTCCAACTACTAATCCAAGGTGTGGATACTCGTACAGACGAAGACACCATTCTTCCTAGTGTTCACGCAACTAAGGTACACAATTCTATTCTCTTATCATGTTATGAAAAGCTTGCCTGCGATCCGTGGAGGGCTTTGAGCATGATTAATTATTGTTATTCCGTTGCAGTACCTGCATCAAAACCCTACAGACGGTGGCTAACGACAAATAACGGAACACACTAAAACCCGTTTTACCCTGAAATGAAAAAAATTGCCCTACTATATAAGTCATTTCTGCTCCAGGTCTCTTCATTCTACCATCTCTTCTCCATCTCTTTCGCTTCTCTTCTCCTTACCACAAAGCTATGATGCCATCGAACATCCACCCATATACACATCCTGGCACCACACAAGATTCCAAAATCCTACACTCTGCGCCCCTATTTGCCTTCAGCAGACTCAACAAGTAATGATTGACCAAAAGAACAGATGAAGGGGAGACGGTGAGAGAGAGATTCGTAAGGTTATCAAGATCCCCGATTGAAAAACAATCTGTGACCAAAACAAATAGATGTTGCCTCCTCCTTCTCCTCCGACTTCAGGGATTTCTCTCCATCCCCTCCTCTGCTTCTGATTCGGGTGATATGGTTGATTAGGGCTTCAATAACCCTAGCCGCCACCAAGAGTGGAGGTTCTAGAAGACACCAAAGGGAAAGAGAGGGAGAGAGATCATCCTTCTCTTTACCTCTTCATCCATCTCTCTCTCTCTCTCTCTCTCTCTCTCTCTCTCTCTCTCGCGCGCGCGCGCGTGCTCGGTGGCAGAGGTTTTTTGTCATTCTCTAGATCTTGACCGCACCTCTCTCTCTCATCTCTTTGTGCTTCATCATTTTCAGATCTGGGCATACACATTTTTGTCACTACCCAAATGCTCAAATTGCAAGAAAGCTCCCGCCTTTACACAGATTGATCTTGATATTGTGAAATTTTGGCAGAAGATAAGCAGAAGCCACACTTGTTATTGCTGAATTTGCTGCTGTTTTTGTGAAATGCAATTGTGGCTTAATAATTGAAGTCAGGATTTGCCTTGTATGGAGATGAATCCCGGGTGAAGTATGTTTATCTTGGTAATTATCAAGT
The DNA here is from genome assembly GCA_023055425.1 of Linanthus parryae. Classification (NCBI taxonomy): domain Eukaryota; kingdom Viridiplantae; phylum Streptophyta; class Magnoliopsida; order Ericales; family Polemoniaceae; genus Linanthus; species Linanthus parryae. Next base: position 85,898,178 of record JALGPY010000004.1, on the reverse strand, counting down.
GTGTTCATCTAGGTAATTTTGCCTTTGCCAGATTATTATCTTTATTTTCTTACGAAATGATAAATGAACGTCTGTTGTATAATAATTTTGAAAATTGCTACTTTCCTGGCGGGGAGATTACTTTTGCAGCCATTGTAGGTGCAATTTTCTTTCCATGTTTCAATTATAGATCTGAGCCTCTTGTTGTTCTTTTTTGTTTGTTTTTTTTGCTGGGGATGCTGTTGGTGTTAAAGAACACCAAGAACACCATAAAGAACTCCAAGAATAATGTGGTATGGACATTTAGGTAATTTGCCCTTTCACGGGTAGAATGGTCCCAAAAAATTGATTTAACAGAAGAGTGGTAGTTGTCTAATTAACTTCCGTCCACTGACGGGGACTTTTTTGTCAATGACTGGGGGGTTTCGTAAATCCCGAACATGAGGGGATGTTTTGTATATAATCCATACCCGGAGGGTGGTTTGTCTTTTACCCATTGTAAAATCATTACCAAATGGACTCATAGTTTCTTTAAGTGCATGTCCACCCGTTGAGGCACCAGGGCAGAAGGCAAGGGGCTTTGGGGCTTTGGGGCAAGACAGTGTTCACTGCTTTTTGAAGTCTGTTTCCACCCGTCTGGGACAGGGGGAGAGGCAAGATACTGTTCACTATTAAAAGTATACTGTATTTTGTGTTTTAGTAATACTTTTACTTATGTAATGAAAATGTTATGTTTTAATTACTATAATAAGCGTAAAATATATTTGAAATGTTTATTTTTTATTACAATTTGTGCTTATATTAATATATTTTTAAATTTTACCTCCCAAAAAATATTAGTATAAATATTATTTATAACTATAATGTAATAATATGTGATAAAAGGGGCTAATGATAACATTTCACATATGTGTTTTGTTTGCAATGCAAAGGTCTTTTTATTTTATTTTTCTCTTTGTTTGCAAACACAGTTCCCCAACAATGATTTACAAACAGTTTCAAAACTATTTTTTTTTTTCATTTTGGCGAACTTACTCTGAAATATTTTTTCCCAGTTTGTGAGGACTTTTTTGCTGTCTTGAAACTGTTTTTCGTCCAGTGTTTAACTAACTGTTTTTTTTTTTTTCTTATAAAAAAAACTGTTTTTTTTTTCAGTTTTATATAAACAGTTTTCAAACTATTTTTTCGCATTTTTTTTTTGAGAAAAACTATTTCTTTCACAGCTTTTTGCACTGTTTGAAACTGTATTTTTTTCCAGTTTTCACTATATTTTCTGAAACTGTTTTTTAACTATTTTTTCTCAGTTTTTAAAAATAGTTTTTGAAAACAGTTTTCAAAAGCAGTTTTTGAAAACGGTTTTTAAAAACAGTTTTGTTTTCAACTTTTGCAAACTTGTTTTCAAAACAGTTTTTTTCAGATTTTTCAAACAAATTTTTTAAACGGTTTTTTTTTTCCAGTGTTTTTGCAAATTGTTTTCCAATAGGCAAAACTAGTATTTGAGGGTGAAACTAGTATTTGAGGGTGAAAAGTGGATGGATTATCTAGGTGGTATTGGGGTTAGAAGGCAATGCAAGAGGCTAGAATTGTCCAATCCATTGCCTTGGGGCAACTCTAGCCTTAGCAAAAAAGTGTTGGTGAAGAGGTGAATAGTGAGAAAATGGGGATTGGGAGAGCTAAAGTGAGGTGGTGCCTTGGCTAGAAGGGCTTGGTGGACATGCCCTAAGTTCGACACCAAACACAGCTTTTTCCTTTATTTTCTTTAACAATATGCTTGTGCAAGCTTTTCTCACCTCTATATGATACTAACGCTCGCATGAGCACTTCTACCTGTCACGTGATACACTACAGTTACAGTCGTACTTTTGCTAGCTATGTCTTCTTTCCTTTATTAAGTGAGATGATTATGTTGAAGCATTGTGTTACTCAATAGTATGTCATTTGTTTTAGGGGAGGGCAATCATAAATTTATAGTTACAATACCCGTTGTTCATCTTTTCTTGTTAGATTTCCACATTGATTAAGCAGGGCATCGGACGGAGAGTGAAAAGATGGATTGTGGGAGAAAGAGAAATCAGAAGGAGAGAAATTGGAGATGGAAAGAAATTAGATGGGGTGAGGAGAAGAGAGGTCAAATGGAGAGAGAATATGGAGAGACGGACATGCAGAAAAAAGTTAACTGAGAGAAAGAAGATGATGGCCGGAGAGGATGCAGAGGAAGACGAAGAGAGAGAAGAGGGGGACTGAGAGATAGTGGTGAAACTTGGGCAGGTTGAATATGATCAACCCGAACTAAAATAGGGCATGGGAATATAGTTTTAGTAATTTGGACGGACCTGGTCAAAAGTTGTCAGCCCGAATTGCAATTAGGGTCGGGCTTGGACACAAATATTAAACGCTGGGTTAATTTAAATTGCCGATTTGCTTGACCACTACCTATAATTTATATTTTGAGATAATATGTAACATATCTAGCCTGAAGCTGCTACTTTTCTTTTGATTATTAGCAATGTTTTTAATCACTATTTGGTTCTTGAACTAGTTGATTTTTTTCACCAAAAATTAATTATTCGCTTGTGTTTTAAAACATTTATTAAATTCAATGTATAAGTTGGAACTCAGTCCGAACACAAATTAATTTTTACAAATTTGGGCTTTCTGGCAGGCTAGAAAGGATTAGGGGAGGTCGTTAATGGCACATTAAATATGATATACATAAAATACTAAGAGCATCTTTCACAGTTGATACCAAATTTTACATCAAATCCTATATTTGGTAGAGAAAAATGGTTTGGTCTCCCACAGTTAACCCTCAAAAACACCATTTCACCATTTTTGGTGGAAAAATAGCACTTATGCACTCCCACAGTTGTCATCATTTTTTACATCAAATAGTTATTTGACCATTTTATCAAATTTAGAGAATGGTATTTTTGGCCTCCCACAACAAATCATCAAATTTATCACCAAAATATGAATTATATAACTATCAAAATAAAAAAAAAAATATTACCACAACAATATTACACGACATTGGAAAATGATTAAATAACACTTCAAATAATCTAATTGACCAGTCTAATATATTTGACCATGAGAGTAGCGCGGAACTTAAACTTTGGTGCATAGGCGAGCAGAAGAAGTAATGGTGAATCGTATGTCCCAGATTCTCCTATCAAAAATGATCAGACGTATGCTCGACCAGATGCAAGTTGTCCCAATTTCAACTACCAAAACGAGGATTTCATCTAGATTGTCACGCAGCCATGGTGCATTCCATTATTATGTTACTCTATTCATCATTATACTCTCTTCATTTTCTGAATTTGACTATGTATTTTATTTTCATGCTATTGATGTGATCTATTTTCATTTTTCTGAGTTTATTATTATCACCTTGTTCTTTTCGTCATTTTAGTTTATATTTTATTTTCTATCAATAAGATTAATTATATTAGTCGTCAAAAACAATTTTTAATACTAATCATTTGTGAAATATGACATTCTATCTGCAATTATATAAAAATAATGTAACATGCCCTAACCACTAATTAAAAATTTGGTGTAGATTACACAAAATCCTATTTTTGCCATCAAATTTGATAGTAAAAATAAAATTTTGTGATATAGGATAAGATTTGGGAGTACTGTGGGAGATGCACTTTACCATTTCACAAAAGCTACACCAAATATAGAATTTGGTGATTTGGTATTTTTTTAGTCAACGACTGTGAGAGGCGTCCAAAAAAATCACCATTTATTTGGTGATTTCATGATTTGGTAATTTGTTAGAGCATCTTCCACAGTACACCAAATCCTATGATAGTAAAATTTGGTGTTTTCAGCCTCCCACAACAAATCACCAAATCATCAAATCACCAAAAACTGGTGCTTTTTTTGTAGGCCTACCACAGTCATTGACAAAAAATACCAATCCCCAAATCCTATATTTGGTGTAGTTTTTGTGAAATGGTGAAGTGCATCTCCCACAGTACCCTTAAATCCTATCCTATATCATCGAATTCTATTTTTACCATCAAATTTGATGGCGAAAATAGAATTTGGTGAAATCTACACCAAAAATTTTAATTAGTGTTTAGGGCATGTTTTTTACATTACTTTTATATAATTGGAGACATAATGTCATATTTTACAAATTACTAGTGTTAAAAATTATTTTTGACGATTAATATAATTAATCTTAGTGATAGAAAATAAAATATAAACAAAAATGACGACTAGAACAATGCATTAATAATAAACTCATAAAAATTAAGATAAATTACATATTAGCATAAAAATAAAATACACATACCAACTAAGAAATGAAGAAAGCAGAATGAAGAACAAAGTAACATAATAATAGAATGCACCAAAAATATTATTTAGATTTTTGAAGTGTTATTTAATCATTTGCAATTTCGTGTAAAATTTTTTTGGTAATTTTTTTGATAGTTATGGAATTCATGATTTGGTGATAAATTTGATGATTTGGTGTGGGAGGCCAAAACTACCATTCTCTAAATTTGATGAAATGATGAATTAACTATCTGATGTTAAAATTAGTAAAAACTGTGGGAGACAAAAGTGCTATTTTCCACTAAAAATAGTGAAATTGTGTTTTTGAGGGTTAACTGTGGGGGGACAAACCACTTTTCTCCACCAGATATAGAATTTTGTGTAAAATTTGATATCAACCGTGGAAGATGCTCTTATGGGAGGCCAAAAACACCAAATTTTATCATCAAATACAGAATTTGGTGCACTGTGGAAGATGCTCTAAGTTATTTATTTACTTTTTGGGCAAAATTTGGATCGTATTGGGAAGTATGCTACATTTCGGGTTCAGTTGTAGGAGTATTAACCAAAAATAGGAAATTCAATGAAAACGCCCTACAAATATTACTCCCATCCCAAAATTTTAATAACTATGATATCAACCCCGAATAATCATAATTACTAACTTACACCCTTTAACATTAGAATACTACTTAGTGACCTCTTTACTAGAATAAAACGACAAATTTACAACTCTGAATAACACGGGGTATTTCGTCAGCTCTCCCTTATGAAGCTTCTCCACCAAAACTTAAAGAAACACCTTACAGGTGGAAACAACATACACAAATGCATGTAGCCAGAATGAGATTCTAATACGCACAGATGATAAAAGGTAATACAACAAACACATAATAACATAAATATGTATGGGCTGTTGTAATTAGGCTTTAATTACAGTTATTTACTATTAATGACATGCTTCGACGGTAGGAAACAAAAAAAAAGAGAACTTATAAATACTACTTTGTACCAACTCCCTGATCCCTCTATAACGTTATAGGTATAACCACTCCTAGACACGTCAATTAGGGTTTATGTTCCATTGTTAAAAAAGAAGTTATCACTCTCTAATCAGACGACATTGGTTCTCCGATGGGCATTCTTCGTCTATAATGATATTTTGTACGTTTCACTTCCTTCCTTCCCAAATTCAATTATATATTTATATCTATTAGTATGGTTGAAACTTTGTCAATGCAACTACCCAGCTTCAATTGCGATTTTAACGTCTTGTACCAATGATTGATTAGATGAACAATCTAGAATATATTATATAAACGCGTGCATTGCACGTGATTTGTAGCCTGTGTAATTTCGATGAAAGCTTAGTAATCTAAGTCTTCGATTTCTGTTAAGAAGAGAAAATAAAATAGAAATTTGATTTCTGTCTCTTCTTCTCTTATACTGATAGTGGAGAGAGACGAAAATTGAAAAGATAATAGGAGAAGAAGAGAAGACGTTAACGGGAGTTAACGGCCTAGAAACAAGCCGAATGTTGGACTCTCAGATATGCCACGTGTAAAAATTGAATGGCAGTCCTACCCAATGCTCAACAGGACTGTTCTACTAGACTTTCTGTTTACTTAGCAAAGATATTGCCATAATTATATTATATGAATTAATATAAGTATGCCAATTTCTTTGGTAAGTAAATATTATCCCGTGCCCAATAGCCGCAATCATTCAAACACTAATACCACTCTGTTTCTTCTCTTTCTCTCCCTGGGAGAAAGCTCGGCAATTAAGAAAAATGGGTATTTGACCCTGTTACCCCTGCTCTGTCCTCCCCTCTCTCAGGTCTCTGTCCTCCCCTCTCAACTGTCTCCTCTCCTCTCTCTCTCCTTGATATCAAACAACACCACCTATAGAACCACCATCACCACTAGCAGATCCAACAGTCAACAACCACTACCAGCATCATAACTACCAGATTCAACAATATATTTACAGAACTAAGAATTTCATATCATTGAAAAAAATTACAAATTGAAGAAAAATCAGAAGAAGAAGATGAGAGGAGGAAAAGAAGAAGATGAAGAACAAGGGCACACCAGCAGCGCCGTCGAATTCCAGCAGAAGAGGAAAAGAAGTCGAGGTCGCCGTCGAGATCCGCCACCAGAAGAGGGAAAGAAGTCGAGATTGCCCTCAAGGAAGAAGAATCAGACCCGTTCGCCACCACCAGCGCCGTCGAGATCCATCCGTTTCCCCTCCTTCTCCTCCCTTTCTTCTTCCTCTTTATCTCTTTCTCTCTCTTGCTGCGTGCCTCTTTCTTTCTCTCTCTTTCTATCCTATCTGCGACGGAGACGGCGACGGACTGTTCGGAGGGATGTCTCTGTTGAAGACGACGAAACCTCATCCCCCTTCATCTACCGTTTCTCCCCTTCTTCTTCTCTATCTCAACCGCCTATTTCTCTCTATCTTATCCTCAATTGTGTGGTAAATAATGAACGGGGGAGACACTAGATAGTGGGTAGGATTATTTTAGAGAAAAAAGTGGGAGGGATGGGATATGTTGAATTGAAAGGTGGGTAATAATCAGGAGGGAAAATTCGTCATTGTTCATCATTAAACATGCCAAAAAAGGAAAGGGGGAGAAAGAAAGGAAACGTACAAAAATAGAAAGGGGGAGAAAGAGAAGAAACGGAGTGGTATTTTTTTTTTTTTTTTTGAGAAAAATCTCTAAATGATACCACTCCGTTTCTTCTCTTTCTCCCCCTTTCTATTTTTGTACGTTTTCTTTCTTTCTCCCCCTTTTCTTTTTTGGCATGTTTAATGATGAACAATGACGAATTTGCCCTCCTGATTATTACCCACCTTTCAATTCAACATATCCCATCCCACCCACTTTTTTCTCTAAAATAATCCTACCCACTATCTAGTGTCTCCCCCGTTCATTATTTACCACACAATTGAAGATAAGATAGAGAGAAATAGGCGGTTGAGAGAGAGAAGAAGAAGGGGAGAAACGGTAGATGAAGGGGGATGAGGTTTCGTCGTCTTCAACAGAGACATCCCTCCGAACAGTCCGTCGCCGTCTCCGTCGCAGATAGGATAGAAAGAGAGAGAAAGAAAGAGGCACGCAGCAAGAGAGAGAAAGAGATAAAGAGGAAGAAGAAAGGGAGGAGAAGGAGGGGAAACGGATGGATCTCGACGGCGCTGGTGGTGGCGAACGGGTCTGATTCTTCTTCCTTGACGACAATCTCGACTTCTTTCCCTCTTCTGGTGGCGGATCTCGACGGCGACCTCGACTTCTTTTCCTCTTCTGCTGGAATTCGACGGCGCTGCTGGTGTGCCCTTGTTCTTCATCTTCTTCTTTTCCTCCTCTCATCTTCTTCTTCTGATTTTTCTTCAATTTGTAATTTTTTTCAATGATATGAAATTCTTAGTTCTGTAAATATATTGTTGAATCTGGTAGTTATGATGCTGGTAGTGGTTGTTGACTGTTGGATCTGCTAGTGGTGATGGTGGTTCTACAGGTGGTGTTGTTTGATATCAAGGAGAGAGAGAGGAGAGGAGACAGTTGAGAGGGGAGGACAGAGACCTGAGAGAGGGGAGGACAGAGCAGGGGTAACAGGGTCAAATACCCATTTTTCTTAATTGCCGAGCTTTCTCCCAGGGGGAGAAAGAGAAGAAACAGAGTGGTATCATTTAGAGATGAGAGATGCGTACGCCTGCAAGAGACCAGATAAGCCTACACCTGCAATTGTTAAGGAAATGAAGACCTGTTGGAATAGATGCCCTAGAGGCAATCTAGTTTAGTATGAATTTGTATATGGCTAGAAAATTCATTTATTATTTATTGGATATTTAATATAATGAAGTCCTTAGATTTACAATCGTGTTGTTTATCTTAAATATCCCTAGTCAAGTATAATGATTAAATGGGACAATCATTTATAGACTAGTATGGGGTTGGATTGATATGGAGATATCACGATCCAACACATAGGTGTGCATTACGGAATGTTGCACTGGATTGACCCATTACCGAGAAGGCTACATACATGTTATGTTGAGTCACAAGTGCTTCTCGGGTACAATGGTATTGTCATCCTTAGACTTGAAGTCACTAGATATTCTAGTTGTGGATCATTGTGATCTTGGTAGCGTTAAACGCTACACCGTGACTGGGTAGTTATAAAGGCGTGTACTGGATACAATGAGAAGCAAGCTTAGAGATCGTAGTGGACGTAGAGAGGATTTGCCCCTCCCACATAACGGGAGCAAATATCCAAGGCCACTCGAAGGATAGTGCTTATAGAATGTCTGGCCAGACTCAAATAAATCAATATGGGATATTGATGTTATTTGCACGAATAAGGCTATTCCATGGATCGAGAAACTAGGGATTGGATATACGAGTGTGACTTGTATGTCTCGTGTCCAATCCGGATATGAAGGCAAAGGGATGAGACAATTACTTGTACAAGGTTGTCTAGATGACTATTCTATTAGTTGGCTAGAATGGATGTTTTGCTAGAAACCGCTCCATATTAGCAAAGAGTTGCTACCAACTAGATAGAACCTATGGGGTCACACGCTATATAGAGTTGTACTAGAATTGGGAATTAATTAATTGGATTAATTAATTAGAAGGATCACTTTGCAAACCCTTGCAAACTTAGTAGGGACTAATTTGCAAGGAAGGGACTAAATTGAATTCTAGTTGGACTAGAATAAGTCCTTTAGGTAGTTAACAAAGAGTTGTTGGACTATATAAAGGACCCTCTTTCCTTCCTTCCTCATAACTTATGCTCTAAAGAGAACATAACAAGAGTGGGAGAGAAAAAAAGGAGAGAGAGAGCAAGCAACAAGGAGGACGCCGCCCCCTTGCCGCCGCCCCTCGTCCCCGACGCCAAAAGAGGGCCGAGCCCCTTCTTTTGCCTCGTTTTGCGTGATTCCTTCACCCTCCTCTCGTTCCGGGCTAGCACCAAGGAGATTGGAGATCTAGGAAACAACTCTAGGCGTGGATCAACTATAGAGAACGTGACACTATTCGCGTTTGAAGTCATCAAGGAGAACCCAAAGGTGTGTTTATGATTTCTTACCTTCACTATCGTTATGCATCTAGACTTGTGATCCTTGGAGTGTTTTGCATGGCTATTGTTTGATTATGCTTCCGTTTGCGCGATCCATGAATCAAAACCCTACAGTGGTGTCAGAGCCACAGGTCATAGAGCATAAACGTAGTTTATGTGTTACATTCTTGTTGTTTTACACCTTAAATTGTTGTTTATCGCGTAAAACAAGACAAATCAAGCATGGGATGCAATTTGTCAACAATTACTCATAACAAGATCCAATTTTTGCATTAGATGCATGAATTGGTGAGTTTGAGAAATTTTAGGATCTTAGATCTAGGGTTTGGGCATCCTTGGGGAAGAAGGAGTTCTCCCAAAACAAGGAAACAACCAAACTTGGGCTCCAAGCAAGGAGGTTGTTTTGGAAACAACCTCCACAAGGAGGTACGGCCCCCTAGGGGACCGCCCCCTTGCTTGCCGCCCAAGATTGGCACACTAAGGGGCCGGGCGGCCCTAACCCGCCGGCCTAGCTTGCGGGTTTTGGGCCGGGCCGGCCCTAGGGCCTTATGGTTCACTTTGTTTGGGCCCGGGCAATTACATTGTTGGGCCCATGGACCGTTTTAACCCTAGAAATCCTAAAATCAATTAAAATTGACCAAGCACGTTAAAATTGGATTTTAACTGTTTATGTGCAATTCGCATGGTGATTGGATATGGCCTTAGGATGTGGTTTGATGTGGATGTTTAATTTTGTGGTTTGGTTTTACGGCGTGCGAGCTGGTCAATTAATTGTAATAATTAATTAGGGTTTTATGGCCTGCGTGCCATTTTTTTTCTCTCAACTTGTGAGATTTATTTTATTTAGTATAGATATTAGCTAGTGCTAGATAAAGTAGATTGTTAGCCAAGATTGAAGAAAAGAAGCCCAAAGCCAAAGAAGCCACAAAAGATGGAGCATGGAGCATGGAGCATACCACATGACTATGAAGGATGGACCAAAAGATCAAGACGCATGGAGATGTGTGTTTGCTTAGGGTTCATAGATAATTCCATTGGCTTGGAATTATCTTAGTCTAGAAAAGGCCATATCCACATCACGTTTAATTTCTGTTTTGTGGTTGTTTATTTATTGTCTTATTATTTGTGTGGTTGGTGTATGGATGATGCATGCAATTAGGATAATAAGATAATTAGACAACCCGGATCTATTATTTGGAGTTGTGCCCAAACTCAAATAGATAGATTAGTTGATATTGATCAACAAAATAATTAAAATTTAAAAAAAAAATCCCTCAAATTCAAATATTGTGTTCTTGCCTTCTCGTTATTTAAACACTCATTATCATCATTATTTATCAAGTTCGTGCGTGCCAAAGCATGGCGACTTGGTTCATAATGATGGAATGCGATGGCACGTAACAATGTGCAATTGTTTAGATAAGAGGTTGAACACAACTAGGCTATTAATTTGATTAAGAAACCTAGAGGCAATCAATTGGGATTATCCATATGGATGGATAAATAAGGAGTTATTTGCCCAATTGAACCAAGAGTTGCATATGGGATGCAATTGAAAATTGTTCCTACCTAAGAAGTAGTCGAATTATGGGTGACTTGCCAAAGCAAGCTCATAAGGAGATGAAAAAGATGGATCTTGGCCCACTAGAAAATATAAGGATATTTTCCGCATTAATATCTTGAGGGTTATTAATCCGTAGAAAAATAGTGGGAGCTATATTTAATAAACTAGCCATTATTAAATATAGTCAAAAAAAAATCACAAATACTAAAACTTGCGTATTTTCCTTTTGTAGAATTCCAAATGGCAAACAACTCATCGAGTTCACAACATTCCCTACGATCTGTCCTTGAGAAGGACAAGCTCTCTGGAACCAACTTTCTTGATTGGTACAGAAACTTGAGAATTGTTCTCAAGCAAGAGAAGAAACTGTACGCAATAGAGGAGCAAGTTCCAGAAGGTCCAGAGAATCAGACACCTGCTGCCTTAAAGGCGTATCAGAAGCGTGTTGATGACGCTAATGATGCGGCCTGCCTAATGCTTTGCACCATGACCTCTGAGCTTCAGAAGCAACATGAGAACATGAATGCCGTCGATATGATCGAACATCTAAAGCAGCTCTTCCAAGAGCAGGCAAGGGTAGAGAGGTATGAGGTCTCAAAGGCACTGTTCAAATGTCATCTGGCAGAAGGGAACCCGGTGGGACCCCATGTACTCCGAATGATCGGGTACTTGGAGAATCTCGCCCGGCTTGGGTTCCCGGTCGGCCAAGAGTTGGCAACCGATCTCGTGTTGCAATCGTTGCCCGAGAGTTATGGACAGTTCATTATGAACTATAACATGAACGAGATCGTTAAACCACTGCCAAATTTGCTCAACATGTTGAGGACGGCTGAACAGAGCATCAACAAGGGTAAGGGCAAGGCCATTATGATGGTGCATAAAGGAAAGGGCAAAAATATTGCCTCTTCCTCCAAGGGCAAAGGCAAGTCAGTTGCCAAGTCCAAGGAACAAGCCCTTAAGCCTGTTGGTGGCGTTGCCAAGGTCGTGACTAAGGGTGAATGTCACTACTGTAGTCAACCTGGACACTGGAGGAGGAACTGCCCAAAATATCTGGAGGACAAGAGGCTTGGAATAGTGATTCCACCACCACCAGGTATTTTTGTTGTAGATGTCAATTTAACTGTCTCTACATCATGGGTATTAGATACTGGATGTGGATCTCATATTTGTCGAAATATGCAGGATCTAAAGAGAAGTAAAAGATTGGCTAAAGGGGAGGTAGATCTACGCGTTGGGAATGGAGCAAAGGTTGCTGCGTTGGCCATAGGCGTGTGCGAGCTATCTCTGCCTTCAGGATTAGTTCTAGAATTAAATAATTGCTATTTTGTGCCTGCTATGAGCAGAAACATTATTTCTATTTCTTGTTTGGACAAGGAAGGTTTTATTATTTCAATAAAGAACAATTGTTGTTCCTTTTATTTGAATAATATTCACTATTTTAGTGCGCAATTATTTAATGGACTTTATGTCCTTGATCTAAGCAATCCTGTCTACAACATTAATACCAAGCGGATTAAAATAAATGATTTAAATCCTGCTTATTTATGGCATTGTCGTTTAGGCCACATAAATGAGAAACGTGTATCTAGACTCCATAAGGATGGATTACTAGACTCATTTGATTTTGAATCATATGAGACATGTGAGGCTTGTTTATTGGGAAAAATGACAAAGTCCCCTTTCAATAAGAAAGGTGAGAGGACTAGTGAGCAATTGGCGCTCATACATACCGATGTGTGTGGGCCATTTGCCACGCCTGCCAGGGGTGGTTATGTCTACTTCATTACGTTTACTGATGATTACAGTAGATATGGATTTGTGTACCTTATGAGGGCAAAATCCGAATCCTTTGAAGTGTTCAAAGAATTCAAGAATGAAGTAGAGAAGCAACTTGGCAAAAGTATCAAGGCTCTACGATCGGATCGTGGAGGAGAATACTTGAGCCAAGAGTTTGAGGACTATCTTAGAGAGTGTGGGATCGTGTCCCAACTCACTCCACCCGGAACGCCACAATGGAATGGCGTGTCCGAGAGGAGGAATCGAACCCTATTGGATATGGTTCGGTCTATGATGTGTCAAACCGATCTTCCATTATCATTTTGGGGCTACGCTCTATTAAGTGCAGCTTTCACCATTAACCGTGTTCCATCTAAATCAGTCATGAAGACACCATATGAGATGTGGAGTGGGAGGCGTCCCACACTGTCGTTCATGAGGATTTGGGGCTGCGATGTCTATGTAAAACGTTTACAATCAGACAAGCTGGGGCCTAAATCGGATAAGTGTAAATTTGTGGGGTACCCTAAGGAAACTAAGGGATACTACTTCTACAATCCAACCGAGAACAAAGTGTTTGTTGCTCGGACCGGTGTGTTTCTAGAAAGAGAGTTTGTCTCTAAAGAAGCAAGTGGGAGGAATGTAGAACTTGAAGAAGTTCAAGAACCACAAATCACTGAACCGATTATGGAACATGAACAGGAATCACAAGCAGTTGTGGATCCACCTGTTCAGGTAACACAAGAGCTTCGTAGATCTAGTAGAGTGCGTCAGAAACCCGAGAGGTACGGACTTCTAGTAACTGATTCCGGTGACACGATGCTCATAGATGATGAGCCTACTACCTATGAGGAGGCCATGAATGGACCAGACTCGCAGAAGTGGCTTGAAGCCATGAGATCCGAGATGGAATCCATGTATACCAACAAAGTATGGACTTTGGTGGAACCACCTGATGGGGCGCGACCCATAGGGTGCAAGTGGGTCTTCAAGAAGAAGATCGACATGGATGGTAATGTGATTACCTATAAGGGCCGATTGGTGGCTAAAGGATTCAGACAGATTCATGGTATTGACTATGATGAAACCTTTTCGCCAGTCGCAATGACCAAATCCATCCGAATCCTACTTGCAATTGCAGCATACTACGACTATGAGATTTGGCAGATGGATGTCAAAACAGCATTCCTTTATGGGAATCTCCTCGAGGACGTGTATATGATACAGCCGGAGGGTTTTGAGGATCCAAAGCAAGCCAACAAAGTCTGTAAGCTGCAACGATCCATTTATGGATTGAAGCAAGCTTCTAGGAGTTGGAATCGACGTTTTGATGAAGTGGTCAAAGAGATTGGCTTCATCAGAAACGAAGATGAGTCTTGTGTCTACAAGAAGGTTAGTGGGAGCTCTGTAGCTTTTCTGGTCTTGTATGTGGATGACATACTACTCATTGGAAACGACATTCCCATGCTGCAATCTGTGAAAGATTGGATAGGAAAGTGTTTCTCAATGAAGGACTTAGGGGAAGCAGCCTATATACTCGGTATAAAGATCTATAGAGATAGATCTAAGAGGTTGCTAGGCCTAAGTCAAAGTACATATATTGACAAGGTGTTGCAACGGTTCAACATGCAAGATTCCAAGAAGGGATTCTTGCCCATGTCACATGGAATCACTCTTTCGAAGAGTGGTTGTTCTTCCAATGAGATTGAGAAGGAACGCATGAGTAGGATTCCTTATGCCTCGGCCATAGGATCCATCATGTACGCCATGTTATGTACTAGACCAGATGTGTCATATGCCTTGAGTATGACAAGCAGATACCAATCCAATCTGGGTGAGAGTCACTGGATTGGTGTCAAGAACATCCTAAAGTACTTGAGAAGAACTAAGGATGCTTTCTTGATGTTTGGCGGTGAGGAAGAGTTGCGTGTAAGGGGTTACACTGATGCAAGCTTCCAAACCGATAGAGATGACTTTAGATCACAGTCGGGATATGTGTTTTGCCTGAATGGAGCAGCGGTGAGCTGGAAGAGTTCCAAGCAAGAGACGGTGGCTGATTCCACAACAGAGGCTGAGTACATTGCTGCAAATGGCGCAGCAAAGGAGGCTGTTTGGATCAGAAAGTTTGTTTCTGAACTTGGTGTGGTCCCTAGCATTGCGGATCCAGTGGAGTTGTTCTGTGACAACACTGGGGCGATCGCGCAATCAAAGGAACCAAGATCGCACCAGAAATCCAAGCATGTGCTCAGGAAGTTTCATCTGATTCGAGATATTATCGATAGAGGAGACGTTCGGATATGCAAGATTCCTACAGATGATAATCTGTCAGACCCGCTTACGAAGCCTCTCACGCAGTGGAAGCATGAAGGGCACACTAGGAGTATGGGCATACGAGATGCGGCATATTGGCTCTAGTGCAAGTGGGAGACTGTTGGAATAGATGCCCTAGAGGCAATCTAGTTAGTATGAATTTGTATATGGCTAGAAAATTCATTTATTATTTATTGGATATTTAATATAATGAAGTCCTTAGATTTACAATCGTGTTGTTTATCTTAAATATCCCTAGTCAAGTATAATGATTAAATGGGACAATCATTTATAGACTAGTATGGGGTTGGATTGATATGGAGATATCACGATCCAACACATAGGTGTGCATTACGGAATGTTGCACTGGATTGACCCATTACCGAGAAGGCTACATACATGTTATGTTGAGTCACAAGTGCTTCTCGGGTACAATGGTATTGTCATCCTTAGACTTGAAGTCACTAGATATTCTAGTTGTGGATCATTGTGATCTTGGTAGCGTTAAACGCTACACCGTGACTGGGTAGTTATAAAGGCGTGTACTGGATACAATGAGAAGCAAGCTTAGAGATCGTAGTGGACGTAGAGAGGATTTTCCCCTCCCACATAACGGGAGCAAATATCCAAGGCCACTCGAAGGATAGTGCTTATAGAATGTCTGGCCAGACTCAAATAAATCAATATGGGATATTGATGTTATTTGCACGAATAAGGCTATTCCATGGATCGAGAAACTAGGGATTGGATATACGAGTGTGACTTGTATGTCTCGTGTCCAATCCGGATATGGAGGCAAAGGGATGAGACAATTACTTGTACAAGGTTGTCTAGATGACTATTCTATTAGTTGGCTAGAATGGATGTTTTGCTAGAAACCGCTCCATATTAGCAAAGAGTTGCTACCAACTAGATAGAACCTATGGGGTCACACGATATATAGAGTTGTACTAGATTTGGGAATTAATTAATTGGATTAATTAATTAGAAGGATCACTTTGCAAACCCTTGCAAACTTAGTAGGGACTAATTTGCAAGGAAGGGACTAAATTGAATTCTAGTTGGACTAGAATAAGTCCTTTAGGTAGTTAACAAAGAGTTGTTGGACTATATAAAGGACCCTCCTTCCTTCCTTCCTCATAACTTATGCTCTAAAGAGAACATAACAAGAGTGGGAGAGAAAAAAAGGAGAGAGAGAGCAAGCAACAAGGAGGACGCCGCCCCCTTGCCGCCGCCCTTCGTCCCCGACGCCAAAAGAGGGCCGAGCCCCTTCT
This sequence comes from Linanthus parryae, assembly GCA_023055425.1. NCBI lineage: Eukaryota > Viridiplantae > Streptophyta > Magnoliopsida > Ericales > Polemoniaceae > Linanthus > Linanthus parryae. Next base: position 85,881,898 of record JALGPY010000004.1, on the reverse strand, counting down.
TTTGCCTCGTTTTGCGTGATTCCTTCACCCTCCTCTCGTTCCGGGCTAGCACCAAGGAGATTGGAGATCTAGGAAACAACTCTAGGCGTGGATCAACTATAGAGAACGTGACACTATTCGCGTTTGAAGTCATCAAGGAGAACCCAAAGGTGTGTTTATGATTTCTTACCTTCACTATCGTTATGCATCTAGACTTGTGATCCTTGGAGGGTTTTGCATGGCTATTGTTTGATTATGCTTCCGTTTGCGCGATCCATGAATCAAAACCCTACAAGACCAACATTCCATTTCATGTCAGAGCATAGAACTTAATATGTGGACGGAAAAAGTGAAGGATATAAATCGAATCCTCTGTATAAGACAAGTTTGTAATGACTTTTTATTAACTGATATCTGGATTATTGGGAGGGCTGTAAACGAACCGAATCGAACCGAATATCACTTGTTTGAGTTTGGCTCGTTAATTTGGCTACTATTCGAGTCGAACACGAACTCGAGTCGAACAAAAAAATCTTGTTTGATTTCGGCTCGTTTAGGGCTCAAGTTGTTCGTTGTTCGGCTCGTGGCTCGTCTAACTAGCTCGTTTACGGGCTCGAATTTGGCTCGACGAACTTTACTTCTCTCGAATAGGTACGATAATATATAATTCTTGAATTAAAATATCGTATGTTATTATTTAAGATATAATGCTTAAACGAATCAAATAACATGAGATGTATTGGCATAGAGATATGTTTAATTTTCGCTAATGATAGATTCAAAGAATCCAATTTTATTCTTATATAGTAAATATTTATGGTATTGTAAATTATAGAACTATGTTTTGAAATCCTAATTAAGAGGTCAAAGTCTTATTAAATGGAGATTCCGTACTACTTACGCCAAATTTAAGAAATTACATATAAAGAAGACAAAAATAATTTATTTATTTCTAAATATATATACATATATACTACTACAACTTGTTCGCGAACACTAACGAACGAGCTCCTTGTTCGGATCGTGTTCGGCTCGTTTAACAAACGAACACATTTTCATGTTTGAGTTTGTTTGATTAATAAGTCGAATCAAACACGAACGAGCTTTTACCGAATCGGACGCGAGTTGTTCACGAACGACTTGGTTCATTTACAGCCCTAATTATTGGTATAATCATCCATTTGTTTTGGTGCTTGAGTCAGGTTATTGGAAGGATGCATATGTAAGTATGGGTTAAACATTTTCAAAACTATATTTATATCTATATTTATTATAATTCCTATGTTACTTGTTATAGTATGACGTCGTAAAGTGTCTGCCTTTTGTAACTTAGTAGGTGAGTACGTGGAAGACCAAGGAGTAGAAAAATCACTTATAAGCCATCACATCAGAGTATGTCAACTATAATAGTATGTTTTACTATAACATCTCAACTATAATAGTATGTTTTTATTATAGCATCAATTTCTGTAATTCTGACTTGTAACAAAACTGTTACGTTTAGACTCCTTGCTAAGTATTTCGGTGATAAGCGAACTACATCTCCGGATAGTTTGGAGGATCCAAGTGTAGCTCTCCAGTACTCTAGGATGGAGCTGTTACGTACATGTGAAGCGTTTGAAGCCCTTGCATAAGGTTCGAGCTCGAACCCGACTATATGATGTAATTATATATATATATGTGTGTGTGTGTGTATAAAACAACAACCAAACACAGTGAAGGACTATATTAACTCCAATACCAGCTAAACTGCTTATCCCACAAAAATCGACGTGCCATGAGTTCCGAGCTACATTTTGTAGATGTACAACTCGGAGATCTTCTCTGTTGGAGTAAGATCAAAGTACTATCAAATATCAAAGTGGTATGACATTCAAGCCTCACGAACTATGAAAGAACGACAAAACACATAAGTTTACATGGTTCGATAGCTCAAATCAAGCTAACTACGTCCACGACGAAGAGAGACCTCTATTTATTAAGAAGAACGAGTCTAATACAATGCATACACGTCCTAGGAATTTAGGTAACCTTTTATAGTGTTTAGAACTGACTTAAGTCAATTCTACACGGATTAAACAATTCCAAAATGCCAGGATCGCGACCAGGTCGTGCTACCTGGCGATTCAGGTCGTGCGACCTCTCGGCCTAGGTTGTGCGACCTCCTCCAAAATCTTGGAACTTTTCAGCATTCTCCTCCAGCTCGTGCAACCTCCCCCAGAGGTTGTGCGACCTCTCAATCATCCTGGATGTTTCAGGTTTTGACCTCCTTGCTCATTTGCTCTCCTTTTAGCTTCCTTCGGGAACCGCCATTACTCCAAAGTAATTTCTCCAACATTCAAGGCATATTCCAACATCAAGCACACAGAGGAGGAGACAAGAGTGCGAGATCTCTTCAACATGATATGGAGACAGCGGAAGAAGTAAGGGTAAGAAGTGAAACCACAATGCTTTTTTTTCAAATTCTTTTGAAGAGCAATGATGCAACGGGTGCTTGAGAGAAGACTCTAAAGGTTTACGACCAACTTATTCAAATTACAGGGCTCCCAATACATCCCAACAGAAAATTCCTTATATTACAGTAGGAAGGGATGTTGGAAACTGTGATTAGCGCTGAAAAAATAGGGCTCCGTAAACCACAAAAATTGACAAGGCAAAGCATGAGTATTTGCCAATGCTAAAATCTGTAGACCATGGTTTCGCATCGGGAGGTTATGTTCCCAAGAAGCCTTGTAATTCTTATAGGGAAACAGTTGGCTTGTTAGGATGAGAGGAAGTAGGGAGGAAAGATAAAAGTCAAAAATCTGAAAAAATCGGGCAAACCTCTCCAAACTCAAAAAAACTTTGGATTTCCGCCCAAAAATCCAGAATTTCGGCTTGAAATCTGGATTTTTGGGCAGAAATCTAAATATATTTGGGGGAACTTCCGGACTTTTTAAGTTGATTTATGGGTCTTTTTAAGCAAATGTGTGTTAGCGCAGTGATAGAATCAATGTTTAAAATGTCTACACGAGAGCATGAGTTCGAACCTTGCTATCTCAAAAAATAATTATTTTTTATCAATAATCTATAATAATCTACAGCATCCAAACACGACGGATTAAATGAATTTATAAGCTCAATCTCTCTTTTATTTCAGCTCATCCAAACAACCCCATTGTGTGAACATCCAAAGCCACCTTATTTTCCACCCATGGATATATATATATATATATATATATATATATATATATATATATTTGCCATAGTCTTACTCTTTGGCACCAAGTCAAACATAGTCATCCTGTTGCTATCGCGACGTATCCTAATCAGGGGCAGACGCAGGATTTTCTACCAGGGGGGCCCCAATTTACATTTGTAAAGGAATAACAATTTACGACACGATAAGCAACATTACCACAAAATATTTAAGTTTTTGCATTACCAAAAGATATCGTACTTCCATACAAAGGGTCATTCTTTCGAAGACGGGTACAAAAAGTTAGCGCAAGCATACTCCTACTACTATAAAAGAAGTTCCACGCCTGCCTTAATTACAAAAGGTTAGCGTAAAGCACTCACTTAATGAGGACGCCGACGAGGTTTCATCAACTGAAAGTGCTGCATAATATCTTCATTCGAAACACTTTCAAAGATTTCTTTCTCTATGTAAGTCACCAAACTTCCATTCAGCCATTCGTCACCCATCCGGTTGCGGAGTCGGTTTTTCACAATTTTCATTGAAGAAAATGCACTCTCCACTGTAGCTGTAGCAACTGGTAAAATTAATGCCAGAGTAATAAGTCTGTACACTAAAGGATACCCAGTGTGCCTATTAGTCTTAACCATAGCTTGAGCAAGATCACTAATCCCTTTCAAGTTCTAAAACATATCATCTGAAACCACTTCACTAATAAAATTTGTCAACTGATTAGGAATTGCCCAGAGCTCTATATCTGAAAAGTCTTTGGGATAAAGATGAGCAAAGCGAACCAACATACCATTATCATAAGAATGGTATGTCCAATTGCCCAGAGCTCTATATCCAAAGACTAACGTATCTTACTGTGAAACAGTCTCTTCTAGATTGCAGTAAGATACGTTACAATGGCCATCGGATTGGAGAGTGCTGTGAAACAGTCTCTTTTAAGCTCCCGTGTAATAAAGAAACAGAAAACCCTAATCGATATATTCAGGGGGCCATACGGACAGTTTTATACAGGGATTAGGGAGTAGGTCGAAAGTGGTATATAGAAGTTTTTTTTTTTTTTTTTTTTTTTTTTTTTTAAATTGGGTATTTAGAAGGTTTTGTTCGTGTATATATATTCATATATATTCATTTCATTAAAAGTTAGTGAAATATTGTTCTAAAAAAAAAAGTTAGTGAAATAAAATAAAGGCTTAATTACTTAATGCCTACCCCCAGTATAGCGAAACTATCACATTGCATTACCCACTTTCAAAACCTGCTGAAAATGTTCCCCATTTGCAATTAATCATACATTTTGAAACTGGGTAAAATATTCCGTCCATCACTTAACGGAATAGGCCGTTAGTTGACTTTGATGTCCTTTTGTGATGAGGGCATAATTGCCAATTGGCTTCTACTGAAGAAGACTTAGATCCTCATAACAATGACCACCCCCATCACGCCACATGAACTCAGAATCCGGCCATCTCACCACCATCTCCGCCACATGGACCTAGAATCCGGCCACCCACCCCACAACCCTCGTCTCAGTGCTCAACCCTCCACGGAAACCTGAATCCAAATTCATCTCTGCCTAAGTCACCACCATCTCTGCCACCTGAATCCAAATTTAGGAAAACACCCCCTTTTTCACATCTAAACCCCCTATCACAACCAAACCCCTCCACAATCACAGACCCAGACTCACTATCTCCTCGTTAAGCTCCGATCAAATCTAGCCCAAGCAAAACCCACCCACTACTGCCCGAATCACATTTAAAGAACACCACCATGGATTCGACAAAACCCATAAAACACCCAGGTTCTTCTTCAATTCGAAGCTCCTAAGCAATACGACGAATACAAAACCCTGATTCAAGAAACATCGGCCCAAACCCCAACTGAACACAACCCAGGACAGAGAGAATCGATCATCCCAATCAGCCCTACCTACAACCAGAGACCCCAAACGCTAGAAATCGATCCAGAAACCCAGAGCACACCAAATATTTTTCGGCATCAACTCACAATCGCCCCTAACCCAGATGAAGAGGGTTCGATATAAGAGGAGAGGGATTATCGGTTTGGAATGTTTAATCTGGGTCGAAATCTCCGATTGCGAGCTTGCGGGATTTGAAGGAGAGACGATTACGCCGAGGGAGAATAGCGAGAGCTAGACAATTGGGAGGTGGATTGAATTAGGGGAGAGAACGAAGGTGGTGTCACCGCTGGAGAGGCGAAATTGGAGTCGAAGAGAGGCAGCGAGAGATTTTGTTCGGGAAACGAGTTGGGAAAGGCTGTAGAGATAAGAACATCATCTTCTTCATCTTTTTTCTTTTTTTCATTTTATAGAATTTTTATATTAACCCTTTTGCCCTTTTGACATGGATGGTGTTTGGATGATTTTTTTTCCCAGTTTCAAACTGACTGATTAATTGCAAATGGGGCACATTTTTAGCAAGTTTTGAAGGTGAGTAATGCAATGTGATAGTTTCGCTATAATGGGGTAGGCATTAAGTAAGTAAGCCTAAAATAAAACCCTAATACATATATGCTATTAAGATCCACCAGCGACGGGCCCAACAGATTGTACTAAAAATTTGACAGCGATTTTTCATGTGTAGATTACAATGTTCATCGTATCCTTCACTTTGTTCATCCACATATTAAGTTTTATGCTCGACACGAAATGAATTGTCGGTTTTCATTTCCTTAAAAATTTGCAGGTGTAGGCTTGAGTAGCCTCTAAATGATATATCGCTCGCAAGATTGCGGCCACCGGCCACGAGATAATACTAATTTGTATAATTATGTTGAAATTTTGTGCTACTAAATGGTTTGCCGTTTCTTTTAGATGGTTAATTGCCAAATAATATTCCGAGTGCTCTAAGGTTTCGACCAATGGAAAGTGGTGAGGAGAGCAGTCATCACAATATTTGCTTATATATCCCGAGAAGTTACCAAATAAGGGTCCCCATACCGATATATGCTGCCGAGAAGTTATTAGAATGCCCTCCCTCTTTCATAAAAACTCTCTCTCTCAATACTCTCTCCCAAATGTTGTCTCTCTCTGTATTTTTAGGTTACACAGACAACGAAAAAAGCACCACCACCACCAGCAACAACAACTAGCAATTTTTTATTGCTCCAAAAGAGCACAACATGGTGCTCTGCAGCTAATGAGTGTCTGCCAATTACTCAAAGTGTATTTAAATGTTGCGAATTTATTGGTTGTAGAGGACCACGTGATGACAACAAGAACAAATGAAGTAAAAATTCCAAAGCCAAATTACCAAATTTACTGTAGAGGCAGAATTAGATCTAAACGCAAGGAAACAAACTAATATGATCTAATTACAAGAGGAAGATGATGAGGAACATTACAAGAGAAGATGTGATTACACCGTCGAAGCCACTACAATTTCCATAGCCACCGTTGATAATGGAATAAATACGAAAACATAAAGAAAACACAAGAACGGAAGAAAGATATAGAGACAAAAATACGAAGAAGAAGAGGAAGAGGTACAAGATCTAAAACTTTGTTAAGCCACCGCCTCACCGTCGTTGAAGTCACCGTCGTCTACCAAAAGACGCGTTTCAAAGCCACCGTCGAACCTACCATTTGAAGCCACCGCTGTATTCGGTTGATGACACCATTGGCAAGAACATATCCGAGATGAGAAATAAGTATTATTACGCCGAGTATAATGGATGATGGAAGAAATAAAACGGGACTTCAGGCACGATGAACCGTTTTCTTTAAGGGATAAATTGCTCCCACTATGTTGCCGGGTTCAGGCGATTTCCTTCCTGGATACAACAAGTCGCGTTGGTCTACAGCCAGCGATCTGCAGAAGTTCTGTATAATTCTTTAGTGAAACTGTGATTGAAACTAATATGAACCTGCTGGATGTTTGGCTTATTATGGTTCCCGAAAGAACATGAATGATGGGATATGTTTGCTCATAACAGTTGTGACTGTTTATAACAACACATCATTTCACCAACCGAAAATACCCACCAAAGCCGCCAGAACATTAAACGAAAAAACACTTATTGGTTAAACTAACTAACGCCAGAAAATTAAGTGTACCTACAAAAGCGCCACATTGTGCCTTGCACGCGCGCGTGTGCGAGTTGTAGAGGATAACCACTTCGTAACTTAATCTAATAACATTAATGGGTTTCCATATATAGAGTGCGCAATAACTATACTTTTCTAAAATATGGGACAAATTGCTGCTTTTTAGAAGCTATCTTCAACAAGTCACTACTAGAAAATATTCATATATTTACGCCAGAAAACCATAAGGCATAAAACTGTAGTAATAAATTTACCTACGGTTAATATTTCCGTAGTTAGAAGTGGGGTTGCAATAAGTTATCGCTACGGCTTGACTGACCGTAGGGACATAATTGTTATTATTACGTATTTATTGTTACGATCTTTGTGTCATTGTGGGTGGGTTTGGTAGATGGTTTCTGGTGGATAAACTGGTTTTTAGATTGTGGTGGAAATTTTTTAGTTTTATTAGAGATTTTGTTTAAACCAATGTGTTTGGTAGTGATTTTTAAACTAGATTAAAAACTGGAGAAATGTGTTTGGTAGTGGTTTTTAAACTAGATGGTGTAGATTAAATGACAAATATACCCTCCATTTATTTTCTTTTACAGATTCAAGAAAACCAAATGCAATGTATAAAAGTTCACGATTTCACGAGCTTTAACGATTTTACGAAACTAACAAATTGAAGAACAAATTAACAGTATTATGATATCCAAAAAATCAATTTTTTTTTACTTACATTCAACAAAAAGTTAACAATTTTATGAAATTTCATTCACCCTTAAAGCCACGTTGAGTAACGGACAACCAAAAAAAATAAACTAAGAAAATAACACCACGAAAATGGTTGATCCTAAATAATAAGAACATCACACATAAAAGGTGTCTCCGAAATATGCGAGAATTGGGTTTTGTGAGAAAAAAATTATGGCAAAAGTATAGAAAATAATTCTTGCAATCTTTTTAATCATCTCGATGACTAAAAAGTCAAAGAGCTACCAAAATGAGATACGATTTTCAATTTAATACGTTTACGATGTGAAGGTAATATCATATTTGTGTGTCATATAAATAAACCAAAAGAAAAACCACCAAAAGTTGGTTTTTTTCACCAAGACAAAATGTCAAAAAAACAAGATTAAAAATTGGATTTAAACCACTGCAAACAAACACTTTTGATAAACCATTTGGTTTTTAAACTATAAATCAAAAAAATCTACTTTACCACGCTTTTGATAAATGTTTTTTGCTACACTTTTTGTATGTAACATTAAATTTTTTTCCATCTTTTCTATAAAACTATTGTTGCGGTTACTATATGTTGTTAGTTACGTCTTTACGTGTATTATTGCTTACCTATATCATGATATAAAATACAATATCATTCACACTTGTGTAAATACTATCACAATGCTAATAGCAAAAAATCACAAACATCTACCCAAACAACAATGAAATAATGTAAACTGACAGTGATTGTCAAAAAATCAAATTATCTATAGCAACGTGGTGGTAGACCTGTCAACTCTAGAAATTGTGACAAGTTACTGGATGTTTTTAGTATTTGCAATTTAAGTGATCTAGGATTTGAGGGTCCTGCTTTCACTTGGTCCAACTCTAGGAGTATTTGTGGTCTCATTAAGCAAAGGATTGATAAAGCACTAGCTAATGAGAGCTGGTGTCTCCTCTTTCCTGAAGCAAGGGTTTCTCACTTGGTTAGATTGTGTTCTGATCACCATCCCCTTCTCATTGATACTCAGGGTGTTGGTATTCCCCCTCCTCAGTTAAGACCTTTTAGAATGGAGCTTATGTGGTTCTATGAACCTTCTTTCTTTGATTTTGTTGAACAACATTGGAAGAGTCTGTCTCCTATTGCATCTGCTATTGCTGATATCTCTGGGCAGCTTAAATCTTGGAATTATAATGTGTTTGGCAACATTTTCAGAAAGAAGAAGTGGCTGTTTGCTAGACTTTTGGGGGTTCAGAAAGTTCTTGCTAAATGGGAGGATGCTTTCTTTAGAAATTTGGAGCTGGAACTACAAGAGAGTATCCATAAGGTGCTTGCTCAAGAAGAGGCTTTTTGGTTTCAAAAAGCTAGAGTGTCTAAGCAGCTTCTTGGTGATAGAAACACCAAATATTTTCATCTCACCGCAGTGGTTAAGAGAAGAAGGGGGAAGTTTCATATGATGAAATTAAGTAATGGGGAATGGTGTGATGACTCCAACACTCTCAGCCTGGAAGTTACTAAACATTTTAAAGCAATTTATGAGGACCCTGACCCTGGGGCTTGTCAAGGTCAATGGGGTGGAGGTGTTCTGTCAGCAGCTGAGAAGGCTGCTCTTGCTGCCCCTGTTACTGCTGCAGAAGTTCAGAGAGTAGTCATGGATATGGGTAGCTATAAGAGTCCTGGCCCAGATGGTGTGCCTCCCATCTTCTATCAGTCTAATTGGAAGGTGGTGGGTCCTGATATTGTTCTTATGGTTCAGCAAGCAGTAGATACTGGCACTCTTCCAGTTGGTATCAATCAGACTCTGCTAGTGCTCATCCCTAAAGTGGATCACCCTTCATCCTTTAGTGAGTTGAGGCCAATTAGTTTGTGTAATGTTTCTTTGAAGATCATTACCAAACTACTCACTCACAGGTTGAGGCCAATTCTCCAGAAATTCATACACCCATTCCAGTTCAGCTTTCTACCTGGTAGGCAGGCTGGTGATAATATTTTGCTTGCTCAAGAAATGTTTCATGTTCTCCATTCTATGAAGAGTAGGAAGGGTGGTGTGGCAATCAAAATTGATCTAGCCAAGGCTTATGATAGGGTTAAATGGGCTGTTATTGAAGCTGTTCTTTCTCAGATGAACCTTCCTCAGAATTTGGTCTCTCTTATTATGGATTCAGTAAGAACAACTTCCTTTAGAGTTCTTTGGAATGGTGCACAATTAGAGGAGTTCAGTCCAGGGAGAGGTTTAAGACAGGGAGATCCTATCTCCCCATATCTTTTCTTGCTTACTATGGAATTGTTGGCTCAGAAAATCCAAGCTTCTGTGGATAGGGGAGGTTGGAAGGGGTTGAGAAGTACAAGAGGTGGCCCTCACATTTCTCACCTCTTTTTTGCAGATGATTTACTACTCTTTGGTGTAGGCACTAATAAGCAAATGAGAGTCATGAGGAATGTTCTCAAGGAATTCTGTGATGACACTAGGCAAGCAATCAATTTTGATAAATCTAAGATGCTGGTGGCACCTTGTCTCTCTAATGGTCAAGCTCAGAGGCTCAGTTCTAGGGTGGGTATTGGTCTCACTCACAACTTGGGTCTTCACCTGGGTATGCCTCTATATTATGGGAGGTCTTCTCATAAACAGTTTCAATTTCTTGTGGACAAAGTTAGGTTAAAACTTGGAGGGTGGACAGCTTCTCAACTCTCTTTGGCAGGCAGAATTGTTGTGCTGAAATCTGTGATTCATGCCTTGCCTGCTTATGCTATGCAAACCACCTTGCTTCCTAAAAAGTCTGTGAGTGAAATAGATCAAGCTTTTTAGAGATTCTTATGGGGGGGTTCTTCAGACAAACAAAAGCTTCATCTCATTAATTGGTGTACTGTCATGTTGCCAAAAGAGAGGGGTGGCGTAGGTCTTAGACACCTGGAGAGTTTTAATTTGGCTATGATGGGGAAGGCAGCTTGGAGGGTCATGTTTGGAGATAATGCTATTTGGGCTCAAATTTTAAGAATAAAATATGGCAGGGCTCCCCCTAAGAATCATCATTCTAGGGTTTGGAAGCAGCTGTATTGTTGTTATAAAGCTGTTTGTGCTGGTGCAGGTAAGAGGGTCCTGAATGGTAGATCCTCTCTGTTTTGGGTTGATAAATGGATTGGTAATTTTCCTTTATGTAGTGTGTCTCTTCTACCTCTTGATGATGACCTTCTTCTAAAAAAGGTGGCTGATTATTGGGATGCAGATCTGGGGTGGAATTGGGGAGCTCTCTCTCATTATCTTCCTCCTATGGTGTTGGATTTATTAGACTCATGTATGTTGCAGATTGATCAAGAGGAGGAAGATGCTCTAATCTGGGTTGCTGAGCATTCAGGTAAGTTCACTGTTTCTTCTTCTTATAAATCCATTAGAGAAAAGGATTTTGTGGGTGCTGTGTCCTCTAGTTGGAAAAATATATGGAAATGCTCTGGTTTTGAAAGGTGGAAAACTTTTTTGTGGCTCCTAAGACAGGATAGATTGTGTACTCAGAGATTGAAAGCTGGGAGGGGTATTATTGTCCTTCCTGCTTGTTTGATTTGTGGTGCTGAAGTGGAATCCTCTATTCATGCAATTAGGGATTGTGTGTGGGCCTCTAAGGTGTGGAATTGTCTTTTTCAAAAAGTGGGGGGGGGGGCAGATTGGTAATTTCTTTTCTCTCCCTCTTCTTGACTGGATTGATACTAATTTGCAAAAATCTACTTTGAGTAAAGTTCATGTCCCTTGGAATCTGCTGTTCATCATCACTGCCACTGAGATTTGGTTTGCTCATAATAAGTGGTCTCATGGTGATATGTCTTGTTCTCCTACTCTGAATGTGTATACTATCATCAGTAGAGCTACTGCTGTGTTGAAAACTTTGCACCTGAATGTCACTCAGATACCTCAGAGACCTATATGGGTTTATTGGGAGAGGCCCAGCAAAGTTTTGAAGGTTAATGTGGATTGTGGTTACATTCTGGGTACTTCTCTGTTGGCAGTGGGAAGTGTTTGTAGGAATGGTGATGGTGTCTGGTTATGGGGTAGTCATGTGTGCATCACTTCCACTGCTATTTATCATGGAGAGGTCTGGGCCATTCTTGAGGGTTTGAAGATTTTGAGAAGTCAAGGTGTTTATGGTGCAGTCTTAGAAACTGACTCTGCTTCAGCTGTGGATTTGATTGTTAATGGAGACTCTTCTTCTCCATTCTGGTTACTGATTGTGAGGATTAGAGAGCTCATGCTGCAATCTAATACTGTTCTCAGGAAGATTTGGAGGGAATGCAATGCTGTGGCAGCTGCTATGGCTAAGTTTTGTGATCATTCATTCACTGTCAGGCAGTTGTATTGGGCTCCTCTTTATTTTTGTTCCCAGCTAGTTAGTTTTGACCAAAGTGGTCATGGTTGTATTAGAATGATTGTGTAGTTGTTTAGCTTGCTGTAATACAAAAAAAAAAATTATCTATAGCAAAATTGTCATTAAAATGCTAATTAACACTCGTACATCGTATCATCCAAATTGCATCAAAAAATGATCATAAACAAAATGTCGTCCAAAAATAACTTAGTCATGAAAAAAGAAATAAAAAGTTCTCTCAAACTTCATAAATAAAATGACTAGATTGGAACGTCAGCGTCGTGACCTTAAGATCATTGTGTACCATGTGGTCGACCTGCAAGACGAAGGAGAGAAGCAATCAGTTAAAATGAAAGTCAAAGATAACTCTTAATCCGGAGAGAAAAAATTAAGATCATGCAAGCTATTTACGACATATCGAACTAGGAACACTTATTCTTTTGCATGGAACTTATATTATCATTGAGTTTCGGAAGCTTAGGAAAAAAATAAATGTCAGCCAACTTCATGAAGAACCAAAATTCACAAAGTTATGTCTATTACCCAAAAAAAGATTAAATGAAAGAGAATGTTATCCAGTTCAGCTTGTTGAAATAAGTCTCGTAAGAACACATGAAAGTTTCAAGAATTAGGAAAGCTCGGGCATTCCAAAACAATTCTGATGCTATCTAATTTTCTAAATAATATCTACAAAGATTCATTTTCATAGCAAGAAATTCTTTCCATATTGTACTTGGCTATTTAATGTATTGACGTTCTATGCTTTTCCCAGTAAAAAAATCATTATATTCGAAGAAACATACTAATTATTGAATGGTGGTTTTAGGGCTTACCAGTGTTCAATCCAATCTGATGTTTTTTTTAACACCATAGCCTAGAAGATGTTAGTCCTACTCCAATACCAAAATGTCATGTTGGTCATTCACTAACACGTGGGAATAAATATCTCGATACCAAGCAACCTTCCATCCACAACAGCTGTTTGGAGTTTTCTTTCACCTCCATTTTTTTGGCTTTCATACGTTCCTACAATAAAAGAAAAATTATTCAATGGTATCTAATCATCATGTTGATGAGTAATAATATACAAATCTGCTCGATCAACAACTTATCCAATTCTTTTCTCCTAAATTATATGAGGAAGACGTGAATATAAATGAGATAGTTCCATAACATATTGTACTAAAAACTGAATGTGCAATGTATAGCAAAAACACTAATAGAGAAGAAATACATCTTCGTCACACAATTGCGCAAAATTCTTTTGCCTATCCATATGAGGGGCACATGTTGATTTGCAAGAAATAGAACCTCTTCAAAGTTCACCAAGCTCTATCTTTTCCAAGTCTAGGAATCCATTGAGTCCGCTAGGTAGTGTTAATGAACTGGACTGGTTGCTTTTCCATGAAGTTTTTAATTACCCATAACTTCAGGCACACCCAAAACCACATTCGTTTAAACAATAGTTTAAACCACTAGCAAACCGGAGACCGGTCAGGTGGACCATTCGATCGAGGCTTAAAATTAGAAATCAACATAGCATTGTAACAACATTTAGGTGATTGTTGTAGATTAAATAAAGAAACAAATCACTATCAGTGTTAGATGAACAACCTATATTTTTTTCATTTCAAGTGAAAAATCGCTACTAAGAATTATCTTGTACTTAGTCCAAAGATGCTAAACTGAATCCTAAATGTATTCTCTACTACTTTATCTCTATTCCTTAATGTTGGTAACAACTGTTAATACAAAAATGTTTCTTAGTTGTTAGATTTGGGTGTGATATGACGAGTCTCAACGGATTACTTTGAATTCATAACCTGCCTGCCACTTAATCATTCAGAAAAATTTATACAAATATTAACTCCAGTCACTTTTTTTTTACTAATAAATTGATGAAGAAGTAATTTTCCTACTGATATTTCCATTAATAAAGGGATGGAGAAGTAATTTTCCTACTGATACAGTTGGATTTGAAGTTGTATGTCGACAATTCATTTTAACGCAAATAGGCAAATAAGCCTGATGTTCTTTTAATTCAGTGATATCTCTCTCAAATACTATTCAAGAAAAACACCACCACTTCTAATTCAGTTATAGTTCTCTAAAACCCTTATTCCCAAAATCAGTATCTACCAAACCCAATCCCCAAAATTGGCATTCTAATTTTGGCACTTTTAAGAACTTAAACCATTCAAATTCAAATCCACATAGAACTACATGATTACTATTTTAAAACAAAACTTTCTCAAACCAAAATTCTTGAAATGTGCGAAAATAGCTTTGCGAGTCTGCATATGTATCAACCCAGACAAGGCATGATGGAATTTGAAAAGTTAATGAATAGTTTTTATTGATAATATCATAGTAATTAGCACGAAAAATGGAAGAACCGAGGCTAAAGAAAGAAGCTTTGAGATATCTGAAGAAGGTCGATTGAAAAATGGAAGGGTTTGGAGGGAGATTCATACCAACATCATTCAAGACAATGAAGGTGATACAATCAGTTCATAAAGAAGAACAGTAATCTCGCCATACATGGCTACTTGATGAATAGCACTTGAGATCGTTGATTGCTCCTGTTCTCCATCGCTCGTCAATGGCGTTGCCCCGGAGAGAGGGGGAGAGATATCGTCTGCAGAGTTGTGCGTATGTGCTTTCTTTTAAGGCTCAAAGCCCTAATAGTAAGTGTTTTATATACCACAATGGAAATATGAGTTAATAAAATTATTTAAAAAATTTGCCCACAATATTTTCCCTCTATAAATCATGATTGGCAGGAAGAATAATACATTTTGAAGAAAAAGCGTAACTACGATACGGGTAAACCTAAGTATGATAAATGTAATATTTTTAGTTACCCTAATTAAATTACGTAACTATTATGCAATTATAAACACTGTTCTTTAAAAGTGTAAAAACCTCTTATTTTTAAATACAGTTTCTATAACAGTAATTAAAAAAAAAAAAAAAAGCGTAACTATTTGGCACATTTGTTGTAGTGAGTATGCCAGATAGAGAGATACTGAGAGATTGAATGAGAGCTTAGAAAGAAAGAGAAGGTGAAGGTTGCGCTGCAAGAGATAGGGAGAAGAGAGATTATGGTACCGCTGGTGAAATACCCCGTTTTGTGGCTATGGGTATTTTGTATTATTATTATAAGTGTTAAGGAGTTGAATATAAATGTGGAGAGTTAATCATAATGGTTTGCTAGAGTTTGGGGGTCGTTGTGACTTTAATCAAAAGTTGTTAGTACCTTTAATTAAGTTGGGGGGAGGTAGTTGTCTTTTTACCTAAACTTGTGGTGGGAAAGTGTCTTTTCCCACAGATTGATATTATTTTGACCCAAATTTTCTTCCTACGTAAAGTTTCCTATTCAAGAGGGTTTCCTTCCTTATGAGTTTGATTTTTTTTCCAACTCTCATAAAAAACCCTCAATCCCTATTTCTCTCTACCTCTCTCACGTCTCTCTCTCACTCTCCCGTCCCTCTCTCTCTCTAGGCTCTCTCTCTCCGTCCGACGGCAGCAGCAACAGCCTTAACCGCCGCCGCCACCGCCTCTCTCTCTCCCCGTGCAGGTAATCTCTCTCTCTTTTTCTTCTTCTTTTCTCTCTCTCCCCCTCCGTCCGTTTTTTCTTCTTCTTGTTCTTCGACTTTTTCTTCTTCTTCATGCTTTGATTTCTCTTTTCTCTTGTTATTTATTCACTTTAATCATCAAGTTGTATCATATACTTCATCATTATCACTTGATTCATTATTGTTCATGATAAACCATAAACCCTAGTTTGTATAGGAGGTAAAATCAAGTTGAAACAATAGGATTAACTAGAAGTATCACTTGTTTGATGTGTTGGGTTGGTAGGACAAGTTTTATTTGTCGGGTAATTGATTTGGAGTTGAAATCGGGACCGTTAGACACTTTATGTGATGATCTAGAGTTGATATACAATCTGTCTGGTCGCTAAAAGGTTGGAATTTGTCGTTATAGGACTGTTTTTAGTCGCCAAAAGATGCTGAATTTGTCACTAATGCTGGTGGGTTTATTAAAGAGTGTCTAGACATGGGAATTAGTTGAATTTTGGGAGTTTTAACACTTGTTTTGTGGTCGTGAACATAAGTACATGTGTTTGAGTGAATTTGTGAGTTGTGACTAGTGTCATGTAAGTCTAAGTTGTTAGTAACCTCTTTGTTTAAGTTAATTAGCCTAGTGGATGTGAAACTTGAACCGACTAGTAGAATAGTGTTGATGATTTAGAACCCATTATCGTAACCCCTTGTGTCTTGGGTTATTTGGTAATGTTAGGATGGTGTTAGAACCCTAAACCGTTAAGCGTCATATGCATATAGTATAGTTATCACTAGTATTATTAAAGTAATGTAATTTAATTCGAGTATTGTTCACGTGTAGGCGACGAGTTCACCGACGACGGGTACGTTGAGTACTACGAGTGAGTCGTCGTAGTTGATTTTCTTTGAGGTTAGTAAACATGCCAGGCCTAGTGTGCCTATCTTCCTTCGTGTCGAATGATTTATCAATTTACGTCGCAAAATGATTTTGTGTGTTAAGTGCAATGCAAATATATGTTTTTACGTGCTAAATGCTTTTCTTGAAAATATCACCATGTTATAATAATGGACGATAACGTAAAGTGGAAGAGTTGTGCGGGGAATTTTATTATTGGTTACTATTGGCATTGGACGTGTTGATCTCGGTATCCCGTTTAATTTATTTTCTTTAATCCGGCCGCACTTAGCCCCGGATAGTTCCCAGTACTCACTCCTCTGGCCGCTAGAGTCTTTGGGGGGGGGGGGGTGTCGACACTTAAGGTCTTGGATGCTTGCGAGATTGTTGGTTTCCCCCGTCACAACAAAATAATATGATGGTTTTGATTTTGTTCATATTAATAGAAAAAGAATTAATATGTGATTTTGGAATGTCCCTATTGGATAATGAATTGGTTTGGAACTATTATGGAATTGGGATCTCAAATGTTTTACTACAAGCGTCAAACTTTATTTCCGTTGTATTTGAAAAGAACTCTTACTTGTAAATTAGTCACTGTTTTTATACTATCTCATCATCATTTTACATGCTTAGGTGTTTATTTGCCAGTATTTATATGCTGATTTTGTACTCTGGTGTTTCTTTTTATTTCTGCACCACAAGACTAGGTGATGGGTATTTGGCTTAGCAGGGGACGCGATTCATCACCAAGTTAATTAGTCGTTTCATTTTAAATTAGAACTCTTTTAGTATTTTAAAACTTTAGTTGTTTTATGCCCGCTTTTGAGGCAAGAATGGTTAGATTGTAATAATGTTTAGTTTTAATTATTTTATGGATTATGTTGCGTGAGAACCATCTTTAAACTTCCTTGTATCCGGGTTTAACCTCGGGTACGAGTGGCACCCCTCGGGCCTCCGGCTTGGTGGTTTTGGGGGTGTCACAGCTGGAGTCTGTGAAAGATAGAAGGGATCGTACTGAGAATGTTGCGTGAGAGATGGCTAAGAGATATAGTGGAGGGTGTTGTAGGGAGAGATAGAGAATCTCAATTGGGTAGAATAGGTAGTTGGTTAGGGTTGGGTATGGTTAAAGGATAAATGGTAGGTGGGTTATTTAATATTAAAAAACATGCTAAAAGTGGAAAATGTGGAGAAACAGGCGAAACAACTAAAAAAGCAAATATGGAAGATGCAAATGAAACAGATGAAGTACCATCTTTTTTTTCGCAAAGTAGAGGTATATTAAGAACCCAATCGGGAGAAAATTGTTAACAGTTACATGTTTTAATGCTAAAACCGAAAGACACAAAGGGTTACCATTGATCTATTATGTATCATCATTTCCCGGTCTCTGAAAAACCGCAACAGCATGAGCCAACATGTTGCATTCTCGAAAAGAGAAATTCACCTTACATTCTTAAAGAAAATCCTTTGGGAAAAAAAGAAAATAATTTTATCTTGTACCTCATTGATGTCGGTTGGACAAAGTACATACTATTGGGCCAGTCACTAGTGGCTCATAATAATTGGGCCATAATTATATGTATGGATTCTTTAGGGTAATTTTTTTTTTGGACTATTACGGAAATGAATGGATGGGATAGACACATACAATAAACCTTCCAAATACTACTTTCTACCTACTCCCGAATCCCTCTATAAAGTTGTTCGTATGGCCACCCTTGAAACCATCAATTACGATTTATGTTCCTTTCTGACACGGGAATTTATCACTCTCTAATCCAATGGCGATGGTTCTCCTATGTGCATTCTTGTTTATTCAATTAACTTTTTGTATGTTTTTCATTCGCGCCCTTCCAAATTTATTCATACATTTTCATCGATTTATGCTACTTAGTCTATGCAATTGGCAACTTCAATGGTTAATTTTAATGTGTTATACCAAGTGATTGAATATGTCTGAAATCTAGGAGGTGTATAACGATAGGGTGCATGGTGGATCGATGTTTATGACATTTCAATTCAGAAGTGAAATTCCTCCCGTTGCCTACTGGCCGGTACAAGAAAAATCAAACTCGATTTTACCTATATCGGCTAGCACGAATGTGGAAAAATCCAGCTTTTAAATTGAAATGTCATAAACATTTTTCTTACCTGAACCCAATTAATATATATCTCCTAGATTGTTGATCTAATCAATCAATTCGTAGAAGACGTTCAAATCGCAATAAAAGCTGGGTAGTTAGATAGACAAAGTTTCAACCATATTGATAGAAACATATAATTGAATTTGGGAAGGAAGGAAGTGAAACGTACAAAAATATCATTATATAGACGAAGAATGTCCATCGGAGAACCAATGTCTTCGGATTAGAGAGTGATAAGTTCTTGTTTAACAATTGGACGATAACCCCAATCCACATTTTTCGGAGTGGCTATACCGTCAATCTTATAGAGGGATTAGGGAGTTGATATGAAGTAGTATTTAGATGTTCTCTTTTTTCGTGTCGAGCAATTGAAGCATTTCATTAATAATTAAACCCTATTTGTAAAAGCCCTTACAAATATCTATTCACATATGTTTGCTCTCTATTTTTTTTGTCATTTTTGTGCATAAGAAGGGTGTTAATAATTATAGAACAACAATTTATAGCTATAGCACAATTCTTCAATATATGACGTATTTACCCTTGAATTTTAATTTTGGGTTAACGGCCCATCCCTTTCACGCATCTACCTGTCTCGATCTTTAAAAAGATTAATAAGCAATCTGCTTCCCTCTCCCTCTCCTTCTCCCTCCGTCATCTATGTGTCTCTTTGTCTCCTTCTTCCCTTCCCTCTCTCTCCCTCTCAATGTGCAAGAAACCAAAATTTAGATGACAATCCTAATTCAAAATTTAGTGCCCCGACTACACTCACTCATGGTTGATTTTAATGAAGGTGGTACATAGTATCGAGGAGAGAAATCCTTTCTTGCTCGGTTTGTAGAGGTCATACCAAGATTTTGGGTTCTAGTTTTGTCTCAATGTTTTGGATTCGGTTTGGAACGTGCCAATGAGATGGGGAGAGTGTGGGAGATGATTGCGTTTGAGATGAACCCATTGGGTTTTTGGCTCGATTTAGGTGCTCTTCTTGAGGTTCTGTTATGATTCAAAGGGCTACTTTGGTAATGCTGTGGCATTTTAGAAAACTAGTGTGTAGGGAGCACTATGGGAGTTGATGTGAGATCTACACAAAAAATGTTTGGTAAACTCCGTATATAATCTGCTGTGAAAAAGAACTTTTGACATTTAGTGTTTGGTAATTAGTGCTTTAGACTTGTTGTAAATGTCGAAACGGCCATTTCAGACATGATATAATAAATATTACTATTACAATAATATATTTTTAATATTTATTAATGGATAAGGAGGTCAAACAATAAATTTATTAAAAAGCAGATCGTAGAAAGCAACCCCTCCCCTGCTTTTCAAAAGCTACTATGGAAAAGCAGTTGCTTTCTAGAAAGCAGAAAAATAAAAATTTACCAAACACATATATACTGCTTTTGAATTTGAAAAGCAGCGTCCGAGAAAGCAAACACATTACCAAATTCGTCCTGTGTGCCCCCACTGGGGTTTGATTGAGTTTAATATTGTTTTATTTTGTTTTTTTGTTTGTCATTGGGATTAGGCTTGTGATTTTGGTATGAGATAAAGAAATCAGATAATAATGAACATGAAATTGTCCGAGGGTTTAATTTTCATTGGTTGTGGTCAAGAAGTTACAGAAGCATATTGACAAGAAATGAGACACGGTGAATATCGAAACTAGTAAAAGAGGGTTATATCTGGTTTGTTATAAAATTTAAAAATCACTAAAATCAGGATTAAAATTGGTGTGCTTAATTATCAGCACCCGCATAAGAATTTCATTCTTTCTACTCGCATTTTTGTATGCTGTTTCAACCTATAAGGTTTTCTTTAAGTTTCCAGGCAGAAGTTTTATTTTATGAGGGAGTTGATGAAATACCCCATATCATTTAGAGTAGTAGATTAGGAAGTAATTTTTATTCTTCTGAAGAGGTCATTAAGTAGTTTTCAATTGTTAAGAGGTGTAAATTTAGTAATATAATTATTCGGGGTCGGTATCATAGTTATCAAAATTTTGGGGTGGCAGTCATGTTTGTACAACATTTTTCTATTTTCGATTAGTACTCCTACAACCGCGTTACACTCGATCAATTCACGCAATGAGAAATGCTATGCATCACAACTCTCGTGTTCCAATCATGTCATAACTTGCCATGTCAATTACATCAACCAATCACTTTGAATATTTTTAATATAGTAGTGGGTCCTGCTGTAGAGGTGGTCTAGTTGGGACATCAGAGTGGATGCATAACATTTCTCTTCACGCAATGGATGGCGGCAATCACGGCTATCAACGTTCAATTATCTACGTTGAAAAATCGCTTCACCAACATGGAGACTCGTTTCACAGCTTTGGACGAACATTTGTCACCAACGCCGCAGGAAAAAGCCACAACAGCCCCAGAAACAGCAAGCACAATCGCTGTTGCTGCCGTTTCAGCAAACCCAGCAGGAGAACTAGTCGTCGCCGGAAGCCACCCACCAGTAGCAGCAGCCAGTCCTCGCACCTCCGCCAAGCCATTATCCAAAACGGAGCAGCTCACGTAGCCAGCCCCATTGCAGACCCAACATCTCCTCCGGCCTTCTTCACCGACGTCAGCGAACTCCATCCAGCAGCTCCCAGAATCGATCCCCAAACCGCAGCTCTCATCGACAATTGCAGCCAGCATGGCCGCAGCCCTCCAATCGGGCCTCCCAATGGCGAACCACAACCAGGAAGCACATCACCTGCCGCCGTATGAGGCCGGTCCATTCTGGGCTCAACTGGTTTGGACAGCCCAAACCTCTTCCATATGAGGCCGGTCCAATAATACAAACCACTACAATTATAAAGGCCCGCAACTATTTTGGGCCTAATTCTTTTGAACTGAATACAACACTTGAGCCTCATTCAGCAAGTAGGAATTTTTCAGCTAGTGAGCCAAATTAGTTGGGTATCATACAACTACAATCCGCCTTGAAGACGATAGTTGATACGTAGGCATTGGATTGATGCTCCTAATCAGTGAGCATATATGTCTTGAAGGGGAGTTTATCCAATAATCCAGTATAATTGTAAATGGAGAGTGCAATCCGCCAATAGAATAAAATTGCAATCAGCCGATTATGATAAATTGTAGCTATGCAATCAGTAATTAAGCCGTTATTTTTTATTGGTAAAAAATACATAGGCATTAGATTGATGCTCCTAATGAGTGAGCAGATATGTCTTGAAGAGGATATTATCCAAAAATTCTATGGCCACCAAATCGTCATACTTGCATACATAACTTGGGTTGCTTTTTCTTTTACCAAGAAAAATGTCCCCAATTGACGATGAGGAGAGTAACCCAAATATCAAGTATAAGCGGACCAGGCATAGTCCTGAGGTCGGGTACCTTGCTACTAAAGAAAGAGAGTAGAAGGATCTGATCTACCTGATTAACGCGATAACAAGGAAGAGGTGCGAGACTGGCTCCTGTGGCTGGGGTATAAGTGGACCAGGCATAATGTAGTACCTGGTTCAGCACCAAGGGCAGAAGTCACTCGAGCTGCAACTTAGTCTTATACAAACAATATTTCGCATCAGACATCCTCATGCTCAGCATGTGAAACAAATAGACGGAAACAAAAATAGATTCTCAAACGAATCGACTGAACAACACTATTATTCCATGTTCAACAAATTACGAAAAGAGAAAACATTATTCAAGACAAATAGACAGAACATGTGTCAGGAAATAAGAAGTTCCATCGAAAAAATTACTGGCAATCAGAGTTATATTTCTTCCGTTTCTTCTCTTTCTCTACGTTTTGACTTTTGACACTATTCACATGGTCACTTTGACCGGTGATATGGATAGCAAAACGATCTAATATTTTGACAATTTTTTCATTGTGTCGTAGAGTAAAATTTGTTCTATACCATGGTGAAAAAGTTATCAAAAAATTGTATCGTTTTGCGATTCAAATCACCTGGTCAAAGTGACTCCGATATGAGTCAAAAAGTCAAAGCGTAGAGAAAGAGAAGAAGCGGAGGAAGTAATACATAACAGTAATAGTTATGATAAAACTAGCACGACAAATAGTGATTCTCAATGACATGGATTATAATAAAAATTAGAAGAGTACTACACTGACCAGTTGAGCTTCTTTTCTTTCGTCTTTAGAAACAAGCCCTAAAAACCCTAAGTAGGTAACACAAGTAGCTCGGTTCTTGTTAGTCTTACTCTTCTCCTTCACAATCCTTGTCGTCATCACCCAGCTCCTGCGGCATCTGATACCTACAAAGAGGGCAAGTTCCGCGACTCTCCAACCACTTTGTTATACAATCTGAATGGTATATGTGCTTACAAGGCATCTCCTTAGCAACCATATCAACCTCGTACTCCAACAAACATATTGCACATTCCAGCCCTTGATCTGTTATTTTCACCGCCGGCATTGACTCAATGGACGCCGTGGAAGCTGCCAAACTGGACTTACGCCTGTTGTTTAGTAGTAGATCAGTGAGAGCAGTTGCTGTCTCTATCTCGAATCTGCTAATGGTGCCTAAACGCGCGTTTCTCAGTAGGTCAGTGAGAACAACGACTGTCTCCAACTCGGGTCTGCCCACGCGGATGGTGTCGAAACACTCAACCAGGCGGTCCAATGACGTCAATAAGTGTTGCATGGGGTCATCTTCTCCTAAAGAAGAGGATGACATTCTGCTACTAGCTACTACTACAAGTATGAGGAAAAGGAATCGAAAGTCAAATAGTAACCGTACTTAGCAATGAGAAATTTCAATGAAAGAAAGAACTGAGGTAGGAGGTTAAATATAGAGTACGGGGGATATGTGACATTCGTAGACCGTAGTCCCTTGCAGATTAGGGTTTGAATTCTAGGAGTTGACAAGTCTCGGTTGGGAATTTTCTCCATCCAAAAACTAATCCCAAAGTGAACCAATTATTTTAGGGTAAAATACATTTTCCACCCTCCGATTATGGAAAAAAGACATTTTGCCCTCTAATTTATGGAAAAATACTTAGTGCACCTTTGTCAGAATTAAAAACTAACACTACACTAACAGAGGGGAGAAAAGACATAAGTACCCTCAAAATTTAAAGAAATTACACCACTATATGATCCTTCCTTTCATTGTCCCTCTCATTTCTTAACCCTAGCCAGTATCCAGCCTGTCTTCCCCTCTCTATTCTCTTTCTCACCCGACACACCACTTCAATCTGAGCGAATGAAGTTAAAGAACAAGACTTTCAGAAATTCATCTTCTCCGGGGGATAGAGCACATTCACGCCACCGCCTCCATTTCAAGAGAACAACTCTGCGATCTCTCTCTCACTCCCTCTAACTTTCTCTCTCGAAGTGGTTTTGTCTGAGAGAGCAGAGCAGTAATTCACGCCACTGGTTCGAGGAGCACCACTTCGAGTCCAAAGCCGACGCCTGTGCCTCCAAGACCTAGCCACATCAGGCTGGTGCCATTCGGAAGAATAGTTACATAGTCATCAAAAACAGGGCTCGCAAGGCAGGGCAGGCCCTAGTTTTTCGGATGCCCTAAGCGGTTAACGAATTTTAGGCCCTTTGCATACATATATAAAAACTTAAATTTCACAAATTACATATAGCCTATTAATTTTGCTTAAACATCAAAATTGGTTCTTTTGTTTAAGACATTCACAGTTTAAAGAAGAAAAACTATTTAAATTACAATGGCTAGATTACAATAGGAGTACACCACACCTTTCCTGAAAGGAAAAGAAAGGACTTCGCTAAAACATGAGCCACATTAATCCACTCTCTGAACAAAAACAAAACTACAATAATCAAAAGAAGCTGCTAATTTAACACCACCGTGAATGACTACATTGATTGTGCACACTATGACTACATGACATGAATTTAAACACCTGAGAACCACTTCATGATTGAAAAATATTGAAATGCTTGTAAATTCACACATGTTTTCCCTCATGGTTTGCTTGAATGCAGAACTCGGAACATGTTTTCCCTCATGGTTTTGCTTGGCGTGCCTTTAGACACGTGCAATACCTAATACTAAGATAAGTAAACGTCGAAATTGAGTTCACTGTAAACAAAATCTCCAACTTTTAACATACCTAGTCGGGACTTGTGTAGCAATTTGCGGAAATTGACTTTCAAAAGTAGAATTGAAAACAACAAATTAAATTCCGTAATTTATTAAAAATGAAAGAAAAACACTCCCAAAACCCTGTACACAAAAAAAAAAAAAAAAAAAAAATCATAAATCCCAAATTGTTACGTACCTAAGCCCTATCCTTTATTGAAGTCGTGATTCGTGAAGAGTAGATATTTCTCTGTGTGTTGCATTTGTAATGAATCCTGGAGTGGTAGAGGCAGATTGTTGAATTGCCGAACAATGTAATACAACGGCAACTCCGTTGGTCGACATTTCGTATGAAAAATAGATAAAATAGTGAACTCAAAAAATCTGAGAGGATGCATTTAACTCGAGAATCATTGCAACAATAACAAAACGTAGTAATGATGATTAAATTTGTTATAGAAGAGGAATTGACCGTTGAGAGATTCGAGGAAAACTAGAGAATAGAGATAGTGATGGAGAGAGATAGATAACAGATCATGTATCACGATCTTAGGGATAGCTGATTGTTTAAATAAATGGATTGTTTTAAAATAGATTAAGGAGCTAACTTAACAACAAACACAGTTCTTTTTCCGAGAGAAAACAACCACTTTTTATAAAACTCTGATCTTAATTTGTGAAAAAAAATCTAGAAGTACCTTAATGTAATTTGGAAGTCCAGTTTGAGACCCTCCAATCAACATTTCGAAGTTGCCCAAGTCTTCACAGTGTGACTTATAAACTATTACAATGTTCTTTAATGAAATTACGAAACTACCCTTGCTTTTTTGAGAACATGGTGCCCCCTCTTGTTTTGGTGCCCTAAGCAAAGCCATGAATGGCTTTACAGTTGAGCCGGCCCTGTCGCAAGGTTCGTCTCAATCTCCTTCTCTCTATCTCTTGTTCATTCAATCTGTTCAATCGAGACATCTCTGAGCATCTGGATTTTGTGGTTTCGTTGTTTGTTTGTGTTGTCTGTCACATCTGACGGATTCTCTATGCTTTGACCTCCTTGCTTTGTTCCATCTCCGTTCGAGTTTGTTGGCGATGCTTCGATCAAGGATGGGTCGCGGTGGTGGGTTGTTGGTGGCGGTCAAATTCGTGGTTGCGATTACAGTGAAGAGGTCTAGGGTCGCTTCTACCTAGTTTGTTGATTTTGGGTCTGATGTGTCTGATTTCGGCTGGGTTCCCTATTAAATTGCTTATGGTTGATGATTCGGGGTCTGATTCGAGTAGTGGTTTTTGTTAATTTGTTTCTAATTGTGTGAATTTGGGTCTGATTTTCTTTGAATTTTTCTGGGTTTTGTAGATGATTATGGCTGCAATTGAAGCTTTGAACAAAAAGGAAGGTTCAACCAAAACAGCGATCTTGAAGCACATTGAGGACACCTACCAGAGGCGCACAAGACCCTTCTCTTGCACCACCCGAACAAGATGAAGCAGAGCGGTGAGCTTGTTCTCGTGAAGACTATTCCTCACATATTCTTGTATAAAGTTTGCTTGGTGGAGAAATTTGTAATTTTTTTCTTGTTGTGGTTGATGTTCTTGATGATCTTGTTCTGTTTGTGCAAATTTGTTGTTTTGTTTGGTTAAGAACATGCTATTTTTTGGTCAAAAAATGTTGTTGTTGTTGTTGTTGTTGTTGTGGTTGTTGTTGTTGTTGTTGTTGTTGTTGTTGTTGGTGGTGGTGGTGGTGGTGGTGGTGGTGGTGGTGGTGGAGATTTGGTGGTAGTGGAGGTGGTGCTCATGAACACCAAGAACATCAAAACATGATGAATTCAATGATAACAAAAAAAATAGTGTTATTTGTCCACAATAAGGGTAAATTATTTAAAAAAAATGTAAGGGTAAAATGGTCACAAAAAGTCAGCTTACACCCCTCCACTAACGGATTGTAACAGAAGGGTGGTATCTGTCTACCCTCCATCCACTGACACAGGTGCAATAAGTATTTTTCCACAAAACATGGGGAAAAAATTATTTTCCCCATAGTCGAAGGGTGGAAAATGTCTTTTACCCATTATATTATGTTAAAGGCTAGCCTATGTTAAAATATGCATTTTTACAAGTTTTCCTTCAATGAAGGTAGAAAAAACTTCAATTGGGCAAGCACGTACATAAGAAAGTCAATATTATGTAGCAATTTGGGTTGCCCCCAATTTTAGGAGAAATTTTTGTTTGCTCTTAGAGCGAATGATGTGAATTTGCTATAATCATACACCACAGGACACATCAGGAAAAAAGAAATGCCTTAGGCAACAACTTGTTACTTGCATCTTCATTTGCAGTCATGCATGCATCTTTAAGAAGCCGTAATGACTTAGGCAACAACATGCCAAATTACATGCTCTATAAGTAATTCCAATTACAAAATAAAATAGTAAGTAATTCTAGTGGATTTCATATTTCTACTTAGCTACCAAAATCGTTAAATTCCAAATATATATATATTTGGATCAAAATTCCTAATATTTTTAACACAAGTAATCAAGAAAAAAACCCAACGCAATAACAGTCTTATACTCACGAGAGCTTAGTTCACTTTTACATAATCGGCCAGTTGATTTCGAGCTAGATTATACGATATTTTATTCGGTAGCCGAGGTGAACCAAATCGAGCCTAGCCTGACTTGCCCTGGTTTAAAGAGAGTCGAGACCGAGTGTAGCCATATTTAATTCAGATGGATTAGACTCGTTTACATTTCTGATTCCAAAAGCATAAGAATATGTTAGGTGTACATAGTCTTTCTTGGTTAAGATAATGTTTGAACATAAATCAATCAACGGTGAATGTGTACCCCTCTTGTTCAATTGATGGACACATTCACCCATTACAGCTTGAAAACTTCACCCCTTAAGTGTACCGAACATCAAGTAGCTAATAAATTCAAATGGTGACGCTGTTAGTTTTGGGGTGACGATGTTAGTTTTGGGTGAGGACTGTCATTGAGAATACATTAAGAGACAAATTTTCTCCATATATCATACAAAGACTATTATGTCATAGTTAACCCCTTCCTTTTGTATAACATCGGGCTGATTTTGTCCCAAAATTATATCTCAACCCCTGTCGCAATAGGGTGTACGTTTCATGAAATTTGGCCGAATGAAAGGGTTATAGTGACCTTTCCAAAACTAGAAGAGTTGGAAGTGTTCATTAATCAAACTAGAGGGGGTGAAAGTGTCCTTTTACCCATCGATCAACAAGGGTCAACAATGTTCTATATCATATATTCATTTTCGGAGAACAGAAACCAGAACACTTAAACCTCACCTCCCACTAACTAAAATGAAAGAAAAACTCATTCCTCTAAAGTTTTTTAACCTTTATTTAGAGTTCTGGAGTTCAAATATTGGAACAACTCTCTATAGGTCTATTCAACAGCAAGCGCGTTATCCCTTGTTTTTCTTAGCAGTGCCGACCCAAGAAAGTTGGGCCTAGGGATGGCAATATTGTCCGATCTGATCCTATCTGAGAAACGAGCGATCCGAGCCGAATTAAACTGGATCGGATATGGATCCTAAAGCCTGACCCGAACGGATTCGGATATGGATCTGGATCTTAGGGCAGGTCCACCGGGTTCCGACTTGATCCGATCCGATGTATATGTGTGATTTACAAATATACCCCATATTACCCCCCCCCCCCCCCCCCCCCCCCACTTACACTTAGAAGAAGAATATTATAGTAACTCCAACATACAAAGCGATTTCTTTTGTTTTTTAGGCTTCATAACTTACGAACATGTCTCAGCGTATGAAATAGTGTTTATTTTTTATGTTATTTTTTTTTTCTATTTTATTACAAACTCGAGCCTGATCCGATCCGACCACGTGCTATATGGATCTACGGATCGGATTTGGATCAGCTGAATGAAACCCTATCCGATCTGATCTGAATCCGGTGATGATCCGAACGGATTTAGATCGTATCTGGATCTCATTTCTCCTGGTCGGATCTGGATCGGGAAGGTCTTGATCCGATCAGGATTCGACCCATTGTCATCCTTAGTTGGGCATAAAGCAAATAACAAATTTGACGCCCCTTAACAAATAAAAAGACTTGTTTCTAGAAAAAAAAAATAGAACTTTTTATTACAAAAGGTCTTGCCATATATTAGATTTATATATTAAATTAGGAAGAGATTAGGTAAGTACGCTAAAATCCTCATATAGGTTGTCAACTCATCAACAAGATTTTTTTAGATAAACTCATCAACAAGATTTGAAGTTGGGTTATCCTTGTCAATAAATATGATTTACCAACAACCTAATATATAATTTATTGCAATGATGAACTAAAGCTGAAGGAAGAAACTGATCTAAGCATTCATAGATCCAAACAGATAATAAAGCGGAAGATTTATGTGTTACCTCTTCGCCTAAGCTCCTAGCGCAACGGATTATCGTAGATTGCTTGCTTTCACGCACCAACGTCTTGCTCCCACAGTCTCGTTCGAATTACTAGGACGAGAGCTTTTGTTCACACCAAGTTCCACCAATGGAGGCTAGTTAGAGAGACAGAGAGAGAGGCTAGGGTTCCTAGAACTTTCTTTGATCATCACATGATCTCTACACAGTAGTGCATAAAATAATGTAGGAGACTGTCTCCTTATATAGACAGACTTATTCCCAGTTTGCAATATAAACCCCTAGGGTTTATGCCTTCGCTACTAATTCCATAAGGTTTGAGCATTATTTCAGCTAACCCCACAAGGTTGTAATATTCGTATTGGGAACCCCACATAGGCGCACCAAATGCTAACATCTCCCACTTGCACAGTGGGGCTGCATTCAGTCTCCAACTATTATCATCTACCAAAGTGTTTTGTGGTTGTGGTGTGTGACTGTTAAGAGAACATGCATTTCGGGTTTTCCATACTCTAAACTCATACTAGACGAGCTAGCTGCAGGCGCACTCAACCTTTAGGAAACAATGAAATACATATATGTCTCGTATCTCCCAGATTTGATCAATTGTCACCTCGTGGATCACGAACACCTGCCTTGTCCCGAAAGACCATGCTCCAGTGAGTCCACATCTCCTTTATTATATTCATATCATGCGTGATCCATATGGATCTTGTAGGTGGTCCCACTGAAAATAACAAAGAGGGATGCAAGGAGAATCTTCCTTTCCATCCATTGTGTTGCTTTGATTCAGCTCAGCTGCTTTCCTAGCAGTGTTCGGAAGGCCGAATCATCCATAGTCGTAAGGTGTCACGCTAAAGTAGCACCACCGACCCGTCTCTCCACGAAAAGGATAAAATTACTAAGGGTATACAGTGTCAATCATTCTTATATGATCGACGAGGCTCACACGACGAGGAATCTCAGGGACTAGTTATACTTGCCACCTCATGTCACTCATCAGCACGCGTTATGTTGGTAAGATATGCGCCATAGTATTTGAACTCTAATAAGAGCACATGTATTATCCCATAAGGACCACTATGCAGATGTAAGTCCAATAGCCCTTATGGCTACCAACCCGAGTACTGAATGTCACACATATGCAAACTGAAATAAGTTCTCTCATCTGGCTTTCTCTACGCAGACTATACATGGCTTCGGGTACTAACCATGTTCGAATGGCCATAAACCAATCTCACCTTAGAACTTATTCCAATGAGAAAATTAAATCCGTTTGACAGGCATCTTGCACTAGTGATATATGTCTAGCTCATATCATAGGCCATACACCTCATATGATCGACGCCTCATATCATATCATAGGCTTTTAGCACTTATCGGGATTTGGTCTCATCTTATACTCACCCAGACTATCCAATATATTGTAAAGGCGGTCTCTCGTGTGAGAGAGCCGACCTAGTGTCTGCGCGACATGTTCTATCCTAGTACAGGAAATGTAACATATCATACACGTATCAAAAACAACATATATCTTAAAACAAATCCAACTAAAATTCAATTATTAATGTCTCATATACTCATCAATAATATATTCAGTCATCGACTATCAAGTCCCAATTCTCTAAAGTGATTCACAAAGAGGATTCTTATGTGGTTTAGGAATGGGAGGAGCCAACAATTTGCCTCGTAGTCGATCCAATGCAAGATTACTCTTTAGGTAGTCATTTCACCTTCAGTGAAATGGTACTCTTTTCTATGTGTTTGACCTTATCGTAGTTCTGAAGCTGTATGCCATCACAACTTACGACAACAGGTTCGTCGACAGCTCATAAGCTTACCAGAAACCTTCTTATCCAAACACATTTCTGCCCGGTGACAGAAACGGGCAATCGTGCTTCGCTTCCATGGTTAATGGAGCGGTCCAATATGATCTTGCAATACTTATATTGTTGTTCCATGTGATATGTATGTCATCAAGCATGGACGATAGCCTGAAGTGGATCAATGTGCATCTAGGTCCCCACCCTAATCAGCATGCATAGCCAACTAGTCAAAGCATCTATCTCTGATAGTCAAAGCACACGATTCATGGTATAGAGTTATCTAAGTATCATCGTGACTGCAATCTAGTGTCCTAAGCCGAATTTCCTAAAATCCACTCGTCTGGTAGCACAACATTTGTTGGGTCTGAGTACACACCATAGTGTATAGAAGACTCCTACTGCTTGTCGGACACTCTGGTTATTTGGTCAATCTTGTATGGTGTCCTTTTATGGAACATGTTTAGGCTCGTATAGTCTTGCAAAGAGCTACATGAGTATCATATGGCTGTGGGTCCATAATATGGAATTGTTCAAGCATCTTCTTGGTGTGCGCCTTTAGCGACAATGTAAGAAGTTCCTATGAACGAACGAGAAGCCTTATCGCCCTACCAATATCCTTCATCATAAATCGAGAGGATAGCTACTCCTCAGTGGACAATCCTTAAGCTCCACTGGCCAATAGTGTGTCATCGATGTTAAGTGACATGATCATTAACTCTCTACTAGTAAGAGCGATATGCAGCGATTTCATCCGTTATCGTAAACATGTAGTAAACAATCCCACGATGAAATACTAATGTCCAGAGGACTAGCTAAGACCACGCATAGACATAGTCAGCTTGCACTCATTTGTGCATTTGACCTTACGCCTTGAAACCCTATGGTCGAGTCATACTGGTCACCTCTCTGATTTCTCCATCGAGAAATTCAGTCGTCACGCTTATCGAGAATGAAACTCTAAGTCCATCATCACAACTATTATCGATATCTGTGCAAGTCATATGCCTTACCATGCTTCCGTCTGTGCCTCTGATTGACCTTGCAAATCCATTGATCTTCAATAGTATTGCATCCAGTCAAAACATCAACCTAGTCTCAGACTTGGTTGGCCCCTTATAGACTCTAACTCCTCCTTTAAAGCTTACTTTTAATTCTTCATAATCAGGGAACGATAAGGCATAGGATTCTATCCTATCGTTTATGCAATGTGATCCTTAAGATCATCCCTTCGACTTCAATTAGTCGATGGGGTATGCTCCTATGAGCAAGTCCTTTGCATAGGAGGATTATCATATTCCCTTATCCCTATGGATGGGCACCTTGCTTGGAAAGTTACTCCCACTGTCCAAAGGATTATTGAGGAACTATTTCCTCATGATCGTCCAATGAACGGGCGTCTTCCAGCATTTCCCCCATGCTCGTGGAGATTATCATCTCTACAAACATTTCCCTTAATTATGGACATATCCTATGAGAAACCATATATCACGTGAATCCATTTACGTTACACTACTAAATCGGCTGTTGCGTTTCGAATACGCAACCCCTAGAGCACTCCAAATAGAATATGAAGATATGTTACTCCATGAAGATAGGTTTCTTCCATCTAGGGTCCAATTTCCAATTCCTCATTGTTAGGTGATGAAAGAGCCTTGGGACAATGTCCTAGATTCATCATCGTCTTGCGTGGTGACCCTTATGGCCTTCCCTTCGATGTCAAATCATCGATGGGGTATGCTCCGAAGAGCGCTCCTACGCAAAGAGGATTCCTCCACATAGTTATAATCTATGGTGAGTTATTCACTAGGCAAGTCACTACCACTGTCCTGAAGATCCTTAGGAAATGCTCCTGTTGATCAATCAGGGATGGGGTGCCATCCAGTGATACCTCCGTTTTGTAGAGACTTACTTCTCCGCGAACCTCTTCCTTACTTGGAAATTTGGTTAGCTCATAAGTTGCCGATCCCCAAGGACTAAGGTGACCTAATATAGGTTGCCTTTTCGTCCACTTCTCGCAGAGTGTATTGGCTACAGACTTGGTGAGCTTCTTGGTTGAGTATGCCAATAGCCGTTTTGAAAATTATCTCCTCAAAATAGGGAACATGCATTTTGTACGTGCTATCATACATCAGGCCATCTCAAGCAGTATCCTATTCCTCCTATCCGCTATAGCATCCTGCTGTGGAGCGTGGGGAATGCCCAACTGCCTTACTATTCCTATTACATAGCTCTTGCTAAGATAGACACTCACATTCTCTTTCCGTTCAAAAAGACATATTCTTTTGTCCAGAAGGTTCTCTACCTTTCGTAGACACCTTTCTGAAGCACTCTAATGCCTCAGACTTATGTGGCATCTAGCCCACATATTTGAGACGCGGTCAATTATCCACGAATGTGATGGAATAGTAATCACCATGTCTTAGCTGAAATATTTAGTGGAACACTATAACAAAATGAATAAGATGTAAAGACTCAATAGTCCTTAATGCTCTACTGGATGGTTTTGCGTTTCGCCTTCTATGTAAGGCAAGAACAACACACATGTAAGGGTACCTTGGTCACATTCCAAGCCGGCCTGGCCTAGCTAGCCTGACATCCTTTCCTGAAATTGTGTCTCAATCTAGCGCGCCATGTATCAGAATCCTAATTTACTATTCTAGAGGTGACATCCAAAGATCCCGAGGCGTCACTCAAGCTAGAATTCAAGAGCGCATAACCATACATAACATGACCAATGCCAAAGTGAAACTGTGACCAAAATCAATTTTGGTGGCTAATCTCTCAAAGATAACCTTATGGATCCTTAGAAGAGAAGTTAGTGCCAGGTCTGGCCTTTTCTCTAGTCTTAAGAAAACTTTTTTTTCCTCCTTTGTATTTGCGTTTTGGGATATTGGTCTTATACCAATATTTCCCCCATAATTCCAATATCCTTGCCCTACCTATTTCCTTACGGTCCTAGTACCGGCTAGGGACTACATCTGTCGATCAAAATTCATTCGAAACCTTTAGCAATCATATATGGCTTAGACTTCAGAAGTATGCTGGACTAGTATTCTATAGCAAACTCTTGGTTGCTTAGATCCTAGAACGGAGCGATGTTCGGTCTTTTCCAAACATCTTGACACTTCCAAAGCGTGTCATTTAACGTTTCATGGCACTTCATGAGATGTGGCAGATATTGCAACAAATTGCTAATCGGATAGCTTGTACCTGGCAGCCTTTAACTCTTTAATCATAAGTGGCATGAATCTCATACTCTATAGTCGAGTGCTCACTTTATGACATGAGTCATTACTCACAATTATGTATGCTAATGGCTAAGGTGGATCCTTGATTCCTCTTTGGCCGATTCCTACAATGCTTTGAATTTCAAAGTGGTCTAGAGCTTGCTGATGAGGTAATTTCCCCACCTTGGCATAGCACGCTCTATGACATTACTTGACTTCCTCCACTATTTTTGAGCCTAAAGATAATGTCTATGTGTTGTTGTGACAACTAATCATCACATCATCGACCATATTTGTATGTGATTTGACAACCTATGTCCAATAGATGATTACATAGTACGACGACTCGTCATCTCGTTTGTTGTCAACATTTAGCCTTTTCAGTTTCGATTTTGGACACGATGGATTTTGAGACGTTGCATAGGAAATTAATAGTAGCATTTACTTAGCTCCTAAATAACATGTGACATCGATTAAAATTAATAGTTCCTCACAGGGACTCCACCAAAACCTAGTAGCAATTCTAGGAATCAAATCTTGTCACTTGTGATTCCTATTAGTTTTAGTCATGTCTCATGCGAACTCTTTTGTTTTAGTTCTTTAGCATGCGAGGTTATGCAGTTATATCCAATCACACGCAGTTATAACATAAAACAAACACAACCATAAAATAAATATGCAATGAATGTGATCCCTAAGGTGCACTGCCACTATTGAGAGTACGTCTTGTGCAAGTTTTGAACTTCACGCCTCAGCCATCTCGCCTACAGCAAGAGTACTTCTTGAAGCTCCTTTGTTCGTCTATTTGCTACATGCACCTTGCGCCATGTCTTTTGGTTTGGTCACCTCTCTTGAAAGCTTCTATTCTTCAATCTTCAATAACTATCTTATTTCTAATAATCGTAGAGGCGACTGGTTGAGAAGAGAAGACCATAGAGTATGTAGAGAGACATGACACGCATGCCGTATTTAAATTGATTACAAATTCAAAACCAAAACCAAATATAAAAACATATAAGCCACATCCATGCACCAAACACATCCATGCAACCCACGACAGCATGTATAATAGTAAAATAAACATACATAAATTTTCTGGAAATTTCCAGAATTAAAAACTAATTACTGGAAAGCAATAATCTAATCACCCTAAAAGATTAAATATTGCTCAAAACCTCCTAAGGTCTCACCACCTATGGTAGAAAGTAGTAAAAATGACCCAAGTCTTCAGAAAAAAATTCGTTCAATACAGTGTGTTTAACGACGTCTAATTGCCTCGGGAAGTGTGCTAAGCATTAATTAATTAATATGGAAATTAATAAAAATTTTCGTATTTTCAAAAATATGAGAAAATACCAGAACACAGGAAATTTAATTCTGAGTCTGTAAAAAAAATGACGAAAATTGACGGCGGGAGAAGGCCGCAGGCCTTTTTGCCACGCCAGGCTATATCCCACGTCACCAGCCACGTCAGTTACCACATGGCCTGCCATGTCATCACCACATGTGCTTTTGCTGACGTGCCACCGCCATGTCAGCATGCCACCGCCAGCCCTTAGGCACGTGGAGGTGTGTGGCCGCGCGTGGTGGCGGCTTCAGTGGCGCGTGAAACCCACGAGCCGCCTTCCCGTGCTCCATTTTCGATGATCCTTATTGTTGGAATAGATGCCCTAGAGGCAATCTGGTTTAGTATGAATTTATTTGTGGCTAGAAATTCATTTATTATTTATTGGATATTTAATATAATGAAGTCCTTAGATTTACAATGTGTTATTTATCTTAAATATCCCTAGTCCAGTATAATGATTAATGGGACAGTCATCTATAGACTAGTATGGGGTTGGATTGATATGGAGATATCATGATCTAACACATGGGTGTGCATTAAGGGTAATGACGCACTGGATTGACCCATCTCCGAGAAGGCTACGTACACGTTATGTTGAGTCACAAGCGCTTCTCGCGGTGCAATGGTATTGTCATCCTTAGACTTGAAGTCACTAGATATTCTAGTTGTGGATTATTGTGATTTTGGTAGCGTTAAACGCTACACCGAAACTGGGTAGTTATAAAGGCGTGTACTGGATACAATAAGAAGCAAGCTTACAGATCGTAGTGAACGTAGATAGAATTTGTCCCTCCCACATAACGGGAGCAATTATCCTAGGCCACTCGAGGGATAGTGCTTATAGAATGTCTGGCCAGACTCAAATAAATCAATATGGGATATTGATGTTATTTGCACAAATAAGGCTATTCCCATGGATCGAGAAACTATGGATTGGATATACGAGTGTGACTTGTATGTCTTGTGTCCAATCCGGATATAGAGACAAAGGGATGAGACAATCACTTGTACAAAGGTTGTCAAGATGACTATTCAATTAGTTGGCTAGAATGGATGTTTTTCAAGAAACCGCTCCATATTAGCAAATAGTTGCTACCAACTAGATAGAACCTATGGGGTCACACGCTAGATAGAGTTGAACTAGATTTGGGAATTAATTAATTGGATTAATTAATTAGAAGGATCACTTCGCAAAACCTTGCAAACTTAGTAGGGACTAATTTGCAAGGAAGGGACTAAATTGAATTCTATTAGGACTAGAATAAGTCCTTTAGGTAGTTGGCAAGGATTTGTTGGACTATATAAAGGACCTTCCTTCCTTCCTTCCCTCACTTATGTTCATAATTGATCATAACTTGAGTGGGAGAGAACAAAAGGAGAGAGAGCAGCTAGAGGAGCTCGCCGCCCCCCTAGCCCGCCGCCCGTCCCCGTCGGCCCCAAGGAGGCCGAACCTCCTGGGTTTGGTCTCGTTTTGCGTGATTCCTCTTCCTCTTTCCGGGCTAGCACCAAGGATTGGAAGATCTAGAAATCAACTCTAGGCGTGGATCAACTATAGAGAACGTGACACAATTCGCGTTTGAAGTCATCAAAGGAGAAACCTAAGGTGTGTTAATTGATTTCTTCGTGTACCATCGTTATGTCTCTTGACTTGTGATCCTTGAAGGGTTTTGCATGGTTAATTATTGTTTCCGTTGCGCATCCATGAATCAAAACCCTACACTTATACCATTGGATTCTTCTTTTCGTCCTGATTCCGATTATGTGTTTAGAGTCCAATTTTAACATCTTTGAAAAAAAAATTGAATTACAGATCAGATCTAGCTTTCCTGATATATATTGTTCCGAAACTTTAAAGGGGCATAACGTTTTCTACGTTTGTCCAAAAATTATAATCTTTATATTTCTGGAATCCTCGTGAAAAATCCTATTCAACTATATAAGTCTCGCCAATAGATTCACATATTTGAAAATCACGCTTTTCTACAGCAGTCCAGTTTCGGGCACAAACTATGAGGCACGAAAAATAAGCCTAGGGCTTTGATACTAATGAAGGAAGAAATTGATCTAAGCATACATAGATCCAAACACATAATAAAGTGGAAGATTTATGTGTTTCCTCTTCGCCTAAGCTCCTAGTGCGGCGGATGATCGTAGATTGCTTGCTTTCACGCACCAACGTCTTGCTCCCACAGTCTGGCTCGAATCACTAGGATGGGAGCTCTTGTTCACACCAAGTTCCACTAACGGAAGCTAGTTAGAGAGAGAGGCTAGAGTTCCTAGAACTGTCTTTGATCAGCACATGATCTCTACATAGTAGTGCATAAAATAATATAGGAGGCTGTCTCCTTATATTGACAGATGTATTCCTAGTTTGCAATATAACCCCATAGAGTTTATGTCTTTGCTAGCCCCGTAATGTTTTAGCATTATTGGAGCTAACCTCATGAGGTTGCAATATTCGCATTGGGCACCCCACATGGGCGCACCAAATGCTAACAAAAACATATATTAGAGTTATGAAACATATGGGCCATCTGTCCCGAGGGCCTAAAGGGACCGCTTTAACTGCCTACCTACATGGCCGACCCTGTTTCTCAGGCAAGTTTATATCTCCGGTGTAATTTGCAGACTATCTCAGGAGAGTGGGCTTTACCTACTTGGCACCCAAAAATATGATTGTAGGTTCCCACGTCATAAAAAGAAGATGCAATTATTGTCCTCAACAGATTGACAGAAAGAAGAAACATATATGATTATACCAAATAGATTTACTACACTATATCTATATCTTGTGGTGAATAATTTCATATCGTAGCAAATAGATTTAGACTTTTGTTTCGACTAGATATCTCAATTTCGTTAGTTGAAACCAATCTTTTTATATTCCGAGATGGTACGAAGTACCAAAAGGATCTTAGTGCTTGTTGATATCGCAGATCGACCTCTTGTCAACAATTTCGCTTATTATGCCTGTAAAATTTAATATGATAATCCGCACATTAAAATAGTTTCTGTACAATGATAGAATCTCCAAAATCAGTGATTACGCAGCTGAAAATATCTAAAAATAATAAAGGATGATATATTTTTACATTAGCATGATCATAGTTCAATTATAAATAGGAGTATCCAATTACTTGACTTTAGAGCTCCTTAAATTTTATTAGATTGATCAAGTTACTGATCTATGACTTCAACTCATACCAACATATTGTGATTAAGTTGAATTTTCTTTTCAGATTATTTTCATCTGATTATTCAGATTTTCAACTAGTGCCAAACAGGCCCATGTCTTAAATAACAAGAAGACCCTAAATATTCCTACATAAATCTGTTGTGAGCTCAAGAGTAGAACACGGAGAAAAATGTATGGAAGAATATCATGTTTCTATTATTCTCTATCAAATCACCATTTATATAGAGTATAAGAGTAAATTAATATCGTCTATACATGACAATATAATATATTGTGAATATTCACTATATCAATTACATATTTCATTACACTACCCTTTGAATATAGACTGCAATGATGCCTAAAAAAACTTGTCGAGCAAAACTTGTTGGGACAAAAGCTCAGACGAATGAAAAAGAGTACATCTTATGACCGGAGATTTGATATAGTCTTCAACTCATTTATGGCTTCATGTCCTATTAAAACATTGCTAGGAACTTTCGTGGGATAAAAATTTTAACTAAGAAAAAGCGTACAAACGCCTTCAATTGTTTAATATCCCCCTCTTTGCATCATCTTGTTATTAAACTTCTGAGAAGCAAATTCATGGAAAATACACAATATTTGACATATATATTATTTAGTAATGGAAGCTAAACTTATTTAAATTATGATTCGATAAGATCATGTCCAGTGGTATTGCGGACAACTCTCCAGTGAGTCGGCGAACCTCCCGTTAATTTTACCAGCTCATTAGCGTGGGAGTGTTACATCGGTTATTCTTCAACTTCATCCTTAGTGGTATCTGTACAGAGGGGGATCACATCTGTACAATCATCATCGAATTATTGTTTTCATTTTTGTGTGTAGTAACTCATATAACGTTGGAAGTAACAATTATCAGATAATCTCTCCTTAATTTGTGTAAGAAAACGCAACAGTAAAGGATGAGATCAATTAAAGATGAACGACGATTTCCAGAAAAATACATATGTTGGCATGGGCAGAAAGTTAAAGACGACGAAACCACCAGCATAAGTAACAACACAGAGACGTACCAAATTTGAAAGCCCACATGCCGTTGTGGTTTTAAGATTACCACAAAGAGCAAAACATTATGAAGTTGGCATAAACCGAAAACAAAAAATGCCCTTGAAAGGAACATGAGCATGCAGCGGACAGTATGAGATTAGAGGCGGCTCACTGGAAGAGGAATACTCGGATTTGCAGAAGCCAAGGCAACAAACTCGGGGTCATTTTCCAGTATATCCATTTCTTCTTCACCCAATACTAACCATGCCTCTATTCCACCATCCCATACAGTTTCTGCTAGCACAACCTGATTTATGTAAACCGGAGAATTAATCCATCCTCGAATGTGATTGATCCATACCGGCCTACCCCATCCAAAATCGAGCTCCGTCAACTTGAATTTATTCAAACTGCTAAACATTATGGCTTCTAGGTTTTCAGTGTTTTCAAATTCGACCGACTCTTCTAAGGCCTTGTCGATGACTACAAACCCTTTGTCCCCTTTGGCTGTTTTCAAGAAATCCACGTCAATTTTTGAGAATCCATCCCTTAGAAGCTTGACGTACCCCTTCAGGCCGGAATGGTAATTTCCTGGATCTGCAGTCTGATTATTTACCACAACCCACCACATAGAATTTCCAACCGAATCTTCTGAAATCGGCGGCGATGTCCTTGACCGTATGTTCATAGCACAGACAAGTACAGAAGGCGGCTTAAAACCATTTTTCTTCTCAGAAGATTTCAATATGTATTTCCATATGAAGGAAGCGACTACTTGAACACGGCTAGGACGAGGCACGAGTTGGCTAGCTGCTTCCTTCTTGAGCCTGCTTATGGATTCATTATCGAACACAAATCTCCTCATAACACTTGTCCCTACCTTCAACATCCAACTCGCACTGGACAGCGAAACTCCGTCATTAACTTGCTTGGGTGGAAACAGTTGTGATACGGAGGTGAAATCAATAATATTTGTAGGTGCCACTTCACAACCCCTTGCCATATTAGCCCAGCATTTGACGAAAGCCTTCAGCGTCGCGCCATCCATGATCTTGTGTAAGGTGCAGACACCAATAGCGATTCCTCCACAAGTGAACACGTTAATGTTAACATAGACTTGAACCAAAGAGTCTAACGTTGGTTCAATCACCGGACCGATCAAATGAGAAGGGACGAACTTGAACAACATGTCGAGGTCTGGCCGTTTAAGAAACGTGGACATGTGACCGTTGACATGAGTTTCAGTGAATGAAACACCTTCGTCATTACAATCAATGTACAAATGGTCTTTGATCCGACCAGCAAGCGGGTAGTAGCAAGAGAGGGTTTTGGAAAGCGAATGCTTAAGCTGCGAAAGTACTTGTTTGATGTTATCACTGGACTGATTGGTTGGTGGGTAGTGGAAAATACTAGGGACATAAGTTAGATTAGAATACTGGTCAAGAAGTGAGAGCTTGAAATATCTTAGATGGGAAGGTGTTGGTTTAGATGGATGTATCATTTCACTTGAAATGACTTTCACTTCCATTTTCTCCATGGAAATTTTAGGGCAATAAGAGAGAGAGAGAGAGGGTATGATGAGAAATGGCTGGTCATGAAATTTAGTATTTATATGCACATTTTGGGTCATGAACATTCAACGTAACATGATGCATTGCATTGCTAAGTTGAAGGCTTGAAATGTTTTCAGTATAAAGAAATGGAACGAAACAACTTTTTTCCGTCCACAAGATTGAGTTCAAATCTCTTCCACCTACCTTCTACTGTTGCAAATACAGACCGATGAGATAAATACAAAATTGGCAACACTGTTGGTAGCAATTTACCACGTACTACCTTCTAGTGTGGCAATTTATCGAAATATGAGATAAGTACAAAATTGGCATCACCATCTAGCGATTTATGGAGTCACCGAGGCTTGTTTTCCACCCACGTTTCGGGCACGTATTTGACCAGATTGTGAGACACGTGGTTCATTTTCCACATGCCAGCACTTCTAGATCCACAAAAAACTTCGTAAACTCCATTACCTGCGCTATCAAATCCATCACCACTCGCACTTTCAAAATTTTCAAGGGAAATCCACCTCACTTTTATATGTGGTTGCGTCTTAAACGTTGAAAGATAAAAATATATATATATACATATATATAATATGTCCTCGGTTTGGATAATATTGCTAACAATTTGTTTTTACAAAGATGAGAATGACTCCCTATGGACGAAAATGAGTCATAGAAGATGATAACACCCGTATATGTATATATATATATATATATATTGGAAACGTGCAGAATTTCATATAATAAAACGGAGCGAGCCGAAAGTACATGGGAGAGCTACAAAACCAGGAGGGCAGACCTAACTAGCTACTAAATACAAACAACAACTCCATCAAAACAGTAACGCAACATATGTACAATAAGTAACCAAAACCACTAGCTAGGGAGAGCGGCAGAGGTATATGACAGGGCCTCTCTAGCTAGGGAATGCGCGCTGGAAACATCCGCTCTGGGAACCTTCTGGAGCTGGCAAAATATTAACTTAGTGACCTCCTGGTAGATAAGTGCGGCAACCGACTCGTCTCCATAAGCAAAGCTCTCACGTCTCTGTAATTGAACAAGAGTTGTGAGACAGTCTGTATAAATAGTAATATGTGTAAAATTCAATTGAACAGCTATGGATATGGCATAAAAAATAGCAAGCAACTCAGTCTGCAGAGGAGAACTGGTCCTCCTTCTAAATTTAAAGGATTGAGAGACTCCCTGATCGTCATGTAGAGATATGCCCAAACCCGCCAAAGGCGAGTGCAACTTCCAAGCGCCGTCAACCTGAATGATGCATTTCCGGTGGGGAGCTGGCTGATGTTGCTGGTGCAGAATGCAAGATTGAGGTGGCCTGACTTCATTTGATGGGGAGCCTCTCGTGGTAGGTGCTCTTGCTTGGGAAAGAAGCAATTCTTGGAAGTGTTGACGATGGAGAACATGCACCATCGTACTGTTCCAGGAGGTAGAGTCAAAAACCACAGCATTTCGAACCTTCCAAATGGCCCACAGGAACGCTGTGAGGTGCCAAAGGAGTTGGGGTTGGTGCTCATAGGATAGCAAAGCCTCACGCAGCCAGAGATTTGGTGGTGAGCTGTCCATGTGCTGAAGAAGATTCGGAAGGGGGCTAGGGGCTTGGAGCCAGACCCTTCGGACCGGGGAGCAGGAAATGAAAAGATGATGGGGTGTTTCTGCTTGGGAGTGGCAGAGAGGGCACAAATGATCTAAGCCCGTGGAAAACGTAGCCCGCTTGGCTTTGGTCGGTAAACCATTGTGTAGAAGTTTCCACATGAATGTGGTAAGTTTGGGAGTTAAAGGAAGGCCCCAAAGTTTCCCCCATAGTGGGTCCCGGTCGTTGTGTGCTGGGGCGTAGAAGTAGCCGGCAGGATACAAAGTTGGGGATGAGGTACCTTGCAGATAGTTATAGCCAGAACGTACTGTATATTCACCGGTTCTGGTAAACGGCCAGATTAATCTATCCTTCCAACCCGGGGGAAACAATTGGATGTAGGAGATAATGTGGACCAGAAAGGGTGGGAGAATGGTACTGAGCTTATGAATATCCCAAGTCTGGCTGGAGCTGGAAGAGAGGAGAAAGTCTGAAACTGTGTATCAACAGAGATCAGGATTCTGAAGGAATTCCCATAGGCCAACGCGGAGTGCAGGGATCCAGCGGCCTGATCCGAAGTTGATATCCCTCCCGTTACCTACTTGCCACAAGAAACCCTTCTGTAGCAGCTTAGCTGCGGAAGTAATGCTTTTCCAGGCCCATGAGGAGTTTTGACGGGAAGACAGGTTAAAGGAATCATGTGGGGATGCGCTCCATACTTTGGGAGGAGTATTTTCGAGGCTAAGGCTGTGGGATGGGCATATAAATGCCAGCTCTTAGCTGCTAACAAATCCCAGATTAAGGACGATGAGTTTTTCAGACATAGACCTCCGTCGGATTTGGGTTTCCAGTAGAGGGTGGGAGGAATGTAGCTGGGGGAGTGACTGTGTTGACGGTTGGAAACGAAACGACTGATGAGACGAGTGATAGAGTAGTGAGTAGTAAGGGGGAGACGGACATAAGAGGCCATGTAGGTATGGTAGATAGAGAGGACTGATTTGGCTAGGATAAGAGGGACTGCTGGATTGAGGAATATGTGGTGCCATGATTCGACTTTATGCTGGATTTTGTCCATGAGGAAAGAGCAGGCTGAGCTCTTGTGGCGATCTTTCCCTATAGGCAGTCCGAGATAGGTGGTTTGAAGGGGGCTAGGCTGAATATGGAGTCGCGAGCTGTAAAAGAGACCTAGGTCAGGTGGGACAGATGGACTAAAGTGAAGGGTGGATTTATCAAGGTTTAATTGTTGTCCAGAGACTTGACAGAAGGTTGACAAAGCGGAAGATAGCGAGTCACAGGAGGCAAGGGTTGGTTGAAAGAAGAGAAGACAGTTATCAGCGAAGAAAAGATGGGAGAGCGAGGGGCTCGAGCGCCAGAGTTTGATACCTGGGACAATATGCTCAGAGTCGAGATGCTGCAAATAGGAGGAGAGGGCTTCCAGGTAGATGATGAAAAGGTAGGGAGATAGGGGATCCCCTTGTCTAAGGCTTGCTTGGGGTTGGAAGGAATCGCTTTCCACGCCATTGATGAGACATGAGTAAGAGACAGTTGTGACACATTCTTTAATGTGTGTGATCCAGAATTGCGGGAAACCCATGAGAGAAAAGCAGTGGAAGAGGA
Organism: Linanthus parryae; assembly: GCA_023055425.1. NCBI lineage: Eukaryota > Viridiplantae > Streptophyta > Magnoliopsida > Ericales > Polemoniaceae > Linanthus > Linanthus parryae. The sequence goes on along the minus strand of JALGPY010000004.1, from coordinate 85,837,151 downwards.
AATCCCAATTTACCCTGTCGAAGGCTTTACTCATATCCAGTTTTAAGGCTGCTAAATGCACTCCCGAGCGTTGGTTTCGAATTTTTGCAAAAATCTCATTTGCACACAGCGTGTTGTCAGAAATGGAACGCCCGGGGAAGAAAGCAGATTGTTGAAGGGAGAAAATGTCCGGGAGGATGAGCTTAAGCCGATTGAAGAGGCTTTTGGAGACGATTCTGTAGGTGGTATTGCACAAGCTAATGGGGCGGAAGTCGGATGTGGTGCGAGGGTTCGGAGTTTTTGGGATAAGGGTAAGGAATGTACGATTTCATTCCTTTAGGAGATGCCCTGATTTTAGGAATGAGAGAACGGCTCGTGAAATATCAGGTCCGATAATGTCCCAGGCTGACTGGAAGAAGCAAGGAGGGTAACCATCAGGTCCTGGAGCCTTGTAGGGCCCCAAGTCGAAGGATGCTTTCCTAACTTCCTCAGCTGTGAAGGGGAAGTTGAGGAGAGACAGGTGACGCTCCGACAGTCGGGAATGAAATAAATCCAAGCCTCTCTATGAGGATAATGGGGGTTGAGAGTTTTGTAGCGAGTGGGTTTGGAAAAGGGAGGAGAAGTGGTTCACAAAGAGGGAGGCCATTTCCTCATAATGGGTGACTTCTTGGCCGGAGGGTGAAACAAGCGAGGAGATACGTGTACGGCATTTCCGAGAGCGGTAGGCGTTTTGGAAATACTTTGTATTACGATCGCCTTCTTGTAACCATCGAATCTTAGCCCGCTGAGCCCAGAATTGCTCATCCTGGGAGAGGAGTTCTTCTAGCTCGCTGTGACAGTGAAGTGCCTCCGTAAAGCTGGAATCAACGTTAGTGGAGATGGACAGGATCTTGTCCTGGGTATGTCGAATCAAACGACTAAAGTGGCCAATCCATTGCTTGCTCCATTGTCTGAGTTGTCCCCGTATAATCTTTAGTCGACATGTAACTTGGAAACTGGGGGATCCTGATATTGGTGTGTTCCAACAGCGTCGAATAAGATCCTTACAATCTGCATGACGGAGCCAGAAAGCCTCGAAGCGAAACGGAACTCGTTTAGGCGGCTGGGGCCCTCGGACGAAAGTGATTGTAGCACCATGATCTGACGCTACGATGGGAGGTTAAGAAGATGAGAGTGAGGGAAGAGGGAAGCCCATTCAGAGTTGATGAATCCACGATCGAGCCGCTCATAAGTGGTGTGTAGGGGTGGTATGTTATTGCACCAGGTGTAAAGACATCCACGGTGAGGGATTTCTATCAGACCCAATTGTGTAAGCAGCCGCTTAAAGCGGGTGGCCCCTGGGGTGGAGTTCCTGTGGATGCCCCATTTGTCGAGGCTTCCTAGAACTTGATTGAAATCCCCCAAACAAGGAAAAGGTCCATCCAAAGTAGAAATAATGTATCTAAGTTTAGACCAAACGAGAGGTCTTTCGGAAAGAAACGGGGATCCGTAAATGCAGGCGATTTGAAAGGAGCCATAGGAGGAGGTGTATGACCCGAGGATAAGATGTTGGTCTTTAAGAAGAAGAGAAAAAGAAACTGTTGGTTTCCAAGAGACTAGAAGTCCGCCCTTGGAGCCCGATGCATCAACGCCATCAGAATGCGTAAAGCCCCACTTGGAGGTAATAGCAGCGGCTTGGGGGACCGCTAGTTTAGTTTCGCAAAGAAACATAAATTGGGGGTGAAATTCAAGGGCATATTTGTGGATGGTGTGAATTGTCAAGGGTTGCCCCAGCCCTCGACAATTCAAGGCTAAAAGCGTCATGGCGATCGCCGTGGCCGATGAGGGCCAGCCACGGAGACCCCACAGTGATAGCGAAGTGTTGTGGTTGCAGAAAGTGATGCATGAATTTTGTAAGACAGTAATGGCGCCACGAAAGAAGAATAGAACGTATAAAACGAAGAAAAAGCTAAAATGCGACACTTACAGGGGGTTTCTTCCAACAAAGTAGATGAGGAGGCTTTCCTTTTGAGTCCCTGAGGGGCAGATGCCTCGAGATATCTTCTTCTTTTGGGGGAGGACTCTCGAATAGGCCCCCCACTTCGTTTACGGGAAGTGGGAGGGGGCGTCTGCTGAACAGGGGATGGAGGAGGGGAATCCACCGTGGAAGTGATGTCGGAGTCGCTGTGAAACTCCGGTCCAGGTGGGAACCCTGCTGCTCGAAGAAGCCGCCTCAAGTCGCGGTCAAAACCACACCGAAAAGCGGGCTGAGGAGTGTCCTGTTTGCTGTCATTAGTTCTGGAGCAGCAGGCTCTCCGCAACAACGAACCCGCCCATGATTGAGGGGTAACAAGGGGTCTGTTGTTGCGATTGGGAGGAGTATGATAGGACCAAGACATAAGAAGTCCCATGGGGGAACTGGGATGCAGAGACAAAATAGGGGAGGAGATGGAAGAGGGGAAAGCTTTATGCTTTGTGCTAATATGTGCTAACCAGATTAAATAAAGCAGAAGAGAATAAACGTGGTGAAACATGTATGCTAGAGGGTATAAACAACTACTAAGATGAGAAGCATAGATGTCAAGCCAAGGAGTAAACAAGTGTTTAAAGGATAAACAATGTGACAGTGCAATATTAAAGATAAAATTAGAGGGAGAGAAGGATAAGGATGGATCTGAAGAGGATGCAGAGGCACGTGTAGTTGGTGTGTGTGAGGACAGTGGGGTTCCTTCATAGCTGGAGCCGTCATAACTGGATTCGAAGCCCAGGGAGTCACTGTCGGCATATGGGTGAAGGGGGATATACTCACCGTCCATACAGTCGGCATTGTAAAAAGCTGATTCATCCACCGTATCATCCACCGTCGCTATGAGAGCTATGGAGTGTGCTCTTGGGTCATCCACCGCCTCAGTCATATCCACATCAGACCCATTTGGGCCACTTGATCAGCTTGACCATGCAACAACTGGTCTTCAACAGCATTTGCAGAGAGTTCTGGAGACGGATCAACATGAGCCGCATAACCGTTAGCTTCATAACCGCCGTGACTGTGATAGCTAGGATCTTCCTCCACTGTAGGCTCTCGGGAATCGTCATCACCGCCTGTGGAACCAGTGTCCTGGTCCTGCATGTGTACCGATGATGACCCAAATGGGTCAGAGATGGTGCGGCTACTTGATGATGATGAACTAGAGATAACCCGGGTTCTCCATAAGATCCACCAACAGTTGTTTTTAGGACCCGTGAGACATTGGAGGCTGTTACCGGTAGATGTGTACTCAATGTGAACCCTAGTTGTTCTCTCTACATTGGTATTGGTGATGGAGCGGAGAGCACGGGAGTAGAGAGGTTTGGATGGGTAAGCAATGGAGAACAAATCAAAGTGGTTCAGAATCTGGTTTAGGCGAAGCCTATGAGCTCTCATCGCCTGAGAAGGGGAGACTTTGCAGAGGGTTTGGGAATGCCCAATGCGGCCACATCTGTAACAAACTGAGAAGACATTCCCATAGCTAAATTGCATAAAAGATAAAACCCCCTTCTGATTTGTAACAGTAACCCCAGGGAAGAGGGGTTTTTGAACCGGTAGGGAGACAAGGACCTTCATACTGCACTGGGTGTCGCCATCTTCTGTTTCTGGGTGAATGGAGATAAAGTCTCCAGCCATGGAACCCAACTTCTCGGCGAAATCAGCCTTGATGAAATCATACGGAACTCCCTGGATAGTGACCCAAATCGGTGCATGTGTGAAGGAGTCTACTATATAGCCAACAACCGATTCCCATTGACGGACAAGAACCAGAGCACCCATGATTTTAAAAACCTCAACTGCAGCAAGATCCGAACGGTCTTCATCATCTGGAACTCCAATCCAGAAGAATCCAAAAGTCTCCCAAGCCCTAAACCTGATTTGATGAGTGAAACTGAGTTGCCAGTACTTCCTGATCGCTTCTTAAGGTCCTCAGCAGTAATCGGGCGCCGATCTACCACGAACACCACCAAAGACTTCTCACGCTCGATTTTTTGCTCAGGAACTACATCTTCGGCGCCGATGTGGATTTCAGGGCCTTCAAGGTAGTGGTGAGTGGTCGGAAGGAGACCCTCCGATTGAAAAGAGGAGTTGCTTGACATCGCAGAGTGATGATCAAGCCGATTCTAGCACATGCAGTCGGAGAAGAGAGAGGAAGTGAGAGTTGTAAGGCCTAAGATGAATAAGATGAACAGTAGCTGGGGGAGGGGAAGAGCTTAGAGAGAGAAGATGAGTCCATAGACTCTTTTTGTGTATTCTTTCTTTCTTTCTTTCTTTCTTTCACTTTTTTACCTTGTTGATAACACCTGATATTGATAAAAACATTTCTACAAAAGATATCATCACATTCTGAGACACCAAATACATGTTTAGTTGTTAAAACTAGTGTTTCATCAACAATAAGTACCAATCCACTCCCAAAACACCACCACAGTTTTGTTTTGAGATTTGAGTGATCGTTCATGAAGTTGTTTATGGATCATTTAAAAATATGATAGAATTAACTATTATTGTTATTTTTAGAAAACTAACTACTACCTCCGTTCGCTATCTAACTGTTAGAATAATGACTTGAATCAAGTCAACAAATGAAGAGACGTTGGGGCGGTGGTATTGGTGTGGTGAGGAGGTGGGTCAGCTGTGTTTGACTTGGCTTGGAGGCCAAGTTGTTTCCAAATGGAGACTTGATGATTTCCAAGTCTGGAGCACCGCCTCTACACCATATATAAAAGGGTACCATGTGGTACTCATACAGTAGCACACACACGGGGAAATTTGTTTGGTTTTGAGAGTTAGTTTGTGCGTGTGTTCCGGGTGGGTGTTTCGGGTGGCCGTTGTGGCCACGACGTGCATTGTAATGTGTTTTCTTCTCAATAAAATATCGGGTTGTGGCCGTGGAGGTAGCTAGCGGGATCGTTCCGAATTCGCTAGTGAACCACGTTAAATATCTGTCCCGTTCTTGTTTTCGCTTCGTCGTTCTTGCTCGAATACCCCCAGGTTATAAAAAACTGGTAGCAAAGCTCTGAAACAGGATTTCTGTTACAACAAACTGGTATCAGATCCAGGGTTCCAAGATCCGGGTGGAGCTAAGAGCTAGGGTTTCACGTTTCTGTGGAACTCAAAGCTAGGGTTTCGCGATTCAGGTAGAGCAGGCTATCGGGAGTAGGGTTTCGAGATTCCGCCAAGAACGACCTCTGGTTTGGCGATCAAGATCGATCTGTTCGTGAAAGAGAAGCAGATACACCCACCATCTGAAACCCCGTGGATGAGGCTATCCGGGCTCCTATCGGAGCAATCTGGCGCACATCTGATTAGGCGTGTAAGGGATCTAGCAAATCCAGCACGCATTCGGTACTTGCGCGCATCTGGCGGTTCACGCGGATCTGACGTTATGGCAATTGACGTTCAGGCGCAATCCGGCTCCCGACGTGGAGCATCTGGAGTGTGAATTGAATCTACTTCTGGCTCATGCGTTGCAGGAACTCGTTGGAGTTGGAGCAACGACATATAGCATCTAGCACGTGAGATCTATGGCACGCGCATCTGATCTTGGTTGTGGCGCGCATTATGCACAAGTTTGTTCTCGCGTGCATCTTTCTAGTTTTGGAGCGTGTATCATGAAACACATTGAGCTCGCATCTGGCGCGATCTGTTTATGGGTAGCATCTGGCGCATCTGAGCCATACAGGGCGCACCAGGTATGACAACTGTTGGGGCACTCATCACTAAGTGCATTGAGTCTGGTAGCGATATCAGGGCATTCTGCCATGGTGCATCTGTCTGGCGCAATTGGGCGCATCGGGAGTACGTTCGGTCCTGTTATCTCAGTGAATGTATTCGAGCCTGGTTCTGGGTGGATCACTTGTTTCTGTTTCTGAAAGTGTACATGCATCGGGCGCATTCGTTGCAGGAACGCATGATAGTTGGAGCAACGATTTGGCGATTCGGGTTTCGCATACAGCTACAGAACATCAATTTGGGGAGGCGTGCTCGTTTCTGGTTCTGGGAGACACATCCGGTTCAGTTTTGAGGAGAGAAGCATCAGGTTCCAGTTTCAGGTTGTTGAGACGATTCAAGTCAAGGTGGAGATTTGTTAGAATAATGACTTGAATCAAGTCAACAAATGAAGAGATGTTGGGCAGTGGTACTGGTGTGGTGAGGAGGTGGGTCAGCTGTGTTTGACATGGCTTGGAGGCCAAGTTGTTTCCAAATGGAGACTTGGTGATTTCCAAGTTTGGGGCACCGCCTCTACACTATATATAAAAGGGTCCCATGTGGTACTCATACAGTACTACACATGGGGAAATTTGTTTGGTTTTGAGAGTTAGTTTGTGCGTGTGTGCCGGGTAGGTGTTTCGGGTGGCCGTCGTGGCCGTTGTAGCCACGGCGTGCATTGTAATCGGATTCTCTTCTCAATAATATATCGGGTTGTGGCCGTGGAGGTAGCTAGCGGGTTCGTTCCGAATTCGCTAGTGAACCACGTTAAATATCTGTCTCGTTCTTTTTTTCGCTTTGTCGTTTTTGCTCGAATACCCCCAGGTTATAACAAACTGGTAGCAAAGCTCTGAAATAGGAGTTCTGTTACAACACTAACTTTCATGTTTAACTTTTTTATCTGTACCCACATCACTTTGACACGATAATTTCATAGCAATGCTTAAACTTCATATAACTTTTTCATCTGCAGAGACTCAAAGGTGGGTGGGTCTGGGGAGCTGAAGGCATAAAATCCTTGGTCAAAGCAAAGATGTCTCTGAAATGTATCAGCGTGGTAGCAAATATGGCCCTTATCACCTGCTAGATGAAATGGAAGGATGCTGGGGGGTAGAAACCAGTGCTTTTGATATGAGGCTAGGAGTGCTGGTGTTGCAATCCATGACAGACTTAGAAATACCTCCGACCTTGCCTATTGGCCTATCAAGCTATTTGCCTAGGGTAGTGATGCTGACATAATCATCTTAGCGAGCTTAGAACGGTATCTTGCATTGATTATCAGTGTCTCAGTACTGTAGTATTTATGGCGTTTCCATTCAGGGAAGAAGAAGGAATAGTATGTACTATCAGTAAAGCAGAAACAAAAATACATGTAAAATTTTCAATTTAACCAGTGTCATCACCAGCAATGTGTATAGACGAGCGCTAACCAATGAATATACACTACGATTTAGACTTCCAAAGCATCATAACATGCATGAAAGAACCACTGCTTACATGAACATATCACAATACAAGAAATTTCCCCACACAATGGTAAAATTCATACTCTTCATTCAATATATTCTTTGTTGGAAGGTGTTATAAACTAAACAGGCTCATTAATTAAGTTGAGCGCACTAGCACAAGTTCTGAAAAGGCAAGTCAGTCCAAAGAGTAACCGAAGATATTTGCCTCTGGCTACGGTACTATAGTTTCTTATTGACCCACATCTTGATTCAGATTCTGCTTTCAGCCATGTTGTTCCATGTTCCCTAGTTGTAAATCAACCGTCTGAGTGAAGCTGAATAAGCATGATTCTTTTTACAGAGGCATAAAATCAGTTTAATTATTAAGCATGGCCAAAAACATTTTACAGAAGAACTTCTTTTTTGGTTTCCCAACCGGTTCTAAGGCTTCGCCTCGTAATCCAGTCTCAACCCAGGCAGCATGCCTGAGTATGGCAGGTGAGTCTCTCAAGTGGTATTTTTGTGCATACACAACTGCTTACCACTTGGACCAAATTCCATTAGTTACAGAAGAAATTCTTCGAATTCTCCCAATTTAAGCTTATAAGAGTAACTTAAGCTTATAAGAGTAACCCTATATCATGTGCCAAAAACATGCATCTGAAGATTCTGAGGCTTTTGGAGAAACCATACCAGAAGCTCTGATTTCATTACAAAATTGGTTTGTAGAAGATGTTAGGGAAATTTATCTTCTCTGATTATTGAATTTCAGGGAGACGAAGGAAATTGTCTCGAATTGAAATTCAATATCAAAATCTGAAATGTGGAGTTACAAACCCTAATATTCCAAATCATAAACGAAAATAAAATGAAAAGAAAATAACAGAAATGCATCATTCGCTAATGAAACAGCCAATCAGAGCACGCCATGTGTCTGAGAGAATGATTCATCAAATGAGCTAATTAACTTTTAATTGAAAGCTTAAAACAAAGCAAATGTGAACTTAACAGCTAAGCTAAACGCCACCGTTCCACTAGAACTTTGAAAGATCTGAACGTTTCTATCGAACGGCTGCTGAAGCTCTTCCCTTTCTGATCCAACGGCATCTGCTCAATGATGAGAGTACTGTTCATTTGGTAAAGGAAGTACCAAATGAACAGTATCTTTCTCATCTCATTTTGGTCATTCAGCCTTTAAATCTTCAAGACCCTTCCTCAAGTTGGTGAGTGCACAAGCCTAACTCCCAACTTGGATAGCAGGAAACCAAAAATAGCTGGATGTAGTGCCTTAGGGAGAATATCTCCTAGTTGATGAGAAGCATGCACATACCTTAAAGAGAATACCCCCTTTTGCACAAGATCTCTGACTAAGTGACAATCAATGTCAATATGCTTAGTCTTATCATGAAACACATGATTTGCAGCTAATTGAAGAGCTGAGTTGCTGTCACAGAAAACCACAGGAGATTTGGCCAAAGAACACCAAAATCAGAAAGAAGATATAGAAACCACTGAATTTCAGAAGAGATTGTGGCAAGTGCTCTGTATTCTGACTTTGTTGAACTCCTTGAGATGACTGTTTGCTTCTTTGATTTCCAAGAAACCAACGAATCTCCTATGTAAATCAAGAAACCAGATGTAGACTTCGTTGTATCCAAACAACCTGCCCATTCTGCATCAGAATACCCCATAAGTTCAAGAGATGAAGTGGCTGCAAAGAAGAGACCTTGAGAAGGTGCATTACTCTAATATCTCAAGACATGGTGTGCAGCTTTGAGATGAAGAGCTGTAGGTTTAGAGATGTATTGAGACATCTTGTGAACAACAAAACACATATCTGGCCTTGAATTACATAAGTACAGCAATTTCCCCACTAATTTTCTATACTTCATATTGTCTTCACTAGAAAGAGTATCACCAACTGCAACTCTGAGCTTCAAAAGAGGATCCATGGGAACTGAAGCTGGCTTGCACTTGCTATACCCATATTCCTCCAAAATATCTATTGCAAACTTTTTCTAACACAAGCTAATGCCATGATCAGTTCTTGCTATTTCAAAACCAAGAAAATATCTGAGATACCCCAAATCTTTCAGCTGAAACTTGTCATTCAAAGCAGTCTTGAGATCAGGAAGCTGTGACAAATGAGTCTCTCCTAGGACTATATCATCTTCATAAACTAAGATGTAAATGAAAGAATCATATGACTTCTTCACAAAGAGAGTGTAGTCAGTCTTGCATTGTGCAAAACCTAGATCAATAAGAGTAGTTGAGAACTTGCTATACCATTGTCTTGATGCCTGTTTCAAACCATAAAGAGACTTCTGTAGATGACTCACCACTTAACCATTTCCTTGAGATGAAAAATTAGAAGGAAGATTGTACCCTGAAGGTAATTCCATATAAACCTCTTCTTCTAGATCTCCATGTAGGAAAGCATTATTAACATCAAGTTGAGTAGATGCCACCCTTTAATGGCAAGATCTAATAGACATTTCAAGGTTGGTAACTTAGCAACGTGAGAGAAAGTCTCATTATAATCTATCCCTTCATTTTGAGTGTACCCTTTAGCAACAAGTCTAGATTTATATCTCTCAACTATCCCATTAGAGTTAAGTTTAACCTTGTATACCCATTTTCACCCAACATGATCATGTTCAGGGGGTAAAACAGTAATTTTCCAAGTGTCATTAAGCTCAAGAGCCTCCAGCTCTGTCTGCATTGCCTTGACCCACTTTGAGTCTTTACAAGCCTCCTGATAGGTAGTAGATTCATAGATAGCACTTATAGAACTAAATAATTGTGAGTATACAGAAGTGTTACCTGGTGAGGGATCAAAGATCACTGGAGATAGGCAAGCTGGCACCATTCTAGGCTTGCTAGTAATATAGTCTCTCAAATAGTTTGGTGCTCTTGTTTCCCTGGCACTTCTTCTAGGCTGTGAAGTCTGTGCTGGATGGGTAAGAACAATTGTACTATTATCAGTTTCTGCAGCTCCCAGTACATCTTGCCATAATTAAGAGTGTTTTCATAGGGTGTAGGTATCACAATATCATCTGCAAGTCTAGGCAAAATAGATGATGAGGTAGCAAATGGAAACACATTCTCATGAAATATCACATTTCTAGAAACCAAGAAACTGCATTCCTTCAAATTATAAAGCATGTACCCTTTCATTTAAAAAACATACCCAAGAAACACACAAGGAACAACACTTGGTTCAAACTTGGTTCTACCTTGCATGAGAGTAGAGATGTAGCACAAACACCCAAAAACTCTAAGAGAGTGAGAATCTTGAGAAATTCCATGTAGACATTCATAAGGAGACTTGCCTTTCAGAACACTTGTAGGTACCCTATTAATCAAGTAAGCAGCAATTAAAATGCTATCACCCCAAAACTTTTGAGGTAAATAAGATTGAAACATTAAAGCTCTGCCAACATTAAGAAAATGCTGATGCTTTCTCTCAACCACTGAGTTTTGCTGATGAGCCTCCACACAACTTAACTGGTGCACAATCCCTTTTGATAGCATAAAATCCACTAATGCTAGTTCTTTAGCATTATCACTTCTGAACTTCTTAATCTTTGCCTTAAACTGCGTTACTAATAATTGATGGAACCGAGGAATAACAATTTGAGCTTCAGACTTGTGAATAAGAAGGTACACCCATGTCATCCTTGTAACATCATCAACAAGGGTAAGAAAGCATCTATAACCAACATAGGTAGGAGTCTTGTATGGCCCCCAAATATGAGAGTGAATGAGAGCAAAGGAAAGAGATTCCATTTTACCAATACTGGGATATGGAAGCTTCCTTTGTTTTACAAGTACAAGAGTGAAGAGCTCCACAAGTGCATCTAGGCATCTCTGTGTAGTTTTAAAGTTCATCCCACAAGGATTTAAGCCTAGTATAATAGGCAGTAACACTAAGGTTACCTTGATTAAGATTAACAATATCACTACTGAGCTGAAATCTTAGGCAAGTTCTTTTGAGAAAATCTCTCAACATTATCAAACAAAATATCTTTAGCTATAGAATAATAGACAACACTGGAGGCAAATTATTTGCTGACAGAGTTCAACAACCAAGATATGACCATTCGATCACAGCGTTTCCACAAGGAAAAAATCTCAGAAGTCCGATCAGGCTCCACAATCACACCATTAACAAAGTCTAACTTATTCTTATCTTCGAGAGCTAAAAATCATGGATCGGTACCACAAATTAAAGTTATCATCGTTAAGAACTTGAGAGACTAAGATCATACCAGGTGAATCTGAATTGTGGAGAAAATACGGAGAAGATCCATCCATGGTGCGAGATCCAGAACCAGAAGAAGAGTGCTCTGCTTCAGGTAAAACCATGATGGAAGAACAACTAGATCGGCGCTACCAAGAGCAACCCTAGCAACGGCGATGAAGAATCAAACCGTGAGCTCTGATACCATATTTCATTTCAGAGAGAAGATAGAAATTGTCTCGAATTGAGATTCAATATTAAAATCTAAAATGTGGAGTTACAAACCCTAATATCCCAAATTAGAAACGAAAATAAAGGGAAAAAGAAATTAACAGAAAATGCATCATTCGCTAATGAAACAGCCAATCAGAGCACGCCATGTGTCTGAGAGGATGAGTCATCAAATGAGCTAATTAACTACTAATTGAAAGCTTAAAACAAAACAAATGTGAATTTAACGGCTAAGCTAAACGCCAGTGTTCCACTAGAACTTTGAAAGATCTGAACGTTGCTATCAAACGGCTGTTGAAGCTCTTCCCTTTCTGATCCAACGACATCTTCTCAATGATGAGAGTATTGTTCATTTGGTAAAGGAAATACCAAATGAACAGTAACTTTCTCTTTTCATTTTGGTCTTTCAGCCTTCAAATCTTCAAGACTAATCAAGTATTTTTAACTTTGAAATACTTAAAAACTTATGTTCTCTGGTAAGAATACATATTTGCTGATGTGACATTATCTTTTTTTTGTTTTTGAGAAATTGTTGTGTCGTCAACGGGGCTTGAACCCGTGACCTCATGCGTGGGCTTCCAACGCTCTACCACTTGAGCTACCACCCTAGTTGCTGACTTGACATTATCTATTTATGGGTAAAACAGGCACAGTTTCCTTGAATTCTATCAAAGAACTTGCATGATGCATAACTCACTTCATTCCACCAGACAATTAATAAGATATATTTAAGATTTCTTTTCAAGTTATATGTGGTTTTTAAATTTATTTTCACGGTATAGATCACTTCAAAGACTGGTTTTAGCAATGGAAAGTAAAATCCAAATCCAGTATACCCGTGAGTTGCTTTGTGAGCTTTTAATTTCCTCAACCTGCAAATTCATTTCCCATCATACTTATATGTTTGGTAAACAGGTCTTTTAGCATTCAAGTACACGATTTACAATTGGCCCAGTAACTAGACTACGTAGAAGTAACAGAATCCTACTTAGGCCCGCTCATTGCATATATTGAACAGACCATATCCTTCCACACTAAATGTCAAAGGAGGCTGATATAATTTACCCCGAGAATCAAATATTTCAAGTTACACAATAATGTTTTACTTAGTGAAACTTGCTCGCCATGTCCAGCAAATGGAGAAGACAAAAGAACAAAAGTCCAACCGTGTCGTTCAATTTATACTCCACTCAGTGTATGGTAATTATGGAGTATGTGAAGTAGCAAGTCATATAAGTTGTTTAACCGTGTCATTCATATTAGTACTGCTAGAAAAAAGAATTATTTGACCAACACCGTTGTCCCCGTGCCTTGAACCGTAGCATCGTAGTAGAGTTCCAATTCCACACTTTTAATGGTTTCAGAAAGTCACAGGTGACCCCTTCAAGGCTTCAACAATTTTCCTACATAAATGGTCTTTTAACTATTGATCTCTTGTGCTTCAGATGATTAGCTATCTTCACCAAAAATTGTCAAGTATTTTTCTCTACATTGGCCAATCCTTTGTTTCTCGTCACAATTTGATGTCCGTGCTAGAATAGATTATTTACTTTCCATCACATCTGAACTAGCGAAATAAAACAGTCCCGAACCACCATGCGTGGATAACAATGTTTCTGAAAAACCCAATTAAGCCATTTGTTGGATTTGTGCCTTGAATACGTTGAAGAAATCATCAAGAGCAACAACGGGGACCAAAGGGACCAAGATGGAAAGCAAAGAAGCAAAAAGGATGTTTTCAGGTAGGTCGCATGACCTAGTAAGTAAGTCGCACGACCTAAATGGAAAAACATCCGGAACAACAGCTTTTGGGGGTAGGTCGCACGACCTAGTCTGTTCCTGACGTTTTTGGAATTGTTTCCTAATCTATCTAGGACGGGCCTAGGTCGGTTCTATGCACTATAAATAGGCTCCTAAGGGTTTATAACATGTATGTACTCCATTGTAATCGTTCCTCTTGATAAATATAGGTCTCTCTTCGTCGTGGATGTAGTTAGCTCGATTTGGGCTAGCGATGTAACGACCCGAAACCCAGGGTCTTATTTTAGGATAAAATAGTGACAAATTTAGGATAAAATAGTGACAAATACAAACCGGCACAACGATCCAACGGCTACCATCTGCAGATCAATACCGCTGGTACCAAAATAAAGACTCGTCTGCCAAACAGCTATCGTCTGAGCAACCGGCTCAGGTACCAAAGACAATATCTTATCTCAATAAACACTTGTTCGTTTATTAATAAAATCATTTATGCCAGTACGTGACTTGGATCAAAAATATTAATTTAAAAAAAGAATGCATTTACAAATAAATTCTTACAGTAATTCAAATAACAAGTTTTAATCAAATCTAATAAATCTATCACTACGATTCAATCAAATAAACTATCTCGCTGATTCTGCCGTCCGATCCGTACGTCGTAACCTGCAAACACTGTTAGGGGGTGAGCTCGTGCCCCGTAGGTTGTTCACCGCAACAGTAAGGTGAAATGCAATAAAAAATATAATTATAGCAAGTTACACATAATATCACATATCAAGCAATAATCATTTAGCACCCAATAGCATGCTAACATATAATAACGACAATAAACGGATCGACATATATATATAACACAATGCATGCTCATAAACCGTAAGAGATAATAATGTGCATAAACCCCTACCTCAATCATAGCATCTGATAACAACTTCAAAATAATAACAGCAGCTCCGAGTATATAATGACCTCAGTACCTCTCTCACTTGTTCGTATTCGACTTGAATATGGAATGCGAGATAACTAATGCACTAGGCCCTATTTATAGCAGTAGTCGACCAATCACGTCGCGACATGTCATAGGGACACGTGGAAGGCATGCATGGAAGGATTGGTTAGGACGTGACACATGTCAGACTCATGTCACATGCATAGAGAGAGGGTGCCACACGATGACACACAGCATGGTTATGTGTCAGAAGCATCTGACTTGCAGTAGGACACATGTCGGACACGTGACGACAGCGGCCACGCGACGACACGCAGCAGGGGCGTGTGTCAATCATCTGGCACAGTGGATGACAGTGACACGTGTCACCCTGCGCGTCTCCCGGTACACACTTACACCCATACAAGCTATACACACTTTATAATACTTGTCGCTATGTACTAATCATGATTAATTTAGCTAAGTAACACTTAAACATGTGATTAGTACTTATTATTACCTAAATATTTTTATCCAGAATTTGGCGATTAAAGAAGATATTAATAATTCTTGTGTATATCTGAACGAGCTTAACTATCATAGTTTCACAATTATAAATTCATCTATTAGGATACTAAATAACATAAAATTCGCTAAAGTAATATATGCTTTAGAAACACAACCACTACATAATGAAACAACTATACTGCATATAATAGCAATTAAGCATGCTAACAAGTTATGTAAAAAACACATATGCATTGTGAATACAAGTATTTCATACTTTCAAAAAATCCGGGATATTACAAGCGAACCACGTAAAATTTGTGTTTTGTTGATTGTTTCATCGTTCGAGAGGCGTGAGTGATCGTGAGAGTATAAAAAACTAGTATTAGATCCTAGGTCAAGATCAATCCGCCAAGAACGATGTCCGAATCGATGTTGAAGATTGATAGCTTTACGGGAGGGAACAACTTCAGTCTGTGGAAGATAAAGATGGAGGCCTTGCTTAAATCCCAGGGATTATGGGCACCTTTGTAGGGTTTTGATTCATGGATGCGCAACGCAAACACAAACAATCATAAACCATGCAAAACCCTCCAAGGATCACAAGTCAAGAAACATAACGATGGTAAAGGAAGAAATCAATGACACACCTTAGGGTTCTCCTTTGATGACTTCAAACGCGAATTGTGTCACGTTCTCTATGGTTGATCCACGCCTAGAGTTGATCCTAGATCTCCCAAGTCCTTGGTGCTAGCCCGGAAGAGGAAGAGGAAGAAGAAATCACGCAAAACGAGACCAAAAAGGGGGTCTCGGCCTCCTTTGTGGCCGACGGGATGGGCGGCGGCAAGAGGGGCGGTCGGCTCCTCTTGTTGCTTGCTCTCTCTCCTTTTTGGTCTCTCCCACTCTTTGTTATGTTCAATTATGAGCATAAGTTGTGGGAAGGAAGGAAGTAAGGTCCTTTATATAGTCCAACAACTCCTTGCCAACTACCTAAAGGACTTATTCTAGTCCTACTAGAATTCGATTTAGTCCCTTCCTTGCAAAATAGTCCCTACTAAGTTTGCAAGGTTTTGCAAAGTGATCCTTCTAATTAATTTATCCAATTAATTAATTCCCAAATCTAGTTCAACTCTATATAGCGTGTGACCCCATAGGTTCTATCTAGTTGGTAGCAACTATTTGCTAATATGGAGCGGTTTCTAGCAAAACATCCATTCTAGCCAACTAATAGAACAGTCAACTTGACAACCTTTGTACAAGTAATTGTCTCATCTCTTTGTCTCTATATCCGGATTGGACACGAGACATAAAATTCACACTCTTATATCCAATCTATAGTTTCTCGATCCATGGGAATAGCCTTATTCGTGCAAATAACATCAATATCCCATATTGATTTATTTTTGTCTGGCAGACATTCTATAAGCACTATCCCTCGAGTGGCCTAGGATATTTGCTCCCGTTATGTGGGAGGGACAAATTCTATCTACGTCCACTACGATCTCTAAGCTTGCTTCTTATTGTATCCAGTACACGCCTTTATAACTACCCAGTTACGGTGTAGCGCTTAACGCTACCAAAATCACAATAATCCACAACTAGAATATCTAGTGACTTCAAGTCTAAGGATGACAATACCATTGCACCGCGAGAAGCGCTTGTGACTCAACATAACGTGTATGTAGCGTTCTCGGAGATGGGTCAATCCAGTGCAACATTCCCTAATGCACACCTATGTGTTGGATCATGATATCTCCATATCAATCCAACCCCATACTAGTCTATAGATGATTGTCCCATTAATCATTATACTGGACTGCGGATATTTAAGATAAACAACACAATTGTAAATCTAAGGACTTCATTATATTAAATATCCAATAAATAATAAATGAATTTCTAGCCACAAATTAACTCATACTAAACTAGATTTCCTCTAGGGCATCTATTCCAACAGCCTCCCACTTGCACTAGAGCCAATCTGGCGCATCTCGTATGCCCATACTCCTAGTGTGCCCTTCATGCTTCCACTGCGTGAGCGGCTTTGTAAGAGGGTCTGACAAATTATCATCGGTAGGAATCTTGCATATCCGAACGTCTCCTCTATCAATAATATCTCGAATCAGATGAAACTTCGTGAGCAAGTGCTTGGACTTCTGGTGCGATCTTGGTTCCTTTGATTGCGCGATCGCCCCAGTGTTTTCACAAAACAACTCGACTGGATCCGCAATGCTAGGGACCACACCAAGTTCAGAAACAAACTTTCTGATCAAAACAGCTTCCTTTGCTGCGCCATTTTCAGCAATGTACTCAGCGTCTGTTGTAGAATCAGCTACCGTCTCTTGCTTGGAACTCTTCCAGCTCACCGCTGCTCCATTCAGGCAAAACACATATCCCGATTGTGATCTAAAGTCATCTCTGTCAGTTTGGAAGCTTGCATCAGTTTAACCCCTTACACGCAACTCTTCCTCACCGCCAAATATCAAGAAAGCATCCTTATTTATTCTCAAGTACTTTAGGATGTTCTTGACTGCAATCCAGTGACTCTCACCTGGATTGGATTGGTATCTGCTTGTCATACTCAAGGCATATGACACATCTGGTCTAGTACATAACATGGCGTACATGATAGATCCTATGGCCGAGGCATAGGGGATTCTACTCATGCGTTCCTTCTCAATCTCATTGGAAGGACAACCACTCTTCGAAAGAGTGATCCCATGTGACATGGGCAAGAATCCCTTCTTGGAATCTTGCATGTTGAACCTTTTCAACACCTTGTCAATATATGTACTTTGACTTAGGCCTAGCAACCTCTTAGATCTATCTCTATAGATCTTTATACCGAGTATATAGGCTACTTCCCCTAAGTCCTTCATTGAGAAACACTTCCCTAGCCAATCTTTAACAGATTGCAGTATGGGAACATTGTTTCCAATGAGTAGTATGTCATCCACATACAAGACCAGAAAAGCTACAGAGCTCCCACTAACCTTCTTGTAGACACAAGACTCATCTTCGTTTCTAAAGAAGCCAAACTCTTTGACTACTTCATCAAAACGTCGATTCCAACTCCTAGAAGCTTGCCTCAATCCATAAATGTATCGTTGCAGCTTACACACTTTGTTGGCTTGCTTTGGATCCTCAAAACCCTCCGGCTGTATCATATACACGTCCTCGAGGAGATTCCCATAAACGAATGCTGTTTTGACATCCATCTGCCAAATCTCATAGTCGTGGTATGCTGCAATCGCAAGTAAGATTCGGATGGATTTGGTCATAGCGACTGGTGAAAAAGTTTCATCATAGTCAATACAATGAATCTGTCTGAATCCTTTAGCCACCAATCAGCCCTTATAGGTAATCACATTACCATCCATGTCGATCTTCTTCTTGAAGACCCACTTGCACCCTATGGGACGCGCCCCTTCGGGTGGTTCCACCAAAGTCCATACTTTGTTGGTATACATGGATTCCATCTCGGATCTCATGGCTTCTAGCCACTTCTGAGAGTCTGGGCCATTCATGGCCTCCTCATAGGTAGTAGGCTCATCATCTATGAGCATCGTATCATCGTAATCGGTTACGAGAAGTCCATACCTCTCCGATTCCTGGCGCACTCTACTAGATCTACGAAGCTCTTGTGTTATCTGAACAAGTTGCTCCACTACTGCTTGTGGTTCCTGTTCATGTTCCATGATCGGTTCAGTGATTTGTGTTTCTTGAAACTCTTCAAGTTCTACATTCCTCCCACTTGCTTCTTTAGAGACAAACTCTCTTTCTAGAAACACGTCGGTCCGGGCAACAAACACTTTGTTCTCGGTTGGATTGTAGAAGTAGTATCCCTTAGTTTCCTTAGGGTACCCCACAAATTAACACTTATCCAATTTTGGCCCTAGCTTGTCTGATTGTAAACGCTTTACACAGACATCGCAGCCCCAAATCCTCATGAACGACAGTGTGGGACGCCTCCCACTCCACATCTCATATGGTGTCTTCATGACTGATTTAGATGGAACACGGTTAATGGTGAAATCTGCACTTAATAGAGCGTAGCCCCAAAATGATAATGGAGGATCGGTTTGACACATAATAGATCGAACCATATCCAATAGGGTTCGATTCCTCCTCTCGGACACGCCATTCCATTGTGGCGTTCCGGGTGGAGTGAGTTGGGACACGATCCCACACTCTCTAAGATAGTCGTCAAACTCTTGGCTTAAGTATTCTCCTCCACGATCCGATCGTAGAGCCTTGATACTTTTGCCAAGTTGCTTTTCTACTTCATTCTTGAATTCTTTGAACACTTCAAAGGATTCGGATTTTGCCCTCATAAGGTACACAAATCCATATCTACTGTAATCATCAGTAAATATAATGAAGTAGACATAACCACCCCTGGCTGGCGTGGCAAATGGCCCACACACATCAGTATGTATGAGCTCCAATTGCTCACTAGTCCTCTCACCTTTCTTATTGAAAGGGGACTTAGTCATTTTTCCCAATAAACAAGCCTCACATGTCTCATATGATTCAAAATAAAATGAGTCTAGTAATCCATCCTTATGGAGTCTAGATACACGTTTCTCATTTATGTGGCCTAAACGACAGTGCCATAAATAAGCAGGATTTAAATCATTTATTTTAATCCGCTTGGTATTAATGCTGTAGACAGGATTGCTTAGATCAAGGACATAAAGTCCATTAAATAATTGCTCACTAAAATAGTGAATATTATTTAAATAAAAGGAACAACAATTGTTCTTTATTGAAATAATAAAACCATCCTTGTCCAAACAAGAAATAGAAATAATGTTTCTGCTCATAGCAGGCACAAAATAGCAATTATTTAATTCTAAAACTAATCCTGAAGGCAAAGATAGCTCGCACACGCCTATGGCCAACGCAGCAACCTTTGCTCCATTCCCAATGCGCAGATCTACCTCTCCTTTAGCCAATCTTCTACTTCTCTTTAGATCCTGCATATTTCGACAAATGTGAGATCCACATCCAGTATCTAATACCCATGATGTAGACACAGTTAAATTGACATCTACAACAAAAATACGTGGTGGTGGTGGAATCACTATTCCAAGCCTCTTGTCCTCCAGATATTTTGGGCAGTTCCTCCTCCAGTGTCCAGGCTGACTGCAGTAGTGACACTCACCTTTAGTCACACCTTTGGCAATGCCACCAACAGGCTTAAGGGCAGGTTCCTTGGACTTGGCAACTTACTTGCCTTTGCCCTTGGATGAAGAGGCAAACCTTTTGCCCTTTCCTTTCTGCACCATCATAATGGCCTTGCCCTTACCCTTGTTGATGCTCTGTTCAGCTGTCCTCAACATATTGAGTAAATCTGGCAGTGGTTTCACGATCTCGTTCATGTTATAGTTCATGATGAACTGTCCATAACTCTCGGGCAACGATTGCAACACGAGATCGGTTGCCAACTCTTGGCCGACCGGGAACCCTAGTCGGGCGAGATTCTCCAAGTACCCAATCATACGGAGTGCATGGGGTCCCACCGGGTTCCCTTCTGCCAGATGAAACTTGAACAGTGCCTTAGAGACCTCATACCTCTCTACCCTCGCCTGCTCTTGGAAGAGCTGCTTCAGATGCTCGATCATATCGACAGCATTCATGTTTTCGTGTTCCTTCTGAAGCTCAGAAGTCATGGTGCATAGCGTAAGGCAGGCCGCATCATTAGCGTCATCAACACGCTTTTGATACGCCTTTAGGGCAGCAGATGTTTGGTTCTCTGGACCTTCTGGAACATGCTCCTCTATTGCGTACAGTTTCTTCTCTTGCTTGAGAACAATTCTCAAGTTTTTGTACCAATCAAGAAAGTTGGTTCCAGGGAGCTTTTCCTTCTCAAGGACAGATCGTAGGGAATGTTGTGAACTCGATGAGTTGTTTGCCATTTGGAATTCTACAAAAAGGAAAATACGCAAGTTTTAGTATTTGTGAATTTTTGACTATATTCAATAATGGCTAGTTTATCAAATATAGCTCCCACTATTTTTCTACGGATTAATAACCCTCAAGATATTAATGCAGAAAATATCCTTATATTTTCTAGTGGGCCAAGATCCATGTTTCACCTCCTTATGAGCTTGCTTTGGCAAGTCACCATTAATTTGGCTACTTTAGGTAGGAACAATTCCAATTGCATCCCATATGCAACTCTTGGTTCAATTGGGCAAATAACTCCTTATTTATCCATCCATATGGATAATCCCAATTGATTGCCTCTAGGTTTCTTAATCATATTAATAGCCCAGTTGTGTTCAACCTCTTATTTAAACAATTGCACATTGTTACGTGCCATCGCATTCCATCATTATGAACCAAGTCTCCATGCTTTGGCACGCACAATCTTGATAAATAATGATGATAATGAGTGTTTAAATACCGAGAAGGCAAGAACACAATATTTGAATTTTGAGGGATTTTAAATTCAATTTTAATTGTTTTGTTGATCAAAATCAACTAATCTATCTATTTGAGTTTGGGCACAACTCCAAATAACAGATCCGGGTTGTCTAATTATCTTATTATCCTAATTGTATGCATCATCCATACACCAACCACACAATAATAAGACAATAAAATAAACAACCACAAAACAGAAATTAACGTGATGTGGATATGGCCTTTTCTAACTAAGATAATTCCAAGCAAATGGAATTATCTATGAACCCTAAAAGCGAACACATCTCCATGTGTCTTGATCTTTTGGTCCATCTTCATAGTCATGTGGAATGCTCCATGCTCCATGCTCCATCTTTTGTGGCTTCTTTGGCTTTGGGCTTCTTTTCTTCAATCTTGGCTAACAATCTACTTTATCTAGCACTAGCTAACTTCTATACTAAATAAAATAAATCTCACAAGTTGAGAAAAAAATTGGCACGCAGACCATAAAACCCTAATTAATTATTACAATTAATTGGTCAGCTCGCAGGCCGTAAAACCAAAACACAAAATTAAACATCCACATCAAACCACATCCTAAGGCCATATCCAATCACCATGCGAATTGCACATAAACAGTTAAAATCCAATTTTAAAGCGCTTGGTCAATTTTAATTGATTTTAGGATTTCTAGGGTTAAAACGGTCCATGGGCCCAACAATCAAATTGCCCGGGCCCAATAAAGTGAACCACAAGGCCCTAGGGCCGGCCCGGCCCAAAACCCACACGCCTAGGCCGCGGGTTAGGGCCGCCCGACACCTAGGGCAGCCAATCTTGGGCGGCAAGCAAGAGGGGCGGTCCCCTAGGGGGCCGAACCAGAACAACTCCCTTGCTTGGTGCCCAAGTTTGGTTGTTTCCTTATTTTGGGAGAACTCCTTCTTCCCCAAGGATGCCCAAACCCTAGATCTAAGATCCTAGAATTTCTCAAACTCACCAATTCATGCATCCAATGCAAAAATTAGATCTTGTTATGATAGATTATTGACAAATTTCATCCCATGCTTGATTTGTCTTGTTTTACGCGATAAACAATCAAATTAAGGTGTAAAACAACTAAAACGTAACACATAAACCACGTTTATGCTCTACGACCTGTGGCTCTGATACCACTGTAGGGTTTTGATTCATAGATGCGCAACGGAAACACAAACAATCATAAACCATGCAAAACCCTCCAAGGATCACAAGTCAAGAAACATAACGATGGTAAAGGAAGAAATCAATGACACACCTTAGGGTTCTCCTTTGATGACTTCAAACGCGAATTGTGTCACGTTCTCTATGGTTGATCCACGCCTAGAGTTGATCCTAGATCTCCCAAGTCCTTGGTGCTAGCCCGGAAGAGGAAGAGGAAGAAGAAATCACGCAAAACGAGACCAAAAAGGGGGTCTCGGCCTCCTTTGTGGCCGACGGGATGGGCGGCGGCAAGAGGGGCGGTCGGCTCCTCTTGTTGCTTGCTCTCTCTCCTTTTTGTTCTCTCCCACTCTTTGTTATGTTCAATAATGAGCATAAGTTGTGGTAAGGAAGGAAGGAAGGTCCTTTATATAATCCAACAACTCCTTGCCAACTACCTAAAAGACTTATTCTAGTCCTACTAGAATTCGATTTAGTCCCTTTCTTGCAAAATAGTCCCTACTAAGTTTGCAAGGTTTTGCAAAGTGATCCTTCTAATTAATTAATCCAATTAATTAATTCCCAAATCTAGTTCAACTCTATATAGCGTGTGACCCCATAGGTTCTATCTAGTTGGTAGCAACTATTTGCTAATATGGAGAGGTTTCTAGCAAAACATCCATTCTAGCCAACTAATAGAATAGTCATCTTGACAACCTTTGTACAAGTAATTGTCTCATCCCTTTGTCTCTATATCCGGATTGGACACGAGACATACAAGTCACACTCGTATATCCAATCCATAGTTTCTCGATCCTTGGGAATAGCCTTATTCGTGCAAATAACATCAATATCCCATATTGATTTATTTGAGTCTGGCCAGACATTCTATAAGCACTATCCCTCGAGTGGCCTAGGATATTTGCTCCCGTTATGTGGGAGGGACAAATTCTATCTACGTCCACTACGATCTCTAATCTTTCTTCTTATTGTATCCAGTACACGCCTTTGTAACTACCCTGTTACGGTGTAGCGTTTAACGCTATCAAAATCACAATAATCCACAACTAGAATATCTAGTGACTTCAAGTCTAAGGATGACAATACCATTGCACCGCGAGAAGCGCTTGTGACTCAACATAACGTGTATGTAGCCTTCTCGGAGATGGGTCAATCCAGTGCAACATTCCCTAATGCACACCTATGTGTTGGATCATGATATCTCCATATCAATCCAACCCCATACTAGTCTATAGATGATTATTCCATTAATCATTATACTGGACTACAGATATATAAGATAAACAACACAATTGTAAATCTAAGGACTTCATTATATTAAATTTCCAGTAAATAATAAATGAATTTCTAGCCACAAATGAATTCATACTAAACTAGATTGCCTCCAGGGCATCTATTCCAACAACCTTGACCACGAACAATGGAGGAATGGATGTTACTAAACGGAGTTCAAGGTATTAAAGGAGAAGGCACACACAACGATTATGATGTGCTTATCGGATGACGTGATCATCGAGATCGCAGATCAGAAAGAAGCAGCAAAGCTTTGGCTCAAGTTAGAGAGTCTCTACATGAAGAAGAGTCTCACTAGCAAGTTGATGCTCAAATAAAGGCTCTTCACCCTGCGTATGCTCGAAGGTACGGCTCTCAAGGACCATATCGATCAATTGAACACAATTCTGTTGGATTTGCGTAATATTGGCGAGACGTTGGAGGATGAGGTTGCCGCACTTCTGTTATTGATCTCGTTACCTCCATCATATGAGAACTTTGTACAGTCGTTCATTGTGAACAAGGAAGACTTATCTCTAGAGGAGGTAAGATCGGCGCTCCATTCTAGGGAACTGTTCCATAAGGGTGCAAGCACAGGTACAGAGGACCATGCTTTCGGATTGATGGCGTCGGGGGGGAGCAAGAAGGGTAATAAGAACAAGAAGAAGCAATTCTCGGGTTCTTACCCAAGGATGTTTGTGCCTACTGCAAGGAGAAAGGGCACTGGAACATAAATTTCCCTAAACGTGGACAACAGGGACAGAATGGCTCTTCAGCCGTGGTACAGAAGGGTATTCATCTGAGGATGATTACGTTCTACTGGAGGATGATGTCACGCATTCACCCGATGCATGGTTTCTTAACTCTGGGGCTTCTTATCACATTTACAGGCAGTTATTTTCAAGCTACAACCGCGCAGATGGAGGATCTGTTCATATGGAAAACGGAGCTGTTTGTAAGGTCATAGGAAAAGGCTCGGTTAGGTTCAAGACTGCGGATGGGAAGACATGCACATTGAAGGATGTGAGACACGTACTGCTTGTCACAAAGAATCTGATTTCCTTGAGTCTACTTGACAGCAAGGGTTTCAGTTTCAAGGGCGAAGGGGGAGGATTATGCATCTACAAGGACTCGGATGTGCTACTCAAGGGGGTCAAGGATGGGACTTTGTATGTGCTACAAGGTTCAGCTATCGCAGGGTCTGTCGAGGTTGCCTCAGCCGAGGTAAAGGAAGATGATCTAACTAAGTTGTGGGATATGAGACTCGGTCATATGAGTTAACGTGGAATGTAAAACTTCACAAGAAGGGGTATCTCATTGGGCATGTGCCCAAGAGCCTAGGGTTTTGTGAGCACTGCGTGTATGGGAAGCTATAGCGTAGCAAGTTCCCTAAGGCGGTTCACATAATGAAAGGTACTCTTGATTATATCCATTCGGTTCCTGGGGTCCATCTCGAGTCGAGGCATTTGGCGGGTACATGTACTTTCTGAGCATCATAGATGATTACTCGAGGATGAATTGGAAATTCGTGATGAAGCACAAGAGTGAAGCCTTAGTAAGATTCAAGGAGTGGAAGAAGCTGGTAGAGAATCATGTGGGAAAGAAGGTGAAGAGGTTGAGCACGGACAATGGCTTTGATTGTTGTTCATTAGAGTCTGATCGATTCTGCAATGATTATGGAATAGCACAACATCGCACCGTTTGGCGCACACCGCAGAATAAGGGTGTAGCTGAGAGAATGAATCAGACACTTTTAGCAAAATGAAGGAGCATGCTTTTGAATGCAGGTCTTTCTAGAGGCTTTTGGGGAGAGGCAGTTTCCATGGTATGCTATCTAATAAATCGGAGCCCGCACACAGGTATGGGATGCAAGATTCCTATGGAAGTCTGGTCCGGTAGAGCATTGGATTACTCGGATTTGAGAGTTTTTGGTTGTGTTACCTATTATCACGTTGATGATGGCAAACTAGAACCAAGAGCTAAGAAGGGAGTATTCATGGGTTTCGGAACAGGTGTGTAGGGATACAAGATATGGGCAGACAACAAGATTATACTTAGCAGAAGTGTATTATTTGATGAGACTCATATGTTGAAGAACTCGGTAGGTGGATCTTGGACGTAAAAAGAAGATTGTTGAGGGAGAATCGGATCCTCATGATCCTATGGAGTCCGATATCCCTACACCCCGCCGGAAGCTGAAGATGAAGAAGTTGAAGAGTCTGATAGTGAGGATGCGTATACACTAGAAGAACCAGTTCATCAAAGTATTGCTGAAGGAAGACAGAGGAGAGTCATAAAGCCTCCGTCTAGATACAGGGATGACG
Source organism: Linanthus parryae (assembly GCA_023055425.1). Taxonomy (NCBI): domain Eukaryota; kingdom Viridiplantae; phylum Streptophyta; class Magnoliopsida; order Ericales; family Polemoniaceae; genus Linanthus; species Linanthus parryae. The sequence goes on along the minus strand of JALGPY010000004.1, from coordinate 85,811,134 downwards.
GTATGTTGGGATATGCATTACAGGTAGCGGAAGAGATAGATGATGATCCAGCCTCCTACAAGGTCGTTGTATCTAGTTCTGAGTCATCACAATGGATTGCCGCAATGGGAGAAGAGATGGAGTCTCTTAGCAAGAACTCGACTTGGGATATTATTAAATTACCTGCGGGACGGAAGATAGTCACCTGCAAGTTGGTTTTAAGAAGAAAGGAAGGAACTGCATATGGAGAGGGCGTCAAGTATAAGGCAAGGCTAGTTGCAAGAGGGTTCAGTCAGAAAGAGTGAGTTGAATACAAAGAGATATTCTCACCGGTGGTTAGACATTCTTCTATCCGGGTGTTACTAGCTTTAGTGGCACGGCACTACCTAGAGCTTGAGCAATTGGATGTTAAGACAACTTTCCTACATGGAGAGTTGGAAGAAGAGATATACATGAGCCAACCGGAAGGGTTCCAAGTTCCCGAAAAATAGAACCACGTGTGAAAGCTGAAGAGATCTCTCTACGGACTTAAGCAGTCACCAAGGAAATGGTAGAAGAGGTTTTACAGCTTCATGATGAAGATTTGTTACCACAAGTGCGAGTATGATTATTGCGTGTATCACAAAGAGTTGCATGGTGGATCACGTATTTATCTAGTTCTATATGTGGATGATATTCTGATTGCAACTCGGAATATCAAGGACATTAGAGAACTGAAGAGGTCCCTTAGCACGGAATTCGAGATGAAGGATCTGGGAGCAGCTCAGAAGATATTGGGAGTTGAGATCTATAGAGATAGGAAGAAGAAGAAGAAGAAGAAGAAGAAGAAGAAGAAGAAGAAGAAGAAGAAGAACAAGAAGAAGAAGAAGAAGCTTTTCTTATCACAGCAGGGATACATCAAGAAGATCTTGGCAAGATTCGGATGTTATCAGCTAAAGCTATATATACTCCAATGGCAACTAACAGCAAGCTGGGAATGTACACCGTTCAGACTGAGGATGAGAAGGAGTACATGTCCAAGGTTCCATATGCTAGCGCAGTTGGAAGCCTTATGTATGCTATGGTTTGTACTCTACCAGACATAGCATTCGCTATTAGTGTAGGTTAGTCATTTATGGCTCATCCCGGTATGGACCATTGGCAGGCGGTGAAACGGATATTCAGGTACCTTAACGGTACGCCTGACATTGGCCTATGCTATGGGTCACGTGAAAACATCTTGGTAGTTGGTTTCTTGGATTCGGTCTATGCAGGGGATGTTCATAGTAGAAGACCAATGACGGGCTATGTATTGGCTCTGGGAGCATCTGTTGTGAATTGGAAGGCGACGCTACAGCCGACGGTGACTTTTTCTACCACGGAGGCGGAGTACATGGCTCTAACGAAAGCAGCAAAGGAGGCAATTTGGCTTAAGAGAATGGTCAATGATCTAGGGCTACATCAAGATCAGGCAATAGTCTACTGTGATAGCTTCAGTGCAATTTTCTTAATGAAGGATGTTAATGACTTAGAATTGCATGTTTTAGTATGTTAATGAACTCTCATAACTTGCTAATATGTGTAATTTAGTTATTTTATGTCTCTTTCTAGACTTATGCTTGTTTTCGTAGTTTTGGTTGTTTTTATCTTATTTTGTAGGAAAAGACGTGATTTAGAACGCAAGAGGCTAGTTGGGGAAAGCTTGAACGATGAATTGAGACGCTTTGGAGGGGCCGAGATTGAAGACAAAACAAGTTAGAAGGCCGAAGTTACATAAAAAGGGCTTATTTGAAGATAATTTAACAGAATGGGGAGCTAAATGCAATATAATATTTTTAAAGACGAAAAAGATGAGTTTTTAACAGAGTGGGGGGTCAGAGTGCCATTTACAGAATGTTTTAAGTAAGAGACGGGGGTCTCTTAAAACTTATCAGCAACCTAGGGGGGCTTTTTGCAATTTTTGCTAAAATAACTCATCACCCGCGCATCGCTCTCTCTTCCCCGTCGTTCCTCACACAGAACCCAGCAAAGCTCCATGGAAGCTCTTCGAAGCTTTGGACGGAGCTGGAAACTGGACCAAACTCGCACCAAATCACGCAAAAATGGTACGAAACTGATCCCTAGCCAACGTCCTCTCTACTACATCCCTCAATTCGGCCCAAAAACGAAGAGTTAGAAAAGCCCCAATTCTCCTAGGGTTCGTGAAGTTTCTAAAAATCAACGATATAGAGGGTCTTACATAAATCAAGGGTGGAGATGAAGGCTTGGAGGCTACGAAACCCTCTCCTGCAGCCTATATAAACAGATGGTGAAGAAATTTCAGGAGCTCTCTCTCACATAAGGACGGTTCATACGCTCTGTTTTGGGTCTCTGTTCGTCCTCTCTCTCTCTCCGATTTCACCCAAGTCAGGGCTTGTTCTTGAGCGTCTGAGCTCTCTTTGAGCATAATCAGGGCCAAGAACAAGGGAAAGAGGAAGAGGGGGAGAGAGGAGGTCAGTTTCACGCGGTTTTGTGGCTGTAGAGCACTGTTTTGCTCTGTCTTTCTGCTATGCTCTGTTCTTGATACAGTAGCAGCAGCAGCAGTAGTCAGCAGATAGTAGCAGCAGCTAGCAGTAGCATTGGAGCTGTTTAGTTGATTTTTCTTCCATTTCGTGTAGTTTTGATTCAAGTTTGTTTGATTTAGTTTTTCAAGTTATAGCTTAATACTGTGTTATTGGAGTTGATTTTGAGATAGACTTGTGTATTCTTGCGTTTGAGATTGAAATATATGAAAATCTATTTGAATATATTGGTGAAATCTCTTCTTCAACTCAATAACATGTCTAGCTAGTTTAATTGTTGGGTTACTTGATGAAGTTGGATGGCTTGTTGTGAAGTTTCAATTATTCTTCAAAGTTTCACAAGTTTGGATGTCGAATTCGTTGAATTCTTGTGTCGAAAGACAAATCCGAATTGTGGCTTGATCTTGTATGTGGACTCACTTAGCTGAGTACATACCCTTGATGCTTGACATAACTCGATTTTGGGTTTCGCTCTTGAATTCGTGAGCTAGACGATTCCGTTTGCTTTAGAATCCATGTTTCGTTGTTCATACAAAGTTTGGGTGTTGGACTTCACTTGCAAGTTTTCTAGCGGAATCAATCGACCCAACTCCATTCTCTTGAATCGTAGTAGTATTAGTAGTCCTTTCTTTTGGTTCTTACTCGCATTCTCAAACTTGCTCCATCACTAGTGGTGGATTTGATAGATTGGCAAGCTCTAAAGCCATTGAGAATTTGTTACTTGTTTTAGTTAGTCGTTTTTCTACTTGCTATTGCTAGTTTTGCAAGTCATTTTCTAACCCTCCTCTCCTTGTGGATTCGACTCCGGACTTACCGAATTATTACTTGAGACGATATCCTATACTTGGGATTTTGTCGAACAAAGGACCAGGTTCATCATGAAAGGACCAAGCATATTGACGTCAGAATCATTTTCTGAGAAGTGAAAGCAGGATCAAGGTGATGAAGGTGGGGACTGCTGGCAACCCCGCTGATATGTTCACCAAGCCGGTTCCGGGGAGCAAGTTCCAGCATTGTCTAGAATTTCTCAACATTATGAGCCAGTGAGCCCTTTGGGGCATGTCGGACCCGGTGGGGATCCAGTAAGTCTCTGTGACGGGAGACATTTGGTGCGGAGGAGGCAAACTTTATTTGCGAGAAGAGGAGCTGTTTTTGCTGCATGAAAGAATTCAAGTCAAGGTGGAGATTTGTTGGATTTGTTCCTTGAATAAGTTGAAGAAATCATCAAGAGCAACAACGGGGACCAAAGGGACCAAGATGGAGAACAAAGAATCAAAAAGGATGTTTTCAGGTAGGTCGCATGACCTAGTAAGTAGGTCGCGCAACCTAACTGGAAAAACATCCGGAACAACAGTTTTTGGGAGTAGGTCGCACGACCTAGTAGGTCGCACGACCTAGTTTGTTCCTGGCATTTTTGGAATTGTTTCCAAATCTATCTAGGACGGCCCTAGGTCGGTTCTAAGCACTATAAATAGGCTCCTAAGGGTTTAAACATGTATGTACTCCATTGTAATCGTTCCTCTTGATAAATAAAGGTCTCTCTTCGCCGTGGATGTAGTTAGCTCGATTTGGGCTAGCGAACCACGTAAACTTGGTGTTTTGTCGATTATTTCATCGTTCGTGAGGAGTGAGTGATCATGAGAGTATAACACCATCTGAGCATACTGTAAAAATAGTTCCCCAAAGCCCAATATGGAACGGGATACAAAAAGTATATCCTTAATTTGCAGGAACAATAATTGAACACCACAGCAAAATTAGTTTACTAGTTCAAATTTCACAACACTACTAAGAACTATTTTCTGAATACATAGAAAGCAGATAAGAGTATCTTTTCCGACTATATACCAACTATATATAGAAATTACATTGGGGGATGTAGAATACATCGAAACATTAATTGTAAATTCAACGATGAGAAACCACTCAAAAAGTAACTACGCAAGGCCAAACTCTCACATTTCGCCATTCGATGCTGTTCTCAGTAATCAAACTGCAATCGGTTAATGTTTATTGCATTGAAGAAGGCGCTCCCCCTACTATAAATCAGCTTGTGCTTTGCTACTTGTCTGCAAATCAACGACAAAAAAATGAGCTTACATAACAAGATTTAATGCTTTCCACAGTTCCATCATCTCATCGTTGTTCTACATTTGTTTTACTTCAGTAATTCAAAGAACTAAATGCGCTCCTACAAAAAAAGACTCAATTTTATATTAAGAAAGTTCACCTTTTTGCTTTTCACTTCACATTCATCATCCTCATCGTCATCTTCTTCTTCATCTTCGTCTACAAACTCGTCATCTTGAGCAGCCTCGTGCGTAGCCCACGAGATAACACGAGGGATTATCTTGTCCCAAACGGTTGAGCTGCACACAGCACAATCATTCACCTAAGCTTTCACTATGATCTACAAAATTTTAAATTGTAGTGCTATAAAATTCCAATACATCAAGTAGTGCAGGTTCGAATGAATTTTTTTTCTTACCCATTTGATTATGGAGTTCTCCTACCTGATTACATGTAAAAATAAAAGGAAATAAGAGATTATGGTCCAATTTGATTTATCAAAGATGGACAAAGACATAGGCATACCAGATAACGATAAGAGCATCCACAATAGTGTAATCTACATCTTATCTATAATTTAGACTATTTCTAAATTAGTTAGTAATGTTTTCGGATTGTGCTCCAATGGTGCTATTCAAAAATTTCTCATATATTTTTGTAATTGATTATACACGTTGCATAAATTTAATTTGTGTGAAGAGAAAACAAGGTGGAGAGATTTAGGGAAGGTCGAGAGATTTTAGGGAGAAATAGATCATGGAGAAAATCATGGAAAAATATTTTGGATAAGAAATATTTTCTCGCCAGATTTGGCAAGCAAAATTCAAGCTCAACAAAATAGAATACAATTTAGCTAGTCTACTGGAGCTACACTTTCCTAAATTTCGCTGGTTGTTTTGGTATTAACCGCTATTTAGCAAGTCTACTATGGATGCTCTAATTTTAGTGCCTTGAATTCTTAGGTCGACAAAACAAGAAAAGTCAAAGGTTGCTTATGAAAACAACTCTTTGAGGAGGCAGAGGTGTTTCCTAGTCAACTAGGAAACAAAGGGCGGTGTATTTTTTTCTTGTAGTATATATAGCCACCAATTGTTTTGGTTTGTAATGCATAACTTACACAGAGTTACACACATGGGCTTGGAGTTAGACATAGGCAGGTGTCTAGTGCTATTTTTTCTTAGTGTACGTGTGCATTATCGAAGTTGTACCAGGTGAGTTTCTCTCAATAAAACATGGGTTTGGGTCGTGGAGGTAGCTAGTTAATCACTAGTGAACCACGTTAATACTTGTGGTCTTGTTTTATCGTTTACAACGTTCTCAAGCTTGTTCCAGATCATAACAAACTGATATCAGAGCCTGGTTGTGGTGTTCCAAGATCAAGGTGGAGCTATAGTGTTAGGGTTTCACAATCCGTGAAATTCATAGCTACAGTTTCACGATCAAGGTGTAGCACGCATTTGGGAGTTATCGATCTCGACAAGGAGCTGCAGAGAAGATGACAGGGGGATGACCAAGATCGACAAGTTCACGGGGAGAAACAGCTTCAGCTTATGGAAGATCAAGGTACGTGCTTTGTTGAAGCAGCAAGGCATGTGGTTGCCATTGGCGAAAGATAAAGGTGGGGCTTCTACAACCATAAAGAAGTTCAAGACGATGGATGAAAGAGCGCACTCAACGATCATGTTGTGCCTGGCGGACGACGTGATCACGGAGGTTGCTGATCAAGAGACGGCTGAGAAACTATGGAGCAAGTAGGAGAGCCTATACAAGGAGAAGTCACTCACCAACAAGTTGATGTTGAAGCATAAATCTTTGGTCTACGCATGGGGGAAGGTATGGATCTAAGAGATCACTTGGATCGTCTTAATACTATTTTGCTCGAGTTGCAAAACAGTATTGAGAAGATAAGTAATGAAGATGCTGCACTGATTTTGTTGGTGTCGCTACCACCGTCTTATGAGAGGTTCGTGCAGTTTGCTTGTGCTGGAAAGGAGACTCTCACGTTGGAGGAGGTGAGATCTGATCTTCCCACAAGAGATAAGCGACACAGGGCCACATATGGGGAGTAAGACGTTCCGGGTTCAGGCGCATTCATAGTGTCCAAGGGGTTTATGGTGAGAGGAAGAACAAGGGTTCTAATTTGCCAACAATGTCTGTGCACTGTGTAAAGAGAGGGGTCACTGGAAGTGGGAGTGTCCGAAGAAGGGATGGGAAAGTCCCTAGTTGTAGGTCAACAACTTCGGAGGTCGACTACATCCTCTAGGCCCCGTTGGGGGCATGAAATCCATGCTCTTGACGAGGAGGCATATTTGGCATGGGAAAGTCTCTGACGAGGGACACGACACATGTGAGACGCGCAAAGGGGCGCATATGAGGCGTGCAAGGGGGCGACATTGCAGGAATTCAATGGGAATTGGAGCGATTTCACAAAGCGTTACGGGAATTCGGTGGGAATTGGAGCAACGTGTTGGGGGTTTTTGTTGTAGGCACTTGGTGGGAGTCAGAACAAAAAATGAATTTGTTGTAGGAGCTCAGCGGGAGTTGGAACAATAAACAAAGGATTCGATTGCAGGAACTCGGTCGTAGTTGGAGCATCGATAGGGTTCAATTGCAGGAACTTGACGGGAGTTAGAGCATCGCTGGGGGCACTCGTTGCAGGAACTTGGCGAAGTTGGAGCAACTTGTGAAGTGAGGATTTCGCGTAGAGCTGCGAAACGTTTGCGGTTGATTATTGGGGAGAAGCATATGTTCAGGTTCGGGTTGCTAAGATGATTCAAGACAAGGTAGAGATTTGTTAGTGTCTTGAATTCTTAGGTCGGCAAACAAGAGAAGTCAAAGGTTGCTTATCGAAACAACTCTTTGCAGAGGAAGAGGTGTTTCTTAGTCAAGTAGGAAACAAAGGGCGGTGGGGCTTTTTTCTTGCAGTAATGCATAACACACACAGAGGTACACATAGGGGCTTGGCGTTAGACATGGGCAGTTGTCTAGTGCTATTTTTTCTTAGCATACCTGTGCGTTATCGGGATTGTACCGGATGAGTTTCTCTCAATAAAATCGCGGTTTTGGGTCGTGGAGGTGGCTAGCTACTCACTTGTGAGCCACATTAATACTTGTGTTCTTGTTTTATCGTTTACATCGTTCTCAAGCTTGTCCAAATCGTAACAGATAATATACAGTTATCTCAGAATGTCTTTCTCGATGGTTTTATACATATACTAAAGTCATAAAATTTGAATAAAAATCTCCCCTGAATCAGACATACCTGATCAATAAAAGAATATGATAAAAGCTCTTTAAAAGAGAAACCCTAGGTAACAACCAGAAAATAATGGTTTAAATTATCAACAAACCAAGTCATCTCAATCTTCAAAGTAAAAGGCGCATCACAATTTCTGGTAAAAATTTGTGAAATGCCCAACTAATTGACAAAGCAACCATATATCACAAGTTTTTAACAACAGTAACGTTTTTACCAAAAGCTCAAATAGGTAGGGGGAAAAAATTGAACGCAGATCTTACCTGGATCAGCCAACCACTGGGCGAGCTAGGAACCGATTTCATCTATCAATTAAAATGTAATTGATATCGACCCCATCTATCAATAGATTTTTAACCTAATAAAATCAATCGGTAAAGTAGACAACGTTAACTAAATAATCAGAAAACAAACCCACCACCTGTTACGTGAATGGTGTTTGGAAAGAAATTTACCCTTTTATTCTGTGAAAAAGTCTAGTAATCTTTAAGGTTTAAGGGCGAGCTTTGAATGGCTCTGCGCCCAGTACAACTGGTTTTCGGAGACTCATTTTTTTGTGTGTTTTTCCGGGATTTTCTTTAATGATTTAATGAATGAGATAGAATCTGTCGGAGTATCGGAACTCCAATCACTTCTGACATGACCGGAGCAGTTCTCCGGTGTCGATCAAAGAAGAGAGAGAGAGAGAAACGGAAGAGGAGAGAGAACATAAATGGAAATTGGATTAATTCAACATGACTCCTCCATTAGAGAACCATAGGCTGGACTCAGGATGCAAAAAACACAACTAATGGTAATTTGCGTACCTTTAGACATTTGCAAGTTGAATAGTCGTTGTTTGAGCATCAACTGGTTGACCACGAATTTCTTCATGTAGAGATCCTCCCAGTTGACCCACAAAGCAGCTGTCGTCTCTTGATTTACGACACTGGTGATCATGTCGTCCGTGAGACACAGCATGCTTGTTGTGTGCGCCCTCTCTTCCGTTTTTAGATACGCCGGCGTGGTTTTGTCCACGTTTTCCTTGTTGGACGCCAGAGGCAACCAAAGATCGTCGCGTTTCAACAACACCGTTATTTTGATCTGCCACAAACTAAAACTATTTCTCCTGTTGAACTTCTCGATTTTCATCGAACCTTACATCGTTCCCTTGAAACCCCAATCTAACCCGTCGAACTGCTCTAAACCGAGTGCTTCACCTAGATCACGAAACCCTCACTTGAATTTCACTGATTATGAAACCCTAGCTTTGCTTCGACTTGATCTTGATCTTGAAACACCGCCAAACCAGGCTCTGATACTAGTTTGTTAAAACCTGGGTATCAAGCAAGAACAATGAACCAAAATAAAGAACAAGACACCAAAAATTAACATGGTTCACTAGCACGATGCTAGCTACGTCCAAGACCCGAAACCCGAATTTATTAGAGAGAAGCAACCCGATTACAAGCACACACTCTACCAAACAAGTTATGAGTAATGCATATGCATTTTATATATAGGCTTACAAAACCTAACTTGCTCCCAAAGCCAAGCTCAACACGAACTAGGAAAGCCCAAGGAGACGACGGGTAACCCTAGTTGCCGCTAACCCTAGCCGCCAAACCTATGCTAGAGTTTTGATCATCCTATTCATAACAGACATCATAAAAGCCATTCTGATGTACTATCAGCTAGTGCATGACTATTTACCCCAGTTTCCCGTTATTGTGAAACCGTTAGTCTGGAGTTGGAGTCTATAACTAAAATAGTTTTTGAGATAATTTTCACCCCATAATATGCAAAATATGTGGTTACCCAAGTGTATAATAGAACTTTTGCATGATATGCGGGGTATATTTGTTTCCAAAACTTCGGTTACAACCCTCAAAGCCAGACTAACGAGGCCGTAATTAAAGGGTGTGAGTTACTTGAACAAGTTCGACATTCTAAAGGGGTGAAAGTGAAGGGGGTGAAAGTGTCCTTTATGTCAAACTAAAGTGGTGAATGTGTCTTTTAACCTAGGACAAGTGGGTGAAAGTCTGAGAGATACGTCCCGTGATCATGGGCCAACCCTTCCTGTCAATCATTCATTCATGGAATCAACATGAACCCTCTCATTACCGTTCTTTGATAGGGTGAACCAAAATAGAGAAACTAACATCATGTGTCACAGTACTTTCTGTGTTTGTTCTCTTGCTTCATAATTTATTGGGTCACTTTCACATGTTCATTGGTTAACAAAACGATGCAAAACATCGTGAGTCGCAGTACTTTTTATGTTTCTTCTCTTACTTCCTAATTTATTGGGTCACTTTCACATGTTTATTGGTTAACAAAACGATGCAAAAAGATCGTAATTTTTTCATAGTATTGTATAGCAAAGTTTATTTGTACAACGACATAGAAAATTACTGAATTCTTACATTGTTTTGTTGGTCACCAAATTAAGGTGACCCGTGAAAGTTAAAGTAAAAAACATGAGATGAAATAAATGAAGAATTCAATATTTAAGAAGTTGAAATGTTATATGATTGTTTTAATTTTAGGGTAAAAGACAAAACCCACCCTCGTTAGATGGGTTATATACAAAAACAACCCTATTGTTCGGGAATATACAAAAACCACCCCTGTAACCTAACGGCGACTAACGGCAACTAACGGAACACGTTAAATACCCATTTTAGCCTCAGATGAAAAAAAAATACCCTACTATATAAATATTTTCTCTCCTCAACCCTTCATTACCATATGTTCTCTTCTCTCTCTCTATCTCTATATCCTCTCCCCAACTATGAGACAAAACTGAGAAACCAGAGAGACGGATCTCTCTGGTCTCACGAACCTTAATTTGAACAGACACTTCGTCGTCGCCTCCGAATTGGAGGTGGGTTTCGACGGCAGAGAGGCGATTACAGTCTCCAGGAGCTCCCTCTGTTCGTCCGCTGATGGGAATTACGACGGTGGTTTCCGATCGAAGCGAGTGATTTCGGGGATGTAAGCCTTGGCGTAGTACAAGAGGCAATTCTCGATGATTTCTTTGCTCAGATATGTTGATTCCATGACCACCACATAAGAATCTCCCTAACTCTCTTCTCCCTCTATCTGTCTCATCTCTTTCTGTCTCATCTCTCCTTTTCTAGTTTTAGTTCTTATATTGGGTTTGTTTGGCAGATCTGGAGTAGGGGAAGGAGATCGGCTTCTACCGAGGATTTGGGCGGTGGGCGATGTGTGACGGCGGTGGGTGGTTTGTGCGACGACATTGGGTGGTGTTTTGGCTGTGGCTATGATTGCAGATCGGGAATGGCTTTGGCTCCATCTCTGATAGTCCCTGCAATTTCACCGCCTTCTTCGTTTTGGGTATCCATTTTTTTCTCACGATTGGTCATCAGACCGGCGATTCGGTCTAATTGATGGGCTTGGTGGGGGATTAGATTGGTGAACTGAAGTGAAGTTGAAATGCCTGTAAAATTTGACAAAGTACAAGTCAGGCTGTGCATTTTAATTGGAGGAGTAAATTGACAAGTGAGGCATTCTCAGAGGGGCAGAAGAGGCCTTGAAGAGAAGTTATCGGAATAATCCTTTACTGAATGTCTAGTAGTTTGTCTGGAACTTTATATTTTTTCAGTTTGTAAAATTAGCAGAGAACATCAACATCATGTGAGCTGGGCGCAAAGAGTTCCAAGCCAAGGCTTTTGTGTCCATGTTGCAAGTCTGTAAAATTAACTTTTTGTTGTTGTTGTTGTTGTGGTGGTGTTTGTGGTGGTGGTTGTGATGGTGGTGGTGGAGGTGTTGAAGAACACGAAGAACACCAAGAACACCAAGCAAAAACACCAAGAACAATGAAGTATGGATATTTATGTAAATTTACTTTTTCAAGGGTATAATGGTCCTAAAAAAATTTGATTTAACTGAGGGGTGTTATTTGTCTAACGTCCATCCATGACAAGGGTGGTTTTTGTATATCCCCAAACAATAGGGTTGTTTTTGTATATAAACCATCTAGCGAGGGTGGATTTTGTCTTTTACCCTTAATTTTAATACTAAAGTCATTTTATTTAGAAATTTTTTTAAAATACTTTTGTGAGGAATACTTATGGCTAGCATTGAAAATCATTCATTTGACGTTGCACAGGTTTCCTGGAAGTTTACTAACTACAACAAACATTGCATACATGTTAAATGCGTGTAACCGATTGAAACATGACTTTCTTGAATTCATCCTTTTGTTTGGATAGTGCGTTTGAGCACGGACAATTTTCTAATTCTTCACATAATAGTAGATAACGTGGTTGTAATTTACTCAGATAGAACATTACGCGTTTGATTAATACAAGATGAGAGACAGACAAAACATAGTACATTTTAACTTGTACTATGCTATATCAATTATATTTGAATTATGTAAGGATTGCTTTCTTTGAATCGAAACTTAGCGTCGCCATAGTCGCTGGCCATAAAGGATTTCTCTAATTCAACAGAACAAAAACGTGGACAATTCTTGACAAGGACACCCTCCCAACTTGAGCTATATATAGACCCCATCTTTTGGATCAGGGAAACACACTATCACATGCTACTAGCATACCACGTACAACCATAGTTATGAGACTGCTATCCACCATTTTCTTTCTAAGTTCTATTTTCTCCGCAAGTAACAATGAAAATTCAAAACCACTTGAAATTCTCCACCAAATCAACACCCTCAGGCCGCGATTTGGCACTGCCGGCACAAGTGTCCGCGGCCTGTCTTGTCTGAGCTGGCGACTTGGCGTGGAGACTCACAACATCATTGATTGGAAGACGGTGCCACAAGCGTGCGAGAACTACGTAGGGAACTACATGATTGGCCGGCAGTACCGGAAGGACTGTAAGGTGGTTGCAGATGAGGCATTGGCTTATGCAAAGAGCTTGGAGCATGGTGAGGATGGCAAGGACGTTTGGGTCTTTGACATAGACGAGACCACTCTCTCTAACCTCCCGTACTATGCTAATCATGGATTTGGGTAAACCTTAATCCCGTTCTCTCTATTAAATTTATGTTTTTGTAGTGTTAAGGACCCATCCGTGGAGAATATCTGAGATGACATAAGAGTATAGGAGTATAAGTAGTCAGTTTTATAGATAATAATAGCATCATATGATTTATATGTAATGATATGCTTATAAGTAATTAATAAAGCCACCTCTAGAGCTCATGAGTAGGGATGACAATTTGACTTGTTCGAGGTTCGAGTGATCCGAGCTTAACAGATCAAGTCTGAACCAAGTCTAATTGAAAACGGATCGAATATGAGTTATGAAAGTAAAATCAAAACGGATTTAGATCCGGAGTTAGATCATAGTGCGTAATGGTTGGATACCTAATCCGACACGACTACTTGCTATTTTACAAAAATACTTAAAAGAATTATTTTAATAATGAATATAAACACTGTGTATAAAATTAAAAACTTATTTTCCTACATAGTGGCATTAACAATAGTCTCACAAAAGTTATCAAGCTTATGAGTTATGGATAATCGTCTTGCTCATTGATTTTGTTACACTTGTTGATGAAGCGGTGTATTAAAGTTTTGTGTTAGTTTAGATTCTCTATTTGTGGAATGGAAGTTGTGAAATTCATGTTGATATGGTTTAAATCGTGTTTTGATGTTATCCCAATATTTTATGTCTTTTATCTTTACTTTTTGGATTCTTTGTGAGGCTCGACCCAGATGTGATTAGTTTTGTGTTCAAATCCGATTAAGATCAAACTGGATCTGGATCGGATATGAATCATCTATTCTTATTCGGATATAGATATAAATGTAGGTGAATCCAATTCGAATCCGACCCGTTCACATCCCTACTCATGAGTTGAGCTTGATGATGTCTTTAAGACGGAAAGTATAATTATTTTTTCATGCAATTATTGGTACTATGCATAGCAATTAAGAAAATGACACTTTTAACCCTGCATGTGCTGATTTTCAAGATAGTTGTACTCCTTAATAGTGACACAGTTAGTTTAGGGGTGATGAAACATGTCCGTCACCGAGAATAGATTGTGGAACAAATGTACGAAAGACACAATGATGGGCATAAGTGTCACATAAAGGATGAGTGTATTAGCATTAAATTTGGCTATTACCATTGGAGATTTGGAAGGTGTTGGGGGCTAATTTTAATGCTATACATTTTCGTTTTAACTTATCCAAACATATTTCAAGCATTTTGAATCTCAGATATGTTATAATTGTGCAGGGTGGAGAAATACGATCCTACGTTGTTCAACGAGTGGGTGTTTGAAGGGGCAGCGCCAGCGTTACCAGAAAGCCTTAACCTATACAACAAACTGATTTCTCTAGGGATTAAGATCGTCTTCATAACTGGGAGAACAGAAGATCAACGTGAAATCACTGAAGCAAACCTCAAGGATGCCGGATACACTGAGTGGGAGAAACTAATACTGAAGTAAGCGAAGTAGTTAACATTCAAGATACGCAATTGTCTTTACATTAATTCGTAATTATGGTTTCTGATAAAGAATTGTTTCTTTTTCTTATGTTGCAGAGGATCTGGTAATTCAGGAAAGACAGCGGTTGAATATAAATCGGCCCAGAGAAAGAAGGTTGAAGCGGAAGGGTACAAAATCGTGGGCAACATGGGCGACCAATGGACTGATCTCTTGGGGACCAACGTCGGTCAAAGAACATTCAAGGTCCCAGATCCTATGTACTACATCAGTTGATTGAATAGGACTTATGAGCTTCCAATATGAGCTTCCAACAATTAAGAAAGAGGATATATGTGATCCGTCTCAGACGTGAAGAATAATTCAGGAAGTTCAAAAAGTATTTTAACGTTTTACTAATGATTGCACTTGTTTTTTTCACAAGAAAATTATTGCACTTGTTTATTGGCTAACATATCACTTGCAGGAGCCAAAAAAAAGTAAAATAGAATTATTTCTGTCACAATAGGGTAAGAGAAATCTACAAATCAGATTAACCAATCCTGAACAATAGCATGGCCCCGGCAAATGGACGACGCGCACGAATTGTTGAATAATAAAATGATACTTATTACGTTATTCCTTTCTCTTTTGGGTTGACTTTTCATAGTTACTTTGAACCGGTGATTTGATTAGTTAAATAATACAAGACTCTAGTAATCCTTTCAATGTGTTGTAAGGAAACTATGCTCTACAACACTATGAAAAGATTACAAAGTTTTACATCGTTTTGCTAACTAAATCACCGGGTCAAAGGGACCATCAAAAGTCAATCTGGATTTCATCAAACCTAGAGTTGGTTCAACCCCTAAGATACCTGGTAATCTGAATTTCTCACAGATTATAGATAGGGTTGAGGTTCAGGAAGATGGTGTGGAGGATTTGAGACACGGTTTGTTTGACTTGTCCAATGACCTTACTAAGTTCAAAGGTTTGGTGCTTAACAAGCTTGACCTGATCATCAAAAGCTTGAATCTGGAGAAAGTGCCTTATTCATAAAGCAGAGATACCACCATTGATTCAGAGGAAGTTCTGGGAGAAGCTCTGAAGAAGGCTGCTGCAGAGAAAGCAGATGATGAGGAAACTGCTGCAGAGAAAGCTGAAAAGGAGGCTGCTGATCTAGAAAAGTTAGTTGATGACTCTGGACAGATCCTGCATTTCTTCTACTCTTTTGATGAAAGGGAAAAAAGGGGAGAAGATAATGTGTTGTGTTATGTGTCTTTATGCTTTTGGGTAGTTTGATGTTTAGTATCTAGTTTTATCTAGTTTTATGGTGTGTAATAAATTATGGATCTGGTAGATGTTATATATGCAATTCAGTGGTTTTTGAATTTATGTTCTGTAATTTTTACTACTGATGGTAAGTTGTAGGATATCTATATCCAGATAATGTGTTTTGTCTTTCATCAAGGGAGAGATTGATAAATCCGAAGCTCATGGACATTATGCTATACAAGCAGAGAGCTTAGTTCCTTGATGATGAAAGCCAGAAACACAAGCTTAAGAAATTGCTAGGTATCAAAGCTTCAAAGCTTTGAGTTACTGTAGCAGTTCCTATATGCTGAGTTATCTAACTGTTTTGTGCAGGTTTTGGTTATGTTTTGATAATGATATGGTTTAATTAGATAATTACATTTAGCAATCTATGTTCTAAGTTGATCATTGCAGGACTGAGTTGGATTGAAAATACAATGTTCATTCTGTTGAAGTTAGCAGGCAAAGCTTCAAAGCTTTGAGATATTCTAGTTACTCTTTACTGCTAAGTTCTACAAACCATCTTTCTGTATGCAGATGGATTCAATAATACTTAGATTTTGTTACATGTTATTTATTGTCTATTATTGTGAATTATATATTGATTACTTGATATATTCATGAGATTGAATATACTTGTTAACTCATAACTATCATCAGAAAATTCTAGCATAGTTTTCTAACTAACTGTTAGCTGCTGTTTCAAGCAGATTGTTTTTGCTAGATTGTATTGTTCTTTGTTTGATCTTGTTTACTAAGTATGTGCAGGTTTGTTGGACACTCCAACGTCCATAAACAGATCAGCAATGCATTGAAATTAAGCTGTTAACAGGAGCTTATCAGATAGGAGATATTTTAGGAATTCTGTTCCTGAAATCTCTCAAGTTAGTTGCAGACTGAGATCAGCTACTTATATTTGAATTGCAAAGGATTATGAGAGACGGAGGTCGTGGTTTTCAAGAGGGAAATCAACTGGAAAGATAAATTCCATACAGCTCTTCAAATTATTCAGGAATTCAACTCAAGCAGACTGGAGATCATTCAATTTCAGAAGAACTCTTCCAGGCTTTAAACAACTTATCTTTTCTGGGTTCTTCTTTCTGTATTCAATTGTATTATTTATTCTTCGTCTCTAAAACCTCACTAAACTCGGTATTTTGGCTATTCAAGTGAACAACAAGAGGTTCTTATTGTTTCAACAGGTTGTAGTCTGTAACTAGATAGGTTGGGAACCACAAGCTGTATAAGTGTAAGGTAACTCACTTAGGCTTGAAATATAGGGCTAAATATGGGTGAATAAGAAGAAGTTGTGTTTGAATCCTGGAGGGATTAGATCCCTCAGGCAGAGACTAGGTCCAATTGTGACAGAACTCTGTAAAATATATGTGTTCTTGCTATTTACTTTTGCTGCATTTACTTATAGTTTAAATTGGAAGTTTCAAAGCTTTGGAGCTTTCCAAGTCTCAAATCTTTGAAGCCTCTATACTCTGTTTCTATATCTTTAAGCTTCTCAATTTCCTTTCAAAGCTTTGAGATATCAACAGTTTGTTCTACTAAAGTTTCAAAAACTTGTGTTTTGGCAAAGGCAAGCATACTCTATTCACCCCCCCCCCCCTTCTAGAGTATTTATATACATTTTTACACCTACATTACACACTTTCAATTGAAATCAGAGCCTTGGGTCACAGTTTAAACATCTAACAATCTTGTGACAATGAGTTTTGTAGGTGGAGGAGGATTTTCACAGGGAAGGGCATCTAATAGACCTCCATTATTGTGTGCTGCTAACTTTGTGCATTGGAAGACATTGATTTAAATGTTCATCATAGATCAGGACATGAAACTATGGTCTATTATTTTGAATGAGCCAAACCTATTTATACTCCTGTGAATGGTGTCAGAATTGTCAAACCTGATGAAGATCTCTCAGTTACTGAACTGAAAAATGTATCAAAAAAATTACAAAGCTTTGAACTTTTTATATTGTGCTCTTAGTGCAGATGAGTTCAACATGATTTCCAACTGCAAGAATGCAAAGGATGAAACATCCCAGGATCTCGGTTCGGGGTTAATGCGACAATCGAATTCCAAAAGTAGAATATTATCTTAAGAATATTACAATTTAGCTAATAAAACTATCTTTGAAAAGAAAATTTTACAAAAGCAATGTGTGAGATAATCTATGTTATCTACTAAGTGATATAACTTAAACTAAACGTCTTCGTCTCGGTGCGCGTTCCCATCCCCCACCTTGAGTGACGACCTGCGGTTTTAAAATGGCAAATGCCGACGCAGTTTTGAAAAAATAATCAGTAAAAAATGAGTAAATACATACTACGACATGTAAAGCATCGAGTGCCACGGAAGCATGAGTTGAAACAAATTAGAATATTTAAATAGTAAAGCTATCATGTTGGAGAATTTGGAACAACTAGAAGTAAACGAGTAACAAAAACCTCTCAATTTAATAACATTGAGAAACCACGAGTAGTTCGTAACATAACCAGAGTAAACAAGTCCATTTAAGAGGATAACTTAGTTCATGAGTAGCCAAAGCATATCAAATCATTTCAATTGATTAGGGCAATCCAGAGCCACAAACAACATTAATAAAGTAGTCAATTTTTAATTTCGACTTCAATCAACAGTTTAATTTAGCTGAGGCGTGTCAAGAGCCACCAGCAGGATCGATGTAAACAGAGGGATCACGAAATAATCACTAAGGGTTCCTTCTAGGGTCTATCAAACCCTATTTCACCCGAGCGTTAAGGGAGCCCATTCGTCAACCCCGCTCACAACATTAGCTCAAAGGCCTTAAGTGTCGACACCCCTATACCGTAGTGACCCTTACAAGTATAAGTAGCACTCTATAGCTCTATAAACCCCTTGGCCTCAATATCTTGATACATTTTGGCTCATCGGGGGTGGATTTTTGAACATTAACGTTCTATCCAATAATAAGAAGCATTGCTTCAATGGTCTTAGCCATAAGAAAATGGAAGATCGCTTGACGCCTCCCATTAATAACAGTACTCTGTACATCGTCCTAAGTCTATTAGAGGTATATTATTTCTTCTCTTTCGCATAACCAGAATCAGCATATCAACATTTCACAAGTAATTTCCGAGAGTTCTCAAAGGAGATGAATAAAATAGTTTAACAACTTTCGAGTGGAAAACATTCATTCTCATACTATTTCATATAACAAACATTCATTTGAAACATCAAGCACATACGCAGATTTTGATATGAAAAGTCCGTACATATGTACTTACCACTGAGATGAAGCACAATCAAAATCAAGAAACTAAGCCTAGCACTCCGACGACAACCGCTCTCTCCTACGGGGTCGATGTCTACAATCACACGTATGACGTACTCGTTATAACCAATTTACACAAGCATAATAAAAATGCAAACCTACATGTACATAGTCCTAAATTTCACTAATTCACATGTAATGATGTTTAATAATCAAAAAAAGTCCAACTCAACACCTGGAAGTTCAAATATTCAAGTTTTCTAAAAAATGTGAAACTACAATTCTGGACAGAATTGTAGCTCTGACTTTGGAGCCATATTTACCATATCAAATCATCTCCGAAAATTTTGAAATTAATGTATGATGAACCTGCATGTGTATACTTTCAGAAACACCAATAAAATCATGCATAGCTATTATAAAACTCAAGTTACAAAAATAACAAGCACTGCTATGCAGAGACAAGTTTGGCAACAAATTTCAACTTTGAAGAACAATTACTACTACTTGGAGAATAGGAAAAATGCCCATATTCTCCAGAATGAATCTCTTATGTGTCTAGTTTCATCACAAGAAAGATAGGGTGCCATATGTTTCTGGAAATGAGATTTTTAACAAAAATAGCAAAACTTGTCCAAAAACAGAGTTTCAGAAAACACGCAACTTAGAATGAGCATATCTCCCAAACCATAAAGGCTATGGAGTTGAGTTTTTTTTTAAAATGACCCTCTTTGAGTGTAGTTTCAGAATATGCAAGAGTTAGAAATTCCAAAGAGACAAAACTTAGAGATAATGTACGTTTTTCACAAACTGGTCAGATTGTGAAAAATATGGAATTTTTCCAAAAATCAACAAGTTTGGTTCAAATGATACATGCAACTTATGAAGACTTGATTTTCACCCAAATAACACCATTTTAGGCATTACATGAGATTTTTACGTGCTCTTGACACAAATTATCCAAGTGTTCTTGACATGCAAATGCAAATAAGAAGGCATTCACAACATGCATGTGGGTTCTAGTGTGAGTTTCATGAAATAGTCAAAATTTGAAGTCAAATACATGATGAAACCAAGAAAATGAAGAAATCTAAGATGAATTTTCATCAATCAAAGCTAAACATAGACATGCAAGAATGAATTGAAGGGTAGAAGGAAACTTTACCCCAAGATTCAAGAAGATGGGAGGAAAAGAGTGAAATTGGCCTTCATTTCTTGAGAATAATGATGAAAGAGCTCCCCTCCATGATCATACTATCCTTGAAATCAAGTTTTTGATGATTTGAAGAGTAGAAAATGGATTTTTGATGGTCTTTTTGTGAGGTCAACACCCAAAAACGGGTTTGAAGTTTGGAGAGAAGGAAGAAAAAGCTTGCATGAGTGTTCTTGAGGAGAAATGATGTAAAGAAGTGAAGTGATGGAGATGGGGAAGGATGGACTTGATGGAGATGGTGTGTTGGTGGTTCATTGAGTGTAATGACGATGGAGTGAATAATCCCACAATGGGATGTACACACATACAAGTGGTAGGTAGTAATTGTTTAATTTGGGTTTGACTTGCATGGGAGAGGAAGATGAGCTTGAAAGGAATAAAAGTCTCCCAACAATTAGCTAGGGTAGAAATAGAAAAGGCAAAAATTGAGGGGTGAAAATATAATTTCCAATTAATAGGTAACACTAGAAAAGATAACTTTCATAAATTGTAAAATCTCCAAATAATTTCAAATAAGACACTTTGTATAATTCACTTTTAGAAAACTACAAGTACCTCCCAAGTATAAAAAATAATAATTTTCATATAACATTTTTCAAGTTTTAAAAACTACAAAATAACCCCAAAATAAAAGTATATATCATCATATATGTCAAATGACACACTTATACGTTAAAACTAACAAAGGGTCATTAATAAGTTTGAAATTAAATTTCTTAAAATTTTCAAATATTTTCTCAAAATGACCAAATAACCCATTAACTTAAACATGGGGTATTACATTATATCCCCCTTAAAATGAAGCTTCTTCCCCGAAACTTAAGAAAAACTTTTTTGTAAAACTACGACATGCTTCGCGAGAATGCAACTAATGCACATGAGAGTTGTATGCAATGCCAATGCACATGCATTACTTATATTAACGGGAACGGGCTCTCGGTCGGTAAAGTCTCTTCTCACTCGTATCACAGTAGGGGTTTAAATGCAATCAGCTCCAATAGAAGGTCGACACCTAATTTTGATAGGTCTAGACCAACATACTAGTTACCACGTTTACAAAGCCAATTCAAAAAAAAATTCTAGCGTTTAAACAAATCTTGAAATTTATAGGCACAAAATACTTTGATCGCAACTAAAATTTCATTTACTTGACTCATCGGCGTTAAAAATATTTTCTTACCTTTATAGGATTAGATAAACCAATCACCTCAAGTGTTCCACACATACGACGGAAAAAAACCCTATGTGTCGTCACACAACGTGGTTTTCAAGAGGGAAATCAACTGGGAA
This sequence comes from Linanthus parryae, assembly GCA_023055425.1. Classification (NCBI taxonomy): domain Eukaryota; kingdom Viridiplantae; phylum Streptophyta; class Magnoliopsida; order Ericales; family Polemoniaceae; genus Linanthus; species Linanthus parryae. Next base: position 85,789,795 of record JALGPY010000004.1, on the reverse strand, counting down.
GATCAGTTTCATACAGCTCTTCAAATCATTCACGAATTCAACTCAAGCAGACTGGAGATCATTCAAATTCAGAAGAACTCTTCCAGGCTTTAAACACCTTGTCTTTTCTGGGTTCTTCTTTCTGTATTCAATTGCATTATTTATTCTTCATCTCTAAAACCTCACTAAACTCAGTAGTTTGGTTGTTCAAGTGAAAATCAAGAGGTTCTTGTTGTTTCAACAGGTTGTAGCATGTAACTAGATAGGTTGGGAACCACAAGCTGTATAAGTGTAAGGTAGCTCACTTAGGCTAGAGATCTAGGGCTAAATCTGGGTGATTAATAAGAAGTTGTGTTTGAATCCTGGAGGGATTAGATCCCTCAGGCAGAGACTAGGTCCAATTGTGACTGAACTCTACAAAATATCTGTGTTCTTGCTGTTTACTTTTGCTGCATTAACTTACAATTTAAATTTGAAGTTTCAAAGCTTTGGAGCTTTCCAAGTCTCAAAGCTTTGAAGTCTCTATACTCTGCTACTATATCTTTAAGCTTCTCAATTTCCTTTCAAAGCTTTGAGATATCAACAATTTGTTCTACTAAAGCTTCAAAAAATTGTGTTTGGCAAAAGCTAGCATACTCTATTCACCCCCCCCCCCCTTCTAGAGTATTAATATACATGTTTACACCTACATTACACACTTTCAGAATGTCTGACCAGACTCAAGTAAATCAATATGGAGACATTGATGTTATCTGCTTGGATAAACATTTTCACAGAATCGAGAAACTATGAATTGGATATACGAGTGTGACTACTATGTCTCGTGTCCGATCCGGATACAATACGGTAACATTGGGCACATGGTTTGTCTGATCACAGACTATTTCTAGTAGTTAGGTGACATAGATATGTTGCTAGACACCGCTCTATGTTAGTAATAGTTACTACCAACTAAGTAGAAACATATAGGGTCACACACTGAATGGATTAATCTCGATTTGGATATTAATTATTTGGACTAATTAATTAAAAGGAGTATAACGCAACCAATCCGGGTATGGACATGATTAGTATTTGGGCAATTATGTAGTTAATAAAGGTTATTAAGTATATAAAGACTACCTAGCTTGTTATTTTCTCAAGAAAATTTATTATTGATAGAACATAACAAAGCAAAGAGAGAGACATAGCAAGAGGCCGAGCCTCTCACATGTCCTGTCCCCCCTTACTGTCGGCCTCGTGTGGCGCACGGCCAGGTGTAATACCCCGTATTTAAGTCAGGGGTTATTTGGTCATTTCAAAAAATATTTGGAAATTTTGATAAATTTATATTTCAAACTTTTTCTAGACTTCTTCTTAGTTTTAAAGTATAATGGTGACATATAGAAATTTATTTTGAGGTTATTTTGTAGTTTTTGTAAACTTGGATAATATGATATGAAACTCATTTTATATACTTGGGAGATACTTGTAAATTTTTTAAAATTTTTGATGTTGACATTTACTAACAGAGTGATTTTATTTGGAACAATTATTTGGCAATTTTATAATTTATGAAAATTAACTTTTATGCGTTAGCTATTTATTGAAAAATACATTTTTACCAATTAATTTTTGGTATCTTCTATTTCTACCCCTCTTGCATATGAAATTTTGTAGTTATCCTAAATTTCTAGTATTTTCATGTCGACCCTCATTCTCTTGGTAATCCAATTCCTACCCCAACTATCTTGTTATGAGACTTTTATTCCATTAAAGCTCCTCTTCCACTCACATGCAAGTCAACTCTCAAATAAAAAAACTACTACCATTACTTATTATGTATATTTCATTGTATGATTATTAACCCCCATCATGTTCACACCATCACTCTTTTCTCACCTACAATAACTCTCACATCCTATGCATCACCACCATCTTCTTCACTACTCAATTCCTCTAATGAAGAACACTCATACATGCTCTATTCTCTCTCCCCAAATTTCATCCCGTTTTTGGGAGTTGACCTCACAAAAACACCATGAAAAATTCATTTCCTAGCATCCAAAGCATGAAAAACTTGATTCCAAGCTTTATACAACTATGGAGGGGAGTCATTTCACCATTCTACTCATAAATTGAAGGCCCAATTCACTCTTTTCCTCACCATCATCTTTATTCTTGGGGTAACAATTCTTCTAGTCTTCAATTCATTCATCCATGTCCATCTTTTGCTTTGATTGATGAAATTTAATCTTAGTTTTCTTCATCTCCATGCTTGGTTCTTCATTTACATTGTTAGATCATGTGTTTGACTCCAAATTTTTGACTATTTCATGAAACCCACACTAGAACCCACATGCATGTTGTGAATGTCATCTTCCTTGCATTGTTACCCAAGATGATTTTGATCATTTGTGTCAAGAGCATGTAAAGGTCTTAATTAATGCCTAAAATGATGTAATTTGGGTGAAAATCAAGTCTCCATAAGTTGCATGTGTCATATAATTGATTTGATCATGTTTTAAGTTCTCTAGGTGAAAATTGCACATTTTTACAATCTGACCAGTTTGTGAAAAACGTATATTATCTCTAAATTTTATCGCAGTAGAATTTTTAAATCTTTTATATTCTGAAATTAGACTCATAGAGGGTCATTTTGAAAGAAAATTCAACTCCATAGCCGTTTTGGTTAGGGATATATGTTCATTCTAAGTTGCAAGTTTTCTGAAACACTGTTTTTGGACAAGTTTTACCATTTTTGTTAAAAATCTCATTTCCAGAAACTTATGGCACCAAATCTTTCTTGTGATTAAAGTAGACACATAGAGGATTAATTCTGGAGAAGATGAGCTTTATTTCTATTCTCCAAGTGCTAGTAATACCCTTGCAAACTTGAAAGTTTTTCCCAAACTCTTCTCTGCATAGCAGTATTTGTTATTTTTGTAACTTGAGTTTTACAATGTCTATGCATGATTTTCTTGATGTTTCTGAAAGTAGACACATATAGGTTCATCATACATTAATTTCAAGATTTTAGGAGATGATTGGATATGGTAAATATGGCTCCAAATTCAGAGCTACAATTCTGTCCAGAATTGTAGTTTCACATTTTTTTAGAAAACTTGAATTTTGAATTTCTAGGTGTTTTGTTGGATTTATTTTGATAATTAAACATAATTATATGTGCATTAGTGACATTTAGGACTATGTGACATGTAGGTATGTATTTCTATTATAAATGTGTAAATTGGTTATAACGAGTACGTCATACGTGTGATTGTAGACATCGACCTCGTAGGAGAGAGCGGTTGTCGTCGGAGTGCTAGACTTAGTTTCTTGCTTTTAATTGTGCTTCATCTCAGTGGTAAGTATATATGTACGACCTTTTGATATCAAAATGTGCGTATGTGTTTGATGTTTCAAATGAATGCTTGTTATATGAAAAAGTATGAGAATGCATGTTTTCCACTCGAATGTTGTTAAAATATTTTATTCATCTCGTTTGAGAACTCTCGGAAATTACTTGTGAAATGTTGATATTCTGATTCTGGTTATGTGAAAGTGAAGAAATAAAATACCTCTAATAGACTTAGGACGATGTACAAAGTACTATTATTAATGGGAGGCGTCAAGCGATCCTCCATTTTCTTATGGCTAATACCATTGAAGCAATGCTTCTTATTATTGGATAGAACGTTAATGTTCACAAATCCGCCCCCATGAGCCAAAATGTATCAAGATATTGAGGCCAAGGGGTTTATAGAGCTATAGAGTGCTACTTACACTTGTAAGGGTCACTACGGTATAGGGGTATCGACACTTAAGGCCTTTTAGCTAATGTTATGAGCGGGGTTGACGAATGGGCTCCCTTAACGCTCGGGTGAAATAGGGTTTGATAGACCCTAGAAGGAACCCTTAGTGATTATTTCGTGATCCCTCTGTTTACATCGATCCTGCTGGTGGCTCTTGACACGCCTCAGCTAAATTAAACTGTTGATTGAAGTCGAAATTCAAAATTGGCTACTTATTAATGTTGTTTGTGGCTCTTGATATGCCCTAATTGATTTGAAATGAATTGTAAATCTTGGCTACTCATGAACTACTATCGTTATCAGTTCAAATGAACTTGTTTACTCTGGATATTTTACCAACTACTCGTGGTTCCTCAATGTTATTAAATTGAGAGTTTTTTGTTACTCGGTTACTTCAAGTTGATCCAAATTCTCCAATATGATAGTTTTAATGTTTAAATCTTCTGATTTGTTTCAACTCATGCTTCCGTGCCACTCGTTGCTTTACATGTCGTAGTATGTATTTACTCAGTTTTTACTGATTATTTCTTCAAAACTGCGTCGGCATTTGCCATTTTAAAACCGCAGGTCATCAATCAAGTTTGGGGAATGGGTACGCGGATCGAGACGAAGAAGTGTATCTTAACTTAGATCACTTAGTAGATCACAAATGTTATGTTTTAAATTGTACTTATTATCGAAATTTTGTTATGTACTTTAACCGAAATGTAAATTTAATAGTTAATAATCTACTTTTGGTTATCGATTGTCGCGTTAACCCTGAACCGAGATCCCGGGTTGTTTCAGATGGTATCAGAGCATCGGTTCTTCGGTTAAAGTGACTTTTCGATTTCCATTAGTAGGGAATAAGAAAGATAACATGTTTTCAAAATTGTAAAATTGATTACGATAACCCAATTTGCTAATAACAAAGTAAACAAGCCGTCGGGAGTTGGGGTACTTACCTGTCATTAATATTGATTTGTACCATAATTGTTGATTAAATATTAACGACTATTTGAGTTGTGAACCGTACAAATTTTACTTTATTATTTGCATACTTAGAACTTATGCCCTTGCTTATTTATATGTTTGCTATCCTATGAACATGTTTACTTGCTATATAGAAATAGTTTGTCATTATCGTGTGATGCGTATTCGCGTTCCTTTGCTTGGTCATCCTACCTTGTCTACGAGAGTGTAACGACCTTTTGACTTAAATACCCTGAGACCATTCTTTTCATACCTACGGGCGACGAATTTTAAGATAATACCTTGTTTTGTTTCATTTTGAGTTAATTCGACTTGGTCATTTCCAAAATTAGAAAATTTTGACCCAAGAAAAAAAATAGTTTTGAAAAAAAAAAATTGTTGGGGGTCGAGATACCAAATGTCAAGTGATATGGACCACTTTATTTAGCAGTCCGCTGGCGTGACTCTTAGTACGACGGTACTATGAGTTGTACCCGCTGTCTAGACTAAGTCGGAACATTTGAAACACATGCGAGTTGTGACGGAGAGACACGTTGTGTGACGACACATAGTGTTCTTTTCCCCCTCGTATGCGTGGAACACTTGAGGTGATTGGTTATATTTAATCGTATAAAAGGTAAGACAATATTTTTAATGCGGATGAGTCAAGTAAAATGACAAGTTAGTTTCGATCAAAGTATTTTTCCTAAAAAGTTTTGAGATTTGTTTAAATGCTATAAATTTTTCGAATCGCTTTGTAAACGTGGCAACTTGTGTGTTCGAGACCTTTCAAAATTTCGTGTCAACCTTCTACTGGAGCTAATTGTATTTGAACCCCTACTATGATACGAGTGAGTAGAGACTTTACCGACCGAGAGCTTGTTCCCGTTAATATAAGTGAAGCATGTCCATTAGCATTGCATACAACTCTCATGTGCATTAGCTGCATTATCGTGAAGCATGTCGTAGTTTTTTTTTTTAAAAAAAAAAAAAAAAAAAAAAAAAAAAAAAAAACACTTTTAAGCTTCGGGGACGAAACTTCATTTTAAGGGGGATATAATGTAATACCCCGTATTTAAGTCAGGGGTTATTTGGTCATTTCAAAAAATATTTGGAAATTTTGATAAATTTATATTTCAAACTTTTTCTAGACTTCTTCTTAGTTTTAAAGTATAATGGTGTCATATAGAAATTTATTTTGAGGTTATTTTGTAGTTTTTGTAAACTTGGATAATATGATATGAAACTCATTTTATATACTTGGGATATACTTGTAAATTTTTTAAAAAGTTTGATGTTGACATTTACTAACAGAGTGATTTTATTTGGAACAATTATTTGGCAATTTTATAATTTATGAAAATTAACTTTTATGCGTTAGCTATTTATTGAAAAATACATTTTTACCACTTAATTTTTGGTATCTTCTATTTCTACCCCTCTTGCATATGAAATTTTGTAGTTATCCTAAATTTCTAGTATTTGCATGTCAACCCTCATTCTCTTGGTAATCCAATTCCTACCCCAACAATCTTGTTATGAGACTTTTATTCCATTAAAGCTCCTCTTCCACTCACATGCAAGTCAACTCTCAAATAAAAAAACTACTACCATTACTTATTATGTATATTCCATTGTATGATTATTAACCCCCATCATGTTCACACCATCACTCTTTTCTCACCTACAATAACTCTCACATCCTATGCATCACCACCATCTTCTTCACTACTCAATTCCTCTAATGAAGAACACTCATACATGCTCTATTCTCTATCCCCAAATTTCATCCCGTTTTTGGGAGTTGACCTCACAAAAACACCATGAAAAATTCATTTCCTAGCATCCAAAGCATGAAAAACTTGATTCCAAGCTTTATACAACTATGGAGGGGAGTCATTTCACCATTCTACTCATAAATTGAAGGCCCAATTCACTCTTTTCCTCACCATCATCTTTATTCTTGGGGTAACAATTATTCTAGTCTTCAATTCATTCATACATGTCCATCTTTTGCTTTGATTGATGAAATTTAATCTTAGTTTTCTTCATCTCCATGCTTGGTTCTTCATTTACATTGTTAGATCATGTGTTTGACTCCAAATTTTTGACTATTTCATGAAACCCACACTAGAACCCACATTCATGTTGTGAATGTCATCTTCCTTGCATTGTTACCCAAGAGGGTTTTGATCATTTGTGTCAAGAGCATGTAAAGGTCTTAATTAATGCCTAAAATTATGTAATTTGGGTGAAAATCAAGTCTCCATAAGTTGCATGTGTCATATAATTGATTTGATCATGTTTTAAGTGCTCTAGGTGAAAATTGCACATTTTTACAATCTGACCAGTTTGTGAAAAACGTATATTATCTCTAAATTTTGTCTTTGTAGAATTTTTAAATCTTTTTATATTCTGAAACTAGACTCATAGATGGTCATTTTGAAAGAAAATTCAACTCCATAGCCTTTTTGGTTCGGGAGATATGCTCATTCTAAGTTGCAAGTTTTCTGAAACACTGTTTTTGGACAAGTTTTACCATTTTTGTTAAAAATCTCATTTCCAGAAACTTATGGCACCAAATCTTTCTTGTGATTAAAGTAGACACATAGGGGATTAATTCTGGAGAAGATGAGCTTTATTTCTATTCTCCAAGTGCTAGTAATACCCTTGCAAACTTGAAAGTTTCTCCCAAACTCTTCTCTGCATAGCAGTATTTGTTATTTTTGTAACTTGAGTTTTACAATGTCTATGCATGATTTTCTTGATGTTTCTGAAAGTAGACACATATAGGTTCATCATACATTAATTTCAAGATTTTAGGAGATGATTAGATATGGTAAATATGGCTCCAAAGTCAGAGCTACAATTCTGTCCAGAATTGTAGTTTCACATTTTTTTAGAAAACTTGAATTTTTGAACTTTTAGGTGTTTTGTTGGATTTATTTTGATAATTAAACATCATTATATGTGAATTAGTGACATTTAGGACTATGTGACATGTAGGTATGTATTTCTATTATAAATGTGTAAATTGGTTATAACGAGTACGTCATACGTGTGATTGTAGACATCGACCTCGTAGGAGAGAGCGGTTGTCGTCGGAGTGCTAGACTTAGTTTCTTGCTTTTAATTGTGCTTCATCTCAGTGGTAAGTATATATGTACGACCTTTTGATATCAAAATGTGCGTATGTGTTTGATGTTTCAAATGAATGCTTGTTATATGAAAAAGTATGAGAATGCATGTTTTCCACTCGAATGTTGTTAAACTATTTTATTCATCTTGTTTGAGAACTCTCGGAAATTACTTGTGAAATGTTGATATTCTGATTCTGGTTATGTGAAAGAGAAGAAATAAAATACCTCTAATAGACTTAGGACGATGTACAAAGTACTATTATTAATGGGAGGCGTCAAGCGATCCTCCATTTTCTTATGGCTAATACCATTGAAGCAATGCTTCTTATTATTGGATAGAACGTTAATGTTCACAAATCCGCCCCCGATGAGCCAAAATGTATCAAGATATTGAGGCCAAGGGGTTTATAGAGCTATAGAGTACTACTTATACTTGTAAGGGTCACTACGGTATAGGGGTGTCGACACTTAAGGCCTTTTAGCTAATGTTATGAGCAGGGTTGACGAATGGGCTCCCTTAACGCTCGGGTGAAATAGGGTTTGATAGACCCTAGAAGGAACCCTTAGTGATTATTTCGTAATCCCTCTTTTTACATCGATCCTGCTGGTGGCTCTTGACACGCCTCAGCTAAATTAAACTGTTGATTGAAGTCGAAATTCAAAATTGGCTACTTATTAATGTTGTTTGTGGCTCTTGATATGCCCTAATTGATTTGAAATGAATTGTAAATCTTGGCTACTCATGAACTACTATCGTTATCAGTTCAAATGAACTTGTTTACTCTGGATATTTTACCAACTACTCGTGGTTTGTCAATGTTATTAAATTGAGAGGTTTTTGTTACTCGGTTACTTCAAGTTGATCCAAATTCTCCAATATGATAGTTTTATTGTTTAAATCTTCTGATTTGTTTCAACTCATGCTTCCGTGCCACTCGTTGCTTTACATGTCGTAGTATGTATTTACTCAGTTTTTACTGATTATTTCTTCAAAACTGCGTCGGCATTTGCCATTTTAAAACCGCAGGTCATCAATCAAGTTTGGGGAATGGGAACGCGGATCGAGACGAAGAAGTGTATCTTAACTTAGATCACTTAGTAGATCACAAATGTTATGTTTTAAATTGTACTCCCTCCGTTTCGTCAGATTCTTCAAAATTTCCTTTTCGGGTGTTTCGCCAGATTCTTCAAATTTTCCAAAAAAGGAAACTTATCCCCATCAAAAATACCATCATACGCTTAATGAAAACAACACAATAATTTATAATTGAACATAATTAATCAGATTAGTAAATAAATCACATTAATCAGGCCCAATTATACCTAACCCAAACACATACACATCCGACTTAAACAAAACCTAAAAACCTAATCTTTGATGGTATCCTCTCATTCCCTATCCACACACACACACTCTCTCTCTCTCTCTCTCATGTTCTTTCATCTCCTTCCCCTTTCGTTCATCCTCAGCCTCTCCATCGCCAACCCAACATTCTCCCGTCCTCATCTCCATCTTCAGACAAGAGAACGAGAGAGACCGAAAATAGGAGATCGATGAAGAGGACGTCGCCATCGCCTCTCCATCGCCTCGCCATCGCCTCCTCGCCGGCGTCGCCTCCGTCTCTCTGTCTTCCATCGAGTCAGATCTCCTCAAGTCCGCCGCCGCCGCCGTGTAGTATCGTGGGAGGAAGAAGAAGGTGAAGAACACAGAGAGAGAAGTAGATCGGGGGTTATCCCCATCTTCTTCCATTGATCCACAGTCGCCGCCACCATCTCCATCGATCGGCGAGAGGACTTCGTGAAGCGGCGGCTCAGGGAGGCACCAATGAACCATTGCCGGCCATTTTCGCCGCCACCACCACTGGGTAACACTCTCTTCCCCTCTCTCATCTCTTCCCCCTACCTTAGATCTGACTTATTCTTCTTCTTCTCCAAATTTTGACAAGAAAAGGAATAACTAGAGCTCTAAATCTGGAACAGAGAAGCAGAGGAAGCAAAGATGCAGACTGTTGCTGTGAAATCAGAAACTTGTTGTTGTCCTTGTTAATGTTTTTCTTGATTTATCTGTGAAATCAGTTGGGTTGCTGTATAATCAGATGGAAATCGTTGTTCTTGTTAATGTTGTTCTTTGATTAATATGTGAAATCAGTAGGGTTGACTCTCTTGTTCTAGTTGCTGTGCTGTGTTAAATGGATGAATCACAGGGGCATTTTGGGGTTTTCCGTCGTTTCTTAATCTCCGTGCCCTCAATTTTTTTGAAGTATCTGATGAAACAGAGGGAGTACTTATTATCGAAATTTTGTTATGTACTTTAACCGAAATGTAAATTTAATAGTTAATAATCTACTTTTGGTTATCGATTGTCGCGTTAACCCTGAACCGAGATCCCGGGTTGTTTCACCAGGTACCCTGGTTTGCGTGATTATTCCTCCTTCTGTTGCTAGCACTACGTGTGGAAAAGGATTCCAGCTGTGATCCAAAGGTGTGGATACCATAGAGAGAGACACAATTCTTCGTAGTGATCTCACGAACTAAGGTACATAGTTTTGCTTGCCTGTGATCCTTGGAGGGATTTCAGCAGGATAAAAGTTTTTGTTATTCCGATGTGTTACCTGCATTAAAACCCTACAGTGGTATCAGATTCACATGTCGTAGCGCATAACATGATCTTATTTGTTACTGTTTATCGATTTTTCCACTGTTTTTATAGTTTTTCGCGAAAAAAGTGAAGTTAAGCATATGATGCAAATTTAATATGATTCAACAGAGATTGTGCCAATTTTACATATCGTATAAAATTTGGCAAATTTCGTTCACATATGATGTGAGTTTTTGGATTTTAAAAAGCTAGGGTTAGGGCACAATTTGGGAAAAAATTCCATGAATTAGAAATAAAGCACACAAGGAAAGGAGGAGGGAAACAACCCTAGGGCCAGCCGCCCACTTACTTGCGCGCCAAGCGAGCCACGACCATGCCCGCTCTGTCTACACCGGCAACCTGTCCGTGCGGACTAGGGTTGGTCGGCTCGGGCGGCTTGCGGCAGTCCTTTGGGGTTCGGCCAATTAGCTTGGTAAGCCCCTTGGACTTTTTTGACCCTAGAAAATCGAAATTTCAATTAAAATTGACCGAGCGCGTTAAAATTGGATTTTAACTGTATTATGTGCTTTGTTGCATGGTAGCCGGATATGACCTAAGTTGTGGATGTTTAATTTTGTGGTTTGGTTTGTTTTGGTTTTGAATGTAATTGATGTAATTAATTATTTTACGGTCTGCGTGTCGTCTTATCCTCAACCTGTGAGGTATCTCTATTTACTTTAGGTGCTAGCTAGAATTAGATTGATAAATAGTCAAGGCATGGAAGAAGGTCAAAGAAATCAAGAAACCACAAGACGAGGAGAACTCCCAAGCTAGGACGCGTGAGACTAAAGAGGAGGCACATGGATATGAGCTTGTCACTTTAGGGCTTTTAGATATTATCATTGGCTTGGTAATATCTTAGTCTTAGGGGCTATATTCATGCCACGTTTATTTCTTTTTGTGGATTGTTGATGCATGCAAAACGTAACAAGATATCCAAATAAGTAGATCATGTTGATAGGATCAACAAAACAATTAATATTGACAACTAAATCCCTCAAACGAAATATTGTGTTTGTCTTCTTTAACTTAAACACCCTTCAAGATCAAGGTCTATTAAAGTCGAACTTGCCAAAGAAAGGCGATTTTAATTGATCGTGATGTGATGCGGCTACATTAGCAAGTAATGTGTGATTGTTGAAGTAAGAGATTGGACGCAACTAGGTAAATTCAATTGGATTCATAAACTTAGAGGGAAGACAATTAGGTGTTATCTATAGGATAGATAATGAATAAGTGATTATTCACCTAATTGAACCAAGAATTGCATAGGATGCAATTGTAAGGTCCTCCTCCCTAATAATTAATTCTTGGGAAACTTGCCAAAGCAAGCTCAAGAATAAGTGAAATATGGATCTTGGACCCACTACAGAATATATGATATTTTTCGCATTAATGGTGAGGGCTATTAATCCGAAAAAAATAGTGGGAGCTATATTTAATAATCTAATCTAGCCATTATTAAATGTAGCTAACTGTTCAAAATACTAAAAATTATATATTTCTCATTTCTAAGAATTCCAATGGCATACAATCAACAAGCATCGACTTCATCCCTACGATCTGTCCATGAGAAGGACAAGTTATCTGGAACGAATTTTCTGGACTGGTACAGAAACTTGAGAACTGTTCTCAAACAAGAAAAAAATGTACGTCTTAGACAATCTTATTCCAGCACCACCAGTCGATGACGTTGTTCTAGCTACCGTGAGAGCACATCAGAAACATGTGAATGATTCTAATGATGTGACTTGTCTCATGCTTAATCTATTTCAACCATTTGATGGATAATACCCTAACCAATCACATGGAGCCATGTGTACTATCACATAATAGAAAGGAAGGAACAAAAACGACACCGTTGGACTTAATCTTTTTAAACCATTTGTTGTAACGTTAACTTCAATCCAACGGTAGCTGCTATGTGATGAATCCTCATCGTACGGCTGTTGCTCCTCTAAGATTACTGTTCATGTGGTAAATGTTTTACCAAATGAATAGTAAAACCCCTTCTTACTTTTGATACCCCCTCTCAAGATGGCGCATAAATATCAATCATGCCCATCTTGCTGATCAGAAAATATAACTGAGAAGGGTGGAGAGCCTTGGTGAAAAGATCATCTAACTATACTTGAGAGGGAATGTGAGAAACGTTTATAACTCCTTCCTGTACCATATCTCTGATAATGTGACAGTCCACATCAATGTGCTTAGTTGTATAATGATGGACAAGATTGGTAGCAATCTGCAAAGCCGACTTGTTCTCACAGTATATCATGGGAGGAGTAGACACAGGCACTTTCAAATCTTGCAATAGAAATATCAACCATTTGACTTCACATGCAGTAGATGCCAAGCATCTGTGTACAGCTTTAGTAAAAATTTTGGAGACCACTGTTTGCTTTTTAGAATTCCAAGAGACTAAGGAAGTTCCAAGATAAACGATAAATCCAAAAGTAGATCTCCATGTATCTATACAACTTGCCCAGTCTGAATCTGCATAAGTAGAAAGTGTAAGCTTTGTCTTTGCTGGAAAGAACAGCCCCAAACCTGGAGTCCTCTTAAGATACCTCAAGATGTGATTGGAAGCTTGTTGGTGCTCTGTAGTAGGATTGGATACAAACTGACTCAATTTGTGAACACTAACAAATGTCTGGTCTAGAATTCCCAAAATATAGTAACGTTCCGATTAATTTTCTGTAAAAAAGAAGCTTCTTCTTCTGAGAATGCCACCCTTTTATGCATATTGAGTTTCAAATTCACCTCCATATGTACACTTGCTGGTTCGCAACCCAGAAAGCAAGTGGAAGCCAAAATATCTAAAGTAAATTTCCTTTGACATAATACAATCCCATTCTACCCAAGAAGTATTGTAAGTCTCCAAAATCCTTCAGTTTAAGCTACTGGTTTAACACTTTCTTAATAACCAAGTGGGCAGGATTAGAGCCCATAAGAACCATATGATCAGCACACACAGTCAATGCTATAAAACATCCACATCATCCCTAATAAATAGAGTATAATCTGCCTTGGACTGTATAAAATGAAGAGAAAGAAGAATATATGAAAGCTTACTGAACCATTGTCTTGAAGCTTGTTTAAGACCATATAATGACTTCTTCAGTTTACAAACCATGTTATCATGTGGAGAAATGTATGGGTGCTCATAACTTGGAGGACGGTGCATATACGATTCCTCATCCAATCACCATGTAAAAATGCATTATTCACATGTAGTTGCATAAGAGGCCAACCATACACTGCAGGCACAACCAATAAACACTTCACTTTAGGCAATTTTGCAACAGGAGAAAAAGTTTCATAGTAATCTACAACTTATGTTTTAGTATAGCCCTTGGCAACTAATCTAGCCTTAAACCTCTTAATACCTCCATCTTGTTTATACTTCACCTTATACACCCAATTGTACCCTATTGAAGAGTGTCCTTTAAGAAGTGAAACTAATTCCCAAGTGTGATTTTCTTCTAAAGCATCTAGCTCTAGCCTCATAGCATTTCTCCACTCTGGCACTAACTGTGCCTCTCTATAGTTAGAAGAATATGTAACAGTAGATACTTGAAACAAAAAATGTGTATAACCTCGAGATTAAGATTTGAAAGGTACACACTTAGCCAAGTCATATAGAGTACTACAGTTGGAAGGTGTAGTAACATATTCTTGTAGATATGTTGGCAGTCTTTTCTGTCTCACTTATTGCCTTCTTGGAGCTTGTGTAATATTTTAATTATCATGTAAAATCACCTCCTCATGACGTTCCAAATGTGAAACTAGTGGAGTAACCATTATGTCCACATCATCCCCTTCAACTATCACTTTCGGAAGCACAAAATCATGTTTGATGCTAGCTGCAATATCACCATGAAAAGGAAAAATATCCTCTTGAAACACAACATCCCTAACACAAAGAAACTCTTGTCTTCCATGTCATATAACTTGTATCCCTTTGTACAAAAACATATCCAGGAAAGGCACACTTTCTTGCTCTAGGCTCTAACTTGCCTCTTCCTTACCTCAAAGTAGAACCAAAAACCAAACAGCCAAAAACATTCATCATTCCATAGTCTGGTTCTTTCTGATACAACAATTCATAAGGTGTTTTATTACCCAACATAGTTGATGGAGTCATGTTGATCAAATTTGCAGCAGTCAACACACAATCACACTAGAATCTTATTGGCTAGTTAGTAGGAATGGCAATGGATTGGATTCGGATCGGATCCACCTATATCCATATCCTAATCCGATCAAAATAATTGGATCCATATTCGATCCAAATTCGACCGGATCCGAAATGGATTCGGATCGAATAGCGATCGGATTTAATTTGCAATATCCATATTCGATTTGAAAATCCGAGTAACCAGAAATGGATCTGATTTGGATCCATATTCGGATCATGAGCAATTTTTTTTTATTTCTCATAAAAAGTACGTAACAGATTCAGAAAAATACGTAAAAAAAGCCACCGCACAAAATAAAAATCTACCTAAAAAAGTAAAAATATTTTACCAATATGACAAACGTAAATCTACCATGACATATAAGCAACCCATTCAAAGGTTTAAAGCACAACTAATGTCTAAAAATGTCTACAAATCCAATCAAAACAACCACTAAAATTTTCCATAACAATAGTGGAATATTTTCTTAAGACTTGAAAACATAATGTGTAGTGAATTGTGTAACTATTTATATATATGTAGGTAAAAAGATAATTTTTGTAACTCTAAGGGTATTTTCATAACACTATGTGTGTTTGGATCCTTTCTGGTGGAATATCCATTGGATATCATAATATATTCGGATCGAATCCGGATACGGATCGGATTTTGATATTTAATATCCATATCCGATCCATTTTAAAATGGATCAGATTCGGACTTGATCCATTCTGATCGAATCACTCGGATATCGGATCGGATCGGATCGAACCACATTGCCATCCCTACTAGTTAGGTTCAAACCTGATTGCCCTTGCCACATTTAAAAGGTGCTGATGATTCCTTTCCATCACTAAATTTTGCTCAGGGGTTGCCACACAAGTCAACTGATGAATTATTCCATGGTCTGCAAAAAATTGCTTTAAACCAAACTCTAGAGCGTTATCACTCCTAATCATTTTGATGCCATATCAAATTGGTTACTCACCATATTACAAAATTGTGGTATTATACTTACAACCTATGAATTTTCTACCATCAAATAGACCCATGTGGTCCTGGAGTAATCATCAACCAAATTCAATATATATATATATATATATATATACATACATATATATATCCATCATAGGTAGGAATCCTATATTGACCCCGTGTATCAATGTGAACCAGCCATAGAGGTGTTGTGGACATGTGACCTCCTTCTGAAAAAACTGGCCTCTTTTGTTTAGCTTTAGGACAGACATAAAATATTTTTGGTGAACCATGATATGTGGCCTTTAGTACCCCCTTCATTGTTTGAAGTTTCTGATTAGCTGGATGACCCAGTCTTTTGTGCCATATGTCAAAAGAAACTTTGTTTGCCATGACTAGATTTGTTGCAAGTGTTGTGACATTCCTCATTGTCTGATCCCCTTTAGATAATAAGTATAATCTACTTCTTCCGTATCCATATCCTATTGTCTTATCTCTATTCAATGTCTTGATACTACATTTGTCTCCAACACACATGAAGTAGCACAACCCAGATTGAGTAAGCTTGCTTATAGATACCAAGTTGAACTAAAAATCAGGAACACATAACATATCCAAGAGTACTAAATCCACATTTAGCTTAATTGCTCCCACATGAGTAACTTGCACTTTGTGGCCATAAGGAAAATTCACATATGTGTTCTCCACAGTTTTACAATTTATTGAATCTATCAAAATCACAACACACATGGTCACTTGCACCAGTGTCAAGTATCCATGCATGAGTACCTTCACCATACTTAGGCAACAATTAGATAAGAGAATGAATTTTAACTGCACCTCCCATATTTCAATACCTTTGAAGTGAAGATGTGAGTCCACACTTGTTGATGAGCCAAAACCATGACCATCTTCACCTGACCCTGACCCACCAGACGGAGCCTTGATTGTCATCTGATTTTGAAGAAGATTCACAAGTTGTGTACATTGCTGTTGAGTCTTAGACAATGTTGTCATCTTGGGAGTCATTCCGTCAAAAGTGTTTGTCATTGAGTTGTGATCTGTCATAACTTGATGAGCCCGTGATTTTTATTTTGTTCTTGATGTGAGGTGGATATCCATGCAATTTCCAGCATTTAGCTTTGATGTGCCCTGTATAACCACAGTGATAGCATACAACACTGCTCTTATCAATACTAATCTTGCTATAAGGTATATTTGGCATTTGCTTCGCACCAAATTGTGTAGATTGGCTTGAACTTGAATTCTGAATCAATGAGCTTGTGTGATACTGTTTTGTCAACATTGCCATATGATTGACATTGCCATTATGCTTTTCAAAAGATGTATGCACCTCTTGTTGCACCACTTTGACAAATACTCGATTGAAAGTTAGTAGATGGTCCAATAACAAAATCTGATCTCTTACTTGTACATAACCATCATTCAACCCTATTATAAGTGCATAGTACAGTCTTATTCATAAGTAATTCTCAAAGTTATGAAAACACCACAAGTACAAGTCCTCGATACCTCACAAGCGCAAATAGGTGGAGGCCTTTAATTGGTCAACTCATCCCAAAGAGCCCTAAGCTTAGTATAATAACAATACTTACATATCTCCTTGCTTAGTAGCGGAAATGGCCATTTTAAGCTGGAAAACTCTAGGTCCATTCCGCTGAGAATATCTCTCCAACAAATCTAACCAAATTTCTCTTGAAGTCCTTTTATACACAACACTTCCTCCTATTTCTTTAGACACAGAGTTCGGTATCCATGACATTATCATTTTATCCCATCTCAACCACTGAGATCTCAATTCATTACCAATAGGAGGTTCAGCTAATTCGCCATTAACATATTCCATTTTCACCTTCGCAGTCAAAGCCAAAACCATAGCCCTATGCCATTTTTGAAATTCTCTGCTCCTAACAAAACATCCGAAACCAGTAGCATACCTGGATTATCTGAATGTGTGATGAAATACGGTGAAACCCTCTGAGTAGCCAATCCACGAACTAGTGGTTCAAATGCCATAGCCGATTCAGATCTGAACTAAATCCTTCACCTGAAGTGGCCTCCACACTAGAATCTCTTCCTTCAATCTTTGATCAAACTCAGATCCAAAATCCCCAACCAGGCTCTGATACCATATCACAAAATAGAGAGAAGGACGAAAAGAAGAAAAATGGGAAACCCCCTTTCAATCTATGAAATCAACAACAGATTACATCCTCTAGGTATTTGGGGGTTTATACCCAAATATATCAGATAAAAGAAAAGAAAAGGGAATGGAAAAACAATTATTACAGCTGCATCTAGCGAATCACATGGAGCCATGTATCCTATCACATAACAGAAAGAAAAGAACGAAACGACACCTTTGGACTTAATCTATTTAAACAATTTGCTGTAACGTCAACTTCAATCCAACGGTAGCTACTATGTGATGAATCCTCGTCGTACGGGTTCTGCTCCTCTAAGATTGATGTTCCTTTGGTAAGTGTTTTACCAAATGAACAGTAAAACCCCATCTTACTTCTGATATTATCTCATTTTGCACTTTCCTTCTCTGTTCAATAATTTATTCGGTCTATGTCAATTTCCACAGCCTTTGCAAGGGCTCGGGGAGGTTAGCCAACCTGCATCTCACGATGCCAAAGCTCTCCCTATACCGTCAAAAATTCCTTACGGTGGGGCTAGATTTGAAAAATCAAGTAGAGTAAGGGGTAAATTAAATTTCAACAAGGTGAGTATGAGCTACAACGATTTTTTTGTGTGGGCTAAAGTGAAAAATCAAACAAAAAAAGGATAACGTTAAATTTTATAAAGTTGAGTGGGGGCTATAGTAAATTTTTGTGGGAGCTAAACTGAAAAGCTAAAACTAAATAAGGGAAATATTGCGATTTCAAAAATTTGAGTGGGGGAGATAAGTCCGCCCCTGGCGCCAAGTACTTTTAGCTAGTGTCTCAAGTTTCTCACTGCGGTCAATTTTCCCTCACTATTTCCCCACATTCCGAGTCTAGCAGCCACACCGAATCAAGGTGAAAGCGTGTATGCCCTTTGGTTCTCGGGTCTCGAAAGGTTCAAAGTCCGTGTCAACTGATGTACGGGGCTCCAACCCATTTATATATTGTAAAAGTGTCCAAAAATGACAAAATAGCTCCTATAATTGTCCACAATTATAAATTGACCCCAATAATTTACATATAGTTACAATGTTGATCATGGAAGCCCCCCTTTGCACCTCTCACCCTTGCCGACCGTACCTGAGTTAGTCAATTTATTGGTACCAGTCCGTCCTAGCTCTTTCTTCTCATTTGACTTTTTTAACTCGTATCTGGATCACTTTGACCGGGTGATTTAGATAGCAAAATAATATGATTTTTTGATAATTTTTTCACCATATTATAGAACACCTTTTACTCTACAACACTATGAAAAAATTACCAAAAAATTACATCAATTTGCTATTCAAATTACCGAGTCAAAGTGACTCAGTAAATAGTGACAAAAGTCAAATTGGGAAGAAAGAGCTGGGACAGAGTGGTACAACTGCAAGTCTGTCCCATATAAATATGGTAGGACCATTGGAATCAAATACCATCAATCGGGGATTTTCTCAGCTGATCATCAACAGCAAAGAGAGATCCCGTATATCAAATCCTCAAAACTAGTTCCCACGTGTTTTGTCCTTGAAAGCTCTGTGATAGCTAACGTTGTACTTGTCCTACATTAATTAAATGCATATGTACCTCAAGGGTGTTGAATATCACACGGAAATCTTAAATATGAGTTGAACTCAAACATCGCTTGAGCATTGGACTCTCACGCATCACGAGTCTGTAATACAATTAAACAAATGAATTCTTTAAACCAAGTTCAATAAGAAGACGAAGAAAATGTACCATAGTATTCCCTATTTAAATCCACCATTCTTAGTTCATGAAAACACCACACCAACCACATAGTTGACAACACGATGCCAATCATGGGTTTGCTATCTCTTCTCTTTCTGTGTTCTATTTTGTCAACAACAGCAAGAGCTAACGGATCTGATGAAGTTCTCCATCAGATCCACAAACTCAGGCCACATTCCGGTGCCGCGGGCTCACGTGTGCCCGGGCTATCGTGCTTGAGCTGGCGGTTGGGCGTGGAGGCTCACAACGTTATCGATTGGAAGACGGTGCCAACGCAGTGTGGAGCGTACGTAGGGCATTACATGATTGGCCATCAGTACCGGAAGGACTCAAGGGTGGTTGTAGATGAGGCATTGGCGTATGTGGAGAGCTTGAAGCTTGTTGGAGATGGCAAGGACGTTTGGGTGTTTGATGTGGATGAGACCACTCTCTCTAACCTCCCTTACTATGCTAAACATGGATTTGGGTAACCCTAATCACACTTTCTACTATATCTGTCTTCATCTTTTGTTGTTGTTCACGTTGTCGTGCTTACCTTAATATTTCGATATAAATTTTACTATCTCCGTCTCAAAATGAATGTTGCCGTTTTTTTCAACTATTTTAAGCTTAGTATTTGACTAGCTAAACGATAGGGGAACCTGATGATCTTTTAGAGCATTTTAGGGTTGAGATAACTCTGATAAAAAGAATAAAGTTTCAATATCATTTGACTAGTCAAATTATCACCTCAAAAATGTTGTAGAAAGCAGTAGAACCCTCACTTTAGAAAACGAAATGAGTGTGTGTGAAAAGAAAGTTTGTTAAAAGGTACTTAAGAGCCTGTTCGATACAATCTTAATATTGTGTAACAAATTGCCAGACAGACGCCGATAAATGATATTGGAGTGTTTTTTTCCAATGTTAATTTATTGATGATGCAGAAATTAGGGTTTAATTAACGTAACACGATTAATTGTCTTGAAAAAATTATATCATTTTATTATCAAAATTATCAGATCAAAATGATTCAATTACAATTCAAAAAGTCAAAGGGTAGACAAAGAAATGATACGGAGAGAGATATGACTTTATACACACATTTGCTGAAAAATAAGTCGACATCAACCCATCCCACATATGACCAAATTTGTGTATGATTAGAACAATACACATCCTGACACGTCTGTACAACCCGAAGAGTTGGTATTAAATGACTCATTATTGACGCAGCTACCATCCATATATTTGTCCCACTCTGTTTTTTATTTCCTTCTGTTTTTTCTTATCTTTATGCCCTCCTCCCTAGACCCGGTTTTCAAATAAAGAAAACACCAAATCTGAATTTTCTAAATTAGTTGATAGCTTCTTCACCCAGATCTTAACTAGCAGATTTACCGTTTAATTATTTTTATCACCTCGTGTCATTCAGCTAACGTCATGTGTACGCATGTTATATGTGCTAACACTTCTCAAAGAAAAATGTTATATGTGCTAACTTAATACTATGTTCTCCAACGGTCATTACGGTTTCCCAATTCATTTAGCAATTATTTCTCAAAAAAAAAAGAATCAGTTAGCAATTCAGAGTTGAACTAAATCTCATAAATATGAATCTGGGTTAACTGTCATCTCAAATATAGTTCCAAGAGAATCACTCCTCAGTGTTATGGCCACTTCATAACTTAGAGGGTTAGTGTTCCAGACTTTCGAGTGTGATTTATAGTATGTGTATTACCTTATCCTTTCTCTCTTCTTTGATGTATAGTATGCTATTTCAATCACTACCAGATAAAGGACCTTTGGCCACATCAAATTTGGTTGAGTTTACTAAATGCTGTGAATACTTTACATTAACTACGGAAGCTGAATCTGGTTAATGAATTTCACAAATAGACGCGGTTATTAAAAAAAAAAAAGATTGGCGAAAAAACCTCTTAACAATGGAAAATGGATTTGCGGAGGTAGCTTCATTATCGTATTCTAGTAGTTCCTTTTTTTTTTTTTGTTTGAGAGAGAGAGAATCGGATTTTAGTAGTTACTGAAACAGAAAATACCTGCAGGGTGGAGAAATTCAATCAGACATTGTTTAGTGAATGGGTGTTTGAAGGGAAACAAGTGGTACTTCCAGAAAGTCTAAAACTATACAAGAGGCTCATTTCACTAGGAATTAAGATCGTCTTCCTAACTGGAAGAGCAGAAGATCAGCGCGAAATTACCGCAACAAACCTCAAGAACGTTGGATACAGAACATGGGAGAAGCTCTTGCTGAAGTAAGTGAATTAATTGACATCCTACATTAATCATATATTTCAATTGTGGTTTCTTTTATCCATTTTTTGGTTGGTTGCAGGGGACCGGAATTTAAAGGCAAGGCCGCGGTTGATTATAAATCAAGCCAGAGGAAGAAGGTTGAGGGCGAAGGGTACAGAATCATAGGCAACATAGGTGACCAGTGGACTGATATCTTAGGAACACACGTTGGTAACCGAACCTTCAAGCTCCCTGATCCAATGTACTACATTAGCTGATTGCTTGATTCATCAAGTTGTTCAGAATTCACGATTGAAACTGAGGATTAATTTTATTTCTCCATTTTGTTCTGTATAATGCAAAATAAGAAGATTTCACATTCTGTCTACATAACTTAAATGCATTTGCTGGTTTCTGAGTTATGAAAATGAATCGGAATTTTGATCCATCGTTATTGTATCAGACATCTAATATTGATGGAATTACTTCGACAGTTCATTTTTTTTTTTTTTTTTCTACTGGTTTTAAAGATGACCCAGGAACATTTGAAGGCACTTAATGCGAAAACCTGTAACCTTAGACCATTTTCAAACTTTTTCATACTACTGGCTCCAAGCTGAAACGATTTGTACAAGTATTGTAGTCAAAATCCATAAAACAGAGAGAGGAGAGGCGGGGAAGAAGATGTATGTAGATACATAATGAACCCTAATTGTTGTACAGGTCCATAAGGCATTTATATACGGATATAATGATAGTCGAGTTCAATGTGTTTAGTGCGAGGGTGAAAGAGAGGGTTAGCAGTGAGCGCCAAGGGTGATAGATTATCACTCAAGAGCACTGGTGGATCAGGAAGACGAAAATGGAGATCATGAAAGAGTTGTCTAAACCAAGATTAGATCGGCTGCGGCAGTGACTAAGGCCCGATACTCCGCTTCGTTGGAGGATCGGGACATGGTGGGCTTCTTTTTAGCAGACCAGTGAACTAGATTTGGGCCAAGACAACAAGCCCAGTAGTGCAACGGCGATCTGTCAGGTTCTGGCCCAATCGGTGCCAGTAAATATTTGAAGGAGGAGACAGCATTTTCGGTAGAAAAACCCATGGGCCTTGGTCCCTTCGAGATACCGTAAAACGCGTTCAACCCCACTGAGATGAATTTGGGTTGGGGCATGCATAAATTGACATAAATGGGTGACTGCCAACGCAATATCGGGCCTGCTGAAAGTCAGATATTGTAGCTCCAAGGATCTACCTACAAATTGTATTTTGTTAGGGCGATTTTGCTAGCAACCCTACAAATCATAAGTCCAATATTGTCTTTTGCGGGTTTTTTGGGTGATTTGTTAGTTTCCTGCATTAGCAAAAAGCACGAGGCTGTTTCTATTTCTTCAACTGGGGCTGCGCATTGTACTATAGCTTCTATTTCAGCAGAGATTGTTTGGTTGTTGTGGTTGTTTGTTCAATGGATATCTCTCTTTCTCGACATACTCCTGTGTATTGTGATAACAAGAGGGTTGTCCAAATTGCACATAATTTCATTTTCCGTTAGCCTGGCAAGCACATTGAAGTCGATTGTCATTTGACTCGACATCACCTTAAGATTGGGACTATTACCTTGCATTTTATTTTGTCTTCGATGAAGCTAGATGATTCATTTACTAAGTCACTTCCTCTGAAGAAAGCACACTTTTCGAATGCTGAAGATAGCATTTTAATTTGTTTGTTGTGGTTGTGTTCGCTGGATAAAATTGTCAGCATTAATTCATATGCCTGAACATACAATGCGGGAAAGTCCATTAAACCAACAATGTCGAATCATAGTCAATTCCATCAGAATCAAAACAATGAGCTAAGTAGCATTGAAGAAATTTGAAATAGTAATAATAAAATCGATAATTTATCCTAGAAAGCACAAAATCAAGCCGCTCTCGTGGTTATTCTTCTGCGACAACTCTACAGCCTAACGCGCAGCGATAGCAAGAAGAAGACACAAGCCCATTGCTGCTCACAACCAGAATGAGATCAAAGAGAGACCCCTCTAGAGTCCCTGATCAACAAGGTAATCTCCCAACCTCTCAACAATCATGTTACACTGTCCTGGAGTCACTGGCTCGTCGTAGATACCAAACACCAGAGCTTGCCCAGTTTTCTTTATAGTCACACCACCCGAGCCCTGAAAATTAAAACGGTGAGTGAAGAGTAACATGTGAGGGGCCTTTGAAATTAGTGACACGATCGTATTCAAATAAGAACATTCATGAGAGCAAATCATCCATGAGTTTGAACTTTAACGGGATATGTATAAACACGGCGCCTATGCTTCAGATATTCTTCCAAAAGTTGCATTCAAACAAAGTGTCGTGAAATTGGGCCAGGTGGAGATTTTCATGGCTAGGATCAGGGTTCACTTGTACTCCAGTGTCATCATAGATGCAAAACCTGGACACGGTTAGCTCATATATCTTCTGTGCATAACTATTAATCATCCAAGAAAAAACTTGATGAATAGGAACACTTCAACTACTGACAGTAATACTGGGATAAAAATGTACTTGTAATGATCTCTCCGATACTTGGTGTAAGAATTCATGACCAACTCAACGTAACAGACCCTTTAATTTCTTTCCGTTCTTCAAGAAGCAGAGTGCATAACAGGGAGGTGAATAATAGGAGCTCATGGAAGTCTTCTAAGAGATTGAGAGAAACATATCGCAAGGTTCCCTCGGAATTCTAGATGGAAATGGAATGGTATGGGATGATTAGTATAACCTTGCATTTAGCTCTACAATTAGTTTCCTTCTGAATGTAGTATAGGAGCATTAGTTTATTTATCCTTTGGTTAAATCAGATGATGAAGTATAGAGGGCATAAGAAATGAAAAGAAGGGACAAGCCAGGTGAATAAACTAAGGGTACGTTTGGTTTTCTAGGATTAGCGGTATTGGCAAGGATTGGACTAAATATAGTGGTTGTTTTGGTCTAATTTTAATACCGGTACTAAATAGTGAAAAGATGGTGTTTAATACCCGGAATTAGTCCCCTCTCACGTGAGGGTATTAGCTAGATTGGACTATTTATATCTTAATACCTACGTTACCTGGACTCGGCATAATCGACAAAGTACCCGGGCTCGGGTTCGGGTATGGGATGTGTGGCGGATTCGTGGAGGAGGCATCCCGACGCGGCTGGGGCGGTGGACCAGTAGAAAGCCTTCACCGGCGCCGGAGAAGAACACCCTTTCCCACCCCCTTTGTGGCTTCGACGGAAGAGAGAGACACGATTTCAGATCCGCTTTGGATGGATAAGAGAGAGATGAAGACTTTCGTGTGTGTGGCATGAGTTCTCCCCTGGACATTTGATTGTAATTTGGGAAAAGACCTAAATACCCTTGATTATAAAGTACCTACTTACACTTGTAATGAGGTCAGTTTTGTAATTTGAGTATTCTGAATGTAATTTTGGAAAAGACCTTAGAACCCTTAAAACTTCCCAGTAGCCTAAAACTCCCAGGAGTGGATGTTTGAACCAAATAACTCAGAATTCAGAAAGGTACATGCTTTAATTTTTCTCTTGCACCAATTTTTCTTATGAAAAGTACCAATTGATATGCTAACTTATGAATATTATTATTATTATTATTATTATTATTATTATTATTATTATTATTATTATTATTATTATTATTATTTTAAAATTTATATACCATATCCCCGTACCCGTATCCAAGTTTTGGATACTTATATATGCCGAGTCCCCGGATCCTACTTTTAGAGGATTGTGCGAATCCGACCTCCGGATATGACACCCGCACCCAAGTCCATGTAACATAGCTTAATACTGAGTTAATAATGTGCGAAACCAAACACATTATTAATTATAGCTCATCTAATCCAATCCAATCTTATGCGAAAAATTTAGTCCAGTCCAGTCCAATCCGAATAGTCCGGAAAACCAAACGTGCCATAAGGGAAAACAGATTCATTATCCATACGAATCCAATAAATTAGTTCCACTGCTAAGAATTTAAAAGGGGATATCAATATTGGCTTCTGGAGTGTTTTAAAAGCTTTAGGACTTCACGACTATGTAAAGCGAATGGAAATTCTGAACTTGCGTACCCAAAAAATGAAACAAACTAGCAATGCTATCTTACCGAAAGTTCATTACAAATGGATGACAAAAGAAACCTACGTTGAGTGGAGTGAATCTACTACTCATCCCATGCCAAATCCATTGACACCTATTGAATTCACATAGGAATATGTCAACTTCATTTTCTCTCTTATTCTCCTAAGCATTGAAGTTGTTTAATACCATAAAACTCAGCCGTTTCCATCAAGTACAAACACCCAAGTCCAACTACCTCACAAAAAGATACTACCAACTAGCTAAGTTATCAGGATCGTATGTCGCAGAGGTACGAGGAAGGTGATGACACGGAAATTGTGAAATATTAACCCAAATCAAACGAGCCAGAATAGCCTTGCGATGGTTGAGGGTAAACTTTTTTTCCTAATTTGGTAATTGATTTTGGGTCGCCGGTATTGGTTTCCGAGATCGGCACCTCTCAAGGATCGTGCGACCCGGATCGGTGAACGCAGCCAGCTCAGCGTTAACGGTAACTTAGCCCAATAGGTCATTTCCTAATCACCCCGAAACAATACTAATAGTTAAAGTAAAGATCACGGTAACAGTTAGATGCAGTAATATGGAAATGCAAAAATGCTTCATGCTTTACGTGTAAACGTTCAGAAATTATAAAAAATCATAGGAATTCGCGCAAAATAGCAAGTTGTTCCCAGGAATAACAAACGGATGGCAAAAGAAGAGATGAATGAATTACCTTCTTCCCGCGGATAACAGCACCCCCCTCACCTTGGATAACCATATACTTGGTGCCACCAAGGTGCAGTCCAGTAGGGGCAAGAAACCCTGGTTCGTCAAAATCTTTCATGATCCCAGTGATCTCGTCAGGCTTAACCTGTAAAATAAATGTTCATTCAATCAAATGTTTTCATAAGTAGTAAAGTTTAATCACAAAACAAATAAAAAAAAATATTGAGAAGTCCCACATCGGACAATCAAGAAGAACAAAAAGAATTAATAAATGTTATGGGCTACTCCTCTTATTGTCAATTGCTATTGACGTGGAGCCTTGTGGATTTTTACAAAAATGAGATTGTTCGAATGAATTCGAATGAATTGGGGGCCAATCCCTAATTATAAACAATTCCAAACAGGCATGAGAATTCCAAAATCCACCAGAATTGATCAAGCATTGCCACGAAAATCAATGAATCATGGGTGTGCATAAACAGAAATCGTTTCATTAAGAGAGATCGATCATCGGCCATGCAGTTTTTTAACGACAATGCAGATGAAATCAATAGGCGAAACGAAGATTAAGGAGATCCCATTGCACAACAAGAGGATCTAATCAAAATCGATGAAAGAGATCAGAATAGAAATCGACGAAAGAGAGATGGGGAAACTAAACCTGAGGGAAGTTGGCGCTCTGGGCCCAGACGCTGCCGTCGTGACCGACG
Organism: Linanthus parryae; assembly: GCA_023055425.1. Taxonomy (NCBI): domain Eukaryota; kingdom Viridiplantae; phylum Streptophyta; class Magnoliopsida; order Ericales; family Polemoniaceae; genus Linanthus; species Linanthus parryae. The sequence goes on along the minus strand of JALGPY010000004.1, from coordinate 85,762,439 downwards.
ATAGCGGAGGCGGTGAGGTGGTTGCCCTCGATGTCGCACATCAAGTGATCGTCCACGTATGTTTGCCACGACATTTTCGATTCCTTCTTCTGTAATCACACAACACTCTTTCTCGTTCTCTCTTCTTCTTATGTGCGTGCGTAATGCGAGATGGTTCTTTGAGGAGGAAGACAAAATAAATACTTCTCTCCCAATGGACAGAGAGAAGCGAAGAAGAGAGGAATTCGGTGGGGCCCATTTGGGATATGATGTGGTGTCTTTTTAGCCCTTCCTTCACATGATTCAATGAGTGCCGTTCACGTCCGCCTTCGCTGTTTCAAACCAAAGCCAAGGTGGGTGGGTCAATTATTTCCCTTATCGTACTTGTACTTTTTCGCACATTTCAGTTCGGTACCTCTCAAGTCTCACCTTCTATGGGTTTTTTATCAGAAAAAAGTAGGAGAGTTCGGATTCGTTTTGGTTATGGACGTAGCTAGCAACTTTTCTAGTGAACTATGTCACTTCATTTGCGTTCTTGTTATTCATTGTTCATCGTTCTTGCTCAAATCCTCTGTTTTAACAAGTGGTATCAGAGTCTGGTGTGTACAAGAGGATCCTGTAAGGAAGATCCAAGTGTACACCTGTGGCAGAGAATAAGAACAAGAACAATTCACAGAGAGATTGAGAGTAAGGGTAGGGCAAGAGTAAGTTCTTGCTAATTTTCTGAGAGAGAGACAGTATGATGATTAGCAAGATCTGAGAGTTACCATACAAGGCCAATGTTCCACTATATAGCGAATAGGAGTGACCGTTACGAGGGGTTAATGCGTCCGCAGATGACGGCTAGATATCCGCCTTGTAACGTCACGTTCGCCAGTATATATAGGCACGTTACACGATCGTCCGTATATATACGGACCGTTCAAACGGTTGACCGTGTATATAGGAGACGTAACCATTAAATCTCTCAGACAGTTAGCAAGGGTCGCGCGCAAGTATGGCCATGGCTCGCGCGCGACGAGCCTTACTCTAACCTCCAAGCCACTTGAACCCTACAACTCCCGCGCGATGAGGGGCGTGGGGGACCCTGTCTCACAGTCCACATACATGTAAGTGCGATCATAAAGGTAAATATATAGATAAGTGTGAATGTAAAGACAATGTTAGAGTAGTAACGGAGTACCATCAGACTTCTTCGATGGCTGCCACGTGGGTGATGATCGACCTGTCTGGAATGCACTATCAACATTAGCCCTAGCCCCCAGCACGTGGCTCCACGCAGATTCTCGAATTAATTCAAAATAAATTCGTAAACCCTAGCCCCCAAAAGCAATCATCATTGCCTTGGTCTCTGTAACGTCGTATAGCATTTAATAGAGTGTGGCATGGCATGGATTGCGAACGACATCCACATATTTCCGCCGATTACCGAGATAATGATTGATCAGAAACCATTTTGAAAGGTCGTGGTCTTCGAAAGACTCTATATAAACCCCTCCACTTCAATAGTTAGAACTTTTTCACACCATTCTTATTGGCAAAGCTTATGAGCAGCGAAGAGAGTCTCCAAACCCATATTGCAACCTTCAATCAACTGTTCAACTCTGCTAATCAAGCCCTTCAAGCGCTCTGACAACGAAAAGTTTAGGAAATCTCCTCTTTTAATAACTCAATCATCCTATTTTGAAATTTCATATCAAGTAGGCATGCAGATCTCGGTTCATCTTTGATGTTCATCATCTTTGTGTATTCTATGCAACAGAAATGGCTCGCACCAAGAGTTTAAAAGAAGCCGTCGATTTACCAGAAGTTCCCAAGAATTTGTGGTGCAAGGCCCCTTTTCTAGGTGGGAAAGATTTATATCTGGCAACCATCAGGGCAACAGAGCTTGAAGCATCCCCGTTGAAAAATGCTCTTAAATTGACGCCTGAACCGGAGAGAGGTGACTGGGATCTCGTCAACATCAACGACGTAAGCCGCCTTGGTCTCGAAGCTGGGTTGTATCCCTTCACTGACATTCTCCACAAACCTTCACAAAGAAGCTAAACTGGATGGAAGACTGGATGACACGAATTCTTACGTGTATGCGCAAGTGCACGATGAAGTAATATAGGGGTGGTATTTCAACCCCGATTTATCGAACCCACGAGGACAAGCTTGAGATAATTTAATTAGTTATTAACTTAGAGCACTGTAACAGGAGGAAGAATTTTGGTTTTAAGATTTTTCACCCTTAAACAGGTGACTGAAATAAAATAAACAACTAAACTAATATTTTTGGATTTTTATTTTATTAAAACAAGTATGGAGAAACTATGCATTCTCTAGATCACCAAGGGTTTTAGACGATTTCCGGATTAGCTATGTAACACGTTAACTCTATTCTAGTTAATTCGGGTAATAGCACTGACAATCTCCTCTCAGTCTCATGTCGTTCTACGTCACGGTTTACTTGGTGTCCTCTCAGTCCACAAACATCTACCGGTCCGTTCTAGTAGGCTAACGACAATGTACGGAATGATGTCCTCTCAGACCACCACCACACGAACACCTCACTATCTCCTACCAAATCTACCAACTAAGGCCAATCCTACACACTTCTCTTCTCGATCTCAGTGATTAAGGATTTTTGTTCATATCTCATCACAACTTGGTCTCAGTCGCTCTCACGCACTCGCTAGCTAATTAACAAGTCAGGCTAATTACTCCATTCTTGTCAAGGATTAGGAACAGCATATGAAAAATTAGCTAAAACAAAGACTAACATTAAGAAAGATCACAATCTATGAAGAACACGAAGACTCACGAGTTATCAATTCCTACCCTAGCCGTGTCAATAGACTAAGATCTTCAACAAGTTCATGAAATCAAATGTCATCCAATAGATCAAATCAAAAAGCATGAAACAAATTCTTAAATACGGAAAACATAATCTACATAAACCCTAGGCTCTCTCTAGAAAAGTCTAGCAAAACGTCTAGTTACTAATTGCAATCGTAGCAACACAACAAAGTTTCTCCATACAAGTGATTAAAAGAGAAGAGAAAGAAATCAAACGGTGAAATCTCCGGGTTGGGGATGATCACAATCTATCTCCTCAGCTCCCTTTCCTCTCTTCCTTCCTCCGTATGCGTGAATGATGTATTTCTTCGTCCCTAGGTCCTTCTTCAATAATAACCCGCAGAAGTCTTCATTAATTGCACGATAGCTCCTGAAATCTGCTCCTGACTTCGCCGGGCCATAACTTCTTCGTCCGAACTCAGATTTAGCTCCGTGACCTATCGTTGGAAAGCTCTTTGAGTCTACTTTCATGGCACCGGTCTCACTCCCAAATTATATCTAGAACTCCAGATATGATCAAATTAGTGCAAACTGGTCATCCAAACTCCTCCAATTCGGCTTCTCTTTACTCCACTTGAGCTCCCGTTGTTTCCGAAGTTCGTTCCATGCTTCCTATCAACCGATTAGCATCCGTTCCTGCCAAGACAACATGAACAAACATACCAAGCGATTATATTTGACAAATAACAATGAAATATGCATAGAAAACGCCCGGATTAACAATATAGCACATGATGAGCAACAAGTGACAAAACAACTCATATTCTCTACAATTAAGCTCAAATCACTCGTGATAATGTGGAAAATAACATTAATATATAGCTCCTAAAAGGTGCTATCAAATTCCCCCACACTACCTTCTTGCTCGTCCCGAGCAACACTTTCTTTCGAGATTCACATATATCTTTACTTCACCTTAGACACAATGACTCAAAGACTGGACCATGCAATCTACATGACTTTTAACGATGCAACTCGATTATAAACAGTGCAATAAAGTAAAGAACATATTTTTTTTATTTTTAGTTAGAGATTGGGCAATCTCTAAGAACAAACTGGCATGTCATAAGGCTCTCACATTCCCTTGCAGATTCTATAACCTTGGTGATCGGTAGATTTTGTGGCCAGTTTCGTCAGACATAACGGGCACGAACACAAAATAAGTTGCTTTCGCACACACATCAAACGTATCCCTAGCACTTACCATCCGAGCTATTTATCCACGGGTTTCGATTGTTGACGGCTTAGGACAGGTAGGATAAGATATTTAGAAGCGAGGTCATAGACGTCATGATACAAATCACACAACCCGATTCTCACACTCCCTCACCAAAATCCAAGGAACCCCACCGAATATCACTACTCCGGCCCTCATTCCCTCAATCTTGGTGTAACGCCGTTCTTGCGGCCACAAACGTGAAGAAGTGATCAAGATCCATAGCTAATCTCCCCGGTTCTTCATGAAGTTCAATTATGGCTCCTTATTCCAATACAATTTCAGTTCCTGTTTTTGTATTTTTTTCACAACACAATAAATCACATGGAGCTCATTGTAATAGCCAATATCCGAGGAGAACAATCCGTCAAAGCAAATAACGTAGGGGTGGAATTTGTTAAATCAAATGTGTAATCACTATAAATGTCGACACCCCTACACTCAATGTAAAGCATATCACAAAAACCCAATAATCAATGTATATATGTGTTTTTTCCAACCTATCCTCCTCATCACCTAAGATATAGAGAATAATCATACAAATCGAAGCACATCCTTCTATAATATCAATCAACACCCACCCCATGGCGTGGAGAAAAAGTATCACGCACTACAGCACTCCACCTGTGGTCGTGGTGCACTGACACGACTCACCGCCACACCGAAGTGTGTTGCCGTCTCTAACTCACCCTCACATCCCCTCAAAAGACGACATGAAAGAGAATTCACGTAAGATGTATCAATTAAGCACACCCTCATCGAACCTCCCTAACTCGGCTACCTCTATCATGACGCATAGGAAATGACCAATCTAACTAGTGATGAAAGTCACAAGGAACGGTTTCCTAGGCTAGAGGCTGTGAATAAAGGGGTAAATGCATCAAACTGGGGTAACTAGTGGACCTAGGTTGTGAGACGGAACGTGAGGTCCCCATAAATTACTCGCACAGCTGTTCCGTTGCCACTACGAGGAGGGTTGACAACTACCTAAGTGACGGTGGTGTAGCGCTAGTAGGATAACTATTCTAAGAGACAGCTACTCACAATTCTCGAGTGCATTGGCCCTATAGCCTTCCTACTCCAGATTATCGCGTCTACCTCACCTCAGATTGTCCTACTTCTAGGGAATTTCTATCATTGAGCCCTCTCCACGCTTACTCTCTTCAATTGACCTTTTTTAAAAAAATCAATTTTTAGGATTTTTCTTGTTTTTAGTTTTTTTTTTTATTTTTTTTTTCATTCTATTTTCCTCACTCTATATGCTTGGCCTAACTCGATTAACTAACAACGTTCGGGTAGGTGGGATCAATAATTAAACGTGCACAAATAAAAAATACAATGCAATATAGAAACGTGCACATGCAATCCTAAGGACTAACGCTATATGCAAAACCGACTCACTAATCTATATGTGACATGGTTATGCAATGTTAGACTAGTAAAGATATATGTAACCCCCCCCCCCCACACTTGAGATAATCATTGTCCTCAATGAATTTAGAGTGTACCCCCAAAGGACATGATCTCAAAGTGTAAGGATTAGATGACAAAATTACAAGTGTTGCAGGGCACTTCGCATAGAGTGACTAGACAAGAATTCTAAAGTAAGAGAGAGAAAACGTACCTACGGTCGCGGATTACCGTTTTTACGGGACCGGTTTCGCGAAAATTGGTCAAGAAGGACCGAATCGGTCGACCAAATTTTTCGAAAACTCAAGCAAGTCGAAGAAAGACTACATCGTTATGCTCCTTGGTGTTCCCGTTGCAAGTCTCTCTTGGAGCTTTGGACGAATCCCCCTCCAAAGCGATGAATTGGACAATTTAAGTTCTTGGAGTTCTTCATCTTTGGATTCTCCACCCTCAAACCGGCTCACTATCTCTCAAAACTCCGCAAGTTAATGTTGATGGCGAGATTGCAAGGAGCAAAACCCACCAAAAAGTTTTAGATTTGGAGAAATTTAGGGTTTTGTATGTGAGTGTTCTTGAGAGTTTGAGAGGAAGAAGATGAAGGAAGGTGTATTTGATCCGAAATTAGGGTTGGGAGTGTTAAAAATCCGGGTTTTACCTTTAAATAGTAGCTCCGGAATACCCAAAATGCCCCCAAATTAAAGGGGTGTCAGACCATTTCAGCCCGAAATGGGTTTGATTTCTGCCCGAAATGGTTTGGAATTTTCAAAACAGCCCCACCTTTTCATTTCGTCCCAAAATCAGTGCATTTCGACCCGAAATGATTTCATTTCGGCCCGAAATGCACTGGCACTTACCGGTTTTTGTTTTTGCTCTAATTTCTTCATCTGGTGTCTGATTCCTTTGATTCTCGCACTCACGGACACGTCATTGAATTTAAAATCCAATGTTGACTGAAAAATTCCAAAATTCCAGGGATTTTTTCATCACATCTCCAAAATTGCTCCCTAGCGCAAGAATCGTGCCCCTTTTAACTTGTGTTTTCTTTCATCCCTCTTCGGATTTTGATGCGTGCAACTCCGGGCCAAACCTAGCTTCCAATATACGAAATAAATGAATAGTTACTCCTCTACCTCTAGTAGCCTCTCTTTCAAGCTCCTATTAGCAAATTGCTCGTTGTGCCTTGTTTTGCGTGCAATGTAGTGCACGTGCATCAAGAAGGGGAATCTGAAGGGCTCTTCGGTACCTATGTCCTGCACACTCATAGGAAATATTGAAACAACTCTCTCTCACCCGTCAAAATCAAATATGGAGAACTAAATACAAAAATAAAATAACAAATAACCTACTCTACATTGGGTTGCCTCCCAAGAAGCGCTTGTAATTGAAGGTCGACGGCCCGACCCGGTTACCTCAACCGTCAAGGATAGTGGATGTTGCTTTAACTCTCCACTTCTTCTTCTTCCACCATCTTTTCTCAATAAGCTTTTTCTCACGAAGTGCGCCCATGTGCAAAGAAGATGGTGAACATTTGTAGAAGCCGAATCTTTTCCTCTTGCAATTAATCCTCTTGATCAACTTCCAAAAAGTTCCACTGGGCTCATATGAATATATGGCCATGAAATCATCCCAGTAGTACTCCTTCGGTGCTAAATGATCTTCAGTCAACGTATGCATTTCACTCAAACCCCATACTTGACGATTTCCAACTCCTTGACTATGGCATATAGATTGCCAATAGGATAGCCAATAGAACAAGAAATTGGAAGTTGCCCATCACGTTCTTCCCCAAAATATTCTCCATACACAAGTATTTTCAACTCATTGCGGACTTGATTTATATGAGATATGAAAAAGTCCTCAAGAATATGAGTAGGGGATTTTACCTCAACTGTAATGGAAACTATTTCTTCGCCAGCTTCATCATTAGCACACCACAAGCTCCCAATGTTGGTTTCATGCCAATCATGCCAAGGTTGTGAGATAATTGGAGGTTACCTTGCAGAGAGCATCGCCTCCTCCATTGTTGGTTACACAAGTCCACCCCAGTCTGAATCAGAGTCTGAGTCTTCATAAATGGAAAAGTCCACAACTTGTTCAGGGACATTGCACTCTTCGCTTGGCTCAGGTGCCTGCTCTTCCACAACTGCAGCTTGCGATTCGGATTCTCGTTCTTTCTCTATCCTAGCCATCAGTGTCATTTGCATCTCTAGGAAATCTGGTAGCCAATGAGGTTCATCCAAACCATCTTGTGATGGTCACCATAGAGACTCGATTAGAGGCTCAATGTCTGGCATAGGCTCCTCTTGTGGCTCATTTCTAATAAGGGACATCCTTGTGATGCGCGCTTGGATCAATCCATAATGTTGTGCAAATCTGCCATGTTTGCTGATGAGTCCTCGTGATGCTGATGAAGCTGTGGTGGATCGAATATGCATGTGCAACAACCCCTTTTATCCGGCTCGGGACGAGACCGGGAGGGCGATGCTTAATAGAATTGGCGGAGATCAAAAATATATCCACAACACATAATTATAACATTAAACAACTATATTAAATTTTAAGTCTTACACACTAGCTGATTACTATTACACACTAATCAACTAACAATTCTATATCAACTAATGGTGGCGTTCATATTCTAAGTGAGTCTCGCGCCCCTTCCATTCTATAATTCCCAAGCTCCTAGACCTGCGGTGGGAAGAAAACAACAAGAACCGCAGTTTCGAAAGTCAGCAATAAATACTGAGTGAGATACACCATAGCATGTAAAACATGAAAGAGAATATAAACTTCTAGGACACAAGTTAAATAAAGTAAAATTGATAGAGTATGAGTAAAGCAAGATCAGAGTTTGCAGCGTCATAAACGATAGAGTTAACTGATTTACGAATGACAATAACCAAAGATTTGAACATTTTCAATTTAAATCATTCACAAGTGTCGATTTCCAAATATATAATCAAATGAGCCAGTTATTACGCACAGTAACCGAATAATGGTCAACAAAGGACCTCCAAAATGTTAACGGTCAACAAAGGACCTCCCAAATGTTAACGGTCAACAAGGACCTCCCAAAATTTAACGGTCAACAAAGGACCTCCCAAATATTAACGGTCAACAAAGGACCTCCCAATTGTTAACGGTCAACAAAGGACCTCCCAATTGTTAACGGTCAACAAAGGACCTCCCAAATGTTTAATAGATTCCGGTACGTGATATTCCACTTTACGTTTTTAACGAATTATTATTTATCTAGGTGATCGTTTCGAAACGTAAACAACTCAAGTAAAGCATGTGAATCAAAAACACATTTTGAGACAAGTTATAGAATCACACGTCGACACGAAAGAAGCTAGGCACACAAGAATAAGCATGGAACTCACAAGTACATTTTGAGACAAGAAATAAGATAATATTTTGACATGACGGAAGCAAGGCACACGAGGATAAGCATGTAATCTCACCTTAAACCAAGATAGTGATTCACAATCTTCACGGATAGCTATGTCTACGAATCCGTCGCCTACAATTGAAAAGTATCTATTCACAATGATGCTACTTCCAAGTAAACTAATGCATGGATGTTTGTCTAGGTCGGGTACTAAGTCCATCCCAAATTATCCTTATAAACCGGTTTCATGTAGCATATTCATGTGTCGAATACAAGCTCTACATGAATATCATTCTAAAAGTCACAAATGCACATTTATTGATTCTCAAATATCAAAATAATTCCAACAAAGCATTTAGAAATTTAAAATTTCAAGTTTTCTAAAACACGTGAAGCTACAATTCTGGACAGAATTGTAGCTCTGACTTTAGAGCCACATTTCTTATATCAAAACATCTCCTAAAACAGTGAAATTAATTTTGATGAACCTACTTGTGTCTACTTTCAGAAGCACCAAGAAAATCATGCATAGCTATCATAAAACTCAAGTTACAAAAATAACAAAAACTGCTATGCAGGGAAGACTTTGGCAAAATGTTTCAACTTGACAAGGGAATTACTACAACTTGGAGAATAGCAATAAAGCTCATCTTCTCCAGAATGAATCTCCTATGTGTGTAGTTTCTTCACAAAAATATTGGGTGCTAAAAGTTTTTGGAAATGAGGGTTTTAGTAAAAATGGAAAGATTGGTCAAGAAACAGATTTTCAGAAAACATGCAACTTAAAATGAGCATATCTCCATAACCAAAATAGCTATGGAGTTGATTGTTTTTTCAAAGTGACCCCCTCTGAGTCTTGTTTTATAAAATGTAAGATTTGAAAATTTTACAGAGAAAAAAGTTGAATTTATACTACGTTTTTGACAAACTGGTCAGATTGTAACAACATGCAATTTTGCCAAGAACACTCAAAACATTATCAAATCAATTCTTTGATACATGCAACTAAAAAATAACTTGATGTATACCTAGATACTACCAATTAGACAAGAAAGAACAGATTCACATCATGTATTTGAAGGATCATGTGAGGGATTTGAAGAATTCATGCTCAAAAGTTACAATTCAAGACACAAAACACACATGAAAACAAAGATCAAGTAATTTCCTATCATGAATATGAACTATCTAAATGATCTAAGCATGAAAATGAAGAATCAAGTATGGGAGTGAAGAAGTCTAAGATGAAATGTCATTAAAATAAGCTAAACATGGACATGCAAACTTGCATTGAAAACTAGAAGAAACTTTACCCCAAGATTCAAGAAATGGTGGAGGAAAATAGTGAAATTGGCCTTCAATCCTTGAGGAGAATGATGAACTAACTCCCCTCCATTGTTATACCAAGCTTGGAATAAAATTTTTCATACTTGGGAGACTAGAAAATAGAGTTTTGGTGGAGTTTTATGGAGGTCAAGCTCCAAAAACGGGAATGGAGTTGGAAGAGAGATGAGAGAGCTTCTTTGAGTGTTCATGAAGAGGAAAACCATGTGAATAAATGAGAGAAAGAAATGGCTTGATGGAGATGAATGGAATGAGTGATTGGATGTATAACATATTTATATAGAGATACAAGCAAGCCATGGGTACTACTATTTTATTAGAGTTGACTTAGAAAGTGGAGGAGGGACTTGGAGAGAATTTATAAATCTCCCAACTAATTAGTTGTGGTAGAAATTAAAATATCAAGAAAACGAGGGTTTGAGATGAAATACTAAAAATTGATGGTAAGTACAAAATTACACAAGCAAGAGGGTAAAAATGCAATTATCAATTACCATTTAGCACATAAAAAGATAAAATTTACATTAAAAGGAAATTACAAAATAACTCCAAATAAACTATTATGTCCTTAAATGTCAAATTGCACTTTAATAAAATTAAAGGAAATACGTCAAGAGTAAATTTGAAATAGTGCTATTATCATTTTTTTTAGAAAAAAAAAACTCAAGTATTTGTTTTATCGAAATTACAAAATAACCCTTAGCAAAAATGCGGGGTATTACAGCATGCGTCTTCATACTTATGATCCTTCTTGCATTTGTAGCACCAAATCATTGAGCATGTGTCATCATTGTGCCAAACTCTGCATTTAGCACAGTAGTAGGGGTAATCAGAGATCCCCACATAATCCTCGTCGCTCCACATGCTCATTACGTCTCCTGCTTCCTGCGTTCCTGCAAAAACAAACTCACAAGAAACCCGTGAAGCACAAAGATAGAAACAAAATAAAACAAACTAAAGGAAAAGTACTCTAGACTAACTCCTAACTAAATAATCTACCGCTGTCCCCGGCAACGGCGCCAAAAACTTGACACGAATTTTTACGTGTTACAGCAAGTTCACGGTTCAAGTAATGTAGGGTAATATTTCAACCCCGAGTTATGGATCTCACGAGGACAGACTTGAGATTATTTAATTAGTTATTAACTTAGAGTACTGTAACAGGAGGAAGAATTGTGATTTTAAGAGTTTTCACCCTTAAACAGGTGACTGAAATAAAATAAACAACTAAACTAATATTTTTGGATTTTTATTTTATTAAAACAATTATGGAGAAACTAGGCATTCTCTAGATCACCTAGGGTTGTAGACGATTTCCGGATTAGCTATGTAACACGTTAACTCTATTCTAGTTAAGCCGGGCAATAGCACTGACAATCTCCTCTCGGTCTCATGTCGTGCTACGTCACGGTTTACATGGTGTCCTATCAGTCCACCTACATCTACCGGTCCGTTCTATTAGGCTAACGACAATGTACGGAATGATGTCCTCTCAGATCACCACCACACGAACACCTCACTATCTCCTACCGAATCTACCCACTAAGGCCAATCCCACACACTTCTCTTCTCAGTCTCAGTGATTAAGGATTATTGTTCATATCTCATCACAACTAGGTCTCAGTCGCTCTCACGCACTCACTAGCTAATTAACAAGTCCGGTTAATTACTCCATTCTTGTCAAGGATTAGGCACAGCATATGACCAATTAGCTAAAACAAAGACTAACATTAAGCAAGATCACAATCTATGAAGAACACAAAGATTCATGAGTTATCAATTCCTACCCTAGCCGTGTCAATAGACTAATATCTTCAACAAGTTCATGAAATCAATGCCATCCAATAGATTAAATCAAAAAGCATGAAACAAGGTCTTAAATCCGAAAAACATAATCGTCTACAAAAACCCTAGGCTCTATAGAGAAGCCTAGCAAAACGTCTAGTTACTAATTGCAATCGTAGCAACACAACAAAGTTTCTCCATACAAGTGATTAAAAGAGAAGAGAAAGAAATCAAACGGTGAAATCTCCGGGTTGGGGATGATCCCAATCAATCTCCTCAGCTCGCTTGCCTCTCTTCCTTCCTCCGTATGCGTGAATGATGTATTTTTTCGTCCCTCGGTCGTTCTTCAATCATAACTCGCAGAAGTCTTCATTAATTGCACAATAGCCTCCTGAAATCTGCTCCTGATTTCGTCCGGCCGTAACTTCTTCGTCCGAACTCAGATTTAGCTCTGTGACCTATCGTTGGAAATCTATTTGAGTCTACTTTCATTTGGCACAAGTCGCACTATCAATTATTTGTATAACTCCATATATGATCAAAATAGTGCAAACTGGTCATCCAAGCTCCTCCTTTTTGGCTTCTCTTTACTCCACTTGAGCTCCCGTTGTTTCCGAAGTTCGTTCCATGCTTCCTATCAAACGATTAGAATCCTTTCCTGCCAAGACAACATGAACAAACATATCAAGCAATTATATTTGACATATAACAATGAAATATGCGTAGAAAACGGCCGGATTAACAATATAGCACATGGTGAGCAACAAGTGACAAAACGACTCATATTCTCTACAATTAAGCTCAAATCACTCGTGATAATGTGGAAAATAACATTAATATATAGCTCCTAAAAGGTGCTATCAGTGTACGGAGTACATACTCGAGCATTACGGGGCCGAACTTACCCGCGCTAGAATATTTCATGATGTCCGCGCGACTAAGGGGTTGAGCGACATGCTTGATAACGACATGCTGATGACCTTGTTTTAAAGGTATTCAAATAAAACCCATACATTTCAATTATCGACATTCGAAGCCGGTCCTACTCTCGAGGACGTGAAAAAGCTGCTAGAACTTCCCTGCATGGTAAATGTGGACCCTTTAGCCCCTTTGGATTCGGACGATGAGATCTCCCTCTTAGAACATATGAAGGAGTGTATAGGGGAATTTAAAAAGACGACCACAAGGTAGATCTCAACTCCCCCTCCCCTTTAGAGAAGCATCTGCTAGTTAAAACAGGTGCGAAGAACCTATGGTCGAAGTGGATAACTTTTTTCTTCCAAGACTTTTCAAAGCAGGAGATTGCTCAAGCAATATTGAAGAAGGGTAAGGACGCGCCAACTTCTCTTGAAGGAAGATGCTCTGAGTATTCATTGTTCGGTTTCCTATGTGTCTGGATTTAAAGGTACCTCATAGATGGACACCCCCATGACGGTGTTTTCACTCACGTCCTCGCGCTTGCAGTTTGCCTTTCGCTCGGTTAGAAATTAGCACTAGGGCCTTTGGTTTTTTGGTCGTTATATTATCGTGTGGACTTAGCCATGACGCATGTTGAACAGTCTCAAGGCAGGGTTAACATTGTAACCTATGTCAACGTCGCGTTTCTGTCAATGTGGGTGTTCCAGAGATGACCCTTATACGCTCCAATTCCCACGCCTGTTGAAAAGTGGAATGCGCCCAGTGCCAAGAAAGATTTTCTCTGCCCTCACGCCTAGCGTGGTATAAAACCAAAGGCGTTTAACGCTCCTTCTTTAAAACCCCCGTATTTTTGCTAAGGGTTAATTTTGTAATTTCGGTAAAACAAATACTTGAGTTTCACAAAAAATAATAATAATAATACTAATTCAAGTTTACACTTGAAGTGTTTTCTTTAATTTTATAAAAGTGCATTTTGACATTTAAAGACATCGTAGTTTATTTGGAGTTATTTGATAATTTTCTTTTAATGTAAAATTTATCCTTTTATGTTCTAGATAGTAATTTGAAATTTCATTTTTACCCCTCTTGTATGTGTAACCATGTACTTACCACAATTTCTAATATTTGCATATCAATCCTCATTTTCTTGATATTCCAATTTCTACCCCAACTAGCTATTTGAGAAATTTATAATTTCTCTTCAAGACCCTTCCCACTAACTTGGTCAACTTACATTACCATATGGTTTCTTCATCATCATGAGACTCATTATATACATATCCCCTCATTTATTTTTCCATCTCCATCAACCCCGTCACTCTTTATCCATCTCTCTCAATTTCTCACATGAATTTCTCCTCAAGAACACATAATGAAGCTCTCTTCACTCTCATAAAACTCCATTCCCGGATTTGGGGGTTGACCCTCACAAAACAACCCCAAAACATTATTTTTCATCTTCCAAATCATGGAAAACTAGAGTCTAAGGCTATAGTATTCATTTCGGGAGTCTTTTTCTTCACATATCTTCAAGAATTCAAGCTATCTTGGCTCTAATGTAAGCATCAACTCCTTCTTCTTTTTTATCTACTCTACTCATCATGTTGATAGTTCATGTGCATGATAGAAAATTACTTGATCTTTGTTTGCATGTGTATTTTTTGGTCTGGAATTGTAACTTTTGAGCATGAATTCCTCAAATCTCTCACACGATTCTTCAAATCTTTGATGTGAATCTCTTATTGTAGGGTTTTGATTCATGGATCGCACAACGGAAGCATAATCAAACATAAAAACCATGCAAAATCCTCCAAGGATCACAAGTCAAGAGACATAACGATGGCAAGGGTTAGAAATCATAAACACACCTTTGGGTTCTCCTTGATGACTTCAAACGCGAATTGTGTCACGTTCTCTATAGTTGATCCACGCCTAGAGTTGATCCTAGATCTCCCAACTCCTTTGGTGCTAGCCCGGAAGAGGAAGAGGAAGAAGAAATCATGCAAAACGAGACCCAAAGGAGGGTCTCGGCCTCCTTTGGCCGACGGGGACGGGGCGGCGGCAAGGGGGCGGCGGGCCTCCCTGTTGCTTGCTCTCTCTCCTTTGTTCTCTCCCACTCTTGTTATGTTCACTTAATGAGCATAAGTTATGTGGGAAGGAAGGAAGGAAGGAAGGTCCTTTATATAGTCCAACAACTCCTTGTTAACTACCTAAAGGACTTATTCTAGTCCTACTAGAATTCAATTTAGTCTCTTCCTTGCAAATTAGTCCCTACTAAGTTTGCAAGGGTTTGCAAAGTGATCCTTCTAATTAATTAATCCAATTAATTAATTCCCAAATCTAGTTCAACTCTATATAGCGTGTGACCCCATAGGTTCTATCTAGTTGGTAGCAACTGTTTGCTAATATGGAGTGGTCTCTAGCAAAACATCCATTCTAGCCAACTAATAGAATAGTCATCCTGACAACCTTTGTACAAGTAATTGTCTCATCCCTTTGTCTCTATATCCGGATTGGACACGAGACATACAAGTCACACTCGTATATCCAATCCATAGTTTCTCGATCCATGGGAATAGACTTATTCGTGCAAATAACATCAATATCCCATATTGATTTATTTGAGTCTGGCCAGACATTTTATAAGCACTATCCCTCGAGTGGCCTAGGATATTTGCTCCCGTTATGTGGGAGGGACAAATTCTATCTACGTCCACTACGATCCCTAAGCTTGCTTCTTATTGTATCCAGTACACGCCTTTATAACTACCCAGTTACGGTGTAGCGTTTAACACTACCAAGATCACAATAATCCACAACTAGAATATCTAGTGACTTCAAGTCTAAGGATGACAATACCATTGCACCGCGAGAAGCGCTTGTGACTTAACATAACATGTATGTAGCCTTCTCGGAGATGGGTCAATCCAGTGCAACATTCCCTAATGCACACCTATGTGTTGGATCGTGATATCTCCATATCAATCCAACCCCATACTAGTCTATAGATGATTGTCCCATTAATCATTATACTTGACTAGGGATATTTAAGATAAACAACACAATTGTAAATCTAAGGACTTCATTATATTAAATATCCAATAAATAATAAATGAATTTCTAGCCACAAATAATTCATACTAAACTAGATTGTCTCTAGGGCATCTATTCCAACAGTCTCCCACTTGCACTAGAGCCAATATGGCGCATCTCGTATGCCCATACTCCTAGTGTGCCCTTCATGCTTCCACTGCGTGAGAGGCTTCATAAGCGGGTCTGACAGATTATCATCTGTAGGAATCTTGCATATCCGAACGTCTCCTCTATCGATAATATCTCGAATCAGATGAAACTTCCTGCGCACGTGCTTGGACTTCTGGTGCGACCTGGGTTCCTTTGATTGCGCGATCGCCCCAGTGTTGTCACAGAACAACTCCACGGGATCCGCAATGCTAGGGACCACACCAAGTTCAGAAACAAACTTTCTGATCCAAACAGCCTCCTTTGCTGCGCCATTTGCAGCAATGTACTCAGCCTCTGTTGTAGAATCAGCTACAGTCTCTTGCTTGGAACTCTTCCAGCTCACCGCTGCTCCATTCAGGCAAAACACATATCCTGATTGTGATCTAAAGTCATCTCTGTCGGTTTGGAAGCTTGCATCAGTGTAACCCCTTACACGCAACTCTTCCTCACCGCCAAATATCAAGAAAGCATCCTTAGTTCTTCTCAAGTACTTTAGGATGTTCTTGACTGCAATCCAGTGACTCTCACCCGGATTGGATTGGTATCTGCTTGTCATACTCAAGGCATATGACACATCTGGTCTAGTACATAACATGGCGTACATGATAGATCCTATGGTCGAGGCATAGGGGATTCTACTCATGCGTTCCTTCTCAATCTCATTGGAAGGACAACCACTCTTTGAAAGAGTGATTCCATGTGACATGGGCAAGAATCCCTTCTTGGAATCTTGCATGTTGAACCGTTTCAACACCTTGTCAATATATGTACTTTGACTTAGGCCTAGCAACTTCTTAGATCTATCTCTATAGATCTTTATACCGAGTATATAGGCTGCTTCCCCTAAGTCCTTCATTGAGAAACACTTTCCTAGCCAATCTTTAACAGATTGCAGCATGGGAATGTCGTTTCCAATGAGTAGTATGTCATCCACATACAAGACCAGAAAAGCTACAGAGCTCCCACTAACCTTCTTGTAGACACAAGACTCATCTTCGTTTCTGATGAAGCCAAACTCTTTGACCACTTCATCAAAACGTCGATTCCAACTCCTAGAAGCTTGCTTCAATCCATAAATGGATCGTTGCAGCTTACAGACTTTGTTGGCTTGCTTTGGATCCTCAAAACCCTCCGGCTGTATCATATACACGTCCTCGAGGAGATTCTCATAAAGGAATGCTGTTTTGACATCCATTTGCCAAATCTCATAGTCATGGTATGCTGCAATCGCAAGTAGGATTCGGATGGATTTGGTCATAGCAACTGGTGAAAAGGTTTCATCATAGTCAATACCATGAATATGTCTGAATCCTTTAGCCACCAATCGACCCTTATAGGTAATCACATTACCATCCATGTCAATCTTCTTCTTGAAGACCCACTTGCACCCTATGGGCCGCGCCCCATCGGGTGGTTCCACCAAAGTCCATACTTTGTTGGTATACATGGATTCCATCTCGGATCTCATGGCTTCCAGACACTTCTGAGAGTCTGGGCCACTCATGGCCTCCTCATAGGTAGTAGGCTCATCATCTGTGAGCATCGTGTCACCGGAATCGGTTACGAGAAGTCCATACCTCTCGGGTTCCTGGCGCACTCTACTAGATCTACGAAGCTCTTGTGTTACCTGAACAGGTGGCTCCACAACCGCTTGTGGTTCCTGTACATGTTCCATAGTCGGTTCAGTGATTTGTGGTTCTTGAACCTCTTCAAGCTCTACATTCCTCCCACTTGCTTCTTTAAGAACAAATTCTCTTTCTAGAAAAACGCCGGTCCGAGCAACAAACACTTTGTTCTCGGTTGGATTGTATAAGTAGTATCCCTTAGTTTCCTTAGGGTACCCCACAAATTTACACTTATCCGATTTAGGCCCTAGCTTGTCTGATTGTAAACGTTTTACATAGACATCGCAGCCCCAAATCCTCATGAACGACAGTGTGGGACGCCTCCCACTCCACATTGTTGGGTTTTGATTCATGGATTGCACAACGGAAGCATAAACAATCATAAAAAGCCATGCAAAACCCTCCAAGGATCACAAGTCAAGAGACATAACGATGGTAAGGGAAGAAATCAATAACACACCTTAGGGTTCTCCTTTGATGACTTCAAACGCGAATAGTGTCACGTCTCTACGGTTGATCCACGCCTAGAGGTGAGATCTAGATCCTCCAAATCCATGTGCTAGCTAGGAAGAATGGAAGAGGAAGAAGAAATCGCCAACAATGGAGTGCCAAAGGTGGGGCGGCACCCTTTGGGCCGACGGGTAGGGGGCGGCAATCCCCAAAGGGGGTTCGGCCCTTTTGGGGCTTGCTCTCTCCTTGCTTTGTTCTCTACTTTCTTCGATCATATAGATGTGTGTTGTGTGTAGAGAGAAAAATAAGCTAGGAGTGTTCATTATATAGTCCAACAACTCATTGTCCTACTACATAAAGAACCCCTCTCCTAATCCTACTCAAGTTCGGATTAGTCCTTTTTGAAAAAATAGTCCTTCTCATGTCAATACATGGATTAGTTCTATTTGCAAATTAATCCTAATCATGTCTCTACATGAATTAGGCCACCTTGGCATATCCTAATCATGTCTATACATGGATTAGTCCAACTTGCATATTAGTCCTACTAAGTTTGCAAGTTGTTGCGATTTGATCCTTTTAATTAATTAATCATATTAATTAATTATTTCCCATGTCTAGTTCACCCCTATATGGCGTGTGACCCCATAGGTTCTATTTAGTTGGTAGTAACTATTTACTAATATGGAGCGGCCTCTAGCAAGACATCCATTCTAGCCAACAAATAGAATAGTCATCATCACAAACCTTGTGCAAGTAATTGTCTCATCCCTTTGTCCCAATATCCGGATTGGACACGAGACATACAAGTCACACTCGTATATCCAATCCATAGTTTCTCGATCCTGGGAATAGCCTTATTCGTGCAAATAACATCAATATCCCATATTGATTTATTTGAGTTTGGCCAGACATTTTATAAGCACTATCCCTCGAGTGGCCTAGGATATTTGCTCCCGTTATGTGGGAGGGACAAATTCTATCTACGTCCACTACGATCTCTAAGCTTGCTTCTTATTGTATCCATTACACGCCTTTATAGCTACCCAGTTACGGTGTAGCGTTTGACGCTACCAAAATCACAATAATCCACAACTAGAATATCTAGTGACTTCAAGTATAAGGATGACAATACCGTTGCACCGCGAGAAGCGCTTGTGACTTAACATAACGTGTATGTAGCCTTCTCGGAGATGGGTCAATCCAGTATGCCATTACTCCTAATGCATACCCATGTGTTGGATCATGATATCTTCATATCAATCCAACCCCATACTAGTCTATAGATGATTGTCCCATTAATCATTATAATTGACTAGGGATATTTAAGAATATAACACTTATATCCTAAGGACTTCATTCATGTTAACATATCTCCATATGGATAACATAATGAATTGTAAATCCATAAATGTCACAATTAATTTATTTCCTCTAGGGCACAATTCCAACAGTCTCCCACTTGCACTAGAGTCAATCTCCTGCATCATATGCCTATTGATCTAGCGCGGCCCTCCACACTTCCGCTACGTAGGGGCGAGAAATCTGTTGGTACCTTGCAAATATTCACATCTCCTCTATCAACAATTTGATTGAGATTGAATATTCTGAGTAAATGCATCTTATGTATTAATTTACTCAGTCCTCTATGTTAGAATCAGTGACTGAATCTTGCCCGGAACCTTTCCAGCTCACAGTCGCTCCCACTAGGGCAAAACACAAAACTCGGCTTTATAATTTGAAATCTTCTTTGTTAGATTTGAAGTTCGCATCACTGTAACCCTTTACAGTAAACTCTTCCTATCCTCCATTTATCAAAAATTCATCCTTAGTGCTTATCAAGTACTAAAGGGTAATCTTGATAATTTATCCAGTGACTCTCACCCGGATTTGACTGGTATCTTTGTGTCATGCCTTATGACACATCTGGTCTAGTACATTCCATGGCGTATATCGTGAATCTAATTCGTACGGTCCATTCCCAATCTAATTGGAAAGACAATTAGCCTTCCAAAGACTAATTCCATGTGACATGGGTAAGAATCAATATTCTTTTCACGTTGAACCATTTCAACACCTTTGTCAATTTATGTACTATGACCTAAGCTATACAACCATCTTGATCTACCTCAATAGATCTTCACAAGTTGCTTCGCTTAAGTCTATCATTAGAAAGTCAACTCCCTAGTCAATCTACGTAAGACTGCCAAGTAGGGGCAACATTTAAAATGATTAAGTATGTCTCCACATACAAGACCAGAAAAATAACTGTGCTCCCACTAACCTTCTTGTAAACACAAGTATCATCTTCAATTTTGATGGAACCAAACTCCTTTGATTACATCATCAATTTGAAGATTCCAACTCCTAGAAGCTTCATCCATTCTATAAATAGATTGCTACAAGCGAGATACGAATGGATTTAAGCATCACAACTGGGAAAGATTTCGTCATAGTCTATACTATGAACTCACATGAAATCCCTTTCCTGCCAATTTTCTCTTATAGGTAATCATATTACCATCCATGTTGGTTTCCTCATAACCCACTTGCACCTTTTAGGTGGTTCCAACAAAGTCCATACTTCGTTGGTATACATGGATTCCGTTTTGTATCCCATGGCTCCTAGCCATTTCTGAGAGTATGGCCCACACGTGGCCATCTCATAGGTTGTAGGCTCATCTCGATGAGCAATATATCACCGGTTATGAGAAATCCTTATTTCTCTAGTCCCTCGATATATCCTACCTGACCTACGAGGTTCTTGTGTTTTTCCAAGTAGGTTGCTCCACAACACCTTGTGATCCTGCTCATGTTCCATCAAACGGATCAATGTTCTATTGTGGTTCTTGAACTTTTCAAGTTCTACTGTCCTCCCACTGTTTCTTTTAGAGACAATCTCTACCTAGAAACACTGTGGTTTGAGAAACAAACAGTTTGTTCTCGATTAGGTTGTAGAAATAATATCCTTTTCAGGATATCCCACAAAACATTTATCCGACTTGGGTTCAAGTTTATTTTGTAAAATCTTTTACATAAACGTCATAACCCTAAATCTTTATGAATGACATACTAGGACACTTCCTAGTACATATCTCATATGGTGTTATTCATAATCTGTTTTTGATGGAACAAGGTTAAGGGCGAAATTTGCTGTAATTAGAACATAACCCCGAAAGTAAACTGGAAGTTCTGTTTGACTCATCATGGGCCGAACCGTGTCCTACAAGGTTCGAACTCTCCTTTTAGACATGCCAAACCCATGTGGCGTTCTAGGTGGAGCGAGTTTTGGATCATATCCAATACTCCCATAGATTCTTGTCAAACTCTTGGCTCAAGTACTTTCCTCTACGATCCAATCGTAGAGCCCTAATACTTTTGCCAAGCTGGTTCTCTACTTCATTCCTGAATACTTTGAACAATTCAAAGGATTCTGACTTGTTTCTTCATAAGATACACAAATCCATATTTACCTGATCTTATCAGTAAATATGATGAAGTATTGAAAAACCCATCTCTAGCATTTGTGCTTAGCGGCCTTCATACATCAATATGTATGATTCCCAAAAGATCATATCTTTGCCTAATAAGTCTTACATGTCTCATATGATTCAATAATCAAATGAGTTCCAGAAATCCATCTTCATGGAGTTCTAGACATGTATCTCTTATTTACGAGGCCTAAACGATAATGCTAAAGATAAGTGAAGTTCATATCATTATATGTAAACCTCTAGGTATTAATGTTATAGATGAAATTATCATGATCATGGATATAGAATCCACTTAGACAAGATTGCATTACAATAATGCATGTCATAATAAGTGGAACAACATTTGTCCTTTATTATGATAAGGAGTTTTCTTGTCCAAACAAGAAACTATGATAATGGTCCTACTCATAGCAGGGACATTATCGCTTTTGTCTAATTCATGCACAATTTCTTAAAGGTAGAAATAATTCCCTACGGCTATTTCAGCGACCCTTTGCTTCATAGCCCCACGTGTAGGATTATTTCTTCCTTATCCAATTGTCTTCGTCTCTTAAGATCCTCCACATTTCTATAAATAAGAGATCCTCATCTAGTATCATATACTTATGATGATGAGACAGACACATTGATTTCTATAACAAAATACCTATATTGGAATTCATAATTCCTTTATTACTTACTTCCAGGTACTTTGGGTAGCCTCTCTTCCTCTACACCACCTATGGAACTCCAAGGCAACTTGGTTTTAGCAACAGGCTTGCTTTATACCCATGGGTTCGGCGCAAACCATTTGCCCTTACCCATGCTGTTAACCATTAACATATTTGCCCATGCCCATTACGAGTGTTTTGTTCAGTGATTTTTCAATCATATTGAGTAAATCATATTTAAAACAAAACTATAATTGCATCCAATGCAATTCTTGGTCCACTTGGGCGAATAACCGTTTATTCTTTATCTCTCTCATAGACAATGCCCATTCACTAATGTTTCAATCATATTGAATTAGCTTATTTGCATAACGCAAAGTGGAGCAACACTTCAAACCTTTCATGTCTAGCTTGCTCTTTTGAAAGAGATTCTTTCAACGTATGATCATATCATACTTCTCCATTTTTCTCTTCTTGCTTCCAAAGCTCAGAGTTCATGGAAGCTATCATGAGACAAGTCATAACCAAAGAACCATTCTTTGGTGTTCCTTTCATAGGTTTTAGTGTGTTTTTGGTAGTCGGTGGAAGAGAACTTTATGTTCTACGAAGTACAACAATTTCTCTTTTATTTGAGAACAATTCTCAATTTTATACCAGTCTAGAAAATAGATAAATTTGTGTTTTTATTTGTTTAATGCCATGGGTATTCAACATAATAGGATTCTGCAAAGTTTGTGACGTTTAACTTTATTTAACAAGGATTTAAATTGTTAAACATAGCTCACACTATTTTACTACGGATTAATAACCTTCAAGATATTAATGCGGAAAATATCCTTATATTTTCTAGTGGGCCAAGATCCATGTTTCATCTCCTTATGAGCTTGCTTTGGCAAGTCACCCATAATTTGACTACTTTAGGTAGGAACGATTCCAATTGCATCCCTTATGCAACTCTTGGTTCAATTGGGCAAATAACTCCTTATTTATCCATCCGTATGGATAATCCCAATTGATTGCCTCTAGGTTTCTTAATCATATTAATAGCCCATTTGTGTTCAACCTCTTATCTAAACAATTGCACATTGTTACGTGCCATCACATTCCATCATTATGAACCAAGTCGCCATGCTTTGGCACGCACGAACTTGATAAATAATGATGATAATGAGTTTTTAAATAACGAGAAGGCAAGAACACAATATTTGAATTTTGAGGGATTTTAAATTCAATTTTAATTGTTTTTTTTGTTGATCAATATCAACTAATCTATCTATTTGAGTTTGGGCACAACTCCAAATAATAGATCCGGGTTGTCTAATTATCTTATTATCCTAATTGCATGTATCATCCATACACCAACCATACAATAATAAGACAATAAAGTAAACAACCACAAAACAAAATAAAACGTGATATGAATATGGCCTTTTCTAGACTAAGATAATTCCAAGCCAATGGAATTATCTATGAACCCTAAAACCAAACACATCTCCATGCGTCTTCATCTTTTGGTCCATGCTTCATAGTCATGTGGAATGCTCCATGCTCCATGCCCCATCTTTTGTGGCTCCCTTTGACTTTGAGCTTCTTTTCTTCAATATTGGCTAACAATCTACTCTATCTAGTACTAGCTAACAACTATACTAAATAAAAATAAATCTCACAAGTTGAGAAAAAAATGGCTCGCAGGCCATAAAACCCTAATTAATTATTACAATTAATTGACCAGCTCGCAGGCCGTAAAACCAAACCATAAAATTAAACATCCACATCAAACCACATCCAAAGGCCATATCCAATCACCATGCAAATTGCACATAAACAGTTAAAATCCAATTTTAACGCGCTTGGTCAATTTTAATTGATTTTAGGATGTTCTAGGGTTAAAACGGTCCATGGGCCCAACAATCCAATTGCCTGGGCCCAAAAAGGTGAACCGCAAGGCCCTAGGGCCGGCCGGCCCCTAGCCCACGCGGCTAGGCCGCGGGCTAGGGCTGCCCCGGCCCCTAGGGCGGCCTTGCTTGGGCGGCAAGCAAGGAGGGGCGGTCCCCTACGGGGGGGGGCCGAACCTCCTTTGGGAGTTGTTTCCAAAACAACTCCCTTGCTTGGTGCCCAAGTTTGGTTGTTTCCTTGTTTTGGAAGAACTCCTTCTTCCCCAAGGATGCCCAAACCCTAGATCTAAGATCCTAAAATTTCTCAAACTCACCAATTCATGCATCCAATGCAAAAATTAGATCTTGTTATGAAAGTTTATTGAAAAATTGCATCCCATGCTTGATTTGTCTTGTTTTACGCGATAAACAATCAATTTAAGGTGTAAAACAACTAAAACGTAACACATAAACCACGTTTATGCTCTACGAACCAGGCTCTGATACCACTGTTGGGTTTTGATTCATGGATTGCACAACGGAAGCATAAACAATCATAAAAAGCCATGCAAAACCCTCCAAGGATCACAAGTCAAGAGACATAACGATGGTAAGGGAAGAAATCAATAACACACCTTAGGGTTCTCCTTTGATGACTTCAAACGCGAATAGTGTCACGTCTCTACGGTTGATCAACGCCTAGAGGTGAGATCTAGATCCTCCAAATCCATGTGCTAGCTAGGAAGAATGGAAGAGGAAGAAGAAATCGCCAACAATGGAGTGCCAAAGGTGGGGCGGCACCCTTTGGGCCGACGGGTAGGGGGCGGCAATCCCCAAAGGGGGTTTGGCCCTTTTGGGGCTTGCTCTCTCCTTGCTTTGTTCTCTCATTTCTTCTATCATATAGATGTGTGTTGTGTGTAGAGAGAAAAATAAGCTAGGAGTGTTCTTTATATAGTCCAACAACTCCTTGTCCTACTACATAAAGAACCCCTCTCCTAATCCTACTCAAGTTCGGATTAGTCCCTTTTGCAAAAATAGTCCTTCTCATGTCAATACATGGATTAGTTCTATTTGCAAATTAATCCTAATCATGTCTCTACATGAATTATGCCACCTTGGCATATCCTAATCATGTCTATACATGGATTAGTCCAACTTGCATATTAGTCCTACTAAGTTAGCAAGTTGTTGCGATTTGATCCTTTTAATTAATTAATCATATTAATTAATTATTTCCCATGTCTAGTTTACCCCTATATGGCGTGTGACCCCATAGGTTCTATTTAGTTAGTAGTAACTATTTACTAATATGGAGCGGCCTCTAGCAAG
This sequence comes from Linanthus parryae, assembly GCA_023055425.1. NCBI lineage: Eukaryota > Viridiplantae > Streptophyta > Magnoliopsida > Ericales > Polemoniaceae > Linanthus > Linanthus parryae. Next base: position 85,736,890 of record JALGPY010000004.1, on the reverse strand, counting down.
ACATCCATTCTAGCCAACAAATAGAATAGTCATCATCACAAACCTTGTGCAAGTAATTGTCTCATCCCTTTGTCCCAATATCCGGATTGGACACGAGACATACAGGTCACACTCGTATATCCAATCCATAGTTTCTCGATCCTGGGAATAGCCTTATTCGTACAAAAAAAAAATATCCCATATTGATTTATTTGAGTCTGGCCAGACATTTTATAAGCACTATCCCTCGAGTGGCCTAGGATATTTGCTCCCGTTATGTGGGAGGGACAAATTCTATCTACGTCCACTACGATCTCTAAGCTTGCTTCTTATTGTATCCAGTACACGTCTTTATAACTACCCAGTTACGGTGTAGCGTTTGACGCTACCAAAATCACAATAATCCACAACTAGAATATCTAGTGACTTCAAGTCTAAGGATGACAATACCGTTGCACCGCGAGAAGCGCTTGTCACTTAACATAAGGTGTATGTAGCCTTCTCGGAGATGGGTCAATCTAGTATGCCATTACTCCTAATGCATACCCATGTGTTGGATCATGATATCTCCATATCAATCCAACCCCATACTAGTCTATAGATGATTGTCCCATTAATCATTATAATTGACTAGGGATATTTAAGAATATAACACTTATATCCTAAGGACTTCATTCATGTTAACATATCTCCATATGGATAACATAATGAATTGTAAATCCATAAATGTCACAATTAATTGATTGCCTCTAGGGCACAATTCCAACACACATCTCATATGGTGTCTTCATGACTGATTTAGATGGAACACGGTTAATGGTGAAAGCTGCACTTAATAGAGCGTAGCCCCAAAATGATAATGGAAGATCGGTTTGACACATCATAGATCGAACCATATCCAATAGGGTTCTATTCCTCCTCTCGGACACGCCATTCCATTGTGGTGTTCCGGGTGGAGTGAGTTGCGACACGATCCCACACTCTCTAAGATAGTCGTCAAACTCTTGGCTCAAGTATTCTCCTCCACGATCCGATCGTAGAGCCTTTATACTTTTGCCAAGTTGCTTCTCTACTTCATTCTTGAATTCTTTGAACACTTCAAAGGATTCGGATTTTTCCCTCATAAGGTACACAAATCCATATCTACTGTAATCATCAGTAAATGTAATGAAGTAGACATAACCACCCCTGGCAGGCGTGGCAAATGGCCCACACACATCGGTATGTATGAGTGCCAATTGCTCACTAGTCCTCTCACCTTTCTTATTGAAAGGGGACTTTGTCATTTTTCCCAATAAACAAGCCTCACATGTCTCATATGATTCAAAATCAAATGAGTCTAGTAGTCCATCCTTATGGAGTCTAGATACACGTTTCTCATTTATGTGGCCTAAACGACGGTGCCATAAATAAGCAGGATTTAAATCATTTATTTTAATCCGCTTGGTATTAATGTTGTAGACAGGATTGCTTAGATCTAGGACATAAAGTCCATTAAATAATTTCGCGCTAAAATAGTGAATATTATTTAAATAAAAGGAACAACAATTGTTCTTTATTGAAATAATAAAACCATCCTTGTCCAAACAAGAAATAGAAATAATGTTTCTGCTCATAGCAGGCACAAAATAGCAATTATTTAATTCTACAACTAATCCTGAAGGCAGAGATAGCTTGCACACGCCTATGGCCAACGCATCAACCTTTGCTCCATTCCCAACGCGCAGATCTACCTCTCCTTTAGCCAATCTTCTACTTCTCTTTAGATCCTGCATATTTCGACAAATATGAGATCCACATCCAGTATCTAATACCCATGATGTAGAGACAGTTAAATTGACATCTACAACAAAAATACCTGGTGGTGGTGGAATCACTATTCCAAGCCTCTTGTCCTCCAGATATTTTGGGCAGTTCCTCCTCCAGTGTCCAGGCTGACTGCAATAGTGACACTCACCTTTAGTCACGGCCTTGGCAATGCCACCAACAGGCTTAAGGGCAGGTTCCTTGGACTTGGCAACTGACTTGCCTTTGCCCTTGGAGGAAGAGGCAAACCTTTTGCCCTTTCCTTTCTGTACCATCATTATGGCCTTGCCCTTACCCTTGTTGATGCTCCGTTCAGCCGTCCTCAACATGTTGAGTAAATCTGGCAGTGGTTTAACGATCTCGTTCATGTTATAGTTCATAATGAACTGTCCTTAACTCTCGGGCAACGATTGCAACACGAGATCGGTTGCCAACTCTTGGCCGACCGGGAACCCCAGTCGGGCGAGATTCTCCAAGTACCCGATCATTCGGAGTACATGGGGTCCCACCGGGTTCCCTTCTGCCAGATGACATTTGAACAGTGCCTTTGAGACCTCATACCTCTCTACCCTCGCCTGCTCTTGGAAGAGCTGCTTTAGATGTTCGATCATATCGACAGCATTCATGTTTTCGTGTTGCTTCTGAAGCTCAGAAGTCATGGTGCAAAGCATTAGGCAGGCCGCATCATTAGCGTCATCAACACGCTTCTGATACGCCTTTAAGACTGCAGGTGTTCGGTTCTCTGGACCTTCTGGAACATGCTCCTCTATTGCGTACAGTTTCTTCTCTTGCTTGAGAACAATTCTCAAGTTTCTGTACCAATCAAGAAAGTTGGTTCCAGAGAGCTTGTCCTTCTCAAGGACAGATCGTAGGGAATGTTGTGAACTCGATGAGTTGTTTGCCATTTGGAATTCTACAAAAAGGAAAATACGCAAGTTTTAGTATTTGTGAATTTTTGACTATATTTAATAATGGCTAGTTTATTGAATATAGCTCCCACTATTTTTTTACGGATTAATAACCCTCAAGATATTAATGCGGAAAATATCCTTATATTTTTTAGTGGGCCAAGATCCATCTTTCATCTCCTTATGAGCTTGTTTTGGCAAGTCACCCATAATTTGACTACTTTAGGTAGGAACAATTCCAATTGCATCCCATATGCAACTCTTGGTTCAATTGAGCAAATAACTCCTTATTTATCCATCCATATGGATAATTCCAATTGATTGCCTCTAGGTTTCTTAATCAAATTAATAGCCTAGTTGTGTTCAACCTCTTATCTAAACAATTGCACATTGTTACGTGCCATCGCATTCCATCATTATGAACCAAGTCGCCATGCTTTGGCACGCACGAACTTGATAAATAATGATGATAATGAGTGTTTAAATAACGAGAAGGCAAGAACACAATATTTGAGTTTTGAGGGATTTTAAAATTCAATTTTAATTGTTTTGTTGATCAATATCAACTAATCTATCTATTTGAGTTTGGGCACAACTCCAAATAATAGATCCGGGTTGTCTAATTATCTTATTATCCTAATTGCATGCATCATCCATACACCAATCACACAAATAATAAGACAATAAAATAAACAACCACAAAACAGAAAATAAACGTGATATGGATATGGCCTTTTCTAGACTAAGATAATTTCAAGCCAATGGAATTATCTATGAACCCTAAAGCAAACACATCTCCATGCGTCTTGATATTTTGGTCCATCCTTCATAGTCTTGTGGATTGCTCCATGCTCCATGCTCCATCTTTTATGGCTTCTTTGGCTTTGGGCTTCTTTTCTCCAATCTTGGCTAACAATCTACTTTATCTAGCACTAGCTAATATCTATACTAAATAAAATAAATCTCACAAGTTGAGAAAAAAATGGCACGCATGCCATAAAACCCTAATTAATTATTAAAATTAATTGATCAGCTCGCAGGCCGTAAAACCAAAACACAAAATTAAACATCCACATCAAACCACATCCTAAGGCCATATCGAATCACCATGCGATTTGCACATAAACAGTAAAAATCCAATTTTAACGCGCTTGGTCAATTTTAATTGATTTTAGGATGTCTAGGGTTAAAACGGTCCATGGGCCCAACAATCAAATTGCCCGGGCCCAATAAAGTGAACCACAAGGCCCTAGGGCCGGCCCGGCCCAAAACCCACAAGGCTAGGCCCGCGGGTTAGGGCCGCCCGGCCCCTAGGGCGGCCAAGCTTGGGCGGCAAGCAAGGGGGGGCGGTCCCTAGGGGGGCCGAACCTCCTTGAGGGAGTTGTTTCCAAAACAACTCCCTTGGTTGGTGCCCAAGTTTGGTTGTTTCCTTGTGTTGGGAGAACTCCTTCTTCCCCAAGGATGCCCAAAACCTAGATCTAAGATCCTAAAATTTCTCAAACTCACCAATTCATGCATCCAATGCAAAAATTGGATCTTGTTATGATTAATTACTGACAAATTGCATCCCATGCTTGATTTGTCTTGTTTTACGCGATAAACAATCAAATTAAGGTGTAAAACAACTAAAAGTAACACATAAACCACGTTTATGCTCTACGACCTGTGGCTCTGATACCACTGTAGGGTTTTGATTCATGGACCGCACAACGGAAGCATAATCAAATATAAAAACCATGCAAAACCCTCCAAGGATCACAAGTCAAGAGACATAACGATGGTAAGGGTTAGAAATCATAAACACACCTTTGGGTTCTCCTTGATGACTTCAAACGCGAATTGTGTCACGTTCTCTATAGTTGATCCACGCCTAGAGTTGATCCTAGATCTCCCAACTCCTTTGGTGCTAGCCCGGAAGAGGAAGAGGAAGAAGAAATCACGCAAAACGAGACCCAAAGGAGGGTCTCAGGCCTCCTTTGGCCGACGGGGACGGGGCGGCGGCAAGGGGGCGTCGGGCCTCCTTGTTGCTTGCTTTCTCTCCTTTGTTCTCTCCCACTCTTGTTATGTTCACTTAATGAGCATAATTTATGTGGGAAGGAAGGAAGGAAGGTCCTTTATATAGTCCAACAACTCCTTGTTAACTACCTAAAGGACTTATTCTAGTCCTACTAGAATTCAATCTAGTCTCTTCCTTGCAAATTAGTCCCTACTAAGTTTGCAAGGGTTTGCAAAGTGATCCTTCTAATTAATTAATCCAATTAATTAATTCCCAAATCTAGTTCAACTCTATATAGCGTGTGACCCCATATGTTCTATCTAGTTGGTAGCAACTCTTTGCTAATATGGAGTGGTCTCTAGCAAAACATCCATTCTAGCCAACTAATAGAATAGTCATCTTGACAACCTTTGTACAAGTAATTGTCTCATCCCTTTGTCTCTATATCCGGATTGGACACGAGACATAGAAGTCACACTCGTATATCCAATCCATAGTTTCTCGATCCATGGGAATAGCCTTATTCGTGCAAATAACATCAATATCCCATATTGATTTATTTGAGTCTGGCCAGACATTCTATAAGCACTATCCCTCGAGTGGCCTAGGATATTTTCTCCCGTTATGTGGGAGGGACAAATTCTATCTACGTCCACTACGATCCCTAAGATTGCTTCTTATTTTATCCAGTACACGCCTTTATAACTACCCAGTTACGGCGTAGCGTTTAACGCTACCAAGATCACAATAATCCACAACTAGAATATCTAGTGACTTCAAGTCTAAGGATGACAATACCATTGCACCGCGAGAAGCGCTTGTGACTTAACATAACATGTATGTAGCCTTCTCGGAGATGGGTCAATCCAGTGCAACATTCCCTAATGCACACCTATGTGTTGGATCGTGATATCTCCAAATCAATCCAACCCCATACTAGTCTATAGATGATTGTCCCATTAATCATTATACTTGACTAGGGATATCTAAGATAAAAAACACAATTGTAAATCTAAGGACTTCATTATATTAAATATCCAATAAATAATAAATGAATTTCTAGCCACAAATAATTCATACTAAACTAGATTGCCTCTAGGGCATCTATTCCAACACTTATTGCATGTCTAATTGGTAGTATCTAGGTACATATCAAGTTATTTTTAGTTGCATGTATCATAGAATTGATTTGATCATGTATTGAGTATTCTAGGTGAAATTGCATGTTGTTACAATCTGACCATTTTGTCAAAAACGTAGTTATCTCCAAATTTGGTCTCTGTGAAATTTCCAATTCTTTCAAATTTTAAAACTAGACTTAAAGTTGCATGTTTTCTTAAACTCTATTTTTGGGCCTGTTTTGCCATTTTTTTCTAAAAACCTACTTTTCATAAACTTTCGGAATCTTATCTTTCTTGTGTTGTAACTAGACACATTGGGGGTTAATTCAGAGAAGATGAGCATCATTGCTATTCTGCAAGTGGTAGTATTTGACCTTCAAAGTTGAAAGCTTCTGCCAAACACTTCTCTGCACAACAGTTTTTATTATTTTTCTAACATGAGTTTTATAATAGTTGTGCATGATTTTCTTGATGTTTCTGAAAGTAGACACATATGGGTTAATCATAAATTAATTTCATGATTATAAGACTTGCTTTCATATGGTAAATGTGGCTATAAAGTCATAGTTACAATTCTATCCAGGATTGTAGTTTCACATGTTTTAGAAATTTTTAATTTTTGAATTTCTAAATGTTTTGTTGGACATATTTTGATATGTGAGCATAATTATATGTGCATTAGTGACATTTATAATTATTTTCATGTAGAGCTTGTATTCGACACGCGAGTATACCACTTGAAATCAATTTATTATGACAATTTGGGATGGACATAGTACCCGACGTACACAAACACCCATGCATTTGTTTACTCGGAAGTGGCATAATTGTGACTTGAGACTTGTAAATTGTAGGAAACGGATTCGTAGACATAGGTTACGTCAACTACCCGTGAAGATTGCAAATCGCTATCTCGGCTTAAGGTGAGATTACATGCTTAGCCTCGTGTGCCTTCATTCCTTCTTGTCAAAATATGATTTTAAAATGTACTTGTGAGTTAATGCTTAGTCTCGTGTGCCTTGCTTCCTTCGTGTCAAAATTTGATTTTATAACTTGTCTCAAAATGTGTTTTTGTGATCCACATGCTTTACTAAAGTTTGTTTACGTTTTGAAATGATTTCTTTGAAACGGTCACGCGAAAATAATAATTCGTTAATAACGTAAAATAAAATATCGAACGTACCGGAATGTGTTACTATTTGGGAGGTCCTTTATTGACCATTATTATTTGGGAGGTCCTTTGTTGACCATTACTATCTGGGAGGTCCTATGTTGACCATTACTATTTGGGAGGTCTTTCGTTGGTCGTTACTATTTGGGAGGTCCTTTGTTAACCGTTACTATTTGGGAGGTCCTTCGTTGACCTTTACTATTTGGGAGGTTTTTTGTTGACCATTACTATCTCCGGTACTGTGCATGATAATTGGATTCTTTGACTATATATTGGAGAGCTAATGATTTTACTCGTATACTAAATGGATAATGACTTGTGAAAGATTTAACTGGAAACGTAGTTGAATATCCTGATGTTTCTTACTAGTACCTTTTTTTATACCGTTGCGAACTCTGATAATGTTTTACTAATATGCTATGATTATTTTATTTAATTCATGAATATGCGATATATCTCGTCTTTCCTGTTTTTACATGCTAAGGTGTATCGATCCCACTCAGTATTTGTTGCTGCTTTTCGAAACTGCGGTTCCTGTTTTCCTTCCCACCGCAAGTCTAGGAGCTGGGGTCTATGGCATAGAAGGGCGCGCGAGTCACCTAGACTGATAACGTCAGAAGTAGTACCTAGTAATGTTAAGCTATTGTGTAATAGTAATTAGATCATGTATAGGACTTTGAGTTATTGCAGTTTTTTAATATTATTATAAGTATATGTTGTGGTTTGATTTGCTTTTGAGTTCCGCTGCTTCTATTAAGCATCGCCCTCCCGGGCTTGCCACGAGCCGGATATGGGGGTTGTTGCACCTTCACCCTGATGTGCGACGACATCATGTACTTTGTAGCTAGGCCTTACATTCTTGCTTTGGAGGACATCGTGCATCACGCATACATGTACCCGGAACAGAACACAAAATTCTCTTCCGCTCATATCACCCAGAGCTCGCGTCGCTACACGTCGACTAGTGTAGAAGAGGATACTTGCCCGCTTTATCTGAACACGAGGCCGTTCCAGAAACCTTGAGAAATAAACTCAGAACTGTTATTTATGATCCAGTTCGAGTGAGCCCCAATTGGGTTTCGATGCGGTGGCTCCACCCTTGTGGTCTCACTCGACCGTTCGCGGTTGCTACAAGAAGCTTCTATATGGTAAGTGTAACAACTTACTGGTTAGTATGCTTCCTCTTATCCAACCTTCGCAAGAAAGACTTGGATAGTTGACTCCAATTGGGTCGCATTCAGGAATGCACAAACTCGCCTCCATATGAGGTATCGGCTTCAAATTCAACCTCTCAAGGCTCCTTCCCTTAGAATTGGGGATTACCCACTCAAGTCGTCGTGTTCGAGAGATGCGAATCAATATGGTTTTTATTCGCTATGGGAAAAAGATCATCACTTGTGCCCGGAACTAATTTTGGGAGAGAAGGAGGATGTGGTGAAAAAGGAATCTTACAATGCGAGGAAAGCTTATGCGAGTGATTTCAATAAGGTAATTTTAACGATCCTTTATTCTTTGAATGCGCGATAAACATATGTGATGCTAATTTCTTCTTGTACTACAGTGTTGCTTCAGAAGATACGCATCCGGGGATTAAAGCGCAGGGTTTGCTGACATTCTGCGGGCAAAGGATCAATCCAACGTTGCTATCGAACCTGAGATGGAAATGGCTCAAGAAGTCCAGGATCATATCTGGAACGCGCTTGCAAACTTCATTGTGTTAATTACTGAATCCGATAAGAATCCAAGGAAGAAGAAAGCTTCTGATAAGCCTTAGAAGATGCGACATTCCTCGGGGTGTCTAGGCTAGTAAAATGTCCAAGGAGCAACCCTGCTCCAAGAGGGAGAGTGGCGACCAGACGAAGAAGAAAAGTTGCTGACATGCGAGACCGCAGCACAGAGGACTTCGTGGAGTACAATCCTGATACATCATTTTCTATGAGAGAAGGTAATGAAATCGCACTCCCGTTAATCTTCCGATAGTATGTCATTTTCCATAATGGGCATATGTACATATCACAGATAGCGAGAATTCCCTGGAGGAAGCGGAGGGCCTCAATGAAGAAGAAGCGATTGCCGAGTCTAAAGCCATGGCCAAAGAAAGATCAAGAAACGAGAAGCTAAAGGAGGAGCGCCAAATTCGAGAAGATTTGAAGAAGAGCCTTGAAGATCAAGTACAACCCTCGTGGTCGACCTTTGGTCAAATGCAGCGCGCGCACGCAGACTTTCAGGAGATCGTCGGCGATGAAAACGAAGAAGGTACTATCTTAAAATTTTCCCTATTATATCAAGAACTCATTTTTGAAGAATTAAACCATGGGGTTTCTAAAAGCAATGTTCGTCGCTGGATAGTGAATCAATGTGGGGAAGCATCAGGTAAACAATTCCCTTAGAATTTCTATAATCCAATGTGTCGCTTTCGAGCAATAATGATAATAATGCTAAACACATAAACAGGTCATGCATCATTAAAAGGAATCGATGATAATCTTCAACATAATACTTATGCAGATACCGCATGTAAATATGAAGATGCAATTCCATATGAATGTGGAGGTATTTTCACCATTAGATCTTTAAGTTCCAGTAACATGAGTTCTTGGACTTAGGCTAAAACAAAGTTTTACTTTTTGGCAGAGCCAGTGGAGCCATTGGTCTTAAGGAGGAACTGCAGGCTTCGCAGTTCTGTAGTTTGTGTTCCTAGAATCGTCCATGAGGCTCCCAGTGCAGATGGGGTAATGGACGATCGAACTAGGAAAATGTCCCCGTCAGCATTTCGCGTATCTGGATTCGTTCGCGAAGCTAACATAGAGGATGAGAGCATCGAACTCATTGTTGAGCATGAGGAAGAGGAGAGCCTCCAACGGGAGTAGGAACAGGCAGAAGCTGAGAATGGTGATCAGGCCGTAGTTCAACAAGGGGAAATCACTTCCCCTCCCGAAGTTGATTCGCGTGTTACTCGCGATGCTTCGCAAAGAGTCGATGATGCTGTTGAAAATGCTGAGAAAAATGGAACTCAACGGGAAGTAGCTGGTACTCCTTCAGAGATTCCATCAAGTGTTGCTCCCGCAGCTGTCTTGCTAGTAGAGGCCACTCCAGGGGAAACTAAGCAAAATGAAGCTCATCAAGAAATGACTGCTTCTAATCATGAACCCCAGCTCAATGTCGCGTCTCAAAACGCTATGCCACCAAATGATGGGTTAAATGAGCATAATGCTACCACAGGCGCACCAGATCAAAGCATGAAAGACGCTCAGCCTCCAGAAGGTCTAGAAACAAACATTGTTGTAGTTCATGGGACTCAAATCAATGTTGCACGTGTAAACATACCCGAAGTTCCAGGATCTACACCAAGTTTACTCGAGGCAAGAGATGACAGGGGTGAGAATGCGATCGCAAGTGAACTTCTTTAGCATGCGGCCTCAATGTAGAACACTCATGTGGCTGCGAATGAAGGTGTTAGTACAAGGATTCAGAGTGAAAACTTGTCCAGTTCTGGCCTACTGGGAGAAGAATACCATGATGAGGCTCGTTCATCCGATCCCAATCTGGAAGCACTTATTGCCCACAACCCTTGGGGAGCTTGGGCTACAGAAGCCCTTGAGACTATAGAAATTGAGAAACGTTGTATCATTCCATATGGATACTTTGCTTAAGAAGTTCTTGCTGATAAGTGACTGGACGAAGTTGAAGCCTCTAGCAGTGATCAAGCTACAGCAACTTCCATTTCGATTCCCTCTCTGTGAGACATAGTTGAGGGAACTGGTAATGTTTCAAATAAATATGTGATTATGATAAGCTATGTAGCTCTATTGTGGTAAGCTATGGATGCTAATATTTTGTTCTTTGAAAATGTAGGCTTGAAGCAACCATCCTTAAAATGGCTTATGAAAGTACGACTTTCATATCCCAAGACATTAGCGAGAGTAATGGAAATAGCACCAAAGGATAGGAAAGATCTCGTCTTTGAGATAACAGATCTCATGGAGAGGATAAGCAACACAACTTCAGCTACCATTTCTCCGGTAAATGCACAATACCTCATGGCGAGTGTCCAAGGTGTTCAACATGTCTCGCAGAGCCGGCTCAATCTTGACTTCCTCATTCAGAGGTTAAAAAAGATCTGAAATTCTGTCAGGCTCAGGTACGGTTATGACAATTATCACTTGGAAAGTGTCTGGCTTCGCACCCAAAGGGAAGAAATTGAGAAGGTCGTGGAAGAGTTTGAAAAGGCAACAAATGAGCATCAATAACACAAGAAATAACTGGATCAGTGGGCCCAAGATTTATAGCTTTAGGAGCTCGAGACTCGCTTTTCAAGGACTTATTTGAAGATCCTCATTAGTGTTCTTATGTAGTATTCTTGAGTTGTGAGCTTTGAACATTTTGCTTTATGTTGTTGTTAGCTCTCGCAATTCGAACAATGTTTTGTGAGCTTGACTCACCTTCTTGTTTTTAGCTAAGCTTTTCTCAAATATCAACTTGCATTCCTTGAAATAGACAGATCTTCTAATATTGCTGCTATTTTAGCTCATATGAGAGTGCTATGTGGGTTGACAAGTTTTTATCAGGAAACTGGTATTTTTTTAACAGATAGTTTTAACCAACGGATAGTCTTTTGATCGCGTATTGGTTCTATCTAAAGAGATAGGCTTAGTAAGTGTTACTATCTAGATAGATAAAATTAGAGTTCGCACTGCTGCAATCTAAACAGGTAAGCTTAAGTTCGCATATCGTACCATCTGAGCATTTAGGCTTGTATCGAATTTTGTTATTCATATGATCATATAAGCTTTAGGAAACAATAGCTGCTATCTAGGCAGACACACTTAATCAGATAAATAGCTGCCTTTTAAGGAGATAGGTCTATGTTTGCATATGCTTTCTAGGAAGCTAGACTTTTAAGCGAGCACGATTGCTATCTGAACGGATAGGCTTGCATTAAATTTTGCCACTATCTAAACAGATAAGCTTTCTCAAGATGGGATGCTATCTAGACAGATGCTTAAGTCAAGAAATTATGTTATCCAAAAAGATAGACCTAGGTTTGCGTATTGGTGTTATCTATGCAGATATGCCTTTGGTCGAGTGTGATTGCTATCTGAACAGACAGACTTATATTGAATTTTGCTGCCATCTAGCCAGATGGGCTTAATCAGGAATGGCTTCTGTCTAAACATATAGGCTTATATTGGATGTTGCTGCTATCTGGACAGATAGACTTAGATTGAGTGGTGTGGCTATCTAGACATATAGACTCAGTATCACATGGTGCTGCTATCTAGACAAATAGGCATAGTATCACATGTTGCTGCTATCTAGACAGATATGCTTAGTATCGCATGTTGCTGCTATTTAGACAGATAGGCTTTGATTGAGAGGTAAGAAATTGTCTATGGATTAGTGTAAACAGAGCAACAAAATAAATGACACACAAAAAAGGTTGATAAGCAATCACTCATATGGGAGAGTCATTTATCATTGATAGAATCCTCGTATGCGAGGAAATTAGCAGAATACAGCATACGTTTGCAAGAAATATTTCAAGGGTAATACTTTTTCAACCGTCGCATATTGATCGGGTTGGGAGTTGTTGCAGTCCTATGATATCCCAAGATCATGCAATAGCCACTTCTTTTCCCTATGGCTCTTTCTCTGAATGGGATGGCAACGGATTGTTGTGCACATCTTTAGTTGGGTCATCGATGATCAACTCCCCTTCTATCATCTTTCTATCCACCAGCCACTTCAACTTCCTGCATTCTTTTGTTGGGTGCATCACTCGGCTGTGGCACTTGCACCACTTTGGGTCTCTTAGTTGTTCTCCAGTAGGTTTACTCTCGTGTGAAGGTAGGACCCCATCTTTCCTCCATTGTTTTCATAGGCTTCTTATTTCCCCAATTGAACATGGCATTGGGGGCGCATCTTTTGGTGGAACTCGTTGTTATTCTGCATCGAGACTGCGTTCACTCCCGATTTTGAAACTAGAACCCCCTGATGCTCGATCATTCGAGTATCTCTGCTTCTGCTTCTCCACGATGGGCTCGATGTACCTGGTACAGTCAATCAATTTGGAGAAGGTAGGCATCTGTAAATTAATCAGCATGCCTTTGTACTCGTCTCGCATGCCTTGGAGACAGATTTCAACGAGGCGGCTGTCGACCACCTCATCCACGCATTCCAGTGATTTGGTTCTGAACTTCTTTATGAATGAAACACCTTCTTCATCATGTCTCTAGTGCATGCGCTACAGGTGTATTGTCGTAACCTTCTCTTCGATTTGAAAGAATTTTGGTGTAGAATTTCTTGACCATGTCTCCTGAGGTTTTGATGGAACCTGCCTCTAGAGTTATGTACCATTTGTACGCGACGGGTTCCAAAGAGTTTGGGAACTCGCGCATCAGCAGCTGTGGGTCAATCCCGTTTGGTCCCATCATATCAATGAATTGCATTACATGTTCTTGCGCATTTTCGTTGATCTAGTCGAATTTCTCCCATTTTGGTGCCTTGTACCCAATAGGGTTAGGCATAAGGTAGATGTTGTGCGGGATTGGTGGTGCGCTGTCGACTTTTGGAATGACGGTGTCTACGAAACACTGGTTCGCGAGGAAGCTATCCAAACACTGCTCCAAAGCTGTTACGTTAGCGGGCGTGCTTCCCCCTGGGGTCGACGATGGGGTAACACAAATCTAGGTATGTTGGGCATGCTAGGATCATAAGGAACTGGAGGTGTGTAACTGACTTGGACCCAGTCGCGTGTGGTGACCGTACTGCGTATGATGATAGGTTCCCAGTAGACGCGCGCTCAGGTTGAGAACCAGGTGCGAGTGGGGTTTCCGGTGGCAATCTCGGCAGTTGAGGTTGAGGCCCAAAGGGAAGTGGTGATTGCTAATTCTTCAGGGCAGGAGTGATTGTCGCGGTTGCCCCTGGAGGCGCTAGAGTCCACTGGGTGGAGTTTTGTGCATGTCCTCCCATAAAGGCCATAATCTGGGCTATCTGAGCAGATTGGACCAGCATAGCCCTAGCTTGGCTCTGAATCGTTGCACTTAGCGCCTCCAAGCTCTGATTATTTCCAGATGTCGTTTGCGTATGGACATTGGTGTTGGTGGTGATGTTGGATGGAGTCTCCCCTCTTGGGACTGCTTCTCCTGAAGGGGACTGGTTGCCTTCATGAGGGTTAGCTTCATGATACATGGTTGTGGATAATTTGGAAGGTTTGAAGGTTTGAAGGTAGTGTTTCACGTCGGGTTCACCAATGTGTGAAAGAGGATCCAGTGAGGAAGATCCAAGATTTACACCTGTAGTAGAGAATACGAACAAGAACAATGCACAGAGAGATTGAGAGTAAGGGTAGGGGAAGAGTAAGCTCTTGCTAATTCCTGAGAGAGAGACATTATGATGATTAGCAAAAGATCCGAGAGTTTCCATAGAAGTGACCGTTACGAGGGGTTAATGCGTCCGCAAATAACGGCTAGATATCCGCCTCATAACGACACGTTCGCCCGTATATATAGGGCACGTCACACGATCGTTCGTATATATAGGGACCGTTCAAACGGTCGAACGTGTATAAAGGACATGTAATCATTAAGTCTCTCTGACAGTTAACAAGGGTCGCGCCCGAGTACGGCCATGGATCGCGCGCGGCGAGCCTTACTCTAACCTCCAAGCTACTTGAACCCTACAAATCCCGTGCGGTTAGTGTCGTGGGCGACCCTGTCTCACAGCCCTCATACATTTAAGTGCGATCAGAGAGGTAAGGATATACATAAGTGTGAATATAAAGACAATGTTAGAGTAGTAATGGAGTACCATCAGACTTCTTCGATGGCTGCCACGTGGGTGATGATCGACATGTCTAGATTGCACTATCTACACCTGGTTGGGATAGGATTTCGAGAAGAACATTCGGTAGGTATGATCAAGATCTATCGGGTTGATGAGAAGAATATTGATGATACACCCACCATCAAGCCTTTATTGGGGGAGGCTACCAGGTTCCTTGTCGGGGGAGCTATTAGGTTCCTTTTTGTAAAGCATCAGGCACACATTCCAACGCAAATTTGGCGGTTCATGTGCAATTGGCGTTTAGGTGCAATCGGACTTCTCGCATTGAGCATTGGACGTGTGGATCTCAATCGTGCTCATTCGTCACAGGTACTCTTAAGAGTTGAAGCATAGGCAGGGAGCGATCAGGTTCTGGCCGCTAGGAGGCTTCAATTTAAGGAGACAAATCAAATCAATTGATTGCTCGTTGCATGGGACAATTAATGTGTCTTGTTGGCACTGATGGGTAGCGCTTTACTGGGCGTGCATTGGTTGGTTGCATGTAATTGGGCATGTATTGTTTTGTGATGTATTATTTTGCATGCATTGTTTGTTGGCACGATAATGGGAGTGCATTGGCTGGCGCATTGGTGTAGTTGTTTTGGTTGCGCCATTAGCATGACAGTGATTGATTGAAAGACACTTTTTTTGTTTAGTTTCATTGGAATGAAAATGAAGAGATGCATTACGTCATGGTGAATTAGTGTTGTGTCTATTGGGACACACCGATCTTTGCGTTTGTGACGCATAAAACTGCAAATTTGGGAATACATTCAGGTGGTTTTGGGTTGAGCACTTGATTTGATTGTTAAAGGTGCATCCACAATCGGGTGGAGGCGTGCTTGATTGGTAAGCGCATCCACGATTATATTGATGAAGATGAGCATCAGATTGGTTAGTAGGGTGTTTGGATAAAGGTGGACATTTGTTATGAATTTGGGTGATCCAAAACCTAGGTCAAAATTGGAAAAGGAATAAGACGCAGCAATCAAGCAAAGGAAGGAAAAGTTACTGGCATTTCGCGAAAAAGGATTGAACCTTTCGCACGAATCAATTTTGTGAATGGGTTGACCTTTCGCACGAAAGGCACTAGGTCAAAGTCGGCTTTGCTAAACCGTTTTGGAAGCTTTCTATGACGTTTCTTCATGACTCCATCAATAAGCCATGTGGCGCCTTGGGAAAAAGACACGTGTGCATACTTCATGCTCCATACACCACTGTAGCATACAATTTACCTACACACATGAAAAGGATTGCAAGACAGGGTCCTTCTCATATGCGTTCTATTCTTACGGGACTTCGGGGTGCGAGTGGCTTGGAGGCTTGAGTAAGGATGTCACATTCAAGGTTCCATTCTCGCATGAAACCCTCGTATGTTATCCAGAGATATGGAATTGACTGTCCACGTCCTAGAAAATGCAGACCATGACTCTGATATATACGGTCCGCGATCCGTTCAATTAGGCGGAAGTTATGGACACGAATGGTTCCACCACCATCACGTGTGCTCACTCATGTCCGTCCTATCGCCTATAAATATAGAGGGATCTGTCCCTTTCATGCATCAGCTCTAAGTCGGTATGCCAGTTGTAGATACCTTTACTCGTGACACCATCAATAAGCCATGTGGCACCTTGGACAAAATACATGTGTCATACTTCATGCTCCTTAGAGCATTGTAGCATACAATTTGCCAACGCATATGCGAAGGATTGCGAGACATGTCCTTCTCATATGCGCCTTTTGCTTACGGGACTTGGGGTGCGAGTTGCTTTGAGGCTTGAGTAAGGATGTAACCTTCGAGGTGCCAGTCTAGCATGCAAACCTCGTATAATATCCACATATTTGGAATTGACTATCCACGTCCTAGAAAATGCGGACTACGACTCCGATATGTACGAGTCGCGAGCCGTTTAATTAGGCGGAAGTTGTAAACGCGAATGGTTCCACCACCGTGTGTTCTGAATCACGTCCGTCTTATCACCTGTCAATATAGAGGGGTATGTCCCTTTCATGCTGATGATCGAATACACAGAGACACACGGATCGCTCAAGAACCGAAGCTTAAGCAATCACAGAATCCTCTCTGGATAACATATGTTGCCTTGCTCTTACCCTAAACCTACTCTCACTCTTAGGTCCAAATAAGTAAACTAGGTGTCGTTTATTTATTTTTTTCTTCTTCTTACAAGATCACATGCGATCCGCTCCAGATTCACCATTGCGTATACTAGTATAAATACGTGCTAGGGTCGTGGATTAGTGTCGTGTGGGTGTCAGGCCCTTTGGCCATAGTGTGGTGTATCACATGATTTTAATTGGATCTCTCATCAATAGATTGGGTTTGTTTTGGTCGTGGATGTAGCTAGCAACTTTTTTAGGGAACCACGTTAATTATTTTGTGTTCTTGTTCATCATGTTCATCTTTCTTGCTCAAACCATATGTTTTAACAAAACTAGCACAATAGAACACAACATCAGTAGAAATTGAGAGACCAACAACATTTCTAGCACAATTGTGAGCTGACAAATTTTCCTTTCTTTTCACAAAAAAAAGAAAAAAGAAAAAAAGAAAAAAAAAAACATACATATCAAAATAACTCGCGAGATGATTATTGATGAAAAGTGAAGAACTTTGTAAAAGTAAAAGCAGAGAAGAGCCAACATACATACTATACTACGCACCCAAAAGGAGAAGTTACTATGTACATCCCTTCCAAACAGAGAAGCGTGACCTACTGTGTACATTATATACAACAAAAATAACCAACCCTTAGTTAAAGAAAATAAGAAGTGTGGAACTTGGGGAGTCTTTCTGATCTGGAAAAAAAAAGCTTAGCTGCCTCCTGATATATAAGGGAAGCTATTGGCCTATCTCTGAGGGCAAAGATCTCACGTATACGTAGCTGAAAAAGAGCAGTGAGACAGTATGTATGAATAGTAAAATGAGTATAATACAACACAACAAATATAGAAATGCCAGAAAAATAGTGAGAAGTTCTGCTTATACAAAAAAAAATAACCAACCCTTAGTTAAAGAAAATAAGACGTGTGGACACGAGGAACCTTTCTGATCTGGAAAAAAGAAAGCTTAGCTGCCTCCTGATATATAAGGGAAGCCAATGGCCCATCTCCGTAGGCAAAGATCTCACGTATCTGTAGTTGAACAAGAGCAGTGAGACAGTCTCTATGAATAGTAAAATGAGTATAATACAACGTAACAGCTATAGAAAAATAGCAAGAAGTTCTGCTTGCAGGGGAGAGCATGCGCTCCGCCGAAAGCGGTAAGAAAGAGTAACACCATGATCATCATGTAGGAAAATACCCGGGCCTGCTATCGGAAGATGAGGATTCTAAGAAATGTCAACCTGTAAAGAATATTTTCGAGTCATGATACTACTGGTGAAGAATAAAAGAATAAAGGGGGAGGAACAGACGCCACTAAGAGTGGGGTCCCCCGACCTAGGGATGAGGCGTGGACGAATTCCTGAAAATGCTACCGGTGGAAGACGTGAATAAGGTGTAGGGTTTTGATTCAGGTTACGCGGTGGAATAACAATAAATAGATTCCTGATCAAACCCTTCCACGGATAGCAGGGAAGCATTCATAAACTGATGAGGGAAAAACAGTTTGTGAACTATGTTTGTCTGACAGATCACGATACACAGAATAATGTCCACATCTCTATGAATATCCACACCTAGGATTGTGCTGGATTCCTTATCACGTATGTGTGCTAGCTCACGTCAAGAAGGAAGAAGAATAAGATCACGCAAAACGAGGCAACACGAGCCCGTGCGCCACCTAGGCCAACGGGGCAGGGAGGGCCAGACGGGATGGCTTCGGCCTCCTATGTATTTCTCATTGATTTGTTAATTTCACTCTAACGACTCTCTTATGAAAACAATAAGTTAGGAGTGCTTTTATGTAGTTAACAATCTTTATTGACTTCATATTTTCCCAATACTGATCATGTCCATACACGGATTAGTCCACTTTGAAAATTAGTCTTACTAAGTTTGCTTGCGGTTGCGTATTGATCATTTTCTTTAATTAGTCCTACTAATTAATACTCATATCCACTTTAATCCATTGGTGTGTGACCCCATAGGTTTATGCTTAGTTGGTAGTAACAATTACTAACATAGAGCGGTGTCTAGCAACACATCTATGCCACCCAACTAATAGAAATAGTCAGTGATCCGACAAACCTTGTGCTCAATGTTACCGTATTGTATTATCCCTTTGTCTATATATTCGGATTGGACACGAGACATAAATGCCACACTCTTATATGCAATCCATAGTTTCTCGGTCTTGAGAACAGTCTTATCTATACAGATATCATCAATAACCCATATTGATTTATCTGAGTCAGGCTAGACATTTCATAAGCACTACCCCTTGAGTGGTCGTGGATATTTACTCCCAATATATAGGAGGGACAAATCCTCTCTACATCACTAGTGTAATATCCCATCCCACATCGAGATTGTGAATTGATAGTGTGGATTAGATGTAATTATGGTTGGGGGATTATAATATCATGTCCCACATCAGATATTTGTGAGTTTGAAATCTGGTATATGGTAAACCTGGTGGATTACGACTAGCAACTTCAATGATTAATCATTTTTATCCCGTGGTACGGATAAAAGAAGTTGATGGGACAGTATTCTGCTCGGTTGTTACAAATGGTATCAGAGCCAACTGTGGTCCTGCAAGGGCTCTGTGGCGGTTCGCCGCCAGCCAACAGGATACGTGATTGGGCACACTCGACGAGGACGTCGAGCATATAAGGTGGGGGAATTTGAATATCCCGTCCCACATCAAGATATTGTGAATTGATAGTGTGGATTAGATGTATATATGGTCCGGGGTTATAATATCATGTCCCACATTGAAGATTTGTGAGTTTGAAATCTGGTATATGGTAAACCTGGTGGGTTACTACTAGCACCTTCAATGCTTAAGCATTTTTATCTCATGGTACGGATAAAAGAAGTTGTTGGGACAGTATTCTGCTCGGTTGTTACAACTAGAACCTCTAAGCTTGCTTCCTATTATGTTCAATAACAGCCTTAATTGCTACTCAGTCAGAGTGTAGCATTCGATGAAATCAAAACATAATATTCCACAACTAGAGTGTCTAGTGACTTCAAGTCTTAGGACCAAAATACCATTAGCACTACGAGAAGCACTTGTGACGGTAACATAATTAATGTAGCCTTCTCATGGTGGGTACCCATGTGTTAGACTTGATATCTCCATATCAATCTACCCACATACTAGTCTATAGTGATAGTCCTGTTAATCAATATACATGACTAGGGATATTTAAGATAAACAACAAATTGTAATCTATGGACTTCATTATATTAAATATATCCATAAATAATAAAATGAATATTCTAGCCAAAAACAATGTTCATACTAAATAAGATTGCATCTAGGAAATGTATTCCTAACATAAGGGTGATGTACCTTTGATGATTTAGGAAAACAACCATGTTATGTACCCTCCAAATATCACAAAGAAAACATAACATATGCCATAATCGCTCTTTCTGCTTCTCTAAGAGAAGAATGGCATCACACACCCATGTAGGACTTTGTAGCTGATTGATTGTGGAGAAAATATCGAGAAGTGGGGATAACACTAGGCGCTATTCTTGGTGTAACAAAGGGCAAGCAATGAAAAATGGTAGGATGTTAACGCGCCGAAATTTCGCGTACTGCGCAACTGTACGGTCAAGTAATATAATGGAGTATTTAGGACTCCGAGTTGTCGATCCCACGAGGACAATCACGAGATTATTTAGTTATAATATTAGTTAAGAGTGAAGTAAACGGGAGGAATGTAGTAAGAATTGTGAGGTTGCTACCCCCAATCAAGTGGCCCTAATTTACTATGAATTGCAATTAATTAAGATAGACTACAAGACCTCTCAACCTTGCAAAGTTATCACTCTAGCATAATCAACTGAAACAATCTATATATGATCACTCTCATTCTTTCACCTCTCAGTCTCAAAAATATTAAGAGTGCCTTCCTAATCTTCACGAACCTAGGGTTGAGTTATTTTCAGACACTCTCCTAGATAACTAGCATGTTATGGGTGATCAAGCCTCACATGCTAAGAATTAAGAACTCAAGTAGAAGAATGAATTAAATCAAGAGTGAAATTAAGCTTAAAGCATGAAGTAAATCTATGAATCCATCAATCGACCAAGTAAACCCTAGTTATCCAAAATCACATATCTATGAGTTTAGCTAGACATGAAATATCTTGATAATATCATGTTCTCCATAGAAAATAGTACAAGAGATGAAGAAGAAGAATCAAACGATGAAATCCTTGGAGAGATGCGTGAATCGCCTCTTCCTAGAGCTCCCTTGTGTGTTCCTCTCTTCCTCTTTCGTGCGTGAGTGAACCTCCGGGTCTTCTTTTTCGTTTTTTACCAGCTGAGGCGAATTTTTAATGTAATTTGGCTGAAATTGCATATCAGCCCCTCCAGTTTGTAATTCCCGGCCAGAATTGTAAGCTGATCTTGCGCAAGCCATTACTCTCTCCTCCGGACTCCGATTAAGCTCTATGACCTATCGTTGGAAAGCTATTAAATTATAATTTCATTTGGCATAGGTCTCACTCCAAATTTTATTGTAGAACTGAAGATATATTCAGATGAGTGAAAACTGATCATCCTAGCTCTCCAATTCAGCTTCTCTTTACGCCACTTGTGCTTCCGTTGTTTCCGAAGTTCGTTCCATGCCTCATATCAACCGATTAGCATCCTCTCCTGCCAAGACAACATGAACGAACATACCAAGCTATTATATTTGACAAATAACAACGAAATATGCATAGAAACGCACGGACTAACATTATAGTGCATATGAAGCATCAAGTGATAAAATGCAACATAATCGCTACAATTAAACTCAAATATATGATGATAATGTGTCAAATAACAAGACTAGATAGCTCCTAAAAGGCGCTATCAAATTCCCCACACTACCTTCTTGCTCGTCCCGAGCAACACTTGCTTCCAAGATTCACATATATCTTTACTTTGCCTTAGACAAAATGACTCAAACACCGGGCTATGCAATCTACGTGACTTTAAACAATTCAACTCGAGTATGTACAATGCAATAAATTAAATAACATATTTCTTTAGTTCGAGATTGGGCAATCTCGAAAAGCAAACCGGCATGTCATAAGGCTCTCATATTCCCTAAAAGATTCTACAACTTTGGTGATCGGGAGAACTTGCGGCCAGTTTCTTCAGACAGAACGGGCACGAACACAAAATAAGTTGCTTCCGCACACTCATCAAACGTATCCCTAGCACCTACCATCCGAGCTATTTACCCACGGGTTAAATTGTTGACAGCTTAGGCGGGCATGATAGGATATTCAGAAGCGCTGTCCTAGACGTCATGACATATCTCGCAAAACCCCATTCTCACACTCCCTCACCAAAATCTAAGGAACCCCACCGAATCTAACTACTCCGGCCCTCATTCCCTCAATCTTGGTGCAATGCCGTTCTCGCAGCCACAAACGTGAAGCAGTGATCTCGAACCATAGCTAATCTTCCCGGTCTTCAATTTCAAACTCGGTCCTTCATTCCTTTCACTTTCAATTTCTATTTTTCTTTCTCTTTTTTTCCATTTCCATTTCCACACAATAACATTAAGCACATGGAACCGACAATACGATAGTAATATCCGAGGAGATCAAATATCAAAATAGATAATGTGGAGGTTGAATGTGTCATACCAATGATGTAATCAAATATGCGTCGACACCCCCACACTCAATGTAAAGCAACTCTCGCGACCCGGTAGTCAATGTAATCCGTGCTTTTCCAACCGATCCTCCTAATCACCTAAGATATAGAGAATATAAATGAACATCAACGCACGACCTCCTATAAACTCAACCAACCCCACCCCATATCGTGCGGAAAAAATATCACGCACTATGGTACTCCACATGTGATCGTGGTGTAAGGACACGACTCACCGCCACACCGAAGTGTGCTGCCGTCTCTAACTCACCCTCACATCCCCTCAAAAGACGACATGTAAGAGAATTCCGTAAGATGTATTAATTCAGCACACCCTCATCGAACCTCCCTAACTCGACTCCCTCTATCATGACGCATAGGAAATGACAATTCTAACTAGTGATGAAAGTCACAAATGAACGGCTTCCTAGGCTAGAGGTTGTGAATAAAAGGGATAAATGGATCAAATTGGGGTAACTAGTGGACCTAGGCTGTGAGACGGGACGTGTGGCCTTCATAAAAATCACTCGCACATCTGTTTCGTTGCCACTACGAGGAGGGTTGACAACTACCTAAGTGACTGTGGTGTAGCGCTAGTAGGATAACTAGTCTGAGAGACAGCTCATCACAATTCTTAAGTGCATTAGCCCTATAGCTTTCCTACTCCAGATTCTCGCGTCTACCTCACCTGAGATTTTCCTACTACTAGGGAATACTATCATTGAGTCCTCTCCACATTCACTCTCTTCGATTGCCCTTTCTCAAAATTCTCAATTTTAGGGTTTTTCAAAAAAAATAACTTTTTTTTAACTCCATATGCTTGGGTCACCTCAATTATCAACACGTATAGGTAGATGGACTCAATAATTAAAAGTGCAAACAATATATATATATATATATATATATATATATACACAATGCAATAATTAAACGTGCACATGCAATCCTAACTCTAACATCTACATGCAAATTGACTCACTAATCTATATGCAACATGGTTATGCAAGTTAAGGCGAGCAAAGATATATGTAACCCCCCCCCCCCCCCACACACACACACTTAAGCACTTCGTTGTCCTCAACGAAACATAAACTGAAATCAAGAGGACTCGGCTGCCTAAGTGCAGAGCCGGTAGGTCTAGTCGGACTGCACCAAGTAACCCAGGGTACAAGTAAAGAGCAAGTATAATTTGGGAGAAAATTAAGCCCTAGGAGTGCTTAAGCAATAATTAAAGCCGAGAGAGAGAGAGAGTATGGTACTAAATTTTTGAAAAAACCCAGCAAGTAGAGGCGAGAGTACCTCCTTAAGCTCCTCGGTGTCCCCGTCACAAGTCTATTCTTGAGCTAAGGCCGAATCCAACTCCAAGTGTGCGAATCGGAATATTTTTTGTTCTTGGAGCTCTTCCTCTTTGTTTCCCCCACACTCAAACCGTGCACTATCTCTCAAAACTCAAGAATTAATCTTGTAGTTGGGGCTTGTAAGGAGCAAAACCCAACAAAAATTTCTCAATTCAGACAAGTTTTGGGTTTTGGTTTGATTGGTGTTCTTGAGGTTTTGAGAGGAAGAAGATGAAGGAAGGTGTGTTTGATCGGAAAATGGGGTGGGGAAGGGTTAAAACCCGGTTTTTGCTTTATATAGTGCCCGGTAAGAGTCCAAAATTCCCCCCACTTAAGTCACTGCCACAGCATTTCGGCGGGAAATGTTTTGAAAATCACAAAACAGTCCCCTTGTTTTAATTCGGCCCAAAATATAGTGAAATAACCCACCCAAAACCCTTGAAATCAAATATATTACTAATAGGTGTTAACAATAAAACATATTCCCACAGTATGATTTTTTTTAACATCAGCAGACATTCGTATTATCCAAAAGTTGACAAAAAAACTAAACAAACTTTTTTTGAGCCCAATTTATCTATTTACATTCAATGTGTACGAACGTTCTGAACAAAAACTTTATACAACAACTGAGACTATGCCAAATAAGTTAATCTAAGATCTCTCTCGACTGGCAGTGGACTCAATTTCTCCAAAAAGAAGAACCTGCAAAATAAATCAAATAGTGGGCAATGAGCTCAAAGAAAGTTCCATGGACTTAACAAAACAGAGGCAAGATATGAACCAATAATTCATAGATATTAACCAATAACTCATTCAAACAAACAACAAAAGATTGTAAATAATCTTACAAATAATACATTGAACGACCGGTCAACATTTATGTAAATGCCCCACGTTCAAGTTATATAAGGTGAACGACTCGTCGGCACGCCTAAGCATGCTACGCGTTCGATAGCGACATGACGCATATTTATTTCAAATCAATGCTCCACGTTCTATATATATCATCTGACAAATCTTGTGAACGACTGGCTGCATTCTTTGCTAAATGCCCCACGTTCCTTTCTTTTTAATCCAACAATCACATAAACATAAAATGGCGCATAACAAACATATCCCCATTTGCACACTACATGTGAGAGTCACCAACAGTGACAAATATTCATGTCAGTCCCAACTGGAAGTTCAAAAAATATGAGTTCAAATAATGATCCAGTACTAGTTTAAAAGAAACACAGATTTTAAAACCCACCGTTCTTATGAGATCTCCTACTCAGCTCGCCGGTGTGGAGTGGACGTGCTCGGTCTATCTTCCGTGCTTCTGAAGCTCCTTGAGTTCTCCACCAGTATGAGAGCTCGATTCAGAAAAGAGAAGAATGAAAAGAAAAATTTCTGACGATGCCTTGCTAGGAGGAAAAATACGAGCAGAGAGATAGAGAAGAAGAACAACCTCGGCCTAATCACCCACCCATACGTTTCAGATTGTTATTAACATTTTTTTTACATAAGGACAACCCACCTCCTAAAAATTGCTTATGGAGCCCTCAAAGTGACAAAACAATTAATTATACTCATTGGGATAAATACACTAACCTCCCCTGAATAATATCTCCTTTTTTTGTAACAATTTGACATTACAAATGGGGCATTACATATAGGGCATTTCGGCCCGAAATGTCCTAGAACTCACCAATTTTGTTTTTGCTCTATCTTCTTCATCCGGTATCCGATTCCTTCGATTCTTGCGCCGATGGACTCCTCATTCAACGTAGAATCCATTATTGATTGAAAAATACCGAAATCCGGGGAATTTTTCATTTCATCACCAATGTAGCTCTCTAGTGCAAGAATTTCGCCTTTTTACTCTCTTTCTTGTCTTCCCACTTCGGATTTCGATGCGTGCAAATTCGGGACAACAACTAGCTTCCATTATCTTCAACAAATTATGAACTACTCCTCGATCTCAAGTAGCCTCTCTATCATGCCCAATTACAAAATTTTGCTAGTTGTTCCTCGTTTTGCGTGCAATATAGTGCACACGCATCAAGAAGGGAAATCCGGAGGGTTCTTCTATACATGTGTCCTGCACACTCATAGGAAATATTAAACCACACTCTCTCTCACCCCTCAAAATCAAATAGGGATAATTCAAAAATAAAATACGAAAAGCAAATAACGAACTAACTACATAGGGTTGCCTCCCAATCAGCGCTTGTAATTTAAGGTCAACGTCCCGACCCAGTTACCTCTGCCACCTCACGAGGGTGGTCTGGTACATTGTGCCGCTTCCAGATTAGCTTTCATGTGCTTAATCTGAAGAACTGGTTTGTATTCCTGTATTGCTGATGGCTTGTTTCTTTTCCAGTAGTCAGGTGGATCTCCTTGTGACAACTCAGGGAGTTTGCTCTTTACTTGCACGGAAAAAGGTACCCCTGGCTGATACTCCCATGAGTGATGGGGCGTCGGTTCGAAGACCCGAAAAGTCTCCATGTACTCATGTACCCTCATAATCAGCTCCCCATTCTCTACGTCAATGAGCGTACGGCCCGTTGCTAAAAATGTGCTACCTAGAATTATAGTCACATCACCAGCTGGCATGTTCAATATGACAAAATCAGCTGGCATGATCAGGCTTCCAACCCTCACAAGTACATCATGTATCATCCCACAGGCTCTCTTGGATGATTTGTCTGCAAAATGAAGAGTGATCCAGGTTTTCTGAGGCTCCCCCACACTTAACTTTTTGAATACCGACAGAGGCATCAAATTCACGGTTGCTCCCAAATCGCAGAGAGCTCTCCCAGTGTAGGCATCACCCAACGTAGCTTCAATGAAAAAACTACCCGGATCCTTCTTTTTCTTAGGTAGCCCATTCAAAACACATGAACTAACATGCTCATTTAAGTTCACTCCCTGAAATTCATCCACTGCTTTCTTACCAAGGACTGCATCCTTAATAAACCGATAATACTTAGGCATCTTTTGAAGTGCCTCAATCAAGGGAATATTTATATTTAGTTTCGAAAATTCATTAAGAAAGCGCCTGTACTCCTCAGAATCATCCTTCTTCTTCCTAATACGAAACGGATATGGAAGTTCTGAAGAAAAAGGAGGAGATGAAATTAATACCTCAGTGGAATCCTCCTCGTCCTGCTGAGTCGTGCCCTTTAATTGGGGGACCATGATAGGAGTCTTCTCATAATCGAAGACTTCATGCTCCTTTTCCTTGGATGCTACCGCTCTAGCATGAGTAGGATATGGAGGGTCTTTGAGTGTAATACCACTGCGAGTGGTGATGGCTTGAACATGTTCCTCGGATGCAACAACAGTGTGTTCCAGTGTTCTGTGTTCATGTTGCTGCTTAAGATCCTTAACTTATGCTAGAGCTTCCCGGAGTGCGAGTGCAGAAGTAGTGCTCTCTGCAATCATGGTCATCA
Source organism: Linanthus parryae (assembly GCA_023055425.1). NCBI lineage: Eukaryota > Viridiplantae > Streptophyta > Magnoliopsida > Ericales > Polemoniaceae > Linanthus > Linanthus parryae. The sequence continues at coordinate 85,709,510 of JALGPY010000004.1, read as the reverse complement.
CGTGCTGACCCATAACTTTCATCACTCCTCTTCGCTCAGCCAACTCTGAAGCTAATTCTTGTTGTTTCTGCTGCAACTCTGGAACAGCTGCTTCATGCACTGCCTCCACCGCATTCACCTGAATTGTGCCATAAGCAATTGCATTTTGCTTCATCATTTCTTGGTGCTAGGACTCATAATCCAATCTCTCCTCTTGCTCAACCACACGTCTCATCAACTCATATGCACCCTCCACATCGCATTTGAACAAGAAATTGCCCCAGCTTCTCTGTCGATCTTGTCTTTGTCAAGATTTACAAGTGCATCATAATTTATTTGGATGATAAGAGCTTTGGAAATGCTATGGTTGGGGCATTTGTTTAGCAAGCAGTTGATACGCTCCCATGCTTTGACCATAGAATTATGCTGCTTCTGCTTGAATGACCATATCTCGTTCTGGAGCTGAATCATGCGTGAGATGGGAAAAACTTTATCCATGAACAAGGAGGAACACACTTCCCATGTCTTGATTGAGTTGGATGGAAAACAATCTTGTAATCCTTCGGTTTTTCAGTGCATCATTTAGTACTTCTTATAGAATATTGCTCACCGTGCATGGCAATAGGGTTGCATTTAGTAGCTATAACCGAGAATGGAGACTCATAGTTGGGGGGGGGGGGGTCTTTTAGAATGTGGTTTCAACTTCGAGGACGAATTTTTCTTTAAAGGGGGAAGGATGAAATACCCCGTTATTTAGAAACATGTATTTTTAAACAATATTAAGTATTAATATGTTAAAACAGGTATTTATAATAATATTAGGTGTTAATATAACATTAGTATAAGTTTGGGTATTAGTTGTTATTATGTAAAAAGTTAATTTTAATGTTGTAAACTACCTAGGGGCTTTTATGTATTTTCATATAACTTATATAATGTCTTTTATTTAAACTAAGGGGGTGGTAGTAATACTAAGCCCAAACCTAAGGGGGTGAAACTGTCTTTAACCTATAATTTAGTCATCTTCTTCACCCAACGATGGAGGATTTGTTTCTCCTTCTCCATGTCCGAATCCAACACCACCACCGCCTCAAATCTTCACCAAAACTCTTGATTTTTTTCCAGTTCAATCCCAATACGATTCAAACTCAACAAAGCTCGATAATTTAGCATCAAGCAACCCAATTTCGCCAATTTTTTGTCCCGATTCGAAATCAAAGTTTTCGAAGTGGGTGTCCTCTTTCCGTTGAATTTCTCACCTCTCTACCTATATAAACCCATCAATCTCAAAGAGAATTCACCCCCACTCAAGCATTCAATCTCTCTCATTATCTCTCTCTCTCCCGTCGGCTGCCTAGAGGACCCAACCGCCGCCGCTGCCGCCGTCGTGCGCCGCCCAGACACCACAGTCGTCCGTCACCAGCATCGTCCCCGCCGGCGTTTGCCTCCATCCCATCGTCCTCTCTCTCTTAGGGTTTGAAACCCGTATGTTCTTCTCCTCTTTTCTTTCTTTTGTTTTATTATTTTTATTATTAGTATTATTCAAAGATATGTTAACTGTTATTAGTTGGGAAGAAGTTATAAATGGGGTGTGTGGTTCCAAGTTCGAATCTCACAAGAGGCAATTTTTTTTATACAAGTTTAAAGTAATATTTTTGTACTCATCTTTACTCCAAAAATAAAAATACAGAATAAGGGTGTTAAAAATATTTTTCTTATTTATTTTTTTAAGTTTGTTACAAATTAGAATAAGTTATTTTCTTCAAATAAATTTTGTTATTTCTTCTAAATAAAGTTGGTTAGTTTATAGTTTATCCTCTACTAAGGCTTGTTTGGATTGGGAGAAACTACTAATAGAATTATACTTGTTTTTGGGGAAATAACATGCTTTTCTACCGTAAATAATAAAGGCAATAGTTTAGTTAATCTTATAACTTACATTTATATAACTATAGCTATGCTTTACAATAATAGACGATAGTCCGTATAAATCATGTTTTATTAATAGAAATATTATCGTTAGATTTTGGGAGAATAGTAGGGGGTACACTTGCGTGTCCAAGTAGGACGTTGTTGTGTTTGCGCTAACATTTTATTAATTAGGGAATTATAAATTTGTAGGCAACGAGTTCTCCGACGAAGAATACGTCGAGTACTACACCTAGTTTGTCGTAACTGCTTTTGTTTGAGGTAAGTAAACATGCCAAGCCTAGCGCCCATACCTTCTTTTGTGTCTAAACTGCTTTTGTGCTTTATTGTCTCAAAATTTTGAATATCTACTTGAACTGTTTTTTGAGAAAGTTTATTTGTTTTACAAAGGTGATTCTATCACAACTCTCACATGAGATGATAATAAGACGTAAAGACGTAAAGTGGAATAGTTTTACCGGGGATCAACATTTTGAGCTTTGGTCGATGTGGACTACGTCTCTCGACCCCTTTATATTATTTTTGCTCGGCCGCAACCGCCTAGAGTTCGCTCCAGTACTTACCTCTCTGGCCGTAAGAAGTCTTAGGGGGGTGTCGACACTTATGACCTGGTAGCCAGTTATTAGTATATCTTCCCCGTGTCAACAAGATAAAAGATGGATTTCCAAGAATGGAAATTTACTGTTTAAATTTGAAAGTCCTGATTGGACAAGGAAGAGAATTTGGGAATGTTTCTCCACTAGTGAAGTGATAAAAGGAAAAGATTGGAGAATTCTTATTTTATACTTATACTCTTACTCGAATTCTTTACTCTTCAAACTCATGTGCCGTTTTTAAACTGCTTCATAATCTGTTTACATGTTTGGGTGTTGCTTACTCAGTATTTTCCGCTGACTTTGGAAACTGTGGTGTTTCTTTTTATTTCTGCACCAGAGGTTTAGCTGGAAGCTTGGAGTAACGGGAGCGCGACTCGACATACATAGGAAAAATTTTAGTAGATCACATTTATTTACTTTAGAACTTCAGTTACACTTAGAGAATCTCTATATTGAAATAATGCCCATGTTTGTGTCGAGACAAGTTTCAACGTTTTAATTATTTATTTTCAGGATTTGGTTTGGATTTTCTGTTATAAAACCTCCTTGTATCCGATTTTAATCTCGGGTACGGAGTGACATCTCCGGGCTTCCGGCTTGGTCGTTTTGGAGGTGTCACAAATCTAGCCAATCCACCGCAGCTCCCTTGAGGCAATGAGGGAAGAGCATCAACTTTATTGCTTCAGAAGTTACCCCCCCTATAGTGAATTAGCCCACAATGACTCTTAAATCTTCCCATGAATACATGTGCGTCTTCCTCGTGGGTACGAGCAAAGGTGCACTGTTCCTGAGCAAATTGAATTGTTCCCAGATTGAGACAGAAGGTTTATGTAATACCCCGTCTTACTTTACGGGGTAATTTAGTAATTTAGATAGATAAATATAATAATAATAATAATAATAATAATAATAATAATAATAATAATAATAATAATAATAATAATAATAATAATAATAATAATAATAATAATAATAATAATAATAATAATAATAAGAAGAAGAAGAAGAAGAAGAAGAAGAAGAAGTTGGGTAAATTATTCGGGTAAGACTTTAGAAAATGTTAGAGTAACTTCGGGTGAATTCCTTATTTTAGTTGTCCGCGCGTGCACGACCACCGCGAAATTTAGTGTGAGTGACACACCCAATCACCCAACCATTTGGGGCGCCACCCACACCATAAACTTTCTTGTGTTGCCTTCTACAACTCAAATTCATCTTCCGGTGATTTTTATCACCGCCACAGTCATCATCATCACTTTCTCCCATATTTCTCACCTATAAAACCAGCTTGTCCCCCTCAACATCCTCATTAGTTCTTCACCTTCATCATCATCTTCATCTTCTTCTTCTTCTTCTTTCCCCCGGCAACTAAAGCACCACCGCCAAGTTCAACCACCAACCCCACCTCCTAACTTTCTGCTCTATTTTCCTCCTTCATCTCCTTATCTCTCTTTCTCTCTATCATTGATCTCTGAACCGAGCAGTAGGCAGCAGATAGCAACAGCAGCGGCAACCAAGCCATCACTGCTGCCACCGCTCCCCGATAGGAATAACCCACAGAGCACCACATCTGTTTCTTCATTTTCCTATGTTTCTCTCTCTCTCTCTCTCTATGTCTGTCTCTGACCCGTACAGAAACACAGAAACAGCAGCAGCAGCAGCCGGCAACGGAACCCAGCCTCAGCCGCTGCCGACGACGGGAAAGAGGCCCGAAACCACCACCCCTGTTCTTCTCTCTCTCTTCCTCTCTATGTATCTATCTGCTGCGACCTGGAAGAAGAAAACAAAACAGGGAGAGAAGAACGAGAATCCGCAGCAGCACAGATTCATCACCGCCACCACCGTCGGCCATTAAAACCGGCGAAAGCTTCGGGTGAACTCCACCCGAGCCAAACAGAGTCACCCACCCCTCTCCCTCCATCTCTCTGGCCTCTAAGAGGTCCAACTAAGCTCTGTAGGTGCTCAGCCAAGCCAAGAAACAACCGGATAAGCTCCGATCGAACTCACCTTCGGCGACACGTTTTGGCGACTTCACCCGCTTCGTTTCTCGGTCATTTTTCGCATTTCTTCGGCTAGGTATGCTCTAAATCGCCATCTGAATTGTTTTAGATGGTCAAGATCCAAGCTTGAGCGCTTGAATCCATGTTTTGATTGATAAATTTGGACATTCATGTATGGGGGAGCTAAGTGTATTTTAAGGAAGTTGTTTTCAAAACCTTAGGGGTCATAAGTATCTTTTAAATGAAACTGTTAGGAGCCGTATGTAGTTTACATACTCTATTATTGAAATTATCTAATTAGTTTTAACTATTAAGCTAATTATTGATTAACTTATAATACAACTAAATACTTTGTGAAAATTATATATGCTTGTATTAATTTAATAAGGTATATCTATTAAAAAATAAACTAGAGAAAGTATTGGTATATATAAATATATTGTGAGTTTAAATTAAAGGTTCTTATAAATATTGTCTACAAAAGAATGTTCCAAACAAATAATAATTAACAATATAAGTTTTAGAAATTGGTTATAACGAATACTTTTCTTGAAAAAATAAGCTATAATAGTATTATATTTGTTTACTTGAAAAATGCTATTTGGCACTTTATTTTTATTTAAATAAGCATTGAGTTTCAATAATTATACACTAATATTTCATCAATAAATATAAATGTTTATTTAAAGTTAAAATAACTCTTTAGTAAGTATTATTATCCTTTTCCTAGTAGTTGTGATATTAAATAATTTTAAATACTTATCACTTAATTAAATAAGGACTCGTGAAGAGAGTTGTTTTGATTTTCAAGTTATTTCAATAATATTTCTCTATAAGTATATGACATAAAGACGGGTTGTGTAGGGGATCGTAAGAGATGTAATTAGTACTCGACCTAGTCGAACATTGGTATAGGGCTAATGCATTTGCATATTCAGAAATAACACCGCTGTGACTAGATATTTTTAAACTGTAGGCGACGAGTTTGTGGACATAGGCTTCGTCGATCATCCTACGTACTAGCTGCTAAGTCGTCTTCAGGTGAGTCCACGTTCTTAGCCTCGAGAGCCTAGCTTCTTTCGTGTCTATGTGTGATTTTATGATATGTATCAAGATATATTTGTGATTTATATGCTTGGCCTTGTATGCCTGTCTTATTTCGTATCATAGCATGATTTATATCTTTCCTCAAAGTGTGTTTTGTGATTCACATGCTTTTACGTGAATTCGATTGCGTTTCAGAAAGATTGCCTTGACATGTTAAGATCGTAAAGTGGGATTGCACGTACTGGAATCTGTTACTAACAAGGAGGTCCATTGTTGACCATTACTAACAAGGAGGTCATTTGTTGACCGTTAACATTTGGAGGTCCTTTGTTGACCGTTAACTTTTGGAGGTCCTTTGTTGAACGTTAACACTTTGGAGGTCCATTGTTGACCGTTAACATTTGGGGGGCCTTTTTGTTGACCGCTGACAGTTGGGAGGTCATTGTTTACCATTAACACTTGGGAGGTCCTTTGTTGACCACTATCTGTTTATTGTGCATGATAGTTGGCTATTTAATTATGTGTTTCGAAACTGGCTCTAGTAAAGGATTAAATCGGAAATGTTTGAAGCTTTGAATGTTGTCACTCGTGAATCGGTTAACACTGTTGATTATGATGTTGCAAAATCTGATATTTCTTACTCATACTCTGTTACTGTTTTATATAACTCTGAAACATCAAGCTATATCATCTTTCCTGTTTTACATGCTAAGGTGTACCTCACTAAGAATTTCTTGCTGATTTTGGAAACTGCGATTCTTGTTTTCCTTCCCACCGCATGTCTAGGAGCACGGATTGTAAGATAGAAGAGGCGCGAAACTCGTGTAAACTATGGACGTCACCAGTAATTTATCTAAAGAAGTTAGATAAGTGTTGTGTAATAGTAATCATCTTGTCTAAGAGACTATCTGCAGTTGTTTGTTAATATAATAAGAGTTTTGGATTGTATTGTTGTTGATCTCCGCCGCTTCTAGCATCGCCCTCCCGGTCTGAATCGATGGCACCACGATTGTTGGCTCCCTTCCTTTAAGATCCGCCTCAAATGCCTGGATTATTGCTTTTTGAACAGTTATATGGCATTGAGGATGGATGAGGTCTGGATGTTTTCACCAATGCTTTCTCTACGGATGCAGCAACCATAGCTAGCAGCTGCTTCGTGGTGAGGCTAATCTGCCCTTGACCTTCCGCCATTTCTACCTGAGAAGACAACACTAGCACACCCGTGAGGTAAACAGATAGTAACAAAAATAAAAATAAAAAAAACATCAAATTAATTTCTAACTAAAAAATCTACCGTTGTCCCCGGCAACTGCGCCAAAACCTTGACGTGCCTAAATTACGCGTGCTGCGCAAGTGTACGGTCAAGTAATATAATGGAGCATTTAGGATTCCGAGTTGTCGATCCCACAAGGACAATCACGAGATTATTTAGTTATAATATTAGTTAAGAGTGAAGTAAACAGGAGGAATGTAGTAAGAATTGTGAGGTTACCACCCCCAATCAAGTGGCTCTAATTACTATGAATTGCAATTAATTAAGATAGACTACTAAGAGTATGGAGAAACTAGATGATTTAGGATCCCTAGGATGCTTAGTTGATTTCCGGATTCCATTCACAACACTTCACTCTTCCTTCCCCCATATCACATTATACTCGCAACACATATCTCTCAATCATGTATTACACTGTAGTGTACTCAACAAAAAATCCCTTCAGCCTAATGTTGTTAATCACACTACTCTCTTTGATGTGATAAAGGTACCTACAAGACCTCCCAACCTTGCAAAGTTAACACTCTAGCATAATCAAGCCAAATAATCTTTATATGATCACTCTCATTCTTTCACCTCTCAGTCTCAAGAATATTAAGAGTGCCATCCTACTCATCACGAAACTAGGGTTAAGTTATTTCCATACACATTCAAAGATAACTAACATGCTATGGGTGATCAAGCCTCACATGCTAAGAATTAAGAACTCGAGTAGAAGAATGAATGAAATCAAGAGTGGAATTAATCTTAAAGCATGAAGTAAATCTATGAATCCATCAATCAACCAAGTAAACCCTAGTTCTCCACAATTACCTAGCTATGATTTTAGCTAGACATGAAATATCTTGATAATATCATGTTCTCCATAGAAAATAGTAGAAGAGATGAAGAAGAAGAATCAAACGATGAAATCCTTGGAGAGATGCGTGAATCGCCTCTTCCTAGAGCTCCCTTGCATGTTCCTCTCTTCCTCTTTCGTGCGTGAGTGAATCTCCAGGTCTTCTTTTTCGTTTTTTACCAGCTGCGGCGAATTTTTAATGTAATTTGGCTGAAATTGCATTTCAGCTCCTCTAGTTTGTAATTCCCGGCCAGAATTGTAAGCTGATCTTGCGCGAGCCATTACTCTCTCCTCCGGACTCCGATTAAGCTCAATGACCTATAGTTGGAAATCTATTTAAGTCTACTTTCATTTGGAACTGGTCTCACTCCCAAATTCATTTTAGAACTGAAGATATCTTCAGATTAGTGCACACTGGTCATCCTAGCTCCTCCAATTCAGCTTCTCTTTACTCCACTTGTGCTTCCGTTGTTTCCGAAGTTCGTTCCATGCCTCCTATCAACCGATTAGCATCCGTTCCTGCCAAGAAAACATGAACAAACATACCAAGTTAATATATTTGACAAATAACAATGAAATATGCATAGAAACGCAGGGACTAACATTATAGTGCATATGAAGCATCAAATGATAAAACGCAACATAATCTCTATAATTAAACTCAAATATCTCATGATGTGACAAATAACAAGGCTAGATAGCTCCTAAAAGGCGCTATCAGATGTTTCCATGCCAACTTAGCAAATGGGTAAAGACGAATAAATGCGGGGAGATGGGTACCTCTCCCCTCATTAACAGGCAAGCCATTATGAAGCATCTTGTAATGACTGTATTTCTTAAGTTATATTAGTTCTTTTAATTTTATGTTTAAGAATTAGTATTTTGATAGATGTATACAGAACTGATAAACTAACTATATTAGTTAACCTCGTCTAGAGAGACACCTAAAGTGATAATATCTTATTTTATTGCTAACTAAAGATTAAAATATTTAGGTGATAATTAGCGATAATTAGTTGTTCAAGTGCTAATACATATGTGTGTATCTTATGATATGTGACTTGTTATATGCTTGACGTGACAAAAGTACGTATTTTATTTGACACGTGGTTAGGATAATCATTCAGATTTGGCAAAATAAATGTGTGACACGCAGAGGGACACGTGTCACAACATCTGTGATTGTCCGTTCATGCGCGACACCTAGGAGGGTCGCGTGTCATGCCTTGAGGCCATCTCTATCCATTTATGACACACAGTTGACATGTGTCAGCGTGTGGCACATCTTTAGTTGCATGCTTGACATGTGTCCTGTGACTCGTCGCGATCTGATTGGTCGCTGAATTCTATAAATAGGGTCAAGTGCTTTAGTAATTTCTCATTCAGATTCGATTCAATTACTGATACGTGAGATAGAGAGTTGCTGAGAATATTCTAAGAAAAAAGATTTGGAGCTACTCTGATCATTTCAAAGCTGTTATCGTGAAGCTAATAAAGGTTACGGAATGGACCGAGTCGATCGAAGACTATAGACGGGCTAGAATTATATCATTTCCGTATTAATTGTAATATTTGTCAAGATTATTTTAATCGATAATTGTAAACGATTATTTGTTAAATGAATAAGAAAATGATACAAATTGAGAAGAGTTGTGTATTTCTCAACTTCCGCTATCTTTTATGAAAAGTGATACGGTTCGTATTTCCGTCGCGGTCGAAAATGACGCGTTTACTCTGATAAATTCTTAATCAACGTAAAGAGAAAAGTCGGGTCGTGACACATTTTCCAAAAGAAAAGGATTACTTTTGGTGCTAGAGGAGGGCTCCAAATTGTTCCCCAGGTGGGATCCTTTATAATGGTATCCAAAGTTGAGAAATACCTTGTCGGAAGCCACACCGAACTTTATAAGCTCTGGATGAACCTATACCCTAAATTAAAAGAGTAAATACCATTCTCGTATATGGACAAATAAAGCGAGTACTATGTTCAGTGCATAATTTTTCGAAAGAGAGTAAATTAGGAGATAGATGTGGTACATAAAGTGTATTAGACAAAGTGAAAGCACAGATAGAAGTTGAGAGATAAACAGTACAAGAATGGTGAATAGGTAAAGCAGTACCATTACCGAATGTAACATGTTCATTACCATTGTAAGGTTCTGTGAGGGAGAGATTGCAGAAATTAGTGGTAATCCGGTTAGATTCACTTGTGTCGGTGAGCCAGACATCAGCATGAACCATCTTTTATTTTAGAGAATGTTGATAAGTTCCAAAATCCATTTCGTTCATGCGGACCTTTCAATTCATAGATGTGGATCTCGGACCGATTTCGATCCGAGCTCTTGGAATTGGAATAAGTTTGGGATGGAGTGGAGGTTGCTGCCATGGCGGAGAGCTGCTCAGGTGGCATCCTGCCTTGATAGGAGTAGTTCGTTCTATGCCAACAGTCGAGAGCCAAATGATATTCTTTGCCACATATTTGGCAGGTGACATGACCTGAGCCACCTCGACCCGAACCACCAAGCCTCCCACGTGAACCGAACCTTCTGATAGAGCCTCCACCCGAATCACAACCAGATCCAGACCCGTTTCCATGACCCGGACCAGACCCGGATCCATACCTGCACCGGATCCGTATCAATTTTTTGAATCGGATACATAGGAAGGATTGGATACGGACCTATAACCAGATCGATTGCCTCGGTAGTTAGATCGACCAGCGTCGCCATCACAGAAACCAGATCGGCCACCACCACCATTGCGGTAACCAGAGCGACCACCATCGCCTCGTATGGTGTAGACGACAGTCGGAATAGGGTTTGAGAGATCGGAAGAGATTTTTTACTATCAAGCATCAGTTCTTCATATTTGAGAACATGTATATCCTCAAATGAAAGAGGGTCATATCTGGTGCAAAGAGAGGACCTGAAGGCATTATACTCATATGGGAGGTCGTTCAAGGTATACAAGAGCATGTCCTATCATCGATGAGAACATAAGAAAAGGCAAGTTTATTGTGGATGGTGTGAAGCTTTTGCATGTAGGTGTCAATGGAGTCAGATCTCTTGCGAATGGTTTTAAGATCACACTTCAACTGAAGAATATTGGAGAGGGTGAGTGAAGCATAACGATGTTCAAGAACAAGACAAGCAGAGTGTGAAGTAACAGATCCAGAACTTGTGTCAACGCCTCTTGGGAAAGTGTTGCATTCAAAACAAAGGACTGCTTGGTCATGTAAAACCCAGGCAGTGAACGCCGGATTCGTGGTGGTGATACCATCGGCATCCAGATAACCATAAAGAGAGTGAGTACGCATTATCGAAGAGATTTGGTGTTTTTATAATAAAAAAATTGGATCCATCTAATTTAAAAGGAAGAAGGTTGTGTATGTTAGAAAGGAGATACACCATCGTTGAAGCCGGATTAGAGGTAGTGGAGAGCCATTTCGAGGCTTTGATCCCACGATTGAGCCTATAGGGTTTCGTATGAACAAACTGATAAGGAAGATGGTGAACAGACTAGAGAGAGAGGCAATGAATATGTGCATCATATTAAGAGACGGTCGGATCATTCACATGCCATCTAATGGTAAGAAAGTATTATGGTTTCTAAAGAGCTGAAAAAGACTAAAGAACCCTGGATTTTGGCTGAAATACAGTGTAGAACGGGCTAGTAAGCTATTGTGGGCTAAGCTAATATATGGCCCAAACTATAAATGGGTTTATGTCTTGCTAAAATGGAGAATGAATGTGACCGAGAATGGGCTTGGATCACTAGTTTGGGCTACTGATGTAATCCAACTTGATCTATTGAGGCTTAGAAGCCTATTAATGAGTATCAATTTTCAGCGCACAATAAATTAGTGAAGATATGTGTACATATTTGATTGCATGTCAGAGTTTTCTAGTAAATATTCGGGTCGGTAGCCACGCTACCTCTCCTCGACTGTTCCACCTTCACCCTCAAATCACATAGAAGTAACATCATTCTCGAATCATCAGTTGTTAACACCTTCTCAATTTAGCAATTGTATTATTATCATTGTATTTCTCTGTTTAATTTCATTTGTTATTTTATATGCACGTTAATATATAAGTTTGGATTGTATAAGGTGTACCTTATGGATAACAATTTGTGTTCAGGTGCCGAACAAAATGTCCATGTTGTTATCATGACATATACCTAAACATGATCAGCCCTATCCTCAAACCTTGATAGTTGATACCTATTTCTGTGGTCTATGATAGTGTACGTCAATACCATGTGATGCGTCAAGCCACTGTGAAAGATAAATAAATAGTACCGAAAAATGATTCAGCTCCGTGTATGGAAGATCTCACCAGGAAGCTTTTTCGGATAGGAAGGTTGAAAATTAGTAAAGGAAATCGTCTTGGAAATTTCTTCTTTACTTCTCTCTAGGAGAGATAAGGCTTAGAGCAAGAAACCGTCCAAGCAACAAATTGGTTACGCCCAAGCTTATATGATGAAATTGAAATGGACAGGGAACTTGCACCTCACGGCTATCATAGAAGACTCTTTCAACCGGATAGTATTAGATAAGATTTTCCACCATGCTTTGTCTCCTCTCAGGAAACTTCATATATAACATTGTATTTATTTGCATCGAATAGCAAGGATAAGCTCATCTAATTTGACAAAGAATAATTGGAGTATTGGACTTCGATAGTCGTTTTTTGTTTTTTTTCAATTGGTTGAAGATGTTGGACTTCTAGATGATAGATTCGTATTGAAGTTGTACATGATGTATCTATTAGACTTACATAATTTTACGCAAAAAGTTAAATAAATCACATATATATTCTACGAAACAAAAAAGCTGAGTATAAGATGCAATTATATGTCTGGACCTGACAATGTTAAGTATAAATGGATAAAGATACTTTAACATAGTAAAGCAGGCCAATGAGACCACTCTTTACTCGGCCAACTTGAAAAGGTTTTATTAATCAGCCAACAATTATCAGTTGACTTACGATTGTTCGAGTATAAAGGTGCATATATGTCAGGTAGGTGGAATCTCCTTGGAATAAAACCAATTACATTCTCGACGGCAATTAAATGAGTTGTATTTGGCAACACCTTTTATTTGTTTTCCAATGATAATATGGTAGAATAATATTTCAACAAAATATATGTTTTCAGAATTCAGAAAAATAATAAAATTTTGGGTAAAAGACAAAACCACCCCTTGAATATGGGGTATATACAAAAACACCCTTCGTGTTTGGGGATATACAAAAACCACCCCTGTCGAGACAAAAACCACCCCTGTTACTGGATGGACGTTAGACAAAAAGCACCCTTCTGTTATAATCAACTAGTACAGGGGTGCAATATGTCCTTTTTATGACAATTTTGCCCCTATTTGTATTTTTTTGTTTTTATTTTTTTTGTTTATGTTTTTGATGTTCTTGACCGCCGCCGCCGCCACCACCACCAGTGAATTTACTCATTTTTATCAAAATAAAAGTCCTTCTCCTGCCTCCACCATCACCTCCACCTCCTCCTTTGTACATGTCTCTCTTTCTCTCCAACTCCATAGCAGAGAAACCTAACTTCCCAACTAAAACAACCCGATTGAAATCTAAATTTTTGACAAAAAAAATCTAAAATTCAAAACAAACCTCTCTCAAAATCAACCCTACACAACCTGGAGAAAAGCAAAATTTGACCTGGATAGAGCAACTTTTTACTAAACAAGAACAAATATCTCCTCCTCTACACAAAACTCCTCTGTAGCAAGCAATAGAGAGCGATTATGATCTGAGCAAGATGCATTTCTAGGGTTTTAGTTTTCTGGGTTGAAGAGCAAGATGTATTTCTAATGGAGTGGGAGAGCGATTATGATCTGAACAACTAGGACGAGGGGGAAGAAGAAGGGTCCTTCGCCGTTTAGTGTCGACAGCTACATCTTCTCCGACAGAGGCTGGTCACGCCTCCGAAAAGTCCCATTCGGTGTGAAATTTCCCGTCTTTGCCGATAATCCGAACAATCACGACCTCGACGGTGCGGATTTGAGGAGTGGAGTCCTCGAGAGGACATTGATCGATTAGGTGTTAGGGCTTCGCCTTCGACAAAATTGTGGATCTGCTCAACTGAAATAGGAGGGAGATCCGAGCTCTGTGGACTGGGTCACGAATAGATATGATATGGGTTCGCTTGTGTAGGTAGGAGAAAGAGAGAGAGCGACAGGCGTGGAGGCAACACTGGTGGTGGCGGCACTGGTCGTTCGTTCGCTCGCCTGGGTTCGAGAGAGAAGCGAGGGAGATGAGAGAGAGGGGATGAGTGGAGGCGGTGGAGTGAAGTGGAGATGAGAGGGAGGGGATGAGAGGCTCTCCTGGAGAGGAATGAAGGGAAGGGGACGGCTCCGGCGGTGGATGGAGGTGAAGTGAAGAAGCTTCTCACGGGGAGGGAGAGAGGGAGAGAAAGGTAGGAGGAGACTTAGGGTTAGGTTGTGAGGAACAGAAGAAAAAAAAAAGGTGCTTATAGTGTGGATTTTTTTTCTAAACTGAGGGTAAATATGTCTTTTCAGACTTTCGTTAGTGCACCGTTAGATGCTAACTATGACAAGGGTGATTTTTGTATATCTCCGAACACGAGGGGTGTTTTTATATATACCCCATACTCGAGGGGTGGTTTTTGTCTTTTACCCTAAACTTTTGTAAGAAAGGGCCTCTAATACAAATTTAGTCAATGATGCATTGGACAGCCTATTCAAATATTTTTTTGTTTGGGCAAATATTGTCGGATGGAAACTAAAGAAGATAGGTGATGTGACATGGTGACTAGGATATTTTTTGGTGGCCTCAAAAGCAATTGATCTTATCCTCGAAACTTAGGTAGTGCATTGTCACAAGTCAAAAACTATTCTAGCCTAAGGATAATGTAGAATCCAAGGATAAGGTATTCAAAGCAAGAAACGTTTTGGATTTTCACAAAAAATATAAATAAAAGTAAAAATAAAAATAAAAAGGCAATAATGCTAAGGTGACATCCTATTCCATGCTTTACCACCTGCAACTTGTCTCAAAAGTCTGACACGTGTACCTTAGCCAACTAAATTCTTCCACGTGTCACTCCTTGGCTTGAGGAGACCAAAACTTTCATCTGCCAAGAATTCTTAATTTAATTTCAATAAACCTAATAATAATAGAATTATGCCCTCAAGTCAAGGAACTAAAACCTCACCCACATGTGGTTTTCTTGCATGTGTATATATGTGCTCCATAGGAATATGAATGGCTCAAAAGTTCATTTGTTTGTGGTGGGATACAAAGAAGGACACTTTTAGAGGATAGAGAGTCATTGGTTCCAACTTCTTCCTATTTCTTGTTCTCTTGTCTATCTAGATATTACAATTATATATGGAAGGTGAAAGAGGAACGCAAAACAACAAGTGGGATATCATGATGAATTGTGAAGAGAATAGCAACATTACTCCAACATCTTCATTCTCTTTTGAGAATTCAAATGTTTCAAACGGATCAACTTCATCACAAGAAATGGCAGATGATGCTTCTTCTTCATCTTCTTTCTCATCTGCAGGCTCACCTTCCATGGGGTCTATGTATGATCTATCAGAGCTCATGATGCAGCTACCCATCAAGTAAGAATCTCAACTTTATTAATACATACACTCATAGGGTTCATCAACCAACCCATCACCTAACCATAAATTACCTTTATTTGAACATTACCAGTCTGTCCCGTCCCTTTGTTCCCAATTTTATTTTTGCACTATTCATTGGGTCAGTTTGACCCGGTGATTTAAATAGCAAATCGATGTAATTTTTTGATAATTTTTTCATTGTGTTGTAGAATAAAAGTTGCTCTATAATATGGTGAAAAAATTATCAAAAAATCGTATTATTTTGCTATCCAAATCACCCGGTTAAAGTGAATCAGATACGAGTCAAAAAAATCAAATGGGAACAAAGAGACGGGACAGACTGGTATTTGTATGAAATGATATGAAGGGACATATGACAAAAAAAATTAAGGATCCTGATGTCTGAGACTGGTACTTATTTATTGATATATATTGACCTCAAGTTTTGAAACTTTTGCAGAAGAGGGCTTTCAAAGTACTATCAAGGGAAGTCACAGTCATTTACATGTATGTCAAGGGTGAGGAGCATAGAAGACTTGGCAAAGAAAGAGAGGCCAACAAAGAAGAAGACTAGTATGTTGATGAAATCATCCAAGAGCTGTGCAGGAGGGTTGGACAACTTCAAACAATTCACCCAACCTAAGGCTAGTATCTCCAAGAAAGCTTCACGGGGTTCTTTGTTGACCTTATCTTTTCCAAACAGGAGGGGTAGTTTCGTAAATACCTGCAGCAGGCCCCCTCTCATTCCTGTAGCAAAAACTGTGGGTGGTTGCTAAATGAAGTAACTTGACTTGTATATATGTGATTGTAATTTCTTCTTCTGAAAGCCGGGTTGGCGAGAAAATATGATATTTCATATTTGTTAGAAACAATAGGGAAATGTATAGAGTGGGGGAAAAATAAATTATTGGGAGTGAAGAGAGATGTTTAGGCGCAGATTAATGTTCGTTCCATTTTTGTTCTCTGTCAAATTATGACGGGTATAATATGAGTATTGAAACTCTAGCCGTTCGTGGATACTTGTGTAAGTGTTAAAAACTTGTAATGTGTCGAGAAAGAGAAAGAATTATTTGGTAGAGGAGAAAATGATTGTTAGAAATTGCAGGAAATTTATAAAATGCACGAGGAATACTATTTTTCCTCTCAATTTGAACGAAAATGTGGTAAATGGGGTGGTGTGAAGAGAGGAAATGTATGTTCCATGTCAATTGCAAGTGTGATTTCTCAAAAAAAATTGGAAGTGTGAAGTATCGTATTCTAAAAATTAGAGATACTCTCCTTATCAAAGAACTGAGATCAAAGAACACCAAACAGAAGAAGAAGAGAGGACAATTTGGAGGGAAAATCCATATTCATTCATTGAATTGAAAGATGATGATAAATACACCCAAAAGGAAAGTGATAAAAGAACCCTAACACTGTCAAATATCCAACCAATCAGATGATGACACCTAGGACCAGTGACACCATCAAATACAGCTGGACATGAAAGTATGAGGAATTCAGAAAGGCAACAGAACTTCAAAGAAATACAAATAAGCACCCTCAGTGTATGTAAAATACAAAATAGAAAATGCACCTAACTCCCCAATATTCTAATAGGCCCACTCAAGTTGGAGTGTGCAGATTCAACACTCCCAACTTGGACTTCAAGAAGTGAAAAATAGGTGAAGACAGAGGCTTGGTAAGAAGATCAGCCAACTGGTGAGAAGAAGGAACATGTAAAAGTTGAAGAACACCTTCATTCACCAAATCCCTTACCAGATGACAATCACATTCTATGTGTTTTGTTCTTTCATGAAACACTGGATTCTGTGCTATATATATAGCTGAATTGCTATCACAATAGATGATGGGAGGGGCCTTGAGCTTCACACAGAAATCTTTGAGAAGGAAAAGAAACCACTGAACTTCACAGGTAGTGGCTGCAAGACCTCTGTATTCTGCTTCTGCAGAACTCCTTGACACAACAGATTGCTCCTTTGATTTCCAAGAAACCAGACAATCTCCTAGATATATCAAATAACCTGTTGTAGATCTCCTTGTATCCAGGCACCCTGCCCAATCTGCATTTGAATAAGCCTTCAAAATTATTTCATTTGCAGCTGGAAAGAACAAACCTTGACCAATACTGCCTTGAACATATCTCAAAACATGATGAACTGCTTTTAGATGCTCACTTGAAGGTCTTGAAACATATTGACTTAATTTGTGTACAGCATAACACAAATCTGGTCTTGAACTACACAAATAAAGCAGTTTTCCAACAAGACTTCTATAAATCACAGCACCAGTCTCATTGAGATAATTCTGGGAAAACTTCTGCAACTTCAAATTAACTTCCATAGGAATAGATGCTGGTTTGCAAGAACTATAACCACTCTCATGCAAGATATCATTAGCAAATTTCTTTTGACATAAAAACACACCAGAATCATTTCTGGCAATCTCAAAACCCAGAAAGTACTGCAAATGTCCAAGATCTTTTAGCTGAAACTTTTGATTCAGAACTGCTTTAAACTGATGTAGATAATTCTCATCATTCCCAGCTAGCACTATGTCATCCACATAGACCAATAATGCAGTAAATGCAGTAGAACTTGTAAGTGTAAACAAGGTATAATCTGACTTGCTTTGTGTAAATCCCAGCTCAAGAAGAGTTTGAGAAAACTTGCTATACCACTGCCTAGAAGCTTGTTTTAGACCATATAATGACTTCTTGAGTCTACAAACCAATGTGCCAGAATCATGTAAAGAATGATTACTAACCTTATAGCCCTGGGGTAGATCCATATAGACCTCTTCTTGAAGCTCTCCATGCAAGAAAGCATTATTTACATCCATTTGCATCAAGTACCAACCATTAACTGCAGCAAGAGCTAACAAGCACTTCAAAGTTGGAAGTTTAGCCACAGGAGAAAATGTTTCTGTGTAATCAATTCCTAGTGTTTGGGTATACCCTTTTGCCACCAATCTAGCTTTATATCTTTTAACAGTCCCATCTGCCTTGTGCTTGATTTTATATACCCATCTACAACCAACAGAGTCATGTCCTGAGGGCAAAGTGGTAATTTCCCAGGTCTGATTAGCTTCTAGAGCTTGCAGCTCTGCTTTCATGGCCTGGACCCAAAGAGGATTTTGAGAAGCTTCATGGTAAGTGGATGGCTCTTTAACACTACTAACTGCAGCCATAAACTGTTGAAAATGGGAACTGAAGACTGAAAGAGAGGTCAACCTTGGAACAGTAACAACATAGTCTTGAAGATGTCTTGGAGGTCTAATAGTTCTAGATGGCCTTGATTGAAGATTTGTTGTCTCTTGATTACTATTTTCACAAGGTTGTGTGAAAACTTCTTCAGCAACTTCAGAAGTAGTATGAATGGCATCATGCTGCTCATTGTTCACATCATTTTCACAATCTGTGGAGACAATAGGTAAAGTGAAATCATCAAATTGTGAAACAATAACTGAATCCTCTTTATAAGGAAACACTTGTTCATGGAAAACCACATTCCTGGACACAGTAATCTTTCCTGTTTGCAAATTGTACACCTTGTAGCCTTTCATCCCATAAACATATCCAATAAAAACACACTTATCTGCTCTGCTATCAAATTTTGTCCTTCCATGTTGTAAAGTAGAAACAAAACACAAACTCCCAAAGACTCTGAGATCATCATATTCAGGTGCCTTGTCATACAACACCTCATAAGGAGATTTATATTTCAAAATCTTTGCAGGCAATCTGTTAATAATATAAGCTGCTGTCAAAACACAATCTCCCCAGAACTTAAGTGGAAGATTTGACTGAAACCTCAGAGATCTTGCCACATTAAGCAAGTGTTGGTGCTTTCTCTCCACTATAGAATTCTGTTCAGGAGTCTCTATGCAGCTCATTTGGTGCACCATTCCCTTTTTTGCAAAGAAATCAACCATTTTCAATTCTGGTGCTTGATCACTTCTGATGACCTTGACCCTTTTTGAAAATTGTGTCTCAACCATTTCACAAAAATAAGGTATAATATCAATTGCCTCAGATTTGTGTACCATAAGAAACACCCAAGTAGTTCTGGAATGATCTTCAACAATAGTCAGAAAATATTGATGTCCTTCATAAGTTGGCACCCTATAAGTTCCCCATGTATCAATATGTATAAGATCAAACAGATTATCTGAAACATGGTTGAAATGTGGAAAAAACTTCTTTCTCTGCTTGGCTTGAGGGCACACAGAACATGGATCTAATAGCTTATTAGGAGAATGAGGTAAATGTTTAAGAAGCAGCTGCAGTTTGGTGTCAGATGGATGTCCAAATCTGTCATGCCAAACTTTAAGAGACAAAACACTAGAACTGTGACCACTAAAAGAAGAAACAGCTTTGTTCTCACTTTTGAACAAATATAAACCTCCTTGTTTGTATCCAGATCCAAGAACCTCTTTAGAATCACTTCTGATTATAGAACACCCTTCCAAGTCACAAATGAAATGACAAGCATGTGATTGGATCATCTTTGTCATAGATAACAAATTAAAATGAAAACTGGGCACATGAAGAACTCCTTCAAGAGTAATAGCATGATTAAGCTTAACAGTACCAATGTTAGCCACCACAATACTCTTACCATTTGGCAAATGCACAAAAGTATTTGTCACAGGCATGTATGAGGCAAAATGAGAAATATCACAACACATGTGATCTGTGGCTCCTGAGTCTATAATCCAGGACTTAGGCAAGTCAAAATCAGCAACTACATGTGATTGAAAAGAATAAGATTTGAAAACACCTGCCATGAAGGAATGAGTTGAATTAGAAAACTTGCTAGCTGCAGAGTGTTGTAATGGACTCTCAAAATGAGCTGTATTCACATGATGTGTGAATGAAGCATCTTCATGATCTGCTAGAGAATGGATTTCTGAACTAGAACTGCCCTTATTGAACTTTTGGTTATGAATATAATTCATGACTTGTTCACATTGAGACTGAGAGAGCTGAGATGACACATTTCCATTTTGGCTGACAGCATTATGAACTTGAGATTGCATCTGAGGTTGTGTTTGTGGCTTAGATGGCTGTGAGTACTTGCCTTTAAAACCAGGTGGATAGCCAACCAATTTCCAACACCTCTCTTTGATATGTCCACTACCACCACAGTGATAACAAACTGGTTTAGGTCTTCCATTAAACCTCTGAGTTGACTGAATTGAATTAGCTGCATGATCTTGAGAAGAATTCCCAACATTCATATGCATAAATTGTGAATACATAGCCATTTGAGGTGCAGAAGCTCCAACACTGATTTCTCTTTGCTTCTCTTGTTGTAAAACTTGAGAGAAAACCTTATTCATTGAAGGTAAAGGTTCTGTCAAAAGAATTTGCTCCCTAATTGCTGTGTAACCATCATTAAGGCCCATAAGAAACTGGATAATAAGTTCTTCTTGTTGCTCTGCATACAACCTAGACAAAACCTGACAATTACCAGAAATACATCCTCCACAAGAGCAGACTGCCATAGCTTTGTGATTACTGAGATCATCCCAGAGAGAACGAAATTTTGTAAAATACGCAGTAACAGAGAGAGCATCTTGCTTTAACAGAGAAATAGCCTTACGAAGCTGGTAAACCCTAGGACGATTTTTCTGAGAAAAACGTTCAATAAGGTCTTGCCAGATCTCAGCAGAAGTAGATCGATACACTACACTAGCAGCTATATCCTTAGAAACAGAATTCAGAATCCAAGAGATGACCATACTGTCACAACGACGCCATAGAGCAAAGAATTCACTAGTAATTGAAGGAATTGACAACGAGCCATTAACGAAATCAAGCTTGTTTTTCGCTTCCAAAGCCAAAGACATAGAACGAAACCAGGTGTTGAAATTATCACCAGTAAGAGGTTGAGAAACCAAAGTGATATCTGGATGATCTGAATTCGTAAGGAAATAAGGAGATGAGCCATCGAGAATGACCGGAGAAGCTCCAGATCGATGCGGCG
Organism: Linanthus parryae; assembly: GCA_023055425.1. NCBI lineage: Eukaryota > Viridiplantae > Streptophyta > Magnoliopsida > Ericales > Polemoniaceae > Linanthus > Linanthus parryae. The sequence continues at coordinate 85,688,225 of JALGPY010000004.1, read as the reverse complement.
AGGCCGGAGAATCGTCAGTCAAAGCCATAACAGAGAATCAAAGAGGAAATAGACAGCAATTCATCTGCTCTGATACCATATCAAAGAACTGAGATCAAAGAACACCAAACAGAAGAAGAAGAGAGGACAATTTGGAGGGAAACTCCATATTCATTCATTGAATTGAAAGATGATGATAAATACACCCAAAAGGAAAGTGATAAAAGAACCCTAACACTGTCAAATATCCAACCAATCATATGATGACACCTAGGACCAGTGACACCATCAAATACAGCTGGACATGAAAGTATGAGGAATTCAGAAAGGCAACAGAACTTCAAAGAAATACAAATAAGCACCCTCAGTGTATGTAAAATACAAAATAGAAAATGCACCTAACTCCCCAATATTCTAATACTCCTCAAAAAAGAATTACATGTTCAATGTTTCTTTAAAGAAGTACCGTATGCAACCTCCATGCCTTTCCTCCATATTAAATTTTCATATCACAATCATTAATCTCTCTCTTTTGTTACATTGCGACTTGTTCTCTCCGCGAATGGATAGAGTTGTGACTCTTCTTTTTATCTTGTTGTATCATGTTGTTCGCTTATTATTCTTTGGATATCATGATGGTACCGTGGTAAGTGGAGATATTATTTTTCTCCTTGCGCATCGCTTGGTGCAAAATACCAAATAAAGCCACGGACTTGGAGAGTGAATCATCGATTAATTATTTGCATTGGACATATATAGTGATCCTTGATAGTCACTATCCCTTCTTATATCAAGTAAAGAGCAAGCAAACTAGTAAATTTACGACAGTTCAATAGTCTCTATACTGACTTTCAAAAAAAATAGTCTCTATACTGAATGCTTAGCGCTAAATAAAGAAAATTCGCAGCCGATATACCCGGTATTGTTTGAATAAACCTCTCTTTCTTTTGCTCTTTTATTGATGACACCCTGATGGCGATGAAGTGGGCTTGAGAGTGTTAACCACTGTACAGACTTGGCCCAGCTAAGCCCTTTAAGAAATATATGGTTTTACTTTATTCAGAAGTAATGGGCTGTTGAAAGTTCGCATGTACAAAGAAATAGAGGACGGCTTGTCTCTTTGTGACCAGCTCATTTTTGGGCCATTAAAACCCATTATCATTTCGAGCCTGTTTTATTTATGTTATGTTTTTTTCCTGAATTATGTAGTAGTACCTCTGTTCCTTCTCTTTCAGTCTACTTCAGTTTTTGTCACTATTCACTGAATCACTTTGACCTGATGATTTGATTAGCAAAATGATATAAGAATTTGATAATCTTTGCATTGTCTCGTAGAATAAATTTTACTCTACAACACCATGAAAAAAATTCAAAAAACATAATATTAATTTGCTATCTAAATCACTTAGTCAAAATGACCCAGCTACGAGTTGAAAAATCAAAGTAAGACAATCTAGAAAAACGGAGTAATTACTTCTTAAGATCCAACTGTTATTAAATTTTATTCAACTAATCAAACCTGGTATTAAGGAAAATTTTATGTAATTATGCGTCAATCTTTTAATCTTTTTGTATTACAATAATTTATTCTCAATGGTTTCTTTCGAACATACCATAAAAACCACCATAAAGCACAACAAAAGTAAAAAGGTTTTGAAGGACACACACTTAGAAGGCTCACTTTTACTTTTGAAATTGGCTAAATTGCATCGGTGGTACCCATAGTTTGGTTTTTGTGTGAATTTGGTACTCATAGTTTCAATTGCAGCATCTGTGATATCCATAATTTCAATTTGTTGCAACTGTAGTACCCACCGTTAACTTTCCATCCATATGTGGATGGAAACATGTAAAAGGACTAGTGTGTCCCTAATTCTCACTTTTACAATTTTATAAGTAATTTTTATAGAATATTGAATTGATTAATTAATTAATTAATTTATATATACATATATATATATATATATGTTAAAAATTATATATATGTAAAAGGACTAGTGTGTCCCTAATTTATATATATATATATATATGTTAAAAATTCACTTGTCATCGTAATAATTTTAATTATCTTACCCACAAGTCTAATTTTAGTCTGATGTATCACAGCAAAACCCTTATCCAAAGAAAAAAAATAAGAAATTTTATTTAAATTAAATTTATAACTTCTTTGTCGTAGTAATAATTAATAAATAGGTTTTGTCTTTTTTCATCGGACGAAATATTTTGCAGTTTCTTTACCCACCAGAAAATCTCCTTTATTAACCTTTGGGTGAAAGACATTTTCACCCCCTGATTCTTCTCTCAATTTTCATTGTATCACCATCTCCCCCTCATTCAATCGGAGAAATTACTCCTTCAATTGCCACATTCTCTCTGGTTTAATAAACCATCAAGAACCCACAACAGCAACTACCACCTCTGCCCACCAAGAGTCCAAATCGAACCCACATCATCAACAACCCACCCAATCTTTCCCAGATTATAGATCTACAAGAGAAGAAGAAGAAGAAGAAGAAGAAGAAGAAGAAGAAGAAGAAGAAGAAGAAGAAGAAGAAGAAGAAGAAGAAGAAGAAGAAGAAGAAGAAGAAGAAGAAGAAGAAGAAGAAGGAGGTAGACGACAACGATGCCGCCGTACGAAGGACGCCAAAGCCCAGCCTCCCTCCGATTCCATTTCTGCTGCTTCTTCTCTGCCTCCCTTCGATTCCGCACTTTCGCCGTTCTGTCTCTTCTCTATCTTCAGATCACTCTTTCTCCCTCCTCTCCAATCTTCACTCTATCGGGCGCCTCTCTCTTTCTCTCCCTCTCTCCCTCTTTCTCACTCAAATGTGAAAATGGAGGCGGGGGATACGGATGGTTCTAGAGAATGGTGATTGTGTTTTGTTAGGGTTAGTACTTTGGGTTTGGCTTGCATAGAAATTGAGTTAGGTTAGGTAGATTTTTTTTTTTTTTTTTTTTTTGCAAATGTTAGGTAGATTAATTTAATTGGCCATAGTAAAAGAAGTGTATTTCTTTTATTTGAAAATATATGATATTATATTAATATGTAGAAGTAAATATTTAAAGTTTAAAGGTTAATTTTATGTAATTTTTAAATTTCTAGTTAAAATTTATAATTTTGTAAAATTTAGAAGTGAAAATGAGGGGCAAACTCGTCTTCTTACACATTTCCATCCAACATATGGATGGAAAGTTAACGGAGGGTACCACCGTTGCAACAAATTAAAAGTATAGGTACTGTGGATGCTGCAATTGAAATATGGGTACCAAATCCACACAAAACCTGAACTATGGGAACCGCCGATGCAATTTAGCCTTGTTTTTGCCTTTGGGGTTGGGATTCATTTATAGAAGCAATTATCCTCTGCATTCATAGGTACCACATGTCATTTTCATCGGCTCGGGGCTCAGGGCTTATAGGCCCAGCCCATGACGTAGAGCAAGCTTGTAAACAGCCAGCCTGAGAGCTTCAAACCCATTGGCTCAGTTCGGCTTATATATGAGTAAGACATGAGCTGGGTATCAATAACACAGACAATAGACAACAATTGTACAAGAGACCAGGTAGTCAGGCACCGCTGTAATACTACTTGTGTAGCCTTTTTTGTTTTCTCGCAAGGGGATTACTTGTGTACTTAAACTTAATTTATTTTATTTCTGTAAAAAAATTAATTTATTTTTATTTTATTTTATTGAGAAATTGGAGATTTCCATTAATACGGGGGTGCACCCCCAAGTCAGCCAATTTACAACTTTGAGCCATAAAGGGACACTATCTCCCCCACACAATATGAGTTGACATGTTCAAACCATAGCTGCTAAGCAATGAGCCATTTCGTTTGACCTTTGGGGGCACCATCAGCGTCTATAGAAGGGTCCGGCAGTCGTTCGTCACCACGACATACATTGACCGGTCAGTGGCTTCTCCTCCTCCATCTGCAAGATCCCTGGTCAATTTTTCTAGATCAGACTCAATCTCTAGTTTGATAGTACCCATCCGTCTAACGATCACAATTCCTTCACAAGTTGCCAAAACTTCAGCCCCCTTTTCCGACGAAACCATTGGGAGTAGACCTACCATCGTCGCCACAAACTCGCCGCCGGAACCCTTATGACTACACACAAAATTCCGAATCCCTCAATGCTCCATCAGCGTTCTTCCTAGACCATCTTGATTCAGGAACAATCCATCTACAGACCCTTCGTCTGTTTCTCTGATAAGAAAAAAATAGAAGTGAAGTAAACAAATAAACAATAACATAAACTTACAGATTAAAAATCGGAGATAGTTTGAAGGACAGTCTCGTACGACGACGATCTTCGTAAAGCAGTATTTGCCCCCCACAGTCGGTGCCTCTGATTTGATGAACACTACTGTGTACGAGAGAATCCTGCAGAGAGAACTCAATATACACCAAGAGTAGGGGATAGAAAAGACACAGGAAGTGTAAGGCTGTGTGTAGGGAGAGAGTAAGGCAATAGCACTGTATGAGAGAGAGACAGGATTTTGGCAGAGCCTCCGCGTAGTTCAGGTGAGCTCTTCCTCCGTATGGAAGGGTTAACGACCTATATATAACGGAGAATGCGACCGATGTAGTGTGGTTAATGCGCCCATCAATGGCGGCTTAATTAGCTTAACCACAAGGGCATGTTCGTCCGCGTATATAGGGACCGTTACAGCACGTTACCCGCGTATACCGGAACCGTTACGGGTTGACCGGGTCTGACCGGGTTGACCGGGTTTATGGAGCTCGTGCCATAAATCTCTCAAAAGCAGTTACTAGGGGTCGCGCGCGGGCTTGGCTGTCGCTCGCGCGCGACAGGACTTACTCTAGCCTCCAAACCACTAAGTCCTTACAAGTCCCGTGAGGTGATATGCGAGGGCCCTGTCTCGCAGCCCCCACGTGGATCAGCGCGGCTGGTGATCCAGTGTGTGTGGAGCACAGTATGGTGTGCTGGATAATCGCCATGTGGCTAAGATCTGCCTGTCCAGAAAGCACTATCTACATTAGCCCCCTTTCTGCGCGTGAAGACGCATGACCGGATAGGCTTCCATGCGCAGGAACCAACGTACGCGTCGATGCCACGCACCAATTCAAATACATGCAAATTCAGCCCCCTTGCGTGTCATTATGACCTAAAATCCCTAGAGTTGTGTCGTCTGGTCTTTTAGGGTTTTAGGCGTGACGTCAGCTTGTCCTGTGATTGCGCGATTCGACGGTGACGGTTGCGATTCGACTACTGAAAGGACGCAACCCTTCATTGTTTTTGGATAAATACTATGTGTTCTCCATTGTTGCAAAGCATCACTTCTTTCTCTTAAAGTGAATGATACCCGGAAGCCTTCAAGAGCAGATTCAAATAATCAATCATCAATTCTTTCTTGTCAATCGTCTTCTTCAACTGTGCGCATCCGAGCAAGCCTTACCAAAACAAGGTTGGCCTTGTTCAATTCTACTTAATGTATCGATATATGCTTTGAACTGTATTGGATCTGTAAACCCATGACTATCTGAAACATGTCGTCCATTGGAAACTGTGAAGAGACCTTGTTCTTTAAACTCATAATTAATCTAATCCCAGATTTGTAAAAATTTTGAATGTGAGGCTTCCCAGTAATGTAAACGATTTTGAACTTTCAAAACCCAAAATTGACACTGAGCTGTTCATCCTCTCTTTGACAAAGCATTGTTGCTCCAAATTGAACTGAGATTCAAAACTGAAGTATGTGTATTTCTCCCCCCTTTCTTCTTGCTTTTCCGCAGGAATGGCAAAGACAAAAGGAACCAAACCCGTTAAAGAGGTCGAAGAAATACCTGATCTTCCCCAGACCTTATGGCGGAAAGCCCCCTATTTGGGTGGCAAATACTTTTATCACGCTAGGGTTAAGGTGAAGAACCTGCCAATCCCCGTTCCTGCTGAAGAGTTGCAAACGTTGACCCCTTCTGTTAACGCCGCCATGCTCGAACTGATCGATTCCAAGGATGTGGTTCGATTGGGGGTTGAGAATGGGTTTTTCCCGCATACTGCGATTTCCACTCAAGCGTTTGTTCAGAAATTGGACTTCATGGATGAGTGGATCGACCATGTATTGACCCACCATTCCATCGCATTGAACAATGCTGGCATATATTTCGCAGTCCGTGCTATGAAGGGTGTTCTCGTGAAGCTGGACCAGTCCATGCTTCTAAACCTTCTGTCGCGCTACTCGCCTGCGACTCACACATTCCACTTTGCTGAGTTCGAGACTGCTCCCACTCTTGAAGATGTGCATATACGGTACGATCTTTCTCCTGTTGGTGAGGTGGATCCCCTGAGTCCCTTGAGGACTGATCCGACGCTACAGAATAAAAAAGGAAGTTACAAAGAAAAGATTTGCATTCTTATGTCATTTATCAAGTTTATAATTTTCTGACTTATTCATCCTTGTATTTTGACTTGAAATAAAATAATTCTCTATCCTCCGTTTTACAAGCTAGGGTGTTTACTTACTCAGTACTTTATGCTGATTTTAGAAAACTGCGGTCTTTGTTTCCTTCCCCCGCAGGTTTAGAAGAAGACAACTATGGCATGACCGGGTACGAGACTCACTAAGGGAAGTTCCGTCACAAGTTGTAGTATAGTATGAATAATGTTATAATAATGTATAATAGAAATGTGTGACAGACTCGAGGACGTTTTGTAATGTTTAATAGTATGTAATATATATGTTGGGATGTTGTGCTTTTGATTTTCCGCCGTTACTTTTAGCTTCGGCCTCCCCGTCTCGTCCGAGACGGATAAGGGGGTCGTTGCATCCGGAACTTGCTCTCTACAAGCAAATGGAGGAGTTCTTGTCAGAAGTCAAGAAAATTTCCACTCGGTGGACGTCTGCGAAGCTTCTTCCCGACTGGCAACTGGTTGATACATCTGCGAAGAACACTTGGAACAAGTGGGTGCAGTACTTCTTTCGCGATTATGCGAACAGTAGCGTCACCAAGAAACTTCTGAGCCAGAACCCGAAAGCGAAGAATTACGTGAACGGGAAAGGGTACTATCTGACTTTGTGTGCCTTTATCTGCGCCTGGTTGTCGAGGTATCTAATTGATGGCCATCCCCATGATGGGGTTTTCTACCATGTCCTTCCCCTTGCTGTGAAGCTGACCCTTGGTCAAAGAATCGCACTTGGACCACTAGTCTTGGGTACCTTGTACCACAGATTAGATCAACTGGTTGTGGCAACCAAAGATTCTCGCGGCCGCCTTGACGTGTTAACCTATGTCAATATTGCATTCCTGACTATGTGGGTCTTTGAGCGCTGGCCCTTTTATGCTCCTATTCCTGCTAAGCCCAGTAAGTGGTGCGTCCCTGGTGTGGAGGAGGAGCTTAACAGCGGCAGGGCTGCGAGATGGTTCGGAACTCACTTTCCTAAGTGTACCTGGAGCCTGATATGCGACGATCGCAGCGAGTTTACAGCTAGGCCTTATGCCACGCGCGTTGAGAATGTGCGATGGTTCCCAAAATTATATCCTTCCAAGGTTGTTTCTTTCTCTGAAGATCTTCTTTTTGAGGGCGAGAAGCGTTTCCACGAGCGCTATCGCGAATTCTTCTGCTGGTGTCTAAGAGGTTCTCTTCCTGCTCTTGCGGAGTATGTTCGCGAGCTTACTCCTAAGTACGAGAGGATCACGGTGGATGTCGATCCTACTCGCGTTTCTCCCCAGTTTGGCTTTGATGCGGTGGCACCCTTAATCTGGCCGCAGTCCATCATAAGAGGCTGCTACAAACGACTACTATCTGGCGAGTGCAAAACAATCTTAAGGAGCAACCTTCCCTTTGAGCAACCCCCAGGTAACCGCGAAGGTGGCTACTCCGGGAACTGGGTTGCCTATTGGAATACCCAGCAGGCAAGGTTTGAGACACAGTCGACCCCTCGACCAAGCAGAGCTCCTGTGATCAAAAGAAATTCCTTCCCCTTCTGTCCTAACTGCAGCTTAGATGACTCCCAATATGGCTGCTACTCATTGCTGGATCATGAGAATCACTTGTGCCCCTCCACCATCCTTGAGGAGAAGATGTCCGCAGTGAAGAAAGATGATTCGCATATCATCAAATACAGCGAAGACTTCGCCAAGGTAAACAATCTCCTTCGCATGCGTTAAGTTTCTTTATTCCGATGTGTCAGAACTTATGCTCCATTTTTTGTTGCAGTGCTATGTGAGGAGGTTCGCATCTGGTGAGCGCTCCAAGTCGCTGGTCACCACCATTGTCACTGCGAGAAGGCAGGGTGAACCAGTTCGGCTAGCAATGAGAATGGCTCCCACAGTTGAGGCCCGAATTCGCGAGGTCATGGACGTATTTGCTAACTCGCTGATAGACAATACTCCAGCCTTGTCTCCACCTAGGAACGATCCATCTCCCCCAGCAACTGCTGCTCCAAGGGCAAAGAGACCAAGGCAGAAGGGAATCACAATCTCTTCCCCTAGGAGTGCTCCAACTTCCCCTCCTGCGAGGTCCCTTACTTCTAGGGACAAAGGTAAAGGTCGCATGCCAAGCAAGGCACGAAAAGAGCTCGCAGTGGAGACCTTTTGTAACACCCCTAATTTCCGAGAGAATTCTTAGTGCAATATCAATACTTTGGGGGCGAATTTGTAAATAGTTTGTCACGACTTTAAAGTTTGAAATTTGGAGTGTTAGAAATGTTTGGAAGTTGTTCGGATGATTTTAAAGCAGTAGAAATGTTTGGGGTTGTTATGTAGTTATCCACAAATTAAGTAGAATTTGTAATTCTAGTTTGTACACTAAAATTTAGAAAACTACACTTTCACCCCCTTGCATGATAGCCACTTGTCCAACTCATTTTGACACCTCTTCATTCATGTGGCAACTTCTCCAACCTCTATCCACCAAGAGATTCTGAAAAATTTGTTGCTCATCATCATCACCATCTCTATTCTTCTTCTTTGTCCTACTCAAAACAACCACCACCCTCTCCACCATGCAAACACCACCACCACCAAGGCAACCACCCTATTCTTTCTTCCAAACCAAGAACTGATGCTACTGTAGCACCTCCTCAGTGCAGTGATCAAAACGAACAAATCAATTCGAAGTTTCATCGTATATCGAGAGAGAAAATTTCATTTGAAGGTGAAGAACCCTAACTTCTCCTCTAGCGAAATTCTTGTTTTCAGTCGTGTTACAGTCTAATTGGTTGTTGTATTCGTTTTCCTGGGGTGAAATCGAGTCTAGGGGTGCTGGGAATTGTTTCAATTCGTCGGATTGAGCTTCGCCGGATTTTGGGTTTGGAAACCCGACGGGAATCGCCGGCGGCCTTCGAACCTTCGGCGTTTGCTTCGTTCTGAGCGGTTCTTCTCCTCCCAGCGACTTCCCCGTTCCCTCTGGATGTCGGGGAACTCTTCTCTATTCTCAGAACCTGCTGGGTTTCGCCGGAGCACCCGAAACCAGCCGGCAAACCGCCGGAATCCGCCATGGCCGACGGTAAGCTCTCAAACCCCGTTTCCTTCACCAAATTCTGCGTTCTAAGTGTCAGATTGGTCCTGATAATGTTGTGAATGTGTTTGAATGACTTAAACTTGCCTAGATTCATGTTATGTCAAGATTTGATCGGCTTTTGATTCGGTTTTGTGTGTTTTTCCGATGACTTTGCTGCCCTGTTCTTGGGCATATATCTCACTCGTCTCTTACCCAAATCATGCACCGTTTCTTCCTGTGTAATCCTGGGTATGTTAGCTACAAGTTTCGTTTGAATTTCGTGGTCCAATTTCATCTCTAAACCCTCTGAAATCGGGCTTGAACATGGCCAGTGAGTGTGGTACTCGCTGTGTTCTTGGCTGTGAGGGCTCAAATTTTTTCCAAGTATAGGAGGCTATGGTGAAACACCCATTTTCTAACCCTTGTATCTTCTTCAAAACTTAATGAAATTTAGATCTGTTTTCTCCTGTGTAAATCTCGTGTATAATACTTTATTTCATCGTCTCTGGGTCATCTTCAAATTTATAACGGATTTCTCACAAAACGAGCCTAAAGTTGCTAGTTTGAACTCGCGAAGCACTATCGAAGTTTTCTAAGTATTGAATCGTAATTTTCATCCAACTTTGGCTAGCGATATTTCTTTGAATACTTGGAGTTTTTAGGAGACCAAATATGTTCTGGAATCCTTGCACAGTCATCTTCAAAACCCTATTTCTAATTTCTTAAAACTCATTCTCAATTGATCAGAAATCAGCCGCAAAGTTGACTACTTGAAACGACTTTTCGCTATCTTTGATATTCGGTTTTGAGCATTTGAATGACGTTTGTGGCCTTAGCGTTCTTCACGAAACTTGTTCGTATTCATATTCTGAGTCTATGTATCAAGTTTGACCAAGTTTGACTTTCCGAAAACCCTAGTTTGACTGAACTGTATAGGAGGGGCAAAATAGTCATTTCACTTAAACTTTGAATTGAGATTCGTTTAGTAACTTGGAGTTTTTCAGCATGTCTTGTATGCCTATTTGGAGTACTCGTATGTAATTACGGTTTTGTGTTGACCAAGTCAAATGTTGGGGTCTTTTTGCAGTTTTACTAAACTTCGGGGCCTATGTGCATTTAATTAAAACTTCACACTTGAACTACTTGAGACTAGGTTAATGTTTTGATACCTACAACCTGACTTAGAAGGATATTTGAAGTCTCAAGAAGGAAGTATTTGACTCGGGAGTTATCAAATCAATGCTGGGGGTCTTTCTGTAATTTTAGTAAACTTTAGGGGCCTAAGTGTAATTTATTGAAAGTTGTAGATTTCTATGCTAAGTACATATGGGAGAGTTTAGAGTCATTCTTACATGTTTTTGGGCCAATATGAGTATAATTTGGGGTTCAGGCACAGTCAGGGATTGTACTGGACAGTTTCAAAGTATCAGGGACATTTTTGTCAAGTTAGCTTGCATGACCCGCATTTCCATTGCATTCTTGCATACAACCTCATATAGAGGGTATATGCTAATATGTTCTATACTTTACTTGTGTATATCCAACTGTTGTTAAGGATCGTTCCAAGTAGACGTATCTTTTCGTGCTGTTGCATTGACTGTGAGACTCGGAGTCATATGAGACGAGTGTTGTAGGAGTGCTAGCTTTGGTTTGCGCCTTTCATGGCTCAGAGGTAAGTACATATGTACGGCCTTTTCATATCAAAATCTGCGTATGTGCTTGATGTTCAAATGAATGTTTGTTATATGAAATAGTACGAGAATGCATGTTTTCCACTCAAAAGTTGTTAAACTATTTTATTCATCTCCTTTGAAAACTCTCAGAAATTACTTGTGAAATTTTGATATTCCAATTCTGGTTATGTGAAAGAGAAGAAATAAAATACCTCTAATAGACTTAGGACGATGTACAGAGTACTGTTATTAATGGGAGGCGTCAAGCGATCCTCCATTTTCTTATGGCTAAGACCATTGAAGCAATGCTTCTTATTACTGGATAGAACGTCAATGTTCAAAAATCCGCCCCCGATGAGCCAAAATGTACCAAGTTATTGAGGCCAAGGGTTTTATAGAGCTATATAGTGCTACTTATACTTGTAAGGGTCACTACGGTATAGGGGTGTCGACACTTAAGGCCTTTTAGCTAATGTTGTGAGCGGGGTTGACGAATGGGCTCCCTTAACGCTCGGGTGAAATAGGGTTTGATAGACCCTAGAAGGAACCCTTAGTGATTATTTCGTGATCCCTCTGTTTACATCGATCCTGCTGGTGGCTCTTGACACGCCTCAGCTAAACTAAACTGTTGATTGAAGTCGAAATTAAAAATTGACTACGTATTAATGTTGTTTGTGGCTCTTGATATGCCCTAATCGATTGAAATGAATTGTAAATCTTGGCTACTCATGAACTAATATTGTTATCAGTTCAAATGAATTTGTTTACTCTGGATATTTTACCAACTACTCGTGGTTTCTCAATGTTATTAAATTGAGAGGTTTTGTTACTCGGTTACTTCAAGTTGATCCAAATTCTCCAATGTGATAATTTTACTGTTTAAATCTTATGATTTGTTTCAACTCATGCTTCAGTGCCACTCGTTTCTTTACATGTCGTAGTATGTATTTACTCAGTTTTTATTGATCATTTTCTTCAAAACTGCGTCGGCTTTTGCCATTTTAAAACCGCAGGTCTTCAATCAAGTTTGGGGAATGGGAACTCGGATCGATACGAAGAAGTTTAGCTCAACTTAGATCACTTAGTAGATCACAAATGTTATGTTTTAAATTGTACTTATTATCGAAATTTTGTTATGTACATTAAGCGAAATGTAATCTTAATATTATATTCTACTTTTGGTTGTCGATTGTCTCTTTAACCCTGAACCGAGATTCCGGGCTGTTTCACCTTTGTTCCGTTTGGTCAGGAGGAAGAGAGAAGGGAGGCGAGAGAAAGAGATGATGATGAAGAAGAAGAAAGAGTCGAAGATGTCAGAGAAGGAGAGAGAGATGAGATACAAGAGGAAGAGTCGGGAGGTATCTCAAACGTACATCTCTTCTCATTATCTTAATTCCCGCAATCTTTACTGAACAGTTTGCTCCTTTGCAGATGATGATGAAGAGACCATCAGTGGCCTTTTGGCTAAGAGGCAGAAGAGGGGTTCTCACTCTGGTGTTTCCAACGAAGCCATAGACGAGGACATCCTTGTTGAGTTTAGGAGAACAGCTGCGGAGGCTGCTGAAAGAATAAGGAAGCGAGAAGAAGAGGAGATTGAACGCATAAACCAAAGGAGCCCGGAAGAGCAACATGTCGACGACTTGGTGCGTCAAACCGATGAGGAAGATGCGGTTCCAAAAGCTGCGGCTGCTCAAGTTGATGAGGAAGATGCGGCTCAAGAAGAAGATGTGGCTGCTCTGGAGCAGGCTCAGGCAGACTTTGAGGAGATCGCAGGCGGCAATGAAGGTGAGATTTTTAATCTAGCGGTAACTTACCGAGACGTGTTTTTTGGTACATTAAAGCATGGCTTATCGAAAGCCGACATTCGCCGCTGGTTAGTAAGCAAGTTCGGTGAACCTTCAGGTAATTATTTGAACAACACTTGTGAACTAGGCTTAGTAACCCAATCATCATCATGACCGGTTTCTTCGCACCCCAGGTCATGCACACCTTAAGGATATGCTTAACGAAGACACATTAATAGGGCATGGTATCGCGTCCTTAGCATATGACAAAGATGCTACAATCCCACCTACGCGTGGAGGTGCTCGCTCTTGGTTTATCAAAATAATAATAAAATATTGCTTAATACAGGTTACCTCACATTGTCCTGTCTTGTATCGCAGGTAATGCTGGTGAAACCATGCTGGAACAGAGGAGTCAACCATCTGCATCTTATGTCCCAGAGCGAAGCTCTCATGTCGAGAAGCTCGTCGCAGCTGCTGAGTACGTAGGAGAGCCCTTAGAGGATGTCATTGAAGTTTCTGATGATGCCGAGGCTGACACCGTGCTGATGGAGGAAGATACCAATGCTACTGCTGAGGAAATGGAAGCAGATGCTGCTGAGGCTGGGATTCGTGAGCAGATCGTGGAAGATGTAGGATCACATGCAAATGTGAATGTTCAAATGAGTGCTCCTGAGTCCCATGGGCCTTTCGCATCTGAAGGCGTCCCTAATCGAGCTGTAGCTTTTACTGTTGCCATTCCTCCAGCAAGGATTAAGCCTCCAGAGATTCCTCAAGCATGGAGCTTTTGGAGTTCGCAGGTAGGGGCTGTAGTCACACCTGGTGCGGCCTATACCCTTCCTGCCAATTATGAAGAGCTAGAGCTTGCAGCTGATAGAAGAGCAATGGAACGAGGACAGTCTTCAGCTGCCCCAGTAATGCGCATCCTTCCTTGCGCGAGATCCTTGAAGGAACTGGTATGTTACCGTTATTGTCGTTCGCAACTTGCATTCTTCATTTACGAGCCTCATGTTCTAACTTGAATCAACATTGTTAGGTTTGAAGCAAGCTGATGTGGACTGGCTGGTACAAATGCGTCTCTCCTATCCTCGATCATTTGCGAGGTCCTTGGAGATAGAGCCTTTCAACAGAAGGTTGTTCTTGACCGAGGCCATCTGGATTCTGGAGCAGCTGTCTGCCGGTACACCTGCGACTATCTCTCCTCAGAGTGCGCAGTTGCTGTTTAGCATGTGTCAAAACCTTCAAGCCAAAGTTCAAGGCAAGCTGGGCTTCGGGTACCTTGTCAACAGAGTCACCCAGATTCGCGCAGCTGTGAATTTGAAGCGCGGCTTCCATAACCTCGCAGCTGAGGAGCAGAAGGTGGAGAAGCAAAGGCAGAAAGCTGAAGAGGCTGTGAAGCTCTTCCATGAGATGAGCACCAACTACGAGCAGTTGAAGCGAGAAGTGGAACAGGTGACAAATTTGTCACTTCAGTTTTCTCCTGTTGACTCCCTGATCAAAGATTTATTTTGAAAACAATAGCATGTATTTGGTTTGAACAAAATGTTAAAACATTATCGTAATGTTAGGTCGTGTTTCCGGCCGCCTCCCGGCGAGGTGCAGTGCCGTACTGACCTTCTTACCGATTCGTAACGAACGGCGGATTTCTCCTCTAGCTTTTCCGGAGGATAACTTCTTGCCTCCACGTTCTTGAACTCGGGGTGGCGAGCCATTGTGCTCGTCTCCGTGGACAAGGAGCTTCTTGCCCTAGGAGTTGCTGCTTGCCTGTTCTTCACCGCCGCATACGCCGGAACAGGTGGTTCCTCGGGCGCGTCTCTTGGGGCGAAGACCAGACAGAGGCTTTGTCAGATCCTGAGATCTTGAAAATAGCGTCGCATAGCTCTTGCAACGTCTGTCGGACGTTCATTTTATAGCAAGCCCCTACTTGCTACAGATATTTGGTCGCAGACTATTATGCCGCATAGCCTTTGGTAGGACCAGTAGGACGATCATTTTACAGTAAGGATTTCCCTTCTGTGTAACTTTCGCCTGTAATCTGCTGTATAGATGAATTGTAAGCCGCGTTGGCCGTTTAATTAGCTCAGTTTGAACTTTTCGCTTGTAAGCTGCTATCTAGACAGATAAATTGTAAGTCATTTTGACTCATAATAATAAATCGCTTTGTATGATTTGTTGTTCTTGTTACAACAAACTACAATTTCACATGCGTGTTTGCAAACTTCGCTTTTTGTAGTGTTGTATTCGCACTTTGCACTGTCGCAATGATTTCCTACCCAATAGATAGGTTCGCAGATTATAGAAATCATTCACAAGAGCTGCCATCTTAGCAGATGAGCCTTTAGATCATTTGAGATCGCAATTGCATAGTTTTGTTATCTCAGCAGATAAGCTTGAGGATCACTCAGGACTAGTGTTAAGTATTGCTCCTATCAAGACAGATAGGCTTGAAGATCACTTAAGATCATATTCGCATAGTGCTGCTATCACGGCAGATAGTCTTGAAGATCACTTAAGATCGTATTTGCATAGTGCTGCTATCGTGGCAGATAGGCTTGAAGATCATTTAAGATCGTATTCGCATAGTGCTGCTATCATGGCAGATAGATAGGCTTGAAGATCACTTAATATCGTATTTGCATAGTGCTGCTATCATGGCAGATAGGCTTGAAGATCATTTAAGATCGTATTCGCATAGTGCTGCTATCATGGCAGATAGGCTTTCGCTATTGAGGAATGAAGAAATAAATAATAAGACAGCTGAAATCAAAAAGTTCTTCCCATTTGGGAGAAGCCTTTTTATTATAGAACACTCTCATATGGGAGAGGTGAGATTACAATTCCCTCATATGGGAGAGAAGATGCATGAATCTTTAACAATACAGAGCATAAAGTAGACATTGTAATCTAACGCATTAAGGATAATATTTCTTAATCCAGCGCATGTTGACTGAGCTTGGGGTTGAGGTCGTCCCATGTAGCCTTTGTATATTGCAGTAGTCACTATCGAATACTTCTTTGACTTCGAAGGGTCCTTCCCAGTTGGCTGCGAATTTTGGGTGAGCCGCCTCCCGCATGCAATGGTCCGATGCGTGCAAGACCAGGTCCCCAACTGCGAAATCTCGGCGTTGGACTGTTTTTTTGTAAGCGCGGGCGATCCTTTCCTGATATCGCTTGTTAGTCCGTTTAGCCTGCTCCCGCTTTCCTTCTAACAGAACCAAGTCATGATCGCGTTGATTCTCGTATAGTGCATGGAAGGCCAACCTTGCAGAGTTGATTTTCACCTCCGCAGGTACTACAACTTCAGCTCCGTAACATAAAAGAAATGGGGAGACTCATGTGGGAGTCCTGGGAGAAGTTCGATACGGCCCATTTCTTGTGGTCGTCTGCCACCATCTTGCTCAAGATTCTCAACAACGTCTTATTAGTTGCCTCCGCCTGACCATTCCCTTTCGGATAATAGGGGGTAGAACATATCTTCCTTATGTTGTACTCCGCTAGCTTCGCAGCTACCTGGGGATTGACGAAGGGGGTACCATTATCCGAGAGAATTGTGTTAGGAATTCCGAACCTGCATATGATGTTCTCTTGGATGAAATGGACTACAGCGAGCGCATTTGCTGTCTTCAGTGGTATTGCTTCTACCCACTTAGTGAACAACTCGGTCGCGGTGAGAATGAACTGGTTCCCGTGCGAGGTTGGTCGGATAGGGCCAACAAAATCCAAAGCCCAAGTATGGAACGGCCATGGTGTTCCCAACGCATGTAGATCTACGGCAGGAGCATGTACTAGGTTGCCTTTGAATTGACATTCCTGGCACCTTCTTACTTTAGCGCGGAAATTTGTTTCCATGGTGGGCCAGAAGTAACCGACTGTGAGGAGCTGCCTGCATAATTTCGCACCTCCTTGGTGTTCCACTTGATGAGAGAGGTCCATCACCTCTTGTGCTTCCTTGCTGTCTAGGCATCGCAACAGATTACCCTCGTGGCCCCTTCGCCAGAGTATATCTTCTTGGACCATGTACCGGGCTGCTTTCCTCTTTAATTTCTCGGCTTCTTTTCTCGACACAGGCTCAATCCCCTGTGTCAGAAAGTCAAATAGTGGCTTCCTCCAAACCACGTCATCATCGACCAGGGCAATTGATAAAGATTCCTTGATCAGTGCGCAACTCTCGCAATTTCCTTGAATTAGTGTCGCGGCCGCTGACATGTCCGGCCAATGAATCCCATACCTCTGGGCTTTTCGATAGATTGACACCTCAGTTTCCCCACAAGTATGTTGGTGAATCTTTTCTAGCAGCGCTTGTCCCTCCTGCTGTGAGACGCATCGCATGAGTATTCCGCCAGGGCCTTTGTAGTAGAGGGTGTTGTCATGTATGCAGTATCCCTTTGTGGACGCCCAGTTTTCGTTGCTCGTTCCTTCTTCAATGGCACGCAATATTGACTTTCTCCAGTCTGCATCATCCATACGTTCGTCTTCACACGCGTCCCCTGTCAACGCCGAGGACGTTCGCACTTCAATCGAGATTCTCGCGGGACACTTATCCGCACTAACCTTGGATCCCAGGGTGGCCAAAGCATCAGCATGCCTATTGTCTGCTCTGGGTTTGTGCTCGTACCTGACATCGCAGAATTGTTGCACCAGCTTCTATACCAAAGTCCGATAGGGAAACAAGTTTATCTCCTTCAAACCATACTCGCCCGAGGCTTGTTTAACGATTAGCTTGGAGTCCCCCATAACCGTCAAATTGCTTACTTCTAGTGCCCTTGCTACGCGAAGACCTGCGATGAGAGCTTCATACTCTGCTTCATTGTTGGTGACTGCGAAGTCAAGTTTTGTGGACATCTTTATGACCTCTCCATCGATTTTGGTCAGGACTATCCCGATTCCTCCACCTTTCCTTTTTGATGACCCATCAAAATGGAGCGTCCAATAAGGCAACTCAACTACATAGATCTCAGGACCCTCCAGTTCCTCCTCAATTATAGGCTCATGACTATTATCAGGGAACTGTGCTAGCAAATCCGCCACCGCTTGCGATTTGATTGCCCTTGGTCGAACGCATGTGATGTCGTATTGAGAAATGGTCATATACCATTTTGCCAGCCGTCCCCCAGAAGTAGTGTGAGTCAAGAGATACCGTATAGGATCACTCTTTGTAATCACCACCACTTTGTGCGAAGCAAAATAATGCTTTAACTTTTCTATTACAAAGAATAGGGCAAGGCAATGACGCTCGATGTCCGTGTACCTTGATTCTGCTGGCTGCACTATGCGAGAAATGTAGTAGATCGGCCTTTCTTGCCCCTCATACTCCTGAGCCAAAAGTGCCCCTATAGACTTCTTCGTCGACGTTAGGTACAGCAAGAGCGGTGATCCGAGCTGTGGTGCGATCATTACCTTTGACGACGTCAACAGGTCCTTTAGCCTTCCAAACGCAGCTTCGTGCTCTGTAGTCCAGTTATACACAGCATCTTTCTTGAGGAGATCGCTGAAACAGAATGTAATCTCGGCGATCGCTGGGATGAACCTTCGCAGATAGGATAGCTTCCCCAAGAAAGTCTTCAAGGCACTCTGGTTGTGCGGCGCCGTCATGCTAGTGATGGCCGATACTTTCGCAGGATCAGGCTCTATTCCTTGACGATGTACTACGCATCCCAAGAACTTCCCTGAGGTCACTCCAAATGCGCATTTCATGGGGTTCATCTTTAACTGAAAGCTTCTGCATCTTTTGAATACTTTCCGCAAATCCCCCAGGTGATCCGCCTCTTCTTTGGACTTGACAACCAAGTCGTCCACGTAAAATTCTACTTATTTGTGCATCATATCGTGGAACAGGGCCATCATGGCTCGCTGATAAGTTGCGCCTTAGTTCTTGAGACCGAAAGGCATAACCGTGTAATTGAAGACTCCCACTAGCGTGATGAACGCGGTTTTTCGTGCATCTTCAGGGTCCATCTTGATCTGATTGTACCCACTGAAGCCGTCCATGAAGCTGTACATACGATGGCCCGCGGTTGAATCGTTAAGGAGATCAATGTTGGGGAGCGGAAAATTATCTTTAGGACAGAAGCGATTAAGGTCGCGGAAGTCCACACAAATGCGAATCTGCCCATTCTTCTTCACTACTGGCACAATGTTGGCCAACCAGGTAGGATGATGATTCGGCTCGATGAATTTGGCAGTCAATAGTTTAACGATTTCTTGCTTGATCTTCACATTGATATCCGGACTGAAGCTTCTTGTGCTCTGTTTTACCGGTTTGGATCCTGGGATTACATCTAACCGGTGCATGGTGATGCTCGTGTCCAGACCGGGCATCTCATCGTACTCCCATAAGAATACGTCCATATACTCAGTCAGAAGCTGCAGTAATCTTTCCTCTTCCGCTCTCGTGAGATCTGCACTCAGGAAGATTGGCCTCCTCTTTTCTTCGCTTGGGCTTAGGAATACCTCCTTCAGTTCCTTCTTTTGTGGTTTGGGCTTGTCCTCCATGCATTCGGGCGCTTGTTTAAGCTTTTCCTCTAAAACGCCTGGCGTTGGCTTGTCTAGTTCCATGACCTGCTCGATTTGGTTGATTTGCTCGGGGATATCCCCATGCTCACATGGGGGTATCCCCGCGCACCTTCATATGCGGTAGCATTTCTTCCCGTTAGCGTAGAAGCTTTCTATCTCTTTGCCTTCGGGATCATGCTTTGCTATCCTTTTCAGGGTGTAAACATTCTTTATTTGGTAGGCAATCCGTGGTGCCTCTTCTCGCGTAGACGGCTTTTCCTTGGACTCCTCTCTTGTCACCATCACTCCTGCATGTGACTGATCTTTGATGTCCTCCCAACCAGGCAAAGGAGTGGGGTTGAACGGCCCCGGCGTTTGCTCATCTGCCATCTCAGTGAACCATACCGCCTTAGTGAGGTGCACTTCATCCAGGTTGAAAGGATTTATCGAGGCTGGTATCTCTACTATTCTGTCATTCCAAACAGCCTTCATCACCTGGTGAGCTGTTGAAGGGACCGCATCGAAGCGATGAATCCAGGCCCGGCCAATAATCATGTGATACGTAGTGTTCGCATCAATGACATAGAATTTAGCTGAACATTTAATTTTGCCAATCTGGAGACCCAGACGGATCCATCATATCGTCATTCTGGAGTCGCTTCCGAATCCCATCAGCAGGGATGGACGCCTGACAATCTTCTGCTCCGAGATTCCTGCTAGCTTCAGAGTGTTGAGCGAGACAACGTTGACCGCTGCTCCTCCGTCGACAAACGCTCTTTTGAACTCCACACCATTGATGACTGCCGTTACATACAAAGGCTTCTGGTGGCTCGCATTTGTCTTCTTGTCGCTTGCGGAGAAGGTTATAACCTTTTCTGTAGAGCGAGATGCTCTGACAACCTTTCCGTTAGAGACCACGATATCTTCCTCGTAATCCTCCGCTACCCTCAGGATTGCCTTCGTCATTTCCTTTCGGCATTTCTCCGAAAAGTTCATTTCATCGAAGAACCTGCTGAACCTGTGCGACCCTTTCATCCGATCAGCACGCTCATCCTCCGTGTCTATGCTGTAGTCCTCGTCATTGTGGATCTCGGTAACGATGGGTAAACCATCCTCTGCAATCTCTTCAAGGTCCATAATCGAGATCATGGCAACCTCTTTTCCCTTCGGCTCTTGCTCCGCGTGGGCAGGCAGTGGATTATTTCGCACATCCTGCCTCTGGTCGCTGACAATCAGCTCGACATTTTTCATCTTTTGGTCTACCATGATTCTGAGCTTCTTACAGTCAGCCGTGGGGTGCATGACCTTTCCGTGACATTCCCACCACTTTGGGTCCCTCACCATCTCCTTGGAAGGTATCCTTTCGAGCGGCGGCAAGATTCCGTCTCTACGCCATTGTCTGTACAGGTCACTCGCTTCCTCTACCGAACATGGCAGAGGTGGTACATCGAATTTTGCGACCTTCGGCTGCTTTTGGGGCGAGAGCGTATTCACTTCGACTTCGGTACATCGAATTTTCCGTGACATTCCCATACACTCCGGCGCACTTCCCCCAGCAGCAGCAGGAGGGGTTGTTGCAGTTGGAGGCGACACATATACTGCAGAAGGGCTAGGAACGTACTGTGGATTCGCATTGCCCCACGCCGCCGGCGGAGGAGGCAAAGGATATTGTGAAGACGGATTAGATGCCAGGATTGGCGGTTGAGGCACATGAGTGGTAAGAGGCAACATTTGAGCTGTTTGACCTTGAACTGAGGGTAACTGCGCCGTTTCCGGTGGAGTTTGAAGGTTAGGATTAGGTGGTGTGGTTGATACTCCCAATCCTTGAGTGGTAGAAGTTCCTCCTCCCTGAGAGACGGCAGTGGCTGGCGCAGGATTTGGGGCAAGAGTCCCCAGGATAGCCATAATCCGTTCCAGCTGCGCAGATTGAGCTTTGAGAGCCTTCGCCTGAGTCTGGATGGTAGCATCCAAGGCCTCTAATGTCGGAGCTTCACCGGCGGCTGTAGGAGTACGACGAGTCTCCTCTCCGGAGGTGGTCTCCGTGGAAGGCGATCTGTTACTGACATCATCTTCATGAGACATGGTTGCTTGCAATGGTAAGTTCACGTCGGGTTCACCAAATGTGTACGAGAGAATCCTCCAGAGAGAACTCAATATACACCAAGAGTAGGGGATAGAAAAGACACAGGAAGTGCAAGGCTGTGTGTAGGGAGAGAGTAAGGCAATAGCACTGTATGAGAGAGAGACAGGATTTTGGCAGAGCTTCCGCGTAGTTCAGGTGAGCTCTTCCTCCGTATGGAAGGGTTAACGACCTATATATAACGGAGAATGTGACCGTTGTAGTGTGGTTAATGCGCCCATCAATGGCGGCTTAATTAGCTTAACCACAACGGCACGTTCGTCCGCGTATATAGGGACCGTTACAGCACGTTACCCGCATATACCGGAACCGTTACGGGTTGACCGGGTCTGACCGGGTCTGACCGGGTTGACCGGGTTTATGGAGCTCGTGCCATAAATCTCTCAAAAGCAGTTACTAGGGGTCGCGCGCGGGCTTGGCTGTCGCTCGCGCGCGACAGGACTTACTCTAGCCTCCAAACCACTAAGTCCCTACAACTCCCGTGAGGTGGTATGCGAGGGCCCTGTCTCGCAGCCCCCACGTGGATCAGCGCGGCTGGTGATCCAGTGTGTGTGGAGCACAGTATGGTGTGCTGGATAATCGCCACGTGGTTAAGATCTGCCTGTCCAGAAAGCACTATCTACAACTACAAAGGTGAATTGCTCCCCAGGATAAAAGTCATTCATGTACTGTAGACGATGCTACTATTTATAAGGATAAGGCACCTGTAACGAATAGTTGCAATTGTTCATTTTAAATTGAAAGGTTACAACTTTTCAATTCAAAATAAAACGCGCAACTCCTTTGCATTCCTCAATTGAGAGACGTCAACCTTTAATGTCTCATTTAGTCATCAATCAATGATTTTGACAGGTGAGATCACGAACTAATCTCTTTACTTATATAGTGTTATGTAAGCTCTCAAGTGAGCTTTCTCGAACCCGGGTTTTAAGTCGGGTCAAAACCATATTTTCCAACAAGGGTTTGCTGATTATGGCTTTGCCTAACTCTCCTGCCCAGAAACATGTGTATACTCTTCGAGGTATTCATTAATCCTCTTAATCATGTCCCCTTCAGTAACCCTTTGATCTTCAAAGATCCAGAGGTTCCTGATTCTACAAGCCCACCATACTGTCAAAACAAATTGTACTCTGTAGCGTGGCTCTAATATCCACTCATCAGCCCGTTTATGTTTAAAGACAGTGAGTTTCGTCCCAAACCCGCATTATCAGCTTGCAAACACATGAAATGTGTTCCACGGACTTCTCCAGCTTAACACATCATGAGCATGATTCAACAAACTTGTATTCCTCTACAAGTCAGATTTTCGGTTGTTGGAAGAGACCAGTGATATGCTTGCCATACCGTAAACATGGTCATCTTTGACATTCGTGCTCCAAAGCTTGGCTAAGCCATCTTTTAGCCTGGTATATGCCTGACCCGTTGGCACTCATTTATATTTTTGCCTCGTTTGAGCTCCGCTTCCACATAATATCCCGATTTATTCGTGTACAACCCTGATTCCTTGAAAAAAAATAACACCACGTGTCATGTTGATTTGCCACCAGAAGAGTAATTTTTGAGCGGCATCGCTATCTATTGCACTCGACACAGAGCTTATCTGATCCCAGTTCCAATGTTTTGTGTCTCGGTCGATGAGAACACACACATGTACCTCCAGCTAATTGACATTTGGTGTGGTAGCCTTGAAACTGAATGGTCTATGAAGCCATCTTCTGGTAAAAATGTCAAATGTCATTCCATCACCCTTGTGAATGTCCCCCGCTGAATGATTGTTCTCCCCGCCAAGATTCTTTTCCATGTTTTTAAGTGATTAAAGCCCAAGTCCACCCCAAGAAAACATGTACGCGATAAGTTTTTTGCCTTCGATAGTCATGTCATAAGAGAATCGATATTGTGAGAATACTCCACCCTTGTTTTGTCAACAAAGCTAAACTAAAAGATGCAAGTCCCTGAAGTGGAATATGTAATATACGTCCCACATCGAGATTTTGTGGATTGCTATGGTGGATGAGATGTATATATGGTTGGGGGATTGTAATATCATGTCCCACATCGGAGATTTGTGAGTTTGAAATCTAGTATATGGTAAACTTTGTGGATTACTACTAGCACCTTCGAGGCTTAAGAATTTTTATCCGGTGGTACGGGTAAAGAAGTTGTTGGGACAGTAATCCACTCGGGTTGTTACAAATGGTATCACAGCCAACCCTGATCCCGCAAGGGCTTCGTAGTGGTTCGCCCCCAGCCAAGGGGATACGTGACTGTGCACACTCGATGAGGACGTCGAGCATATAAGGTGGGGGGATTGTAATATCCGTCCCGCATCGAGATATTGTGGGTTGATATGGTGGATAAGATATAAATATGGTTTGGGGATTGTAATATCATGTCCCACATCGAAGATTTATGAATTTGAAATCTGGTAATATGGTAAACCTTGTGGATTACTACTAGCACCTTCGAGGCTTAAGTATTTTTATCCGGTGGTACGGGTAAAGAAGTTGTTGGTTCAGTAATCCACAGGTGTTACAGATTCCACCCACACCCTTTGCTTTCTTAACTTTATACCAAGCAATCAATTGACTCCCTTTTTCCTGTTTCGTTCTTTGCCCACCAGAAGTCTCTAATCAAGCTCTCAATCTTGTCGCATATCTACTTCGAGAACTGAAAACATGACATAGTGGGATAGCATGCGATAGTATACTTTTTTGTCCAAAAAATATATATTATATCAGAAAAAAACTCAGCTATTTGCCAAAATATCCAAAAATCCAGGACTGCTAAGTAGCTCACTACCGTCAAAATTTCAATTACTACCTCTTTAGTAATCAAATCTGCAGCAGCATTGTTAGATATTTCCACCGAACCTAAACAGGTGCCAATATGAGGACAAAGAAAAGTGATGTTTTCCACAATGTCTTGAATGTCTCAAGAAATATCAACTGATGACAACCACCTTCAAAGATCATATTCTGCAATTAGGCAAATTATGCATTACAACTTCTCTAAGAGATTTTGCCTCTGCATCAACTGTCCACCATAACACCAGTATCATCTCCAACAACTCATCCTGCAGTCATCAACGTGTTATTCTTCTCCCAACAAGCATCAAAATTGTATCTTAAACTACCAATGTCAGAAGGTTTCCATGTCATCTCTATGTTTCTATTTTTTTTGTTGAGAATACGGTTGTGTTCTTTAATAGAATTCAGCTTTAGCAAATAGAAGTGAGTGAGATGCTCCACATTATTTGCAACATTCGCATAGTTCACAACTTGATCATCAAAGGTAAAACCATTCTTAGTTTTCCGGATAAGCCATCATATCTGAACAATTCTTTCAAGAAAGCCATTTTGAGTCAACAGAGAACTATCCAATTCCCACATCATAACCTGTCATTTTTGGAAATTTATAACAGAATAGTTGAAAGCATGATTGTTTAAATCCAAGGCCATCCATACTTCTCTTGTCCAAACACAACCTATAAAAAAAGATGTCAATCAAGAGCCTTTTTACAAAGTTGACAACTATTTGATAAACCACAACCCCTTTTTATTAAATTTTCTTTTGTAGCAAGAGCCTTGTTGGAACACCTCCACCAAAAGGATAACACTCTGGGAGAAAGATTAAGATTCAAACTTATGTCCCATAATTTCTTTGAAAATTCAAAAGATGATGAGAGTTTAGACTTACCATAATCTCCATAATCTTTCTTTCCCATGACAATGCAGCTTCAAACATCTTCCTTGCTATCTTAGCACCAAACCTCACAGATCCCCACCTTCGTTGCATGCCATATCACTTTGTAACTTCCTCCTCTCCATAAAATAGGGGTAGCCATGATAGCAACAACTTCTCTAGCATAGAACAAATTTGAAATTAAGCTTTCCCTCCAACATTTAGCTTCAAAATTGATAAGATTGGAAACCTTGCAGCACCCTATCCTACGTTCAAATGACTTTTCTTAATCTTGAAACCTTGAGGAGCAAAGATACTACTATCATCAAAAGTATTTATTTGAAAACCATTACCCACTTTTCACATAATGTCTCTTTTAATCATATCCAAACTAGTCATCAAACTCGTCCAAATCCAAGAGGGATAAGTACCCATTTAAACCTCCAAAAGTGAAGTGTTTCGATAATGAACAACCATGAGAATTCTAGCACACAAAAAATCAGGGGTTTGTAGTAATCTCCAACAGTTTTTAGCTACCATAGCTACATTAAAAACTTTGAGATCCCTAAAAGCCATACCCTCTTTGCTTTTGAGATTAGATAAGTCCTGCAAGGGGGTTACGTGTCACAACTCAAATTATTGGTAGCGCACAATGTCAGCGGTATGATACTACAAGGGGACTTTTTGTCGGAAATTATAATCTTTATATGTTGTAGATTTAAGATTAGGGATGACAATTCGGTACGGTTCGATCCGAGATCCGAGTGATTCGATCTGAACGGATCAAGTCTGAATTCAATCCAATTTGAAATAGATCGCATATGGATTATGAAAGCAAGATCCGAACGAATATGAATCCAGATTTGGATCATAATGCAGATCCGTTGGATATCCGATTCGATCCAATCTGATTACTTGCTACTTTACAGAAATGCTCCTAAGGGATTGTATTTAATATTTTTTTTTTGAGGAAATTTTGTATTTAATAATGAACATATATAATAATGTATAAAATTATAACCTTAATTTCCTCCATAATGCTACAGAGATCGCTAACCTCATGCGAAATGAACAATGAGTTATAGATGTTGAGAATGTCCATAACTTGCTATTTGTGGATTGAACGTTGTTAATTTCTCGTTGATATGGATCTAATCGTGTTATGTCGGCCGAGTTTCTTACCCTCGGTTTCAGTTGAAATTTTTAACGTTTTTTATTTTCCTCTATTTTTGGGTTCTTTCGATAGTCTGACCCGATCGTATCCGATTTGTGCCTGATGGAACTATAGATCGGATATGGATCTTGTAGTTTAGATTCGAATTGAATTCGATCCGAATCCGGACATGATCCGATTGGATATGGATCAGATATAAATCTTAACTTTTTATTTGGATATAGATATGAATATAGGTGGATTCGATTTTGACCCGTTGCCATTCTTATTTAAGATTACTCTATATCATCATGAAAAAATTAATGAATTCGTGTTTCGTTGTTATACTCAGAATGACCTTAAAATCAAAAGAGACTAAATTTACGGATGGAGTACATATCTATTGTCCAAAAATGACTGTGTTGACAATATAAACATCCCCAAACTAGGCCTTAATCTACAAGTCCTCTCTATGTACGGCAATTGGTGTCATTAAACAACGGAAGGCCAGAAAATCTGGGAATTCAAAAGTCAAGTTCAAACCCCGCCTCCTCCTCCATTAATGACCTACTCTCTCTGGTCTGTCCTTCATCTTCCATAAACCAATCACACCCAATTCTCTCTTCTTCCATACGCTGTCAACAACCTCAGAGATCTCCTGCCGAAGCAATCTCAAAGATTTCTGGCTTCGAATCAACGAAATTTACTCCATCATCACCACTGAGATACGCTGACTCCACCCATATCGATAAATCTTTCCAAAAACAGCCCCTTTTGGAACCGTACAACAAGCCAGCGCTTACCTCTGCTTTTTACGGCCACCTGCTCTGCTTTTATGGCCATTTGATGCAGAGTGAGAAATTAAAAAGACTTGTGCAGATACAACACCACCACCACCCATCTTTGTCTCCTTGTGCTAAACCAGAGAGGTGAGGGAGATAAAAAAAGAAATGGCAAAATGGGTTTTGTGCTTTTCGGAGAAGGAAACGTTAAAAACCCCATAAAAAAGAGATCCACGAGATTGTTGTCAGCAGCTAAAACCCAGGTGTCATCTTCAAGTATTTACTAGTACACGCCGCTCCAGAAAAAAAAAAGATTTACAAAGAGAGAGGTGAATCCTTCTTTAAAGTGAGAGAAAGTCAAAAAAAAAAAAAAGAATCACATTGGGGTTTTTTTGAATTTGAGAAGGTGAGATTGATGATAAGCTCTTGTGGGTTTTGTGGGTTTGTTTCCTCTCTGTGATTATTACTACTCATATGCTTCTCTACTCAATTGCACTATTCATTCCCCTGTTGGATTCTCTGCTTCTTTGACTAGGGTTTTGCTCTGTTTTGTGAAAACTCTGCAAGGACAAAAAATGATTGTGCCTTTTGTAGGTTTCTGGAGCTTTTCATTGGTTCAAGTAGCTTCTTTTTCAAACCTTTCTCACCCTTTTCACTCTGCTCTGTAAATTGTTAATTAACTGAGGAAATTTCCATTTCTATTTCTATTTCCATTTTTTCATCTCTCAAAAGATCCAATCTCTATTTTCAAAAATTGAATATATTTGATTTTTTAAATCTGTTCCCCTCTGTGGCACCTTTTTGTCTTATAATGCAGTTCTTCACGAGGTAGTGTCAGATTATTTTCATATCCTTTTCCCCGTTTCTCTATCTCTCTTCTGATCTCATCACTTCCTCTGTTTCTAATGATTCTAACTACACCTGTTAGAGCCTTTGTTCTCTCTAAAAACACTTTCCATTGCTCTTGCAGGATTTAAACCCCAACCCACAATCACCTTCTTCTCTCGCTAGACTTCTCAATCCAATAACCTTTTAGAGAGAAACAGAGGAAGAAGAAGAAATGGGGAAGGCTACAAGGTGGTTGAGGGGTTTGTTGGGTATGAAGAAAGAGAGGGAACAACAAACGGAGACGCCGAGTTCAGATTCCGGCGACCGGAAAGACAAGAAACGGTGGAGTTTTGGAAAGTCCGGCAAGGGCTCTGTTCCGAAACAGGGGAATACGGATATTCCGGCGAATGGGGATGGTGCTTGGCTGAGATCTTACATTGCTGAGACGGAGAAGGAGCAGAACAAGCACGCCATAGCGGTGGCTGCCGCTACTGCCGCGGCGGCGGACGCGGCGGTGGCGGCGGCGCAGGCGGCTGTTGCGGTGGTGAGGCTGACCAGCCAGGGCAGGGGAGCTCTGTTTTCCGGCGGAAGAGAGAAGTTAGCTGCTGTCAAGATTCAATCTGCTTTTAGAGGCTATTTGGTATGTGGGTTTTGCTCTTTGATTCTTCAATTCCTTATCTGATCTCTCAATTTGACTTGTTCATCATCAGATTCAAGTTCTTGATTTTAATTTGATTCAAATTTTCAAATTCTCACCTGTTTCTGTAGCAATCATTATTTTTTATTTGTCCATTTCTTCCCTCTAGTAATTCAAATTTTGAATCATTATTCTTTTGATTTTTTTATAATGTAACTGTCAATGTGTTTGAAAATGGAAGCTCCATCACTCAATTGCTCTTTTGTTGGGTAAAATTTGGCGCTTTTGTTTGTTTGAATTCGAAACCCTAGCCCCAATTCATATATTGAAATTCACTGATTTGTTCATGGAGATTACTTAGTAATGTTGTTTAGTTTGTAAATTTTTGTTCATATAGTCTTGATTATTTACAGGCACGGAAGGCGCTACGAGCTCTAAAAGGACTAGTGAAAATACAAGCACTAGTTAGAGGCTACTTGGTCCGAAAACGTGCCACTGCAACTCTTCACAGTATGCAAGCCCTCATACGAGCGCAAGCCTCCGTGAGATCACAGCGAGCTCGCCGGACGCTCAACAAGGACACCAAATACCAGCAGGATCACCTCCGCGCTCGGAGATCTATGGTAATTATGCGAAAAAAACTCAACTATTACTGTTACTGCTGACATAGTGTCCTGGTCTGTTTAGTTTTCTGGCCTGCATTTGTACATTTGATATGGAATTTATTTAGTTTAACAGTTTCGAACTATTGGTGTTTACAGGAAAGATTTGAGGAGACGAGGAGTGAATTCCACAGCAAGAGATTGTCTTCGTCCTACGAAAACCAGACAAATGTATTCGAAGAAAGCCCTAAAATAGTTGAAATTGATACCTTCAAGACTCGGTCAAGATCTCGTAGAATGAGCGCTAACCCGCCGTCATCGATGTCGGAATACGGCGAGGACTCGTGTTATCAAAACATCTCGTCGCCTCTCCCGTGTCCCGGCCCGGCCCGTTTATCGATCCCGGATTACCGAAACGTCCAGGATTACGAGTACTACTTCACGGGCGACGAGTGCAAGTACGCCACGGCGCAGAGCACGCCACGTTTCGCCACCTCAGCGAGGTCGAACGCGCCAGTGACACCAGCAAAGAGTGTTTGTGGAGACAGCTTCTTCAGGCAGTACTCAAACTTCCCCAATTACATGTCCAACACTCAGTCATTTCGTGCGAAGGTGAGGTCCCATAGCGCGCCTAAGCAAAGACCGGAGCCTGGGTCCAAAAAGAGGCTGTCGCTGAACGAGATTATGGCCTCAAGGACTAGCTTTAGCGCCGTTCGGATGCAACGTTCGTGTCCTCAAGTTCAAGAAGATTCGGATTCTTGATGCTGCATTTGTGTTGATGATTTGGTTTTTTTTTTTTTTCATGTTTGTGGAATTTAGATAGAAATTAAGAGTTTGGATTTGAATAGGAGAAAGATGAGAAGAGGATTGAGAAGAGCATTTCATCTTCTCCTTTAGCAACCCCTTTTCTTCCCTTTCTATTGTACATTCTTTGACAGTGTCTTGATCTAGCCTTGCTTTATC
Organism: Linanthus parryae; assembly: GCA_023055425.1. Classification (NCBI taxonomy): domain Eukaryota; kingdom Viridiplantae; phylum Streptophyta; class Magnoliopsida; order Ericales; family Polemoniaceae; genus Linanthus; species Linanthus parryae. The sequence goes on along the minus strand of JALGPY010000004.1, from coordinate 85,658,043 downwards.
AAATGAAACAAGAGTAATTTTCATGTCTACTTGCATAAACACTTTAGCATTGTTTTGAATAATGTGAAGGTAAGAGGGCCGCGAAGAATGCTTGTGTGTAACATAGCGAATTATATTCGTGTGACAGTAAGAGACCGGACAATTTACAATTTACATTAATCAATTACCGGAAAAGTACATAGGATTTAAGAGAAATAACGTCAATAATACGAGGTTAGTGCCTAAAGAAATAGGATTGCGCAGCGGACGTCAGCTTTTAACCTAAATTAAGAAAATTTAATGGTGCAAATAGTTATTTAGGGAAGATGCTAGTGGGGGTCAAGTTGGGAAGTAGCAGTGTTTGAGAAAGGCGAGCAATGGGGAAAAGTATAAAAAGTTCTCATTCATGTTACTTGCATACATGAACCTTCCTTCAAAGTCCCTAAATCCCACAATTCTAAGCCACTAAAGTTAGTTATCTCTTCTTTTATAAAGAGAAATCACTCTTCTCTATGTGGCTTTGGTACATAGGATTTGAGAGAAACCGACTCCAATAGTTTGCGAAAGTTGGAGCCAATGTGAACATGGACTCCCTTTGTGAACTCGGAAAGCAACATTTTGCAAAAAAACAAGAGAGAAGCGGCTCAAGACATGAATTAGCGTTTTTATTAGTAGCTTATTAGATGAGCTAGTGTTGAAATAGACTGAAAATACGTGTCGATCAATTTTATAATTTACTCACTATGACTTTCCATAGATATTCTAGACTAGTGTATATTATTTATATAACTTAAAATTTAGTCCAATTTGTTCATCTAGTTTTGCTTGGTTTTATTTTAAACCTCCACTCTCACATATTTTTGGATCCTCTAGGCTTTTGAATAAGAAAGTGGCAGGAATGTCTGTATTATTATGTTTTCTTTTTGAAATTTATGTATTATTATGTTATTTAAACCTACCGCAATTTTGTAAAAGGATAATATATACTTTCATCCTCTCAAGTTTGAAGAAAATACACATACACCCTTGTAGTTTGGGAAAGGACACTATTGCCCTTTCAGAGTGCCAAATTTTGTGAAGACTACATTCCTTAATTGTACCACTCCGTTCCCTCTCTTCCTACACCTTGGAGAGGGCACGGAGATTAAGAGAAACGTGCATTTGACAATCTTACCCCTACACCTTCACAAAAATTACCTCCCTATCCTCCTCCTCTCTCTCTTCCATCTCTCTCCTCCTCTCTCTCTGCTTTGATAACAACCACCATCACTACCACAGTACCACCACCAGTCCACCAGGAGGACAACCAATTAAATTACACATCCAAACAATGTTTAAAAAAGTTACATACCAGTATTCAACAACCAGATCTACACAAAGTTACAAATTCAAAACCAAGAGAATCGACGATGTACAGAGAAGGAGAAGAAGAAGGAGGAAGAGGAGAGGAGGAGGAGGCGAAGATATCGAAGGGAACGAAGGCAAACAGAGAAAGACAGAGGGAGATGGACATGCACCGATCTCCTTCTTTGGAGACGACGGGAGGGAGACGACGACGGCGGCGATGGGAGGGTGGACGACGGCGGCGACGAGGGAGGACGACGGCTACGACCGGAGGGAGGACGACGGCTACGACGGGAGGGAAGGAAGACGGCGGCGGCGGCGGGAGATGCTTCCTTTTCTTCAACCCACCACTTCTTCAACATCTCCTGATTTATTCGGCGGGGATTAGGGGTAGAGGAAGAAGCTGATGAGGTGAAGCCCTCTAGGGTTTGGTGATGGTGTGGCACTGTGGATAAACATCTCTCTGCTGATTTCATCCATCCCTCTCAAATGTGTGGTAGTGATTGAAATGTGTGAGATAGTGGTGGGGTTAGAAAAGGTTGGTGGGGGTACTTTTTGTGAGGGTAAAATGGTCTTTTTGCATCCAAAAACTTGTCAAATGAGGAAAGTGGTAGCAAGAGAGGGAACAGACGAAAATAGAAAGTGGTAGGAAGAGAGGGAACGGAGTGGTAACGCCATTTGTTTAGGGTGAGGGTCTGTCATTGATAGTAGTTTCTGTCGTGAAGTTCGACACTATGAAGTCTGAACTCAGAAGGGGTAAAAGTGTTCTTTCCCAGATCAGAAGGGGTGAAAGTGTCTTTGTATTAAGCATGAGACGGTGATAGTGTCTTTGATCCACAATTCAAAGGTAAAGTACGGGTTATAGATGAAGGGGATAGAATCTTAAATATCTTATCAATAATGATTAGTTTTAGCCCTAGTTGACGTGGTCAAAATTGTGGCTTTTGTAGGGATAGAGATCTGGTGAATTTGTGTTTGGAATCTCTTGATATCCGTGTTTATGACGAGAGATGTTCCATCATCTACTTCATTTGCTATCGAGGTAAAAGTGTAATAAACTAAAATTATTTGGGTCTTTTGGCAATTGTTCGTTTTGTCTGCATCGATATTTCTCTATACCCATACGTATACACATAGATACATCATCCCAATTCGTAGACATTTTGGAAGAGAGTGCAGATAAGGTCCTCTCGTCCTGTCGTTCCTTTGTACTCGACATTATTCTCAATTCTTCATAATACTCTCTCACTTCCATGTTCTCATTTTTTTTAGACCGATATAACAAAGTATAACTGTATAAAATCTCAACTTTTGTTTTTTAGATCAAATGAACTTAAGAGCATCTTCCACAGTTGATATCAAATTTTACACCAAATTCTATATTTGGTAGAAAAAAATGATTTGGTCTCTCACAGGTAACCTTCAAAAACACCATTTCACCATTTTAGTGAAAAAATAACGCTTTTGGTCTCTCACAGTTTTCACCAATTTTTACACCAGACAGGTATTTCACCGTTTCATTAAATTTAGAGAATGATAGTTTTGACATCCCACAACAAATCAACAAATTTACCACCAAATCATGAATTCCAATCAAAATAAAAAATATTTTACTACCAAAACAATATTACACGATATTGCAAAATGATTAAATAACACTTCAAAAAATCTAACCAGTCTAATCTATTAGACCATGATTATCCCATAAATGTGCAGTAAGTCTTCTTCTTAGTTCGTTAAACGCTCATTGGTTTATCACGTCTCAATGTCGACTTAGAAATTGGATAAATGTTGAATTAGTGATATCCCTTGGAACCTCACAATGCGGTACAGATGGTGAACTTTCATAATCAATATCTGTGAGAATGTGAGAAGCATCAAAAGTGTAGGTGTTGAGATACTCGCTATGTTCCTCTTCGACTATCATATTGTGCATGATAATGCATGCTAACATGATCTCGTTAATGTCATTTTCTTCCACAATTGAGTGGCTCCTCTAACAATTGCAAATCAAGCTTAGAGAACTCCAAATGCCCGCTCAACGTCCTTGTGATAAGCTTCGTGTTTATGTGTGAAATATTATTCTTGGGCATTTTTTTTGTACGGATATATTATTTTTTGTGTGTGTACGGATGTGATCTATTTTTATTTTTGTGAGTTTATTATTAATGCATTGTTCTTGTAGTCATTTTTGTTAATATTTTATTTTATATCACTAATTAGTTGTCAAAAATAATTTTTAACACTAATCATTTGTAAAATATGACATTATGTCTCCAATTATATAAAAGTAATGTAAAAACGTGCCCTAAAAACTAATTAAAAATTTGGTGTAGATTACACCAAATTCTATTTTCACCATCAAATTTGATGGTAAAAATAGAATTTGGTGTTATAGGATAGGATTTGGGGGTACTGTGGGAGATACACTTCACCATTTCACAAAAGCTATACCAAATATAGGATTTGGTGATTTGGTGTTTTTTGGTCAAAGACTGTGAGAGGCCTACAAAAAAATCACCATTTTTTGATGATTTGATGATTTTGTGATTTGTTGTGGGAGGCCGAAAACACCAAATTTTACCATCAAATACAGAAAACCCCCTTGCCGTTTCAGTTTCCTGACATCCCGCACCAGCAGTTTCAATTTTGACACATAACCCCATTGCAGTTTCTTTTTTGCTGACATCCCGCACCAGCAGTAATTTTGACACATAACCCCACTGCAGTTTCTTTTTGGCTGACATCCCGCACCAAAATTTGGACGGTCTTTAGTAGTAGTTTCGGTGCGGGATGTCAGCAAAAGAGAAACTGCAGTGGGGTTATCTGTCAAAATTGAAACTGCTGGTGCGGGCTGTCAACAAAAAAGAAAGTGCAGTGGGTTATGTGTCAAAATTAAAACTGCTTGTGCGGGATGTCAGGAAACTGAAACTGCAGAGGATTTTTCTGTCTAAAATTCTATTTAAAATAATGATATATTTAATTATTTTACTAAAAATTAAAATTTTGTTGAATGCCTGCAATGTACGGATAGACAAATGAATCAAATGGATTTCTCAGCTTAAGCATGATCACAACAACCAGTGGAGTTTTCCACTTATTGAACAGTTGTTTCCCAGGTGGTTAAGTGAGCATTTCAGACTTGCTGTTGTTCCCAGTGATAGTAGAATAGACACCCCTTTCTGGCAGGCCACATCAAATGGAATCTACTCAGTCAAATCAGCCTATAATTTGCAAAACTTTAATAATTCTTCTCCAAATCTGTCCTCTAAAAAGATTGCTTTCAAGCCCATTTCTTCCTCTCCAAATTGGAGAAAGTTTTGGTCTTCCGGTCTCCCAGCAAATATTCAACATCTGTTTTGGAGAATCATTACAGATTCATTACCTTGTCTTGCTAATCTTCATGCTAAAATTAGGTCAATCAGCCATCTGTGTCCCTTTTGTTCTAATCAATCAGAAACTGAATTCCATATATTTGTGTCCTGTCAAGTGGCTCTGAGAGTTTGGAATATGGATCCTCTTCCTCCTAATCACAAACCTTCAAATACTAGTCATTTACAAAATTTGGATCCTTAACTGGGTGAAAAAGAAAAAAAAAATGCATATTGTTCTTAACTGGCATTGGATTCCTGCGATTTTCTGGATTCTGTGGATCACCAGAATTAAGAGTTTGTTTGATGATTTCAATCCAAATGAGACTCGTATGCTTTCTCAAGCTAAGGCTTTGGCAAATTGCATTCTAGCTACCTCGTCTAATTGAGTTTTTTCTTTGCTGGACTTCTGTCTATTGTAGATGATTCTGAGAAGTGGGTTGAGGATGCAGTCCTTCCAAGCTCTTCCAACTGGATCCCAGGCCGTGTTCAATTCTCGTCTTCTGCTTTGGTTCCTGTTTCTGGAGCTACGCCAATAGCAGTTTTGCCACCGGTGTCTTGTCCATGTTCAGTTGGTTTTCCAGGTGTTGGTTCTCAAGCAGCTTCCCCAATTGTTCCTCTGGAAAGCTCTTCTGCTGCTGCATCCAATGAAGCTATTGATGATCCTGCTTCTCTGCCTCCCATCCCTGGAGATGAGCTCATGTCGGCCATTATCCCTTTCATTGATGGTTAATGTCTCTGCAGTCTTGCTCTTGTTCTGGAATTTTGGCGCCCTTCTCTTTTGATGTGTTTTGATGTATTTTGATGTATTCTGAACGCTAGTTGGTTGAACTCTTCAGTCTTTTGGGTTTGTTTTATGCCTGCTCCCTTAGAGGCAGTTTGAAGGATGGGTAGCTTGCTTGTGGGTTGGTTCTTTTGCTTGTTCCTGTTCTAGTTTCGTTGCTTTGTTTGATCATCAGTTGTTTTAGGGTCAGTCTCGTGTCTCAACTATCAATTAGTATTGTCTCGATGTATGTCTTTATCTATTGATGAAGTTCTTCTTATTCCCGCAAAAAAAAAAAAAAAAAAAAAAAAGAAAAACAACAACAACTTTCAAAACCTATAAAAACTACATAAAGCACCCACCATTTCCCTTGACCACCCCTTCACCTACCCATGCTCCTTCACGTTCACCTTCACCTTCACCGGTTGGAGACAACAACCCCAACCCTCGCCATTATCCATCCCTTCCATTAGGGCTGAGAGAAAACCCTCCAAACCGGTCCGAACCGGCCGGTCCGAATCGAATCGCCCTATAAAAGAGTCAAACCCGGATTATATGATTGATTAAGGGTTAATTTAACACATACCCTCCAAATTCGGGTGGGACATCGGTACTATGTTAATAAACCCGTTGAACCCGCCCCGCCCCGTACATGTTCAAATAACCCAAAACTATTTCATAAATTGCGTTTTACAGGACACTTGAATGATCCTCGGGCTGCTCTTGCTCCACTATATGGGGGTTGTTGTAATTAAATGTATGATGTTGGACATTTCATGAACATGTTTTTGTCGATGTAGTTATATAAACTTGTAATGTGGGGATGTGTTTTCTTATCGGCTGCAAGTCTTTATTATGCAAAAAATTGACTGTAAACGTCTGTACTTTAGGCTGATATTTCCAATTCACAGTGGAAATTTGGAGTCATCATTTGTGTTTTCAAAACCCGTCATAACCGGTCTGGTCCGAACCGAGGAGTTCGATTGGGTTTGCGTTCGGGAGTTGCTCGATTGGGTATGGGTTGTGGATAGGCCTACCCGGGATCATTGGGTTGGGTAGGAAATACGGCTCGTACGGGCCCAACCCGGTCCGTGCTCTCCCCTACCTTCCATGATTGGATCATACTGTTCAAAGCTGTTCTGCCTATTATATATTTTGAACTTTCAACGTTCAATTATTATGGATCAGTTTGTCTCTCCTCATTGTTCCCGATTTGACTTTTCTTACTATTCAATGGGTCACTTTCACCCGGTGATTCGCATAGCAAATCGATATAATTTTTTGATAATTTTTGCATGGTGTTGTATAGTAAAAGTTGCTCCATAATACGATGAAAAAATTATTAAAAAATCGTGTTATTTTGCTATCCAAATCACCCGATCAAAGTGACCTAAATACGAGTAAAAAAAATCAAATGGGAACAAAGAGCAGAGACGACTGGTAGTTTGGATTGGTCGAGATAGTGACACACGGAGTTTGCCGCACGGAGCGCAAATAGGTCAAGCCCTATGTGTCTCAGACATGGCACATAGAAGGCTTTCTCACTTCTCTTAGAGCATCTCCAATGGAGTGCTAAAAGTTGTTCTAATTCTATAATTATAGCATTGGAGTACTCCAATGGGGTGTTAAAAGTTGTGGCAATCCTAAAAAATATAGCATTGTGCTATACTTGGTTTCAAATTTGAGACCAACTATAGGATTGTGCTAAAGATAGAACAAGTACTGTATCAATTGATATCTTGATTTTTAGTTACATATTTGCCATTTTGACCACATTGAACAATTATATTAACTTTATGTCGCGATAGTTATTAACTTAGGTATAAAATTTGATTACATTGTAAAAGATGTTTGGTTATTATGGTGGTTGATGGAGTATATAATTGATAATTTAGAATAAAAAATAGTTTTAACTCATATTAACTTTATGTCGCGATAGTTATTAACGTAAGCATAAAATTTTGATTACATTGTAAAAAAAGTTTAATTATTATGGTAGTTGATGGAGTATACAATTAATAGTTTAGAATAAAAAAATAGTTTTTAATTTGAAATAGAGTTGCATCACATATACATTGGAACATGAAATGCTATAAATGCCCAAATTCACTATTCATGTCTTAAATTTAGCATTAGAAATGAGATCTCCACTGGAGATGCTCTTATGTGTGTGGAGTGTTCATTTTGAACGTTTGAGCAAAGCCACGTGTATAGTTCTATTTGGACTAAGGCAATTGTTGTCTTAAGAAAACCGCGATAAGTTACATAACACCTCCTAATCGTTTTTCTTGGACATGCATTTATAAGAGTGCTCCTTGACCATGGGTCCGAATTGTTGTTAAGACTCTCAAAAACATATACTGCGAGCTTTCTCCTTTCTCTGCTCATGATTGACTTATTTTCTTCTGTAACACCCCAACCATCTACACCAGAAAATCGGGAGAGTGTTACTCCATCCCGAGTGGAAATCCGAATATTAAGAGATTCGTCAACAGTTGAACTATACGAAAAGCAACAACAGTTGAAGTATTAAATGATTATTAAAATTCATAGCCTCAAACACGTGTATTATTATTAACTATCAGTCTGTCCCTACTCTTTTTTTCCATGACGGCTGAGTTCTGGGATAAATGTGAAACCAGTTAAACAAAATAAATGTGAAATACTTAGTGTTCCACACTAGTTTGTAATGACTAGCAAAACAATCCATCTACGCATGTGCGAGTAAGATGTCGCACCCAAACCTAGCTTCAAACTCCTACAACCGTGGTAGGGGATTTAAAACACATACACCACAGTTTGAAAAATCTAACATAAAATGGTGAGTAAGATCACGCCAACTATTCCTGGAACACTGAAAAATCTCTCATTAAACTAACAGCTGGCTCGTCCTGCGAGAGAACATGGTGAGGCGACTGAGGTTGTCATTGGTTGGCTAAGGGGCTATGCTCTCGTCATCGCTTTGCACTTTCCAAAAAAGACAAAGATTAAAATAGTTGGTGGAAGAGAGTGTAATCACTAACATTATTTAAGGTTAAATTACTCAAAAACTAAGGGTGTTAACGGTAATCGAGGAGATTTGTTTATGTTTTAGGAGTCATGGAGCTTTGAAACTTTTGAAAACGATATTTTGAAGTTAACGGCTTGCGTTTGCTTGGTCAAATTATGCACTAACGACTTTCTGTAGGTTTCTTCGTTAAGAGACACTTTCACCCCCTCTAGTTTGATTAACTGACACTTGCGCCCCTTCTAGTTCCATGTAGGACACTTTCTCCCTCTTCTGTGTGCGGAATTTCTGAAAATTTACACCCAATATTGCGACGTTGATAGTCTGAAGTTAAAGTGTGTCATTACAAATATTTTTGGGACAACTTTGCCCCATTATATGTAAAATATGGGGTTACCCAATGATATACTACCTCCGTTCCTTGTCTTTCTTTCTGCTTTGACTTTTGACACGTAACTAGGCCCGGTGATTTCGATAAGAAGACAATGCATTTTTTTTGATAATTATTTTATACAACATAATGTAAAAAATATAAAAAAATTACATCTTTTTGTTATCTAAATTATCGAATCAAAGTGACTCAGTGAATAGTAACAAAAAGAGACTTCTAAACTAGTCCAAAAGAGTACAGCAGTAAGTACACATTAGATGAAACAACCCGGGATCTCGGTTCAGGGTTAAAGAGACAATCGATAACCAAAAGTAGAAATATAGTTACGAATATTACATTTTATTTAATAAATACAGCAATCTTGAGAAGATAAGATTACAAATATAATGTGTTTGAAATAATCTATGTGATCTACTCTAACTTAATCTAAATTTCTTTGTCTCGTTCCGCGTTCCCATCCCCCACCTTGAGTGATGACATGCGGTTTTAAAATGGCAAGAGCCGACGCAGTTTTGAAGAAATGATCAGTAAAAACTGAGTAAATACACACTACGACATGTAAAGCAACGAGTGGCACAGAAGCATGAGTTGAAGCAAATAAAGAGATTTGAAAATCAATGAGAAAAAGAGTTGGAACAATTCGGAACATTTATGAGTAATCGCGTAGTGAGAACCATCATCTTTAAAACATTTATAAACCACAAGTAGTCAACATATTCTTAAACAAGTAGGATATCAACAGTAAACAAGTCCATTTGACCTGATAATGATATTAAATCACAAGTAGCCACAACTTTTCAAATCATTTGATTAGATTAGGCAATCAAGAGCCACAGACAACATCAATAGAGTAATCAAACTTTCTTTCAATTCCAATTTAACCGTTAAATTTAGCTGAGGTATGTCAAGAGCCACCAGCAGGATCGATGTAGACAGAGGGATCACGAAATAATCACTAAGGGTTCCTTCTAGGGTCTATCAAACCCTATTTCACCCGCGCGTTAAGGGAGCACATTCGTCAACCCCGCTCATAACATTAGCTAAAAGGCCTTAAGTGTCGACACCCCTATACAGTAGTGACCCTTACAAGTATAAGTAGCACTCTATAGCTCTATAAACCCCTTGGCCTCAATATCTTGATACATTTTGGCTCATCAGAGGCGGATTTGTGAACATTAACGTTCTATCCAATAATAAGAAGCATTGCTTCAATGGTCTTAGACATAAGAAAATGGAGGATCGCTTGACGCCTCTCATTAATAACAGTACTCTGTACATCGTCCTAAGTCTATTAGAGGTATTTTATTTCTTCTCTTACACATAACCAGAATCAGAATATCAACATTTCACAAGTAATTTCCGAGAGTTCTCAAAGGAGATGAATAGAATAGTTTAACAACATTCGATTGGAAAACATGCATCTCATACTTTTTCATATAACAAGCATTCATTTGAAACATCGAACGCATACGCACATTTTGATATGAAAAGGTCGTACATATGTACTTACCACTGAGATGAAGCACAATTAAAAGCAAGAAACTAAGCCTAGCACTCCGACGACAATCGCTCTCTCCTACGAGGTCGATGTCTACAATCACACGTATGACGTACTCGTTATAACCAATTTACACATGCATAATAACAGTGAAAACCTACATGTCACATAGTCCTATATGTCACTAATGAACATATAAAGATGTTAAATTATCAAAATAAATCAAACAATACACTTAGAATCTCAAAAATTCAAGTTTTCTAAAAACGGTTAAACTACAATTCTGGACAGAATTCTAGCTCTGACTTTAGAGACATATTTACCATATCAAATCATCTCCTAAAATCTTGAAATTAATTTATGATGAATCTATATGTGTCTACTTTCATAAACATCTATAAAATCATGCATAGCTATTATAAAACTCAAGTTACAAAAATAACAAACACTGCTATGCAGAGAAGAGTTTTGCAAAAACTTTCAACTTTGCAAGGGGATTACTACCACTTGGAGAATATAAATAAAGCTCATCTTCTCCAGAATGAATCCTCTATGTGTCTACTTTGATAGAAAGAAAGATGAGATGCCATAGGTTTCTGAAAATGGGTTTTTTAATAAAAATGGCAAGATTGGTACTGAAACAGAGTTTCATAAAACATGCAACTTAAAATGAGCATATCTCCCTAACCAAAATGGCTATGGAGTTGGTTTTTTCTCAAAATAACCACCTTTGAGTCTAGTTTCAAAATATGCAAGAGTTAAAAATTTCACAGAGACAAAATTTGGATATAATATACGTTTTTCACAAACTGGTCAGATTGTGTCAATATGAATTTTTTCCAAAAATCAACAAGTTTGGTTCAAAAGATACATGCAACTTATGGAGACTTAATTTTCACACAAATAACATCATTTTAGGCATGAAGTAAGATTTTTCACATGCTCTTGACACAAATGATCAAAATTTTCTTGACATGCAAGTGCAACTACCAAGAAATTTACAAAGTGCATATGGGTTTTAGTGTGAGTTTCATGAAATAGTCAAGATTTTGGAGTCAATCACATGATCTAACCATGGAAATGAAGAATCAAGCATGGAGATGAAGAAAACTAATGTGAGATTTCATCAATCAAAGGAAAACATAAACATGCATGTATGAATTCAAGACTAGAAGGAAGATTTACCCCAAGGTTCAAGAAATTGGAGAGAAATGGTGAAATTGGGTTCAATCCATGAGTAGAATGGTAGAATAACCCCCCTCCATGATGATATTAAGGTTGGACTCAAGTTTTTCATGATTTGGAGACCATAAAATTGAGTTTTGATGAAGTTTTTGTGAAGTCAACACCCAAAAACGGGCATGGAGTTTTGAGAGAGAGAAAAGAGCTTGTGTGAATGCTCTTGAAGAGAAAAACATGTGAAGAATTGTGGAAGAAAGAAATGGGGTTGATGGTGGAGGTTGGTGGTGAAAAATCTCCCAAAAGAAGTTGATACAAAGTGAAGGTAGTAATGAGAGGTTGATGGAGATGGGAGTGATAGAAGAAAAAAAAAAATGATTGAATATAATGGGTGTAGTGTTCTTGATGTATTAGTAGAGCAAAATGTGAGATGCTTGTAAAAAAACCATCTCCATATTTTAGTAGAGTTGACCAAAAATAATTGAGGGGGAACTTGATCATAAATAATCAATAGATGAATTGCTAGTTGGGGTAAATATATATATATATATATATATAATATTGATAAATGAGAGGTTTCTTTGTGAAAACTAAAAGTTGATGGGTGAAAATATAATTTTCAGATATTAACTATCACATACAAGTTAATTTTCATAAATTACAAAATCGCCAAATAATTTCAAATAATCCACTTTGTAAATAAATGTCAAAATCTATTTTTTATTTTTATTTTTAGAAAATTACAAGTATCTCCCACGTATACAAAATGAGTTTCCTATCGTATCATCCAAGTTTTCAAAACTACTAAATAAGCCCAAAATAGAAAATATATATCATCGTAGATGTCAAATGACACACTTACAATTTAAAACTAAGAAGAAGTCAAGGACAATTTTGAAATGTAAATTTCTTAAAATTCTCAAATATTTTTCGGAATTACTAAATAACCCCAACTAAAATACGGGGTATTACATTATATCCCCCTTAAAATGAAGCTTCGTCCCCGAAGCTTAAGAAAACTTTTGAGCGAAATTACAAACATATTTCACGAGAATGCAACTAATGCACATGAGACTTGTATGCATTGCCAATACACATGCAACACTTTAATTAACGGGAATCGCGCTCTCGGTCGGTTACATCCCCACTCCCTCGTATTATACTAGAGATTCAAATACAATTAACTCAAGTAAAAGGTCGGCACCAAATTTTGAAAGGTCTAGACGAACACACAAGTTACCACGTTTAGAAAGCCAATTCGAAAATTTTCTAGCGTTTAAACAAATCTTGAAATTTATAGACACAAAATACTTTGATCGCAACTAACATGTCATTTTACTTGGCTCATCCGCGTTAAAAATATTTTCTTACCTTTATAGGATAAGATACACCAATCACCTAAAGTTTTCACGCATACGAGGGAGAAAAGAACACTATGTGTCGTCACACAATGTGTCTATCCATCCCAACTCGAATGTGTTTCAAATGTTCCAACTTAGTCTACACAGCGGGTACAACTCATAGTACCGTCGTACTAAGAGTCACGCCAGCGGACTGCTAAACAAAGTGGTCCACATCACTTGGCATTTGGTATCTCGACACCCAATATTTTTTTTTCAAAACTATTTTCTTAAAGAATAATTTTTTTTTTGACAAAATATTCCAATTTTGGAACGATCATGCCAAATTAACTCAAAATAAAATAAAGTACTAGCTTAAAAGTCGCGCTCATCGGTAAGAAAAGAATGGTCTCGTGGTCTCGTAAGTCAAAGCGTCGTTACTCTCTCGTCGACGAATTAACATAATTAAACAAGGGAACGCGGATACGCATCACACGACAATGAAAAATCATTTCTATATAGCAACTAAACATGCCCATAGAATAACAAACATATAAAAACGCGTGTAGTTTTCGCATAGATCACATACATAAGAAGCTAACAGTTAATTAAAAAGTAAGGTACAAATCGAGTTTAACTATACGTATGTACCCAAATTTCCCCGACGGCTTGTTTACTTCATTTATTATCAAATTGGGTTATCCTAATCAATTTAAATTCCAAAAACATTTTCAATTTCTTAACTATCTACTTAAGGAAATCGAAAAGTCTCATTAACCGGAGAACCAATGCTCTGATACCATCTGAAACAACCCGGGATCTCGGTTCAGGGTAAAAGAGACAATCGATAACCAAAAGTAGAAATATAGTTACGAATATTACATTTTATTTAATAAATACAGCAATCTTGAGAAGATAAGATTACAAATATAATGTGTTTGAAATAATCTATGTGATCTACTCTAACTTAATCTAAATTTCTTTGTCTCGTTCCGCGTTCCCATCCCCCACCTTGAGTGATGACCTGCGGTTTTAAAATGGCAAGAGCCGACGCAGTTTTGAAGAAATGATCAGTAAAAAACTGAGTAAATACACACTACGACATGTAAAGCAACGAGTGGCACGGAAGCATGAGTTGAAGCAAATAAAGAGATATGAAAATCAATGAGAAAAAGAGTTGGAACAATTCGGAACATTTATGAGTAATCGCGTAGCGAGAACCATCATCTTTAAAACATTTATAAACCACAAGTAGTCAACATATTCTTAAACAAGTAGGATATCAACAGTAAACAAGTCCATTTGACCTGATAATGATATTAAATCACAAGTAGCCAAAGCTTTTCAAATCATTTGATTAGATTAGGCAATCAAGAGCCACAGACAACATCAATAGAGTAATCAAACTTTCTTTCAATTCCAATTTAACCGTTAAATTTAGCTGAGGCATGTCAAGAGCCACCTGCAGGATCGATGTAGACAGAGGGATCACGAAATAATCACTAAGGGTTCCTTCTAGGGTCTATCAAACCCTATTTCACCCGAGCGTTAAGGGAGCCCATTCGTCAACCCCGCTCATAACATTAGCTAAAAGGCCTTAAGTGTCGACACCCCTATACCGTAGTGACCCTTACAAGTATAAGTAGCACTCTATAGCTCTATAAACCCCTTGGCCTCAATATCTTGATACCTTTTGGCTCATCGGGGGAGGATTTGTGAACATTAAAGTTCTATCCAATAATAAGAAGCATTGCTTCAATGGTCTTAGCCATAAGAAAATGGAGGATCGCTTGACGCCTCTCATTAATAACAGTACTCTGTACATCGTCCTAAGTCTATTAGAGGTATTTTATTTCTTCTCTTACACATAACCAGAATCAGAATATCAACATTTCACAAGTAATTTCCGAGAGTTCTCAAAGGAGATGAATAGAATAGTTTAACAACATTCGAGTGGAAAACATGCATTCTCATACTTTTTCATATAACAAGCATTCATTTGAAACATCGAACGCATACGCACATTTTGATATGAAAAGGTCGTACATATGTACTTACCACTGAGATGAAGCACAATTAAAAGCAAGAAACTAAGCCTAGCACTCCGACGACAACCGCTCTCTCCTACGAGGTCGATGTCTACAATCACACGTATGACGTACTCGTTATAACCAATTTACACATGCATAATAACAGTGAAAACCTACATGTCACATAGTCCTATATGTCACTAATGAACATATAAAGATGTTTAATTATCAAAATAAATCAAACAATACACTTAGAATCTCAAAAATTCAAGTTTTCTAAAAACGGTTGAACTACAATTCTGGACAGAATTCTAGCTCTGACTTTAGAGACATATTTACCATATCAAATCATCTCCTAAAATCTTGAAATTAATTTATGATGAATCTATATGTGTCTACTTTCATAAACATCTAGAAAATCATGCATAGCTATTATAAAACTCAAGTTACAAAAATAACAAACACTGCTATGCAGAGAAGAGTTTTGCAAAAACTTTCAACTTTGCAAGGGGATTACTACCACTTGGAGAATATAAATAAAGCTCATCTTCTCCAGAATGAATCCCCTATGTGTCTAATTTGATAGAAAGAAAGATGAGATGCCATAGGTTTCTGAAAATGGGTTTTTTAATAAAAATGGCAAGATTGGTACTGAAACAGAGTTTCATAAAACATGCAACTTAAAATGAGCATATCTCCCTAACCAAAATGGCTATGGAGTTGGTTTTTTTCTCAAAATAACCACCTTTGAGTCTAGTTTCAAAATATGCAAGAGTTAAAAATTTCACAGAGACAAAATTTGGATATAATATACGTTTTTCACAAACTGGTCAGATTGTGTCAATATGAATTTTTTCCAAAAATCAACAAGTTTGGTTCAAAAGATACATGCAACTTATGGAGACTTAATTTTCACACAAATAACATCATTTTAGGCATGAAGTAAGATTTTTCACATGCTCTTGACACAAATGATCAAAATTTTCTTGACATGCAAGTGCAACTACCAAGAAATTTACAAAGTGCATATGGGTTTTAGTGTGAGTTTCATGAAATAGTCTAGATTTTGGAGTCAATCACATGATCTAACCATGTAAATGAAGAATCAAGCATGGAGATGAAGAAAACTAATGTGAAATTTCATCAATCAAAGGAAAACATAAACATGCATGTATGAATTCAAGACTAGAAGGAAGA
This sequence comes from Linanthus parryae, assembly GCA_023055425.1. Taxonomy (NCBI): domain Eukaryota; kingdom Viridiplantae; phylum Streptophyta; class Magnoliopsida; order Ericales; family Polemoniaceae; genus Linanthus; species Linanthus parryae. The sequence continues at coordinate 85,641,944 of JALGPY010000004.1, read as the reverse complement.
TTTACCCCAAGATTCAAGAAATTGAAGAGAAATGGTGAAATTGGGCTTCAATCCATGAGTAGAATGGTAGAATAACCCCCCTCCATGATGATATTAAGGTTGGACTCAAGTTTTTCATGATTTGGAGACCATAAAATTGAGTTTTGATGAAGTTTTTGTGAAGTCAACACCCAAAAACGGGCATGGAGTTTTGAGAGAGAGAAAAGAGCTTGTGTGAATGCTCTTGAAGAGAAAAACATGTGAAGAATTGTGGAAGAAAGAAATGGGGTTGACGGTGGAGGTTGGTGGTGAAAAATCTCCCAAAAGAAGTTGATACAAAGTGAAGGTAGTAATGAGAGGTTGATGGAGATGGGAGTGATAGAAGAAAAAAAAAATGATTGAATATAATGGGTGTAGTGTTCTTGATGTATTAGTAGAGCAAAATGTGAGATGCTTGTAAAAAAACCATCTCCATATTTTAGTAGAGTTGACCAAAACTAATTGAGGGGGAACTTGATCATAAATAATCAATAGATGAATTGCTAATTGGGGTAAATATATATTTGGGTGAAAATATAATTTTCAGATATTAACTATCACATACAAGTTAATTTTCATAAATTACAAAATCGCCAAATAATTTTAAATAATCCACTTTGTAAGTAAATGTCAAAATCTATTTTTTATTTTTATTTTTAGAAAATTACAAGTATCTCCCACGTATACAAAATGAGTTTCCTATCGTATTATCCAAGTTTTCAAAACTACTAAATAAGCCCAAAATAGAAAATATATATCATCGTAGATGTCAAATGACACACTTACAATTTAAAACTAAGAAGAAGTCAAGGACAATTTTGAAATGTAAATTTCTTAAAATTCTCAAATATTTTTCGAAATTACTAAATAACCCCAACTAAAATACGGGGTATTACATTAGAAACCTAACAAAATAAAAAAAGTTGAAAGAGAGAATGTGAGCAAAAAGAGAGAGGTAAGGAGTCCACGATAATGGTTGAAGAAATTGTTGAAAGAGAGTGGTAAGAATTGAGTAATATTTTATGCTTGTAAAAGAAATATATATATTTTAGACTTCGGTATGGCCTCAAAGAGTCATGTCATGTGCTTCCCATAACTATCTTCTAGACAATTGAAAACAAAAAACAAGTTACTACTTCAACTTCAATTCTCACCGACCATATTAATTTGTCTAATGAGAGGGTGATTTGTATTTTGATGTTTTCTAGAGGGTGAAGTTGATGTTCCAACTTCCAACCTTAAGCCTAATAAGTCAAATTTCTACACTTAAGATAACTTTCTTGTTTCCAATACTAGCTCCTACCCAGGTTGTACTACTTCGTTTAGGTAGGGTTAAGACTAGCTTAATAAAAGCTTGAGCATTAGTAATGTGAAAGGTAAATAGAATTTGGGTATATTTCTGTCATGGTTTACTTAAAGAGTTGATTCTTACAAAACACAAATTGATTCTTACAAAACTACTAGCTAAATTATATTTGGAAGGACAAATTTAACCTCTCATCATCTATTTTGTAACCAACTTATTTAATAATCTCAACTTTCAAAGTTTTACCAGATTCTCTTTCTTTATTTAATAACCTAACCATAAACTTTATTTTTTGGGTCCACCACTAATTTTTTTTTTCATATAAAAGATCTTTATAATAATGCTCATTCTGTTCAAGTTATGAAAAATTATATACATGCATGATGCATATGCACTTGTAAACACAAATGGTGGTTAGTATTCTTGTTGGAAGTGTGAAATCATCTTCTTCGATTATCCGATTTTCTAAAGCCTCCGTGCATATTTTGGACTGGAATTTTGATTAAAATGCCGTTTTCATTTAGTTATTTTGTTGTACTTTCTTGTAGCTGGGTTAAAAAGAAATTGTACCCTAAATTTGCATAGTATTCAATCCCTTATTTTTACATATTCTTTTAATTCTACAAATTTTCATCTCATACCAATTTTTGTTTAGAATTTCAACTACTATAGATTTTGAGGAATTTCTTTTTCTCATATTTTCTTCAAGTTGTTGATTTAGATTTTTATCTAGTACTAAACATGCCCTCAATCTAATATTTCAGATCCCAGGTAAATGTTGTAGATAGCTTGTGAAAGTCTTAAGGAAATTTGTCACACATCTCAGAAAATAGAGTTATTATGCACTTTATATATGGAAACTCATTAATGACATTTAATTGAGTTACCATATAGAGTGGTTATCCTCTACAACTAGCACACGGGCGCGCGCAGGGCGCAATGTGGCATTTTAGTGGCGCTTTTGTAGGCGCACTTAGGCAATTTGGCGACGTGGCACGTGCGCGTGTGGCGTGAGTTAATTAAATAATAACTGTTTTTCGTTTTATTTTTTCAGGTGGTTATGGCGGTTATTTTTCGGTTGGTGAAAGGATGTGTTGTTATAAACAGTCACAACAATTATGAACAAACGCATCCCTTCATTCATGTTCTTTCGTGAACTATAAATAAGCCAAACATCCAGCAGATTCCCGCATCAGTTTCAATCACAGTTTCACAGAGAATTCTACAGAACTTCTGCAGATTGCTGGCTGTAGAACCGACGCGACTTGTTGTATCCTGGAGGGGAATCGCCAGAACCCGGCAGCATAGTGGGGGCGATTTATCCCTTAAAGAAAACGTTCATCGTGCCTCAAGTCCTGTTTTCTTCCACCATCCATTATACTCGGCGTAACAATTTTAAGGGATAAAACGTACAACAATGGAGAGTGGAGGAAAGACTGCAACTTTCAAAATGATGAATCAAGACTTCGTCAAACTGCACCGGTTTGATGGCACCAAATTCACCCGTTGGCAAGACAAGTTGATGTTTCTACTCACTGCATTGAAGGTGGCATACGTTCTGGACGAAAATTTGCAGCCAATACCAGAACCAAAGGACGACGACACTGACGAATTAAAGGCGCAGTGAACGAAGAGGGAGGAGGACGAACTGGTTTGCAGAGGACACGCTCTCAACACAATGTCTGGTCATTTATACGATCTATTCACATCAGAGAAGTCACCAAGCAAAATCTGGAAGACGTTGGAGAGCAAATACAAGGCTGAAAAGTAAGGATCAGATAAGTTTCTTATTAAGAATTTTTCTGATTTTACTATGGATGATAGTTCTCCCATTCTCGATCAGGTTTACGAATTCCAAATCCTCGCTAATAAACTTCGAGATATCAAGATTGTTGTTTCTGATGAGTTGTTAGTAGGGGGTATTATTGCCAAACTTCCTGAAAGTCGGCATAAATACATGAAGGAACTTCTTCACACTAACAGAAGAGTTCAACCTTGGAACAACTTCAGAAACATCTCCGAATCGAAGAATAAACTCAAATCCGGAAAAGAAACCCGGGGGGTCCTTCTAGTTCTAAAGTTAACTTCGTGGATGACCAAGGTAGAGCGGGAAAGAAGAGGAAGTTCGATGAAACCGGTTCCAATCCAAACGGTGCTACCAAGAAGAACAAGAAGAATATGAAATGTTACAATTGCAGAAAGAAGGGGCACATCAAAAAGGAATGCAACGAGCCTAAGGTTCAGAATGGGATTTCCAAATACAAGTCTAACGAAAATTCCAAACAGGCTAATGTCATTGAGAGTTCAGTTTCTGAATTAGTCGCCATGGTTTCCGACATGCATATTGGCATGATTATGGAGTTGAACATGGCGTCTGAAGATGCTTCTTATGATTGGGGGTATGATTCTGGTCTACTGTCCATGTGTGTAACAACATGTCGCTTTTTGTGCATTATGAAGAGACTCCCAACGAACGTGAAGTTCTTATGGGAAATCACAATGCAGCCAAGGTTCTCGGAAAGGGCAATATTCAAATACAATTCACTTTCGGGAAGAAGTTGACCCTGCAGAATGTTCTCTATGTTCCTGAGATCAAAAAGAATTTGGTGTCGGCTAATCTTCTTTGTAAGAACGGCTTTAAGACTGTGATTGAGGCTGATAATGTAATTTTATCTAAGGCTGGTATGTCTGTTGGAAAGGGCTATGCTTGTAATGGGATGTTTAAGTTATCTATTAATGAAATAAATGCTAGTTCTATCTACATGATTGACTCTATTTCTTTATGACATTCTCGTTTGGCGCATTTAAATTTTAGATCGTTGAAATTCATGCGGAAAGATGATTTGATATCTTGCACTAGTAATCACGACTCTAAATGTGAAATTTGCATACAAGCGAAAATGACTAAGAAATCTTTCCCAAGTGTGGAAAGAAAATCCCAACTTCTAGAACTTGTGCATTCTGATATTTGTGAATTAAATGGCATAGTTACCAGAAGTGGTAATAGGTATTTCATAACATTTATTGATGATTGTTCTAGATATACCTATGTTTATTTGATGAAAACTAAGGATGAAGTCTTTGACAAATTTAAGTGTTATAAGGCTGAAGTTGAGAATCTCATGGAAAGGGAAATTAAAACTCTTCGTAGCGATAGAGGCGGTGAATATTTTCCTCATGAATTTTCAGCGTTTTGTGAAGAGCATGGTATTGTACATCAAACTAGTGCACCATACACGCCACAATAAAATAGTTTGTCTGAGAGGAATAATAGGACGCTAGTAGATATGGCCAATTCTATGCTCTTGAACGTGAAATTAAAATCCTCTTTGTGGGGTGAAGCGTTACTTACCGCCTGTTATTTGCATAATATAATTCCTTCACGGAAATCAAAAGTTTCACCTTACAAAGTATGGAAAGGTAGAAAACCAAACTTGAAGTACCTTAGGGTATGGGGATGCATGGCCTTTTATCGCGTTACAGACCCTAAGAGAACAAAATTAGGTCCAAGAGCTCTCAAGAGCGTGTTTGTTGGATATGCCGAAAACTCAAAGGCATATAGGTTATTGGATTTAGAATCCAATGTGATTGTGGAATCAAGGGGTGTAGAATTTATTGAAAATAAATTTATCGATGATTCCAACTCGTCAAAACCTACTCCAACAATGAATCCTGACCTATATCTTGGAAATAAGAGAAAGGCTTCCGATGATATTGAACCTCCTCGGAGAAGTCAAAGGGCACGAAAGGAAAAAGGATTGGGCCCTGATTTTATCTCACCAGATTCTCTTGTCTTTCTTATGGAAGGAGATAGAGAAACTGTCCTGAATAAAATTTCTATTGCACTTGATACGGAAGATGATCCAAAAACATTCTCTGAAGCTATGGCTTCTAGAGATTCAGGTTTTTGGAAAGAGGCTATAAATGACGAAATGGACTCGATATTATCAAATAATACTTGGACATTAGTCGATTTACCTCCGGGATCAAACCCTATTGGGTGCAAATGGGTGTTTAGAAGGAAGTATAATTCCGATGGGTCATTACAAACCTTTAAGGCTAGATTGGTAGCAAATGGTTTCAAGCAGAAAGGGGGTATTGATTATTTCGATACCTATGCACCCGTGGCTAGAATAACATCCATTATAGTGTTGATGGCACTTCCCTCCATTTTTAATTTGCATGTACACCAAATGGTTGTTAAAACCGCCTTCCTAAATGGTGAATCAGATGAAGAAGTGTATATGGAACAACCGGAAGGATTCGTGATGCCAAATAACGAAAAGAATGTTTGCAAACTTATTAAGTCCTTGTATGGGTTAAAGCAGGCACCGAAATAATGGCATGAAAAGTTCGATGCCGTTATTTTATCCCATGGATTTAAGCATAACCATGCGGACAAATGCATATTTTCAAAATTTACGGATCGTTATGGCGTTATTATTTGTCTATATGTGGACGATATGCTTATTTTTGGGACTAACATGGAAGGGATTTCGGAAACTAAGATGTATTTGACCTCCCAATTTAAGATGAAGGATCTTAATGAGGTTGATACTATCCTAGGTGTCAAGGTGATGAAACATAGTGGGGGTTACGATTTATGTCAATCTCATTACATAGAGAAGTTGCTTCTTAAATTCAAACATTTAGGATTTAAAGAAGCTAACTCACCTTATGATTCTTTGGTAAAATTGACTGAAAATCATGGCAGAGCGGTTGCTCAATTAGAGTATGGTAGTGTCCTTGGGAGGTTGATGTATGCAATGCATTGCACTCGACCTGATATCTCCTTCGTAGTTTGTAAACTCGCAAGATACACAAGTAATCCTAGTGCCATGCATTGGAAAGTTGTTGGTAGAATTCTCGGTTATCTCAAACGGACTTCCAACTTGGGATTATTTTATAATAAGTTCCCAGTGGTATTAGAGGGTTACACAGACGCTACTTGGATAATTGGTGCGGGTGACAATAAGGCAACTTCTGGATGGATCTTTATGATTGGAGGAGGAGCAGTCTCTTGGGGTTCCAAGAAACAGACATGTATCTCTCATTCAACGATAGAGTCAGAATTTATTGCCTTAGCGGCTGCCGGCAAAGAAGTAGAATGGCTGAGAAATCTGCTATTACATATAAAGTTGTGGCCACAACCGATGCCGTCTATTTCTTTGTTTTGCGATAGTCAGGCTGCAATGTCTAGAGCATATAATAAGTTTATAATGGAAAATCTAAACATATTAGCTTTCGACATGAATATGTAAGGCAGTTAATCTGCGATGGTATTATTACCATAGTTTATATTCGGTCAAGCGAAAACTTGACTGATCCGTTTACTAAGGGTCTTTGCAGAGACTTAGTAAGGAAAACATCCAGTGGAATGGGATTAAAACCTTACGATCAGATGTAGTGGGAACCCAAGCTTATGCTTAATTGCTAAACAAGGTTTAATGGGTAAAAACAAGTTACATTATGATAGGGAAAACACTGATAATTTGCGTACCCATTCTAGGATGATCAGTGTAATATTTCCGAGGGTGAGTTAACACTCTTAATGAAGTTCATCTCGTCGAGGTAACATAGTTACCGAGAAGATGAAGCTTCACCTATATAAACATGAGAGGTTTAGCCGTTTCTAACAAAAGTTTTACAGATTTACTTTTCTAAATGTTTATGAATCCAGGATCGAGCACATGGCTTAAGGTGCTAACATAATGTGAATTACTCACCGGAACTGGATATATTTATGTGTGTGATACTTCCGCTTCTGATTCTAGAGTTTTCGTTTAATCTGCGGACACCAAATATTTTATTAGAAGTTTGAAGTATTTACGCTAATTGAGGTTTAAGTCAAGAGACACCTTCTTGTATGCATAAATATATCACGATTGAACTGGAATTTACAAGCTAAGTGGGGGATTGTTGTAGATAGCTTGTAAAAGGCTTAAGGAAATTTGTCTCACATCTTAGAAAATAGAGTTATTATGCACTTTATATATGGAAACCCATTAATGACATTTAATTGAGTTGCCATATAGAGTGGTTATCCTCTACAACTCGCAGAAGCGCGCGCGCGCAAGGCGCAATGTGGCGCTTTTGTAGGCGCACTTAGGCACTTTGGCGACGTGGCACGTGCGCGTGTGACGTGAGTTAATTAAATAATAATTTTTTTTCGTTTTATTTTTTCTGGTGGTTATGAGGGTTATTATTCGGTTGGTGAAAGGATGTGTTGTTATAAACAGTCACAACTGTTATGAATATACACATCCCTTCATTCATGTTCTTTCGTGAACTATAAATAAGCCAAACACCCAGCCGATTCCCGCATCAGTTTCAATCAAAGTTTCACATAGAATTCTACAGAACTTCTGCAGATTGCTGGTTGTAGAACCGACGGGACTTGTTGTATCCTAGAGGGGAATCGCCAGAACCCGGCAGCATAGTTGAGCTGATTTATCCCTAGAAGAAAACGTTCATTGTGCCTCAAGTCCTGTTTTCTTCCACCATCCATTATACTCGGCGTAACAGTAAATATTATACTGCCATAGGTCGGACATCAGGGAGCCGACTTTTTTCAAAGCTAATATTGAGCTTTTCATTGCATGCTAAAATATGATTCGAACAACATACTCATACAACCCCGTGTGGAACATGAATACTGTAACCATAAACAAATGAAGATTACATATAAAAATGAAGATGTATATGCATTTTTTGGAATTCCAATTTTAATATGAATTGAGTAAAATAAGTAATTTTAATTTTGTCTGTTATGATGCGAATTTTAAGTTGCAAATTTTCAGATTAAAATGATCTCAGTGTAATTGTAGAATCTTTAAATTTGAGGATTACACGGTTGAAAGTTTCAAAAATAAAATAAAAATCAATGTGGTTTTTTGCATTAGCATGATCATACTTCATTTATAAGTGAGATTATTCAAGTGATTGACTATATATATATATATATATATATATATATATATATATATATATATATTTATAAATCATCAAATGATCACGTTAATAATCTACAATTTCAGCTCATACCAAACAGATTCAAATTTTAAGTTCAGCTCGATTTTCAGTTCGGTTTAAAATTTTGCATGATATGAGAAAAAAGCTACCTCAAAATCTTAAGTAGTTAAAATTCTAAAAGTAGAATTAAAAGAATTCTTTCTAACCTAGCTAAAAAAAGTAAAACAAAACATAACTAAATTAAATCAGCATTTTAATCAAAATTCCCATCTCATACATGCACCGAGGCTTTAGAAAATTGGATAATCAGAGCCGATGATTTTGCACCTCCAACAACAAAACTTACAACCATTTGTATTTGCAAGTGTACCCATATTTTTTCATAACTTGGACCGAATGTGCATTATATAAGGATTTTTCATTAGAAAAATAAAAGTAGTGGTGAAAATTAAAGTTAATAGTTAGGTTATCAAATAAAGAAAGAGAATCTTGTAAAACTTTGGAAGTTGAAATTATTAATAAGTTGTTAACAAAGTAGATAATGAGAAGGTTAAATTTGTCCTTCCAAGTATAATTAAGCTAGTGGCTTTGTAAGAATCAATTTATGCTTTGTAATAATTAACTCCCCTTACCTAATACGATAGTTATTCGTGATGCTATCAGATCTCCACACGAATACAAACGTACACGAAAAGTAAACACACGCCACAATTTAAATGTTATTTTGATTGATTGATAAAATAAATTGAGCTATTACAATTGATTAAAGGGTAAAAGACATTTTCCACCCTCCGTTTATGGGCAAAAGACATTTTGCCCCCTGATTTATGGAAAAATACATTTTGCACCCTTGTCAGAGTTATAAAATAACACCACACTAACGGAGAGATGAAAAGACATAATTACCCATGAAATCTGATTAAATTACCCCATATAAATATCACTCTCTCTCTCTCTCTCCTCTTCATTCTTCACACAAATCTTACTGTAACCCTAGCCTCCTTCCAAAATCAAGAGCATCTCAACCCTCCTCCTCCGTAAATCTCTCCACCTCCGTCTAGCTCCATCACCACCATCTCTCTGACCTCACGAAATAGGCGCCTACCCCTATTTCGCCTACAGAGACAACCCTTGTTTCATCAATCTGCAGTACGCCTTGCTCGGAAACTCCATCGGCGTCGTACGAGATCCGAAAGGGTACGTCTGTTGGAATAGATGCCCCAGAGGCAATCTAATTTAGTATGAATTATTTGTGGCTAGAAATTCATTTATTATTTATTGGATATTTAATAAAATGAAGTCCTTAGATTTACAATTGTGTTGTTTATCTTAAATATCCCTAGTCAAGTATAATGATTAAATGGGACAATCATCTATAGACTAGTATGGGGTTGGATTGATATGGAGATATCATGATCCAACACATAGGTGTGCATTAGGGAATGTTGCACTGGATTGACCCATCTCCGAGAAGGCTACATACACGTTATGTTGAGTCACAAGCGCTTCTCGCGGTGCAACGGTATTGTCATCCTTAGACTTGAAGTCACTAGATATTCTAGTTGTGGACTATTGTGATCTTGGTAGCGTTAAACGCTACACCGTAACTGGGTAGTTATAAAGGCGTGTACTGGATACAATAAGAAGCAAGCTTAGAGATCGTAGTGGACGTAGATAGAATTTGTGCCTCCCACATAACGGGAGCAAATATCCTAGGCCACTCGAGGGATAGTGCTTATAGAATGTCTGGCCACTCAAATAAATCAATATAGGATATTGATGTTATTTGCACGAATAAGGCTATTCCCATGGATCGAGAAACTATGGATTGGATATACGAGTGTGACTTGTATGTCTCGTGTCCAATCCGGATATAGAGACAAAGGGATGAGGAAATTACTTGTACAAATGTTGTCAAGATGACTATTCTATTAGTTGGCTAGAATGGATGTTTTGCTAGAGACCGCTCCATATTAGCAAATCGTTGCTACCAACTAGATAGAACCTATGGGGTCACACTCTATATAGAGTTGAACTAGATTTGGGAATTAATTAATTGGATTAATTAATTAGAAGGATCACTTTGCAAACCCTTGCAAACTTAGTATGGACTAATTTGCAAGGAAGGGACTAAATTGAATTCTAGTAGGACTAGAATGAGTCCTTTAGGTAGTTGACAAGGAGTTGTTGGACTATATAAAGGACCTTCCTTCCTTCCTTCCCATATAACTTATGCTCATAATTGAACATAACAAGAGTGGGAGAGAACAAAAGGAGAGAGAGCAAGCAACAAGGGAGCCCGACCGCCCCCTTGCCGCCGCCCCGTCCCCGTCGGCCAAAGGAGGCCGAGACCCTCCTTTTGGGTCTCGTTTTGCGTGATTCTTCTTCCTCTTCCTCTTCCTCTTCCGGGCTAGCACCAAGGGCTTGGGAGATCTAGGATCAACTCTAGGCGTGGATCAACCATAGAGAACGTGACACAATTCGCGTTTGAAGTCATCAAAGGAGAACCCTAAGGTGTGTTTATGATTTCTAACCCTTACCATCGTTATGTCTCTTGACTTGTGATCCTTGGAGGGTTTTGCATGATTTTATGTTTGTTTATGCTTCCGTTGTGCAATCCATGAATCAAAACCCTACAGTGGTATCAGAGCCACAGGTCGTAGAGCATAAACGTGGTTTATGTGTTACGTTTTAGTTGTTTTACACCTTAATTTGATTGTTTATCGCGTAAAACAAGACAAATCAAGCATGGGATGCAATTTGTCAATAATTAATCATAACAAGATCCAATTTTTGCATTGGATGCATGAATTGGTGAGTTTGAGAAATTTTAGGATCTTAGATCTAGGGTTTGGACATCCTTGGGGAAGAAGGAGTTCTCCCAAAACAAGGAAACAACCAAACTTGGGCACCAAGCAAGGGAGTTGTTTTGGAAACAACTCCCATAAGGAGGTTCGGCCCCCCCAAGGGACCGCCCCCCCTTGCTTGCCGGCCAAGCTTGGCCGCCCTAGGGGCCGGGCGGCCCTAACCCACGGCCTAGGCTTGCGGGTTTTGGGCCGGGCCGGCCCTAGGGCCTTGTGGTTCATTTAATTGGGCCCGGGCAATTTGATTGTTGGGCCCATGGACCGTTTTAAACCTAGAAATCCTAAAATCAATTAAAATTGACCAAGCGCGTTAAAATTGGATTTTAACTGTTTATGTGCAAATCGCATGGTGATTGGATATGGCCTTAGGATGTGGTTTGATGTGGATGTTTAATTTTGTGGTTTGGTTTTACGGCCTGCGAGCTGATCAATTAATTGTAATAATTAATTAGAGTTTTATGGCCTGCGTGCCATTTTTTTTCTCAACTTGTGAGATTTATTTTATTTAGTATAGAAATTAGCTAGTGCTAGATAAAGTAGATTGTTAGCCAAGATTGGAGAAAAGAAGCCCAAAGCCAAAGAAGCCACAAAAGGATGGAGCATGGAGCATTCCACCAGACTATGAAGGATGGACCAAAAGATCAAGACGCATGGAGATGTGTTTGCTTTAGGGTTCATAGATAATTCCATTGGCTTGGAATTATCTTAGTCTAGAAAAGGCCATATCCACATCACGTTTAATTTCTGTTTTGTGGTTGTTTATTTTATTGTCTTATTATTTTGTGGTTGGTGTATGGATGATGAATGCAATTAGGATAATAAGATAATTAGACAACCCGGATCTATTATTTGGAGTTGTGCCCAAACTCAAATAGATAGATTAGTTGATATTGATCAACAAAAACAATTAAAAATTGAATTAAAAATCCCTCAAAATTCAAATATTGTGTTCTTGCCATCTCGTTATTTAAACACTCATTATCATCATTATTTACCAAGCTCGTGCGTGCCAAAGCATGGCGACTTGGTTCATCATGATGGAATGCGATGGCACGTAACAATGTGCAATTGTTTAGATAAGAGGTTGAACACAACTAGGCTATTAATTTGATTAAGAAACCTAGAGGCAATCAATTGGGATTATCCATATGGATGGATAAATAAGAATTTATTTGCCCAATTGAACCAAGAGTTGCATAAGGGATGCAATTGGAATTGTTCCTACCTAAAGTAGTCAAATTATGGGTGACTTGCCAAAGCAAGCTCATAAGGAGATGAAAGATGGATCTTGGCCCACTAGAAAATATATGGATATTTTCCGCATTAATATCTTGAGGGTTATTAATCCGTAGAAAAATAGTGGGAGATATATTTGATAAACTAGCCATTATTGAATATAGTCAAAAATTCACAAATACTAAAACTTGCATATTTTCCTTTTGTAGAATTCCAAATGGCAAACAACTGATCGAGTTCACAACATTCCCTACGATCTGTCCTTGAGAAGGACAAGCTATCTGGAACCAACTTTCTTGATTGGTACAGAAACTTGAGAATCGTTCTCAAGCAAGAGAAGAAACTGTACGCAATAGAGGAGCATGTTCCAGAAGGTCCAGAGAACCAAACACCTGCTGCCTTAAAGGCGTATCAAAAGCGTGTTGATGACGCTAATGATGCGGCCTGCCTTATGCTTTGCACCATGACTTCTGAGCTTCAGAAGCAACACGAAAACATGAATGCTGTCGATATGATCGAACATTTAAAGCAGCTCTTCCAAGAGCAGGCGAGGGTAGAAAGGTACGAGGTATCAAAGGCACTGTTCAAGTGTCATCTGGCAGAAGGGAACCCGGTGGGACCCCATGTACTCCGAATGATCGGGTACTTGGAGAATCTCGCCCGACTGGGGTTCCCGGTCGGCCAAGAGTTGGCAACCGATCTCGTGTTGCAATCGTTGCCCGAGAGTTATGGACAGTTCATTATGAACTATAACATGAACGAGATCGTTAAACCACTGCCAGATTTACTCAACATGTTGAGGACGGCTGAACAGAGCATCAACAAGGGTAAGGGCAAGGCCATAATGATGGTTCAGAAAGGAAAGGGCAAAAGGTTTGCCTCTTCCTCCAAGGGCAAAGGCAAGTCAGTTGCCAAGTCCAAGGAACCTGCCCTTAAGCCTGTTGGTGGCATTGCCAAGGGTGTGACTAAAGGTGAGTGTCGCTACTGCAGTCAGCCTGGACACTGGAGGAGGAACTGCCCAAAATATCTGGAGGACAAGAGGCTTGGAATAGTGATTCCACCACCACCAGGTATTTTTGTTGTAGATGTCAATTTAACTTTCTCTACATCATCGGTATTAGATACTGGATGTGGATCTCATATTTTTCCAAATATGCAGGATCTAAAGAGAAGTAGGAGATTGGCTAAAGGGGAGGTAGATCTGCGCGTTGGGAATGGAGCAAAGGTTGCTGCGTTGGCCATAGGCGTGTGCGAGCTATCTCTGCCTTCAAGATTAGTTTTAGAATTAAATAATTGCTATTTTGTGCCTGCTATGAGCAGAAACATAATTTCTATTTCTTGTTTGGACAAGGATGGTTTTATTATTTCAATAAAGAACAATTGTTGTTCCTTTTATTTAAATAATATTCACTATTTTAGTGCGCAATTATTTAATGGACTTTATGTCCTTGATCTAAGCAATCCTGTCTACAACATTAATACCAAGCGGATTAAAATAAATGATTTAAATCCAGCTTATTTATGGCACTGTCGTTTAGGCCATATAAATGAGAAACGTGTATCTAGACTCCATAAAGATGGATTACTAGACTCATTTGATTTTGAATCATATGAGACATGTGAGGCTTGTTTATTGGGAAAAATGACAAAGTCCCCTTTCAATAAGAAAGGTGAGAGGACTAGTGAGCAATTGGCGCTCATACATACCGATGTGTGTGGGCCGTTTGCCACGCCTGCCAGGGGTGGTTATGTCTACTTCATTACGTTTACTGATGATTACAGTAGATATGGATTTGTGTACCTCATGAGGGCAAAATCCGAATCCTTTGAAGTGTTCAAAGAATTCAAGAATGAAGTAGAAAAGCAACTTGGCAAAAGTATAAAGGCTCTACGATCGGATCGTGGAGGAGAATACTTAAGCCAAGTTTTTTACGACTATCTTAGAGAGTGTGGGATCGTGTCCCAACTCACTCCACCCGGAACGCCACAATGGAATGGCGTGTCCGAGAGGAGGAATCGAACCCTATTGGATATGGTTCGGTCTATGATGTGTCAAACCGAACTTCCATTGTCATTTTGGGGCTACGCTCTATTAAGTGCAGCTTTCACCATTAACCGTGTTCCATCTAAATCAGTCATGAAGACACCATATGAGATGTGGAGTGGGAGGCGTCCCACACTGTCGTTCATGAGGATTTGGGGCTGCGATGTCTATGTAAAACGTTTACAATCAGACAAGCTAGGGCCTAAATCGGATAAGTGTAAATTTGTGGGGTACCCTAAGGAAACTAAGGGATACTACTTCTACAATCCAACCGAGAACAAAGTGTTTGTTGCTCGGACCGGCGTGTTTCTAGAAAGAGAATTTGTCTCTAAAGAAGCAAGTGGGAGGAATGTAGAACTTGAAGAGGTTCAAGAACCACAAATCACTAAACCAATTATGGAACATGAGCAGGAACCACAAGAAGTTGTGGAGCAACCTGTTCAGGTAACACAAGAGCTTCGTAGATCTAATAGAGTGCGCCAGGAACCCGGGAGGTATGGACTTCTCGTAACCGATTCCGGTGACACGATGCTCATAGATGATGAGACTACTACCTATGAGGAGGCCATGAGTGGCCCAGACTCTCAGAAGTGGCTGGAAGCCATGAGATCCGAGATGGAATCCATGTATGCCAACAAAGTATGGACTTTGGTGGAACCACCCGATGGGGCGCGGCCCATAGGGTGCAAATGGGTCTTCAAGAAGAAGATCGACATGGATGGTAATGTGATTACCTATAAGGGCCGATTGGTGGCTAAAGGATTCAGACAGATTCATGGTATTGACTATGATGAAACCTTTTCACCAGTCGCTATGACCAAATCCATCCGGATCCTACTTGCAATTGCAGCATACCACGACTATGAGATTTGGCAGATGGATGTCAAAACTGCATTCCTTTATGGGAATCTCCTCGAGGACGTGTATATGATACAGCCGGAGGGTTTTGAGGATCCAAAGCAAGCCAACAAAGTCTGTAAGCTGCAACGGTCCATTTATGGATTGAAGCAAGCTTCTAGGAGTTGGAATCGACGTTTTGATGAAGTGGTCAAAGAGTTTGGCTTCATCAGAAACGAAGATGAGTCTTGTGTCTACAAGAAGGTTAGTGGGAGCTCTATAGCTTTTCTGTTAACAAGGGTGTAAAATGTATTTTTCCATAAATCAGGGGGCAAAATGTCTTTTGCCCATAAACGGAGGGTGGAAAATGTCTTTTACCCTTGATTAAATAGAGAAACTAAAGCTAGACGGTTCGATCTAACGGGTCTAGAAAGAACCGACAAGAAAACCCGGGCTTATTTGGACTAACTAACTAAATTAAATAACTAACTAATAATAAAAAAACGTGATAACAATTAAATAATTAAATAATACTTTTTGAGGACGAAGATACGGGGGACCCTTATCAACTCCATCGCGTTTGGAAATCACCATGTCATCAAGGTGGTGGTGTGAAAAATCTTCAAGAGGTCCATAATAACGTTTGCCCAGATCAAACTGAATTCGAACGAGCTTGAGAACACCAATTTGTAGTCCTAATTCAAAAAAACGGAGCCCGAGAACGGACTCGGGAGGCTGAAAAACCATAGGTAAGATCTTGTGGTTCATAAAATTATATAGCAGCGACTAAAAAATGAGCAAAAAATAAGCTTGCAGCTTAATTGGTGTTGACTTGAATCCAACAACTTGGATTCACCCGAAAGAAAGCCGGGACGAATAGCAATGGGCGGCTCAAGCGGACCGGATCTGGATCGTGCGGAAGTCCAAGGCTAATTTGAGCCGTTTCCAAGCTGCATCAAAAGTAGTAGCCTGATCAGGCCTACCTTCTGTTTCTTGACGTTACGGCGATGGGGTAGAGATCTAGGGGATGCATGTAGTCGTTTGGGGATGCCGAGACCGTAGGTGGTCGTGTGAGGTCCGTTGTTGGCAGTGGGGGATTCGTCGTACGCTGGTGATGCGCCGAACGTTGGGTGGATCGGCGGAACGTCGGCGGCCAGGACTGTAACACCCCCAAAACGACCAAGCCGGAAGCCCAGGGATGTCACTCCGTACCCGAGATTAAACCCGAATACAAGGAGATTTTATAACAGAATATCCAACCCAAAATCCATAAAATAATTATTTAAAACTTTAAAACTCGTCTTGCCACAAATATGGACATTATTACAAATCTAAATTCAACTACTATCTAATGTTACTACTTTCATGAGTCGTGTTTTCCCCTCGGACCAAGCTTCCATCTAACCTGTGGTGTAGAAAACAAAAGGATAACACCACAGTTCCAAAAGTCAGCGGAAATACTGAGTAAGTAACACCCAAGCATGTAAACAGATCATGAAGTAATTTGAAAATCAGTTTGTAGTAGTTTTGCTAAAACAAAGTGAATGTAAAAGCTTTGACCCTTTTATAAAAGAAATGAGATGAGAGATTTCAAGTTCATTTGTATTTTCCAAATCACATCCATTATCCAAGTAATGGGATTCCAAAACTCATAATATTCCATTTTCCATTTAGAACATCCAATCCAAAACCAATTTGTTAATTTGTTGATACGGGGAAAACCAACCAACCACTTCGCAAGCATCCAAGACCTTAAGTGTCGACACCCCCTTACAGACTTCTTGCGGCCAGAAGAGTGAGTACAAGGAGCTATCCGGGGAATTGCAACCGGATTAAATAAATTAAATTGGACGAGAGACCGAAGTCAACACGCCCAATGCCAATAGTAACCATACAACAATAATCATCCCCGTACAACTCTTCCACTTTACGTTATCATCGATTATTAGATTGCAGTGATGTTTTCAGAGAAACATTTCAACAATTTGAAACAAGTATTCAAGTAGCACATATTTTGCATAAAATCATTTTGAGACAAGTAGGAATGAAAACATTTGACACGAAAAGATGAATGGGCGCTAGGCCTGGCATGTTTACTTACCTTGAATCTCAAGCCAAAGCAATTCACTTCCTAATAATACTTGACATATCCTTCGTCAACGAAATTGTCGCCTACAAATTTAATAATATCATAATCAACACA
Source organism: Linanthus parryae (assembly GCA_023055425.1). Taxonomy (NCBI): domain Eukaryota; kingdom Viridiplantae; phylum Streptophyta; class Magnoliopsida; order Ericales; family Polemoniaceae; genus Linanthus; species Linanthus parryae. The sequence continues at coordinate 85,624,464 of JALGPY010000004.1, read as the reverse complement.
TTGCACACGAAGTCCTATAGGTAAAAGAAATAAATCCCTTACTAACTCTCCCCAACATTTGCTAAGGTGAACGGCCTCTTTTATAATAAAATACGCTTTATAAAGCTAACGTTTATTATTTGTAAAAACACACTAAGCTATAATTATATAAATATAACTTATAAGATTATATAAACTATTATTTTTATTATTTAGGGTAGAGAAGCATATTATTTTACCCCAAAAACACTTTTGATTCAAATAATAGTTCCTCTCAATCCAAACAAGCCTTAGTAGAGAATATAAGTTATAAACTAACTAACTTTCATTTAAAAAAAATAACAAATTTATTTATAGAAAATAACTAATTCTAATTTGTTACAAACTTATGAAAATAAATAAGAAAGACATAATTTTATCATCCTTATTCTACACTTTTATTTTGGAGTAAAGATGAGTACAAAAATATTACTTTAAACTTGTACAAAAAGAATTATCTTTTGTAAGATTCGAAAGAGAGATTGAAGGAGAGATTGAGAGGTTAGAGGGATTGAGATTGTGGGTTTAAAATCTGAGAATTGATGGGTTTATATTGGTAGAGAGGTGAAGAATTCAACCTCAATGAGGAAACCCACTTTCAAGTTTTTCAATTCCGAATCGGACTATGTTTCGGGCAAAATTACTTTTCTTGATGAACAATATTGGGTCTCTATTGAATTATGAGTGTATAAGGACGAAAATTAACAAGTTTGATAGAGATTTGGAGTGGTGGTAGTAGAATTGGGGTTCGAGATGGAGTTCTTCCTCCATGGGAGAATTTGAGGAAGAAGATGACTAATTTTAGGGTTAAAAACACTTTCACCCCACTAACTTTAGGCTTAGTACAACTACCATCCCCCTGATTTGTTAAAAGACACAATATAAGTTAGGAAAAACTACATAATAACCCCTAAGTAGTTAATAGTAATAAAACTAACTTTCTACCAATAAAATTAACTCCCAATACTTATACTAATGCCATATTGACACCAAATATTATTATAAAATATAATAGTAGCTTATTAACACCCAATACTTATAATAATATTATATTAACACTCAATAATTATAGTAATATCATAAATACTCATTTTCACAAAACGGGGTATTTCATCCTTCCCCCCTTAAAGAGAGCTTCGTCCTCGAAGCTTAAACCAACTTCTCAATAACCACTAAAGTATGATTCTCCACTCTAGGATCTAAACACTAAATGCAAACCTAAGGTCATGCATGATGAACAAAATTCTATAAGGATGTACTAGGATGATGTGCTTCAAAACCAATGCTTCAAAACCGAATGATTACAAGGACCGCTGCTGTGCGACCGACGGTCCGGTGTTCGCCGAGGACGCCTGAGTGGTCGTATATTGGGTTCAGGCGAGACCTCGGAGGCTGCTAATCCGGATCTCGCGGTGGCGGCGGTGTGATTGGCGGCTGTTGTGGTTGTTGTTGGGTTGGCGCGATCTTCAGCTACAATGACAGCGACGACTATTTTTGTGGCGGCTCTTGTGGTGACGATGGGGGCGAATTCTGCTCTGATTCTTGTTGTTCCTGCTAGTGCTGTTGCTCTTATAACTTCAATTGGGCGATAAGTTTCTTGATCTCCGCGATATCCTTCATGAATTCTTATCTTGACATGATTTTTCAAGTGGAATGGTGAAAGTCAATGAAAACACCAATTGTTTGGGTTTACCTAACATGATAGCATTCGAAACGCTATCAAATCTCCACATGAACAGGAAAAGTAAAAACATGACACAATTCAATTGTTCATTTGATTGATTGATAAAATGAGCGACTACAATTATTGAAATAGGAAAACTAAACCCAGACAGTTAGGCCTAACGGGCCGGAAAAGAACCAACAAGAAAACACGAGTTTCTTTCGACTAATTATATAAATTAAATAACTAACTAACTAATAATAATAATCGAGATAACAATTAAATAATACTAATTAATGACGAAGATACGGTGGATCACATAAAAGTATTTATTGGGCTAGCCCCACTATTTTGGCATGCATGTGTGTAGGGCTGTAAATGAACAAAGTCGATGGCGAACAACTCGTATTCGGCTCGCCAAAAACTAATTCGTATTCGGTTCGAATAAACAAATAAACAAATTCAAACACAAAATTTTGCCTGATTAATAAACATACAAACATAATTTTGGTTCGTTTGTTGGTTTTGTTCGTTAGTTATATATTTTATATGTAATTTCAAAGGCTAAATTGCATCGGCGGTACCCATAGTTCAGATTTTGTGTGGATTTGGTACCCATAGTTTCAATTGCAGCATCCACAGTACCTATACTTTAATTTGTTGCAACGGTGGTACCCTCCGTTAACTTTCCATCCATATGTTGGATGGAAATGTGTAAGAAGACGAGTTTGCCCCTCATTTTCACTTCTAAATTTTACAAAATTATAAATTTTAACTAGAAATTGAAAAATTACATAAAATTAACCTTTAAACTTTAAATATTTACTTCTATATATTAATATAGTATCATGTATTTTCAAATAAAAAAATACACTTCTTTTACTATGGCCAATTAAATTAATCTACCTAACATTTGCAAAAAAATAATAATCTACCTAACCTAACTCAATTTCTATGCAAGCCAAACCCAAAGTACTAACCCTAACAAAACACAATCACCATTCTCTAGAACCATCCGTATCCCCCCGCCTCCATTTTCACATTTGAGTGAGAAAGAGGGAGAGAGGGAGAGAAAGAGAGAGGCGCCCGATAGAGTGAAGATTGGAGAGGAGGGAGAAAGAGTGATCTGAAGATAGAGAAGAGACAGAACGGCGAAAGTGCGGAATCCAAGGGAGGCAAAGAAGAAGCAGCAGAAATGGAATCGGAGGGAGGCTGGGCTTTGGCGTCCTTCGTACGGCGGCATCGTTGTCGTCTACCTCCTCCTTCTTCTTCTTCTTCTTCTTCTTCTTCTTCTTCTTCTTCTTCTTCTTCTTCTTCTTCTCTTGTAGATCTATAATCTGGGAGAGATTGGGTGGGTTGTTGATGATGTGGGTTCGATTTGGACTCTTGGTGGGCAGAGGTGGTAGTTGCTGTTGTGGATTCTTGATGGTTTATTAAACCAGAGAGAATGTGGCAATTGAAGGAGTAATTTCTCCGATTGAATGAGGGGGAGATGGTGATACAATGAAAATTGAGAGAAGAATCAGGGGGTGAAAATGTCTTTCACCCAAAGGTTAATAAAGGAGATTTTTTGGTGGGTAAAGAAACTGCAAAATATTTCGTCCGATGAAAAAAGACAAAACATATTTATTAATTATTACTATGACAAAGAAGTTATAAATTTAATATAATTAAAATTTCTTATTTTTTTTTCTTTGGATAAGGGTTTTGCTGTGATACAGCAGACTAAAATTAGACTTGTGGGTAAAATAATTAAAATTATTACGATGACAAGTGAATTTTTAACATATATATATATATATGTATATATAAATTAATTAATTAATTAATCAATTCAATATTCTATAAAAATTACTTATAAAATTGTAAAGGTGAGAATTAGGAACACACTAGTCCTTTTACATGTTTCCATCCACATATGGATGGAAAGTTAACGGTGGGTACTACAGTTGCAACAAATTGAAAATATGGATATCACAGATGCTGCAATTAAGATTATGAGTACCAAATTCACACAAAAACCAAACTATGGGTACCACCGATGCAATTTAGCCCAAAAACAACGGCCAGAAAGAAATACCATCGCTGGTAGTACACTTTTACAACTGTCAACATCCTCAACGCCGATTCTTCCGACCCAGTGTACGATCACTGAACAAAATTACCAATAAGGGCTCGTCTCCTACTGATATTCTCACTCCCAACTGCCACTACAGTCCTCGCTGGTTTTTTACCTTTACCTTGTCTATAATGGATCCGATTTCCAGCTCTTCTCAGCCAATCGTCCCTAGGGTTTCTCTGCTTCGACCCCGCAACTTCCCTTTCGACTTCCTCTTCTCTGGTTTCGAATTGCAATAGCTCTGAAGGAGAAGAAGAAGCTGCCATGGAGAGCACAAACGATTACGAGGCCAAGATCGTCGACGGCGACGACGGTTACGTCCTCGAAGACGTCCCTCACTTGTCCGATTACATTCCCGACCTCCCTGTACGTTTCTCTCTCCCCCACTCACTGTGATTTGATTTGTGCAATTTTGAAGCTTTTCATGAGTATTGACAATGGTGGAGATTGGAGACACTTAGATTTCGCTACTGCTTCATAACTGTGTTTTTATGTACAGTTTGTCCAATTATTAATGTATTCAACATCATGGTTTGATGATGCCTTTCATTTTTATTGTATTAATACATGCTCAGTAGATTAAGACATTGTGCCTGATGCTGGGATTGATGCTCTGGCTCGCGCCACTTATGTTGTTGCAAAGAAAGTAGCTTAACGGTAGAGGTAGACGATGGGAATGGCTGTGTTATAGATACGGTAGAATGTAGCTTAACTTCTATTTATTGGATGTTGAGAAGTTTATGCTGAGGATTAAAGTTGGATATAGGACTTGATAGTTGGGAGGAGATGGTTGATACACACAGTCAATGAATGTCTATTAGAATAGAACATGATTCATTATCCTTGTACTGAAGTGGTGAAAATATAATAGAAGAACAATGCCCTTTCGCAAACTACAAAGACATGCCTATAAATAGAAGTTCAAGATTTGGGAATGGAAAACGAAGTAAATGAAAACAAATTTAATGAGTAAATGAAGTACTAATTAGCTCATGAGAGCCAGGGAAAACTAAATTTACCAAATCTGAACCGCATAGATGATGGTAGTGAAGATTGCTAAAGAGCTTAAAGGCTCGTGTGGATATGTATTTCATACTGTTGCTAGCTTATATCTAGAGCAAGCATGTATGAAACACGTGTCATGACAAAAAAAAAAAAAACTTATTAGCCAAAGCTACAACAGACCAGTGTCGGTCCAAGTAAAATATGATTTATTTCGCTGTTCAAAACCCATAACCATATCAAAATGGGAAGAACTCCAAGAAGCCGAGAAATGTTCAAATGATCAGAAAGTCAAGTACAAAGATCAGAATGATAAATCAGATTAGTCCTAAGATGGAAACAAGTACCCGTTAGGAACCAGACTAAAAGGTGCGGAATAGGCGTTTTTGGGTCAATGAGGTTTCTTAGTTTGCAGTAAGCTAGCTTTTTGAACAATATCTTTCTTCTGGCGGTGGTGGTGCTTCAATAGGGCATGGGTCGGGTAGTTATCTGCGACATAGTTGGGTTGCTGGTCGATTTAACTGAGGTTCCTTGGACGCATGCATGTAACTAAATTGGACATTATCCTTCTAGTGGGTATCTACAAATCTTCTCATCTTGTATGATATAGCAGGATCACTTTTGTCAGCCCATAATGTTGTCATCCATGATTTGTTTGTCCTGAAATTTGCTAATTTTTGTTGGATGCACTTGACTGTTTGTTGGAGTAAGCATTAATATTTACTATTTTACACTCTTTTTCTCGTGCAGACCTACCACAACCCCTTGCAAGACAACCCTTCTTATTCTGTTGTCAAGTAAGTTCGTTTTTCTTTATTGGAAATATATAGCCACTGTTGGTTTCTTGTTAAAAGTAATAAGTATCTGTTCATGTCTGATGGAAGTCCTTGTCATCAGGCAGCATTTTATCAACGTGGATGACACCGTAGCTCAACACGTGAGTATCGAATTTGCTGGTCATTGTCTAATTTATTTCATTGTTGTCCGACGCTAGCTTTTCCCATATGTGGACTGCAAATTGACATGGTGCTGTGAAGAAATTAAGACATATTTTATGCTGATATCTGTGATATGGTATTACTATTCAACAACAAATCACGGTCTTCTAATTTTTGACTCCCTTGCGTCCTGTTAGATTGTTGTCCACAAGAGCAGTCCAAGAGGGAGGCATTTTCGACGTGCAGGACCTCGCCAAAAGGTTCTCTATCCTACACACTTGTACTCACACGCGCATGCACTTCCATGATACCTTCTATCCATGTTTCTATGCTAATTTTAATTGTTCATGTCCTCCTAACTTTTACTCAGGTGTATTTTGAATCTGATGAAGTGCAAGCATGTATTGTTACCTGTGGTGGCCTGTGCCCTGGTCTTAATACCGTGATTAGAGAAATAGTATGTGGTCTGTACCATATGTATGGTGTAAAAAGAGTTCTTGGAATAGAGGTAAGCGCGCTTCATTCACAGACTATCTGATTGAATTTAAGTTCAACTTCTTTTGATTTTCCTGCAAGGCATAGGACTTCAGCTTTCTCTTCCCATTCCATTTTACGAGCCATTTAGTGTTCCATGCGCTGATATCATTGAGGTCGATTTTAATTTATTTAGATATTAAATACATGTGTGTATATTTGGCTCAAGTAATTGCACTTCTGTATCATCGAGTTTAACATGAACCATTATGTTGGTAAACTCTCTTGGAGGATATGGGCATGTACTTTCTCGGTTCTATATTGTCGTTAAGTTATGCAGTCCGGATAAATTATTGTTTGCTTGATTGATATAAATCCCTTGATTAACAGCCTTATGTTACGTAGGGAGGATACATGGGCTTCTATTCTAAAAATACGGTTCCTTTAACGCCAAAATTTGTGAATGACATTCACAAACGTGGAGGTACGATCCTCGGGACATCACGTGGGGGCCATTGTAAAAAGAAAATTGTTGACAGTATTCAGGATCGAGGGATTAATCAGGTATGTGAAGGAGTGTACTCTTTTGCTTTATCTTAGCTGTATTTTGTTAAGGCGCAGTGCTCATTCATCACTAAACTTCATGCATTCACATCAAATTTGGACATATTTATACTGTGTGCATCAATTGAGAGATTATTCATTGCTCTTGGAGTTGCTGACATGGCGCTCCCTAAAGCATCAGAGCCACTAGTGTGTGTGGAGTCCATGCAAGTCTTGTGGTAGTGATGCTTTGGAGAGCACAACGTCAGCAGCTCCAAGAGCAGTGAAGAATCTCTAGCATCAATCACTCTCTACCGAGTGAGTACTCCATGGTCCAACACCACGGTGATGTGGTGCTCCAAATTCCACTAGACCACATTCAGGTGTGGGGCCTGTAAGAATGTGGCGATTGTGTATTTGCACCCAACCTCACGGCCTCACCATGATCTTGCGTCATGCCCCTTTTTATATTTTCTCACTCCCAACAGATATTAATATCTATTCAATGGTCCTGCCTTTCAGGTTTATATAATTGGAGGAGATGGAACTCAGAGAGGGGCTTCTGTAATTTTTGAGGTAGTAATTTTTCACGCTGAACATATGGATCTGAAAGATTGACTAGGCTGAATCAGTTACTATTTATCAAATTCATTGGTATGCAGGAATTAAAAAGGCGTGGTCTCAAAGTTGCAGTCGTTGGAATACCAAAGACAATTGACAATGACATTCCGGTACTTTAATGTCATTGACGGTCGTTTGATGCACATACCTTTCTTGCTGATATAAGTTGAGCATTGTTGCCTGAAATGATAGACTAGTCAATGTGGACCACATGTAGGTAATCGACAGGTCCTTTGGTTTCGACACTGCAGTTGAGGAGGCTCAACGTGCTATTAATGCAGCTCATGTCGAAGCTGAAAGCTTCGAGAATGGCATTGGTGTTGTTAAGTTGATGGGCCGCTATAGTGGTAAGCTTTCTTCTGCTGGTTTAAACAATCTGCCTATGTGTTTTAAGCTGACCTATATATATCTTGTAATACTGAGCTCGCATCAATTTTCTCATCCAAATACTATGAGTGCTACCTTATCTGCAACAAAGCTTGCTTTCCTGAGCAATTTATATGATAGTAGTGCTCAGATAATCTTCTTATCCCTTACATACCTCATTTTCATTCTCATGCAGGATTCATTGCTATGTACGCCACTCTTGCCAGCCGAGATGTGAACTGTTGCTTAATTCCAGAATCACCCTTTTATCTTGAAGGACCAGGTGGCCTTTTCGAATACATTGAGAGAACACTCAAAGAAATTGGCCATATGGTTATTGTAATAGCCGAAGGAGCAGGGCAGGAGCTTCTTTCTGAATGCATGCGCACGATGGACGATAAGGATGCTTCAGGAAACAAGTTACTCTCAGATGTTGGGTTGTGGATATCTCAGAGGATCAAGGTATGTGCTGAGTGCTTTGGCTCTAGGAACACTGTTTTCATGCACTCTCTTTTATTTTGCGAAGTGTCATCATTACCTATTCATTCTGTGGTCATGTCAGTATCACTTTATGTTGGAAAAAAAAGTATCACTTTATGAGTATATCGTCTGAACTCATCTCAAAAATGTCTTATGAATGTGTATGCGTGCATCACCAGCTGCCATGTATAGAGAAAAACCTCATTTTTCTGGCTTTATCAATGTTGTATTTGAATTCAGTTTTTTCCTTGGCTCATCTGTTCTTGTAACATTTAGCACTTCACCTATGGCCTTCTCTACGCTTTTAACTTCTACACTTCCTGCGGTTATCAGAAACCGCTAAACCTATTGTGCAACTTCGAAATATCTAGAGATTTGACCCACTCCTTAGGATTAGTGTATCACTCCGTTCGCCGAATAGGGAGAAAATTTAAAAGATGTCATGTGACTTGTTAGCACATGCGTTACCTTAAAATCTGATGCCGCACATATGATCTTTTAGATCTTTAAATTTTAACCCCGTAAGATTTTCAAGAAACTCAACAATTGATTGTTCATCTTCAAAACATACTCAAGAGTTCCTTGTTATTCAGAACTCAGAAGAGCTTGTTGAGCCCCTACCAAAGGTGAAAAATCATGCTTCATTAGATGATTAGGCATCGGTGAGGAGTTGTTCAATTAACTTTGTTGAGTAAATACATAACGAAGGCTGTTTATTTATAATAGTAGGTACTCATGCGCCTTTTGTATTCTGAATTTAAATGTTACTGGATAATTCTGAATTTGCTTTGTCGTCCAAGTACTATATTGTTTTTGGGTTATAGGGAACTTCGTGCACTGATAACTCCAAAATCAATCAGCATAGCATATAGTAGTAATTTATAAATGCATGCATGTGCTCAATTTAACAAATTTAATGGATCCGATTATAATTGTTTCCCACTCGACTGTTATTTCAAAGTATGTAACCCTCTTGCCATTTTGTTTCTGCACGATATGAATGAAATGCACTTAACCCTGTAGCTAAGCATCAGTAATTGGTGAAGTGAAAAGGAAAATGAAAACCTGAGTCATAGCAGAGCGTAATGTGATAACTAATGTTGCTAAATGTTACAGATATTGTTTAAATTGTACGCTTGTCACAATGTGCCTCTATTCATCATTCACTATTCTGAGTAGTGCTTAGATGGTTATCCGATCATCAGAAATGAGAGTGATATGAAGACTGAGGCTGGGAAAGTTGCAGCAACAATCTGAAGACAGAATGAGTTTTTCATTTTCTAAATGAGGAAGGGTGAAAGAATTGTTAGATGGAGGTGTTGAGATGCAGTTTACTTATCATGTTAATTGCTAGTTGTTTTACAGGAAATTGAATGTCTCAGTAAATATCACTTCATAGTCTTGTTTGCATCAATTGGAAAATGCCTTCAACATCATTTTAGAAGAACCTTGTTTGACTTGTAAATCTTTTAGTCAAGGTCCAGTGCTGGTATTGATCTCGTTATGCATTGTCAGAATGCACGCCATACTGGTCACTGCGTTGAAACAATGTCTACGTGTACCCTAGCATACTTTATGAGAGTTCCTTTTTGCTTAAATGAACTGAGCCACATGAGATTTAGCTTGCCTCACCAGTGTATTATCTCCTGCTGCAGGATCATTTCACAAAAGAGTTGAAAACGATTATCAATCTGAAATATATAGGTTAATATTCTGAAACCTAACTCGACTTTTTTGTTTGACCATATTGACTCTGATCACACTCCAAATCTGTTTTTCATTTGACAGATCCCACCTACATGATCCGTGCTATCCCTAGCAACGCGTCTGACAATGTTTACTGTACACTCCTCGCTCACAGTGCCGTCCATGGTGCAATGGCTGGATATACAGGTTTTGTGGTTGGGCCCGTGAATGGAAGACACGCTTACATCCCCTTTCATGTAAGTTGTTGAATAGCTGATTGATTTATATGTGCCCCTCTAAAATTGTGAAATGGAGCATCATCGTGTGATTTACTCTCCCCACTTCTGGTTTAGAACAAAAGGTTGGAACAAAAATAAATGCCAACATCCTCTTCAACTTTTTGGTCTGTCTTAGAAAATATGAATCAATATTGTCAAAATATATAAAGAGAAATAGCATGAACGGAACAATTGAAATGATGGCATAGGTAATGAAGAGTTAATTCTGAGGGTAGAAGCAATAGAGTGCGATCCTTGTGGGTTTATGTCTATCGCACTTTGAACTGATGCAATTTACACTAAAAATGATAATCGTTAAGTCTGGTCATTTCAGCTATTTAATCTAGTATGGTGAAGGCAGAGGTCTGCTTAATTGTTCTTTCATCTTTCGGCATGGTGTACACAGTTTCCCATGGTAGAGGACTATAGGTGTGCATGCATTTGACTTTTCACAGTTAAATGAGATTTATGTAATAATGCATGCAGACGGAGAATTGCCAATGAGCATCTTATCTTTCACATCTCAAAAACGGGTAAAAGACACTTTTACCCCCTTTGGTTTGACTGAAGGACACTTTCAGCCCTTCAGTGTGCCAAGCTTCAAGTAATTTACACCCCTTGATTGTATCCCCGCTAGTCTGGGGTGGAGTTCGTCACTGGAAATAGTTTTGGAGACAAATTTGTACCTCATATCGTGCAAAAAGTCTGTCATACCCGGCCCGTCGGCCTTGGGTGACCCCTCCTCTTTTACATACTATGGGGACGACTTTGTCCCAAAAACTATTTTTTAGTGACAGACCTGCAGACTAACGAAATCATAATAAGTGGGTTTAAGTTTCCTAAATTCGGCACACTGACGTGGTGAAAGTGTCCTTCAAACAAACTAGAGGGGGTGAAAGTGTGTTTTACCGCAGTTTGTGAGAGAAAATATAGAGTCGCATCCGATTGAGAAAATATAGGAAAAATGTTAGTTGTGCTCCCTGATTTTGTCATGTTTTTCCCCCCGAGAATCATGATTATGTCATTCGAGTAATAGGGAAAGCTACAAGATGGTACTATTGATTAGTGATACTCTGATCCGAAATCTTTTAGTTGTCTGGGTAATTGATTCTTTCGGTTACTCAGAATCAGTGGCACTAATTGTGTCATCTCCCTGATGAAGACTTGAATCCAACGGCAAGTGAATGATCGTTGTCCATGATATTTCTCTCGGCAAATTCATACAACACTCTATCTGGGCCTCCCTGAATAGTTGAGGTGTCAATATGCAAAAGCAGATGTCTTATTAGTAGTACATTGCTCAATGTCGTCTTTCGTTGGTTGCTAATTAACTACAGTACTTATGTTATTTCAAGTTGGGGTCATAAATCATGGTAGTAATGTTCTAATTTCTGGGGTGTTGTTTGGATTGCAGCCCATCACGGAGGGGCAGAACAACGTTGTGATAACTGACAGGATGTGGGCCAGGCTTCTGTCGTCGACTAATCAGCCAAGCTTTTCAGACACCGAGGCGGCCGTGGCTAAAGCCGAGCAAGAATCGCAGCAGCCAGAATCCCAGCTCTTGATTTTGGAGGCTACTGGAATTGCAGCTAACGGCGAATTAGGCCACGAAAAGTGATTTCTTTCTAAAGCCACAGTTGATGGGCAGTTGTTTATTTTTGTAACCAAAACCTGTGACGATTCCGGAGAGGATGAGAGAAATCTTGTAAGCGAGACCTGTTCAATTAACTTTTTTTTTTCATCTGTTTTTCTTATGGAACATTTATAATTATGCTTTGTTGTTCCTAGTATATGTAATTTATATTTACCACTATGTTGGCATTTGACACATGGAATTAATCACTTTTACTAAAGAGAGAGTTTGGCCAAAATTAAGATGGCGTATTCTCTACGAAGATATCCGAACAATACAATTAAGGTGGCGTTTTCTCTACGAAGATACTCTTGAACAATACTTCTCTACGAAGATACCCTCGAACAATACTACAATTTTCTTAGATTCTAAGAGTATCTCCAATGCATTAGGTAAATTGGTATTTTTAGGCAAAATTTAAAGAAGTTGAACAAAATTCGAAGTCCAATGGATTAGGCATCTTATTATGCAAAACACAAAACGGGCATCATTATCGCCAAACTTGGCGAAGTTCATTCCCTAGCCATCTTTGTTTTTTCCCTACTTTTTAGATTTTTGAGACACTTGTCTACTTTTTGGGGTGTGACTACTTATTTAAACCATGTCTCTTATAATTTCTCCACCACTTATCCTAAATTTTTCTTTTAATTTTCATCTAGTACGTGAAAAAAATCTATAACTATTAGCATTCAATTTAAATTGCTTAATTTATAGCTAGTAGCATTGGAGCCTAGTGCAAAAATTAAAATGCAAAATTGTATTGTTAGGCATAATATGCCTATTTTTTACCTAACTGCATTGGAGATGCTCTAACATTAATTTTTTCAGCTGGATTTGGACATTCACATGGCACCAATAATAACTATAAATAGAGAAGCGGCTCCCATGTCAATGATATAGGTAGTTCACAACCTGATCCGATTTGATCCATCATCAACCAGGGAACATATGGCCTCCAAAAACGTCGGTGATCAGGTAGAGTTTAATTTTTACATGTCATCGTACACATAAACGGTAGCTCCAAAGATTATGAAATATAAGCACTTGCTACTTTCTTGGGTTTACAATTGTAGAAAATAACATTCTCTCATTTCCCTCAGGGCTCTCAAACGGTCTTCCCGAAAGATTTCAACATCACTTGCGGTGACGACAGTCGTTTCTGGCGATTGCCAAATAGAGTGAAGGGCAGGAAGGATCTATCACATACAGATCTACAACATGAATTATAGCGGAAGATTCATGTGTGATTCATGTGTTTACCTTGTCTTCCTAATCTCCTTAATCCAGCGGATGATCGTTGTGTTGCTTGCTTTCACGCGCCTCCTTCTTGATCTTGCTCCCACCAATCTAGTGTGAATCTCGAGGACGAACACTTTGATCCACACCACGTTCCACCTCCTTGGATGAAGTTGGAGAGAGACTAGGGCTCTCTACAACTAGTATGAATCTAGACAGAGTAACTTTACTGTGTGGAATAGCCATTAGCCTTAGCATAATGTGTAGGAGGCTACCTCCTTATATAGGCACAACTTCTCCTAGGTTTGCACATAAACCTCTAGGGTTTGAGCCTTAGCTACTAACCCCTCTAGGTTGTGTATTAGTGCAACTAATCCCATAAGGTTATGATAATTGCTTTGGGCACCCCACATGGGCGCACCAATTGCTAACATCTCCCACTCGCACAGTGGGGTTGCACAATTCATCCAGTCTCTATCAATCTCCAACTATCTATCATCTACAAAGAGTATTGTTGTGGCCGTGGCGTGTGACCGGTGAGAGTACCTGCATTTCGGGAGATCCGTACACCAAACTCGTATAGCCAGCATGGGAAGGCACCCTCTCGGGAGATCCACATACCAAACTCGTATAGCCAGCGCAGGAAGGCACCCTTAAAACATATAACAGTGATAATGCTCTCCGTAACTCTCGTATTCCCCAGATTCCTCCGATTGTCATCTCGTGGATCATGAGCACCTGCCTTGTCCCGAAGGCCATGCTCCAATGAGTCCACATCTCCTTTATATTTTCATATCCTACATGATCCCATAAGATCTTGCAGGTGGGCCCAATGAAGATAATAAAGAGCGATGCAACGAGAATCTTTCCTTACATACATGTGTCACTCAGATTCGGCTCAGCTGCTTCCACAGCAGTGTCCGGAAGGCCGAATCATCCATAGCCGTAAGGTGTCACGCCAAAGTGGCACCACCGACCCGTCTCCTCATGACACAGGCGTAAGTACAAAGGGTATACAGTGTCAATCATCTTTATATGATCGACGAGGCTCACACGATGAGGAATCCCAGGGACTAATTCTACTCATCACCTCATGGTCACTCATAAGCGCGCGTTATTCAAGGGGAATATGCGCCATAGTGTTTAGACTCTGATCAGAGCGCATGTCTTATCCTTGCAAAGGACCACTATGCAGATGTCTATCCGGTAGCCCTTATGGCCACCAGCCCGAGTGATGCCATGTCACACTATTGTGAACAATTATCAGCTCTCGAATCTGGCTTTCTCTACACAGACTGTTCATGATTCGGGGTAATAACCATGTTCGATTGGCCATAACCAGTCTCACCTTGGAACTTATTTCCAATGCGACAGTTGAATCCGTCTGACAGGCTCCTAGCTCTAATGATAGACATCAAGCTCTTATCATAGGCCATATGCTCATATGAAGAAGGCATCTCATATCATATCGCAGGCTTTCAGCGCTTATCGGGATTCTGTCTCATCTTCCGCCACACCCAGACATATCCAGGATATTGCGAAGGCGGTCGCTCGTGTGAGTGAGCCGACCTAGTGTCTGCGTGACATGCTCTATGCTAGTACCGGAAATGTAACATATCATACATGTATCAAAAATACATGCTGCTTTAAACAAATCCAATTAAAATCCAGTCAATCAATGTCTCGTGTGCTCATCAATCATATTGTCAGTTATCGACTAACAAGTCCCAATTTTCTAAAGCAATCCACGAAGGCAATTCTTAAGTGGTTTAGGAATGGGATGAGCCAACATCCTGGCCCATTGTCGATCCACTCAAGGATTACTCTCTAGGTAGTCATTTCACCTTTTGTGAAATGGTACCCTTGACTATGTGTTTGACCTTACCGCAGTGCTATAGCCGTATGCTAGCACAAATCATGGTAATCGGTTTGTCGATAGCTCATAAGCTTACCATAAACCCTTTTAGTTAAACACATTTCTGCCCTATGGCAGAACAGGCAATCGTGCTTCGCTTCCATGGTTAATGGAGCGGTCCAATACGATCATGCAACACTTGCATTTCTTCCATGCGAGTCTATCATCGAGCATGGATAATAGCCTGAGTTGGATCCAGGTGCATGTAGGTCCCCACCCTAGTCAGCATGTATGGCTAACATAATCTTCGATAGATATAGCACGTGATCCATCATATAGAGTATCCTGGTTACAATCTTGTGTCTCAAATTGGAATATCCTGAAATCCAATTCTTCCGATTGCATAGCGTTCGCTAGGTCTGAGTATACACCATAGTGTATAGAAGACTCATTCTGCATCAGGCACTCTGGTTATCTGGTCATTCTTATATGGTGTCTTTTAGGGCACACACAGGCTCATAAAGTATTGCGCTGAGCTACGGGAGCACAATTACTCCTTAGGGACTCGAACAATCCTTAAGCTCCACTAGCCAATAGTGTGTCATCGATATTAAGTGACGTGATCACCAACCCTCTACTAGTGAGAGTGACACACAGCGGTTTC
This sequence comes from Linanthus parryae, assembly GCA_023055425.1. NCBI lineage: Eukaryota > Viridiplantae > Streptophyta > Magnoliopsida > Ericales > Polemoniaceae > Linanthus > Linanthus parryae. The sequence continues at coordinate 85,608,888 of JALGPY010000004.1, read as the reverse complement.
CATTTGTTATTGTAAACATATAGTAAACGATCCCTGATGAAATACAGCTGTCCCGAGGACTATATAAGATACCATATGGACTTAAATAGCTTGCACACGTTCTGTGCATTTGACCTTAGTCACCTCTAGGATTTCTCCATTGATAAATTCAGTCGTCACATCTATCGAGAATGGATCCACAACTATTTATGCTACCAAGCGAATCAACATAATCCTTATTACCCAAAGCCTTGGGAAGGATACCTCGTTGAACCAACGCAAATTCGTCGGATCGACTCAAACTCGTCGATGTCTATCCTCAGAATGAGTGTAGACTTATTCGCTTCTACGCAAGTCGTATGCCTTACCACGCTTCCGTCTGGGTCTCTGATTGACCTTGGAAATCCATTAATCTCCAATAATCTTCCATCCAGTCGGAAAGTCAACCTAGACTTAAACTCGGTTGGCCCCTTATAGACTCTAATTTATCCTGTAAAGCTCAATATTCATTCTTCATAATTAGGGAACGATGAGGCCTAGGATTCTATCCTATCGTTTATGCAAGGTGATCCTTAATATCATCCCTTCGATCTCAAATAGTCGATGGGGTATGATCCTATGAGCAATTTCTTTGCATAGGAGGATCATCATTTTCTCTCATCTCTTATGAATGGGCACCCAGCTTGGAAATTCACTCCCACTGTTCAAAAGATCCTTGAGGAACTAATTCCTCATAATCGATTTAATGAACGGGTATCTTCCAGCGGTATCCTCCATGCTCGTGGAGATCATCATCTCTACGAACATATCCCTTAATTATGGACATCTCCTATGAGAAATCATATATCTCGTGAATCAATTTGCGTTACACCACTAATCGGCTGTTGCGTTTCGAATACGCAACCCCTAGAGTGCTCCGAATAGCATAAGAAGAAGCGTTACTCCATGAAGATGCGTTTCTTTCATCTAGGGTCTAACTTCAAATTTCTTCTTGTCAGGTGATGAAATATCCTGGGACAATATCCTAGGTTCATCATTGTCTTGCGTGGTGACCCTTATGGTCTTCCTTTCGATGTCAATTCATCGACGGGATACGCTCCAAAGAGCGCTTCTACGCAAAGAGGGTTTCTCCACATAGTCATAATCTATGATGGGCTGTTCACTAGGCATGTTACTCCCACTGTCCTGAAGATCCGTAGGAACTATTTCCTGTTGATCATTCAGGGATGGGGTGTCATCCAGTGAAACCTTTGTTTCCTAGAGACTTACTTCTCAACGAACCTCTTCCTGACTTGAAATTTAGTTAGTACATAAGCTACCGATCCCCATGGCCTAAGGTTACCTCATATAGGTTGCCTTTTGGTCCACATCTCGTAGGGTGTAGTGGCTGCAGACTCGGTGGACTTATGGTTGAGTATTTTGATAGCCGTTTAGCAAAGTGTCTCCTCCGAATAGGGAACACGTGTATTTTCACGCTCTATCATACATCATACCATATCTTGCAGTATCCTATTCCTTTAATCCTCTACAACATCCTGCTGGGGCGTGGGAATAGCCAACTGCCTTACTATTTCTCTTCATCGCATAGCTCTTGCTAAGATAGATACTTCCCGTCTCATTCTGGCCAAGGACATATCCTTTTATCCAGACGGTTTTCTACCTTTTGTAGAGACCTGTCTGAAGCACCCTTGTGCCTCAGACTTATGTGACCCAAGCACACATATTTGAGACGCGGACAATCATCTACGAATGTGATGGAACAGTAAGCACCATGTCTTAGCTTTAATAACTTAATGGAACACAACAACAGAATGAATAAGATATAAAGACTCAGTAGTCCTTAATGCTCTATTGGATGATTTGCGTTTTGCCTTTCATGTCCGGCAAGAATCACACACAGGTAAGGGTACCTTGGGCAAAATCCAAGCAAGCCTGCCCTAGCTAGCCTGGACATCCTTTCCTGTCACCGTGTGTCTTAATCTAGCGCGCCACATATCAGAATCTTAAGTCATACTCTTAAGTTGACATCCAAGATTTCTGAGGCGTCATTCATGCTAGAATATTAAGAACGCAAACACCATGATATAACCATATCCAAAGTTAAAACTGTGACCAAAACAAATTTTGGTGGCTGCTCCCTCAAAGATAATCCTATGGATCCTTAGACGAGAAGTTATTTGCCAGGTCTGGCCTTTTCTCTTGTCTTAGGAAAACTCCTTTGCCCTTTCGCGTTTGTCAGTCTTGGGTAATACTGACCTTATACCAATATTGCCCCTAAATTCCCTTATCCTTGCCCCACCTGTTGCCTTGGTCCTAATACCGGGCTAGGGACAATACCTGCCTCTCATACTTCATTAAGTATGATTATACTTCACTAACAGCCTTTAGCAATCATATATTGCTTCGGCATCCGAAGTATGTTGGACTAGTATTCTTTAGCAAAACTTATTTTGCTTAGATCCTAGAACAGAGTGATGTTTTGGTCTTATCCAAACATCTTGACACGTACAAAGTGTGTCATATAACGTTCCATGAAACGTGGCAGAGATTGCAGCAAATTGCAAATCGGATAGCTTGTACCTGACAGCCTATAACTTTCCGATCATAAGTGGCATCAATCTCAGACGTTAAAGTCGAGTGCTCAATCTTATGACATGAGCCATAACTCATAGTTAAGGTAGGATTATTATGAGTCATTACTCACAACTTATGAAAATGGCTAAGATGGATCCAAGATTCTTCTTTGGCTTCCTACAATTTTAAAAGTGGTCATGAACATGCTGATGAGGTCATTTCCCCACCTTTTCATAGCATGCTCTATGACATTATCTTGACTGTTTCCTCCCACTATTTGGTGAGCCTAAAGATAATGTCTATGTGCTGCTGTGAAAACTTATTCATCACATGTTCGACCATGTTTGTAGGTGGCTGACAACCTATGTCCAACGGATGGTTACATAGTACGACGACTTATCATATCGTTTGTTGTCACCATTTTTTTAGCCTTTATAGTTTTGATTTAGACACGATTGATAGAGACATTGTAGAAGTTAATCACTAGCATTTACTTAGCTCCAAAATAACATGTGACATCGATTAAACTTAATAGTTCCTCACAAGGACTCCACCAAAACCTAGCGTATATCCTAGGAATCAAATCTCATCACTTGTGATTCCCTATCAATTTTAATCATGTCCTCATGTGAGCTCTTTTGTTTTAGTTCTTTAGCATGCGAGGTTAAACATATATATCCAATCACACGCAGTTATAACATAAAAAAAGCATAAGCATAAATAAATATGCAATGGATGTGGCCCCTAAGGTGCACTCCCACTATTGAGAGTACTTCTTGAGCAAGTCTTGAACTCCATCTCATGCCATCTCGCCTACTTGAGGACTCCAAGCTTGAGGCTCCTTTAGACCATCTATTTGCTCCATGCACCTTGCGCCATAGCTTTTGGTTTGGACACCTCTCTTGAAGCTTCAATCTTCAATCTCTACTAACTATCTTATTTCTAATAAGAAGTAACCGCTAATAGGCGATTTAGATGAGAAGAGAAGACAATAGAGTATGTAGAGAGGCACGACACGCATGCCATATTTTAATTACATATTCAAAAACAAAACCAAAATATAAAACATCTATGCCACATCCATGCACCAAACACATCCATTCAACCCACAACAGCATGTGTAACAATATAATAAACATACTGGAATTTTCAAGAAATTTCCAGAATTAAACAATAATTACTGGAAATTAATAAGCAATAATCTAATCAACTAAAAAGATCGAAAATTGCTCCCTACCACTTAGGGTCTCACCACCTATGGCAAAACGAAGGGAAAAAATGACCTAAGTCTCCAGAAAAAATTTGGGCTCAAAACAGTGTGTTTAAGGTCGTTAAACTGCCTCGGGAAGTGTGCTAAACACTAATTAATTAATCTGGAAATTACTTAAATTTTCCGTCGCTCCAAAAATTATGAAAAAACACCCACAAAATAGGAAATTTAATTTGGAGTCCCTAGGAAAAAACCGGACGAAAAATGACGGCGGGAGGAGGCCGCACGCGCCCTCACGCGCCGCCGCGCGTGGGCACGTCCGCCTCCGCCACGCGCCGACGTCGGCCATGTGCCACGTCAGCATGACACGTGGCATGCCACGTCAGCAACTATGCTGACGTCAGCTGCCACGTCAACTCGCCACGTCATCGCCACGCCATCGCCACATCAGTCATTTGCTGACGTGGCACCGCCACGTCATTAGCCACGTCAGTCCTAGGGCCACATCAGCAGCAGCCGCCAGCCCTTTGACGCGTGCGGCGCGTGGCGGTGCGTGGCTGCGCGTGGGGGCGGCGTCGGTGGCGCGTGAAGCCCATGCGCCGCCTTCCCGTGCTCCGTTCCCGACGAAATTAATTTTTTCCGGGATCTTTTTTTCGTCCTGATCCCGATCATGTGGTCAAAATCCAATTTTAACAAGTTTTGAAAAACATGTTCTACTGATTGGATCTAGCAGTCGAGATTAATACAGTTCCGAATCTTTAAAAATTCATAACTAATTTATCGTAAATCCAAAAAATATAAAATTTATATTTCTGGAATCCTCGTGAAAAACCCTACCTAACCATATAGGTTTCGTCTACTGGTTATGAAATTTCAGAAACTCAATTTTCTAATCAGATTCAGAAATGCATAACGAGGCACGAAAAACAAACTTATGGCTCTGATACCAATGAAGGGCAGGAAGGATCTATCACATACAGATCTACAACATGAATTATAGTGGAAGATTCATGTGTTTACCTTGTCTTCCTAAGCTCCTTAATGCAGCGGATGATCGTTGTGTTGCTTGCTTTCACGCGCCTCCTTCTTGATCTTGCTCCCACCAATCTAGTGTGAATCTCGAGGACGAACACTTTGATCCACACCATGTTCCACCTCCTTGGATGAAGTTGGAGAGAGACTAGGGTTCTCTACAACTAGTATGAATCTAGACAGAGTAACTTTACTGTGTGGAATAGCCATTAGCCTTAGCATAATGTGTAGGAGGCTACCTCCTTATATAGGCAAAACTTCTCCTAGGTTTGCACATAAACCCCTAGGGTTTGAGCCTTAGCTACTAACCCCTCTAGGTTGTGTATTAGTGCAACTAACCCCATAAGGTTATGATAATTGCTTTGGGCACCCCACATGGCCGCACCAATTGCTAACATAGAGTTAGTAATTTAGTAGTATTAGTTATATCATCGGTTTGATGTGTTTGTTTGTTTGTATTCTAATTTCTAATTAGGTGCTACATGCAGTGATTCGACAGCTGAATTGATATCAGTGGCGTGGTTACAAGTAACTGCAGCAATCGATGTAGAACTTATTAAGACTATTGGGCTTACAAGTCAGTGGGCTTCAGCATCAAATACTATCTGTTATATGTTTTGGGCTTCCTGTTCACCTCAAGCCCAATCCATTTACTTATGTAAACCCTACTCTATTTTAACCGTTGGATCTTTCTCTCCGTACATCCTACCGTTGAGGTAGCTTAGTATTTAACCTCCCTTGTATTAGTTCTGCATAATTGTATATACTACAGCAACTTTACTCTTCATCTACTGGTTATCACGCCGTTCTCTCTCTCAAAGGGTCAAAACCCTAGAGCAGCTACAGCAGATTTACTTGGCTCCTTCCCTTGCATTTGAAGTCTGATGTTCATACTGTTTTCATCAAATTTAAGACTTTTATTGAAAAATTATTAGGATATCACATTAAAATTTTACGTTCTGATGGGGGAGGAGAATATACTGCCTTTGTTTTTCAAAAATATTTAACAGAAAATGGCATCCAACGTCAAAAATCATGCCCACATACGCCACAACAAAATGGAATTTCAGAACGTAAACATCGTCACATTGTTGAAACAGCCATTACTCTTCTTCATACTGCTTCATTGCCTAACATTTTTTTGTATCATGCTGTTGCAACATCCACCTATTTGATAAATAGACTACCTAGTAAAAATACTTCAAACAAATCACCATATGAATTACTTCTCAAATCTGCTCCTACTTATACATCTAAAAAATTTTGGTTGTGCTTGTTTCCCTCGTCTCACTCCTTATAACAAAAGTAAATTGGTAAAACAAGGCAGTGTGTCTTTTTGGGGTATGCCGATGGATATAAGGGTTACTTATGTTATGATAAGTTTAACAATAAATTTTTTGTTAGTCGTGATGTTTTATTTGATGAGTTCTTATTCCCTTATGCTACTAACCAGTCTGCTGCAGATACAAATACTGCATCCAGTTTTGATTCTTCTACCACTCCTTACTCACATGATGTTTCTATTTCTTTTACAGATTTGCCACCGGCAACAGATTCTTGTCCCTCCCCCCTACTGTCCCTCCCCCACTACGAATCCAACTGCTGAGGGGTTTGATTTTTCGCAGCCACCTGGAAGTGTCTCTGCCCCTCCATCTCAGCATACTACACTTGAGTCCCCAAGGACACCTTCCAGTGTTGGCACGGCGACTAATCCCACCCCAATGATGCCCAACACTACCATTCCTCCCCCTTCTCTTGGAGGACACCCGATGCAAACTCGTAGCAAATCGGGTATATTTAAAAGGAAATTATTTTTTGCACACACTTCTACACCTTCTATCACTTCACACACTGATCCCACCTCTTACAAAGAGGCTTCACAGTTTTTACATTGGCAGAATGCAATGCTTGATGAGTTTAAAAGCTTACAGAAACAAAACACTTGGGTTCTTGTTGCACCTCCACCTCACAGTAATGTGATTGGTAACAAATGGGTTTATAAAACCAAGTTTAATCCAAATGGTACCATATCACGTCACAAAGCTCGTCTAGTCGCCAAGGGGTTTCATCAAACCCCTGGCCTTGATTATGACGAGACATTTAGTCCGGTAGTCAAACACGCTACTGTACGCTGCATTTTAGCTCTTGCGGCCTCGTTTTCTTGGCCATTACAACAATTAGATGTCAAAAACGCGTTTTTACATGGTAATTTACGAGAAACTGTATATATGCGTCAACCAACAGGTTTCATTGATCCTCGCTTCCCAAAACATGTTTGTTTATTGCAAAAGTCAATTTATGGCTTGAAACAAGCACCATGTGCTTGGTTCGAACGTTTCACTACTTATCTTTGTTCTCTAGGTTTTGTTGCTTCAAATGCCGACTGTTCTTTGTTTATTCGCCATTCTCACAACAAACTGACTTTGTTACTGCTGTATGTGGATGACATAATTGTCATCGGTAATGATGTTGATTATATTCGTACTCTCGTTTCAAATTTGGATTCTGAGTTTGAAATGAAAAATCTCGGACCCCTTACCTATTTTTTGGGTCTGCAGATCAAACGCACTTCTGCTGGTATTCTTATTAATCAGGAAAAATACATTACTGATGTTCTTGCTCGTTTTAATATGTGCCATTGCAAGCCGTGCCCAACCCCTTTAGCTGCTGGTCTCAAGTACCACGTTCTAGATGGCACTCCGTTAGCTGACCCTACCATTTATCGTCAGCTCCTAGGGGCACTGCAGTATCTTAATTTTACACGTCCCGACATTTCGTTTGCAGTCAATCATTTATGTCAGTTTATGAATTCCCCTACTGATTCGCATTTTTCAGGTGCTAAGAGGGTTCTGCGATACTTACAAGGCACCAAAGCCCATGGGCTGTTTTATCAATCGGGCCATCTACCTCTACAAATTTTCACCGACGCCGATTGGGCGGGTAACCCAACGGACCGTCGCAGTACCACTGGGTTGGTTGTCTTCTTGGACCCAAATCCGGTACATTGGGCCTCCAAGAAGCAACCAACCGTAGCCCGTTCTTCAACCGAAGCAGAGTATCGTGCTCTTGCTACGGCTGCCGCGGACACTTATTGGTTTAAACTTCTTTTTTATGATTTGCGATTTATTTTACACATTGCTCCTACTTTGTGGACGGATAACAAATCTGCACTTTCCTTAACTGCAAATCCGTTATTTTATGCTAGAACAAAACATATCGAATTAGACTATCACTATGTGCGCGAGAAAGTTTTGAATCGTGTACTTACTGTCTCTTTCGTTTCTGGAACAGATCAAATTGCTGACCTCTTCACAAAATCACTGCCTGGACCTCAATTCAACGAACTCAAAGACCAAACTGATGGTTCGGTCAACACCATCAGTTTGAGGGCCGGTATTAAGACTATTGGGCTTCCAAGACAGTGGGCTTCAGCATCAAATACTATCTGTTATATGTTTTGGGCTTTCTGTTCACCTCAAGCCCAATCCATTTACTTATGTAAACCCTACTCTATTTTAACCGTTGGATCTTTCTCTCCGTACATCCTACCGTTGAGGTAGCTTAGTATTTAACCTCCCTTGTATTAGGTCTGCATCATTGTATATACTACATTAACTTTACTCTACATCTTCTGGTTATCACGCCGTTCTCTCTCTCAAAGGGTCAAAACCCTAGAACAGCTTTCAGAACTACCACTCAAAAGAGGTGGTGCTGTGGTTACGTTTTACGTAACGAAGCTTGAAAACAATTCGGGTTTAGAAGAAGCTGATATTCGTATCGGAGTCAAACTGGGGACAAACGGAGACTATGAATACTCAAGTGTCATTGACCAAGTGAAGGAGTTGGATATCGGCGTGCAGGCACCTGTATTTGTCGTCACAAAGGTACCCAAGGACAGGTCGGCTGACAACAAGCTCTATTTTAGCTTTTGCGACCTTTGGACACAGCATATGAAGGGAGGTCTCAAGTTTCATTTCGCAACAGCTGACTGCGAATGAATGCATGAAAAATTAACAGGTCCCGATTTGTTGTGTCTTTAAGTAAGCTGTGATGAATGTACCAAATCCTTCAATGATCTACTAAATAATGGAATATCATTCATAAGGCCATTAATTAGTTTTTTTTGGTATAAAGTTATTAGTTTTCTTACAAGACAAGAAATGACATACGGTGTTGTATTGTGAGGAATGAAACATAACGAAACTGTCAATGTGCATGTTTGGTAACCCGGATTTTAATCCGTTTTGATTAAAATCAGTCACTTTAATTTAATTCCTGTTATGATAAACGATTTTAAGCTGAAACTTTGCAGATTAAAATAATCTCAGTGCATGCAGTGGTAGTAATGCGGCTGAAAATCTCAGAAAAAATAATGTGAACGTGTTTTAATATTAGCATGATCGTAATTCATTTATAAGTGGGTGTATTTAAAAAATTGTCTATATATCTCTTTAACTTTGTCAAATTATTATTTAGAATGTCAGTTACCAAACGGATTTGAGTTTTTAGTTCAGCTACATTTTTCACCTTGATTTTTTTCATCCGATTTTTCTGATTTTCAGCTGGTACTTGTATATACTATTTAGGAGAAAATAAAGGTTAAAAATTTAAAATAAAAAATTAAATGTACAATATTGTGTAAATAAAGTAATTTCCCTCGAGGCATTTTGCATCCAATTACATGTTATAAAATATTTAATTAAAACGTTCCATGCCACTTACAACTTCGTTAAGGATTGTTGATAAGACTACATTTTATAGATAAAGAACTCTTGTTATACCTGTCATTTCAACCAATGACGGTTGGTCCAAGTGGTAAAACAACTTGGTTCCGCTTAAGCAGGTCTTGGGTTCGAGTTCTTGTGTATGCAGAAAATTCTCACTGAGAGACCCACCTACCTATATAGGCATGCTACAGAGGTCGGACCGGACTAAGGGGCGAAGCCCTGGAACCGAATGCAAACCAAAAAGAAAAAAATAAATACCTGCCATTTCAATTTTATTAAGGATGAAAATAAATTTGGGGCCCTCATGAAACTAATAAAAAAACCACGTTCTAAACAAAAAATAGTGGCATCACACACAATTGACGTTACAACTATAAACGATACCACCACTTTCCGCAAACTATTTAGGATAATTTACAGTTTGTGCCCCTAGGTTTATGTAAATAGGCAAACCTTACTCATACTGTTCATCAATTGACAATTGACACCCCTATTTTGGATGGTTTGTAACAGTCATGGACGGAAAATGCGAAAGTACTAATTTGCCCTTGTACCTTTACTCAATATTTAAAGGGTAATTTACACAAAGCGCCCTCCGATTATGGTAAATAGGCATTGGGTACGCATACTGATTGTCAATCGGCATGAGACATCCTTAATTTAGAAAGACTCCAATAAAAAATGGGTAAGTACAACAAAGACCAATCTACCCATGATTTGCTGGTTCATTTAAGATTTTAATAATGTTATTGCAAGCAATTTTTTAGTGCTCTAAAAGAGCACCACGTGGTGCTGTACAAATAATGAGTGTCTACTAATCATTGTCAATTTATTTAAGTGTTGCATTTTCATTGGTTGTAGAGCACCACGTGGTGCTCTAATGGATCACTAAAAAAATTCTCTGTTATTGCCACCGAATAATTCCCTACGTGACTCTCCGACGGCGATGAATGAAAAAAGATTGAGATTTAATCAATCTACCGCAACTTATAGAAAGCACTCAACTCGGATGAAAAAAATATCGCATATGTGTAAACTTCATATCTGCAAGTCTAAAAAACTAAGTCATCCAATAGATACGCAAAAAAAAAAAATGTTTTAAGTGGGTTCAGGACGACACATATTTCAGTTGCCATAGAGAGAGAGAGAGAGGAAAATACGCAAAAAAAAAGTCTTTTTAATTTATTCTCTTTTGTAATTTATTTATGATGTTAGATAGTAATAGAATTGTGTATGTTTGCTACGTATCTCTTTGTATCTGATGTGGTTTTCTTCTGTTGAGAAGCACTTTATATTATATTACAGCAAGCTGAATGATTTTTTTTTTTTTGTTTTTTTTGTTTTGTTTTTGTTTTTTGTTTTTTTTAATGCTTGAATGTAAATAAACTTGGGTTGTGTTAACTACTATAATCTTTAACAAAAAACTACTATAATCCTCTTTATTTTAACTTCGAATAATTTTCGATGATATTATTTAGTTTGGCTTTAAAAAAATTATTATCATTCTAGTAAACAAACTACAGATTGATGTTGATATTTGACAAGTACTCGATCATAATTGATTTTATTAAATAAAATTTATTCACTCAGTGTTGGTTTTCATTGTCGACAAATTTACCTTTTGACAGCAACAAAATATGATCTATAATTATTTATAACAATCCATAGAGAGATAAAATAGTCATACAATTTAGTGGTATAAATAGTGATAAGTTTCTAAAGGTTAAAAAGGCATTATATATCATTAGAAGACATAATAGGCATGAACCAAACACTCAAAGGTGTACCCAACTGCCAACTCGCAAAATAGGGCTGTTCCATATCAATTGACAAACAGTAAGGGTGTGCATTGCATATTTACCTAAACTTGGGGGGTAATACGTATAAAATACCAAAATTTAGGGGCATGGGAATAAAAAATACCCAAAAGTGAACCCCACTATCACTTAGCGGTTCCCTAACGGAAATGAATAGAGGAGTATAATTTGTAATTATTATGGCACAAAATAAGGGTGTCCCCTGTCAATTGATGAACAATAGGGGTAGGAATAACCTTTTTACATAAACTCGAGGGTGCAAAATGTAAATTATCCAACTATTAATCAACTTGGCCTCCCATCTACTAACAGACGAGGCATGCTAAGGAGACTAGGGGTATTGTACGCAAACAAAAACTACGAAAAAAATCAACCAGAGTAACAACAACCATGCTAGTGTTAGAGCATCACCAATGGCAGTAAATAAAAGTTCGGCATATTATGCCTAAAAATTTGATTTTGCATTAGTGTTTTTCACTTGTACTCCAACACTAATAGCTAAAAATTAAGCACTTTGAATTCCCAAATAATATGGTGGGCGGTTGTAGTATCTTCGTATGTAAAATTATTAATTTTATTTTAGTTTTAAGATAATATAAGAAGAAGTTATATTTCACAATGACACTTGTTAATTTTTGCTTATTTTGTAGAGAGATGACGAGTAGATTTACTTCGCCAAACATAGCGAAGATGTTGCCGATTTTAATGTTTGCCTATTTAAATGCCTAATCCGTTGGAGCCTAAAATTTCTCTAACTTATATAAATTTTGCCTAAAATATCGATTTACCTAATGCCGTTGGAGATGCTCTTACATTACAGGAACTACATATCAATTGTAGCTTATGTGGATGTGTTAGCTATACGGTTATTTAGAGCATTCCCAATAGATTAGTTAACGGAAGTTATTAAAGTAGAGAGCGAGTTTTGTGAAAATATGAGTATTGTAGAGCACTCACTTGCTACTTTTGTCTCTTACTTTTAGCTCGTCACATTTGGCACACATTATTCTTATCCAAATATCCAACTTGTTTACTAATTTTTTTCTCCCTCATTTCTAGCTCCTAAATTTTTTCACACGCTCTTGATTTAAATCATTTCAATTTAAACACTTGTACAATTTATTTTAAAAACAATTGACAAAAACTGACTAGTACTACTGGAGCAAAACATGAAATGCCTACAAACTAAAATAAATTTGTAAATATGTAGCTAAGTAGCACATTGCACTACCGTGGGTGCTTTTAGAGTAGTTTTGCATTGACAAAAACTGACTATACTGGAGCAAAACATGAAATGCTTACAAACTAAAATAAACTTTGTAAAATATATAGCTAAGTAGCACATTTGCACTACCGTGAGTGCTCTTAGAGCAGTTTTGCGCTTTCCCTTTTGAGTCTCTTCTTCTTCTTCTTCTTCTTCTTCTTCTTCTTCTTCTTCTTCTTCTTCTCTGTAATTTTTCACAATTCAATTAGAGTTTTTTACATCATTTGTTTGTGCTTCTTTCTTCTCTCTGTTACTTGATAATTCTCACCTACAATCATGTATATCCATATGCAGATTTCAGCAATGCATATAGGAAGGCCCAATGTGAGCATCCATGATCACATAAATCATACATATGTAGTCGTATCTATCTAGAAGAAAAGAACTCAAATTTCTGTTGAATTGTGGAGATTAGAACTATCGGTATTGTTGTAACAGAACTCCTGTTTCAGAGCTCTGTTACCAGTTTGTTATAACGTGTGGGTATTCGAGCAAGAAAGACGTAAAGCGAAACAAGAACGAGACAGATATTTAACGTGGTTCACTAAAGAATTCGTAACGAAACCCTCTAGCTAATCCACGGCCAGAACCATATATTTTATTGAGAAGATAAACCGATTACACGGCGACCCGAAACAAACCCACGCACACACACTCTACCAAAGCTCTCAAAGAGCTACTACTCAAAAAACCTGTGTGTGTTACTTTGTGTGTACTAAACCAAGTGCCTTTTATAGGCATGTAGACCAATCAATATTAGGAAACAAATGATACTCTGCCGACCTAATTCTCAGGTACACCACTGCCTTGCATGGAAAACCAATTTGGAAACAATTATTGTTTCCAAAACAACCTTTACTTTGACCAAAAAACTTGCCAAACTTGATTGCAAGTCAAAACTCAACAAATCTCCACCTTGACTTGAATCAACTCAGCAACCCGAAACAGAACCCGAAGCTTCTCTTCTCAAACCAGAAACGGATGCGTCTCCCTGAACCTGAAACGAGCACGCCTCCCCGAACTGATGTTCCGCAATTGTATGCGAAACCCGAATCGCCAAATCGTTGCTCCAACTACCATGCGTTCCTGCAACGAATGCGCCAGATGTGGTTGCACTTTCGGAAACAGAAACAAGTGCTCCACCCAAGACCAGACTCGAATACATTCACTGAGAAAGCAGGAACGAATGTATTCCAGATGCGCCCAATTGCGCCAGACAGATGCACCATGACAGAATGCCCAGATGTCATCCAGACCAGATGCACCGATGACGAGTGTCCAAATTGTCATGCCCGATGCGCCCCGTATGCCTTAGATCGCCAGATGCTCGCCAGAAACAGATCGCGCCAGATGCGAGCTCAGTGCGTGTCATGGTACACGCTGAAAAACCACGCCAGAACAAACTCGTGCATAATGCGCGCCAGAACTAGAATCAGATACGCGTGCCAGAAATCTCACGCGCCAGATGCTCCATGCCGTTGCTCCAACTCTAACGAGTTCCTGCAACGCATGAGCCAGAACCAGATTCAATTCACACATCAGATGCTCCACGCCGGGAGCCGGGTTGCGCCTGAACGTCAATCGCCATAACGCCAGATGTGCGTGAACTGCCAGATTCGCGACAGTACTGAATGCGTGTTGGATTTGCCAGATCCCTTGCACGCCTAATCAGATGCGCGCCAGATTGCTCCGACAGGAGCCCGGACAGCCCCCTCCACGGGGCTTCAGATGGTGGGTGTACCTGCTTCTCTCTCACGAACAGATCGATCTTGATCGCCAAACCAGACATCGTTCTTGACGGAATCTCGAAACCCTACTCCCGATAGCCTGCTCCACCTGAATCGTGAAACCCTAGCTTTGAGTTCCACCAAAACGTGAAACCCTAGCTTTGGCTCCACCCTGATCTTGGAACCCCGGCTCTCATACCAGTTTGTTAAAACTGGTGTTCCTCCTGACCTGGCTCTGATACCAGTTTGTTGTAACAGAACTCCTGTTTCAGAGCTCTGTTACCAGTTTGTTATAACGTGTGGGTATTCGAGCAAGAAAGACGTAAAGCGAAACAAGAACGAGACAGATATTTAACGTGGTTCACTAACGAATTCGTAACGAACCCGCTAGCTAATCCACGGCCAGAACCAGATATTTTATTGAGAAGAGAACCCGATTACAATGCACGCCGTGGCCGCAACGGCGACGGCGACGACCCGATACAAACCCACGCACACACACACTCTACCAAAGCTCTCAAAGAGCTACTACTCAAAAAACCTGTGTGTGTTACTTTGTGTGTACTAAACCAAGTGCCTTTTATAGGCATGTAGACCAATCAATATTAGAAAACAAATGATACTCTGCCGACCTAATTCTCAGGTACACCACTGCCTTGCATGGGAAATCAATTTGGAAACAATTATTGTTTCCAAAACAACCATTACTTTGACCAAAAAACTTGCCAAACTTGATTGCAAGTCAAAACCCAACAGGTATATTCAAATTAAAATCACACGACAATGTATGAGGAGCCATCGTTTATACATAATGCAATGCAGTTGAAGGAATTGCCATTTCTCTTCGAACACTGTAAATAAGTATTTGTACGTCTCCGGGAAGAACCCTGTAGCTACAACTCAATATTGCTAAAATGAACGAGGGCCCTATAACAATCGGAAAGACCGGCTACGTTTTACATGGAATGCACGATATCTATCCTCTTCGATCTTCACAATACAATTGCAGATCTTTGATTCCATGAATGAACTATCTTTTCGATATTCTATTCTAATCTTTATATTAGCCCAACAAATAAGTGACAACTTTTATATAATGCAAGTGTGCAATTATAAGTATCTATCTTGTGAGTAGCGTTCCTTCTACGTACTGATAAAGATATTCCCGAATACCCAAGTATTTTGATGCTATTTTCTTTATTCTTTTAAATATAATAAAGAAATATGTAATTATCATCTAGATGGGTTTGAAGATTTACATGAACTATAAATAGACAAGTTCCAAAGGTTGATGTATCCTTCATTATAGCCTCTACCTCCTCCTCCACATATTAGCTACTTTGTTTGAATTGAGTCGCGAAAATATGGCCTCCAAAATGGTTTCAGCTGAGGTGCAATTCAATTTTTTGTTCTAATTTGTTAATTCTTTCCATTTCTGGTGCAATTTTTTTTTCTTATTTTATTTTACCAGTCTGTCTACATGAACTAACATCGAACTTTCTCATATTTTACTTTCTTTTAAGTGGAACCGCTATGACGTCCTCCCAGATAATTTCAACATCAGATGGGGTGAAGATAGCCGCTTCTGGCAATTGCCAAATGACGAGTCAGTATAAATACAGTTATACATAATTTTTTGTTCAATATTTTTTCATGATAATTTTAATTATTTCACTGATGTACGTTCTTCCGATTTCTTTGGGCGCAGTAATCCATTTCCAGTGTTGAAATCTGTGTCGTGGTTACAATTGGAGGCAGTTGCTGAGACAAAGCCGCTAGCGAGCAACACGATAAATGTCATATTTCGTGTAAAAAAGCTTGAGAACTACTTTGGTTTTGAAGATGCTGATGTTCGTATAGGGGTGAAGCTGGGGACAAATGGAGATTACTATTACAAAAGTGTCATTGATCAGCTTCATAAGGCGCCGGAAGATTGGTTCCGTCTAGAGGTTGACGTAGACATACCCGATGATGTTGTTCCTTCAGACAACAAGGTCTATTTCGGTGTCTTTGACATTTGGACGCTGCAGATGAAGGGAGGTTTGGAGTTCAATTACGCAGAAATAAACTTTCAGGAGAAATAAACTTCCAGCTAGCTACATGCTCTCTTCAGTCTTAATAATTATCTACAATTAAATAATGGGTTAATGGCATAATAATAATAATTACTACAATGCCTCGCTATGCTTAATTTTCTCTAAGTGTTGCACGTTATGCGTCCTCTAATGTATCTTCAGAACTTTTATAATATACCTTCAGAGTTCTCTTCTGATATTCTTGCATTGAAAATCTTTACATATTTGATCTATATTGTCTCGTGTTGAAAAGCTGATTTTAGCTTGTGTTTGAGTTGTGGGGGAAATAGATGATACAATTGTCAAGTCGGTGACTTGACTGTGGAAAAGAGAGGCGACAACTTTTTGTGGGCTTTTCTTGGCTTTTTCCAGACTTTCGTTCGGGGCTTACCTAGCATTATATATAGGTTATGGGTTTTGAAGTGTTCATCATTTGTATATTTAGTGTTTTCTGCCGTGGAAGTAGCCACCAATTGCGCTGGTGAACCACGTTAAATATTGACGTGGTTAGAAGTGGTGGCCGTTGCTGAGACCAAGCCGCTAGCCAAAAGCTCAATAAATATCTGATTTTATGTAAGGCTTGAAAATTACTTCGGTTTTGAAGATGCTGATATTTGTATCGGAGTTAAGGTCGGGACAAATGGGGATTACTATTACAAAAGCATCACTGATCAGCTTCATGAGAAGGAAGCGGCACTCTGTATAGCGGTTGACATAGACGTACCCAAGAACGTTATTCAATCGGACAAAAAGGTCCATCTTGGTCTATTCGACATTGGATGCTTCAGATGAAGGGAGGTTTGGAGTTTGATTACGCAGAAATTAGCTTTCAGAAGGAATAACTTCAGCGAGCTAGCACATGCTCTCAACCAAGCAGTCTTTAGTACTAAATGATCACTAACCACATCTTCTTCTATAAAACAGGACGATCGACTTTATTTCAACATCTAGATTAAATCAACCTCAACCTTTATATCTTATCCACTTATAGTTAAGAACTCTCAAACATATGGGAGGAACTTAGTTGTTAGTAGTGGGCCCCACCACTAGTTTCTCATCAATTTAACATTATTAGTTTTGAAATGTTTAAACAATAATGTATAACATTATTAGTTTTGAAATGTCTTTTAAACATATAGATTCTTTTAAAAATAAAATTAAGAGAGATTATTTAGAAAAAAGATTCCAATAATTTTAATTATAAAATCAACATGATGTAAACGTGTACCTCGGGCACGAGCGATCCCCTAGTGATAATGTAGAATGCAAGTCTACGCTTAATAGCATGTATATGTTGCACGATATGTGTCGTCTAATGTACGGCCTTCACAACTTTAATAATAATAAATTATAATTATATAGAAAGGGGATACGAATTTTTCGTTTTTTACTTTCTAGTCTTGCCCTTACCCAGTCACAATTTACAATAATGAACCAAGATCATCAATTACAACAAATAAGACTAATATAAAGTGAATTCATACATAAAAGACAATGTGGTCATTTACTCATCTAATCTACCTCTTATTTTACACTGTCCAAACATGTTAATACATAGCAGCTAGGGTGGTAGCTCAAGTGATAGAACGTTGGAAGTTCCTGGATGAGGTCCCTGGTTCAGATTCGGTTGACGACAAAACTAATTACTCAAAAAAAATATGTTAATACATATTCCTACAGCTTATCCTATCTCACATCATGCTCTAGCCAATCACTCAGAACCAAAGATCCCTTATTCTGCCTAATCCAGTACAATTATATCGTATCTCATATCCCAATACAACTCTTATCCCTTCCCTAACGAGGCCTTAATAAACACAATGTAGGGTTCAGTGGTGCACTTCGACTTTTAAAGGAATACTCGGTGTAATAATAGTAATCACGTCTTACTACTTCACAGCCAAAACCTAAACAAAACAATGTGTGTTGTACACAAAAACTGAAATTCACTTGAATGACCTCATCAAGGCTGAATTAAACAAAAATAACCCTTAAAGGGGGAAAAAAACACCAAAATAGGCTCGTTTTAAAATCGACAATACCACTGTCGGTTCTTAATATTTTTGCCAAGTACAGAACTAACAATCCTACTGTCGGTTCTAAAGTTTAAAAACCGATATTGGTATTGACAATTTTTTATCCAAGAACCGACAATCCTGTAAGACTATAGGGGTCAAAGTGAAAATAATGAAACTATGAGAATGGAGGAAAAGGTTGTTATTGAGAAATGTATTTAGTGTGTAATCGATATGTTTAGCAATTAATGAGATTGATTCCATTTTTGCATCTCTCTTTCTCTCTCCTCTTTTTCGTCTTCTTCTTCCATGGTTCTGTAATTTTTCATGGTATCAGAGCCTGAAGGCTCGTCGCCACAATTCTTCGATCGTCGGTGGTTCGACGTTCAATTCGTCCGCTTCGCTGCTCCAATCAACAGATTTGGCCACTCATGTTCTTAGATCTTCTTGTTATTTGCCGACTCCAACTTCGCAGATTCCGGCAATTCATCTTCTTCCGACCAAGGTTTACACTCTTCTTCTTCGATTTCTGTAGATCATTAATTCCTGATCTAGTTAATGGCTTACTGAGTCAATTCTCGATTTCCCTCTGAGGCATTTTGCATCCAATTACATGTCATAAAATATTTAATTAAAATGTTCCACGCCACTTACAATTTCGTTAAGGATTGTTTTTTTTTTTTTTTTTTTTTTTTTTTTTTTTTTTTTTTTTTGAGAATCAAAGATGTATTAGAACTAACCCAAGTGGGAGACTGAGTTTAAAACATCCTTTCTAGCTAAATTCAGTAACCAAACTGGGAAATCATCAACCCACTCATATTCTATATCTACTTCTTTCTGGAATTGCGCCAAAGAATGCGCCGGAGTGTTTGCTTCTCTTCGAGTGAAACTTAAAATGGTGCCTTCAAAATTTGCAAGGAGACCCATTAGGTCCTCGATTCCTTCCTGCACTTCTGTGATATCTACTGGTTCGCTGCCTTCTTTTCTTCTTTGTATCTCCTGGATCAACGTTTTGGCATCGCCTTCTAAAATGATTCTTGTGACTCCAAGTTTCATCGCTAATCTGGTTCCCGCAATGGCTGCTTTGACTTCCGCCATTTTTGCTGAAGGGCAAAACCCACTCTTCAAGTGTGTTGCTGCCAAGATTTCTCCCTCTTCGTTTCTGACAACCGCCCCTGCCCAAGAATTGCCACTCTCTCTATCCCACGCTGCATCGAAGTTAATCTTCTTCCAATTCATCTCCGGACGCGACCATTTCTGAGGTTCTAAGGTATTCTGGTTACCTTTGTTGCACACGCCATCTAGTTCTTGAAGTCTATCAAGTATCTTCTGCACTATCTCCTCTATTTTTGTGTCCATTTTGTTGAATCTTCTATTATTCCGCTCCAACCACAGAGTGTGAATGGTTAAGACGATGATGCGAAGGTCAGTTGTTGTTTTCACGCTGATGACTGACCAAATCCAATCTTTAAACTCTCCCTTCATTGTTGCGCAGAAATCGCTTCCCATAATCAGGTTCCACACCTTCTTTGCCTTGGAACAATGCATGAATAAGTGTGACGTTGTTTCTTGGGAACAATTGCATTCTTCACAGATTGGGGAAATATTTATACCTCGTCTTCTCAGGTTACTTGCACAAGGGATAGCGTTGTTCAAGCTACGCCAAATCAAGTGATTAACCTTCTTGGCTACTTTTACTTTCCAGATCTTTGCAAAGCCGTCTGATCCTGAGCTTGTAACAGCCGAGCTCTGTTCATAATTATCCAGGTGTTGTAGGGCCATTTGATATCCTGAACGCACGGTGTAACTACCATGCTCTGTACCTTCCCAAATTAATTGGTCCGATTTTTTCATCTGCGGCAAAGCAATTCTTTTGACAGTGTGTAAATCGACATCCCATAGATTGCTCTTCAACTTATTCTCATCCCATCGGTTCACATCTTCAAAAATAAGATCACTAACACGGAGAGTAGTGTTTGAAGGAAAAGCTGTGATTAACTTACCAGAGTGGGAGTTTGGAATCCACCTTTCTTGAATTTTGATACTCCTGCCATCCCCTATTTTCCACCGAAGGCCCTTCTTTAGCACTGTTTTACCCGCAATAATACCTCTCCACGCAAAGGATGGGCTGTAGCCAAGCTCGGCATCAATAAAATCACTAGTGGGGAAATACTTAGCCTTGAGAACTCGGCTACATAGAGAATCCCTTTGTTTCATAATCCGCCAACCCTGTTTTGCAAGCATGGCTAGGTTGAACGTCTTTAGGTCTTTGAATTGGAGTCCTCCCCTTTCCTTTGTCTGAATCATTTTGTCCCAAGCAATCCAATTTATTCCTCGATCTTTTGAAGAGTTGCTCCACCAAAAATGTCTAATCATCATCTCCATCTTGTTGCATTCCCCGTCTGGTAATTTGAAGCACGACATTGCGTAGGTTGGTAAAGCTTGCGCAACAGCTTTTATCATGACTTCTTTTCCTGCGACTGAGAGATTATTACCTTTCCATCCTTTCATCTTGCTTCCTAGACCTTCAGTTAACTTGTTGAAAGTTGTTGTCTTGTTCCTTCCCATGGTGGTGGGAAGGCCCAAATACATATCATGCTTAGGGACCTCCTGAATTCCAGCGATCGCCAGGACCTCATGTTTTTCTTCGGCTGTGGTGTTGGGAGAGAACACGATTGCGGATTTGTCAACATTAATTTGCTGGCCTGAGGCTTTCTCATAGTCTCCCAAAATTTGCATGAGAGTATTAATGCTGTCTGAGTCTGCCTGCGTAAAAAACATAGAATCGTCAGCAAAAAACAAGTGGGAGACCACTGGTCCTCCCTGGGAGGCTTTTACCCCCGCAAGCCTCCCATCGTACACTGTTTCACTGATCACTCTAGAGAGCATGTCACTGCAGAGGAGGAATAAATAGGGGGATAAAGGGAAACCCTGTCTCAGACCCCTTTGCGGCACTATATTACCCATGGGATTACCGTCTCGGAGAAATGAATACGTCACCGAAGAAACACAAAGTGCCACCAGCTTCCTAAACCGAATGCCGAAGCCAAGATGTGACATAACTTCTTGGAGGTACTTCCACTCAATTCTATCGTAGGCTTTGCTCATGTCAATTTTAATCGCCATGAAACCCTGTTTACCCTTCTTTCTGGTTTTAAGAGTTTGAATGACTTCGTACGCCGTTAGAATATTATCAGAAATCAGTCTGCCTTGAACGAACGCACTTTGATTTTCTGATATAAGATATGGTAGGACTCTCTTCAACCGGTTAGCAATACATTTTGCCACAATTTTATACAAAACGGTACACAAACTGATAGGACGATACTCACTTGCCATTCTGGGCTGTTTTGTCTTTGGAATCAAAGCAATAAGCGTGTGGTTATATTCTTTGATTGACCCTCCTTCATTCAAGATTTTCAGCACCTCAACTGTGACCTCCTGACCTATCATTCCCCAATGTTTCTGAAAAAACCCCGCATTATACCCATCCACGCCCGGCGCCTTATCAGGGGCCATTTGAAACAGAGCTTCACGAACTTCAGTTGCCGAAAACAACTCCTCTAGCCGATCCTTGTCTTCAACCGTAACCAACTCAGCCGAGTACGCTAGGAAAGGGGCGATGTCGTCCATCTCTGGCTTGTACGAAGTGAAAAGCCGTGTGAAATAATCACTCAAAATCTTTAGCATACCTTGATTGTCCGTGACCCAATTTCCATCGTTGTCTTCTATTCCTTTGAAACTGTTTCTCGCTCTTCGAATCGTCGCTTTGAGGTGAAAAAAACGAGTGTTCTTGTCGCCATACTTCAACCAATCAATTCTAGATCTCTGCTTCCACATCATCTCTTCCTTTTGTTGAAGCGTATTATACTCCACTGCTAGAAACCTCTTCTCATTCAAAACTTCTTTTGTTTGGATCAGCCCGTCTAGGTAGTTTGCCCGGTTTCGAATGAAGTTGCACCTTCTGGTCACTTGCCCGAAGACATCTTGGTTCCATTGGTTGCATTGTCGACTGATTTCCTTCAATTTCTGCGAGAAAGTACCTGCTGCTCCTTCCCATGCTTCGGTAATAAAGGCCTGAAATCCTTCATGAAGTTCCCACATTCTCTCGTACTGGAATCTTCTTTTACGTCTCCCTCTTATTTCTTCTTGCTTCCATTCCAGAAAGACTGGAAGGTGGTCTGAGTTAGGCCACCATAAATGAGAAACTTTAGCCCCGAGATTAATATCCATCCACTGGACATTGGCCACTACTCGGTCAAGTCTTCTCCGAATATTGTTTTCATCACTTTGATTATTGTTCCATGTGTACGGGTTGCCGTGAAAACCCAAATCAAATAAGCCAACTTCACTAAGCACTTCTTTGAATTGATAAAGCTGACTGAAACTAACCTCTGCTCCTCCATCCTTTTCTGCGTATGACGAGATGGCATTAAAGTCTCCTGCGACGCACCATGGGATTTCCGGACTTGGTTTGAGTCTTATTATCAATTCCCAAGACATAGTACGATCGTTTCTTTTCGGATCTCCATAAAAACCCGTAAATTTCCAAGACTGAACATCATCATCTCTTTTAACTATCGCATCAATATAGTAAAAAGAGCTACTTATCACCTTAACACTCATATTGTTTTTCCATAAAAGTGCGAGTCCTCCACTTCTACCTCTGGAATCAACGGCGAAACCATCGTAGAACCCGAGACCCGCCATTCTATGTTGCATTGCTTCACGAGACAACTTGGTTTCCAGCAGAAAAACCAAGTCGGGGGATTTTTGCTTCACAAGATCGCGAAGCGATAGGAACGTGCTAGGGTTCCCCAACCCACGCACGTTCCAACTCAATAGGCTCATTGGGATGGGCGGCGCTGCGAAGCAGCCGCCGCCATCTCATAGTTCAGTGTTCTTGCTACGCTCTTCTCTATCAACTCCCTGTCCTCGGTACTGTATTTGTTGTTCTGGTTCTCCTTCGTCGGGGACTCGCTTTCTACCACTGCCGTTTTGGAAGGGTGGTATTGTGGACTGAAATTCATCTCATGACCTTTCCTCTTAACTGTTTCACTTTTCGAACCACTCCACTGCATTGATGGGCCATTAAATTGATTGATCCTTGCAAGTACACTTCCTTCTTTGTGACTGTTGTCCTGTTGCAGCATCTCTTTGTAGTTAGGCGCAGAAACTTGTAACCCACCTACAGTGGTGTTAATTGTCATCGCCATTGAAGTCATCGTCTTCGCTGCCTTTTCCGTCCCCACTACTTCCTTCTCGGTTGCTATCTCTTTCGAGACTTCTGGTTCTGTTGAGGGTTGTGTCGGCTCCTCAGAGCCTAACTCCTCTACCCTCGCCGGATTCTTCTTAGGGCTTTTGGTCTTTGGAGTTTTCACCCTAGCTGCTCTCCTCAAGCTCTGTGGGTGGCAGAGAATGAAATCCCCATAACCTGGTTCCATCGTCTCCTTCGCCTCCTCTATAAACACACTGCAATCATCACCAAGGTGTGTTACTCGCCCACACCACCTACACACGCTTGGTATACGTTCATACTTGAAGTCGATCCATATTTCTTCATCTTTCACGACCAAATTGACTCCTCTTGGCAAAGGTTCGTTAATGGGAAATCGAGCTCTCGCACGGATAAAGTTTATGCCATCTTCACTCTCAATACGGCTGTCCGCATAAATCGTTTCCCCGACCATATCAACTATCATCCTCCCCGTTTCTTCTTCATCAAGTGGATCGGAATGTTGCTTAACTGAACCCAAGCATCAAGTTCACTGAAACCAACATCTTTTGTTTTATCTCCAAGCTTCCACGGCTTCATCAGCAAGATGTTACCGTCAAAAGCCCATGGCCCCCCTGATCCTACTCGATCCAAGCTTGCTTGATCCGAAAAAACAAAGAGGAACGTATTAAAATCTACCTCAATCATGTTGACTTCATTCCCTCGGTTCCAAATCTTTCTGAAAACTTGTCTCATCAGAGCCCCGTTGAGTTTTTCCTCTGTCGCGAAGCTTCCGATTAGGACGTGTTTGAAACTTTCCTCCGCCTCCTTGCAAAACTGCTCGTCAAGAACAACTCTTCTTCGCTCTTTCTCAGTGTACTCGTTGCTGGCCATTGTGATGTAAGCTCGCACTCTGTCCCAGAAAATCGATCAGAAATCTGGGTTTCGAAGACTTTTCTGTTGAGAAAACCCTAACCCTAACCGTCGCCTATGAAAACTGCTCCGAGAGAATCGGAGAACTCAAAAACTCTCCATTTTGTTTATTTTAAGGATTGTTGATAATACTACATTTTATAGATAAAGAACTCTTGTTACACTTATCATTTCAATTTTATTAAGGATGGCCAATAATTCTTGGGAAAAATAGTGGCATCACACACAATTGACGTTACAACTAGAAACGATACCACCACTTCTCGCAAACTAGGCCTCCCATTTAATAACAGACGAGGCACGCTAAGGAGACTATGGGGGGGGGGGGTTATCGTCATCAACCAGGGTAACAGCAACCAAGAATAATGTGCTTGCCACATTTGGCACGCACAGTAGTCTTATCCACATATTCAATTTGTTTATTAATTTTTTTCTCCTTCGTTTCTAGCTCCTAAATTTTTTCACACGTTCTTTGATGTAAATAATTTCAATTTAAACACTTGTACAGTTTATTTAAAAAAAAAGTTGACAAAAATTGACTAGAACTGCTAGAGCAAAACATGAAATGATTACTGACTAAAATAAAATTTGTAAAATATATAGGTACGTAGCACATTGCACTATTGTGGGTGCTCTTTGAGTAGTTTTGCCCTTTCCCTCCTCCTCCTTCTTCTTCTGCAATTTTTCACAATTCAATTAAAATATTCTTCATAATTTATTTGTGCTCCTTTCTTCTCTCTGTTACTTGATAACTCTAACCTAGCTACAATCATGTATATCCATATGCAGATTTCAGCAATGCATATAGGAAGGCCCAATGTGAGCCTTCATGATCACATAAATCATAGTAGTAATACGTAGTATCTATCTAGAAGAAAAGAACTCAAATTTCTGTTGAATTGTGGAGATTAGAATTATCGGTATATACAAATTAAAATCACACGAGAATGCATGAGGAGCCATCGTTTATACATAATGCAATGCAGTTGAAGAAATTGCCGTTTCCCTTCGAACACTGTAAATAAGTATTTGTACGTTTCCGGGAAGAACCCTGTAGCTACAACTCAATATTGCTAAAATGAACGAGGGCCCTTTAACAATCGGAAACACCGACTACGTTGTTACATGGAATGCACGATATCTATCCTCTTCGATCTTCACAACACAATTGCATATCTTTGATTCTATGAATGAACTATCTTTTCGATATTCTATTCTAATCTTTATATTAGCCCAACAAATAAGTGACAACTTTTATATAATGCAAGTGTGCAATTATAAGTATCTATCTTGTGAGTAGCGTTCCTTCTACGTACTGATAAAGATATTCCCGAATACCCAAGTATTTTGATGCTATTTTCTTTATTCATTTATATATAATAAAGAAATATGTAATTATCATCTAGATGGGTTTGAAGATTTACATGAACTATAAATAGACAAGTTCCAAAGGTTGATGTATCCTTCATTATAGCCTCTACCTCCTCCTCTACATATTAGCTACTTTGTTTTAATTGAGTCGCGAAAATATGGCCTCCAAAATGGTTTCAGCTGAGGTACAATTCAACTTTTTGTTCTAATTTGTTAATTCTTTCCATTTCTGGTGCAATTTTTTTTTTCTTATTTTATTTTACCAGTCTGTCTACATGAACTAACATCGAACTTTCTCATCTTTTACTTTCTTTTAAGTGGAACCGCTATGACGTCCTCCCAGATAATTTCAACATCAGATGGGGTGATGATAGCCGCTTCTGGCAATTGCCAAATGACGAGTCAGTATAAATACAGTTATACATAATTTTTTGTTCAATATTTTTCATGATAATTTTATTTATTTCACTGATGTACGTTCTTCCGATTTCTTTGGGCGCAGTAATCCATTTCCAGTGTTGAAATCTGTGTCGTGGTTACAATTGGAGGCAGTTGCTGAGACAAAGCCGCTAGCGAGCAACACGATAAATGTCATATTTCGTGTAAAAAAGCTTGAGAACTACTTTGGTTTTGAAGATGCTGATGTTCGTATAGGGGTGAAGCTGGGGACAAATGGAGATTACTATTACAAAAGTGTCATTGATCAGCTTCATAAGGCGCCGGAAGATTGGTTCCGTCTAGAGGTTGACGTAGACATACCCGATGATGTTGTTCCTTCAGACAACAAGGTCTATTTCGGTGTCTTTGACATTTGGACGCTGCAGATGAAGGGAGGTTTGGAGTTCAATTACGCAGAAATAAACTTTCAGGAGAAATAAACTTCCAGCTAGCTACATGCTCTCTTCAGTCTTAATAATTATCTACAATTAAATAATGGGTTAATGGCATAATAATAATAATTACTACAATGCCTCGCTATGCTTAATTTTCTCTAAGTGTTGCACGTTATGCGTCCTCTAATGTATCTTCAGAACTTTTATAATATACCTTCAGAGTTCTCTTCTGATATTCTTGCATTGAAAATCTTTACATATTTGATCTATATTGTCTCGTGTTGAAAAGCTGATTTTAGCTTGTGTTTGAGTTGTGGGGGAAATAGATGATACAATTGTCAAGTCGGTGACTTGACTGTGGAAAAGAGAGGCGACAACTTTTTGTGGGCTTTTCTTGGCTTTTTCCAGACTTTCGTTCGGGGCTTACCTAGCATTATATATAGGTTATGGGTTTTGAAGTGTTCATCATTTGTATATTTAGTGTTTTCTGCCGTGGAAGTAGCCACCAATTGCGCTGGTGAACCACGTTAAATATTGACGTGGTTAGAAGTGGTGGCCGTTGCTGAGACCAAGCCGCTAGCCAAAAGCTCAATAAATATCTGATTTTATGTAAGGCTTGAAAATTACTTCGGTTTTGAAGATGCTGATATTTGTATCGGAGTTAAGGTCGGGACAAATGGGGATTACTATTACAAAAGCATCACTGATCAGCTTCATGAGAAGGAAGCGGCACTCTGTATAGCGGTTGACATAGACGTACCCAAGAACGTTATTCAATCGGACAAAAAGGTCCATCTTGGTCTATTCGACATTGGATGCTTCAGATGAAGGGAGGTTTGGAGTTTGATTACGCAGAAATTAGCTTTCAGAAGGAATAACTTCAGCGAGCTAGCACATGCTCTCAACCAAGCAGTCTTTAGTACTAAATGATCACTAACCACATCTTCTTCTATAAAACAGGACGATCGACTTTATTTCAACATCTAGATTAAATCAACCTCAACCTTTATATCTTATCCACTTATAGTTAAGAACTCTCAAACATATGGGAGGAACTTAGTTGTTAGTAGTGGGCCCCACCACTAGTTTCTCATCAATTTAACATTATTAGTTTTGAAATGTTTAAACAATAATGTATAACATTATTAGTTTTGAAATGTCTTTTAAACATATAGATTCTTTTAAAAATAAAATTAAGAGAGATTATTTAGAAAAAAGATTCCAATAATTTTAATTATAAAATCAACATGATGTAAACGTGTACCTCGGGCACGAGCGATCCCCTAGTGATAATGTAGAATGCAAGTCTACGCTTAATAGCATGTATATGTTGCACGATATGTGTCGTCTAATGTACGGCCTTCACAACTTTAATAATAATAAATTATAATTATATAGAAAGGGGATACGAATTTTTCGTTTTTTACTTTCTAGTCTTGCCCAGTCACAATTTACAATAATGAACCAAGATCATCAATTACAACAAATAAGACTAATATAAAGTGAATTCATACATAAAAGACAATGTGGTCATTTACTCATCTAATCTACCTCTTATTTTACACTGTCCAAACATGTTAATACATAGCAGCTAGGGTGGTAGCTCAAGTGATAGAACGTTGGAAGTTCCTGGATGAGGTCCCTGGTTCAGATTCGGTTGACGACAAAACTAATTACTCAAAAAAAATATGTTAATACATATTCCTACAGCTTATCCTATCTCACATCATGCTCTAGCCAATCACTCAGAACCAAATCCCTTATTCTGCCTAATCCAGTACAATTATATCGTATCTCATATCCCAATACAACTCTTATCCCTTCCCTAACGAGGCCTTAATAAACACAATGTAGGGTTCAGTGGTGCACTTCGACTTTTAAAGGAATACTCGGTGTAATAATAGTAATCACGTCTTACTACTTCACAGCCAAAACCTAAACAAAACAATGTGTGTTGTACACAAAAACTGAAATTCACTTGAATGACCTCATCAAGGCTGAATTAAAAAAAAAAAACCCTTAAAGGGGAAAAAAACACCAAAATAGGCTCGTTTTAAAACCGACAATACCACTGTCGGTTCTTAATATTTTTGCCAAGTACAGAACTAACAATCCTACTGTCGGTTCTAAAGTTTAAAAACCGATATTGGTATTGACAATTTTTTATCCAAGAACCGACAATCCTGTAAGACTATAGGGGTCAAAGTGAAAATAATGAAACTATGAGAATGGAGGAAAAGGTTGTTATTGAGAAATGTATTTAGTGTGTAATCGATATGTTTAGCAATTAATGAGATTGATTCCATTTTTGCATCTCTCTTTCTCTCTCCTCTTCTTCGTCTTCTTCTTCCATGGTTCTGTAATTTTTCATGGTATCAGAGCCTGAAGGCTCGTCGCCACAATTCTTCGATCGTCGGTGGTTCGACGTTCAATTCGTCCGCTTCGCTGCTCCAATCAACATATTTGGCTACTCATGTTCTTAGATCTTCTTGTTATTTGCCGACTCCAACTTCGCAGATTCCGGCAATTCATCTTCTTCCGACCAAGGTTTACACTCTTCTTCTTCGATTTCTGTAGATCATTAATTCCTGATCTAGTTAATGGCTTACTGAGTCAATTCTCGAGTTCACTTGCCAGGTTTTGCCGAGTTATCTGGTTCCTTGTGATTTTCATACCGAGTTTTGCCGAGTTATACCGATTCGTACCGAGTTGTATCGAGTTTTGCCGAGTTTTCTCTATTTTGCAATCAAGCACTCATGGATTCATCTCTTCCAGCTGGTCTAGTGTTTCTGATCTCGAGTCTTTGTTCATTACTTCAACTAAAATTGGACAATTCCAAGTATATGCTGTGGAAGGCACAATTTGAAGCTGTTTTACAGGAAATTGGACTTCAAGACTTTATTACTTCTCCTCCTCCAACAGAAATATGTTTATCTGCTTCTGGATCACCTGTTACAAATCCAGCTTTCACTTCTTGGCGCCAAGCTGATCAGCACCTCAAGACCTGCCTTATTGCTTCTATTTCTCCCTCTGTCTTACCACTTATTCATCATCTTCCAACTTCTTATGCTATTTGGACCAGTCTTGCTCAAAGGTACACATCTCTATCAAGATCTCATGTGCATCAAATTAAGTCTCAATTGATAAGCCTTCACAAAGGTTCTAAGTCAATGCTGGAATATCTTGATCATGTTAAGAACTTAGTGGATCAATTACTACAATTGCAAGAAATTGTTAATGATGAAGATCTAGTGCTGTATATTCTTCAAGGTCTACCATCATCTTATGATCATGTCAAGTCCAATCTTAGACTCAGAGGTGGAGCTCTCACTGATCTTGTTCTATCTGAGGATCTACACATCAATAACACTACATTAGCTGCTAAGCCTCAGCCTCACTCAAATCTTACCTCCTTGACTGGATCACTTCCACAACAATCAGACATGCTAGCAGCATATGCAGTCCATAGGCCTCCTAATGGCTGAGAAAGAGGTAATTTTAATAGAGGAGGCCGTTCTGGAAACAATAGAGGAGCTCATCAAATCAATCCAAACTATGGTATAGGTTAAAGACAGTGGTCTACTAATGGCAGACGCTTTGGAAACTCTACCTTATCTAATGAAGTATATTGTCAAATATGTGGAAGAAGCAAGCACACATGATTGCTGGTGCAGAACTGACACAACCAACTAATGCAGCACCGAAAATCAAAATCAGCATTCATACAACAAACCGTCTTAGCCCACCTATCAAGCTCAGTTCAGTCACACATCTCTAGCTCCTCCATCAATTCACAGCCACGAGCTCTTCAACAATGGTACACCTGCATCTGAACACTCTTTTCAACCACACCTCACTGCACTCTCTATATCATCATCTCAGAACTCAGGTTTGCATTCTTGGATTTTTTATTCTGGTGCTAATACACACGTTAACTATGATGCCTCTCCATTGTCTGATGTCCTGCCTTACAATGGTGTGCAAAATGTGACAGTTGGAAATGGGTCTTGACCCCTTATTTCTCACCTAGGTGATGGTCTTCTTCCATTACCTCATGGTACTCTTAATCTTCCTAATAATGTACTTGTCCACTCAATGTATTCTAATCTCTTTTCAATATCCAAATTTACTCTTGACAATAACTGCATTGTTGTCTTCTCTGTTAAGACTTTTCAAATCAGGGATTTGAACAACAATGTGCTATATCAGGGACTTTGTAAGGATGGACTATACACCATTCCATATACATTGGTTAGTTCATGTTCATATTTTTGTCACTCACAGTTAGCTTGTACTTCTCATACTAACTCACCTCATGTTATGTCTGTTGCAGGCACATCTCCTGGTTCCACAGATTTGTGGCACCGCATACTGGGACATCCTTTATCTCTTGTACTCTCCCATCTGCATTCTTCTATCAATGTATCTAATAAGCATTGTTCTACTCTATGTGTATCATGTGAAGTAGCTAAGTCTCATAAGCTTGAATTTCCTATTTCTCAATCTAAAGCTACTGCACCTTTTCAACTTGTACACTCAGATGTATGGGGACCTTCCCCTGTAGCTTCTTGTTCAAAATTTCAATACTATATCTTGTTCATTGATGATTTCTCTATATTTTGCTGGTTGTATCCTCTAATCACCAAAGATAAAGCTTATGCAGCCTACTTACATTTCACCACCCTCACACAAACTCAATTCCACACCAAAATCCAAGT
The DNA here is from genome assembly GCA_023055425.1 of Linanthus parryae. Taxonomy (NCBI): domain Eukaryota; kingdom Viridiplantae; phylum Streptophyta; class Magnoliopsida; order Ericales; family Polemoniaceae; genus Linanthus; species Linanthus parryae. The sequence continues at coordinate 85,577,398 of JALGPY010000004.1, read as the reverse complement.
GTTTAGATATGATAATGGAGCTGAATACCTCAACCATGAATTTGGAACTTACCTTCAAAGTCAAGGTACCATTCACCAAACTAGCTGTCCCTACACCCCTCAACAGAATGGTAGGGTTGAGAGGAGACATAGACAACTAATTGAAACATCTTTAGCTCTCTAACATCATGCTTCTATGCCACTCAAATACTAGCTAGAAGTTGTTGCTACCTCTAACTTCCTTATAAACATACTTCCAAAAAGAGTTCTCAAATATAAGTCCTCTTATCAGCTCCTCTACAACCAAAATCCATCTTATAGCTCTTTAAGAGTGTTTGGTTGTCTCTGCTTCCCTTGGTTACAACCCTATACCAAACACAAACTTCAGTAAAGATCTAAACCTTGTGTTTTTCTGGGTTACTGCCCAAACACTAAAGGCTATAAATGCCTTGACATCACTACCTCATGTCTCATATCAAGACATGTTAAGTTCTTTGAAACGGAATTTCCCTTTCACTATTCCACCACACCCTCATTTGACAATGCTTCTTAACTCTCCAAAACATCCTATTTCAGCTCTTGGCTTCAGTTTCCACCAGTGTTTAACACTACCACGTCATCTTCTTATTCTCATCATGACGTATCTAACACTTCTTCCTCATCTATATCACCACCACTATCATCTCCTTCATTTCAAGCTCTTCCTCCATCACCAGTGTCTTCCCACCACTCTCCTAATCGAGTTCCTAATTCATTACCTTCTACTCATATTATGCAAACCAGAGCCAAGACAGGCATTCACAAACCAAATCCAAGGTATCAAATGCACTCTTGCTCTTTAGCTCCAACCTCTGAGCCATCTTCTTATATTGAGGCAATGCAGTCCCCTCATTGGTTTTTAGCCATGAATGAAGAATACAATGCCTTACTTTAGCAAAGAACATGGTCATTGGTAACTCTTCCTCCTTCTAGAAAGTCTATTGGGTGTAAATGGGTCTTCAAAGTAAAGAAGAATACATATGGCACCGCGTCTAGGTATAAAGCAAGGTTAGTGGCTAAGGGAATTCATCAACAGTATGGTCTGGATTATGAAGAAACATTTAGTCCAGTAGCAAGGCAGTAAACTGTTAGAATTGTACTCTCAATAGCCTTGACCAGGTCTTGGGGAATCAGACAATTAGATGTCAGTAATGCTTTCCTCCATGGGCATCTTACTGAAGAAGTCTACATGGAACAGTCACCTGGATTTGTTCAACAACCTGGATTGGTGTGCAAACTCCACAAATCTTTATATGGGCTCAAGCAAGCTGCAAAAGCTTGGTATACATTGCTTTCCTACTTTCTTATCCATAATGGATTTAAACTCATCTTATAAAATGAATCTCTGTTTGTGCTCAGAAAACATACTCTTACAGTAGCGGCTCACATTGCATCTAAGCTTCAACTAGCTGACATCTTCACCAATGCATTGTCTTATGTTATTTTACTTCATCTAAGTCATTTCAAAATCATTAGAAAAGAGGTATTGAATTGAGGGGGAATGTAAGAATATAAGGGTCAAAGCGAAAATAATGAAACTATGAGAATGCAGGGAAAGGTTGTCATTGAGAAATGTATTTAGTGTGTAATCGTTCTGTTAAGAAATTAATGAGATTGATTCCATTTCTTCATCTCTCTTTATCTCTCCTTTTCTTCGTCTTCTTCATCTTCGTCTTCCATGATTCTGTAATTATTCAAATCCCAATTGTCGGTTTTAGAACGAGCCTATTTTGGTGTTTTTATCTCCGGTGGGAGTTATTATGGTTTAATTCAGCCTAAACAGGCTCATTCAAGTCAAGTGAAAATAACTTGCATTTCCTGCTAAACAGCCAACTGAATGGGCTTGTTCTGAAAAGCAAACCTAAGTGTTAACATAAGTCTCAAAGTTGGAGGCATAAAAAGTGATCACGTAGCAACTAAAACTTAAATTTACAATCAACTTACATATACAACACACCCCTATCCCTATACAAAATCCAGATACAAAAAGGATGCAAATATGAATGCTTCTATTCAATCTCTTACAAATACAACATTGATCACTTCTTTTAAATTTCTGCAACCCCTGATCGTAATCCCTTCTATACCTTGTGTTTCAAGAAGTTTCAAAGACGATCAAGGGACAACGCATGTGGCGTAACCCAGCTTCGCCACTGTGCTTACTCTTTTCTCCATTCCTATAACCTGTAATATTAGCACAAAAGCAATGATGAGAACTTGAGCACGGTTTTCATACCGGGTGAAAAGGGTAATCAACTTTTAGCTTCAAGATTGGGGTATGAGCTGATAAGCACATAGCTAATATACTAGTATGTGATATACACATGCTCTCAGCTAGCAGAGGAAATTCATTTGAATTGTTGAAAGCTCATTGACACTGTGAAACTCGAAACATTTGATCTACAAAGGCCTGCTAGCCCATGAATACATGCATTTGATTGTGAGTTCAAGTGTAAATGATATTTCTTTAGCTTTTCGTATCTAATTAAATTGTCCCACTTATTTAGGTTCATGGTCTTCCGTTCCCTGGAGAAGCCCCTAGTTGATGACTTCACATTCCCCAAACTCATTCCCGTTCCACTAGCTGTACTGAACGACTATGACCAAAACTCTGCAAGGTCACCCTATAGCTTTCTCTAAGCTTTCCCATACATTAAATAGTTACTTCCGACCCTTTAGAAAGGGGAAAATCCTAAGAAACCTGGTCTAAGCATGCCTTGACCGCAAAGAAACATGTAAACCAGGTCAAGAAAATCGCTCAGATTCTGTTATGGTAACCTTGAATGTTTAGACCTACACTTCAGATGACAATAACTTGGTCTGCCAATGGTAAGATTAGCATATCCCATAATGAATTTAGGCCTCTTGCCTTACCCGGGGAGCTTCCACACCCCTTCCAAGTGAAATATACATTTATGTTGTTAAACATCAATAGCTTTGGAATACCGAAAAAAAAGCCTTTGAACGCCACACACACTATAGTATAACTTATAGATGTTGACTCAGTCTACTTATGGAATTTTCATGGGCTTCATCCGCTTATATTTTGTTAGAGTTTTGATATATTTAGTTGATCCGTTCATCACTGAAGGAGAACTCGATACTGCTCAGTTCACAACAAATGAACATAGTTGTCAAAGGATACATTTAAAACACTTCAAATTAACCTGTAGTAAAAATAATGCAGGAGTATAAATCTCCGGTGTGATTTATCCATTTATTGAAGATGAAACACTTAAAAGGACAAGAACTTACCGGTCGAAGCTCACCAGCAAGGCCAGTTTCTCCAAAGGCTACATTGTTAGGAATAGGAAACTCCAAAAAGCTAGAAAAACAAGCCGACATGTTTTGTTAGTCTAGAATATTATAATGGACAATCAGAAAACTGACCAGACAATATGTAAGATGAAAGAATGCAACAGTAGAGTATGCTACAGTGTATGACCAGCAAAGCAATTTGAATAGACTGAAACTGATCTACCAAAGAATTGTTGCTGATTTTAGTGTCATCGGCCATTTGTGTAATCGGATTTAATTACAACCAAAGTAGACTTTGGCATTACGTTGTACACGTTAGGAGGTGTGGAGTACACGCGTGCACACAACTATGCTAATATCTTGGAAAATGAACTCCCGAACGACCGCGGGGGTTCGGGGTCGGCGCCCCCGGTGGGGTTCAAGGGGCAACACCAGATTAACCGCCTTCTCCCTCCCTATTTGTCAGTTTGGTCGAATTCAGAAACACAGAGGAAATCTTATTCGTTCTTGAAGTCTCTGTTTTATCCGATTACAGATTTCGTGCACACCACCGAAATACTTTAATCTGATAGTGATACCACGACTCAGAGATTATCCAAGTACAATTGTTCCCGTTCTAAGCACACCACCCAAATCCTACAAAGATTAAAGTATTCTGCATCATGACGAACGGCAACACTGTTCAGGACATGACGAGCAAATTCATGAAACTGGAGAAGTTCGAGGGGCAGGATTTCCGAAGGTGGCAGAAGAAGATGCACTTCCCGTTGACGGCGCTGAAGGTTGTGTATGTTCTCACCACCCCGATGCCTGAAGTCATGGAGAACGAAACCCTGAACAGACAAGGAGGAGATCAAAGTGGGAGAATGATGACTACATCTGCCGCGGACACATTCTTAACGGTATGTCTGGTTCCTTGTTTGATGTTTATCAGAATGTTGAGACTTAAAAAGAAATGTGGGATTCTCTTGAATCAAAATACATGGCTGAAGATGCTTCAAGCAGAAAGTTTCTGGTCAGTAATTGGAACAATTACAGAATGGTTGATTCAAGGCCTGTGATGGAGCAATACCATGAATTTCTTCGTTGATAACTCTTTATTAGGAGTTATTATTATACTTCTATATTACTTGTATTATGCCAATTTTGTATTATTTATATGGTATATATGCTCAAATATATGAACTTGATGATTTATAAGCATAAGAGTGAAAATTGTAGTTTCTAGCTTCTTCGCACATGTTTTCTCTCATATTTGCTATGATAATTGCACGAGTATTTTAGTGTTGTGTATCTCAGGTAAATAGGTTCAAAGGAGCTTATGTGGCTTGAATATACTTGGCGTGAAGTTAGATAAAGAGGAGAAAAGATGACGCAAAAAGAGCAAGAGTTGGAAAAGCTGTTCAGGACCAGCCTTCACTCTTTCGGTTGTATCTTGATCTAGAAAACTATTTTTGGATCAAGGCTTGCGCCATTGGAAAGTAGACATTCATGGATTTCCAACGATATAAAATGAGCCCAATTCGCTATCCGGATGAGGGAGAAAAGGCCCGCGCAAAATCATCTTCCACATCTGTCCAACAGTGTAATTTCGGCCAAAACATTATGGAAACGTATCCAAACCGTATAAGGACGTATTTTAGATCTATAAAAGGCTATATCCAGCCATCATTCATCAGACGAAGTCCTAAGGAAGAAGAGGGACACCCAAGGAAGTATGGAGAACGACTAAGAAGATGGAGGAATACGCGAAAGAGATGTAGAGAGCTTAACGGAGGCCGGATCATGATTTCTTCTTCCTTCCTCTCTATTACTTTTATGTTTTCTTCTTCTCTACTTGTTTATCTTCATAACTTCATTATGTTAGATTATATTTTATGTTAGGGTTTGGGATTTTAAGCAAGCTTGGATCTTTATGACTTGGATTATCTTGATTCATGGATTGATACCTTAATTCTTCGCTTTTGTTGATTTCGATCAATTTCATTGTGCTTCATGCTTGTAGCAACTTGATAAATTGCTAGATGATTATAAACCCTAGTTATTTCTTGAGAGAGATTAATTAGGGATTGTAATGAGTGGAATTGAACCTTTGTTGCTTGTGTACAAGATCGAGAGATAGTTACACGCCTTAGGTGGACATGAATTGAGTGAAAATAAGAACTTAAACCCTAATTACTTGAATTTAGTGAATCGAGAGATCTCTATGTCTTGTTAGTTAGGAGCCTAATTGTCGCTTGAGAGAGGTCAAGTAGGAATATTCAAGTCCTAGAGCTTCGAAATCATAGGTGTTTCAAGTAGTATCAAGTCAATAAGTGAAAACTTGCATCAAATTACCCTAGCCCTCGTATCCTAGGGCAGTTTAGTCAACACAACATGAAAATGGATGAATCAATTTCCGTTTCTAGTGTGATTGATAAACTGCCTCCGTCATGGAAGGATGTTAGGCATAAGTTGAACCACAAAAGAGGAAGAACTTTCCTTGGTGCAATTGCAGTCACTTTCAGATTGAACAATCCTTGAGGGATCAAGAAAGTGACAAACCTAAAGACAAACTTACTGCTGATCCAGGTTCCGTGAATATGATGGAGGAAGGGGATTCTTCGAAGGGAAAGAACAAATATGGGAAAAGGAAATTTAAACAGCAAGACAAGAATCCTAACAAGAAGCCAAAAATTGCTTGTTGGAAGTGTGGGAAACCAGGACACTTCAAGAAGGATTGTCGTGTGGGCAAAAGTAAGAAATGTGAAGACACAAGTGGCAAGGGAAAGGCCAAGATCAGCAACAAGTTATGTTCATTGAAGAACCTGAAAATTCAATTCAGATTTATGTATCCCTAGATTCTAATGCATTTTTTATGTGCAGGATGATGACATATATATCATGGTGGGTTGATTCGGGTGCTACAAGACATGTATGCAAGGATCAAAAATGGTTTACAACCATGAAAATCGTTGAAGATGGATCCACAATAAGAATGGGAAATGTTGCAACCAAGCCAATCCATGGATTTGGAAGTGTTAAACTAGTATTTACTTCTGGAAAATGTTTAAGTTTGAATGATGTATTGTTTTTACCTGGGATTGGAAAGAATCTCTTGTCTGGAATTGTATTAAATAAGCTTGGATACAAGCAGGTTATTGAGTCGGATAAGTTTGTATTGTCAATATATATTTCTTTTGTTGGCTTTGGTTATTTATGTAATGATATGCTTCGCTTAAATATCGTTGCTCCTTTTGGTTACAATTCTGTTTGCATTGCTAGTACCAGTATTGATAAATCAACACTTTGGCATGCACGTTTAGGACATGTACACTTTAAAAGGTTATAAGATATGTCCAAAATGAGTCTAATTCCTTCATTTGATATTAATACCGAAAGGTGTAAAACTTGTATGCTGACTAAGATAACTAGACAACATTTTAAAGATGTTAAAAGGGACTATAAGGTGCTTGAACTAATTCATAGTGATCAGTGTGACTTTCATGAAACACCGTCTATAGGAAACAAAAAGTATGTTATTACATTTATAGACGATGCTACTCGGTTTTGCTATGTGTACTTGTCACACTCTAAAGATGAAGCTTTAGATAAATTCAAGACATACAAAACTGAAGTTGAGTTGCAAAAGAATGGTTTAATAATGGTTTTACGCATGGATAGAGGAGGCGAATATTATGATCCTAAGTATTTCCAGGAGGTTGGTATTATTCACCAAACCACTGCTCCTTATACATCTCAACAAAATGGTGTGTCTGAGAGGAAGAATCGAACTCTAAAAGAAATGGTTAATTCCATGCTTTCCTACTCGGGTTTGAGTGATGGATTCTGGGGAGAAGCTATGTTAACAACTTGCTATTTGCTTAATAGGGTTCCTAACAAAAGGAACAAAACTACCCCATATGAACTTTGGTATGGTAAACCTCCAAATTTGCATTATTTGAAAGTTTGGGGTTGTAGAGCTATTGTTTGGCTCAATGAACCCAAGAGAAAGAAGCAAAAGAGGTATAGATTTCATCTTTATTGGATATGCCATGCATTCCAAGGCTTATAGGTTCTATGTGATTGAACCTAGTGACTCAGTATCCCTTAATATTGTAATAGAGTCAAGAGATGCTATCTTTGATGAAGAAAAATTTTCTTCTATACCTAGACCAAATGATTTGATCCCGAAGTTGAGCAATGCTCAAAATGAAGGAACAAATGATGCCATCACTTTACCTCAAATAAAAGGGAGTAAAAGAGCTAGAGTAGCCAAGGACTATGGTTCTGACTTTCAACTATATTTAGTTGAAGGATCCAGGGATGAGGTTCATACTCAATATGCTTATTGTTTTAGAATAGAGGAGGATCCTAGAACTTATAGTGAGGCTATGGCATCTCGTGATGTTGCATTCTGGAAAGAAGCAATAGATGATGAGATGGATTCGATCATGCAAAATGGGACTTGGGAATTATCTGATTTGCCTCCTGGGTTGAAACCACTTGATGCCAAGTGGATCTTCAAAAAGAAGATGAAAGTAGATGGTACCGTAGAAAAGTTTAAGGCCCGACTGGTTGTACTGTTGCTAGGATATCCACGATTAGGTTAGTAATAGCTCTTGCAGCTATACATAATCTTGTTATTCACCAAATGGATGTGAAACCGCATTCTTGAATGGTGATTTAGATGAGGAGATATATATGAAACAACCCGAGGAATTTGTTATGCCAGAAAATGAGCATAAGGTGTGTAATCTTGTTAAATCACTTTACGGCTTCAAGCAAGCTCCTAAACAATGGCATCAAAAGTTTGATGATATTGTGTTTTCTAGTGGTTATCATTTGAACCAAGCAGACAAGTGTGTATATAGCAAATTTGATGACTCTGGTAAAGGAGTTATAATTTGTTTATATTAGATGACATGTTGATCTTTGGTACCAGCCAAGATCAAGTGGATCAAGCGAAGGAATTTTTTTCGTCTAAATTTTCAATGAAGGATTTGGGGCAGGCTGAAGTAATCCTAGGTATTAGAATTAAACGTGAGAACAAGGCCATTACTATTTCTCAATCTCATTACATTGAGAAGGTGTTAAAGAAATTTAACTGTGAAAATTGTTCTCCGGTTAGTACTCCGATGGAACCAAATGTGAAATTGTTGCCTAACCAAGGCAAGGTTGTGTCTCAACTGGAATACTCTAGGGCTATTGGTTGTCTAATGTATGGCATGATTAGTACACAACCAGATATAGCATTTGCTGTTGAAAAGCTAAGTAGATATACTAGCAATCCAAGCACACATCATTGGCAAGCAATGATGAGAGTATTCAAATATTTAAGGAAAACCATGAATTATGGTTTGACATACAGTGGAAGTCCTTCGGTGCTAGAAGGATATTCTGATGCAAGTTGGATAAACAATATGGAAAATCATTCCTCAACTAGTGGATGGGTTTTTCTACTTGGAGGAGGGGCAATCTCATGGGCTTCAAAGAAGCAAACTTGCATTGCTAAATTGACAATGGAATATGAATTTGTGGCATTGGCTGCAGCCGGTAATGAGGCTGAATGGCTAAGGAATTTAGTGTATGAGATTCCATGGTGGGCCAAACCGATTTCGCCAATATCTATCAGGTGTGATAGTGCTGTTACTCTGGCTAAGGCATATAGTCAGGTGTATAATGGCAAGTCTAGACACTTGGGTGTCAGACATAGCATCATTCGGGATTTTATCATGAATGGTGTGATATCGGTTGAGTTTGTTCATACACAACAAAATCTTGCGGATCATCTAACCAAAGGGTTAGCAAGGGACTTAGTGCACAAGTCGGTCGTGGGGATGGGATTAAAGTCCATCTAAAGATCTCTTATGACAAGATACCCAATTCCCTTCTAATACAACGTTAGAAGCTGAATTCAATGTGGAACTCTTACATGAAGAAATTGGAACACATAGATCATCCCAAGGTATGTGTTCAGACCTGCAAGTTAAGGAGGTTGAAGTTTACACTTCTTAATGGTTCTTTTGAAAAATTGTATGGCAGGTACAAGAACATGGAATATTTTGAACTTATGTGTATTTTACTTTCATGTATTCATCATGAATAGAAAGGGTTCAATCCATAGGACACCCCTATACTCGAATATTTGAAGATGTAATTTACTAAGATGAAAATTCAATCTTCAAGACATTTACATTTATGCATAAGTTTACTTTGTTATGAAAGGATAAGTGAATCAAGGATTACACTAAAATGGGGGAGGATTGTTGGTGATTTTAGTGTCATCGGCCATTTGTGTAATCGAATTTACTTACGACCAAAGTAGACATTGGCATTACGTTGTACATGTTAGGAGGTGTGGAGTACACGCGTGCACACAACTATGCTAATATTTTGGACAATGAACTCCTGGACGACCGCGGGGGTCCGGGGGCAGCGCTCCCGGTGGGGTCCAAGGGGCAACGCAAGATTAACCGCCTTCTCCCTCCCTATTTGTCAGTTTGGTCGAATTCAGAAACACAGAGGAAATCATATTCGTTCTTGAAGTCTCTGTTTTATCCGATTACAGATTTCGTGCACACCGCCGAAATACTTTAATATGATAGTGATACCACGACTCAGAGATTATCCAAATACAATTTGTTCCCCTTCTAAACACACCACCCAAAATCCTACAAGAATAAATAAACAGCATTTGTGCTTCAAGTTTCCAACAGCAAATTTCAGGTGTCAAATAGCCAGCCATGGGTCAGATTTGGTAGACGTAGGTCTGATTTGTTAGTAGAAGAAAGCGAAACTAAATGACAGTAAAGCTTAAATTTATAAGTTAAATATGCTTTACACTTTTTAATTATGAAACTGGACTGTGGGACATTGAAATACTTGACTAGACTCAACAAACATCCTCCTACTTTGCCCAGGGCCGGCAACATTTCTATCCCCTCCCCATCCAGTCTAAATTAAATGAATACTCCCGCAGATGTTCAATATTTTCTCAGCAGAAGTTATCTTCTCAATTGGTTTGAAGTGAAGTAGAGAGAAAAATACATGCCTACTGAAAATTGCAGCTACTATGGCAAGATCACCAGTAGTGTCGTCTGTTAGTTTTACCCCACTAACAACATTTATCAAGACACCCTGCAATAACAAAATCAAAATAGTATTATTATTATTTTTATCATCATTTTAAATTATTATTTACAAAAAATCTAAATGAAAAACTATTGGTAAAACAATAAACACACCAATAATGACCGCTAAACGAATAAAATAATTACCAATTAGATGATCAATAGTGATCTCAATTACAAAATAGAGATATTAATTATATGATACCATGAGATATGAAAACACAACGGCACTCCGGTCCTGAAGTCCCACAAGTGCCAACGATAATATCACATTCCCCTTAACAAAATTGCTAGGTCCTCCCTCCTTAATAAATGTGCTTCACACAAAGAGCGTGCTCTTATTGTCTAAACTTGAAGTATTTAAACACTCTAACTCTCTCTTTCCAATGATGTGGGACTTTCACATTCCGAATTTGTGAAACCCCAATTTCAACGGATTATTTCTCATTCATTACTTAGCGGTTTTTGACGAGTGAGGTCTTGAATCAATCATCAACTACCCTAATTTAAGATTATGTGTTTGTTAGAACGAGCTCTCGAGTGCGCTCTCCATAAACGGGGTCTATGGTCGGTGTTAAAAGTTGTTGTTCTCCAACAATGTCATGGCCTGAAAACTTAGTACACAAGAAACATAAGAAACTAATGTATTCCCACTGGAAATAGCATATTCCATGGAGGAGTTAAGATATGTCAAAATGAATAAAATCAGAGGCTGATTTCATAAACTACACTCTAGTAGTACAACTTATGATTTATTCGATAATGTTGGAGATATCTCATGTCCCTAGAAAATTTACTCATGAAGATAAGAAAGTAGTTTATCCTAGGGTTACCGACAAGACCGTCAAACCGGACCGAACCGCGCTATTAGGTTCGGTTCGGTTCGGTTCGGGTGGAATTTATTCGGTTAAGGTTCAGAAAATCCCGAACCATTTATATCCGGTTCGGTTACGGTTCGGTTACGGTTCGGGTTTCGTCAAAATCGTTTAAACTGAACCGAACCAATAACCGTATTGTATTATTAAATATTAATATTATATGCCATATGTTTATACTTTATACTTTATACCATTTTTGAAGGTGTTCTCATCTTGTTGGGAACCAATTTGTTGGTAGTTGATTATTTTTTTTAGGGCAGTTTGCTCAATTAGTATTTAGTTGTTTAGAGTCTTAAGGCTGCTGAATTAGTTATTTAGCTGGATTGGATTTAATATTTGATTTTTTTTTGGTTATTTTAGGGTTAATTTTGAAGTTTTTATAATTTTCAGGACTAAGCTGCCAATATGTTAAATATTATTCGATTAAACAGGAACCGAACCGAAGTCTGACTGTTAAAAAAGATGAACCGAACCGAACTGAACCGTTTCTAAAAGGTTCGGATTTCTGCCGAACCGTAAATCTAGGTTCGGTTCGGATTTCGGTGCGAACCGAATCGAAAACCAAATCGAACCGTACCGTTTACACACATAGTTTATCCCCACTAAAGATACCCTATTAATGGAGGAGTTTAAGTATGTCAAAAATATAATCAGTCTGATTTTATAATTTACACCTTGCTTTTTGATTTATTCGAAAATGCTAAAGATATCTAATGGCCTTAAAAGATTAGAAAGCAACTTATTGCAAAAAAAGAAAAAGAAAAGAAAAAAAAAAAGAAAAAATAAAGAGAGAGAGAGAGACTATAATGCATGGAGGAGTTTAAGTATGCCAAATTGATTATAATCATAGGGAGATTTCATAAACTAAACTCTGTTATAGATAAAGAAATATTGATTTATTTGTAAATATTAAAGATGTCATGACCTTCAAATATTTATACAATACAGGTAAGAGAATTAAGTGTCTCCATCGAATATCTCATAATCTATCGAGGAGTGTATGCATGTAAAATCAAGTACACTCACGTGACTGTGTTGATAGAATGCCTAGTTTAAGAGTGATGTTTGTTTTGTGCCAATGATGATACATGGTGAGTGTTATAACAGAACTCCTGTTTCAGAGCTCCGTTACCAGTTTGTTGTAACGTGTGGGTATTCGAGCAAGAACGACGAAAGCAAAACAAGAACGAGACAGATATTTAACGTGGTTCACTAACGAATTCGTAACGAACCCGCTAGCTAATCCACGATCAGGACCAGATATTTTATTGAGAAGAGAACCCGATTACAATGCACGCCGCCGTGGCCACAACGGCCACGGCGGCAACCCGAAACACCCCACCCGAACACACACTCCACCAAAGCTCTATGAGCTCTCAACAATCTGCCCGTGTGTTACTTTTGTGTGTACTAAACCAAGTGCCTTTATAGGCATGAAGACCAATCAATATTACGAAACAAATGATACTTGCATGGGAAACCAATTTGGAAACAATTAATGTTTCCAAAAACAACATTTACTTTGACCAAAAAACTTGTCAAACTTGATTGCAAGTCAAAACCCAACAAATCTCCACCTTGACTTGAATCAACTCAGCAACCCGAAACCAGAACCCGAAGCTTCTCTTCTCAAACCTGAACCAGATGCGTCTCCCTGAATCTGAAACAAGCACGCCTTCTCAAACAGATTTTTCGCAGCTGCATGCGAAATCTGAATCGCCAAATCGTTGCTCCAACTACCATGCGTTCCTACAACGAATGCGCCCGATGTGGTCGCACTTCCGGAAAAAGAAACAAGTGCTCCACCTAGAACCAGACTCGAATAAATTCACTGAGAAAGCAGGACCGAATGTATTCCAGATCCGCCCAATTGCGCCAAACAGATGCACCATGACAGAATGCCCAGATGTCATCCAGACCAGATGCACCGATGACGAGTGCCCAAATTGTCATGCCTGATGCGCCCCGTATGCCTCAGATGCGCCAGATGCTCGCCGGAAACATATCGCGCCAGATGCGAGCTCAGTGCGTGTCATGGTACACGCTGCAAAACCTGATGCACGCCAGAACAAACTCGTGCATAATGCACGCCAAAACCAGAAACAGATGTGCGTGCCAGAAATCTCACGCGCCAGATGCTCCATGTCGTTGCTCCAACTCCAACGAGTTCTTGCAACGCATGAGCCGGAACCAGATTCAATTCACAAGCTAGATGCTCCACGCCGGGAGCCGAATTGCGTCTGAACGTCAATCGCCAGAACGCCAGATGCGCGTGAACCGCCACATTCGCCCCAGTACCGAATGCGTGCAGGATTTGCCAAATCCCTTGCACGCCTAATCAGATGCGCGCCAGTTTGCTCCGAACGGAGCCCAAATAGCCCCCTCCACGAGGCTTCAGATGGTGGGTGTACCTGCTCCTCTCTCACGAACAGATCGATCTTGATCGCCAAACCAGTCGTTCTTGGCGGAATCTCGAAACCCTACTCTCGATAGCCTGCTCCAACTGAATTGTGATATCCTAGCTTTGAGTTCCACCAAAACGTGAAACCCTAGCTCTTGGCTCCACCCTGATCTTGGAACCCCGGCTCTGATATTAGTTTGTTGAAACTGGTGATCCCCCTGACCTGGCTCTCATACCAGTTTGTTATAATAGAACTCCTGTTTCAGAGCTCCGTTACCAGTTTGTTGTAACGTGTGGGTATTCGAGCAAGAACGACGAAAGCAAAACAAGAACGAGACAGATATTTAACGTGGTTCACTAACGAATTCGTAACGAACCCGCTAGCTAATCCACGACCAGAACCAGATATTTTATTGAGAAGAGAACCCGATTACAATGCACGCCGTCGTGGCCATAACGGCCACGGCGGCAACCCGAAACACCCAACCCGAACACACACTCCACCAAAGCTCTATGAGCTCTCAACAATCTGCCTGTGTGTTACTTTTGTGTGTACTAAACCAAGTGCCTTTTATAGGCATGTAGACCAATCAATATTAGGAAACAAATGATACTTGCATGGGAAACCAATTTGGAAACAATTATTGTTTCCAAAAACAACCTTTACTTTGACCAAAAAACTTGCCAAACTTGATTGCAAGTCAAAACCCAACAAATCTCCACCTTGACTTGAATCAACTCAGCAACCCGAAACCAGAACCCGAAGCTTCTCTTCTCAAACCTGAACCAGATGCGTCTCCCTGAATCAGAAACAAGCACGCCTTCTCAAACAGATTTTTCGCAGCTGTATGCGAAACCCGAATCGCCAAATCGTTGCTACAACTACCATGCGTTCCTACAACGAATGCGCCCGATGTGGTTGCACTTCCGGAAACAGAAACAAGTGCTCCACCCAGAACCAGACTCGAATACATTCACTGAGAAAGCAGGACCGAATGTATTCCAGATGCGCCCAATTCCGCCAGACAGATGCACCATGACAGAATGCCCAGATGTCATCCAGACCAGATGCACCGATGACGAGTGCCCAAATTGTCATGCTTGATGCGCCCCGTATGCCTCAGATGCGCCTTATGCTCGCCAGAAACAGATCGTGCCAGATGCGAGCTCAGTGCGTGTCATGGTACACGCTGCAAAACCTGATGCACGCCAGAACAAACTCGTGCATAATGCGCGCCAAAACCAGAATCAGATGCGCGTGCCAGAAATCTCACGCTCCAGATGCTCCATGTCGTTGCTCCAACTCCAACGAGTTCTTGCAACGCATGAGCCGGAACCAGATTCAATTCACACGCCAGATGCTCCACGCCGGGAGCCGGATTGCGTCTGAACGTCAATCGCCAGAACGCCAGATGCGCGTGAACCGCCACATTCGCCCCAGTACCGAATGCGTGCAGGATTTGCCAGATCCCTTGCACGCCTAATCAGATGCGCGCCAGTTTGCTCCGAACGGAGCCCAGATAGCCCCCTCCACGAGGCTTCAGATGGTGGGCGTACCTGCTTCTCTCTCACGAAGAGATCGATCTTGATCGCCAAACCAGACATCGTTCTTGGCGGAATCTCGAAACCCTACTCCCGATAGCCTGCTCCAACTGAATTGTGATATCCTACCTTTGAGTTCCACCAAAACGTGAAACCCTAGCTCTTGGCTTCACCCTTATCTTGGAACCCCGACTCTGATACCAGTTTGTTGAAACTGGTGATCCCCCTGACCTGGCTCTGATACCAGTTTGTTATAACAGAACTCCTGTTTCAGAGCTCCGTTACCAGTTTGTTGTAACGTGTGGGTATTCGAGCAAGAACGACGAAAGCAAAACAAGAACGAGACAGATATTTAACGTGGTTCACTAACGAATTCGTAACGAACCCGCTAGCTAATCCACGACCAGAACCAGATTTTTTATTGAGAAGAGAACCCGATTGCAATGCACGCCGCCGTGGCCACAACGGCCACGGCGGCAACCCGAAACACCCCACCCGAACACACACTCCACCAAAGCTCTATGAGCTCTAAACAATCTTCTCTCTTCCTCACTCTTCCTCTATTCTTATTCTTCTTCATCTCTTCATGATGTTATTGTTTTAGATTTAGATCTGATATTAGATCTACCTTTTGGTTTGATTTTGAAAATGTTCTTGATAGTTTAAAAATGTGTTCTTGATACTGCGAATTTGCAGATTCATGTAGAGATTGTGTAAAGATGTGTTAAATGTCCAGATTCATCCGATGGGGAGATGGAGAAATTTGAAGAAGATGGAGAGATCGAGAAATTTTCAGATTCACCTTCTGATTTGTAAATTTGTGTTTTGCTTTGAAAATTTGTTAATTCATGTTCTGCTTTGTAGATTTTCAGATTCATTTGACTGCTTTTGCAATTGAAAATTAGTGTTCTGCAGATGAGAGACAGACAAGTTAAAATTGGAGGTTAATCTTGTACACAAATGGTCAATACTGAAAAGGGAGAAGGGCATTATTGTCTTTTTTCACTGTTTTTAATAAAGCAACCCACCCAGTTTTTTCAAGAACTGGGTGGGACAGAGGGAGTAAACATTAAGGATCAAACAGGATGTTAATAATGATTTTTTCTGAAATTTTAGGCATCATGGATCTACTTTCTCATAATTTTCACAAAAATGCAGTAATTAAGAATAAACGACTAAAATATTGACAAGTTCCTACCTGCAGTGGGTAACCTATATACTTGATCACTTGGATGATAGTACTACGACTCCTCCTTGATTTTTCGTATGATTTTTTTTTTTTAATTCTAATTAACCTTTGTACTGGCCCAACAAAAAAGTGATAACGTCCCCCCTCAAGATTTCCCCAAACTGTTCTCTTGTTTAGAGAGAGAAAGTCTCTAGTTTAGAGTGAGAGTCCTGGTTTTACAGGTTACTTTCTTTCCTCTGTTTTGACGTGAAGATTCAATCTAACAAAGCGTCAATGGCGGAAGGAACCAATCAAGATGTGGTTACTGGAGTGTCTAAGGGAGATGAAGAGACTGATGAATTAACCACTAGACTGAAGGAAGTGGAGATTAAGTCAGATGAAGAAGAGGAAGTCTTTTTCGAGGAAGATGAAGTCGATGCTATTGTTACAAGGAATAGCTTCAGCTTGGTGGGTAGAGTGCTATCTCACAGGGGAATCAATCTTACTGGATTGAGACGTACTTTGGGGCCTCTGTGGGGCTCACCGGAAGGCTTTAGAATTGAGGAAGTTATCAAGGGAATTTTTCAATTCTCTTTCAGTTCGGAGAAGGACATGGAGAGGGTCATGAAAGGAAGACCTTGGTTTTTCAAAAACCAACTTCTGGTTCTGTCAAACTGGAATCCCATTGTTGGTCTTAGCTCTGCAGATCTCGATCTGTCGCCTTTGTGGATTCAATTGTGGGATCTGCCACCCACATATTATGTAGAGAGGACGGTGAAGAAGATAGGAGCAAAATTGGGTGATGTCTTGGATGCTAAAATCCCGCAGAAGGCTTCGGTTGATGGCCGCTTTGCTAGATTAAAAGTCATGATAGACGTGAAGAAGCCTCTAATGAAGTCCCTAAAAGCCAATCTCGCAGGTTTAGGTTCTTTTGGAGTCACTTTCAGGTATGAGAAGCTGCCTCTGTTTTGTTTTTACTGTGGTATACTTGGCCACGAGGTTGGTTATTGTGAGAAGAAGGGATCAGATGTAGCAAAAGGTGTCCACAAATCCGATTCTTTTGGTGCCTGGTTGCGAGCAAAGTCACCAGAAGAACTCTGGACGCCGGTGATGCCAGTTAAGATAATGTGCTCTGAAAGTAGAAAGTGTGATGCTTTGCCGGCTATTATGGATGGTGGAGCTCAAAGTTTAGGTTCCCGGACTCTTCCGCCTCCTCCGGCCTCTTCTCCGGCGAGGGAGACGGAGAGACACGAGGTAGCTGAAAGGCCACCTTTGGATTCTCCAGAAGAAACAGTTCCCAAGGTGGAGGTTGGAACTAATGGCTCTCTCGGGAAAGAAATTGCAGATGAAGTAAAAAGGAGGGAAAATGATTTTGAATTATACAAAAAAGGTCTGGGTCAATCAAACGAAGTTAATGATGGGCTTTCTGTTTTGGGCCAAGATATGCAGAAGGCTCATTCTGATCAAAAGGCTGAAACAGAGCTATCTCTTTTAATGGACTCTCAAGTGAGAATAAGGTCCAGCCCAATTAAAATTCATAGCCCACCCAAAAATATGTTTTTGGTAAAAGACTTCCTGCCCCTGCTTCTAAAGAGTCTCAGCGATTGCAAGTTGAAGACCCAGAAACCCTAACTGGGACTCTCTCTGAGTCTCAAAGCGAAAAGGGAAGGTTAATTGATCAATCGAGATCTCACAGCGGGAAGAAATGGAAGCGCCTTGCTAGAAGCACCACTCCTGGTTTTATCTATGGATCGATTGAAGATGAAGAAAGGAAGGGGGATGGCACTCAAAAGAGGAGGCACTATTCTCTGCGAATAGAAGAGGATGTTGAAATGGAGGACATTGGCGAATCTAAGAAAAGTAAGGTACCTTCAAACTCTTTTACAGTTGATCGGGTGGAGGAAGCCAGCCCCAAGTGGCCCCAATCCGCCCAATGAAGCTAATGGCTTGGAATTGTCAAGGAGCGGGGAGGTCCTTGACAATTCAACAATTTAGGAGGTTTTATAACCTTCATCTCCCTGAGGTCATTTTTTTGAGTGAAACAAAGCAGAAGAGCAATTTTATGTTCAAGCACTACAATGTTGCAAGGAAATTGTACAGTTTATGGGTGGATCCGGTTGGTATCTCAGGTGGAATTGGGTTGCTGTGGAATAAGGATGTTGAGCTTAAGGTAGTTAAGCTCTGTAATTATTTCATACATGCTGCAATTGGTAAAGAAAGCTCAGAATGGCATGTTATATTTGTCTATTTAAGCAAAAATGATGTTGCTAGGAAGAAGCAATTAGGAGTATTACAATCTTATATAAAAAAATTGCTCTCCTAAGCTTCTGATCTGGGGCGATTTCAATGATCTATTGGATCCCTTTGAGAAAATTGGAGGAAGAGAAAGAGATGTTTTATCTTGCAAAATCCTCACTGATTTTGTTGACAGTTGTGATTTATTGGATATTGGCTTTGAGGGCTATCCGTTCACATGGTGGAATAAAAGGGAAGGGGTTTACGGAATTGAGGAAAGAATTGACAGAGGTCTAGCTACTTCTGAGTGGTGCTTGTCATTCCCAAATGCAAAGCTGAATCATTGCTTATCTTCTGGATCAGATCATAGCATTCTCCTTTTGGATGCTTGTCCAACTCCTGTAGAGAAAAGGAAACGATTCTTCAGGTATAGTGCAAGCTGGAGTAGTTGTAAGGAGCTACCTGAAATCATTTCAAAAGCATGGTCAGAAGAGATTGAAGGCTTCCAAATGTTTAAAGTTCAAAGGAGATTGAGAAAGTGCAGATGGGATATTGAATATTGGAGCAGGTATTTAAATAAAAATATTTCAAGAGAGGTAAAAGAGAAAGAAGAAAAGGTCTCTGCTCTAAAGAAAAAGGGAAGAGATGCAGATACCAATCTCCTGATGCAGCTTGAATGCGATCTTGAAAAGCTATGGAAAGAGGAAGAAGTTTTTTGGAAGAGCAAAGCTAGAGCTGATTGGCTCCAGGCTGGAGATATGAATAGTGCTTTCTTCCACTCTCTAGTTAAGCAGAGAAGGGCTAGAAATCACATTCCTGGAATCTTTAACTCATATGGGAAATGGTGTTCTTCAAAAGAAGAGGTTCAAGCAGAATTTCAGAGTTATTACTCTAAGCTTTTCAGGGACGAGGAAAGAAGTAATTCAGAACCTGTGATCTCAAATGTAAGAAGAATGGTGACTGCTGAAATGAATTCAATGCTAACGAAGCCCTTCACTGATGAGGAAATTAAAAGTGCTTGCTTCGACATGGCTCCTGATAAAGCACCAGGCTACGATGGCTTCACAGCAAGATTTTTTCAAGAAAATTGGGGTGCGGTTGGAGATGATATTTGCAAAGCCTTAAGAGAATTCCAGATTTCAGGGAAGCTTTTGAATAGTATAAATATCACACAGATTGCTCTAATCCCAAAGGTACATAATCCTACCTCAGTCAAAGATTTTAGACCTATCAGTCTTTGTACTACGCTGTATAAAATTCTATCAAAATCTTTGGCTAATAGACTTAAACAAGTCCTGGATGATCTGATTTGTGAAGCACAGAGTGCTTTTGTGAGCAACAGATTGATTACGGATAATATTTTAATAGCCCAGGAGCTGCTACACTGGATTAAAAATAAAAGAGGGGGTAAATGTGGTTGGATGGCCTTAAAACTTGACATGTTTAAGGCATTTGACAGAGTGAAATGGAGTTATTTGAAGGAGCTAATGATCAAAATGGGGTTTTCTTCAAAATGGGTGCACTGGATTATGACATGCATTAGTACTGTGAGCTTCCGATTAATAATTAATGGGGAAGTTGGAGACTTTATTTCACCTAGTAGGGGGTTGAGACAGGGTGATCCTCTCTCCCCCTATCTATTTGTGTTATGTGCTGAAGGTTTGTCTTCAACTTTGAGGAGTTTTGAGCTGAATCACTGGTTTTCAGGAGTCAAAATTGCTAAAAACAGTCCCTCAATTAATCATCTATTTTTTGCGGATGATTCACTATTGTTTTGCAGGGCCACTGTAGCCGATTGTAGTGCCATCAATAAAGATCTAAGTTTGTATGAAGAGGCCTCGGGGCAATCTATCAATATGGAGAAATCCCAAGTTTTTTTCAGCCCTGGAACAAGCAATCTTCTCAAATCCTTCTTGCAGAATTTCTTGAATATTAGCAAGGATTTCAAAGATAGCAGCTATTTGGGATTACCAGCGATTCTTGGAAGATCTAAGAAGAAAGCCCTAAAATTTGTTATGGACAAGTGTTGAAAAGGCTTGCTGGCTGGAAGGAATGCACTTTAAGTTCATCTGGAAGAGAGGTACTAATCAAATCTACTCTCTCTGCTCTACCTACGTATGCAATGTCTTGCATTCTATTTCCCAAATCTATGTGTGATCAAATAGCTCGTCTGATTTCAAATTATTGGTGGGGTGACAAATCTGGGAATAGAAAAATTCATTGGAGATCATGGAACCACTTGTGTAAGAAGAAATCAGAAGGGGGTTTGGGGTTCAAAAATCTTCATCTTTGTAACCTCTCTCTCCTGGCAAAACAGGCCTGGAGACTGGTGAATGGTAGTAGCAGTTTGTTCAAGAAGGTTTTCAAAGGAAGGTACTTCAGTAATTGCTCTTTTTGGATGGCAAATAGAACAAAGAACAGTTCATGGGCCTGGAAGAGTATTTTAGAAGGAAGGAATGTGATAAAAAACGGTTGGAGATGGGTAATTGGCAACGGCAAAAGTGTGAACATTTGGGAGGACCCTTGGATTCCAAGGGATGAGAACTTGTTTGTTTCCACAGAGAAGGTCCAAAATTGTGCATTTAATAAGGTAAGTGATCTTATAGATCATCAAGCTAGGGTTTGGAAGGAGAATTTGGTTAAAGAGCTTTTTAATATTGAAGATGCTAGCAAAATCCTTTCTATTCCAGTGGGATCTGAGTTTTGCAATGATAAGAGAGTGTGGCATTTCTCTCTTGATGGAGATCTGTCGGCCAGGTCAGTCTATGATTATCTGTTGAAAATTTTTGCTATTGAATATTTTCCGAATTCTAATGCTGCTGAAGGAAATGCTAGCTGCGAAGTTTATTGGAAAAACCTTTGGGGTATTAAAGTACAACCAAAAATCAAAGTCTTTCTTTGGAAATGCCTGAATGGCTGTGTACCTGTTAAATCAGCTTTGGTGAGAAGAGGAATTGATGATATTAATGATGTGTGTAGTTTTTGTGGAAATTCCCAGGAAACAGAGGTTCATTTGCTTAAGAATTGTCAATTTTCTTTTTCAGTTTGGACCCTGTCACCTCTGAGATTTATTTTAGAAGCTCCTTCTGACCAATCCCTTTCACAATGGTGGTCAATGATGAATGATGTTTCAAAGGGGCAAAAGGAGGGTGATATTATCAGAGGCATTTTTGCACAGACGTGCTGGGAGATTTGGAGAGCGAGAAATGATTTATTTTTTAACAATATCAGTTGGAGCCCTCTGCAAATTTCTTCAAAGGCTATCTGGAAATTTTACGAGTATTTTGATACTCATCAAGTCCTTTCTCCTCAGTTGAAGGCTTGCCCTGAAGTATTACAACCTGATACAGAGCCAGAAGTTAGAGTTTTTTTTGATGCCTCATTCAATACTTCTACTAAAAAAGCTGGTATTGCTTTCATATTGAAAAACCATGAAGATGATGTTCTGTTTCAGTGTACAAAAGTGATTGAATTCATATCTGATCCCCTTGTGCTGGAGGGAATGGCTATTAGAGAAGGCCTCATTTGTGTCAAAAATTTACACTACAGGAGGGTAGCCTTTTTCTCTGATTCTAAAACCATGGTGGAGAGCTTAAATGCAAGTCTGAAGAGTGGATCTACTTCTATCTGGGCTATTGTGGAAGATTGCAAGCTCATGGCCAAGTGTTTCGATTTTTGTAGTTTCAATTTTATTAGAAGAGATGAGAATGTATTAGCTCACAACTGTGCTAGAAGTGTTGTGATGCTCTCTGTCTCTAGCTAAGTTTGTTGTTTTTCTGTTTGAGTTTTTCTTAGAGGAGTTTCTCCTCTTTGTATCTTTTGGCCGAGATGGCCTTTGAGTAATGAACTGATTTTAATCTCAAAAAAAAAAAAAAAAAAAAAAACAAACAAAAAAGTGATAACTTTTATATATGCATGCTTGTGACCTTGTGTGCAATTTTTTTTTATATATATATATATATATATATATATATATATATATATATATATATATATATATATATATATATATATATTATGTAAATGCAAAAGGTGGCGTTCCTTCTACGTGCAACTACAAGTATTGATATTCGATTCTCAAAAAAAAAAAAAGATATTCCCGAAAATATTTTTCTGCTAGTTTCTTTATTCTTCTTCTCACATAGATATATTTATATAAAGAAAGGAATATCAACTAGTGCCAGATTTGAAGATTTACATGAACTATAAATAGAGAAGTTCTGAAGGTTGAGGTATCCTTCATTGTAGCCTCCTCCTCTCATATTAGCTACTTCGTTATAAATAAGTCGAGAAAATATGGCCTCTGAAATGGTTTCAGCCGAGGTACAATTCAACTTTCACAGTCCTTGATTGATGTGAAAAATCAGTTGATTTTTTTTTTCAATTCTTTTTTAATTCTTTCCATTTTTAGCGCAATTTTAATTATTTTACCTGTCTGTACGTCTACATGAACTAACACCGAACTTTCTCATTCCTTTTACCTTCTTTAAGTGGAGCTGCATTGGCGCATTCGCAGAAAATTTCAAAATCAGATATGGTGATGACAGCCGCTTCTGGCAATCGCCAAGTTCCGAGTCAGTATTATAAATAAATACATACAACTTTGTACAATATTCCTGATGGTATGCTAGTTATTTTACTGATGTTCTTCCGATTTCTTTGGGCTCAGTAATCCATGTGCAGTGCTGAAATCTGTGTCGTGGTTACAAGTGGAAGCAGTTGCTGAGATAGAGCAGCAAGCGAGCAAAACATTGAAGGCGAGATTTTATGGAGAAAAGCTTGAGAACTACTTTGGTTTTGAAGATGCTGATGTTCGTATAGGGGTGAAGCTGGGGACAAATGGAGATTACTATTACAAAAGTGTCATTGATCAGCTTAATAAGGCGGAAGGGGATTTCCGTCTAGAGGTTGACATAGACATACCCGAGGACGTTGTTCCGTCGGACAACAAGGTCTATTTCGGTCTTTTCGACATTTGGACGCCTCAGATGAAAGGAGGTTTGGGGCTCCTTCTTGCAGAAATTTACTTTCAGGAGTAATAATTTCAGCTAGCTAGCTGCATGCTCTCAATCAAGCAGCTTTGATACTAAATAAATCACTAGTGGCATATAACAATATATTAATGCCTAGTTACGCTTAATGTCCTATAGATGTTGCACGTTCTTCGTTGTCTAATGTATGGTCTTTCAAAACTTAAATAATTATCTATATTCTAATATAAAAATAGAATATGGATTTTACTACTATTCTTAACAATCGCAACAACCATGTCATGCGTGTCTTGTTAAGTGAACTCCGCGCATGAAAGTTACATAGTCGTCAATAATCATGTGTCGATCAATAATCCTTGAGACTCTGTGGATCTAATGAAGGTGCGTGCAAACCGGCCAGAGAACACGATTATCTCAAAAACGAAAATAATTTAGGCTTAATTGCTTATTGCATATCCCCAATTTGTCATAATTGGTTCATTGCAATCCCATTTTTTATTGACTGATTGCACTCTCCATTTGTAATACTACTGGTTTATGGAAACTGGTAAAATGTACCGTTAGCTCTGTTACGGGATATTCTGTTAATTGACTTGTAAATCCTATTTTGTAAGGGCAAAATTGCCAACTTCATATTAATAAGAACATCACCACTTGACCACCAACTCCACAACTACTAAAGCCATGTTATTTCCCTTCCCCAAAAAACCAATATTCCAGCCCATTATGGTGGGTTTGGTAGAATGGTTTCTGGTGGTTAAACTAATTTTAAATTTTGGTGGATTTTTTTTAGTATTTTTTTTTTTTTTTTTTTTTTTTAGTAATTCTATTTAAACCAGTGTGTTTGGTAATTATTTTTAAACTAGATTAAAAACTGAAGAAATGTGTGTACACCAAATTTCTTGTTCGGATTATGAAAACAAGGAAATCTGCGTCAAATTCAATTAGATGAAAAATAATAAAGTGGGATTACAATCTCTGGTATGTATTTCTTAAAATAAGAAAACAATCTCCTTTGATTCTTCTTTCCTTCTTCTTCGATCGAGGGTCTAGGTGACTTGATCTCGATTCGAACGTCTTGATTTTCTCCAATCTGGATGGAGGTGATGATTTGGCAGCAATGAAGTCCTCCGGGCCTTGGCGGCGTGTTCGGCGGAGCTTCGGCTTGTGATCTTTGATTTGACGGAGTTGGGATCTCCGACGGCTGGATTGAAGTCCTCCGGGCCTTGGCGGCGTGTTCGGCGGAGCTTCGACTTATGATCTTTGATTTGGCGGAGTTGGGATCTCCGGCGGCTGGATTGAAGTCCTCCGGGCCTTCGCGGCGTGTTCGTCAGAACTTCTGTAGCCTTTGAAACTTTGTAGTGTTGGGATGTGTAGTGTAGTGTGTAGTTTTCCTCTTGGAATGCACATCTATTTATAGGCAAACCGAGTGGGGGTATTATAGTCGTTATACTTGAGATTTGAGATCCACAAGATACTAACAACCCATTTGTTATTATCTCTTTGATTTGTTGAGAGATAATAGCATAAAATTAATTACATATAAATATAGTCACATTTTAATTAGTAACTATATTACATGTAACCAATGTTCATTTTATTCTACCACATGTAGCATGTCAAACGTGACATTTTTTGCGCTACTAAAACAATGGTAAAATAATTCAATTTTGTGTGTCAACAAATGCCCCCTCGAGACTTGTTCGCCGGCTTCAGTAGCTTGTTGGTGGACAGGTCTCGAAATTTCGAAGTCATCTTTCGTTGACATTTTCATAGCTTGTGTAGACTTTCCATTTTTTTCTCTCCCTGAGGATTGAATTTTGCTTTCAGAACCCTGTGTTGAGTCGACCCGACTTTCTCTAAGTCTTGAATTTCCATTTGAGCTTTGAGAGCAACTTCATGTAACTCGTCAATCACCGAACTTCAAGTGCGAATTCCAGTCTTCCCAACGTTTGTATGAGCTTGAGATTAAATTCTCTGCGATGCGCCACGGACTTTGTTTTACTGCACTCACGTCTTGGACTTCGGGCTTGCAACAAATTTACAAACTCTTGGAATTTGCGCTTGTAAAGCATTTGACCTTTGTTTTTTTAACCTGAGGCCCTATAACATGCATTTTCCAAATGTGCAATTTATGGCCCTATTTGAAAATCAACAAAACGCACCCAAAATGTATGGGTATTCACAGCCCATACACTTTTCTTTGGCGCCAATAATTTTTTTCTTTTTTTCTTTTTTTTTTTACCATTTGAACTTGAACCTGATGCGAAATCAGTGACATAATCTTGGATAAGCTCATCAAGATTCACATCACTCTCTTGGGATGTGATCTCTATCATGAAAACTCTCAAAAGACCACTTAAACTCTGATGTATATCGCATGAAATCTGCTCATATCTTGAACAAATCGTCGGAAATATGTTCAAATTTTAAATTTTGATCTTGCTGAGCTTCATTTCTCTGCTATATAAGGAGCTGAATACGACCGCAAATAATCATCATTTTCACTTCATGTACAATATTACTTCCAGTTGAAGACGCAAACATCCATCTCTTTCATTTTCTTGGCGATAGCTCATACGAGGAGTCTCACGAGTTGCTGAGGACGTGACATAACCCATTTCATATCAACTGAAGAGGAGCGAAAGAAGCTCATACGAGGAGTCGCACGAGTTGCTGAGGACGTGACATAACCCATTTCCGATCAACTGAAGAGGAGCGAAAGAAGTTGTGTCATCATTTTCAAGCAGTCCGTCGTCTTCCAGCTATCAAGAGCCTTAATACCCCTTAGCTATTAACTTGTGCAGCCCCTAAATGCTTTCCCTGTTGTGGTTGACATATTATAACAGAGCTTCTGTTTTTTGGCTTCCCAAGCACCCGGACATCTACTCTCCCCAGTTTATTATTTTATTTTTATTTTTTGTTTTAAAAAAAGAGTACCAGTTAATCCAACCTCAGCCAAGCATAATAGCTTCACCATTTTAAGCAAGGAAAGACCTTCGGTTACCTTTCCCTGTGTGTTCTTCTTTGCTTCTTTTCTTTTCCCAATTCCCTTGGCCGATTCTGTGCTTTCCTTCTCACCAAATCTTCAAATGCATTCACTTTGAGCCCTTAACACTCATGCTCTGGCTGCGGGTAACTTTCACTTTTTTTTTTTTTCGGTGTTGTCTTTCTTTGTTTCAGGTTCTTGCCAGGATGAACACGAAATTCATTTTTTCTTGCACTGAGTTAACCAGCGGTGAATAAAGATCACCAGAAGATTGTCATGTACACTCAAGCAAGTAGATCGTGGTGAAGATTGAGCGGCAACAACGGAAGGTATTTGGTGAACATCCATGACGAATGGCGAATGTGAACATCCATGACGTCCATGACGAAGGATACTTGACAACGACTATCCGCAGCAAACAATGATGAATATTATGCCGAAGAAGATATAGTATGAACTTGACAGCTTCCAGTTCGCGACCATTTGGAGAGGGAGAGGAAATACTTGATGAGCTCATGAACGATGATACGAGTTAATGATGCTGAGCATGGACAACCAGTGATGCTGATTTCAAATTCAAATAATAGCAGCCGTGGCAACAATGGTGTGGCGGTTTGGGCTTGCAGGCAGTAATGATGAGTTATGAAAATCACAAGGATGTTGATTGCAACGGGAAGGGCCTAGGCCGTATTCAATGGCCAGGAAAGACACCAAGTACGTGAAGATATTGGCTGAGTGTGACCGTGGAGGGTGACTGGCTAGGTACAATCAAGCAATTTCCAGAGTGACACAAGCTCAATGATGTTTGGAGTGTGCAAAAACAATGGTTGACACTGAACAGTAAAGAACAAAATTCATTGGGTATCATGTTGGCAGCGCCAATAAATTCTTCTTCCTTTTGTTTCCATTTCGGCTTGGAGGTCTTCTGAATTTCACGCTTTTAGCACGACAAATGAAGCCGCAGTATTATTGGAACTTGATTTGAGCTGATCGAAGTTCTATCCGCAACATCATAAGACGGCTCTTCCATCTTTGTGGACAGCCACCAATGAAGAACAAGGGGCAGAGACTTGGACTTAACTTCACACGTCATCGTCTCAGTGACAGTTTACTTGACATGTTGACAGTGACAACCTCAATAGGCTCGCGGTGCTAGAATGAAACCCAGCTATGGAGTTGCCGAAGATTTTTGAAGTTGGCAAAAAGGCAGCATTTACATTGCAGGTGCAACTCAGTTTTACAAGCTGGTTGAAACTGGGAATACAAGGTAGATGCCAATCATGATGATCCACCTGCTCTCAATGATGGCTACCAATAAGTTCAAGGTGGCACCCATAAATTTTTGGAATGATCTACCTCCCATGTTGAGATTGATCATTTCTCTTCTTCTCCCTATAATGTACTCGGATCACGTGATCTCAGTGAAATAATAATGTTTTTCTTTAATACTTCACTTTCAACTTCATATGTGATCAACGAGTTTGTTTCCTTCTTAAAGAATCAAGTGATAATGACACATCATCATTTGAAACAATAAGAATGTCTTTGTTGGAACCAAAACAATATTCTCTCGGCTTAAAAAGGATCCGTGAAAATGGGGGATGGACTTTTTTGGTATGACTGAACTCGGAAGGACATTCCAAGTTGCCTACGTACCCTCACAGGATCAAGTCAAGCGTAGTTCAATTTAGCCTTTGCAGTTTATACTCTTGCAAGTTAGGAGTAACACAGTTTAAACTCTTGTGTCGAAGAGCGTTGAAGTAGTTTATAAGCTCGTACTAAGGAGCGTTTGAAGCAGTTTAGGCTCGTACAACAGGAGCTTTTGAAGCAGTTTAGGCTCGTGCTACAGGAGTGTTTGAAGCAGTTTATGCTCGTGCTACAAGAGCGTTTGAAGCAGTTTAGACTCTTGGTACATGAGCGTTGAAGCAGTTTAGGCTCGTACTACAGGAGCATTTGAAGCAGTTTAGGCTCGTGCTACTGGAGCCTTGAATATTTTTCAAGGATGATCATCTTTCAAGAACTTGCCATCGATGGGGGAGGTTCTTTCTCTTTCATCATTTACCACTTTAGTAACGACGATGGTTTGTTGTCTAACTTTTAGCACTTCTTCGGTTGTTACAAAAACTCCTCTGTGCCTCCTCATTTGAGATGGAAACTTACTACCGATCTCCTCATGTTCTTTTGACGTTGCAGGTGGTTTTCTTCTTCGATCCATAGCCTTCATTTCACGCTCCATGGGTGTACCCAGCCTATTGTGGATCGATTTTTGAGGAGTCGTAGCATCTTTTACTCCTAAACGATCAAACACGGTAACACCGATGGCTTCTTTGTGTTGTCGATATCATTCCCTTCAGTGTGTAACAATTCACCAAAATTTTCTTCAACTTCTTCGACACCAACGATGTTGCAAGATACTTCATATGGACTTATTTCTTGATCTTCATCATCAAAAGTGAGAGATATCAAATTTGCAGTTGCAGTTTCTCGTTCGTCTTCCAAAGAAACCTTCCCTTCTCGAACAAGTTGCAGTATTTTATCTTTCAAAATAAAGCATTGATGTGTAGGATGGCTTACAAGACGATGATACTTGCAGTATCGTGGTTCATTAGTCCGTGTAGCTTCCTCTGGTCGCTTGGATTCGGGGAGCTCCAGCAGCTTTAAGACCAAAAGTTGATCAAGCATATCAGGGAAATTAGCATCGGGAAACGGATACACTTTTGCCTGCAATTCCTTCAATAATGGCTTCGGTACATCCCCCATTGGGTATGAGGTGTATTTATCGCCTTCCTTCTTACTAGACTTGGCACCTAGCTTCACAGGTGCAACCGTTACAGCCATTGATTCTTTAGCTTCAACTTTTAATGTTCCATTGCCCCCTTTGTGAAAAGTTGGTTTGACTGAAACATGTTTAGAGTCTTGAATCGGTGGTCATTGGCTTCCGCTAGCAGAAATACTAATCTCCATATCATGAGCACGAGTTGCTAACTCCTCGAAGGTTCTAGGCTTGATCCCCTGAAGGATGTAGCGGAGTCCCCAATGCATACCTTGAATGCACATCTCAATGCCGGAGCTTTCGCTTAGTCTATCTTTGCAGTTGAGACTTAGATTCCTCCATCGATTGATGTAATCGATCACAGGCTCATTCTTCCATTGGCGGGTGTTAGTGAGGTCAGTCATGCTCACCGTCCTTCGTGTTCTGTAGAACCTATTAAGGAACTCGTTATCCATCTGCTCCCAACTGTCAATTGATCTGGGCTCAAGATCTCCATACCAATCAAAAGCATAGCCATCAAGTGTTCGGAAAAACTGCTTGACAAGTAGGTCGCCATACGAACCTGCATTGTTGCATGTCTCCACGAAATGTGTGATATGCTGCCTGGGATTGCCTTTACCACTGAATAACTTGAAATTTGGAGGGTTATATCTTGTAGGCAATTGCAAGATCTCGATCCTTTCGGAGTAAGGCTTCTTATACCCTGTTAAAGGCTTGGGCGCCTCCTCCACCTTTTCTTGCTTCTCTTTCATTGTTTCAAAAATAAATCTCTTCAACTGGCTAAGAGGAATGGAACCCTCTGCCGAAACATTCAGATCTGGCATCTTTTCTTTGTTTTTGCCAGGTACATCTTCAGTTCTTGGAGGGCCTTGGACAACATGGCTTGATTCTCCCACATTCTCCATCCTGTTCATCAGTGCTGCAAACTGAAGATCACGCTTCTCCATCGCAAGTTTCATTTCCTCCACACTCTTGGATAAGATTGTAACTTGCTCTTCCAAATCCACGGTATTGGTGGTCATGACGGGCATGATAGAGTAGTCAACATCCATAGGACCATCGTCTTTATGTGACATCGATTCAGCCGCATCGAAGGAATATCCTGAGTTGTCAGCATCCTCCGCCTCCTCGACATGTTTGGAAACATCATCTCCATCAGGATCTCCATTCGTTGAGGAATGTGAAGAAGATTTCTGGATTGGTGAATCGACTTGACTTCCTGCCCCCTGCACACCACGATCTTCTTTGCGAGCTTCAACTTCGATGGTCAGATCTCCCAAGACGGGAAGGTTGGATCCAAACACCGGAGTCGATTTGGGGATCAACACCATGGGAGGGCGGCCTAGGGCCACAGCTTTGCTTCGTGTCATTCGTCTGAAACTTTCTTCATTTGCTCCTGAGCCGTCTTTTTCAGAACTTGCAGATCTGACTGTCTGGATCTTGTGCTCCGGAACTGATGAAACATATTTCTTTAAAGACATCCTGAAAGCTTCGTGAATCCTTAGAAAGAAGAGATGAAAGGCAGAGAAAGTCCCACTGGGCGTGCCAGAAATTTGTACACCAAATTTCTTGTTCGGATTATGGAAACAAGGAAATCTGCGTCAAATTCAATTAGATGAAAAATAATAAAGTGGGATTACAATCTCTGGTATGTATTTCTTAAAACAAGAAAACAATCTCCTTTGATTCTTCTTTCCTTCTTCTTCGATCGAGGGTCTAGGTGACTTGATCTCGATTCGAACTTCTTGATTTTCTCCAATCTGGATGGAGGTGGTGATTGGCAGCAATGAAGTCCTCCGGGCCTTGGCGGCGTGTTCGGCGGAGCTTCGGCTTGTGATCTTTGATTTGACGGAGTTGGGATCTCCGACGGCTAGATTGAAGTCCTCCGGGCCTTGTCGGCGTGTTCGGCGGAGCTTCGGCATATGATCTTTGATTTGGCGGAGTTGGGATATCCGGCGGCTGGATTGAAGTCCTCCGGGCCTTCACGGCGTGTTCGTCAGAGCTTCTGTAGCCTTTGGAACTTTGTAGTGTTGGGATGTGTAGTGTAGTGTGTAGTTTTCCTCTTGGAATGCACATCTATTTATAGGCAAACCGAGTGGGGGTATTATAGTCGTTATACTTGAGATTTGAGATCCACAAGATACTAACAACCCATTTGTTATTATCTCTTTGATTTGTTGAGAGATAATAGCATAAAATTAATTACATATAAATATAGTCACATTTTAATTAGTAACTATATTACATGTAACCAATGTTCATTTTATTCTACCACATGTAGCGTGTCAAACGTGACATTTTTTGCGCTACTAAAACAGTGGTAAAATAATTCAATTTTGTGTGTCAACAATGTGTTTGGTAGTGGTTTCTAAACTAGATGGTGTAGAATAAATGACAAATATACCCTCCATTTATTTTTCTTTTACAGATTCAAGAAGAACAAATGCAATGTAAAAATGTTCACGATTTCATGAGCTTCAACGATTTTATGAAAGTAACAAATTGAAGAACAAATTAACAGTATTATGACATCCAAAAATTCAATTTTTTTACTTAAATTCAACAAAAAGTTAACGATTTCATGAAATTTCATTCACCCTTGAGGCCACGTTGAGTAACGGACAACCAAAAAAAAACTAAGGAAAGAACACCACAAAAATGGTTGATCCTAAATAATAAGAACATCACACATAAAATTTGTCGTCCGAACTATGCGAGAATTGAGTTTTGTTGGAAAAAAATTATGGCAAAAGTATATAAAAAAATTCGTGCAATCTTTTTAATCATCCCAATGACTAAAAAGTCAGAGAGCTACCAAAATGAGAGACGATTTTCAATTTAATACGTCTACGATGTGAGGGTAATATCGTATTTGTGTGTCACAGAAATAAACCATAAGAAAAACCACCATAAGTTGGTTTTTTCACCAAGACAAAATTTCAAAAAAACTAGATTAAAAACTTGTTTTTAGACCATTGCAAACTGAAGGACGAACATGATCTATCACATACAGATCTACAACATGAATTATAGCGGAAGATTCATGTGTTTACCTTGTCTTCCTTAGCTCCTATGCACAGCGGGTGATCGTAGGATGCTTGCTTTCACGTGCCCTTATTGCTCCCACAGTCTGGCTCGAATCACTAGGACGAAAGCTCTAATCAACACCAAGTTCCACCAATGGAGGCTAGTTAGAGAGAGAGTCTAGGGTTTACTGTATTATGATCAGCACATGATCTCTACAGTAGTGTGTCTAAAATAATAGGAGGTTGTCTCCTTATATAGACAGACTTATACCCAATTGCAACATTACCCCCTAGGGTTTATGTCCTTGCTACTAACCCCATAAGGTTTGAGCTTGTCTCACCTAAACCCATAAGTTTAGGATAATTGCATTATGCACCCCACATGGGCGCACCAAATTCTAACATCTCCCACTCGCACAGTGGGGTTGCACAAATACAGTAGGTCTAGTCTCCCTCAATCTCCAACTATTATCATCTGCCAAAGTGTTATGTGGCCTTGGTGTGTGACTGTGAGAGAACCTGCATTTCGGGAGTTCCATACTCTAAACTCATACGAGACGAGCTAGCAGCAGGCGCACTCAACCTCAAGAAATAATGCAATACATATATATATATATATATATATATATATATATATATATATATATATATATATATATATATATCTTGTATCCCCCAGATTCTGTCAATTGTCATGTCATAGACCATGAGCACCTACCTTGTCCCAAAGGTCGTGCATCAATGAGTCTATATCTCCTTTATTACATTCATATCCTGCATGATCCCATAAGATCTTGTAGGTGGGCCCAATGAATATGATAAAGAGCGATGCAATGAGAATATTCCTTTCCATCCATTGTCGATTTGATACGGAGTCAGCTGCTTTCCTAGCAATGTCCTGGTAGGCCGAATCATTCATAGCTGTGAGGTGTCACGCTAAAGTAGCATCACCTAATCGTCTCTCCCCGACATGGATAAAAGTACTAAGGGTATACAGTGTCAATCATTCTTATATGATCGACGAGGCTCACACGGCGAGGAATCTCAGGGACTAGTTCTACTCGCCACCTCATGTCACTCATCAGCACGCGTTATCTCATAAGATGTGCGCCATAGTGTTTGGACTCTAATCAGAGCACATGTCCTATCCCATAGGGACCACTATACAGATATAAGTCCAACAGCCCATATGACTATTAACCCGAGTACTGAATATTGCATATATGCAAGTCGAAATCAGTTCTCTCGTTTGGCTTTCTCTACGCAGACTATACATGGTTTGGGGTAGTAACCATGCTCGAATGGCCATAAACCAATCTCACCTTGGAACTTATTCCAATGCAAAAACTGAATCCGTCTGACAGGGTCTTGCACAATTGATAGATGTCTAACTCTTGTCATAGGCCATGTGCCTCATATGACAGGAGTCACTTATCGTATCATAGGCTTCTAGCGCTTATCGAGATTCTGTCTCATCTTCTACTCACCTAGACTATCCAGGATGTTGTAAAGGCGGTTGCTCGTGTGAGAGAGTCAACCTAGTGTCCGCGCGACATGTTTTATGCTAGTACAGGATATGTAAACGTATCATACACGTATCGAAACAACATGTAGCATAATTAAACAAATCCAATTAAAATCCAACAATCAATG
The DNA here is from genome assembly GCA_023055425.1 of Linanthus parryae. Lineage (NCBI taxonomy): Eukaryota > Viridiplantae > Streptophyta > Magnoliopsida > Ericales > Polemoniaceae > Linanthus > Linanthus parryae. The sequence continues at coordinate 85,543,354 of JALGPY010000004.1, read as the reverse complement.
TCTAAATCATATCATCAGTCTGAAATCTCTAGAGATATCTCACCACCTACTTAAGCCCATATTCCTAACATGACAAGTAAAGACATGCCTTAACAAAGGTTTGGTCATGGGATTAGCTAACATCTGATCGTAGGAATGTGCTCCAAAGAAACATCTCCTTTAGCTACCACCTCCCTAATGAAGTGATACTTTATCTCTATGTGTTTGGCTTTACTGTGGTACTTCGGGTCCTTAGCACAGGCTATGGCCGACATACTATCACAGCGCAACGTCACTGGTCTGGGTCTATCAACCCGTAGACTGACTAGGAATCTCTTAAGCCAGACACTCTCCTGCGCTGCCGCAGAACAGGCAACGTATTCAGCTTCCATGGTCGATAAGGCAATGCAAGTCTGCTTGCTACTGTGCTACGTGATGGCTCCTCCACCCAGCATGAAGACGTATCATGAGGTCGATTTCTGTGCGTCTAGGTCCCCACCCCAGTCAGCATCACTGTAGCCAACAAGTCGAAGCCCAGAGCCTCGATAGAACAGCACGAAATCCTTTGACCCTTTGAGATATCGGATTATTTCTTTTCACAGCCTTCCAATGCCCAATTCCTGGGTCAGACTGATATCTGCTAACTAAATCGACCGCATGACATATGTCAGGTCGTGTACACATCATGGCGTACATGAGGCTACCGACAGCACTTGCATAGGGTACTTTGGCCATTTGATCTCTCTCGTGTTGGTTCTTGGGACACATCTCTAGACTGAGATTCTCGCCATGCGCAATGGGAGTGTCAAGTGGTTTGGCATCGCACATTCTAAACCGTTCAAGTATCTTCTGGATGTACGCCTCTTGCGACAATCCTAGAAGTCGTTTGGAACGATCTCTCAGAATCTTAATCCCAAAGATGTAGCTTGCCTCGCCTATATCCTTCGTCGAAAAACGAGAGGACAACCACCCTTTGGTGGTCTTGAGCATTCCTATATCATTGCTTGCCAATAGTATGTCATCCACATATAGAGACAAAATCATGAACTTATTTCTTGAGCTTTTGACATACACACAGTGGTCTTCATCTACCATTGCAAAGCCATATGCTACAATGTCCTGATGGAACTTCATATACCACTGTCTTGAGGACTGTTTAAGCCCATATATGGACTTAACCAGTTTTCACACTTTGTGCTGTTGACCTTTCTTCTCTAAGCCTTGCGGCTGAGCCATATAGATATCCTCGTTTAATTCTCTATTGAGAAACGGAGTCTTAACATCCATCTGATGTAGCTTTAAGTCCATGCTTGCTACTATTGCTAGTATAAGGCGAATAGAGGCTATTCTCACCACCGGCGAGAATGTCTCCTCATAATCTACACACTGCTGTTGGGTGTAGCCTTTCGCCACTAGTCGGGCCTTATGCCTTTCCACGCTTCCGTCTGCCTTCCTCTTGACCATGAAAACCCATTTGTTTCCAATGTCCCTGGAAGGCCGCGCTAGATCAATAGGCATATGATGCAGGAGATTGACTCTAGTGCAAGTGGGAGACTGTTGGAATTGTGCCCTAGAGGCAATCAATTAATTGTGACATTTAGGGATTTTTTAAGAATATAACACTTATATTCTAAGGACTTCATTCATGTTAACATATCTCCATATCGAACTGTTGGAATTGTGCCCTAGAGGCAATCAATTAATTGTGACATTTATGGATTTACGATTCATTATGTTATCGATATGGAGATATGTTAACATGAATGAAGTCCTTAGAATATAAGTGTTATATTCTTAAAAAATCCCTAGTCAATTATAATGATTAATGGACAATCATCTATAGACTAGTATGGGGTTGGATTGATATGGAGATATCATGATCCAACACATGGGTATGCATTAGGAGTAATGGCATACTGGATTGACCCATCTCCGAGAAGGCTACATACATGTTATGTTAAGTCACAAGCGCTTCTCGCGGTGCAATGGTATTGTCATCCTTAGACTTGAAGTCACTAGATATTCTAGTTGTGGATTATTGTGATCTTGGTAGCGTTAAACGCTACACCGTAACTGGGTAGTTATAAAGGCGTGTACTGGATACAATAAGAAGCAAGCTTAGAGATCGTAGTGGACGTAGATAGGATTTGTCCCTCCCACATAACGGGAGCAAATATCCTAGGCCACTCGAGGGATAGTGCTTATAAAATGTCTGGCCAGACTCAAATAAATCAATATGGGATATTGATGTTATTTGCACGAATAAGGCTACTCCCAGGATCGAGAAACTATGGATTGGATATACGAGTGTGACTTGTATGTCTCGTGTCCAATCCGGATATTGGGACAAAGGGATGAGACAATTACTTGCACAAGGTTTGTCATGATGACTATTCTATTTGTTGGCTAGAATGGATGTCTTGCTAGAGGCCGCTCCATATTAGTAAATAGTTACTACCAACTAAATAGAACCTATGGGGTCACACGCCATATAGGGGTGAACTAGACTTGGGAAATAATTAATTAATATGATTAATTAATTAGAAGGATCAAATCGCAACAACTTGCTAACTTAGTAGGACTAATATGCAAGTTGGACTAATCCATGTATAGACATGATTAGGATTTGCCAAGGTGGCCTAATTCATGTAGAGACATGATTAGGATTAATTTGCAAATAGAACTAATCCATGTATTGACATGATAAGGACTATTTTGCAAAAGGGACTAATCCGAACTTGAGTAGGATTATGAGGGGTTCTTTATGTAGTAGGACAAGGAGTTGTTGGACTATATAAAGAACACTCCTAGCTTATTTTTCTCTCTACACACCCCACACATCTATTTGATAGAAGTAAGGAGAGAACAAAGCAAGGAGAGAGCAAGTCCCAAGCAAGGGCCGAACCCCCCTTGGGACCGCCGCCCCCTACCCGTCGGCCAAAGGGTGCCGCCCCACCTTTGGCACTCCATTGTTGGCGATTTCTTCTTCCTCCTCCATTCTTCCTAACTAGCACAAGGGATTTGGAGGGTCTAGATCTCACCTCTAGGCGTGGATCAACCGTAGAGACGTGACACTATTCGCGTTTGAAGTCATCAAGGAGAACCCAAAGGTGTGTTTATGATTTCTAACCCTTACCATCGTTATGTCTCTTGACTTGTGATCCTTGGAGGGTTTTGCATGGTTTTATGTTTGTTTATGCTTCCGTTGCGCAATCCATGAATCAAAACCCTACAGTGGTATCAGAGCCACAGGTCGTAGAGCATAAACGTGGTTTATGTGTTACGTTTTAGTTGTTTTACACCTTAAATTGATTGTTTATCGCGTAAAACAAGACAAATCAAGCATGGGATGCAATTTGTCAATAAACTTTCATAACAAGATCTAATTTTTGCATTGGATGCATGAATTAGTGAGTTTGAGAAATTTTAGGATCTTAGATCTAGGGTTTGGGCATCCTTGGGGAAGAAGGAGTTCTTTCCATACAAGGAAACAACCAAACTTGGGCACCAAGCAAGGGAGTTGTTTTGGAAACAACTCCCAAAGGAGGTTCGGCCCCCCCTAGGGGACCGCCCCTCCTTGCTTGCCGCCCAAGCAAGGCCGCCCTAGGGGCCGGGGCAGCCCTAGCCCGCGGCCTAGCCGCGTGGGCTAGGGGCCGGCCGGCCCTAGGGCCTTGCGGTTCACCTTTTTGGGCCCGGGCAATTGGATTGTTGGGCCCATGGACCGTTTTAACCCTAGAATATCCTAAAATCAATTAAAATTGACCAAGCGCGTTAAAATTGGATTTTAACTGTTTATGTGCAATTCGCATGGTGATTGGATATGGCCTTAGGATGTGGTTTGATGTGGATGTTTAAATTTTGTGGTTTGGTTTTACGGCCTGCGAGCTGATCAATTAATTGTAATAATTAATTAGGGTCTTGTGGCCTGCGAGCCATTTTTTTTCCTCAACTTGTGAGATTTATTTTATTAGTATAGTTGTTAGCTAGTGCTAGATAAAATAGATTGTTAGCCAAGATTGAAGAAAAGAAAGCCCAAAGCCAAAGGGAGCCACAAAAGATGGAGCATGGAGCATGGAGCATTCCACATGACTATGAAGGATGGACCAAAAGATCAAGACGCATGGAGATGTGTTTGCTTTTAGGGTTCATAGATAATTCCATTGGCTTGGAATTATCTTAGTTAGAAAAGGCCATATCCACATCACGTTTAATTTCTGTTTTGTGGTTGTTTACTTTATTGTCTTATTATTGTGTGGTTGGTGTATGGATGATGCATGCAATTAGGATAATAAGATAATTAGACAACCCGGATCTATTATTTGGAGTTGTGCCCAAACTCAAATAGATAGATTAGTTGATATCGATCAACAAAACAATTAAAATTGAATTCAAAATCCCTCAAAATTCAAATATTGTGTTCTTGCCTTCTCGTTATTTAAACACTCATGATCATCATTATTTATCAAGTTCGTGCGTGCCAAAGCATGGCGACTTGGTTCATAATGATGGAATGCGATGGCACGTAACAATGTGCAATTGTTTAAATAAGAGGTTGAACACAACTGGGCTATTAATATGATTAAGAAACCTAGAGGCAATCAATTGGGATTATCCATATGGATGGATAAATAAGGAGTTATTTGCCCAATTGAACCAAGAGTTGCATGAGGGATGCAATTGGAATTGTTCCTACCTAAAGTAGTCAAATTATGGGTGACTTGCCAAAGCAAGCTCATAAAGAGATGAAACATGGATCTTGGCCCACTAGAAAATATAATGATATTTTCCGCATTAATATCTTGAGGGTTATTAATCCGTAGTAAAATAGTGGGAGCTATATTTAACAAATTAAATCCTTGTTGAATATAGTTGAAACGTCACAAACTTTGCATAATCCTTTAGGTGTTAAATACCCATGGCATTAAACAAACAAAACACGACTAGATGTCCGTAAGATGGACGAGTTGTCTGGAATCTAGATTGGTATAAAACTGAGAATTGTTCTCAAATAAAAGAGAAATTGTTGTACATAGTAGAACATAAAGTTCTCTTCCTACCAACTACCAAAACACACTAAAACCTAATGGAAGGGACATCAAAGAATAGTTCTTTGGATGTGACTTGCCTCATGTTAGCCGCCATGAACTCTGAGCTTTGGAAGCAAGAAGAGAAACATGGAGAAGTGTGATATGATCATACATTAAAAGAAGCTCTTTCAATAAAGCAAGCTATACATGAAAGGTTTGAAGTGTTGCTCCACTTTGCGCTATGCAAATAAGCTAATTCAATATGATTGAAACATTAGTGAATGGGAATTATCTATGAGATAGATAAAGAATAAACGGTTATTCACCCAAGTGGACCAAGAATTGCATTGGATGCAGTTATAGTTTTGTTTTAAAATTGATTTACTCAATATGATTGAAAAATCACTAAACAAAACACTAATAATGGGCATGGGCAAAGTTGTTAAAGGTTAACAACATGGGTAAAGGCAAATGGTTTGCGCCGACCCCATGGGTATAAAGCAAGCCTGTTGCTAAAACCAAGTTGCCTTAGAGTCCTATAGGTGGTGTAAAGGAAGAGAGGCTACCCAAAGTACCTGGAAGTAAGTAATAAAGGAATTATGAATTCCAATATGGGTATTTTGTTATAGAATTCAATGTGTCTATCTTATCATCATAAGTATATGATACTAGATGAGGATCTCACATTTATGGAAGTGTGGAGGATCTCAAGAGACGAAGACAATTGGATAAGGAAGAAATAATCCTAAACGTGGGGCTAAGAAGCAAAGGGTTGCTAAACAGGCCGTAGGGAATTATTTTACCTTTAAGAAATTGTTCATGAATTAGACAAAAGCGATAATGTCCCTACTATGGGTAGGACCATTATCATAATTTCTTGTTTGGACAAGAAAGCTCCTTATCATAATAAAAGGACAAATGTTGTTCCATTTATTATGGTATGCATTATTGTAATGCAATTTTGTCTAAGTGGATTCTATATCCATGATCATGATAATTTCATCTATAACATTAATACCTAGAGGTTTGCATATAATGATATGAACTTCACTTATCTTTAGCATTACCGTTTAGGCCCCATAAATAAGAGATACATATCTAGAACCCCATGAGGATGGATTTCTAGAACTCATTTGATTATTGAATCATATGAGACATGTAAGACTTATTAGGCAAAGATATGATCTTTTGGGAATCATACATATCGATGTATGAAGGCCACTAAGCATAAATGCTAAAGATGGTTTTCAGTACTTCATCATATTTACTGATGGGATCAGAGAAATATGGATTTGTGTATCTTATGAAGAAACAAATCAGAATCCTTTGAATTGTTCAAGGTATTCAGGAATGAAGTAGAGAACCAGCTTGGCAAAAGTATTAGGGCTCTACGATTGGATCATAGAGGAGAGTACTTGAGCCAAGAGTTTGACAACAATCTATGGGAGTATTGGATATGATCCAACACTCGCTCCACCTAGCACGCCACATGGGTTTGGAGTGTCTAAGAGGAGATTTCGAACCTTGTAGGACACGGTTCGGTCCATGATGAGTCAAACGGAGCTTCCAGTTTAGTTTTGGGGCTATGGTTCTAATTACAGCAAATTTCGCCCTTAACCTTGATCCATCAAAAACAGGTTATGAATAACACCATATGGGATGTGGACTAGGAAAGTGTCCTAGTATGTCATTCATAAAGATTTGGGGTTATTAAGTTTATGTAAAGGAGTTTACAAATAAACTTGGACCCAGGTCGGATAAATGTTTTGTGGGATATCCTGAAAAGGTTATTATTTCTACAACCCAATCGAGAACAAACTGTTTGTTGCTCGAACTACAGTGTTTCTAGGTAGAGATTGTCTCTAAGAGAAACAGTGGGAGGACAGTAGAACTTGAAAAGTTCAAGAACCACAATAGAATATTGATCCGTTTGATGGAACATGAGCAGGATCACAAGGTGTTGTGGAGTAACCTACTCAGATAACACAAGAACCTCGTAGGTAAGGTAGGATATATCGAGGGACTAGAGAAATAAGGATTTCTCATAACCCGTGATATATTGCTCATAAAGATGAGCCTACAACCTATGAGATGGCCACGAGTGGCCATACTCTCAGAAATGGCTTGGAGCCATGAGATACGATATGGAATCCATGTAAACCAACAAAGTATACACTTTTTGGAACCACCTGAAGGGTATGACCCATAGGGTGCAAGTGGGTTATGAGGAAACCAACATGGATGGTAATATGATTACCTTTAAGGGAAAATTGGTAGGAAAGGGATTTCATGTGAGTTCATAGTATGGACTATGACGAAATATTTCCCCAATTGTGATGCTTAAATCCATTCGCATCTTGCTTGTAGCAATCTATTTGTAGATTGGATCAAGCTTCTAGGAGTTGGACTCTTCAAATGAATGATGTAATCAAAGGAGTTTGGTTCCATCAAAATTGAAGATGATACTTGTGTCTACAAGAAGGTTAGTGGGAGCACAGTTATTTTTCCTGGTCTTGTATGTGGAGACATACTTAATCATTGGGAATGTTGCCCCTACTTGGCAGTCTTACGTAGATTGACTAGGGAGTTGACTTTCTAATGGTAGACTTAAGCGAAGCAACTTGTGAAGATCTATTGAGGTAGATCAAGATGGTTGTGTAGCTTAAGTCATAGTACATAAATTGACAAAGGTGTTGAAATTGTTCAACGTGAAAAGAATATTGATTCTTACCCATGTCACATGGAATTAGTCTTTGAAAGGCTAATTGTCTTACCAATTAGATTGGGAATGGACCGTATGAATTAGATTCACGAGATACGCCATGGAAAGTGCTAGACCAGATGTGTCATAAGGCATGACACAAAGATACCAGTCAAATCCGGGTGAGAGTCACTGGACAAATTATCAAGATTATCCTTTGGTACTTGAGAAGCACTAAGGATGAATTTTTGATAAATGGAAGATACGAAGAGTTTACTGTAAGGGGTTACAGTGATGCGAACTTCATGTCTAACAAAGAAGATTTCAGATTATAAAGTCGAGTTTTGTGTTTTGCCCTAGTGGGAGCGACTGTGAGCTGGAAAGGTTCCAGGCAAGTCACTGGTCTGGGTCTATCAACCCGTAGACTGACTAGGAATCTCTTAAGCCAGACAATCTCCTGCGCTGCCGCAGAACAGGCAACGTATTCAGCTTCCATGGTCGATAAGGCAATGCAAGTCTGCTTGCTACTGTGCCACGTGATGGCTCCTCCACCCAGCATGAAGACGTATCATGAGGTCGATTTCTGTGCGTCTAGGTCCCCACCCCAGTCAGCATCACTGTAGCCAACAAGTCGAAGCCCAGAGCCTCGATAGAACAGCACGAAATCCTTTGACCCTTTGAGATATCGGATTATTTCTTTTCACAGCCTTCCAATGCCCAATTCCTGGGTCAGACTGATATCTGCTAACTAAATCGACCGCATGACATATGTCAGGTCGTGTACACATCATGGCGTACATGAGGCTACCGACAGCACTTGCATAGGGTACTTTGGCCATTTGATCTCTCTCGTGTTGGTTCTTGGGACACATCTCTAGACTGAGATTCTCGCCATGCGCAATGGGAGTGTCAAGTGGTTTGGCATCGCACATTCTAAACCGTTCAAGTATCTTCTGGATGTACGCCTCTTGCGACAATCCTAGAAGTCGTTTGGAACGATCTCTCAGAATCTTAATCCCAAAGATGTAGCTTGCCTCGCCTATATCCTTCGTCGAAAAACGAGAGGACAACCACCCTTTGGTGGTCTTGAGCATTCCTATATCATTGCTTGCCAATAGTATGTCATCCACATATAGAGACAAAATCATGAACTTATTTCTTGAGCTTTTGACGTACACACAGTGGTCTTCATCTACCATTGCAAAGCCATATGCTACAATGTCCTGATGGAACTTCATATACCACTGTCTTGAGGACTGTTTAAGCCCATATATGGACTTAACCAGTTTTCACACTTTGTGCTGTTGACCTTTCTTCTCTAAGCCTTGCGGCTGAGCCATATAGATATTTTCGTTTAATTCTCTATTGAGAAACGGAGTCTTAACATCCATCTGATGTAGCTTTAAGTCCATGCTTGCTACTATTGCTAGTATAAGGCGAATAGAGGCTATTCTCACCACCGGCGAGAATGTCTCCTCATAATCTACACACTGCTGTTGGGTGTAGCCTTTCGCCACTAGTCGGGCCTTATGCCTTTCCACGCTTCCGTCTGTCTTCCTCTTGACCATGAAAACCCATTTGTTTCCAATGTCCCTGGAAGGCCGCGCTAGATCAATAGGCATATGATGCAGGAGATTGACTCTAGTGCAAGTGGGAGACTGTTGGAATTGTGCCCTAGAGGCAATCAATTAATTGTGACATTTAGGGATTTTTTAAGAATATAACACTTATATTCTAAGGACTTCATTCATGTTAACATATCTCCATATCGAACTGTTGGAATTGTGCCCTAGAGGCAATCAATTAATTGTGACATTTATGGATTTACGATTCATTATGTTATCGATATGGAGATATGTTAACATGAATGAAGTCCTTAGAATATAAGTGTTATATTCTTAAAAAATCCCTAGTCAATTATAATGATTAATGGACAATCATCTATAGACTAGTATGGGGTTGGATTGATATGGAGATATCATGATCCAACACATGGGTATGCATTAGGAGTAATGGCATACTGGATTGACCCATCTCCGAGAAGGCTACATACATGTTATGTTAAGTCACAAGCGCTTCTCGCGGTGCAATGGTATTGTCATCCTTAGACTTGAAGTCACTAGATATTCTAGTTGTGGATTATTGTGATCTTGGTAGCGTTAAACGCTACACCGTAACTGGGTAGTTATAAAGGCGTGTACTGGATACAATAAGAAGCAAGCTTAGAGATCGTAGTGGACGTAGATAGGATTTTTCCCTCCCACATAACGGGAGCAAATATCCTAGGCCACTCGAGGGATAGTGCTTATAAAATGTCTGGCCAGACTCAAATAAATCAATATGGGATATTGATGTTATTTGCACGAATAAGGCTACTCCCAGGATCGAGAAACTATGGATTGGATATACGAGTGTGACTTGTATGTCTCGTGTCCAATCCGGATATTGGGACAAAGGGATGAGACAATTACTTGCACAAGGTTTGTCATGATGACTATTCTATTTGTTGGCTAGAATGGATGTCTTGCTAGAGGCCGCTCCATATTAGTAAATAGTTACTACCAACTAAATAGAACCTATGGGGTCACACGCCATATAGGGGTGAACTAGACTTGGGAAATAATTAATTAATATGATTAATTAATTAGAAGGATCAAATCGCAACAACTTGCTAACTTAGTAGGACTAATATGCAAGTTGGACTAATCCATGTATAGACATGATTAGGATTTGCCAAGGTGGCCTAATTCATGTAGAGACATGATTAGGATTAATTTGCAAATAGAACTAATTCATGTATTGACATGATAAGGACTATTTTGCAAAAGGGACTAATCCGAACTTGAGTAGGATTATGAGGGGTTCTTTATGTAGTAGGACAAGGAGTTGTTGGACTATATAAAGAACACTCCTAGCTTATTTTTCTCTCTACACACCCCACACATCTATTTGATAGAAGTAAGGAGAGAACAAAGCAAGGAGAGAGCAAGTCCCAAGCAAGGGCCGAACCCCCCTTGGGACCGCCGCCCCCTACCCGTCGGCCAAAGGGTGCCGCCCCACCTTTGGCACTCCATTGTTGGCGATTTCTTCTTCCTCCTCCATTCTTCCTAGCTAGCACAAGGGATTTGGAGGGTCTAGATCTCACCTCTAGGCGTGGATCAACCGTAGAGACGTGACACTATTCGCGTTTGAAGTCATCAAGGAGAACCCAAAGGTGTGTTTATGATTTCTAACCCTTACCATCGTTATGTCTCTTGACTTGTGATCCTTGGAGGGTTTTGCATGGTTTTATGTTTGTTTATGCTTCCGTTGCGCAATCCATGAATCAAAACCCTACAGTCCCTACGTCCAGGAGGCAAGTCAACTAGGTCCCAAACATGGTTGGTTTTCATTGACTCTAGTTCTTCTTGTAAAGCAATTTCCCATTCCTTCTTGTCAGGTGATGATAGAGCCTCGGACAACGTCCTAGGTTCATCATCTTCTTGCGTGGTGACCACCATGGCCTCCCCTTCGATGTCAAATCGTCGACGGGGTACGCTCCCACGAGCGCTCCTACGCAAAGAGGGTTCTTCTTCTTCAACATCATCACCATATGTGATGGGCTGCTCACTAGGCAAGACGCTCCCACTGTTCTCAAGGTCCATAGGAACAAATTCCTCTTGAGTAGTGGTGAATTGAGTGTCATCTAGTGGCTCCTCTTCCTCGTAGAGAATGCCATCTCCACGAGCTTCTCTCTGACTAGGAAAATCTCCCTCGAGAAATTCAACATCTCGCGACTCCATCTCTATTAGACTTCCATCCGGCTGTTGCGCTATGAATACGTAACCCCTTAGAGTGCTCAGAGTACCGTATGAAGATGCACTTCTTTCCTCTAGCACCCAATTTCCCATGGACATGGTAGACGTTACGTACATAGGCGGCCGACCCCCATGGCCTAAGGTGACCCAATTCGGGTTGCCTTTTGGTCCACATCTCGTAAGGGGTTGTGGCTACAGACTTGGTGGGCACACGGTTCAGTATGTATGTGGCAGTCATCAATGCATCTCCCCAATAGGAGATTGGCAGATTCGCATTTGCCATCATACTACGAACCATCTCCAACAGTGTTCTATTCCTTCTTTCCGCTACACCATTTTGCTGCGGTGTGAAGGGAATAGTCAACTGCCTCACTAATCCTTTGTCCTCACAGAGCTCCTTAAATTGCTCAGATAGATACTCACGTCCTCATATTGTCCTAAGAGCCTTAACTCTTTTGTCCAGTTGGTTCTCTACCTCTTGTAGGAACTTTCTGAAGCACCCTAGCGCCTCAAACTTATGTGTCATCCAGTACACATAACTGAAACGAGTGTGATCATCTATAAATGTGATGAAATAGCGAGCACCATGTCTAGCTCTAACATTTAATGGACCGCAAACATCAGAATGAATAAGTTGTAAAGGCTCAGTAGCCCTTACTGCTTTACCGAACGGTTTGCGTTTGGCTTTCCCTGCAAGGCAACACTCACATACATGTAAAGATATCTTGGACATATTTCCAAGTAAGCCTGCCTTGTCCAGCCTGTTCATCCTGTCCTGTCCTATATGTCCCAATCTAGCATGCCATCTAGTGGAATCAACATCACTAGAAGACGTAATGAATGAACAAGAATCATAAACATCACCAAAGCTAGAACCAATAATGTCTAGATAAAATAAACCACGAGAAATCAAACCACTACCAAAAGATGAATTGCCACAAAACAGTTTGGCAACTCTACCCTCAAAAACAAGTCTGTAATCCATATCCATAAGTCTAGAAACTGAAACTAAATTCTTGCGTGCATCAGGAGCGTAAAGAACATCATGAAGGACAAGCGTCTCTCCAGACCTCATCTTCAGCTGATATGTGCTAATGCCCACTACATCAACGAAGGAGTTGTTCCCCATGTACACTCTTCTACTGCCCACTGGTACTCGCCTATAATCCATGCACGCGTCTTGATCGCATGCTAGGTGGCCACTCGCACCTGAATCCAAAACCCACTCATTAGGGGAATCAGCAATATAAACTTGACTTATAACAAAACAGTCAGATTTTGGATTATAGTGTACCTCTGGCTCGGTGCAATCACGAGCAAAGTGGCCATATGCCTGACAGTTGAAGCACTTAACTCGTTTCAAGTTTCTGGACCTCCGTCCCACTCGGCTTTTACTGATCTTTGGGGGTGGGCCCAATTGGCCTCTAGGGTCGTGTCCCGTATCGCTCCCACTCTGCCCAGTGGCCAAGAATGAGCTCTCTACCTCCAGTGTTGAGCTGCTAGTTCTGGCAAATTCCAGTCTATGATATTCGAACAGTAGATATCGTTTGGCATCTCCAAACGTTCTAATTTCTTCTGATTCAGCTAACACTCTTCTCACGGGTTCCCATGACTTTGGTAGAGATGTCGTCACAGCTCTAAGTTGCCTTTCATCGGACAGTTCATACCCAGAATTTATAAGCTCGGTAATATAAAAAGATAAGGCCCTTAGATGCTTTTCCATAGAGTCACAATCTTTCTTCACCATAGTGGTAAGCATCCTCAATAGGTACTGCTCACGGAAACTGTCGGTTATCCCATACAGCGCCAGAATGTCTTCCCAAAACTTACTCGCATAGTCAATCTCGATTGACTCTAGGAGTTCATATCTCACTAGATCCATCAATTCTAGGCATGCAATGTTGTCATCGACCTTCCATTTCTGGTAAGCCTCAACATCACACCTATATGCCTCAGTTGGGCCGCCCTCGGGCTCCCAAGGCTCGATCTTTGACACATGCAAGTGCTCAGACAAGTCCAGCTCTAGGAAGCGGCCAATCACGCTTCTATACCATGTATGGAAGTTATCCTTGTTCATTATTACAGCAGTTTTAAGTAGTTGAGTCATCGTAACTGAAAAATATGAGACAAAGTGGAAGTTAATTACTAGCATTGTTTTAGCTCCTACAAACATTTAGATAAGATTAAAATTTCATAGTTCTTCATAAGGACTCCACCAAAACCTACTAGCAATTCTAGGAATCAAATATCGTCACTTACGATTCCCCATTAATTTTAATCCTCTCTTAATGTGAGCTCTTTCGTTTTAGTTCTTTAGCATGCGAGGTTATACAGTTATATCCAATCACACGCAGTTATAACATAAAACAAACATAAGCATAAAATAAATATGCAATGGATGTGGCCCCTAAGGTGCACTCCCACTATTGAGACTACGTCTTGAGCAAGTCTTGAACTTCTTGCCTCATGGATCTCGCCTATCTCGAGTGCTCCTTGAAGCTTCCTTGTTCGTCTCTTTTGCTCCATGCACCTCGCGCCATAGCTTTTGGTTTGGCCATCTCTCTTGAAGCTTCTAGTCTTCAATCTTCACTAACTATCTTATTTCTAATAAGAAGTAACCTCTAATAGGCGATTTAGATGAGGCACGACACGCAAGCCGTATTTTAATTGATTACATATTCAAAACCAAAACCAAATATAAAAACATCTAAGCCACATCCATGCATCAAACACATCCATTCAACCCACAACAGCAAGTATAATAATAAAATAAACATACTGAAATTTTCTGGAAATTTCCATAATTAAAGAATAATTATTAGAAATTATTAAGCAATAAAACAATCAACTAATAAGATCGAAAATTGCTCCCAACTACCTAGGATCTCACCTCCTATCTTATAAGGTAGGGAAAAATGTCATAAGTCTCCAGAAAAAATTTGGGCTCAAAACAGTGTGTTTAAGGACGTCCAACTGCCTCGGGAAGTGTGCTAAACACTAATTAATTAATCTGAAAAATAATAAAATTTTCTATTTTTCCAAAAATTATGAAAAATTCCCAGAAAATAGGATATTTAATTCTAAGCATATAGTAAAAAATTTGGTGAAAAAAAGTGGCTGTAGGAGGGCTCACGCGCCACACGCGCTTCCGCGCGCGGGCGAGTCCGCCTCCGTCACGCGCCGACGTCGGCCGAGTGCCACGTCAGCACGCCACGTGGCATGCCACGTAAGCCCTATGCTGACATCAGCTGCCACGTCAGCCCTCCACGTCATCGGCCACGCCAGCCTTTGCTGATGTGGCACCACCACATCATCATGCCACGTCAGTCCTAGCCACGTCAGCAAGTCCGCCACCGCCCTTTGGCGCGTGCGGCGCGTGGAGGCGGCGTCTGTGGCGCGTGAAGCCCACGCGCCGCCTTCCCGGCCTCCGTTTCCGGCGATCCTTATATCGATGGACTCGTCTTTTCACCCTGATTCCGATTATGTGTTCAAAATTCAATTTTACCACCTTTTGAAAAAATCTTTTTACAGCTCAGATCAAACAGTCGAGATTTATACAGATCCGAATCTTAAAATATTCATAACTAATTCTCTGTTCGTCCAAAAATTACAAAATTTATATTTCTAGAATCCTCGTGAAAAACCCTATCTAACCATATAGGTTTCACTAACATATTATGAATTTTCAGAAACTCTATTTTTCAAACTGGTTCGGGAACGCATAACGAGGCACGAAAAACAAGCCTAAGGCTCTGATACCAATGAAGGACGAACATGATCTATCACATACAGATCTACAACATGAATTATAGCGGAAGATTCATGTGTTTACCTTGTCTTCCTTAGCTCCTATGCACAGCGGATGATCGTAGGATGCTTGCTTTCACGTACCCTTCTTGCTCCCACAGTCTGGCTCGAATCACTAGGACGAAAGCTCTAATACACACTAAGTTCCACCAATGGAGGCTAGTTAGAGAGAGAGTCAAGGGTTTACTGTATTATAATCAGCACATGATCTCTACAGTAGTGTGTCAAAAATAATAGGAGGTTGTCTCCTTATATAGACAGACTTATACCCAATTGCAACATTACCCCTTAGGGTTTATGTCCTTGCTACTAACCCCATAAGGTTTGAGCTTGTCTCACCTAAACCCATAAGTTTAGGATAATTGCATTATGCACCCCACATGGGAGCACCAAATGCTAACACAAACAAACACTTTTGATAAACCATTTGGTTTTTAAACCATAAACCAAAAAAACTACTTTACCAAACGCACCCTATATGCCTTTTCTCTTTCTTTTCAACCATAGAAATCAAAATAGACACCCAATCAGACCCACCTCCGCTTTTTTCTTCTTGAAATCTTCCTCATCATCTGCTCCTTCCTCATCCTCCAGCACCATCACTATAGTATGATTACGTTAGAAAATGTTCCTTTATTTCAATAAACCTTATGGGGCTGATTTATGAAGGATGAATGCTTAGAACATGAGTTCTTGAATAATGAAGGATGACTATGATAATTAACTGAGAAATTTCAATAACTAACACGGTGAGATGACAATTGATGACCCAAAACATGAATAAAGTCGTATATGCAGAAATTATCAATAAATTGGAAGAGAAGATTGACAGAGTTTCTCAGAAAATGACAGAGAGAAAGAGAGACGAAGACGGGATGAGATGGAGAAAAACCCAGGTGGTGGATCAAAGGATATGCAATCAGCAATTAAGCCAATAATTTATTCATTCTTCTTATGACGATATTGTATTATCGTCTACAATCAGAAGATGAGAGAGAAGAAATGGAGAGAAATATTTCTCTGAATTGATTATGAGAAAATGAAAGTTACATTTGAGAGATTACACATTGCCCTACATAACAGAAAATCAAAATGACAACTAGACCCCTCTATTATATCTAAATTACACAAAAATTGTACCCAGACTTCTCATAAAAGAAAAAAGCTACCCCATTATCAAGTAGCACCCCTTAAGTTGGAGAGTAAATGTTGTTTACTCCCACCTTAACTAAGAGAAAATGGAAAGAAGCAGCAGCTAAAAGTTTGGTGAGAATGCCAGCCAACTGATGCTTGGATTGAACATGAAGAAGCTTGAGCTGGCCTGACACAACCTTGTCCCTGAGAAGATGGCAATCCACCTCTATGTGCTTGGTTCTGTCATGAAAGACAGGATTTGTAGCAATGTGTAGGGCCGACTTGCTGTCACAATATAAAGTAGGCACCACAGGGGAGAAAAGCAACAAATCTCCAGGAATGTACTCAATCCATAAAATTTAACAAGAAGTTGAGGCCATGATCTTGTACTCTGCTTCAGCTGAGCTCTTCGAGACAATGTCTTGTTTCTTAGAGTTCCAAGAGACAAGAGAATCATTAAGATACACCAAGAACCCAGTGGTGGATCTCCTCGTATATGGGCAACCAGCCCAATCACTGTCTGCAAAGGCTTTGAGGTGAAGAGAATAAGTATTTGCAAAGAACAAACCTTGACAAGGGGAGGTCTTCAAATACCTCAAGACTTTGTGAGCATGTGAACTGCATAAGTGATATGAGGCCTAGAATTGCAGAGATAAAGTAACCTACCCACAAGTCTTCTATAAGAAGTAGCTGCCCCATCATCCAATAAATCCCCAGAAAGAGCACTTAACTTGCAATTATGATCCATGGGTATGAGCGACAGTTTGACACCCAAAAAATAACTACCAGTGAGAATGTCTAAAATGAACTTCCTCTAACACATAGTGATACCAGCATCTGTCCTTGAAATTTCAAAACCCAAGAAGAAATGAACTTCATCTAAATCTTGAGCCGAAAGTTAAGTGTAAGCTTATCCTTGAGAGAGTGTTAAAACTAAAGATTGGGACCACCAAGGACTATGTCATCAACATAGCCTAGGAAGAGAGCAAACTGATTCTTGTGCTTGAAAGTAAATAGTGTGTAATCATCTTTGGACTGAGTGAAACCCAAAGAAAGAAAAGCGGAAGAAAACCTCTCACACCACTGTCTACTAGCCTGCTTCAGTCCATGGAGGGATCTATTTAACTTTCACACAACATCAGGTAAAGGAGCAGTAACACCGGGAGGAACAACCATGAAGACATCTTCATTCAAATCACCATTAAGTAAAGCATTATTGATGTCAAGTTGCAATAAATGCAAATCATTAACAACAACAGAATCTAAAACACATTTTACTGTAGCTAATTTGTCCACTGGGGAAAAACTGTCAAAATAATCAAGGCCCTCTATTTGAGGGTAGCCTTTGGCTACTAACCTAGCCTTATACCTTTCAATAAAGCCATCAGGAAGTGAACTAGCAGAAACATCAGCATTAGTGTCAGAAGTGGATGGTGTAGTAGGAGAAACAAGTAGAGGTGTACTTCTAAATGTATGATCTAGAAACTCATAGCATCATTATTAGATCATACAATTTATAACCTTTCACCCCAAAAGGATAGCCAAGAAAGACACATTTAGAAGTTCTAGGATAAAATTTATTTCTGCATTGAAGATTAGAAGCATAACAAAGACATTCAAAACTTTGAGATGATCATAAGTGGGTGGATTTTTGTGTAAAAGTTCATAAGGACTTTTATTTTGAAGAATTGTAGAAGGTGTTCTATTGATCAAGTAAACTGAGGTGAGTAAACATTCTCCCCACAGAGTCAAAGGAATGCTAGACTGAAATTTCAGTGATCTAGCAATAAATGTTGATGCTTTCTTTCTACCACAGAATTTTGTTGTGGAGTCTATACACATGAATGCTGATGGATAATGCCATGAGAAGCATAGAAGTCATGTAAATCATATTCAGAAGCATTATCAATCCTAAGAATTTTAATCTCAAACCCAAATTGGGTATGAATGAGATTATAGAAAGCTGGAATAAAATGTGCAACTTCTGATTTGGATCTCATAAGATAAATCCAATTAGTTCTGTTAAAATCATCTACAATTGTGGAAAATACTTATAGCCACCATGTGACATAAATCTATAAGGGCCCCAAGTGTCACAGTGTATAAGATGGAACAAACAAGGAGCAACTGTAGTAGAAATTGGGAATGGAAGCTTCTTTTGTTTGGAGAAAAGACATACATCACATGGAGAGGAAGCATTAATAGTGTTCTTATTGAAATGAGGAAAAATAGGAGATAATTTTGAAGGAGACAAATTTCCTAATCTATAATGCCACATAGTAGGACTAATGACTTCAGCTGTCACAGGAAAAGAAGAAACAAACTATGATTGCAACAAATATAAGCCACTGCTTGAGGAGCCTTTCCCCAAAACATTTCCATTAATAGGATCCTGCATAAGACAACCAGTAGGAGAACAAAGAAATGAACACTATGAGTGCAGAAATCAACTTAGAGATGAAAATCAAGTTGAACTAGAAAGTCGGCACACACAAGACATCAGAAAAAGAGAGAGAAGAATTCAGTTTGACATGACCAATATGTGTAACAAGCACAGAAACTCATGTTGGCAAGTAAACAAAAGTGTCTTGTGTGGGAGTATAAGATTCAAAGAAAGACAAAGAATAGCAGATTTGATCAGTGGCTCCACTATCTAAGATCTAAGAACAAGTGTCTGTAGTGCATTGGGACAAGACAGATGCAAATGCAAAGTTATCTACTCCTCTAGCCTTATAAGCCATACCGATACCTGAAAAAGAGATGTGGAATGGTGAATCTGGTGCTGAAAGAGAGACAAGGGAGGCAGCTTCCATTTTAGGTGAAGTGTTGCTACTACTGGACTGGCCAACTGAGATATTCCCCATTCGATCTCCCAATAGTTTGATCAATTGTGCATATTCATGCTAAGTGAGTGACACTTTGTCTTGGCACTACCAGCAGGTTGTGAAAAATCCCCCACAACATTGTTAACTCTTGTGTTTGGCCCCATAATAAGTGAAGCTGGTGAAGGATTGACTTGTCCCGGCCCCTTTTTTAACTTGAAACATGGAGGATAGCCATGCAACTTACGGCATTTTTCCTTAGTATGTCTTGGCTATCCACAATAAGTGCATTGTAGTCTGCCCTTGCCTGTATATTTGTGAAAGTTTTCAGTAGCATTACTTTATACTTGAGTAGAAGCAATAGGCATGGAATAATCAGGCATATGAATCATCATTTCCATATTGTGAGTTGAAGAAGAGTGATTACCAGTAATCTCAGATCCCTTTCTTGTTGAACCACTTCAGAAGACACAGCTAGAAGACCTAGTAATGGTTCTGTGAGAAGAATCTGATCCCTTACAGAGATATAGTTTTCATTTAACCCCATAAGAAACTTCAAAATGCAATCATGTTCATAACCCTTCAATATTCCAGCCACAATTTGACAAGTGCAGTCTCTCAAAACTCCACAGTTCAACTAGGAATTGACTTGCAATTATAAAGTTCATCCTAAAGAGTTTTCAATTTGTTAAAATAGGCTGTAAAACTTAAATCATTTTGTCGAAGTTCTGCAATAGCTGCAATAGCAGTATACATGAATTGAAAAATCCTAGGCAAGTTCATCCGAGAGTATCTAGCCTTGAGATCATTCAATAGCAATTGCAGTCTCATGATACACAATACTAGCTGAAATTTCCTTAGAAAAAGAGTTCAATAACCAGGAGATCACCATATTATCACATCTCGTCCAATATTCATGTAACCAATTGCCAATTTCAGGCTCCAGTAAGGTTCCATTAACAAAACATAATTTATTTTTTTAGCTTTAAGAGCTACCAGAATAGATCTAACCCATGTGTTATAGTTCTCACCTGTGAGCAATTGTGAGACCTTAACAACGTCTGGTGACTCAAAATGGCTGAGAAAGTACGACGACGACTGTACAATGGTCACTCACCGTTGATTTTGAGATCTGACGTTTGAATCGTCCTTATGTGCCATCAGTAGTAGAAGAAGAAGAGCACAAATTGAACACCATAGAGTGATGAGCCTTGTCGCCGACGATGTTGAATCGATCAAACGGGAGATAACTCCGACGAATTGTTCTCAATCGAGATCTCGCCGCTCTGATACCATATCAGAAGATGAGAGAAAAGAAATGGAGGGAAATATATTGATTATGAGAAAATGAAAGTTATATTTGAGAAATTACACATTTCCATGTTTAACAAAAAATTAAAATGACAACTAGACCCCTCTATTATATCTAAATTACACAAAGAGTGTAACCCAGACTTTTCATAAAAGAGAAAAAACTACCAATTATCCAATATTTACTTTACAACACCACCATAAAAATTATCAAACTGTTGCATTGTTTTTCTAACCAAATCACCGGATCAAAGCGACCAACAAATAGTGCACTGAGAAGTTTCGTATATGGTCGAAAACTGAGAAGTCGTAGTTGGTGGATGTTTATCATGTCAAATTGCACTTCTGGCCCTCAAATGTCGTTGTAATGACTCTGTTCATATGTGGACTTGAAAACATTAATTATTGATATGTTTCATTTTTTATTTTTGAAGTTCAGTAATTTAGGTTCCTTACTGTCTCCAAACTTGATCTCTTTTCTATGCCTTATAACTGGCTTATCCGAATATCTTACCAAACCTATTTGATATCAGCTGAAAAATGCAAAAGAATGTGTAGCTGTACACAAAAACTTAAACAGCCAACTTAATTACTAATAACTAGTTGATAACCCGCGCTAATGCGCGGGGACCTCTAATTAGGAAATAATGTACTTTTTGAGATATTTATTTGTTACCTCGTAGACAAAAAAAAAAATAAAAAAAAAAAAATGAGTTATCCTTTTCATTTCTATCAAAATGAAAAGACATATACTATTTCCAAATTATATAGAGTAGTGGAAAATGTGCTCATTGACGTTACATTTAAGGATATCATGTCACATTTTTTAGGATATCTTCTTAAATTTTTCCAACATTACCAGTTAAGGTGACATAAAAAAAATACCAATTAAAGGAATTATCAGGAACAAGTTCAAATCACTCAACCCTTGACAGTGTTTTTGAGACACAATATTGGTATTGCCTTGAGTAATCTATGTTTATTGACTTTATTCTGTTACTTGCACCCCTGGATTGTAACCCTATCACAATTGCAACCAATTTCTTATAGTAAGAAATAACAATGTCCATCCGCAGATTTCCTACCAAAAGACATTTAAAATTCCATGAAGAGTCTTAAATTTCTTTTAAAAAAACAATTCCCCAATCTCACTTTGACAATGCCAAGTGAAGAAAGTACTTTAAAAGTCAAACAAACTTATGCATTTCTAGTTTATGTTGGCAATGAATAAATCGGTCTAATTTCCTGGAACCAAGATATTCAAGCAAGACCTCCTCAACAATTTCTCGATCACAAGGAAATGGAAATTGACTATACGCTGGTGATTAGAGGAAATAATCCACATAACTGTACAATTTTCTAGATAAAATAGATGCTAGATAGAAAAAATAAATTTTCGTTCGAAAGAATGATATAATACTTAATTCATTGTCAACATATATATATACTGTATAAACCACACGAAAATGTCAAGAGATGGAGGAGAATAACGTATTGTTATAGTCTTCAAATCTCTATTAGAAACTAAATAATTAAAGGGGAATTAGGAGTTCATTTCAGTTACGTACACACCTTACTTCTTGTGAGTAGAAGGTGCCGATTCATATTTCAATGTTTTGATGCAGGGAGTCTTCACTGTCCAAAACATGAGGGCACTGCAGTGGGATCTGTAGCAGTTGTTTCCTAAATAACATCCAATAACATGAAAGACTTGAGAACTATGTTGTGGAAGTAAGAAGTGAATAAACAATCTATTTTGAAGGAGACTATGTTGTGGATGTAAGGTTTTGGTTAATGAAGTGAACCTTTTAAGAAATAAGAATAAGTGAGTGAGTGAACCTCAACATATATTTTTGCTCATAAAACACCATTTTCTCTTCAATGTTATTCACATGCATGAATCTGTAGGCATGAACCAGTTTATTGGATTACGATATGACCCTTGAGTTTCAAATTCAATTGATACACTGAGTTAGTTTCATACGGTGGTTTCATAATTTTAGTTGTCAATGTACATGAAAACAAAAGGTTTTGATTCAAATTTACATCACCAAGACAATATATAATTATGATGAATGCATGTCACGAATTCTAACTTGGTATGTGTTGATTGGAATAAA
Organism: Linanthus parryae; assembly: GCA_023055425.1. Classification (NCBI taxonomy): domain Eukaryota; kingdom Viridiplantae; phylum Streptophyta; class Magnoliopsida; order Ericales; family Polemoniaceae; genus Linanthus; species Linanthus parryae. Next base: position 85,520,656 of record JALGPY010000004.1, on the reverse strand, counting down.
CATGCCACATGTACGCCACTAGGAGGAATTGCTTGACAAATGGCATGCAATGACTTCTTCTTAGATCCATATGGCTCAAGGGGAAGCCTATTCCCTTGATTTATATATATATATATATATATATATATATATATAGTTTTGTCTTGAAAGAAAACCTAAACCTAGAGCCTTAGTCTTGAATATACAAAAAATCAACTTACATACACAAAATTCAGATACAAACTTCTTTTCCATCTTTTAAAAAACACGGCGTTGATCATTTCTTTCAAATTTATACAACCCATGCTTGGAATCCCTTCCATACCATTTTTTTCAAGAACTCTCAATGATGTTTGAGGCACAACGCAAGTTGCGTAACCCTTCTTTTCCACTGTGTTTACTCTTTTCTCCATTCCTGTAGCATGTAATATTGCAACAAGAACAAATGAACGAGGATTAACAGAGCAGGTGAAAATCGACTTTTACCTGCAACACTATAGCATCATGCACACATAGTACGTGATATTCACAGCTCAGAGCTCACAGGGTCCAGTATATCTTGTATATAAGTAATACCTTTTACTGAAAACCAAGCCAACTCTACAAGGCCTCACTATCAGAGAAACGAACTATTGTGTTAATCAGTAAGCATGGCCTTGATTACCGAATTTGAACATTTAAGTGTTAATGCAGTTGTGTTGGTCCTAACTCTTTAGAATAAGGAAGAGCACAGAAGAGTAATTTTCGGTTTCGAGACGTTAGAAACAAAATTTTACAGTTTCCAATGAACTGTTTTAACTGACAACACAATTCTCTACCTCGACGACTATGACCAAAAATTTACGAGGTCAACAACTATGACCAAAAATATGCGAGGTCACCTATAGCTTTATCTAAGCTCTCCCATACATTATATAATTACTTCTGATCCTCTGGAAAGTGGACAAAGCCTAAGAAACCTGGTTAGAGCATGCCTCAACCGCAAAGACACATGTAAACCAGGTCCAAAAAATTGCTAAAATTCTATTACGCAAAGACATGGGAAGATTTGCATATCTATAATGAAGTTAGGCCTCTTGCTCCACCTGGGAGCTTTCACACCCCTTCCAAGTGATGGTAAGACAGATGAATGAATTGAAAGAGTGAAACTCGTTCAGGCAATAATCCTAACACATGGTCAATCTGAGCATATGATCATTCGACCTCAATGACAATATGGTCGCTTATGGATGGTCACACGAAAAGATAAGGTAGACTGATTTAACATCAATCATGGAACATGAACAAATAGGGCAAACTGTACAATAGTGACATGAACAAGTGTAGACGGCAGAACAATCAGGCAAGCTAAGCACTGACACGATTCAACCGCAAGTGTACGGCTGTCGCGTGTAGTAATATCCGGTAATCCGGGTTTATCGAACCCAAAGGACTTGTCGTTAACTAATTAGTATGATTAACTTTATGTGGGCTAGCAATTGAGAGATTTTTCTAAACTAAATAATTAAAAAGACAAATTAAGTATTTAAATATTAAGATTTAATATGGGAGAAACAACCAGGACACCTCGTTTGGGGGATTGCTAGGATTTTCTTGTTGACGACGTTCTATGATTTGTGAAACACAGACAAAATTCACTTTGCTAATCGAGCAATACTAACTCACCGAGTTACCAAGTGAGCATCCTATGCCTAGGTTAGATTAAAACCGAGTTACCAAGTTCTAATTATCCCTAAACATGCATTAACGATGAATTCTACTCTAACGATCCCATTCGACGTAGCCGAGTTACCAAGCCTATGAACGGGTGATTGTTTGATTTTCCGGTTTAACAATGACCGAGTTACCAAATAATTGCAAACTAAGTTCTAGCTAACAAGACGTCTCCAATTAACTAGATAAGATGAAGATCACAAAACAATCATAGCAAACGTAAAATCATCAATTAGGTTTATCAAAACATGAATCTCAATTCATAAAACGCATAATCAATGTGAAAACCCTAACCCCAAACTCGGGTCCTGATCTAAGAAGTTTAGCTACGCATATTCATGATCACAAATACAAGCGTTCGTGTGATCATGATCAAAAACAAAGAAAAGAAGGAGAAAAGAGATCAAACGAGGTTTCCCAAGCTCCACGATGTGATCCAAGCTCCCAGTTGATGTCCCGGCCTTCAATAATGCGTCTCTCCTCTGAAAATATGACCTAATATGTCTAAAATACGTTCCCTAAGAGTCCCGGGTCAATTAGGAAAGTTTTAAGCATCGTTTCCTTAATTTTGGCCGCCTCTGCACAGTGTCTTCGTACGAAGACTTTTCTCTTCGTAGGAAGAGTCTTCCTGCGAAGACATTTTGTCTTCGTAGGAAGGTCTTCCCAGATAGATACTGCAAGCTGTTTTAGGAAGACTTTTTCAGCAACTCAAAATTTGGCTAAGTATAATCTCTTCGTACGAAGACAAATCTCTTCGTACGAAGAGAAGTCTGGGTCACCCAAAAACATCCTTTTTCGACTAATTTTCGATTCCTTGCCCGCGCCTTTGCTTCCTTAAGTATCTCCTCGACCTCGAGACTCCTTTTATGCTATAAAACATTCCCAAATTCCGGGGAACCCTTCATTCATCAATTTAGCTCCTCGAAAGGCGTGTTTGGCATTTCCGGATGCTTGTGGCCGCCTATTATCTCTTTGAGCATCCTTTTTGACATAACTTTTTCGTCCGAACTCCGATAAATGTGATTTTTGCACCTTTAGATTCCTTTTTGCGACGTAGACTTCATCCATGTAGAGAAATTTCCGTTTTCCGGAGCATTTTCTCGTTTTTCTCAATTATTGCCTAATATTTGGCGAAAACATCCAAAACGCGCCAAATTCGTCTTTTCTTCTATTCCGAAGCTCGTTTCTTCTCTCCACTTGATTCCCGCATGCGTAATTCCTGTCAAACAACAATACGAACACTACCACGAAGATCAAATGTGATAAATTATCAAAATCATACTCAAAACCATTAAGAAACGCCCGGATTGTGCATTAAAGCTCAAAAACATCTAGAAGTGCATTTTCTTCTCAAATTAGCCAAAAATCCATCACTTTGCACCGAAACGCACAAAAATAACAATGTGAAACGTACATAGGATAACTCTTATTAAGGAGTTATCAAATACCCCCACACTTGCCATTTGCGCGTCCCGAGCAAAGTCTCATCTACTGCATTTAACTGTATATTAGCCGACAAGACACAAACGACTCTAACATGACTCAAGACACAACAATGCAGCAATATGATGCAAATGCAAATTCTAGACTCTATCTTAACACAACACACAAAACGCTTTAAATCTTTCTTTTTGGTAAGATTAGGCAATCTCCCTCTCATCAACTGAAAATCATCAAGCTCTCACTAATCCTTTTTGAAATTCATATACACGTAGCAAGAATTTGAAATAAAAATTTGATTCAGTGCAAAAGCTCACTAAGGCGTCCCCTTTCCTCCACCAATTCAAACCAAGACACAAGCACGTCCTAACCTTCATTGGGTCTAATTAAGCTCAAACTTCACTGTAGCCTTTCTTCGCCGAATCATCTGAGGTTTTCAGACCCTCTTAGCCTTTATTGCGTTTGAATGCAAATTGTCCCAGTGAAGGGAGTCACAACTCCTGTGAAATAAGGCTTGACTCTAGTTTTCCTCTCTAAGCTCTATTTGGATGGAATCCAAATTTTCCATGTGACCGGAAGCACATTAGGTTGTTTCTCCTTGAAGCACACTTTTTTTTTTTCTTTTTTTTCCAGATTTTCTCATTTTCTCTCCTCCTCTGTTTTTTTTACAACCGTGCAGTAGAGCATAAAGAGTGTGGGCTTTTTCAGTTAACTCTTGTGACCACCGTAAGGGATGGTGGTGTACGCCCCTCAAATTCACTTAGGCTGAGGCAACCGTACCACATGAAACCAACTCTACACGAAGGTCCACCCCAGATCAACAAGAGACCACAAGTTTCCACTTGAAAACAGAATATTCAGCTACAAGCAAAACTCAATCTAATTAGCACACTATAGGAAACTTAGGTATACTTTTTCATGTCATTCTTTCACAACTTCCAAAAATTCCCGGGACATCCTTAGTGAAACCTCCACACAAAATATTTAAAGAATAAAAATTTCCCTACTACGGCACTTCCTACTCAAAAGGATTCATTCACTAAGCTCTCTTCAGTTTCAAGATCCTCAATTGCCTTTTTCTCAAATTTTAAATTTTTAAATTTTTATGGGTTTTCTCTTTTCTCATTTTTTTGTATTTTTTTTCAATATCCTACCTCTATATGCAATGGTTTGACACGAAAAAAATTTGACACAACACAACTCAACTTTTTGGTGGGTATACTCAATTATTTAAAAGTGCGCACAGTATGTAAACTACTCTACACAATACGACAATATAAGGAAAAACATAACATAAACCACAATACTGACTCACAATACGAACTAAACACATCCTACATGTAACTGGCTATGCAAGACACTATGGCTAGCAAACAGATAAATCACCCCCACACTGAATGCTTCGTTGTCCTCAACGAATTCAGAGAGTATGCAAGAAGACTCAGCAATCAATGTGTAGGCCAGTAGATGAGATGGAGCATGACATACTTATATAAAAGAAACACAAAATTTAGCAAGAGAAAAAGATACTCACAACCACCTCAAGGGTGGGGACGAAATCACGCCAAGCAGTACCCAAGCACAGTAGTGGTGCCACCATGCTCCTATACAGTCAATGTGTACTCGCACACTGACAGCTTGAAAATGTATTAGTCTGGGACATCTTTTTACCATTGGTTTTAACCCTGTGAGAGTTGAGTTTGGCCATTTTCAGCTTATTTTCCACCTGATACGAGGCAGAGATTTGTATATCATGGTTGCAAAATTTGAGTAATTTTATGCATACTTTTTGTTTGTTGGATATGATCGCGGGTGCGTGTTATGTGCAGGTAACAGGTGCCGGAAAAATGCATGAGATTGACTTGGATTGGAGGCAGTGTATCAGAAGAGCTGAGCAGAAAAGAGGAAAAATGACTAAGTTGTGCGTTCAAACGCAGAAGCTGCGTTCAAACGCACAAGGCAGGCAGCAGGGAAAAATGGCAGAATTTGGCTAAGGCATGCGTTCATACGCAGAGACAGGCTGCGTTCAAACGCAGGAGGCAGAGACCAAAAGCACAGAAAAAACTAAGTCCTGCGTTCAAACGCAGGTTGTGCGTTCATACGCAGGGCTCAACACTCAGGAGAAGAAACGGCTAAGGGGTGCGTTCAAACGCAGAAGTCCTGCGTTCAAACGCATGGGTTCAGGAGCCAGAAGAGGAAATTGACTAAGTACTGCGTTCATACGCAGGGGGGGTGTGCGTTCATACGCACTGCGTTCATACGCAGGAAGTGTGCGTTTGAACGCACGGACGTGTTCCAGAATCTTCCAGGACGGATCTTTTCGAGGGTAAAACAGGAATTTCGTGCATCAGTTTTGGAGACTGTGGCAATATAAAAGGAGGTGTCCCAGCACTGTTTTAGGGTTACGAAGGCATACCACAGCTATCATCATCATCAGCAGCCAGTTTCACAGCAGCCAGGAGTTGGAGCAGAGCAGGATTGGGGCAGTTTTTCAGTATCTTCAGAAATAACTAGTTTGATCTTTCCTCTTTTTATGAAACATTGTCTTTTAATAATGCAAGCTAGCTAGACCTTTTGCCTAGGTTCTCGGTGAACCTAGGGTTTATGAATTCAGCAGACTTTGATGTTTTGATTTTCAGATGCATGGCTAGCTAAGTCTTAATACAGATTGGTTTGTTTATTATTCTGTCTTTGATTTTATTTACATACATGAATGGCCTGATCACCCAGGAGTGTTATAGACAGGACCTGGTGCGCGAGAGTGACCAGTGAATGTTAGGAAGAAAAGACAGGATTTAGTACTCTGCCTTGATGGACCGAGAGGTGAAGAGAATCAGGGGACTAGCCTAGAAGCATCAGACCAACTGTTAGACGTTTAGGGGGAGACCGAGAGGAGAACCTGTAACCCTAGCAGACTTAGAACGAACCTGCAGATTTAGGTGGACCGAGAGGACCCGAAAATCTGCAGTCGAGTGATAAGTGCATGAGACCGAGAGGAGATTGTACTATTGGTATGCTGGCATAAACAAAACCACTGTGTGTTTCTGAAATCAATCAAACTATGAAAGCTGAAGAATAACCCTAGGGGATCCTGGAATCTAGATTTTTAGAATTATCAACTTTTACAACTACAACAATTTCAGCAAAATATTCAGCAGAAAAATAAAATAAGTCTCTTTACTGTTTTTATTTATTATAATTTAGTATAATCAAATCCCAAACCTTCCTCCTTTTTATAAAACTTTGCGTCTTATTCTGATTCTGATTAGCAAAAACTTAAACTGTTCTCGTGGGTTCGACAACCAGAGTCGCAATTACATACTCTATACTACTTGATCGTACACTTGCGAAAAAGCAGATAGTTTACGCTGTCAAGTTTTTGGCGCCGTTGCCGGGGAACGGTTACAGCTTTTGTTAAAAAGACATTAGAATAAGTTTCAGAGTTTTTCTTTTATTTTTACAGTTACTTTCTTTCGACTTACTGCTCTTGAAATCTGATTTTCAGGCTATTCTAGTTTATGCCCAGATTGCCCCGCAAACTCGTATCACCACTCGAAGATCCCGAAAAACTTTTCAGAGAGCAAAGTCGCAGACACCGAGCCGCGATGTCTGAGCACGGAGAAGACACCACAACCGAAACAGGAACACCCACAGGACAGCCACAACGTACTCCAGCACAGATGGCTCTTTACATTGAAGAGCTGATAGCAGCAGGTTTTGCTGCCAGGAACAATCAGAGGACTTATAACAGGTCTGGAAGGGCACTGGTCGAAAATTTTGAAGTCCCAACCGGAGGACATCAACCAGCTATTGTAGTGCCTCCCATTACAGCGGAGCACTTCGACCTGAAATCATCCACCATTCAGACCGCCCAGACCCATTGTCCTTTTAATGGGAAGGCAGATGAAGATCCAAACGACTTCCTCGGAAAATTTGAGGATTACTGCAACAAGATTAAGTACAGAGGAGTCGAAGCGGACACGCTAAAGCTGATTTTATTCCCATACTGCTTGTTCGGAACAGCAAAAGATTGGCTGGAGGCAAGACCACCGAGGTCTATCACTACCTGGGAGGGGTGTGTTGCTGATTTCTTGGCAAAATTCTACCCTGCATCCCGCGTTATCAAGCTGCAGAGCGAGATCTTATCTTTCAAACAGAAGATGGGGGAGACAGTGGTAGATGCATGGGACAGGCTAATGAGACTTGTGAAAAAATGCCCCAATCACGGCTTCGGGGACGCAAAGATTCTGCAGGTGTTCTACCACGCACTTGACAGGGAGAATGCAGACCGGATTGACAGGGAAGCTGGGGGTAACTTTTTGTACCATGTGGATAAAGATGGAGCCTACGAACTGATGAAGCAACTAGCCAAACAGGATACTCGCCTGTTTGATGACCGCAGGCTCGCAGCAGTAGCAGAACCAGTGGTTGATGACAGGATTGATAATCTCACGAAAGTGGTACAGGACTTAGTCAAGAAGGTGTACACAGAAAAGAAGCCGGTAGCATCAGTGGATGAACCTGACTTTGACGCAGCAATTCTGGAGCTTCAGACCGAAGATGCCAACTATGTTCAGCAGCAGTGGGATCCTAGTCGCTACAGACCAGGCACACGTGACCATCCAGGGTTTCGCTACGGAAATCCCAATGCAGCAGTATATGCACCAGGATTCCAGCACAGGCCACAGGCACAACAGACAGCTCCAGCTCTGCCTGCACCAGCAGCACCACAATTAAACCTGTCTCAGCAACATTTTGAGTCCTATATGGAGAAATTCAATAAGCAGTTGGAAACCAGATTCGCACAGATGGACTCATTAACTGCTGATGTGAGCCAGATGAAGATTGCTATCCGCAACCTGGAAGTACAGAATGGACAGCTTGCACAGAACCAGGCAGAACGAGCCCCAGGGAATTTACCGTCTAACACAGTGAACAATCCACGCGCTCAAATCAATGCTATCACAACTCGGAGTGGAATTGCACTGCAGGATCCACCGTATCCCAGTCATGCACGCGCAGAAAAGTCAAAAATTATTGAACAGGAGGTGATTGACCGGGAAGACAGTTCAACCGCTGACCCTCAGAAAAGGGGTTCGGTCGAGCAGGAAGCAGCGCAGAAGAATGAGGGTAATCCAGAGACAGTGCCAACTTCTAAGGAGATTCCTTACCCTCTGAAGACACGCAAGAGAGATGACAGCAAAGACTACGCCAGATTTCTGGAGGTTTTCAAGCAATTACAGATAAATATACCTTTTGCTGAAGCACTTGCCAAAATGCCTACTTATGCGAAATTTCTCAAAGACATCTTGTACGGAAGAAGGCGAATGAGTGACTTCGAAACAGTGAATCTGACGGCAGAAGCGAGCAGTTGTGTAAAAAATGGTCTACCACTGAAAAAGAAAGACCCTGGCAGCTTTGTTATTCCAGTAACCCTGGGCAGTGCATACACAGGAAAAGCCTTATGTGATTTGGGAGCCAGCATCAACTTGATGCCACTGACCATCTTCAAAAGTCTGGGAGTCGGAGAGCCACGCCCAACCAGAATTATGCTTCAAATGGCTGACAGATCCGTGAAACCTGCCTATGGGGTAATTGAAGATATCCTGGTAAAAGTGGGCGAGCTTATTTTTCCAGCAGATTTTGTGATACTGGATATGGAGGCAGGAGAGGTTCCGCTGATCCTGGGCAGACCTTTCCTGGCGACTGGTGAAGCCATTATTAACTGCAAAAGTGGAGAGCTGTCCATGCAAATTAATGAAGAAAAAGTAAAATTTAATGTTTTCAAATCCCTCCAGCTTCCCGATCATTATGGGCATGAAAACTGTTTTGCAGTAGAGGTAATTGATGACCTGGAAAGCGATGAGATAGAAGATTTATGGGAAGAACTTGAAGACATATTTCCAGAGGAAACAGAAGAGCAACAGGATGAGCAGATCATGGGAACAGAAAGCTGGGTCAGGCTATACAGGGATGAAGGAGGCGAGCAGAAAATGACACTGGTCCCGTCACTGCAGGAACCACCAGCCCTGGAATTAAAGCAGTTGCCAGACCACCTCAGGTACGCTTTTATTGGTGAAAATAATACTCTGCCGGTAATTGTTTCGTCTCTTTTATCTCAGGAACAGGAACAAAAGCTACTGGAGGTACTTCGAGAGCATAAAGAAGCCATCGGATGGACAATTGCAGACTTGAAAGGAATCAGTCCTGATTATTGCATGCACAAAATAAGAATCGAAGACAGAAAGAAGCCAGTCATCCAGCCTCAAAGAAGATTGAACCCGATTATGAAAGATGTGGTACGTAAGGAGGTCATGAAGTGGCTAGAAGCAGGAATTATATACCCCATATCAGACAGCACCTGGGTGAGTCCTGTCCAGTGTGTACCGAAGAAAGGGGGTATTACAGTAGTGCAGAATGCTGATCAGGAACAGATCGCCCAGCGAACTGTCACTGGCTGGCGAATCTGTATGGACTATCGGAAGCTGAACGAGGCCACACTGAAAGACCACTTCCCACTGCCATTCATGGACCAAATGTTGGACAGACTAGCACACCATGCTTATTACTGCTTTCTGGACGGGTACTCGGGTTATAACCAGATCTACATAAATCCAGAAGACCAAGAAAAGACGACGTTCACTTGCCCATATGGAACGTTCGCCTTTAGAAGAATGCCGTTTGGACTGTGCAATGCTCCAGCAACATTCCAGAGGTGTATGATGGCAATTTTCTCTGATATGATAGAGAAAAACCTGGAAGTTTTTATGGACGATTTTTCATTATTCGGAGACAGCTTCGAAGATTGCTTATATCATCTGGCCAGAGTTCTGATTCGCTGCAGGAAAACAAATCTGGTACTCAACTGGGAAAAATGCCACTTCATGGTGACTGAAGGAATAGTGCTGGGACACAGGATTTCCAGTAAAGGGCTGGAAGTAGACAGGGCAAAAATAGAGGTGATCAAGCAGCTGCCGTATCCAACCACAGTGAGGGCAATCAAGAGCTTTTTGGGCCACGCAGGATTTTACAGAAGATTTATTAAAGATTTCTCAAAAATTACAAAGCCACTTTGTAATTTATTGGGAAAAGATGTGCCCTTCGTATTTGACGAAGCCTGCAAAGAAGCTTTTGACGTGCTTAAAGAAAGGCTGACGACTGCACCCATTATCACAACACCAGACTGGACGCTCCCGTTCGAGCTGATGTGCGACGCCAGTGATTATGCTGTGGGCGCGGTACTGGGACAGAGGAAGGACAAGGTGTGCAGTGTCATCTATTATGCCAGCAGGGTCCTCAATGAGGCACAGATTAATTATGGGACTACAGAGAAGGAGCTGCTGGCAGTTGTTTTTGCCCTGGATAAATTCAGATCGTACCTGGTAGGCTCTAAAGTCATTATTTTTACAGATCATAGTGCACTGAAGTACTTGCTGGAAAAGAAAGATGCAAAGCCAAGGCTGCTGCGTTGGATTCTGCTGATGCAGGAATTTGACGTCGAAATCAGGGATAAAAAGGGAGTTGAAAATGTAGTAGCTGATCATCTATCTCGTCTGGAAAAGCCTACAGAAGAAGTGGTGCCCATTCAAGAAAATTTTCCCGATGAACATATTATGAAGATCAAGACCAACAGACGGCCCTGGTACTATGCCATTGCCAATTATTTGGTCAATGGAGAGCTCCCTGACGACATCACCCCTTGGCAGAAAAAGAAATTTATTTCAGATTGCAGGCAATATTTCTGGGACGATCCCTATCTGTTCAAACAAGGGGCAGATAATATTCTCAGACGATGCATTCCATGTCATGAAATTCTGGAGGTAATTCAGCACTGCCACTCAGCACAGTGTGGAGGGCACTTCAGCGGACCGAGAACAGCTCACAAGGTGCTGCAGTCAGGATTTTTCTGGCCAACAGTTTTCAAGGACTGCCATGATTACGCGCAGAGTTGTGATCGCTGCCAACGGACAGGAAATATCTCCCAGAGGAATGAAATGCCCATGACACTGTGGCAGGAAGTCGAGCCTTTCGACGTGTGGGGTATTGATTTTATGGGTCCTTTTCCTTCGTCGCTGGGAAATCTTTACATCTTATTGGCAGTGGATTACGTGTCAAAATGGGTGGAAGCAATAGCCTGCCAGAAGAATGATGCGTCAGTTGTGGAAAGGTTCCTCAAACGCAACATCTTTACCAGATTTGGGACACCGAGAGCCATGGTCAGTGATGAAGGTTCTCATTTTATCAATAAAGTCTTTGCCAAGGTTCTAAAGCAGTATGGGGTGTCTATCCATAAGGTATCACTGCCTTATCACCCTCAGGCAAACGGGCAAGCAGAGGTGTCCAACAGGGAAATAAAGAGCATATTGGAAAAAACTGTGAATCCTGGACGGAAAGACTGGTCGTTGAAGCTGGATGATGCGCTTTGGGCATACAGAACTGCTTACAAAACCCCACTGGGAATGTCCCCGTACCAGCTGGTGTTTGGGAAAGCATGTCATTTACCGGTAGAATTGGAGCACAAAGCTTACTGGGCAATCAAACAGCTGAATATGGATCACAGTTTATCAGGAAACAAACGGAAGATGGCACTCCTTGAACTGGAGGAATTTCGTAAAACTGCATACGAGAGTGCCAAAATTTATAAGGAAAAAACGAAGAAGTGGCATGACAACCGCATTCTACCAAAGAAGATAGAAATAGGGCAGAAGGTTCTCCTATACAATTCAAGGATGAAATTCTATCCAGGGAAGCTGCGCTCAAGATGGTCTGGACCATTTATTGTGAAGGACATTACATCATGGGGAGTGGTGGAGCTGGAGAACCCAAGGGACAATACAGTTTTCAAGGTGAATGGGAACAGAGTCAAGCCATACAGGGATTCTCAGGAAATCATGGAGGTAGAGGCACTCTACCTCGACAGTCCGTGATTACAGCAGAGGTAACAAAGTCGGGCTGTCGACTGTAAATCACAAGCGCTGGTTGGGAGGCAACCCAACGTAGGTTAGTTGTTTTTATATAATTTTTACAATGTTCATAATTTGAGAGAAAAGTGAGAAAGAGGGGTTTAATGTTGAATTCAGTGATTTCAGGAAGCAGAGGCGTGCGTTTAAACGCAGAAGATTTGCGTTCAAACGCAGTGCGTTCAAACGCAGAAATCTTGCGTTCAAACGCAGCCCCACCAATGGACAGGAAGAACACTGGAAACTGCTAACACTTTTGCGTTCAAACGCAGGCGACCTGCGTTCAAACGCAGATCACAACATGAAAATTTTCAGCCACCAAGTGGTGCGTTTAAACGCAACACAGTGCGTTCAAACGCAAGATGACAAAGAAGAGGTGAAAATTCTTAAGGCGTGCGTTTAAACGCAGATCCTGCGTTCAAACGCAGACCCAATCAGCAGAGATTTTCTAGAGAGACAAAGGCATGCGTTTAAACGCAACTCCTATGCGTTCAAACGCAGCCCATCCGAGATGCAGAAGATAAGCGTTGCGTTCAAACGCAGCTCATGTGCGTTCAAACGCAACTCATCGGGCCCAGAGAAATTCAAGAGCGTTCAAGCACTGCGTTCAAACGCACAACCTGCGTTTAAACGCAGCTCATCATATCTTCAAATTTTCCAGAAAAACTAAGCAGTGCGTTCAAACGCAGAACCTGCGTTCAAACGCACATTTGAGCGGGATCAAAAATTTCGGAGAATTTTGAAAAATTTTGAAATTTTGGGGCCATTCTGCGATTTCTGAAAGTTCGCCTATATATACTGTACGGATGACAGTGACTCATTTCCACACAAGTCTTCCAGTTTTCAACTCTCTCTCTAGAAAATTCTCTCTGCCCTAGCAGCCGCCAGAGCAGTCCGCCGCCAGCAGCCTCCGACGACCACCGCAGCACCGCCAGAAGGTCAGGAACAGTGTGGGGGTGATCCAAATCAGCCGATTCAAACACCAACAGATTCATCTCAGAGAGATATTTTCAGATCTGTACCCGTAAGATTCACTCCGGGTACCCAGGTTCTATCTTTTCATTCTCTCTGCATATTTTCAATTTTTACTGTTTGAATCTGAAATGGAGGTGGATCAACCTTTCATGAGGCCGGATAGAGCTATTGCACCATTGAACATCATAGACTGCCGTCTGCTTAGGCCTAACTATTTCTGCGACCATAGGTTTGTTAACATGGAGGCTCACCGTTTCTTTTTGCAAGACAAAAAGATTCGGTATGACATACCCGCTGAGAGGACCTTTCCACGTGACAGGGTAGCCATGGGGGATGAACTGTTTGAATTTACTGGGCAGGATCAGTTTGGGGATTTGTTTACTGGGTTTCCCAATCTGCGGGTCAGTTCTGTGCTGGCTAAGGAGATTTATAGCAATCTCCAGCAGTGCATGAACAGTGAAGTCCAGTCAATTGACTGGATTTACTGCAGAAAGAGATGGATTAGAATCACCCCAGAGAGTATCCGAGAGAGTCTGGGTCTGGAGTTGGTGTTGGATGACTGTCAGTTCCAGGAACTGAGACGTCATCCATCTGAGCAGTTGAGTGAGCAGATCCTGACCACCCTGTGTGCTGGTGTCCCCGGCGCTGTCTGGTACCACCCTGAGAGGAGTCCTTCTTACCGGAAACTGCCATCGACCTACCTGATCCGGGAGGCGAAATGGTGGACAGAGTGGGTGAACAACAGAATTGTGGGTATAAAACACTTTACCCACATTGATTATAATATTGCCCTGCTTGTGTACTGTTTGATGGCCCGGGAGCCTGTGAGTCTCCCGGAGATTATTTGTGAGTTTTTCCGGGAAAGGAGGGAGACCCATAGCAAGAAGGGTTTGGGTCTTCTGGGGATGTTGACAAAAATGGCGCAGGATTATCGTGTGGTCATTCCTGGCGAGCTGAGAGACATTCGACCTGTTCAAGTACGCAAGTACAAGAACATGAGATGTGCGCTGGAGGAGGCCATTCACGGCCCTCCTGAATATGTCCAAGTGGACGATGATGATGATGTTGTTCCACCTCAGGGTGGGGGTGGTGGCATGCCACCACCGCCTCCTCCCACTGATGGGGGTTTACCAGCTTTACCAGGACCCTTCCCACTGCCCCGTTCTGCCAGTTCCAGCGAACACAGGCAGGCCGACCCTGACTTGGGGCAGTCTAGCAGAGGGGCCAGGCGCAGCTCTTTTGGGCGCCTGGAGAGGACTGAGCATGAGGAGTGGGTCAGAAAGAAAATTAAGGCCCAAGAAAAAGTACAAAACTACCTGGTAAAGACGGTCAAGAAAATGGCCAGGGGTCTTGGCAAATTGTTTAAGACCCAGAAGCACATCTACCACGCTCACACAGCCGCCATGAGAGCTCATGAGTCGGCACTTGCTGAAATTCAGAGTAACATGCGTGGTAGGCAGTTTAACTTTCCAGCCCGCTATTCTAGTGATAATTGTCCAAGCTGGACAATGGAGGATAGCCGGCCATTTGATAGCTTCTCTGGCCATGACCCCACACCGAGCCCGGAACATGGAGACAGTGTCGGTGACCCCGGCAGACCCGGTACCCAGTACCCACCTAGGAGAGATCATGCAGACCCAGGGGCCAGCAGTGCCCATCCCGGTGCCAGCCACGCTGGTACCGCTGCCGCAGCACGCCATGCTGCGAGGAAACGCGCCAGAGGGCGAACCCCTTCACCATCTCCCGAGCCGACTGACCAGTCTACTCCGGAGAACACAGATTCGAGTTACCGACCAGATCAGTAGAGTCGCGAGGACGCGCCACCTCTAGTGTGGGGGTGGGGAATCGTGTCCTCCTGCATAGCCATGTCAGCATATTTTGGTCAATTTTATTTTTCGTTTTATTTTCATTTTTGAGTCAGCACGTTTTTTTTATGTTGAGTCTACCCACCAATCTTTCTGACCTTGCATGATAAAATATAAAAAAAAAAAAAAAATATATATAAAAAAAAAGAAAAAAAATAGGGAAAATTAATAAATATTTTTTCTGAGAAAGGGCAACTTAGGACCTAGAAACTGAAGAGAGTCCAATGAAAGAGCTTATTAGAGTAGGAAGCACCGTAGCAGGGATACCTCAAATTTTAGTATTTTGTGCACAATTTTCACGACAGGCTATCCCGGGTATTCAGGAATGTGGAAAGTAGATACAGGCATACTTTTGACTTCTCTAGTGTGCTAGGCAGATTCGGTCTTTAGATAGTTGAATATTCTGTTTCCCGTAGAAACTAGTGGACTCTTGGAATCTGGGGTGGACCTTCGTGTTGAGTCGGTTTTATGTGGTACAAATCTGTAGCCTAAGCGAAGTTGTAGGAATGTACACCACCATCCCTTAAGGTGGTTCCAAGAGAAAATCCTAAAAAGCCTACACTCCTAACGCTTCACTGCACCGTTGTAAAAACAGAGGGGATTATGAAAGAAAAAAAAAAAAAAAAACAGTTTAGAAAAAAAAAATGAAAAAAAAAATAATAATATTTTGTGCTTAAGGAGAAACAACGTAATGTGCTTCCATTCACATGGAAAATTTGGATTCAATCCAATTTGGAGCTTAGGAGGGAAATTAAAGTCAAGCCGTATTACACAGGAGATGTGTCTCCCAGCAATGGGACAATTTGCAAATCAAACGCAATAACGGCTAAGAGGGTCTGAAAACCTCAAATGACTTGGCGAAGAAAAACTATCTGTTGACTAAAGATGTCTGGACCCTCAAAGTCAAAAGACGTGCCTTGTCTTGGTTGGTTTGGTGGATGTTTGGGATACCTTAGTGAATTTGTGCATAGGATCAGTTTATATCATTTCTTGCTGCGTGTTGTGGAAATTCGAAATAAGCTAGTGAGGATTTGATGATTTCAGTTTATGATAGAGAGGTTGCCCAATTTCAGAAGATATATATATATATAAAAAAAAAAGAAAAAAAATTTAGTTGTGTCTTGAGTCAGTTTGTGTATATTCTGTATCTGAGTCAGTATCTATCGAGTGTTTTGGTCTGTGTCGTGAATCTGTGAAAGAGGGGAAGTATGCAAATTAAAGTATGCAAAAAATGGGTCTGCAGGACAGTATGCAAGGGTCTGCTCGGGACGAGCAGAGATAAGTGTGGGGGTATTTTGACAGCTTGAAAATGTATTAGTCTGGGACATCTTTTTACCATTGGTTTTAACCCTGTGAGAGTTGAGTTTGGCAATTTTCAGCTTATTTTCCACCTGATACGAGGCAGAGATTTGTATATCATGGTTGCAAAATTTGAGTAATTTTATGCATACTTTTTGTTTGTTGGATATGATCGCGGGTGCGTGTTATGTGCAGGTAACAGGTGCCGGAAAAATGCATGAGATTGACTTGGATTGGAGGCAGTGTATCAGAAGAGCTGAGCAGAAAAGAGGAAAAATGACTAAGTTGTGCGTTCAAACGCAGAAGCTGCGTTCAAACGCACAAGGCAGGCAGCAGGGAAAAATGGCAGAATTTGGCTAAGGCATGCGTTCATACGCAGAGACAGGCTGCGTTCAAACGCAGGAGGCAGAGACCAAAAGCACAGAAAAAACTAAGTCCTGCGTTCAAACGCAGGTTGTGCGTTCATACGCAGGGCTCAACACTCAGGAGAAGAAACGGCTAAGGGGTGCGTTCAAACGCAGAAGTCCTGCGTTCAAACGCATGGGTTCAGGAGCCAGAAGAGGAAATTGACTAAGTACTGCGTTCATACGCAGGGGGGGTGTGCGTTCATACGCACTGCGTTCATACGCAGGAAGTGTGCGTTTGAACGCACGGACGTGTTCCAGAATCTTCCAGGACGGATCTTTTCGAGGGTAAAACAGGAATTTCGTGCATCAGTTTTGGAGACTGTGGCAATATAAAAGGAGGTGTCCCAGCACTGTTTTAGGGTTACGAAGGCATACCACAGCTATCATCATCATCAGCAGCCAGTTTCACAGCAGCCAGGAGTTGGAGCAGAGCAGGATTGGGGCAGTTTTTCAGTATCTTCAGAAATAACTAGTTTGATCTTTCCTCTTTTTATGAAACATTGTCTTTTAATAATGCAAGCTAGCTAGACCTTTTGCCTAGGTTCTCGGTGAACCTAGGGTTTATGAATTCAGCAGACTTGGATGTTTTGATTTTCAGATGCATGGCTAGCTAAGTCTTAATACAGATTGGTTTGTTTATTATTCTGTCTTTGATTTTATTTACATACATGAATGGCCTGATCACCCAGGAGTGTTATAGACAGGACCTGGTGCGCGAGAGTGACCAGTGAATGTTAGGAAGAAAAGACAGGATTTAGTACTCTGCCTTGATGGACCGAGAGGTGAAGAGAATCAGGGGACTAGCCTAGAAGCATCAGACCAACTGTTAGACGTTTAGGGGGAGACCGAGAGGAGAACCTGTAACCCTAGCAGACTTAGAACGAACCTGCAGATTTAGGTGGACCGAGAGGACCCGAAAATCTGCAGTCGAGTGATAAGTGCATTAGACCGAGAGGAGATTGTACTATTGGTATGCTGGCATAAACAAAACCACTGTGTGTTTCTGAAATCAATCAAACTATGAAAGCTGAAGAATAACCCTAGGGGATCCTGGAATCTAGATTTTTAGAATTATCAACTTTTACAACTACAACAATTTCAGCAAAATATTCAGCAGAAAAATAAAATAAGTCTCTTTACTGTTTTTATTTATTATAATTTAGTATAATCAAATCCCAAACCTTCCTCCTTTTTATAAAACTTTGCGTCTTATTCTGATTCTGATTAGCAAAAACTTAAACTGTTCTCGTGGGTTCGACAACCAGAGTCGCAATTACATACTCTATACTACTTGATCGTACACTTGCGAAAAAGCAGATAGTTTACGCTGTCACACACCGGGGTCGACTGCCCTCCTCTACTAAAATATGTGTCTTGGAGAATCCCCAACTCGCCAATGCAAGCCCCTGTGAAGGTCATGTGTGTCATCGCACACCGGGGTAGATTCTCCCATAATCTGCTCAAATATGTCACTTGGAAAAATCATTAGTCCCTCTCTCTCTCTCATCTCTCCAAATAACATAATAAAATAACTGAATTTGAAAACACAACTACGCTAAAGCAAATAAATAGGTTGGGTTGCCTCCCAACAAGCGCCTTGTAATTAAGGTCGACGACCCGACCCAGTTACCTCAAAAAGAGTTTAAGGAGATTTTTCTCTCCACTTTTTCTTCTTCCACCATCGTCTCTCTTTTTGTCTCTTCCCAAGTGAGCATGCATGAGACGCATATGGCAAGAAGAAGTTGTAGAAGACGGTCTTTGCAAGTTTCTTCTTCTTGTGCTTCCACTCCTTGATCACCGGTCTTCTCGAGAATTCATTCACCACATCATGACCCATTGTACCTTTCCACTTCTTCTTCTTCTTCCAATTCTTCAGAATCAATATCATCGAGGATCGGTTATGTGGAAATAGAACCTCAGTTGGAACAGTAATGGAAAGGAGTGCCGTCTTGACTGCTTCCTTCCCTAGCTCTTGTCTTGGAATCACAGGTGTCAAATCATGTATTGCATAAAACAGGGGTCTTTGGTCTTTCTCATGCAATTCACCCCATTTTATGATCTCAAAGAGATATGGATTAGACTCAGGAATTTCTTTATATATGTCCATGTGAACATCTCCATGCAATAATTTCTTAGCTTCATGGCTTTGTTCTTTAAAGCAAATATCTTCAGTGGGCCATAAGATCGCGATGTCCAAACTCTCCCATTCATGCCATGGATCCGGAATTATTCGAGGCACAAGTTGTATAGGATTCACAATATCATCCCAATCTGAGTCCGAATCTGAGTCTGAAGCAGCCCGATGATCTATTACTTCACGATGAACAACATTATAAACATAGACCTCTGGGAGTTCTTCGTCTTCCTCTTCACACTCCTCAACTAAGTCAGGCATGATACTACTTGGCCCATCGTCATTATCTGCATATGCCAATGCACTCGAAAGTTTTGCCAAGTGTTGTCCCTTCAGCTGGAGAGTTTCATCCATCCTATTAAGCCCTTCCTCCATTCTGTCCATACTAGCTATCAACTGCTTCAATACTTCTTTAATATGCTCATCTTCTTGATTGCAAGGAGGAGGGGTGTACATATCTCCATAGGAGTAGTACGGTTGGTAGACTGGAGAATGCCCATAGTAATTCTGCCCCCACATGATCACCAAGATACCTGCACAATTATTCACTAGGAAGCAGGTGAAATCAAAAAATAAATAAACAAAAGAAAAAAAAAATTCCCTAAAGTTAATAATTCTTACTAATTCAACCGAAGTCCCCGGCAACGGCGCCAAAAACTTGACACGATTCAACCGCAAGTGTACGGCTGTCGCGTGTAGTAATATCCGGTAATCCGGGTTTATCGAACCCAAAGGACTTGTCGTGAACTAATTAGTATGATTAACTTTATGTGGGCTAGCAATTGAGAGATTTTTCTAAACTAAATAATTAAAAAGACAAATTAAGTATTTAAATATTAAGATTTAATATGGGAGAAACAACCAGGACACCTCGTTTGGGGGATTGCTAGGATTTTCTTGTTGACGACGTTCTATGATTTGTGAAACACAGACAAAATTCACTTTGCTAATCGAGCAATACTAACTCACCGAGTTACCAAGTGAGCATCCTATGCCTAGGTTAGATTAAAACCGAGTTACCAAGTTCTAATTATCCCTAAACATGCATTAACGATGAATTCTACTCTAACGATCCCATTCGACGTAGCCGAGTTACCAAGCCTATGAACGGGTGATTGTTTGATTTTCCGGTTTAACAATGACCGAGTTACCAAATAATTGCAAACTAAGTTCTAGCTAACAAGACGTCTCCAATTAACTAGATAAGATGAAGATCACAAAACAATCATAGCAAACGTAAAATCATCAATTAGGTTTATCAAAACATGAATCTCAATTCATAAAACGCATAATCAATGTGAAAACCCTAACCCCAAACTCGGGTCCTGATCTAAGAAGTTTAGCTACGCATATTCATGATCACAAATACAAGCGTTCGTGTGATCATGATCAAAAACAAAGAAAAGAAGGAGAAAAGAGATCAAACGAGGTTTCCCAAGCTCCACGATGTGATCCAAGCTCCCAGTTGATGTCCCGTCCTTCAATAATGCGTCTCTCCTCTGAAAATATGACCTAATATGTCTAAAATACGTTCCCTAAGAGTCCCGGGTCAATTAGGAAAGTTTTAAGCATCGTTTCCTTAATTTTGGCCGCCTCTGCACAGTGTCTTCGTACGAAGACTTTTCTCTTCGTAGGAAGAGTCTTCCTGCGAAGACATTTTGTCTTCGGAGGAAGGTCTTCCCAGATAGATACTGCAAGCTGTTTTAGGAAGACTTTTTCAGCAACTCAAAATTTGGCTAAGTATAATCTCTTCGTACGAAGACAAATCTCTTCGTACGAAGAGAAGTCTGGGTCACCCAAAAACATCCTTTTTCGACTAATTTTCGATTCCTTGCCCGCGCCTTTGCTTCCTTAAGTATCTCCTCGACCTCGAGACTCCTTTTATGCTATAAAACATTCCCAAATTCCGGGGAACCCTTCATTCATCAATTTAGCTCCTCGAAAGGCGTGTTTGGCATTTCCGGATGCTTGTGGCCGCCTATTATCTCTTTGAGCATCCTTTTTGACATAACTTTTTCGTCCGAACTCCGATAAATGTGATTTTTGCACCTTTAGATTCCTTTTGCGACGTAGACTTCATCCATGTAGAGAAATTCCCGTTTTCCGGAGCATTTTCTCGTTTTTCTCAATTATTGCCTAATATTTGGCGAAAACATCCAAAACGCGCCAAATTCGTCTTTTCTTCTATTCCGAAGCTCGTTTCTTCTCTCCACTTGATTCCCGCATGCGTAATTCCTGTCAAACAACAATACGAACACTACCACGAAGATCAAATGTGATAAATTATCAAAATCATACTCAAAACCATTAAGAAACGCCCGGATTGTGCATTAAAGCTCAAAAACATCTAGAAGTGCATTTTCTTCTCAAATTAGCCAAAAATCCATCACTTTGCACCGAAACGCACAAAAATAACAATGTGAAACGTACATAGGATAACTCTTATTAAGGAGTTATCAAGCACCAGGCGAAATCAAAATGTGGTGCATCACTGAGATGCAAAACCCACCAAGTATATTGTTGTTGATACTTTTAGACCTCATAGATCAAAAAATTACATGCTCCCCGGTCTACGTGCATACTAAAGTTATATCAGACGGAGGAAAAGGATGTTTTGTGATATAGTATACATTTACGCTATCAGACAACAATAGCTTTCGAATACCAAAATAAGAAAGAAAAAAAATATATAAATTACACCCTTTGACTCCACACACGCTATAGTATATAACCTATAGGTGTTGACGCAGTCTACACATGGGATTTCCATGGGCTTCATGCATTTATATTTTCTTAAGAGTTGTGACATATTCAATTCATCACTAAAAGAGAACTCAATATTGCTCAATTCACAACAAATGAATATAGTTTACCAAAGCAAAAATCTTAAACGCCTAAAATTAACCTAGAATCAAAATAATGCTCAAGAACATAAAACTTTGGTGTGCATTTTCCATATACTGAAGATGACACATTGGATAGAACATAAACTTACCGGTTGACGCTCACCAACAAGGCCAATCTCTCCAATAAAGTCTACATTGTTAGGGATATGAAGCTCCAAAAAGCTAAAAACACAAGCCAACATGTTTTGTTAGTCTAGAATATTATAATGGAAAATCAGATAAACTGGCCAGACAATTTGTAAGATGAAGGATGCAACACTAGAGTAGGCATGACCAGGAAATCAATTTGAATAAACTGAAACTGATCCAACAGAGCATAAATAAACATCATTTTCGCTTCAAGTTTCTAACATCAAAGTTCAGATGTCAACTCATGGGCCATATTGAGTAGAAGTGTGTCTGATTTGATAGTAGAGGAAAGCGAAACTAAATGACAGTAAAGTTTGAAATTTACAAGTTTAAGATGCTTTTACATTCTTTAAATGGGAAACTAGACCATGGGACATTCAAATACTTAATTAGACAAGAATTCTCCCACTTTCCCCGGGGTCTTCAACATATCTATCCCCTACCAATTCAGTCTAAATTCAATTAAGTACTTGCGCAAATGTTCAATATTTTCTCAGCCGAAATTATCTTCTCAATTTGTAGATCATATCCAGTTCGTTTTAACAATAAACCAATATTACTGATGAAAAATACATTGTCTCTTTTTAAACAAAAACTAAGCAAAAAACTGAAATTTCCACTTCAGTTTGAACATCTGTAGTAAAACAAGATGGTGCCAAGTGTCATAACATTTTACAGAGGAAAACTCATCACAGCAAGACTCTGATCATAAAAGCTGAATTTTCTTTAATATGTCATGAAAGACGACATGAATTAATATGCATAGAAACAATTGGGATAAGTAACTATAACGGACTTATTTGTGTGGACGGACGAATGCGAAAGGAGTTTTAGAAAATTGAAGGAAAGGCTAGTGTCTGCACCCATTTTGAGTTTACCAGACAGCTCCGGGGATTTTGTAGTTTATAGTGATGCTTCGAAGAAGGGGCTTGGGTGTGTGCTTATGCAGAATGGGAAAGTGATTGCTTATGCCTCAAGACAATTGAAGTTACATGAACAGAACTACCCAACTCATGATTTGGAGTTAGCTGCGGTGATCTTTGCATTGAAGATTTGGAGGCATTACTTGTATGGGCAGAGGTGCGAGATTTACACTGATCATAAGAGTTTGAAGTATATTTTTACCCAGAAGGAGTTAAACATGAGGCAGAGAAGATGGCTTGAGTTGATGAAGGACTACGATATTTCAATTCACTACCACCCAGGGAAAGCAAATGTGGTGGCAGATGCTTTGAGTCGTAAGAGTAGTGCTAACCTAGCTTGCTTCATTACTTCTCAACCTAAGTTGCAAGAGTATCTTCGGCGTTTGGACTTAGAAGTAGTGCCACATCAAGTTCCTAGTTACTTGTATGCCTTGAGGCTAGAACCGTCGTTCTTGGAGGAATTAAAAGTGGCTCAGGCACGCGATCCTTTGTTGTTGAAAATGTCCCAAGGTGTGATAGATGGTACTAGGAAGGACTTGGTATTAGTAGACGGGATGTTGAAGTTCGAAGGGAGAATTTGTGTGCCTAATGATTCGGAGGTTAAGCGTAAGTTGTTGGAGCAGTTTCATAGTTCAAGTTTTGTTGTTCATCCTGGAAGTACGAAGATGTATCATGATGTGAAGCAATTATACTGGTGGCCTGGTATGAAGAGGGAAATTGCTGAGTTTGTTTCTCGTTGTTTGAAATGTCAATTAGTTAAAGCTGAGCATCAGAGACCATCTGGGTTGTTACAACCTCTACCTATCCCTGAGTGGAAATGGGAACACGTTACGATGGATTTTGTTGTTGGTTTACCAAGATCTTCCCACCAAAATGATGCAATTTGGGTTATTGTGGATAGGTTGACCAAGTCGGCGCACTTTTTGGCAGTCAAGACGACTCATTCCTTGGAACGTTTGGCAAAGTTGTATATTGGAGAAATTATCCGTTTGCATGGAACACCAGTTTCTATTGTATCCGATAGAGACCCACGCTTTGTATCGAGATTTTGGAAGAGGTTGCAGGATTCCTTGGGAACTAAGTTGCATTTTAGCACATCCTTCCATCCGCAGAAAGATGGGAAGTCAGAGCGCACAATACAGACTTTGGAAGACTTGCTTAGATTTTGTGTTATGGACTTTGAAGGTGGTTGGGAGGATCACCTGCCTTTAGTTGAGTTTGCATACAATAACAGTTATCAATCTAGCCTAGGTATGGCGCCTTTCGAGGCTTTGTATGGGAGAAAGTGTCGTTCACCAATCTGTTGGATGGAAGTTGGTGAGAGGCGAATAGAAGGAACCGAGTTAGTGGAATTGACAACTGAAAAGATTCGAGTGATCCGTGAACGTTTGAAAATTGATCAAAGTAGGCAAAAGAGTTATGCAGATAACCGAAGACGAGACTTGGAGTTTCAAGTAGGTGACCATGTGTTCTTGAAGGTATCTCCAACCAAGGGAGTGTTGCGATTTGGGAAGAAAGGAAAACTAGGTGCACGCTATGTTGGCCCATTCGAGATCCTTGAAAGAATTGGAGCTGTGGCGTATCGTCTTGCGTTGCCACCAGAGCTAGAGCATGTGCACAATGTATTCCATGTATCAATGCTGAAGAAGTACGTGTATAACCCCAGTCATATAATCTCTTATCAACCTTTGGAGGTTAGGTCTGACTTGTCTTATGAAGAAATGCCAGTGGAAATTTTGGATCGTCGTGATCAAGTGCTGCGAAACAAGAAAATTCCTTTAGTGAAAGTCTTGTGGAGGAATCATGCGGTAGAGGAAGCAACATGGGAGAGTGAAGCTGAGATGCGGGACAAGTATCCATATTTATTTTGATTATGAGGTACGTTAAGTTTGAGGACAAACTTCTTTTTAAGGTGAGTAGAATGTGACATCCCGCATAATTAAACCCATTTAAGCATTATTTGGAGTTGGTTTATGACCTTATGATATGATTTTTTTGGCTAATTAATTTGGGATGGAATTCATATTAGTCCCCTATAGTTTCAATATTGACCAATTCTTATTTTCTATGAAGTGTGAAGAAGTATGAAGTGCGTTTTTGGTATATACGTATTTCTTGTATGTGGAAGAGTATTGTTATCGTATTGTTCATCTTGCATGTACACCTAGTGTAGTGGGGGAAGTAGACCCTTAATTACCTATTATTAGGCATGCTAATGACCCATCATGACTACTTGCCTTGCATACCATAGATTTGTATCAATTTTACACTTCCCAAGCCATCTTGTTCATTGAACCAAAACTTTCTAGTACATTCCCGGATTTGAGAAAGGGAGCCACCAAAGCATGGCCAAAGCTTGGTATTTTGCTATTCTATGGGTGTAAAACTTATGGGAGTTGGATACCTATCAACCCTAGAGTCTTTTTCCAATGTTACTCCTCATATTTAAATCATTTGGAGCTAGTTAAGTGTGTCATCTTTTGTTGTGTTATTTGTGCCTAGTTAGATTATACTAGTGCACTCCTTGCAAATATGTGTGGTGTGACTAATGTACCCAATCTCTTGTACATCTTTATATTTTTGTTATGCAGCCCATCCTCATCATTTTCTCACACCCATTATCTACCTCTAACTCACTAGAAGTTCTATTTCCTCTCAAAAGAACTTCAGC
Organism: Linanthus parryae; assembly: GCA_023055425.1. Taxonomy (NCBI): domain Eukaryota; kingdom Viridiplantae; phylum Streptophyta; class Magnoliopsida; order Ericales; family Polemoniaceae; genus Linanthus; species Linanthus parryae. The sequence goes on along the minus strand of JALGPY010000004.1, from coordinate 85,495,255 downwards.
TCGTTTTTGTGCTAAGACCTCCACAAAACACCATCAAAACTTCATATTCTAGCATCCAAAGTATGGAAAATTCATCTCCAAGCTAGATACAACCTTGGTGGAGAGTTCTTTCTTCATTCTACCCAAGGATTTGAGCTTACAAACACTCTTTTGCTCACCAATCTTGATCTTGAGGTAAAACCTTGATCTGATCTTTGACTTTTGCATATTCTTGGTTCTAATGTCCTTTTTTCATGGTAGAACATCTGAAAATGTCCTTGCATGTGTCTATTTTTGCATCTTCTTGTGGATTTATGGGCTCATCCTCATGGTTGAAGTTTAAGAAGAAAGGTTGTGTCCTAAAAGATGAGAGTTGTTCTTGATCTCCCTATTTCATACTTCTCATCTATTCAAGTCATGTGCTTTTGCTCATTCTTGAAGCCTATGTGCTGTATTTGGAATTGCATGTGTCTCTTTCATATCTTATTTGATCATCAATGAAGTTCTTTCACATATTCACTTGAGGATCTTGTGATTTAAAGGAAGTGGTCTCGTTCTGATACTCTGTTTTCCGTCAGATTTGTGACCTGACTTAGATAGGCCACATCTCACTCATAAAAACTCGTATGCTGCTCTAACTTATATCGTTTCGAAGCCCTGTGTGTCTACGTTCATCTCCAACTGGTTTCATGCCCAAATTCATCATACATTTTCTGTAATGCGAATTCTTGTAAACTGTGTCTGGGCTGGAACTGGGTTCGGTCAGATTCTATCATTCAACTTTGTGGAGTCATTACTCTCTCATACGAGCTTGTATTTTGCTCTACCTTATATCGTTTCGAAGCTCTATGTGTCTAGTTTCATTTCCAGTTGGATGCATGCCAAAATATGTTGTATATCATTCAGAATTCCAGTTTTTGTAAAGTGTGTCAAATCTGAAAAGTTCATTTCTCGTCTAGTGGCATGTGCTACTTTAGAGAACATCATTCCATTGTCGATTCGTCTTAGAAGTTCTTCATAACCACGTCATGGGAAATTTTTAGCACCTTATTATTGCCTTATAGTGCATTTTTCTTAATGTTGGCTTTCTCTTATTATTTGTAGAGCCTTGCTGTTAGAGTTGCACTTGGATTTCGGTATTGGTAGCTAGTAAGAATTTTATAAGCTAGGACCCGAGGTGAGTACTTACCCAACCCTTTGGTAGTGCTATTTTCATATATTAACTGTTTATGGGCTATGAGGTGGATGTTGTGATACTTGTTAATGGTGGAATGTGTTTTTGATAACGTGGTGATTTGCATCATTTGATTGGAGATATAGCCCATATTTTAAAGCATGTTTATAAATGTTATTTGCTAAACTGAAAGTCCATGGTATGTTTCATAAATATTTGGCCAAGATGGTTGCCTAAATGACACTGTTGGACAGTACCCTAACGGTCGGGGGATATACACCGGTACAGTACCCTAACGGTGGGGGATATACACCGGACAGTACCCTCCCGGCGCGGGGACATAGACCGGAGGTCGATACCCTGTCCCAGGGATATAATATGGGATGAGCCGTTAACACGTGCGTTGTCATGACTTGTCGACTATGTTTTGTCCGAGGTAGCGATTCTACGCGGGCTCGCCATATTTATAGCTTAGTGTCACAAATGAGATTTTAAATGGCCAAAGTTTTGAATGAAAGGAGCCGAGGGCTCAAAGTGGTGTTGTGGAGGGACCGAAGACCCAAGTTTTTTAAAGTAAATGCTCTACATGTTTACTTACTTGAATGCTTGCTTGAATTATGTTGTTTATATTACTCTTTATCTATGTATGAACTGTGAAGCAAGCATGTTTTGAACAACTTGACCATGGCATTTGAAACTAGTATATATATTGTATATTTCCAAACCTAACAAAGGGGTAAGTACGTGCTCACCAGACTTCGCAGTCTGACCGGTTTTTAAATGACCGTTATTTCAGGTTCAAAGGAGAGGACCGAGCCAAGTAATCAAGCTGCTTAGTTGCTTATGCCATTTCATGTTCTGGATAATTTATGCTTTTGTGCTGAAGTTGTCTAAGAATCTTGTCTCATGTATATAATGTAGTACTTGGTGTCTGTCGGTATGTAACTCTTTGGGATCTAGTTTGCACTTGTTGGAGACCATGTATGGTTATCTTTTGGTAACGGGAATGTGTTACCCCATGAGGGGATATCCCGTGGTTTGTTAACTCAACTTTTGGAGTTGTTTTGTGACCCTTTTATAAATGGTATATGTGTAACCGTGACTGAACCATGAATGACTTGACTCTGAGATCATTGAGTACCATGGAGGATGGATAAAAGTGTTATTTACGAAATTCTCAAACTCTATTTCCTTTTTATACAAGATGAGTTTTGAAATAAATTGTTTTTAAATATAAGACCCCTTTTTCATAAGCTTCCGCACTACATATCCGATAAAATTGGAATTCAAACTGTTTTCACTTCCATCCTCACGGTGCGAGAATGCCTTGGTGGCGTGTGACGCCTCGTTCCCGTTTAATTATGTTATTAATCGGGGTCGCGGGAGCGGGGTGCCACATGGTTGGTATCAGAGCATAGGTTTATATAGAAACCTTAGAGTATGGTCAGTAGGATGACCCTTATGTGTAAGTCTACTAGATAGTAATACTTAGTACTTGCTTAAGTGGTAGTATTTATGGTGCGAAGTGCACGGTGTGAAGGCTTGTTATGCATTTTATTGGGAGTTCTTCTTACTCAGAAAGGTTGTGAGGGGTACTTAGCGTGTGTCTTGGAGCATTTCGTAGATGATCGTAAGGTGAAGGATATTCCTATAGTTCAAGAGTTTATGGATGTATTCCCGGAGGATGTGAGTGAGTTGCCCCAAGATAGAAGTTGAGTTTTCAATTGAGGTTTTACCAGGGACGACACCAAATTCAAAGGCACCGTATAGAATGGCCCCAATAGAACTTCGGGAGTTGAAACTACAGTTGGAGGAGTTGTTGAGCAAAGGGTTTATTCGGCCTAGTACTTCTCCGTGGGGAGCTCCGGTGTTGTTTGTTAAGAAGAAGGATGGTTCCTTGAGATTGTGCATTGATTATCGGGAGTTGAACAAGGTGACCATAAAGAATAAATATCCTTTACCCCGTATTGATGATTTGTTTGATCAATTGCAAGGTTCAAGAGTCTTCTCAAAAATTGATTTGAGGTCGGGTTACCATCAGTTGAGAATTAAGGTTTAGGATGTCCCTAAGAGTGCATTTCGTACAAGATATTGTCATTATGAATTTCTGGTGATGCCTTTTGGACTTACTAATGCACCAGCTCCTTTTATGGATCTAATGAACAGGGTGTTTAAGGCGTTCTTGGATGACTTTTTTATTGTGTTCATTGATGATATACTTGTTTATTCAAAGAGCATAAAGGAGCATGAGGAACATTTGAGGATTGTCCTTCAGACCCTTAGGGATCACATGTTATTTGCGAAGTTTGAGAAGTGCGAGTTTTGGTTATCGCAGATATCGTTTCTTGGTCATATAGTAGACGAAAATGGTATCGCTGTGGATCCTAAGAAAATTGAGGCGGTCGTTAATTGGGAAAGACCAAGGAGTGTGACAGAGGTTCGTAGCTTTCTTGGTTTAGCTGGTTACTACCGAAGATTTTTTCAAAACTTTTCTGTCATTGCAAGTCCTCTTACTAAGCTGACTCGAAAGGAGACTCCATTTGTGTGGACGGACGAATGCGAAAGGAGTTTTAGAAAATTGAAGGAAAGGCTAGTGTATGCACCCATTTTGAGTTTACCAGACAGCTCCGGGGATTTTGTAGTTTATAGTGATGCTTCGAAGAAGGGGCTTGGGTGTGTGCTTATGCAGAATGGGAAAGTGATTGCTTATGCCTCAAGACAATTGAAGTTACATGAACAGAACTACCCAACTCATGATTTGGAGTTAGCTGCGGTGATCTTTGCATTGAAGATTTGGAGGCATTACTTGTATGGGCAGAGCTGCGAGATTTACACTGATCATAAGAGTTTGAAGTATATTTTTACCCAGAAGGAGTTAAACATGAGGCAGAGAAGATGGCTTGAGTTGATGAAGGACTACGATATTTCAATTCACTACCACCCAGGGAAAGCAAATGTGGTGGCAGATGCTTTGAGTCGTAAGAGTAGTGCTAACCTAGCTTGCTTCATTACTTCTCAACCTAAGTTGCAAGAGGATCTTCGGCGTTTGGACTTAGAAGTAGTGCCACATCAAGTTCCTAGTTACTTGTATGCCTTGAGGCTAGAACCGTCGTCTTGGAGGAATTAAAAGTGGCTCAGGCACGCGATCCTTTGTTGTTGAAAATGTCCCAAGGTGTGATAGATGGTACTAGGAAGGACTTGGTATTAGTAGACGGGATGTTGAAGTTCGAAGGGAGAATTTGTGTGCCTAATGATTCGGAGGTTAAGCGTAAGTTGTTGGAGCAGTTTCATAGTTCAAGTTTTGTTGTTCATCCTGGAAGTACGAAGATGTATCATGATGTGAAGCAATTATACTGGTGGCCTGGTATGAAGAGGGAAATTGCTGAGTTTGTTTCTCGTTGTTTGAAATGTCAATTAGTTAAAGCTGAGCATCAGAGACCATCTGGGTTGTTACAACCTCTACCTATCCCTGAGTGGAAATGGGAACACGTTACGATGGATTTTGTTGTTGGTTTACCAAGATCTTCCCACCAAAATGATGCAATTTGGGTTATTGTGGATAGGTTGACCAAGTCGGCGCACTTTTTGGCAGTCAAGACGACTCATTCCTTGGAACGTTTGGCAAAGTTGTATATTGGAGAAATTATCTGTTTGCATGGAACACCAGTTTCTATTGTATCCGATAGAGACCCACGCTTTGTATCGAGATTTTGGAAGAGGTTGCAGGATTCCTTGGGAACTAAGTTGCATTTTAGCACATCCTTCCATCCGCAGAAAGATGGGCAGTCAGAGCGCACAATACAGACTTTGGAAGACTTGCTTAGATTTTGTGTTATGGACTTTGAAGGTGGTTGGGAGGATCACCTGCCTTTGGTTGAGTTTGCATACAATAACAGTTATCAATCTAGCCTAGGTATGGCGCCTTTCGAGGCTTTGTATGGGAGAAAGTGTCGTTCACCAATCTGTTGGATGGAAGTTGGTGAGAGGCGAATAGAAGGAACCGAGTTAGTGGAATTGACAACTGAAAAGATTCGAGTGATCCGTGAACGTTTGAAAATTGATCAAAGTAGGCAAAAGAGTTATGCAGATAACCGAAGACGAGACTTGGAGTTTCAAGTAGGTGACCATGTGTTCTTGAAGGTATCTCCAACCAAGGGAGTGTTGCGATTTGGGAAGAAAGGAAAACTAGGTGCACGCTATGTTGGCCCATTCGAGATCCTTGAAAGAATTGGAGTTGTGGCGTATCGTCTTGCGTTGCCACCAGAGCTAGAGCATGTGCACAATGTATTCCATGTATCAATGCTGAAGAAGTACGTGTATGACCCCAGTCATATAATCTCTTATCAACCTTTGGAGGTTAGGTCTGACTTGTCTTATGAAGAAATGCCAGTGGAAATTTTGGATCGTCGTGATCAAGTGCTGCGAAACAAGAAAATTCCTTTAGTGAAAGTCTTGTGGAGGAATCATGCGGTAGAGGAAGCAACATGGGAGAGTGAAGCTGAGATGCGGGACAAGTATCCATATTTATTTTGATTATGAGGTACGTTAAGTTTGAGGACAAACTTCTTTTTAAGGTGAGTAGAATGTGACATCCCGCATAATTAAACCCATTTAAGCATTATTTGGAGTTGGTTTATGACCTTATGATATGATTTTTTTGGCTAATTAATTTGGGATGGAATTTCATATTAGTCCCCTATAGTTTCAATATTGACCAATTCTTATTTTCTATGAAGTGTGAAGAAGTATGAAGTGCGTTTTTGGTATATACGTATTTCTTGTATGTGGAAGAGTATTGTTATCGTATTGTTCATCTTGCATGTACACCTAGTGTAGTGGGGGAAGTAGACCCTTAATTACCTATTATTAGGCATGCTAATGACCCATCATGACTACTTGCCTTGCATACCATAGATTTGTATCAATTTTACACTTCCCAAGCCATCTTGTTCATTGAACCAAAACTTTCTAGTACATTCCCGGATTTGAGAAAGGGAGCCACCAAAGCATGGCTAAAACTTGGTATTTTGCTATTCTATGGGTGTAAAACTTATGGGAGTTGGATACCTATCAACCCTAGAGTCTTTTTCCAATGTTACTCCTCATATTTAAATCATTTGGAGCTAGTTAAGTGTGTCATCTTTTGTTGTGTTATTTGTGCCTAGTTAGATTATACTAGTGCACTTCTTGCAAATATGTGTGGTGTGACTAATGTACCCAATCTCTTGTACATCTTTATATTTTTGTTATGCAGCCCATCCTCATCATTTTCTCACACCCATTATCTACCTCTAACTCACTAGAAGTTCTATTTCCTCTCAAAAGAACTTCAGCTCGTTTTTGTGCTAAGACCTCCACAAAACACCATCAAAACTTCATATTCTAGCATCCAAAGTATGGAAAATTCATCTCCAAGCTAGATACAACCTTGGTGGAGAGTTCTTTCTTCATTCTACCCAAGGATTTGAGCTTACAAACACTCTTTTGCTCACCAATCTTGATCTTGAGGTAAAACCTTGATCTAATCTTTGACTTTTGCATATTCTTGGTTCTAATGTCCTTTTTTCATGGTAGAACATCTGAAAATGTCCTTGCATGTGTCTATTTTTGCATCTTCTTGTGGATTTATGGGCTCATCCTCATGGTTGAAGTTTTAGAAGAAAGGTTGTTTCCTAAAAGATGAGAGTTGTTCTTGATCTCCCTATTTCATACTTCTCATCTATTCAAGTCATGTGCTTTTGCTCATTCTTGAAGCCTATGTGCTGTATTTGGAATTGCATGTGTCTCTTTCATATCTTATTTGATCATCAATGAAGTTCTTTCACATATTCACTTGAGGATCTTGTGATTTAAAGGAAGTGGTCTCGTTTTGATACTCTGTTTTCCGTCAGATTTGTGACCTGACTTAGATAGGCCACATCTCACTCATAAAAACTCGTATGCTGCTCTACCTTATATCGTTTCGAAGCCCTGTGTGTATACTTTCATCTCCAACTGGTTTCATGCCCAAATTCATCATATATTTTCTGTAATGCGAATTCTTGTAAACTGTGTCTGGGCTGGAACTGGGTTCGGTCAGATTCTATCATTCAACTTTGTGGAGTCATTACTCTCTCATACGAGCTTCTATTTTGCTCTACCTTATATCGTTTCGAAGCTCTATGTGTCTAGTTTCATTTCCAGTTGGATTCATGCCAAAATATGTTGTATATCATTCAGAATTCTAGTTTTTGTAAAGTGTGTCAAATCTGAAAAGTTCATTTCTCGTCTAGTGACATGTGCTACTTTAGAGAACATCATTCCATTGTCGATTCGTCTTAGAAGTTCTTCATAACCACGTCATGGGAAATTTTTAGCACCTTATTATTGCCTTATAGTGCAGTTTTCTTAATGTTGGCTTGCTCTTATTATTTGTAGAGCCTTGTTGTTAGAGTTGCACTTGGATTTCGGTATTGGTAGCTAGTAAGAATTTTATAAGCTAGGACCCGAGGTGAGTACTTACCCAACCCTTTGGTAGTGCTATTTTCATATATTAACTGTTTATGGGCTATGAGGTGGATGTTGTGATACTTGTTAATGGTGGAATGTGTTTTTGATAACGTGGTGATTTGCATCTTTTGATTGGAGATATAGCCCATATTTTAAAGCATGTTTATAAATGTTATTTGCTAAACTGAAAGTCCATGGTATGTTTCATAAATATTTGGCCAAGATGGTTGCCTAAATGACACTGTTGGACAGTACCCTAACGGTCGGGGGATATACACCGGTACAGTACCCTAACGGTGGGGGATATATACCGGACAGTACCCTCCCGGCGCGGGGACATAGACCGGAGGTCGATACCCTGTCCCAGGGATATAATATGGGATGAGCCGTTAACACGTGCGTTGTCATGACTTGTCGACTATGTTTTGTCCGAGGTAGCGATTCTACGCGGGCTCGCCATATTTATGGCTTAGTGTCACAAATGAGATTTTAAATGGCCAAAGTTTTGAATGAAAGGAGCCGAGGGCTCAAAGTGGTGTTGTGGAGGGACCGAAGACCCAAGTTTTTTAAAGTAAATGCTCTACATGTTTACTTACTTGAATGCTTGCTTGAATTATGTTGTTTATATTACTCTTTATCTATGTATGAACTGTGAAGCAAGCATGTTTTGAACAACTTGACCATGGCATTTGAAACTAGTATATATATTGTATATTTCCAAACCTAACAAAGGGGTAAGTACGTGCTCACCAGACTTCGCAGTCTGACCGGTTTTTAAATGACCGTTATTTCAGGTTCAAAGGAGAGGACCGAGCCAAGTAATCAAGTTGCTTAGTTGCTTATGCCATTTCATGTTGTGGATAATTTATGCTTTTGTGCTGAAGTTGTCTAAGAATCTTGTCTCATGTATATAATGTAGTACTTGGTGTCTGTCGGTATGTAACTCATTGGGATCTAGCTTGCACTTGTTGGAGACCATGTATGGTTATCTTTTGGTAACGGGAATGTGTTACCCCATGAGGGGATATCCCGTGGTTTGTTAACTCAACTTTTGGAGTTGTTTTGTGACCCTTTTATGAATGGTATATGTGTAACCGTGACTGAACCATGAATGACTTGACTCTGAGATCATTGAGTACCATGGAGGATGGATAAAAGTGTTATTTACGAAATTCTCAAACTCTATTTCGTTTTTATACAAGATGAGTTTTGAAAATATTGTTTTTAAATATAAGACCCCTTTTTCATAAGCTTCCGCACTACATATCCGATAAAATTGGAATTTAAACTGTTTTCACTTCCATCCTCATGGTGCGAGAATGCCTTGGTGGCGTGTGACGCCTCGTTCCCGTTTAATTATGTTATTAATCGGGGTCGCGGGAGCGGGGTGCCACAACTCCTATAAATATCTTAGGTCTGAGTGAAGAAATGATTCACAAAATTGGCTCTGATTATTAAGTGTGAGTAGTTGAAGTCATAGAATTCCTATTTTATCCAGATGGCTTCTGAACAAGTTTCTTCAGAGGTATGTTCGTCCTATAACTCATCACTTGCGGCTACAATGTCGATTCATTCATTCACGCATACACACTTGCCTACATTAATTGTTCTTTTTCAAAACACATATATACTGAAATGGTGATACTCTACTAAGCTTTATTGAACTATGTAATTAGAGAGCACTATAGGGTTGCTTCTGTAATTACAGAGAAGTAGCTAACAACTACTTATCTGCAACTAACAGTTAGTTGTTAATGAGAATCATTATGTTCATCTTCTTTTCTCTTTTCTTACTCTCTCTTCTCTTCTCTATGTAATCTGCAATTAGGTGCTCTTGATTCACTAAGAATTGTGAGTTTCTACATGGTATCAGAGCCAATTTGAAGCTCGTTACTCATCATCGAGTCAGACGCCTTGATTTCTCGTCTTCTCAAGCGCCAATTTCATCAGTTATGGAGACTCCACTATCTTCATCTTCGGTTGAATTCTCAATTCTGTCTGGTTTGAAGTTCTTCATCTCAACTCTTAATTTTCTGGTTCAAGTTCGTCTCGATGGTGCGAATTACATCGTCTGGAAGGCACAAATTCAAACGATTATCAAGCCAATGATCTTATGGATCATGTTCTTGGTAAGAACATTCCTTCTGAGTTTACAAACCCTAGCTCCACATATTGTTCATCTTCTCTTGTAAATCCACTCTATACAAAGTGGTTAATGGTTGATCAGCATCTGAAAAGTGCTCTGCTCACATCAATTTCTGCTTCTGATCTACCTATCATTCTGCATCTTTCTCATGCTCATCACATTTGGACTGCCTTAGAGGCCAGATATGCATCTCTCTCTCGGTCTCATGTTCATCTTCTAAAGATGCGTCTTTCTACTGTTATGAAAGGATCATCTACTATTACTGCATATCCTGACCAGATTAAGCATATTACTAATCAATTATCTCAAGTAAATGAGATTATTAGTGATGAAGATATTATTCTCCACATCCTAAAAGGACTACCTGCAGAGTATGGTCATTTCAAGTCTACCATTCGAGTAAGAGGTGTTCCGATTTCTGTTAATGAGCTTAGGACACTGCTAAATTCTGAGGAACTGTTTCATCAAGCTAATGCATCTAGGTATTTTATGGCTCCTTTATACCTCTGGAGCTAGTTCTTCTGCTTCTTCAATGGCTAATACTGAAGTAATGACTGCTTATCACGCTTCCTACAAGCCTAAGAATGGAAACTCAAACTTCTCCAAGTCTCGACACTACAAGAAACAAAACTATCCTAGCACCTCTATTCTTGGTCCCTATAATGCCAATGTTGGCTCGCCAATCAAGTATGGTGCTGGATCTACTTCTTCTCCACCAATCTCAGATGTAACTTGTCAGATTTGTGGCGGAACCATACACATTGCTAAGGATTGTTGGTTCAGGTTGGACACTTCTAGGTTTGCTATGAAATCTGCTCCCAAGAAGGCTTATAACACATATGATGAACCTCTCATGTCTGGATTTAGTGGTTCTAGCTTTGGTCTTGCCTCTTCTCCACAGTAAAATGCTTCTCAAACTTCCAGTCTTCATCAGCCTTGGTTGTTGGATTCAAGGGCTACACATCATGTCTCTAACAACCTTGCTACCATTAGCACTCCTACACCTTATCAAGGAACTTATTCTATACACATTGGTGATGGTACTGAGATTCCAATTCAATACAATGGTGTTGGTAATCTCTCTTTACCTATCTCTTCTTTTCAACTGTCCAACATTTTGTACTCTCCTCATTTCACTCATAACTTGCTATCTGTACATCAATTTGCATCTGATAATAACTGCACATTGTCATTCAATTCCAAGGTTTTCATCATCTAGTACAATTCTACCAAGGCTGTCATTCACCAAGGCCCATGTAGCAATGGACTGTATGCTCTTTGTAGCACTTCAACTACTGCAGCTTCATCTTCCTATCCTACTGCATTCTCTTCACATCTCAATGAAGCAGCTACTTCTCTCTAGCACAAGAGGCTAGGTCACCCTATTACAGCTGCTTTGCAAGCTTTGTCTTCTACTCTAAATGTAAAACTTCATCATTATACAACATTGTGCCAGTCATGTGCCGTTTGTAAGTCTCACAAACTATCTTTTTCTTCTAGTAAATTTGTATCTATTGTACCTTTCCAAATTGTACACTCAGATGTTTGGGGGCCTTCTCCTTACACAACTTTTCAGAATTACAAGTTTTATGTGATTTTCCTTGATGATTTCGCAAAGTTTACGTGGCTTTATTCTTCGAAGTCAAAAGATCAAGCTTATGCAGCCTTTTTGCATCTCTGAATACTCATTAAAACTCAATTTTGTGCTACTGTTAAAGTGTTAGAACATACAATGTCACAGAGTACTTGAACCATGATTTTGCTCTCTCCTTACAATCACAAGGTATTGTGCATTAAACTACCTGCACTTAAACCCCAAAACAAAATGGTAAGGCAGAAAGAAAACACATACACCTTGTGGAAACAGCTATCACTCTAATTCCACAAGCTCATTTACCTCTTACTTTTTGGCTAGAAGCACTCACCACTGCAAATTTTCTGATTAACAAATAACCAAAACCATCTCTCCAAAACAAAACTCCTCATTTTTTTCTTCACCACAATCATCCTGATTATTCTCTTATCAAAGCTTTTGGTTCTTTGAGTTATCCCTGGTTAAGACATTATGCACCAACCAAGTTGCATACTAGACCCACACCATGCCTCTTTCTTGGCTATTGTCTTTCTACCAAAGGGTATAGATGTATGGATCTTCACACTAAAGTCATATATGTTTCTAGACATGTGGTATTTTATGAGTCAGTCTTTCCTTACTCATCACTTGCTTCATCTTCTTCTTCTTTTCAATCTACCAATTACACCTTAGACTGGAGCTTTCTCACACCCATTTTTCTTAGCAATTCAACAACATCACCAGCTGCAGCCACCACACCTTCTCCTCCATCTGTGTCCACCATTTCAACCAACCCTGCTTCATCACCATTACCCGCACCCTCTCCTCTTCGTCTAAATAATCTTCATCTACCTCTACTTTAAATCCATCTTCTTTTCATCCTATGGTTACCAGATCCAGAGTTGGAATCACAAAACCAAACACCAAATATTGCAATACAGCTAATGCTAGTTCATCAATAACTGAACCTACATCCTATGATGAAGCCTCCCTTGATCCTCACTGGGTTACTGCTATGCAAGAAGAATGTCATCCTCTCATGCAGCAAAACACCTGGAAATTAGTTGTCCTTCCACCTGGCAGAAAGGCCATAGGTTGTAAATGGGTCTTCAGAATCAAGAAAAAGCCAGATGGAACTATTTCTAGGTACAAGGTGTTGGGTTCTGATGCAAGTTACGCAGCGGAATAACAAGATTAATCATGCTCAACTCCCACCAAGGATCACAGGACAAGCTATCATAACATGATAAGGGCATAAAAGATGTGTACCTTAGTTTGGGAGATCACACGAAGAATAGTGTCTTCGTCTTCGTCTCTATGAATATCCACACCTTGTATTCTTGATTGGATTTCTTCTCACCGCGGTGTGCTAGCAACAGAAAAAGGAGGAAGATCACGCAAAACAGAGCAACCATCAACGACCAAAGAGGCTGACGACAGCAAAGGGGCGGACGGACTAGGGGGCGAACCTCCTTGTCTTGTCTCTCTCTCTCTCTCTCTTGATTTTTTATGTTCTCTCAATAATGACTTGTGTTAGAAAAATAACTGTTGGAATAGATGCCCTAGAGGCAATCTAGTTTAGTATGCATTTATTTGTGGCCAGAAATTCATTTATTATTTATTGGATATTTAATATAATGAAGTCCTTAGATTTACAATTGTGTTGTTTATCTTAAATATCCCTAGTCCAGTATAATGATTAATGGGACAATCATCTATAGACTAGTATGGGGTTGGATTGATATGGAGATATCATGATCCAACACATAGGTGTGCATTAGTGTAATGGCGCACTGGATTGACCCATCTCCGAGAACGCTACATACACGTTATGTTAAGTCACAAGTGATTCTCGAGGTGCAATGGTATTGTCATCCTTAGACTTGAAGTCACTAGATATTCTAGTTGTGGATTATTGTGATTTTGGTAGCGTTAAACGCTGCACCGTAACTGGGTAGTTATAAAGGCGTGTACCGGATACAATAAGAAGCAAGCTTAGAGATCTTAGTGGACGTAGATAGGATTTGTCCCTCCCACATAACGGGAGCAAATATCCTAGGCCACTCGAGGGATAGTGCTTATAGAATGTCTGGCCTGACTCAAATAAATCAATATGGGATATTGATGTTATTTGCACGAATAAGGCTATTCCCATGGATCGAGAAACTGTGGATTGGATATACGAGTGTGACTTGTATGTCTCGTGTCCAATCCGGATATAGAGACAAAGGGATGAGACAATTACTTGTACAAAGGTTGTCAAGATGACTATTCTATTAGTTGGCTAGAATGGATGTTTTGCTAGAAACTATTAGCAAATTATTGCTACCAACTAGATAGAACCTATGGGGTCACACGCTAGATAGAGTTGAACTAGATTTGGGAATTAATTAATTTGATTAATTAATTAGAAGGATCACTTTGCAAAACCTTGCAAACTTAGTAGGGACTAATTTGCAAGGAAGGGACTAAATTGAATTCTAGTAGGACTAGAATAAGTCCTTTAGGTAGTTGGCAAGGATTTGTTGGACTATATAAAGGACCTTCCTTCCTTCCTTCCCACACTTATGATTCATTAGATCATAACTTGAGTCGGAGAGAACAAAAGGTGAGAGAGTAAGCAAGCTAAGGAGCCGCCGCCCCCTATGAAACAACCCGGAACCTACGGTTCCTTGCTAGTACAACTTAACGATATCCAAGAGTGCTTTATTGACATAAAAGTAAAGGAGAAACCCTCCTTACAAAGTTTTAAAGGAAACAGCGATGACAAAGTTTGAATTCTCAAAATACAACTAAAAGTTAACAATTTAACTAGGTGATTCCTAGCTTCTTATTCGCCTTCAATTGCGTGAGCGTGTTCCCCCACCTTTATTCATAACCTGCGGGTTTTCAAATGGCAAAAGCCGACGCAGAAAAACATTTGTCAGTGAAAACTGAGTAAGAATATACCACAATATGTAAAACAGAGTTTTTGGCTGAAATAATGAAAAGAATGTAACTGAGGAGATTCCACATTTAGATTATTAGTTGAGCTGAGGCGTATTAGAGCCCAGCGGGTAACGATTGCCCACAGAGAGGTCACGATGCAATAATATCATCACACAGGTACCTCTTGGGATATCACAGTCCATCCCAATTCACCCAGGGCGTTTGTAGGTAGCCCGACACTACCCCGCCCATCACATAGCTAAAGGACCTTAAGTGTCGACACCCCTATACAGTTGTGACCCACACATGCATAGGTAGTACTCTATAGCTTTCACAATTTTATAAACCCGTATAGGGTAGGGTATGAAACCCTAGGAGGTCGTCTCACGTGCGCCTCCGGCCATAGCCTTCACACACATCCTCTGTACATCGCCCCATTTCATTTATCGTTCATTTATATTCCACAGGAGCGTTTTAGAAACATCGGTTCGAAATTCAGAAGTAACCACATATCTTTCAAAAAGAATATTTGCAATAGAGATTCTCAAATTTCAAGACTTTAAACCGTTGTTTGAAACACAAGTACACACGCCAAGAAACATTTTGATAGTTAAAGTATTGTGCGCATAAACTTACCTGGAATGAGGTGAGAACTTCACACACACAAGCTAGCACTGAACTAGAAGTAGGGGTCCTCGATGAACTCGCCTCCTACGAACTCGGTATCTACAATAATCACATAATCCTATATTAACACATATACATCACACAACAAATTGCAATTAAATTGTCCTATATGAAATGCAAGTGAAATCCCCAATTAATTCCCCAAACAAAATATATTACACTAGCTATAATTTTACGTTTAGAATATAAATTAAAATGAGAAAAATAGTGACTTATAATTATAAAAGTAATAATTTAGGTAAAGAAAACTTTATTAGATGTTCTAGAATTTTTATTTAAATTACTAAGGTGAAATTATATACACAAAGATAGCTATATAAATTTTAAAGTTTAGATAAATGAAAATGGGAGCTTAAACTAAAGCTAAAGCTTAACTAATCTTATTATAAATTTATTTAAACGAAAATTATGTTATAAGTGAAAAGAATTTATTTCGCGATAAAATCGAAAACATTACTATTTAGTTGTTTAAGAAAAATATAGTATAAATAATATACACTTGTAAAATACTATTTTAATTTGGTTATAAAGTGCATACTTATTTTTTTGAAAAGGATAATTAACTCACAATTGATAAAATATATATACAAATAAGAAATACTAATTTATATTATGATAAAGAATAACTTAAATTACAATTTGTTGATATACAAACAGCCCCTAAACAGTTTCACTTCATACAAAAGCCTACCCCCAAATTTGTAAAAAGACACTTTCACATCCCCCCTTTTTACACCCACATAACAGATCCTCTTCTTCCCCAAACACTACTGTAACTATTCTACCTTCACCCATAACAAATCTTCAAATCACAAACAACCAATTTCATTGCCAAAGGGTAGAAAAAGAGTTGAGATTTGAAATGAAATCAAAACAGGGGGTTTTTACCGATTGAAAAGAAAGCCCGAAGAAGAAGGCAGCGGCGGTGGTGGGTTCCTGCCGCTGCTTGGGGTTCGCCGGGACAGAGAGGCGAACGGTGGGTGGTGGTGATGGCGGCGAAGCAGAGGACGACGACGCCGGGTGGTTCGGCGACGCAGAGGGGCGACGGCGGCTGGCGGTTCGGCGACGGCGTCGGGCGGTTCTGGGCTTCGGCCTGGGTCTTTGCTCGGCGCCAACAGAGAGCAGAGGGAGAGGGACAGCGAGAGAGGGAGGCAGCGGGGGAGTGAGAGGTGGTGGCGAGAGAGAGAGACTGAGGGAGAGACAGAGACAGAGCGTGAGAGAGAGAGGGACGAGAGAGGGAGAGAGAGCTGAGATTAGTTGACTAAGCCCGATTGGAAAAAAAATCGATTTCGCCGAGAGAAATTTTTGGGTTCAATTTGGAAACTTCAAATTGGTGAACTTGATTGCAATGATTTGAGTCTTTGATTCAATTAGAACGAATCGGGACAAGATTTCGGAGAGAAGGAGGTCAAAAATTTTGGCTCTTGCCATGGTGTTTCGCCGGAAAAAGGGGAAGCATTCACTGGTTACCAAATTGGTAAATGGGGAAGATGACTTAGAAGCGCTAAGGTGTGGCGGGTGCACGACATGACGCGGTGGTTGGTGTCGTAAAAGTTATTAAAAGAACATGTTTTGGTCCGCTACAACGTTACCCGACCCACTACACTTCACTCACTAATTTACACCCAACTAACTATAAGAAAATTACATCTTAAAAAAATATAAAAGAAAACTTTTGATAAAATAATAATAATAATAATAATAATAATAATAATAATAATAATAGTAATAATAATAATAATAATAATAATAATGAAAAACCACTTTTAGCGAACGAAAACAACTTTGTAACTTCAAATAAGGGCCCGAAAAATTCGTTAAACTCCCTAAAATACCCCCTAAAATATCGGGGTATTACATCACATCTCCCTTAAAACAAAGCTTCGTCCCCGAAGCTTAAAGTAAATCGAATCTCCCAATGCAAGTATGTGGTATGCAGTTCTAATGTGCACATAATAACAAGACAAGACAGGTAATTAAATATACGGCTGTTAAATCACATCTCCCTTAAAAGGAGTGACGTCCCCGTCACTCGGCTCATACCTGGTCGAAGAGGTGTGGGTAACGTTTCCTCATGTCTGCCTCGGCTTCCCAAGTTTCCTCTTCCGTTTGGTGGTTTGACCAAAGAACCTTGACCAGCGTGGTGGACTTGGTACGGGTGTTCCTGGTCTTTGTATCAAGGATTTTGATTGGTTGTTGTTCAAAGGTAAGAGAGGGATCGAGTTCAACAGGCTCGGGATCAATGATATGGCTCGGGTCGGGTACATAAGCTTTGAGTTGGGACACATGAAAGACGTTATGGACTCTACCTAGGCTGTTAGGAGGATTCAGGCGATAGGCTACCTCTCCTATACGATCAAGTACTTCGTAGGGTCCAATGAACTTGGGACTCAATTTTCCTTTCTGATTGAAACGCATAACCCCCTTTGTAGGTGAAACCCTTAAGAACACTTTGTCACCAACTTTGAATTCCAATGGCCTTCTCTTCAAATCTGCGTAAGACTTTTGTCGATCCTGGGCCGCCTTCATCCTTTGCTGAATCATTCGAATCTGGTTTGTCGAGTCCTCGATCATTTGTGGTCCTAGAATGATCGTCTCGCTGATGTCACTCCAACACAGTGGTGTCCTGCACTTCCTCCCATACAGTGCTTCGTAGGGTGCCATCCCTATGCTAGCGTGGTAGCTGTTGTTATACGAGAATTCGATAAGTGGTAACTTGTCCACCCATGAACCTCCAAAGTCCAGAATGCAAGCCCTTAGCATGTCCTCCAGTGTTTGAATCGTTCTCTCAGTCTGGCCATCCGTAGCTGGGTGAAATGCTGTGCTGAACCTAAGTTCAGTGCCCATGGCCTTTTGTAGTTCCTTCCAGAAGTGTGATAAGAAGTTTGGATCCCTATCAGAAATAATCGAGCTAGGTACTCCGTGTAGTCTTACTACATTCTTGATGTATGCGTCCGCCCTCTTTTCCATGTCCCATGTGTCCTTCATGGGGATGAATCTTGCCGTCTTGGTTAATCGATCGACTACCACCCAAATCTGGTTCAACCCATTAGTCGAAACAGGCAAGGCCGTGACAAAGTCCATTGAGATGGAATCCCATTTCCATACCGGTATCTCCAATGGTTGCAACATCCCACCTGGCCTCTTGTGCTCGAACTTAACCTTTTGACACGTCAAACATCGAGATACGAAATCAGCTACTTCCTTCTTCATACCTTTCCACCAGAAATTCTTCTTCAAATCCTTGTACAACTTGTCTCCTCCTGGATGTACCGAATAAGGCGTGTTATGAGCTTCCTTCATAATCTTCTCCTTTACCTCCGCGCATTTTATTGGTACGCACCATCTTCCCTTGAATTTCACGCTTCCGTCTTCCTCCACTTTGAAATCAAGTGCTTCGCCTTTGTTGATCTTCTCCTTGATCTTTTGTAGGAATGCATCTTCTTTCTGTGCTTCTTTTATTTCTTCGAAGATGTCCGGTACTATCGTCATATTACACAACATGTTCGTTGTTCCCTTCGTGCAGACTTCAATCTCCAGTCTTCGAAACTCTTCGCAAAGCTTAGGTGGTAAAACCCACATTGCATTTACCGTATGCTCCGTCTTTCGGCTCAATGCATCCGCTACTACGTTGGCTTTCCCCTCATGGTATTGGATCTTGATATCATAATCTTTCACCAATTCTAGCCACCTTCTTTGTCGCATATTCAGCTCCTTTTGAGTGAATATGTACTTTAGGCTCTTGTGATCGGTAAAGATCTTGCATGTCGTACCGTAAAGATAATGCCTCCATATCTTTAATGCAAACACTATGGCCGCCAACTCCAAATCGTGAGTGGGGTAATTCTCTTCGTAGGACTTTAGTTGCCTTGAAGCATACGCAATCACTTTGCCATCTTGCATCAAAACACATCCTAACCCGTGCTTAGACGCATCACTGTAGACTTCAAATTCTCCTCCTTCAGTAGGTAACGTTAGCACAGGTGCCGACGTTAACCTATCCTTTAGGGTTTGGAATGCTTCCTCACAATCCTTGTCCCATACGTATTTGCTTGTCTTCTTCATTAACGTTGTCATGGGTTTTGCTATCTTGGAGAAATCCTTCACGAATCGTCGATAGTAACCCGCCAATCCTAGGAAGCTTCTTATCTCCGTTACGCTCTTTGGTGTGGGCCAGTCCTTTACCGCTGATATCTTTCCAGGGTCAACAGAAACACCTTCTTTGGATATAATATGCCCTAGGAAAGGCACTCTATCCAACCAAAACTCGCACTTTGACAACTTCCCATACAACTTCTCTTCCCTTAGGGTTTCTAACACCTCCCTCAAATGTTGTGCATGTTCTTCCTTCCCTTTCGAGTAGATTAGGATGTCATCGATGAAAACGACAACAAACTTATCTAGGTACTTCTGGAGAACGCGGTTCATCAACTCCATGAATGCTGCTGGAGCATTAGTGAGACCGAATGGCATTACCGTAAACTCGTAGTGGCCATAGCGAGTTCGAAATGCCGTTTTAGGAATATCCTTTTCAGCTATCCTAAGCTGATGATATCCAGACCTTAGATCGATCTTCGAAAAGGTATCGGCTCCTTGTAGCTGGTCGAATAAGTCATCAATCCTTGGAATTGGGTACTTATTCTTAACGGTTACTCCATTCAATTCACGGTAGTCAATGCAAAGTCTTAGGCTACCGTCCTTCTTCTTCACGAACAAAACAGGTGCTCCCCATGGTGAAACACTAGGTCTAATGAAACCCTTGTCCATTAACTCCTTCAGTTGCTCTTGAAGCTCCTTTAACTCGGCTGGTGCCATCCTATATGGTGCCTTCGAGATTGGTCCATTACCTGGTATTAAGTCTATCGCAAAGTCCACGGCTCTCTTAGGTGGCATTCCTGGAAGGTCTTCTGGAAATACATCTGGGAATTCATTCACAACTGGAATATCCTCTAATTTCTCCCCTTCTTTCTCCTGATCATGGATCGTACAGAGGTATGCCCTATGCCCTTTCTTCACATCGGAGAGGATGGTTAAGGCTGACACGATTTGGATTTTGGGTTCTCTAGTTATACCCCTATAGTATAGGCGCTCGCCTTTTGGTCCACGAAACCTAACCTTTTGGGTGGCACACTCTATGGTTGCTTTGTATTTGCTAAGCCAATCCATACCTAAGATGACGTCTAGGTTGCCGAGATCAAAAGGAATCAGGTCAGAAGGTAGCTTGGCTCCTAAGATTTCTAGGTTGACTCCAGGGTACATGGTATTGCAGGGTGTGACTTCTCCAGTAGGGGTAGAGATTGAGATAGATATTGGGGTAGGATTTGGTAAGTCTAATTTCTTAGCAAAAGTAGATGAAATGAAAGAAAATGTGGCTCCAGAATCAAATAACACAAAAGCAGGGGTAGAATGGATTAGGAATGTACCAGTCACCACGTTGGCCTGTGCTGCCTGAGTCTGATTCATCACATTGATGGTTCCAGCTGCGCTGCGTGCTGTGGCTGCAGGTGCAGGTGCGCCTGCTACTGTGGTTGCTGAAGTAGCATTGTTGTTCCCTTGGGGTCGGTTGTTGTAACCATTTCCTCCCTGCCAGTTGTTACCTCGGTTATAGCCTCCTCCATTGTTGTTTCTGTTGCCAGCATTGTTGTTGTTTCCCCCATACTGATTTCCACGGTTGTTATTGCCTCCCTGATTATAACCGCTGTTATTCCCTCCGTAGTTGTTTCCTCCACGATTGTATCCTCCATTTCCCCCTTGGCGGTTCACATTGTTTCCTCCATATCCTCCACCATTGTTATTCCCGAAGTTATTGAAGTTGTTGTTGTTGAAGCTTCCACCGCTGTTGTTCCCTGAGGGCCTTGAACGACATTCAAACCTTCGATGGCCTAGCTTACCACAATTGAGGCAGTTAACTTTGTTCCCCCGACAGTCCACTCCTGGATGGTTCATGCCGCATTGTTTGCAGTTGTAGATTCGTACCTGGCCTTGGTTTCTAAATTGATTGGTGGGGGCTGGGTTGGGACGAAACCTTTTATCTCCGCTATTGTTTCCCGAACCACGATTCTGGAAACCTGTCCCTGCCAGTGCCTCAGACTTCCTCTTCTTAATTTCTTCATTATTCTCATCAATCAAATTCTGGGCGTCCTGAGCTGCCCCATAAGCGTCCATAAGTGTGTCAAATCGAGTTGCAATCAAAGCCATTCGGAGTTGGAAGTTTAAACCTCCTATAAACCTCTTGATCTTCTTTGCCTCAGTCGGCACCAGTTCCCTTCCAAACCTCATCAACTCCATGTATTTCTGATGATAATCATAAGGGTTGTCACTTCCCTGTTTCAAGTTCATGAATTCCTTGAACTTCCTATCCTTGACATGTTCAGGATAGAAACGCTCTCGTAGCGCTGCTTTCAGCTGTTCCCAGCCAAATCCCTGCTGGGCGAGAAGTTCTTCTCCCTTGGCTGACCACCAGTTGTCAGCCTCCTTCTTGAAGTAGTAGAGGGCTACTTCGACACGCTGATCTTCAGGGCAGCGCGCAGATACTAGGACTTTTCCAAAGTCCCTAATCCAGTTTTCCAAGGTGGTGGGGTCATCCGTCCCATAAAAGAAGTCAGGGCGGAGTTCAGCTACCCTACTCATAACATTTCCCCCTCCATTGTGGGTATTCTGTAGAATTTGGGTGAGAGCTAGAGTTGCCTGACGCATCTCCTGAAATTCAATGGGGTCCACAGGTGGAACTTGGCCGCCATGGGTTTGCTGACCTCCCTGGTTCATTGTTCCTACTCCTCTTGCACGTCTCCTGGTATAATATTGCATTGTACCTTTGTTTAAATATATAACCTTACTTAATATAGGTCGGAAGGAATTATACTTCTAGTTCACATACATGCAGCCTATAAGTTTCAAAATTTAAGCATATATTTATCCATCCATCAAATAATCCACATAAACATTTAAATGGTAAGGAGCTACTCAATTCTATAAAGTAAATAGTAACTCCTAAAGTAAGCTAAACGTTCGCTCTCGTGATAAAAGAAATGCAGTAGATGACAATCCTAAGGGTGGGATGGGTGTGGAACTACTCGTCGTCATCAGTGGGGAGCATGAGCTTGCTATTAGCAGCGTCGATCTAATCTCTTCCGCCTCATTGTTTCCTTCATGTTCCTTCTCGTCAATCTCATCGATCTCATCCATATCGGCATCCCAATCTATAAGCTCCTCCTATGCGTCCTCATCTTGGTTTTCAACTTGGTCTTGCCCATATCCTTGGTCCTCGTCCAAGTCCATGTTCAGAAAGAAGAGAAAAGGAGTCTCGGAAGTGTACTAGACCGCGTATACACTCATAATCTCAACGGAACTAATTTCAAATAATCTAAGTAATCAAGAAATCACATGCGTAGAACAATTATCCAGTAATGACACACATTGAGGTATACATGTAGCACATAACTAGTTTCACATCCAAGTAGCAAAGGAATCACAAATAACAAGGAACCCTATTGTACTATCCCACAACCCCGGCTTGTTCAAATTTTATTTCCGGTTTTAGTTATCCTATATCCATTTTAAATTTTTGAAAAGCTCCCAGTTATTTTGAATCTTTATTTAATGGAAATCGAGAAGTCGTACTAGCGTTGGAACCGTCTGCTCTGATACCAACTGAAACAACCCGGAACCTACGGTTCCTTGCTAGTACAACTTAACGATATCCAAGAGTGCTTTATTGACATAAAAGTAAAGGAGAAACCCTCCTTACAAAGTTTTAAAGGAAACAGCGATGACAAAGTTTGAATTCTCAAAATACAACTAAAAGTTAACAATTTAACTAGGTGATTCCTAGCTTCTTATTCGCCTTCAATTGCGTGAGCGTGTTCCCCCACCTTTATTCATAACCTGCGGGTTTTCAAATGGCAAAAGCCGACGCAGAAAAACATTTGTCAGTGAAAACTGAGTAAGAATATACCACAATATGTAAAACAGAGTTTTTGGCTGAAATAATGAAAAGAATGTAACTGAGGAGATTCCACATTTAGATTATTAGTTGAGCTGAGGCGTATTAGAGCCCAGCGGGTAACGATTGCCCACAGAGAGGTCACGATGCAATAATATCATCACACAGGTACCTCTTGGGATATCACAGTCCATCCCAATTCACCCAGGGCGTTTGTAGGTAGCCCGACACTACCCCGCCCATCACATAGCTAAAGGACCTTAAGTGTCGACACCCCTATACAGTTGTGACCCACACATGCATAGGTAGTACTCTATAGCTTTCACAATTTTATAAACCCGTATAGGGTAGGGTATGAAACCCTAGGAGGTCGTCTCACGTGCGCCTCCGGCCATAGCCTTCACACACATCCTCTGTACATCGCCCCATTTCATTTATCGTTCATTTATATTCCACAGGAGCGTTTTAGAAACATCGGTTCGAAATTCAGAAGTAACCACATATCTTTCAAAAAGAATATTTGCAATAGAGATTCTCAAATTTCAAGACTTTAAACCGTTGTTTGAAACACAAGTACACACGCCAAGAAACATTTTGATAGTTAAAGTATTGTGCGCATAAACTTACCTGGAATGAGGTGAGAACTTCACACACACAAGCTAGCACTGAACTAGAAGTAGGGGTCCTCGATGAACTCGCCTCCTACGAACTCGGTATCTACAATAATCACATAATCCTATATTAACACATATACATCACACAACAAATTGCAATTAAATTGTCCTATATGAAATGCAAGTGAAATCCCCAATTAATTCCCCAAACAAAATATATTACACTAGCTATAATTTTACGTTTAGAATATAAATTAAAATGAGAAAAATAGTGACTTATAATTATAAAAGTAATAATTTAGGTAAAGAAAACTTTATTAGATGTTCTAGAATTTTTATTTAAATTACTAAGGTGAAATTATATACACAAAGATAGCTATATAAATTTTAAAGTTTAGATAAATGAAAATGGGAGCTTAAACTAAAGCTAAAGCTTAACTAATCTTATTATAAATTTATTTAAACGAAAATTATGTTATAAGTGAAAAGAATTTATTTCGCGATAAAATCGAAAACATTACTATTTAGTTGTTTAAGAAAAATATAGTATAAATAATATACACTTGTAAAATACTATTTTAATTTGGTTATAAAGTGCATACTTATTTTTTTGAAAAGGATAATTAACTCACAATTGATAAAATATATATACAAATAAGAAATACTAATTTATATTATGATAAAGAATAACTTAAATTACAATTTGTTGATATACAAACAGCCCCTAAACAGTTTCACTTCATACAAAAGCCTACCCCCAAATTTGTAAAAAGACACTTTCACATCCCCCCTTTTTACACCCACATAACAGATCCTCTTCTTCCCCAAACACTACTGTAACTATTCTACCTTCACCCATAACAAATCTTCAAATCACAAACAACCAATTTCATTGCCAAAGGGTAGAAAAAGAGTTGAGATTTGAAATGAAATCAAAACAGGGGGTTTTTACCGATTGAAAAGAAAGCCCGAAGAAGAAGGCAGCGGCGGTGGTGGGTTCCTGCCGCTGCTTGGGGTTCGCCGGGACAGAGAGGCGAACGGTGGGTGGTGGTGATGGCGGCGAAGCAGAGGACGACGACGCCGGGTGGTTCGGCGACGCAGAGGGGCGACGGCGGCTGGCGGTTCGGCGACGGCGTCGGGCGGTTCTGGGCTTCGGCCTGGGTCTTTGCTCGGCGCCAACAGAGAGCAGAGGGAGAGGGACAGCGAGAGAGGGAGGCAGCGGGGGAGTGAGAGGTGGTGGCGAGAGAGAGAGACTGAGGGAGAGACAGAGACAGAGCGTGAGAGAGAGAGGGACGAGAGAGGGAGAGAGAGCTGAGATTAGTTGACTAAGCCCGATTGGAAAAAAAATCGATTTCGCCGAGAGAAATTTTTGGGTTCAATTTGGAAACTTCAAATTGGTGAACTTGATTGCAATGATTTGAGTCTTTGATTCAATTAGAACGAATCGGGACAAGATTTCGGAGAGAAGGAGGTCAAAAATTTTGGCTCTTGCCATGGTGTTTCGCCGGAAAAAGGGGAAGCATTCACTGGTTACCAAATTGGTAAATGGGGAAGATGACTTAGAAGCGCTAAGGTGTGGCGGGTGCACGACATGACGCGGTGGTTGGTGTCGTAAAAGTTATTAAAAGAACATGTTTTGGTCCGCTACAACGTTACCCGACCCACTACACTTCACTCACTAATTTACACCCAACTAACTATAAGAAAATTACATCTTAAAAAAATATAAAAGAAAACTTTTGATAAAATAATAATAATAATAATAATAATAATAATAATAATAATAATAGTAATAATAATAATAATAATAATAATAATGAAAAACCACTTTTAGCGAACGAAAACAACTTTGTAACTTCAAATAAGGGCCCGAAAAATTCGTTAAACTCCCTAAAATACCCCCTAAAATATCGGGGTATTACACCCTAGCTCGCCGCCGCCCGTCCCCGTCGGCCACAAGGAGGCCGAGACCTTCCTTGTTGGTCTCGTTTTGCGTGATTCTTCTTCCTCTTCCACTTTCCGGGCTAGCACCAAGGAGTGGGAGATCTAGAAATCAACTCTAGGCGTGAATCAACTATAGAGAACGTGACACAATTCGCGTTTGAAGTCATCAAAGGAGAACCCTAAGGTGTGTTAATTGATTTCTTCTTTTACCATCGTTATGTCTCTTGACTTGTGATCCTTGGAGGGTTTTGCATGGTTAATTATTGTTTCCGTTGCGCATCCATGAATTAAAACCCTACAGTGGTATCAGAGCCACAGGTCGTAGAGCATTAATGTGGTTTATGTGTTACGTTTTGATAGTTTTACACCTTAAAATTGTTGTTTATCGCGTAAAACAAGACAAATCAAGCATGTGATGCAATTTGTCAATAATATATCATAACAAGACTTAGTTTTTGCATTCGATGCATGAATTAGTGAGTTTGGGAAATTTTAGGATCTTAGATCTAGAGTTTGGGCATCCTTGAGGAAGAAGGAGTTCTTCCCAAACAAGGAAACAACCAAACTTGGGCACCAAGCAAGGGAGTTGTTTTGGAAACAACTCCCTAAGAGGATCGGCCCCCTAAACGGACAGCCCCTCTTGCTTGCCGCCCAAGCAAGGCCGCCCTAGGGGTCGGGGCAGCCCTAGCCCGCGGCCTAGCCGCGTGGGCTTGGGGTCGGCCGGCCCTAGGGCCTTGCGGTTTACTTTTTGGGCCCGGGCAATTGGATTGTTGGGCCCCAACGGACGGTTTTAACCCCAGAATATCCTAAAATCAATTAAAATTGACCAAGCGCGTTAAATTAGATTTTAACTGTTTATGTGCAATTCGCATGATGATTGGATATGGCCTTAGGATGTGGTTTGATGTGGATGTTTAATTTTTGTGGTTTGGTTTACGGCCTGCGAGCTGATCAATTAATTGTAATAATTAATTAGGGTTATATGGCCTGCGAGCCATTTTTTTTCTCAACTTGTGAGATTTATGTTATTTAGTATAGAAGTTAGCTAGTGCTAGATAAAGTAGATTGTTAGCCAAGATTGAAGAAAAGAAGCCCAACGCCAAAAGCAGCCACAAAAGATGGAGCATGGAGCATTCCACATGACTATGAAGGATGGACCAAAAGATCAAGACGCATGGAGATGTGTTTGCTTTTAGGGTTCATAGATAATTCCATTGGCTTGGAATTATCTTAGTCTAGAAAATGCCATATCCACATCACGTTTTATTTATGTTTTGTGGTTGTTTATTTTATTGTCTTATTATTTTGTGGTTGGTGTATGGATGATGCATGCAATTAGGATAATAAGATAATTAGACAACCCGGATCTATTATTTGGAGTGGTGCCCAAACTCAAATAGATAGATTAGTTGATATTGATCAACAAAACTATTAAAATTGAATTTAAAATCCCTCAAAATTCAAATATTGTGTCTTGCCTTCTCTTTATTTAAACACTCATTATCATCATGATTTATCAAGTTCGTGCGTGCCAAAGCATGGCGACTTGGTTCATAATGATGGAATGCGATGGCACAAGCTAGTAATGTGCAACTGCTTAAATAAGAGGTTGAACACTACTAGTCTATTAATGTGATTAAGAAACCTAGAGGCAATCAATTGGGATTATCCATATGGATGGATAAATAAGGAGTTATTTGCCCAATTGAACCAAGAGTTGCATAAGGGATGCAATTGGAATTGTTCCTACCTAAAGTAGTCAAATTATGGGTGACTTGCCAAAGCAAGCTCATAAGGAGATGAAACATGGATCTTGGCCCACTAGAAGATATAAGGATATTTTCCGCATTAATATCTAGAGGGTTATTAATCCGTAGAAAAATAGTGGGAGCTATATTTGATAAACTAGTCATTATTGAATATAGTCAAAAATTCACAACATTCCCTACGATTGCGTATTTTTCTTTTGTAGAATTCCAAATGGGAAATAACTCATCGAGTTCACAACATTCCCTACGATCTGTCCTTGAGAAGGACAAGCTCTCTGGAACCAACTTCTTTGATTGGTACAGAAACTTGAGAATCGTTCTCAAGCAAGAGAAGAAACTGTACGCAATAGAGGAGCATGTTCCAGCAGGTCCAGAGAACCAAACACCTGCTGCCCTAAAGGCGTATCAGAAGCGTTTTGATGACGCTAATGATGCGGCCTGCCTTATGCTATGCACCATGACTTCTGAGCTTGAGAAGCAACACGAAAACATGAATGTTGTCGATATGATCGAGCATCTGAAGCAGCTCTTCCAAGAGCAGGAAAGGGTAGAGAGGTATGAGGTCTCTAAGGCACTGTTCAAATGTCATCTGGAAGAAGGGAACCCGGTGGGACCCCATGTACTCCGTATGATCAGATACTTGGAGAATCTCGCCCGACTACGGTTCCCTGTCGGCCAAGAATTGGCAACCGATCTCGTGTTGCAATCGTTGCCCGAGAGTTATGGACAGTTCATCATGAACTATAACATGAACGAGATCGTGAAACCACTGCCAGATTTACTCAATATGTTGAGGACAGCTGAACAGAGCATCAACAAGGGTAAGGCCAAGGCCATTATGATGGTGCAGAAAGGAAAGGGCAAAAGGTTTGCCTCATCCTCCAAGGGAAAAGGCAAGTCAGTTGTCAAGTCCAAGGAACCTGCCCTTAAGCCTAATGGTGGCATTGCCAAAGGTGTGATTAAAGGTGAGTGTCACTACTACAGTCAGCCTGGACACTGGAGAAGGAACTGCCCAAAATATCTGGAGGACAAGAGGCTTGGAATAATGATTCCACCACCACCAGGTATTTTTTTGTAGATGTCAATTTAACTGTCTCTACATCATGGGTATTAGATACTGGATGTGGATCTCACATTTTTCGAGATGTGCAGGATCTAAATAGAAGTAGAAAATTGGCTAAAGGAGAGATAGATCTGCGCGTTGGGAATGGAGCAAAAGTTGTTGCGTTGGCCGTGGGCGTATGCGAGCTATCTCTGCCTTCAGGATTAGTTTTAGAATTAAATAATTGCTATTTTGTGCCTGCTATGAGCAGAAACATTATTTCTATTTCTTGTTTGGACAAGGATGGTTTTATTATTTCAATAAAGAACAATTGTTGTTCCTTTTATTTGAATAATATTCACTATTTTAGTGCGCAATTATTTAATGGACTGTATGTCCTTGATCTAAGCAATCCTGTCTACAACATAAATACCAAGCGGATTAAAATAAATGATTTAAATCCTGCTTATTTATGGCACTGTCGTTTAGGCCACATAAACGAGAAACGTGTATCCAGACTCCATAAGGATGGACTACTAGGCTCATTTGATTTTGAATCATATGAGACATGTAAGGCTTGTTTATTGGGAAAAATGACAAAGTCCCCTTTCAATAAGAAAGGTGAGAGGACTAGTGAGCAATTGGCGCTCATACATACTGATGTGTGTGGGCCATTTGCCACGCCTTCCAGGGGTGGTTATGTCTACTTCATTACATTTACTGATGATTACAGTAGATATGGATTTGTGTACCTCATGAGGGCAAAATCTGAATCCTTTGAAGTGTTCAAAGAATTCAAGAAATGAAGTAGAGAAGCTGCTTGGCAAAAGTATCAAGGCTCTACGATCGGATCGTGGAGGAGAATACTTGATCCAAGAGTTTGACGACTATCTTAGAGAGTGTGGGATCGTGTCCCAACTCACTCTACCCGGAACGCCACAATGGAATGGCGTGTCTGAGAGGAGGAATCGAACCCTATTGGATATGGTTCAATCTGTGATGTGTCAAACCGATCTTCCATTATCATTTTGGGGCCACGCTCTACCATTAACCGTGTTCCATCTAAATCAGTCATGAAGACACCATATGAGATGTGGAGTGGGAGGCGTCCCACACTGTCGTTCATGAGGATTTGGGGTTGCGATGTCTATGTAAAACGTTTACAATCAGACAAGCTAGGGCTGAAATCGGATAAGTGTAAATTTGTGGGGTACCCTAAGGAAACTAAGGGTTACTACTTCTACAATCTAACCGAGAACAAAGTATTTGTTGCTCGGACCGGCGTGTTTCTAGAAAGAGAGTTTGTCTCTAAAGAAGCAAGTGGGAGGACTGTAGAACTTGAAGAGGTTCAAGAACCACAAATCACTGAACCGATTATGGAACATGAACAGGAACCACAAGCAGTTGTGGAGCCACCTGTTCAGGTAACACAAGAGCTTTGTAGATCTAGTAGAGTGCACCAGGAAACCGAGAGGTATGGACTTCTCGTGACCGATTCCGGTGACACGATGCTCATCAATGATGAGCCTACTGTAGGGTTTTGATTCATGGATGCGCAACGGAAACACAAACAATCATAAAACCATGCAAAACCCTCCAAGGATCACAAGTCAAGAGACATAATGATGGTAAAGGAAGAAATCAATAACACACCTTAGGGTTCTCCTTTGATGACTTCAAACGCGAATTGTGTCACGTTCTCTATGGTTGATCCACGCCTAGAGTTGATCCTAGAATCTCCCAAGTCCTTAGTGCTAGCCCGGAAGAGGAAGAGGAAGAAGAATCAAGCAAAACGAGACCCAAAAGAGGGTCTCGTCCTCCTTGTGGCCGACGAGATGGGGCGGCGGGCTAGGGGCGGCGAGCTCCTAGATTGCTTGCTCCTTTTCTCTCCTTTTGTTCTCTCCCACTCTTGTTATGTTCAATAATGAGCATAAGTTGTGGGAAGGAAGGAAGGAAGGTCCTTTATATAGTCCAACAACTCCTTGCCAACTACCTAAAGGACTTATTCTAGTCCTACTAGAATTCAATTTAGTCCCTTCCTTGCAAATTAGTCCCTACTAAGTTTGCAAGGTTTTGCAAAGTGATCCTTCTAATTAATTAATCCAATTAATTAATTCCCAAATCTAGTTCAACTCTATATAGCGTGTGACCCCACAGGTTCTATCTAGTTGGTAGCAACTATTTGCTAATATGGAGCGGTTTCTAGCAAAACATCCATTCTAGCCAACTAATAGAATAGTCATCTTGACAACCTTTGTACAAGTAATTGTCTCATCCCTTTGTCTCTATATTCGGATTGGACACGAGACATAAAATTCACACTCGTATATCCAATCCATAGTTTCTCGATCTATGGGAATAGCCTTATTCGTGCAAATAACATCAATATCCCATATTGATTTCTTTGAGTCTGGCCAGACATTCTATAAGCACTATCCCTTGAGTGGCCTAGGATATTTGCTCCCGTTATGTGGGAGGGACAAATTCTATCTACGTCCACTACGATCTCTAAGCTTGCTTCTTATTGTATCCAGTACACGCCTTTATAACTACCCAGTTACGGTGTAGCGTTTAACGCTACCAAAATCACAATAATCCACAACTAGAATATCTAGTGACTTCAAGTCTAAGGATGACAATACCATTGCACCGCGAGAAGCGCTTGTGACTCAACATAACATGTATGTAGCCTTCTCGGAGATGGATCAATCCAGGAGAAATATGGAATCGTCATTTGGCAGTTTATGATTATTGCAATTGAGACACATGTCTATAATATAATTTCCATAATTTATTCACACATGTCTATATCATCAAGAGTTTAGATTGTCCAATGCAATCTTGGCATGTAATGCATGACTCATCGATATATGCATTTATTTTTCCATTACAAACATGTGGAGAGTAACTATAACAATTACTACACACCAAATGTATTAACTTTATAAAATACTAGGGGATGACCTGTGGCCGAGGCCACGACCCAAAAAAAAATCGTATTGTATGGTTCTCATACCAGGATATGTCTATAATACCCCTAATTTTATAGGGCTTATTAGTTTATGTTTCCAAAATTTTATTATCATTTTCTAAATTGAGGGGTCTATAATATAATTTCCATAATTTATTCATACTCCAAAAACATCATAGTAAATTTTTCTTCTCTTATGGTGTACCCAGACAATTTTTCATAACAACTCTCTCTCTCTCTCTCTCTCTCTCTCTCTCTCTCTCTCTCTCTCTCTCTCTCTCTCTCTCTCTCTCTCTCTCTCTCTCTCTCTCTCTCTCTCGTGTGTTTAATTCTTGGGCTTGTGTATTTACTTTTTTTTTCAAAATTCATGTCCTGAATGATGTGAGATCTAAGGACTGGGGTTGATTTAATTTAAAGGCTGGAAAAAAGTCAACCGTACTGTTTTATAGACTAGATGTCCAAAAAAGTTATGAATATTATAAATATTTTTAATAATTTAATTGGTGCATAATAATATATGTGCAGAAAGAGAAATATACCTTACAGGTTCACTATATAAAAACAAAAATTATATAAATTTATCATGATGTATTATGCATAAAATGAACGATGACATCTTGGAGGAGTTTTAAATATTCTAATGACATCTTGGCATGCAATGCATGACTCATCCATATATGCATTTGTTTTCCGTTAAACATATGAAGAGAGTGACTACAAGTATCACTGCACAACTAAGGCATAAACTTTAAAAAATAGGATAGAAAAAGTAATGAATATTATAAATATTATTTAATAATTTAATTAATATATAATTATGTATATGCAAATAAGAGAAAATATAACTTTCATGTTCAATATATAAAAATAGAAGTTATATAAATTTTTTGGAGTAATATGCAAAAAATGAACAGACGTTGTGTGATGATAAGTCCAATTATTTTTCTACACATTATTATTTTTTTTTATTTTTTTGCTTATATGAACATTTTAGCAGGATAAGATCTCACGGCTCATGGCCATATCATGTTGCTCCCCAAATTTTAAATTTTGTATAATGGGATAAGTAAAACTCTTTATTATTTATCTTTAAATATAGCTATGGACTAAGTTAAACTCTATATTATTTATCTTTTAAATTTAATCGTACATGAACATATTTATCAGGATAATATGTCAATGCTTATGGGTATATCATGTTGCTTCCCAACTTTTTTTTTTTCATATAGTTTGTAAAGTGACGCCGGGTTAAACACCGAGCGGGGAATCACAGCGGAATCAACACAGAAAAGGGTAAAGAACTAGGGCTCGAAGCTCTCTAGAGTTCTGTATTCTTCAATGATCAAAACTAAGTCTCAATTACCCACAAGCCGGGTATAATAGCTGAAAACCTAATTTTGCCAAAATAGCAAAATTACAAAAATCACCCAAAACTACTGGCATTATTGAAAATAACGCGTAAGTGATAGTTTGACCCAAATCAGACTAAATAAAGAAGTCAAAATACAAAAATTGAAAAACTGCTAAAAATAGCAAAATTTATCTTCAAACCTCCGTTGACTGGTCAAACGTTGTTTTTTAAAGCTGAAATCTTCCGTGCTATGCTCCATCAATCGTATCCGTCTCGACGAGAGCTTTACCGAAACATGTTG
This sequence comes from Linanthus parryae, assembly GCA_023055425.1. Classification (NCBI taxonomy): domain Eukaryota; kingdom Viridiplantae; phylum Streptophyta; class Magnoliopsida; order Ericales; family Polemoniaceae; genus Linanthus; species Linanthus parryae. The sequence goes on along the minus strand of JALGPY010000004.1, from coordinate 85,462,345 downwards.
TAATAGTCATTCTGATCCCTGTAGCTCAAGTTACGCCCAAAACAGTGTGGCGTGACTAAAAATGACCATTTTGCCCCTCTCTTGCGCTTGTCTTCCATCTCATGATAGTTAGTCGCGTCTGACAGCTCGGCCTCGTCTGGTTCATCCGCTCCTGCATCACAAAGGCTGTAAAATTTTATATTATTTATCATTCAAATTTAGCTATGACAGATTTAGCGTAATAATTTCGTAGAACGTATTTAAATGTTTGACATGCATATAACTCGGCAAACCAAGTTAAGAGAAGTCCATCTTATTTATCGTATACACGAGAGTAAGTTATAAAACAAATTTGGTATAAATACATAGTGTGCATCAGCAAAGTCAAATGACGTTGTGTGGTATGTTTAGACATTGTTATCCTACTGATGATGTTCTTAATTTTTATTCTCACAAAATTACAAAGGAACTTTTAGAAATGGAGTTGAGAAATTCTTTTATTTCTTTTTGAAGGAAAGTTTAACATGTACCAATTCATTTTGAAGCATTTTCACCATACATTTTGTAATTACTACAGTCCAATTTATAATTGCATGCACATTTTTCTATTATTTGTGTGAGTACTAATTAATACAACAAGCTGCATATTTGTTGCCTTGGCAAAATTTCTTTATTTCCAAAGTTTATTTGAACTTTCTCTCAACAGAATCGAAGGCTTATGTGAATAGCATGTTGCTTCATAATTTCCTTTTTTTTATATATTTATAACTAAAAAAAGTAACATCAAAGTAATTGTATTTAAAATTCATCCACTAAAATAATAATTAATAATATTTTTTTAAATGAATTAATATTATTATTATTATTACTATAAAGAGAGTTATTTTGTTTAATATACATTTCAAATTTAATATAAAAGAGATTTAAATTCCCAAAAAATCAAATGTGAGTGTACTTCAAATAATATTCTACGACATATAACATGCCTACGTGGATAATAGAAAATATCAAAATTAAAAGTTACTTACAGTGTAATTAACTTAATGTGGAGAGTACTAATTCTCCAAATGATTACATAAATGATTATCATACGCTATTTTTTTTTTTTTTTTTTGAGAATTACATCAGGTAGCTAAGTTAAAACTCAGAACTTCATGCAGGGACTTCAAACCTTCTACAATTGAGCTACCAACAATTTTCATTAAGCTACACTATAAGGGGACATATGTTTTTTGGATTATTTTATGACTTATGCACGTTTATACTTTTTAAAACTTTTAAACACTGACTTTTTCTTTATTATTTTTTTATTACAATAATTATTTAGTTTTCTTAAATTTAAAATTAAAATTGAAGGAAAAGGATTACTGACCTCAAAAAAAATAAATTTTCTAAAAATTTATTGGTAACATTTTAGAAAATATTACTTTTCTTTATTGAACTCATGTGAATTTTTTTTTTAGAGTAAAAAGTAATAACAGTTAAAGTTTAGGGAACACCAAAATTCTTTAGTTTCAGAAAAGAAATAAAATATTTGAAAAAGGTTTTTAAAAATAATCAAAATAGAGCTTTACCTTACTCAGAAAGAGACCAAAAAGGTCATTTGACATTTGGTAAAGAAAGCAGAGTATTTTGTTGTTGTTGAGAAGAGAATTCTATAATATAGCCGGACTCGAACCCCTAACCTCAGTAAGGGCTTTCTCACGCTCAACCACTGAGCTAGCACCTCTTTCAAAGAGAGTGGAGCCTTAGTAATTACTACTATCTCACAATTACGTATATAATTTTGTCGAGAAATGTTTAGTTAGAACACAAAAGAGCAAGCATAGACAAGACATTTATTTATCTTATTCATTATGCACAAAAAAATTTGTTGTCTCTGCAAGTTATTAAAGAATTGGAAAACATATACATTTTTTTAAGATAGTTAGAAAATAAAAGATAATTTTACCCACAAAAGATTTCATTCTCATAAATTAAAAACAACAGTAAGATAAATCAAACTCCAATATTCAACAATCATATTCTTATAAATACCATTTGATATTTTTTCTTAGTGAGCAAATAAATCTCCCGCGCTTAAGCGGGGGTAACGCCTAGTATCGTATAAGATGTGAGAATATAAAACTTTCCTTCGGACTGCATCCTCCTTCTGGAAGCCCACCACAAAAAAAAGGTTACTGTATGGTTACATAAAAGTAGTGGCTTGGATCATGTTCATTGTCTTTTACCGCTTGAAGCACGGAGAAGAATGCAATCATGCGTGGTAGAACGAAAATACTTGTTCAAAATGTTATGAAAGAAGCAAAGTGAGAACCCTAAAAAATGGGACTTGTTTGTGCGAAATATACAAAATATATAGTAGAATAAAATCATCTAAAGATGTGTGAGTTTGTGTCTGATAACTTAAAAGTAGCATCTGCATTACCTATTTCCTGTTTGTATATAGATGTAAAATCCCAAAACTAATGTATAATCGCCACAGTTACAAAACAACAAGAAGACATTCTTCTAGAGTGTCCAATATTTTTAGATATATGTTGTGGGAATATATGAGAAATTGACAAGAGTGCAAAAGTTTGAATGTAGATTGTTACTTCCAAAATGATGTCTGTATACGCAAGAATACAATAGCACAACATCTAGAAGCATATAATGGCCCTGTTTGCATACAATGGTTTGGTTAACCTCACAAAAAAGTTAACCAAAATCTCAACCCAAAATTTGTAGGACCCACTTTCCACTCATTTTTCTACTCACATAAAAGTCAACACTTTAAAAACCAAAACCCTCCAATCCAAACATCCACCTAGTTTGGTTAACCAAACCTGTCCAACCTTGTTATCCAAACAGGGCCAATAGTTCACTGCAACAGAGAGACAACAATGTTACGTCTGGTGTACACAAGTAAAAGAGGATGTGGTATAATTACATGGTAATAAATACTAAGTTCACTAGGACTTATAGAATGTTGGGATGCGATTAATCAATAACTCCAAAGTCATGAAAAATACAATTACAGCTTAACCGGACAACCTAAACAATCTATTTCATTTATCCTCACTTCCATTAGATTCCTTACATCACCCAGTCTCTCTCATCTGCCTTATGAAGCAAACAAATTTGAATGTAAGTAGCACCCTGCTCTCATTATAGTTGTTGTAATTTAGTTACTTTGTGATCTCCACTAAAAGCCTGTCACTGGAATCTGAAGAAAGCATGCGCATGAATCATCACAATCTGGGATTTCTTCACAAAATTTATGTTTTCTATGTAAACCTCTAATTCGGGCAACTTGGTGTTTTGCTAACCTAGAATTGGATCGTAACCGCTTGGAGATCTTGTTAATTTTGGGTTTGCTGGGGAACATGACAGCAGCGAGATAGACAAGGAGTTGAGCAACACATAAAAGAGTTCAAGCAGCAAAACATGAAACATAAAAACATGTCTCAATCCACTCCCAAAATAAGCTTGCCGTCTAGGTAACATCTATAACAAACAAGCGAAACCAAATAGATAACCATCATACCAGGGATCTCAAGTCCATCTCCTTCAGCGCCAAAGGTCTTAATTATCTGCATCGGGTCTTGACGAAAGATTTGATGCGTCAATGAATTGCACATTATCAAGGTCATTCGCAGGGGACTGAAAACATTAAGGGATTCAGCCCATTGCATCGGCTTTGTTGACTAAAAGCATAGCCCCGCTTTTTGCTTCCAAGAATGAGATGAGGCATATTTCCCGTACATGTCTTTTATCTGAGTGCACCCCAAGCCTCTGAATAGATTTTCATAGTTTGCTACACCAAATTCCCAGATTTGACTCTGTTGGTGTTTAGATTAATTCTCTCTGTTGGTGTTTATGTTAATATCATTGTCGACCTGCCATATAGCCATGGTAATCTCATTTACCATATTTCATTTAGTAAGTAGTTTATGTGTCGGTTGATTGTAATTCACCACCTCCACCGCTTTTCACTTAGCCTCCATGCCATGTCTATTCAAACAAAGTGAAACCGTAATCATTAGAATCCATTTAGCAGTTATATCATATAGAAACCAAAGACCTCACATTAATCCCCTTAAGCGAATAACTCAAATCTCTAAACCGCCATTTCGAAACCAGGCGATTTGGATAGCAAAATAATTCAATTTTTTTGATAAACTTTTCATGGTGTTGTAGAGTAAAAGTTGTTCAATAACAAGGTGAAAAAATTATAAAAAAACCCGCATCGTTTTACTATCCAAATCACCCGGTCAAAGTGACCTTGGTAAAAGTCAAATTGAGGAGAAAGAGCTCGGCAGAGTGATACATCACAAATATCAACAAGAGAAGTTACTCAACTAATAGGACGAAGCGTGAAAGCACATAAACCCGTAATGAGTTATTGACCCGTACACAGTTTTTTCGCACTTTGGCCGATCGCAGTCAGAAATATTGAATGGCAGTGCCTAGGGAAAAATACACAAAGAACTTGATTAAGAGCACAATTAAACTTATGAACAAATGAGAACTCACTCAAACTTGTATAATGAGAATTACCCTGAAAAGGGAGATTTGTGAAATACTCCACATCACCACTACCACTACTGCGGCCTTAGAACGATAACCAACTTTTCTTCTCCATCAAAATTGCTGTAAGGAACCTCCTTCAAACTGTCCTCAATCACCCACATTAAACCCTTACCTAATCCAGTACAATTATATGTTACCTTACATCCCAATACAGCTCTTATCCCTTACCAAACAAGGCCTTAATAAACAAAAGTAAAAGCAGAATGATGCAATGTACTACCTCTGTTTCTTCTCTGTCAATGACGGTTGACTTTTTTACCCGTAACTGAGTCACTTTGACTCGGTGATTTGCATAGCAAAACGATGTAATTATTTGATAATTTTTTCATAGTATTATAGAGTAAAGTTTACTCTACAAAATCATGCAAATATTACCAAATTTGTGTATCGTTTTGCTAACCAAATCACCGGGTCAAAGTGACCCAGTGAATTGTGTCAAAAATTGAAGTAAGCTGAAGAGAAGAAACAGGAGCAATTTTTTAGTGCTCCAAAATTGAAGAGATAGTAGGTTTCAATATTGCACTTTGACTTTCAAAGAATACTCGGTGTAATTAATAGTAATCACGTCTTACTTCTTCACAGCCAAAACCTAAACAAAACAATAATGTGTTGTACACGAAAACTGATTTTCACTTGAATGAGCTCATCAGAGTTAATGGGAAAAAAAACAAAAATAGGCTCAATTTAAAACCGACATTAGGAGTGTCAGTTCTTGGAATAAAAACCGACAATACCAATGTCGGTTCTTAATTTTTCACAGTCCAAAGTAGTTTGAAATTGGCCAAGGACATAATCAACAATCCTACTGTCGGTTTTAAACGAGCCTATTTTGGTGTTTCTTTTCTGGTGGAAGTTATTTTGGTTTAAGCCGGCCCGAACAGGCTCATTCAAGTGAAAATAACTTGCATTTCCTGCTAAACAGCCAACTGAATGGGCTTGTTCTGAAAGCAAACCTAAGTGTTGACATCAGTCTCAAAGTTTGAGGCATCAAAAATGATCGAGTAGCAACTAAAACTTAAATTTACAATCAACTTACATATACAACACACCCCATCCCTATACAAAATCCAGATACAAAAAGGAAACAAAGATGAAAGCTTCTATTCAATCTCTTACAAATACAGCGTTGATCACTTCTTTTAAATTTCTGCAACCCATGATTGTAATCCCTTCTATACCATGTGTTTCAAGAAGTTTCATAGACGATCGAGGGACAATGCATGTGGCGTAACCCAGCTTTGCCACTGTGCTTACTCTTTTCTCCATTCCTATAACCTGTAATATTAGCGCATAACAATGATGAGAACTAGGGCATGGTTTTCACTTTTCATACAGAGTGAAAAGGAAAATCTACTTTTAGCTTCAATGTTGGAGTGTGAGATGATGAGCATATAGCTAATAGACTAAGTATGTGATATACACAGGCTCTCAGCTAATTGGAATGGTTGAAAGCTCGATGACACTGTGAAACTTGAAACATTCGATCTTGCTAGCCCATGAGGCAGGGCATGTACAACGCCATGCATTTTATTGTGAGTTCAAGCGTAAATGATTTTTCTTTAGCTTTTCTTATCTAATTATTATTTTCCTACTTACTTAGGTTCATGGTCATCTGTTCCTGGAGAGGCCCCTAATCACTTCATATTCCCCAAACTCATTCCTGTTCCACTAGCTACTGGACGACTATGACCAAAACTCTGGCAGGTCACCTGTAGCTTTCTCTAAGCTTTCCCATACGTTACCTAGTTACTTCCGACCCTTTAGAAAGTGGAAAAAGCCTAAGACACCTGGTCAAAGCATGCCTTGACCGCAATGAAACATGTAAACCAGGTCAAGAAAATCGCTAAGATTCTGTTATGCTAACCTTGGATGTTCACACCTACTTCAGATGACAATTACTTGGTCTGCCAATGGTTAAATCTGCATATCTATTATAATAATTTGGACCTCTTGTTCCACCTGGGAGCTTCCACGCCCCTTCCTCGTGGATACCAATAGCTTTTGAATACCACAAAAAAACAGCATTTGAACGCCGCACACACTATAGTATATAACTTATAGATGTTGACGCGGTCTACATATGGGATTTTCATGGGCTTCATACATTTATATTTGCTTAGAGTCTTGCCATATTCAGTTGATCAGTTCATCACTAAAGGAGAACTCAATACTGCTCGGTTCACAACACATGATCATAGTTTGCCAAAGCATACATTTAAAACGCCTAAAATTAACCTATAGTCAAAGTAATGCTCATGAACATAAATTTCCGGCGTGCATTATCCACTTACAGAAGATGATACACTAAAAAGGACATAAACTTACCGGTCGAAGCTCGCCAGCAAGGCCAATTTCTCCAACGAAGGCTACATTGTTAGGAATAGGAAACTCCAAAAAGCTAGAAACAAAAGCAGACACGTTCGTTAGTCTAGAATATTTTGATGGACAATCAGAAAACTGGCCAGACTATATGCAAGATGAAGAATGCAACACTAAAGTATGCTAAAATGCATGACCAGCGAAGCAATTTGAATAGACTGAAACTGATCTACCCAAGAATAAATAAACAGCATTTTAGCTTCAAGTTTACAAACAGCAAAGTTCAGATGTCAAATCCCCGGCCATGGGTCAGATTCGGTAGATGTATGTCTGATTTGTTAGTAGAAGCAAGCAAAACTAAATGACGGTAAAGCTTGAAATTTATAAGTTAAAGATGCTTTACATATTTTAATTATGAAACTGGACCGTGGGATATTGAAAATACTTGACTAGACTCAACAAGCATTCTCCCACTTTGCCCAGGGCCGGAAACATATCTATCCCCCCCCCCCCATTGCAGTTTAAATTCAATGAATTACTCCCGCAAATGTTCAAAATTTTCTCAGCAGAAGTTATCTTCTCAATTAGTAGACCATATCCAGTTCATTTTGGCAACAAACAAATATTACCGATGAAAATAGTTCTCTTTTTTTTTAAACAAAACACTGACAAAATAACTGAAATTTTCACAATCTTAAACATCAATAACAAAACAAGATGGTCCCAAACGTCATAACATTTTATGGATAAAACTGATCGCAGTAAGAGTCCGATAATAAAAGCTCCTTAAGTAAACCAGAACCTCATTGACATAAATCGGCTAAATTGCAGGAACCTTGGTTCCTGAACCAAGGCAAATCTCAAAAGCATGCATCAAAAACAGGAAACTTTTTAGCTTTGGGTTTGAAGTGAAGTAGAGAGAAAAATACATGCCTACTGCAAATTGCGGCTGCTATGGCAAGATCACCAGCAGTGTCTGTTAGTTTTACCCCACTAACAACATTTATCAAGACACCCTGCAATAACAAAATCAAAATAGCATTTTTATTATTCTTTGTCATCATTGTAAATTATTATTAAAAAAAAAAAAAAAAAAAAAAAAAAAAAAAACTCTAAAGGAAAAAACCTATTGGTAAAACAATAAGCACACCAATAATGACCGCTAAACAAATAAAATAATTACCTATTAGATGATGAATAGTGATCTCCACTAGAAAAAGAAAAAAGAAAATGATAATATGTATATGGTACCATGGGATATGAGTTCGAAATGGAACTCCGTTCCTGAAGTACTACTAGTGCCTACGATAATATCACACCCCAACAGGATCTCAAGCCTACCAAAACGTAATTAAGTTTTATCTCACAGCTTCTAGGCCGAAAATGCTTAAGCAGTACCCACAGTTTCCATAGCATAATAAAGTTCAGAAGTATGTAGGACGTTCCAGATTAGTGGAGAAGTATACTAAGCCTAAGCGGAATACAGCTAAGAATCCAAGGGGTTGTCATACTCAGTATACTTAGCAAATCCAATTTTTTTCTAGTAGATGATTTAGCTTATTGGGAAGACAACAATAGCTAGCTAACAAAAGCACAACATGACCCACCACCACCACCACCACCACCACCATAATAATAATAATAATAATAATAATAATAATAATAATAATAATAATAATAATAATAATAATAATAATAATAATAATAATAATAATAATAATAATTTGAAACCCATAACCCAGCTTTTAAAAGAAAAATAATTTATTTACGAGCTAGTTAGGCTCGCAGAGATGAACTAGTTGCCGTGATTATTGCCAACTCAAAGTTTATTTAAGTAGTTTGTCATGAGATGATAGAAACTAACTCCCAATAAACAAATTGGAGGAACGGCACATCTACATCCCATAAAAGAGATTAAAACAAATTAAATCAAAGACAGGAGTGGTTACATCGTCTTGAAGCTTGAGACCAGCCTGCTTTTTGAGGACCTATAAAGTACAAAAAAAAGGTAAGGTCTAATATTCAAAACATGAGTGCATTGCACTTACAACTTTTCAATGTGTTAAAAAACTACACCGTTTGCCAACAAGAATAACTGGTATAAACATCAGTAAATCCAAGCACAAATTATTCATCTTAAACCAATGAGATAGTCTCAAAACAACTCATAACACTGATATTTGCACAAGTAAAGAAGATCCACCCAACAATTTGACCCAATTAAGTTTCTCGGGCAAAATGTCATGACCAATGGCACGGCAAACTGAATGATAAACCTGCCTGATTTTGTCCCAGTTCTCAAGTTTGTGCGAATCAGCTTGATTAGATTCAGTAACTTGGAACTATATTTCATGGACAGAACATGCAGAAATATCACTGTGCATGGATGTGTTACTTACCGCAATAATCATGTCTGCACGGTTACTTTGAACCCCATTTACTTGCCTTGAGATTGACGATCCAGTAGCACATAATGCCTACACGTTATGTGGCATCCATGTAAATCAATCAAACATAAAATTTAGAGATGAAAACTAAAACAGATAACACATTAAATACTGAAATCACAGACGGTAGAACAGCACAATATCCTAAATTATATTAATGCAATAACTCCGTTTATACACTGAAGTAAGGAGCTCCTAACAATAGAAGGATAGCAATTGGACAGAAAACAAAAGTTTGACCCGCCTTAAAAATAATGTTGACCAATAACTAAACTGTGCAAAGTACTGTGATCAACTCAGTAGCTCACAATCAAACAATCATCCCTGCCTGGACGAGGCACTAGAAGTAACACTTACAGCAGTTATAATAGAATCCAACAGGTATCTTAAAGCTGATAGCATGATACCCTCAACAGGATTTTCTAGTCCGAACACATGACTGATAATTCACGTGTGAACACCAAGGTATTGTGCATGTAGCTGTCATGGAAACATCACATAAGTAATCCTACATATCACCAGAGCAAAACCAAGGAGAGACTATTTTTTTATGAAGCTTACCGCCAGATATGAATATATGATCAACGTGGAGGTGGTTTAAGTTTATCCTACATGTGTGATAGATTTTCCATGGAACCACTAACAGTTGACCATTTATGCAACAAAACAGGGGATAAGAGGGAGACAGTTGATAATCCAACTCTTCACTCATTGTTTTCAACAGAAACAACTAACAGAAAATGTATAGTCGAAACGTTGAACCAACAATCCAGTACTGCAAATCAACTACTCTAACTTATAGCTCCAGAAGTTATCATTTATAACAACCAAGCCGAAAGCAGAGCTAAGTTTGAAAACAGAGATCCATGAATTAAAAAGACACGTCGAACAAAGAAGAGAATAGAAAAAGAACTAAGATTATATATTTTTCTAGCTTAGGGCCTGTTTGGTACCAACTGAAAATCTAAATAATCAGCTGAAAATAAGCCGGACAAAATCTGAAGTAGTTAAAAATTCTAGCGCTGTTTGGTATGAGTAAAAGTCTGCAGAATGTGAGAGAATCTACAAAATTGGAGATCAAATAATCTGCAGATTATTGGTCCAAAATAGATTTTAACCGGAATTGCAAAACTGTGTAACAAACTAAATCAAATATTAAAATAACCGATTTTAATCAAAATTGATTAAAATTCGGGTCCCGAACATGCACTTGGCCAAAATCAAAAATTGGTTTCAGGGAACTTTGTACCGTCAGATTTATGTCTTTTTTCTAACTTACTGAGAAAGTTTCCACTTTGATGAGCAGTTCATCATTGTAAGACTCTTTACAAGCAAGAACTAACCGATGACCTAATGGATCGACAGAGTTACATGGGCAGCCTTTGGGATAACGTATATAAGGCAGAAACAGAACATGAAAAAACTAAAAGCCAATAATAAAATTAAGAATATGTAGGTCTTGACTTAGAGCCAACCTACTACTTGATAGCTTTATAATCAGATAATACACGATAGAAGAACTATTTAGTTCATACAGGACCAACTTCTTATGAAAACTAAAATGTCCAACATGCTTGGAGAGCATGTTGATAATTTGGGTCCTGCAGATACTCGCACATCTCCTATTCATAAATATGCACCCGCTTTTATACAGTTGGATACAAAGTTGTCTATTTTTAAATAGGAATTAAAGTACTAGATCTTTTAGCTTCTTATCACCGTGGAGGAAAAGCAGGGATTGTTTGGCGGAAATGGAATACGGAAAGTGATATTCATTACGCAATTGATTAACAATAATGTCAAAGCTCATGGAGGGGTATTCGTATTTAGCAGAGCAGGCGGACCTACTCGAGAAGGATACAACCTCTACAGGGAAATGAAAGTATATGCACTACTTGATGAGCAAATTGTTGAATCAAAAGTGGCTCTAGTTCACGGTCCGATCAATGTACCAGCAGCAGCTCATATGAGAGCTGATCTTACTGCTTTAACTATGGCAGAATATTTCCAAGATGTTAATGAACAAGACGTACATCTATTTACCAACAATAATTTCCGTTTTGTCCAGGCAGGATCCAAAATATATTCCTTATTGAGTAGACTACCTTCCGCTGTAACGCCGTCATAACTCAATACTTGAGAAAACTTTCAGATCTTTTAGAACTTCTACATTTTGGAAGAAGAAATTTAGAAATAGAAAAGATAAACTTCAGGGAGGAAGAGGTCACACAAAAGGTTGCCAAATAGAGCCAACATCCATGATACAACTAGGGATCCTTCATAAAAAAAAAAAGGAAATAGGTTCCTTGTTTCTTATTCAATTTATGCAGCCATGGGTCTTATCTAAATCTAGCAAAAAGCGCCTAAAAGTTCTAATTTGAAATCAGAAATATTCCAAATAAATAATAAATTTAATTGAAATTTCAGTGAATGCATCAGCTAATTAATAATTTCTTTATAAACTTGTTTCCTTGATCCCAGGAAATTTCATATACATAAGTTATATAGTATTAATTGAAAAAAAAAGTACAGATTGCATTATAGCTGTATCTGTTCTGAATGATGGAGCTTGTGAGTAATTTCACTCAAGTAATCTAAAGATAATACTTTTGACAACAATAAATTTATCAATTTTAGACAAGTTTAAAACTTTAATAGACATGGTAAATGCCTGTAGGACTACTAAAATTCATATTACTATCTTGATCAAAACAGAATATCATAAAGTAGAAGCATAAGGACAACAATCACCTGAATTTCAATGAGAAAAGTACGCGACCCATCCATTATTACAGAAGTGGCTAATCCTGCTAAAACCTCTGAATCCGTTTGCTGCTCACTTAAGAACATACCACTAGGATTTGCAACAGCTTGCAATCCCGATTGTGACATCTCAAATACTCCTAGCTGGCAACAAAAGTAGCTATGTTGTTAGAGTATAACAAAGGGAAAACGCACCACATTGGACAGCAGTAAACATCTTCCTAAAAGAGACATTACTAAAAGTTAAGAATCCCAATAAACATAGCACCAAGTTTTGCATAAAGCCTAAGATAAAGATTCGGACAAATTTTCAAGGTCCTAACCAAGAAAATGTCTATTGTAACTCGCAAGCATCACAAGGTACCAAATCCAAAGGGAACCACCAAGAAGACATGGAAAAGGCTTTTGCATAGTTTTGTGTGCAGATTTAAATGAGATCCTAGTTTATTTTAATACACCAGATCCACTATAAAAGATAATTCCAGAACAGGGAGAGCCTACATGGATCAAAAAGGGCATAAGTGGCGTTTAATTTGAGGTAATGGTTGTACTGTGCACACAACAGCTTCAGCGTACTGTCCTGCATGCAACACTATATAGAAACAGGACTAGAAAACCTAGGTAAGGCAAAGGAAAATAACCTTCTGCAATCAAAACAGAAACAAGGGATATTACACTTACATATGCAGGAGACAGAATCAATGTCAACGCAATAGTTGCTACTTATCATGTGAATTTCTCAGACAAGAACAGAAAATGAACTGGGGTACGCAATTAAAGTAAAATTAGCATGATAAAACAGAAGACACCTTGGTACAGGAGCCTGGACCTTGCCATCGAAATTTGACAACACAAGTTGGCAATGCCTGAGACTAAAATATATACACTAATACACATCCTGGCAATAGAAGAATCCCATAGAAAACGGTTCCTAGAAATTATACTACCCCAACCAGACTGCTTTAATCATGAGCCATGACTGAAAGAATGAGGCTCTAGCATATCACACTCCTTCAGTTACTATAAAGTATCTCAAGCATATAGCTCCAGACATTTCAAAAAGAATAAGAAGCCAGTAGTTGGCAGGGCCAGTTTTGATCCCTAGAGATCAAAATGGTTTCTAGGTTCCGAAGTACCTTTTAGTTTACGTTTTGCTCTTGATAGAACAGAAGAGGTGTCTCCACGGCTATTGAGTAAGCAACAGTATTAAGAAGAGGATGATAAAATGTTTTTGGTACACCAACGCAAAGAGAAAACCCTAAATGATGGGAATTGCATGTAGAAGTTGAAACCATGATTACCCCATACTTTAATTTTGAGGATGCAATGAAGGTGGAAATCCAAAGAAATTAAATCAAGAATGCCAGCTGAACTATATACCTCATCAGTAGATCCAAATCGGTTCTTCACAGGCCGAAGTAAGCGGTGCAATGAGCTTTTCTCGCCCTGAATAAACAGGCGAAATAAGTCTCTAAGTGGTGTAAGCTTAAAATCTCAACAGTTCAATAAATGATCAAGTAGAGATCCACTGAAGATGTGATACATGGTGCTAAGTAATGAAAAACACACCCACAGTTCAGAATGTATCCCACTCTAAGACTACTTTGTTAGTCAACTTCATAAATCGAAAGTACTATATATCTCTTGACTTGATCGAAACTTTGGATTAAGATTCTAGTATGGCTTGGTGCCCATGAATTTTTCTATCAAGTTTAGATAAGTAGTTTTCGAGATAGAGATCTATGCCCCCTCATCGACTCTGACTGCGTTCTTCATGTCTATAATTCGTATAGAATAAGAGGGGTAGGAAAACACACTGAAACATTACGAACTTGTTATGATATCATCAATCCCAAAACTTAATTGGGAAGGAAGCAGGCAGCCAATATAATTCAATCGACCTCCGTTCAAGTGCAACCCCGTCCTGTTCTTCATATTCAATATGTACAACCCAACAAGTTCTACCAAGGTACCGGAAAAAAAATTGCATATCACAAGACTTGAACTACAGCCTCGAGCAGTTATAATACCATAATAAATCAACAGCTTTATAAATAAATAAATAAATAAATAAATACACACACATACATACACACACACACGTATCAAGTTGTTAGGTAGTGAACCAACGATGTATGTCTTTCCAACATAAATTAGAAAAGGTGCTAAGATACATCTTAAATAGGTTAACTTTTTCAAAGCAAGTTTCTGTCAACAATCCACTCCAATAGGCATGTCCCAATGGTCTTCTCTTTTCTCAAGGACCATTTCTTCTGGGCTCAGAACAATCAGCTCAAAAACATCATCTTCTTGAGGTTAATGACATCAAGATCAGATAGTGAAAGACGTAAGTATGAGATTGAGGTGGTTAGTAACCGTATAAGTTTCACAAAATTTCCACTGCATGGGTGGGTCTACAGGGATCTGTTCTCTGAGGGTGGTTCCTCATGTGTGTGTGACTGCGTATTAAGAAACAGGAAATATATATATATATATATATATGTATATATAGAAAATGCAACAAGATACCAACTTCTAGATATAACACCACATCAACAATGTGCTCCAGAACACGAGGTCCTGCTATCTCTCCAGTTTTAGTCACATGCCCAGTCTGAAATACACATAACCAAAAAAAAAAAATTCAGGTCAACATGTTCGAAACCATAAATTATGTACAGCAAAGTAACTGATAGGTCAATCAACTATACAACATAATGAAATGAGAAGAACCCTTCTACATAGATGAGAAGAATAGAAAACAAGACTTAAGAGGTTCCAAGAGTAAAGGACGGCACTCTTCGCTTTCAGTATACAGGACAAACTTCAAAGACCTTGAAGTCGGCACTTCTACCTGTTCTTTTAAGTTAAATTTGAGAGACAGATAAGAACCCAGGGGCGGAGCCATGTAGGGGCACGTGCCCCCCCCCCCACCATTTTTTTCAAGAACACTAGATATCCCCTAATTTGTAAATGTAAAAAAAAGCGTGCCCCTGTACAAATATAAAAGTGCCCCGACTATTCAACAAACCGCGTCCAGCGCAGTTGGTAAGATTCCTTGTTTAACACTATAAGGCGCAGGTTCGAACCTCCTTGTTCGCGTTTAAATTTTTTTTTTCCCACAAAATTAAAAGACAAAAATAGAAAAGTACCCAACGAGGCCTGAACTCTGGTGGCCGTAGTTGATGCTTAAATGCTCTACCAACTGGGGCAGAAAGCTTAGAATTCCTATATTGAGATTTAATATTTATTTATCTTTTAATAACAGTACAAATACGATTCTAAGGAAAAAAAGCACAAATACTTCCTAGTTGAGTCCCCCCCCCCCCCCCCCCGATGAAATCCTGGCTCCGCCACTGCAAGAACCTATACTCTTTTCTGCATAGTCACATTGTTATATTTACTACTGTCACGGGTATCTCCTCAGTTTCTCAGGCTCTTACAACAATTATCAGTGCTAAGTGCTGACATGCATAGTTATAGACAATCATGGGCGATAAAACCAGAGCATTCATTCACAAAATGAAAACTGGAGGCTCTGTACAGCTATACAAGTTCAGCATTTAAATTCATTGCAATAATCTCAATGGGCCAATAGATTAGTGAAGAATGTAAATGACAAAAAAAGGAAACTTTTAATGTGACTCCAAAAGTTGAGAATATTCAAGTCTCAATAGAGCCAACTAGAGAATCAACTGGAAACAATGGGCTGAGTAGACAGCCAACGACTCAGATTCTAAAGCTGTCAGCTCACCAGAAGAACTGGGATGTTCGTCTTCTTGGCAAAGCGCAGCAACGCCGCTGTGCATTCCTTTACCTGTAAACCATAATAGGTTGAGTCAGCTGAAGAACATTTAAAGATCATCAAAGCTCGGCAAAGGACTGATAAATATATTTTCTAGAGGAGAGTTACTTCGGGGCAGTTAAGTTTGTTTTTTTTTTAATTTTTCTAGTATTTAGTAGAAATATCATGTTTAGTCCGTGCATTGCGTTCAGTGTTAACTATTAATGTGTGCTTCTTTCGAGCTTTTTCATTGATTAGCTAATGGTTTTTTCTTTCAAACATAATTGTCAAAATCTTACAATTGACGATGGGTATCCCATGATTGGATTCGATTGACACGTGAAACGAAGTAAATCAGAGGGTGAATCTTAAATGGACAAAAAAATTATCAGAATCCCGATTCAAGAGACTGAATCGTACTATTCAGACCGATCCGTACGATTCGCCATCGATTCAGCCGAAGAGTCTTATTGAGTTAGTAACAGGTCCAAAAACAATACTTGCTTCGGCTTTTGTCTGTTTAGCAAATATGATTGTTGTCTAATACATTGTTCTTAAGTCCAAGGCTAATAACTTTGTTACATTCAATGTTACTAGGATCGCAATTCAATGTGATTCTCAAGTTTTTAGATAACTCGCAGCTAACACAAGTTATTATGAGTTGTTTCACTCAGAAATAACTCGTTTTAACTTCGACATATCTAAAAACTTGAGCTAAGGGACAAGTCCCTTGATATACATACGTTTCTATATCTTCATTATTCTTATCTTTTAAATGGCTACAACTTATAATAACTCGTATTAGCTGCGAGCTATCTAAAACTTGAGCTTGCTTATTGTTGAAATATGAAGATACAGTCATAGATGTTATAGTTGTATGGAATATGTTATTATATATATAAAGAGATTGTAAGTGAATCTTTACGATTCACGATTCAATTTGATTCATGATTTAGTGAAGTTAAATTTCGATTCACTCCCCGAATCCCGATTTGACAACTTTGCTTTAAAAAAGAAATTGCTAACGGAGTTAGCACCTAAGTGGCCTGCTTAAGACTTAATAGGTCTTAACTGAATAATCGGGTTCTGAAGAGGCCTCGGACTGAGTTTGGGATCTAGAACTTGAAGTGGCAAGGTCGGGAGGAGGTGAAGCACACAAAAAAGGGAAAACAAATAAAGCTTTTGGCCCCAGATACCAACCTGAACACAGATAAATATAGTTGCAGCACCCAATGTAAAGGGGGCCCCACTATAGCAGGTTCTGACCTGAACTTAGATGATCACTTGCTTACACTTTTGGAATAAGTTGGAACAACCCTTCAGGTCACAACCCTGAGCCCCAAACCCACAAGCCTCCGACAGATTTAATTTAAATTTTCAAGTTTTGGACCCTCAAACCCCACTTCTATTGCTCGTTTTAGACTCCTGATAAAGCCTACAACCTGGAAGTTGAAAGAGGAGATCTGTGTTGGGTGAATTGAAGTATCAAAGCATGCTACTTGGAGGAGAATTGTGAAGAAGACCATTATTGATGGTTTTATCTTCTTTGACTCTCTTCTCATAATTTTATTTCGGGTGAACATTTCTTCTTCTTGTACTCGAACCACAAAGGTAAATCAGACATATATCTAAGCTAAGGGTAATGTGTGCAGTTATCGATTTGACGACTTATCTATCAGTTTTATGAAATAAAGCTCTTAATCAGTTATTCTCAGTTAATTGTCATTGTTCTCCCTCCCTCCGTCCCGCCCTCTCTGAACACGCATACATATTTTCATTTGAGACTGTGACGGTGGGTAATGCTATTTTGTTTCAGAAGTAAGTAAAATTTAGTGTTCTGACATGCAAGGATCAGGGGGTAGATGGATTGCTGTACTTCATCAGCGAGTTTAGTGGAACAATGACTTATCCTACTGTTGCAGTTACTGTAAATGGGCTGTCCTTCCCGCTCTTCATCCTAACTCCTGACCACACATTCAAATTTTCACTAAAAAGATTAGACTATTGGTCCCCAAACACAACCAATGTGCTCCCAAAAGATTACTAGAAAGATCAATTCTGGGTATTTATAGATGTGTGGGAATTCGATCTTGGTTCGAAAAGTAAGTCCCTCATTTGGTACATTTTTTAAGATAGAAGCACGAGGGTAGAATGACAATTAAGGATATCATATCACTCTACTTCTGGGAATGTGCATGTAAATATGGGACACTTCCGAAAACCAATATAGGGTACTTTTTGTTTCCGTTAACGTTAATAACATGTGATTGATTCAGATGAATGCATCAACAGCAAGTCAACATAAGCAATGACAATTAAGGATATCATATCACTCTACTTCTGGGAATGTGCATGTAAATATGGGACACTTCCGAAAACCAATATAGGGTAATTTTTGTTTCCGTTAACGTTAATAACATGTGATTGATTCAGATGAATGCATCAACAGCAAGTCAACATAAGCAATTTAATAACCAATCATGATGTAAACATGATTTCAAAGAGCCGGTTATGTCCCTTGTTTTATTAGTTTCTTGGAAGCTTTAACAGTTTAAAGTTTAAACTCCGTTGTATATCGGCCTGCTTGGGGCAGATGCATATCCGTAATGTTTCTTCTCCTAATACCTATTAAGAAAAAAGCAATGTATAACATGTTGATCAATGTACTAACGATTCAAGGTTAACTTCAGCTGCGTTTCATTGCAGTAAGTGGACCAATGTTATTTCCTTGCAGCAATATGTGCGCTTATAGGCCAAACGTCAGCAAGTCAACTGTAATATATCCAAAGTAATTCAACTACGGACTTTAGATTATTACATCCAAACTATTTTACCAACAAATTCCCTCAGACCAACTTTTTCACTAAAAGCATCTGAATTGTCACAACGTTTAAAATAGGTGTAAAATCCAAAGAATCAAACCTGCTGAAGCCCTCCAGCACTTCCAGTCACTCCTTCAATATAGGCTGTTTGAATTGAATCAACAACTAAAGCTCGAGGAGAGAGAAGCTGAATTTTCTTTAATATGTCCTGAAAGACAGCATCAATGAATATGCATAGAAACAATTCAGAATATTTATTTCCTAATTCAATATACTAAGTGTGTAACCAATACTTAATTGATAAATATGATTTCAACTCAATAAGTATCATTGCATACAGGAGTCAGTGGCGGACGCAGAATTTAGGTCGAGTAGAGGCTGACCTCTAAAATAGTAGTTATATAGTGAAACATTTTGCATTTTTCCTACATAATTCACAGTCTTTTTAAGCTTATGCTATAATAATTCCATTGAATCTTAGAAATCACAATAGCTATGTCAAGAGATTTTGGAGAGAGTGAGATATTTTATCTTCTTATCACGAGGATAATCAAGTTAGATTGTAATTAGATGGGTGCAGTTGAGATTTCCAGTTTTGAGGGGTGCATTTATTACTACTTGGATGAAAAATATGTGAAATTATGGGGTAACTATGAAATTTTGCAACCTTGCGGGGCTGCTGCCCCTACCCGCCCCCGCCTAGATCTGCCACTGTACAGGAGATGTCAAATGATAGGTATGTTTCCAGATTGCTTAACCTGTAGCAAGTGATAGTGCTATATAGAATGTGTTAGGTCTGTAATCCACAAAAGCCATTGGTATGAATCTCGTCATATGTTTGTTCACCTAATAAGTATATTTTTGTGTACTTCAGTAGTCCAGAATGTATTAGAGCTTCCTCTACACTTCTTTGGCATACCCCTTTAAATGAAAGATGGTTGCAACTTGCGAGCGAATGGGGACGACGGCTTCTTGACATAGATTTTTTGCATACTCATATTAGCAATCGTTTCTAGTCGCTGAGGCTTCAATTAAGTCAGATTACACGTATATGCATGAAGGTAGGTGCTCAATGAACATCAAAGAAACCTGGCGCTGCTAACCAGTCAAGGACCACAACCATACAATGAGGTACGACGACTAAAAGAGAGAAATACCAATGCAGGATAATCACCAACTCTTCCCTCAAGACTCTCCTACATGAATACTTTCTATTAACATATCCACCTCATTAAGAGGCACTTGAATGGAAAAGAGCAACACATGTCAATGATGACATGGTGCTCCTTGCTCATGGATCAGGTGATCAACTAATCTAATGTACACAGTCGTCTTTGTCTTACGGGTACCAACAAAGTTATTCTACTTAAATAGGCCATTGCAATATGAGTAAATGATTGAAGATAGATCTAGCTATAACTGGTCAGAATGTGTGTATTAAAACCAGGCACATAAGCTGCAAGTCTACAGACTTCCATAGCGTCACAAATCTTTATTGAAGAATTAGGACCTTCTAAATCAAGGGGAAAACATTATTCTGCATATCCCCTCGACTCTTGAGACTCCCACCATTACTAAAAGCGGTTTTTTTCCAATTATGTCAACCAGTGACCTTGAACCACCAAATCCACCATTGCTTTTCTTCATCCAGCATAAATAGATGAACATAGTACTGCTGATACAGGAAGGTTTGTGTTGTGAAGATGGCTAATGCCTCGTGAAATAAGAGACAATCACCATAAATTCGGTATGAGTCTATGACATTTCAATCACATAACGATATGGATCCATCTGATTGTCTTATAGATGAGAAATCAATATCTACTACATGCTGAAGTTGGAACAGTAATCCGTTAGACTAGTTGACTAAGCAAAATTAGACAGATGTATTGTCAGACAAACGAATGATCCTGAAGCCATAGATTAGGAACTTCATGCATTTCAATGCAGGTAAGCTATACGTTTAGTGGTAGGGGTGTCAGAAAAATTTAACCATACCAGCGATATTCTAGCATATTGCACATGGACCATCCATAATAATCATTTTGGATCGAAAAGGAAAATAAAAAAAAAAAAAGGCATGCTAGCCGAGAAGCAATAGCAAACTTAACTGTGCAAAGTATCACTAGTCAAACCACTAGTTGGAAAGGTGAAAAATTGACTCAAAGCACAAGTTTGGTTATTGTCATTATTTCTTAAAACCTAATGTCTTGAATAACAGCGGACTGTAAGAACATGTTTCCCCAAACAATCAAGTCAGCAGGCAATCACACATCATAAATAAAATCGTCAGAAGGGAGAACACGACCAAAAATTATTGAACATGGATGAACCGACAGCAATCTTGACTGCAATGAAAATTGTATCTCCGACAGAGAATCATAACAAACATACACGTCAATTACAACTAAATAAACTACACGTGAACAACTTTGAACATATATTTCAGCAAATGAAGATTTAGTGCCACAGAAACTGTCATCATTACTGAAGCAGTATGTCTAGAAGTATGCACCTCGATATCAGTACTCGAATACAAAAAGAGTTCTCCAGTTCCAATCCTCAGGCGGTCTGCTCTGTTTCCAATCTGTTCGACACTCTGACATGAAGAAAATAAAATGAAGCACTAAGTTACTGGGCTCTTCCACTCTAATCACTGTACATTGCACGTAGTTAAAGGGACAAAGATATAAATGGAAATACATTTTTGCATTTATCAATATAACTAGCTTTAAGGGGTGTCTTTTTTGTTTGTAAATGACCAAAAAAGCACTAACCTCTTCACCAGAGACATACAGAACGGGAGCTTGTTCGCCAATACCGTGACCCTCTGCTATTAATGCAGCCATCTCTCAATTGAAAAGAAGTGATATCAGCATAAAGAAAAAAGCATACAACCAGTTGAAAAGTTTTGAAAAACGAATCTAGCACATAATTCAGGAGAGAAGTAATTTATATATATTAGATGTCTTGAAATGGTCTATTCCTTCAAGAACACATACCTGCAACAACAATGTACTCTTGCCCACACCAGGGTCACCGCCAACTAAAACTAATGAGCCTACAAAACCAATCAAATCTTCAAAAGATTGCAAAATATTCAAATAAGACTTTAACTTCTTGGCACAAAACTGTCTAATTGCCATACCTTCTTATTTGAGACAGTAAAAGCGAGGATAGAAATGCAATCAAAAAAAAAGTTCACTAGTTTAGACAGTACATATTGTGAGGCTAGATACCAAAACGAATCTTGAGAACAAACCGAAACAACTCTCTTAGAGATCTGGGATTCTGGGTATGGACACTAGAGCTAAGTGCTTCCATGACAAGCTCATAAAATGCTCAAGGCCAGGGAGAAAATGACAGAGCCTTAAGTTCAGAATGTCCAATACTTCATTCATATCTACTTCAGGGAAAACAGTGCTTGATTTGTTCCCAATAGACCCTGCAACTTCCTGTAAGCTGTTTGGTGAACGTCTTCAGAGATGCTGCCTGACGGTAACCAAGACAACTTGTGGTGATCTTGTACAAGGGTGTATAACTTATACAGGAAACTTAGGCTGTGGCATGCTTGTTTCTGTGCATTGTAGGTTGGAAGCCGTTAACGTCATTTTCTTTCCATCCAAACACGAGACAAATCTTTGTTATATACTTTTATGTAGGCTACTAGTTCTTTCTCGGACCTTATGGACAAGTTAGAGTTGGTGGATCTCTACTCCACTGGTGTAAGTCATTCTGGGATTCATCTTTTTGGTCTCTAGTGATTACGAGAGTCTATTTCTGAGTGTTAGCCAGTCTTCATTCCCACACCCAGTATTAAAGTCAAATTTAAGCACCAGAGACTTGACCTCTTTCTAGATTTGAGAAAGTGTTGCTTCTGAGAATTAGCAGAGATGTGATAATGTTTACAACCTATATTAATGTGCTACCCAGAAAAGCCAAAATTAAAATAAGATTTACATTTTATAGTGTTGGGATAAGGAGCCATCAATTTACGAATTTCGATTTTTTAACTAATATGGAAGAACTGGGTAATGGTGGTTTTAGTGAGCGGTGAGCCTGAACTGGCTTGTGTTAGACCGAGAACTGATAGCAAATGGGAAAAAAGGATGGTGAAACCGAAACCAAAACCAAAACCAAAAGCAAAAGGGCAGCAACTGAGGAAAATCACACAGAAGCCCTTACACATCGTTAGCAATATCTAGAGTGGGATATCTTTTACAAGAAAATTTGCAAAAGGCGAGTACAAACCAAAGTTACCTGGAACGAGGATCGTCCCGGTTCGTGGAACGGGAACGTGAAACGCCACACCCTATGGAATTCGGTACGACAGGGGTAGGCTTCCTTGGATAGCTTTATAGGAGTTTTACCATTTTCCGCAAATTATATTTTATAGTGAAAACTCTAAAAATTGATGTAACCTAGCAAATCTAAATTTAATTTTCCCTTCTATATAGATACTTGAGCTGAAAATAGTGAACAAAATTGGATGGCCAAATTTAGCGATCTGGACCAATAGAGTTCAATGTTTCGGCACGCGTGATCCAATTCGCAATTCGTACGGGTGCGAGTGAAGTGTGGTAACACTGGTAGAAACATTCAGATGTAAAACCTTGTTGGTCTGAAACAAAATTCATAAGACTGTCGGGTTCCACAAAAATGCTCTATCCAGCACGTCAAAGAAAACACTGGGCACAAACCATAAGGAATATATTTCCAGATTCCATAGGGGCCTGGTGCAAAATGAGATTTTCCAAGGAAAGGCATAACCCCCAGTCCAAATCTCTTCTTTAGGGTTAGTCCAAGCAGATTTAGTAGACACTAAAGCCTTGATTCCTAAGTCAAGGGCAAAGCTAAGTATTATAGTTAAGTATTATAGCTACTACTCCCTCCGTCCCACTACACATTTCACTTTACTTCCTTAGATACCTTCTTCAAATTCTAGTTTTTCACTTCCAAAGAAAAGGTACCACGTGAAACAAAGGACATCTGGTAAATCTATTAAGTCAAAAGCACGCCCTAACCTACGTGAAAAGTCCATCCCCGTTACTAATTTAGGGATGGAGGGAGTATGTTCTATTAACGAACCATCAAAATATAACTCGAAATATCTAACCAGTCCAATACATGTCGTATAAAATTAACAAAGATGTCCAACCAAAAGGAAAGAAAATACATGAACAGTTTGAAAACAAATTCAAAAATGAACTTTCATGCCATAACTAGACTGATAATAATAATAGTGGTGGTGATGCTGATTATTATTATTATTATTATTATTATTATTATTATTATTATTATTATTATTATTATTATTATTATTATTATAACAACAACAACAACAATCACTTGAAGGGTAGAATAACCTCAAAAGGTCGGAAATATGGCTCATATTTAAACAATTTTGAGGTGAGACAAAACCATACCTGGAACGAGACCCCCACCAAGTACTCTTGAAATTTCAATTCCAAGGAGTCCAGACCTAAACAACAACCACAAAAGATATAAGCAGTCTGTATACTAAAAAAAAATTAAGAACCTGGAATCCCTTTTCTCCCAATCATATTGGTTCCCATGAATCATTTCTCAGGGTAGCGTTAATGTAGTCAAAATGATTAAAGTTGTAGACCTATTTTTCCATATTTGATGACATTTATAGCCATTTTTTAAGGAAAAATATAGGAAAACACTAAAACCTTATTTTCACTTCTGGAACACGTTAACGATTAGTAGAGTACATAGAGACTTTCCAAATGGGGATAGACTTGCGAGATCCGAAACAGAAAGAAAGACAGGGAGTTATAGAGAAAACATGTATGTTCTATAGTAGCAGCTGCATTATTCTCTGAGGCTGCCTTGACTGGTAAATTATCTCACACCTTTACTCTGTATTAGTTCTTGCTGTAGTAGGAAACAAATCTTACAAGAGTATGAACATCAAAATTTCTCGTCAGATTTTAAAACATTCTAGCAAGGGACCCCCCCCCCCCCCTCTAGAGGGACTTTTTCAATGAATACTTGACCAAACCTGCTTTGTCATACAAGTGTGTGCGAAAACACCAAATTGGGGAAAATGAAAAGATCTTGCAATTAGAATTTTAAACTATTAGCAAAGACAGACCTTGCTGAAAACGAGGACGCGTTTCATTGGATTCAGATCATTACGAAATAAGAATGCAACTACTTAATCTTAGTAAAGCCACAGACTCAAACCATCAAACTATCTCGGTGGGAAAAAAACTGCTGCCCTGCGGTTATGGCAAATTGCTCAGGCTTAGGTTAGATAAATATTCCCGTTGTCCCTTTTTATGTAGAATGCCAATAGCCGAGGCACAAACAAGGTATACTCTACTTTTAACAGTAGGAAGAATTGAGCCATGCCCAATTGGACACCAGACTTTATCTTGGCTTTATCACTAAGTAAATATTAGCATTCAGTTGAGTCTAAACTTTACCCGACTCAATAGTTTGATTTCATATGCAAAAGAGCTACATAAATATTCTAAGTTTGGTAACACCGAATATGCTTTCGGCACTTCCAAATTATTATATTCTACAGAACAGCAATTTCGCCTTTTAGTTTTAGATCAAAGCATCAGTTAAACAACTTTACATAACATCACCAGGTACTAAGTACTAACCCCTTCGATGTGTTACAGTAACAGCATGCAACAGTACACCACTTACGTGGTTTATAGCTCAAAAACATCCCCATAGCCTATCAAAAACACCATTCACAATTTCCAATAAACCAAAACACCAAAAATCGGACTAAAAACTCACAAGGGAATTCTCCATTCTTGCTGATCAATCCCGCGATTCACATCCGTCAATCTCATCGGACCCGAGCTAGCAGCGCGCTCCGGCAACCAAGAAGACACCGCCTTCTGCGAAACCTCAGCCCCACTTGTCTTCCCCTGATGATCTTGCACTTCCGCAAACCTCTTCATTGAACCCACAGCTTTACAAGCCCGGCAGTAACCCCACCACTGTCCATCATCATAACCGCAACTCGAGCACACATACGAAACCTTAGCCTTCCCCTTCTTCTTATTATTACTATTCACAAAAGAAACAGCCTCAGAACCCTGCTTGTTCCAACCCTTGACAGCCCCATAACTCCTTTCCTTCAAACCATCCCCATTCTGAGAACTACCCACATTGCTCAACCTCGATTCTTCAAAATTGGCATTTGGGTTTTCATAATTAGCTGAAATGGTACCTGGGTTCCGCTCGTTTGAAGGGTTAATAGGTGCTGCCCATGAAATCGACTCTTCGGCATTTGGGGTTTCTCCGGTGACCTCTCCGGTGGCCTCTCCGGTGACTAATTGGCCCGAAACGGGGTCGTAGAAAGCGGAAACACGACCTGGGTTGGGTTCGTTTGAAGGTTCGGAGGAGGAAAGAGAGCTGCTGCCCCAAGAATAATCGGAGGAAGTGTGGAGGAAATGGCGGGAAAAGCTAGGGTTTAGGGAGGGTTTTTTACAGGAGAGTGTAGAAGGAGAGGGTGAGAGATGGGTTGTTGTTGGAGTGTGACGGAGTATGTGCCGGCGGGTGTATAGTGTTCTGAGAGCACGCATGTCTGAGACTACTGGCATTATGGTGCTACTTTTTCTGGGTTTTGGTCAGTAGATGGAAGAAGAAGAAGAGGAAGGGAAAGTGAAATTTAAATGGTTTGTTTTCAAATGGTTCGTGACGTCCCTTCACTGCTCCGGTTCGGGAACACATAGCTCGAGCCACGAGGCCATTTTCTAGGGTAAAAGCCACTTTCTCTGCACGTTTGTCTTTTTTTTTAAGGAACCTACCTGGAAGTAGGGCGGTATAAACCCCGCATACATTAAATTCGGGTTCCGAACCCGTAATAAAAAGTGGGAGGACATAAACCAAACCCACCAAAACAATCAGAGAAAGCCCATAAACAAATAATACAAATCCAAAGAAAATTCTAATCTGAAGTAGGCCCATGACCTAATTGCTCTGCCTCCACCGCTAAAATGTCTTTGAGGAAGACCGGAGCCTCATTAATATAGGAACAGTTAATCTTCTTCAACATTCCTCTCTGAGCCACTTTCTCTGCACGTTTGTCCTTAATCGTTTGCATTGACCATATAAGGCCATCCGCAGTAAGGGGCGTCCCGAAGCACTATTATTCTCATTTGGCCCCCACCTAATTTCTTAAATATTACCGAACTGTCATATTGCACCTAGCAAAAAAAAGTTTTCGCGAAGCCCTCTGCTCATAATATATTCCAAAACAATTCATAAATATATTTAATAATTCTTTTAAATAAATTATTTATTATTTACTATCTATAGTTAATGAGAATAGAATTAAAAAACAAATGTAAAAAATAAATATAGGGTAACCAAATTATTTTTACAATCATATTTTTCAATTTTACACAACTTCAACTACTCACCTACTACTTCTAAAAAAGAAAAATAAATGAAAAAGAAATAAAGAATAAGAAAAAAGAAATTGAATAAACATAGAAAGAGACATAAATAAGGAGAGAATGTGGGTGATACACTACACAGGGTATACAAACTCTAATTACAGCAAAAACAAGGAGGCTTTGCAAAGCTCGCCGGGCTTGGCACCGTGCTCGGCAAGCCCGGGCAGAAGCACGATTAGTCCACGAGAAGCCCCGACCCCACACTTGGCCTTCCTTCTGGGCGGCCTAAACAGCTTAATCGCAGTCCTCGGCTAGTCGAGGACCCTTTACTGCGGAAGGCATAAGCCACCATCTATCAAACACACTCATAGATTGAATATTTTTCCTTTTTTTATGACGTAGGATCACGTTCTAGTGCTCACACGTTCACCCCCGTTCTAGTAGTGTAATACTACCTCCGTTCTTTCTGAATCTTCACATTTTGACTTTTTCTTCTGTAATCGGATCACTTTGACCCGGTGATTTGGATAGCCAAATGATGTAATTTTTTAATATCTTTTTGATGGTGGTGTAGAGTGAAGTCTACTCTACAACATCGTGCAAAGATTATCAAATCATTGCATCGTCTTACTGATCAAATCACCAACTTAAAGTGATTCAGTAAATAGTGGCAAAATGAAAAGGGTGAAGATTTAGAGAGAACAGAGGAAGTAGAAAGCAAGACATCTAGATAAATGTCCAGAGTCTTAAGATTGCTAACCTGGCTAACTCAACTACACCCCGAAGGGTGTAAGTAATGTTATACGTGAAACTAATTCCCTCTCTAAAGTTCCTTCCAAGCTATTTCACATTAGAGCTCATCTTGCCATGTCAATGTTTAGACAGTCCAAAATATGGTCCTAGTCCGTAGCCACGTGGATCTATCAGCAAATCGCATATGGCCAAGCATGCGTGCTCCAGATGTACGAGATCATGTCATGTTAGCACGGGGGGATCGCGAGACAGGATCCCTCCGCAGATTGCAGCTTGCACGGGAACTAAAGAATCAAGTGATTTGGAGAAAGAATAAGGCTTGTCGCAGGTGGTTGTTATCCCAGCTGTGACCTACGTATGTTACAGAGAATACGTGTTCAATAGTTATATATGCATACCTGGTATTAATGGCAATGGTCTTCCGAGATATCCGTTGTGATATTTTTCGCGACCACTTAATGGGACATGATTAACGTCGTAAACCCCCATTACCATTACGTACTTGTTAGTATATATATGGGGCTTACCCTCTTCATAAATGTGTTGCATTATTGCAACTGATCAACCCTAACAAGTTGTCTCTCTCCTCTATGGCACACTTGGCTAATTTTCAATCCCCATTACCATATATCTCCATGTGTTTCCTTACTTGGATCATTGATATTGTATTAGCGTGCTACAATAACACAATGTTGTCATCGTAGTCAGCAAGCCCTAGTTACATTTGGTGAACCTTACGTGAAGCTTCCAAAATCATCCAGTGATCAAATCATGTCTCGATCTGGATGTGGTGAGATTTGAAACACTTATCCCAGCAACCAAGAAGTACCTTAAACACTTTTGGTTAACCAACCTACAACCCTTATTTGGGAAATCAGCAATTAGCAATTGTTTTTATCGTGCAACCTTGGTTGTGCATGAAACACATCTAAAATATGGGATGCCTCCGCCCGAGGTGATGAACCCCATCGGAAACGGATAGGACCATCGGTTCATATACAGTGCAATACTCAAATATCCAAACATAAATATTTATTTATTCAAAACGTAACGGATCGAGTTTGACAAAGATTCAAAGTACATCATTTATTGTGAAAGAAAACTAAGTGACAAGCATTCCTATCATGTGTTGCCTGTTGTGTACAAGGAAATCCTCGAGAGATACCCATGTGTACACCTCAAGTAGGGAATAAGAACACAGAGAGTTGTAAGGTGTGTGTAGGGAGAGAGTAAGCACTAGTAACTGTTTGTGAGAGAGAGACAGTAAGCTATGGTACTGGACCAATATGTCTTGTGTCGCAACGGAGAGCTAACGATCCTATATATAGTGGGGAAGTGACCGTTGAGGGGTCAATGCACCATAAAATGGCGGCTTAAAGATAGACCCCCAACGGCACGTTCGACCGTGTATATAGGAACCATTATGTATCTGCCCGCAAGTATCGGAGACCGTTATGAGATCAGCCGCATTGATGGGACACGTAAGCCTAGGATCTCTCAGTCAGTTACCAGAGGTCGCGCACAAGCTTGGCTGTCGCATGCGCGCGACGGACCTTACCCTAGCCTCCAAACCACTAAGTCCCTACAAGTCCCGTGTTATGGTGCGCGGGGGCCCTGTCTCGTAGTCCCCACGGGGATCAGCACGGGTGGTGATCCGGTGTGGATGGAGCACAGCTAAGTGTGTTGGATGGATGCCACGTGGCGATGATCCGTCTGTCTGGAAAGCAGTATATACAATATCCCCCTTTTGCGCGATTGTCACACGCCCTTCTGTTGCAGTCGCGCAAAATCAACCGTGCGTGAAGCGCACGCGGGCCTTTTTGAATTTTGAATTCGAAACCCCGTAGCCCCCAGTCATAGCCATGATTGCCTAGGTTTGGGAAACGCCATTTCGCCTTTGATGAAGCTTGGCTTATGTCGAGTTAATCAAACGTCATCCGAATTCGCCTATTTTCGAGGCAGGGATAGATCAATCGTCAAATCTTCTGGCAAAATTCCATCTCGTCGCCATTTCTTGCAAAGGTCGATGGCGTCCATGATCGATATAGACAGGGGTGGTGGCTCTTGAGCTGCAAATTGTCGTTGCTTGCTGGGCGAAGATACCGCGTGCACATTGGCGTCTCGTGCTCGTTTGAATCCGCCATCTTTAGAGCTGGGATCCGTCGGCACACGCTAGCTACCGTGTCTTTTCTTCATCCTTTCTACCAGTGGCTCAACGTTCCTGGCACAATCAATCAATTTTGAGAAAAGTATGCATGTTCAAGTTAATCAACATACTTTTGTACTCGTCGCCCATGCTTTGCAGGCATATTTCGACCAGACGGCCCTCCGAGACTTCGTCGATACACTCCAAGGACCTGGCCCTGAATTTCTTTATGAAGACGACGCCTTGCTCGTCAGACTTTTGGTACATCCGGGAGAGGTGAATGGTGGTGACTCTTTCGTCCACCTGGAAGAACTTCGTAAAGAATTTCTTTACCATTTCCTCCCATGTCTTGAAAGATCCCGCTTCGAGGGCTCTGTACGACTTGTATGCGACGGTTCTCAGAGATTTGAGAAATTCGCGCATGAGCAACCGAGTATCAGCCGCGTGCGGGCCCATCATATCCATGAACCTCATCACGTGCTCGTGGGCGTTCCCACTGACCACATCAACCTTGTCCCATTTGGGCGTTTTGTACCCAGTGGGGTTTGGCATCAGATAGATATCCCGCGGAATGGGAGGTGCACTATCTACCTTGGGGATGACAGTGTCCGCGAAACTCTGGTTGGCGATGATACTGTCAATCCTTTGTTCGAGGCCCGCCATACTAGCAGGTGTTCCTCCATAGGATGGAGTTGTTGGCCCAAAGCCCGGAATGTAGGGCATACTGGGGTTGTAAGGAGGCGGAGGTGGAGGCCCATGGCTTCCTAGGGCTCCTCTTGCGTAGAGAGATGATACATGATACGTAGCGGGGTTCCTTGTCGTCATCAGGGGCGAGCCTGATGAGAACGGTGGTTTCTGGGCCACCTTTCCCAGAATCGCCATGATCTGAGCAATTTCCTCAGACTGAGCTTCCATGGCTCGGGCTTGAGTTCGTATCGTAGCCTGGAGAGACTCCATAGAGGGTTCTCCTTCAACGACGACCGGGGCCCGAGTGTTGGGAGTGGTGTTGAGCAGTCCGTCCTCTCCTAAGGTTTCCTCATGGGAGGGAGACTGGTCTCCGTGACGAATGCCTTGGTCCGAAGACATTATGGGCAGATTTGAAGTTCTTGAAGGTGGATGTTTCACGTCGGGTTCACCAAAATGTGTACAAGGAAATCCTAGAGAGATACCCAAGTGTACACCTCAAGTAGGGAATAAGAACACAGAGAGTTGTAAGGTGTGTGTAGGGAGATAGTAAGCACTAGTAACTGTTTGTGAGAGAGAGGCAGTAAGCTATGGTACTGGACCAATATGTCTTGTGTCGCAACGAAGAGCTAACAATCCTATATATAGTGGGGAAGTGACCGTTGAGGGGTTAATGCACCATAAATGGCGGCTTAAAGATAGACCCCCAACGGCACGTTCGACCGTGTATATAGGAACCGTTATGTATCTGCCCGCAAGTATCGGAGACCGTTATGAGATCAGCCGAATTGATGGGACACGTAAGCCTAGGATCTCTCAGTCATTTACCAGAGGTCGCACGCAAGCTTGGTTGTCGCATGCGCGTGACGGACCTTACCCTAGCCTCCAAACCACTATGTCCCTACAAGTCTCGTGTTATGGTGCGCGCCCTGTCTCGTAGCCTCCACGGGGATCGGCATGGGTGGTGATCCGGCGTGGATGGAGCACAGCTAGGTGTGTTGGATGGCTGCCACGCGACGATGATCCGTCTGTCTGGAAAGCAGTATCTACACCTGTGAGCGATCCCCAGTGACATGCAGGTTTTCAAATAGCACAAGTCGGCCGCAGAAAATGTTATAATTAAAAGACTGAGTAAGTATACACTGCAATGAATAAATATGAGTTTTCGCTAGTACAACCTGATCACAAGAAATAACGCGAGTATAAAAGAAGTAACACATTAGTGAGAGAACTCTTGAATTAAGTCGAGTATGAAAGAGTACCACTTTCACTTATTAGTTTGGTTGAGGCATGAAAACTCAGCGTGTAACGTATGTCCACAGAGAGGTCACGATGCAATATATAAAAAGGTACATCTTGGGACATCGTCTGTCCCAATTCACTAAGACCGTTAGAAGGTAGCCTATCGCATACCCCGCTCGAACCATACTATAGGACCTTAAGTGTCGACACCCCTATACAGCAGTTACCTATATCAGCATAGGTAGTACTATATACTTTCCACGCCTTATAAAAACCCCTCGATTGAATCATCTCGGTGTATGTCGATCAACCACTGGTGCCGGGTATGTAATCTCCTATGGATTATCACCCGAGGGATCGCTTATAAGTGCCCTTGGTTGTAGCCCTCACGCACATACTCTGTACATCGCCCCATATCCATTATCATTTATTAATCGTATTTCCAACGTTTTACAAGATAAAAAATGATTCCAATATCGTTTTAAAGATAAGTTTACCCAAAAGTCGTAGTGACACACACACCAAAGCGTACTTTTGATAGTTGAAAGCATTGTACATATGTACTTACCGGAAATTAGAGTATAGTACCGCAAAGAGCTCGATCTAGCAATCATAATACGGGTCTTCAACGAATTCTCCGCCTATGAACTCGGTATCTACACATACGATTATCCTAATTGACACTTATTTAATACACACAATTCATGTAACATTCCTATTCATATATGAGATGTGAATGTATGCCCTCGTAATTCGCAAAGCATTTTCGGTCCCAAAATAATTTATAGAATCTATTTAGTAACAACTATTAGCCTAGTATAAACTAATTATTTAGGGAAAATGTATTTAAATCGTAGCCTTGTAAGAAATAAATAACTAATAATTATTTAATGAAACCAGTCACAACATTTAATTTGTAAAAGGGAGCTTGAAATTTAATTCGAGGAGATAATACCAAGATAATTTTGTATACTAGCAATATTAATTTCTAGTTACACAAACAGTAGTTGCATACTTTATTTAAAATTCAAAATATAAAATACTTATCAATATGTGATACTAAGAAGTTTGTAAGTAAAAGTGTAGTTTAAAGAGAAAAGCCTTATTTAATACACACAATTCATGTAACATTCCTATTCATATATGAGATATGAATGTATGCCCTCGTAATTCCAAGGCATTTTCGGTCCCAAAATAATTTATAGAATCTATTTAGTACAAACACAAATAGTAAAACATGCTCTATCTCTATAAAGAGCCACTCCCAATGCTCTTCGAGCCGCAATCTACCTTGCCTACTGTCACATTGAAGGAGCTTGATCCCACTTTTCTATCTCATTTGCCGGATTCAATCCACTAATCTCTTTCAACTTGTCTCCTCGTTTCCCTCGTCATCTTGAATCTCTACAGCACCATCACTCTACTACCTATTAGTTCATCATTTGCATGTCTTGAGAATTGTTTTATTTTCCCATTTCTGCACTCTTTCTATTTCAATTCATCATTAGCTTTGCATGCATTGGATAATTGTCATTTTTTGAGTTTTCTCCATTAGTTTATGCACTAATCAAATCTCTTCTGGAACTTATTGCAGGTGTTTTCATTTCTATTACAGTCTTCATTTGCCCCCCCCCCTCCGAAGTACAATCCATCGTCTTTTTCCAACCCTCACCCAATCTCTTATGTCTCTTTACTTCTTCTAATTCCTTTGTTTTCTATTTCAAATCCGTTTCAATTTGATTCCCACAGTCCCTCATCCAATGATTCCATGGAGGAGATGTTAGATGAGAGGGGATCTGTCCTTTCTCTGAATCCTACGAATGTTTTTGCTTTCAGAGAGTTACTTAAAGACTCTTTGATTGCGAAATTTATGGGGATTATGACGTTGTCCCCTATTGTCATGCTGAAGGCCATTAGCAAGGCATGGAAAACTTTTGGCTTGGTATGGATTGAAAAATGAGGACTTTTATATCTTTCATTTTCAAAATCCTAAAGACAAACAGTTTTTCCTCAAGGAATCGGTTATTTCTTTGCATGGTTTATCATTTGTTTTCAAGGAGAGGAAAAACAATCAAGCTTTTTCAGAAATTGATTTCACAACTGCTGATATTTGGTTTCAAGTTTCAAATATTTCACTTGAAGGTTTTGAATTTGAAACAACAGAAAAACTTGGAAATGTGGCAGGGGATTTAATTGTGGTTGATTGGTCTTTTGAGAGGGTTCGAAATATGCAAGGACTTAGAATCAAAACCAGGGTTTCTCTCGATCATGCCTTGGTTCCTGGAGCTTATGTCAATGTCCTTGGAGAAGAAGAGAAAAAATGGATTTACTTTAGCTACGGAAATAATGAGAAAGTCAAGTGTTGGAGAATGTGGGGAAACACAAAATTTGTTTTTATTTTATTTATTTTATTTAATTGCCAAAGAGGTTACAAAGCTTTTGCAAACTACAAATTTCACCCCAAGTAAGTATTTAATTAACTACTTTATATTTTATTAAACTACACTTATCTCCCCATTTGCCATCTAATTCATAAAACTATTTTCTTAAACTTACAAAGAGTTACCAATTTACCCGTATATTGAAAAATGAGGTGTTACAATTTGATCAACATACAAGTTCTACAAGTCAAGTGTACCACCAAACAGAAGCTCTTGCTCATAATATTTTGACTTCTTATTATAATGTTTAGTTGTGTTTGATTCAGTGAATGAAGGCTGGGTTGGAATAGGTGCCCTAGAGGCAATCTAATATTTAGTATGAACTTTGTTATTGGCTAGAATATTCATTTAGTATATATTGTGATATTTAATATGATGAAGTCCTTAGATACAATATGTTGTTTATCTTAAATATCTATAGTCAATTATATTGATTAATAGGACGATTAAATATAGACTAGTATGTGTGTCGATTGATAAGGAGATATCAAGTCTAACACATGGGGTAATGGCATACTGGATTGACCCACATCGAGAAGGATACATTAGATTATGTTAAGTCACAATCGTTTCTCGTAGTGCTAATATAATTGCAATCCTTAGACTTGAAGTCACCAGATACTCTAGTTGTGAAATATCGTTCTTTGATGTTATCAAACGTTACACCGTAACTGGGTAATCATAAAGATAGCTATCGGGCATGATATGAAGCAAGCTTAGAGATCGTAGTGATGTAGAGAGGATTTGTCCCTCCCACATAATGGGAGTAAATATCGACGACCACTCGATGGATGAGGCTTATTGAATGTCTGGCCAGACTCAGATAAATCACTATGGAGATATTAATGTTATCTGCTTGTATCAGCATATTCCCAGGTTCGAGGAACTATGGATTGGTTATACGAGTGTGACTATTTATGTCTCGTGTCCAATCCGTATATGGAGACAAAGTGATAGTGCAATATGAGATATTGGGCACAAGAGGTTTGTCGGGATCACTGACTATTTCTATTAGTTGGGTGGCACGGATGTGTTGCTAGACACCACTCCATGTTAGTAATAAGTTACTACCAACTAAGTAGAAACCTATGGGGTCACACGTCAAATAGAGTGGAACTAGATTTGGGATTAATTAATATGATTAATTAATTAGAAGGATCACTTTGCAACACCTTGCAAAGTTAGTAGGACTAATATGCAAGGAAGGGACTAATCTAAGTTCATGTAGAACTAGGATGGACCTTTATGTATTTAACAAGGAGTTGTTGGACTGTATAAAGGAGGCTCTAGCTTACTTCCCACTAATGTTATTATACATAACACAAGAGAGTGGGAGAGAGCAAAAGAGAGAGCAAGAACAAGCTAGAGGCCGAAGCCCCTAGCCTTCCGCCCCTTCCCGTCGGCACAAGAGACGGACGAAACCCTCTCTTCTTCCTTTGGTTGCTTGATTCCTTCTTCCCTCTTCCTCCGGTCCAAGCTAGCACTTGAGAAGGAAGAATCTAGATCTCACATCTAGACGTGGATCAACCGTAGAGACGAGGACAATATTCTTCGTGTGATCTCCCAAACCAAAAGGTACACAAATACTATGTCCCTTATCATGTTATGATATCTCTTCCTGTGATCCTTGGTGGGCTTTGAGTAGGATTAATTTTTTTGTTATTCCGCTGCGTTACCTACGTCAAAACCCAATAGTGGTATCAGAGCCACAGGTTGTTGTGCATAACATGATTTTATGTGTTACGATTTCAGTTTATACACCGTATTGTGATCTCCCAAACCAAAAGGTTCACAAATACTATGTCCCTTATCATGTTATGATATCTCTTCCTGTGATCCTTGGTGGGCTTTGAGTAGGATTAATTTTTTTGTTATTCCGTTGCGTTACCTACGTCAAAACCCAACATGAGGTTGAAGTCAAGCAAGGAAAATTCTCTTGGGTGACAGGTCAAGTGCAGTTCATTCCTCAATCTCTGGTGCCGGTCTCAGATGCTAAGACACTTACTCTTTTTTCCCCTGGAAGCTGCCCTTGCTCAAGAGATAACCCGGTGGTTCATGCTTTGGTGTCTTCTCCTTCTTCTGTAGAAAGTCCTCGTCTGACTTCCTCAGTTGAAGCCTCCTCAAGTGTTCCTGCTTTGCCTCCTCATGAAGTATCTGTTTCTGGTGCTGTTGTGGAGCTTCCCCCCATTCCTGATGATGAACTCATGTCTGCTGTTATTCCCTTTATCGAGGCTTGATCAGATGCTGGAATGTTTTCTCCTTTTATGTTCTTATCCTCTTAGTGTTCTTTCTTTGTTGCGCACTGTCTTTGGGGCTGGTTAGGTGATGATATTAGTTTGCTTTGGGTAGTCGTCTAAGGCTGGATGTTGCAGCTTGTGCTTTTGTGTTTAGTTTGTGTAGTTGCGTTTCTACTTAGCTTGCTGAACGATGATCTTTCTGGTTCTATTAATATGATGTTCTAATGTTGCCGCAAAAAAAAAAAAAAAAGAAGAAGAAGAAGAAAAAGAAAAAAGAAAAAAAAGAGAGAAAAGCCATGTACATATGCTATAATTTGTTTAATTGCATGAAACAGTTTATATGAAAAGACAATAACATCCCTACCTTTCATGTAAAAGCGACAAACACCCCCATATATTTGCAACTAAACCTTCAATAGTTTATATCTTGCCATGACACCCCTCAATTTTTTTTTTATCACGTGACATAAAACACCATCTTCTCCAAATTTCAACATCAAGAACATGATGATTCCAACCTACCCATCCATACTCATGCATTCATATGTATACATACAATCAAATAACATTGTAAAGTCATGATATTTAACAATAAAAACAAAAATTAAGAAGGATTGTATGGGTTACCACTTATATCAACGAAGGAGATGAAGATGGCGGCAAGGAGGGCGGACGTGGCTGCTTCTAAGGGCAGCGGGGGTGCTCCTCGCCAGAGGACGACCGGAGAGAGAGTCGGGCAGCGACGGACGAAGAGGGAGAGACTCGGCGGCTCCTTGGTGGCCTCGCCTCGACTGGGTTTGGCGCTGCCTTGGTGGCTGCCCGATTGCGGTCCGAAACCAGAGAAAAAGAGAGCTAGAGAGGGTGCATGTGAGAGAGAATGAGTTGTGGGATGACGAAAAAGTGAGGTGGTGAGGGATTTATATAGTTTCGGGAGAGAGTAAGGAAAGGAATGCGAGTGCTTTTTTACAAATTTTGGAAAAAGATTGATCATTGATTGATTGTGAATTAATCCTAATTGATTAGGTTCATTTTGGTTAAGAGGATGTGGAGATTTGAAGCTTGGAAATTTTCATCCATTTAGGAAATAAGATGAACCCGTATGTGGGTTTTCCTCCATGCCTTTTTTATATATTTTTCTTTTAGTTAGAGAGAGACAGAAAGTGTAGTATGTGGTGGTTGTACCACTTTTTTGCTAGGTGGACAAGAAAGATGACAAGGATTAAAAATGAGATTGGATGTGGTAGGAGTACAACATTTAGTGATGACTAGGCTAGTTTTTTTTTTAGGGTAAAATCTTCTTCTATAATTGTAAAGTTAGGGGGATAAAACCCCGTTTACATCGTCATGAAGAACTTGAGATGCCCACGAGCGGTAACTATCTAGCCAAATAAATTTGTTTGGTATAGAAGTACCAAATCTAACAAATTCATGCGCAGCTCTATTTGATGAAACGGTGGCTGAAAGTAAAATTTAAATACTGAAACGTGGTGCGAAGCTTCTGATGTCTCGAATAGTGTCATCAATTTCTGATTTGATTTGATTTTCCGAATTGTCTTTAAGTGCTTCAATCACCGTCTTCGCATCCGACTCCAAGATGAGATTTTGAGTCCCACACTCTGATGCCAGTGCAAGGCCTTCTTTGATTGCTAGTAGTTCCGCTTCAAAAGTAGACGACGCCGTTGGTAGAGGAGTTGAAAACGCAG
Source organism: Linanthus parryae (assembly GCA_023055425.1). Lineage (NCBI taxonomy): Eukaryota > Viridiplantae > Streptophyta > Magnoliopsida > Ericales > Polemoniaceae > Linanthus > Linanthus parryae. The sequence goes on along the minus strand of JALGPY010000004.1, from coordinate 85,424,057 downwards.
CACGAACCTTTCCGGTTGAATCTCTGAGAACGCCACCTGCAGCTGCACTCTTATCGTTCGGGGACCAGGCCGCATCTGTGTTGCATTTCCACTGTCCGGTAGTAGGAGGTTTCCAAGTAGAGGCTTTGGAGTTCGGTTGTTGGCTCACCGTCTTGAAATCCTTCAACTGAGTAATTGGGTCGTCTTCATGTATCTTCACTGTTCGAATCACCTCAGCTGCTGGTTTTCCTTCATTGCTAAAGATGGTCGCGTTTCTGTTGCGCCATAAACAAAAAATAATGATGCAAAGCAATCTTCTGTTCTCCGGCGAAAGGTAGTTGAAATACTCCGGCAGCCATGTTTTAATATCTCCAAATCTTCTGGTGAGGAAGTGAGTTCCAAAAAAGTGTTTCCAAACTTTGACGGATAGCTCGCAGTTTATGAACAAGTGTGTTGCATCCTCATTACTGCTGTGGCAAGAAGGGCACCTTGTTGAGATGTCGGAGTTGAATTTACAGAGCTTCATTCTTGTGGCCAATGAGTCCTGGGCTGCTCTCCATACGGTATATATCGTTTTTGGGTAGGATGATTTATATAAGAAAATAATTGGAGTATGTAAACAAGTAAAAGAGTAGGAATAAATGTAATCCTTCGGTGTTTATTAAAGTACTACCTATAGTATATTGCATATCATTCATGACCTTAGGTTTGCATTTAGTAGTTGTACCATTGAGGGGAGGTTCCTACCTTATTGTGGTTAAGTTTTAGTTTAAACTTCGAGGACGAAGTTCTCTTTAAGGAGGGAAGGATGAAATACCCCGTTTTGTGACTATGGGTATTTTGTGATATTATTAGAAGTGTTGGGAATTTAATTTAATTATAGAGAGTTAATTATAATGGTTACGAGAGTTTGGGGGATCTTTGTGACTTTAATCCAAATGTTTTAGTGTCTTTTACTTGAGTTTGGGGGAGGTAGTTGTCTTTTGACAAAACAAAGGGGGAATAAGTGTCTTTTGACCTAACTTTTCTTCTTACGTAAAAGTTTCCTAATTCAAGAGGGTTTCCTACTTATGAAGTTGATTTTATTTCCAACTCTCATAAAACCCTCACTCTCCCTATTTTTCTCTATCTCTCACGTCTCTCCCATCTCACCCGTCTCTCTCTCACTCTCTCGTCTCTCTCTCCCTCTCTCTACCCAACGGCAGCAACTACCGCCACCGCCGCCGTCTCTCTCTTCCGTTGAGGTAATTTCTCTCTCTCTCTCTCTCTCCTTCTTCTATGTTTTCTTTCTTTCTTTCTCTCTCTCTGCGTCCGCCTCTCTTCCCGTCCGGCCTCCATGGCGGCGGGTTTGAGCTAGTTTTGTTTCTTCTTTTCTTTTCTCTTGTTGATCTATTATTCTTGTGATCACTTGTTCATGATTCATGTATGTTGCATGTAATCTCTAATTTTCAGTTTGATATTGTTAAGATCATTGTTCATGGATTCATAGGATTGATAATCAAGTTTTAGGGTTTATCATGTTCTTGGGTGATGGGAAAAACCCTAGTTTGGAGGAGAAGTTTGATTAAGTGATTTGGGTGTTTGAATGATCATAGTATATGGGTAACAATATTATTTGAATGTGGGAATCATGTTATATTAGGTTTAGTATGAATATAGGATGAATTGGATGCTTGGGGGAAAAGTTTCATGAAAATTGACAATTTCCGTATGGGTATTTTGAGTGAAATTAGAAACTTGAAACTAGTGTAACTTTTGATTCAGGAATCGAAATTAAGATCCGTTTGAGGCTAAACTTATTATTTCAAATGCTTAAAATCCAATGGAACTATTTTTAAACCATGATCTGTTTAGGAAAGTGGAGTAATAGATTGGTGGAGTTATGATAGGTTATGTATGCTTTAGGTAGAGGATTTTGAAGCAAAATTTTGGGCTTTGTTTTGAAGTATGAATTAATTGGGACGTTAGGATGGTGTTAGAACCCTTAAACCATTGAACATCATATGCATGTAGCTTGTATAGCAAGTGTATTGCTAGAATAATTGATTGATTAGAATATTGTTACGTGTAGGTAACGAGTTCGTCGACGACGAGTACGTAGAGTACGTTGATTGATTGCTATAGTTGGATTTGCTTTAAGGTAAGTAAATATGCCAAGCCTAGTGTGCTTAACTCCTTCGTGTCAAACGAATTCTTGTATTTCTTTACGTCTCAAAATGTGTTTATGTGATGTGACATGCAATACATGATTTTTACATGTTAAATGTTTTTCTTGAAAATATCACCATGATAATAATAATGAACTACAACGTAAAGTGGAATAGTTGTGCGGGGACATTTATATTGGTTACTATTGGCATTGGACGGTTTGATCTCGGTCTTCCGTTTCAATTTATTTTTATTTAATGCGGTTGCAAGTCCCCGGATAGCTCCATGCACTCACTCCTTTGGCCGCTAAAGTCTTTGGGGGGGGGGGTGTCGACACTTAAGGTCTTGGATGCTTGCGAGATGGTTTGGTTTCCCCCGTCACAACGAATTAATAATGATTGGTTTTGTTAACGGAAAAGAGTTAACAATGGATTTTGGATTTTTCATAATGATTATGGAATTGGTTGGAAATATTATGGAATTGTGAACTCTTATGTTTTATTACAAGAGTCAACTTTATTACCGCTGTGTTTGAGAAAAACTCTTACTTACAAATGTGAAGTTGTTTTGTAACTATCCCATCATCTTTTTACATGTTTGGGTGTTTATTTACCAGTATTTCATGCTAATTTTGTACTGTGGTGTTTCTTTTTGATTCCGCACCACAGGTTTAGAGGATGGTTATCTGGCGTAGAAGGGGACGCGTATCATCATATGGATCACTAGTATTTTTATTGCAAATTTGAACTCTTTATTAGTTTAAACACTTTAGTTGTTTATGACCGCTTTGTGGCTAGGATGTTGGATTGTAATAATGGATAATTTCAAATGGTTTTAATTATTATTGTGGATGTTTTTGCTTGAGAACCATGTTATAAAGTCTCCTTGTATCAGGGCTCCTCTCGGGTACGGAGTGACATCCTCGGGTCTCCGGCTCGTGCCATTTTGGGGTGTTACAATAAAATTCAAATAAGTATTTTTAATAAAATAAAAGAGTTGGAAAATAGCATTATAATACCCTTACCTTATAAATTACGGAAACACTTTTTGCTTTATAATCTCCCGTAGCCACATTATAATGGTAATAAAATAATAATTTATAAAATAAGAGTTGTACATGATAAATAAACATATAATCCTATAATGCTCATGCACCAATATTTAATTACCAAAATATGCCTCTAAAAATATGGGGTATTACACTGCAAGCACTAGCAGCCACCATGTAGACCCAAATGGCCTAGACGATGCAACTCATCAACGATATAGCAACCACTAACACACAGGATCAAAAGCATTGGCTAGAGAATTTTTTGTAGTTCGGAGTACTTTGAATCCCTCAAACTTAGCACCCCACCTCCAAGATCAGCTGCTCAAACTGAGTATATCCCTGGTGATTCCATACTTCACCAGCCACAAATCCAGAGGAATACTTTATCTGTACTTCATTTGTCAGGAGCAACTCCAAGCCTTGCCTCAGAAAACCAAAACCCTGCCCTATCTAATCCTCATTAAACCCTCAATCATTTGCAGGAGATGTGATGAGGGTTTCGCCAGCTGAAGCACCCATAGCTACCATGTCTGCATTGGATCAAGGGCTAGAAATTTTCATGGCTTGCCAGGGAAAAAGCACCAGTGTTTACCGTAGCGCAGAATGAACACCTCACATTATAATGGATATCTATCAGATGACCAATCTTGCAGGCTACAAGCTTACAAGGCACAAAATTGGGAGAAATTTGATGAGGTCTGAGATTCATTGATCTGCTAAGGCCTTATGGCACGGATAAGCACTTCTGGATGTGAGGGTTTTTAAGTCTTAGGGGCTCTAGGGTTTTGTAATGGATTACACAGTGGAATAAAACATAATAAAGATTTTCACAGGACCCTCCAAGGATCACAATACTAGACATCATAACGATAATAAAGGATTTAGTATCAAATACCTTGTTTGTCACCTTGGTTGACTTTGCTCGTGAAATATTGTTCACGTCTCTATGGAAAGTGTAACAGCCCTAAAATGACGAAGCCGAAAGCCTGGGGGTTTCACACCCTACTCGAGATTAAACCCGGTTACAAGTACATTTAATAGTGGTTCCCAAGCAAAACATCCATAAAGTCTTAAAACAATAATTATTACAATTAAAGTCTTTGAGCATCAAACCCGGACATAAAACAATCTAGGGATATAACAATAATAAAGAGGAAGTCTATTTATTCAATGTGAAACTTCTAAGATAGCGTGATGATTCGCGCTCCCGTTAAGCGAATCTCCCATCTAAACATGTGGTGCAGAAAACAGAAAGGGAACACCACAGTTCCAAAATCAGCAATAAATACTGTTTAGCAAGCACCTAAGCACGTAAAGTGATGATGAGGCACAATTTGGAAAGAGTAACAACTTGTTATGTAGTATAGTACCTTAAACACAGTGGAAGTAAGAACGCGATAGTTATAAGAAAACAAGAGAGATTCCATTTTTATTGTTTAAGTTAGGAAATTCCAAAATCACATATTCTTCCATTTTCCATTTACAAGCATCAAGTTCAAAATCGCATTGTTAATTTGTTGATACGGGGAAAGAACCAACCATCTCGCAAGCATCCATGACCTTAAGAATCGACATCCCCTTAAGATTCTTGCGGCCAGAAGAGTGAGTACAATGAGCTATCCGGGGCATTGCAACCGGATTAAATAAAATTAATTGGACGAGTGACTGTAGTCAACACGCCCAAGCCAATGGTAACCATGTAACAACCCAACATAACTCTTCCACTTTACGTTGTCATCAATAATTAGATTTCTCTGATGTTTTCAATACAATGTTTCAACAAGTGGAAATCAAGTGTTCAAATAGCACATAACACATAAACTCATTTTGAGACAAGTAGGAAGAAAACATTTGACACGAAAGGGCGTTAGGCCCACTAGGCCTGGCATGTTTACTCACCTCAAATAAATAGCAACTACAACAACTCAGTCGTAGTACTCAACGTACCCCTCGTCCGAGAACTCGTCGCCTACAAGTTAACAATATTCTAATCTAACACAATGTTTTATTAATATAAGTGCTAACTATACGATATGCACATGACACTCAGTCACGGTTTAGGTTCTATTTCCAACCCAACATCCCCACGTGAACCCAACACGCAATTGATTATGACAACTGTTTCTACACTAATGACACAGTTATACTCGTCGGTTCATATCTAACACCCAACTACACTATTTATTTTTAAACAAATAGCTACTATATTAATTTAGACTTATATTTTGCTAGACACAACCCAAAATTATCTCAAACATATTTACTTAGAGTCAAGATCACAAAACGAGTATCAAAACTCCCATATTCTAACTAATTCCATCAACTAGACACTATTTAATAAACCCACCAGCATTAATGACAAATTCAACAACTTTCAGCGACCAAAAACAGCCCTCTAGCGACAGATTCAGCCTCTTTAGCGACCGGACAAATTGTTCTTCAACCCTAGAACACCCAATTATGCGTCTACCTGTCTCGTTTTCGACGCCAATTAAATTACTCGGAGATTACAACTCGCCTTAGCAACCCAATACACAACACAAGTGGTATTTTCTAATTAGCCTATTGTTTCAGATTGATTTTACCACCCACACAAATTAGGGTTTATGGGTAATACATGACTAACAACGAATCAAGCTATAAAGACGAATAATGCTTGATTGAATACAAGGATTAAACTAACAAAAACTGAAATTGATGAACGATAAGGACTTACAAGTGTTGGTGATGAGTCAAAGAGAGATTGAGCGGCGAACAATTGGTGGTCGAAGGGCTGCCGGAAAAGTATGGGTCAGAATCGATCCTATGCTTTGATGGAACTCATAAAGAAGAAGAAGAAGAAGAAGAAGAAGAAGAGGAAGAAGAGGGAGGAGAAGAAACAGAGAACGAATGAGAAGAGACAAACATGGAAAGAGAGGCGGCGCTAGAGATTGTCGCGGCCACTGTTGCTTTAGCATCTAGAGTAGTTTCGCAAAGAGATACGAGGGACGACGATGGTGGTGCTGGGTTGATTTACCGAGAGAGAGAAGGGGATGATGTTGGGAGCATTTTTTGACTGCCCTAAGTATGAGAGATAGAGATGAGGATGATTAAGGAGAAATCAACGAGAAATGAAGGGTTGGAAAAAATTAACGAAGAAAGGGAAGATTCGGATTCAAATCCGATTGATAGGAGAGTTCCAATTCATCAGCCTAAATTTGGGGGAGAAGAAACACGGTAATATGAATTTTGGGTGAAAGATTATACCAATCAGTTAAAAAAACACTTTCACACCCCTAGTTAGGTAAAAGACACTTTAACATCCCTAGTTTAGGTAAAAGACACTAACAACTTTAGGTAAAAGTCACAAAAACCCCAAAAGTTCATTAACAATGAAAATAAAGTCCCAACACTTATATTAATATCACAAATACCCATATCCACAAAACGGGGTATTTCAATTACTTATTAACCACCTCCAGTATAGCATAATGATCCATGTGCCACCTCCAATTTGAAAACTAACTAATTAACACCTAAAGTTTAATATTGCCAACAAATTCAAACTGCGGCACCTTTCCATCCAAAAATGTTACTTAACAGATATTTTATGACGTTTATATCTTTAGTTCAGGGGTATCTTAGTAAACATCATTTTTAATTAAAAAATAGGATATGTTATGCAAATGAATCAACATTATCCTCAAAACAAAACTTCTCTCTCAGCCGTACGTCCCTCTCTTCGCCTGTCTCTCTCTTCAACGGCGACTAATTTGGAATAGGCAGCTGGGATTTTTCTCTTCACAAACTCCGAATCGGAATCGGAGCTCAAAGATGCATAATACCCGGAACTGCAGTTCTGGATAAGAATTCCGTTTCGCGAGCTGGGTTGGTAGTTCTGACCGAAGAAGTGGCTCAGGGTTCGAATCGGACGGCCGCATACCCCCGACAGGTTGACAAGGACGCTCTCGTGGGTCACCCTCTCCACCGAGAACTCGTGGATTAGGGCGGTGCCGTTGGAGGGCAGTTCAAGTGAATTGGGCAGCCGGCGGAGAACCCAAAAGGGTACCAGTAGTGTTTGCCGCAAGATCGATGGAACTTCTCGGCGACGATTTATTGATTAATAACAAAACCCATAGACAATTGGATGATGAATTGGTGTCTTTTGAGCATCGTTTCAATGAATCTCCAAGAGCAAGATTATCAGAAACTCATCATAGTGATTAGGGTGAGTAAATTTGGGTGGTTTGATATTGATTGGGGAAATTGAAGTTAAAGTCAAGGTCTCTATTTGGACTTAATAGATTTTCTTTATCACTATTCTCTGCTCTCTCCATCGATCTTTTCTCTGGATCGATCTCTCTACTGATCTGTCTCTCAATCTCTCGCTTTGTCAATCTCTCTCTCGATCTATGTTTCTATCTCACTGTTCAAATACCATAAATAGATGGTAGGTGGATTAATTGTGAATTTACACACGGTAGATGGAGTACTTTGGCAAAAATGCCCTTTTAGTCCGTTATTTAATTATTGACGGAAAATTTCCCCAGTTTGAATTTGTTGGAAATATTAAAATTTAAGGGTTAATTAGTTAGTTTTCAAATTTGAAATGGCACATGGATCATTATGCCATACTGGAAGTTGGTAATAAGTAATTGACCCTTCATCCTTCCCTCCTTAAAGAGAGCTTTGTCCTCGAAGCTTAAATCAAATCCTTAACAACCACTAAGGTATGAATCTCCACTCAAATGTATATCTACTAAATTTAAACCTAAGTTCATGAATGATATGCAACATACCTATAAGGAGTACTGTATTAAAAACCGAAGGGTTACATATAATCCACACCTCAGATCAAGCTGTAGAGTTTTCCATGTCTTGTGCTAGCAATAGATGGAAGGAGGAAGAAGAAGAATCATGCAGAAAAACGAACCAAAAGAAGAGGCCGCTCCTCTCTTGGTGGCCGACGGGGTAGGGGGCGCACAAGGGGGTACGACCCTCTTGTCTTGCTCTCTCTCCTTACTTTTCTCTCTCCTTGTGTTATAACAATTATGACACTCTCTTAATGAGAACAAGCTAGGAGTGTTCATATATATAGTCTAACAACTCAATGTTAACTACATATTAGCCCCTCTACTAATTATGTCCTTACATGGATTAGTCCACATTACACATTATTCCTACTAAATTTGCATGTGTATGTGCATTGATCATTCTATTTAATTAATTAAATTAATTAATTCCCAAGTCTAGTTTAATTCATATTGTGTGTGACCCCATAGGTTCCTAATTAGTTGGTTGTAACGATTACTAACATGGAGCGGTGCCTAGCAACACATCCATGCCACCCAACTAATATGAATAGTCAGTAATCCGACAAACCTTGTGACGATATTGTCTCATCCCTTTGTCTCTATATCCGGATTGGACACGAGACATACAAGTCACACTCGTATATCCAATCCATATTTTCTTGATCTTGTGAATAGTCTTATCCATGCAGATAATATCAATATCTAATATTGATTTATCTATGTCTAGCCAAAAATTCTATAAGCACTACCCCTCGAGTGGTCGTGGATATTTTCTCCCGTTATGTGGGAGGGACAAACTCTATCTACATCACTACCATCTCTAAGCTTGCTTCCTATTGTGTCTGAAATGTGCCTTTGTTACTACCCAGTTACGGTGTAGCGTTTGGCGATATCAAAACACAATATTCCACAACTAGAGGATCTAGTGACTTCAAGTCTAAGGATGAAAATACCGTTGTCACTACAGAAGCACTTGTGACTTCATATAACTTGTATGTAGCCTTCTCGTTGTGGGTCAATCCAGTATGCCATTACTCCTAATGCATACCCATGTGCTAGACTTGATATCTCCATACCAATCTACCCACATACTAGTCTATAGATGATTGTCCTATTAATCAGTATAATTAACTAGGGATATTTAAGATAAACAACACATTTGTAATCTAAGGACTTCATTATATTAAATATCTCCAAAAATAATACAATGAATATTCTAGCCAAAAGTAATGTTCATACTAAATAAGATTGGCTCTAGGGCATCTATTCCAACAGTCTCCCACTTGCACTAGAGCCAATTTGGTGATTCTCGTATGCCAATAGATCTAGTGTGTCCTTCATGCTTGCGCTGAACAAGCGGCTTCGTAAGGGGATCTGACAGACTCTCATCTGTAGGAAATCTTCACATCTCCTCTATCGATGATTTCTCGAATAAGATTAAACTTTCTAAGCACATGTTTGGATTTCTGGTGTGACATGGGTTCCTTTGATTCTGCGATCGCTCTAGTGTTGTCACAATACAACTCTATTGGATCCACAATACTAGGAACCACACCAAGCTCAGTAATGAACTTTCTGATCCAAACAACTTCCTTTCCTGCGCCACTCGCAGCAATGTACTCAGCCTCAATTGTAGAATCAGCAACCGTCTCTTGCTTGGAACTCTTCCAGCTCAAAGCTCCTCCATTCAGGCAATACACAAATCCCGACTACGATCTGAAGTCATCTCTGTCGGTTTGGAAGCTTGCATCCGTGTAACTCCTTTCACGCAATTATTCCTCCCCTCCATATATCAAGAATGCATCCTTGGTTCTTCTCAAGTACTTAAGGATGTTTTTGACCGCTATCCAGTGTCTCTCACCCAGATTAGACTGATATCTGCTTGTCATACTCAACGCGTATGACACATCTGGTCTAGTACACAACATGCCGTACATGATGGACACTATGGCCGAGGCATAGGGAACCTAAGTCATGCGGTCCTTCTCAATCTCATTGGAAGGACAATCATCCTTCGAAAGGGTGATTCCATGCGACATGAGCAAGAATCCCTTCTTGGAATCTAGCATGTTGAACCGATTCAACACCTTGTCTATGTATGTACTTTGACTTAGGCCTAGAAGCTTCCTCGATCTATCAATATAGATCTTGATACCAAGTTGCATCCCCTAAGTCCCGTTGGAATAGGTGCCCTAGAGGCAATCTAGTTTAGTATGAACAATAAATTGGCTAGAATATTCATTGTATTATTTATTGGATATTTAATATAATGAAGTCCTTAGATTTACAAATGTGTTGTTTATCTTAAATATACCTAGTCCATTATAGTGATTAATGGGACAATCATTTATAGACTGGTATGGGGTTGGATTGATATGGAGATATCATGATCCAACACATGGGTGTGCATTAGGAGTAATGGCATACTGAATTGATCCAACTCCGGGAAGGCTACATACATGTTATGTAAAGTCACAAGTGCTTCTCGCGGTGAAAATGGTATTGTCATCCTTAGACTTGAAGTCACTAGTTGTTCTAGTTGTGGAATATTGTGTTTTGGTAGCGTTAAACGCTACACCGTGACTGGGTAGTCATAAAGGCGCGTATTGGACACAACAAGAAGCAAGCTTAGATATCGTAGTGATGTAGATAGAATTTGTCCCTCCCACATAACGGGAGCAAATATCCTAGGCCACGCGAGGGATAGTGCTTATAGAATGTCTGGCCAGACTCAAATAAATCAATATAGGATATTGATGTTACTTGCACGAATAAGGCTATTCCCAGGATCGAGGAACTATGGATTGGATATACTAGTGTGACTTGTATGTCTCGTGTCCAATCCGGATATTGAGACAAAGGGATGAGACAATACTTGCACAAGGTTTGTCATGATGACTATTCTATTTGTTGGATACAATGGATGTCTTGCTAGAGGCCGCTCCATATTAGTAAATAGTTTTTTTTTTGATCATCATATTAGTAAATAATTAATTCCAACTAAATAGAACCTATGGGGTCACACGCCATATGGAGGTGAACTAGACTTGGGAAATAATTAATTAATATGATTAATTAATTAGAGGGATTAAATCGCAACAACTTGCTAACTTAGTAGGACTAATATGCAAGTTGGACTAAACTAAACTTGAGTAGGATTAGGAGAGGGCCTTTATGTAGTAACAAGGAGTTGTTGGACTATATAAAGGATGCTCCTAGCTTCCTTCCCTACAACTTATGCTCATAACATACTTTGAGTAGGAGATAAGGAAGGAGAGAGCAAGACAAACAAGGAGGCCGAAGCTCCCTTGCCGTCCGCCCACCCCGTCGGCCACAAGAGAGGCCGTCCCTCTCTTTGGTGCTCCGTTGTGTGATTTCTTCACTTCCACTCCTCCTAGCTAGCACAAGGCGTTTGGAAGACCTAGATCTCACCTCTAGGCGTGGATCAACCGTAGAGACGTGATAATTTTCCCGTTAGAAGTCATCAAGGAGACCTCAAAGGTACTTAACACTATTATCTTACCATCGTCATGGTTTCTCATCCTGTGATCCTTGGAGGGTCTTGATCGAATAATTATATTGTTCTTCCGCTGCGTATCCATGAAAAAAACCCTACAAGTCCTTCGTTGAGAAACACTTTCCTAGCCAATGCTTAACAGACTGCAACATAAGAATGTCATCTCAATGAGTAGTATTTCATTCACATACAAGACCAGAAATACAACAGAACTCCCACTAACCTTCTTGTAGACACAACATTCATCTTCGTTCTTGATGAAGTCAAACTCTTTGACTGCTTCATCAAAACGTCGATTCCAACTCCTAGAAGCTTGCTTCAATCCATAAATGGATCGTTGCAACTTATAGACTTTATTTTCAAGCTATGGATCTGCAAAACCCTCATGTTGTGTCATGTACACATCCCCGAGGAGATTTCCATACAGAAATGCTGTTTGGACATCCATCTGCCAAATCTCATAGTCGTAATGAGCTGCAATAACAAGTAGGATTTGAATTGATTTGGTCATCGTGACTGGTGAAAAGGTTTCATCATAGTATATACCATGAATCTGTCTGAATCCTTTTGCCACCAATTGGCCCTTATAGGTAATCACATTACCATCCATGTCGGTCTTCTTCTTGAAGACCCACTTGCATCCTATGGGCCGCGCCCCTTGGGGTGGTTCCATCAAAGTCCATACTTTGTTGGTATACATGGATTCCATCTCAGATCTCATGGACTTAATCCACTTCTGAGAGTCCGGCCCTCTCATGGCCTCTGCATAGGTAGTAGGCTCATCATCTACGAGCAACACGTCACCAGACTTAGTTACGAGAAGTCCATACCTCTCTGGCTCCTGGCGCACTCTATTCGACCTACGATGTTCCATATTAGGATCAATAGTTTGTGGATCTTGAACTTCTTCAAGTTCTACATTCCTCCCACTTGATCTTTAGAGACAAACTCTCTTTCTAAAAACACGCCGGACCAGGCAATAAATACTTTGTTCTCGGTTGGATTGTAGAAATAATATCCCTTAGTTTCCTTAGGGTATCCCACAAACTTAAACTTATCCGAATTGAGCCCAATCTTGTCCATTTGTAAACGTTTTACATAGACATCACAACCCCAAATTCTCATGAAGGACATTATGGGACGCCTCCCACTCCACATCTCATATGGAGTCTTCATGACCGATTTAGATGGAACACGTTTAATGGTGAAAGCTGCACACAATAGAGTGTGGCCTCGAAATGATAATGGAAGATCAGTTTGACACATCATAGATCGAACAATGTATAACAGTGTTCGATTCCTCCTCTTGGACATGCCATTCCATTGCGGCATTTCGGGTGGAGTGAGTTGGGACAAAATCTCACACTCTCTAAGATAGTCGTCAAACTCTTGGCTTAAGAGTAGGATTTTGATGCAGGTTATGGTCCGGAATAACAAATTTAATCCTGCTCAAGACCCTCCAAGGATCACAGGAAGAGACTACATAACGATAGTAAAGGATTCTAGTATCTACATACCTTTGGGTTCTCCTGTGATGACTTCACACGTGAAATAGTATTCACATCTCTATGGCTAGTCCAATCCTAGGATTGAAACAGGATCCTTCAAGCCTTTGTGCTAGCTAGGATTTATGGAGGAAGAGAAAGAAGATAACAGAAAACGGAGTAAGGAGGTAGGCGCCACCTCCTTAGTGGCCGACGGGTAGGGGCGGTCCCAAAGGGGTTCGGCCCTCCTTTGGGATTTGCTCTCACTCCTTGCTTTTCTCTCCCACCCAATGTGTTATGAGCATTAGTGTTGGAAGGAAGCTAGGAGTGTCCTTTATATAGTCCAACAACTCCATGTTGACTGCATAAAAGCCCCTATTCTAATCCTGTCGATACATGGATTAGTCCAACTTGCAAATTATTCCTACTAAGTTTGTAAGTAGTTGCGTATAGATCCTTCTAGTTAATTAATCATATTAATTACTTCCTAAGTCCGGTCTAATACATAGGGAGTGTGACCCCATAGGTTTCTACTTATTTGGTAGTAACAAATACTAACATGGAGCGGCCTCTAGCAAGACATCCATGCTACCCAACTAATAGAAATAGTCATCCGACAAACCTTGTGCCCAATGTTCATGTATTGTGTTATCCCTTTGTATCCATATCATGATTGGACACAAGACATATTAGTCACACTCGCATATCCAATCCATAGTTCCTCGATCCTAGGAATATGCTTATCCGTGCAGATAACATCAATATCTCCATATTGATTTATCTGAGTCTGGCCAGACATTCTATAAGCACCATCCCTCGAGTGGCCCGTGGATATTTACTCCCATTATGTGGGAGGGACAAATCCTGCCTACGTCACTACGATCTCTAAGCTTGCTTCCTATCATGCCCCGTAACTATGTTTATATTTACCCGGTTAAGGCACAACGTTTGATAATATCAAAGCATGATATTCCACAACTAGAGTATCTAGTGACTTCAAGTCTAAGGATTACAATATCGTTAGCACTACGAGAAGCGCTTGTGACCTTAAAATAATCTAATGTAGCCTTCTCGTCATGGGTCAATCCAGTATGCCATTACTCTTAATGCATACCCATGTGTTGGATCGTGATATCTCCATATCAATCCAACCCCATACTAGTCTATAGTTGATTGTCCAGTTAATCAATATAATCAATTAGGGATATTTAAGAATATAACATTGTGTATTCTAAGGACTTCATTCATGTTAACATATCTCCATATCGATAACATAGTGAATAGTAAATCCATAAATGTCACTAGAAATAGATTGTCTCTAGGGCATATTTCCAACATTAAGTATTATTCTCCACGATCTGATCGTAGAGCCTTGATACTATTTCCAAGTTGCGTCTCTGCTTCATTCTTGAATTCTTTAAACTTTCAAAGGATTCATATTTGGCCTTCATAAGGTATACAAATCCATATCTACTGAAATCATCAGTAAATGTAATGAAATAGACATAACCACCTCTGGCAGGCGTGGAAAATGCCCCACATACATCAGTATGCATGAGCGCCAATTGCTCACTAGCCGTCTCACCTTTCTTATTGAAAGGAGACATTGCCATCTTTCCTAATAAACAAGCCTCACATGTCTCATATGATTCAAAAATCAAACGAGTCTAGAAATCCATCTCTATGGATTCTAGATACACGTTTCTCATTTATATGGCATAGGCGACAGTGCCATAGATAAGCAGGATTTAAATCATTCATTTTAATCCTCTTGCTATTTATGTTATTGACCAGATTTACTAGGTCAAGGATATACAATCCACTAACTGATTGAGCACTACAATAGTGAATACTATAAAAATAAATGAAGCAACAATTGTCCTTTATTGAAATAGTAAAACCTTCCTTGTCCAAACAAGAAATAGAAATAATGTTTCTACTCATAGAAGGAACAAAATAGCAATTCTTTAATTCTAAAACTAATCCTGAAGGCAAAGACAGCTCGTACAGGCCCGCGGGCAATGAAACAACCTTTGCTCCATTCCCAATGTGCAGATCTATCTCCCTTTAGCCAATTTTCTACTTCTCTTAAGATCCTGCACATTTCGACAAATGTGAGATCCACATCCAGTATCCAATACCCAAGCTGAAGAGATAGTTAAATTGAAATCTGTAAAAAAAAAAAAAAAAAAAAAAAACTGGTGGTGGTGGAATCACTATTCCAAGCCTCTATCCTCCAGATACTTTGGCCAGTTCCTCTTCCAGTGTCCAGGCTGACTGTAGTAGTGACAATCACCCTTAGTCACGACCTTGGCAACGCCACCCGCAGGTTTAAGGGCATCTTCCTTAGGTTTAGAAATTGACTTGCCTTTCCCTTTGGAGGTAGAAGCAAACATTTTTCTATTTCCTTTGTTCACTATCATTATGACCTTTCCCTTTCCCTTGTTGATGCTTTGTTCAGCTGTCCTCAACATATTGAGTAAATTTGGCAGAGCATTGACGGTCTCATTCATGTTATAGTTCATGATGAACTGTCCATAACTATCAGGCAACGATTTCAAGATGAGATCAGTCGACAACTCTTGGCCCACCGGATACCCTAGGCGTGTGAGGCTCTCCAAGTATCTGATCATACGGAGCACGTGAGGCCCCACAGGATTTCCCTCTGACATATGACATTTGAACAATGCCTTGGAAACTTCATACCGCTCAACCCTCGCCTGCTCTTGGAAGAGTTGCTTCAAGTGAATGACATATCAAACGCAGCCAAGTTCTCATGTTGCTTCTAAATCTTAGAGCTCATGGTGCAAAGCATAAGGCATGCCCCATCATTAGCATTTTCAACGATTTTTTGATGCACATTTATGGCTGCAGCCGAATTATATTCCGGACCCTCAGGAACTTGCTCCTCTAGAGTGTACAGTTTCTTTTCTTGCTTGAGAACAATTCTCAAGTTCCTGTACCAGTATATAATGTTTGTTCCAGAAAGCTTTTCCTTCTCAAGGACGGCTCGTAGGGAAGGTGATGAATTCGATGAATTGTTTCTCTACAAATGAGAAACATACAAGTTTTAGTATTCTGTGAACAAATAACAACATTTAATAATGGCTGGATTATTAAACAAAGCTCCCACTATTTTTCTCGGATTAATACCCCTCAATATTAATGCAGAAAATATCATTATAATTTCTAGTGGGGCCAAGATCCATATTTCACTTCTTTTTGAGCTTGCTTTGGCAAGTCACCCAAACATTAGTAATTTAGGTAGGAACAATTCCAGTTGCATCCTTATGAAATTATTGGTTCAATTGGGCAAATAAATCATTCTTTATTTATCTCATAGATAATTCCAATTGGTTGCCTCTAGGCTTTTAAACCTATTGAAATTACCTAGTTGCATCCAACCTCTTACTTCAACAATTGCACATTATCGCATCACATCATGATGAATCAAATCGCCCTGCTTTGGCATGCACGAGCTTGGTAAATCATGATCATGATGAGTGTTTAAGTAACGAGAAGGCATAATGCAATATATAAATTTGAGGTATTTTCTTTCAATTTTTAATTGTATTGTTGATCCCTATCAACTGATCTACTTGTTATGAGTTGGGAAAACTCACAATAAAAGATCTGGGTTGTATTATCTTGTTACTAATTTTGCTTGTATCATCCATACACCAACAATAAATAACAAGACAATAAATTAAACAACCACAAACAATAATTAAACGTGGTATGCATATGACCTCTAAACTAAGATATTGCCAAGACAATGAGAATATCTACGAACCCTAAAAAAAGCAAGATCATCTCCATGAGCCTCCATCTTTTAGTCCATGCTCCATAGCTTCGTGGAATGTCGCAATCTTGTGGTTTCTTCTATTCTTTAGGATTCTTCTCCATGTATTGGCTATCGTCTACTCTGTCTAATACTAGCTGGATCTATACTAAATAGACCGATTACACAACAAATTCAAGGATCACAAGACTAGACATCATAACGATATTAAATGATTCAGTATCAAATACCTCGTTTGTCTCCTTGAATGACTTCACACGTGAAATGTTGTTCACGTCTCTATGGATAGTCCACGCCTAGGATCAAACTCCAGAGTCCTTCCACGTCTCGTGCTAGCAATAGATGGAAGGAGGAAGAAGAAAAATCACGCAGACAAACGAACTAAGAAGAGGCCGCTCCTCTCTTGGTGGCCGACGGGGTAGGGGGCGGACAAGGGGGTTCGACCCTCTTGTCTTGCTCTCTCTCTCCTTGCTTTTTCTCTCCTTGTGTTATAACAATTATGACACTTTCTTAATGAGAAGAAGCTAGGAGTGTTCATATATATAGTCTAACAACTCCTTGTTAACTACATATTAGCCCCTCTACTAATCATGTCTTTACATGGAATAGTCCACATTGCAAATTAGCTCTACTAAGTTTGCATGTGGATGCGCATTGATCGTTCTATTTAATTAATCATATTAATTAATTATCAAGTCTAGTTTAATTCATATGGCATGTGACCCCATAGGTTCCTACTTAGTTGGTAGTAACGATTACTAACATGGAGCGGTGTCTAGCAACACATTCATGCCACCCAACTAATAGGAATATTAAGTAATCCGACAAACCTTGTGATTATATTGTCTCATCCCTTTGTCTCTATATACTTATTGGACACGAGACATACAAGTCACACTCGTATATCCAATACATAGTTCCTCGATCCTGGGAATATTCTTATCCATGCAGAAAACATCAATATCCCATATTGATTTATATAAGTCTGGCCAGACATTCTATAAGCACTACCACTCGAGTGACCGTGGATATTTTCTCCCGTTATGTGGGAGGGACAA
Source organism: Linanthus parryae (assembly GCA_023055425.1). Lineage (NCBI taxonomy): Eukaryota > Viridiplantae > Streptophyta > Magnoliopsida > Ericales > Polemoniaceae > Linanthus > Linanthus parryae. Next base: position 85,406,225 of record JALGPY010000004.1, on the reverse strand, counting down.
ACTTTATCTACATCACTACTATCTCTAAGTTTGCTTCCTATTGTGTCCGATATGCGCTTTATTACTACCCAGATACGTGTAGTGTTTGACGATATCAAAACACAATATTCCACAACTTGTTGGGCTACTTCTACTACCCAGATACGTGTAGTGCTTAACTTTCTTTTTTTGAGGAAAAAATTGTTTATAAAAGCGCACTAAGGCGGAACAAAATCACTGGCTATTACATCTTGTTGGGCTACTTCTACTAACCACTCTGGAAAAATAGAGAACCATTCTAGTGACTCTGGGTTGTGTTTTGTGAAACTAGCTAAACAATGAGCAACATTATTGCCATGTCTGCTTACAAAAACTATTGCCCAGCTTTCAAAAAAACTGACTTTTGATAACACAAAGCCTATTTAATCCTCTGTCTCTGTAATATCAGTTGTGCTTCCCCTTTGTATTGATCCGATACTTCCTTTATTAAAACTTTGGCATCCCCTTCCAGGACCACATGCTTGAAACCCCGGCGAATTGCCAGCTCTACCGCACAAATCAAAGCTTTTGCTTCTGCCATTTTTGCTGAAGAACTTGTACCAGTAAAGGAAGAATACGCTGCCACTACAATACCATCTGCGGTTCGGGCCACAACCCCGGCGTTAGAGCCTCCTGTAGACGCGTCCCATGCTCCGTCGAAGTTAATTTTGATCTCTGAACCCACTGGAGCGTTCCAAAACTTCCTCCCCTGTTCGACAACTGCTTCCGTGTGATTTTTCCTTGAGTCGAGAGAATCCAGTTCCTCCAGACGCATTTTGACCTCCCTGGCTACTTGTGTTGGGTTAGATTTTTTATTGTTGAAGACCACATCGTTACGCGCATACCAAACACTGTGAAGGATCAGAAACACCGCACAAAGCTTTGTTGTCGATTCATTAGTTAAGCAGCTACTAAGCCATTCTTCTGCCGAACCAATAAACAAACCTGAGTTTCTTCTATTTTCCATTGCAGTCCACAGTTTGCACTTTCAACTACATCGCAGAAACAGGTGACTCGTTGATTCTACACACTCTTCACAAAGAGGACAAGTAAGGTCAGTGTGTATACCTCTGCGCCTGAGATTATCCTTTGTAGGTAAGGAGTTTTTCAATACTCGCCACACAAAGTGAAGAGTCTTCTTGGGAACCTTGACTGACCACAACTTCCCATATGCCTTCAGATTTCCCCCCGAATTTTCTGGCATAATTGAGTTGTCTTCCGCCATCCTTTTTGCAGCCTCGTAACCTGTTTTAACTGAATAGAACCCGTTCGGAGTTAGGGACCAGATTTTTTTGTCCGGGCAACTAATCCGAGGTAGGTTGATGCTTTGAATCGCGACACAGTAAACTTCCCACAAGATTTCTCTAGCCCTCTGGAGATCCCAAACATTCTGGCCTTCCACCATTAAGTTTTTGACAAGATCTTAAAGTGACTCCGGCAGCGTGGTGATAATTTTGAAAGAAGGATTCGAGGGAATCCATGCATCTTTCAGTCGAGCCTTCTCCCCATTGCCTATCTTCCATCTTAACCCCTGTTTCAAAATTTTCTGTCCTGCAATGATGCCTCTCCAAGCAAACGATGGTCCATTTCCAAGTTCTGTGTTAACAAAATCAGAGGAAGGAAATTACTTAGCTTTTATCACCCGACTGCAAAGAGAGTTCTAGTTTTGCATGATACGCCATCCTTGCTTAGCCAACATAGCTAAGTTAAAGGCTTTGAGATCCTTGAATTGCATACCACCTTCTTCCTTTGATATTTGCATTTTGTTTCACGCCACCCAAGGAATGCCCCGTTCTTGCTGCGCTTTGCTCCACCAAAACCTCCTAATAAGCATCTCCATCTTCTCACAAGTGCCTACCAGGAGCTGAAAGCAAGACATCGCATAAGTTGGTAAAGCTTGAGCTACCGCTTTGATCATCACTTCCTTTCCTGCTGCTGAGAGATTCTTTTCCTTCCATCCTTCTAACTTGTTTTCCAATCTTTCGATAAGTTTGAAGAAGGTGAGCTTCTTATGTCTTCCCATGGTTGTCAGAAGGCCAAGATATTGTTGATGCTGATTAACTTCCGGTATTCCTGCTGCATTAAGAACACTATTTTTCATTGCCTCCGGTACGTTTGGGGAAAAGACGACATCCGACTTGTCAATATTGATTAGCTGGCCTGATGCTTTCTCATATGCTTTCAGTAACTGCAACAGATAATTAATGTTTTCTTCATCAGCCTGCGTAAAAAACATAGAATAGTCAGCAAAAAAAGGTGGGAGACCACTGGTCCTCCCTGAGAGGCTGCCACCCCTTTAAGTCTCCCTTCTTCTACAGACTCCGTCACAGTGCACGACAACATCTCACTGCAGAGGAGAAACATATATGGGGAGAGGGGACACCCCTGTCTAAGGCCCCTCTCTGGATCTATGTGGCCCACTGGAGTTCCGTTCCGAAGAAAAGAGTATGAAACTGTCTCAACACAATTCATAATTAGAGCTCGGAATTTGATACCAAAACCCATGTGAAAAAGTACCTCCTTCAAGTATTTCCACTCAATTCTATCATATGCTTTACTCATATCCAGCTTCAGCGTCATAAACCCCTTTTTACCTTTCTTTCTAGTTTTCAAAGAATGAATAACCTCGAAAGCTGTAAGTATATTGGCTAAAATCAAACGCCCCAGAACAAAAGCACTTTGATTCTCAGAAATTAATTTAGGGAGGACTTTTTTCAGTCTGTTAGCCAAGCATTTTGCAACAACTTTATAGATCACATTACATAAACTTATTGGGCGATAATCAGAGGGCTTACAAGGTTGCTTAATCTTTGGAAACAACGCAATGAGAGTGTGATTAAAGTCTTTTACCATTCCCCCATTATTCAGCGCATTGAGGATTTCGCTGGTCACTTCATTCCCGACTAAGCTCCAATGTTTCTGAAAAAACCCTGCATTATAGCCGTCAATTCCTGGTGCTTTGTCTGGAGCCATACTGAAAAGAGCCTCTCTAACCTCTGTAGCGTCATAGGGCACCTCTAAACTATCACATTTGGCCATGGTTAGCATTTCAGCTGACGGTGTAAGCATTGGCTCAATTTCGATCATAGTGGGTTTCGTCGAAGTGAAAATGTCCGTGAAGTAGCTTTGAAGAACCCCTTTGACCTGTTCCTCATTAGTCACCCACATCCCATCACTGTTCTCTATCCCATTTAAACGATTTCTGGCTCTTCGTATGGTAGCTTTGACATGAAAAAACTTTGTATTCTGATCGCCATGCTGAAGCCAACTCACTCTCAATCGCTGTCTCCACATTATTTCTTCCCTTCTTTGGAGCATGTTGAATTCTCTTGTCAAACTTCTCTTCTCTGCAATTACTTCATCACTTTGTGGCTGATTATTCAGGTAATTTCCCCTATCACGTAAAAGATTTCACTGTCTAGACACTTGTCCGAAGACTTCCTTGTTCCATGCCGAACACTTCTTTCCCATAAGCTTAAGCTTGGTCACAATCGGCTGTTCCGATTCATGCCAGGCTTCGGTGAGAAAAGTTTTGAAGTCCTCATGAGTTTCCCACATGACTTCGTACTGAAATCTCTTCTTTCTTCTCCACACACTGCCTTGTTGCTTCCATTCAAGATGAATAGGAACATGATCTGAGTTAGGCCACCAAAAGTGGGTGACTCTTGCTCCTGGAACCAATCTAACCAAAGGAAATTTGAAACAACACGATCGAGTCTTTCGCGAATGTTAGAAAGATCACTTTGATTATTAGACCAAGTAAACGGATTACCTTGAAATCCTAAGTCCAGCAGCCCGGCATCACTAAGCACTTCCTTGAACTGATCAATCTGAATGAAACTGAACCCAACACCTCCATCCTTCTCATCTTGCGAAGTGATAGCATTAAAGTCACCTGCAACGCACCAAGGAACATATGGTTGGGGAATAAGTCTTCTGATCAACTCCCATGAAAGAGCTCGGTCATCTCTGTTAGGGTTGACATAAAAACCCATGAACTTCCACCACTGATTTTCATCTTCTCTCTTTACCCAAGAATCGATAAAGAAGAAAGACTAATTGAGGACTTGAACTTGCATACTATCTCTCCACAAAAAAGCCAGACCTCCCTTTCTACCAATGGAATCAACAGCAAAACCATTATAGAGTGGGATTCTAGCAATAAATCTCTGCATCTCCTGCTTAGATGACTTGGTTAAGAAAAACCAAATCAGGGGACTTCTGCTTCACGAGGTCGCGAAACGATAGGAACGTACTAGGGTTCCCAAGCCCACGTACGTTCCAACAAATGAGAATCATTGGGAAAGGCGGGACTGTGGATCAGTCTCCGCCATAGTAGTTGGCAGTGCATCCTTGTTCGCTCCCTCTTCACCATCATTTATTACATCTTCGTCCACATTATCTTCTAAAAAGAGTTGTTTCTCTATGTCTTGCTTCTCCACTATGATTGCCTTTGGTAGCTGCGGTGTTGGACTGAAGTTCATAATATCATATTTACGTATTGCATCATATTTGCGACTATTCACAGCAGACCCTTGCAAATTGAACATGTTAACTTTGGTAAGCACAGAATGAGTTCGGTTACCCTCAAAATCAGTCCCTGTTGCATTTACCTTCACCATCAGGTTTTCTCCTGCAAGGGAATTGTTGCGCTGGACTGTGATATTTCTCGGTTGAGCACCTGTGTTCATTACAGGGGTCTGTTCTCGGGACCTAGCATGGGCATTGTCGTCGATGTTAAGGCCTCCAATATTGACGTCATCCTCCATTGGTATTGTTTCCGTTGGATCCTTATGTGGAGCCTGCTCATACTCGAACTGGTCTCCAGTTCCTGCTGTGTTGCTCTGATCCTTCTCAGATGGGTTCTCACGCCGCCCAGATCCTCTATTTTAACTTTGAGAGTTTCTAACCGTTGCCCTCCGAAGTCTTTGAGGGTGACAGAGTAAGAAATCACCATATCCCGGTACAATATCATTCTGCACCTCCTTTGGATATACTTCACAATCATCACTAGTATGGGTAATTTACCCACACCATCGGCAAACTATGGGGAGTCGCTCGTACTTGAAATCGAGCCAAATATCCTCCCCTTTAACCACCAAGTTTCAGCCTCTAGGAATTGGCTAATCTAGTGCAAGCCTAGCCCTAGCGCAAATGTAGTTAATTCCATCCTCACTCTCTATCCGTCCATCAACGTAGATTGTCTCTGCTACCGAATCAATTATAATCTTTCCGGTCTCCTTCTTCATAAGATGGATGGGTATGTTGCTTATTTGTATCCATACGTCAAAATATTTGAAATCAACTGATTTTTTCGGGTCGCCTAGTTTCCATGGCTTCAATAGCAGCACACTACCATTGAAAGCCCAAGGCCCCCCCCGAGGCAACTCGTTCCATACAAGCTTGATCCGGAAAAACAAACAGAAAAGTGTTGTAATCTACTTCAATCATGTTTACCTCGTTGCCTTTATTCCATATTTTGCGAAATACTGGCCTCATCGTCGATCCCACAATCCTCTATTCCGTTGCAAACAGACCGATGAGGACATGGCTGAAACCCTTCTCCGCTTCCGTACAGATACCCTCGTCGAGCACTACCCTTGTTTGTTCCTTCTTCGTGTATTCTGAACCCTCCATAGCGCGCACTTGAAAGAACCTTTGCTTTTGTGTTCTCAGACCAACGATGGAAGATCACGATCAAGCAGTGGAGCCGTGCGCTAAACCCTAGAAATCGCCTTCTGAAACTACTCCGAAGACTTCGGAGGAAACTAGGAAACTATATCACTTAGTTTTGTTTGTTTTTAACTTCAAGTCGATAGTTTATGGGGGTAATATGATATTTTGCCTTTTTAAGGAATAAAATATTCCCACATTCAATGCTAAAAATAAGGGTAAATCTTTTATTATAGTTACCATCAAACTAATTGAACGTTGGTAGCTGAATAGATAAAATCTTCCCTACTTTTTTTTTTGAGAAACAAAATCTTCCCTGATTCAATGCTAAAAATTCGGATAAGTTTTTGATTATGGGCACAATCAAAATCAGTTAACATTCTTATGCAATTTTATCTTCCAAATCTTTTAGTTTTCTTCAAAATGTTATCTACTATTTTTTTTTAATTTTCACTGTATTAGAAATTTACGATATTATCCCTACTTCTGGAAAAATACTACTGGCCCCCTTGAAATTAGAGGCCTAGGCGAACACCTAATCTGTCCAGCAGATGGGCCGTCCCTGAACATATATTAAACTACAGATTTGCTAATACATTGGATCCGATCGTGGATCTTACTAATCGCTACACGAATGACATACTTGATGCGAATAAAGAGAAAATGTTTGCACATGTCCTTGATGTCGGAGGAAATGGTGCGAATAGTGTGATCGTGAATTCCTCCATTTAAATGTTGGACTGTTCTTAAAGAGTCCGTACAAATTCAACATATTTGTAACCATGTGAAAGAATCCATCAAATTGCTTTCGAGATTTCATGAGCTTCTGCCTGAATAGCAGAATCTGCTTTAAAGAATGTACTGGAGTCTTCAAAGTGCTGAGAAGGTTGCATCCAAGATGAAATACAAGAAGAATCATCGTACCATGAAACAATAACAATGAAGGAGGTGACCTCCTGGTTAAGGATTCCATATCTCTAAGGAGAAACATCAATAGGATTTAGACGATCGTCTTGCAGAGTAGGATTGCTGAGCTTTTTGACTAGTTAGAGAGGAGCCAGAGCATCCGAATGACATAAAGCTACTAACGAAGCTTTGGGAGTAATGAAATGATGATTCATCACAGCTTCGTTCCGAAGTAGCATGTGGAAAAGTGAGGATTAACAGAGAACGATCCTCAGGAAAATAGATAGATAGAGAAGAAAAGAGAGTTAAGAAAAATCATAAAAGAAGGCGAATGAACAGAGGGAGTTACAAGCCCCCACGAAGAACCAAACCAAACTGCTCGAGAAGATTCACAGGCAAAGAAACAGTTACAAAGATTCATTTTCCACATGGCATCTTGGGCACTGTAACTTTTCCGATGGTGGAGATTCGCAGTCACATGCAGAGTATTACAAAGAAATTTCCAGACAAAACGTAGAATTTCGGGAAGAGGTTTGAGCTGTCTGACAACTTTCCAAAGATTACGAGTCGCGTCATTCATGTATGGCGCGGAAAAATCATTCAATTTCTTGAAAATCAAATATCCCGATTTAACAAAATATTCTCCGCCAAATATCACGATTTAAATATCTCCATAATGATAATTGAATATTCCAGCCAAAACAATGTTCTTACTAAATGTAGATTGCCTTTAGGGAACCTAGTCCAACACAGTTGCCCACAGCCGATTGGTCCATGCTGTAGAAAACGCTTATGTGGTGCTGATGTGTATAGAAAAGATTCCCTTTTATATAAGGTAGGTAGATTAAACTTTCAAGAAATTTTAATACACGTGAGCACAGTGTAATGGCAATTTCATTTGCCTTCGGTAATGTTCTGCTACGCTCATTGACTTCGTAATGGTAGAGCTAGGAGTTTTTACTGTGAACCAAACACCCAGAAAAAGACAGATACCTGACAAGAATAGAAGGAATTATTCCACTTAAGCCCCCATAACAATGCACCTAGAGAAGCCGGTGTTCTATTTTCTAAGCGAAACTGCCACGTTATTTATATGCACCAAGCAACAAAGAAAATCATACAAGTACGAGTTCACATAACTTGTCCCCGCCCTAATGTATTACCTGACTGTAATTAACACTCCGCCATCTATCAAGATATAATGTTTTGTATTGGGATAACCTGTTTTTATTTAAATCAGTGTTAACAAGTTATTTAGTTGGAAAATTTAAATGTGTTTGAAGGCATCAATATGACCTGTCATGGGCCGACTTATTTTTAATTGATATTTCCTTGCATTATGCCATATGGTCTAGCCCATGACACACTAGCCCACTTGGGTCATTTATTCATTGGGCCTAGGATTAACCTAGCCCACTTTAGCCCACTATGTGGCCTCTTTTCTAGGAGCTTCCATCATTGTAATGTAGCTAAAGTGATTAGGAGGCTCTAGATCCTTGTACAGAAAATATCTTAGGCTAGAGGATGGGGGAATGTTCTAGCCCTTCAATCCTAGCCGTTAGATCATAGATCATCTAGATCCTTCCATGGAGAGGGGACTTGTATATAAGGGGTGGTGCTCATTTTCTCCAACACATCCAAGCATTGTAAGCATTCACCAAGTAATACAAAACTCCCTTTCCCCAAGCTCTCGTGTTTTTTTGATTGTTCTAGGCTTACTTGAGTGGTTCAAGTGCCGCACGGGATTGCAAGGAAGTCAGCCGTGACATTTGGTACCGCAAAAATTATTTATACAGAAACCCTAACAATACATAACAACAATTCACGTGTGGTTAGAAAATAACATAATCAACCAAGTTCATCGCACTTGCAATATGTGTTCAAGGGTTGAACTTAAACATTCTGGGTATAGATAGCATATGAAACATTAAAAACTAATGTATTTGTATCATAGTAAGCCCTCATAAATGGTTTAAAATACAGTGCTCTAACAAGACCCATCCCTGTTATTTATTCCCTTCATAAATATGAACCAGAACCAAATAGACCACATACTTATGTTTCCTAGACTCCAGATTCTCATAAATTTGAACATGTGAGAACATGGCCCAGAAAAGTATTTCAGGGTCCCAACCATCTAGTCTCAGTTCCGCAATTCCTTTCGGGTTTAGTCATCGATTAAAGGAATCTAGTTATCGATTTCTCACTTAAACAATAAAAACACAATTTTCACTATACGAGATACTAAACTTAGATCAATCATCGGTGTACATCCTTCCAAGCATCTCCAAATAATTCTCGGTCGAAGAGTTAGGGGGATTCTCTTTCCAATAGGTGAGGAGCAACAGAGACGAAGTGTAAGAGAAAAGACACTTTTACAATGGGATTCCCGGTAGGCTGACTAGTGATGCCTCCCCCGTGTCGCTCATGAACCTCCACAATTCTTCTCCCGGGATGAGATAAACCAAATTCACACTCAAGTGAGCTACCAGACTGACACTTGCATTCCAAGAATGGTTTATCACATACTGTGTCACCCAGCTATCTTCCCGCATGCGTCGTCATCGCTTAAATTTCAAACTCAAAAAATCTATTGTAGGAAAGACAAAGAGAATCATTCATGACACCGATACCGATTTGCTCCCGGTCCACCTCAGAAAGGTGTGAAGGCTCCGGCAACGAATAAAAATTCTCGTCATCAAAATTAAAGCCCCTTATCATAGACACTCGCCTTTCTAAAGGAATCCAATGATAGTTGTTCATACTGGTATTGGATTTAAACACCAGAGGACTGAAATTTCCAAGATGTAGATAGCAACAAAGCCATCATGAGCACTCCAAAGCGCACTACAATTGTGCAAGCAAAGGTTAGTACTTCCTAATGGACGATTTCAAAACGAATTGTAATCTAAGACTGGTTAATGATTCAATAGCGCTATTAAGGGGGTCAGTTGTGTTGATGATTGCTACTCGCCGTGGGGTATGACGACAACGTACACAAGGAGTGAGAAAGGCAGCCCAACTTCGCAATCCCGTTGTGCCGGTCAAAGAGAATAGTCAGAGGAGAAGATTAAGAAACGCTGCTTGGGAGGAGACGTGTCTACTGAATCTTTGAGGCAAACGTGTCTGCTAAAGAACTCTTTTTTATTATAGTTTTTAGCGGTTATTTAGCGATTAAATTAACACCCGGGATTGCACATGTATTGTAAAAATATTAGGAACCATAAGGACCTACTAATGGTATACGACAAATAAGCTCATAATACAGGGTGACTTGGTCACTACATAGTTTTCCGCACTCGGCTTGATTGTAATGGAAATATTGAAACAGAAGCTTTAGGGAAAAATATACAACGTGATTAAGGATAGTCATCAAATTAGGAACAAATAATTTTTCATGAGAGTTATACTAATTAAAATAAGGATGACATGTGGAGTAACTGGAAAATGAGAATTGAAGAGCGAAAAGCAAGGCAAAGGGTGGTCTTTGTTGGCTGTTGTACAACACACAAATAGCATGGAGCATATAACTTGGGAATACAACAAAGGCGATAATTGGTGTAACAAAACTGTTAACATGCTTTATTTTTACAATCCATTCAGAAAAAGAAAATTCAGAACTAAACTAAATCTAGGTTACAATAATATGTAGGATTTTATATAAAAAAAATATAATAAACACTTCGTACCTGTAATTTATTCAACAATCCGGTGGCTTGAAGGATGGATATTACTGACGCCGACTTCAAAGATGGATGTAGCATACGACGTTAGATTTGTACGAACATAAGAGAGCGGTTGATTCAGATGTCGAAGATCACTCCATCGCGAATCTCATCAAAAACAGATCCAAAACCAACCAAAGATCGCAAATTGAAATCAAACCCACATCTGAAATCAACCTAGTTTCCATCGACCAACTCAAAAAATTCATCATGCATTGACTTCAAAGAAAACCAACAAAAACCTAGATGTCTTGCTCCAGCGACAGTTGAACGCGACGACAGGGCACTCCTCTTCCATCCTTTACCAAAGGGAAGAGAAAAGGGCGTTTGATAGAAAGGAGTTTAGTCGCGGAGGAGTCTATGCCAAATTTTACTCTCGTGATAAATAATCTTCACTGAAACTCAGGGGTATTTTAGGTATTCAATGTTAGGAACTTAGGAATCACCACAACCTCTGCAAACATTTAAATAGTAGAGACAAAGCTTTTTAGTAGAAGTCAAAGTTGCCTAAAATTAGGCAAAGAAATCGGAGCCGTTGTGTGAAGTTAATAACTAAGACTATACTTCATCGGCATCCCACGTCCAAACATTACACAAAAACAATAATACATGAGCAACTAACATCAGAATTTCCTTGTTCTGCTTCCCCTTAAATTATATATCATATAAAAAAGGGATTCCGACAAGAACGACTTCATATACATTGAGAAATTTTACAATCTCAACAAAGCTGTGCTGAATATTAATTATTACCCATTTAATATTGGCTGAGGGAAGACAGGTAACTCATTGAAAATGCTTGGCGAACCAGTCCCACTGAATCAAGTTACCGAAGCATCGACAATTTATCTAATTCAAGGATATTAAATTTTTAAGCAAAGATTTTCCAGCTATCAATACAACAAGCTGTCAAAAGAGATGGCACATATTTACAGATTATTAACCATTATCAAAAGTTTCAAGTAACGACTTCACTTTAGAAGAAGTATCTTCAGATTTAGTTTTCCGTATGACATCCTGCACAAATATTTGGTATTTCTTTAATAATTTAGCCTTATATTCTTCTGAATCCCTAACTTGTCAAGAATTGTGGTTCTTAAGATGTGTAGAGTAAATTACATAATAATCCACAATCAGGGGCATGACATTTCACTAGTGATTAGTTGGAATTAAAACAAAATTGGGAAAGATTTGATCAATTAGTTACCCTCCACTGAATTGACAAATTTTCGCACTTCTGTCATTTGATATCAAAGATAAGTAAAGTAACTTTGCAAGGAAATTACACAAGGATAAGTAAGTGAAACAGATCACTCCTCAAAACTCTAATAAGAAGATCAAAGTGGTCAAAGAATCATTACCCGTACAACAACAGCTATGTCTCGGAGTGGTGTTCTCGGATTGCAAGAAGGTAAAACACTATCACAGGACCTTCTGTGTGAATTCCACCCACGCCCAACCCTAGCTCTTAGTGTGCTCAAACCACTACTTCCTGCAACACCTCTATGGATCCTCCTTAACTACCTGGCAAAGTAAAGAGATTATCCATAAGTAGAAAAAGATATAATGTACTTGGTACTTTGGTGGTAAACTGTAAACCCACCATCTGCATTTCTATTCCTTGAATACTACCTAGATTCTGCTATGTACATACTAAAGAATAGATTTGTCAAAAAAAAAAAAAAACGTTTTAGATAAATAGAATTTATCGGCATCCACATATCAGCGAGATAACCATGAAGACACTCACGTGGTTGGAACTGAAGTTACTATTTGGAAAATTTTACGAAAAAGTCTTCCTACTACGTCCTTGCTAAAAGTATCAATTAGATAGCATGCTTGGTAAAGAGGATGTTGATAATTTTTCATGAGATGTAACACATGTGATACGGCCAACCGTAACATACGGTGTTGGTGATTTTAGTGTCATCGGCTATTTGTGTAATCGGATTTAATTACGACCAAAGTAGACATTGGCATATACATTGTACACGTTATGAGGTATGGAGTACACGCGTGCACACAACTATGCTAATGTCTTGGACAACGAACCCCCGGACGACTGCAGGGGTTCTGGTGAAATACCCTAAATCACTAAGAGGGGGTGATTGTGCATTTTCTTAAAAGTATATATTACCGAGTTGGGGGTTTATATGTCTTTTACCTAAACTAATATTTTATTACGTATTAATACGGTGTTTATACTAGTACTAATACACGTATTTTATACCCATACCCATACGGTACAATACGTTATGTAATACGTATAAAATACGACACTATAATAATAATAATAATAAAAATCATAATCATAATAATAATAATAATAATAAAAAATGTAACCCACATTCTGCAAGAAAGTGTGTTCCCAACGTTTTCCAACTCCCCAACCATTTCTTATTTCTTTATTCTCTCTCTCTCTCCCTCTCTCTCTCTCTTCCCTCTTCTCCTATTTCTACTGCCTCCATCTCCCTCTTCCTCCTCCATCACCCGGCACCAGCATCACCACCCCCAACGCCATCTCCCTCTCTGCTCTCACCCTCTCCCGACCCATCTCCCTCTCACTGCATCTCTCTCTCTCTTCTGGTTTTGCCGAGAGAAACCCACAGCCACCACCAACACCTCCGGCGACCACCACCATCGCCAACAACAACATCACCACCTCTACCCTCACCACATCATCACCTCCCTCCCTCCATCTCACTGTCTCTGTTTTGCCGAGAGACACAACCCACACCATCACCAACCACCGCCGCTGCCACCGGCGAGAAGACCCACCCCCAACGCCAAACAACAACATCACCACCACCGGGAAACACCCCAACCGCGAACACCACCATCTCCCTCTGCCTCTCTTCTCTCACCCCCAATTCCCCCCTGTCTCTGATTATTTCGAACCCAGCAGAAAGAAGCAGCAGCGGCAACGAAGGCCGCTGCCTTCCCGACGGGAGACCCGCCGCCACCACCACCACTTCGGCCCGTTGTCTTTCTCACCCTCTCAGACACTCCACCTCTCTGCCCAGAACCAGACGAAGCAACATGATGCAGCAGCAGTAGCAGAGCGGCCAAGAAAGCCCCACTGTCGCCGGTCGGCCATTAACGCCGGCGACAAGCTTCGGGGATTTGAACCCGAGGCAGCCCAGCCCTATTTCTCGATATCTTTGAGCTCCTGAGACTCCAAGGACCACAACTAGGCGATTAAACGCGACCAGAAGTAGCCGGAGAAGCCACGTCGAGAACCACCGCCAAGTTCGCCGGCGGCAAGTTCGACCCGCTCCGTTTCTCAACCGATTTGCTTCGTTCTTGGCTTGGGTACACTCTAAATCCCCTCCTAGTCCGTTTTTAATCATCAAAATCGAATTTCACAGCTTAAATGTAGAATTGCATCGGGTAGATTTGGGTTGTATATGTGTGGCCGATTGAGTATTATCCGGGGGGTCATTTTGTAGTTTCAGAAACTTGGGGGGTAGTTATTATAAATCCAGAACTTATTCTTTTCTCTTTGGGGGTTGTTTATGTCATTAAAAGAAACTGATTATATAATGGTGGGGGAGGTGGGTGTAGTTTGGCATTTCGATTTTTATTTAACAAGCAATTTAATAACATAATTTTTGAAAATGATAATAGGAGTAATAAATAAATTTAATGAATTAATAATTGGATTACCAAAATAGTTTTATTACAATAGATACTTATGCAATTTTTATCATGCTTTCCTAATAAGTAAATTGTAAACTATGAACCTTGCTTTCTTTATGAATAGACAAGTTAATTAATTTATAAATAATATTATAAAAAAAGAAAATATATAAATATATTCAAATGAGTTTTATTAAAATAAATGGGCCATAACAAATAATAGCATGCTTTTCTACAAATTAAAATAGCTAAGTAATATTGTATAGGTATGGAAGAGCCTTATTTAGTAATAATCACAATACAATTAATCCTTGAGATGAAAATAAACAAGTCCCAATATTTGATAAGTATGTCTCTTGAGATAACATTTTTTTAAGAGAATTTATTTGGAATGATATAATAAGACATCTTCTCCATTAAATTATGATTCTCTATTTTTGGGTTTCAACTAATAAGTGAGTAGGAATTCTCTTCCAAAAAGGAATAAAAATAATAATAATAATATTATTAACTTTTAGAGTATTATTAAATAGTTAATTCTCATTAGAATTATCTTAGCAAGTTATCTTCGTAAATTACTATGACTTACAAATGAATATTTAAAACTCGTTATTAACAAACATTTTCTCGTAAATTTTGTAAGGGTGCAACTGTGTCGGGAAATTAATTGGGCCACATAATTCATGTTGCATATAGAGTATAAGTGCATTTTTCGTGAGAATTAACTATGTATTAATTAGGATTATTTGCGTATTTGTAGACACCCAATTCGTAGGCGACGAGTTTATCGAGTACGAGTACTAGGACTCTTCTTGTTGCGCGTGCACCACTCTACCCGTTTCGGTAAGTTCATATGTACAACACCTTAACTGTCAAAATGTGAATTTGGCGTGCGTTGTTGCTAAATCTCTTGAAACTTGAATTACTATACGAATTGATCACACGTTGAGATTCATTATTTTGAAAACTTTTGAATATTCCCGTTTGAAAATTATGCGGTTATGATACGATCCTTGAATCAAATGATACGGTTCTATAATGACGGTTGAATAATGCACTATAATATAAATGGGGCGATGTACAGAGGATGTGCGTGGAGGCTAAGGCAAGAGGCGCTTTCATGCGAACCTCCTCGGGTGATAATCCTACGAGATTACATACCCGGCCCCCGTGTTTGATCGTCATACACTGAGGTGATACGGTCACGGGGTTATATAAGGCGTGAAAACTATGGAGTACTACTTATGCCTGTGTGGGTCACTACGGTATAGGGGTGTCGACACTTAAGGTCTCATAGTTATGGTTTGAGCGGGGTAGCGTTGGGTTACCCACAACGCTCGGGGTGAACCGGGATTTGTGATATCCCAAGAGGTACCCCTGTTGTGATATTATTGCATCGTGACCTCTCTGTGGACATTCGTTACCCGCTGGTCTCTTATACGTCCAGCTAAACTAATGATTAAAAATGTGGAATCAGTTATTGATACAGCTCATGTGGGTTTACTCCAGTTTTACATGTTAATTACATAATCGTGTAATCAAAACTCGTTTTACATGTTGTAGTATGATTCTTACTCAGTTTTTACTGACTTAAAATTTTTCTGCGGTCGGCTTTCGCTATTTCAAAACCCGCAGGTTACCAGGAGGGGGACGCTCACGACTACTGATGGACTCATGCTATGATCACCTAGTGTTTCACTTAGTATCTCAATTTCACCAAATAATATACTTTAATCTTTTCAGACTCTGTCACTAAGCTACCTTTTAATTTGTAATAATTTATGTTGTGGATTATCGATGACTGTACTTACTGTGAACCGGCGATCCTCCTCCGTTCCCAATGGGGTTTACCTCCTCGGGCGGAGGCACCTTTCCACATGTACGGTTCGGCCGGCCGTATGATTTCGGGGTGTTTCATCTGGGGCGGAGCCCCCCGACGGGGGTCCGAGGGTAGCGCCCCCGGTGGGTTCCAAGGGGCAACGCCCCTGGCGGCGGTGCCGGTCAGCGTGGAAAAATTGGATTTCGGACGTTTTATTGCTTCACAAAAAAACGTCTCCGATTTATTTTCTGTTGGAAAATGGACTAAAATCTTGCGGTTATAACAGACAGATTAACCGCCTTGTCTTCCACTCTATTTTGTCAGTTTTGGTCGAATTCAGAAACACAGAGGGAACCTGTGAGTTCGGAAATCCATAACCACTATATATTCATTCTTGATACAGTACCTGTTTTATCCGATTATAGATTTCGTGCATACCGCCTAAATACTTTAATCTGAGAGTGATTCACACGACTCAGAGATTATCCAGGCCTATTGTTCCCGTTCTAAACACCCCGATCTTCTACAAATATTAAAGTATTCTGCATCATGACGAACGACAACAATGTTCAGGACACGACGAGCAAGTTCATGAAACTGGAGAAGTTCGGGGGGCAGGATTTCCGAAGGTGGCAGAAGAAGATGCACTTCCTGTTGATGGCGCTGAAGGTCGTCTACGTTCTCACCACCCCGATGCCTGAAGTTGTGGAGGAGGAAACCCTGGAACAGATAAGGAGGAAATCAAAGTGGGAGAATGATGACTACATCTGCCGCTGACACATTCTTAACGGTATGTCAGATTCCTTGTTTGATGTTTATCAGAATGTTGAGAGTTCAAAAAAACTGTGGGATTCTCTTTAATCAAAATACATGGCTGAAGATGCTTCAAGAAAAGAGTTTCTTGTCAGTAATTGGAACAATTATAGAATGGTTGATTCAAGGCCTGTGATGGAGCAATACCATGAATTGCTCTGAATCCTAGGGCAGTTTAATCAACACAACATGAAAATGGATGAATCAATTTCAACTTCTAGTGTGATTGATAAACTGCCTCCATCATGGAAGGATGTTAGGCATAAGTTTAAGCACAAGGAGGAAAAACTTTCCTTGGTGCAATTGGACAGTCACTTTCAGATTGAACAGTCCCTAAGGGATCAAGAAAGTGACAAACCCAATGACAAACTTACTGCTGATCCAGGTTCCGTAAATATGATGGAGGAAGGGGATTCTTCGAATGGAAAGAACAAATATGGGAAAAGGAAATTTTAATAGCAAGACAAGAATCCTAACAAGAAACAAAATACTGCTTGTTGGAAGTGTGGGAAATCAGGACACTTCAAGAAGGATTGTCGCGTGGGCAAAAGTAAGAAGGGTGAAGGCGCAAGTGGCAAGGGACAGGGGCCTAAAGGCCAATACTAGCAACAAGGTATGTTCATTGAACAACCTGAAAATTCAATTCAGAATTATGTATCCCTAAATTCTGATGCATTTTATGTGCAGGATGATGATATATCATGGTGGGTTGATTCGGGTGCTACAAAGACATGTATGCAAGGATCAAAGATGGTTTACAACCATGCAAACCATTGAAGATGGATCCACAATAAGAATGGGAAATGTTGCAACCGAGCCAATCCATAGAGTTGGAAGTGTTAACCTAGTATTTGCTTCTGGAAAATGCTTAAGTTTGAATGATGTATTGTCTCTACCCAGGATTCGAAAGAATCTTTTGTCTGGAATTGTATTAAATAAGCTTGGATACAAGCAGCTTTTTGAGTTGGATAAGTTTGTATTGTCAAAACATGGTTCTTTTGTTGGCTTTGGTTATTTATGTAATGATATGCTTCGCTTGAATATCGTTGCTCCTTTTGGTAACAATTATGTTTGCGTTGCTAGTACTAGCCTTGATAAATCAACACTTTGACATGCACGTTTAGGACATGTACACTTTAAATGGTTACAAGATATGTCCAAAATGAGTCTAATTCCTTCATTCGATATTAATATCGAAAGGTGTAAAACTTGTATGCTGACTAAGATAACTAGACAACCTTTTAAGGATATTAAAAGGGACTCTAAGGTGCTTGAACTAATCCATAGTTATCTATGTGATTTTCATGCAACACCGTCTATATGGAACACAAATTATTTTATTACATTTATAGACGATGCTACTCGGTTTTGCTATGTGTACTTGTCACATTCTAAAGATGAAGCTTTAGATAAATTTAAGACATACAAAACTGAATTTGAGTTGCAAAAGAATGGTTTAATAAAGATTTTACGCACGGATAGAGGAGGCGAATATTATGATCCTAAGTATTTCCAATAATTTGGTATTATTCACCAAACCATTGCTCCTTATACACCTCAACAAAATGGTGTATCTGAGAGGAAGAATCGAACTCTAAAGGAAATGGTTAATTCCATGCTTTCCTACTCGGGTTTGAGTGATGAATTTTGGGAAGAAGCTATGTTAACAGCTTGCTATTTGCTTAATGGGGTTCCTAACAAAAGGAACAAAACTACCCCATATGAACTTTGGTATGGTAAACCTCCAAACTTGCATTATTTGAGAGTTTGGGGTTGTAGAGCCATTGTTAGGCTCAATGAACCCAAGAGAAAGAATCTTGGTGAAAGAGGTATAGATTGCATATTTATTGGATATGCCATGCATTCCAAGGATTATAGGTTCTATGTGATTGAACCTAGTGAATCAGTATCCATTAATACTGTATTAGAGTCAAGAGATGCTATCTTTGTTGAAGAAAGGTTTTCTTCTATACCTAGACCAAAGGACTTGGTTCCGAATTTGAGCAATGCTCAAAATGAAGGAACAAGTGACGCCATCACTTTACTATAAATAAGAAAGAGTAAAAGAGGTAGAGTAGCCAAAGACTATGTTTATGATTTTCAACTATATTTAGTTGAGGGATCTAGGGATGAGATTCATACTCAGTATGCTTATTGTTTAGCATAGAGGAGGATCCTAGAACCTATAGTGAGGCTATGGCATCTCGTGATGTTGCTTTATGGAAAGAAACAATAGATGATGAGATGGATTCGATCATGCAAAATGGGACTTGGGAATTATCTGACTTGCCTCCTGGGTTGAAACCACTTGATGCCGAGTGGATCTTCAAAAAGAAGATGAAAGTAGATGGTACAGTAGAAAAGTTTAAGGCCCGACTGGTTGTACGTGGCTTTAAACAAAATGAGGGTATCGACTACTTTGATACATATGCTCATGTTGCTAGGATATCCACTATTAGATTATTAATACCTCTTGCAGCTATACATATTCTTGTTATTCACAAAATGGATGTGAAAATTGCATTCTTGAATGGTGATTTGGATGAGGATATATATATGAAACAACCGAAGGATTTGTTATGCCAGGAAATGAGCATAAGGTCTGTAAGCTTGTTAAATCACTTTACAACTTAAAGCAAATTTCCTAAAAAATGGCATCAAAAGTTTGATGATATTGTGTTGTCCAGTGGTTATCATTTGAACCAAGCAGACAAGTGTGTGTATAGCAAATTTAATGACTCTGGTAAATAAGTCATAATTTGTTTACATGTAGATGACATGTTGATCTTTGGTACCAGCCAAGATCAAGTGGATCAATCGAAGGAATTTTTGTCATCTAAATTTTCAATGAAGGATTTGGGGGAGGCTGAAGTAATCCCAGGTATTAGGATTAAACGTGAGAACAATGCCATTACAATTTCTCAATCTCATTACATTGAGAAGGTCTTAAAGAAATTTAACTGTGAAAATTATTCTCCGGTTAGTACTCCGATTTAACGAAATGTGAAATTGTTGCCTAACCAAGGCAAGGCTGTATCTCAGCTGAAATACTCTAGGGCTATTGGTTGTCTAATGTATGTCATGATTAGTACACGACCAGATATAGCATTTGCTGTTGGAAAGCTAAGTAGGTATACTAGCAATCCAAGCACACATCATTGGCAGGAAATGAGGAGAGTATTTAAATATTTAAGGAAAACCATGAATTGTGGTTTGACATACAGTGGAAGTCCTTCGGTTCTAGAAGGATATTCTGATGAAAGTTTGATAAACAATAAGGATGATCATTCCTCAACTAGTGCATGGGTATTTCTACTTGGAGGAGGGTAAATCTCATGGGCTTCAAAGAAGCAAACTTGCATTACTAAATCGACAATGGAATCTGAATTTGTGGAATTGGCTGCAGTCGGTAATGAGGCTGAATGGCTAAGGAATATAATGTATGAGATTCCATTGTGGGGCAAACTGATTTCACCAATATCTATCAGGTGTGATAGTGCTGCTACTATGGATAAGGCATATAGTCAGGTGTATAATGGCAAGTCTAGACACTTGGGTGTCAGACATATCATCATTCGAGATTTAATCATGAATGGTGTGATATCGGTTGAGTTTGTTCCTAAACAACAAAATCTTACGGATCATCTAACCAAAGGGTTAGCAAGGGACTTTGTGCACAAGTCGGCCGTGGGGATTGGATTAAAGTCCATCTAAAAGATCTCTTATGATAAGATACCCAATTCCCTTATAATACAACGTTAGAAGCTGAATTCAATGTGGAATTCTGACATGAAAAAATTGGAACACAAAGATCATCCCAAGGTATGTGTTCAGACCTGCAAGTTAAGGAGGTTGAAGTTTACACTTCTTAATGGTTCTTTTGAAAAATTGTGTGGCAGGTACAAGAGGAAAAGAACCACCTATATGAGTATGGAGTTTAGCCACTTCAATAAGTTGGGACTTGGCTTCTATATGCTCATTGAAGGATAGTGACACTAGGCTAGTAAAAATAAGTGTCAAGTTAGAACATGGAATATGTTGAACTTATGTGTATTTTGCTTTCATGTATTCATCATGAGTATAAAGGGTTCAATCCATAGGACACCCCTATACTCAAATATTTGAAGATGTAATTTACTAAGATGAAAATTCAATCTTCGAGACATTTTCATTTATGCATAAGTTTGCTTTGTTATGGAAATGATAAGTGAATCAAGGATTACACTAAAATGGGGGAGGATTGTTGGTGATTTTAGTGTCATCGGCCATTTGTGTAATCAAATTTACTTACGACCAAAGTAGACATTGGCATATACATTGTACACGTTAGGAGGTGTGTAGTACACGCGTGCACACAACTATGCTAATGTCTTGAACAACGAACTCCCGGACGACTGCGAGGGTTCGGGGGCAGCGCCCCCGGTGGAGTCCAAGGGGCAACGCCCCTGGCAGCGGTGCCGGTGAGCGTGGGAAAATTGGATTTCGAACGTTTTATTGCTTCACCAAAAACATCTCTGATTTATTTTTCCATTGGAAAACTGACTGAAATCTGGCGGTTATGATTAACCGCCTTGTATCCCTCTCTATTTTGTATGTTTTGGTCGAATTCAGAAACACAAAGAGAACCTGTGAGTTCAGAAATCCATAGCAACTATATATTCGTTCTTGATACAGTCTTTGTTTTATCCGATTATTAGATTTCGTGCATACCGCCGAAATAATTTAATCTGAGAGTGATTCACACGACTCAGAGATTATCCAGGCATATTGTTCCCGTTCTAAACACCCCCGATCTCCTACATACAGGTCACTCGTATTACTATCGTTAATTATTATTATTTATTTAATTAATTATTTTTAGTAGTTAGATTATTTATTTAATTAGTTTAATTAGATGTTTATTTATTTAGTTAGTAGATTGGGCCGAGCCCATTAGGTCAAGTTGTCTAGTTAGGGTTACTTTTTTTCTATTTAAGCACTGTGATAGTACGTATTATTGATCGGAGAATAAGAATTGTTTCTTTTAGTGTATTTCAGTTTAATTGTTTTAGTTTCGTTCATAACTTTTTTCGTAGCCTCTCAAGCTACTGGTAGAGATTCGTAGTCTCTCAAGTACGATACTGGTACGTATCAACATGTCAGTACATTTGGATTGCCTCTATTTTCAGTTTCCCTTCCATAGGAAGGGATAGGGATGGAAACCCATATTTTTTTGATCGATTTCTTTTTGTTATCCTTTAAAGGAAAATCTTCTAATCCCTGGGTTTTGTAAAACACAGTGATAGATTTTTTCTCTAAATGACAAAATAATCGTGGGTTTTAAGTTTCATAACAAATGTTGAAGCTTCCACTAATTATGCGTTCGGAGGATGTGCCTACAATCCATAACAAATGTTGAAAGCCATGGACAAAGAGCTTTAGTAGTAGTAATTAGGTAATAAGCTGTGGAGGAATCTGTCTCAATTAAAAGATGTTGTATGGAAATGAGCTGCCAGAAAAGACCATCTCGAAGAGCGTGTTACTCAGCCTTGATGGCTGTTTTTCCTTGCATTTTGCGACTGTAGGCTAGGATTCTTCAGTCGTCATCACCGCTACCTGCTGTTCCAGTAGTGTTGTGCTGCCATCCGTATTAAGTTTCAGTGAACCTGGTGGAGGAGGCTGCCAGCCCACATAGATTGTGTGGGAAGCCGGCGGGTTGGGTTCGGCTTGTGCCGACCTTGATTTCGTCGGGTCTCCGGGTGGTTGGGACGTCGTTTGGCGAGCAAATGGTGCGAGGGAGTTAGAGCATCTCCTATGGTTATGTAAAAGAATTAGTTTAGTTATAATTTACATAACTAGAAGAAATAATGAGCTCCAATGGGCTAGCTAAATGACTCAATATTTTACATATTATGTATCCCACTCAATACAAGTAGCTAGCTAGAATGTAGGTAGTTAATTTTTTTGTGTCTATCTCTCTCCTACTTTAATTTAATAAAATATTTTATTTATAATTCAATACCCACAAACTTATGTAAAATACATAACACCATTGGAACAAACAATAAGAAGTCATATTAACTTGAGTTCATACTAGTTAAAATTTAGCTAAATAGTAATTTTATTGTTGGATATGCTCTTAGGAGTGCGAGAGAGGTTGAGCTCGTCGGGGTCGCGTCTCGCCAGAAATTGAGGAAGAGAGGAGGAGAACGGCTGGGCAGCTTCCTCGCTGGAAAATGGAGGGAGTTGGTGGTGGTTTCGGTAGGAGGAAGGAATAAAGAAGAGGACAATGATGTTGGTGATGATGAAGATGATAATGGAGATAGAGGATTATGAATGGATTGGAGGAAGAAGAAGGCAATGAAAATTATTGTTTTTCTTTTTAATATTTTGACCGAGCAAAATTAGACGAATAAATACATTGATTGGGAGAAATCTCCAATTTAGAGAAGACTGGAGATTTGCAAGTTCAGGACAAAATTGGAAGAAAGGGAGGTCAAATTTTGGGTATTGCCGTGACATCGCCGGAGAAATCGGGATGAAGCCGTTCAAACATGGATGAAGTGAAAAAGATTGGGTGTGGCAGGGTGTACCGGTAACGCGGTGGTTCGCTACGAGACAAAATTAAACGTTACACTTTAGGACACGTTAAAAAAAACGTTCCACAACCCGCTGCACTTCAACTACTGCACTTTACTAAGTGCTATACCCATAAACTAACAATACTACAAAAATGTCATCTTAAGAAATATACTTTTTGATAATAATAATAATAATAATAATAATAATAATAATAATAATGTAAATAGAAGGAAAACGATTTAATAAAAAAAAAATCATAATTTCAAATAACGGCCCGGAATATTTGCTAAACTTCCAAAATACCCCCTAAAAATACCGGAGTATTACACTAAAAGCTGTCCTTGGTGGTAATTTGTTACCATGAGTTTCTATATTTTGTTATTAGATATTTGTTATTGATGAGCATAAAATGGTGAGTTTGTTGTACGAATTTTCAACTTTTGTTACAAACAGACGGTGATTGATGTACAATTTCGTTACCGACATCAGGACATTTTGTGGTGGAAACGATGTATTCTATGACGATAAATTTGTAAAAAAATAGTATAGCACAATTGTTACCAAATATGCTTGTAAAACGTGCAATATTCTATTACGGGCCTTTTGTAACAAAATGTTGCATATTTTGTTACGCACAACTCATTGTAACATTAACTTCTAGCCACGAACATAATGCCGCGATTGTGTTACGAACAATAATTCGTAACTCAAACCTCTTGTTACGCGCTTTGCTTCATTTGTTACGGGATTTTTTTTTCACAAAATATAAAATTATTGCAGTGAAGAGATAATGATTGACTACAAATAGTTTCTCATCAATTAGAAAAATCCGGCGTTCTCTAGACTACTTAATAGCACCATAAATATTGAGCGTATTGTGGAAAATAATAGGAAGAAACATGAATTGGTGATCCTCCCATCTCATTCAAGGCTAAATGTATTTTCAGTTTCAATCCTCTTGACTAAAGAAGGAAGGTAACACGCATGTAATTTCAAAAGCATGGGCTAAGCATTCCAGAGGAGTATAAATGTACAAATTAAAAAAAATAAACTCGGTAATTGAAGGAAAGAGCTGAAGTTGTGGGCTATAGATTTTCGTAAAGGTTTTGCAGCTTCTATTCCCGAGAAGGAAGAAAATGTTTATGAACTTAAAGCCATGGGTCTTGATACAGATACTTCATTATGAAAAAAAATTGGAGCTGTAGCTTGAATCATTATGGGCAGATGAGGTGCATTATTGGAAATCAAAAGCAAGAAATGACTAGTTTGATGCAGGAGATAAGAACACCGCTTATTTTCATGCTACTGTTAATCAAAGGGGGAAAATAAATGAAATTAAAAGAGTCTTTGGGCTAGTTTGGGAATGCTGTGGCGGTGCTAGAAAGCTGTTGTGTGAAAACACTACGGAAAAGCTGCTGGGAAATCCTGATAAAATGTTATTTGGTAAATATAATGTAAAAGCTGCTGTGAAATATTGATATAAAAATTTTGTGTTTGATAAAATCAACTGTGAATTTGCTGTAAGAGGGTAAAATGACAAAAATATATGACACATGTCATTTATGTAAAGATAACTATTGATATTTTAAAAATTGTAAAATCGATTGTAGATAAATCAATTAAAAGTACTTTCTGGAAAAGCATCTCCCCCTTACTTCCTGAAAGCTGTTGTGGGAGAGCAGAAACTTTCCGGAAAAGCAGAAATTTTATTTTTACCAAACACACTAAAACTGATTCTGATGTTGGAAAGCAGCTGTGCTGGCAGCAAAAGCTTTCCCAAACAAGCCCTTTGACATCAATGGGAATTGGCTTTCTACAGATCATGAAATTAAGGATGAATTTCATTGTATTACTCCAATCTCTTAACCCCTGGCTCATTCTCAACAATATTCATGGAATATTAACTGATAAGATGAAATTCTTACGTAGCAGCTAGTCCAGTCAACACTCAGAAATTAAAGAAGCTTGCTTTGATCTTCTCATTAAAAGCTCCCGGATTTGATGGAATTTTCTGCAAGATTCGTTCAATCTTATGGGGACATTATTGGGGGTGATGTATGCCTGTCTATCAAGGATTTTTCAAAACTGGTAAGCTTCTGAAAATCATCAACCTTACCCACATTACTCTTCTTCCGAAAGTGAGTAATCCAGTGTATGTCGAAGACTACAGGCCCATAAGCTTGTGGTCCACTCTATATAATATCTCATTCAAAATTTTAGCCAGAAGATTGAAAATGGTGATTGGTGATCTCAGATAAAACTAACAAAGTGTCTTTCTTACATGCTCATCTTTGATAACATTTTGATAGCCCAATATTTGATTCACTGGATTAAGAATCATAGAAAAGGTAAGACATGTTGGGTAGCTCTCAAGTTGGACATGTTGAAAGCATTTTGCAGAGTAAACTGGGACTACCCAAGACTTATAATGCTCAAAATGGAACTCTCTCACAAATGGGTTAGTTTGATTATGCAATGTGTCACCGTGGGTTACAGAATGATTAAAAATGGAGAGCTGGGTGATTTCTTTTTCCCATCCAGAGAATTGAGGAAAGGAGATCCTCTCTATCTGTTCCTCTTTGCTCTACGTGCTATTGGGCTGACTGCGAGTTTAAAGTTCTTTGAAGATCAAGGCTAGTTTGATCAACGTTGTCAGATGCTTGTGCAAAATTTCAAGACAAAGCCCATCTATAAACCATCTCTTATTTGCTGATGATTATATTCTTTTCTGCAGAGCAACGTTGCCAAATTCTTGTGCAATGAACAATGTGTTATACCTCTGTGAATTGGCTCCAGGTCAAATGGTAAACATAGAGAAATCTCGTTGTTTATTCAGTCCAAGGATCAGTGCTTTGGTTGTCAATTTTATACACGATTATTTAAAAATAAGTAAGGATTTTTCAGAGAGCTCATACCTTGGTCTACCAGCTCTTATTGGTAGATCCAAGTGCTAAAAGTGAATTTTCTGATAAAGAGAATCATTGACAAGGTTACTAGCTGGAAAGAAGCTTTGTTGAGCCATGCTGACAGATGTATACTTATAAATTTTGTGTTATCAATAATACCCTCTTATGCAATGTCCTATTTTCTGCTACCAAATAAGTTTTGTCAAGATTTGAATTCTATTATCTCAAATTTTTGGTGGGGTGGTCATTCACTTTCAAAAAGGAAAATTCAATGGAAAAAATGGGAGGACCTTTGTAATGACAAGGTGGAAGGTGGCATCCATTTTAAAGATTGACATATTTTTAACCTTTCACTCTTGGAAAAGCAGGCATGGAAGTTAGTTGAAGGGAAGCCATCCTTATTCAACCAGCTCTTAAAAATAGAGATTTCAATGATTCATCTTTTTGGAAAGAAGAAGCTCCAGCTGCTTGTACTTGATCTTGGAGAAGAATCTTGACTGGAAGATATGTGATAAAGCAAGGCTGGAGGTGTTGTAATTTTAGTGGTGCTGAAATTGACATATGGAATTCTTCTTGGTTGCCAAGAAATGCCAATTTCAAATTTTATTCTCAAAGGCCAATGCATGGTAATGTTAGGAAAG
The DNA here is from genome assembly GCA_023055425.1 of Linanthus parryae. Taxonomy (NCBI): domain Eukaryota; kingdom Viridiplantae; phylum Streptophyta; class Magnoliopsida; order Ericales; family Polemoniaceae; genus Linanthus; species Linanthus parryae. Next base: position 85,379,524 of record JALGPY010000004.1, on the reverse strand, counting down.
TAGTGATTTGATAATTCTAGAAACAAGAGAATGCAGCTCTTGTTACTTCCTCATTTACACATGATGAAGCATCTCTCATTCCCTCAATTCCAATTAGAGCAAAAGAATTTAAAGACAAGAGAATTTGACATTATTCAAGTAATGGTAAGCTCACAGTCTGCTGAGTTTATAATTTTTTGAAAAAGAAGATAGATTATTAAGTCTCAGATACTTTGCAGCTTCAACCATCTTCTAGTTATTCTCCAGGCTGGAAGAAATTATGGAATATATGCCTAGTTCAAAAATTAAATCTTTATGTGGAGGGCTCTCTCTGGTTGTATACCAGTCAATGAGGCTCTCTCTCAAGTATAGAAGATGCAAACTTATTGATAGCGCTTGTGCTGTTTGTGGACTGAAGGCTGAATCTGAAAACCACCTCCTTACATTTTGTGATGTTGCTACCCAAGCTTGGCTTCTTTCTCCTTTGAGATTGATTTATTATATTCCTCATTATTTTTCTTTTCAAGGATGGCGGTGTTATATTTTAGAGGAAATATCAAAGCATGAGGAGAAGCTGAAAGCTTTGGGAACGATTTTTCAAATATGTTGGGATCCAAGTCAAATTGTTGCAAAAGCCTTGTCAATTTTTTAAGAAATTTTCAATAGAAACTTAGAGGTTTTGATTTCTATTCCTGCAGTCACTCCAGGCTCTGCCTCTTCTTCAACCGAATGTATGAAAATAGATTATTTCTCCGATGCTGAAGTTGACAAATGCAAGAATATGGGTGATGTTGGCATTATGTATTCTGTTCCCAAGTACTCCTATGTTGCTACTTGGAATAAATGCTATCCAAACATCACCAACCCTCTTGTTCTTGAAGCAATTGGAATCAAGCAAGCTCTTACCATTTCTCAATCCAAAGACTTGAACATAATTGTTATCTTTTCTGATTGCAAAGCTGTTATTGATGCTATTAATTCCAAGAGTGGAAGCTGCTCAGTGATCATTGCACCAATTATGGAGGATTGTAAGCTCCTTGCTTTAAGCTTTGTTTTTTGTAATTTCTTTTCATTCCAAGATACTATGTTAAATCTCTTGTTCACAATTGTGCCAAGTCTGCTGTGAGATCTTAATTGGCATTGTGCTTGAGCTGTGATAGGCTGATAGCTCTTTTTTCTGGCAGTTTGCCTTTCATTAATATATCAACCTCCTCTTTTATTTTCTGAGATGTTTAATGCAAAATGCGAAGGGTGCGTAATTATTTGTAAGGGTAGTGATTCTTACACTAGCAAAATAAGCTTCTTACACTAACATTTCACTGTAGTGACAATTTTACACTTGATTCACTCTAACCCATTTAATAATGAAGCACCAACTCTGCTACTTTTAGTCCAAATTTATTACTAGCAGACGAACTACGTTAAAATGTTGAGTGACCAGCCAAGGGTCTGTTACTATCCTACTTCTTATTCTCTCTCTAGTCTGTTGCAATCTGGTTCACCATCTCTCCCGTTCAACTAAATCAGAGAAGACTAGATATTACAAAATCCTTTAATGATAACAAGCCGTTGCTCCACAAAAACAAGAACACAAATTACGGTCCAACATCCTCGTGAAATCCAGAGATGAAAGTGGTTCACAAGCATTAAACAAAAAAAAATGTTTTTCTCTTTGTCAATGGATGCTCTCTGTTTTTGGCAAGATCTCTTTATCAACTTGCAAGGAAAAAAATCAGAAAGATTAGTAGGTTACAACTCGGATTTGAGAAACTGACATAAGTACCACTAACAGGTTCATCAGAGAAACCTTGGAGCAATCACCCGTTCATCAGAGAAACTTGCTCCAAGGTTTATCGATCTAAACCTTGGAGCAATCACCCGTTCATCAGAGAAACTAACATAAGTACCGCTAACAAGTTCAGAAATGTTGAGAGAGAATTAATCTACAGGTTAATTGGGTTAGGTTTGGATAATGGTTGATTGAGTTCTAGATAGTTGATTGGGTTACTTAATTAGAACAGGGCTGGTGGAGTTGCAGCGGACGTGTGTGGATTTTTAGGGTTGGTATTGAACGAAAACTGGAAAGGAGGGATGAGATAGATCTGAGTACAAAGTATTGAATACATTATACTATTTCTCTTTATCGTCTTTGATTTCTTCTAAATCCTAACATCGGGTCCTCATTATCAGCTCAAGACACAATCCATCCATGACCACCACGATGCCACCCATAATCGTCAGCACAACCTCCATCCATGACAATTATATGAACGTCATAGTTTCCTGTGAGGTGGTTGGTTTATCGATCAAGTAGAAGAGAGAGATAGAGAGAGAGAGAGAGAGAGAGTTTATAAAGCAGAGACAAACATGGATGAGAAAATTGAACGAAAGATTCTCACAACATGAAGTTAATTAACTCGGTGCGTCCATCTATATAATAATTCAGAGTGGTCTTTTACTGTTTAGGGAGATGTCTTCAACTCTTGGATGAGACTGAGGGGAGCTATATATATATATATATATATATATATATATATATATATATATATATATATATATATATATATTTTTTTGAAAGTTTGGGTTGCTATATTTTGAACCATCGGATCAACTCTACCCAATAATACAATATTTAAATTTTGAATCCTCTCTCTTGAACGGAGTCTTTGGACGGGATTGACTAGTAGAAAATATGGGAGAGAGAGCGTCCATTAAGTTAGTTGCATTAAAGAGAAAAAAGAAGTGTTTAAATACCATTAATGAGGTTAATATAGTCATTACAACTAAAATATAGTGTAAGAAGTTTTTTGATTAGTGTAAAAATCACAACCCATTTATAATGCTACCTTTGGTAATCTATCACGTAGTAGTCGACAAGTGATTGTACTCCTTTCTTCCACGATTGTTGTATGTTTGTCAAACAAATGTTAGTTGAGTCCATTAATGCTAGTCTTTGAGAAGTGTTAGGGACTGCTCTTGAAAAGAATATTCTTGTTCATATTGTTAGGTTAAGTAGCCTAATGAAAATCAACAACTTTAATGGTAAGCTTTGTTTCGGTATTTTGAAAATAAATTTTTGGGACCAAGTTGCTGCTGCTGTGATTGTGCATAAATCTATTGCTTGAGAATCATTGTTGGTACGTAAAAGTTTTGGCTAGGGGCAAACATAGTGATTTATTTTGGGCAAATTTGTCATGAACCTGCACCACTATTGAAATTTGGAAAATGTACTCATAAAACTCATATGAAGTTAACTGAAAAGGAGGCTTCGGGTGAGTTTCGCAGCTGCTTTCCCACAGCAGAAGCAGTTTTAATGTGTTTGGTAAAAATCAAATTTCTGCTTTTTCGGACAGTTTCTGCTGTCCCACAGCAGTTTTCAAGAAGCAAGGGGGGAGATGCTTTTCCAGAAAGTGCTTTTGATTAATTTATCTACGACCGATTTTGACCTTACAATTTTTTGAAATATCAACAGTTATCTTTCCGAAAATGACACGTGTCATATATTTTTGTCATTTTACCCTCTCACAGCAACTTCACAGTTGATTTTACCAAACACAAAATTACTATATCAATATTTCACAGCAGCTTCTACGTAATATTTACCAAACAACATTTTATCAAGAACTCACAGCAGCTTTCTACCGTGGTTTCACACAGCAGCTTTCTACAACCGCCACAGCATTCCCAAACTAGCCCTTCAAATAGTAACATTAATCTTCTACCACTCCGTCTCTTATCTTTATCCCTATTTTCTATTTTTGGACGTCTCTTCTCTTTCACTCCATTTCTAAATCGGATAACCTTAAACAAAATGAAGACCAGATTACCCTCAATAAAGTTGCGTCACTTTCTCTAAAAATATAATGTGATTGCTCATATTGTTTTAATTTAAAATAAAACACACAGGCATCATCCTCTCTTAAAAACCCCACACAGCCGCCATGGGGCTAAAGAGATGAGACAGAGTGGTACTTGCTTCTCAAGATTTGCGGTTGAAATATTTTTTTGATTCGGTGTATACTTGAGTTGACCGGATCTGGAAGTTATTGGATGTGTTGTATGAAAATATTGAGTCCAAATTTGGCGAATGACCTCATTACTTGCGAGTTTGTCCGTTCGAATTTATCTGGAGTGAATACTGACTATTGCGCGAAGCGAGAGTTTACTCAATGCACACACAAACAACAGCTACTGTGAATTTTGACTTCATTACGAAAAAGTTTGCTGAAAAAAAGTATCTCAAAACACTTAGTCACTATACGATGACATGTGATATTGAAATTTAAAAACAAAAAGTCTGGGTGAACAAAAATTTGTCAAAAAAGTTGAACATAAAGTGACGTGTATTAAAAATGTAATTAATCAAAATTCGATGTGAAAATTATGAAAGAAATAGAAATAATCAATCTAGGTGATATTTAAACATCTACTACAGATGTGGCATATGCCACGTCATTGTTTGTTCGAAGTCCTGTTTATTTTTTGGGAAATGTTAAACGTCACACTTTTTTCTTCACCCTTCAAGTTCACCCCTTCTGTGAGTGTTTTTGATTGGTGATGTGATTATAGAAATATCTTAAAATAAATAATTATCACAATCATATCTTGACACGTAGGAGCTGAATTTGGAGGGTTAAGAAAAAGGAGTGAAGCATAGCGACCCTCTTTTTTTTTTTTTCTCCACGGCTCATTTAAGAAAAATCTGAAATTAATTAAGCGTTTCACTTTCCTAAAAAAGCGTTTTCACCAACAACATTGCCAAATGCACCTTTAAATAGAATGCTCAAGTATACATGCTCCTAAATTTAACCAAGAGACTAAAAAAAGAAGAACATAAATTGTTTTATCTCAAGTTGGTTTGCAGTTGCCAACTCGTAATCACAAGGATCTGATTCTATTTCTTCCCCCAAGCCAGCGGTGCTTTTAGATCCAAAACATCTCTGCGGCTGTGCATATACGCATGTGTCCCAAACCTTACTTTTTTATATGCACATCCCATTCAAACATAAGACAAAATTATTCAAAAAAAAAAAAAAACCCAGTCTTGATCACACCCAAACGACTCTTCTTCTCCATTCTCAATTGTTCTTGTTCGTTGTTCATACGCAAACTCTCACAGCTCGTGTCTCACCCAAAACCCACAAAGCAGAAACCGTCATCGAAGAATCATACCCTTCCCCTGTTATTGGGTTTTCCAATTCTCTTCAAATCCAATGCGTTTCAGATCATTTTCACCGATCGTAACTCTCTCACCCTAAAAAAGATTCAAAAGGGTTCATCAATTTGATCCCTTTCTGGCTTTTCTCCTACTTCCTCATGTGGGTCGTGTGATCTTCTCTGTTTTCTGTTCTGGGTGTTTGTTGATTGAAGAGAAATGATCGACCCTTTGTATCTATTGTTGTGTGATTGATCTTCATATGTGTTTCTGCATCTGGGTTTATGATAAAACCTATATTTGATTAGAGGAAGTTTCCAGAGAGATGGAGAAGAGAGACATTAGGCCTGTGCTGATCAAATTTGGTGTGGCAGTAGCACTTTCTCTGGGTGGACTTTTGTATTCCTTACTCAGAACTAAAAGTATTAGACCTTCTAAGTCTCTTCCACCTCCTCATCAAGGTATGAATTTGATTCCTATTTTTTGTATTTTTTAGGGTTTTAGCATTAGCTGTGGTTTTTAAGCTGTTATATTTTTATTTCTGCCTTTAGATTGTAGCAATGAAGTTGATGCTGTTGGAGGTAAAAGTTTAGCGAAAAGGGGTCGAGGTGGATTACAGACAACTCCAACTTCTACCAATTTGGTTTTGATTGAACCGGATATACAACATGTAAGTATGTTTTTAACTTTCTTCTTATTGAATTATTGTTAATTTGACTGCAATTTGTTTAGTTGTGTGTGTTTGGCTTCCTTGACCAAATTCGTTTCCGGATATATTCGATTTATTTGTATTGGTTTGAATGATCACTGTTCATGAACCTGGTAATCAGGTTAGGAAGTACTAGGAAGTAGGAACTGAAAGAAAATTGAATACCATGTTTTGACAGAAGGGAAATGAAAGAATTGATTACTTGTAGTATTTGTTTGGGCCTACTTTCCTTCTAGTTTGGATTAGTAAAAGAGTAAAAATGAAGGTTTATCTTAGATATCATATCTGGGAGGGCTGTTGCCTTTCACTTACTGTTCATTGACCGCAGTAGCATCCCCTCCCTTATAGAATCCTGATCAACTTTAAAGTTTAAAGGGAGATCGGGGATGAGAATGAAGCTGGGGCAAGAAAAACCTTATGTATTCTTTAAAGGCATACTATTGAAAGAAAATGCAAACTCAGCCGGGCCATTTGTGTATTTATGAAAGGGTATTTTTGGTCCAAAGTCATAACAATAGGGGTAAAAATGCAATTTTTGAAAAATGAGGGTTAGCAATCGCCACCCCTTGCCCCTTAGTAGCTCCGCCACTGGCTGGGAGCAATCTCTTTCTTGGTCCGAGAATGGGCCATTTACGGCCTTTCCTACTTCATGGAGTAGTATATTCTATTTTCAGCTCCATTCACTAGTATTCGGAAGAGACATTGAGCAAATCCGAATTTTTCTCTCCATTGGTCTCCTATTAGCTCAGTTTCATTTCCCCTCTGAATTACTTAATCCCAATGGACTGCTAGGAGTTATTGTAGCTGAACATATGATCGTATATTTGCAGGCCAGCCTGTTCATCGGCACTGTAATTTGGTGCAGCGAATGTCTTTTTGTCCTAATTGTAAACTTGTGTGGATGTTTATATGAATGCATGTTTGCTTGATTTTCTTATTTCGGTAATGCATCTATTTGTAAACTTCTGTGTAATTTGGTGCTGCGAATGTCTTATTGTCCATATATTCTACCTACCGATATACTGCAGCAATCATTATACCTTATTTGCCACAGAGTGTTAATTCATTTTGATGCATATCTTTCCTCTAAAATATAACAAAGGATCATGATTCGGTGAACTTGAATCTTTTGCTGTTAAAACATAAAGTTCTTGTGGGAATGGCTTTTAAGTAAAGATGACTTACAGGAGACAGGCAACATAGGAGAAATGGAAATCTCATTCATTGTTGTATTATATGTTTCCTTAGCAATTGAAACTCCATTCCATTTGAATTCTTAAATATCGGGGCATTACTTCTTTTTTAAAGATGAAGCTGTTGTAGTATGTGTTTTAATTTCTTATAATCTGCATTTATCTTCTCTTCTTGACTTTTGCTTTTAATATACAGCTCTTAAGAAATATTGGCTTGGTAATTTCACAGTAGAAGAATCGAAGGGCGATTTACTGATAACTTATTGTTTCTGTCACAAGCTGAATATGTCACTTACAACCTTGAATAAATCCCTTTTTCAGCAGGAACAGTCAAGCATTCATAAGGTTTCCCCCATTGATTCTGGTTCCATTCGCTCCCCAGACGGCAAACACAGCATAGAAAAAGATGGGTTCCTCCTACCAGAGTTTGATGAGCTTGTCAAGAGTTTTGATTTGCCTGAAGCAGAAACACCTAACGCATTTAAAAGTGATGACATAGAGTGTAAGGATCACGAGATTAATAATCTGAAGAGCATGGTCAGAGTCCTTAGAGAGAGGGAGAGGCACTTGGAGTTTGAGTTGCTGGAGTATTATGGCCTAAAAGAGCAAGAGTCTGCTTTCATGGAGCTTCAGAACCGGCTGAAGGTTAACAATGTGGAGGCAAAACTTTTCAATCTCAAGATTGATTCTCTTCAGAATGAGAATAGAAGATTAAAGGAACAAGTAGCTGAGCATGCAAAAGTTGTCAGAGACCTCGAAGCAGCAAGAGCGAAAATAAAGCTGCTGAAGAGGAAATTTAACCTTGAAGTTCAGCGAAACAAGGAGCAAATTCTTTCACTCAAAGAACGAGTTCAAAAGCTACAAATTGAAGAACACGAAGCTGTGGCTAGTGACCAAGATATGCAGTTGAATGGGCAAAGTCTGAAGAAGCTGGAAGTTGAAGCAGAAGAGTTGAGGAAATCTAATCAGAGTTTGCAGGCACAGAATTCTGCTTTGGCCCAGAAGATGGAGCTCACCCAAATGATTGCCCATTCTGACTTGGAAGACGATAAGGTACTCATCATCTTCCTATCCATGATGGTTTATTTGATATAATCACTGTTACTGGAGTTACTTCTGTATGATGATGTTCTTTTGAAATATTCAAGCCACATCGGTCTTTTGGTCTGATTTGCAAGTTCATTGTGTTTGCCTGCTATGACATCTTTGTTGTTGAGAAATCCATCGTCTTTCGAGCGCTGACAGCAAATAATCTTGTTATCAAGTGGTTGCTTCCTTTTTATTGGGTCTTTTCTCACGGATTCTTTTTTCAATCTTTATGAGAACTTGTGGAGCTTATCTTGAAAGCTTATAAGGATTTCACAACTCAATAATAGGGCTAGTTTGGGAATGATGTGGCGGTGCTAGAAGTTGCTGTTTGAGAATCACTGTGGAAAAGCTGCTGTGAATTTTAGTAAAAATATTGTTTGGTATATTGTGAAAGCTACTGTGAGATATTGACATAGTAATTTCGTGTTTGCTAAAATGAACTGCGAACCTGTTGCGAGAAGGTAAAATGACAAAAAAATTATTACATAGTATCAGTTCCGTAAAGATAAATATTGAGATTTTCAAACTCGTAAGGTTACAATTGGTTGTAGATAAATTAATCAAAAGCCCTTCCCGGGAGAGCATCTCCCCCCTTGCTTCCTGAAAGCTGCTGTGAGACAGCAGAAACTGTCCGAAAAGTCAAAAAAAATATTTTTACCGAACGCACCAAAACTGCTTCTGCTGCCGAAAAGCAGTTGTGCTGACAGCAGAAGCATCCCAAACTGGCCCTTAGTTCTCTTAACATGAACCTGCAAGAAAAAAGAAAAATTCTATACAAGCTATCTTATTTGTTTTTCCCTTAATACTCTGTTATTGGATTAAACTTCTGACTGAATTCCTTGTTGCAGGCGGAAGGACTAAAGGCAGAAAGATCTCGGTTGAGAAGAAAGAATAAAGAATTAATGAAGGAAATTGATCAACTCAAAACAGACCGGAGTAGTGATGTTGAGGAGCTAGTATATCTCCGATGGATAAACGCTTGCTTACGTCACGAGCTGAGAGAATATCAGCCTGAACATGGACGGACAAGTGCCAAGGACCTCAACAAAACCTTAAGCCCCAAATCAGAGGAGAAAGCCAAACAGCTAATCATTGAATACGCTAACAAGGAAGGCTTTTCAGAGAGTTTCCGACATGTCACAGATTCTGATTTTGAAGGGTGGTCATCCACTTACTCCATTATGACAGATTCTGTGGAGTTCGATGATACTTCCATCGATAACAATTCAAACAAAACCAGCAAAAGAAAGTTTCTGAGCAAGCTGAAGAAGCTTGTACTTGGAAAAGAAAGTCATAGTGATAAGCGGAGTTCATCACCTGATACAAGTGTATCAGCTGAAGGTATGTCAGAACATTCTAGTCATTCTCCAATGGGTAACTCAGAGAATATGAATAAGACTGATCCTGGAACCACTGGAAATGGAAAAAGGTTCAGAAGTGCATCACTGGATTTACATATACCTTCTAGGGATAATGTAGTTGGTGTTAAGGATTTGAGAAGTCGTAGAATTAGTGATGTGGGGCCTTCAAGTGTTTATAGAACCATGGATCTGGGAAGGGAAAGCGCGAGCGATCCTGACACCGCTCGTAAATCGGATCTGATGAAATATGCTCAAGTGCTGACGGACTCTCCAACTGGAAGATCAAAGCCTCCAAGACCAGTATCTCACTGTTCTTTCTGAACTCAAGTACTAGTTATTTGTGTTTATGTTACAGTAAGATCTATATCTCCTTGGCAAGTCTTGGTTTTTCTTCTTGTCGATACCCGATTCAGCATTAGAATGTTAGTGAAGTAGCCATGTAGAGTAAAGAAGCAAAACATTCTCAAGTAAATACAAATTTCTTACTGATTGGCATTTTGAGTTTCTAATTTGATAGTTATTGTTTCTGCTATTTACTCTGGTTGAGTTCTTGCTATGGGTCTATCTGGATTTCTGGACTGGGCTGCCAATCATCATGTAAATCCTAATCTAGACTACGTCTAGCAGAGTTCGAACCCTGGACCTCAAGGTGTCAACAGTGCAGTCCGGGTCGGGACGGGAATTTTGAACCCCAACGGTTCCGGGCCCTAAACCCGTGGGGTTAGGTACTTAGGGTTTTTTTTGGGGGGGGGGGGGGGGGGGGGGCACTATCAATATATATATATATATATTTATATATTATATATATATATTTATATATAAATTAATAATATATTAATAAGTACCGTTTTGTGGGCCAGGCCGTGCCAGTTTGTGTAGAAGTCGAACCGCACCGGGTTGGGAGCCGGGCTGGTTGTTAGGGGGCTGGGCCAGTTCGGGTGTTGGATGGGGCCGTGCTGGGGCCGGTTTTGGCTCATTTTAGTGCAGGCCGGGCCGGTTTCAAGCCTCGGCCGCCCCCCTTGACACCTTGACGTGGACCTCATGCAGGGGCTTTGAATGCTCAACCACTGAGCTAGCACCCATTTGCCCAGAGATGAAGTTACTCTTTAGTTGTGCCGGTGGGCGGTGGCCTAGGGCTGAGAAGGGAGAAGGCACATTAACAAACTTGTCAGAAAGACGGGGTCAGCGCTGACATGTCATCTCCTTATTTGCTAGTTGGGGGGCAACAGTATGGTGACCTCAGTGCAGAAAAGAAATTACTCCCAGAAATCAGAATCCATGAAGACATTAAACACAACTTATCTACAAGATGAACTGATAAAGTCAAAACAAGAGACAGCACCATGGTTGACAGTAAGACATTTTCAACATTACTTTTAAGGAGTACACAACAAATGAACCAATACAAGACAAACTTTTGCCTCTCATCTCAGTGGAAACAAACAGGGTAAAGAAAACAGTAAGAAGTGGTACATAGTTTTAGGTATAGTTTTTTTTCCCATGAATTACATTTGAGAAATTTCAACTTTCATCCTATGAGGCTGATTCCTTGGATGAGCAACGAGTCGGCAAGAACCTGGTTAGCAGCCTGAGATGGATGAACACTGTCCCAAAACACATACTGGGTCGCATTGCTACAAGTCCCAGGTGACTTAGGATTGCACAACAACGATGTCGTCTCAACCGTCCCTGTTCCACAGCATCCTCTTCCTGACTCAGCAAAACCTGGAAAAAACACAAATAACCAAAACAGTTTCAACTTGTAATAATGCTTTCAAAACCTGGAAATATACAAAGAGCAACTCATGTGTCATTTTTTTTTACCGAAGTCTGAAGGTTTCTGAACAAGGTCATAAAGGGGCTTGTAAATGTCGAAAACAGCAATTTTAAGCCAGGGAAGCTTCTTCTGGATCTTTAATACTGATGCATTGAGCTTCTTGTTGAAGTTCAGAGCATCATTGTTGAGCCTCGAGACACAACCAGGTTGATGAAACCCAAACAAGGTTTTAGCAGCCGGGACACACCCAAGAGGTGGGAGTGAGGTCACACCGATCCTCGTAGCTCCTAAGCCATGAAGGTCCTGTTTCACCCCCAAACAAAAAACCATCATTAATCCTCAATTTATCACCATAACTTCAACATGTTCTTGAACTGCGAAAACCAAAAATCTTGAAAATTAGGAGTAGTTAGAGAGCAGAACCATGATGATTTTGTACCTGGATGAACTTGGAAAAGATGCTGATAAGAAATGAAGAGTACTGATCAGGAGTGTAGACTTTGAACAGAAAAGGGTTGATGTAGTAGTTTTGTATAAAGTCACTGTTTCCAGCACTGAGAAGGTATAAACTGTCCTTGATGATTGATGCAGCTTTCTTACTCCCTGCTACCTTTGTCAGCTTACCTTGGTACTCCTTGTAGTACGCTAACTGTTGCTGCAGAGAAATAGCATGCTGCGAAAACATAGTACAAAACAAATTATTAGTGATATAATCCACCATGAGCTAGACAAAAAGAAAAGAAATTGAAACAGACGGGACACAATGTATTCATGTATCTTTAAGGGTACTAGTGAGAAAATATAAGCAAACCAGATGTATTTAAGTATTTATTTTTAAGGGTATTATTGTTGCAAAATTACCATATAACGAATCGTAGTTGAATTTAAAAAAAGTCAGGGGAAGTTCCACCCCTTGCCTATCCAGATAGAGAGAAGTTAGTATTTTACAATGTATTTTGTGAATTTAATTCACTTTAGCCCCCACATAAATTACACAAAAAACCTCCACTACTTAATTATTCATTAAAACACCATTATCTTTTCTCAACTAAAAATACCATTATCTAAATCACCGAAACAATTTAGCTTCCACTGTGCCAAAATCCTGGATCCGCCCCTGCTCTAAAATATCAATCAAGAAGACAAGGAAGATATTCTTACACTGCCAAAGGCCGTTTTCTCGTCGTAACCGGATCCGGCGGAGGCGAAATTGGCTCCGATGAGAAGGTTCTTCCCGGAGGCTTGTGGGCTGAGGTATGCCGGTGGGTAAGAGGTGAATCCTAGTGTGTCAGCTGTACATAGTAAAAACAAAAAAAATACCACATCAGTAAATAAAAAACTTGAAGATTTGATACTGTAATGATATTGAGCTCATAATTGATTTTACCAGTGATATCCGTGGCAAGTTTCCCATTACAGAACCTTCCGGTAGGCTGGTGGTTGGTGAAGTCTCTCCCATAAGGAGGGTAGTTAGCCTTGAAGATGGTGTGGAGGTAGTCATTGTTACCGACGTCCACAACAGAGTCGCCAAATGTTATGATCCCGGGGACGAGGGTGGTTGAGCTTGAATCTTGAGCCTCCCCACGAACGGCCAAGACCACCAATCCGATAACAAAAAGCAGATATCTAATGAATCCACCCATGTTTGGTAACTGCAGTGGTAGTGCTTTTTTGGGATTTGTTATGAGGATTGAGGATCAATGTGGCTTCTTTATAGGAGGTGGTCACAGCTGGAGAGTGGAGTAATAATGAATAGAAAGGAGATGAAGGTTGAGGTTGTGTTAATGGAGGGGTATTAAAAATTTAAAAGAGATGATTTTAGTAAGATATTTCAGTAGAGTAGAGCTTTTGGAGATGACATTAAGTGTTTAGGCATGTAACAGAGAGGGAGATAATGGCTAAAGGAAGTAGTTGGGAAGATATTGAATGCTATCCATGGGGAGTTGCAGAACCTTGCATGTGCTGGATAGACTCAAGCTGTCTGATACAAATTTCGCCGACTGCCTACTGTGTGAAATTATTGCCGGATGGTGATCATGATCAATGGCAAAATGGTCTTTTACCTAACTCATTGCTACCTGTCGCGATGAACATTTTCTAGGTTGTTTGATTTATTTGAGTAGTGGCTAATGTGCGGATGATCTATGGCAAAATGGTATTCTACCTAACTCATTGCTACCTGTTGCAATGAACATTTTCTAGGTTGTTTGAATTATTTGTGTAGTGGCTAATGTGCGGATGATCAATGGCAAAATGGTATTTTACCTAACTCATTTGCTACCTGTCGCAATGAACATTTTCTAGGTTGTTTGAATTAGTTGGTTAGTTGGCTAATGTGCGGTTCATGTTCAGAATGGCTTATAGATAAAGGTTTTAATCACTATATAACTTCAACAAGTCAGGATGGCCGAGTGGTCTAAGGCGCCAGACTCAAGTTCTGGTCTTCGTAAGAGGGCGTGGGTTCAAATCCCACTTCTGACATTTCTTTATTTTGCACCTTTTGGGGGTTGGGGGTGCAAATGTTCAGCTGAAATCACAGGTCTGATCGTGCGATCCCAAATTGGCATTCTGCTTCCGCACACTCACAAGGAGATCGTGCGATCTGAGGTCTGGGCTGGGGCGGTTTTGGTCGGGTTGGGCAGCAATTTAGGGTTTCTATGTCTATAAATTGATGTAATCCGTGCCCCTTAGATGGGTGTGATGTATTCTAGTGCAGTTTTCGGGTTTCTCCCTTAGTAATAAAAATCAGTTTCAGTTCTTTGGAGGTAGCTAACAATTCTTTAGTGAACCACCTTAAAAAGTTATGTCTGGGACGATCTTTGATTGTTTTATCGTTCTGGCCTTTCTATAACAGTAAAGAAATGACACATTAAACCCCACTTCTGACATTTTTATATTCATCTTCTAATATTTAACTTTTAGGGGTGTAGTTGAATTGGTTAAGGGTGAGTTTGGGAATGCTTCTGCTGCCAGCACAGTTGCTTTCCGACAGCAGAAGCAGTTTTAGTGTGTTTGGTAAAAATGAAGTTTCTGCTTTTCCGGACAGTTTCTGCTGTCTCACAGCAGTTTTCAGGAAGCAAGGGGGGAGATACTTTTCCAGAAAGTGCTTTTGATTAATTTATCTACAATCGATTTTGACCTTACAATCTTTTGAAATATCAATAGTTATCTTTCCAGAAATGACATGTGTCACATATTTTTGCCATTTTACCCTCTCACAGCAACTTCACAGTTGATTTTACCAAATACAAAATTACTATATCAATATTTCACAGCAATTTCTACGTAATATTTACCAAACAACATTTTATCAAGAACTCACAGCAGCTTTCTACTGTGTCTTCATCTTCACACAGCAGCTTTCTACCACCGCCACAGCATTCCCAAACTAGCCCTAAGTATCCAAACTTAAGTATGCGCCTTAAATTTTTTGTAATGAAACGACACGTGACGTTTTTGCAGCGTAAGTCTACCAAACAAATTTCCCGACAAGGAAAAGCAGTTTTCCAAATCCAGGATGGCGTACAAATGAACATATTGGGGAAATGTCATATTTCCATTTCCATTCTCCCTGTTTTCTTGCCCCTTCAATAAATAGCCTGTCAGTAATTCCTAAAACGAAACAAACAGTGAGAAAATTTATGAAACTTGCTTTTCGATCCCATGCATCAACTTGTAGAGTGGTACCGGTGGAAAATTAAATGAGATGAAAGGTCAATTGGTTGACGGCCTTGAAGAGTGTGGCCACACATGTCCTTCTCAAATGCATAATTGCTTTCGGCAATCTAATCTCATATTTTTTACTTTTCCGTGTTTACGTTGCCCTCAAGGGGCAGTTGTGAACCTGTTGTGGTGTGGTCGGGTTCTTGATGACATTTTGGTTTGTGTAGTAGGTAAGTAATATGAAGGGACAAGAGGGAAACTCCAGTCGTCTCCCTTGTGCATAGACAATAGTCTGCAAACCACACCTGATAGTTGTTACATCACCGGAGATTGCCCATAACTAACAAAGTCGAAGTTAGAATCCAACTTATGACCTCTAAGTTATTAAGTGTTTTCCCACCTCTCAGCTAGACCCGAAGGTCTACAGAGTTCAAGCATGTCAGGTGGACGCAAATTTGTTATAAAATAGGGACCAAAATGTATTATCTATTCTATAAAATAACATGGTTTAACAAACTTTTGAATTTTCGGCCGTTAGATTAAATCGATCCCATCCCCAAAATTAGACCTCACTTACTTATTACATCACCTACTTATTGCATCCTTAACTACCCACTCTCCTTGGACATCCATAACTAATAGGGGATATGTTTTTCTCAATTACACCCCTAACTTGGAAGTTTTTTTTTTTCACCACATTTGTAAATATAATTTTGAATAACACCTCTAAATTCATTTAAAAAAACACCTATAAATTTAAAAATCATCCAATTTAGGGATAGTGCCCTCGGGCACGGGTAATACTCTAGTATTATATAAATGCTAAAAATATTATGGGGTGTATGTAAAATTCTTAAAACTTTGTGGGGATGACGTCTGCCACTGATCTTCAGTCACATTTTATCGAAGTATAAACCTGTTCTCAAATCCCTGCATTTCGCCTTATCATCATTCAGAAGACTTTATTTCTTCATGGATTTGAGTAATCGGAACTAGATCACAAGGCTCAAAAGTCAAATCCAAATTCAAGAAATTCGTGAATTGGTTTATCCTAGATAAGAAAGTAGGGTGGCTGTCCGGCTGGAGTCACCAAGTTCACTATCTTTTCTTCTTTAAAGAACACATAGTTGTAGGGTTAGATCTGACAGCTATTAAGCTAAGCATATGTTAAGACTTTTGTCTTTTGAAACGGTTTGCTCATACTTGATTCTATTGAATCTTCGTGCAAAACCCATGCACTTAGTGAAAACGTGAACTTTCATAACAGATAAGGTAAATAATAATTTACCAAACACATCAAATACTATTTTTAACATAAAAAAGCAACGTTTTAGAAAGCGAAAGCATTATTAGACCGGACTTTTTATTCATACAACCAGACAGTAGTTTTCTTGAAATCAACCAATACAGGCAGGAAGAGAATTTCATGGCGACCCCTTTTCGGATTGGGTGACAGCCGAATTTGAGCAGCAGCTACAACACCCGCCGGATGGCGCCGGTGTGCAACATTCGCACTGAGGGCATTGGGGTGGCGGTTTTGCCTCAACGACATCTACGCAAAACATTCAAACGGTAGTATTTAACATGTTAACGAATCTACTAGCAAACAAGTGTAAGAGGATGATGGTACAGATTATCTTAAGGGCTAGATTGTGTTACCTTGTATAACAGGATTTAGAATTATCACGAAAACGAGGAGGGTCACCAACAAGGATCTTGGAGAGTAACCGGCCATATTTAGCTTGACTAATTGGGTGTTTCTACCAATTAGCTCTTGGAGCCCTGTTTATATAGAAATATGATCCTGGTTTTTGGCATAATTAAGAAACTTTTGTGTTACCGGGGAGTAGGTAAGTGTGAACCAAAGGGATGGTTAAATTCAACGAGTCGAGATGGCATTGGATAAGTACCGTTTTGTACGTAACTTTGGCCTGGATTTCTATAATTGACTATTTATTTTTTAAAATTCAAAGTCGACGAGGTTTACTTTGAACAAGAGTTTTAGTCAGTGCATTGTGTATTTGTTTATGGTCTGAGAGGTTTTATATTGGGTATTTGGAATAATTTGTAATCCTTGTGGATCATGATGTTATGTGTACGGGAAGCGACAGATTACTAACTCCATTTGTTTTCGAATACGGTTACTCATCTGGGTCAGTCATAACTTTGTTCGAGCATCTTTTGTTGTTTTCTAACAGAAATCTAGGATTTGGGCCGGGCTTCGGGCTTCAGACACTGTCAGGCATAGGGATGGCAACGGATCGGTGGGCTGAGTTGGGGCTGGATTTTCCCTCCCAAAGGTCTAGGTCCAGCCCGGCCCACGACCAGCCCTATTTTGGGACTTTGATTGCTAAATTTTTCTTAACCAGAGCTTGGTTTGAGTTTGTAACAATCAACCAAAATCTCTTTCGAATTGAAGATTGTTAGTAGTTCGAGTTTGGAAGTTTGAACTCAGATATTAACAAGTTGTCTGGCACGACATTTCAGTATTCGCCACCAACTGAATTGATCAAGCTCTCAACTTACACGCACATCAACAATACGAAATAATTTTAGACGAGTCTGCTTGTCTTAAGTCGTGAAAAATGTTCATAGATATCATTCCAAAGAACAAATGAAAAATCAAGTCTTACAATTACCAGATGCTCGCGACATGTTGGTAGAAAATCAAACATTAGTAATTTATTCATACACAGATACCCTCCAGGATACATTTATAATTGCCTTGAATCATACATGGACCATTTATTTTTTTTCTTGCATAATTGAATTGATGAAATGGTGGAAAATTAGTATACTTGGGAGATTTATATAGCTAGCAGCAGGCTCATGGTGACAAGCTTGCAGTGTGAGAATCAAGAGGAGCCGGGCAAGCGCAGATGCAACAGGGGGCTGTAGTCGAGTAGCAGCACTTGCAGTTAGGACAATAAGGTCTGTTTCTAAGCTCTGCGCGAAAAAAACACAAATTGAAAGGACGAACAGTTATTGTACGTATATCTCACGATAATAATAATAATAATAATAATAATAATAATAATAATAATAATAATAATAATAATAATAATAATAATAATAATAATAATAATAATAATAATAATAATAATAATAACAAAATAAGTTGTTTAAGAGATTCAGGACAAATAAGATGATGTTGAGGTACCTCGGTGAGTCAACTCAGTTGCGGCTGCACTAGGGAGGGTCACAGGAGACAGTACCATAGCGATGACGATAAGAACAACCAGAACAATAGAAGTGGATGAGTACCTTGCTGCCATTTTGGTGGAATATTTTATGAGGTTTGTGAATTGTGATGCAAAAACTCAAATGTGCTTAGGGTTATTTATAGTAGGAATTTTGTAGGGTTTGGTTCTTACAATTCCTAATGAAGTTTCTTGGAATATTTGTAATTGAAGTTTCATTGGAATTCAAGAAGAAAAAAGTCCCATTTGGCAATTAGTTCTCTCTTGTGGGTCTTAAGTCTTTGTTGTTTCCAGTCAAACAAAAGCAACTGACTTAGAAAAACACCATCAGTGTAGTAGATGGTGTGCTTGCCAAGTTTCCAGTGGAGTAATAATGGAAATTGTGCAAGGTCGTTATATTAACAGGAGTATAGTATATTATTTCTCTGATCTTGACGAGTAATGTAGAAAATTGTAAAGATTTAAATTGTTTATACGTTTATGTCTCCGTATGGAAGATCATGAGATTTGAATTTAAATGACGATTAGTAGTTCGTTGTTTCAAAAAAAACTTTGTAAATGTCCTTATAGCATTCCAATTTAACATATAATGTTGCGTAAATCTTTTGAGGTCAAGTGACTTTGCTACCTTCAACTTGGAGACCATGGGGTTGTACACTATGGTGGGCAACAGTATGTGCCAATAGCAAGAGAGAGAGAATAGTCAAAGTACATGTAATGGGGGACTTTGACTACAAGAATGAGAAGACTTAAAACTGGAAAACTTATAGTACTAGTCAAGGAGGATGCACCCAGAAATGAATAACATGTATTACTACATCCATTCTTCTCTTTCGTTCTGGTTTAACTTATTAACCAATAATTGTGTCAGTTTGACTTGGTGATTTGAATAGCAAAATGATAATTTTTTTTAACAATTTTTCTATGATTGTGTAGAGTATAATTTACTTTACAAGACCATGTAAAAATTACCAAATTATTATATTGTTTTGCTAACCAAAACACTGGGTTAAAGTAACCCAGTGAATAGTGGACAAAAAATGAAATAGAATGAAAGAGAATGAACAAATATAGTAAAACTAACCCGCCTAATAGTCATTAATTTAGTTTTCTTTTTCCAATACTTTATTGATAAATGACATAAGTATAATAATAGAAAGTACAAAGCCATTGTAACTAATACAAGTAAGGAATGAGCAACCACTCCAGGTCTAGTTGAATTGGCCCGACTTGCATTATTAAAAATTTGAGTATGTACTAGAAGTCTTGAGTTCGTACTTTAAAATAATCTAATGGTTGTTTATTGACTTTCTCACTGCGAGTTTGTCAGTCCGAGTTTTTTCAGACTGATTTACCACTCTAGTGTGTGGTTTGCAAAATATTGCACTAGACCGGAACAACTAGAGTTGTCCTTGTTCCGGACACAGAGAACCTGCAACATAATAAACAAGACATGTTCCTCTCTATACATGTTTAGTCCTTGTTCGCGAGTCGCGACTCGAGAATCAGCAACCAAATGGATAGTAGGGGTGAGCGGAATTCACCCAAATCGGCTGACCCAAAACGATATGCACCAAATCGGCGAATTTTGCACACGTTCATGCTAATTCATTGGCTACGACTATATAATTACAAACTCGGACTAACTTTGATTGATCAAGATTTAATGATTAGTAAAATCGCTTAAAACCAAACCGGTCGGAATCAAATTTCACATGAAAATCACATATTTTAGTTAGATACATTGTCCTCAAATCATATTTTTAGCACGCGTAATTTTTTAGTTGATATTCCCGAGATTCTTCATCTTTTCTAGCAAAATATGTTAAGTTTTCTATTCCAAAATTTATGCATGTATATATTTAATTATTTTTTAATACAAATATACTTTACCAAAGTAATTTTTTAAATTTAACGTGTACAACCCGTTTGCAAAAAGAAAGAAAAAAAGCCCCTGCTCAACCCGGTCCGAATGGGACTGAGTCGATAAGTTGGGTTTGGATAAGGTATAAAATACTGTTGGGCGAGTTTGGGTTGGACATTCTGCAGCCCATACCTATTGAGTCAGGACAAAAGTTTCGGCAAAACCCAATCAGGTAGGCGCTCACCCCTAATGGATAGCACGGGTTGTACTTGGGCAAAATTAGTCACCCCCGGATCACATAGAAGAACAATATATAGCTGGCCACCAACATCAGGCAGAGGCTTCCCTCAAAAAAAAAAGTTCACTAAAGAAAAAAAAAAAAGCAGAGGCCCAACCATACAGCCTCATAAAAAGCCCAATGGACATAAGCCAGCAATAGAGCCCAAGATGCAGCTCAACCAAGCTTAGGAACTAGAGATGGCATTCGCGCCGGATCGGTCCAGAATTCACTAAACCTGGCCTGGCCCGAAACCAAATAAACCGATCAAATCGACCGAACTAAACCGAAATCCTTGATTTTGAATGTTTTTTTTTGAATTTTCGATTCATGAATGGTACAAGTTTTCACAAACCAATCTAATTGGTTCGGTTTGTAAAAATATCCCACCGCACCAAATTGAGCCAAACCGATATGTGCCTAATGTACTTTTATTAAGATATATATTGCGTAAAGTATATAAAATAAATATAAAAAATAGAGCACAAGTAAATAGGTTCAATTGAAATGTTGATGTGATGATTTCAATTGGTAGAGCGTTAGAAGTCCCTGCATGAGATCCCAGGCTTAAACTCTGTTGACGACGAAAATAATTTCTCAAAAAAAAAAATTAAGAAATCATCACAACAATCTTAATTTTTTCTATTTCTCTCACGTTCCATCGTAAACGATAGGCGTGCAAGTTTTTTTTATGTCTATATAATTTCTTTCTCTCTTAATTTTGAAATTCGTGACAGTGCAGTATTATAGTATGTATTCAATAATGCTTATACAAACTGATCGAACCGAGTCAAACCAATTCAAATTTTTTCGATTTGGTTCGGTTCGATTCATCCTTTCAAATAGTTTCGTTTGGTTACAAAATTAGTAAACCGCACCAAGCGAACCACTCACACCCCTAATCATACCTAACATTGAATATGACTGTTGCTTGAGCGACGAAGAGGTAGCCACTGGCCGAAAAACAAGAAACAAAGCTCCAAACCAATTTAAATCCCGTGCCATCTCGACTCTATCACACTCTCTATGCGTGACAAAAAGAAAATATAGAATGGCGCTACATCATACACTTCGCTTCGCAATAAATTATATAGAAAATTTAATACGTACATCCAAAATCCATACACTTTACCAATAGTTTAACAGAGAGTCTCAAATTTTATATATTGTGTGAGGGACTGGTGGGTGAGGGCAGGGGCGGAGCTACACTAGGACAGAGGGTGACCGGTCCCCTCCCTCTAATTTTATATATTTTAGTAGTGATACTCTTTTCTTAATGATACGAATGTCCCTACTAATTTCTAACATTTGTGTTAGTGTCTTGTTATTTGTTTTACATTGAATTTTGTCCCGACTGTTCTTAATTCTTAGCTCTGCCACCGACCCGTGAGGGTGAAGCGGCCCACAACGGTCGTTGGTCGTCTAACTTCAATCGCTTTTCTGTTTTCTGCATTTGCAGCTCATCCTTCAACCTTCTTATCGCCGCATCCCTCTCGTCTAAACTACCTCGCAACACATGTACAATTTCATTCGACTTCTCCACCTCATTCGCAAGACTCTCCGTATGCTTACACACAGCTTCGAAACTAGCTCGAAGCTCCGCGTTTTGAGTTTTCTGCAAAGCAATTTTCATCCGGAGGTCATGAATCATCCCTTCACTTACTTGGTTTCCCATCTCCTCGTTTTCCGCCTCCAGGGTCTTACACTTGGCCATCAACATGTTCCCCATCCTGCTTTGTGCGGTGAAATTAACAGCAGCTAATTCACCCTCCAACTCTTTTATATCCTTGTCCTTGTCCTCCGCCAATTTTTCCAGACGAGTCAACTGATCAAGTACCGCGTAATCAATATACAGCGGCCTCTTTGGCTTAAGCTGTGCTCTTAAACGCCGTGCATCAGACTTCAACACGGCCAACTCCTGCTCCTTTTTTGCGAGGGCGTCCTTAAATGCCGCTTGGTAATGAAGGTAGGTAACCACCGCTTTAGGTTCAAGAGGTACGCTTGCGGGTATGAAGGGCTGGAGCGATGAGCGCCAATTTTGAATCTCGGACTTGGCGGCTTCAAGATGTGTTTGGCATGTTGCGAGGGTGTTCCTACAATCTTGGAGGCTTTCGCCAAGGGACAAGATCATTCTAGTTGCAGCTTCTTCTACTTTGACATTGTTAACCTTGTTGCAGCCGAGGATGTCGCCGTCGTCCTTGAGCTTTACAAAGCTTCTCTTCTTCCCTGAGCGCCTAGCACGATAGCTTTGTTCTCCGAAATCATGGTCCTGTTAGAGGGAGGGTTTAGGAAACATATTGAGAAAAGAAGAATCAATTAGACAATGAAGGAAAACACTAGCTCAAGCAATAGATAAAGGACACTTACGAAATTGGGTTGAGATGCCATTGGTGTGGAGTTGACCTTGAACCCTAAAAGAAGAAGAAGAAGAAGTGACTTCCCTCGTTCTCTACGTTTGCAGCCCAGAACAGCGAAAAC
Source organism: Linanthus parryae (assembly GCA_023055425.1). NCBI lineage: Eukaryota > Viridiplantae > Streptophyta > Magnoliopsida > Ericales > Polemoniaceae > Linanthus > Linanthus parryae. Next base: position 85,356,779 of record JALGPY010000004.1, on the reverse strand, counting down.
TGTGAACTAGTACGTAGTTGTGTCAAAGAACATATAAATAACTTTGAATCACCCTGTTTTGTATTTATTCACCTGTACGGACTTGTATTTAGGTAATGTACTTCACCTAAAGGATTTACTAGCACTACAAGTAAAAACCGTTCACCGACCCTGTTTGGAAACATTGTTTTTACACGCATTCGTTAAAGATTAGTGTTTTTGATAAAAGACACGTTTGCCCCCTCAAGTTTGATTTTAAGACACTTTCACCCCTTTCAGTTTGGTAAATAACACCTCTCTTCAACGTGCCTAATTTTAGGACACCTGCACAACGCGGTTAGTCTTGGGTAGGGGCTTTTATTTGCTGATAGTAGTAGTAGTTTTGGTGATGAATTCGCCCTTTTAGAGTATAGAATGACAATCACCGAGTGTAATGTCCCACAGTTTTGCAAAATGGAGGGGTGAAAGTGTCTTTATATCAAACTTGAGAGGGTAAGAAGACACTTTTGCCCATGCTTTTTTTTTTTTTTTTTTACTCCAAAGTCCTACTAATCAGCTTAAGCCCCCAAACTGGGGAAGTACAATACATCACCAGATATACATAAGCAAACAGCATCAAGAAAAGGATCTTGATGTGGTAACTCTGACCAGGTAGATACCCACAACCCACTGCAGAAGCCGAGAATGCGGAACAAGCCAATGAGGCGTACTCCTATGTTTCTATCCTTTCAACAATGCTTCTACCTTGCTTGTGGGCAGCACACTTCAGACGACTCCACCTCCAGCATGTCCAGATCGCGCATTCCATTGACGGATGTCAGGATTTTGTCAATTTCTATCTTGTACACACTTCTTTCACTGCCCAATTCCATCTCCAGACAATCCTTCAATTCTCCTACTACATCACTCATTGCCGGCCTTTTCATGGAACTTGACGGTAAACACGCTATCGCAGTCTCTAGAGCTTTCCAAGCAGAGTTATGATCATAATCTCCTCCTAACCTTTGATCCACAATTTCGCTGATGCCCCCTCTTTCAAGAATCGGCATAACCCAGTGAACAAGGGTTATGTTCTCATCAGCTTTTATTATTGCTGGTTTGCCTGTTATCAGCTCGAGCAGAACAACCCCAAAGCTGTATACGTCACTCTTTTCGGTTAACCTTCCTGTTATATAGTACCTAAACAGGAAAAAACTTGGTAGTTAGTATAGGGAGTAAGATATAGTAGCAACTATGCATAATTAGCCATTTCTGTTTCATGTTTCTTCATGCATAAACTTACTCTGGATCAAGGTATCCCATGGTCCCCATTACCGCAGTGAAGATATGGGTTTTGTCTTCGACGGGAAATATTCTGGATAGTCCGAAATCAGCAACTTTTGCTTGCAAATTTTCATTCAGTAAGATGTTGGCAGTCTTGATGTCTCTATGGATTATGGGCGGTTTACAACCACTATGCAGATAATCCAGTGCTGCAAGTCATGCCCACGTGAACTTGTTACCACGTGAAATTGAAAATGATTGCAATGGGAATAAGGGCCTTGTGCGGCACTTCACTAACCTTGTGCTGCATCAATGGATATTTGAAGCCTCTGTTCCCAGCTGAGCACAGCTTTCTTTCTGTCTGTAATTACAAGCCGTTATTATTACCTTTTCCTCAACCTTATTGTCTTGACAAAAATATCATATCCTATAAGTATGTTCTTTTTGTGATCAGAATTTATATATTACCACTCATAAGGGCGTGTGGAGTCTCTAACTGAACACATTGGTCTCTGTCATCTAGTGGTCTAGGGCTGCCAACCCAATGTAATGCAATGTAAATGAAGAAGTGACATAAATAGTATTCCTATACCAAGGGTACACATCGGTTACCTGATAGATATTCTCGCAAGTCTCCATTTGCCATATACTCATATACGAGTGCTGTGTTTGAGCCTTGGTCAGTATACCCTACTAGTGAAGCCAAATTCCTGTGGTGAATTGTTGTCAAGAGCTCAGCCTATAATGAGAAATGAAGTTCAACCAGATAAGTCATAAGAGTTCTATTTAGCCCATGAAATAAAAAGGAGCAGAAAGAACACTCCAAAAGAGTTTTTGTAGGGATTAAAAGTTTGCCTCGGTCCAAAATTGTTCAGATCCTTTGGCTGATGGTCGAGAGAGCATCTTGACAGCCACTTCAGTTCCATCTTCTAAGAGGCCAAAATAGACTATTCCGTATCCGCCTCTGCCAATCACCCTCTTAAAGTTATCTGTGATTCTTACAACCTCAGAGTACGAGAATCTTCTATTTTTCACCTTCAGTGTTCTGCCTGCTTTGTCGGCTACAAGATCCAGTTTATCGGGTAAATATTTATTAAAAAGAATACCCCCACACCCATTTAAAGATATGAAGCAGAACACAAAGATACCAGTTTTCCTTCTCATCAAGCTCCAGAAGGTAGCTATTGCACCTAAACATGCTATTGCTGAAGTAACATATATAGCAATTGCCATAATGCTCTTCTTTCCGTTGTTCTTTATATTGCTAGGTTTGCAGTTTGACCAGCAGAGATTTGGATTTCCATCAGCGCTACATGGACGAAATTTAGATAAAATTAAACAAACCGTTGTCTGAACAGACTCTGCACAAGTAAGGTCACTGCCTACCCTGCCAAGAGGAGAACCCTTTCTGTATGTTATATTGGTCATTAATTTGGATCTTTGTTCAAGTGATGCAATAAGATGAAGTATGAATTTTGAAGCCGGTCAAACCTGAGTGATAGGGATGACTTATCAACCAGAGATTTTGGGACTGGCCCAGTCAGATTGTTTCCTGTTAGATTCCTGGAAAGCAAGGCTTCACATATTTTATCCTCTGGAGGGTTATAATACTGGGGTGAAACAGAAAGTTTCTGTAACTTACAAGATTTTCAGAGGAAGTTGAGCCAGAATTTCAGGTATCAGTCCAGTAAGACTATTGTTTGATAAATCCCTGAATAAAGAAAAAAAATCGCAATTGGTAAAAGAGCATTGTTAGTTTGTTACCCATTACTCAAAGAAAACAAGAGCACTCTTTAATCTTAAAACCAGCTAAACTGATAGTAGGCAACTGAAGTTCTTACAGATATTGAACTGATTTGAGATTGGCAATGGAAGGAGCTATAACCCCAGTGAATCCGCTAGAGGAAAGGTTCCTGCTTCAAAAGATACGCTACTGAGTCATCGAGCCTCTTACAAAATTGCACAAGTTCAATTCACATTAGTGTATAGTTGGATAAGAAGAAGGATAGTTAGAGCCGGAAACTCACAGTGATATTATTTGGGGCAAGCTGTTATCAGTATAACTGCAGTTTAGACCAGACCATGCAAACACTGCAGGGCTGCATGGATCTCCTTGCCAATTTTTCTTCACTCTATATCTTAACGCGATATCCACCATAGCATCCACTAATACGTCATATAAAAAAATAAAAAAAATAGAAGAGCAAATGTCAATGTATGCTAAGTTGTGAACGGACGTCCTGCCCAGGAAAAGCAATACAAGGAAAGAGAGATTTTAAAGGAGAAGAACCCTTGAGCTTCTCTACAAGTGGATGATACGTGAGTTTCCAAGCAAGAATAAGGTGTGTGATTGGGGAAAAAGATCAACCGGTCAATTATATTCTAAACAATCTGGTCTATAGAGTTGGAAAATACGGCAAGAGATCAAATACTCGTATGATGAATTCATGCAATGTCATAGGAGAGTGTATGTATACTTCTTAAAGCCTGGCACAGTAGATACAAATAACAATGCACGTAGAATGTGTGCGTGTACGTGTGCGTGTGCGTGTGCGTGTGTGTGACTCTATCAGCCCTATCTTAACAAAATATTAAAAGCCATCGCACATAGTTCTCTATATCTGCTAAAAAAGCCTGCTATATAACACCTTTGTTATGTAGCAAGTGTGGCTGAATCACCATGAGCACAAAGCAGTTCTAGAGATATTCAGATTCAGATGAGAAAATCTTGATGCACAGTTTAACTTCTAATTTCTATTAGATAAACCACTTCAGTAACTAACTAACTCACTTCAGGCAATCATATATTGCAATTGCATTACTCAAACCATTGTAATTGTGGTGAAAAGCATCACCATCAATGCTTTACTCAGTTGATTGAAAGCTGAAGTATTGGCAAATGAAAATTGATTTCAACTACTAAATGTTGCCTGGCACCAAGACAAATAGGACAACAAGGGCAAGTCAATTATCTCCTCACATCAATAGAAGAAAAAAAAAAAGAATAAGGGTTTACCCTCATCAGCGTCTGTAGATGGGTCCTGAGGTTCCCTTTCCAGAAAAATCTCCAGAGCATTAATGATCGGAGGATGGGTTGATCTTTTGGTCCTTACAAAAGTTATAGTAAGTTCTCCAGACACACCTCCACCAACAGGATCCTCTTTCGTAATGGTAGTCGATTTCAAGTAAGTAGGAACGACAGATTTTACCCACAGTACATCATTTACTAAGATGTCAAATTCTCTCAGCTCTTTTCCCTGGAGTTTCTCTATTTCACAGAAATGCAAGAAGATGTAGAATTTAGTGGCTTCACCACCCTCATCTAGGACGTACCTTATGGGATATCTAGTATTCTGTGGTTTAATAGCATCTTGCATTATCTGCAAGGGCAACCCATACTCGTTACCGCCCAAGGAGTCAACTGGGATAGGTGTACTGATTGCTTCTGTATCCATCGAGATATAAGAATACCAAAGTCGATCAAGCTCATCATTGTCATACCTGAAAAGTTTTTCGATTACAATAAATCTCAAGTTTCTTCTTCAACAACTCAAAAAAAAAATTATATATTTGATGAAATATATACCTAAGCGATACATAAGGGTCTACATTTGAGCCCATATCATTACGCACATAAGGCGTCATGCATCCAGACCTTGACTTGTAAATGGAATCATTCACAAGCCTTAGGTCTAACGCCGATATAAAAGGAGTTCCGTAACCTGTGTTTACCAGACAGACATGTATATAATCTGTGGGTGACACATACATTATCTCCTTGAACACATATACCGATGCATTGGGCACTACGACTGTATCCCACCGAGTAGTACCAACGTAGAGATCAAAAACCGGATGATTATCCAGTCCATCATAATCTCCATACAAGAACCAGGCTCTAATCATATAGTTCTTGTGTTTGCCATGTTTAGGGCTCAAGGTGTAACAGTTTCTTTCTCCTTTGGGAAAACATCGGAGATTGGCCAGACGTTTGCCCAGAAGTGGATCATTATTTCCTGATCTGTACTTGTCTGAAATATTTCGATGTGCACCTGTTAAGGTGAATTGCGCATCAGAAGTGTAATATGTGTGGGTGATACTGTCAGTATAATCTTCAGTTGTCCCGCAATCTATGTTTAAGACACCTACCAAAAGAGAAAGAAGCGAAAATGATAATTAGTCAATTGCCAAAACATGGACATATAGTTAGCTAGTTATTACTGCTGTGGCTCATACATGAAACACACGTGCATCAGTGAATCAGGAGACAATTTGCATATATAAAGAGAGATAAGATATTGAGTATTCAATAAGTTGTGCTTTCTCTCTCTTCTGTTTGGATATGGAAGATGAAAAGAGTAGATTGCCTACTAGCACCCCATCCACACCACCCCTTCAAGTAACTAGGTTTTAGCGACCGTATAACCCAGCCACCATTGGGGGAAAGGAAGATAAACATCCCATGTTAATTACTTCTGAAAAGTGAAGGAATTATAAGAACTCAGTTGTCTTGTTTCTCCTCACTTTAAAATCCTAAAGAATAGGGGACATTGAAAAGGTCGGTTCCCTAGAAAAATACTCTCTCTGTTCTGTCCCTTCAACCAATACAAGGTTACATGCATATGATTTTCGATGACATTCACATTTCTCTGAAAGGAAAGCTAAAGAACTCAATCCACACACACACACACACAAGAATCTAAATAGATGGTCTAAATATACTTTTGAACCTCATTTTTTAGTTATTTTATTTTATAGCAACCTCAGAAGTCACAAATATAATGCGCAGTAAAGTCATATTCACGAGTAGTTTGGCCACTACCCATGTTGAACAACCTCACATAACCAAGCACAATACTAATTTCTACTAGAACGAGATACATATGGATTAGTATTTTCTACACATAAAGATGAGGTTAAGAGCATTGCACAATCATCAAAACATTAGGAACCCCTAAGGCACTTAAGTTTTAGTCATATGGATAGCCCTTAAAACGAGATGGAAAAGAGAGAAAGGGAGACCTGAGTAGTCTTGGCCATGAATGACAGTGGGAAGACAGAAAAGAACAAGGAAGGTGGATGAGAAGATAAACAGCAGAAAACCCATTTCCAGGCAAAACCTCCCCATGCTAACTCCAATACTGAATCATAATAAATCACACCCAACTACTCTAATTATCTGTTTCTTTCTTTCTTTGTCAATAAATTACTAGAGTTATTGCCGTCCTTTTGTCGTTAGAGAACAATGATCCCAGGTACAAACAAAAACAAAACAATCAAACAAACAAACAAAAGAAAATGGACAATCTGACATGGTGGTCGATAAATATTAAGCCAAATACATATGTGTATTTACCCTTCTCATACGACAAGAACAAAAACTGGAGATATACTACTAAATTAAAATTAAGAATCATTCCCCCCATCATTTTCATGGCAAACGTTCGATAATGCATTTCATGGCTCTCACATGTATGGAATAGTTCTGGGGTTTTGATTTTACCTTGTGGGTCTTGTGTCCTCAAGAGCATCGTCGGCGTCGACTATTTCTCCGGCGAAGTTGTACGATATGCCAAGTTCTCGATATCCAATCGGTGGTGAAATTGTTGTGGTGATATGGAGAAGGAGGGGTATCGAATTTGGAAGTGACGAACACTTTCATGGTGAACTGATTCTGGGTTTTTGGAAGAAGTAGTTAGCAGCGAGTACATGAACGAGTTTTTAGTCCAGTGGACACTGAAGAAGATGGAAGAAGAGTTTTGAAACTGCTCTCAGGAAATCCGGGGCTGGGTCAACCCGGCAGGCCTAACGCTTGTAAACGGGCGGGCGGCTTGAGTATGTGGGCATGTGTGGAGAATCTCCAAGAGATGGAGAAAAACCAAGCTGACATAAATTTCCACTAGACCTATTTTCTCGACAAAATTAAAGGCTGCTATTCATAAAAAAAAAAAAAAAAGAAAAGAAAAAGAAAAAAATCAAGTTTAGTCCTGCTACTGGAACAACAATTCAAAAAGTGCAAGTAAAATTTAAGACAAGATTATTCCAAAGAACGTTTTGTTGTTGGAGATGCTATAAAGGAACGCATACTACGAGCAATAATGAACTTTGAAGTAGGCACGACTTTATAATCCCTTTTCAATTTAGCTGGACATCAAGCTCGTATGCACAATAATTTAGAGTATTAACAGACATAAATTGATGACCAATTGTACTCGCGTTTAAGTGCGTAAACATTTCATTAACTTACATTTACTTTTGGATATGTACATAGAATATCATTACAAGAAATCTATATATACTATTTGAGAATGAGTTTTTGTGAGAGATTGCCACGTGGCATTCCAGTTTAAATATTGCTGAAGTTAATATGAAGTTGAAATTTAAAATGGTTGAAATTTAAAAATGGCGCCAAAGTTAAAATTTAGAACACATAAAAGGTAATTTCAATAATTAATATCTTATCTAAAAATGGTAATTGAAGATGCCTACAAATACTCTAGTGATTTAAGATTAGCCAGAGCTGAAGGTATCTCCCCAGTCAATCCGCTAGAGGAAAGGTTCCTGTTGATGTGCACTCATTAGGAAGTTGTAACACAACAGTGTAAAATTTGGATGATCAGAAGGATTTTAGATCACTTACAACAGTATTACATGGGGTGAACGGTCGCTGTCGTTGCTGCATCTAAGACCAGACCACGACAGGTTTTTAGGAATGCAAGGATCTCCTTGCCAATTTCTTTTCACTCCATATGCTAACGATATATTCACCATAGCGTCAACTGGTATTTAAGGATGTAAGAAAATGAAGAAGAAATCAGATATACAAAAAACATTGGAAATTTCCTCCGAAATAGGCTTGTTTGGCATCCTAAAGGCAAGAATGGGCCTCTGTGAGAGAGGCTCATTCTTTTCTTTAGGCAGTCAACCAGGCTAAGTTACCTGGAACGCAGAACGCCAAACCCTATGGAATATGTTACGATAGGGGTAGGCTTCTTTGGATATAGGAGGTTTAAACATTTTTCACAAATTATAAAGTACAAAAACCTGCTCAATAGATGCAATATTTTAAAGTCAATGTTCTAAAAATGGATGTAACTTAGCAAATCTAAATTTAATTTCTCCTTATATATAGGGTAGTGATTCTTACACCAGCCATTTTGATGGTTACACCAGTTTTTTGTTGTCATGACAAATATACCCTTATTACTAACCAATTTAGTTTTGTAGACAATCAATCTAATACTTTCTACATTTACTATGTTATAATTACTTTACCACATTATATATATAGTCAGGATTCTCCCTCACTTTCTTTCCATTTATATAGTTTTTTCAGAAACTAATAATTTTTAATTTTCTTTCAATTAACTTTTGACGGAATATCTATACATTCAACTATCATCTACTACCCCACTACCTAAGGCCATGACTTCAAAAAAGAAATGAAAAAGAAAAAGGAAAGAAATAAAAATCATCCTGCACTTGCACTCACCTCTCAACCCCTGTTTTACAAAATTTTGTTTTTTCTTTAGAAAAAAAAAAATCACTATTGAGTATTAGTGAAATAGGTGTTTTTTTTCCTTTTGAGAAAAATTTTTCTCTCTAGGGAACATGTGCCACCCCTTCTAGTTTTTTAATCTATCACATAATTTTTTTTGGCTGAAAAGTTTAAATTTTTAGAACAAACGTCTTTTTTAATCTGTAACTTTCTTTTTTATTTTTCTTAAAAAAAAAAGAAAAATCTTCCTTATTTTCTTCCTTATACTGGATGCTTCTAGTCAAGAAAAATTTGTGGAATTAATGATAATTGGAGGGAAGTTATGAATTTGAAGTTATAGAAATAAATGATCTGGAAATTACTGGAGGCAAATCGCACAAACTAGATCTTCCAAAAATATATGACTGTGAATTAAATGGGGATAAAACATCATACATTAATTAATGAGGGTAGTATAGTCATGGTCTCGAAAATCTGGTGTAACAATCAAATTCACTGGTGTAAGAATCATTACCCTATATATATATATACTTGAGGTGAAAATAGTGGGAACAAATATTTGGGTCGCCAAATTTAGCAAAATCTGGATAGTGTTCTATGTTTTGGAACGTGTTATCCAATACGCTTTGCGAGGCTACGAGTGAATTGTGGTAACACTGTCCGGGCCTATTTTGGTGAAAATTCAAGAAAACTTCAAGTCCGTGAATGAAAAGTCTACTCAGAACATGGAAGTTATTTTTAATGGAATAAGAAACCTGTATCCTTCTCCATGACAGGAGAATATGCAACGACCAACTCTTCATTCAGCAAAAGAAAACATTGTAAAATGAGGAAAATTAAAATTCTTGCTGTAAAGAAGAATGTTAAATAAATAAAGTGTACCATCTTCAGGGTTTGTCGACTGTTGTTGGGGCACTTTCTCCATGTAAACCTCCATGGCATTAAGGATGGGTGGAAGGGTTGACCTGTTGGTTTTAACAAGAGTTATCTGAAGTTGTCCGTTCAAAGCACCGCTAATAGGATCCTCTCTGGTGATGGTAGTTGTCTTCAGGTAAGCAGGAACCACAGAATTCACCCAAGGAACATCATTCACCAAGATGTCGAATTCTCTCAACTCCTTATCATTGAGCTTCTCTACTTCACAGAAGTGTAAGTAGATGTATAAGCTAGAGAAGAAATTGTTAGCAATTTTATTGACCCGAACTGATTGTGTATAATCTAAACCGTATCCGAAAATAACAAAACACAGAACGAACTTACTGGTAGTGAGATTCCGTACGCTTGTATAGTTTTGGAAGACAGTTTCGTATAGAATACGAGGCTCCTTAAAGCAGATTCGCCCCCCACACTTCGTGCTTGCCGTGGAGTATTTGGACGTCTACTTCCCAGGATAAAAGCTTCCCTGTGCGGTGTTGAAAGCACGGTACGACACCCGCACACGACGAACTAAGACTACGAAAAAGAGATTTTCTGATGAAAGATAGTGAGAGAGATACTTGTGTGTTTCTGAGATGTATCTCAAATGAGGAGGATGACAGTCCTTTTATAGTTGAGGAAGTGACTATTGAGAACAGTTGTGTCTGTTCACTTTGAACTGATCAGTTGCGTCTGTTGGAACAGTTGCAACTGTTAACAGTCCGTTTAAATAAATAACATATTACTATTTAGTTAGTATTTGGCCCAAAAATTTAAAGCCCACTAACTAGCCCAACGCAACACCACACCACGTCACAACATGTATCCAAGCCGACTGTGGTGGTTCCACCTTTGCCCAAGTTTCTTCCTCATCAACGATATGATATACTCTCTCTCAACCCAATGATCAACGACTCATTTTGAGCTCTTAATTTGATCATTCATTACTTCATAGTTTTTGACGAGTGAGTTACCGAAATAATCACCAATGTACCAAATTTACAACTGTGTGTTCGGTGTCATCAACTCTTAAGCGAGTCGGGTCAAAACCAGACTCAAATTAATATCGTCAAAAACCTACTTTTTCCAACAATCCCCCACATGAATGACAAATTAGCTTTTAATCTTAAACGTTGTCCAAATGTGGATGAAATCTCCTAGGCGGTTGTTAATTGCATAAAGAAAGGTGGCCATAGACTTTGAACCTTCCCCTTAGTGGAATACTACAGGATATACTGGCTTGACAGTGAACACAACGCCTTGAACTGCTTGCCGCGTTGTATACCTAGTCGGCAGTAATCACACAATTAACAACCTGAACGTAGTCCGTTCTCATAGTTGTGTTCATTTCGGCCTTGAAACACTTTCCTGGTTTCATGAGTAGACTTAGAGGAGTATAGCCACGTCATCCTCCTAGAACCGGCCCGTTCCTACTCACATAGGTGAGACACACAACGAGTATCATGCATACTCTTCTTAAGGAACCATAAGATGTGGTCTCATTAAAAGCCTTTAGCTTACCCTGTCCCATCACTCGGTGTTCGTCCTAGGAATGAGTTTGGAAACTTTATTTCCGGGTGAGTGATTTGTTTATTTGCACTGGTAGTTGGGTTGTCCCTTTTGAACCTAGTTCTTGGGATCTCCAGTCACCTAGGTTGGGTTTGCCGCTACGTGCAACTCTTACGAGATTGGCTTTAATCCCATTCCCCTTGACGAACTTGCAACTAGTTCTCTCGATAACCTTTAGTCAACGGATCCGCTTTATTTTCTTTGACTTTACATAATCGATCGATATTATTCCTCTTGAGATAAGTTGCCTAATGGTATTATGTCTCCGACGTATATGTCTAGACTTACCATTGTACATGCTACTTGGTGCTCTACCTATTGCCGATTGGCTGTCGCAATGAATGCAGATAGGAGGCACTAGTTTTGGCCATGTTGGAATATCTTCGAGGAAATGACGAAGCCATTCTGCTTCTTCCCCTGCCTCGTCTAACGCTATGAATTTTGCTTCCATAGTTGACCTTGCAATGCACGTCTGCTTTGAAGATTTCCAACATATTGCCGCTCCACCGAGAGTGAATACATATCCACTTGTGGACTTGGAGTCTCTTGAGTCAGATATCCAGTTGGCATCGCAATATCCTTCTAGGACAGCTGGATAGTTCGAGTATTGTTGACCCATGTCTTTGATATAACGAAGATACCTTAACACTCGAATCAAGGCTGTCCAATGGTCCTTTCCAGGGTTACTGGTAAAGCGACTCAATTTCCCGACAGCTTGTGCGATGTCCGACTTTGTACAATTCATGATGTACATGAGGCTTCCAATTATCTGGGCATATTCCAATTTCCTAACACATTCACCATGATTCTTGGCGAGATGTAAACTCACGTCTACTGGTGTGGTAATCGTTTTATTGTTCCCTTTGTCAAACTTTTCGATCACCTTTTCTATTAGGTGAGTTTGAGAAAGTGTGTAACCATCTAGAGTCTTTGTAATTCTAATCCCTAAAATCACATCCGCCACTGCTAGGTCTTTCATGTCAAACTTCGTAGACAATAATTTCTTGGTGTCAAGAATTATTGTCTTGCTGTCCCCATAATTAGCAAGTCGTCGACATACAAACATATTATGACACATTCCTTTCCTATTTTCTTATAATATACGCACTTGTCACATTCATTAGTTCGAAAACCATGACTGGTCATGACTTTGTCGAACTTCTCGGGCCATTGCTTGGGGGCCTGTTTTAGTCCATAAAGGGACTTCTTTAGCCGACAATATTTGTTGTCGCTTCCGGGAACTTTAAACCCTTCCGGTTGTTCCATATAGATTTCTTCCTCTAATTCTCCGTTCAAGAAAGCCGTTTTAACGTCCATTTGGTGTATTTCAAAATTGAATATTGCAGCAATTGCAATAAGCATCCGAATAGACGTTATTCTCGTCACCGGAGAATATGTGTCAAAGAAATCTAGTCCTTCTTTCTGCCTATACCCTTTCGCGACAAGTCTTGCCTTGTACTTGTCGATTGTACCATCGGGTTTAAGCTTCTTCTTAAAAATCCACTTACAACCTAGGGGCTTGGAGCCTTGTGGAATATCTACTAATTCCCAAGTATTATTTTGTAAGATGGATTCGATCTCGCTATTTATAGCTTATTTCCAATATGGAGCATCAACGCTGGACATGGCCTCTTTATAACTTGTTGGATCATTTTCCGTTAAATATGTTAGGAAATCAGGTCCAAAAGTTGTTGCCGTTTTGGCTCGTTTACTCCGCCTTAGCTCTTCTTTCTGGTCGTCGCCAATGGCGGTATCATGCGATCGTTTTCCGGACGCTTCTACTTCCTTTATCTTGCAAATAATTATATCTTCGAAGAAGGAGGCATTGGATGATTCAATAATAGTGTTCTCGTGAATATCCGGTATTTATGATTTGTGAACCAGAAATTTGTGAGCACTACTATTAGCCGCATATCCAATGAAGATGCAATCTATCGTTTTAGGTCCTAACTTGACCTTTTTCGGTAGTGGGGTTGCTACTTTAGCAAGACACCCCCATACCCTCAAATGTTTGTATGAGGGTTTTCGGCCTTTCCACATTTCATATGGGGTCTTATCCAATTTCCTTTTGGGAATTCTGTTTAGAATATAGTTGCCGCTTAATAAAGCTTCCCCCACATGTTTTGTGGTAGCCCTGAACTTAAAAGTAATGCGTTTAGCATTTCTTTTAAAGTTCTATTTTTTCTTTCCGCAACCCCATTTTGTTGGGGTGTGTAGGGTGTCGAGGTCTGATGGATGATTCCATTTTGCGAACATATTTCAGAAAATGGAGAATCATATTCTCCTCCTCGATCGCTACGAAGAATCTTAATCTTTTTATTCAATTGATTTTCCACCTCGGTCTTATATTTCTTGAATGCGTCTAACGCTTCATCTCGACTATGCAATAAATAAACATAGCAGTATTTAGTGCAGTCGTCGATACACGTTATAAAATATTTCTTTCCACTTCTTGTCTGCACAAATTTCAGATCACATATGTCGGTGTGAATTAATTCGAGAGGGCTCGTTGATTTCGAACCGATAGGTTGAAATGGCTTACTTGTCAATTTTGCCTCTACGCATATTTCACACTTGTGATCGGAATTAACCGCGCTTTTGGGAAGATGGTCCATTTTCATTAATTTACGAATGGACTCGTAATTAACATAACCTAATCGTGCATGCCATAAACAAGAAGTAGAAGAATCCGACAAATAGTTAACTTGCGCTTTCTTATTCATAGTCGGAAACACAGTTATTACATTGAGCTTAAATAGCCCATCCTTGAGATACCCCCTACCTAGATATTCTCCACCTTTAGTCAGAACAAATTTTTTCCGACTCAAATACAAGCTTAAACCCTTTCTTGCTAAGCACCGATCCTGACACTAGGTTCTTCCTAATATTGGGAACATAGAGAACATCATTGAGGGTAAGGGTTTTTCCGGAAGTCATTTTCAGCGTTATTTTCCCTTTCCCTTTTATGGCGGAAGTTGCTGAATTCCCCATGTACAATGGTTCTTCATTGTCGGTTGGCTCGAACGATGAGAACATTGCCTTGTCGGAACATATGTTCCTTGTGGCACCGGTGTCGATCCCCCACTCCTTGGGATTGCCTCCGGCGAGGTTCACTTCCGAGACTACGGCTGCAAAGTTGTTTCCGTCTTCTCCATCCTCGGCCATGTTGGCTTCAGATTTCTTCCCTTTGGAGGTGTTCTCCTTATTCCGACAATCTTTTATCTTGTGCCCGGTCTTTCCACAATTGTGGCATTTACCCGTGAACATTTTCTTCTCATTCGTAGCCTTCCTCTTCAGATTTTTCTGCGGCTTTTCCTCTACGACATTTGCCTTAGACTGATAGCTTGTTGACGGCTTGTCTTCGGCTAGTCGATTGCCTTCTTCAATCCGAAGTCGAACGATGAGCTCCTCCATCGTTTTTTCTTTACACTTGTGCTTCAAGTAGCTTTTGTAGGTCTTCCAAGCGGGAGGCAACTTGTGAATCATCACGGCTACAAGGAATTCCTCAGGGAGACTCATTTTCTCCGCTACTACATCATGTATTAAACATTGAAATTCCTGAACTTGTTGCATGATCCCCTTGGAATCTACCATCCTAGATTCCATGAAACTCTCGACTACGAACTTTTTTTGGCACCGACATCCTCTATTTTATATTTATTTTCGAGGGATTGCCAAAGTTACTTAGCCATTTTTACAACACAATAGACATTATATAATTGGTCGTCTAAACTATTTAAAATATAGTTTCTCGCTAGGAAGTCCGAATGATTCCAAGCCTCAACCGCTGCAATTGTTTGTCTATCGGCGGCATCTTCAGTCCATGGAGGAGCTCTTTGTTGAGAAATTTTGCAAGACATAAAGTCGTTAGGTAAAAGAGAATCTTTTGTTGCCAACTATTGAAGTCCTTGCCCGTAAATTTCTCCATATTTTCAACAAGATGAGAACCCACCGGTACAATGGGGTTGACGGTAGCAGATGTCAAACCTGACGTTCCAGCCACCTTCTTTCCAGAATTGTCTCCCATTTTTACAATAAAAATATTTATGTTACTATCACAGAATTGACAATAAACTAATCATCTGAAAAATTGAGATGACATTACTATAAAATTTGATGACAAATAGTACTGGATAAAAATTAAGGAAACTTGCTGAATTTATAGAAGCAAGTCCAAAAGCTAAACAATTGAAAGAGTTAGTAACTGAAATCTGAAATAAATTGAAGTCATAAACTGAACTCTTATAGTAAGACGGAAAGAAATAACAGAATGTCATAAACAAGTATGATAAATTGATTGTGCAATTAACAACATAACAGAGAGATGGTCACAACCAAAAGAAACAAACATATCAAGATGTTTACAACAAAAATAAGTACTAAAGGAATCTGTTTAAGTACCAAAGGAATTGTAACAACAAAATGAATTGAAATTACAAGCAGTTTACTTTTCTATGTAACAACAAATGATTTGCAACAGACAGAGATGTACTAATCAACCATGCACTAATAATATTAGAAACTGAATGTCATAACTGTCAGAATGTTTGTAAAAGATGCACTGCTTTAACAAAATGCATAAAGAATCAACGTTGGTCACAGAGAGATGGCAATACACGGCAGAGACCAACTTTGAGTACAGAGAAACAACGAAGGAGTTGACTGTGACAAAAAACTTTAACAAAATGAAATTGAAACAGTGAACTAGAAGTAAACAAAGTTCATTTTCAGAAATTGTACATACGACTTAGGAACACAAAAATTGTTTACCGACTGTAGATACTGCTTTATGACATGGCAGATCTAGGCCACGTGGCAACCATCCAGCACACCATATTGTGCTCCACACACACAGGATCACCAGCCGAGCTGATCCATGTGGGGGCTGCGAGACAGAGCCCTCGCATACCACTGCACGGGACTTGTAGGGACTTAGTGGTTTGGAGGCTAGAGTAAGCCCTGTCGCGTGCGAGCCAAGCCCGCGCGCGACCTTTAGTAACTGTTTTGAGAGATCTATGGCACGAGCTCCCTAGACCCGGTCAATCCGGTCAAACCCGGTCAACCTCGTAACGGTTCCGGTATTCGCGCACCACGTGCTCTAACGGTCCCTATATACTCGGACGGACGTGCCGTTATGGTTAAGCTAATTAAGCCGCCATTAATGGGCGCATTAACCACACTACAACGGTCACGTTCTCCAGTATATATATATCGTTAACCTTTCCATACAAAGGGGGACACACTGCTATACGCGGAAGCTCTGCCAAACCTCTGTCTCTCTCTCAGACATTGCTACTGACTTACTCTCTCCCTACACACACCCCTATTCTTCCTGTGCGATCCCTGATCCACTACGCACGGTGTACACGGAGGTCTCCCTGCCGGAATCTCTTGTGCACATTTTGGTGAACCCGACGTGAAACTTACCAGCAAAAGCAACCATGTCTCAGGAGGACGATGTCAGCAACCGATCGCCTTCCACCGAAACTCCCTCGGGAGACGAGGCCCGCCGTACTCCGACGACTCCCGGCGAGGCCCCAACTTTAGAGTCTTTGGACGCCACTGTCCAAAGTCAGGCAAAAGCTCTCAAGTCTCAATCTGCGCAGTTAGAACGGATCTTGGCCGTTCTGGGCACTCTTGCGCCAAATCCTCCACCTGCCACCGCTATCCCTCAGGAAGGAGGAACCCCTACCGCTCCAGGATTGGGAGTGTCGGCCACGCCTCCCAACCCTCATCTGCAAACTCCACCGTCAGCCACGCAGCTGCCTTCGGTCCAAGGGTCGACGGCACAAATGCTACCCCCTGCTGCTCACGCCTCTCAGCCCCCGGCTTTGGCGTCCAACCCAGCTCTGCAGTACACTCTGCCTCCACCAGCGACAATCTGGGGAAACGCGGGCAGTCAATACACTCCCAATCCTCCGGCGGCATATGTGTCGCCACCGCCTACGGCAACCCCTCCGCCAACTACCGAGGGAAGCATTCCAGAATGCATGACGTCTTTGCAGAAGCGCGTGGACTCCATCCTGGCTCATCAGTCGTTCGCGGATACCATCATCCCGAAGCTAGACAACGATCCACCCATTCCACGAGAGATCTATCTCATGCCTAACCCGGCGGGGTACAAGGCTCCCAAATGGGATAAGTTCGAGGACGTCAATGGAAACGCTCATGAGCATGTCATGCGTTTCATCGATGTCATGGGTCCATACGGAGCCGATCCCAAGCTGCTGATGCGAGAATTCCCAAAAACTCTTGGGAATGTAGCATACAAATGGTACCGAACATTGGAGGCCGGATCTGTGAAAACTTGGGACGACATGGTCCAGAAGTTCTATACTAAGTTCTTCCAGATGGAAGAAAAGGTGACGATGATCCATCTCTCGCGGATGTATCAGAAACGCGAGGAAGATGGAATCACTTTCATCAAGAAATTCAGAGCGAAATCCTTGGAGTGCAAGGACCCAATGCTCGAAAGCCGGCTCGTAGAGATATGCCTGCAGTGCATGCGAGATGAATACAAAAGCATGCTGATCAATTTGCAAACACCTACGTTTTCAAAGCTCATCGAATGCACGATGAACATTGAGCCCATTGTCGAGAGACAGAGAAAGAAGAGCGCTCCAGAACGACCTGCGAGCGGCACCACCTACAAGATCGGCAGATTTGGCTACAAGCGGGGACGCGAAGCTGAGGTCAATACAGTTTCGCCCCAGAAGCAAGCAAAAGTTACAAACTTCGACGCACCGCCTCTGCCATGCTCGGTGGAGGAAGCGAGCGATCTCTGCAGACAGTGGCGCAAGGACGGCGTCCTGCCACCGCTCGAGAAAGCACCCTCCAAGGAGATGACGAGGGACCCTAAGTGGTGCGAATACCACGGCAAGGTCATGCACCCCACAGCCGAGTGCAAGAAGCTCAGATTCGCGTTCGATCAGAAGATGAAGAACGGTGAACTCATCGTCAGCGACCACCGGAAGGATGTGCGCAACAACCCGCTGCCTGCCCATACAGATTCGGGCTCAAAGGGCAAAGAGGTCGCCATGATCTCGATAGTGGACTTGGAAGAAGTCGCAGAGGACGATCTGCCCATCATTGCTGAAGTCCATGAAGATGAAGACTACAGCATGGACACGGAAGATGAGCGTGCCGACCGCATGAAAGGGTCGCATGGCTTCGACAAATTCTTCAACGAGATGAACTTCTCCGAAAAATGCCGAACGGATATGACAAAAGCAATCTTAAGGGTAGCAGAGGACTACGAGGAGGACCTCGTGGTCTCCAACGGGAAAGTCATCAGGGCGTCCCGTTCCACAGAAAAGATTATGACCTTTTCTGCCAGCGACAAGAAGACAGATGCGAGCCACCAGAGGCCCCTGCACGTGACTGCCATCATCAACGGCGTCGAATTCAAGCGAGCATTCGTCGATGGAGGAGCAGCGGTCAATGTTGTTCCACTCCACACACTGAAGCTAGCAGGGATCCCCGAGCACAAGGTAGTCAAGCGTCCATCCCCGCTGGTGGGATTCGGAAGCGATTCTAGAATGACGATCGGATGGATCCGCCTGGGCGTTCAGATCGGTAAAATCAAGTGCTCGGCGAAGTTCTATGTCATAGACGCGAACACCACATATCACATGATCATAGGTCGGGCCTGGATTCATCGCTTTGACGCAATCCCTTCGACGGCTCACCAGGTGATGAAAGCTATCTGGAACGACAGGATTGTCGAGATACCGGCCTCAACTAACCCGTTCAACTTGGACGAAGCACATCTCAGCGAGGCGGTGTGGTTCACCGAGATGGCGGACGAGCAAACACCCGGACCATTCAACCCTACTCCTTTACCTCTCTGGGAGGATATCAAGGACCAGTCACCTGCGGGCGTGATGGTGACAAGGGGAGATGCCAAGGAAAAGCCGCCTACACACGAAGAGGCGCCGCGCATCGCATATCATCGGAAGAACGTGTACACTCTGAAGAGGATTGCAAAGCATGACCCCGAGGGTAAGGAGATAGAGAGCTTCTACGCCAACGGGAAGAAATGCTATCGCATATGAAGGTGCGCGGGGACGTCCTCACACGGGCATGGGGATGTCCCTGGGCAAATCAATCAAATCGAGCAAGTTGCGCTGACAGAAGAGCCAACACAGGGCACTCCAGACGAGAAACTCAAAGAAGCGCCCGAATGCATGGAAGACAGGCCAAGACCACAAAAGCAAGAGCTAAAGGAAGTGTTCCTCAGCCCGAACGAGGAAAAGAAAAGGCCAGTCTTCCTGAGTGCGGACCTCACAAGCGAAGAGGAACAAGGACTGCTGCAGCTCCTAACTGAATACAAGGACGTGTTCGCATGGGAATATGATGAGATGCCGGGTCTGGACACGAGCATCACCATGCACCGTTTAGACATCATCCCAGGGTCTAAACCGGTCAAGCAAAGCATCAGAAGCTTCAGGCCAGAGCTCAACGTGAAGATCAAGCAGGAGATTGTCAAACTCCTAGACGCCAAGTTCATAGAGCCAAATCACCATCCCACATGGTTGGCCAACATCGTGCCGGTGGTGAAGAAGAACGGACAGCTCCGCATCTGCGTGGACTTCCGAGATCTTAATCGCTTCTGCCCTAAGGACGATTTCCCACTGCCTAACATCGATTTGCTCATTGATTCAACGGCAGGCCATCGCATGTTCAGTTTCATGGACGGCTTCAGCGGGTACAATCAAATCAAGATGGATCCCGAAGATGCAAGGAAAACTGCATTCATCACTCCCGTGGGGGTATTGAACTACACGGTAATGCCATTCGGTCTTAAGAACGCAGGCGCAACCTATCAGCGAGCCATGATGGCTCTATTCCACGACATGATGCACAAAGAAGTGGAATTCTATGTGGACGACCTGGTAGTCAAATCCAAGCATGAAGCAGATCACCTTGCAGACCTGCGAAAGGTGTTCAACAGATGCAGGAGCTTTCAATTGAAAATGAACCCCATGAAATGCGCATTCGGCGTGACCTCGGGGAAGTTTTTGGGATGCGTGGTCCATCGCCAAGGGATCGAGCCTGACCCTGCGAAAGTATCAGCCATCACCAGCATGACGCCACCTCACGACCAAAGTACCTTGAAAACATTCTTGGGAAAATTGTCATATCTGCGGAGATTCATCCCAGCAATCGCTGAAATCACATGCTGTTTCAGCACTCTTCTCAAGAAGGACGCCGCGTACAACTGGGCTCCTGATCACGAAGCCGCATTCGAAAAGCTAAAGGAGCTACTCACATCCCCAAAGATAATGATCGCGCCTCAATTGGGATCACCGCTTCTGCTATACCTTACATCGACAAGGAAATCTATAGGAGCACTCTTGGCTCAGGTGTATGAAGGCCAAGAGAGGCCCATCTATTACATCTCCCGCATTGTGCAGCCCGCTGAATCAAGGTACACAGACATCGAACGTCATTGCCTTGCTTTATTCTTCGTGATAGAAAAGTTGAGACACTATTTTGCATCGCACAAAGTAGTGGTGGTCACCAAAAGCGACCCCATAAGATACCTGCTAACTCACACTACTCCGGGCGGGAGATTGGCGAAATGGTACATGACCATCTCTCAATACGATATCACATGCGTAAAACCGAGAGCAATCAAGTCGCAGGCGGTAGCAGATCTGTTGGCACAGTTTCCCGACAACAGTCACGAACCCGTGATCGAGGAAGAGCTCGAAGGCCCAGAAATCTACGCGATCGACGTGCCCTATTGGACCCTCCACTTCGACGGTTCGTCAACCAGAAAAGGCGGAGGCATCGGGATAGTCTTGACAAAGCCAGACGGGGAAGTCATACAGATGTCCGCAAAACTCAACTTCGCAGTCACGAACAACGAGGCAGAATACGAGGCTCTTATCGCGGGGCTCCGTGCGGCGAAAGCTCTGGAAGTGAGCAACTTAACAGTTATGGGAGATTCCAAACTGATTGTTAAGCAAGCCTCGGGCGAATATGGTTTAAAGGAGATCAACCTCCTGTCATACCGCACCCTAGTGCAAAAGCTGATGCAGCAATTCTGCGACGTGAAATACGAGCACAAGCCCCGAGCGGACAACAGGCATGCAGACGCCTTAGCAACTTTAGGATCTAAGGTCAGCATAGACAAATGCCCCGCGAGGATTTCCATCGAAGTGCGAACGTCGTCGGCATTAACGGAAGATGTGTGCGACGACGAACACATGGATGACGCAGACTGGCGAAAAGCAATCCTGCAAGCTATTGCGAAAGGCACCAGCAGCGAAAGTTGGGCACTCACGAAAGGATACTGCATCCACGACAACACCCTTTACTACAAGGGTCCTGGAGGAATACTCATGCGATGTGTCTCCGAGCAAGAGGGACAACAGCTGTTAGAAAAGATTCACCAACACGCTTGCGGAGAAAGCGAGGTGTCAATCTACAGGAAAGCTCAGAGATATGGCATTCATTGGCCAAGCATGTCAACAGCTGCAGCCCTGATACAAGGGAAGTGCGAAAGTTGCGCACTAATCAAAGATTCTCTACTCATCGCTCTAACCGATGACGACACAGATTGGAGGAAGCCATTGTTTGAATTCCTCACCCAGGGCACCGTACCCGAATCGAGAAAAGAAGCCGACAAATTGAAGAGGAAAGCGTCTCGATATGTGGTTCAGGAAAACCTGCTTTGGCGAAGAGGTCACGAGGGCAACTTGCTGCGATGCCTAGACGGCAGGGAAGCGCAAGAAGTCATGGACCTTTCTCATCAGGTGGAACACCAGGGAGGTGCGAAATTATGCAGACAACTCCTCTCAATCGGATACTTCTGGCCCACGATGGAAGTGATTGCCGCACCAAGGTGCGACGCTGCCAAGAATGCCAATTCAAAGGGAACCTAGTGCACGCTCCCGCCGTGGATCTACATGCATTAGGGACGCCATGGCCATTTCACACATGGGCTTTGGACTTCATCGGCCCCATCCGACCAACGTCACATGGGAACCATTTCATTCTCACCGCAACTGAGCTGTTCACCAAATGGGTGGAAGCAATACCACTAAAGACGGCAAACGCGCTGGCTGTGGTTAACTTCATCCAGGAAAACATCGTATGCAGGTTCGGAATCCCAAATACCATTCTTTCAGATAACGGTACTCCTTTTGTTAATCGCCAGGTTGCTACGAAACTCGCGGATTACAATATCAGGCAGATATGCTCCACCCCCTATTATCCAAAGGGAAACGGACAAGCCGAGGCGACTAACAAAATGCTGTTGAGAATTCTGAGCAAAATGGTCGCAGATGACCACAAGAAGTGGGCCGACTCTCTTAACATAGCTCTGTGGGCCTACAGAACTTCTCCAAGGACACCCACAGGGGCCTCGCCATTTCTACTATGTTATGGGGCCGAAGCTGTAGTACCTGCGGAGGTCAGAGTTAATTCGGCTAGGCTGGCCTTCCATGCACTCTATGAAAACCAACGCGATCATGATTTAGTCTTGCTGGAAGAAAAGCGAGAACAAGCCAAAAGGACTAACAAGCGGTACCAAGAAAGAATCGCTCGCGCCTATAACAAGACAGTCCAGCGACGGGATTTCGCAGTTGGCGACCTGGTCTTGCGCGCATCTGACCACTGCATGCGAGAAGCAACTCACCCAAAGTTCGCAGCTAATTGGGAAGGACCCTTCGAAGTCACAGAAGTCTTCGATAGCGGCTACTGCAGCATACGAAGGTTGCACGGCACAACCTCAACTCCAAGCTCAGTCAACATGCGCTGGATCAAGAAGTACTATCCTTGACTTCTCTTATTTCATACGTTTTATGATAACGTTGCTTAGTGTCTCATGTGGCTGCGATTGACGCAATCTTCTCTCCCATATGAGAGGATTGTAATCCTATCTCTCCCATATGAGAGTGTTATAATAAAAGAATTCTCCCAAATGAGAAGTTCATATTTCTAGCCGTTTATATTGCTCTATTTAAGTTGTTATTACTGTTAACAATGATTTATCTGCTGCAATAGCAGCAAATACAAACGCGATCTTAATTGATCATCAAAGCCTATCTCTTACGATAGCAGCAAATACAAACGCGATCTTAATTGATCATCAAAGCCTATCTCTTACGATAGCAGCAAATACAAAAGCGATCTTAATTGATCATCAAAGCCTATCTCTTACGATAGCAGCAAATACAAACGCGATCTTAATTGATCATCAAAGCCTATCTCTTACGATAGCAGCAAATACAAACGCGATCTTAATTGATCATCAAAGCCTATCTCTTACGATAGCAGCAAATACAAAAGCGATCTTAATTGATCATCAAAGCCTATCTCTTACGATAGCAGCAAATACAAACGCGATCTTAATTGATCATCAAAGCCTATCTCTTACGATAGCAGCAAATACAAAAGCGATCTTAATTGATCATCAAAGCCTATCTCTTACGATAGCAGCAAATACAAACGCGATCTTAATTGATCATCAAAGCCTATCTCTTACGATAGCAGCAAATACAAACGCGATCTTAATTGATCATCAAAGCCTATCTCTTACGATAGCAGCAAATACAAACACGATCTTAATTGATCATCAAAGCCTATCTCTTACGATAGCAAACGCGATCTCAATCGATCATCTAAAGCCTATCTCTTACGATAGCAGCCAAACGCAAATGCGATTTAAAAATGATCATCAAAGCCTATCTCTCACGATAGCAGTCAACACAAATACGATCTTAATTGATCATCTAAAGCCCATCCCTTACGATGGCAGCCAATGCAAATGCGATCTTAAGTGATCATCCAAAGCCTATCTCTCACGATAGCAGCAAAATACAAAAACGATCTCAATCGATCATCTAAAGCCTATCTCTCACGATAGCGGTTTACACAAATACGATCTTATATGATCTTCTTAAGCCTATCTGTTACGATAGCGATTTATACGCAAAGTGATTTTAGTTGATCACCCAAGCCCGTCTGTTACGATGGCAACGTAACTGCAGAACCATCTTGCTAGATCTCCTAAAGGTCTATCTGCTGCGATAGCAATTTATGCGAGAAACTATCTCAAGCAATTCTCTAATAAAGCCTATCTTCTATGATAGCAATTCGCACCACTCAACGATCTTAATTGATCTGTTAAAAACTATCTGTTACGATAGCAAAGTTGTGAACGTGATCTCATACGATTTACAACTGCAAGCTCATCCGCCAAGATGGCACAACTGCGAAATTACGATCTCGAATGATCTAGTGAAACATCCGCGAATTGACATCGCATATGTGGAATCATTACATGGCATTATGCAAGGCAAAACAAGCCGAAACGCATGCGAAATTGTATTTTGTTGCAAAGAGAGCAGATAATACAAAAGCTATATATCATTATGAGTCAAATGACTTACAATTTATCTGTCTAGATAGCAGCTTACAAGCGAAAAGCTCGAATCTAACTACGCAGCCCACATGGCTTACAATACATTCGAAAAATGGCTGATAAGCCAGCAGAGACACGGTACGGAAACCCGGACTGCAAAGAATGAACCGCCCTGGCTTCAAACGCCGGCTACACGATGCCCATATCTGCGGGTGAACATCTGTAGCAAGGGGGATCTTGCTCTAAAAAGAGCCACATGAAGCCGTACGCTCGACATCCCGCTATCCGACAAGACCGTTGTCAGATATGCTCCCCATAACATTTGCCCAAGGAACCACCGGTTCCAGCGATCAAACTGCAAGCAGAAGCTCCAAAGGGCAAGGGCTCCTTGTAGACGGGGATGAACACAGCGGTTCGCAACCCTGAGTTCAAGAACTAAGAGGCAAGAAACCCTCCTCCAGGGATGCTGGAGGAGAATTCCGCCGTTCATTACGAGACGGTAGCACGGTCACTTCGGCGCTGCACCTCGCCACGAGGCGGCCGGAAACATGACCTGCACACATAATACACGAAGAAATTTCTTCGAACACACATGAGGTATTATCTGCATCCTCTTTATGATGGTTATAAACAGCAATAAGCCTCATAAAGTGGATCTTGGAAACTATTTCTATAGCACAAAGCGCAAACTCAGGATTCAAAACTTGAAGTTGCCATGAATCAACGAAAAACAAGCGTTGAAGCCAGCAGTCGTAAGGACTCACGGCAAAGCACATGTTTGGGATGAAGAACCCAAATGGCAAAGACAGGGTTTATATAGACCCTGTGGAGACTCTTCGGTTGCCTAAGATGAGTCAGCAAAAATTCAAAAAGAGGGTAAGTTCAATCACTTACGCCTTGAAAAGCGGTAACAATCAATTACCCTACTAAAGGCTACGACGATTCAGTTGCGTATCCTAATAAATGACGGATAGTCATGATTCGGATGGACTTCCCAACGGAAGCGTGCTTATCTGCCGAGAAATTAGCGCGAAAATCAAGCAGAAAATCAATTGCTGATGTCATAATTGGATATGCACAGAAATGTCCAATCAAATCCCGAAAAGGGCAAAACGGGCAAACTCATTGTTTGTTGTTAAAAAAAAAAGGGGGAGAAACCCTAGCAATATTAAATTAATGTTTCAAAACGTTACATTAATGTCTCAGCTATTTTCCTGTTTTCTTTTCAAAATTCGAAAAGTCAAAACAAATTCTTGATTAAGGAATCTTGGGGCTCGAACTGCTCGCTCAGCTTCTCCACTTGTTTCACTTCTTGCTTCAATTGCTCGCACTTGGCATTCATTTCGTGATACAGCTTCAAAGCTTCATCAACCTTTTGCTTTTGCTGCTCCACCTTCTGCATCTCAGCTGCGAGATTCTGGTGACCGAGATTCAAAGTTACAGCTGCGCGAATCAGTGTAACTCTGTCCTTGAGGAATTTGAAACCAAGTCTGCCTTGGACTTTGAACAGGAGATTTTGGCACATGCCACACAGCAATTCAGCACTCTGGGCCGAAATGGTCGCAGGTGTAGCCGCAGACAGCTGCTCCAGTATCCAGATGGCTTCAGTAAGGAATAACCTCCTGTCAAAAGGTCCGATCTCCAGAGATCTCACAAACGATCGGGGGTATCTGAGACGCATTCGAACCACCCAGTCTACATCGGTTTGCTTCAAACCTGAGACATCAAAAATGGTTATAATGTCAGAACTCGCAAGCAAATAATGCGACGTGCGAACGGTAAATCTTTACTTACCAGTGCCTTCCAGAATTTCATGAAGAGAAGGGATGCGGGCCACTGGGTTGTTCGAAGACTGCCCTCGCTCCATGGCTCTCCTATCAGCTGCGAGCTCCAACCTCTCATAGTCAGGAGGAAGAATGTAGGCCGCACCAGCTGCGACTACATTCCCAACCTGCGAGCCCCAAATGCTCCACGCAGGAATAGATGCTTCTGGCTCAGTCATCGCCGGAGGCGAAGGGACAGCCGAAGTCGCTGGGCGGAGGACACTCCCAGATGCGAAAACATTAGCATCACTTGTCCTTTCTTCCTCACCACCGGTACGAACACCTTCGTCCATCGGCACAGCATCAGCCTCGACATCATCGGAGAGTTCGATGACATCCTCGAAATGCTCACTTGCGTGTCCAGCGGCCGCGACGGGCTTCTCGGTATGGGAGCTCGAAATTGGAACATGGGATGCAGAAGGCTGACTTCTCTGCTCCAGCTCAGGTTCCTCAGCATGACCTGCGATACCAAATGCGATAATGTGAGGTAACTTGTGTTATAAGTTATTTCGCTATCTTTACTAAAGCTAAGAATAAGCACCTCCACGCGAAGGTGGGATTGAGGTATCCTCATCGTACACTAGGGACGTGGAACCGTGCCCTATCAGTGTATCCTCACTAAGCAAATCTTTAAGAGAAGCGTGACCTGGGATGCGAGTAAACCAGTCATGATTTTGAATTGGTGCGTGGCGACGACGCGCATGTTGGTTTCCGCGCATGGAAGCCTATACAGCTATGAGCCTTCACGCGCAGAAAGGGGGCTAATGTAGATACTGCTTTATGACATGGCAGATCTAGGCCACGTGGCAACCATCCAGCACACCATATTGTGCTCCACACACACAGGATCACCAGCCGAGCTGATCCATGTGGGGGCTGCGAGACAGAGCCCTCGCATACCACTGCACGGGACTTGTAGGGACTTAGTGGTTTGGAGGCTAGAGTAAGCCCTGTCCCGTGCGAGCCAAGCCCGCGCGCGACCTTTAGTAACTGTTTTGAGAGATCTATGGCACGAGCTCCCTAGACCCGGTCAATCCGGTCAAACCCGGTCAACCTCGTAACGGTTCCGGTATTCGCGCACCACGTGCTCTAACGGTCCCTATATACTCGGACGGACGTGCCGTTATGGTTAAGCTAATTAAGCCGCCATTAATGGGCGCATTAACCACACTACAACGGTCACATTCTCCAGTTTATATATATCGTTAACCTTTCCATACAAAGGGGGACACACTGCTATACGCGGAAGCTCTGCCAAACCTCTGTCTCTCTCTCAGACATTGCTACTGACTTACTCTCTCCCTACACACACCCCTATTCTTCCTGTGCGATCCCTGATCCACTACGCACGGTGTACACGGAGGTCTCCCTGCCGGAATCTCTTGTGCACACCGACACATAAACTGATCGGATACAGATAGATTAGAACACAAACTTTAATCTGCTTTAAGATTGTTAGCAATTTTATTGACCCGAACTGATTGTGTATAATCTAAACCGTATCCGAAAATAACAAAACACAGAACGAACTTACTGGTAGTGAGATTCCGTACGCTTGTATAGTTTTGGAAGACAGTTTCGTATAGAATACGAGGCTCCTTAAAGCAGATTCGCCCCCCACACTTCGTGCTTGCCGTGGAGTATTTGGACGTCTACTTCCCAGGATAAAAGCTTCCCTGTGCGGTGTTGAAAGCACGGTACGACACCCGCACACGACGAACTAAGACTACGAAAAAGAGATTTTCTGATGAAAGATAGTGAGAGAGATACTTGTGTGTTTCTGAGATGTATCTCAAATGAGGAGGATGACAGTCCTTTTATAGTTGAGGAAGTGACTATTGAGAACAGTTGTGTCTGTTCACTTTGAACTGATCAGTTGCGACTGTTGGAACAGTTGCAACTGTTAACAGTCCGTTTAAATAAATAACATATTACTATTTAGTTAGTATTTGGCCCAAAAATTTAAAGCCCACTAACTAGCCCAACGCAACACCACACCACGTCACAACATGTATCCAAGCCGACTGTGGTGGTTCCACCTTTGCCCAAGTTTCTTCCTCATCAACGATATGATATACTCTCTCTCAACCCAATGATCAACGACTCATTTTGAGCTCTTAATTTGATCATTCATTACTTCATAGTTTTTGACGAGTGAGTTACCGAAATAATCACCAATGTACCAAATTTACAACTGTGTGTTCGGTGTCATCAACTCTTAAGCGAGTCGGGTCAAAACCAGACTCAAATTAATATCGTCAAAAACCTACTTTTTCCAACAGAATTGAGGTTCCTCATCCCAGTAATATCTCATGGCCCTGTTACTATTCTGGGGTTTCACTGCAAGTTGCATTACTTCTGGAGGCAACCCATACTCATCTCGACTCAGAGAGTCAATGGGGGTATATGTATGTGTTACTTCGGTTTTCTCCATGGTGTACATTTTAGGATAGTCAATATACCATAGTCTATCTAGCTCATCATCGCCGTACCTAATAATTTTTGGGATAAATTTAGTTAGAGCTTGTTTGATTGCAGCTAAAAATCTCAATGATCTTATGAAAATAATCTGACAAAATAATTTCGCTAATATTATAATCTGTAAACTGCTTGGTATATACTGAAAATCTAAATTAAAAAGTTCATTTGGCAACAATTAGTAATATTTACTATCAAATTGATCATAAAGGTCATTTATTTGACATTATGCTACAAAAATATTATGTGCTAGTACAAACAGATATTACCTCTGTTTCGCCTCTATCTTCCCAGTTGACTTTTTTTTCACTATTCACCCGGTAACTTTGACCCGGTGATTTCATTAGCAAAACGATGCAAGAATTTGGTATATTACATGGTGTTGTGGAGTAAAAAGACCACCAAAAAGTTGCATCGTTTTACAATCCAAATCACCGAGTCAAAGTTTCATGGTATGGCTGAAAAAAGTCAACTAGGAAGATAGAGACAAAAACAGAGGAAGTAATCCATACAAAAAGTAGAGGGTAAATATGGTATTTCAGCAACGGTAGCCTAAAAAATCTCTAAAATTCAAGACAGGTTGTTGCCCAACAGAAATTAAAATCTTACCCCCAAAATTGAAAAACTAAATTCAGTTACTTTTTTTGGCAGATTTTATGAAACTAAAATATCAAGCCAATCATGCACTCAGTTACTTCTATGATCATGGTACTACCTCCGTTTCTTCTCTTAAGACACCGGTTTGACTTTTACCATTGTTGACTGGGTCACTTTGACCCGGTGATTTGGGAAGCAAAACGATGCAATTTTTTTTATACTATTTTCATGGTGTTGTAGAGTAAATTTGCTCTATAACACGGTGAAAAAATTATCAAAAAGCCGCATCGTTTTTTTATCGAAATCACCCGGTCAAAGTGACACAGATACAAGTCTGAAAGTCAAACCGGTGTCTTAGAGAAAAACGAAGCGTGGTAGTATCTATTCTGTAATAGAGGGAACTTACCTATAAGGTTGACCTAAATTTTGAGATGGGCCCATGTCATACCGTCCGAACAGTGTCATTCCTCGCGACTGCGACAAGTAAATGGAATCCTTGACATGCCTGATCTCTAAAGCAGAGACTAAAGGAGTTCCTCGGCCCGTGTTCACTATACAGACATGAATATAATCCGTATTGCTCACATACATGACCTCCTTCGAAAGGGATAAATATGTGTCCTCCAAAACAACCATATCCCAAAGGAGATTACCAATGTAGATATCAAAAACAACAGGGAATGCCTTCTTTCCGTCATAGTTTCCATACAAGAACCAAGCGGTGATCAGATACTTGTTGTTTTTACCTTGTTTTGGCCTCAGGGTGTAACAGTTCCTTGTTCCATCAGGAAAGCTTCTGAGGTTGTCCATCCGCGGATCGCCATTTCTCGACCTGTATTTGGATGTTGTTTTTCTGCTAACGCCGCTAGTAGTGTACTTGGAGTCGGAATTGTAATTTGCACCGGTGATGGCATCAGTATAATCTCCTGGCCATCCACAATCTATGCGTATGAAACCTTTAGACACTCAAAATATGACAAGGATACAAACGAGCATGTTAGCTTAGCATTCAGGGCATGTATGTGGTACTAACTGAAAATCCAAATAATCAGCTGAGAATAATATGAGAAAATAAGCTGGCTGAGAATGTAAAATAGTTTAAAATTCTAAGGTTGATAAGAGCTTAAAATCTGCAGAATGGGGAGAATCTGTAAAATTAGAGATTAAATAATCTGCAGATTATTGGTCCAAAAACAAATTTTAATCTGAATTGCAAAACATTGTAACTAACAAAATCAATAAAATGGCAATTTTAATAAAAAAAGAATAAAATTTGGGTTCCCAAACATGCATTCAGTGATTCTTTTGTCTATGAAACTGTAATCTAGAACAACCATTCTTCAAAGCATCGATATAACGAGAGAGAGAGAGAGAGAGAGAGAGAGAGAGAGAGAGAGAGAGAGAGAGAGAGAGAGAGAGAGAGAGAGAGAGAGAGAGACCTGAACTGTCCTGGCCATGAACTAGGCTATGGAGAAACAAAGAAGAGAGCACCAGCAAGAACATCATTTCTCTTTCAGATTACACTTTGATGGGAACAAGACAGAGTCTTTTAACCAATCATTAATCTAATATTCCGATTCAAACCACTTAATCATCCTATATGATCAATTTCATATTTAGCCGGCCTTGTTCCTGGAGCACTAAAAATTGCAACTAAAGACAACCAGGAAAAACCAAACTAATCGCCAAAAAAAGAAACCATATATGCCTAGTCACATGAACTAAACTAGTATTAGTGCATGATAAACGGATGAACTTGTTGTCATTACTCAATGTCGTTTTAGCTATGGGATCTTAATTATACAAACTCTCAAAGCTGGAATGGACCGAGTCAAAGAAAGATACAGTAGAGGTTGGCATTTTACGGCTTCGTGCCTATTACAAAGAGCAAGTACACACCTCATTGCCGCTCAGATGCCTCCTGCACTTTCGGAGTTGTGCAGCTTCTGGGTATTTCTTGAAATTACTTATGGATGGATTTTAGGGGGGGGGGGGGGGGGGGGGGGTCTGTTAATGATGTAAGAAGTGAAAACCCAGGAGCACTCATGCCCAGGAGAGTGATGATTTGGGTTTTACATTGAACAAGGGAAGAGATGAATTTGTGAAAGATGGTCAGCAGGGGACAATCACTGTCAGTATCCAAACATAGTATAGTTGTGAGAAGTATATAGTCTAAACATTTTCTGAACCCTTTCAGTCAGTAAACATTATTCTAGCTAGCATGTCCAAGATACTGGTCTTGTACTCTTAGTTCTGGGGTCTATTTCGACATGTTGGGACTTGAGCCATGGAAACAACATATTTTTTTCTATAATAAAAGACCTGAATCTACTACAGTTGATAACCATTCATGTACCTCTACCAGAAAAAATGGTGTCTGGACTATACTTTGCCCCCAAGATACCTCTATCAGAAAAAATGGTGTCTGATCCTTTCTTGGTCACCCAATACCCAGTCCCCCTTCGACCCAGGTTCTTTTGTTTGGGCTTAGATCTGAATAACTGTGAAGGCTGTGACCCTATGGCTAAGGGTGATGTAGTTAATGAAACCAGGATTAATTGGTACTATGAGATTTGAGAGAGACTAGTTGTGAATTGTGGCTTCATCCTTCAACCAATTGAGTACCATCTATATCTCATCTACAAAGAAAATCATAAACAAAATAACTACTGTTTTCTACTTCTGCTAAACCTCCTACTTGTTTAAGGAAATAATTCTAGCACAACTTGGGATGGAAAATATATCCAACTAACTTTATTCAACATCCAAAATGCCCCTTCGCATTACCGTTTCTTTTAACTGGTTTTCACATTGACAATTGTGGTTTCAATTCATGCATTAAAAAATTATGTTCGGTTGAATCATGGTAACTTCTGCCAAAACTTGGAGGTCTACAGACAGGCAGTGGGTAAAAGAACTATTTTTAGTGCAAATTAAAAATATTCAATTTATTTTTCATTAGTTGGTTTTAAGTTTCGGTAAACTTGCACTCACTAAGCCTGGGGAGGAGACTGTCTCTTCAATTTATTTATTTTTTCTTTCGCTTTGGTACTGTTTGTTTCTCATCACAACAGTGGTTGACGGCCAGTACAACCCAGTTATACTAAGATTCAGAGAATTTATTTTTTCGAAATTTCCAAACCGACATAAAATTTGACCAAACTTTCGGAAACACAATTAATCTTTGCTGATCAATGGGAACATTTACAATGGTGCGCAAGCATCTTCTTTAAGTTAATCCAATTATATCTACTTAATGCTACATGCATGTTTGCATTTCTCCATATATGATGATGTACTTCCTCTTGGTTCTTTTACAAGCTAACAACCCCCCCACCCCCTTCCTTTTTATCACTGGTTATTCTGAATAAATCATCTATTTCACAAATACAAATTGCGGAGTACAAAAAGATTACAAGAATAGCACCACAAATATATGTCACAGTTCTGATAAGCATGCAGTTTATCAGCACTGGTGCAAGTAGAAATGTATCAGCTCAGTTCAAGTCAAGAGATCTTAATCAGTGGCTAGCTAATCTAAGAAGCATTCATTCCTGAAGGACCGGGAACTACTAAGAAAAAAAAAAACATTTGACAAGGCGTGGTTATTGGTTCTTGCGTAGGTTTGTGAATTGGATATCGTAAGAGGTCACGATTTGTGCCAATTGATACGATGGATGGTTATGGCTACAAATTGCCCCTGAATGTAATGATAGATGTTGTCAAACCAGAGAACGATAGTGATCGCATGCATTTTCCTTTTCACTTTTGAATATCTCGATCTCTTTTACTTCGATATCATATTCCCTAGTAAGTAGAACAACTAACAAGTATGATAAACGAGGAACAACCTGCATATTCCAGCAAACAAAATGATGACAATCCTGTAGAAGCAGTCTACCATTTCTCAACTTAGTGATGATGTTGAATATTTTGCATTCTCTATCTTTGGAGGTGAACACATCCATTGACAACCTTGCATCCCACAGAATTTCTCGCTGATCATATTAAATATGCACATATATTTGGAGCAGGAAACCTTCCTCTAGGTGTTTGACAGGGGATCAATAGTTCCTGCCTTGACCAGTCTTAAATCAGTTCAGCAATTGAGCTACCTACAGTCATCTACAACATCAGCAATACTAGAGAATCCATTTACCTCATTAGTAAGTCTTCAAATCAGAAAAATATAGCATCTTCTTCAAATCAATTCAACAAGAAAGCCTCTATTACGTACGGCTTATGCCTCCAGCGCCAAAGGTTTATAAATTTAAGAAAATGGGCTAAAAAAATAGTACTTTTCATTACTTCATTATTTTTACAAACAATGCCAAAAACACCAGCATGTTTAAGCCCATAACCAGAAATCAAAATTTGTATTAATGCTGGATCAGCAGCCATAGAGAAGAAGGTTGGTGGCCATCCTGAATCAATTGCCTGTCTTCTGGGAACACAACTGAAACTCAAAAGAAATTTTGTGCTCTTGGAGTAATCAATATGACAAAGGATTCAAACGGGAATTTGTACATCTTTATTTTTATTTCCAAAAATTGTTGAAATACAAAAATTGACTACAAGCAAACAAAAAAGAGCCCTAATTTTCACTAGTCGGCAAAAGTTTCACCCTACTGATTTTTTACCACCAAACACATGCTATCTAACTTCTGATCGGATTCTTTCACAACAAATCAAGAAATAGACGGAAAAATCCCATATTACCCCTGCCAAACACGCCATATACTGAGAGAAGTTGAGATTTCATGAGTTACGTGCTGCTGGACCAATGCTTAATCAAATATTTGTCCATCTCCGGAATTCCACCACCACAACCACCACCAATAGCCGCCGGAGATTGGATTATTTGAGGCGGAGATTGGAGGATGATGGTTTCTTGATTCTGTTTCTTGGCGAGTGTCTCCTCGAGTTGTTGGATTTTGATGGTGAGGAGTCGGACCTTCTCGTCGCTGCTCTGGGCGGCGAGCTGCCAGCGGCGTTTCTCGGCGACCTTCCTTGACAGCTTGAGCTTGTAATCTTCAATCATCCTTTGCTGCTCTTCCATCAACTCTTTCATACCCATCATCAACTCCGCCGTCAATTTCTTTTGTTTCTTCTCCATTATTTCTTTCTTTCTTTCTGATTCAATCGATGACACAAAACTACCAGACGGACGGAATTTTATTTATACTTGAAGAGATGAATGACTGAATGGTTAGGCCGTTAGGGTTTCCATTCAGACTCCTTCCCCCAAATCCAATGCTTTTACACTTACGTACGGACACGTATGGTGTATTTATATCCCCAAAGATACTATTAGGGCATCTCCAATTGTGTTCTGCAAATTTCATACAAATTATACAGAAAATTGTAGTTTTGCATTTTACATAACCAAAATTTAAACAACTTGCTCCAGCAGTGTCGTGCAAATATCTGGTAAATTAGTTATATTAATATATTTTAATGTATTTATTTATTTCCAAGCATCATTTTAAAAGTACCATATTTATTTAGTGATCTATGTGTAATTAACATGTGTGTCCTTTAAATACTGAAAAGTATCCAACAAAATCTCATATATATCTCAACAAGCGTATGAAATAGGCTGCTCTTTATCATCTTTATCATCTCTTGATAGTATCCTAGGAGGAGGAGAAGTCTTCCCATGATAAATAGTGGTGACGAATAAAACATAAAATCAATTTAATTTCCAACAAAATCCCTATAAAATAGTATCCCAGGAGTAGAAGAAGTCTTCCCATAATAAATAGAGCTGACGAATAAAACATAAAATCAATTTAACTCCCAACAAAATCCCTATAAAATAGTATCGCAGGAGGAGAAGAAGTCTTCCCATTGTAAATAGAGCTGGCGAATAAAACATAAAATCAATTTAATTCCCAACAAAATCCCTATAAAATAGGAAAAAGTGGGATGCCGTGGGTGGGAACCTCGCCAGGTTTGGCGAGGTGAATGCCGAACATGCATTTTGCATGAGCGGATGCATCTCCTATTGGATTATAATTTTTCTCCAAATCGTCTAAATTTTGCATGAGAAGCCCATTTGCATTGACTCTTGGAGATGCCCTTACTCTATTAGGAAAAAAGATTCACTCCCTCTAATTTGATTGAAGGACACTTTTCAGCGCTTGCTAACCTTGGAGCGGAGCAATTGCACCACTTGAAGATTATCGAGGAAGCTCCGGATGCGGTCAAGAGTCTCATCATTGCGGACAAGTTGGGAACCGGAATCTTCTTTTAGCTAGTTTGTTTTGTTTATGTTCGTTGTTGTTTTTAGTTTGTCGTTGTGTGTTTGAAACTGTTTGGTTAATTTCCGTCGAATCGAAGAAAAGGACACTTTTCATCCCTCAATCTTGAAAATGACACATTCACCTTCCACTAACGTCGAACTTCAAGTATTTCTCAAAAAAAAAAAAAAAAAAGTCGAATTTCAAATAATTACCGTCTCCCTAATTGTGATGTCGTTAGCCTGGGTGCGGCATTCGTCACCGCAATTTTTTATTTGCCTTCATATCCTGCAAAATAGTCTGCTATACCCTTGGCTAAGCATGAAATGGATGTAAATTTGTCCACCAAATTATTTTTACTGACAAACTCCAACTCCATACTAACGTTGTCATAATGAGATTGTTTTGGATGAACTGGAGTAAGCAAGCTGAGTTTAAAAGCTTATTTAATCTAACGTGTTTGGATACAATAAATTATCATATATTATTAGTAAGAAATTTATAAATTCGTAAGTTTTACAATCCGGAACTTCCTCCCAAATAATTCGGAATTCACACAAAGCAATCTGGAAATCCTCCAAAAAAATCGAAGTTCCACTAAACTTCCGGAATTTCGGGTAGAAATTTGGAGATTCGGAAATCTAGCCGTTTTTGGCGGAATTTGGAGGGGTTTGCGCAAAAATCATTGATTTTTTTTTTTTTTTTTTGTAGTAATCTACTTCCCATTTTAATCTCATCCAAACACAACCAATAAGAATGTAAGGTTCCTCAATTTCGGTACACTGAAAGGAAACTAGAAGGCGTGGTGTGTCCTTCAATCATACGAGGAGGTGAAAAGTGTCTTTTCGCTTAATCATAATGGTTAAAAGACACTTTCACCCTTGGGGTTTTACACAACGACTGTTACAATCCGATCGAATTGACTGTCCCGTCAACTTCTCTTTACCCGTACCAACGGATAAAAATACTTAAGCCGTGAAGGTACTAATAATAATACACAAGGTTTACTATATACCACACATCTAATTCACAATATCTCGATGTTGGGCGAAATATTACAATGACACTTTTACCCCTTGAAATTCAAGAAACGACACTTTCGTGGCCTTCAGTGTGTCAACTTTCAGGACTCTTTCACCCCGGCTTATGTCATTCTACGTTCTATCTATAAAACTACTACCTGTGCCAAACCCCTCACCCCAAATCGGGTTCAGTAGATCACGGAAAACCCAACATCCACGAAAGTGTCTTAGCAATGGAAACAGAAGAGGAAAAACTTCGTGACATGAAATAGAAACCCAATTACAAATTTACAATTCCAAGTCCTCATACTTAAACCTAATAATCTTTACCAATAAAACATAGATTCTAAAAAAGCGTTATATACACTTTATTGGATTCAGTAATGATTCGGATATGACAAATCAAGTGTGTAAAAATCTTACCTTAGTGCAGTTGGAAGTAGTAGTACTACTACCTCTATTTGCTTTCGATCTTCTTAGTGCACTATTCATTGGACTAAAATGACCTCTAAATATCTATATACTAAGATAGCTAGCTCTTTTACTGTTCATTTGGATAATTGTGGATTAATAGTGGCCGTTCGATCACTTTTAGATCAGCGGCCAACACATCATTTCAAGTCTTTGTATGGTAAGGGAGATATTCAAGTCTTTGTGATGTATCAATACGGTTTAGAGAGACAACAAAATAGTAATGTGAAAAGAAAAAACATATCACTGGACATGTCATCATAAACTCAGTTGACTAAAACTTTATTGAACATTATTTCTCAAAAAAAAAACTTTATTGAACATTCAAAGGCTTTTCCTCCGGAGTCCACAACATTAACGCGAAAATTGAAGGTCTCTGGAAATGCGCGAGGTCTATTTTTCTCTTTTTTTAGTGCAATTGGTGTTTAGTACGGTACCACAACAGCCACTATTACAGTAGTAGTAACACTTCCAATATTCAATTCCCACCAGCCCACCAAAGCATTAGAAGTATTCATGGCGGCCAATCATCAAGTCAGCTTTGGGAGGCTTCCCCTCTTGCTATTAAGAATTCATTTTCTGGGTATAACAACCTTCTTCGCTCACAGAGCTTCAATCAATGGCAGTGTTGATGGATATCAAGTTCACCACTCTGGTCATTTGCTCTTTGTTACTTCTCACTTTGCAGGTTCATGCCCAGGACCAATCAGGTCACTCTCTTCTCTCTCTCTCTCTATATCTGTCTCTTTTGAGGTTTTCAGATGATGGGTTTTGTTGACAATTGAATTCTACACAAACCCTTTATTGCACTAGAGCTCTAGTTGATTTCCACAATGAATCTTCCTTCAATTTGTTGCAGAGCCCATAAGGAGTTTGCATAAATGTCTCACAGACAACTTGATTTTGGTTCACTTTGTTGGTTGCTAACAACCACTTTTTTTTTGGGCTGATTACAGATTTGATAAGCATAGATTGCGGGGTACAAGAAGATTACACGGATGCTACCACAAAGATACATTACTCATCTGATGCAAAGTTTGTCAACACTGGCATAAGTAGAAATATATCGGCTAAGTTCAGGTCAGAAGATCTTAATCCACGGCTAGCTAACCTCAGGAGCTTTCCAGAAGGGTCCAGGAACTGTTACACAGTGAGACCTCCTCAAGGTAAAAACAGTAAATATTTGATCAGAGCGCGGTTCTTGCACGGCAGGTATGATGGCGTGAATGTAGAGTTACCCGGATCTGAATTGAATTTCGAATTGAATCTTGGGACGAATCTCTGGGAAAGCATTTTTGTGGTCAATGCATCTGAACCTGTGGTGAGGGAGATCATGTATGTGCCTCCAACAGATTATATACATGTTTGTCTCATAAACATAGGTGCTGGAACACCTTTCATATCTGCATTAGAGCTACATCACCTGAATGATTCCATTTACAAGACACGGTCCGGCTCTATGGAGAAATATGAGCGGTTTGACATTGGTACAACTCTAGAAGAGAGTCGAGAAATTGGGTAATTTAGTTTCTATTTGATGGTTTGTTTGTTACTCATTTCTCTTGTTACAAAACATTACTAATGATGTTGAAATTTCAGGTTCGAGTACGGTGATGAGCTAGGTCGAACATGGTACTCTTATAACATCTCAGAAACTGAGCGGGTGAGTACATATTTCCCAATTGATTCGACGAATGGTAATGAATACAAACTGCCTCTGCAAATAATGAGGGATGCTGCTAAACCAGTGAATGAAAGTGAGTCCTTGAGATATTCCTTGGACCAGGGTGGCGAAGATACTAAATTCTATGCGTACGTGCACTTTTGTGAATTAGAAAAGCTCGAGGATAATGAGTTGAGAGAATTCGATATACTGATGAATGATATACCATGGGTAACGTCCGTTGTTCCTACATACTTAAAGATCACTACTGTTTCCAAAGAAGAACCTATTCGTGGAGGTACATCAGGAGAATTGTACATGAGTCTTGTAAGGACGAAAAGATCAACCCTTCCGCCCATCCTGAATGCGATTGAGATTTACATGGAAAAGCAGCTCGAGCAATTGTCCTCAAATCCAGAAGATGGTACGGTTTGATTCTTCATTTACTTTTCACTTAAATAGACCTAGTTACTCCCACACCCTTCTCTCTTCTTTTTTCCTTCCGTTTCTGATAAAATGTGTATAGATTAAATCAGGAAATCATGAATTCATTTAAGACTCTATACTTCTGTATACCTATGGGGCTAGTTTGGGTAAGCAGGTATAAGGAGGGAGATATATGGATAAATAATACTCGTCTCTTATATTTGTGTGCAGTGTAAGCAAAATGACAATTTATCCCACACTATCCCTCCTTGCCATTTTTGCATAAAACTGATACGGACTAGGAGGTGGTATATAGCCAGTGTAAGGAGCTTGGGGGATACAGTGAGTAGTGTGGGAAAAGACTAAAATACCCCCTAACCATATCTTAAAAGTAGCCTCAATATCCTCATTCGCCCAGTCACTTTCTAGTTCACATATCGTATCTTATGCTACCTCATATCCTTCCCTACCCAAGCACTGTAAAATAAATTTCCATATCCTACCTTATTCCAGTACAATCATGCCCTACCTGATATTCCAGTATATGCCTTATACCCCTCTTTCTTATACCTTACCTCATATCCCTGGTATGCATATCTTGATTGAAGTGCTATAATCGGCAGTCTATCTGCATCTAGTTCTATCTTTTTCTCATAAATTTCGTGGATCTGTAGTAGTATATGGCGTTTGAGATGTTCTTGTGAGTTCAAGCTGAGTGTTTGATTCATTTTTTTTTTTTTTTTTTTGGAAATTCCAGTTGATGCTATGGTGAATATCTCTTTAACATATGGGGTGATGAAAAATTGGCAAGGGGATCCATGCATTCCGTTGAATCTCTCATGGAGTGGACTGAATTGCACCACTAGCAATCCCAATGATCCACCTCAAGTTTTGTCACTGTAAGTGCACTACCATTCTCTGGCTAACCAGAAGTTTAATGGGTGCCGGTGATGCTTTCATTTATTTCATACGAAATAAAAACTAACCCATTACTTTGTATGCATGTTGGGATCAGGAATCTATCCTCTAGCGGTTTGACAGGGGAAATAGCTCCCGCTTTCGCCAGCCTTAAATCAATAGAGCATCTGTAAGTTTTTCCATATGCAGCAGAACAGTGTCACAAGAGTTTTAGGAGCACCATTTTGAATTCTTAGACTTCGTGTGACGGTTGATTTGCATAAATTAGCAATTAAAAGGACATCACATACACAATGCTGATAAACATGGCGTGGTAATGGTGGATTCACTTTTGCAGGGACTTATCAAATAATAATCTCACTGGACCGGTGCCTGAATTTCTTTCACAACTGCCAGCTTTGAAGACATTGTGAGTATATGAGAAATTCTAACTTTTAATGTTATTTACTTGAGGCGACTGAACATCTAACACAGCTTATTTTGCCTTTCTCTTCAGGAATTTAGCAAGAAACAATCTCACAGGGTCTGTCCCCAAGTCTCTGCTCGAAAAAACATCCTTGTCATTGAGGTATATTGTGTAAACAACTCTTTCAGATGTTATTGTCTGCCTTTTGTAAATCATATGCAACCACTTTGCATATGTATTAATGAGACAGTTCATTGCATGAGCTCTCATTGTTTTAATTGTAATTGATGCAGTACCGAGGACAATCCAAAGCTCTGTTCGTCGCTTGCCTGTGGACAGACAAAAAAGAAGAAGAATATTGTTGCCATAGTTGTGCCTATCGTGATCTCCGTGGCAATTTTGAGTGCTATTGCTATTTTCTGGGCCTTGAAGATGAGAAGGCGAAAAGGTATCATTCTTGTTGAACCATATATGTTGCTAATTTGTTTGCTGGGTATATTAACAGAATATTTTTCCTCAAGTACCTCAAGACTGACTTGTAATGTCGCTTTTGCTCATGAATGGGGTGATAAAAGTCAAAGAAGTGGGCAGAACATTAAAGTCAAACAATCGGAGATTCTCGTACTCTGAGGTGGTGAGTATGACGAATAACTTTGAGAAGGTGATTGGCAAAGGAGGATTTGGAACAGTTTATCTTGGCTACTTAGAAGACGGCACCGAAGTTGCGGTCAAAATGCTGTCTCGGTCGTCGAACCAAGTTTCTGAACAATTTTGGACAGAGGTAAACTTTCTTATCTGCATTTCAGAGGAAAATTTCTAAAACCTCTACTCTGTTGTCTCTGGCTAAATTCTGGGTTTGGATGACAGGCTGAGCTCTTAACAACGATTCATCATAGGAACTTGGCTTCTTTAGTTGGATATTCGGAAGAAGGCTCCAACACTGCACTGATCTATGAATACATGGCAAATGGCAACTTACGAGAATGTTTAACAGGTAACTACTCATTGTTGCACTTCTAGTTAAGAATCCTGGGGAGAAGGTAGATTCACAGTAGCAACTCTAAGCTCCAATAGATAGTGAGATTGGCTCAGGGTTATGCCTAGTTACCATTTCTGATAATGAAACTGGCTTTAGCATGCCCCTCAGAAGCTGATTCCTAGATGACTCTGCCAGCCATATTATCAAAGGATAGAAGTCAAAGGTAACCAATAATCACGCCACCTATGAGTTGACTCCCCATCACCTATATGCCATCTGATGCGAGGCCTCAAAACAGTTACAAGGTTCAACATTTTCTCTGTGTCCATGATGAATTCTGGGGACATATTACATCATAAGAGCTTCTACCTCTAAGCACCATGCTAGGATTGCACCCATTTCACCCACAAACCCCTGTTTACTAATTATAAGAAACCAGACACTGTTGGATATTGTTGGCACTGAAACTTCAACCAAGCCCACCCTTTATTTCCGGAAATTTACAAATGCATGAGACAGAACAAATGCAGAAAATTCAAACTAAAAAATCATCTAGGGCTAGGCGCCAAAATCTGGAAGTTCAAACTCAAACAGATACAAATCTGGGAGTAATCCCCAAAAAGATTCAAAATATATCTCCAGGAGATGAGATTGGGATCTCTTGGCAGGAATTTCAAGTTAAGGGGATAAAAATCCCTGCTTTATCTAAAAAATCTGGAGATATCTCTCAGATTCAAAATCTCTGTGATCTGGAGATAGTATCAAAATCCTGCAGAGCCAGAGAGCAAAAAATACAGCACAGGGAAGGTTGCTGAGAGCTACACAAGCTTCTCTGCGACAGAGAAATTCAGAATTCAAGATAAAGGCAGCAGATGCACCCCTACCAAAATCCTCTCTCTCCTTTGAATTCTGACCTGAACCTTCCTTTACATACAAGCACTTATGCATTTGCATCTGTAAACCAGTTGTATTCTCTCGGGTGAAATCCAATAAACTATTTCTCTTTCATTATGTTTTACACGTTGTCTTAATTTATTTATTATGCCTTATTAATCAGGTGTTCCTCTAGGTAGGGTAAAACAGGTGGGTTAAGGATCAATTTCAAACAAAAATATTTGTTACATGGATTTTTTAAATGCAGTATTCTGCCAGATAAAAATCTATTTCAACAGATATAGCAGCAGCTTTGTTCCACTCTTGTTTTCTTCAGACCTAAACCCCCTTCAGCAGGTAGACACATCAAATCCAAAGAGACTTCAGGACCACAGGATTTCGTAAAGCCCCACTCTATGAATAAGATCTCATATCTTAATCCAACTTCTGTATGAATTTAGATGTTAAAGCAAAAGGAGAAGACTAACTAAATCTGTCTGGGGAAACAAGATGGCCTTGATAAGCTGAAGTCTCCCAGCATAGGGGTGATATTTGTTTGCTTAAGCTATAACTCTTGCCACCATTCTATCAAGCAGAGAAGCCCGTCATATTTCTAATTTGCTCCTGAGCTACCGGAAGTGCCACAGGATCAAAATAATCAAAGTCCCCAATGAATACGATATCGTACCTGCTAGTGGCGTACGAAATCACCATAACGAGACTATCAGATGGGTCACAATTGTGGATTTCACCTCAAGCTATATCCTCATAATCTAGTTCATTGTTGGTAGAAAATATCATGTATTTTGAGATGTTATGTGCTGGTCTGGGAAATGTTTTCATCAAAAATTTGTGTTCATGGTACTATTTCACTACATTGACCAAATTTACTGGTCTCAGTTTAGAAAGGTATTATATATATTTTATGGTATCGGTGCATCATTTGATCTGCTAAGTTCCCCACAAAAGACCGTTCTCTTGATATTTGTAAACAAAAGAGAAAACAAAAAGGGAGGCGGAGAGCTTAAAAATTATTGCCATGTTACTGCAGACAAAAGCAAAGGTGTACTTACCTGGGGACAGAGGCTTCAAATAGCAATAGATTCAGCACAAGGTTAGTAACCACTTGAATCAAGCTATTCCTTTTATCAACTTTTAAAGAATATTTTCACCAAGTATATTGGAATTGTTATACAGCATTGGAGTATTTACACAGCGGTTGCACACCCCCAATAATCCACAGAGACATCAAGACTGACAACATACTGTTAACTGAAAGTATGCAAGCAAAAGTTGCGGATTTTGGATTGTCCAGAATCTTTCCCCAAGTTCAAGGTGAAACTCACGTGTCCACCGGTGTTGTAGGAACGTTTGGATATCTTGATCCTGAGTAAGTTCTCTTCCGGCAGTCTTTCTATTTTTACTTCCAAGGGTCAATTCTTACTCGTACAGATTTGTTTGCAGGTACTATATAACGGGAAGATTAACTGAGAAGAGTGATGTTTACAGCTTTGGTATAGTTCTATTTGAAATTATAACAGGTCAACCTGCCATCATAAAAAGTGAAGAGAACACTCACATTGTTCAGTGGGTTATGCCAAAGCTTGAGATAGGAGATATCAGCAGCATTGTAGATCAAAGGCTACAAGGGGATTACGATAATAACTCTGTGTGGAAAGCTTTGGAGACAGCGGTAGCATGTGTACCATCTAGTCCCATCCAAAGACCAACTATGAGTCAAGTACTGGGAGACCTGAAAGAGTGCCAGGATATGTATCTTGGAACTGAAAATACTAAAGAGACTAAAGAATTCAGCAGCTACATGGCATCAAGTAACAGAATGGATTATTCGAACGCAATTGATATTGAATCTTCCATGAACATTCCACGAGCACGATAGATGCATTGAGGAGACATGCTACAATTTTCTTTGTACAGATTCCTTTATCCTTAATTTACTTTGCTGTTGTAATTGTTAGCTGACATCTGTTGGAATTGGCATCCTTGAAAATAGCTTAAATCCGTTGCATATCAACATTTATAAGATGCACTTGATCCATTGTGCTTTTTCTTTTCCCCTCTGTTTGGAAACTAATCAGAAACCCTATGCGCTATTGTATTAGATTATTAATCAATTTCATATATCTT
This sequence comes from Linanthus parryae, assembly GCA_023055425.1. Classification (NCBI taxonomy): domain Eukaryota; kingdom Viridiplantae; phylum Streptophyta; class Magnoliopsida; order Ericales; family Polemoniaceae; genus Linanthus; species Linanthus parryae. The sequence continues at coordinate 85,312,134 of JALGPY010000004.1, read as the reverse complement.
CAATATGCGCTGCAGAAGGAGTAGCTGACCCCTATAGGTAGCCTCCCCTTGTCAAATAAGAAGCCCGAGAAAGAACTCCTAGAGAGTTTAACCCCATAGAAGCTAAAACCTTAGTGGTAGCCCACTCCTATAGGTAGTCGCCGCCTTGTGTGTCGCCCCCTACAGGTAGTTGTGTCTCTATTAGGTCTTATACCTCCTCAGAAATTCTTCTTCTCTAGTTCTAGGATTTCATAGATCAATCCTAGTAAGACATCCTGTTAAGATCCTCAGATTAGTTTACCCTAGGTCATAGGTTACTCTAATTTAGTCATCTAAACTTATACTAGTGGATCTGTGTCAATCACTTATATCTGCATATCTGGCTCTGCCAGATTGTTGATACAAGAACTTAGGTATATGTTTCGTAAGTCCTGTTTTAGGTTACCCAGGTAATAGGTTTTACCCAACAGTACCAGCCAGATTCCATAGGGTTGTTCACTCTATGAACACGGTGAAAACGTCATGTTGTGCAAGCTGAGTATGTAGTTCTCTTGTAGCGCAGGTGACTAGTTCAGTGTACCGAGCTAGTGTGTTGGTTGCCGACTGAATCCAGGAAGGCATCTTGGATTACCTCATCGGGTTACTCACGATTGCAGAAGTTAGGCACTGGGGCTTAGATCTTTGATTGTCTTTTATGTCAACATCGTTGTAATCTATTCAGACGACTTCTTGCCTTGTAAAACAGTCTAGAACTAGTTAGTGTAGGGTAGTGGTGTTTTCATCCTGCACTGGGTTTCGTAGAGGTGATCTGCCAGAAGAATGTTACATCATGATATGGTGTTCATTATTTTTGGGTTAACCTTCTCGGTGGTAGGGCGGCATAAACCTCGCGTGTTATTAAGTAAGAACTTGGGCTTCAAACCCGTAAGAAAAATGTGTGTGTGTGTGTGGTGGGGGTTTGGGGGGGGGGGGGGGGGGGGGGGCGTTGCATGTACCTGACCCACTACTAAAAAAACGTGACCTGGCAACTGTAAGTTCTGGGGGACTGAAATACTTAGCATCCCTACTGTCCTCCAATATGGTGTTCATATTGCATATTGTTTATTACTTTATCTTTATAGCACCTCTCTTATGTCTTTACGCTTGTATCTCTGCTGTAGTAGATTAGATATGATACATTGCCTATCCTCTATTCTACTCAATAATGAGATCCTTTCCGGTTCTACGTTTTACTTAGTATCCGCTGTGCGCAGAACTGTGTAGAACGGTAGACACGCTCGTACTCGCATGTGCCTATCAGCTCTCCAGTACCTGCTCTTTCATGCTTTAACCTTTAAGAGCAAGATTTGACATGGTGCTCTTATTCATACATCATAGTATGGGAAATTTACTTTCTTTTGATTGTCACTCATTATGTTTCTTAAATATGTGTCTTGTGTTGTATAGATTAGAGCAAGCCACATTATTTACCCTTAGAGCAAACACAAATTTCTCTCGGACACCCAATTTAGGAAAGGTGAACAAAAGTTAGGTATATTTAGTGAAAAAGTTTGTGTACATGAGAAGTTTTAAGAAAAGTTTCCAAATCCAACTTTTTCTACAGATCATTTTTACATAATAAACTTTTTAGTTCATATCTCAATTATCACCTTATAAGTCAGCAGTAAGCTACTAAAGCTAGTTTATATACTTTGCCGGAACTGGGTTCAGTAGATCAAACATTTACTACACAGCGGAAAACCCAGCATCCATGACAAAGTGTCTAAGCAATGGGAAAACAGAAGAGGAAAAACTGTGACATGAAATAGAAATCCAATTGCAAATTTACAGTTTCAAGTCCACAGATGGAAAACCATTAATCTTCAACAATAAAACAGAAATTCTCAAAAAAAAAGGTTATATATATAGGCTTCATCAGAATGAAGGAGCGATCCGGATATGACAAACCAAGTATCTAAAAATCCTACCTTGATGTGGTTTAAATATGTCACAAGAAAAAACATATCACTGGACATGTCATCATATACTCAGTTGACTTTGTCCTTTATTCAACATTCAAAGGTTTTTTCCTTTAGAGTCTAGACCATTTCTACAAATATTGAAAGTCTCTGAAAACGTGTTAGGTCTATTATTTTAGTGCAAATGATGGGTTTAAGTACAACTACTAATACTTATTCAATTCCCACCAAAGGATTATAAGTTTCAATGGCGGTCAATCAGGAAGCCAGCTTTGGTAGGCTCTTGCTATTAGTAGAATTCAATTTCTGGGTATAATAGCCTTCCTTTCTGACAGAGCTTCAATCAATGGCAGTGTTGATGGATATCAAGTTTACCACTTTTGTCATTGGTTCTTTGTTTCTTATCACTCTGCAGGTTTATGCCCAGGACAAATCAGGTCTCTCTTTTCTCTATCTCTGTGTCTTTTAAGGTTTTCAAATGATGGGTATTGTTGACAATTGAATTCTACACAAGCCCTTTATTGCACAAGAGCTCTGTTTGATTTCTAAAATGAATTTTCCTTCAGTTTGTTGCAGAGCCCATAAGATGTTTGCATAAATGTCTGATAGGGTTATTTTGCTTCTCTTTAACCTGCTAACAACCCTTTTTCGCCATTGTTTGTGCTGAATGATTACAGATTTCATAAGCATAGATTGCGGGGTGCAGGATGATTACACGGATGCCACCACAAACATACATTACTCTTCTGATGCAAAGTTTGTCAAAAACGGCATAAGCAGAAATATATCAGCTCAGTTCAATTCAGGAGTTCTTAATCAGCGGCTAGCAAACCTCAGAAGCTTTCCAGAAGGGTCCAGGAACTGTTATACACTGAGAACTCCTCAAGGTAAAAACAATAAATATTTGATCAGAGCGTGGTTCTTGCACGGAAATTATGATGGAGAGAATGTACAGTTACCTGGGTTTGAATTGAATATTGGGACAAATCTTTGGGACAGAGTTTTGGTGTTCAATACATCTGAATACGTGATGAAGGAGATCATGTATGTGACTCCAACGGATTACATACATGTGTGTCTCGTAAACATAGGTGCTGGAACACCTTTCATATCTGCATTAGAGCTACATCACCTGAATAATTCCATTTACAAGACACAGTCCGGGTCTATGGTGAACCACGAGCGGCTTGATGTAGGTTCAAATCGAGAATCTAGTCGAACAATTGGGTAAGTTTCTATTTGATGGTTGTCTACGTTTCTATTGTTGAAAACATTAGTAATGCTGTGGAATTCAAATTCTAGGTACGATTACAGTGATGAGCTAGGTCGACTATGGTACTCTTATAACATCTCAAATACGGTGCGGATCAGTACATTTATCCCAATTGACTCGATGAATGGTAATGACTACAAACTGCCTCTGCAAATCATGAGGGATGCTGCTAAACCAGTGAATGATAGCGAGCCCTTGAAGTATTACTTGGATCAAGGTGGTAGTGGTACTAAATTCTATGTCTACTTGCACTTTTGTGAAGTGGAGAAGCTCAAGGATAACGATGTGCGAGAATTCGATATACTGATGAATGATATACCATGGGTAACATCTGTTGTTCCTACATACCTGAGGACTACTACTGTTGCCAAAGAAGAACCTGTTGGTGGAGGTACGTCGGGTGAATTGTGGATGAGTCTTGTAAGGACTAAAAGATCAACCCTTCCGCCCATCCTGAATGCTATCGAGATTTACCTAGAAAAGAAGCTCGAGCAATTATCCTCCAATCCAGAAGATGGTACGGTTTAATTCTTTATTTACTTTTCACTTAAATAGATCTAGTTACTTGCATACCCTTCTCTCTTTCTTTTCCTTCATTTCTAATATGCATTCATTTGAATTCCGTTGTACCTATGAGGCATGCATTTCTTGATGGGGTGCTATAATTGGAAGTCTATCTGCATCTACTTCAATCCTTTTCTCATGAATTTCGTGGACGATCTCGTAATAGTATATGGCGTTTGAGATGTTCTTGTAAGTTGAAGTTGAGTGTTTGATTCATTTTTTTGGAAATTCCAGTTGATGCTATGGTGAATATCTCTTTAACATATGGGGTGAATAAAAATTGGCAAGGGGATCCATGCATTCCATTGAATCTCTCATGGAGCGGACTAACTTGCACTACTAGCAACCCCAATGATCCACCTCAAATTTTATCACTGTAAGTGCACAACCATTCTCTGACTAACCGGACGTTTTATGGGTGCCGGTGATGCTTTCAGTTATTTGATAAGAAACTAACCCTTCGCTTATGTATGTTTGGATCAGGAACCTTTCCTCCAGCGGTTTGATTGGGGAAATAGCTCCCGCCTTGGCCAGTCTTAAATCAATTGAGCATCTGTAAGTGTTTCTATGTGCAGCAATACAGTGTCACAAGATTCTTGGAGCACCATTTTGGAATTCTGGATATCAGTAGATTAGACTTGGTTTGACTGGTTTTCATTAGATTCTAGCAATGGAAGACATCACATACACGATGCGGATAAACAATGGTGTTATAAAGATGTCTTCATTTTTGCAGGGACTTATCAAATAATCATCTCACTGGACCCGTGCCTGAATTTTTTTCGCAGCTGCCAGCTTTGAAGACATTGTGAGTATACGAGAAAAATCTCACTTTGAATGTTTATTACTTGAGGATACAGAACATCTAACGGCTTATTTTTCCCTTTTTTCAGGAATTTAGCAAGAAACGATCTCACAGGGTCTGTCCCCAAGTCTCTGCTCGAAAAAACATCCCTATCATTGAGGTATATGGTGTATACAACTGTTTAGATGTTATTGTGCGCATTTATGAATATAGGAAACTACTTTGCGTATGTATTAATGAGACAATTCATCATATGAGCTCTCATTGTTTTAATTGTAATTGATGCAGTACGGAGGACAATCCAAAGCTCTGTTCGTCGCTTGCTTGTGGAAGGACAAAAAAGAAGAACAATATTGTTGCCATAGTTGTACCTATCGTGATCTCCGTGGCAATTTTAAGTGCTATTGCTATTTTCTGGGCCTTGAAGATTAGAAGGCGAAAAGGTATCTTTCTGGTTTAACCATTTTTGTTAATTTGGTTATCTGAATATATTTCCTCAAGTACCTCACGAGTGACTTTTAAATGGGGTGATGAAAGCCAATGGAGTGGGCAGAACATTAAAGTCAAACAACCGTAGATTCTCATACTCTGAGGTGGTGAGTATGACGAATAACTTTGAGAAGGTGATTGGCAAAGGAGGGTTTGGAACAGTTTATCTTGGCTATTTAGAAGACGGCACTGAAGTTGCTGTCAAAATGCTGTCTCGGTCGTCGAACGAAGTTTCTGATCAATTTTGGACCGAGGCAAACTTCTAAACCTCTGTATCTTGATATTTATCCTTGTCTGCATCATGACATTTATTAATACTTTACTGTATCTGGCTAAATTCTGGGTTTGGATGACAGGCTGAGCTCTTGACAACGATTCATCATAGGAACTTGGCTTCTTTAGTTGGATATTCTGAAGAAGGCTCCAACACTGCACTGATCTATGAATACATGGCAAATGGCAACTTACGAGAATGTTTAACAGGTAACTACTCATTGTTGCACTTCTAGTTAAGAATCCTGGGAAGAAGGTAGATTCACAGTAGCAACTCTTAGCTTTAATAGATAGTTGAGATTGGCTTTGGGTTATGCCTGGTTACCATTTCTGATAATGAAACTGGCTTTAGTGTGTCCCCAGAAGCTGATTCATAGATGACCCCTTCACCTACATTAACATCTCAATGCTTCAACCTTTAAGCAATATGCTTGGATTACACCCATTTCACCCACAAAGAGTACTCCTTACTAATTAGGAACCAGACATGGTTGGATATACTAGCAGTTTTATGCCACTCTTTGGATAGACACGCCAAATCCAAAGAGACTTGATGAGCTGAAGTGTCCCAGCATAGGAGTGATACTTGTTTGCCAAGCGTTAACTCTTTCCACCATTCTATCCAGCAGAGAAGCTCCTGTCTTAATTTGTAATTTGCTCTTGAACTACAGGAAGAGCCCCAGGAACATAGATTGCTCTTGGTAGGATTAGGGTCTTCCCTTCCTGTTTTCAGGATCAAAATAATCAAAGTCCCCCATGAATACAGCATCTTACCTTCTAGTGGAGTACTCAATCGCCATAATTATCAAATAATTATCACTCAAATTCACTGGTCTCAGTATAGCAAGGGATATATGTGTTATGGTGTCGAAGCATCATTTGATCTGTTAAGTTCCCCACAAAAGACTGTTCTCTTAATTTTTGTAAATAAAAGAGAAAAGTAAAAGGGAGGCGGAGAGCTTAAGATTATTGCCATGTTACTGCAGACAAAAGCAAAGGTGTACTAACCTGGGGACAGAGGCTTCAAATAGCAATAGATTCAGCACAAGGTTAGTAACCACTTGAATCAGGATATATTTTTCAACTTTGATTAAAGAATATTTGCACTAAATACATTGGACTTGTTATACAGCACTGGAGTATTTACACAACGGTTGCAAACCCCCAATAATCCACAGAGACATCAAGACTGACAACATACTGTTAACTGAAAGTATGCAAGCAAAAGTTGCTGATTTTGGATTATCCAGAATCTTTCCCCAGTTTCAAGGTGAAACCCACGTGTCCACCGGTGTTGTAGGAACATTTGGATACCTTGATCCTGAGTAAGTTTTGAGTAAATCACAGCTTCTTTCTGTTTTTACTTCCCAACCGTTAATTCTTACTAGCGCGTGTTTTTGTTTGCAGGTATTATATCACTGGCAGGTTAACAGAGAAGAGTGATGTTTACAGCTTCGGAATAGTGCTATTTGAACTTATAACAGGTCAACCTGCGATCATAAAAAGTGAAGAGAACACTCACATAGTCCAATGGGTTATGCCAATGCTTGAGGTAGGAGATATCAGCAGCATTGTAGATCAACGGTTAGAAGGGGATTACGATAACAACTCTGTGTGGAAAGCTTTGGAGACGGCGGTAGCATGTGTACCATCTAGTCCCATCCAAAGACCAACTATGAGTCAAGTACTGGGAGACCTGAAAGAGTGCCAGGATATGTATCTTGGAACTGGAAATGCTAACGAGACGAAAGAATTCAGCACCAACATGACATCCAGTAGCGGCATTGATTATTCGTACTCGATTGATATTGAATCTTCCATGAACATTCCACGAGCACGGTAGATGCATTGAGGAGAGATTCTACAATTTTCTTTGTACAGATTCCTTTCCATGAACATGCCTATTTCACACCAGGGCTTGGTTCTTTATCCAAGTTTGCTTCATATTGGGGCTAAATAAATTGGACACTTCACGTGCACGCATGTTTGTCCAAAAAAATACAAGGTTTTATGTCCACATCAGGACAAAAATACCAAATATTTACATGGGTAAAAGACATTTTTCGCCCTTAATTTATCGATTAAATACATTTTGCCTCCTGATTTATCGATAAATACTTTTGCACCCGTGATTTACGTTGTCCCTGTCGTCGAAATCCTTGGATGAGGGTTTTGATTCGAGAAATCTCAGTCGATTGAGAAGGGAGAAAAGGTTGAGAAGGAAGATGATGTTGCTGCTGCCGTGAAGGGAGAAGAGAGGAGGAGGCGGTGGAGAGGAGTAGGCAGAGGAGAGAAAAAAAAGGTGTTAGGGTTAGAAGAAATGAGTAGGAGGTGAGAAGAAAGACTTAAAATACCTGTGTAATTTTGCTTCAATGTTAGGGTAGAATTGTCCGTCAACCGTTAGTCACCGTCAGTTAGTTAACTCTGACAGGGATACAAAAAGTATTTATTAATAAATCAGGGGCAAAATGTATTTAATCGTAAATTGAGGGTTGGAAATGTCGTTTACCATATTTACATTTGTCTACCACTATCTCAATACGTTTAACTAGAACCCGTTCATTTGTGAGAAAAGATATATGAGAAAATGATTCCCGATAATGTTTACAGAAAAGCTACACGAATTTGTACAAAGAAACATGTAGAGTAAACTTTACTCTTTCGTCGATACACAAATTTGGTAATCTTTGCATGAAATTGTATAGTAAATTTACTCTACAATACTTGAAAAATTGCTAAAAATTACATCATTTTACTACCTAAATCACCGATTCAAAGTGACCTTATCACGGGTAAAAATGTCAATCGAAGTCGAAAGAAAAGAAACAAAGTTAGTAGCTACTACTACTAATGTGTGGGAATCGAGCTAAGAAATATAGTTGAAGGTTGGAACTTTACCCATTTCTTGGTGGGTCAACATGAAAAAAAAAAAAAAAAACTCGATCGACTTTCCTTCTGGGTCAATGTGCTTGTTGATTTACAGAGACGTGATTGGTGGTAGACGCCAATATGCAATAGGGGGTTTTGTTTGATCACATCATCATATGAGAAAGACTTGATCTGGGTGAGGTTTTGCAGAAATCAACCAAGAGAGAAAGAAGAAATCGATTGACTAGTTGAGAAATATTCTTCGGTTGATTAGATTTGCCTACAAATCCAAATTGAGTCTGTTGACTGGACCGGAGTGAGCCACACTGATCCGATGTGGTGAGTAATTGTGACAGATCTTAACCTTTTGACCCACAAGAAAAAAGGAACCACGATTGGCCTCCTCGTCTTTGCGAAATTTGTAATTTTGTAATCACGAGGACCTTTGAAATTAAGCAGACATTTTTTTTAAGGAAATTAAGCCTACATTTTGACTAGTATGGAACTACACTCAATCACTCACCTCACGAATAGTCAAGAAAAGATGCAAAACACAAATTTAGCGTGGTTCGCTAGCATCCAATTATGCTAACTACGTCCACATGCAAGAAAGACCTTTATTCAATGAGTAGGAACGTCCAAAGATGTTTAAATATGTTCATAAGACCCCAAATGATTATTTATAACCCCCAAACTGCTCCGATACAATAAGGAAACAATTACATCCTTATTATCCGCCTCCAGGATTCTCTTCGTACGAAGGTCCGAAGTCTTTGTGTGAAGGTTGTTCGTGCGAAGACATTCATGTCTTCGCACGAAGACCTTCCTGAATTGAGACTGAGAGCTCTTCTGCGAAGACTCTCTCATTTTGGCTAAGTATGGGGTCTTTCGTGTGAAGACACTTTGTCTTCGTGCGAAGCCCCCCTGGGCTTCACTTCTTCGCACTCCTTGACTTGAAGTCTCTCGTCTGCAACGAAGCTACCTCCTTTTGAACAACGCTTGTCTTCTCTCCTCCCGATGTCTCCCGTCATAGAGACTCACTGGACCTCGCCCGGTCCGACATGCCCCTAGGGGCTCATTGGCTCAAGATGTTAAGCATTTCCAGACAATGCTGGAACTTGCTCCATGGAACCGGCTTGGTGAACATATCCGCGAGGTTGCTAGTTGTCCTCACAATTTCACCTTGATCCTGCTCTTCTTTCTCAGAAAGTGATACCTGACGTCGATATGCTTGGTCCTTTCATGATGAACCTGGTCCTTAGTCAAGGAAATCACACTTAAAGTGTCACAGTTGACTATCGCCTGATCTTGATGTAGGCCTAGATCGTTGACCATTCCTTTATGCTACCTTGTCTCCTTTGATGCTTCTTTTAGAGCCATGTACTCTGCCTCCGTGGTTGACATAGTCACCCTCGCCTGTATCGTCGCCTTCCAACTCACAACAGAACCTCCCAGAGTAAACGCATAGCCAGTCATAGATCTCCTACTATCAATATCCCCTTCATAGTCCGAGTCTGAGAACTCAGCTACCAAGATGTCTTCATTATCCCCATAACATAAGCCAATGTTTGACGTACCCTTAAGGTACCTGAATATGCGCTTCACCGCCTGCCAATGGTCCTTCCCTGGTTGAGCCATAAACGACTAACCACACTAATAGCAAATGCTATGTCCGGTCGAGTACATACCATAACATATATGAGGCTTCCAACTGAGCTAACATATGGAACTTTGGACATATACTCCTTGTCCTCCTCGGTCTGAACGGTGTGCATTCCTAGTTTGCTGTTAGTTTCCATAGGAGTATTTATAACTTTTGCCGATAACATCCTGAATCTTGCCAAGATCTTCTTGATATATCCCTGCTGTGACAAAAAGAGCTTCTTCTTCCTGTCTCTATAGATCTGAACTCCTAATATCTTCCGAGCAGCTCCCATATCCTTCATATCAAGTTCCGCGCTAAGGGCCCTCTTTAGTTCTCTAATGTCCTTGATATCTTGAGTTGCAATCAAAATATCATCCACATATAGAACTAGGTAGATACGTGATCCACTTTGCAACTCATAGTGATACACTCAACAATCATACTCACACTTGTGGTAACCAATCTTCAACATGAACCTGTCAAACCTCTTATACCATTGTCTGCTTAAGTCCGTAGAGAGATCTCTCTAGCTTGCACAAGTGGATCTCTTTTTCGAGAACTTGAACCCCTCCAGTTGGCTCATGTATATCTCGTCTTCCAACTCTCCATGTAGAAAAGATGTCTTGACATCCAGTTGCTCAAGCTCTAGGTCGTGGTGTGCCACTAAAGCTAGTAACACCCGGATAGAAGTATGTCTGACCACTGGTGAGAATATCTCGTTGTAGTAAACTCCCTCTTTTTGACTGAACCCTCTTGCAACTAGCCTTGCCTTATACTTGACGGCTTTTTCCAGATGTAGTTCCTTCCTTTCTTCTGAAAACCGGCTTGCAACTGACTATCTTCCTTCCCATGGGCAATTTAACAAGCTCCCAAGTCGAGTTCTTGCTAAGAGACTCCATATCTTCTCCCTTTGCGATAATTCATTGTGCTGACTCAGAACTAGTTATAGCGACCTTGTAGGAGGATGACTCATCCCCTACCTCTTTATCCTACCTGTAATGCATATCCCACCATACCGTCACCCTGTATCTGGCTGGAGGCTTTATGATTTTCATTGGTCTTCCTTCAGCAATACTTTGATGAACTGGTTCCTCTAGTAGAGACGCATCCTCACTATCAGACTCTTATGCTTCTTCCTCTTCGGCTTCTGGTGGCGGTGCAGAGATTTCAGCATCCTTAGGATCAATAGGATCCGACTCTCCCTGCAACTTCTTCGCAGCATTTCCAAGCTCCACCTCTATGTAATTCTTCAACATAGGACTCTCATCAAAGGCTACACTTCTGCTAAGTATAATCTTGTTTTCTGTCCATATATTGTATCCCTTCACACATGTTCTGAAACCCATGAATATTCCCTTCTTAGCTCTTGGTTTTAGTTTGTCATCATCAATGTGATAATATGCAACGCAGCCAAAAACTCGTAAATCCGAGTAATCCATTACTCTACCGGGTGAGACTTCTATAGGAATCTTGCATCCTATACCTGTGTGCGGGCTCTGAATTACGAGATAGCATGTCATGGAAACTGCTTATCCCAAAAAGTCTCTGGAAAGATCTGCATTCGAAAGCATACACCTTGATTTTGCTAAAAGTGTCCGATTCATTCTCTCGGCTACAACGTTCTGCTGTGGTGTGTGCCGAACGGTGTGATGACGTGTGATACCCTGATCCTTGCAGAATCCATCAAACTCAGATGAACGGAACTCCAATCCGTTGTCCGTGCGCAACCTCTTGACCTTCTTTCCCACTTGATTCTCTACTAGTTTCTTCCACTATTTGAATCTTGCGAAGGCTTCACTCTTGTGCTTCATCACGAATATCCAAGTCATCCTTGAGTAGTCGTCTACGATGCTTAAAAAGTACTTGTGTAATACCCCGTCCCTTTTAGCATATATATATATATATATATATATATATGGGTAATTTGTGACTTTTTCGTAGAGTTTAATATTTATTTTCGAAATATATGGCTAGTGGAGAGACGGTTGTAATTTTAGATTATATTAATTAGTTAATGTTGGGGTGATAGTTGTAGTTGGAAAAAGCTATAAAGTCTAGTAGGTAAATGAAATACCCCGTTTTGTGACTATGGGTATTTTGTGATATTATTATAAGTATTGGAGAATTAATTTAATTGTCGAGAGTTAATTATAATGGTTACGAGAGTTGGGGGATCTTTGTAACTTTAATACAAGAGTTTTAGTGTCTTTTACTTGAGTTTGGGGGAGGTAGTTGTCTTTTGACAAATAAAGGGGGAAAAGTGTCTTTTGACCCAACTTTTCTTCCTACATAAAGTTTCCTAATTCAAGAGGGTTTCCTTCCTTATGAAGTTGATTTTTTTTCCAACTCTCATAAAACCCTCACTCTCCCTACTTCTCTCTATCTCTCTCTCTCACATCTCTCCCTCTCTCACCCGAACCCTCTCTCTCTCTCTCTCTCTTCCCGACGGCAGCAACCACCGCCAACGCCGCCGTCTCTCTCTTCCTCCGATCAGGTAATCTCTCTCTCTCTTTTCTTTCTTTCTTTCTCTCTTTCTTTCTCTCTCTCTCTCTCCGTCCGTCTCTCTCTTCCCGCCCGGCCTCCATGGGCGGCGGGTTTGAGCTAGTTTTGTTTCTTCTTTTCTTTTCTCTTGTTGATCTCTTGTTCTCATGATCACTTGTTTATGATTCATGTACGTTCCATGTGATCTTTAATTTTCAGTTTGATATTGTTAGGATCATTATTCATGGAACCGTAGGATTAGTAATCAAGTTTTACTGTTTATCATGTTCATGGGTGATGGGAAAAACCCTAGTTATGGAGGAGAAGTTTGATTAAGCAATTTGGGTGATTGGATGATCATAGTATGTGGGTAACAACCTGATTTGATATGGTTAATAATGTTACTAGGTTTTGTTTCAATGTAAGATGAACTAGATGCTTGGGAGAAAAGTTTCATGGAAATTGATAATTCCCGTATGGATATTTTGAGTGAAATCGGAAACTTGAAACGAGCATATCTTTTGATCCAGGAATTGAAAATTAAGATCCGTTTGAGGCTAAACTTATTATTTCGAATGTTTTGAATTCAATGGAACTGTTTTTGAGCCATGATCTGTTTGGGAAACTGGAGTAATAAATTGGTGGAGTTATGATGGGTTATGTATGCTTTAGGTTAGAGGATTTTGGGGCAAGGTTTTGAGTTTTGTTTTGAAGTATGAATTAGGTGGGATGTTGGGTTTGTGTTAGAACCCTAAACCATTGACTATCATATGCATGTAGCTAGTATAGCAAGTGTATTGCTAGAATATTTTATTTAATTAGAATATTGTTACGTGTAGGTGACGAGTTCGTCGACGACGAGTACGTAGAGTGCTTTGATTGACTACGATAGTTGGATTTTGCTTTGAGGTAAGTAAACATGCCAAGCCTAGTGTGCTTAACTCTTTCGTGTAAAATGAATTCTTGTATTTCTTTACGTCTCAAAATGTGTTTATGTGATGTGACATGTAATGTGTGATTTTTACTTGCTAAATGCTTTTCGTGAAAATATCATCATGATAATGATAATGAACTACAACGTAAAGTGAAATAGTTGTGTGGGGACATTTATTATTGGTTACTATCGGCATTGGACGGTTTGATCTCGTTCTTCCATTTCAATTTATTTTTATTTAATCCGGTTGCAAGTCCCCGGATAGCTCCCTGTACTCACTCCTCTGGCCGCTAGAGTCTTTGGGGGTGTCGACACTTAAGGTCTTGGATGCTTGCGAGATGGTTTGGTTTCCCCCGTTACAACGAATTAATAATGATGGATTTTGGTTTTGGTTAATGGGAAAAGAGTTAAAGTGTGCTTTTGGATTTCCTAATGATTATGGAATTGGTTGGAAATATTATGGAATTGGGAACTCTCATGTTTTCCTACAAGGGTCAACTTTATTTCAGTTGCGTTTTGAGAAAAACTCTTACTTGCGGATGAGTCATTGTTTTATAATTATCCCATCATCATTTTACATGTTTGGGTGTTTATTTACCAGTATTTCATGCTGATTTTGTACTGTGGTGTTTCTTTTTGATTCCGCATCACATGTTTAGAGGATGGTTATCTGGCGTAGAAGGGGACGCGTATCCATATGGATCACTAGTATCTTATTTTGAATTTGAATTCTTTAGTAATTTAAATACTTTAGATTGATTATGCCCGGTTTGAGGCTAGAATAATTTTAATTGTAATAATGGATAGTTTCAATTAGTTTTAATTATTATTGTGGATGTTTTTGCTTGAGAACCATGTTATAAAATCTCCTTGTATCCGGGTATAATCTCGGGTACGGAGTGACAACCCCGGGCCTCCGGCTTGGGCCACTTGGGGGTGGTACAGGTGGTATCAGAGCCGGCATTCCAAAAAGGAAATCGAAACTTTTTAGGGTAACTAAAATGAATATAGGAAAAATAATTAAAATTTGACAAGCCGTGGGAATTTGGGTAGCATTGATAGGACTATTATGTGTAAGTGTTTAGAAAATAGGATAGAAATCAAGTATTTCCACCCACCCATTCTTAACTAAGAGCCTCAGCCTTTCCAAGATACTAAGAGATTGGATTTTTGAGGCGTTTCATTTGAGTTCTGGTTGTAAGCCTACTGTTTGAATGATCAAAGGTTGGGAGCTTACTCTTTAAGGCATGTTGTTGGGAAATTGCTTCAAGAGTCTTGTGATTATCAATTTGGAGACTTAGGAATAATTATTGGTTTACGAAGAGTAGTCATTTGGTTTACGACATATATGTGTGGAGCACGATACTTATGGAGTTACTTTTTTTGTAGATGGTCGTAACCAATACAACCGCTTGTAAACGTGTGTTGCCCGTTGAGAAGCACCCGGTTGTGACACCTTGGGTCGACGGTGAAGATCTCACGACTTTTCGTGATCGCGTCGTTCAGTATTGTGAGAAAAATTTCGTTGCATTAGAGTTTTCTCGGTACCGTAATCCAGCTTTTCAGGCATATTACATGGTGAAAGCACTTCCTACAGGACCTATGTTTAGAGACGTTGTAGCAAAGTATAGCGATCTCATGGATAATTTCAACAGAATGAACTCTAGGGACTATCTCTACCAAGGCGAGTGGACGGTGAGCGCGGATTTCATATGCAAGTTAGTGATGGAGGTTCACATGAAGTGGCAAGGCTATACGGTTGTTAAAGTGAATCCTATTGAAGCCAAGAAGTGATAGTTATAGACTCTAGTTATGACGAAGAGGTGATCGTTATAGACTCTAGTGACGATGAGGAAGTCGAAGAGGATCCAATGGAAGATGTTGATGAATACCCCGAGATTGAGGAAGATCCCATGGAGTATGAAGAGAGCGAAAAAGACCCAAATGAAGGTGAAGAACACGAGTATGATGCCGATGAAGATGAGGAGTTGGATGAAAGCGATGAGGACGAGGATTAAGCTTGTTAGAATTATTTAGATTTCCTAGACTTGATGCATTTTGAGTTTTATTATTGGTTTGAATAAGGCTATGATGCCAAACAATACTTTGAAGGTTCTTGGATGATTCCTTTTGAATAGTCCCTTTTGGGCTAGAGTTAAATTTTTGCGTTTTGTTTTAGGGTGATGAATAATGTTTATGCTTTGAGGACCCGATTTGGGAGTTTAATGAATTATGTTTTTTAATTTGGAATGTGAGTTAATGAATTAAGACTGCCTTGTGTATTGTTGGCATTGATCAAATGCATAGAAAGTGTTCATGGAGTTAGAACGCAAAAACTTTGATTTTTGGTGTAGTTTGATTCTTCGCAGCAGTGAGTTTTTGTTGTAGAAGACGTATTTAATTTTGGATTTATTTTTCCCTGAATTTTTCCCAGAAATTATACATACCCAGGTATCTCCTATAAAAATCTCAGATCCATATCATTTTCTGAGAATTAGTTACGAATTTTCAAAGCTGGTTGTGTAGTAGCAGAATTGCAAAGTGACTAGCTGTAGCATTTTTGATGTTTACCTATCTTCCAGATCTTGTTTTGATCTCAAATTTTTACACAAACTAGTATACACGTATGGAAAACTCTGGGAGAAAGCCTAAATCATTTTGAGAATTTTAAAGTCAGTTTAAGGCTTTTCAAATTCAAAGTTTCTGTTCTGGCGGGCTGTGACAGCAGCTGTAGTATTTCCCGTGTATCTTGAGTTCTACAATTGATTTTGAGTTGATTCTTCTAGATTATGAAATTATACTCGGAGAGGTTTTTGCACACCAAAATTAATAATTTTTGCTTGTCTGATTGATCCTTTTTCCATTTTTTGAAGAAGATTATAAGTTGAGGCGTGACCAGCCTTTGTGGAAATGCATGTGTAAGATTTAAATGATGATCAATGTGTGACACTACTTGTTAGATTGTGCACTACATGCCATATATGCATGATTGTTTGTACTTCTTGATACTTTATGAGTAATACAATAGGCTATAGTGTAGGGATTATGACTGATAGACCACATCAATACTACACCAGGAGAAATCGCCAAGTACCAATGACAGCACCAAACAACAACAACAACAACATGGAGCAATTCTTTGTTCAATTTGCTCAAATGGCTCAGAACGTGAACCAAGGAGAACCGAATGCAGCTAACTGGGCAAAGAAAGTGGCTGACATGAAGACTGGGAACTTTACAGGCAATGAGGATCATGTTGAGCTCGAAAACTGGATCAATGAGATGGATAAGATCCTAGAGCTAGTTGAGTGCCCCGAGAACCGCAAAGTTGTTTGTGCGGCATTTTACCTGAAGAACGAGGGTAATATATGGTGGAGGCATTCCCGTCAGACCTTTTTGGCTCAACCCAATTTCAAATGGGAGGCTCTTAGGAAGAGACAATACCTTTTAAGGTTTAGTATTTATTCAGTGCTCCCCAAGGCCATATAATGTGTTATTTGGTAGCGACCCTGTCTTAGAAGGAGACTCTAGGTTTAGATTACCTTTAGAGCACCGGTATTGTTTGTGAAGAAGAAATACGGAAGCTTGAGGTTGTGCATTGACTATAGAGAATTGAATAGCGCAACGATCAAGAACAAGTACCCTTTACCCTAAATTGACGACTTGTTCGATCAGTTACAAGGGCGAGTGTGTTCTCAAAGATAGACTTGAGATCAGGGTATCACCAGCTTGGGGTAGCCGAGAAGGACATCCCGAAGACAGCCTTTAGAACGAGGTATGGACACTATGAGTTTACTGTAATGCCTTTTGGTCTAACCAATGCGCCATCAGTATTTATGGATCTCATGAATCGTGTTATGAGGAGTTTCAAGATCGTTTCGTCGTCGTCTTTATTGATGTCATCCTTGTTTATTCAAAGAGCGAGGAAGAGCACGAAGAACATCTCAAGGAAGTGTTAGAAACGTTGAGACATGAGTTATATGCTAAACTCTCGAAGTGTGAGTTTTGGCTAAAGCATGTTCCATTTTTGGGTCACATAATCTTCAAGGAAGGAATATCCGTGGATCCAGGAAAGATTTCAGCAGTGAAAGATTGGCCTACTCCGAAGAATGTGTCCGAAGTAAGAAGTTTTCTGGGATTAGCAGGATATTACAGGCTTTTCATGAAAGATTTCTCGAAGATAGCTAGACCGCTGACTACGGTAACCAAGAAGACTGTAAAGTATCGGTGGAGCGAAGATTGTGAAGAAGCATTCCAGACATTGAAGGAAAAGTTGACTATAACACATGTGTTAGCTTTACCCAATGATTCTGGCGAGTTTGATGTTTACAGTGACGCGTCGAAGAAGGGTTTAGGATGCGTGCTTATGCAAGAAAGGAGGGTTATTGCCTATGCTTCGAGACAACTGAAAGTTCATGAAGAGAACTATGCTACGCATGATTTAGAGCTTGCAACAATAGTTTTCGCATTGAAGATATGGAGACATCATTTATGTGGATCAGTGTGTAGATTGTATACGGACCACAGCAGTCTCAAGTACATCTTCACGCAGAAAGAGTTAAATAAAAGGAAAAGACGTTGGTTATAAGTCATAAAGGA
Source organism: Linanthus parryae (assembly GCA_023055425.1). Classification (NCBI taxonomy): domain Eukaryota; kingdom Viridiplantae; phylum Streptophyta; class Magnoliopsida; order Ericales; family Polemoniaceae; genus Linanthus; species Linanthus parryae. Next base: position 85,294,266 of record JALGPY010000004.1, on the reverse strand, counting down.
TTATGATTTGTGTATCCAATACCACGAAGGGAAGGCAAACGTAGTAGCTGAAGCGTTAAGCCGGAAATCGAGTCATACTTTGGATACTATGCTAGTTTTGCCAGATCGGCTATGCCGAGATTTCCGAAAGCTCGAGATTGAGGTGGTGGAATAAGGTGGAGTAAATAATATCCTTGGGAATATGACAGTTGTGCCGGATATCTTAGAAGAAATAAGGAGTAACCAGCCAGGAGATGTGAAGCTGGAAAGAATAAAGAAGAAGATTGCAGAAGGTCAAGCAAAGGATTTCAAGATCCATGAAGACGGAAGTATTCGTTACAAGGGAAGATGATGTATACCACATAAGTGTAAAGAAACCAATGAGAAGTTGATGCGTGAAGCGCATAACACACCCTACTCTGTACATCCAGGGGGTGACAAACTCTACAAGGATATGAAGAAGACGTTTCGGTGGCCCAACATGAAAAGGGAAGTAGCAGAATTTGTGGCAAGATGTCTAACTTGTCAAAAGGTGAAGTTTGAACATAAGAGAATGGGAGGCTTAGTTCAACCATTAGACGTCCCAGTTTGGAAGTGGGATTCGATTTCAATTGATTTCGTGACTGCGTTACCGACATCAAAGAATGGACTGAATCAGATTTGGGTCGTAGTTGACAGATTGACCAAGACTGCAAGGTTTATTCCGATGAAAGACACATGGAATATGGAACAAAGAGCCGATGTGTACATGAAGAACATTGTCAGATATCATGGATTACCAAGCTCTATAGTTTCCAATAGGGATCCCAACTTTCTTTCTCACTTTTGGAAAGCACTCCAGGAGGCATTGGGAACTCAGTTGAAATTTAGCACGACATTCCACCCTGCTACGGATGGACAAACCGAGAGGATAATTCAGACGTTGGAAGATATGCTAAGATCGTGTGTTATGGACTTTCAAGGTTCATGGGTTGATAGATTACCTTTGATAGAATTTTCCTACAACAACAGTTATCACGCCATTATCGGAATGGCACCACATGAGGCATTGTATGGAAGAAAGGGTAGAACACCATTGTGTTGGAACGACATAAGCGAGATGATAGTAATTGGTCCACAACTAATTGAAGAGATGACAGATCAGGTGAGACTTATCTAGCAGCGAATGAAAGCAGCCCAGGATAGACAGAAGTCATACGCTTATCAGAAGAGGAGACCGTTGGAGTTTCAGTTTGGAGAAAAAGCATTTCTTAAGGTTTCACCGACTAAAGGAGTCATGAAGTTCAATCAGAAAGGTAAGTTGAGCCCGAAATTCATTGGACCATACGATGTTATAGAGAAGATCGGAGAAGTGCCTTATCGATTGGATTTACCATCGAATTTGGGTCGTGTTCACAATGTATTCCACGTATCTCAGCTGAAGAAGTACGTGCCAGACCCATCCCATGTATTAGACCCCGAACCAGTAGACTGGACCCGTCTTTGAGTTATGAAGAACATCCTGTCAAGATTCTAGACACCAAGACAAGAAACACCCGTAACAAGAGTGTCAAGATTGTAAAGGTCTTATGGACGAATCACCTCACTGAAGAGGCAACTTGGGAAGCGGAGGATGATATGACGAAGAAGTACCCTCACCTGTTTGACAAGGTACCTTGAGTTCCGAGGACGTCACTCCTCTAAAGGGGAGAGGATGTAAACCGAAGGATTACACATCAACCTTTTTAATACAGTACTACTTATAGTATATTGCATATCATTCATGATCTTAGGTTTGCATTTAGTAGTTGTACCATTGAGGGGAGGTGCATACCTTATTGTGGTTAAGGTTTCGTTTAAACTTCTAGGACGAGTTCTCTTTAAGGAGGGAGGTTTTAGTTTAAACTTCGAGGACGAAGTTCTCTTTAAGGAGGGAAGGATGAAATACCCCGTTTTTTTACTATGGGTATTTTGTGATATTATTATAAGCATTGGGGAGTTAATTTAATTGTTGAGAGTTAATTATAATGGTTACGAGAGTTGGGGGGGGGGGATCTTTGTAACTTTAATACAAGAGTTTAAGTGTATTTTACTTGAGTTTGGGGGAGGTAGTTGTCTTTGGACAAATTAAAGGGGGAAAAAGTGTCTTTTGACCCAACTTTTCTTCCTACGTAAAGTTTCCTAATTCAAGAGGGTTTCCTTCCTTATGAAGTTGATTTTTTTTCCAACTCTCATAAAACCCTCACTCTCTCTACTTCTCTTTATCTCTCTCTCACATCTCTCCCTCTCTCACCCGAACCCTCTCTCTCTCTCTCTCTCTCTCTCTCTCTCTCTCTCTCTCTCTCTCTCTCTCTCTCTCTTCCCTCTCTTCCCAACGGCAGCAACCACCGCCAACACCGCCGTCTCTCTCTTCCTCCGATCAGGTAATCTCTCTCTATCTTTTCTTTCTTTCTCTCTTCCTTTCTCTCTCTCTCCGTCCGTCTCTCTCTTCCCGTCCGGCCTCCATGGGCGGCGGGTTTGAGCAAGTTTTGTTTCTTCTTTTCTTTCTTCTTGTTGATCTCTTGTTCTCATGATCGCTTTTTTATGATTCATGTACGTTGCATGTGATCTTTAATTTTCAGTTTGATATTATTAGGATCATTATTCATGGAATCGTAGGATTAGTAATCAAGTCTTAGGGTTTATCATGTTCATGGGTGATGGGAAAAACCCTAGTTATGGAGGAGAAGTTTGATTAACAAATTTGGGTGATTGGATGATCATAGTATGTGGGTAACAACCTGATTTGATATGGTTAATAATGTTACATTAGGTTTTGTTTGAATGTAAGATGAACTAGATGCTTGGGAGAAAAGTTTCATGGAAATTGATAATTCCCGTATGGATATTTTGAGTGAAATTGGAAACTTGAAACGAGCATATCTTTTGATCCAGGAATCGAAATTAAGATCCGTTTGAGGCTAAACTTATTATTTCAAATGTTTTGAATTCAATGTAGCTGTTTTTGAGCCATGATCTGTTTGGGAAAATGGAGTAATAAATTGGTGGAGTTATGATAGGTTATGTATGCTTTAGGTTAGAGGATTTTGGGGCAAGATTTTGGGTTTTGTTTTGAAGTATGAATTAGGTGGGATGTTGGGTTGGTGTTATAACCCTAAACCATTGACTATAATATGCATGTAGCTAGTATAGAAAGTGTATTGCTAGAATATTTTGTTTAATTAGAATATTGTTACGTGTAGGTGACGAGTTCGTCGACGACGAGTACGTAGAGTGCTTTGATTGACTACGATAGTTGGATTTTGCTTTGAGGTAAGTAAACATGCCAAGCCTAGTGTGCTTAACTCTTTCGTGTCAAATGAATTCTTGTATTTCTTTACGTCTCGAATGTGTTTATGTGATGTGACATGTAATATGTGATTTTTACTTGCTAAATGCTTTTCGTGAAAATATCACCATGATATGAACTACAACGTAAAGTGGAATAGTTGTGCGGGGACATTTATTATTGGTTACTATTGGCAATGGACGGTTTGATCTTGGTCTTCCATTTCAATTTATTTTTATTTAAGCCGGTTGCAAGTCCCCGGATAGCTCCCTGTACTCACTCCTCTGGCCGCTAGAGTCTTTGGGGGGTGTCGACACTTAAGGTCTTGGATGCTTGCGAGATGGTTTGGTTTCCCCCGTCACAACGAATTAATAATGATGGATTTTGGTTTTGGTTAATGGAAAAAGAGTAAAAGTGTGATTTTGAATTTCCTAATGATTATGGAATTGGTTGGAAATATTATGGAATTGGAAAATCTCATGTTTTCCTACAAGGGTCAACTTTATTTCAGTTGCGTTTTGTGAAAAACTCCTACTTGCAGATGAGTCATTGTTTTATAATTATCCCATCATCATTTTACATGTTTGGGTGTTTATTTACCAGTATTTCATGTTGATTTTGTACTGTGGTGTTTCTTTTTGATTCCGCACCACAGATTTAGAGGATGGTTACCTGGCGTAGAAGGGGACGGGTATCATCATATGAATCACTAATATCTTATTTTGAATTTGAATTCTTTAGTACTTTAAATACTTTAGATTGATTATGCCCGGCTTGAGGCTAGAATAATTTGGATTGTAATAATGGATAGTTTCAATTAGTTTTAATTATTATTGTGGATGTTTTTGCTTGGAAACCATGTTATAAAATCTCCTTGTATCCGGGTTTAATCTCGGGTATGGAGTGACATCCCCGGGCCTCCGGCTTGGGCCACTTGGGGGTGTTACAGTAAATAAAATAAAAAAATAAAATAAACGAGGAAAATTCTCACACTCTTCAATAACCTGCATTTTGTGTTCCCCAACATTTCCCTTTTCTTTCGCGTAATCTTCTCCTCCTTCACTACTTATTATCCTCCTTATTCTTCCCTTCCCCGACACTACCATCACCAGCCACCACCTCTGCAATCTCCATCATCTCTTTCTATCTCTCTGTCCCCTCTATTCTCTCTTTTCTCTCCGGCGAAGAAGCAGCAAAAGCAGCGGTAGCAAAGTCCGCTGGCTTCCCCGACGGGAAACCACCGAGGAGCCACCACCACTACTGTTGTATCTTCCCTTTTCTACCTTTGTCTCTCTCTCTCTCTCTCTCTCTCTCTCTCTCTCTCTCTCTTTCCCTCTATCTCTCTCTCTCTGTATCTCTCTCTCTCTCTCTCTCTCTCGATCTCCTATCTCTGTCCAAATGCCTGAGACAGAACAAGAAGCTGAAACGAAAGCAACAAACAACATCAGTAGCCGAGGAAGAACTCTGGCGAACCTCCATAACTTCCAGTGAAGTTTTGGCTCAGCGAAACCAAAGGCGACCCACCCTTCCTCCTCTGTCCCAGGCGACTCCTGGAGGTCCGACCAATCTCTTGTAAGACTCAGCCGCGCCCAGAACTGACCGGAGAAAGCCCCGTCGAGCTCAACCTGTGACGACTTTTTTGGTGCTTCGACACGCCTCTTTTTTTACTGTTTCTCGCGTTTCTTGGGTTGGGTATGCTATAAATCTTCCTCTTAGTTGTTCTTAGTTGTCAAAATCATGTCTTTAGGCCTTGAATTCGTTTTTTAGATCGGTGAGTTTGAGCGTCCATGGGTGGGGGGGGGCAAATGGGTAAATTGCAAATTTTTGGAAAGTTTATGGGGGGGGGGTTATTTTGTTGTTTAAGAAACTTAGGGGGAAAAGCAATTGACTTTTCCTAAACTTTTTGGGGGACTAGTTGCAGTTTATAATTACAGTTTCATTAATAAACTTAGTTTTTCAGTAGTTTGTTTTAACTATTATTAATAACTATTATTTTCTTAAATTGGTTGCAGGTAAATATTTTGTAAAAACTATAGAAGAAGATATGATTATAAGTTTGGAATAAGTTAAAATTAATTATAATTTTTTTCTCTTGAGAAAAATAAAAAATGAGCTAGAATATATTAAAATGAAGTTCCTTTTCTACATACAAATAGTTTGTTTTTATTATTAAAGGAAGTAAATTGGTTGAGAGTGTATTGCTTAGGAGGTGTAAACTTGTAGGCGACGATTTTTTAAACAAGGGCTACATCTACTATTTCGAGCTATTTGACGTTTGGATTTGAGGTAAGTTAATATGCCTAGCGCTGCGTTCCTTTCATTCTTTCGTGTATCGCATTAGTTATTTGTGAAATACTACATACATGCTTTATTGAATTACTTACTTTCTTTTGAAAAACTCTACTTTAGAAAGTATCGTATGAAAAAGAACAATCAAAAGTAAATAATTTGAAAGACCCCGCTAGAAGAACACTCAAATTCTGCTATGAAAAGAGAAAGTACCATTCAAACACGACTACCATATTAGGCCATGATTACCTTGTTCACGGGCCACAATTGTCAAAACTATTGTACTGCTCACATATTGATCAAATACAAACGTCTCTCATATACAAATATTATGAAAAATTGTCACACGGGCTTTACTTGGAGCTCCTTACTCGATTTTACATCTTGAAAGAAAAAGACGCAATAATATAAAGTGGAAGTTGTTGTGCGTGGGTTTGTGCCATATCCCTAATACAATACGTTTCAGACATATTGCGATTGGTTACTATTATGTGGTTATGAAGCGCTGTGATGCGAACCTCCTTGTGATTGTGTTATGGTTATGGATGTGCTTTTGCACATTATGAGAAAGTGGTTGTGGATTTGATATGGTCACTCCCTGTATCAACTAGTTAGTAATATGAATTCATGGACTCAATATTCTGTCGATGAGAAAAGAGAATGCTGTCTTCTTGATATTTAAAGTGATGAGTTGTGGAAATATTGCGAAGTACTTTTGTATGATTCCCAAAGATGGTCCACATCATTGGATTGGAAATATGAAATTTGAAATCGTCATGGAGTTTGACAAAGCAAACAACGGTAATGTTATTCCAACATATTTTTGATATTTATTAGCGAACTATTTATTCCTGTCATATTCCTTATAATCTTTTTACTTGTTATGGGTGCAAGCTTACTCAGCCATTTGCTGGCCATTTTATTCAAAACTGTGTCGGTTGTTGCCGTTTCAAAACCGCGGGTAATCAACCAAGGTGGGGTCGCTCTGGACACTGCTGGATAGGAAGACTTGTTATCCGGAACATCACATAGTATTCTATTTCACTAAATAATGTATTTCTAGCTTTTCAAACGCTATCACTGATTTATCTTGAACTATGTAATAAATGATGTTTTGAGTTTTATGGTTGTACTAGCTGTGAACCGACGATCCTTATTCGTTCCCAATGGGGTTCTTCACCTCGGGCGGAGGCATCCCATATTATTTGGGGGTGTTGCAACTTGTACCCGCCCATCGCCTCAACTCGAGATGGACCCCAACAATCCAAATGGATATAATCAAGAGTACCTTTTGTTTTATGAACCGCCTTAGGGAACTTGCTACGCTGTAGCTTCCCATACACGCAGTGTTCACAAAACCCTAGGCTCTTGGGCAGATGCCCAATGAGACAACCTTTCTTGTGAAGTTTCTGCATTCCACGTTCACTCATTTGACCAAGCCTCATATGCCACAGCTTGTTTAGATCAACTTCCTTAATCTCGGCTGAGTCAACTCCGACAGACTCTGTGATAGATGAACCCTGTATCACATACAAATTCCCATCCTTGACCCCCTTGAGTAGCACATCCGAGTCCTTGTAGACGCATGATCCTCCACCTTCACCCTTGAAACTGAAATCCTTGATGTCGAGTAGACTCAAAGAAATCAGATTCTTTGCGACAAGCGGTAAGTGTCTAACATCCTTCAAAGTGCAGGTCTTCCCATCATTAGTCTTGAACCTAACTGAACCCTTTCCTAAAACCTTTCAAAGAGGTTTTGTCATATGAACGGATCCTCCATCTGCACGATTGTAGCTTGAAAATAGTTCCATGTTAGAACATATATGAAAAGAAGCCCCGGAGTTAAGAAACCACACATCTATTTGATGTGCGACATCATCTGCCAGTAGAACGAAATCATCCTCAGATGAATTCTCCTTCTCGACCACGGCTATAGAGCCATGATTTCCCTGTTGTCCTCGTTTTGGGCAACCCATCTTCCAGTTCCCTTTCTACTTGAAAAAGGCACAGACATCCTTCGGTAACTTGGAACCCGAGAATCGCTTCTTCTTATTCTTCTTACCCTTCTTGCTTCTACTGGATGCCATCAATCCGGAAGCATGGTTCTCTGTACCTGTGCCTGCACCCTTATGGCGCAATTCCCTAGCATGGAGCGCCGATCTGACCTCCTATTGAGACAAGTCATTCTTGTTCACAATGAATGACTGAACGAAGTTCTCGTATGTTGGAGGTAACGAGATCAATAACAAGAGAGCATCATCCTCATCATCCACCTTCTCGCCAATATTATGCAAGTCTAAAAGAATTGAATTGAATTGATCAAGATGGTCCTCGAGAGTCGTACCTTCGAGCATCCGCAAAGTGAAGAGCCTTTTCTTTAGGATCAACTTGCTAGTGAGACTCTTCGTCTTGTAAAGGCTCTCTAACTGACCCAAAGCTTCGCCGCTTCCTTCTGATCTGCGATCTCGATGATCACGTCATCCGATAAGCAGAACATAATTGTTGAATGTGCCTTCTCCTCCAATACCTTGAACTCCGATGTGTTGAAATCCATGCCTCCCTCTTATCCATGGTCAAAGGTGCCCGCAAACCCTGCGATTTAATCAAGGCCTCCATTTTTATCTTCCACATACTTAAGTTTTTCCCTCCGGTGAACCGGACAATCTTGAACATCGATCCGGACATCGTTCTAGGTGGATTGATCTTGACCTAAGCTCTGATACAATTTTTTATGCAATTCACCCGATCACTCACCTCATGAATAGTCAAGAAAAGATGCAAAACACATGTTTAACTTGGTTCAGTAGCATCCGAATATGCTAACTACGTCCACAGGAAAGAAAAACCTTTATTCAATGAGTATGAACGTCCAAATATGTTTACATACACTCATAGGGCCCCTAAGGATCCTTTTATAGCCCCCAAAACTACCCCGATACAATAAGGAAACAATTCCATCCTTATTATCCTCCTCCAGGATTCTTTTCATACGAAGGCCCCGAAGTCTTCGTGTGAAGGCTGTACATGCGAAGACATTCATGTATTCGTGCGAAGACCTTCATGGATTGAGTCTGCGAGCTCTTATGCGAAGACTCTCTGATTTTGGCTAAGTATGGTCTTTGTCTTCCTGCGAAGACCCCCATGGGCTTCACTTCTTCGCGCTCCTTTGAGTATCTTCATCTTTAAGGCACTACTCCTTACACTATGGGTATACAAAAAACTTTGTCAATCTGCATTCCAATGTGATTTACCATTTTACAAAAAATTAATTTGTACTACAACTTCATCCGTTTCCTCTTTTGACTAGTATGGGTGTACCAACAACATCGATTCGACTCGATTCGTTTGCAGCCGTACACCAAACACAACTAAAATCAGAACACATGCCAATAAATATTAGGGTACTACTATTGAGTATCTTTTGTCCCAGTTACGACATTTATACATGGTAGGGGCCTTCAATGGTCATTCCGTATTATGAGAAAAAAAAATTAACCAAAAACTTACTTTGGTAATGGATGCCATCCCAAACTAACAGCTCGCAATGGGGCTTTTTGGATAGAGAGGTTGGGGGTTAGGTTAACGGGACGGGTGTAGTGTTGGATAGAAATGTTTAGGTTGGGAAAAGAGCGGTGTCCGGTATTGTTTTACATGGTCACTACCCTTTTGTTTTTCATTTTCACACATCTCTCTCTCTTGAGACGAGCACCGCCTGTTATTTTACCCATGCACCGTTGTGTTTCTCACTTCTTCATCACGTGATATCTCTGTAGCACTCACTCTCTTTCTCTCTCTGATTTTCTTTCCCTCGCACTCTCTCTCTCTTCTCTCTTTTGGAGCCAGGCACCGCTTGGTGGCTACAAGTCACCGGTCGTCTTCGACCCGGGCACCAATAGCATATACCGTCCACCGATAATTGTTGATAAAACGAAAAAAGTTAGGTTTGATTTTTGATTAACCAAACCCACTTATCCAAACTAGCCCAATGAGGGGAGCGAAAATGTACTTTCTAAAACTAAAAGTAGAATAAGTGTATTTCATATTAAACTTGAGGCGGTCTTTTATCCAATTTAGAATTGTGCATAATGCCATGAGCCAGGACATAGTTAAAAGTTAAAACATTATTTCATTACTTAGTAGCATTGACTTCCTCTCTTTCAGTCATTTATTCTCATTTTCTTAGAACATTCATTCATTTTTTCTCACTTCTTTTTTTTTTGGAACAGCATTTTTTCTCACTTCTACTTTCTTTTTATCGCCACCACATATTGTTTTTCAATTTTTTTTTTTCTCGTCAACCATCACCTCATATTTTTCTCAAAAGGTTTTTTTCTCCATCCACCACCAGAAGCTTTTCCCTCCTAGAAAACGTGCAATTGAGAGGAGGAAAAGAGATCGAATTGAAACGGATGCAATATATGCGTAGATACTCAGGATTGGATCTTGGACTCGGCATAGACTCGGTACTATGGACTTTGGTAGGTTTCGTATGGACTTAGAACTCTAGACATGGATTTATAAACTGATCTAGGATTCCATAATCTTAAATTTTGATGCTTTTTTAGATCTAGTTTGCTCAAATATTACATAGCTTTAGAAAAACATCATTATAAATTATACCAAAGGTGCTTAAATTATCATAATTTCAGCACATAATAAATAATTTTATTAATTTAAATATTTTTATAGGGTAAAAGACAAAATCCACACTCTGTGTTTGGAATATATATAAAAACAACCCTCGTGTTCGGGGATATACACAAACCACCCCTGTCGCGATAAAAACCCCCTGTTAGTGGACGAACATTGGACAAATACAACCCTTATGTGAATGAAGATTTTTTGAGACAATTGTACCCTCGGAATGATGAATTTACATAAATGCCTAAACTACTAATTTGCCCCTTGTTCTTGGTGTTCTTGGTGTTCATATTTTATGTTCTTGGTGTTCTTGTCTCCTCTTCCTCCACTACCACCACCAAAAACAACAATAAAATCATAAACAACAACGACGACGACGACGACGACGACAACGACAACAAAAACAACAAAAACAACAACAATTTTTTTAGCATAAACTGTGAATATCATCTATTCAAAGCAACACCAACAACTGTGAATAACAACAACAAAAACTATATCCTTCACAACTAACAATCTCCACCAATTTCCGTTCAATCCTGATAACTCCCATAAATGAGTTATCTATTGAGTATAATTGAGATAAAACTGTCGAATTTTCTTGAGTTTTGAGCCGGTTTAACACTAAAAGTCTCAGTAATGCACACAACGTGCATTTGAGTCCAACAATATGTCTGGAACCACGGATTCGGTTTTAGACCCAACTTTTGTGCCAGATCAGGTTATGTCATGAGGGCATGCCACCTCTTAGTGTGGGGGTGGGATTCGTGTCTGCATTTACCATGTCTGCATGTTTTTTCATATTTATTTGCAGCTTTATCGTTATTTTTTAGTCTGTACGTTTTCTTTATTTTGAGTCAACTCACCACTCTTTCTGGCCTTGCATTGTAGATAGTTATGAAAAAATTGAAAAATTAAAAAATTTCAAAAATCCTAAAAAAAAATGGCACCGAGGTGTAGTAGTTTGTGAATTTGTACGGTTTGGTTAGAGCCAGTGCGCCTCATAATCATCGAGTAGTTATCTTCGGAGCTAGAAATCCGGCTAGCTGCCACCCTCCCGTCGCTTAGGTAGTCGACAACCCGCCTATGGGAGCCATCATGGTCATCACATCTTTTGGTGAGTGATTGGCTCATAACAGACCCACTCTCATGTTTCTTAACCTTAGGTTCAACTAGTTAGCCTGTTTGAAGCCGTTTACCCCTTTTATTCATAGCCACTGTAGCCTAAGGAGCCTTCTTTGTGGCTTGCATAACTCGTTAGTTGGCTGTTTCTATGTGTTATGACAGAGGGAATGAGTTAGGGAGGGTTTTCGATGGGAGGGCTTCATAACAGATCATTGTTGGACAGTTTGACATTTACACATTTTTCGAGGGTTGGACAGGGTGAGTTAGAGGCGAATACATTGATTTGCGGAGGTGATTCACTGCATTACATTGTCATCACATGTGGAGAAGTCGCGTGCGAGGCATCTTTTCGATCAAAACTGGGTACCGGGGGTTGTGGGGTTAATTGGTCGTCGTGCTGATTCTTACATCTTTGGTGATGAGGATGTTCGGTAAGACTGCATGTTTTATATTCCGACTACAAGACTGACGCTTCAGGATTAGTGTGGGGGTACTGCACACAATGACATTTTTTTTGTACCCCGCGACATTGGATTGTTTCTGCACCACTCAAATTATATCAGTCTGTTTATTTACGTTATTTGTATTTGTATTGATAAAAAAAAGGAAGAAAAAGTAAAAAAACGAAAAAACTGAAAAAAGTAGATGTTCTCTTTTTGCAGTTTTACAGTTATTTATTGAGTTTAGTTCAAAGCTGAGTTAGTGGCACTGCTTTCCGGATTCAACATCACTTCACATTTGTGGTCGCGAGAACGAGAAAGAAACACCGGGAGCTGGGGAAATTGAGTGAGCAGAAACATAGGTGTTTCGGCCAGTTTTTCGGGAACTCGGTGAGGGGTGTGAGTTGGGAAATAGTGAGAATGTCATAATAAGTAGGATCATGTTGTACCGAGTTACATATATATTTCCTACCCGTTAGACGTAGGACGCCGGATTCGCAAATAGCTCGAATGGTCCGTTCACTAGGGATTTGCTCAGGTTGAGTACGAAAGTAACAATATGTGGTGCAAGCACTTATTTTCCTTTCTCAAATATGGCCATGCTCGCCCATCGCTTGTGGGTTAGTACTTCCTGGAAAGAGGGTGAGGTCTTGATGACACACCGATTCGCGTTTTGGAGATTGCCCGATCTCACCAAAAAGAAGTTTTTGAGTGTATAGCTTTTTGATTCTGCGTTATTGAGTCGTTGTATATTCTTTCTGAGTCGGTCGCATAGTCGAGTCATCTGGTACTTAATTCCGGGTCAACAAGTTGGTATGCAGTGTTAGTTGTATGCAAAGCAGGTCAGTATGCAAGAGGTTTGCTCGGGACGAGCAATGGGCAGTGCGGGGGTATTTGTAACTCCCATAAATGAGTTATCAATTGAGTATAATTGAGATAAAGCTGATGATTTTTCTTGAGATTTGAGCCGATTTTGACAATAAAAGTCTCAGTAATGCACACTACGTGCATTTAAGCTAGTATCGGGATTTCAAGTATTAACTGCATTTTCTCATATACATATATTGGGATATGATCACGGATTTATTCATGTTGTCTTTGCAGGAACAGGTTCGAGGAGTACATTGGGATGCGTGCCGAGACAAAATTGGGTTTGCCTCGGGAAACGTGCATAAAATGCCAGGGCAGGATTTGACAGAGGCTGGTACAAGGGAGAGTGGAACGGAACCGGCCGAGAAAGCAGAAAACGCCAGAACTGAGGATGACCGGGATATACATAGTTGAGAATATCAGTGTTCTACTTGGAGTATTGAAGTGAAACCAGCGGCAGAAGAAAGTAGACGTCAGGAGCTTTCCGAAAACAGGTCATAATGCTGAAACGAAGTCTGGTCGAAAATCCCGACCCACATCCAAACGTGGGTCCCGGACCATCCAGATGTGGGTTACCTCAATGCCACATCCAAACATGGGTCTCGGGTCGTGGTGTCCGGAGTCGTGGGCAGTTATTTCATGTTCATACACTGGAAGGTCGATTTCTGGGGTAGTTTTGAGCCAGGGATATTTTGTTAATTTTGACACCAGACCTGGGTTTTCGGAGTTGAGTTCAGATTTTGTTGCCCAAATTCAGTGAGTAGTTTTCCTATGACCAGATTCAGCATTGGGCAGAATTTGGAGCGGTTTAGACTTGAGGGTATTTTGGTAATTTTGACAAGTTTCGGGTCAAAACGCAGGCAGGAAGAGCAACCACGCAGCCCAAGGGTAGAGATTAGAAAACTGGCTAAGTCTAGAGAGAAGAAGGCTACTTCCTGCTTGGCTAACTGCCAGCCACGCAATAGCCACGCAGGCCGAGAGGAAGAAGACAGAGAAAATGAAGCAAATTAAGCCTATAAGACCCCTGTCAGCATGGCTAGCTGCCAACCACGCGACAGCCACGCAGTAGCCACAAATGCAGGGGAGAGAGACAAACCTTTTGAGATGCCAGAGGACCCCTTCTGCGTGGCTAGCAGTAGCCACGCAGCAACCACGCAGGCAGAAGGAAAGAGGGAGACTTCAGAAGCTGACAGACTCACTGTCTGCGTGGCTAGCTACCAGCCACGCAGTAGCCATGCAGACAACACAATTTTCTGAGAGGTTTTGGCTAGTGGTAGTTTAGTAAATTAAGGCTGCAACACCCCACGATTTCAGGCCTAAGCCAAACCGCTAAGATGTCCCCCGCACGAGGAGTTTTACCTCATTGTGAACGGAGTAAAACGTCGGCCTCGTACCAAACCATAAAGAACAAAACTTTAAATTTAATTCAAAGTCAATTTTATTACAATAAAGGGAATGACCAAACGTGGTTCTTAGCATGAAAACTTGAAAACAAAACTAAAGTTGTTTGAAAAGAAACAAAAACATGAAACTTATAATTTATTTCCGTGAGAGCGAAAGTGATTCCTTGATCCAAGCTAGTGATTCGTTCCCCCAGAGCCTGCAGCGGTGCTAACCTGTGGGTTTTCAAATAGCAAAAGCCGACCACAGTTTTTCCAAAAGTCAGCTTAAGCTGAGTAAGAGATACCTCAACATGTAAATAGGTGATTGGGAAAATAATTCAAGAATAAGTAAAGGAAAAGTAAAGAAAAAGATGGTTAAAGCTTTAAATTGAGATCACAAAGGCAAACAAGAAAGGTAAAGGGAAAAAACTTGGATTTGAGATTTCAAATTAATCTTTCTTATTAAAGTCCTCCTTTGAAACTTTTCTGGCAGCCACCTGGCCACGTGCCACCCGACCAGCTAGCTCTAATGCCCCATAAGCCCCAGAAATTAAACATTGTACGAGCGAATGCAGAGTTCCCGCCTGCCTCGGAAATAAATAACTCAGGGTTACTTCGTGGGTCTAACAAACCCTACTTCAACCCGGCAGTTGTGAAAGCCCCTCTAGTTATGGCCTTCTCGCCTCAATACTGACCTACAAGACCTTAAGTGTCGACACCCCCTAGAGGTTAGCAACTCCGCTAGAGTAGTACAAGTAGGAACCCCCAAGTCCTCATGGTAGTGTAGGACTATGGGTACCAAGGGTACGCCAGAGTTTGGCTCCCAAAATCTCTTGACCAGAACGTATGGTCCTCAATAATATAATCAAAGTAGTGAACTAAAGAAGAGCTCGTACAAGTTATCTTTCACTTTACGTTACTTAGTGTCTTATGAGTATTTCTTGAAAGAAGGTGATTCTCGATCCAAACCAGGTATTCAAAACCAATAAGGAAAGCAAGGATTAAAGTGCTAATCAGTTCCCAGATGAACATAACTCATTTTCAAGAGAGAGATTTCAGTTTCACACTTTGTGCCAAAGTAGACATGATTTTCAGAGTTTCAACAAATGGATAGTACGATAATAAAAAAAGTAACAAATTTGGCACATTACACATCTTGGAAACTCATTTTGATAGTAGAAGAGTCGATCATATAACTTACTTGGATTGAAGAAAGCTCCACACACACAAGCAAGCACAGAAACTAGTACTCGTAGTACGGGTTCTCAATGAACTGATCGTCTACGAACCCGGAATCTACAATAGTAGATCAATCCTAACATTAATACACAACCAATCTCATACAACAAATGCAATTATGCCCTATATGCAAATGCAAAGAATATTTTCCCGACAAGTTCCCAATAAAATTTTACCCCAAATTACATTATGGAACTCTAGTATTAAAAAAACATAATAATTTATGAAGTTATAATAATAAGAAGATAATAAAACAATTAGAAACCATATTTAAACTATAATATACTTAAAATTTAGTGAGAACTAGTTATATAGAAAATATTACAATATTTAGAAAAATATACCAGTATTAAAGAAAGTTAATTTCATTACTAAAGGAGCAGATATCTAATTATAAACAATATATATTTTTATAAGGAAGAATCTTGAAATAAAACTGAAATGTAAAGCTATGTAATATCTTAAGAAACAACATTTTTATTTATTAATAAATATTTATTTATATTAATTAAAATTCTTCTTATAAGATTTTACTATAAAAATATATATTTATTTTCATGTTAGAGAAACTAATTAACTCGGATTAATATATAATAAACAAAACACTAATTATTTGTTTAAGAATAATCAACTAAAAGAAAAACAGCTTCTAGTAATAACCAAGACCACCCCAAAGTTTCTGAAAATACAACAACCACCCCAAGTCCATTTAAATCTCTCAATTTCTCCATCTTCCTCCTCTTCCACACTACAGTGATGAAACCCACGATATCAATATGATTACCCACATACAACAAGCTTGACAGAAGCCAAATGAGAACATGAACTCATGAGAGCAATACATAAACAGGGGGTTTCCATGTTTTTACCGAATGATGAAGAAGAATGGAATGAGGAGGTACGGCGACGACGGTGGTGTGTCGATCTCGCAACTGCAGCACCGCTGCTGCTACTGGTTCACCTAGACGGCTGGAGACACCGTCGGAAAGCTGAAGGAATGGTCGGAGATCGGTGAGAGGACCGATCGAGTTTTAACGCCGACGAAGGCTCCATTGGTCCTTCTGGTTCATCGGAAAGGAGAGAGGGAGGAGGGGCGAGCTTGGCGGCTTCTTGGTCGCCGGAAAATGGAGCAGCGGTGGTGGTCGGGTTCAATCGGGTCGGAGCCGGGTTACCACAAAAACAGAGCCAATGATGGGCTCTTTTACTCCCGCTGGTTCGCTGGGAAGAAGAAGGAGAGGAGGCGACCTGGTGTTGGTGGTTTTTGCCGGAAAAGAGCAGGGTCGGTGGTGATGGTGTTTGGCGATGGTGGTTTTGAAAAACAGAGCAGTGAGTGTTCGTGTTCTTCGGCAATTGGGTGTGTAGGTGAGATGGTGGACGACTGAGAGAGGGAGGTGTTGATTTATGTGGACTGGAGGTGGAGTTGAGGGGAACGTGGGAGTTCCCGTTGCAGGAGTCGTGGGGGCCGTCGAGGGAGAAGCAGAGATTTCTCTGGGTTTGTTTCTCGATCCGTGAGAGAGAGAGAGAGTGGGTTAAGTGGGTTTACACCCAAGTTTTGAGAAAAGAAACTTTTACACCCCTAACTAAGTTTAGGAAACTACAATTACACACCCCCAGTTAGAAAAGAATACTATAAACCCCAAACTTTAAGAAAATAATGCAGATACCCTAGTAAAGAAATAGGGGTATTACAAAGGTAGTTTTCCGAAAGCTTCTCAGCACTATATAAAGGGACGTCCAGAGCTCATTGTTCACACAATACACCCAACGAGAAGTCTTAGCATCCACGGAAAGCACGAAATGCGAACCCAAATTTCAAAACAGTCGTTTGATCATACTCACTCTTTATTTACGAACTTTGTGATGTTAATTATGTCGTTCAGTAGCTAAACTCTTTACCTAGGTTGTTTCGTACTCAGTTTTTAGTTTTGTTTTGAATATGGATTCATGATCTTAGGATCTTAATATCAGGAGTTTTTATTTGGTATTATGTCTTTGATTTTACTATTTATGCATGTTTGATTTGATCACCCAGAATTGCTACAGACTCGACCCGGTAGGTGAAAACGACTGGTTCGGGTTAGGAAGAGAAGACATAATTTAACACCTTACCCCGATGGACCCAACAAAGAAGGGGAGATATGACTAGCCTAGACGTTTGACCAACTGTTAGCGGTTTTGATCAAGGTCTTTAGGACAGGTTAGAAACCCTAGTAGATTTAGAACGAGACTGCAAATTTAGGTAGCTTAACAGGATTCGAAAATCTGCAGGATCGGGACAACGTGCAAAAACTGAATAGTGACTGCGCTACTGGAACATGGCACGAATAAGTAACTGATGTGTGTTTTCATAATCAACAAAACGTTAAACTGAAGAAACCCTAGGGGATCCGGGAATCTAGTACCTTAAACCCTAGACTACAACTTTAAGATTATTCAGAAAATTCTCACAAAAAGATTTACTTTTCAGTTATTTACTTTTAGTATTTAGTTCATAATTACAAACTCTCAAAATATTTATGCTTCTTACACTCTGTTCGTTGAAACTTATTACTAGAAACACCTTCAGAAGTCCTCGTGGGAACGATAATCCAAGTTGAAATACACCCGATACTACTTGATTCATATACTTTCGAATAGCACGCTAACTTGCGCATCAGATCCCTGAAGAGACTGGTTTTTGTAATTTGCATAGAATTAAATGATTGAAACCCAGAAATCAAGAAACGACGAAGGCAGAGCAACACTGGAAGAGCCATATTTCAGTAGCAAAAAAAATATTAATTTCAACCCGAAACCAACCAGATCTCAGACTTAAGAAACACCCACAAATCAAATTTCTTAGTTGTAGAAGTCCTAGACAGAGACAATTGAGAGAGAGAGAGAGTACCGTCTTGAACTTGTCCAGCGGCAACGGAAAGAAGGATGAGAAGACATAGGGAGAACCATATGGTTGTACCTGAGTTCCAAGCCATTTTCGCAGCAAAAGCCCTAATTTTGATTTTCTCTCTTTCACTCCAGTTTCTATCACTAGAAACAGAGCACTCTGTTAATGCAGGAGGATGTCGTTGGCGACTTCATATCCTTCCCTCTCCACCGTTCAGCCCAATTGTCGGAAGCTGCTTGATTCTTCGGTAGTAATTGTAGTTGCAGATGGCGAAGACGATGGGGAAGGGTGGTGGTGGTGGTGGGCGTTAATTGACGGTGAGGCCCATCTCTGACGGCCGACGACGAGGTATCGTGTTTCTAACTACGTCATCTCTTATCTCTTTCCGAACAAATTTCGTCGCCACAGTCTCCGCCCTTGTCGTCCGATTCAACCTCAAACCCTATTCCGCCGCCTCCGTTTTCTCTCACGCACCCACGAATGAATCCGATGTGAAGAACTATATTTCCGAGGAGGAGCTTTGAGGATTTGTCGCCGGAATCCAACAACACCAAGGATTTGGTGGCGTGGTGATCTATCTGTTTCTCCTAAAAAAATGGCTAGGTTTTTTTTAGAGATGGGGAGAGGATGAGGAGGAAGGGAGAGAGAGAGACAAAGTATTGGTAGAGAGGAAATGAGAAGTTGTGAGGAAAAATAGTATATATATGGTGTAATTATGAATCAGCATTACAAGTAGTTTTGTCTTTTCAGCTCATCCGTTAGTTCCGCCAGTTAGCAGGGGTGGTTTTAGTATATCTCCAAACACGAGAGTTATTTTTGTACATAGTTCAAACACAAAGGGTGGTTTTTGTCTTTTACCTTTTTTTTTTCTAAAATATTGAGAATTTTCTACAAGAGACATTTATCTCCCGCCTGAATTTCGTTGCTATACAGTGTGCAAATGAAAGGAAGGGACTAGGGAGTAGTAGAGGAAGTTTCAACGGGGACCCAAACTTTTTCCAGCCACAACGGGTTGGTTAGACTTTTCAACTTCGATTGGCTCTTTTTGTTGCTCCGTACGTGGTACCACTACAGTATTTCGAACCAAGCTTTCTCTCTGACTGACAGAGCTTCAGTCACTCCTAGCGTCAATGGATCTGAAATCCTCCTCCTTTCTCATCTTTTGCCTTCTCCTCTCCACCATCACTCTGGTTCATAGCCTTGACAAATCAGGTATCTATCTCTCTCTCTCTCTTTCACTGTATCTTCAGGTGAGGTTCTGAAATGATGGGTCTTGCAACTTTCTGATTCTGTTCAAACCCTTCAATGGGCAAGAGTTTTAGTTGGTTATTTAGTGATTTTTCTTAGAATTGTAAAACACCCACATGAAATTTGACCTATATAGCGAAAGCCCAGTTAATCTTTGCTGAGAAATCTAAAATCTACTTAACACACAGTCGAGTCATTAGGCGTTCAATCACCCAAACAATTCTAAGATATCTAAAAAGCTATAAATCACACCAGCAGTTTATTCAGAAGTACACCGTAACTGCAGGCAGCTTAGAAGTTAGATTTTTATAAATGGTGCCCGCCAGGTGTTTGTAAATGCTGTCTATTAATCATTTTTTTTTCGTCGATTCTTCTTCGACCAAGATTTCAGAAACCCAATCAGTATTGCTGATGAACTAGACTTTTAGAAATGAATTCAGTATTAAACATACACAGCTTTGGGCTCTTGCGAATGGGCCTCTTCACCACACTATGCCATTTCACTTATATGTGGGCCTTCTATCCAAAGCACAAGCCCAATTGTTTTTACAGAAAATATCTAGCCCAAACCTCTTCTCTATTTCTCTAGGTTTCTGTAGAATCTTCCTTAGGGTTTTTGCACCGTTTCATTGTACGAGAAGCCAGCTGTTGTGGCCGTTTCATTTGTACCGTTTGATCCAGATCCAACGGATCTATTTTGGTGTATTTAGTATCCTTATCTGTAACGTTTACACTTAATGAGAAATCAATTTCATTCACTGTATTTACTCTTTCATCTTCTTCGTTTATCATTCATGAAGAGATAATTTCTCTTTCATGGTATCAGAGCTATGTCGCTCGTACCCACCTCGCCGGCTTCACAGCCCCTTCATCTTCTTAACAACATACACAATCTTTGTCCTTTCAAATTAGATAGCACAAATTTTGTGCTTTGGAAGCATCAGATTCAATCGATCTTCCGAACGCACTCCCTCTTTGGTTACTTAGATGGATCTGTGGTGTGCCCTTCTGAACACATCACCGCCGATGGAGCACTCACCGTTAATCCGGCGTTCTCTGCTTGGGTACTTCAGGACCAAGCGGTCTCGACGGTCCTTAACGCCACTTTATCCACAGAAGCACCCATCCAAGTGCTTGGTTGCCCCACCTCTCGCTCCGCTTGGCAAACCCTAGAGCGGCGCTATGCCTCTCTCACCAGATCTAACATTCTTCAACTCAAAACCGACCTTCAAACCATCAAAAAACGCTCCGACTCCATAGATCAGTACATGCAAAAGCTTTCTCTTCTTCGCAATAAACTTGCTGTTAGTTCTGTTATCATCGATGATGAAGATATGATGCTCTATGCTTTAAATGGCCTTCCCATCGAGTATAATTCCTTTCGTTCCTCTTTACGCACCCACTCCGCCCCTATGTCCTTTGAAGAACTCCACGTTCTACTCAAATCTGAAGAACAGATGCACGAATCCCAGATCCCCCAACCAGATCCATCAAACCCTACCGCGTTCTATACTCACGGTGGTCGGGGCGGCCGTGGCGGTCGAAACCCTACCGGACAGCATGGCGGTCGATCGGGTCAACAGGGTGGTGGCCGATTTGACTCACGAGGCGGCCGTTCTAATTCCGGATCTGGGTTTACTTACAACGGTTCGGGTTTCGGATCCGGATACAGTTCGGGTTTCAACAATTCGGGTTACGGATCTGGTAGAGGCGGATCGGGTCGGGGCGGTTCGGGTCGCGGAAACGGTTCTTACCGAGGTCGAAATGGATCGGGTCGGGGCAGTCAAGGTCCGGTTACTTGTCAGATATGTGGATATGACTTCCACACAGCTCTTGACTGTTACCACCGGATGGACTATGCTTATCAGGGGCGTCACCCCCCAGAACAACTCTCTGCTATGGCTGCTTCAACTTCATCGCCACACTACTCACCTCCATCTGATCTGTGGCTAACTGATACTGGTGCCTCTAATCATATGACTGCTGAACTGGGAAATCTCTCTCTCTCTGAACCCTACAATGGTCTTGAACAGGTTACTGTGGGTAACGGCTCCAACTTGCCAATTCAAAATTCTGGTACTGCTTTTCTGACTACATCTAATTGTTCTTTCAAACTGTCTAATACATTACATGTTCCATCTTTGTCTGCCAACTTGCTATCTGTAAATCAACTTTGTTCTGAACATAATATGCGCTTCATTTTTGATAAATCAAACTTTTACATTCAGGATCTTGCTTCGGGAAAAACAATATACAAGGGTGTCAGTAAAAATGGGTTGTACCCCATGTCTTCTCTACCTTTACAGACTGGTCCTCAAGCTTATTTGGGTCAAAGCATCCAGTCTACTACTTGGCACTCTCGTCTTGGTCACCCTACCCATTCTGTCTTAATGAAGTGTGTTAACTGTTCTAGTTTTGTTAAAAATTCCTCTAAGTTATGTGAGTCCTGTTTAGCTGGTAAAATGCATAGATTACCATACTCTGCATCTACACATGTTTCTGATACTCCTCTAAATCTTCTTCACAGTGATGTATGGGGGCCTTGCTCCACTAAATCTTATGCTGGTTATCGCTATTATGTTTTGTTCATCGATGATTATTCACGTTTTACTTGGCTTTTTCCCTTAAAATTAAAATCAGAAGTTGCTGCTTCTTTTGTCACTTTCAGAACTTTTATTGAAAAATTGTTAGGACATCACATCAAAATTTTGCGTTCTGATGGAGGGGGAGAGTATACAGCTTATGTTTTTCAAAAATATTTGCAAGAAAATGGTATTATTCATCAGAAATCTTGTCCACATACACCACAACAGAATGGTGTATCCGAACGAAAACACAGACACATCATTGACACTGCTGTTACCTTACTTCACTCTTCTTCTTTACCCAAATACTTTTGGTATCATGCTGTTGCAACGGCTACCTAATTGATTAATAGACTACCAAGTAAAAATACGTTTAACAAATCACCTTTTGAACTTCTTTTTAACATAAAACCTGATTATTCAATCTTACGTGTTTTTGGGTGTGCTTGTTTCCCAAATCTCAGACCCTATTTACATTCCAAACTCGAACCTAAAACAACCAAGTGTATTTTTCTCGGTTATGCATCTGGGTATAAAGGTTACTTATGTTTTGACATTAGTTCTCGTAAAATTTATATCAGCCGTGATGTAATTTTTGACGAATTTCAATTTCCTTATGCTAAACAATGCACTGACTCTTCTTCTGCTGATTTTACAGGTTCTGATTTCAGAACATCTTCAGTTTCAGTTCCTAGCACTACTTCAGATACTACTCTTGCTTCTATGCCATTACTAAGAACTGATACGACTCTTGTTTCTGAGCCACTACCAAGAACTGGTAACACACCAAGAACAGATATTGTTCTTGATCCTGGGTCTGAGGATTCTGGGAATTTGCAGCCACAGTCTTCTGGAAATTCTACAGCTATTCCAGTGGCCTCACCACCCACTGGTACTGTCTTATCTCCACCACACTCTGGCTTGGCAAATTCATCCACTCCTATGATGACTTCCCCTCACCCCCCACCCCCCTCTGTTAATTTGCATCCAATGCAAACTCGCAGTAAATCTGGCATTAGCAAGAAGAAGTTATTATTTTCTTCGGCAGTTACTGTGCCTCTTCATTCTGGTTTTAATACATCACTATCTACACACACTGACACGACTGATCCTACTTGTTTCACTCAAGCCTCTAAATTTTCACATTGGAGGCAAGCTATGGCTGATGAATTTAACAGCCTTACTAAACAGCACACATGGAGCCTTGTTCCAGCTCCTCCTCACACCAATATCATTGGTACTAAGTGGGTTTTTAGAACAAAATACAACACTAATGGCTCTGTTTCTCGTTATAAGGCTCGTCTAGTAGCCAAGGGGTTTCATCAAACCCCTGGCCTTGACTATGACGAGACCTTTAGCCCTGTTGTTAAACACACAACAGTTCGCTGCATTTTAGCTTTAGCAGCCACTTTTACTTGGCCCCTACTTCAACTAGATGTAAAAAATGCGTTTCTTCACGGACATCTCCGTGAAACTGTTTATATGAAGCAACCCCCAGGTTTTGTGCACCCTCAATTTCCTAACCATGTTTTCTTACTTCACAAATCAATCTATGGGCTTAAACAGGCACCTCGTGCCTGGTTTGAGCGTTTTACCACTTTTTTGTTTTCTTTAGGCTTTAAAGCCTCACATGCCGACAGTTTCTTATTTATTCGACATCAACACAACAAACTTACAATTTTGTTGTTGTACGTCGATGATATAATAGTGACAGGGAATGACTCTCCCTACATTTCAACTTTAATTTCTCAACTTAATCATCAATTTGATATGACTAATTTGGGACCCTTAACATATTTTTTGGGTCTCCAAATTACTCGCACTTCTGCTGGGATTTTAATTCACCAGGAAAAATACATTTGTGATCTTTTAAAACGATTTAACATGTCTACTTGCAAACCAGGTCCTACACCCTTAGCTGCTGGTGTCAAATACCATATTTCTCAGGGTGATCCTCTACCAGACCCCACTATTTATCGCCAACTCTTAGGTGCTTTACAATATTTAACTTTTAGCCGACCTGACTTGGCTTTTGCCATTAACCATTTGTGCCAATTCATGCACGCTCCTACCACTACTCATTTAAGTGGTGCCAAACGTGTTCTTCGCTACTTACAAGGAACAAAAACACGGGTTATTTTATCAAAAAGGCCACCTCCCACTTCAAATTTTTACCGATGCGGACTGGGCTGGTGACCCTACCGATCGCCGTAGTACAACAGGCCTTATTGTTTTACTTGGGCCTAACCCTGTTCACTGGTCCGCCAAGAAGCAGCCCACTGTGGCCCGCTCCTCCACCGAGGCTGAGTATCGGGCCCTTGCAACTGCTGCAGCAGATGCCTCCTGGTTTCGCTATTTATTTCATGATTTGGGTTTTCTAATACCACAACCTCCTACCATTTGGACTGACAATCACTCTGCTCTCTCTCTAACTGCAAACCCTCTCTTTCATGCTCGTACTAAACATATCGAGTTGGATTATCATTATGTCCGCGAAAAAGCTCTTCGCAAAGAACTGATTATCTCTTTTGTTTCAGGTAAAGATCAGTTGGCGGACATCTTCACCAAATCTCTTCCAGTTGCTCAATTTACCAATTTCAAGACTAAACTGATGGTGGATGCTCCCCCATCAGTTTAAGGGACGGTATTAAACATACACAGCTTTGGGCTCTTGCGAATGGGCCTCTTCACCACACTATGCCATTTCACTTATATGTGGGCCTTCTATCCAAAGCACAAGCCCAATTGTTTTTACAGAAAATATCTAGCCCAAACCTCTTCTCTATTTCTCTAGGTTTCTGTAGAATCTTCCTTAGGGTTTTTGCACCGTTTCATTGTACGAGATGCCAGCTGTTGTGGCCGTTTCATTTGTACCGTTTGATCCAGATCCAACGGATCTATTTTGGTGTATTTAGTATCCTTATCTGTAACGTTTACACTTAATGAGAAATCAATTTCATTCACTGTATTTACTCTTTCATCTTCTTCGTTTATCATTCATGAAGAGATAATTTCTCTTTCATTCAGGAATGGCGTGCGAGCATCTTCCTTCTTAGCTTTGGCAGAGTCATTAGGTGTTGAGAATCGTCGGATAAATGGTTAATACAATTCTCTCTGGTTGCAGCTAGCCAGCTACGTAGTGATGATCCTCTTTTACCTGCCAATAATCCCTTTTTGTGTCTTTTTGTTGTTGTTGGTATCTGAATGATTACATCAGATTTCATAAGCATAGATTGCGGGGTACAAGAAGATTACACGGATACTGCCAGAAATATACATTATTCTTCTGATGCACAGTTTGTCAACACCGGTGTAAATAGAAATATATCAGCAGAGTTCCAATCAGGAAATCTTCATCAGCGGTTCGCTAGCGTTAGAAGCTTTCCTGAAGGTTCCAGGAACTGTTATACGTTGAGAGCTCCTCGGGGAAAAAACCATAAGTATTTGATCAAAGCTGAGTTCTTTTACGGAAATTATGATGGACAGAATACCTTGCCTACGTTTGACTTGCATATTGGAACAAACTTTTGGGACAGACTTGTCTTGCTTAATGCATCCATATACTTGGTTAAAGAGATCATGTATGTATCTCCTACAAATTATATACATGTTTGTCTGGTAAACATAGGTGTTGGGACACCTTTCATTACTACATTAGAGGTACGACATGTGAATGAATCAATTTACAAGACACATTCTGGATCCATGGTGTCATATCTGCGGTATGATATGGGTTCAAATTTGAAATCTAGTGAATCAATTGGGTAAGTTTCTAAGTACATGGTTTTCTGCATGCCGTGTTCAAAGAACTACTAATGCTGTCGAATCCTGACATGGTGACTTTGACATCAAATTTCAGGTACGAGTGGGGTGATGAACTAGGTCGCAAATGGTTTTCTTATAACATTTCAAACTCAGCAAGTGTCGATACATTTATTCCAATTGATTCGATGAATGGTAATGAATACAAACTGCCTCCGCAAATAATGAATGATGCTGCTAAACCATTGAATGAAAGTGAGCCCTTGAAATATTACTTGGACCAGGGTGGCAGTGCTACTAAATTCTACGTGTACTTGCACTTTTGTGAAGTAGAGAAGCTCGAGGACAACGAGTTGAGAGAATTCGACATACTCATGAATGATATACCCTGGATAACATCTTTCAGTCCTACTTACCTGAAGACTGCTACCGTTACCAAAGAAGACCCTGTTGGTGGAGGTACGTCGGGTGAATTGTGGATGAGTCTTGTAAGGACAAAAAGATCAACACTTCCCCCAATCCTTAATGCAATGGAGATTTACCTTGAAAAGCAGCTCGAGCAGTTATCCTCAAATCCAGAAGATGGTATGGTTTGATTCTTTATTTACAGTACACTTAAAACAAGATCTAGCAACTCAGTTATACATGTATATATTATTATTGTTATTATTTATCTAATTTAATTATTATCTGCTGCTGCCATATAGTATTCCCTAGCAAGTAGTAACGACTAAAATTAGAGATGAAAAAGCTGTAGATTCATTAATAGGAGAATTCAAGTAATCAGTAAGTAGCTAACTTAATTCGGAAAGGGGGCATAAAGTGCACGATTCGATTTTTCTCCCGCAAATTTGAAGATTTGAAGTTACGAATGGAATAAAAAGTGTACTAAGGCTCCGTTTGGTTGGTGGTAAAACATTTTCTCCCTTGTTTTGGTGCTGTTTGGTTGGAGGTAAAATGTTCTCTTGTAAAATATTTTCCCTCAATTTATGTAAAATGATGTACACATTTCAAATCTGTAAGCCATTTTCTGGAGGCTCAAGGAGCACAACAACTCATACTAAACCTCCAACACCAATAACCACCACTACCACCTACCTTCACCGATCTTCACCGCCACCCATCACTTCCACTGTCGTCATGGCCCACTGTTTTGGCAAGTGTCAACCAAACGCAAGAATATAATTGCAGAGAAAACTTTTTCAAACAAAATATTTTGCGCGTATAATATTTTCCCTTGTAATACATTTTACTGCGAACCAAACAGAGCCTTAATCAGGATATCTTCCAGTGATGGGAAATTTTACATGTTTTTATGCCCATGATACGTGTACTTTCTCATGGGGTGTGTTGCTGTAATTGGCAGGCTGTCTGCATATAGTACATTTTCTCTTCGCAATGATCCTTTCTCGCTCTTTTAAGATGTTTTTTTTGGAAATTCCAGTTGATGCTATGGTGAATATCTCTTTAACATATGGGGTGATGAAAAATTGGCAAGGGGATCCATGCATCCCATTAAATCTCTCATGGAGTGGAGTAACTTGCAGCTCCACCAATGAAAATGTTCAACCTCCCTGTAAGTGTTGCAGTTCTCTGTTTGATCAAACTTGTGACTTTTATGCTTGCAATAATTTCATACAACTTTCCCATCAATTTTTTCCAATCTTCGGAGCAGGAACCTTTCCTCTTACGGTTTGACAGGGGAAATAGCACCTGCCTTGGCCAGTTTTAAATCAATTGAGCATTTGTAAGTATTTTCGGCTGCAGCAATACAGTGCCATAAAAATCTCAGTGCATCTTTTTGATTTTTGGATATCAGTAAATTAAATGTAGTTTGACATTTAATTCCCTTAAATTAGATATCACCTATTTAGATCGCACAATATTATGATATTGGGCACACAATGCTGATAAAAATTGTGGTGTTAAGATGTATTTGTTTTTTTGTAGGGATTTATCAAATAATAATCTCACTGGACTGGTGCCTGAATTTCTCTCACAGCTGCCTTCTTTGAAGACTTTGTAAGTATATAAGACAATCTTTTTTCAAATTTTATTTACTTCTGGACACAAAATATTTGATACGGCTAGGCTAAACTTTTCAGGAATTTAGCAAGAAACGATCTCACAGGTTCTGTTCCCAAGTCCCTACTCGAAAAATCATATCTGTCATTAAGGTAGTTCATCTTCTTTTATTATGACGAAGTCGCTATCATGTGTAAATTTGTGTTAAAACTTCAGAAATGCGATATATTTTAGTCCATTGAGCTGTTTGTAGTTATAGTAAGGAATAAGCCTGAGTAGTTATTTTGCCTCTTTTGTGTATCATAGGCAAGCAATTTGCATAAGTGTTGATCAGACAATTCAACTGTATTTTCTGTAGCACGGACGACAATCCAAATCTCTGTTCATCCCTGACCTGTCGAGAGACAAAAAAGAAGAATTGGATTGTCATAATAGTTGTATCTGTTATATCCATGGTCATATTAAGTGCTATTGCCATTTTCGGGACCTTGAAGCTGAGAAGGCGAAAAGGTATCTTTCTTGCTTAACCATTTTTGTTAATTTGTCTATATGAATATATTTCCTCAAGTACCTCACGACTGACACGTAATGTCGCTTTTGCTCATGAATGGGTAATGAAAGAAAATGAAGTGGGCCGAACATTGAAGTCAAACAACCTGAGGTTCTCATACTCTGAGGTGGTGAGAATGACAAATAGCTTTGACAAGGTGATTGGCAAAGGAGGATTTGGAACAGTTTATCTTGGCTACTTAGAAGACGGCACCGAAGTTGCTGTCAAGATGCTGTCTCGGTCGTCAAACCAAGTATCTGAACAATTTTGGACTGAGGCATACTTCTAAACCTCCACTTCCGCATCTTGAAATTTATCATTAAATTTATTAATACTCCACTGTATTGCTAAATTCTCTGTTTGATGACAGGCTGAGCTCTTAACAACGATTCATCATAGGAACTTGGCTTCTTTAGTTGGATATTCTGAAGAAGGCTCAAGCACTGCACTGATCTATGAATATATGGCAAATGGGAATTTAAGAGAATGTTTATCAGGTAATTGATCGTTACCACTGTTAAACTAGTGATATTCTGTGCATTCTCTCCGAGATAGTATCCTTTATGCCACACCATTACTCGAATCATCCTGAAAGTTTTCTTACACACTCCTATGTATGTATGTATGTTATGACCTGGGTATCGTGAGCTAAGACGATGTAAACGATAAACAAGAACACAAGATATAACGTGGTTCACTAGTAATTAGCTAGCTACCTCCACGACCCAAAACTCCGATTTTATTGAGAGAAACTTACCCGAATTACAACCACTCGACACACACTAGAGAGCTCTCAAAGCAAGCCTATGTTTTGCTACTAACTCTCTGTACCCCTGTGTGTGTGTGTCGTTATGGAGCCAAAGGCAACC
The DNA here is from genome assembly GCA_023055425.1 of Linanthus parryae. Lineage (NCBI taxonomy): Eukaryota > Viridiplantae > Streptophyta > Magnoliopsida > Ericales > Polemoniaceae > Linanthus > Linanthus parryae. Next base: position 85,265,071 of record JALGPY010000004.1, on the reverse strand, counting down.
GTTAAATAATGCTCCAAGGTATTGGGGCAGTGGAATTTGCCAGCCACACCGCCTTAATATGTTACCAAACTTCGTAGGGCCTTTTGACTTTTTCTTTGCCGCCTACAATTCAAGTCAGATACAACAAATCTCCACCTCGACTTGAATCATCTCAGCAACCCGAACTCGAACTGATGCTTCTCTCCAATAATCAACCCCAAACGTTTCGCAGCTTTATGTGAAACCCTCACGTCAAAAGTTGGTCCAACTTCGCCAAGTTCTTGCAACGAGTGCCCCTAGCGATGCTCGAACTCCCGTCGAGTTCCTGCAGTCGAAACCTATCGATGCTCTAACCCCGGCCGAGTTCATGCGATCCAATCCCCTGTTTGTTGTTCCAACTCCCACTGAGCTCCTACAACGAAATCGTTTGATGTTCCGACTCCCACTGAGTCCCTACAACAAAAACCCCAAACACGTTGCTCCAATTCCCACCGAATTCCTGCAACGTTATTGCGAAATTGCTCCAATTCCCTCTGGATTCTTGCAATATCGCCCCCCTTGCGTAATAGGACGATTTTGTATATTCATACTTAATAGAGGACTAGTTGTGTAATTAGGGTATTTTGTAATTAATATTTAATATTGTGAATAGTCAATGAGAAAGCAAGGAAATTTTCCCCATCGCATGGTATCAGAGCTACCGTCCCAACCCTAGCTCTCTGCGCGCCACTGCCCCGTCACCGGCCTCACGCCACTGAACAGGCGAGCTGTTCACTCCGCTGGACGACCGCCACCTTCTTCCCCCACCGATCGACGAAAAACAGGTCGCCTCTGTGATGTAGAAGCCGCAGAACGCCATTATCGCCTCTGCCACCGGCGATTCACAAATCGTCGTCTTCTTCCCAGCTCGCCTCTGCCACCGACGATTCTGCAATCGTCGTCTTCTTCACAGCTCGCCCACGCGTCACCGCTGCTCTCTGTGATTCGCTTCTCTCTGTATCAGTTTGCCGCAGAAAACCCTGGTCAGAATTGTTTGCCGTCAGTTCTTCCCTTCTGTCGATTGCTCAATTCGGTTTCTCTTTCTGCTGATTGTTCCTCTCTTCAAAGCACCGCCTCTTCCGTGATGTCTACTGAATCAGCCTCTTCCGGCAACACCAAGGAACCTGCTGACACCGCCTCATCCGGCACCGCCAAGGAGCCTCTTCACCCCGTGTTTCTAGTTACCAACATTGAGAAACGTGTTCGTTTCATCCTCGACAATGAGAAAGTCCAGTATGATCACTGGGCAACGTTTTTTCTTATCCAAACGCACGACGTTTCGGATCATCTTGACAAACCATCTGCTGTTAGTGGTCCCCTCTGGAGCTCTATTGACTCGGTAATACTGTTATGGATATACCAAACGATCAACGATGACTTAGCGCTTGCTATCCTCGCTCCTGGTCAGACTGCTAGAGATGCGTGGTTGAAGTTGGAAAACCTTTTTCATGACAACCAGGGATCACGGATGGCAGAACTGGAATTGGAGCTCGTCAATCTGCGCAGGGAACACTGCTCATCTCTCGACGACTATTGCACCAGGTTGAAGAACTTGGCGGATCGTATCGGGAATGTCGGTTCTCCAGTCTCGAACCAACGGCTAGTTATCCAACTAACCAATGGTCTCACTTCTGCCTACACCGGGGTTGCCATGATCATTCAGCAGACTCGTCCCACTCCGGAGTATCTATCTGCAGTCTCTATGATACGGCTACACGAGCATCTTCTTGCTCGACAGGAGCGAGTTCACCCTAGCCCGCATCAGGTGTTGGTGTTGACTCCTTCGAACCGACAACCGAATGCGGTCACTCACCAGTCCGGCGGCCACCATAGTGGCGGGAATGGTAACCATAGCGGAGGACAGCGCAGGAATGGCAGGAACGGACCCTGCTGCACCCCAGGGCTCGCACGGCTCATGGGTCTGGTGCCCCTGCCCCACGGGACCAGTACCTCCTTGCCCTTACCCGACTACGAGTTGGAGCACTCCTAGACCCAACTCTGCTGGCCTGCTTGGCCCACCACCGGCTGCGCGACCACATGCTCTCACAGCTGTTTCTGTCTACCCGACTGCTACTGATTTGGGGTCTCATTCTCTGGCATGACACTCAACGTTCCGGATCAGACTTGGTATCTCGACTCCGGTGCATCTGCACATCTCACTCCGCAGTCAGGTATACTCTCCTCTCTCTCGTCATCTTGTCCTTCTCATAACATACTGGTGGGAAACTGCTTTAGCATTAAAGGGAAATGATCCGGCAATCACACCCTTACCACCAACTCCCGTTCCCTTCACCTTAGAAATGTCTTACTCACCCCAAATGTTATCAAAAACCTAGTTTCTGTGCGTCAATTCACTACTGACAATAATGTTTCCGTTGAGTTTGACCCTTTTGGTTTTTCTGTGAAGGACCTTCGCTCGGGAGCTCTTTTTACAGAGGAGCAACAGTTCGGGTGATCTCTATCCATTCCATCCTGTCCCACCATCGTCGTCTGCTGTCTCTTTTGCTGCTCTTCCTGCTCCAGTTTGGCATAACCGCCTTGGTAATCCAGGGCACCTAGTTTTGGATTCTCTTCGTAGTAGTCATTTCATTTCTTGTAGTAGGAATAATTCAGAAACCCTTTGTCATGCTTGTCAAATTAGTAAACATGTGCGTTTGCCTTTTTCACCGTCTACTTCTTCTACTTCTAGTCCATTTGACATTATTCATAGTGATTTATGGACATTTCCGGTATTAAGCAAATCGCACTACAAATACTACTTGCTACTGCTTGATGACTACACGCATTTTCTCTGGGTTTTCCCCCTTAAACAGAAAAGCGAAGCGCTATCCAAATTAAACAATTCACTACTTTCGTACAAACTCAGTTTGAGCGACCTATCAAAAGTTTTCAATGTGACCTTGGTGGAGAATTTGACAATGGCACTTTTCTCTCTCACGCCATTATTCATTGGCTTGCTTTTCGATTTACATGTCCTCATACGTCATCTCAAAATGGCAAAGCTGAACGCATGATTCGTCGAATCAATGACATCAGTCGTACCCTATTAGCTCATGCCTCCCTTCCAGCTTCTTTCTGGGTTGAGTCTCTTCTGACTGCGGTCTACCTACATAACATTCTTCCCACCACAGTCCTTAACAACAATATTCCCACTGTTGCCCTCTATCATCGCTCACCCTCCTATGAGCATCTCCGCACGTTTGGCTGTCTGTGCTTCCCGAACCTCTCTGCCACCTCACCCCACAGCTTGCCCTACGCTCTGTTCGATGTGTGTTTTTAGGCTACCCTCTTAATCACCGTGGTTACCGGTGTCTTGATTTGAGTACTGGTCGGGTTCACACTTCCCCTCACGTCACCTTCGATGAGACGGTCTTTCCTTTCTCCATCCCTGGGTCTGTGTCTCCATCTGTTCACATGACGTCTGATCCGGATGATAGTCTTCCATCTCCCCTTTTTACTCATCGTGCTCATAACCCTGTGACCATAGTTTTTAAAACCGGACAGGACCGGCCGGTCCGGCCGGTGACCGGTTCGGTCCGATCATCAGACCGTAAATGCACAAACCGGTCAAACCCGGTCAAAAACCGAACGGTTTTGCGGTCCAACCGGTGAACCGGTCGGCCCAAAACCGGCCGGTTTTCGGAAACTCCGCTTCTGGGTTGAATACGGGAACAGAGAGAGGAAGAAGGGAGGTGGCGGCGGTGATAGAGGTGGTTGAAACTGTGGGTTTCGCCGGAGTGGAGGACGAGACGGAAAGCCATTGGTCCGACGCATCCGACGAATCTGTTATGGATCTTGAAGAAGACCGCCTTCGAGCTTTTCCGATTAGATCTGCGGCGGCGGCGGCGGCTGGAGACCGGTTGATGTTGATTCCGACGTGGTTGTTGTGGTTGAACGAGTTGCAGAGAGCATGGGTTGGAGCGAGAGGGATAGAAAGATGGTCGGAGAGAGAGAGAGAGAGAGAGAGAGAGAGAGAGAGAGAGAGAGAGAGAGAGAGATGAGTGAAATCCGGTTACAGATTTGGAGATAATGCCATAGTGGGGAGAAAGATAGAAAGAAGGGGAGGAGTTACCCCTTTTCAAGATTTTTTTTTTACAAACGTTTACCCTTTCAAGAATAGCATTACTTCATGCTATTAATTAGTTTGACTTCTTTAAAATCTCAAAAACTCCAACAACCAGATAAATTAGTAATGGATTATTTTTAAAAATCTCAAATTGTACAGGAACTTCAAGTTTATGTATAATTATTATTTTTGCATCTATATGTAAAATTTTAATATTAAAATAAATTTCCATTATGCTTATTTTTTTTTTGTATAGAAAATATATATTAATAAATAAACATGCTATTGAACCGGTCGGACCATGAACCGGTGCCTCACCAGTTCGATGGCCGGTCCGGTTTTTAAAACTTTGCCTGTGGCACACACACCATCACCCACCACTCCTAGGGCACCTATGCCACCACCCACCACTACTCGGGCACCCACACAGCTTCCCACATCTAGAACTCTTATGGAACCTTTTCCTTACCACTATGTACGTCGGTCTGTTTCCACTCGTCCCCCTCCTATACCCTCTGTGCCTGTGTTGTCTGACCCTCTTGCGTCACCCACACTGAGCCCAGTGGCTACTACTCCTCCTCTTTCTCCTCAGATGACCACCACATCCAAGCATGGCATCGTCAAACCTCACCCGTCTCACCTTAGCTACCCAGACACCTGATCCCGTCTCGCCCCTCCCAAAATCCCACATCCTAGCCTTGTCGGATCCTCACTGGAAAGCGGCCATGGATGATGAGTTTGGAGCTATGGGTGCGAACCACACTTGGGATCTTGTTCATCGGCCGGAAGGGGATAATGTTCTGCGAGCTCTGTGGCTATTTCGACACAAGTTTCGCGCTGATGGTAGTCTGCAGCGCTATAACGCACGATTGGTAGCTAACGGGAAGTCCCAGATGGTTGGGATCAATTGTGAGGAGACTTTCAGCTCGGTTGTCAAACCGACTACTATTCGTACAGTTCTCAGCATTGCTGTCACATGTTCTTGCCTATCCGTCAGCTGGATGTCAAGAACGCTTTTCTTCATGGTGATCTCTCTGAGACGGTTTACATGCAACAGCCCGCTGACTATCGCGACATGCGCCACCCTGACTTTGTTTTCCGGTTGCGCAAATCCTTATATGGTCTGAAGCAGGCTCCCTGTGCTTGGTTTCAGCGATTTGCCACTGTCCTCACGCAGACTATCGGTTTTTCTGGTTGCTCGTGTGATGAGTCTCTTTTTGTCTACAGTCGCGGCTCGGACATCGTCTACCTACTGCTCTATGTGGATGATATTGTTATCACTGGGTCGTCTCCGATAGTCTTGGATCAGATTGTCTCTCAGCTCTCTGGAGAGTTGACTGATCTGGGCCATCTGCATCACTTTATGGGCATTGCTGTCACCCGTGATTCGTCCGACTTGTTCCTGTCACAGCATCAGTACACGACCGACATTATTCGTCGTGCCTCTATGTCCACCTGTAAGTCTACTGCCACCCCTGTTGAGGTAGGTAGTAAACTCACAGCCGCCTCTGGCCCACCGGTTGCTGATCCTGCGCTATACCGCAGCCTTGCTGGGGCCTGCAGTATCTCACGTTCACTCGACCAGACATCCAGTATGCCGTTCAGCAGGTCTGTCTCTTCATGCATGATCCCCGTGAGCCGCATTTTCATGCCCTGAAGCGTATCTTACGCTACATCAATGGCACGCTTGAGTATGGTTTACAGATCTCTGCCTCTGCTACTGATTCCCTCACGGCCTACACTGACGCCGATTGGGCTGGTTGCCCAGACACACGCCGCTCCACTTCTGGTTACTGTGTCTTCTACGGAGACAATCTTCTCAGTTGGTCGTCCAAGCGTCAGGCAACTGTCTCTCGCTTGAGTGCTGAGGCTGAGTATTGTGGTGTTGCTAATGCCGTCTCCGAACTCTGCTGGGTCCCGGAATTTATTACTTCAGCTCATGGTTTTAAATAACGGTATCGGCCGACATATCGGTTCCGGTCACGGGTAACGGAATCGGTCCGTATCGGAGAAACTGTAACGGGAATCGGGAACCGAACGCGTGAATGTTAAATAATCGTCAAAAGATGCAAAAAAGTATTTTTAAGAGAATGTTTTGTATATCAAATATATTTATAGTTTTTAGACAATTAGACATTGTACACTTCATTATATAGCAAATTAATATAATGAGTACACAGCGTATTGTGTGTATCGCCAGGATATCGGTGCGTATCGGCCGTAAAATGAGGATATCGGTGCGTATCGGCCTTGTCACTTGTGAATATGATTCACGTGAACCGTATCGGGTGTATCGGACTCGGCCACTACCTTTTCAGTTAAATATCGGCCGTAACGTAACGGTAACGGCCTTTATTTGAAACCCTGCTTCAGCTTCGTGTCACCCCGCCTCGGGCCACTGTGGTGTATTGTGACAATGTGAGTGTTGTCTATGTCTCTGGTAATCCTCTTCAGCATCAGCGCACTAAACATGTTGAGATTGATCTACACTTCGTTCGTGAGAAGGTTCGTTTGGGTCAACTTCGCGTGTTGCACATTCCTGCTGATTATCAGTACGCCGACATCTTCACCAAGGGTCTCCTCGGCTTTGTTCCAGCGCTTTCGTTCCAGTCTCAGTGTTGGCAAGCCTACAGCTTCGACTGCGGGGGAATAATAGGACGATTTTGTATATTCATACTTAATAGATGACTAGTTGTGTAATTAGGGTATCTTGTAATTACTATTTAATATTGTGAATAGTCAATGAGAAAGCTAGGAAATTTTCCCCATCGCATTGCGCACCTCATACGCGCCCCCTTGCAATCTCCCACATGTCGTGTCCCTCGTCAGAGACTCCCCCATTCCAAATCCGCCTCCTTTTCAAAAGCACGGATTCAATGTCCCCCAACGGGGCTTAGAGAATTAGACCATCTTCCGAAGTACCCTCCACCTGCAGTCAAACGTGCAGATCCCGAGTTCATCATTCGTCCACCGGAGTCTCTTTTCTCTACTGTTTGAACAGACGTCACCGTAGCTTCCCTTGGCCGCTATCGTTTCGCCGGAACCCTGACTGTCCAAGCCCCCATACGCAGCCGTGTGCCACGTCCCCTCGACTCAAACTCAACGGTGGTGGTTGTATATGCTTCCTTCTCGTCAGTCACCAAGAGCAGCCAACGATTGCCGCGTTTCAACAACGCACACATCTCAATCTGCCCCAGACTGAAGTTGTTCCTCCTAGTAAACCCTGTCGAACTTGATTATCTCCCCGGGCATCATCTTCTCAGCTCCGATCACCCCCCAACTCGCGTGCTCCACCTTTATCGTGAAATCCTAGATCTTTAGCTCCACCTTGATCTTGGAAGACCGATCACCTAAGCTCTGATACCAGTTTGTTATGACATGGGTATCGCGAGCTAAGACGATGTAAACGATAAAACAAGAACAAAAGACATAACGTGGTTCACTAGTAATTAGCTAGCTACCTCCACGACCCAAAAACCCCGATTTTATTGAGAGCTCTCAAGCAAGCCTATGTTTTGCTACTAACTCTCTGTACCCCTGTGTGTGTGTGTCGTTATGGAGCCAAAAGCAACCCTTAAATAATGCTCCAAGGTATTGGGGCGGTGGAATTTGCCAGCCCCACCACCTCAATATGTTACCAAATTTGGTAGTGCCTTTTGACTTTTTCTTTGCCGCCTACGATTCAAGCCAGATTCAACAATGTATTTACAAAACTCTTCACCTGTGCAAGTGTGCATGTATATGATTTCATTATTCATATAACATGTTACCAGATTCAAGAAAGGTATTGTAGTGTTAGAGAAATTTGAATTGAAGTTTAATTGAGTTTGAACCACAATGCCTGCCACATGAACCATTTGTATGGAAAATGAGTATAGCAGAACATTATAATCATCACCGATATCCCCGTGTGGGTGCAATAAGGTTAACTTACATTTTTTTTTACATTTACTTATGTTCTTATGGATTTTGTCCGTTGTTAGCATGTAATGTCACATTGTTACTACATCTAATGTATATTTGTTTTCTTCACCTGTTAATATGAGATTCCACTCTAGTGACGGATCATAGAAACATTGAACTAGTTTGAATACCACACCCAATCTTAAGAATATTACAAAACTGGCCTCGGGTTAAATCATGCTTGAAGAAAAACATGGACTTTGCAAAGAGAAGATACTGACATAGCAGTGTATATTTGTTACTGTAAAAATCGCATTGAATATGACTTGCTGCATAGTTTCTCATCAGCAGTAAGATTAAAAGATGAGGAGCAAAGTAGAGAAGGAGACACTAAAACTTCTATTACAAGGTGCCAGCCTCCAGATCCTCGTCTCCCAACATGTGTGTCAGTTTCCTAACACGCATTAAAATTATCTTCGATTGTTTCGAAAACCGCTTTAAAGTCACTTTCTAGATAATATTTCCTAAAAGAACAGAAAGATACCTTAGGCTAGTTAACATTATACATTGAACATATGTAGACAGACGATCAAGTTATACTCTTAAATCGTAATTTTGTTCATATTGGTAAAAGAAGTAACAATATATATGTATATATATATATATATATTATGAATCTGGGATGTGTTTATGTGTACTCGTATGGTGGTTATGACATTATTTCCTTCAGGACAAAGTCACAAGTTCCTTCCACAAAATTTGTTATTGATTTACAGTAGTTTATTGACAATATTCGCTCCGTATAAACATTGTTAGATGTTAGAAAGCACCGAAAACTGTCGATTCTTAAAAATCTTTTCATTGAAACTGTTTGTGTATAGTATTCCCGTGCCAAATATTTTGCTAAAAATAGAGGCCATGTAATTGTTATAATTACTCTCCTTAAAAAAATTGTTATAATTACCACACAAATGTTGTGAACGGACATTCCAGCTCCATAGCAACCATTTATTTATGTCTGTGTATTTACAGGTCAAGTTGTATCCTCATAAACTATTGCAATGTTGGAGAAAGTATCATATTAATGAAACTGTGATGTATCCGTGTATTTATGTATTTATGTAGTAGTTGGGAAAATATTTTTCTTATTCATGTTAGACTTTATTTTGGTCGATAGTTCTTGTTCAACTTTTCCCGAGTTTGTAAATTTGGCTTTCATGGCAAGATTTAGTTACATCGGTCATATTCAATGGTCTTAGTAGGCAGAGAGCTTAAGATTGCTGACATGTTACTGCAGACAAAAATAAAGGTGTACTAACATGGGGACAGAGGCTTCAAATAGCAATAGATTCAGCACAAGGTTAGTAACCACTCGAATCAGGCTGCTCCTTCCCTTTTCAATTAAAGAATATTTGGACTAAATGTAGTGAGGGCTTGTTATGCAGCACTGGAGTATTTACACGATGGTTGCAAATCCCCAATAATCCACAGAGACTGATACCATACTGTTAACTGAAAATATGCAAGCAAAGGTTGCAGATTTTGGACTGTCCAGAATCTTTCCCCAGGTTCAAGGTGAAACTCACGTGTCCACTGCTGTTGTAGGAACATTTGGATATCTTGATCCTGAGTAAGTTCTCTTCCAGAAAACAGTGTATGTTGTAGTTCCTTTCCAATTTTAAATTCTTACTAGCACATGTTTTTATTTGCAGGTACTATATCACTGGTAGGTTAACGGAGAAGAGTGATGTTTACAGCTTCGGTATAGTTCTATTTGAACTTATAACAGGTCAACCTGCAATCATAAAAAGTGAAGAGAACACCCACATAGTTCAGTGGGTTATGCCGATGCTTGAAAGAGGAGATCTTAGCAGCATTGTAGATCAAAGACTACAAGGGGATTACGACAGCAAATCTGTGTGGAAAGCTTTGGAGACGGCTGTAGCATGTGTACCATCTAGTCCTATCAAAAGGCCAACCATGAGTCAAGTACGTGGAGACCTGAAAGATTGTCATGATATGTATATTGGAACAGGAAATACTCGCAAGACAGAGAACATCAGCATTGATGTGACATCAAGTTCTGGGATTGATTATTTGGACTCCGTCGATTCAGAATATTCCGAGAACCTTCCACGAGCACGGTAGATACTTTCAGGGAAGACACTATCATTTTCTTTTTTGTACTTCATTATTTTTCTGTAGTTGTCTTGTTAGTAGTATTTAATCTTGTAATCTACATTATTTGCCACATCTGCGGCATTTGTCATTCTTTTAAACACTCACGCTTAAATGGTTCGTATCAATACTTCAAAAGTTCCTTGTACTGGACAACTTGGATACAGTTGATTTTACACAACTCAATTTAAAAAAATGATGGTTCGAGGAAATTGTCATTAAGAGTTCTTGTTACAGGAGAAGTATTCTCCATGCCAATTATCTAGTGATGAAAAAACCAGAACCATGCAATTAGTTTTCTTTGTTTCACAAGACTCTGGGGGAAAACTTAGAGTTGCCAACTTGCCATGTATTTATGTCTGTGCCGATTTGCACCTTTAGTCGAGGAAATGGTTCTGGCGCTCTCTCTGACTGACGAGAATATTTTTTGGAAGAGATTTGAGGCTCCAGGATTTGGTGTCTCATCTTAGGATGGTGAAGAAGTTAAAGACCAATGTAAAACCAATTGATGATGATGGCACTAAATGTCTTTGACCCCAAAATGTATCATTTTCTTATCATGTTAGATCTTCAACAAATAGGTTCTCGAGACTTTAGTGACACTGGAAAAATATTCATTCGAAAAACACACTTGGATAATAGATTGAATGCGTTGTTAATTCTATTGAGCCGTCCATGAAGTGCTTGATTAAGGGGCTATCATCATGAAAGGGCGCGAGAAAAGAACGAGACGAAATCAAGAAAAAGATGAGAAGAAACTCACTTTGAAATTCATTCAACATTCAAAAGTTTTTCTTCCGAGGTATTCTTCTTACATTAGACTCTTTTATTTTAGTTGAGGTTCTCACCTGTGGCAATGCATCAGAATTTGAAGGTCTCCTGAATGAGTAAAATATTAGTGCTAAAGAAGGTTTAAGGAAAACTAATATATTTACATGTACTGTATTTCATTCGCACCAAATCTTGAGAATTTTCAATGGCTGTCACGGAAGATGATCATGTAAAGGAAACTACCAGGATGCTAAATCCATATATTGACACTCAGTAAGCTTTGGTAAGCCCTCTCAAGTCAAGGAATGGGACTGTGGTCTAAGGGAGGAAAACAGTCTAGACAGACGCAACTGGAGAGGCTTGATTCATGTGCCCGACCCTGGTTATACTGGGAAAAGGACTCGTTGTTGTTGTTGTTGAGATCCTGTACATTCTGCGTAAGATAAAGATAATATCCCTTAAGCGATAGTATAAATATGAGTATTGTTATGCTTTGACGTACAAATTTCATCGCCTATTAAAGTTAGATTATTATATGATTCCACTATCCATATTCTTAAATCTTGTTGGCAGATTCAAGGAATGTCTAGCCTTAGATAAAATTTTGAATAGGACTGGTGAGTGACTATCATGTGAACCCTTGCTTAAAAAATGAGAATATCCTAATATTTAAATCCTCAAAGATAGCCTTGTAATTAAGCATTTCAACCTACTTAGATTTAACATCCTTCTCTTTTACTTATGCTCTCATTGTTTTTTACTATTAACACATGATATTATGTAACATACTACACCTGATGTGTGTTTTTTGTCCTTAACCTGTGCATATCAGATGCCCTCATGTGACATATCGTAAAAACAATGAATACCATACTACACTTATGTTGTCTTCTAACCGATGTTCTGGTAATACTTTTAACAAAATTAAAGAAAACAATTGACTTCACAAAAAGAAGAAAGAAGAGATTCTCGCGCTAGCAATGCATGTAACAAAGTTTCCTTGTGTGATTGAGTCACATTCATAGTAACAAAGTCAGCATTTTTTCCTCTTCTAAACCTTTTGTCGATTTCACAACACTTCTAAGACACGGTGTTCTGCATATGTTCATAAAACTTCATAGACTCTATGTAGTTCCGTCTCCGTTTCAAGCAGCAGAGTATGTGCTTCATGGTTAGGAAATGTGGTTGCACTATGGTTAGGTAGAAGTTGAAGAAGGCATTTCATTGGCTCTCTCTCTCTCTTTTTTTTTTTTTTTTTTTTTTTTTTACTTTGATAAAGTAAAAGTAGCATATTCACCCATGGTAATTGCTCATGCAGTAACTTTCATACTTACCTGTTAAGGTGCCTATTTTATGTCAATTTTTCTGCATTCTGAAGCACTGTGATGCATTCTGAGGAAATTGCTCGCTCTCACTCTGCTAAAAGCTTTTGGTGAAGCCCTTAGACAGGTGTTCTTTAGTTTTAAAAGATTCGGATCTGGATAGTTGCCGATTTTCCGATGAAGGTAGTTTAGATGGGAGTCTACCTTGAACCATCTGGTGCAGTCTAAGCATCAACAAATTCATGGATCATTCAATCACTTGTCTAATGAAAGCTAGAGCTATGCCGACTGCCATGTGGTGCAGTCTCATATTGCTTACCCGAAATGCTTCTGTGTCTTCACTTCCTTTACTTGGGATCAAAACAATAAATGTCTGGTATGGATATGCGTACTTTTGTCAAAGTATGTGCTGCTTGGGTGTGTATCACTTGTTGGATTTTCTGGACTACTTAGTTGTTCTTGCATTTGTTAGTTTTTCTTCCGTGGCGTAGGTTATGATGTTATGACTTATGACCTTATGTTTCTTCGTAAACGCTTGAGATTCATAAAATTATTTTATTACCTGTTAAAAATATTTTCAGGTTGGTGATTGAATTCAAGCAAGTTTATGAAAGAGCTTTGGTGGAAGGACGCGTTTCTTTCTACTGTTTCCTGGTCTATTTTGGCTATCCCATATCCAAATTCTAAGATTGCACTTTCTAAGATTGTCGATGAAATTTTACAAATCAATGGGTGACTGTATTTGTTCGAAATTTTCAAGAATGAGTGGCCGATAGTTACAAGAGTTGCTGTTGGCAGAAATGTAGGGGTTGAATTCTGTACATTGAGTAGTTATTATTATACTCCCAGTTGGTTTGTGATGTACTCCGTGTAAATCACCTATGATGGTGCAGAAGTCTAACACCAATATAAAACAAATACAAGTGGACAGTTTATGAAATATGTTTATAATTATATTAAGTCGTCAATGACATCCTTGATCATGCTATTTCAACCATGCAACAAGACCGGCAAATTTCTTCGAAGACACTCGTATAACATAAGACTCTTTCTCTTAGTCTGTGTTCCCACCTGCTTCCATTGTGTCCAAGTTGAATGTCTACATATTGCACGTCGAGTAATACTTTAGTGATAGATAAATACAACTACTAATTATTATTCAATTAACTCTAATCAAAGTATGATACTTTTTAATGGCGGCTAATCAAGTTGATCACATAAAGACAAGTATCAGGAGATGAAATTGGTCTGACTTTCCCAAATTCTTACTCAGTCAGTTTGGGGAGGCTCCCTCTTGCTGTTTGACATGCATAAAATATTTCGACCATGTATTAAATACCTATGTATGTATTTATGAATGTAAATGTTTTAGGTTTCTGTTTCTAAATAACGAGTTTCTTTCCGGCAGAGTTTCAAGCAATGAGAGTTTCTATGGATATCAGTTTTTCCACTTTTGTTATTGCTTGTTTCTTCCTCATCAATCTGGTTCATTGCCAGGGAAACTCAGGTCTCTCTCTTTCTCTCTTTCTCTGTGTGTATCATGAAATGATGGGTAATCGGGAATTGCTTGTTTTCTGATTTGTTTTCTTTGTGCTTTACTGTTTATTGTTGTTTTTTACGTGCTAATAACCCCCCTTTTCGTCACTTCTTCTGAATGATTACAGATTTCATAAGCATAGACTGTGGGGTACAAGAAGATTACACGGATACTGCCACAAATATACATCACAGTTCTGATGCACAGTTTGTGAACACTGGTATAAGTAGAAATATATCAGCTAAGTTCAAGTCAGGAGATCTTAATCAGCGGCTAGCTAATCTCAGAAGCTTTCCTGAAGGAACCAGGAACTGTTATACACTGAGAACTACTCAAGGAAAAAACAAAAAGTATTTGATCAGAGCGTGGTTCTTGTACGGAGACTATGATGGAAACAATGCCTTACCCAGATTTGAACTGAATATCGGTACAAATCTTTGGGACACAGTTGCGTTGGCTAATGCATCTGAATATTCGGTATTTGAGATGATGCATATATCTCCAACAGATTTTATACATGTGTGTCTTGTAAACATAGGTGCTGGAACACCTTTCATATCTGCATTAGAGCTAAGGCATGTGAATGATTCCATTTACAAGACACAGTCCGAATCCATGGTTCTATATGAGCGATATGATCTGGGTTCAACTGCCACAGATAGTCCATCAATTGGGTAAGTTTCTCTATTTCTTTTTTCACAGAACTATTCTAATGATGTAGATTCTGAAATAGTGATTTGACTATCGAAATCTCAGGCACGAGTACGGCGACGAGCTTGGTCGGATGTGGTATTCTTTCAACATTGAGAACACGACACGTGTCAGTACATTCATCCCAATCGACTCATTGAATGATAATGCCTACAAACTGCCTGGCCAAATAATGGAGGATGCTGATAAGCCAGTGAATGAAAGTGTTCGCATGGAATATTACTTGGACGGTGGCAATGGGCGTACTTCTGCCACTAGATTCTATGTGTACTTGCACTTTTGTGAAATAAAGCAGCTCGAGGAAGATGAGGTGAGAGAATTCGACATCCTTATGAATGATGTACCCTGGGTAACATCTGTTGTTCCTACGTACCTGAGGACTACTACAATTACCAAAGAAGCCCCTATTCGAGGAGGTACCGTGGGAGAATTGTGGTTCTGTCTAAAAAGGACGGAAAGGTCAACCCTTCCGCCCATCCTAAGCGCAATGGAGATATATATTGAGAAGAAGCTGCCAAAGTTATCCTCAAACCCGGAAGATGGTACTGTTTGACTCTTAATTTACATTTCAGTTAAAAGAAGATCTACTTGGTGCATGTTTGGGAACACTGTTTTTAAACAAGATTGTTTAAAAACAGTGTTTTCCAAACAACATGTTTGGGAGAGTGAAAAAACAGTGTCTAAAAACTAAAACAGGGAAAAAAACAGTGTTTCTGGAAACACCATTTTAGGTGTTTTTTTAAATGTTTTTCATACTTTTGGTGGTTAAACACACTACTACTTTTGATGAATGCCTAAAATAACAACTATATGCCGTTGCGGTATGTACAAAATGATGTTAGTAAATTTACACTGAAATTTAGTAATGTTGCCAAATGTGTTTTTGATTTTACACAGTGTTTTTAGGCACATACCAAACAAATTTCTGATTTTGCTTTTAAACGTTTTTTTTCAGCATGATATTTTTCCCAATATTTTCTCTGTTTCTAAACGGATACCAAACATGCTCTTGGTCACACGCCTGTTTCTTTTCCTTTTATATCTTCATTCGCTAGTATGCAGTAACAACTAAATGAGGAAAATCTGCAGATTCAACTTTCAATGATGCTTAAAATACAAGTATTTTAGAAAGCAGCCTGTAGTGCACTCTTAGATAATCTTTCCCACAACGAACATGCTATTTGAAGTTTTCTGATTTTAGAAATATGTTAATTTGGGACATCATGAATTCATTTGTACTTCTTGATGGAATTCCAGTTGATGCAATGGTGAATATCTCGTTATCATATGGGGTGAAGAAAAATTGGCAAGGAGATCCCTGCATCCCATTGGATCTCTCATGGAAAGGGCTACTTTGCAGCTCTGCCGACGCAAATGCTCCACCACCGCAAATTTTATCATTGTAAGTGTTACTATCATTCTTTGTCTACCGAACTGACGCCAGTGATGGTTTCAGTACAATTGCTTACCCTTAAGTTGTATGCTTCTTTGGAGCAGGAATCTTTCCTCTAGCAGTTTGACGGGCGAAATAGCTCCTGCCTTGGCCAGTCTTAAATCACTTGAGCATTTGTGAGTATTTCCATCTGAAGGCACTGCTATGAGAACCTCAGAACGCTTTTTTGGTTTTGATGTCAGGGGATTAAGACTATGTTTGACATCTAGGTGTTATTCTGATGTCTCACTTTTGCAGGGACTTATCGAATAATAATCTCACTGGACCTGTGCCTGAGTTTCTGTCGCAGCTGCCTGCTTTGAAGACTTTGTGAGTACATAAGACAATGTTACCTTCTAAATGTTGTTTTGAGTAGACAAAGTACGTGACATGGCTTGGTTTTATATATATATATTTTTTTTAGGAATTTAGCTGGAAACAATCTCGCAGGTTCTGTTCCCAAGTCTCTGCTCAAGAAATCATCCCTGTCAATAAGGTTGAACATTTTCTTGTCATTTTTCTTGTTATGAGGTTGTAAATAGCTGTGAAGGAGTGCAATAAGTAGTTGAATGGTTTTTTAATTACGCAATGAACCTGAGTAGTTAGTGTGGATTTTTTATGAATCATAGTTTAACGTACACTTTGTTCATGTTACTATAACTGTCTTCTCTGTAGAACGGATGGCAATCCGAATCTCTGTTCATCACTCACCTGCGGAAAGACAAATAAGAAGAACACGATTATCGCGGTAGTTGTGTCTGTTGTCATATCCCTGGTGATTTTAAGTGCAATAGCTACCTTTTGGGTCTTAAAGATGAGAAGCCGAAAAGGTATCTTTCTTTTTCAAACTTTTTTTCTCATTTGGTTGCTGGGTAAGTGCCCTCAAGCTGACTTGTGGCATGGCTTTCGCTTTTGTAGTGGTCAGAACATTAAAATCAAACAATCAGAGATTCTCGTACTCTGAGGTGGTGCATATGACAAATAACTTTGAGAAGGTGATTGGCAAAGGAGGATTCGGAACAGTTTATCTTGGTCACTTAGAAGATGGCACAGAAGTTGCTGTCAAAATGCTGTCCCGATCTTCAACTCAAGTATCTGAACAATTTTGGACAGAGGTAAACTTTCTTATCTGCATTTCAGAGGAAAATTTCTGAAACCTCTACTCTGTTGTCTCTGGCTAAATTCTCTGTTTGGATTACAGGCTGAGCTCTTGACGACGATTCATCATAGGAACTTGGCTTCTTTAGTTGGATATTCTGAAGAAGGCTCAAACACTGCCCTGATTTATGAATACATGGCAAATGGCAACTTACGAGAATGTTTATCAGGTATTTGATTTTTACACCTTTTATTACAACTAGCTGATACCCTGTGCACTCTATGCGAGATAGTATATGCAAAGTATCCTAGAAGTATTCTTGCATACCTATTGGCCATTATGTACGTATATGTATGGTTATGTGAACTCATGTAGGGCAAGAGTTTCCCTTCCCCAAATTTACAAATTTGTCTTCGTTATATCATCTTGTTACATCGATCAAGTTTGGCAGTATCAGTTTTTTGAGATTTTAACCATGTTGTCTTAGAATTATTTCATCAATTGAGCTCCCTGCATAATCATTTCTTCTCTCATTCTTTTTCATTGAAATTATCAACTTGTTGCACAGACAAAAGCGAAGCTATACTAACCTGGGGACAGAGGCTTCAAATAGCAATAGATTCAGCACAAGGTTAGAACCACTTAAAGCAAGCTATTTCTTTTTCAACTTTGATTAGAGAATATTTGCACTAAATGTAGTAATGACTTCTTATGCAGCGCTGGAGTATTTACATAACGGTTGCAAACCCCCCATAATACACCGAGACATCAAGACCGACAACATACTGTTGAATGAAAGTATGCAAGCAAAAGTTGCAGATTTTGGATTGTCCAGAATTTTTCCCCAGGTTCAAGGTGAAACACATGTGTCCACTGGTGTTGTGGGAACATTTGGATATCTTGATCCTGAGTAAGTTCTCTTCCAGTAGTTTCTTCCTGTCTTTACTTCCAAGGGTCAATTCTCCCAAGCAAATTGTTTTTCTTTGTCTGCAGGTACTATATAACGGGCAGATTAACCGAGAAGAGTGATGTTTACAGCTTCGGAATAGTTCTATTTGAACTTATAACAGGTCAACCTGCAATCATAAAAAGTGAAGAGAACACTCACATTGTTCAGTGGGTTATGCCAATGCTAGAAAAAGGGGATATTAGCACAATTGTAGATGAAAGGTTACTAGGGGATTACGATAACAACTCAGTGTGGAAAGCTTTGGAGACGGCTGTAGCATGTGTACCATCTAGTCCCATCCAAAGACCAACTATGAGTCAAGTACTGGGAGACCTGAAAGAGTGCCAGGATATGTATCTTGGAACTGGAAATACTCGGGAGACAGAAGACATCAACTTCAATGTGGCATCAAGTACTGGAATTGATTATTTGAACTCTTTTGACATAGAATCTTCCATGATCATTCCACGAGCACGGTAGATACATTCTGGTGTGAAACTATGATGATTTTTGTACAAATTTTCGTTTCATTTTGTTCTTTTTGTCACTGTTGGTGAGTTGCAATTCAACCCAGCTTGTTTAGTTTCATCCGTTTCCGAAACATTCTTTCTTGAATAGAAACAGTACAACTTTATGAAAATGTGACTAATGTAAATGCGAGGGGTCAAGCTATATTTTCTGGGATGGTACACCTACTTCATTTATATTAGTGCTTTATAGTTACGAATTGTCACAATGTTGGACTTAGCTCTTTATGGTTATGACGTTTCGTCACGGAGGAATAGAGATGTATGTGGAGAGTTGTGGCTTCCAAATATAGGGTGTTTAAGGAGGATGAAAGTCTAAAGATGGGAGAGAGGTTTATGGGGTTAACTTGTGGAAGTTTATTTGGCATATATGGGTGTAAATTGCTGTGGCGCTTCGGATAAGTTTCAGCAAATATTTTCCGTTGTACTCTCTCTTCTGTTCACCCCGGTCTATTTTAGCTGTCTAAGATAAGAGATCTAAGGTTGCAGATTTTTAGAAGATTGTGGATGAATCTGTAATTGAAGTCTGTGTTTGTCCAAAAATTTACAGTATTGGGTGGTCCCGTGCAAAATATTCTGCAACCTTAGAATATTACAGATTGCACTGGAGTTGTACAGTGTGGGTTGATGTGGGCAGAAATGATAAGTTTAGCTGGGTAAGGGACGAAGAAAAGTCCACATTGAATGGTATGTGGAAGCTAGGCACTACATTGGAGGTGAGTTTCTTTGCTTGGACTGATGCTGTAAAGGACAACATAACATTGGATGATTACAGAGGAGAAGCTTCTTGCTCGCCAGATGGATTCAACTTCTGTTGTTGGCATATGTGGATAACTTATCGAATGTAAGTTTTCTCCCAGCTATTAATTGCTCATGCTGTTTTATTTATTTATTTATTATTTATTTATTTGCTCATACATAATTTAGGAGAAGTGAAGATCTTTTGAATCATTGCTAACATGTTTTCTGTTTGCAGGTACTGTGTCATTTGCAGGTTAACCAACAAAAGTGATGTTTATAGCTTGAGTATTGTTTTATTGGGGCTGATAAGAAGTTAACCTGCTATTACCGGAAGTCAGCATGTTTTTCGTTAGCATCATTGCAGATGAAAGGTTACAAACGGGTTCTTGTAACGGCAATGTATCAAAGCTTCAGAGACTGCAGTAGCTAGCATGCGTAAGAGCTGTTCCCGTTCAGAGACAAACTACAGTCGGGTAAAAGAATTACGGGCGTCAAAGAAATGTAAAAAAAATCAGTCAGGTAAAATCTTCCATAAACTTTCTGCAACCACCTTAGATGTATTCTGGAATGAAAAGATGCAAATGTCTATGCAGATTCCTTTTTTTTTTTGGAGTTCCAAATTGAGTTTTAGATTGGCTATCTCTAGCTAGCATGTCAAAGCTCAACCCTTAACACAATCTTTTTAAGACAAGACCAATATTTTCTCTCTATAACTGAGCCAAAGATTCAAGAATGCTAAAGGTGAAGAGTGTGGCAGAATTTTGTATATGATGAGGCGAGTTCTTTTTATTATACACGAAAATATTCTCTTCTACTCTTCGGAAAGGAGTTGTGTATACTAGTCTTATCGTTTCTTCTCTAAAAAGAAAGATGGTTTACTGTCCAAAGAGTTGACATAGTTCTCTTTCGACTTTTTTGTGTGTGTGTTTTTTAAGAAAGTGTAGTTTTCTTTCCAAAAGGAGTTGACAAGTGATGGAGATATGTCTTTTTACCAATTCTTCATCTCACAGAATTGTTTGAACAATAGCAATGATAACCGTGAAGATGATAGACTGAAATCCCTCAAACTTTATCATTTGCAGTATGATCATTTTAATCAATTTGGATTAAACTCCGTAACTAATTGCTCAAGTTGCTATGGAGTTCACCTGATATTGATATATTCATACCATAAGTTGAGATGAGATAAACAGTGCCATTTAGCCTTCATCCGTAGCCACGAGAACCAAAATGAAAGAAAAAATGATCCCACATTAAGGTTTTGTCTTTCGGGAACTAGATGAAGACAAAAAATTTGAGTTAATAAGATCGCATGCTGAAAACTACTATTGAAGAAGTCCATACTGAATTCTTAAGGGTTAATTTCACTTTACCCCCCTGTGATTAAAGGATTGTGCGAATTCCTGATTTGCTTCTACCACTGGTCATACTTTCCATTAACCAGCATATTGACCAAAACAAACATTTTCTGTATTCTGATGGGATATTTTTATCGGACCTGACAATTTCATGTAGAGACCATATCAATGCACTTGAAAATTGTTTCATCAAATGAACAACCAATCGGGGAATTTTGACCTGCCATGTTGATTTTGTTGAGTAGTGTTGAAAAGAGCAGGAAGCGATTTGACTTTGCCAAAACACTAAATATGTGCAATCTGAAATTTCCTAGAATGACTAACTGGTGCCCTCTACCAGCATACTATTCCAAAATGTATGATGTAAAAGAACCTCCCACAAATCCGCAAATCCATGTAGACAATTCACTACTACTCGTGAATTAAAATTGTTCATAATGACAAACACAGATGGCGCAATCTGAAGTGAAGATGATCTCAGCCCTAGGGAGTCCTAGTAGCATAAGATTTTGTGATGCCTATTTGTAAACTATACATGATTTTTCAAAATATAAATGCATTTTCTTGTTTGTGGATGAAGATAAGATTTGGGCTGGAATTGCAAAGCTGACATCATTCCAACATCTCTGATTGTTGTTTTGTTGGAGCATGAATTTGATGATAGTTATTGTGATGAAAGTAGGTGTAAAAATGATTAAACCGAATGAGAATGAAGTAGATCAATATCAAAGTGAAAACAAGAAACTTCAATCAAATAAATAGCTATATAACTACCAGTAAATGAACCTGGCGAAGTTTCAAAGACGCATCATCAAGTTGGTCTTCGGAAAATGCAACTTGCAGAATAATGGTTTACAATAAAATGTTAATAATATATTCAAAAGTTTGTTGGACTTGGACAAGTTCGTAGTGAGGGCGCTGCAAGAGGCTCTCATGCTGTTTTGCATACTATTTATTCTTGGTATCATACTTCATAAGCTTCTGCAGGTGACTTGAAAGTTCTACAGGAAATGGAGTCCCTGATAGTTCTCGAATTTAGCATTTTGCTAACGGGTTGTTTGCTTCTGACTGCACTGGTTTATGCGCAAGACAAATCAGGTCTCTTTCTCTCTCTCTCTCTCTCTCTCTCTCTCTCTCTCTCTCTCTCTCTCTCTCTCTCTCTCTCTCTCTCTCTCTCTCTCTCTCTCTCTCTCTCTCTCTCTCGTTATGGTGGCTAATGTACGAGTTCTACCCTGAATCTTCTATAAATATTTCGCTTACAACTTTACTGCAGAACATTTCAAATGAGTTCTCTCAGTGTGAAATTTAATTTAGTTTCCAAAAATTTAACGGTTGCTAATCAACAAAACATGTAATGTTCAATAAGTTACGCACAAAGTGTTGGATTTAGGAGTGATCACTAGTTGTGGGAACAATTTATTTTTGAAATAGTATGATTTAAATTAAGTTTAACATCAAATATTGAATTTATTTTTATTTGTCTTCTATGTCTTTTGATTGGTTGAAGATGTAATAAGGATAGATTGCGGGGTACAAGAAGATTGCGATGAGACAGTACCACGTTCTGTTGATGAAGTCACGTACAGACATTACAATTCTGATGCAAAGTTTGTCAACACCGGAATAAATAGAAACATATCAGCTGAATTCCAAACAGAAGGTCTTAGTCGACGGCTAGCCAGTCTCAGAAGCTTTCCTGAAGGAACCAGAAACTGTTACACCTTGAGACCAAAACATGGAAAAAAGAGTAACTATTTCATCAAAGCTTGGTTTTTGTATGGAAACTATGATGGAGCCCGTATCTTACCTTGTTTTGAGTTGTATGTTGGTGTGAATCTGTGGGACAAAGTTGTGTTGCTTAATGCATCTGAACCCGTGGTCAAGGAGATCATGTATGTGTCTCCCACAAATTATATACATGTATGTCTAGTAAATACAGGTGATGGAACACCTTTCATATCTGCGTTAGAGCTAAGATACATGAATGATTCCATTTACAAGACACAGTCCGGCTCCATGGTGCCGTACGTGAGGAATAAGGTGGGTCTGGCTTCAACTTGGCGACCAAATGGGTAAGTTTATCATATAGGTTGTGTATGTCTTGTTTGACCTACTGATTGAAGATGTTAGATTTATTTTAATATTGAATTTTCAGGTACACTGATAAGATCGGTCGAACATGGTATTCTCTTATCATCTCAGATACTGAAACTGTCAGCACAGTTATCCCGATTGATTCAGTTAGTGATAATGACTACAAATTGCCTGAGGATATAATGAGTAGTGCTGCTAAACCGGTGGCCAATAATGGGTCCTTGAAATATTACTTGGACCAGGGTGAAAAGGATGCTAAATACTATGTTTACTTGCACTTTTGTGAAGTAGAAACGCTGAGGGAAGGAGAGGTCAGAGAGTTTGATATTCTAATGAATGGAGTTTCCTGGGTAAGATCTGTTGTTCCTACATACCTGAGGAGTAGTACCATTAGCAGCGAAAATCCTATCAGTGGAGGTTCAGGAGGAGAATTATGGGTGAGTATTGTAAGGACGAATAGATCAACTGTTCCACCCATCCTTAACGCCATGGAAGTTTACGTTGAAAAGATATTCCAGCAATCCTCATCAAACCCAGAAGATGGTACAATTGTTTCTTTACCTTAATACTCCCCCCCCCCCCCCTCCCTAATCCCATTTTATTAGTTGGAGTCTCAATTTATGTGCCAACTTTCCATAAAATTTACATACTTTTTACTTTACTTCCGCCACACCCTGTTTTAAATTTGTACTTTTTTCACTTACCAATGAATATATCACATAAGACAAAGGGCAGAGTCAAAAGCATCTCCTTAATCCATGTGCAAAAGCATCAAGGACTAGTAAAATGGGACCGAGGGAGTATTTCTTTCTGGATTTGCTGTAGTTGGGAGCTTGTCTTGTGTTTAGGTTTCCCATGATGATCCTGTTATTATTGAATAAGTTTTGCTGAATTTGGTATACTTTTTCTCCTATTCTACTCGTTGTTGCTTTTGAAACGAAGTTGACTGTTCTAATTTATTCATGTTTTGCACCAAACAAACAAACAAAAAAAAGTGGATGCTATGGTGAATATCTCGTTAACATATGGGGTGAAGAAAAATTGGCAAGGAGATCCATGCATCCCAGTGAATCTCTTATGGACAGGACTTATTTGCAGCTCCATTGATGCAAACACTCCACTTCAAATTATATCACTGTGAGTACCGTACCATCCTCTGTCTAGCCTAAGCATTTTGTTTGAAGTGGGTGGTGATTTCAATAGTGTTGTCATGCAAACATTTTCTGATAAACTTGTACGGATCTCTGAACCAGGAATCTTTCGTCCAGCGGCTTGACAGGGGAAATATCTCCTGCTTTTGCCCATATTAAATCAGTTGAACATTTGTAAGTATTTTGTTCTTGTCCAATCGAGTAGTGTACAAAAACCTTGAAAAGCACTTTAAAGGTTAGTGTAGGTTTTGATGATGGCATTTTCTTCTCATGTGACTAGCAATTAAGAGATTTTGCATTTAACACTAAGTCGGTAGAATAAGTAGTTTATGCGATTATTAATTATTATATTTTTCTACAGGGATTTGTCAAACAATAATCTCACTGGACCGGTGCCTGAATTTCTCGCCAAACTACCTGGTTTGAAGACCTTGTAAGTACTTTCTTTTAACTGGAGAATCTCACTCCCAAAACCTTATTATATTTAGGAGATAAAACAAGGGAAACTGGAATAATATCCACAGATATTAGGTAGTTCCAACTAACTGGGAACTCACTTTTCATCAGCATAGCAAACTAACCACCTAACTTGTCACTTCACTGATAGTCCAGGATAGATAACATAGCTTGTTTTTTGCATTTTCCAGGAACTTGGCAAGAAATAATCTCAGAGGTTCGGTTCCCAAGTCTCTGCTTGAAAAGCCATTGTCATTAAAGTAATACTGAGTACTTTACATTTCTCTCTAATGCAAAATGAAATAGAATTATGTGAAAATCGTAGCGTGTAGAAAATCTTAGTGGTTTTGAGTAGTAAATGGACCCGAGCAGTTAATTTGAGAAATAATCCAATTCAGCAAAAATCATAGACCAGTGCTTTCTATGTGTCAATAAATTTACATTTGACTTATACTATTCTGTACTCTCATAATTCAACTTCCTGTGCTATAGAACGGATGGAAATCCAAATCTCTGCTCGTCTCCCTCCTGCGGACAGACAATTAAAGAGAAGATGAAGAAGAAAAACAGCAACTCAGCTGTTGCCGTAACTGTCTCTGTTGTTTCATTCATAGCAGTTTTAGGCGCATTAGCTATAATTTGGGCCATGAAAATGAGAAAGAGAAAAGGTATGGTTCTCTTTCTGACCATACTCATTTCTTTGATTGCTAAGTTTATATTGAAAAGCTCTCTTCTGAAATTCCTTCTTTTTTAAGCTCCTGGACTGGTTCCGAAAGCAATTGAAGTAGGCAGAACATTGAATCGGATAACAGAAGATTCTCCTACCTAGAGGTGGTAAGGATAACAAATGATTTTGAGAAGGTAATCGGCAAAGGAGGATTTGGAACAGTTTATCTTGGATACCTTGAAGATGGCACCGAAGTTGCTGTCAAAATGCTGTCTCGGTCATCAAGCCAAGGATCTGAACAATTCTGGACTGAGGTAAACTTCTAAACACTACTGAAGTCTATTGCTCTATTGAATCTCTCCATTATCGATCAGGATACTAATACTAAGTTGTCTCTGGTTGATTTTTGGTTTGGATAACAGGCTGAGCTCTTGACAACGATCCATCACCGCAACTTGGCTTCCTTAGTTGGATACTGTGAGCAAGGATCTAATACTGCGCTCATATATGAGTATATGGCAAATGGGAACTTGCGAGAATGTTTATCAGGTAATTAAATGTTTCAAATTCTGGTTTCGGATATTCTTCACTTGGATTCATTTTTGCTGATACTTCCCTTTGTTACTGCAGACCAAAACAAAGTGCTGACCTGGGGACAGAGGCTTCAAATTGCAATAGATTCAGCGCAAGGTTACAACCTTCCTAACCATAATCTCCGTTACTATTTTATAACTACATCCATTCATTTAATTTTTTTTTTTGGTACATACATTCATTCATTTAATTTGATGGAGATAATTATAACTATGCAGCATTGGAGTATTTACACAACGGTTGCAAACCCCCAATAATCCACAGAGACATCAAGACTGACAACATACTATTAACCGAAACTATGCAAGCAAAAGTTGCAGATTTTGGATTGTCCAGAATCTTTCCCCAGGTTCAAGGTGAAACACACGTATCCACCGCGGTTGTAGGAACATTTGGATATCTTGATCCTGAGTAAGCTTTCATACATCGTATCCGAAAATTATATTTCCTTTTTAATAGGAAACCATTTGAATTCTTACAAGGGGTGTTTCTAACTTTCTATTGTAGGTATTACATCACAGGGAGGTTGACAGAGAAGAGTGATGTCTATAGTTTTGGCATTGTTCTGTTAGAACTAATAACAGGCCAACCTGCAATTATGAAAAGTGAAGAGAACATTCACATTATCAAATGGGTTATGCCAAAACTCGAAAGGGGAGACCTTAGCAGCATTGTGGATAAACAGATACGAGGCGATTACCATAACAACTCCGTGTGGAAAGCCTTGGAGACTGCAATAGCATGCTTACCATCTAGTTCCATCCAGAGGCCAACGATGAGTCTAGTTTTGGGAGAACTGAAGGAGTGCCAGGAAATGTATGTTGCCAGCAGAGATACCCAGGACATTGGGAGATTCAGCATCAATGTGACATCAAGAAATGGTATTCATCATAGGGACTCATTCGACATCGCATCTTCCATGAACACTCCGCAAGCACGGTAGATAGATATACTTAGGGGGAGAACTAATATAAATTATAGTTCAGATTCTTCCTTGTACTATGTTGAAAAACATGTTTAAGATAAGGTATCTGAGGCAGAGCAGCATGTTGAAGCTCAAACCTTGGACAAATTGTGCGAGTGCTTTGAAATGTGTATCCAGGATTGTGTGATGAACTTTAAAATAATCTGACCTGAAGACTATATATTCAGCAATAATAAGTTTACAGTTAGTTCATCAGAATATTCCATTATTCATGAGATGATAACGCTCACTTGTTGGTTTTTTGTAATGTATGTATTACAGGCGGACCTCTTCACAGAATTAAGTAAAAGCATTGCTGGTATGAAGACTTCTAACTACTTACTGAATGCAAAATCGCAAGCCAAAGATACAGAACTGAAGGTTTTTGGACTGTCCCGCAAATCTTGTATCTGCTGCAGCTGTTAGGCTATCTGGTATCTTGACCCTTATAACTACTGACAAAAGTGTTATATATCTATCGAATCCTTAAAGTTCCTAGAATGTGTCGAGTATAGCTAACATTGATGTGCCAACCTGCTATCCTAAAAAGCAAATCGTTCACTTAAACATGTTTTCACGAATAGAATGGTTCCTATATGTGGATTAAATGTCTTCCTCGTTCATCTACTTCTTGTAATGCATGTTTCTGATGAAAACCATCTGGAATCTGTCTGGTACTTTAGTAGGCGCACTGTGTAGTTGTATTTGGCACGAAAGATACTCTGTTATTGTTTTACTCAGTTTCGTACTTCTTACTGGTACATTTTTTATGCAATTTACTAGAAATGGCTGCCTCGTGTTTTAAAGGATGTGGTAAAAGTTAAGTTACTGTTGACGATAAATACATAATCCCCTGAGGAGTCCTTTTTACTGCTACTTGGCAACTTTTTACCACCAGAGCCCTTCTGGCTAACTGGTTTGGCTGCAGCCTAACTTATTGACTCAAATCTAGATGTTCCTTAGACATTAGTTATGGAAGCTTTGGCCCTATTTGGATGAGCTAGATTAATAAATTTCACATCAATAACTCATCCTAATAATTTACAATCTGATAATCTATCAATCTAGCACACCTAAACAGGCCTTTGTGCCAAGAATACTGGGATGAAGCACAAGGTAGAAAAATGTGAAGACGAAGAAAGGAGAAATCTTTATTAAAATTTCCAGATGTAACTAGTCGTACAATATCATTATTTATCAACACAAAATCATCCCAGTTCCTATTGATTGAATCACAGGGACTGATGAAACCTCCACCACATAGGTAGAGGTCGAAAAAGAAAAAAGAAAAAAAAAAAGATAAATGATCTTTGTAATGTATCCATTCTTGAATAATCTTTTGCTGAAGTCTGTAATTTTAATTCCTTTGGCATTTCCTCACCACCTCAGCTTAGCAGGGAAGTACTGCACACACAAAATAAAAATTAATTAGTTAATTAATTTAAATTAATACCATTAATTATTTACTTACAAATATTACTAAGAAAAAAAATTACCTTCTCAATGAGGGAGAGGTAGTATGGCTTGACCTTCTCGACATCGACTCTAACCTTACTCTTGCTGTATAAATCGTACTTGCTGCAATAAAAAAACAAAGATATATTAACAAAAATTTCGAAGATTTAATTCTTTTTCTAACCAAGTTCCTTGATGAAATTAGGAAGTAATTGATCTTACTTAAAGACTTCGAGCCACTTGAGATTCTTAACATCTTCGTCGTTCATCAAGTGCTTGTAAGCTCCCGATCTGTGCAAAGCTGAAACATAAAACGATTCTATTACCATCAACTAAAACTCCAAAACATAATCCCAAAAAAGAAACTAAAGTCCTTGAAATTTTTATCTTGGAATTTACCGTAAAAGGAGTGATATCTGACGATGAAAAGAGCCGCAGAAGGCAAAGTTGTCTTGTTCTCCTTAGCAACCTAAATTTAGAAAGAAAAACATCCTTCAATTTTCATTCCTTTGTCCAACAAAAAAAGCACATGGAATTATGCACAATAACATCATAAGCTATTATAAAGTTTTATACCAAATACATGTAGTCATCATGGCCAAATGACATCAGAACATTATCCAGCCCACACTTCTCCTTATAAATCCCTGATTTGGTGTTGTAAGCATCATTCTGACTGTCCGGGTTCTGCGTAAAGTACTGCACCAACAAATAATGATATATATTTAGAATATAACAGATAGTGACGGAGTCAGAATTTTTCTATTCTTTTTTAATCAACACACCTTGTGATGGACAATGGATTCATCGAAAGCGCACCCAACAGGGAATGTGTCACCAACAACAGCCCATTGGGGGAGCTCCCCAAAGCTTGGAAGCAGAAGCACCTTCCCAAGATCTGCAAAAAAAAAAAAAAACATGAAAATTCACAAACATTAGATTCACAACATATGACTTTACAAAACAAAATTGTCTGAACCTTAATTGATCAGAAGAAGACGTTACCATGAATGAGGGCAGTCAAGTGGAGCCAGTCTTCATCAGGGTAGTCTCTCCTGATTGCTTCAGCTGTCTGCAACAAGTGCTCAATTTGGGGTTCATCCAAGTCAGGGTCACTCTCGTCGACGACGTCGTTTAGGAGCACACAACATTCCCATATGCTCATCTCAACCCTGTCCAGCTTCCCATACTCTGCCCTCATCTTCTTCACCTGCAAACATCATACACAATCACAAACTCATTAGTAAATTGCAGTAATATCAACTTTTTCAAACAAAATTACTGCAGCCAAAAACCAAAATGATCATGTCTACTTACGAAGTCAACGGTTTGGTTAATGTGCTGGGTGCGGTAAAAATTCTCCACCCCTTCTTGCCTGGCACTCTCCGCATTGTAATCCCTGTTTAGAATATAAGTGAATGTTTAAAGTGCTGAAAAAGGAAATCTATGTGATGCTCTTTTGTAAGTTATCGAATTCTGAACCGGTAAATATACCTAAAGTTTTGGCCAAACGCGTTGGCCTCGGGAACAGCAAACCCACCATCCAATACCAAATCATTGTCCTTTCCGAGATCAACCTTCTTCTCCACAATCACATCATGTTCTGTTTATATTCCCAAGAAAATCCCCACCATAATTAGACAAATCCTAAAATTAAAGATTAGGAAAACAAACAGAATCCACACAAAACTATGCTCTTTTGTAACTCCTGAAAAATAGGGTTGAGAAATGCTAGATATCTCACTGTTATCTCCCACTTTCATTCCACAGTTGCAATCATGCCAAATGACCCCGGACATTGCCAATTTTGCAGATCGATGAGAGATAACGGTAGGTTCTCTAGCATTTCTCAATACACACATTTTTTCTGATAAAATGAAAAGAAGAAGAATAAATGTATGTTACCGAAGACGGGTTGCTCCACGAGGATAGTCATATCGAATGGAGAACTACGGACAAGGAAGAATCTCTTGCTGAAGTTGTTGTTGTTTGTTGTAAGCAGAGATGATGATGACAATGTTGTTGAAGGAGAGGGTATTTATAGTACCGGAAATGTCCTTGCCCTGATAATTCGGAGTTCCTTTGTCCTTCCATGGCAAACTCTGCGTTCACGAGTCCTTCATTGAAAATCTGAAACTTGTGCCTTATAATTTTTGTTCAGTTACATTGTGATTAGATTAAACTATTAGTTAATTGCACAAGTGGCCAGATTTGGGGGGAAGATGTGCATGGAGACACACAATGCTGACGCAGGTATGTGTAGGATGCTATATTTGATTCGGTGTACCAGCTGTACCGTCGCCGTAACTACTTACAGCTGTAATCTGAGACTTTGCAGTAATTTTGTGAATGGGGTGGGACCCACGTCCTTATCGGTTCTGACTCATCATCCGTGTGCTGTACTGTTCTCGTTTCACGGACGGTTCACAATCCCCCACCCCTTAGTAGCATTTAATGAGAGATCTAAATATCTATGGTGGGCCCACTCTGACGTGTCGCCTAGTCAACCTAGTCAACTCACTCTTTCGTTTCATTCTTCAGAATTACTGGTAATAACTACCACTCCGTCCGGTGATTTGAATAGCTAATTGATGTAATTTTTTGATAATTTTTTCATGGTGTTGTAGAGAAAAAGTTGATCTATAATATGGTGAAAAAATTATCAAAAAATCGTATTATTTTGCTATCCAAATCACCCGGTCAAAGTGACCCAGATACGAGTTATAAAAGTCAAATGGGAACAAAGAGACGGGAGTGGTACCAGTATACTCAAATAAGTGGAAATGACCATGATGTTCGGAGGTTAGAAATGGATTTGGACATAAGCTTTGCTATATGTCGCACACACACACGCAAAAACTTAGTGCGTGTTTGGTACGTCTGTTTTCGAAGGAATCTATTTAAAAACACTTTTATTTTACCAAAATGTTTGGCAGTGTCTGTTTTGCTTTGTTTAAAAATAAAAGGGTTAAACAAATTCTAAATTCATCGAATACATAAAATAACAATTAGATATTATTATATGTACAAAATAATGTTAGAATAAATTAACACTAAAATAGTCGTGTTGTCAAATATTTTTTTGACTTTAAACAATGTTTTTAAAACACATGAGTAATAGAGCTCCGACTAATTCGGAGCGACTACTAGGGTTTCCTAGGGAGCTTTTCGGCGGCGATCAATGGCGGAGAACAAGAGCAAATCAGAATCGGAATACACTACGAAGGAGAACAGAGTGGTAAGCTTTGATGATGAGTACTGCAACAAGGCAGAAGAGAAGTTCAGGTATTGTCTAATCGGCATGTTTGCGGCGGACGAGCCAATTAACGCAAAAGCTATGAGGAATACGTTTCAGCGGATTTGGATAGATGGAGACAGGGTTAGTATCCTCGTTGTCGATTTTAATACTTATCTTTTCTCCTTCCCAGATCAAATCTCCATGAACCGAGTGGCAGCGGGGGGCCCTTGGGTTTTCAACAAGAAAATCCTTCTTTTGAAATCCTGGCACCCCGGGGATTCCATAAAAAACGTGGGTTTTACCGACTTTGATGTCTGGATTCAAGTATTTAATATTCCCATAACCCTAGTTGACGATACAACTGGGAGGAAAATTGTAGAGGAGGTGGCTGAAGTACTTGATTCTGATCAACGTATTCATAGTGAAGGGGAGGAGAACTACGTACGGATCAGAGCAAGACTCCCAATCTCGGAACCAATCCCAAGGGGGGTTCATGCTATGTTCCGAAAAGAGAAGACTTGGATTGATTTCAAATACGAACGCCTTCCATCAATCTGCTGCTGGTGTGGGAGAATTACCCACGAGGGTAAACACTGCAGTGAGTTCTCGCCCCAAGAGAAGAAAGAGATGGAAGAAGGATATGGAGATTGGCTCCTGCAACATCCAACAGTAAAGAAGAGCAAACCAAAGGAAGACAGTATGACAAAGGATCCAACCAATGATCCCATCATGGTCGATACCGAAGATGACCGTGATCCCAATCATATGGAGGTTGGAGACCAGATCCACAAGCCAGGGTCGGAGATCACAGTTTATGGGAACCCTCTGGCGGATCAAGTGTCAACTCCGATCCCCGATGCTAATATCGGAATTTCAAAGGGCATAAATAGAGATTTCTTGAATCCAATTGAGGAGATTGAGGAGATAGAAACTACAGGACTTGAACTAGAAGTACCGATCCCTACAGAGCTGCCAACCAGCAACCACAATGGGAGGCAAAAGGGGGATGAACAACCAACTCAGCCCCTCTTGAAATTCACCATTGAACAAGGTTCAGTTAGAGATAAAATCAGATCACTCAACCATGGCCTGGGTAGAGGCAGTGGTAATTGGGAGGATCAAGCCCGAAGCAAATCTCGAGACAGAATAGTATCACAGGAGGCGGAAGCAGCTAAAAGAAAGGGATCCACGACCAACTTCAGCCCCCCACCAAACAAAACTCCCCTGGAAATCCTGACCAACAAGAAAGGACGATCCTTGTCCTTCTTGACTCCACCAACCAGCGAAGAAGAAGAAGGTAACCCCAACACCCCATTCTCTGCACTAGCAGAACTTCCGGCGGCAGCTGTACACCAGCGCCGCCAATCCCAATGAATATCTTAAGTTGGAATGTGCGTGGGCTTGGGAACCCTAGCACATTCCTAACTCTTCGCGATGAAGTGAAGAAACAAGTTCCCGATATGGTGTTCCTCATTGAGACTAGATTGGATGTTAAAAGGATGGAAAAACTACAACAAAAGCTCAACTACCAAAACGGATTCCACGTTAGCAATGTTGGAAAGAGTGGGGGTTTGTCGCTTATGTGGTCCCATCAGGTTACATTCAAACTTTTCAAGTCACACAAGTTTTTATTACAGGGTGGTTATGCAATAGTGAAGGAGAAGAGGAATGGAAATTTACGGGATTTTATGGGGATCCCGATGCTAGCCAAAGACATAATTCGTGGGAGATACTCAAAAGAATCAAACCAAGGTCTAACAAACCATGGCTGATTATAGGAGATTTTAATGCAATTTCCTCTAGTTCGGAAAAATAAGGAGGAAGAGAAGTCCGGTTCAATCAGCTTGAACCCTTTTTGCAAGTAATGAGCCACTGTGATCTCCGAGATCTCGGATACTCTGGGGTTCCTTTCACTTGGTCTAATAGACACAGTGACGGAACAATTATCCGAGAGAGACTAGACAGGGCCGTAGCAAATAGGGAATGGGTTTTTCATTATCCGAACAGCCGAGTGCAACACAGGGTTCTGCCGAATTCGGATCACGTTGCTTTGCTGCTTAATGTAGTCAGAGCCCCAAACCGAAACTTTAAGGAGAAAAGGTTCCAGTTTGAATCTTTCTGGATAAAACACCCAAGTTTCAAAGAAGAAGTAGCCGGAAACTGGAGTGTCTCAGAGCCAGTGGACTCAGAACTGAAGTTTCTTGCAGGACAGCTCCGCAATTGGGAGAAAAGCAACTTCGGAAATGTCAGAAGGAGAATCTCTGACCTCAAACGGGAACTAAATTCCCTTTGGAATCAAAGACAAACCCCAACAGTCCTTGAACAGCAAAAACGGATTCAGGAGGACTTGAATGATCTGTTTAAGAATGAAGAAGAGATTTGGAGACAGCGTAGCCGTGCTTTGTGGCTACAACAGGGGGATAGAAATACAGCGTTTTTTCACCGCAAAGCCTCACACAGACGTGCAAGAAACAGAATCGCGGGGTTCAAGTTAGCGAGCGGGGAATGGGTCGATTCTGAGGCAGACATTCTCCAACAACTAGATCATTATTTTAGCGGTATTTTTACATCGCAAAATCCACTAGACTTGCAAATTCTGGAGATTACACAACATGTACCTCGGTTACTGGGACCTGAGGCTGAAAAGCACATGGAGGAAAAGTTCACAGAGGAGGAAATCAATTCGGCTTTGAAAGGGATGCATCCCCTCAAAGCCCCAGGTACGGACGGCTTTCCTGCTTTATTTTATCAAAATAATTGGGAAATAGTTGGTCCAGATATCACTAGATTTTGTCTTTCAGTTCTTAATGATGGAGCCGGCTTTGGTGACGTTAATGACACACTCCTGACCCTGATTCCGAAAGTAAAAAGACCTCAATCCCCCGCTGAGTATAGACCGATTAGTCTTTGTACGGTCATATACAAAATTATAGCAAAAACAATTGCTAATCGTATGAAACCTTATCTTGGGGAAGTTATTGCTGACACCCAAAGTGCCTTCGTACCCGGAAGGCAAATTACGGACAATATTCTAGCGGCGTTTGAGGTCATGCACACAATGAAAACAAGAGTCAAAGGAAGGAAAGGCTACGTCGCGTTAAAAGTGGACATGTCCAAAGCCTATGATAGAGTTGAATGGCCTTTCGTCAAAGCCATGATGCTCAAAATAGGTTTTGGCCAGAAGTTTACTAATCTAGTTATGACTTGTGCAGGTTCAGTCCGTTATTCGTTCAATCTTAATGGAGCTATAGCAGGAAGGATTATACCTGGAAGAGGATTGAGACAAGGCTGCCCACTTTCGCCTTATCTCTTCCTCTTATGCAGCGAAGGTCTGTCACGATCACTCTCAGCTGCTGTACATAACCGCCACCTCTCCGGAGTGCGAGCTTCAAGAAGCGGTCCGATCATATCACACTTATTCTTCGCGGATGATAGCATTTTCTTTACAAAAGCAAAGGAAGAAGAAATTGCTACCCTATTACAGATAATTACAAGATATGAAGCCGCATCGGGCCAAAAAATTAATCTCGACAAATCAGCAGCGCTCTTTTCAGCAAATGTGGCACCAGAAATTAAAGATTCAATTAGCATGGCATGTGGAGTGGAGGAGGTGGAAAAGCACGAGAAGTACCTCGGCCTGCCAACTACAATTGGAAGAGACAAAAAACAGACCTTCAATGGGATTGTGGACAGAGTAAATGTGAAAGTTAAAGGTTGGAAGGAGAAATACCTTTCGGTAGCAGGGAAAGAGGTTTTGCTCAAGTCCGCGGTCCAAGCCATTCCAAGTTATGCGATGTCCTGTTTCTTACTTCCACTGGGTACCTGTTCAAAAATCGAGCAACAAATGAGGCAATTTTGGTGGAGCAATGGAGACAGTAGAGGAATAAGCTGGCTAAGTTGGGATAAGATGAAACAACCGAAGAACGGAGGAGGCATTGGCTTCCGGGATATGAATCTCTTCAATAGAGCTCTCCTCGCCAAACAGGCCTGGAGACTGTTAATTAAGCAAGACAGTTTAGTTGCACAGATTATTAAACACAAGTACTATCACAACAAAGACCTCACCGAAGCTGAACTGGGCAGCCAACCATCATTCGCATGGAGATCCATTTTTGAAGGCCTTAAAGACCTCAAAAAAGGATTAAAGAAGAATCTGGGAAATGGTAGAAATATCAAGTTATTCTCTGATCCATGGCTTCACAGGCCTGGATATCTCAAAGTCATCTCTACAAAACCAGCTGATGCAGATGAAATGGTCAGCGATTACATCAACCACCAAGACAAGAGCTGGAATGTACAAAAGTTAAATCAATGGCTGCTACCAGTTGATGCACATGAAATAGCCAACCAACCAATTACCATGGAAGACAGAGAAGATGAATGGAGCTGGGCTTATGAAGACACTGGTATGTACACAGTCAAAACAGGTTATTCATTCCTCTCTCAGACCAGTACCACAACAGAGGGTTATGGAGGGTCCTCACCGAGAGATGCAGTGTGGCTAAAGAAGCTCTGGAAACTGAAAATCCAGAGGAAAATCCTGTTTCTAGTTTGGCGAACCCAACAAGATATCATCCCCACCAGAATAAATTTATGCAAAAGAGGATTAAATGTCCCAACACAGTGCCCTTTCTGTGAAAATGAGGAAACTGCGATGCACGCCTTGTTTGGGTGTAGAATTGCAACCCAATTCTGGGAAAATTTTGCCTCAGTCCACCTAAAATCAGCCCTCCAAACCCATAGATCGGACCCAAACTGGATTGCAGATAGCTTGGCAAATCTTGCAGATCCAGATAGGGAACTCCTATGTGTTGGATTATGGATGCTTTGGTGGAACAGAAACAACAAGATTTTCAAGAACGAGGAAGCGTCATACAAGACACTCATAGCAAAATCAAGAGAGTACCTGTCACCAGAAAGCGGCCAACAAGGAAAAGGAGGCTCAGATCCGGAGGGAGGCGCGAGCTCATCTAGTGGGTTCAACCGGGAAGGTCAAACAGCAACAATAGAATTTGACGGCGCGTGGTCCTATTCAAGAAGGATTGCCGGCGCCGGAGCTCTAATTCG
The DNA here is from genome assembly GCA_023055425.1 of Linanthus parryae. Classification (NCBI taxonomy): domain Eukaryota; kingdom Viridiplantae; phylum Streptophyta; class Magnoliopsida; order Ericales; family Polemoniaceae; genus Linanthus; species Linanthus parryae. Next base: position 85,228,773 of record JALGPY010000004.1, on the reverse strand, counting down.
GAATCCTCACAACCAAATCACCGTTGCAGAAGCAAGGAAAGATTGATTGGGGAACAGGTTCGAAGCATGCAGAAGCCCAAGCTCTCGAATTGGGTATAGATCTGGCAATCGAAATGGGTCTCAAAGACATCATCATCGAAGGAGATGCCCAGGTCATCATCGACCAACTGAACGGAAAATTCGAGAGGATGGTTGAAGATAGAACGACCACCAGAATTACAATGGAAAGAGTAAAGGAGAAGCTGAAAGCATTCAACCAAGTACAATGGCACTGGAAGCGAAGAGATAAGAATTGGAAAGCTCACAAACTAGCAGAGTTTGCTATTAATGTTAGTAATGGGAAATGGGTTGCTGATTTCCCAATGTGGCTTGTAAATGAATCGGTCCAAGTTCTAGACCCTTCGGGGTAATTCTGCAATAAAAGTCATCTTTCTCAAAAAAAAATGTTTTTAAACACATACCAAATATTTTTTATTTTGTTTGTAAACATATTTTTATTTTTTATTTTGTTTGTAAACATATTTTTTCAACATGTTTCTTTTCCTAATTTAAATGGATATCAAACATGCTCTTAGTTATAACCGCGAACATTGTAAAGGAAAATTAGAAATTTGGAAACAACCTAAACTTATTTCTTTTGTATTTTGAATTTATTATATGAGAAAATTATGTTTATTTTGATATTTCAGATAAAAGAAAACCGAGTGAAACAAGACAGCTATATGCTACTACTTTTGTTTCTTCTCTTTCACATTACTTCACTTTTTGACACTATTCACTGGGTCACTTTGACCCAGTGATTTGGTAAGCAAAACAATACACAAATTTGGTAATCTTTGCATGATCTTGTAGAGTAAACTTTACTCTACAATACTATGAAAAAATTACAAAAAAACTACATCGTTTTGCTATCCAAATCGCCGAGTCAAAGTGACCCGATTACGGGTAAAAAAGTCAAACCCATTTGAAAGAGAAGATGAAAGGCAAGCACTGGCAACTACGTTGGATACGATATACATAATTTTATATAGAGGGGATCTTCTCAGAGAGATGGCTGCTATCTTAGAAAGAGTGCATAATGCAACTCCAACAAACACCTCGGTTTCCAGTGCTCAAAGGCTTCTTTCAAGTGCGAACAGCCTTCAACAAGTCGCGGCTGGGAGACTCGACCTGGATTTTCTCATACAGCGGCTGAAAAAAATCAACAATTATGCACAACTTAGGCTTGAATACGCCAACTATAGCAAGGAACGTGCTGCCCTTAAGGCGTGCAAAGAGATACTTAACAAAGCTATCAAAGAGTTTGAGGAAGCTGCAAAGCATCATAAGTGCAACAAGGATCGTCTGGATTCATTATCTGCTAATTGCATAAAGCTGTCAGTTGAAGACTCTCTCCTGAAAGACTTCTTTCAAGATTAGTAGTCTAGTACTGCAATTGCTCATGTCTCTTTTGAACTATCCCTTGATGTAAACTTTTGTGCCCTTCTAGTTATGGATGCGGGCTTTTGCTGCTTCGCGCATGTTGAGCATTGTTTTGCCATTTGTGATTGACTTGTGTTTTCGATCACTGTTTTGCAATGCTATTTTAATAAAATAGGCTTAACCCGTTCTCATTTAGAAAAACATGTGCCTCACATATTGCTGCTATCTTACAAAGTCAGGAGAACAGTAAAGAGGCCTTACCATAAATGTAAAGCTTTGCGTGTCTATTCTATGAGAACAAGCGATCTATTTAGGTTTTGTAATTATACAAGAATGGGCTTAATTAAAATACTGCTATCCAGACAGATAGGCTTAAAATTGCGTATTGCTGCTATCTGGACAGGTAGGCTTATATTCACGCATTCTGCTTTCGAAGCACGCGGTCTTTGGTTTTGCTATCTAAACAGATATGCTCTGTCCTGCTGCTATCTTAAACCGATAGGCTTACACTCGTGTACCGTTACTATAGTCGCGCGGAATCGTGCACACGTTTGCTGTAAAGATTGCAACATCAGCAGCGAATCTTTTAAATTGTGAATAATTTAATGCCTGAAAGACTCCAGTCCCGATAAGCCGTCATTATTTCCTAGGGCTTCTGTAACATCATAGCCTTTAATAGGGGATGTCCGTTACCCAGTAACCCAAGCGTTGTCTGCATGCTTTTGCCAATTCTCGAGGCAAATCCCATAGATCATTGATTCTCGCCTATTTCCGAGATGTTGCTGACTCAGCCGAGAATTGGAGAGTCACCCTCCTAGGTCCTATATAAGCCCCTTTCTGTAGCTGGCCTTTTATTATTCATCATTGTCACCCCCTGTACTTATGAATGAGAGAGAGAGGCCCAGCTTGAATAATCATGCAACCTCTTTTGATTTTTTGTTGTTCTTTATATTGCTCTTCACCACTTTACAAATCGTCATGGCTCTGGATCTCTAATCATGTATTTGTCTGTTGTGCTATATAAATGGCTCCCAAGAGATGCACGAGGGAAGCCGTTGATTTTCCCAAGCTTTCCAAAGCCATGTTGTGTAAATTCCCTTATCGGAGTAAAGATGACCTTCCCCTAGCCATCGTCAAGGAAGCTCTCCCCGAAGAACCTCCGATGGAAGAAGCTCTGCCACTAGTGCCGGAACCAGAGAGTGATGATTGGGATGTAATTTGCTTTTGCACAATCAGCTTCTTGCCCCATGGGTTGTTCTCCCATTTGTTCTTCACATCAGCAACCTCCATTGTTTGAAGCTTATCTGGCATCTCACCATGTCAGGGGCATCGACAAGAGCTTTGTTTTGATCGAGGACGTCGACGATGACAATAAGTCAGTCGTAGTCATTTCTATAGTTTGCAAGTCCTATATAGAAGCTTTATATGTTTTCTAGAGAAATTTTGATGTATGGATTCTCTGCTTCCAAGTTTTGCTTATATAAAAGTGCATTTTGCTTTTGATTTTGCTTTATGAACATTGAGCTTCATTTTGTTGTGTCAACAAACTCATGTCTTGCAATTATCGCATGTAACTGTCATAACATAGATAATGCTATCAAAGAGGGGCTCAGTTTTTGCTGCTATCTAGACAGATATGCTTAGAATCGCATTTGGCTGCTATCTAGGCAGATAGGCTTTAAGTCGCATTTGGCTGCTATCTAGACAGATAGGCTTTAAAGATGATTACCATTTAAGCAGATAGGCTTATAACTCATGTCGCTGCTATCAAAGTAGATAGGCTTATGCTTGCATATTGCTGCTATCTAGACAGTTAGGCTTAGAATAAATGGCTATCTAGGCAGATAGGCCTTTCAATTCGCGTTTGATTATCAATTTTGACCTTCATGCAAAGTATGGTACAACAACAGTTGATAAAAGAGCTCTCATATGGGAGAGTTGTTATCATTAATTGGATCCTCATCTGGGAGGATATAAGAAGCATACAATATAGGTGGAAATGCACAAATTAGAGTTAGGGGTGATACTTTTTGAGCCAACGCATGTTGATGGGAGTGGGAGTTTTAGCAGTCCCATGGCATCGTACAATAGTGCAATAGCCGCTGTCAAAGACTTCCTTCACCTCAAAAGGTCCTTCCCATTTAGCGGCAAGATTCTTCACCGCTATAAAATCCCGTTGTTGGACGGTTTTATTGTAAGCCCGCAAGATTCTTTCCTTGTACTTGGTATTTGTCCTTTTGGCCTATTCGCGCTTCTCCTCGAGCAGAATGAGATCGTGGTCGCGCTCGTTTTCATACAATGCACTGAAAGCCAGTCTCGCGGAGTTTACCTTGACTTCAGCAGGGACAACTACTTCAGCTCCATAACAGAGCAAAAACGGAGAAGTCCATTTAGGAGTCCTTGGTGACGTGTGATACGCCCAAAGCGCCATACCCAGAGGATCTGCCCACTTTTTATGATCATCCGCGACCATCTTACTTAGGATTCTGAGCAATTTCTTGTTTGTGGCTTCCGCTTGTCCATTTCCTTTCAGATAGTAAGACATCGAACACACCTGCCTTACGTTATACTCCATTAGTTTTGAAGCCACCTGTCGAGTAACGAAGGGATTTCCATTGTCGGACAAGATAGTGTTGGGAATCCCAAAGCGGTAGATGATATTCTCCTGTATGAACTTGACTACAGCTGCTGCATTTTCCGTCTTGAGTGGTACTGTCTCAACCGACTTGGTAAACTGCTCCGTAAGGATGAACTAATTCCCATGCGATGGGAGACGAATTGGTCCAATAAAATCCAAGGACCAAGTGTGAAATGTCCAGGGAGTTCCTAACGCGTGCATATCAACTGCAGGAGCGTGAACTAAATTGCCATGGAATTGGCATTGTTGGCATCTCTTGACCTTCGCGCGACAATCAGCTTCCATGGTTGGCCAGAAGTATCCAACAGTTAGGAGCTGCCTGCACAACTTCGCGCCCCCTTGGTTCCACTTGATGAGACATTTCCATGACCTCCGGGACTTATTGATCGTTCAGACATCTGAGTAATTTCTCATTGTCTCCTTTCCACCAAAGTAATTTCTCTTGCAAGATGTATCAAATTGCCTTTCTCTTAAGCTTGTCAGCTTCCTTTCTGTCGCCTCGCAACGTTCCATCTTGCAGGTAATTAATTATAGGTCTCCACCAGTCCTCATCTTCAATTTCAGCAACCTCCATGGAATCTTTTATCAGCGCGCACTTCTCACAGTTTCTTTGTATGATAGCAGCAAAATACGCCATCTCAGGCCAGTGAATTCCATTGCGCCTTTCTGTAGATAGAAATTTCATTTTCTCCACAGGAATGCTGATGGATCTTCTCCAAAACCGCTTGACTTTCCTCCTCCGTCACTCATCGCATCAGAATTCCCCCAGGTCCCTTGTAGTACAGCAGGCTATCATGTATGCAAAACCCTTTCATGGAAACCCACCTTTCATTGCTTGTTCCTTTGGCCATTGCACGCATGATGGGTTTTTTCCAATCCGCTCCTTCTGCGTACTCCTATTCACATAGGTCTCTTACTAGATATGGGTTTGTCTTAACTTCAATCGAAATTTTTGTTGGGCATTTATCGGAGCTGATCTTCGACCCCAAAGTAGCCAATGCATCCGCATGTCGATTATCAGATCTGGGGATGTGCTCATACTTGATGGAATCAAACTTCTGAACCAGCTTCTGCACTATCGATCTGTAGTTCAGCAAGTCAATTTCCTTCGATCCGTACTCTCCTGAAGCTTGCTTTACTATTAGTTTAAAATCTCCCATTACAATGAGATTATGAACTTCCAAGGCCTTGGTTGCAAGTAATCATGCGATCAGAGCTTCGTATTCGGCCTCGTTGTTGGTCACCGCAAAGTGTAGCTTGGTCGACATTTGAATGACCTTCTGATCAGGCTTAATTAACACAGCTCCAATTCCACCCCTAACCTTGTCGATGATCCATCAAAGTGCAGCTTCCAATAAAGGTTGCTTATCGCGTATATCTCCAGCCCTTCAAGTTCCTCCTCTACTAATGGCTCACAATTTTCATCTGTGAATTGTACCAAAAAGTCTGCCAGTGCTTGGGATTTGATGGCCTTTGGTCGCGCACAGACTATGTCATACTGGGAAATTGTCATATACCAGTTGGCCAGACTCCCCCAAGGAGGAGAGTGTCCCAACAAATAACGTATATGATCGTTCTTTGTGATGATGACCACTTTGTGGGAAGCAAAATACTACTTTAACATTTCAATAGCGAAAAATACAGCGAGGCAGTGGCATTCGATATCTGTGTACCTGGATTCCGCAGACTGGATTGTACGTGAGATGTAGTACACTGGCCTTTCTTGTCCCTCAAATTCCTGAGCCAACAATGCTCCGATAGATCTTTTTGTTGAGGTTAGGTACAACAGCAGAGGCGATTCCAGTTGAGGTGCGATCATAACTCTCGGAGATCCTAATAATTTCTTCAACCTTTCAAACTCAGCTTGATGCTCTTCTGTCCACAATAACGTCGCGTTCTTTTTTAGCAAATTACCGAAGCAAAAGGGTCAGCTCTGCGATAGTTGGTACGAATCTTCTTAGGTACGACAGCTTTCCCAAAAACGTATTTAATGCACTCTGAGACCGTGGCGTAGGCAAGCTGGTAATTGCCGAGATCTTCGCGAGATCAGGCTCAATTCCGTGCCGGTGAATTACACAGCCCAAGAATTTTCCCGAAGTTACCCCAAAAGCGCACTTCATGGGGTTCATTTTCAGCTGGAAAGCTCGGTACCTGTCAAAGACTTTCCTCAAGTCTTTCCAATGTTCAGATCTCTGAAGTCGACGCAAACACGAAGGCTCCCATTCTTTTTCAGGACAGACACAATATTAGCAACCCAAGTGGGATGGTGATTGGGCTCGATAAATATTGAATTTAGCAATTAAACGATCTCCTCCTTTATCTTGACGTTAATTTCAGGACGAATATCCTCGCGCTCCGTTTTACTGGCTTCAAACCAGGAATGATGTTCAGTCTATGCATAGTAATGTCTTGGTCCAGCCCTTGCATCTCGTCATAGTCCCACGCGAAAATGTCTCTGTATTCCTTCAGCAGTTTGAGCAATTCTTGCTCCTCATCATTGAGATCTGCACTCAAGAAGACTGGTCTCCTCTTTTCCTTAGTTGGGCTCAAGAATACCTCCCTCAATTCTTGTTTCTGAGGTTTTGGGTGATCTTCCATGCATTCAGGAGCCTCCTTCAATTCTCCCAGTAGTGTATTTCCCTTACCTTCGTCTGGAGCTTCTATCAGCTCGCAAATTTTCTCAGGGACACCTTCGATGGGATGGGTCGAAGATGACCCCGCGCGCCTTCAGATGCGATAGCATTTTTTTCCATTGGCATAGAAGCTGCCTACCTGCTTGCCCTCCTTGTTATGCTCAACGACCCTTTTCAGGGTGTAGACGTTCTTCTTGCTGTAGGTTATTTTGGGTGCTTCCTCCCGCATAGGATGCTTATCTTTCGGTGCCTCTCGTATCACCATCACCCCAGCTGGTTACTGGTCTTTGATGTCATCCCATTTGGGTAAGGGAGTCGGCTGAAACGGAGCTGCAGTTACCTCGTCCGCCATTTCCGTGAACCATACTGCCTCAGACAAGTGCGCCTCTTCCAAGTCAAAAGGATTCACCGAGGCGGGTATTGCAACCACTATATCTTTCCAAATGGCCTTCATAACTTGATGAGTCGTAGAAGGCACAACATCAAAGCGATGGATCCATGCCCGACCAATGATCATATGGTAAGTGGTATTGGCATCGATAACGTGGAACTTAGCAGAACACTTGATTTGGCCAATCTGGATTCCCAGGCTAATCCATCCGACAGTCATTCTTGAGTCACTTCAGAAGCCCATCAACGGTGACGGCCTCTTAACAATCTTGCTTTCTAGGACTCCAACTAGCTCTAGGGTGCCGAGTAGAATCATATTTACTGCAGCTCCTCCATCGACAAAAGCTCTTTTGAACTCAAAATCATTGACAGTGGCGGTCACATACAAAGGTCTTTGATGGTTCGCGTCTGTCTTCCTATCGGACTCACCGAACGTCATGACCAGACCACCTGATCGCGCAACCCTGATGACTCTTCCGTTTGAGAAAACAAGTTCCTCTATAGTCTTCTTCCACCCTTAAGATGGAATTTGTCATCTCATGCCTGCAGGTGCTGGAGAAGTTCATTTCGTCGAAGCACTTCCCGAACTTGTTGGAATCTTTCATTCGTTCAGCGCGCGATTCCTCTGTGTCCACGCCATAATCTTCTTCCTCGTAGAATTCGGCAACCACTGGGACCCCTGCATCCGCGAACTCTTCAAGGTCTATGATTGACATCATGTCTACCTACTTTCCCTTGGGCTCCTGTCGCGTATAGGACGACAAAGGACTGCTGCGTACATCCTTATCCGGTTCATCGACGACCTACTGTCCCTCTTTCTATCCACCAGCCATCTGAGCTTCTTGCATTCCTTCGTTGGGTGCATGACATGCCCATTGCATTCGCACCATCTTGGATCTCGCAGTTGTTCTCCAGAGGGTTTATGCTCCAGTGCTGGTAAAATTCCGTCTTTCCGCCACCTCTTACAAAGATCTATTATGTCTTCGACCGAACAAGGCAATGGTGGTGCCTCCCTAGGCGCGGGTCGCTGTTGTTTGTGGGGAGATTTTACCACATTCAATTCAACTTATTTTCCACGCTTGTAGCTGAACCTCCCAATATTAAAACCAGAGCTTTTCGGCGCACGATCGTTCACATATCTCTTCTTCATCTTCTCCACCAGTGGCACAATGTTCCTGGTGCATTCAATCAACTTTGAAAAGGTAGGCATATTCAAATTGATTAACATACCTATGTACTCATCGCGCATGCCTTGTAGGCATATTTCCACCAGGCGGCCTTCTGAGACTTCATCGATGCATTCCAAGGACCTGGCTCTGAACTTCTTGATGAAGGCGAATCCCACTTCATCATGTTTCTGGTGCATGCGAGAGAGATGGATGGTTGTGACTTTCTCCTCAACCCGGAAGAACTTGGTGTAGAATTTCTTCACCATGTCTTCCCATGTCTTAACAAAAACCGCTTCGACGGTCCTGCACCATTTATACGCGTCAGTCCCCAAAGATTTAAGGGATTCGCGCATAAGCAGCCTAGTGTCGACCCCATGTGGGCCCATCAAGTCAATGAATCTCATCACGTGTTCGTGCGCGTTCCCGCTGACCTCATCGAACTTTTCCCATTTGGGCGCCTTGTACCCAGCAGGATTGTGTTGGGTTTTGACGTAGGTAACGCAGCGGAATAACAAAAATTTAATCCTACTCAAAGCCCACCAAGGACCACAGGAAGAGATATCATAACATGATTAGGGTCATAGAAGATGTGTACCTTTTTGATTTGTGAGATCACACGAAGAATGATGTCCTCGTCTCTACGGTTGATCCACGTCTAGAGGTGAGATCTAGATTCTTCCTACTCCACAAGTGCTAGCTTGAACCCGGAGGAAGAGGTAAGAAGATCAAAGCAACAAAACAACAAAGCACAAAGGGGGGCTCGGACACCCTTTTGCCGTCGGGTAGAGGGGCGGACGGGGGCTAGGGTTTCGGCCCTAGCTCTTGTCTTGCTCTCTCTTTTGCTCTCTCCCACTCCTTGTGTTATGTCTAATAATAACTCATGTGGGAAGGAAGCTAGAGCCTCTTATATATATACTCCAACAACTCCTTGTTGTTTCCATATTAGAGTTTTCTTGTTCTAGTAGGACTAGAACTATTCCCTTCCTTGCAAATTAGTCCTACTAAGTTTGCAAGGTGTTGCACAATGATCCTTCTATTAATTAATCTATATTAATTAATCCCAAATCTAGATCTACTCTATTTGACGTGTGACCCCATAGGTTTCTATATAGTTGGTAGTAACTATTACTAACATGGAGCGGTGTCTAGCAACACATCCATGCCACCCAACCAATAGAAATAGTCAGTGATCCCGACAAACCTTTGTGCCCAATATGTCATATTTCATTATCCCTTTGTCTCCATATCCGGATTGGACACGAGACATAAATAGTCACACTCGTATATCCAATCCATATTTCCTCGATCCTGGGAATATGCTTATACTTGCAGATAACATTAATATCTCTATATTAATTTATCTGAGTCTGGCCAGACATTCAATAAGCCTCATCCCTCGAGTGGCCGTGGATATTTACCCCCATTATGTGGGAGGGACAAATCCTATCTACATCACTACGATCTCTAAGCTTGCTTCCTATCACGCCCGATAGCCACCTTTATGATTACCCAGTTACGGTGTAACGTTTGATAACATCAAAGCGCAATATTTCACAACTAGAGTATCTAGTGACTTCAAGTCCAAGGATTGCAATAATATTAGCACTACGAAAAGCGATTGTGACTTCACATAATCTAATGTACCCTTTTTGTCGTGGGTCAATCCAGTATGCCATTACTCCTAATGCATACTCATGTGTTAGACTTGATATCTCCTTATCAATCTACCCACATACTAGTCTATATTTGATTGTCCTATTAATCAATATAATGGACTAGGGATATTTAAGATAAATAACACAATTTATCTAAGGACTTCATTATATTAAATATCGCCATAAATAATTAATGAATATTTTAGCCAAAACATTGTTCATACTAAATCTACGATTGCCTCTAGGGCATCTATTCCAACAGTCTCCCACTTGCACTAGAGCCAATCTGGCGCATCTCGTATGCCTATAGATCTAGCGTGCCCTTCATGCTTTCGCTGCGCAAGAGGTTTCGTGAGCGGATCTGACACGTTGTCATCCGTCGGAATCTTGCATATCTTCACATCTCCTCGATCGATCATATCACGAATAAGATGGAATCTCCTAAGTACATGCTTTGACTTTTGGTGCGATCTTGGTTCCTTTGCCTGTGCGATTGCCCCAGAGTTGTCACAGTACAACTCTATGGGATCCACTATGCTAGGGACCACACCGAGCTCAGCGATAAACTTATTTATCCATACTGCCTCTTTTGCCGCTTCCGCAGCAGCAATGTACTCAGCTTCTGTTTTAGAATCAGCAACTGTGCCTTGCTTGGAACTCTTCCAGCTTACAGCTCCTCCATTCAGGCAAAACACGTATCCAGACTGCGATCTGTAATCATCCTTGTCGGTTTGGAAGCTTGCGTCAGTGTAACCCTTTACACTTAGCTCTTCCATTCCTCCAAATATCAAGAATACATCCTTAGTTCTTCTCAAGTACTTTAGGATGTTCTTGACAGCAATCCAGTGACTCTCACTCGGATTGGACTGATATCTGCTCACCATACTCAACGCGTATGATACGTCTGGTCTAGTACATAGCATGGCGTACATGATGGATCCTATGGCCGAAGCATAGGGTATCCTGCTCATGCGGTCCTTCTCCATCTCGTTGGAGGGACAGTCATTCTTGGAAAGAGTGACTCCATGTGACATGGGCAAGAATCCCTTCTTGGAATCTTGCATGTTTAACCTCTTCAACACCTTGTCAACATATGTACTCTGACTTAGGCCAAGCAACCTTTTAGATCTATCTCTATAGATCTTTATACCAAGTATATAGGCTGCATCTCCTAAGTCTTTCATCGCAAAGCACTTTCCTAGCCAATCTTTAACAGATTGCAGAGTAGGAATATCATTGCCAATGATTAGTATGTCATCCACATACAAGACCAGAAATACTATAGAGCTCCCACTAACCTTCTTTGTAAACACAAGACTCATCTTCGTTCTTGATGAAGCCAAACTCTTTGACTACGTCATCAAAACGTCGATTCCAGCTCCTAGAAGCTTGCTTTAATCCATAAATGGACCTTTGCAGCTTACAGACTTTATTGGCATTCTCTGGATCCTCAAAACCCTCTGGTTGTGTCATGTACACATCCTCAAGGAGGTTCCCATAAAGGGACGCTGTTTTGACATCCATTTGCCAAATCTCATAGTCGTAGTATGCTGCAATAGCAAGTAAGATTCGAATGGATTTAGTCATGGCGGCTGGTGAAAAGGTCTCATCATAGTCAATTCCATGAATTTTTCTATAACCTTTGGCCACCAATCGGCCCTTATAGGCAACTACTTTGCCATCCATGTCGGTCTTCTTCTTGAAGACCCACTTGCACCCTATGGGTCGAGCCCCTTCGGGTGGTTCCACCAAAGTCCATACTTTGTTGGTGTACATGGAATCCATTTCGGATCTCATGGCTTCTAGCCACTTCTTAGAGTCTGGGCCACTCATGGCTTCTCCATAGTTTGCAGGCTCATCTTCCATGAGTGGTACGTCATCGGGCTCTGTCATGAGAAGTCCATACCTCTCTGGCTCATGACGCACTCTTCCTGATCTACGGAGTTCCTGTGTTACCTGAACAGGCTCTTCCACAACTTCTTGTGGTTCCTGTTCATGTTCCATTATCGGTTCAGTGGTTTGTGGTTCATGAATTTCTTCAAGTTCTACAACCCTCCCACTTGCTTCTTTAGAGACTAGTTCTCTTTCTAGAAACACGCCGGTCCGAGTAACAAACACTTTGTTCTCGGTAGGGTTATAGAAATAATATCCTTTAGTCTCTTTAGGATATCCCACAAACTTACACTTATCCGCCTTAGGCCCGAGCTTGTCTGTCTGTAAACGCTTTACATAGACGTCGCAGCCCCAAATCTTCATAAACGACACTATGGGACGCCTCCCAGTCCATATCTCATATGGCGTTTTCATGACCGATTTGGATGGAACACGATTAATGGTAAATGCTGCCGTCATTAGAGCATGTCCCCAAAAGGATATCGGAAGATCTGTTTGAGACATCATAGATCGCACCATATCTAATAGAGTTCGATTTCTCCTCTCAGATACACCATTCCATTGTGGTGTTTCGGGTGGAGTGAGCTGGGATACTATCCCACACTCTCTAAGATACTCATCAAACTCTTGGCTTAAGTACTCTCCTCCACGATCCGATCGTAGAGCTTTAATACTCTTGCCAAGTTGCTTCTCTACTTCACTCTTGAATTCCTTGAACAATTCAAAGGATTCGAATTTGGCCTTCATAAGGTATACAAATCATATCTACTGAAATCATCAGTAAATGTGATGAAGTAGGTATAACCACCTCTGGCAGGCGTGGGGAATGGTCCGCATACATCAGTATGTATGAGTGCCAATAACTCACTAGGCCGCTCGCCTTTCTTATTGAAAGGGGACTTTGTCATTTTTCCTAATAAACAAGATTCACATGTCTCATATGATTCCAAATCAAATGAGTCTAGAAGTCCATCCTTATGGAGTCTAGATATGTGTTTCTCATTTATATGCCCTAAACGACAGTGCCATAGATATGTAGGATTTAAATCATTAGTTTTAATCCTTTTAGTATTTATGTTATAGATTGGATTATTTAGATCAAGGATATACAATCTATTAGACAAATGCGCACTACAATAGTGCATACTATCAAAATAAATGGAGCAACGCTTGTCCTTTATTGAAATAGAAAAACCTTTCTCGTCCAAACAAGAAACGGAAATAATGTTTCTGCTCATAGCAGGCACATAAAAGCAATTGTCTAATTCTAAAATAAGTCCAGAAGGCAAAGATAGCTCATAAACGCCTACAGCTAATGCAGCAACCTTTGCTCCATTCCCAACGCGCAAGTCTATCTCCCCTTTTCGCAATCTTCTACTTCTTTTCAAATCCTGCACATTACGACAAATGTGAGAACCACATCCGGTATCCAATACCCAGGATGATGAAATAGTGAGATTGACGTCTATAACATAAATACCTGGTGGTGGTGGAATCACTATTCCAAGCTTCTTATCCTCCAGATATTTAGGGCAATTCCTCCTCCAGTGACCCGGCTGGCTGCAGTAGTGACATTCACCTTTAGCCACGCCTCCACTAGGCTTTAGGGCTTCCTTGGATTTCGCAACTTTCTTGTGTTTTCCTTTTGAAGTAGATGCAACTGACTTGCTCTTCTTCTTGTGCACCATCATTATGGCTTTGCCCTTGCCTTTATTGATGCTTTGCTCAGCTGTCTTTAGCATGTTCAATAGGTCTGGCAAAGACTTGTTGATCTCATTCATATTATAGTTCATAATGAACTGATTATAACTGTCAGGAAACGATTGCAAGACGAGATCAGTTGCCAAGTCCTGGCCGAGTGGGAACCCCAGTCTCTCAAGGTTCTCTATGTACCCGATCATTCGGAGTACATGAGGGCATACTGGATTCCCCTCTGCAAGACTACTTTTGAACAATGCTTTAGACACTTCATAGCGCTCATGTCTTGCCTGTTCCTGAAACAATTGTTTCAAGTGTCTGATCATATCATAGGCTTCCATGTTCTCGTGTTGCTTCTGAAGCTCACCAGTCATGGTACAAAGCATGAGGCAAGTCACGTCATTAGAATCATCAATATGTTTCTGACGTGCCCTTACTTCCGCTAGTAGAGACTCATCTTGTGGTGGGTCTGGAATTGGAGTGTCCAAGACGTACAGCTTCTTTTCTTGCTTGAGGACAATCCTCAAGTTTCTGTACCAGTCAAGGAAATTTGTTCCAGACAATTTATCCTTCTCAAGGACAGATCGTAGGGATGAACTCGATGCGTTGTTGTTTGCCATTTGGAATTCTACAAAACGAGAAATATGCAATTTTAGTATTTTGAACAATTTAACTATATTTAACAATGACTAGATCATTAAATATAGCTCCCACTATTTTTCTCGGATTAATAGCCCTCACTATTAAAGCGGAAAATATCTTTATACTTTCTAGTGGGTCCAAGATCCCTTTTTCACTTCTTCTTGAACTTGCTTTGGCAAGTCACCCAAGAATTGGTTATTTAGGTAGGAACCATTCCAATTGCATCCCATGCAACTCTTGGTCCAATTAGGTGAATAAATTCCTCTTATTCTTTATCCAATTGGATAACTCCTAATTGTCATGCCTCTAAGCTCATCAATCCAATTGACACTTGACTATTTGCGTCCAACCTCTTGCTTTCAACATACACGCATTACTAGCTTGCGTCGTCCGCAACACATCATGAAAAATTAAAATCGCCTTGCTTTGGCAAGCCCGAATCTTAATAGGCCATGATCATGAAGGGTGTTTTGGCAAGAGAAGGCAAAACGCAATATTTAATTAAGGGATTTCTTTTAAGTTGTCTGGTTGATCTTATCAACATGGTCTACTTATTTGGATTGGGCCATCCACAATAAAAGACCAACCTTGTTTATTATTATCTTGTTATCGTTTTTGCTTGTAGCGCCATACACACAAAATAAATAACAAGGCATGAATAATAAACATCCACAAAAATAAAAAACCGTGGCATGGATATGGCCCCTAGACTAATGATATTATCAAGCCAATGATAATATCTAATTGCCCTAAAGTGCCGAGCTCATCTCCATGTGCTCCACCATAGCTGCGCGCCTAGGGATGTCTTTTGGCTCCTTTGGTTCTCCGGTCTTCTTCTCCATGTTCTTGGCTATCATCTAAATACTTCTAATTCTAGCCTAACATCTAGAATAAATAAATAACATGAACCCTAATTTTTCAAGAATTAGGGGTTCATGGGCACATGATTGAAAAGGGGTTTTCAATTATGGAAACAAAGTTATGGAAATAATTCCATAAGGAAACAACCTTGCTTGGGCAACAAGGAAGGAGGAAGGGGACTAGGGCCGAAACCCTAGCCGCCCGCCCCTCCCTTGCGCGCCAAGCAAGGCCGCGGGCCTCTAGGCGTGCGGCGGTCCTAGGGTTCGGGCCACTTGTTGGCTTGGGCCCTTTGGACCGTTGTAAAACCCTAGTTACCCAATTTTATTAAAATTAAACAAGCGCGTTAAAAATTGGTTTTAACTGTATTATATGCTTTATTGCATGGTGGATGGATATGGCCTAGGATTGTGGATGTTTATTGTTTTGTGGTTTGGTATCCATGCCACGTTTTTTTATTTTGTGGATGTTTATTATTCATGCCTTGTTATTTTTTTTGTGTGTATGGCGCTACAAGCAAAAACGATAACAAGATAATAATAAACAAGGTTGGTCTTTTATTGTGGATGGCCCAATCCAAATAAGTAGACCATGTTGATAAGATCAACCAAACAACTTAAAAGAAATCCCTCAATTAAATATTGCGTTTTGCCTTCTCTTGCCAAAACACCCTTCATGATCATGGCCTATTAAAATTCGGGCTTGCCAAAGCAAGGCGATTTTAATTTTTCATGATGTGTTGCGGACGACGCAAGCTAGTAATGCGTGTATGTTGAAAGCAAGAGGTTGGACGCAACTAGGCAAGAATCAATTGGATTGATGAGCTTAGAGGCATGACAATTAGGAGTTATCCAATTGGATAAAGAATAAAAGGAATTTATTCACCTAATTGGACCAAGAGTTGCATGGGATGCAATTGGAATGGTTCCTACCTAAATAACCAATTCTTGGGTGACTTGCCAAAGCAAGCTCAAGAAGAAGTGAAAATGGTATCTTGGACCCACTAGAAAGTATAAAGATATTTTCCGCTTTAATAGAGAGGGCTATTAATCCGAGAAAAATAGTGGGAGCTATATTTAATGATCTAGCCATTGTTAAATATAGTTAAATTGTTCAAAATACTAAATTGCATATTTCTCGTTTTGTAGAATTCCAAATGGCAAACAACAACGCATCGAGTTCATCCCTACGATCTGTCCTTGAGAAGGATAAATTGTCTGGAACAAATTTCCTTGACTGGTACAGAAACTTGAGGATTGTCCTCAAGCAAGAAAAGAAGCTGTACGTCTTGGACACTCCAATTCCAGACCCACCACAAGATGAGTCTCTACTAGCGGAAGTAAGGGCACGTCAGAAACATATTGATGATTCTAATGACGTGACTTGCCTCATGCTTTGTACCATGACTGGTGAGCTTCAGAAGCAACACGAGAACATGGAAGCCTATGATATGATCAGACACTTGAAACAATTGTTTCAGGAACAGGCAAGGCATGAGCGCTATGAGGTGTCTAAAGCGTTGTTCAAAAGTAGTCTTGCAGAAGGGAATCCAGTAGGCCCTCATGTACTCCGAATGATCGGGTACATAGAGAACCTTGAGAGACTGGGGTTCCCACTCGGCCAGGACTTGGCGACTGATCTCGTCTTGCAATCGTTGCCTGACAGTTATAATCAGTTCATTATGAACTATAATATGAATGAGATCAACAAGTCTTTGCCAGACCTATTGAACATGCTAAAGACAGCTGAGCAAAGCATCAATAAAGGCAAGGGCAAGGCCATAATGATGGTACACAAGAAGAAGGGCAAGTCAGTTGCATCTACTTCAAAAGGAAAACGCAAGAAAGTTGCGAAATCCAAGGATGCCCTAAAGCCTAGTGGAGGCGTGGCTAAAGGTGAATGTCACTACTGCAGCCAGCCGGGTCACTGGAGGAGGAATTGCCCTAAATATCTGGAGGATAAGAAGCTTGGAATAGTGATTCCACCACCACCAGGTATTTATGTTATAGACGTCAATCTCTCTATTTCATCATCCTGGGTATTGGATACCGGATGTGGTTCTCACATTTGTCGTAATGTGCAGGATTTGAAAAGAAGTAGAAGATTGCGAAATGGGGAGATAGACTTGCGCGTCGGGAATGGAGCAAAGGTTGCTGCATTAGCTGTAGGCGTTTATGAGCTATCTTTGCCTTATGGACTTATTTTAGAATTAGACAATTGCTTTTATGTGCCTGCTATGAGCAGAAACATTATTTCCGTTTCTTGTTTGGACGAGAAAGGTTTTTCTATTTTAATAAAGGACAAGTGTTGCTCCATTTATTTTGATAGTATGCACTATTGTAGTGCGCATTTGTCTAATGGATTGTATATCCTTGATCTAAATAATCCAATCTATAACATAAATACTAAAAGGATTAAAACTAATGATTTAAATCCTACATATCTATGGCACTGCCGTTTAGGCCATATAAATGAGAAACGCATATCTAGACTCCATAAGGATGGACTTCTAGGCTCATTCGATTTGGAATCATATGAGACATGTGAATCTTGTTTATTAGGAAAAATGACAAAGTCCCCTTTCGATAAGAAAGGCGAGCGGACTAGTGAGTTATTGGCACTTATACATACTGATGTATGCGGGCCATTCCCCACGCCTGCCAGAGGTGGTTATACCTACTTCATCACATTCACTGATGATTTCAGTAGATATGGATTTGTATACCTTATGAAGGCCGAATCCGAATCCTTTGAATTGTTCAAAGAATTCAAGAATGAAGTAGAGAAGCAACTTGGCAAGAGTATTAAAGCTCTACGATCGGATCGTGGAGGAGAATACTTAAGCCAAGAGTTTGATGAGTATCTTAGAGAGTCTGGGATAGCATCCCAGCTCACTCCACCCGGAACACCACAATGGAATGGTGTATCTGAGAGGAGGAATCGCACTCTATTAGATATGGTGTGATCTATGATGTCTCAAACAGATCTTCCGATATCGTTTTGGGGACATGCTCTAATGACGGCAGCTTTTACCATTAACCGTGTTCCATCCAAATCGGTCATGAAGACGCCATATGAGATATGGACTGGGAAGCGTCCCATAGTGTCGTTTATGAAGATTTGGGGCTGCGACGTCTATGTAAAGCGTTTACAAACAGACAAGCCCGGGCCTAAAGCGGATAAGTGTAAGTTTGTGGGATATCCTAAAGAGACTAAAGGATATTACTTCTATAACCCTACCGAGAACAAAGTGTTCGTTGCTCGGACCGGCGTGTTTCTAGAAAGAGAGTTAGTCTCTAAAGAAGCAAGTGGGAGGGTTGTAGAACTTGAAGAAATTCATGAACCACAAACCACTAAACCGATAATGGAACATGAACAGGAACCGCAAGAAGTTGTGGAAGAGCCTGTTCAGGTAACACAGGAACTCCGTAGATCAGGAAGAGTGCGTCATGAGCCAGAGAGGTATGGACTTCTCGTGACTGAGCCCGATGACGTACCACTCATTGAAGATGAGCCTGCAAACTATGGAGAAGCCATGAGTGGCCCAGACTCTAAGAAGTGGCTAGAAGCCATGAGATCCGAAATGGATTCCATGTACACCAACAAAGTATGGACTTTGGTGGAACCACCCGAAGGGGATCGACCATAGGGTGCAAGTGGGTCTTCAAGAAGAAGACCGACATGGATGGCAAAGTAGTTGCCTATAAGGGGCGATTGGTGGCCAAAGGTTATAGACAAATTCATGGTATTGACTATGATGAGACCTTTTCACCAGTCGCCATGACTAAATCCATTCGAATCTTACTTGCTATTGCAGCATACTACGACTATGAGATTTGGCAAATGGATGTCAAACAGCGTTCCTTTATGGGAACCTCCTTGAGGATGTGTACATGACACAACTAGAGGGTTTTTGAGGATCCAGAGAATGCCAATAAAGTCTGTAAGCTGCAAAGGTCCATTTATGGATTAAAGCAAGCTTCTAGGTGCTGGAATCGACGTTTTGATGACGCAGTCAAAGAGTTTGGCTTCATCAAGAACGAAGATGAGACTTGTGTTTACAAGAAGGTAAGTGGGAGCTCTATAGTATTTCTGGTCTTGTATGTGGATGACATACTGATCATTGGCAATGATATCCCTACTCTGCAATCTGTTAAAGATTGGCTAGGAAAGTGCTTTGCGATGAAAGACTTAGGCTACGCGGCCTACATAATTGGTATAAATATCTATAGAGATAGATCTAAAAGGTTGCTTGGCCTAAGTCAGAGTACATATATTGACAAGGTGTTGAAGAGGTTCAACATGCAAGATTCCAAGAAGGGATTCTTGCCCATGTCACATGGAGTCACTCTTTCCAAGAATGACTGTCCCTCCAATGAGATGGAGAAGGACCGCATGAGCAGGATACCCTATGCTTCGGCCATAGGATCCATCATGTACGCCATGCTATGTACTAGACCAGACGTATCATACGCGTTGAGTATGGTGAGCAGATATCAGTCCAATCCGGGTGAGAGTCACTGGATTGCTGTCAAGAACATCCTAAAGTACTTGAGAAGAACTAAGGATGTATTCTAGATATTTGGAGGAATGGAAGAGCTAAGTGTAAAGGGTTACACTGACGCAAGCTTCCAAACCGACAAGGATGATTACAGATCGCAGTGTGGATACGTGTTTTGCCTGAATGGAGGAGCTGTAAGCTGGAAGATTTCCAAGCAAGGCACAGTTGCTGATTCTACAACAGAAGCTGAGTACATTGCTGCTGCTGAAGCGGCGAAAGAGGCAGTATGGATAAAGAAGTTTATCACTGAGCTCGGTGTGGTCCCTAGCATAGTGGATCCCATAGAGTTGTACTGTGACAACTCTGGGGCAATCGCACAGGCAAAGGAACCAAGATCGCACCAAAAGTCAAAGCATGTACTTAGGAGATTCCATCTTATTCGTGATATGATCGATCGAGGAGATGTGAAGATGTGCAAGATTCCGACGGATGACAACGTGTCAGATCCACTCACGAAACCTCTTACGCAGCGAATGCATGAAGGGCACGCCAGATCTATAGGCATACGAGATGCGCCAGATTGGCTCTAGTGCAAGTGGGAGACTGTTGGAATAGATGCCCTAGAGACAATCGTAGATTTAGTATGAATAATGTTTTGGCTAGAATATTCATTTATTATTTATGGCGATATTTAATATAATGAAGTCCTTAGATAAATTGTGTTATTTATCTTAAATATCCCTAGTCCATTATATTGATTAATAGGACAATCAAATATAGACTATGATGCGCAAACTAACGTGCTATCGCAAGTGTACGAATCTTGTAGTACCGGGTGCAATTAGACTCGGATTATCGTTCCCACGAGGACTGGTTCGGGTTTACTTACGTTGTCAGTTTCGGTTTTCCAAGAGTAGTAACCAGGAGGAGTAGTTTGTGATTATAGTGACTAAACTAAAAACAGAATTTAAAACCGTAAATATTTTTGTGACGTTTTCTGAAATAAGCTGACTTGGTTGTAACGATAATAGATGAAGACTAGGGTCCAGGATCCCCTAGGGTTTCTACAGATTTCAGTTTTACGTTTGATTATGAAAACACTCAGCAGTTTCGATATCTGTGCAACGTACCAGTTGTGCAGTGACTTTTCAGATTCCACACGTAATCCCGATCCTGCAGACTTTCGAATTCTTGTTAAGCTGCCTAAGTCTGCAGTCTCGGTCTAATCCTGTTAGGGTTTCTAACCTGTCCGAATGGCCCGGGTCAAATTCTCTAACAGTTGGTCTCACGTTTTTCGATGCTAGCCCTATCTCCCTTTCTCTCGTCGGTCTATCAGGGTAAGGTACTAAATCCCGGTTTTTCTTCCTAACCCTAACTTGATGTTTTCACCTACAAGCTCGGGTCTATAGCAATCCTGGGTGATCAATCCTATCATGCATATACGATAATAATCAAACCAGAATAACAGATACAACTTGCTGAATTAAGACAATCATCATGAATCCATAATCATAGTAATCGTAAAATCTGAGTACGAAACCCTAGGTTCACCGAGAACCTAGGTGAAAAGTTTAGCTACGACTAGACATAGTACAAAACGCAGTTTCTGAATATAAAGAGAGAGAACGAAATCAAACTAAGTCTTCGAATCTCGAATCGCGCTTTCGTGCTCTCCGTGAATGCTCTGACTTGCCCTTCGGTTGTGCTGAGAATTGTGCTGTGTCTTCGTGATCTCTCAAAACGAGTCTGGACGAGTCTTTAAATAGTGCTTTTTCCCGAAAACGCTTGTGCTCGAAATTACGGAATATGCCATCGGTCCACCGTCTTTGACCAAAAGTCAAAACTGGCTGCGTATATACGCAGGGGTTGCGTATATACGCAACCAGGGCCCAACCAACATCCCCCACCACCCTCACTGCCTGCGTATATACGCAGGGCCTGCGTATATACGCAGGGCCTGCGTATATACGCAGGCCGTGGGGGTAGGTGGGGCCCACTTGGTCCTCTGGTGGGCCAGGTCTGGTCCCCTGGGTCCCACTCTTCTGCCTAAATGCTCCCGGTTTGCCTCTTCGGTGTACTTCTGCTTTTCCGTGTTTCCGTCGTGTCCCGGTCTTGTGCACGTTTCCCGATACGTTCCCGGTTTGGTCCCGGCACGCTTCCCGATGCACCTCCGAAGTGATGTAGATAGGATTTGTCCCTCCCACATAATGGGGGTAAATATCCACGGCCACTCGAGAGATGAGGCTTATTGAATGTCTGGCCAGACTCAGATAAATTAATATAGAGATATTAATGTTATCTGCAAGTATAAGCATATTCCCAGGATCGAGGAACTATGGATTGGATATACGAGTGTGACTATCTATGTCTCGTGTCCAATCCGGATATGGAGACAAAGGGATAATGCAATATGATATATTGGGCACAAAGGTCTGTCGGGATCACTGACTATTTCTATTGGTTGGGTGGCATGGATGTGTTGCTAGACACCGCTCCATGTTAGTAATAGTTACTACCAACTATATAGAAACATATGGGGTCACACGTCAAATAGAGTAGAGCTAGATTTGGGATTAATTAATAAAGATTAATTAATAGAAGGATCATTGTGCAACACCTTGCAAACTTAGTGGGACTAATTTGCAAGGAAGGGAATAGTTCTAGTCCTACTAGAACAAGAAAACTCTAATATGGAAACAACAAGGAGTTGTTGGAGTATATATATAAGAGGCTCTAGCTTCCTTCCCACATGAGTTATTATTAGACATAACACAAAGAGTGGTAGAGAGCAAAAGAGAGAGCAAGACAAAGAGCTAGGGCCGAAACCCTAGCCCCCGTCCGCCCCCTCTACCCGACGGCAAAGAGGAGGCCGCCCCTCCCTTGTGCCTTTGTTGCTTTGATCTTCATCCCTCTTTCTCCGGGTTCAAGCTAGCACTTGTTTGAAGGAAGAATCTAGATCTCACCTCTAGACGTGGATCAACCGTAGAGACGAGGACATCATTCTTCGTGTGATCTCACAAATTAAAAGGTACACATCTTCTATGACCTTTAATCATGTTATGATGTCTCTTCCTGTGATCCTTGGTGGGCTTTGATTAGGATTAAATTTTTGTTATTCCGCTGCGTTACCTACGTCAAAACCCAACAGTGGTATCAGAGCCACAGGTCGTAGAGCATAACATGATATTACGTGTTTACGATTTCAGTTCATACACCGTATTATTGTCTATTACTCGAAATTTGAAAAATTGGCATAGTAGATGCAATATTGAATTTGATTCCATCAAACAAGACCCAATTTAACATTGGATGTTAGAATTGGTGAGTTTAATCACATAGGATGTGAATAATTGGGTTCTTGAAAAATTAGGGTTCATGGGCACATGATTGAAAAGGGGTTTTCAATTATGGAAACAAAGTTACGGAAATAATTCCATAGGGAAACAACCTTGCTTGGGCAACAAGGAAGGAGGAAGGGGACTAGGGCCGAAACCCTAGCCGCCCGCCCCTCCCTTGCGCGCCAAGCAAGGCCGCGGGCCTCTAGGCGTGCGGCGGTCCTAGGGTTCGGGCCACTTGTTGGCTTGGGCCCTTTGGACCGTTGTAAAACCCTAGTTACTCAATTTTATTAAAATTAAACAAGCGCGTTAAAAATTGGTTTTAACTGTATTATGTGCTTTATTGCATGGTGGATGGATATGGCCTAGGATTGTGGATGTTTATTGTTTTGTGGTTTGGTTTACGACGTGCAAGCTGATCAAATTAATGTAATAATTAATTAAGTTTTACGGCCTGCGAGTCGTTCTTTTTCTCCTCGACATGTGAGGCTTTTATTATTTATTTATTCTAGATATTAGGCTAGAATTAGAAGTATTTAGATGATAGCCAAGAACATGGAGAAGAAGACCGGAGAACCAAAGGAGCCAAAAGACATCCCTAGGCGCGCAGCTATGGTGGAGCACATGGAGATGAGCTCGGCACTTTAGGGCAATTAGATATTACCATTGGCTTGATAATATCATTAGTCTAGGGGCCATATCCAATCCACGTTTTTTTATTTTGTGGATGTTTATTATTCATGCCTTGTTATTTATTTTGTGTGTATGGCGCTACAAGCAAAAACGATAACAAGATAATAATAAACAAGGTTGGTCTTTTATTGTGGATGGCCCAATCCAAATAAGTAGACCATGTTGATAAGATCAACCAAACAAATTAAAAGAAATCCCTCAATTAAATATTGCGTTTTGCCTTCTCTTGCCAAAACACCCTTCATGATCATGGCCTATTAAAATTCGGGCTTGCCAAAGCAAGGCGATTTTAATTTTTCATGATGTGTTGCGGACGACGCAAGCTAGTAATGCGTGTATGTTGAAAGCAATAGGTTGGACGCAACTAGGCAAGAATCGATTGGATTGATGAGCTTAGAGGCATGACAATTAGGAGTTATCCAATTGGATAAAGAATAAAAGGAATTTATTCACCTAATTGGACCAAGAGTTGCATGGGATGCAATTGGAATAATTCCTACCTAAATAACCAATTCTTGGGTGACTTGCCAAAGCAAGCTCAAGAAGAAGTGAAAAAGGGATCTTGGACCCACTAGAAAGTATAAAGATATTTTCCGCTCTAATAGAGAGGGCTATTAATCCGAGAAAAATAGTGGGAGCTATATTTAATGATCTAGCCATTGTTAAATATAGTTAAATTGTTCAAAATACTAAATTGCATATTTCTCGTTTTGTAGAATTCCAAATGGCAAACAACAACGCATCGAGTTCATCCCTACGATCTGTCCTTGAGAAGGATAAATTTTCTGGAACAAATTTCCTTGACTGGTACAGAAACTTGAGGATTGTCCTCAAGCAAGAAAAGAAGCTGTACGTCTTGGACACTCCAATTCCAGACCCACCACAAGATGAGTCTCTACTAGCGGAAGTAAGGGCACGTCAGAAACATATTGATGATTCTAATGACGTGACTTGCCTCATGCTTTGTACCATGACTGGTGAGCTTCAGAAGCAACACGAGAACATGGAGGCCTATGATATGATCAGACACTTGAAACAATTGTTTCAGGAACAGGCAAGGCATGAGCGCTATGAGGTGTCTAAAGCGTTGTTCAAAAGTAGTCTTGCAGAAGGGAATCCAGTAGGCCCTCATGTACTCCGAATGATCGGGTACATAGAGAACCTTGAGAGACTGGGGTTCCCACTCGGCCAGGACTTGGCGACTGATCTCGTCTTGCAATCGTTGCCTGACAGTTATAATCAGTTCATTATGAACTATAATATGAATGAGATCAACAAGTCTTTGCCAGACCTATTGAACATGCTAAAGACAGCTGAGCAAAGCATCAATAAAGGCAAGGGCAAGGCCATAATGATGGTACACAAGAAGAAGGGCAAGTCAGTTGCATCTACTTCAAAAGGAAAATGCAAGAAAGTTGCGAAATCCAAGGATGCCCTAAAGCCTAGTGGAGGCGTGGCTAAAGGTGAATGTCACTACTGCAGCCAGCCGGGTCACTGGAGGAGGAATTGCCCTAAATATCTGGAGGATAAGAAGCTTGGATTAGTGATTCCACCACCACCAGGTATTTATGTTATAGACGTCAATCTCTCTATTTCATCATCCTGGGTATTGGATACCGGATGTGGTTCTCACATTTGTCGTAATGTGCAGGATTTGAAAAGAAGTAGAAGATTGCGAAAAGGGGAGATAGACTTGCGCGTCGGGAATGGAGCAAAGGTTGCTGCATTAGCTATAGGCGTTTATGAGCTATCTTTGCCTTATGGACTTATTTTAGAATTAGACAATTGCTTTTATGTGCCTGCTATGAGCAGAAACATTATTTCCGTTTCTTGTTTGGACGAGAAAGGTTTTTCTATTTCAATAAAGGACAAGTGTTGCTCCATTTATTTTGATAGTATGCACTATTGTAGTGCGCATTTGTCTAATAGATTGTATATCCTTGATCTAAATAATCCAATCTATAACATAAATACTAAAAGGATTAAAACTAATGATTTAAATCCTACATATCTATGGCACTGCCGTTTAGGCCATATAAATGAGAAACGCATATCTAGACTCCATAAGGATGGACTTCTAGGCTCATTCGATTTGGAATCATATGAGACATGTGAATCTTGTTTATTAGGAAAAATGACAAAGTCCCCTTTCAATAAGAAAGGCGAGCGGACTAGTGAGTTATTGGCACTTATACATACTGATGTATGCGGGCCATTCCCCACGCCTGCCAGAGGTGGTTATACCTACTTCATCACATTCACTGATGATTTCAGTAGATATGGATTTGTATACCTTATGAAGGCCGAATCCGAATCCTTTGAATTGTTCAAAGAATTCAAGAATGAAGTAGAGAAGCAACTTGGCAAGAGTATTAAAGCTCTACGATCGGATCGTGGAGGAGAATACTTAAGCCAAGAGTTTGATGAGTATCTTAGAGAGTCTGGGATAGCATCCCAGCTCACTCCACCCGGAACACCACAATGGAATGGTGTATCTGAGAGGAGGAATCGCACTCTATTAGATATGGTGTGATCTATGATGTCTCAAACAGATCTTCCGATATCCTTTTGGGGACATGCTCTAATGAAGGCAGCTTTTACCATTAACCGTGTTCCATCCAAATCGGTCATGAAGACGCCATATGAGATATGGACTGGGAAGCGTCTCATAGTGTCGTTTATGAAGATTTGGGGCTGCGACGTCTATGTAAAGCGTTTACAAACAGACAAGCCCGGGCCTAAAACGGATAAGTGTAAGTTTTTGGGATATCCTAAAGAGACTAAAGGATATTACTTCTATAACCCTACCGAGAACAAAGTGTTCGTTGCTCGGACCGGCGTGTTTCTAGAAAGAGAGTTAGTCTCTAAAGAAGCAAGTGGGAGGGTAGTAGAACTTGAAGAAATTCATGAACCACAAACCACTAAACCGATAATGGAACATGAACAGGAACCGCAAGAAGTTGTGGAAGAGCCTGTTCAGGTAACACAGGAACTCCGTAGATCAGGAAGAGTGCGTCATGAGCCAGAGAGGTATGGACTTCTCGTGACTGAGCCCGATGACGTACCACTCGTTGAAGATGAGCCTGCAAACTATGGAGAAGCCATGAGTGGCCCAGACTCTAAGAAGTGGCTAGAAGCCATGAGATCCGAAATGGATTCCATGTACACCAACAAAGTATGGACTTTGGTGGAACCACCCGAAGGGGCTCGACCCATAGGGTGCAAGTGGGTTTTCAAGAAGAAGACCGACATGGATGGAAAAGTAGTTTCCTATAAGGGGCGATTGGTGGCCAAAGGTTATAGAGAAATTCATGGTATTGACTATGATGAGACCTTTTCACCAGTCGCCATGACTAAATCCATTCGAATCTTACTTGATATTGCAGCATACTACGACTATGAGATTTGGCAAATGGATGTCAAAACAGCGTTCCTTTATGGGAACCTCCTTGAGGATGTGTACATGACACAACCAGAGGGTTTTTGAGGATCCAGAGAATGCCAATAAAGTATGTAAGCTGCAAAGGTCCATTTATGGATTAAAGCAAGCTTCTAGGAGCTGGAATCGACGTTTTGATGACGCAGTCAAAGAGTTTGGCTTCATCAAGAACGAAGATGAGCCTTGTGTTTACAATAAGGTTAGTGGGAGCTCTATAGTATTTCTGGTCTTGTATGTGGATGACATACTGATCATTGGCAATGATATCCCTACTCTGCAATCTGTTAAAGATTGGCTAGGAAAGTGCTTTGCGATGAAAGACTTAGGCGACGCGGCCTACATACTTGGTATAAAGATCTATAGAGATAGATCTAAAAGGTTGCTTGGCCTAAGTCAGAGTACATATATTGACAAGGTGTTGAAGAGGTTCAACATGCAAGATTCCAAGAAGGGATTCTTGCCCATGTCACATGGAGTCACTCTTTCCAAGAATGACTGTCCCTCCAATGAGATGGAGAAGGACCGCATGAGCAGGATACCCAATGCTTCGGCCATAGGATCCATCATGTACGCCATGCTATGTACTAGACCAGACGTATCATACGCGTTGAGTATGGTGAGCAGATATCAGTCCAATCCGGGTGAGAGTCACTGGATTGCTGTCAAGAACATCCTAAAGTACTTGAGAAGAACTAAGGATGTATTCTTGATATTTGGAGGAATGGAAGAGCTAAGTGTAAAGGGTTACACTGACGCAAGCTTCCAAACCGACAAGGATGATTACAGATCGCAGTCTGGATACGTGTTTTGCCTGAATGGAGGAGCTGTAAGCTGGAAGAGTTCCAAGCAAGGCACAGTTGCTGATTCTACAACAGAAGCTGAGTACATTGATGCTGCGGAAGCGGCGAAAGAGGCAGTATGGATAAAGAAGTTTATCGCTGAGCTCGGTGTGGTCCCTAGCATAGTGGATCCCATAGATTTGTACTGTGACAACTCTGGGGCAATCGCACAGGCAAAGGAACCAAGATCGCACCAAAAGTCAAAGCATGTACTTAGGAGATTCCATCTTATTCGTGATATGATCGATCGAGGAGATGTGAAGATGTGCAAGATTCCGACGGATGACAACGTGTCAGATCCGCTCACGAAACCTCTTGCGCAGCGAAAGCATGAAGGGCACGCCAGATCTATAGGCATACGAGATGCGCCAGATTGGCTCTAGTGCAAGTGGGAGACAGTTGGAATAGATGCCCTAGAGACAATCGTAGATTTAGTATGAACAATGTTTTAGCTAGAATATTCATTTATTATTTATGGCGATATTTAATATAATGAAGTCCTTAGATAAATTGTGTTATTTATCTTAAATATCCCTAGTCCATTATATTGATTAATAGGACAATCAAATATAGACTAGTATGTGGGTAGATTGATATGGAGATATCAAGTCTAACACATGGGTATGCATTAGGAGTAACGGCATACTGGATTGACCCACGACGAAAAGGATACATTAGATTATGTGAAGTCACAATCGCTTTTCGTAGTGCTAATATTATTTCAATCCTTGGACTTGAAGTCACTAGATACTCTAGTTGTGAAATATTGCGCTTTGATGTTATCAAACGTTACACCGTAACTGGGTAATCATAAAGGTGGCTATCGGGCGTGATAGGAAGCAAGCTTAGAGATCATAGTGATGTAGATAGGATTTGTCCCTCCCACATAATGGGGGTAAATATCCACGGCCACTCGAGGGATGAGGCTTATTGAATGTCTGGCCAGACTCAGATAAATTAATATAGAGATATTAATGTTATCTGCAAGTATAGGCATATTCCCAGGATCGAGGAACTATGGATTGGATATACGAGTGTGACTATTTATGTCTCGTGTCCAATCCGGATATGGAGACAAAGGGATAATGCAATATGATATATTGGGCACAAAGGTTTGTCGGGATCACTGACTATTTCTATTGGTTGGGTGGCATGGATGTGTTGCTAGACACCGCTTCATGTTAGTAATAGTTACTACCAACTATTTAGAAACCTATGGGGTCACACGTCAAATAGAGTAGAGCTAGATTTGGTATTAATTAATAAAGATTAATTAATAGAAGGATCATTGTGCAACACCTTGCAAACTTAGTAGGACTAATTTGCAAGGAAGGGAATAGTTCTAGTCCTACTAGAACAAGAAAACTCTAATATGGAAACAACAAGGAGTTGTTGGAGTATATATATAAGAGGCTCTAGCTTCCTTCCCACATGAGTTATTATTAGACATAACACAAAGAGTGGGAGAGAGCAAAAGAGAGAGCAAGACAAAGAGCTAGGGCCGAAACCCTAGCCCCCGTCCGCCCCCTCTACCCGACGGCAAAGAGGAGGCCGCCCCTCCCTTGTGCCTTTGTTGCTTTGATCTTCATCCCTCTTCCTCCGGGTTCAAGCTAGCACTTGTTTGAAGGAAGAATCTAGATCTCACCTCTAGACGTGGATCAACCGTAGAGACGAGGACATCATTCTTCGTGTGATCTCACAAATCAAAAGGTACACATCTTCTATGACCTTTAATCATGTTATGATGTCTCTTGCTGTGATCCTTGGTGGGCTTTGAGTAGGATTAAATTTTTGTTATTCCGCTGCGTTACCTACGTCAAAACCCAACAACTAGTGGTGGGGCTAAAGCCCCCTGAGCAGTGTTCTGAACAAATCCTCCAAGGATCGCCATGATCTGGGTGATCTGGGCGGACTAAGCTTGCATGGCCTTGGCCTGGCTTTGGATTGTGGCCTGTAGCATCTCCAGAGAGGTATTGCCCACAGTAGCTGTTTGGGTGTAGTGTTTGTGTTGGTGTTGGGTGTCTCCTCTCTCGGGGTTTCTTCCCTCAAAGGAGATTGATCACCATCACGAAGGTTAAGCTCAAGAGACATGGTTAATAGGTTGATTGGTTGAAGCTTTGAAGGTGGATGGTTTACGTCGGGTTCACCAAATTGTGCACAAGAAAATCCTCTGGAGAGATCCAAGTGTACACCTCAAGTAAGGGATGAAGATATGAACACAGGGAGATGAAGGGCAGTGAGTAGGGAGAGAGTAAGCAAAGGTAACTATCTGAGAGATAGACAACTTAATGACTGCGGGAGAGCTTAGAAAGCAGAACCTCTGTCATGGAGGGCTAACAATCCTATATATAGTGGGGAAGTGACCGTTGCGAGGGGTTAATGAACCATAAATGGCGGCTTAATGATATCCCCCATAACGGCACGTTCGACCATATATATAGGGAACGTTATGCACTTGTCCGCAAATACCAGAGACCGTTATGAGATCGACCGGGTTTATAGGGCGTGATCATTAAGTCTCTCAAAGTCAGTAACAAAAGGTCGCGTGCGAGCTTGGTTGTCGTTCGCGCGCGACGGACCTTACTCTAGCCTCCAAACCGCTAACTCCCTACAAGTCCCGTGTGGAGAGTATCGCGGTGGCCCTGTCTGGCAGCCCCCAGTGGATAAGCATGAGCAGTGATTGGGTGCGTATGGAGCACAGCTAGGTGTGCTGGATGGCCTCCACGTGGCTATGCTCTGTCTGCCTGTGATGCACTATCTACAGTTGGAAATCTTCTTTATTGGTGGATGTAAAATTTTCTTCTAGCCATTTTATTCTCCTCAGAATCAGCCTTCAGATCGTGGGGGATTGTTTAGTCGGTCTTATTTATGGTCATCCAAATGTGCGGGTCAGGGAGAGTATTTGGGAAGAGATTGATTCACTTATTAATCGCTCTTCCCTCCCCGTTCTTATGTTGGGAGATTTTAACCAAATTCTCTCACCCAACGATAAAGCGGGGCCAAACGGAAACATTGATCAAGGCGTGGAAATTCTACGGGATTATCTGGGAAGTTGGGGACTGATTGAATTAAACCATATTGACCCGTGGTTTACTTGGAGAAATAATAGGGTAAATTCGGTTCCAAATTTTGAGCGTTTGGACCGGGCGTGGATCAGTCCAGCTTGGCTTAATTCCTTCCCTTGTAGTCTCCAGCAAAACTTAGGTTTCTTCTCTTCTGACCATTTCTCAATTCTTGTTAGAACACAACCTAGGCAGGCCCAATCTAGGAGACTGTACGAGTTTGAAGCTTGGTGGACGAATCACCGGCACTCCATGAGCTTGTAAGTTACATATGGTCTCTTGATATCCCTGGCTCCCCTCTCTTCAAGCTTCATCAACTTTTAAAGATAGGGGTTAAGACCATTAGTTAGTGGGCTAAGCACAATAGCTCCTTGCCAAATAGAATTGAGGAAGCCAGAAGAGAGGTCCTGCACTACCATAATCTTCTCCCGGATCCCATAGCCCTGCAAAACTTTTTTAAAACAAAACAATCTCTTGATCAACTCCTCTCGGATCAGGAAGTCTTATGGGCTAAAAGAGCACACTGTAAGTGGCTCAAGCATGGGGATATGAACACAAAGTTATTTCATGCCTCTACTAAAATCAGAAGACATAGGAATCACATTTGGGCTGTTACCACTAACCAGGGGGTAAGCATAATGAACCAAGAGGAAATAAAAAATGACTTTCTTGCTTACTTTAAAGGAATTTTCCAACAATGAGGAGATAGTAGCCCTTGTCATGAGTTTTCTATTCTCAATCACATTGGAACTACCTTGGACTCTAAACATGTAGATAACCTGAAAAAACCTTTTACTTCTAAGGAAGTAATTCAGGCTGTGTTTGCCATGAGTTCTTTGAAGCCTCAGAGCCAGATGATATTCCACTCATTTTCTTCCAGAAGTTCTGGCCTATTATTTCAAACTCTACCATTTCTGATGTTCTTTCTTACTTGAACTCTGGGTATATGTTACAAAAAACGAACAAAACTATTATTTTTCTAATTCCAAAGGGAGAAAACCCAGAGTCCGTAAAGGACTACAGACCGATAAGCCTTACTAATGTCATTTATCGGATAATTTCCAAATTTATGGCAAACAGGCTTAAGATGGTCATCCCACACATTTTTAGATGGAATCAGTCCGGGTTTGTTTCAGGAAGATTAATCCATGACAATACCTATATTGTCTCGGACCTTATGCACTTCATATCTAACGCTAATCATATTAACAATGAGGCTTTTGGTAGTCTTAATATTGACATGTCAAAAGCCTTTGATAGAGTCAAGTGGGACTTTCTTGAACAAACTTTGCTTAGATTTGGCTTCCCTAATGCCTTCATAAGATTGATTATGGGATACATCACCACTACATCCTTAGCCATTAATATTAATGGCTCTCTCTCTGAATACTTCACTCCAAACCGTGGCCTAAGGCAGGGGAACCTCTGTCTCCCTTCCTATTTGCCTGAACAGCTGAGGACCTTTCTTGGGCATTAGTCAAGGCTGAGATAACAACCTCATAAAAGGAATTTAGCATTCTCCAAATGGGCCTTCTATCACCCATCTGCAGTTTTCTGATGATTCAACTTTCTTATTTAGAATTGATGACCAAAGTGGTCACAATTTAAGGACAATCTTTAAGGACTACTGCACTCAATATGGCAATAGATTAATTTTTCTAAATCAGCCTTAACAGTTAGCCCAAACTGTTCGTTCCACAAACGGATGGTACTTGCCTCTCAACTTCAAATTCACCTAAAGGACTACATGTGAAAGTACCTTGGGCTTCCATTATCTATGGGGTTTAATACGGATGATATCATTAGTCAAACCCTATCTAAGGTTGAAGATAGATGTGCAGGATGGATAGGATGTTGTCTAATAGGGCTGGAAGAACTACTCTTGTCAAATATGTCCTTACAAGCCTTCTGGTTTACCCTTTCTCTAATATTAAATTTCCTCAAAAGAACATTAAAATGATTGACCATATTTTGGCTTCCTTCATCTGGAAGGGTTCAAAGGAGAGGAGAACTACTCACTAGGTCTATTGGAAGCACATGTGTAGACCACATGAAATGGGTGAGCTGAATATTAAAGCCCCCTCTCCAAGGAACAAGGCTCTGCTGGCTAAGCAGGCTTGGAGAATTGAAACTAATGGGAATAGCCTGTTGTCCCGTTATTACCAGTCTAGGTATTGCAAGAGAAAAGATTTCCTAAGTAGGAAAACATACCAAAACCCATCTAAAGTTTGGAGCAGCTTCTCTTCTGTTAAATCTTTGGTTAGTCAAGGTATTGAGTGGGATGTTGGGAGGGGGGATATGATCATGGTAAAGGGGGATAAATGAATACATGATACTCCTCCTCTTTCAACCTTTATGAATCTGAATTTCAGTGATGATGAGAAGGTGGATTCTTGGATTCAGAGGGATAATATTGGCAGAAGATGCTGGAAGCTTGATAAGCTTGGGAAGTTACCTCCATGGCTTCAAAGACAAATCATCTCCATTCCTTTGCCTAGAATGGATCAGCCAGACACTTTTAGATGGTCTTAAACTGTGGCAGGGGATTTTTCTGTTGCTTCAGCATATAAGTAACTTGTTAGAAATGAGTTTTGTGAGAGTCTTGCAATGTCAAAAGAGATAGGGTGGAAAGGCATCATTCTGAACTTCCCATGGAAATGCTTTTGGCGCCTCAAACTACCCTTTAAAGTTCTTTTCTTCTTGTGGAAATCCATCAGTAAAAAACTCCCAACCAATCTTAGAATCAGTAAATCTAATGTTTCTTTAAATAAACTTTGCACCCTTTGTCAATCTCATGAGGAGAGTATTGACCATTTGTTTCTTCATCGTAAATTTACTCAAACTCTATGGTCGATATCTCCTATTCTTGTCCCTACAAACTCCTCCTTCCCAGAGTTCATCCTTGAAGTCTTGATCAACACAGGCATGCAGGACATTCATAAGAAACTATGTTGGCTAGGTGCAATCACATGGTCAATATGGCTGCATAGAGCTCTTTGGTTTTTAGCAGTGAAGAGTATGAGATTGATATGGATACCACTTCGCCTATCTTCAGAGTCAAAATCCTTGCGAGTCAATTCCTTGAAAATTGGCATACACAGGTCCAAAAAGCTATTGTAATGAAAAGGGATTGGAATGATCCCATCAGGATCTTTCGCACCACCTGTTCAATGCAGCAGACATAGATACTCATTTGGGCTACCAAGATAAGGAAAAGCAAGACTGTGTACGGGAATGCCTTGAGTAATGGGATGATGATCTTTTCTCATAAGAGGAATACCACAGAAGATATTCTCAGCAATGTTTTGGACACCATTATTACTGCTATTGATTCCCTGCATGATAGGAGCTTTTTACGCTTGAAGGTGTGCATCAATAACCTGTGTGTTTTCAATCTTATTCATCAGATGCATGTGACGATTCAAGGAGGGGAGCTGAAATGGTCGAGGAAGTGGAAGACAGCTGCAAGGATCTGCTGACAATTAGCTCAAAGTTGTGTTGTTTATCTTGTGTTTTGGTTAATCACAGTTTCAAAAACAATTTTTAGTTCTTTGTAGTTGGCTGCTAGGGGCTTTCTTAATGCCCTATGTTTTGGTTTTGTTCTTGTTTTGGTGTAAACTTTGTTTCCTTGGTTTGAGAAATATATATTCTCTACTTCTTCCAAAAATAACTAAACAAACTTTCATAATATAATTTCAATTGCTTCATTTGCTCAAATTATTAAAATTTTTAGCTGATACCAAGCGAGCTCTAGTAAGGAATGTACATGTCTTGATACAACTATTTAAAACTTAAGTTGATTTATGTGTAAGTAACAACGATGATGAAGGAAAAAGTTGTTAAGTATTTGATGAATATATATATGTACACACACAAAATTATACAAGTTAAGAAAAGCTTCAAAATTTTAGCCTTTTATACAACCCATTTTTATGGTATGAACTTTTATATACAAATTCAAATTATCAATTTATAGGTTGATGCTAAACAAGATTTATTAAATAACTTCAACTTGTAATTTGAAAGCAACTTACAAATCAATCATAAGTCACACCAAACTCACCCTATCTAAATTTTCGTCTTAGCCTGACTTATGGACTTTTTCTAACCTTATAGCAGGTTTGGTTCCAGCTTAATATTTCAATAATCTTATGAAAATAATCTGAGGTGAATAGGATGACTGAAATTATAATATGAAAAAAATGGAATACGTTGAAAATCTGGATTAAATTTACGTGCATTTGACAAAACTTGTAACTTTTACGACCAGATTTACGAAAAAATCTTTATTTGAAGTTATGACACGTTTAAGATGCCATGCGTTTGAAAAAAATCAGTAATTCATGTATAAACAGATATGGTAGAGTATGGTATTTCATAAATTATGCCTAAAAATTTTTCAAAAATAGAGATTATATAATATGAAAATTATTAGTCAACTTAAATAATTAGTATATGACTCAAAAAAATTACTAAACAAATGAGATTACATTTTGACAGATTTTACTCAAACAAGCATGCACTAGTTAAAGGGAAAAGGAATAGGGAAAGTAAAAGACACTTTCACCCACCTTTGATGCAAAGACACTTTCACCTCTATTGGTTTGAAAAATAATACTTTTACCTCTTTTGTATTCCAAACGTCAAGACACTTACATTCCATGACAGTTTCATATCATATTTTAAGAGAACAAATTTGTTCCTGAAATTACTATTGAGACGGGCAACCGCCTCAGGTTAAGGGATGACAAGCATAAGGGATGAAAGTATATCATTTTCCAAATTAGAATGAGTGAAAATGTCTTGGCATCAAACTTCAGGGGATGAATGTGTCTTTTACCCCAAAGGAATACTGAGCAAAAGTGGGGAACTGGGTGCAAATGATTATATATCTAAAACGTGAAGCCAACAAGACTCTTGACATAAACGAAATTATGTATCTCAACTGCTCTTTCTCTCTCTAGGATTGAGGAGCCCCTACTTTGCTCTCGGAGCCACCCCTTCGAATTCTTCAGTTTTCTTTCACAAATCTTGGTGCATCTTTTCTCCCTTTCAATCTTGTTTATCATATCATTTCATCCGTTCCATGCATTGGTTGATCTTCTTCATGTTTAGTTTTTTAATCTTCTTTCATGCAAATTCATCATCATTCTGGCATTGAGAATTGTAATTCTCTTCTTTCTGCTACTCTCCCCACTACACCCCCCCAAACCATCATCACTACCCTTACATGCATTGGCCACCTCTTGGTGGAGAATCACGGCAAATCACTGTAAATCTCTACCTCTTTTCTTGAAATCTTGTTGATTTGCTGCAGATTGTGGCAATCCTATAGGTCTAATATGAGCTAGCTAGGAATTACAGTAGGTTGTAGTCTTTCTTTCCTTCTTTAAATTGTTGCTTGTTTGAGTCTCCGTTACCTTTGTGTAACCCTAATCCCTTCATCTCTGTGTGTCTTTCTTGTCAACACAACATGTCCAACCCCTACCAGTTTGATTCCCATAGTCCTTCCTCCAATGATTCCATGCAAGAGAGGCTGGATGAAAGAGGGTCTGTATTGCCACTCAATCCCACTCGTGTTTTTGCATTCAGAGAAATTCTCAAAGACTCCCTGGTTGCTAAATTTCTGGGAAAAACCACTCTCTCCCCTGTAGTCATGCAGAAGGCAATCAGTAAGGCTTGGAAAACGTTTGGTTTTGTTTGGATTGAAAAAAAAGGGGATTTTTATATTTTCCATTTTCAACGTGTTGAAGATAAGAAATTTTTCCTAAATGAATCGGTGATCTCTGTGCATGGTCTTACTTTGGTTTTTAAAGAAAGGCAAAACAACCAGGCTTTTAGTGAAATCGATTTTACCACGGCAGATCTTTGGTTTCAAGTTCCCAATATTTCTTTAGAAGGTTTTGAGCATGAAACTGCTGAAAAATTGGGTAACTTGGCGGGTGATCTTTTGGTTGTTGATTGGAACTTTGATAGAGTCCGTAGCATGCAAAGTTTAAGAATCAAATCTAGAGTTAGGCTAGATTACTCATTGGTGCCTGGTGCTTATGTTGTTGTACCGGGGGAAGAAGAGAAGAAGTGGGTGTTCTTTAGCTATGAGAGAATTTTCAAGGTCTGCTATAGGTGTGGGATCATAGGACATGATAATAGACACTGTAATGCTAACCTGGTTGAAGTGCTTGAGCGATTGGAAGCAAGATATCTTCAGTCTCACCACCTCTCTGCCTACCAGTTTCATGTAAACCCTCACCGCAAACTTTTCACTCATCTTTTGAAGTTTCACTCTAAACATGGTCCATATAGGACTATGAAATTTGACACAAGAATCACTCCTGACTACACCTTCCAAGAGATCCCAGCCCATCTAGATCCTAACCAAGGCCCCCCCATGAAACGTCAAAAAGATGATCAATCCTCCTCATCCAATGATACTGAGATTTTCCTCACCCCCCCTTCCAGACCACTCACAGACCCCAACTCCAAACGGCCAATAGATGGTGAGCATCACTCTTTTATACCACCCCAGTCATCAATGAATCCACAGCTGATTCCTATTCTCCACCCGTTTCCTCTTCCCCAAATGGCTCCACAAATCCCACAGCTATTCAATGCATGTTCAGCCTCAGGTGCAGCGAATGTTCAAAACACTCAACAGTCACATTCAATTAGCTTCCCCCCTTTCCAGAACCTCACAGCTCCTTTGAACTGCCCCATGCCTCTTGGAAATCCAACGGACGACTCTTTAATGCAAGAGCTCCGTCAACTCCCCCCCATAAACACTATAAATAGACATCACTCCATCGAAAGTGAAGGTTTGCACCTTCTGTCCCACCAATCAGCCCCCTCTGTTCTGTTGACCCACCTCTGTACCCCACCAAACATGAGGCTCTTACCAACGACCTATAAGATGCTCTCCCACTCTGGTTTTTCCATAAAAGCTCCGGACTTCCCAGGTTCAGCATCCACAGAAGCGGACCAAGATATGGCTCAGAGAAACAGGGAGATGAAAGAGTTAGATCAGGACAAAAACAAGGAAGGTGGACCATCGATCCCAAAGAAAACAAGAGGTAAAAGGGGAGAAGGAAAGAGAGGCAAGCAGCAGAAAAAGGAAGTAATGAAGGAGGTGGTGAAGCCAAATAAGCCACAGACAAGAGCAAGATCAGTTCAAATCCCAGCCCTGAGGAACCCTGCTAAGAAAAGAGGATCCCCAAGCACATACTTAGAAGAGCACAAAGAGAAGGGTAAGAAACCTAGAGCCAGGGGAGTTTCTAAGCAAAACAAAGGTACATCTCCTAATTTCATTGAAACCTTCAATTCCATCTTTAATGTTAACCCCTTCTCAGATTTGTTTTTCAAATTTAAATTTAGAAAACGTTTAAGAAGCATGAATGAAACGACTGATTCCTCAATGCATATTAGGAAAAAAATATGTAAAGGGCTTAGGGTGGTTGTCCCACAACAACCCCCATGGGAGCCATGAACATCCTAAGCTGGAATTGCAGAGGACTGGGTCAAGACTCTGCAATTCGAGAAGTTTTTTCTTTGACCCGTAGGCTCAAGCCCTCCCTGATTTTTTTATCAGAAACTAAAATGAAAGCCCCTATTATATCTAGAAAATTTAGGAAACTAGGATTTGATAAGGAAGTATATGTTGATCCAATTGGATCTGCAGGAGGACTTTGGTGTGCATGGCACTCATCAGAGTTTTCTTGCTCTATTCTTTCAACTTCTTCAAACCTCATACTAATGGAAATCAATACCTCCTTAAATCCAACTTGGATCTTAGGACTAGTTTATGGATCGCCTGTTTTTGAACTTAGAAAGGAGGTTTGGGAGTTCTTTGATGCGTCCCTTCCTCTGCAGCGTCCCCTCTGCCTTATTGGAGACTTTAATCAAGTCATCTTCCCACAGGACAAAGCCGGGCCAAATGCATCTAATCTAAGAGGAGCGGATCTCTTAAAACTCTATCTAAATAATTGGAGCCTATTTGAAATCAGGAACATTGGTCCATGGTTCACTTGGTCTAATAATCGTTATGGAACTACACCTACCTTTGAAAGACTTGATAGGGCTTGGTGTAATGCTGATTTCTTGCATATCTATCCAACTGTTACCATTCAAAATCTAGGTTTAGGAGTCTCTGATCATTCACCTATGCAGTTGAACCTGGTGCACAATCCTATTTTAAGGTCCTCCCCTATTAGAAGATTTGAAACATGGTGGTTAAATAGTCATGGCACTCTAAGCCTTTTGGAGTACATTTGGAAACTCCCAATCTTTGGTTCCCCATGTTTCAGAGTAGTCAAGCTCCTGCAAATTACACTTAAAGCATTTAGGGTTTGGGCCATGAATAGACCCTCCTTATCTAAGCAAATAGCTAATACTAAACAAGAACTAGTTCAAGCCCAAGAACTTCTCCCGGACCCAGAAGCTGCTGCAAAATTTGCTAGGCTTCATGGAGATCTTCAACGCCT
Organism: Linanthus parryae; assembly: GCA_023055425.1. NCBI lineage: Eukaryota > Viridiplantae > Streptophyta > Magnoliopsida > Ericales > Polemoniaceae > Linanthus > Linanthus parryae. The sequence continues at coordinate 85,189,432 of JALGPY010000004.1, read as the reverse complement.
ACTAGACTGTGAAGAAGTTTTTTGGGCTCATAGAGCTAGATGCAAGTGGTTGAAAGAAGGAAATAAAAACACAAAGTTTTTCCATGCTTATACAAAAATTAGGAAAAATAAAAACACTATCTACTCTCTTACTATGGATAATGGATCGCTTGTAACAGATTTTAGGGACATAAGGGACACTTTTATTTCCTATTTCAAGAATATTTACTCTGATCCAACACCTAGCCAACTCTCTCTGCTAAGAGAAAATAATGACATGTATGCCTTCTCCCTTCTTTTTAATATCACCAACTTACTAAATATTGATCAACAATTCTCTTTAAACAAACCCTTCACTGCTATGGAAGTTAAAAAAGCTGTGTTTGATATGAACCCTCTCAAGGCTCCTGGACCTGATGGTTTTCAACCAGCTTTCTTTCAAAAAACATGGAGTACTATAGCCACCCCTGTTACTTCTGCAGTGTTATCTTTCCTAAACTCAGGTCATTTGCTTAAAGAAATAAATAAAACTCATATCATTCTTATACCTAAAAATACCAATCCTCAAAAAGTCAAAGACTACAGGCCAATAAGTCTTTGTAACGTCTTATATAGAATTATTGCTAAGGTTTTAGCAAATAGACTAAAATGTGTTCTCCCTTCACTAATTTCAGCTAATCAAAATGGTTTTGTCCCTCAAAGATTAATTCAAGATAACATTCTGATTGCCCAAGACCTAGTTCACACAATACATAAGGCTAAGTCTCCACATAATCATAAACTTGGAGCTTTAAAATTAGATATCTCTAAAGCTTTTGATAGAGTTAGGTGGGACTTCCTAGAACATATCCTAGTCCAAATGCATTTTCCCTCACACTTTGTTAAATTAGTGATGCAATGTGTTACTACAGTCTCGTACTCCATTCTGATAAATGGCACTCAAACTACTTACTTTTCTCCTAAAAGAGGTTTAAGACAGGGTGATCCCCTGTCGCCATTCCTCTTTGCTATTTGTGCTGAGGCTCTGTCTGGCTCACTGCAAATGGCAGAAAGAGATAAGAAACTCTGTGGTATACCTTACTCAAGAGATCACAGTATTACCCACCTTCAATTTGCAGATGACACTCTGCTTTTCTTCACTATTCAGGATCAAACTGCCTCCCACATCAAAGCTATTCTTGATGAATTTGCTACTCAAACTGGCCTAGATATTAATCTTGATAAATCCTCTCTTGTCTTTAGTCCAAACTGTAATGATAGGGATAAACTTATATTTGCTACCAACTTAGGAATAGCCCCTCAGGAATGTATAGGAAAATATTTAGGGGTTCATCTTGATCATAAAGGGACTAATAAGGAGATCATAAAGACAACTAAGGCTAAAATTCTTCAAAAATGTGCTGGCTGGAAAGGTTTGCTTCTAAACACTTATGGTAGAGCCACTCTTATAAAGGCAGTTTTAAACAGTTATTTAGTCTACCCAATGTCTATAAGTCTCTTTTCGAAAACTGAGTGTGAAGCTATTCAGGCCATGCTCTCAAAATTTTTTTGGTTTGGCAATACAGCTAAAAAAGGTATTCATTGGCTCTCATGGGATTTCCTTTGCAATAAGCCCAATCGAGGGGGAATGGGTTTTAAAAACATTCAATGCTTCAATAATGCTTTAATGGCAAAAAATTCTTGGAGGATCTTATATGACAATAATTCCCTTTTTAGTAAATACTTCACATCTAAATATTGTAAAAGAAAACCCTTTTTAGGAGGAAAAGTTAATCCCAACTCCTCTTGTGCTTGGAAAAGTATTTGCAAAGGGAGAGCCACTCTTCAGTTGGGCTTATCTTGGGATGTGGGAGATGGTAGTAGAATATGGATTAGAGCAGGGGGGTGGATTAAAGATGTTCCAAGTTCTTCCATTGCTGACTGTTTGCTAAGTACGGACAGAAATCAAAGCTACAAGTGGATTTCTCAATTGAAACTAGCATCAGATAATCAGTGGAACTTCCCTCTTATTGAGCAGCTATTCCCCAAATGGTTATGTGATCAACTCAGACAGGAGGCTAGTAATAGTGTTAATAGAGATCATCAAGCAGACAACCCTCTCTGGCAAGCCTCTTCAAATGGGATCTACACTGTTAAATCTGCATATAATCTACAAAACTACAACAACTCTTCTCCAAATCTTTCCTCAAAAAAGATAACTTTCAAGCCTATCTCCTTCTCTCCACAATGGAGAAAATTTTGGTCTTCTGGTCTCCCAGCTAATATCCAGCATCTGTTTTGGAGAATTATTACAGATTCTCTCCCTTGTCTTGCTAACATTCATCTTAGAGTTAACTCAATTAGTCCTATGTGTCCGGTCTGTCTTCATCAGCCTGAGACTGAGCACCATATTTTTGTTTCTTGTAATGTGGCTCTGAGAGTGTGGAATAGGGCTCCTCTCCCCTCCTCCTGTAAGCCTTTAGGACATTCTCACTTACAAACTTGGCTGCTAAATTGGATAAAGAAGAAAAAAGTTCTAATTAAAGTTACAAACTGGCACTGGATTCCTGCCATCTTCTGGATTCTCTGGATTACCAGAAATAAACGACTTTTTGATGATTACAGTCCCCAGGAGGCCCAGCTCTTCTTGCAAATAGAGGCCTTGGCAAACTGCATTCTAGCTACTCTGACTAATTAGTGGATCTTCTTTTGTAGCTGCTTCTGAAAAGTGGGTTGAGGTTGCAGTTCTCCCAGGTGCCCCAAGCTGGATGCCAAGCCACTCTCAGGCTGCCTCTTCAGCTGCTTTGGTACCAGTGTCTGAAGCTTCCCCTCTTGCTGTGTTGCCCCCAGAGTTTGGTCAGAGTTCTGCTGGTTTTTCAGGCTCAGACTCTAAGACTCCAGCATCATTTATTCCTTTGGAAAGTTCCTCAGCTGCAGCGTCAAATGATGCCATTGAAGTTTATGCTGAACACTCCTCCTTGCCGCCTATTCCAGGAGATGAGCTCATGTCAGCCATCATCCCTTTCATTGATGGTTAATCATTCAAACTGCAAGGAAGTGTCCCAGAGGTCTCTAAATTGTTGCTGTTCTAGTGTTGGCACTCCAGGCTCTATCATGAATGGTTTCTTTTCTGTAATCTTTTGAATGCTCCAGTTTGAACTCTATGTTTTGTTCGGGTCTGTGTTTAATTTGTTAGTGTCTGTGTTTAGTTTCTGTGTGGTTTGTTTGCTTTGAGCTTTGGCTGCTCCTAGCTCTTAGTATCTATGTTGGTTTAAGAGTTTGTGTTTGGATAGTTTAGCTAGCTTGAGTCTACTAGAAGGCTGGCTATCAGTTTTAGTTTATTGTACTTGCAATATGTTTTAATGAAGTTCTCAATATTCCCGCAAAAAAAAAATCTAAAACGTATTACAAATCCTTAAAAAGACGAAATTATGTTTTGAAAGTTCAGAGTTTAAAAATGGAAGTACATATAAAGATTACATAGCACAAGATATGTAAGGAAATAGCCATCAAAAGTTTCCAAAATGTAAGGACACGCGCATTGCATGTTATCTTGTCTTTGCAACAATTTCCATATGTACTTATAACAAACAAGAGTCCGGATCCTCTGTATCATTTGTGTGTATCATTTTATGTATCCTTATTATGATTGGTATTTTAAATCAATTTGATAGAATTAAAAAAAAAATTGAAGAAATAAAATTTATAAAATACTAATCATAGTAAGGATACATAGAAAGATATCAAATTGATTTTAAATACCAATCATAGTAAGGTTATATAGAAGGATACACGCAAATGATACAGAGGATCCGGACTCAACAAATATGACATTTATCCATTTATCTTGAAAATTAAATAGTTCATGGATGCTAATTTGTTGAAATCGAAACTCATTTTGGATTTCCTACTAAGTGCATGTTTGGTATCATTGTTTTTAGTTGATTAAAAACATGGTGTTTTTTTTAAACTCACTTGGCATGCTTGTTTCTTCGCCTGTTTAAAAACGGAAACATGCAGAAAAACAGCTGTTTAAAAAAACAGCAAATGTGGTGTTTTTAGTGGTTTCTTTTTCATACTATTGGTGTTTAAAAACATTTCAACTATGATTAGATGCAAAGTATATCAAATATATGTCGATATTGTACGTGAAAATGATATTCAAACAAATTAACATTGAAATTTGGTAATGTTGCCAAATGTGTTTTTGATTTTAAACGCTATTTTTAAACGGATACCAAACAATTTTTTGATTATGTTTTTAAACGTGTTTTTTCAGTACGTTTTTTTTCCACAGTTTTTCTTTTTTTTTTAACGGATACTTAAGAGTTACATAGTCAAAAACAGCAGATTTCATAATTTTCTTTAGCAAATGTGGCATGTAAATAAGATAATTGCTACTATCTTTTTTTTTTTTTTTTGACTTAACCCAAGAGAAAAGCGACGCGAGTTTTAAGAGACATAGTCCATCTGTTTCTTCTGATTCTTCATTCATTATATCTGAGCACTTTTTTATGATTCCTCGTCATTTTTCGAAATGAAAACATTTTGAAGTAGAAATGCCAACTTATCCTTAATAAAAAATAACATCGCCAAAATTCTAACTGAACTTAACTAATCACAATTAATAAACTAACATGATAATCAAGCCCAATTACAACTAACCCATCTAATTTACTAACCTAACCTAGTTTCTACCCGGCCTAACCCGAATTACTAACCCTAACTACACACAACACACTCACGAACTCACTCTCTAGCTTTTCATTCATGTTCTTCCCCATTTCTCATCTCATCCATCTCTCTTCTAAACCCTTCCCCGTTTCCAATCTCCTCCGTCTTTCTCTCTCAAACTCGAAGAAGTGTGTGGAGATCTACAAGATCTATATCTCGAAGATCTGAAATCACCAAGTGAGAGTGAGAGAGTAGATCAGAGAGGAGGGGGAGGAAGAGATAGTGTAAAATGCCCTTTAGGCTTTCATCAATACAGGACCGAAGTGTCACAGTGAAGGGGATGAACCCTAGAGAAAGAGGAAAGGATTTCTCTGTATTCAATCGTGAATTACAAAGTGACAGTATTGGCCTTATATACATTGCACAGATCTTCTATACTGTATCAAATAGTTAATGTATAATATATGTATAGTTAATGTACAAGATATGTTTTGGATACTGAGAGATAGCCATGTAGTTTGCAGAGTCTTGCAGTTTAGTCCTTGGGTTGTTTCCTGGGCTTCATCTGTTAATACTCCCCCTCAAGATGATGGGGAAGCAGGCTGCACCATCAGCTTGGTTTTGAGCACCTGGAACTGGGTTGTTGAGAGACTCTTGGTAAAAATATCCGCCAAGTTGTCTGCACTATTGACAAAAGAAACTTGTAAATCACGTGACAAAACTTTTTCACGTATATAATGATAATCTATTTCGATATGTTTTGTGTGGGCATGTCGTATGGCATTGGCGGTCATTGCTAAGGCGGACAAGTTGTCGCACCATAATTTTGGCGGTTCATGAATAAAAAGACGTAAATCTCTAAATAATATTTTTAACCAAGCTAATTCGGCCCCGGTAGAAGCAAGGGCTCGATATTCGGCCTCAGTGGAGGAGCGAGCAACAGTGGGTTGCTTCTTGGCGCCCCAGTGTATGGGATTAGGCCCAAGAAAGACCACAAATCCAGAGGTACTACGACGGTCAGTGGGATTTCCGGCCCAATCCGCATCGGAAAAGGCATGGATAGGGAATGAACCACTTTGGTAAAAAAGACCGTGATGTTTAGAGCCTTGGAGATACCGAAGTATTCGTTTGGCCCCAATGAGGTGAGAGTCAGTGGGTGTGTGCATAAATTGATACAAATGGTTAACTGCAAACGAAATATCAGGTCTACTAAAAGTTAAGTATTGAAGTGCACCTAGTAGCTGACGATAAGGTGTTGGATCTACTAACTGATTACCATCTTGAACATGAAATTTGGAGCCCGGAGAGAGAGGGGTTGGAGCGGACTTACAATGAGTCATGTTGAAGCGAGTAAGTAAATCACTAATGTACTTGGCTTGGTGAATAAAAATCCCTTTGTTGGTGCGCTTGATTTCCAATCCTAAAAAATACGTTAGGGGACCGAGATTGGTCATGGAGAACTCGGTATGAAGATGCTGCACTAAGTGAGAAATAAACTGAGAGTCATTTCCAGTTAATATGATATCATCAACATATAATAATAATAATAATATAGTGCAATTATTATGGTTATGCTTAATAAACAAGGACGAGTCCGCATGTGATGATATAAAACCGCGAGAGTACAAATAAGTGGTAAAGCGTTCAAACCAAGCCCGAGGGGCTTGTTTGAGTCCATATATGGACTTGTGCAATTTGCGAACGTAGTTCGGAAAATTGGCGTTCTTAAAGCCTTGAGGTTGGGTCATGTAGACAGTTTCTTTTAAGACCCCGTGAAGAAAAGCATTTCTTTACATCGAGTTGCTGAAGTGGACAATTAAACGTGGCGGCAAGAGCAAGTATAATTCGTACTGTGGAGTGTTTAACAACGGGACTGAAAGTTTCGTCGTAGTCGATGCCAGGGTTTTGGTGAAACCCCTTGGCGACTAGATGTGCTTTATAGCGAGAAATAGTGCCATTTGGATTATATTTGGTGCGGTAAACCCACTTATTGCCAATTACGTTTGCGTGAGGGGGTGGGGGCACTAGCATACTCTTCAGTCATGGCTTCACACCACTAAGGGTGTTTGCTAGCCTCGGTAAAGGTAGGGTCAGAAGTTGGAGAAGAAGAAGAAGAAGTACAAACAGTAAATCCAACTTTTCGTTTAACAATACCCGATTTACCACGTGTTTGCATTGGATGGCGATTGGAGAGTGGCATCTCAGCAGTCGTAGCAATTGTGGGAGACGACGCGGCTGTTGCGGAAGGCGCCTTGACTGGACTGATTGTCCTTGATGGATCGCCTGAAAGTGTAGTATCTGAAAGTGTAGTATCTGAAAGTGTAGTATCTGATACAGAAGTATTGTCGGGTCCAGCGGCATCAATGGTACCAGCAGGCTGCGACTCATCCGAAGCAGTCGGGTCCCCCACTGGATGTTGCTGACTCATCATTGATGTTTCTCGAATAGGGACATGTGAGTGCAGAATGGGACCCATAGTTGCACCTGAAATTGGAAATTGAGAGTCAGAATTATCAATATGAGGAGCAGAGTTAGAACATTTAGAACAAGTATTAAATGGATGGTTGCAGTGTGTAGTTTGTGATGAAAATGGAAATAAAGTTTCATCGAATATGACATCGCGACTAATAAACATTCTATTTGTATCTTTATCAAAGCAAAGATACCCTTTGTATTCATGGGCATACCCAAGAAAAATACAAACTTTGGTTTTAGCATCAAGTTTGGACTTATCGTAATCACGCAGATAAGGAAAGCATGCACAACCAACATTTTTTTAAGTAGAGTAATCGTGCGTAGTACCAAAAAGTAGTTCAAAAGGTGCTTTATTAAACATGTTTCGGCTAGGGAGCCGATTGATCAAGTAAACTGCTGTTTTTACAGCATGATACCAGAACCTGTTAGGTAGGGAGGCCTTTTTTAGCATGGTGATAGCTGTTTCCATAATGTGGCGGTGTTTGCGTTCTGCGACACCGTTTTGTTGTGGCGTATGGGGGCAAGATATTTGGTGTGTGATGCCATTATCACTCAAAAGACGCTTAAAGGTAAAAGATACATATTCTCCCCCTCCATCCGTGCGCAATACGCGAATCGGATGTTTGAGGAGTTTCTCAATTTGCAGCCGAAAAGTGTAATAAACAGAAAGCACATCAGATTTATTATGTAAAGGAAAAATCCAAGTAAACTTGGAGTAATCCTCAACAAAAAGTACATAATAATAGTGACCATTATAGGATTGGGTGCTCGCCGACCCCCAAACATCACTATGCAATAAATTAAGAGGTTCAGTAGAAGTCGATGTAGATGCAGAATATGGTAGACGGTGCATTTTACCAAAAAGGCACGGATGACACATAGTAGTTGAATCCAAATTAGAGTTTCCTGATGTGGGAATTATTTTTCGTAAAACGAAATCAGAGGGGTGCCCCAAACGAGCATGCCAAAGATCTGAAGAGACTTTATTTCCTTAGAAATGCTTGCGGTGTAGTCGGGAAAGAAAAAGATTGAATGGGGTACAACCCATTCTTACTCAGTCCTTGATAGAGAATTTTTGCCCGTTGTTGTGTCCTGAATACAAAAAGATGTAGAATCAAAAACAAGTCGACATTTATGGTCACTGCACAACTTGTGAACTGAAAGCAGGTTGGTGCATAATTTGGGTACATGTAAAACATTATTAAGTGAAAATTGTGAGAAGTGGTAGATAATAAAGAAGTACCGGAGTTGTGAATGGGCAGAGTTTGTCCATTTCCAACGGCAACATGATCATGTCCCAAGTAGGTGTCATACATGCTCAAATTTCCTAGATCATTGGTCATATGATTCATGGCGTCGGTATCGGACAACCAGTAATTAGGAGCTGGGTTAGGATTTTGAGCAGAAGTTGTCATAGCCATAAGTTGCTCAGAGGGCATTCGCCCTTGATAGGAGTAATCCATACGATGAGTGAAATTAAGAGCAGTGTGGAACTGTTGCCCACAAATTTGACAAATAACAGGCCCATTTCTAGGATTAAAACCAGAGTTATAACCATAATTACGTCCACGATTAAAGTTTGATCTACCTCCTCGTTATAAATAGCACGGCCATACATATTGTCTTGCCTACCATCATACCCAGAATTGTGTCTACCACCTCTACCATAGCCATATCCTGAGTTTCCACCACGATAATAATTTCCAGTTCTACCTCTTCCTATTCCTCTATTAGGAAAATTTCCAGAACCAGTTTGTTGAGGATTGCTAGTTGTAACTGAATTGAAGGAAGCTACAGAGGTATCAGTCACATCATTCTGAGTGTTAAGCATCTGCTCTTCTGATTTTAACAACACATGAAGGTCCTCCAGGGAAAGAGGATCAGACCGGTTACGAATAGTTGTACGGAAAGGGTTGTATTCAGCAGGTAATCCCTTAAGGGCAAACAAAAGCATGTCTTCATCCTCAACAGTAACCTTAGCAACAGTAAGTTTGTCTCTAATGCTTTTGAGTTTTTGCATATAAACATCCACTGAATTAGAGTTTTTCTTAACAGATTGTAACTCATCTTTCAATTGCAGAATATTTTCTCTGGTTAGAGAAGCGTACCTGCATTCTAGCAAAAGCCAGATTGCACGAGAAGAGGTCTGACCTATTACCAGCGATAGAGCCTCTTGGCTCAATGTTGCATTCAACAGAGTAACTAACGCCTGATCCTGAGCTTGCCAAGCAACATAATCTGGATTCACCGTGGGTTCGACAGATTCATTGGTGGCAGATTCGGATCTGGGCAAAGATTGTGCAGGGCATGTGTTCGATCCATCGACGAATCCGTAGAGAGACTGAGTGCGCAGGAGAGATGTGATTTCATATCTCCAAATCACGAAATTAGTACCGTCAAGCTTGAAAGGAATCTCATTGTGGACATTAGAGAGTAGGTACAACGGGTTTTGCGATGAACTGGAAGTGACAGCAGAGACCGATTGGGTCTGAGAGCCGCCGGAGACAATCAGAGTTACCGACATGGTAGCTCTGATACCATGTAAAATGCCCTTCGGGCTTTCATCAACACAGGACCGAAGTGTTACAGTGAAGGGGATGAACCCTAGAGAAAGAGGAAAGAATTTCTCTGTATTCATCGTGAATTACAAAGTGCCAGTATTGGCCTTATATACATTGCACAGATCTAATATACTGTATCAAATAGTTAATGTATAATATATGTATAGTTAATGTACAAGATATGTTCTGGATACTGAGAGATAGCCATGTAGTTTGCAGAGTCTTGCAGTTTAGTCCTTGGGTTTTTTTTGTTGGGCTTCATCTGTTAATAGAAAGATCGGCTTCGAGAGGGCTCCGACGGAGTTCAATGCCCTTCGGCAGTGTCGGGTTCGACGAGAGCGGCGGCGGCGTCGTTCGTACGACGGCGTGGTTGTCCTCTTCTTCTTCTTCTTCTTCTTCTTCTTCTTCTTCTTCTTCTGTAGACAGGAGCGGAGCCAGCCCTTGGCATGGGTAGGCAAGTGCCCTACACGATTAGGAAAAAATACAATTTTGCCCTTATGTTTCCAAGAACTATTCCAAAGTGTCATGGCCATAATTGCAATAGTGCCCTCGTTTAATTTTGAATTGTGGCTTCAGTGCGCTTGTTACTATTAAAAATTACATTTGGTCATCTAAAATTGTATTTTTTCGAATTGGCCTCAGTATGATTGCAATAGTGCCCTGCTAGGTTCGATTTCATGGCTCCATCCCTGCCTGTAGATCGATTCTCTGTTTAATTTGTTTCTCTAGATCTGCTAGATTAGATAGTTTGCTTCAGATATGTTTCATCTACACTCTATGTCATTGGTTGTGTTTTTTGGTAATTTGCAATTTGTGTATGATGATTGTGCAAATATGGTATTTTTGTGATGATGAATATAATGTTCCTTGTGGTGGTGTGTACTTGTTATGTTCAACTAGAGAAATAGAGGGGTGCTGAAGAGAAGATGAGAGAGAGTGGGAGTTGATGAAATGAAGCCGGGGTAAAAATGTCTAACCACTTGAAAGTTTTTTTTGTTTACAAGGTCTACTCTATCCTATTTGCTAGTGAGGAGGCTCGAACTCAAGACCTCAGATGAACAGCCTCATGCCCTTAACCACTGGACCGACTAGTTAGTTCAACCACTAAAAGTTAAAAAGCAAGTTTTTTGGTTCAAGAATAACCGGAAGAAACGGAGGGAGTATGTCATTTACAACTCTGCCCCAAAATCAGTGCGAACACACAAAAAACCACGACTCATTAAACAAAAAAAAGTGTGAACATATAAAAAATTAGGTGATTGTCCGTGCCCGAGGGCACTACCCAAAAAACATGTTCCATAATCGATTTTGCTAGAGGAGAAGATGAAAATGGTGTCCCCGATAATTTTATATGATATCCATCAAGTCATGTTCTTACACACTTTTGATAATTAAGTAAATTGGTCCGAGAGAGGGTAAATTTTCAAGTAGTGGGTAGTTAAATGGGTGGTATGTGAGATCTAAGAGTTGATGCTGATTTATTTAATTTAAAGGCTGAAAAGCCACAAGTTGGTCAAGCCATGCTATTTTATAAAATAGAATGAGATGACATAATGATTATTTCACACTAAAAAATTGCTAAATAAGAGAACTGGATTGAAAAAAAGGGAATTGCCCAATAAAATAAGTATGTTGATTCGGAAGAAACCAAGAAAGTACTTCACTCATTTCTTTCTTAGAAAATTTCAACTTATTTTATGTGAAGTTTATGTGTCTGGTATACTTTAAATTTTCATAGCATCGTCCATGTTTCTGAAGCAAGGTTAAGTTTCTCCGCCACATCTGTCGACTAAAAATCTAAAAACAATCTTGTTCCGTAGACAGTCGCTGTCTTAACATTAACTAATACAAAAGAATCAAACACGTCGTTTTATTTTATTCTTGCTGTCTATGTTTATCTTAATGCTTATGTTTATCGTTAAGCTAATTAATTTCATAATCCCATTGTATTCCCACCGTCGGTACATGGAAACTTGTCAAAGAAATCTATAAAATAAGAGTTCGAGATGAGCTAGCTAGCAAGATATTGTTAACAAATAGTGAGTGCATGTTTGGTTGTCAATTTCTCGTGACTACTTGCACAAATTACATTAAGCTAACTACCAATTACTACCGTACTAGCTTATACTCCAACTTTGGCAAAAGTAACTTTTAGACAGTGGATTCCAATTCGACTACCCTTTAAGTGGCCATTAATTAATCTAAGATGAATGCAAGTTTTGTATACTTGAAGGGTATGTTCTGTTTTTCTGTTTAAATACGAGGGATCTTTTTTAAAGAATTAATAATGTTGTGATCAATAGTGATGGGACTGATAGTACTGAGACTGATAATATTTGATGTGATAGAAAATGGTGTTTTGAATAATGATGGGATTACAAATGCACCAACAACAAAAATACTAATTTATCCTTGAATTAGATGGAAGACGATAGAGTAGATGACGAGAAGAGGGACAAAATTGACAATGGGAGGTTGGGTTTGGTAATACCTACTCCCCCGGTATTGATTAGGTGATGCATATGGGGGCTTACAGATGGGTCTGGAATTACCAAGCCTGGCTTGTTTTTGGTACTGAACAAGAGATTCATTCTTTGTAAGTCATTAATAGTCCAATACCATAGTCGGGACTAAAACAAACAGCCGAATGTCAGCTTAGTGGTTTGAAAGGGTCACTTTCTATTGAAGATTTAGAAGCATCATTTGAGATGCTAATTCTGATTTAATTCTAGATATAATTGTACAAGTCGTGGGTACTGATTCTATCTCAATTTTAGATACAGAGTCTAATGTAATTACGAAACACATGTTTGGTGGTTTGAAAGGGTCACTTTCAATTGAAGATTTGAAAAACATCATCACTCTCATTTCAAAATTGAAACACGTGGTTTGGTTTGAAAGCATCATCTCAACCTGATTAACATACATATGTTTTTTTAAGAAAAGACAAATTCATGTTTTTGGTTTAAATCATCATTTTTTATTTTCAGTTGATTTATCTCACATCAATATTCTATAAAATTTATACAGTATGTAATAAGATCTTGATTTCTCACTTCATTGCCAACTGATTCTAAAGTGTACGACCAGAAATTTTAACTGGTAACATGCCAATTTCTTTTTCACCTAACTGCAACTTTTATTATCCGAGTAAAAATAATGGTTTTACTTGTTCTGACACACAATCAACATAACATGTAATAGCCCTCAAAGGATTGTTGGTGATTTTAGTGTCATCGGCCATTTGTGTAATCGGATTTACTTACGACTAAAGTAGACATTGGCATTACGTTGTACACGTTAGGAGGTGTGGAGTACACGCGTGCACACAACTATGTTATTGTCTTGGACAACGAACTCACGGACGACTGCAGGGGTCCGGGGGCGCTGACCCCGGTGGGGTCCAAGGGGCAACGCCTCTGGCGGCAGTCACAAAAAACGTCTCGGAATTAATTTTCCGTTGGAAAACGGACTGAAATCTGGCAGTTGTAACCGCCAGATTAAATCGCCTTCTCCCTTCATATTTGTCAGTTTGGTCGAATTCAGAAACAGAGAACAATCATATTCGTTCTTGAACCTCTCTGTTTTATCCGATTATCGATTTCGTGTGTATACCACCGAAATACCTTAATCTGAGAGTGATTCACACGACTCAGAGAGTATCCAAGCCATATTGTTCCCGTTCTAAACACCCTATAAATTCCTACAATGATTAGTAGAATAGTCATTGTAGAAATTACGGTGACAATACTCTTTTAATTCGATACGATGGTATGCTTGAATTGAAAAAGATTTTATTCTACGAGTATACAAGTTAATGAATATTTCATGTATATCTAACTTCTTAAAATATCAGTTTAGAGGACCACTCATGCGTATATATGATTGACTGTGTATGTGTTCGATAACCGATTAAGCATATTTTCTCCATTCTTCATATTACTGATCCTTAATGATTTTGATTGTAGCAATGATGGCCTCTCTAGATGAGCTGATTATGGATGATGAGAACGTAGATTATTGAGTGTCTGATGTAGTATTTTATTTTGATCACAACTCTGCTATCTAATCTTCCTCAAAAAAAAAAAAAAAAAAAAAAAAAAAAAAAAAAAAAAAAAAAAAAAAAAAAAATCCTCTGCTATCTAATAATCTCATACAAACAGGACCTAAGGTTTCCACATATTTTACTATCATTTAAATTACTGATGGGTGGATTATCCTAAATTGACAAAATTTAATGCTTACTAAGACGAAGTGCTGGTAGCCTACAGTACATGTATTTTATACAAGCCTTGCAACAGTACAACTAGTAGAGATAGTGACGGTGCCGGAAATTAAGAATAGCGGGGACAAAATTTCAATATAATATAGTAAGAGGGACAGTTGTGCAAGAGTTCTCAATCATCAGAGCTTTCATGTTATTTACTAAAAGTACACCACCATGAAAATATTCAAACTTGACGGTACAAATAGAGTTTTTGAGAATTCAAGGGCCAGCAATTATCATCTCTTGTCCTTGGGTGGCTCCGCCCCTGAGTAGAGGTGCGTAACGCGTTAAGAATTAATTTGGCCTCGAGTCAATGCGACTTCTATGTTGACTCGTTAAATTAGAATTCGTTGAGAATTGAGAGTTTATTTATATGGTAACAATGAGACAATTAAAATCTAAGCATTTTATCTTCTGATGTGCTAAGCTATCGTAAAGGTTGCCAAACAGAGAGCTTATCACCATCGGAGTCATTTTATAAGACGGGGTCTTTATATTTTAATTCATGTATTGTAGATGTTGCGGATACCATCAATACTCCCTTAATACCTCACTAAGACTTTGTTAAAAGATAATATGAAGAAAATGCACTCACGTGACGTATTTGGAAATAGTGCATAACCCGTGCTCGAGGGCACTACTCAAAAGAAGAAGATTTATCTTCAATTTTTTTTTTTTTTTTCATAAAGTGTTTGGACTTTAAAATAGGTGGGGATAAGCTTTTCCACATGTTACATTTTAGGGAATAACTTATTCTCCATAATTGGTTATTATGTATGTAGATTACTGCACTGCACTAAGCATGACCTAATAATGTTATTAGGTGTGGACCGACGAATCTTGTAGATACGAGAGGGGCATATGGAGAAAGGGTATATTGATTATCATATGAAAAATGAGTTATTAGAACAAGGTCAGGAGACATGCACGAGTTGGGTGGCCTCCTTTCTGTTGCTGCTCTGCTTAAAAAAACAGCAGACCGCCTCTACATCCACAACCACAATCACATGAAATAACTCTGCAAACTGATGGGGAAACAAATCAAAGCCACACATATTAGCCAATAGCCACATCAGTTTTATTTTTCTCACTTTTCTCTAGTGTCAGTTTCCGCGCATCTCAACAAAATCTGATACGCAACAGTCTCAGTGATTGTATCCATATATGCAAATTTATTTATAGCCAGTGTTGTTGTATGGGACCAATAATAGTAGAAGCTGATGAACAAGTTGTTGCAATGGACCAATGATAAATAATCGCGCACCACACATCCTGCAACATCTGGGGCATTCATGGATCTTGTCACTGCAAGAAATACGAGGCTGCAGAGAAGCCAGAGAGTCTCCAGAGCTAGTTAGTTGTAGTATTGATATCATCACCGCTCACGAGTACTGTACTAGTGTAGACATAAATTGGGATTAGGCCCAGGTGGCTTTATGTCGCGTTTACTTTATAAAGTGTTTAGATTGACTGTTTTACTAAATTGAGAAAAATTGGGTTTCTTCCCAAACTAAAAACCAATAAGATGTCGAAATTTATCCCTGTTTCAAAAAAAAAAAAAAAAAAAAAAATATCCAGACAATTTAGTTTTTAGTTAAAAGAAAATAGAAACTAAAATTTTCCAAACAAGAGCAATCACGCGAATCACTTATCAGATATCTTGCGAGTAAAATGTGACACGATTAGTCTAGGGGTGTCCGTGATAGTACTTTTGGGAACAGTTTTTGTCCTTCGAGAGTATAGAATGAAACAAGATGGGTGTAAGTGTCTTGGAGCCAGGCACATTGAAAGGGTGAAAACATCCTTTCCCAAAGAGAGGGATCAAAGTGTCTTTGTGTCAAACTTTTCCGTTTTGTTATAAGTTGTTGGTCAAGCTCGTGGCAAGTTCTCCCATTTTGTAACCGACCAATTCCTTGGAGAGGTAATGTAACTCAGGGCCACATACGTCAAAGTGTCTTTATGTCACATAACTACGTTGTTATTTGTTATGGAATTTTTTTTCAGTTGAGCTCATAGAATCCCAGAAAAGTACGTCAAAACATAAATGCTGAGGTAACTTTGATATTTTCAAGCGGACTTTGTGATTTTCTACAGCCACATAAGAAGTTGTCACTTATCAAAGTTGTGCCATGACGGTTGGGTTTAGCTATTTGACATTTACTTAGACCAAATATTCTTTTGGTTTATTCGAGGTGTCAGTTTTCATATCATATCGCATCTTTTACGTCAAGAGAGAATTTGCCCAAACCAGGCCAAAATAACTAGAGCCACATTCCGAAAAGAGATAGAAAAAGAAAGGTCACCACAACTATGTGGACCTAACGATAGATAATCCTCCTTAATCCAACTCAAGTTTCCCTGAAACCCCATTGGTTGACAAGAGGACATTTTCAGACATAAGAGGTGAGATTATTCTGGGATGATTTGCATTATTGCATATGAACATAGTTTGCTTAGTCTGTACGCACCTTAAAGAGTTACGACTGTTTAAAGAAAAAAACATCTCCACAAGAGGAGTTAACAATTAGCGAGTGCAGTAGAATATTCACCGCAAACAATGAGATAAGTGCGCTCGTTCAAATATGGCTGCGGGAGATGGGTTCTAAATTCTAATTGCTCACGATTCTATGGTATGTATATCAGTTATCATCCATCTATGAGACTATGACCAAACTGGGTCAAAACTCATAACAGAGCCCTTATTTTCCGTCCCTGGTGAGGTAAAAAATTATCCTATGAAGGAACAGATACAAGTAAAAGCTTGCTATAAATAGCAGTGCCCGGGTAGGAACAGATCAAGTAAACGTTATTGCTATAAATAGCAGTGCCCAGAACACTGAACTAGTGATGGTTCATCGGGTACAAACCAGGACACTGAACTGCCACCTTATTTTAAACTAAAGCATAACCAGCTACCACCATCCTATTACAGTTTACTGTACAGCTAAACAGAAACTACAAATCACAAAGTGAAGGTTAAGATAAATTTTTCAAAGGTGATGGTAGTACTATATTACTAATAGAGATCCAAGCTTGTAAAAAGAAAACTCAAACCCTCATTCTTTTAGCAGGGCCTTGGTCAATGATTGGATCTACCGGAGGAGCTTGAGTTTCCGCGGCTTGCTGGGGTTCAGAGGTTCTCTCCCCTTCTGCAGTTTGAGGAGGTGCATAGCCTTCTGGGAAAGGAGGCGGCAGAGGAGCTGGGGGTAACTGCACACAAAAGGAAACATAATGGATGCTATTAGTCTCCTTCGGTAGCTATATCATAACTTCATTTATGACAGAAATCAGGAAACATAATGCATGCTATTAGTCTCCTTCGGTAGCTATACCATAACTTCATTTATGACAAAAATCACTTCTAATAGTTTTTAGCATATTAATATTACAATGTCTAATCAGTCCTTTCTTAAGATGCTTCGAAGCTAAAGGGGGAGTTGCCGGAGATGGAAACTCCAAGTAACTTGGTTTAAACTATAAACTCGAGGAGATGTTATGCTGCTGCTACAAGTCTCTTCTCCCTAGACGAAAAAAAAGTTATTTTTTGGCATCCTAAGACCCCTTCTCTTACAAGACTAAAGGATGATCAAGTCTTGATAATATCTAATCATGTTTTAGGCTTTTAGCTGCTTCGACATCTTCTAGTTTGTGTTTGGTTTATCGTCTGATGGGATTCTGGTGGAAACAATTGTACCTGGCTGATGGTGTGGATATGTTAGGGTCTTTGTTAACTTGAATTATAAAGTAGTAATGAAGTTTTCTGTCCAGTCAAAAAAGAAGAAAACATAAATCTACGTGTACAGTTGTTGGAACCTTAGAATTCACCACCACAATATGATAAATCCCCCATGGCAACATGCTGATACCTTTATAAATCATAGAACTATTCTGTGCGGATTCGGATTTATTCATATGGTTTGTCAAAGATTCCAAAAGTCTTATTGAGCTGGAAGTTGTAACCAACCTAGGAAACTATCGTCAGCATGATTGTTTCAAAACGCCTGGTATATCTTTTGAAGACCAACACTAACTTTTACATTTTCCCTTTCACTTGGTATCTTATTTTATGTTGCTCAACAAATCCTATGGGTATCTACATCACATTTACTCTTTGTTGGGTAAAATGTCAAATCACCTAATATTTCTCTAACATTTCATATTTTGGAGTTTGTTTAATGTTGAAATATAGATACCCACCCACAATATTAGTTATGGACTTATGATTTATGTTAATCAATCTACTTTAAATATTGCAAACAAAACCTTGTGATTCACAATTTCATTTTCATAAATCAGTCAATGGGATTTCGGTTGAGTAAACATCTCTATCATTTCTGACTTGTTTGTTTCACATTAACTAGCAAGCAGGGGATAATATATAGAAGGTGAGAGACACTTCGTTGTTGGAACCTTAGGATTCACCAACACAATCTTATAAATTGCCTGTGGTAACATGCAGATACCTCTATAAATCATGGAACCTATTCGGTGCGGATTCAGATTTATTCATATGGTTTGTCAAGGATTCTAAAAGTCTTATTGAGCTGGAAGTTGCAAACAAACTAGGAAACTATCATCAGATTTTCTGCATGATTGTTTCAAAACGCATAGTATATCTTTTGAAGACCAACACTAACTTTTACATTTTCCCTTTCACTTGGTATCTTATTTTTTGTTGCTCAACAAATCCTATTGGTATCTACATCACATTTACTCTTTGTTGGGTAAAATGTCAAATCACCTAATATTTCTCTAACATTTTATATTTTGGAGTTTGTTTAATGTTGAACATAGATACACCACCCACCATATTAGTTATGGACTTATGATTTATGTTATTCAATCTACTTCAATTATTTCAAACAAATCCTCATGATTCACAATTCCATTTTCAAAAATCAGTCAATGGGATTTCAGTTGAGTTAACATCTCTATAATTTCCAACTCTTTTGTTTCACATAAAATAGTAAGCAGGGGATAGGATATAGAAGGTGAGAGACACTTCGTTGATCAAGTTACCTTGCGCTGCAGTTGAGCCAGAATGTGATCAATTCGCTTGACTTCCTTAAAGTCAATCGTCTCTTTTGCTACCTTTGGCTCGGGGGCCGTATTCTCGCCATCAGCTTCTACAAAATTGAAATCTTTTGCCTCAGAAAACATAACAAATAAAGAACAACATGACTGTATAAATTACTGACTTCATAAGCTACATTAACGGGGAATCTAACGACCTTATTCCTTGCCAACCAAACTTGATTAATGGAGCATTGTATGATGTAGGGGACAGAAGTATGTCAAACCAGAAAGTAAAGGTGAGAAGGCATTTTTTCTTGTCAGCGAGTTACCGGCATGAACACAAAGGACAGGAAAATGCTGTCAAATGTTGCCACATAGAAAAACTGAAAAAATATACGGCATGCACTTAAGAGCCATCGGCATCATCAACATATTATTCAAGTTCGCGGCACCAATGACAGTATCAAGGAATCTGAGCTGGCACTGAGGGTTGCATGGAGGAGCAGAATCAAATTCGTGAAATATATGCCATTTAACTGGGAGAAGGCATACAACGCATCTGATTGCTTATTAGAGCATCTCCAGCAGGCAATGCAAATCGATTTATTATGCAAAATATAAAGAACTTAGGTGAAAAATGCGATCCAGCAGAACATGCATCCCCTCATGCAAAATAGATGTCATGCATCTTGATCGCCAAGTTTGGCGATAATCATCCCTCGCCATCTTAGTTTTTTCCTATTTTGTAGGTGTATTCCTATTTTTTTTGTTTTGTTCCTACTTTTTAGTAGACTTGTCCTAATATCATAATAATAATAAATAATTTTATAAAAACTGATATGCCTATCTTTTAGCTTGTATTGCTGGAGTTTGTAATAAAATTTGTGGACATGCAAAATGCAAAAATGTGATTTTATGTATAATTTGCATTTTTTTACATAACATTGCTGGAGATGCTCTTAGTTATTAATGAAAGGTATTCGAACTTTGAACTACTCGGCACTCGCAATGTACATAACAAAAGGGCGAAAATGTTAGGCTTCAGAACTCTAACTGGGAATTTTTTGGAGCTGTCAGAGTGAGCTTGAATCAAGATTAGGGTATGAAGTAAGATTTCCCACATAATCATGTGTGAAGAAAATCTCACAGACAAGTTCTTGTTAGTGGGGAACACTTTTTTATATAGCACTACTAGAATACTGGTACCAGAATAAAAGCATGACTTAAATAACTAAGAAGAAAAAGAAGATAATTTAATATGAATGTTGCACAATGAAGAATAAAGAAAACAGAGATAAAAATTCGGGATGAGGAGGAATTGGCCAAAACGTAAGTATTCATTCTCTCTCCCCATCTCCTCCCCTTTTGACCACATCATGACACATCACCAAAATACTAGTATTATCTAAAGGTTACAACTTACAAGTGTGCAACATCATTTAAAAGCATGAATATAGTAAATTTACAATTTTACCCTTCATCTTTACTGAAAATTACCACTAACGGGTTGGGTAGCTTCCATCATTGCTTTTCATGTGTGCATAATTTGCAATTATAAACTTAAACTCACCCACCCGCAGTAACTATAAAAGTTGATAGAAATAAGAGAAATCTGATCCAAAAAATGCTATGGAACCAAAATAGGGCAATGAAGAAAAAATCCACAGAACCGGAGCAGCACATCTAAAAATTGCACATTATTCGCCATTCCTCCAGTAAGGCCTAGCGATATTACCAAGATCCATGTTCCAATTTTAAGTCCCATGATCCTTTGTCGTACCCGGAGAACCTTGCCGGCGCTATACATAGTGCTGGCAGCGAGACTTAGACAACAAATGTTTCAGTTCAGAAGAAATCAGAGTAGCTCTGTTTTAGATTTTATAGTAACGGAAGTTAGAGTTGGCTTATTATGAACAGGACGCCATGTACGGATTTGATTGAAATGAAATTGATGCAATCTTTTGATGAATTATGGATCTGATGTAGCAATGCAGGTAACGTATTTCTCTGGAATATGTAGGGGATTCAAGTTAGGAGGGATTTGGAGTTTCTTTGTAAATTAGATAATTAATGGGATTAATTACTAAACTCAATGCTAAGAGTAGATGTGTTTGTATGGTGGCAGTAGGATCCTTCTTCATGTGATGTGGCATGAGATGGTAAGATGAGGAGGAGATAGAGGGAGAGAAAAATTGGAGGAGAAGCTAAGTTGCCAGACTCGGGTACCGGTGTCATATCTGGTGTGGACCCAAGAGTCGGATTTGTCTATTCCTTAAAATTTAGGACTCGGCATAAAAGTATCCCAAATTTTGGACACAGGTAATGGGATCCTCTGTATATGTTTAATTTATATGCCTTTTCCTTGCATAATACATACTGTGTAGCTTATTTTTTCGCAGTCATGATTGATTAGAAATAAATGTATATCTGTTTTCTCTGTAATAAATTGATTTTTTCTGGTTTGGGCTGTGACTTATAAAGTAAACTATGGCAATTTGGGCTTTTGTGGATTCCTCCGTGACTTATAAAATAAATGATTAAAATCTGGGCTTGTGCCGAATGTGTTTAGGGTAGCATTGTAGCTCAAACAGTCAATGCACATTTGTATAGCTATCTAAAATCTCAGCCATAGTCCAAAATAGCTTAACCAAACAAAAAACGAAACACGTCGTTCAACAGACCCATTTTTTGGAGGTTTAACCCAAGGCTCAACCGCTTTCTTCTTCGGTGGCGGTGAAGGCCGATCTCCAGCTGTAAAGCCCCAGCTGCGTCAGAACTGCACGTCTAAGGACCCGCCACACATCCCATACTCGCACCCGTATCGAATAGTATCGACCCGGGTACGGCAGATTTCGACGAGTCCAGGTAACATAGTTCAAGAGGTTAGGATTTGTGAGAATATGGAGTCTAGGAAAAGAGAAGTACGTGGAGAAGTGTCTGATGCAGTACAATATAGATGAAAGTGGGCAGACATCCATAGGCAGCAAGGTTTTAAAAAACGGAAGCGGCTGACGTATCGGTTGTGGTCGCGTGTAAAGGGATCGGACTATATCGGAGGGACTGTAACGAAAACCGGGATCAAATGTGTGAATTTTAGAAAACATTCACGGATGTTTTCTCCGTTTTTCCCTTTTTTCCCGAATTCCCGACACGAAATGGCCATTTTCCCCTTTTTTCCGTTTTTCGGGATAAGAAACGGCCGTTTTTCCCGTTACCGACGCGAAACGGCCGTTTTTTGTGTGAATAAAATTCACACGACACGTAACGGAAAAAACGGTCGCGCTCTCTGCCGCTTCCGTTACAACACGGCCGCTCCGCGCCGCTTTTGCCGTTTTTTGAAACTATGATGGGCAGTCAAACTTGTTTGAGGAGTGGGAGTTTAAAGGAGCACCCCATCAAAGTTTAATTTTCAAATAATTTCTCTTCCTAACAGCATCCATGGGCAGTCAAGATTGTTTGTCGAGTGGGAGTTTTAAGGAGCACCCAATCAAAGTTGAGTTTTCAAATATGGAAAAGATGAATGATTACGTTACCTGGACTCGTCAAAATCGCCGCCGTACCCAGGTCGATATGATCCGACACGGGTGCGAGTACGGAATGTGTGAAGGGTCCTTCGAAGAGCAGTTCCGACGTGGCTGAGGCTTTACAGCTTGAGATCAGCCTGCACCGTCGCCGGATAAGAAGGTGGTTGAGCCTCGGGTCAAACCTCCAGCAGATGTGTATGTTGAACAACACTTTTCGTTTTTTGTTTGGTTAAGCTGTTTTGGACATTCAGATTCATATTGAATCATATGGCTGAGATTTGAGATAGCTATACAGATGTGCATTGACTTTTTGAGCTACAAAGCTGCTTCCTGGTGTCAAAGGGCCGGGCCGGGTGGCGGGCTGGGAGGGGAGGGGCTGGGTGGGTTGGCGGCCCGGGGGAGGGGAGGAAATGTAGCCCGGACTGCTCCCGGGCCTAAAACCCACGAGTTTAAGGGTTAGGGTGGCCAAGGGCTGGGCCGGTTATGTATTAATAATAGAATATTAAGTTGAATATATATATATATATATATATATATATATATATATATATATATATATATATATATATATATATATATATATATATATATATACACACACACACTTGCAATATACAATAATTTCAAATATATACAACTTAACTATAAACAAACAAACAAACATATATATACATATATATATATATATACACACACACTTATGAAAAAAAAACGTGTAACAGATGCAGAAAAGGCAATTTTAAAAATTACCTGGGTTAACCAAATTGCCCCTCCAACTAGCTGTTTTTTTTAAGGTGGGGGTAAAATGGACAAAGGGTAATGAACTAGGGTTTTTTCTTTCAAATTGAACTATCGAGTGATGGGACCGGACTGGACCGGCCCGGTGGGGGCTGGGCTGAACTGAAGCGGGCTGCGGGGAAAGGGGGCCGGGTCATCCAAGGAAAAATGTGCACCAGGGCGGGTTAGGGGCAGGTTGAGCGTGTTAGGGGCTGGGCCGATTTAGGGGGTGGGAGGGGCGGGCTGGGCTGGGTCAGAGGTATTTTGGGGCGGGGCGGTCCGGTTTGCACTGTGGGCCGGCCCTATTGACACCACGAAAGCTGCCCTAAACTCATTGGGCTAAATATTTATTACACAAGCCCGGATTTCTATCATTAATTTTGTAAGTCACAATCTAACCCACAAAAGCCTAAATTTCTATCATAAGTCACAGACCAACCCAGAAAATATCGAAGACCCTCATTTTTGTTTCAAACCATTCATGGTAAGAAAAAATAGAATCCTGTGCGAAAAAATAACCTACGCACAGTATGTATTGTTCAAGGAGAATGCATATAAATTAAACGTATACAGAGGGTCGTGGCACCCCGTGTCCAAATTTTGGGTACTTTTATGCCGAGTCTCCGCATCCTAAATTTTAAGGAATAGACAAATACGACCCTTAGATCCACACCGGATATGACACCCGTACCAAAGTCCAGGTGACATATAGCTCTTGAACTTGGCCAAAAAGATACTCAAATTTTACTCCCACATCCCAACCATACAGTCTCCACCGGAATTTGAAGATCATTCCATGCAAACATCTATCCTGTTTCCATCATTCCCCAATAGTTTAGCCCATCACAAAAATTCTAGTATAGTTTTTCCACTTATCAAGAAAATTCAAATTCACTTTTACCAGTTACATGGACACAACGTGGGACCTACAAAATAATGTCGGACTGCTAGTTCTATCTAAATGAATGAGCAAATTAAACGAGACTAAGTTACCTAGCAAATGGCGTGTGGAAGTGATACAGGTATGGGGAAGTAGACATGATGCAATGATTACAGAGGAGTTGGAAGATGTTTATTTAGGATAACCACTTAAGCTAATCGAACGCATTATACTCTACAATCAGAGTTATGAACGATTTTTTATAGGTGATCAAACTTTCATAGAACATACATAAAATAACTTTGTAGAAGAGTGGATAGATCATTACCCTCATAAACTACCCACTACCTAGTGAAAGAAGAAACTAAAATCTACAAAAACAAACTAAGCCGAAGAATCCGGGAAACCCAGCGAATCATCTATCGAGGCGGGCAGCTTGTGGGAACCACTAGAGTAACAAGGAGGAAAAACAACCAAGATCTATTGAAGAAAGTTAACCATTGTTATGAAAGAATGCTATAGAGCACCAATGTTAGCGGGGGTGGGGGGGATGAACTGTGGTAACATAGAAACATAGAGATTACACGGACTTGGGGGCGATTAAAGGCGGTTTTCCATATTCCATATTTCTCATGATCTATTTATTCGTATTCTATTTGCTGATCCGCATTAACTACTTTTAACCTGACTATTTAATTCTTTTTTTTTCTTGTAAAGAGCCATCGAAATTCAATGCTTGAGGAATGTTTTATTAAACTCCTGTGATTGCAACCATAGGCCACACAAATTTGAGTTTCAATGTTTTTTTAAGTGAACCTCATTACTGAGGATAAGAAGTTCAAATTTCGTAAGAAGCTTCACCATTCGCAGTTTTACACCACCTAAGAAAACTCCCCACATATAACATAAGATTTAGCAATTTGGATCTATTTCTCAAAGATGTACTCCAGAGGAGTAAAAAGGAGGTATGAAAAATATACAGCTCTAGCAAATCATATTTAGGACCGCATGACAAAAATTATTACAAGAGTTAATCAATGTTGTTGATTGTGTGTAGTGACAGGTGAATGTTGTTAGCTAGGAAGCATGAACACTCCAAAATAGGGGCCGTATTCGTGCCAGACACCTGGTTGGGACACTCGAACAGGACAAAATATGTGTCAGACACTCCGGCTGGTGTGTCTTGGTATTTTAGAGGATTTTATTAGACTGGACTCTTGGGGGACACTTGGGGACACGTAAGGGGCACTTAATTAGAGACGGCAGTCGCCCCTTCGTGTTTATTAGACTTTCACACGGGTTTTATGAAATATTTTAACTTTAAATGGTTTAAATTTAATCAAGTTAAGTGATAGAATATATACTATTAATTGATGGCTCAATATAAGAAAAGCTTGCCATTTTGAACGAAAAGTTCAAGTCAGGTTTTAAGTTCTCACATATGACAACGTCAAGGCTTTTCCCATAAACAACTCGTCAACTCGAACCCACTTAAACTTTAAAGAAGTTGGAACCGATATTTTATTTTCCATTAGTATAAAAAATCAAATATATAAAAAGATAATAATGTTGGCATATCCCGGCCGTGTCGTATCCTAATTTTTTTGGAAAATAGAGTATCCCGTGTCCGTTCCTGTACCCGCGTACAGTATCCGTGCTTTGCTTCTTTGGTTGTTAGACGAGAGGGAATGCAAAACTCTTATCCGTAAAACAAAACTTAGGTCGTGAACGATGTGAGTAAACTTGTTCTCGGATTTTGAAGACCAGATTACCTCAGATTCACTCCACAAAACATTATGTTATTAGATCAGCTTGTTTTCAGATAGTTTACTTGTATTCATAGACTAAGAGGGGAACTGATTCATTGTTGCTAGTTGTCGAATCTAGTCAAGTTCTAAAGTATTGTCTGCTTTGACTTTAAGATAGCCTACCTGATGCAGAACACATCAAGAACGAATTCGACTAGTGAATCACTTTTTGATTCACAAAAAAATATTCTCCAATGAACTCTCAATTTTATTCAAATAATCATAGCAAAGATCACCTACAAAATGAAAGGGGTCTACACCTTTCATAGGGTGAAGACATAGGTCGGAAAAGGACAACATAACCATGGAAATAATAAAAAACAAATAAAAACTATAATTGATTAAAATACTTTATTGTTGAGATTCCTCTTGTTCTTTCCTTCTTTTATTTCTTCTTCCTTTGTTACCATTTTTGGAAATATCGCTTCCCTATTTAGATCAGTTGATTTTTTTGAGTTCTTATCACTGACTCGTAAATTCTAGTGATCTCCATAGATCAATTTCTTATTCTTTCCTTTATTTAGATATCTTTTCTTCATTTCTTGATTTCCATCACTACTACCTCACATATTTGTGGCTCTAGCCCTTCTAACTCACAAGGCGCCTCACTAGATGGTCAACAGATAGAATACACAATGTGACTTATGTAGCAATTTACTCAACCTTCTCTAGGCAGTGTGCGATTCTGGACTTAGCGCTCCCAAATGTACCCTGCAGCAAGAAATCCACGCAAACTACACCCATTCATTTAAGCTAGCACCCAGAACACAAATGAACTTACTAAAAAGGCTTATTTATCCTCCATGATTAGACATCTACGCCCTGATAGGTCAAAAAACCACCGCGTGCAACAGCCTACACAGTGATTCAAAACGAACTTTCCATCTAAATAGGCTTCTTTGGCCCTTTAATGCAAGAATAGGTGTCATCTACATGTAAACACCAAAACAGGCCAGTTTTGAAACCGAGACTTTACAACTTCGTTTCTACGCTTGAAACCGAGTTATGAAAACTTGGTTCGTTGGCTTGAAACCAGGTTATGAGGAGTTGGTTTAAAGCTGGCCAGACTGATCCCTTTGAAACGAGTCCTATAGCTCGTTTCAAATTTAGAAACCAGGTCTCATAACACGGTTCCAAAACAAGCCTATTTTGATGTTTTCAATAAGAAGAGGCATGTATTCGTATTTGGTGGTGGTGGGGGTTATTTCGATTCACAGCACATAGAAGTTGGCGCATCCTCCGACAAGTGGCTTGGTGGGTGGGTCCTATGTGGTTGTCTGAGACCGCAAATTACTTAGCATAAAAGTGAAGATTTCAATACAAACAGGTTGAAAATGTCATTACCATATCCAATCTTCTCCAGCTTTGAGGCAGCAGTAGTAAAAGCCTTCGAGATATAGTACAATGCTCTGCCCTGTTACAAGTACCAATAAATTATACATTTAAGTTGTAGGAAAATTTATAGTAAAAACAAACAAAGTGGCGCAATACTTCTCGCAATGGAAATCACATAAATCACATTGAGTAAAGTGATGAAGGGCCATCAAAACATACAAACGCCAAATCTTTCTCAAGAAAGGTGACAAGTGAGGCAGAGATGGACAAAAGTTAGACATCGTTAAACAAGCAGAAAAAAAAAAGCTAGTCATGCCTACAATATGCAGTAGTTATGATATATTTATTTTCCTAAGGAAAATTATTAGATTCGGAGATATAGCAAGATTCAGTGCATCTTTGGTATCATAGATTATAACCAACTGAGATCTTGTCTTTTCTGCCAATTTCATTCGGCAGCACAAATCTTAAGTTGAAAATCTGCATATTAAAATAATCTCAAGGCAGTTGCAAATTTCTAAGTTTGGGGACTTTGCAGGCGAAAATCTCAAAACATGACATTTTTTATTTGACATTAGCATGATCAGAGTTCATTAATGAGTGTATTCAAGTAGTTGATAAAGCTCTTTGAATTTTCTCGAATGGATCAAATTGATAATCTACACATTCAGCTCATACCAAACCTATTCTGATTCATAGTTCAGCTAGATTTTTCAGATTTTCAGTTAATACCAAAACAGGGCCTTAACATTAAAAAATGAATGCATGCTTTTCAAGTATATAGAGCATGTATAGTTCCGTCAAATATAGACAACATGGTATATAAGTGAGTAATAAGAATATAAGTGAGTAATAAGAAAACACAACCAATTAAGGAAAGAGCAAGACACTAAGAGTGACAATAATGATTATAGTGAATAAATACAGCTCGAGAAGCAGGCAAGATAGAGTTCGTAAACAATAAATAATGACACGGAACCACAAGAGAGGAATAAACCTAGTTGCAAAGTCAAATTAAAGAGGACTTCGCTTTGCGGATTCAAACTCAAAGTACCATATATCATTCCATTTAACAGGATATTAAGCATTCTACTCTTTGAACAAAACCTTCGGACATCCAATTTTCTAAAACAAGTGAATCTGAATGTGTCTTGTTTTCTGGACAGGATTCATCTCGTCTCTTTTGTTTTCTGGACAGGATTCATCTCGTCTCTTTCTTAGCTTCTGTTGGGATGGAGAACCGAACCTACAACTTCCAAACTAGTAAAAGAGCAAATTGCCACACTTATTTGAACAAGTGTACTTTCCTGGTGTTATCAATTATAACTGATGAGGTCAGCGGACCATAAATAAAAATTAATGAAATTTGGCAACATATGAAGATGAAGTGGACATGGAATTTAGGAAGAGGTATTCCAAGAGAATGAGCTTACAACTCGTGATGCAAAGACATTGCAAAGCTGGGGTGCTTGGTATATTGAACCATCCAAGACGTAGTAAGTCAGCATTGGTGTGACTTTCTCAGGACCATCCCTCTTTTGCTTGCGGAAGACAAAAAGGTGAGGCTCCATAACTTCATTGAGCATGTATTCAAAACCCGTCATCTTCCTGCACAACATATGATCTAAATCTTAGAAGTGAATTCCAAATCCATGTATGTGTCTTTGTACACTTCATTTTCATGCGCCGGAGAGATGACGCATCGAAGCTATTAGACAGTAGTTTCTGCCAAATTTGCTGGCTTTGAGGGAAGAATTAAATCAAGAGGTTAAATACAAGGCAAGTGCCAACTAAGTTTCTCATCAAGTGCTATGATGCTTTAACCTTGTGAATTCCTTCTCAAAATGGTATGTCACGCATGACAATAAATCTTTGTGGTTTGCCAAATGTCGTGTAGTACGCAGCATCTGCGTAGCACGGAAACGGGAATGGGGACGAGACGAAGCGGGAACGGGGACGCCGGAACGGTAATTTTCAGAAATGATAGCTAAATACACACTAGACGAAATTGAAAGACAATAACTAAGATCAATACAAGGAGAACACATCTACTCAATCAATATGTCGAGGTACTTGAGAAACCAGAGGTCCGTGAAGTCTTTGAGGTTTTTTGGAAGTCTTGAAAGTATCCAAATTGTTTTCTCTCCGTTTTAAGTATAAGTGCCTAGGGTTTAGATTGGGTCGGGGACTTTATAGGATTAGGAATACACATCATACTTTATTTACAAGTAGCATTCCTTATCTTTTTAAATTTATTAAATAAAACCCGAGTGTTACTTTATACCCAGGGACGTATCCAAAATGTTCCGAAAAGAGTGAACGCGTCTCCGGGAAGTTCCTTATAAGTTCCGGACTCATTACTTATGCGGGGAGTTCCGGTGGAGTTCGGGACGTTCCCGGAACGGGGACGTCACCCTACATGGAGTTCCCGTGCATCATAGCGTAGCATACTAGATTTAATGGAATGCTAGGATATCCTTCTATCGTACGCTAAGTATTTAACACAATCAAAAGTCACATGATTTTTCACTCTACATGATATTACTGCCCCCAAATCCAATAACTTCCACAGAACCCATCTAGTACTTATGAATCCCGAATACACGGTAAGTAGAAATTCTTTGCCCAAAATCCGGAACGAATACCTCATAAACATTCTAATCTAAGTGCATTAGACCCCAAAATGTAACAACATTCACATAAAATGCATCAAATGTTATCAATCTAAACTAATAAATGCAGCTAAGTTAGTTTCAAGCAAGAGAGATCTTACGAGAGCTGAGAGACGTCGAGGGGATGAATGGCGCGGGTACGGAGCAGCTCATTGTTGCAGGTCCAGTCATAGAAAGGGGACAGAGCAAAGTAATCGAACACAAGGTTTCTGTCCAGTGGATAAGAATTCAGCCAGAGCTGGTCCCTGAAGCATATCCCCGTCATGTCCGTCCCCGGCGGCGGCGGCGGAGCTGGTGGGTTGCCGTCGAAGTTAGGGTTTCCGGGCGGGGGCACCATCGGCGTAGTCGCCATCTCCGTTCACTTCACCGAGTGTGTGTACCGAGTTGTGGTTTCCGGAAGGAGGGTATTGAATCAACAGGAGATCAATCTGGCTACGAATTGTGGGGGATCAAATTGAACAAGGGCGTCTCTATGAAGCAGCGATCTCATTGAGCGGAGTCTTTGTGGAATAAATTGGTGTTTAAACCGGCTACGAACTTGGTCTTTACAATCTACCCGGCATTGACTAAAAACCACTTATTGACCTCGTTTGGGGTTCACGAGTGTAATTAATTAAAAATAATAACAGTTTTATAAAATTAATCATTTTATTAGAAAAAAAATCAGATATTTGTTCTTATCTTTCTGTAAAATTTATTTCTCTCTCATTTACAACTTCTCTTTTTTCTTCATCTGCTTCCATGGTTTCTTCCTTTCCTTCTCTACAATTGCTTCGTCGTCTTCATCGTCCATGGTCGCTACGGCCTCCGGCAAATCTATTTCTCTCTCTCCACCCGCATCGTAATGACTTTCTCCTCCAATTTCATGGTATAACTCCTTGTTAAGACCTTTGATTCAAAAATTGTGGAATGATACTAGTTAGATCTAGGAGTGAGACGAGTTAACTCAGTCTGGATGAAATTGAGACGACTGAGACAAACCAAATCTTCCAAGACGAAGCAAGTTGTGGCGAACCAACTCATCCCAGACGAACTAGGTCTTCGCAGACGATTTGGTTCGTCTGAGTTTGTCTATTTTTAAAAACAAATATATAGTCTATTAAATATTTACATTGTTATAGACACAGTAGCCTTAGTTGTGGAGTTGGTTACTTGTCTTGCCTATCTTTTAAGAGGTTTTGAGTTCGAGTCTTGCTAGCAAAAAGTAATTTTTCTAATTTTTCTTAGGGTAAAAGACACTGACCACCCCTGAGTTTAAGGCTAATTCCACCCCGCTACCCTGTGTTTTGGCAAAAGACACTCTGCACCCAATTAACGGAATATTCCGTGGACACTCAACACCCTTCTGTTAGGTTCCGTTAGAATAGTGGTTGATTAATTTTTTTGGACCATATTGCCCCTGTGTCATTTTTTTTTTTTTTTCTTAGTGTTCTTAGTGTTCAAGAACACCTTCAGGGAGATTCATCAGAACTAAATGTTGAAACCACATTTTCACTAGAGGTGATAACAGATTCGAATAAAATCAATGACATTCAACAATATCAAACTCACAAACACCACTGACAATGAGCAGAATTACTGGGTAAAAAATTTAATAAAATTATCCTTATGATATAGCAGGACTTTGGTGCTTACAAACATTGTGAAGTCATTTGCCATTTTCTTTCAGCTAAAACATCCATAAGCTTCCAAAACAGAAACAAAAAACTTGTCAAGTCCTACACTTTCTGGAGTTACATCTCCTACATCTGTTGAGCGATACCAGTTTGCAAGACAATGTGCAGAATTATTTGCACTGCTGGAGATCTTCTTTAGAGCTACTGTAGATTTTTGTTAAACATACCCATGGACACTTGGAGCTCTGCATCTCAACCTCCATGGAGCTTTGTTTGGCTGGTTAATAAATGCGCACCACAGTCGGATTCAATAGTAACCAGATTCATCTCCTGCTACACTTGAGGTTTTCAACACCCACCATCACCACCATCGACCTATGACCATCACCGCCAAATCAGAACCCAATTATCTTGGTGTTCTTCACAACCATCTCCACCTCCACCACCTCCACCTCCACCAACACTACCACCACCACCACGCCACCACCACAACCACGCCACCACCACAACAACAACAGCAACAACAACACCACAAACAAACCAACAACTTTGTTACCACAAACCGATGAATCACCATATGATACACCCTCCATCACCACCTTCAACCTAATCTGAACAAAACAAACAAACCAACAACTCTGTTACAACGAACCAAACAAATCTGTTACCACAAATAGATGAAACGCCCTCCATCACCACCATCAACCTAATCTGAACCTCCTCTTTGTACCCCCAAATCAGAATCCTTAACCGTAATTTGGGAAAATTAGGAAAAATAAAAGAGATGAATCACCATATGACATAACCAGTTACAAATCTCCGACAAACACCCATACTTCCCAACCCCTGAACCGCCACAATCACCATCTCCGACAACCATCACCGCCGACAAGTAACGAAGCCATCACCGCCGGCCTCCGAAATCTCCGCCCATCGCCCATCGATGTTCCAGATCTGAACAGAGATCGATGAGGTGTGGGTTTCTTCGATTGGAGGTGTGGGTGGTTTCGGCAACCAAAGTTTGAGGTGAAAACCAATCGCTTAACTGATCTCGAGAGAGAGAGAGGGGTAGAGCCTTAACCTGTTCAGTCGAGTTTCGCCGTCAATCAACCGTGGCGGCACTCCAACTAGTCCGAGAGAGAGACTCGCCGTCGATCGACCGTGGTGTTGTGTCCGTTGATGGTGAGACAGATAGTGGGACGGGGAGAGAGATGATGGAGATTGGAGAGGGAGTTGGGTTTTTTGCCGATGGTGAAATAGGGGAAGGAAGGAACTTCATTTTGGTGGGTTTTGTTCACTGTCTTGTTCGGATTTCAGGATAAGGTTGGAGTTAGAGTGAGAGAAGAGAGGTTGAGAAATTTGGGTAAATTTTATCTGTTAAAACTATTGTGTAGGGGAGAAGAGAGAATGAGGGTTAGAGAGAGAGGGATTAGGGTTGGAAATGAGTAGAATGAGAGATGAAGGTAATATATATGATGTAATTTTATCACAGTTTAGGGGTAAAATGGTCATTTCTCCCGTACCGTTAGTCAAATGTTAGCTTCCATCCAAAAATAGGTGCGGAGTGTCTTTTTCTAAAACACAGGGTAGCGGAGTGGAATTAAGCCTAAACTCAGGGGTGGTCATTGTCTTTTACCCTTTTTCTTATTATTGATAAAATAGTGAACTTCGTCCCGGACGAACTAACTCGTATGGGTTTGTCATTTTTTTTTTGAGGTAAATTTGTCTATTCTTAAAAGCAAAGAGTTAATATATTTAATATTTATGTTGATATTGATAATTTAGTCTTAACGGTTGAGTTGGTTACTTGATTTCTTATCACATAAGAGGTTGTGAGTTTGATGTGAGTTTGATTCTTGCTAGAAGTAGTTTTATTTTTCTATTTTTTTTATTATTGATAAATATTTTTAAGAGATTATATTTGTATTTTTTCTCACCCCCTTCAAACAAAATATGTTAAAGTACATGTACCAATTGAAGAGACAAACAAAAGATGTTAAGTATATCTACCAATTAAACAAAAATGTAACAATCTTTTTTTCTTTGATAGAAAATTGTCTATATATACTAATTTAATTAATAAAAAAATATGCATATGTCATGTTGTTGATGTTCTCATTTAAGTAAATTTACAAGACATATTTATTAAAATATAGATTATGTATATTGTGTGTGTGTGTACACACACTTATATATATATATAGTAAAAAATGCGGTAAATTCGGAACGGATTGTCGTTCCATCCGGATCCCAAATCGTTTCGTCCCACAAGAGAAAAACGGAACGCCGCCCGGAACGAAATTACAACTATGTCTTCCCTCACCATAATTAGTATTTCTAGATAGTTTCTTATCCGATTTGACTCCCATTTCGAAATGTCATATTTTTGATGTGATCACATGTAATAGTGAGTCACAATTAATAGTCCAATTCGATCACTAATAGTGTGATCGAGTTCAAGGTGAATCACAATTGATAGTCCTACTTGATTACAAAATATTTCGATTGAGTTTATTAGTGAAGATTGATAGTCCGGTCGAGTAGTGAGTCACAACTGATAGTCTATTTTGACTAATTAGTTGTTCGATTGAGTTTATTAGTGAAGAACGATAGTTCGATTTGATCAATTACTAATTCGATTGAGTTTATTAGTGAAGATCGATGGTTCGATTGAGTGGTGAATCACAATTGATAGTCCTACTTGATGACAAAGTATTTCGATTGAGTTTATTACTGAAGATTGATAGTCCGGTCGAGTAGTGAGTCACAATTGATAGTCTATTTTGACTAATTAGTTGTTCGAATGAGTTTATTAGTGAAGAACGATAGTTCGATTTGATCAATTACTAGTTCGATTGAGTTTATGAGTGAAGATTGATAGTCCGGTCGAGTAGTGAGTCACAATTGATAGTCCATTTTGCCTAATTGGTTGTTCGATTGAGTTTATTAGTGAAGAACGATAGTTCGATTTAATCAATTACTAGTTCGATTGAGTTTATTAGTGAAGATCGATGGTTCGATTGAGTGGTGAATCACAATTGATTGTCCTACTTGATGACAAAGTATTTCGATTGAGTTATTAGTGAAGATTGATAGTCCGGTCGAGTAGTGAGTCACAATTGATAGTCTATTTTGCCTAATTGGTTGTTCGAATGAGTTTATTAGTGAAGAACGATAGTTCGATTTGATCAATTACTAGTTCGATTGAGTTTATTAGTGAAGATCGATGGTTCGATTGAGTGGTCTATCACAATTGATAGTCCTACTTGATCACAAAGTATTTCGATTGAGTTTATTAGTGAAGATTGATAGTCCGTTCGAGTAGTGAGTCACAATTGATAGTCTATTTTGCCTAATTGGTTGTTCGAATGAGTTTATTAGTGAAGAACGATAGTTCGATTTGATCAATTACTAGTTCGATTGAGTTTATTAGTGAAGATCGATGGTTTGATTGAGTAAAGAATCACAATTGATAGTCCTACTTGATCACAAAGTATTTCGATTGAGTTTATTAGTGAAGATTGATAGTCCGATCGAGTAGTGAGTCACAATTGATAGTTTATTTTGCCTAATAGGTTATTCGATTGAGTTTATTAGTGAAGAACGATAGTTGGATTTGATCAATTACTAGTTCGATTGAGTTTATTAGTGAAGATCGATGGTTCGATTGAGTGGTGAATCACAATTGATAGTCCTACTTGATCACAAAGTATATTAGTGAAGATTGATAGTCCGGTTGAGTAGTGAGTCACAATTGATAGTCTATTTTGCCTAATTAGTTGTTCGATTGAGTTTATTAGTGAAGAACGATAGTTTGATTTGATCAATTACTAGTTCAATTGAGTTTATTAGTGAAGATCGATGGTTTGATTGAGTGGTGAATCACAATTGATAGTCCTACTTGATCACAAAGTATTTCGATTGAGTTTATTAGTGAAGATTGATAGTCCGGTCGAGTAGTGAGTCACAATTGATAGTCTATTTTGCCTAATTGGTTGTTCGATTGAGTTTATTAGTGAGAACGATAGTTCGATTTGATCAATTACTAGTTCGATTGAGTTTATTAGTGAAGATCGATGATTCGATTGAGTGGTGAATCACATTTGATAGTCCTACTTGATCACAAAGTATTTCGATTGAGGTTTAAGGGTTTACACCTAACAATATTGAATAACATATTTGAATGATTTTAGGGTACACTTACGGTTTAGGGTTTAGCGTTTTGAGTTACATGATTTTAGGGTTTAGGGTTTAGGATGCCAGTCGAGTAATTATTTTGAAAAAATTGTGTAAAGAAGAAAAATGGAGAATAAAGTTATTTTAAAACAAATTCCATGTGTAAAGTAGAAATTGACAAAAAAAAATTGACAAAAATGGGTAAAGAAGTAAAAGTAGAAGAAAAATTGTTAAAAAAAAATTATAATGATGCTGGCAAGATTCAAACTTGCAACCCACTGGACAACTGTCAGTGACACTAACCAACTCAGCAACTTAACTAGTTGAGAATTAATGAACGTAGATATTAAATATAGCATTTCCGTGGTTCTAAAAATTGACAAACCCAGACGAATAAGATCGTCTAGGACGAACCTAATTGACAAACCCAGACGAATAAGATCGTCTCCGACGAGTTGGTTTGTTGGGCATGAGTCTTCATTTCGTTTGGGACAATTTGGTTCGTCCGAGATATTTTTGTTTTTAATTTGCATGTGCGGAGGGTAACCTTGTGATTTAACAATTTTTTTCTTTAACACTAGGGACCACTTGCCTGTTAACAACTTTGTTAGCAATCAATTACATAGTCGGGTAGATTGGAAAGACCAAATTCAGCCAAAGGTATAAAGCGAAGACATGTTCAGGGAAAGGCATATAGCAAAATCCCCGTATTTGTGCACTTTTAGTCCTTGGCAGGGTCTTTATGCTTGGCAGTTTAGGCAATGAAAAGTGGTAAATGACAAAAAACCACCCCCAAAGTATGGCGATTTACTAGATTACCACCTTTGTGGTTTGGAAGAATAGAAAATACTGTTTTGTCCCATGTGTTATCATAACTTACTATGTCCCTTTCCCTTCCCCTCCCACGCCGCATCACCACATCCCGACGTCCCGATCTGCTTTCCTTTCTCGCCATCTTTCTCATCCATAGATCTCGGTACCTCCACCACTACCAACCAATGTCTCTCTCTCTCTCTCTCACCCGTCACAGGACCTTCAGTTCAAACCCAACCGAACTGACCCTTAATCCCTATCCAAACCCAACCCGAACTCCCTCTCCATCCCTCGGACCACGAACAAGCACCACAAAAAAAACCACAAAACCTAGGAAGCGGCCACGAAGGCTAGTGAACACGAGTCTTTTTTTTTCTTCTTCTTTTGAGTGATAAGGCCATCTGTTGAGATGACAATGATAAGTCCAGCTGTTGAGATGGAAACGATACAATTATCTGTTGAAATGGCAATAACAAAGTCCATTCACAGCTATGGCGCCCCAAAGCCCATTCACAGCTATTCTCAGCCAATGGCAGTGATAAGGCCATATGTTGAGATGGAAATGATAAGGCCATCTCATAAGATGGAAATGATAAGTCCATCTGTTGAGATGGAAACGATAAGTCCACTTGTTGAAATGATAATGACAAAACCCATTCACATCTATGGCACTTAACACTCATTCACAGCTATGGCACCCATATCCCATTCACATCTATGACACCTAAAGACCATCCGCAGCTATGGCACGCAAAGCCCATTCGTAGCAAATGGCAATGCTAAGCTCATTCCCAGTTACTGGGAATGCTAAGCCCATTCGCGGGAAGTGCCCATGCTAAAATCCATTCGTATTTTATGGAAATGGTAAGTCAATCTGTTGAGATGGCAATGATAAAGTCCATTTGTTGAAATGGCAATGATAATTCCATCCGCATGTACGACACGCAAAGCCCGTCGCAGCAGTTGAAGGCACGACAATTCCAATTTTGGATTCGGCGTAAGGAGATGAACCACGAACAATGTCGGGCTGCGAATCAACACTCGCGGAAATTTTAGAGGATCCAACACTTCCTCACGTGTTTCACCAGCCCGTAGCATGGGCAGCACCTTCATTAAAATGAAATCAGAGAGATTATATGATGTTCTAGATAAAGATTAAAGGATTTTTTTACTTAAAGATGATAGGAATTGAGAGAAACCGAATAGATATATGGGATTACTGAGAGAGATTTAACTACCTAAGAGAGTCGTTGGAGTGTGAGAGAGAAAGAAAAAAACTATGGTGGGAGAGAGAGAGAGAGAGAGAGAGAGAGAGAGAGAGAGAGAGAACGGTACAGAGAGATTTCTGGAAATAATATGGTAAAAATGGAAAAGTTGAAGAGATAGAGGGAGGTGTGATCAGTTGGGGGATGTAATTATAGTGGAAGAGATAAGAAATTAACAAGAAAATGAAGGAAATAAATCAATATTAACAAAAAATATCAAGAGATAGAAGAGATCAGGACATTTTGTCATAACGAAATCAAGAATCCTCAATTTTTCTATGAACAGCGAAATCAAGATTTCCTAATTTTCTACGAACAGAGGTGAAAACTAAACATAACATACTAAAGCGCAATAGGGGTCTAGATATGAAGGGTTTAACATGTGGATTCTGGGTTCAGGTCTGAAAATAGATGGGTCGTGAGCTGGAGGGGCGGGCCTGGGTCGAGGTTTGGAGAGTCGGGCCATAAATGCTCTTGGGTTGGGTTGAATCCGGACTTGGTCCATTGACATGCCTAATCTGGATGAGTCAGCCATGGGATAGGTTAGGAGCTTGACAAATCAATGTCTCAGTGGTGGAAAGAAATTGAATGTATATTTATTTATGGTAAAATTTATTAATTTCCAAACTATTGGGTACACGTTATGTAAATTTTTTTAATTTTCAAAGTGAATTAAAAGTTGAAAATAAGTCGTACCAAACCCACTCTTGAGCATCCACAATAGTGTAATGTACATCTTATCTATAATTTAGATCATTTTTTATTTAGTCGGTAACATTTTTGGGTTTTGCTCCAGCATTGGTCTTCAAATATTTTTCATGTATGTTTGTAATTATTTATAAACGCTGCATACATCTAATTTGTATGAATAGAAAACAAGTTTGAGAGATTTTATGGAAGGTGGAGATAATTTAGGGAGACACATATCATGGAGAAAATCACGGAAAATATTTTGGACGAATTTTTTTTTTCGCCAGCTGTGGCGGGCGAAATTCAAGCTCAACAAAGTAGAATACTATTTAACAAGTCTACTGGAGCTACACTTTTCTAAATTTGATCCGCTACTTTGATATTAATCGTTGTTTAGCTACTCTGCTGTGCTCTTGAAGTTATTTATAATTTGATGAAAATTAAACATTTTTATTTTAAATATTGTAAAAGTTTAGTTAGTGCTCCAATAGTGTTAGTTTAGCTAAATAACATGTGACACATTCTCATTATTTCTTGCAAGAGAATTTTAAAGAATTCAGGACATAATCGCTAAGAACATGGATAAAGAAAATATGAATTTATTGATCCGGCTCTTTCAATAAAGAACATGGATTCAGGCTCCGCTTTCTTTGTCTAATTCTACGCAACTTTTTATTTTTTTTTTAAACTGAACACTACAAAGGTTGGCCCTAAGTCACCTAGGTAAACAACGATTAATATCAGCCATGTATCTGAATAATAAAAAGGCGTTAGAACATAAGCAATCAAGTGCAGCGGAACATTCATTTTCCCCCATCTGTCATGAACCAAGTCACTAACAACTTCACTCATTTCAGGCTTGTGCAACAACTCAAGCTCGATGAATGCTAACATATCTTCCAACCTTCGATACACTTCCCCAATCACAGATTTGTCTGAGTCACAAAATCGAATCATTAACCATATTGGTTTTGTGAACTTCAAAATGAACTTTAGTTGCTGCCAAAAGTCATCATCCAGTACACATTTCTTGACTTCATGATGCTCAAACTTTGACTTGGATGTCCCATTTTTAACTTTCTCCCAATCTTCACTTAGAACCAAACTGATCAATGCATTTTTCACCCTTAACAACCTTTCTAAAACCACATAATGATGACCAAAATCTTGTTTTCTTAACTTGAATAACCTCAAGTGCAGAGAACTTCTTAAAGATAAATGCAATCATGCTATGAGTTTTTATGTAAGTAACCACTGCCTTCGCCTTCTTATAAATTTGCTCAATGAACAACAAATCTGAGTGCTTAGAGTGCGCAATATCTTTCATCAAGAGGCTCAATGTATGAGCCATACAACCTGACCAGAAAATGTGCGGATACGTATCCATGATAATATCCCCTGCACGTTTGCAAGAAGATGCATTATCGGTCAATACTTGAACCACATTATACACCCCGACTGATTCTATACTTTTCATCAGAAGTTCTGCAATAAATAAACCTGTTTTCTCTTCACCAGCACAATCCACACCATTCAGAAACATTGCCCTGCCTCTAGAAATAGCCAGAACATTAATCAGGAGCTGGTTCTTTATATTACTCCAGCCATCCGATACAATAGAGACCCCAAATGATGGCCATTGATCCTTTAAAGCCATCAATGCACAATCAACTTTCGACTTCTCCTTATCTAATAGAATCGTTCTAATTTTTTCTGAACCTGGTGCCTTGTATCCTTTGGGTGCTTCACTGATACCTCTAACCATATCAGCAAAGAAAGGAGACCTTGCAGCATTAAAAGGAATTCCACAGCCATAGAAGAATCTCCCTACGAGGCCATCGATGTCTTTTCTGTTTGATAGATTAAACATACTGGAAATAGCATTTGAAGAACTTGATTTACCTTGGTTGCTTACTGGTGGAACAACTAGAATTCCAGGCATTGATGATTTACGGGTTTTCTGCACTGCTTCCTCTTCTTTTTTCATCATCTTTTTATTCTCAGCACTGACTTGATTACAAATAGCAATTCCTTGTGACTTCTGACCAGGAGCTAATCCAAGTAGATGTGCCTTAATTCTGGAATAGGTTCCTGTGTAAGGCTCAGCCTTACACTTGTAGTTACAAGTCCATTTGTTTGCTTTCCTGTCTCCAACGTATGTCACGTACTTTCTCAGCGGAGTGGTTCCATTGGTCTTCTCTCCTTCAATTTCTTCATCATCCAAATCGATAGTACCAAGTCCAACTCCAGCCATAAGGTAATCTTCATTCGTAAAAGGAAATAAAATCAATTATTAAGGCTAAAATATTCAGAAGAAATAAGGAAATTCAGAAGAAAAAATTTAGGAATTAGGGTTCCTAAATAAAACACACGATTTCCTAATAAAGCTCAGATTGAAATATAGAGAGATTGAGAGATGAGATTGTGATACCTGATCTAAGACTCACTCCGATTCCGATCTTAGACTTGAAGATAATTCGCCGGAGTTCTCTCTGGAAATTTCAGAGAATGTGAGAGTTCAATTTGTGGTCCAAGACTGCCAACGTAGAAGGGGGAAATAGTTGGACTTTTGGGAGTGAGCAATAATCCAGTGAATTAACTATTAATATTACCTATTTTTTTATTGTCATGTTCCTTTTTAGTGGACTACAGCAAGAGGAATTATTATTTTTTATTAGGAAACGGCAATTACATTACCAAAATCCGCGCTCTATGACTTATAAAGCTTCCGTTTTATCATTGTTTTACCAGCGTTTTTTATGCTAAAAATACGCGTTTTAAGAGAGATTAAATCGCGCTCTACCAAATTAAAATTCGCGTTTTTGCAGCGAATTACTCCAAAAAACGCGGGAGCGCGTTTTGGGAGCGGGAACGACGCCCTATGCCCACGTTTTAGGTGATTTAGGGTTGGCCCTCGCCTACTTTATTAACAGAGATTTATTTCGTGATTTTTTTCCAGAGCAATCAATATTTCATTCTTACCCACGTCCATGTTTTAGGGAGATCTGAGCACATTTTATAAATCGGGTTGAAAGTTGGATTTAATCATTTCATTGAAATAACATTCTTTTTCCTAAAAATAGAAAAATGAAATAACATGTTTCAGATTTATGTGTTCTACATTTTAAGTTGGTTTTTCTTAGTTGGGCAAGAACTAAGTTTGGCCGCATATTCAACAGTTACATATTCTAACCCAACCTAACAATATCACAAATCAAACAACATCCAACCCTTTAGGTTACCCATAATAATATAATTTTACAAATAGTCCCTGTCTTTCACTTGAAATTTCCTAGTCTACCAAGTGTATTTGATCGACAAGCATGTCAGGGACGACAAAAAATCGGCACCGCCGCCTCGTTCACCAGCTACGAGGTGACCAGCAACGCCGTTTCACCGACGCCTCCGCCATGCTCATCACTAATTATATGTGACTTTAACGATATCCACGCTCGTTCAAAATCCCACACTCGTTTGATGCAATGTCGTATCCAAAATATCTCTTCGAAAAAGTCTACAGTTTAGACCATCAAAATATACTTTTCATGTTGAAGAGATATGAAGTACGGACCTGCACACGAGTGTGGGCTGGGTTAAGCAGTATGTGATACACCACTCATGGAAGGAAAATGTGAGACATGTCTCTCACTAAGTGGGAATTTAGTTTATCTCATCGTAGGAGATGAATTGTGGAGCTTTATTTTGCAGTTTTACTCTTATTTTTCTTATAAATTTTGAGTTAGCCCCCACAAATTTTTTTGATTAGTCCCTATTATTTTTATACTGTACAGTTTAGCCTCCACTAGTTCATCTATTCGTACTTAATTTTAGCCCCTCACTCTCGCATTATCATGGATTCGCCCCTAGAGGTGGGGAATGCATCACTAGTGTCACGGGCTGACTTCCTTGCACTCCCGTGCGGCACTTGAACCGTTCAAGTATGCCTAAAAGAAAAATTGAAAAATGACACGATGAGAGCTTTGAGAAATAAAGCTTGTATTTCTTTGAAGAGAGCTTACAATGCTTGGATGGTTAAGAACACATGAGCTCATCCGTTTATATACAAGTCCATCCCCCACGGAAGGATCTGCGCACTCTCCAATCCAACGCCTAGGATTGAAGCCTATAACCTTCCCCATTATATAACCTAAGATATTTTTTATACATCACTCTAGAGCTTCCTACACACATGAGTTACATTACAATACACTGAGCTTTTATAAAGGTGGCTACAGTGTGGGCTAAGTGTGTTAGGACAATCCTAGACCCAAAGAATAATAAACCCGGAGTGGGCTAGTGTTTCATGGGCTAGACTTAATGGCATAAACCAAGAAAACATCCAGTAAATATAGTTGGCCCATGACATTCTCCCCCACTCAATCTGGTGAAATCCTCGTTGCGTCACGAAAGCGGTCGATCGCGCCCTTTTGTTGCCATAAAGAGTCGTCCTCTTCCCAAGTTGCCTCCTCCTTCGGTATACCCTTCCAAAGAACCAAGTACTCAATGTACTTGGGCGTCTCATTCTTGCACACGTCCCATTCGACTATGATATATATCTTCAACTTCCTTGTCAAATGCGGTCTTCATATATCGGCGCACATCTACTCGGAATGACTAGCCTCATCCTTATACTCATGGTAAGGCTTCAAGTTACTCACATGGAACACTTTGTGAATGTGGAGATTTGTTGGTCACTCCAGACGATATGAAACATTCTCCATCTTCTTCAACACTCAAAACGACCCCATGTACTTCCATGTTAGCCCTTTGTGAAGGCCGCGAGTGCAGTTGTGTTGAGACATATTATACTTGATAAGAACCATGTCCCCCTCTTGGAACTCCACGTTCTGTCACTTCTTGTTGTCCCATTTCTTCACTTCTTGGCCGCCTCGTGCAATTATGTGTAATATTTCAAACTTTTAGAGTATGTGAAATTGCTATGAAATTAGATATTTCCTTATTATATGTTACGTTGAATTTTGTATGAAATACATTATTTTGTATATGTGAACGTGATAGTTGATTAGTCGTGAATATTTGAATAAGCAACATGTTATTTTTTTAACTGGTTGATGCATTTAAATGCTAGTTTATTTTTATGTTTACTGATTTTGAAAAAATATTACTATTTCTACAGTTGATGCATGATCATTTTTGTAGTAATATGTTTTTAACTGGTTGATGCATTTAAATGCTAATTTATTTTGATTTTTTTACTGATTTTGAAAAAATGTTACTATTTCTACAGTTGATGCATGATTATTTGTTTTATGATTTAAATGAACTATTGAAGATAAGATTTCCTTATAACTGAAATTTACCACACTTTCTGGTATAATAATATTTTGGGTAATTGACACTTAGCCTACATGCAAAATATATTTTGGGACACAAAATCCCATACATTTTCAATTTCCCATTACAACCACATGCAATATACATCTGTGGGACACATAACCACATGCATTTTCGATTTTCCACTAAACCCCCAGCATTATACATCCGTGGGACTCTTAAACCCAAATTGATAACGGATGTCAAATTTCTAACGGAAATTGACCACGTGCTAATCACGTGATGGTGTTTGAAATTACATTTTATTCATCTATAGATTTTGCACGTGAATTGATAAATTTTCGTTAAAAATTTGACCCTTGTTATCAATTTTGGGTTAAGTGTCCCAAAGATGTATCTTGCAGGTGGTTTAGTGCAAAATTGTAAATGCAGGGGGTTATATCTCAATAATGTAAATTGCAGGGGGTTGTAGTGTGAAATTGAAAGTGCAGGGAGTTTTGTGTCCCAAAATGCATTGTGCATGTAGGTTTAGTGTCCATTAACCTAATATTTATTGTGGAAATATAACACAACGGCTAGCTATGCGCTGACATTTGCATGTTGGTGGGTAGAGTTCGATTCTTGCCAGCAGCACCTTATTTTTAAGTTGAGTCACTCGTTTTTACACGGGTCCATCCCAGATTCTGCCAAAATTACAGTACAAACCCCACATGGCAGCCCCATATTTCCTGGAAAATGACTAATCACTCCCACAACCATTATAAATAGAGGTGTTAGCGTTTTAGAAGATTTACACCCACCTCCCCTCTTCACTATTATTTTACATTTCGAGCGTTTCTTATCCAATTTGAGTCCCTTTTTCGAAGTGCTATTATTTTTATTAAATACTAGAGTCTCGGCAGTGAGGTGCTAGCAAAATATATTCGAGAGACAACTTTCATTGGGCCTCGTTTGACGATAGTTTATTATTTC
Organism: Linanthus parryae; assembly: GCA_023055425.1. Classification (NCBI taxonomy): domain Eukaryota; kingdom Viridiplantae; phylum Streptophyta; class Magnoliopsida; order Ericales; family Polemoniaceae; genus Linanthus; species Linanthus parryae. The sequence continues at coordinate 85,144,658 of JALGPY010000004.1, read as the reverse complement.
TACCTCGTCGGAATTGATGTATGGGATTATAAAGTTTACGATATTATTATCGCTTATGGTCTATCAGCATGTTTCCTGTTAAATATATGTCGACTCGTTTGTTTTTGTTTTTATCAATTCGCATGTTATTGGGTGCTATGTGATAATTACATGATATGTGATATCACGTGTAACCTGATAAAATTATATTGTTTATTGCATCTCACCCTACTTTAGCGGTGAACGATCTACTTGGCGCGAACTCCCAACCGTAACAGTCTTGCAGTTACAGCGGACGGATCAGACAGTAGATTCAAAATAATAGACTTGTTAAGTTTGACATCGATGTGTTATTTGGATTGTCGTAATGAACTAGTTGTAAACACTCTTTGATAAAACGATATTTTTTATCTGAGTCACGTACCGACGAAAATGATTTTTTTTTTTTAATTGACAGGTGTTTGGAACACGAGATTGTATCTGCATTTTATACTGGCGGTGGTGATCAGATGGTACCGGGCCGGCCGTCAAGCCGAGTCTATGTGATTATTATTTTAATTTGTCCTAAAATAAACCCTTGGGATTTGGGTCACAGTATGAGTGAGCCAAGTTTTTGTTGCTCCTTCCAATTCTTGGCTAAGTGAAAATCTCCCAGTCTGGTTCCACGATAATTCGTCACCAAAGTGGTTGGAGTCAGGTTTTTGTCTCATCACAATCTCGGCCGGACTCCTCTTCGTCGACTCGCACTGTTGTAGATTGTATGAGAATTGAGCAACATCGAACAACCTGTTGACTCAAGACTTCTAAGTGTGTTTTAAGAAGTAACTGTTTAGAGTGATGAAAGACAAAGACAGACTATTTCTAAGGCTCCAAGGCCTTGAGATAATGATCAGAGCTTCAAAGCTTTGACAGATGTTTTCTATATAATATGATCTGATAATCTTGTGAATGCAGGTGTTTTATCTGATGTTTAAGATCAGAGTTTTGCTGAAAATATCCTTATTATATATTCTTTATATATCTAACACAATTGAAGATATCTTAATCAGAGTGAATCAAAGGTTTCTGGTCTTAATATTGAAAGACTGTGAAGTATGTTCTGAGATCCAAGGCCTTGAGATGTGCCTTAAGCTGCTGACAGTTTTTACAGAATTAACTTGATTCTCTCTTGCAGGATTTGATCTTTGTTATTGTGATTGTTTAATGACTTTTTTAAGTCTTAAACTGGTTTATCATGAGTATTATGTTTCAGAAGTTAATCAGATTATTCATTTATTTATCTGATCCAGTTTTTATTCAGAATCTGGAAATCCAAACAGACTTAGTGCTGTTATATTTTTGGATTTTGTTTGTGGTTGTGTTTAATTTTTTTGCAGGTTTTTCAAACGTGCAATGTAATCAAAACAAACTCCAACGGATGTATACTCAAAGCTGTTTTGAATTGCAGTTAGAAAGGATGAGGATTTGCAGGAACTGAGATCCTAAAATCTCTCATTCAGTTGCAGAGAGTGGATAAAAGACTGGTTTGAAATTTGAAAGACAGAGAAGCTTACAAAAAACTGAGAGAGGTGTAATACATTCGTGGAAGACTAGACAATCAATCCCTCACAAATTCAGGCTTCAATCACTGCTTTCAGAAGATCAATTATTCCAGTTTTCCTAAAGAACACATCCAGGCCTTCACAAGCTTATTCTTTTCTTGTGTTCTTCTATTGTACTTTAATCTGCTTATCTTTTGTATATCGTATACCTCCCAAAACCTAGTGGTTGGTTGTTAAAGTGAACAACAAGAGGTTCTTGTTAGCTCAACAGTTAATAGTTGATACTAGATAGGTTTGGAACCACAAGCTGTATAGGTGTAAGGGAGTTCACTTAGGCTTGAAGATCTAGGGCTGTTTCTGTGTGAGTAATAAGAAGTGTTTGCCCAATCCTGGTGGGATTTGATCCCTCTGGCAGAGATTAGATCCATTGGGACTGAACCCTGTAAATTGTCTTGTGTTCTTTACTTTACGGTTTTGCTATTTACTTCTGCAAGCAACTCAAATAAAACTAGGGTTCATAAACTGTTTAGAACTGGTGATAGTTCAAGGCCTTGAAGCTTTCTGTCTGTCTTAGAAAGTTTCTGACTAGTCTTGCAAAATCTCAAGGCCTTGAGATTTGAGTCTTTTACTTGTTCACTTAGTTAAATCTTGTGTTTTAGCACAAAGTTTCCATACTCTATTCAACCCCCCCCCCTTCTAGAGTATTTTGGTCCTGTATTTAGTCTACATTACAAACTTTCATAATTTAGTTACATTTTCAAACTCAAACTCTTCACTATTTATCTTCCTATGTCTTTCTCTCTTCCGTATCTATACTACCTATCTATTCTTCTCCCAAACTCTAATGAGCACAAGAAGAGCCTATGATAGAATAAAAATGGCTGGTGGATCAAAGGCTGGTGCAGAGATGAAAAAAAATGCCGCTGTGGAAGAAGTTCAAAACCATCAGTGGAGACTCAAGATCTTAGACTCCTACTGCAGAAGACGTAGCTCCTCCTCCTCCAAATAAGAAGGACAAGAAGGATCAGACCCCAGTGTCAAGCAAGAAGAAGAAGGAATTGAAATAGAAGAAAGTCAAAAGAAACAGAAGGGAATCCATATTAGAAGCCCTAAGAAGACAAAGAAGAAGGCCGACACAGGAGACAAGAGAAAAGGAAAAGAGACCTACATTCCAGACTCAGATTCAGCTACTACTTCAGGTTCCTAAGGAGTGTATTCAGTATCCAGGAAGGGAAAACATGAGGAAGAGATTCTTGAAATTGAGTCAGAGTCAAGCTTAAAAGCTGGGAGAAAAGCTCATTACAAAATGTCCTCTGCATTGAAGAAAAAGGTGTATGTGAAGAATAAAGTAAAGCATGGAAGGAAAGCTTTGTAAGAGCTCACCTTCTTGTTCAATAGTATTATGTAGGAGATAGTGGATTCTCACAAGGAAGGGCAACAAACAGACCCCCATTGTTTTGTGGTGACAACTTCATGCACTGGAAGGCATTTATGAAGATGTTCATCATAGATCAAGACATGGAATTGTGGTCAATAGTTCAGAATGTTCCTCATGAGTATTTCACTACCATAGATGGAGTTATATGCATCAAGTCCGAGGAAAATCTCTCAGTTACTGAACTGGGAAAGGTATCAAAAAGTTACAAGTCTATGAATCTGTTATACTGTGCTCTTAATACAGATGAGTTCAAAAGAGTGTCAAATTGCAAAATTACAAAGAAGTATGGGAAAAACTTGTTGTGACATATGAAGGAACAAGTCAAGTCAGACAGACCAAAATTAACATACTTCTGAGGCAATATGAGCTGTTCAAGATGAACTCGGATGAGACTATCAAGCAGATGTTCAAAAGATTCACTGATGTGGTGAAAAATCTGGAGTCATTGGGAAAAAATTTCTCAAATGAGGAAAAGGTTAGTAAAATTCTGAGGAGTTTGCGAAAAGCCAAGTGGGAGCCAAAGACAACAGCTATTGAGGAATCTCAGGATTTAAGTCTTATTCAGCTAGATGATCTACAGGGAAAGCTGCTCACTCATGAAATGTCTATGAAAGATGTAGAAAGTGATCTGAGTGAAAACATCAAGAATTTAGCACTCAAGGCTAAAGACAATGGAAAATCTCAAAGCCTTGAGACTGAAGATGAGCATGATGATGAAGAGGCTTTAGCATTGATCTCCAAGGCCTTCTCTAGGATTCTCAAGAAGAAGAGAAACTTTGGAAACAAAGATTACAGCAGAGAGAGATCAAGACCTTCAAGCAGCAAGGACTACAAATGTAAGTCTTCATCACAGTCACATAAAACTAAAGTAATGAATTGTTTTGAATGTGGTGATGCAGATCATTTAGTAAGGGATTGTCCACAAAAGAATAAGAACATGAACTTTCAAAAGAAAGACAGCGACAACAAAAGGAAGAAAGCAATGATGGTCTCTTGGGGTGATTCTGATTCATCAAGTGATTCAGACACAAAAGAAGATCAAGCAAATTTATGCTTCATGGCTAAACATGATGAAGAAAAATCTTCAGACAGACACATTGAGAAAATGGTAAAATATCTTCTTGCTAGTCCTTCTGATGTACTTTCAGAAATTCTGAAGGGCATGTTTTTAAATGAGGAAAGTTATAGAAATAAGATTTCTTCTTCAAAGATTAAGTTTCATGAGCAGGTAAAAGAAAACTTGGACCTAGTTTTTACCAACAAAACTGTTGAAGTTTCTAAAACAAAAATTGAAAAGGACTTCAAGGCCTTGGACAGCAGATTCAAAGCCTTGAAGGCACAGATGAAAGAGATTGTTGATAAAAACACTCTCTTAACTGAAAGTTATGTTGATATAAAGACTCAGTCAGAGGATTTAGAACAACAAATCTGTTTTTTGACTGAGAAACTTCAAGATTCTAAAAAGGTCCATTCAGTTTTACAGGCTTAGAACATAATCTGAATCTCATTCTTGGAGGATGTCTGAAATCAATGCATAAAAGTTGGATTGACTACAATCCAAATTTTCCAAAGGAAAGCCAAAATACTTTTGTCAAATCTGGTAGCAGACATTCCCCCAAAATGTCATTACTGTAGAAAAATTGGTCATATTAGATTAACTTGTCCCTTCAGAAGATCAGAACCTCATATTATGAGGAACACTTATCCTTATCAACTTAAGGGACATGTTAGGCAGATTTGGGTTCCAAAAGCAGTTAGACCACCAAACATGGCTGATTCTGAGTATGACTCGAAGTTCTGCACTTGGTCTAAAAGCCTGTTGAGGAAATGATTTATTTTTGCAGGATGTCACCAAGGCCTTGAAAGATCAGAAATGGATATTAGATAGTGGTTGCTCCAGACATATGAGTGGAAAGAAGTCTCTTTTTACTGAGCTCGAGAAATCTGGAGGAACAATTACACTTGGTAACAAAGCAAAATGCAATATTATTGGTATAGGGAGTATTGGTAATGGTTCTACCAACTCCATCTCTGATGCTTATCTCGTGGATGGACTTAAATATAATCTGCTTAGTATTTCTCAGTTATGTGATAAAGGTTATAAAGCTATATTTGACAAGGAGAAATGTGTGGTGCAAGATGAGAAATCTGGAGATTGTATACTCACTGCTCCTAGATCATATAATTTATGTGCTACGAGTACTAACAGTATTGAAGGTGACAAGTTGAAATGCCTCAAGGCCTTTAAGGAAGATTCAAAGCTTTGGCATAGAAAGCTTGGGCATATTAGCATACACACCTTGAATAAACTCATCTCAAAGGATTCGGTAAGAGGATTACCATCACAAAAAAAATTCAGATGATGAGATCTGCAAGGCATGTGTACAAGGTAAACAAACAAGAAGCTCATTCAAGCCAAAGAACTTTGTAAGTACTTCTAGACCCTTTGAACTGTTGCATATGGACTTGTGTGGTCCTATGAGAGTTCAGACTCCAAAAGGTAAGAGGTATATGCTTGTGACAGTAGATGATTATTCTAGGTTTACATGGGTTATGTTTATTAGAGACAAATCTGAAGCATCTATTAGAAGTGATCATGGTATGGAGTTTGATCAGCTTGACTTTGATTTATTTTGTGCAAATCATGGAATATCACACAACTTTTCTGCACCTAGAACTTCACATCAAAATGGAGTAGTTGAGAGGAAAAATAGGACTCTTGAGGATATGTCTAGAACCATGCTACTTGAAAGTAATTTGCCTAAGTTCTTGTGGGCAGAAGCTGTTAATACAGCCAATTATGTGCTGAATAGATGTTTGATTAGGCCTATTTTGAAAAAGACTCCTTATGAACTGTTTAAAGATAGGAAGCCTAGTGTCTCTTATTTCAAACCTTTTGGTTGTATTTGTTTTGTGCATAATAATGGTAGAGACAATCTTGGTAAGTTTGATGCTAGAATTGATGAAGGTGTATTTCTTGAATATTCTCAAACTAGCAAAGCTTATAGAATTTACAATAGAAAAACCAAGATTGTGGAAGAAAGTATTCATGTGATTTTTGATGAAAGTACTAAGGATTTTCTGAGTGAAAGTTTTGTTGATCGGAATTTGAACAAGCATGAGTCTGATGATGATGCTGTGAAAGAGGACAAACGCAAAACTATAGTGCATAATCAATCAGTAGAATCTCAAGGCCTTGAACCTCCTGCAGAGCCAAAATCTCAAAGCCTTGAGAATGAAACTGAAACTTTATATGATGCTCCCTCTACTGTTTCAAGAAATCAAAGCCTTGAAGGAACATATTCCTGGACACCAAGGAAGAAGTTTAAGTATCTTGCAGATCATCCAGCTGACAATATCATATCTGATCCAACAACTGGAACTCAGACAAGAGGACAGTTGAAAAACATGTGTGCTTTTAGTGCTTTTGTATCATTTATTGAGCCTAAGAACACAAAAGAAGCACTGGAAGATGCAGAATGGATCATTGCAATGCAAAGTGAGCTGAGTGAATTTGAAAGAAACAAGGTATGGAATCTGATTCCCAGACTAAAAGTGAAATCAGTTATAGGAACCAGATGGGTGTTCAGAAATAAGCTTGATGAGAATGGCAAAGTGGTAAGGAACAAATCCAGACTTGTGGCACAGGGATACAACAAGAAGAATGTATATATTATGAGGAGACATTTGCTCCTGTTGTCAGGTTAGAAGCTATTAGAATACTTCTTGCATTTGCATCTCACAATCACATAAAGCTTTATCAAATGGATGTCAAATGTGCTTTTCTGAATGGTTATTTACAAGAAGATGTTTTTTAGCTCAACCTAATCGTTTTGAAGACGAAAAATTCCCTAATCATGTTTACAAATTAGCCAAAGCTCTTTATGGTTTAAAACAATCTCCAAGGGCTTGGTATGATAGACTATCAAAGTTTTTTACTTGACTTAATTTCAAGAGAGGTCTAGTAGATAAAACTCTTTTTATTAAATATCATGAAACTGACTTGTTAGTAGTTTAGATTTATGTGGATGATATTCTTTTTGGTGCTACTAATGATGCTCTTTCAAAAGAGTTCTCTAGTCTAATGTGCAGGGAGTTTGAGATGAGCTTAATGGGAGAACTTAATTTCTTTCTTGGACTTCATATTTTACAAATGAAGAAAGGAATATTTGTACATCAAGGAAAGTATACCAAGGACTTGTTGAACAAATACATATGACAGAGTCCAAGGTACTCAAAACTCCTATGAGTTCATCACTCTCATTAGACAAGGATTCAAATGGTAAGAGTGTAAATCAAAAGGAGTATAGAGGTATGATTGGATCACTTTTGAACTTGACTGCTAGTAGCTTGATTTTATGTTTAGTGTTTGCATGTGTGCAAGATTTCAGGCAGATCCTAAGGAAAGTCTTTTAACTGCTGTCAAAATGATTTTTAGATATTTGAATGGAACCAAAGACTTGGGGCTTTGGTATCCAAGGAGATCTAACTTTATGTTGAGTGGCTATTCAGATGCAGATTTTGCAGGATATAAAGTGGATAGGAAGAGTACTTCTGGATGTTGCCAGTTTCTAAGCTCTTTACGAATCAGTTGGCATTCCAAGAAGCAAAATTCTGTAGCATTATCAACTGCAGAGGCTGAGTACATTGCAGATGGAGCTTACTGCTCACAAGTGTTGTGGATTGCTCAACAGCTTAGAGATCTTGGTTATAACTTCAAAAATGTGCCTATTAACTGTGACAACACAAGTGCCATTTCAATCTCTAAGAATCCTGTACAACACTCAAGAACCATGCATATAGATGTAAGGCATCACTTTCTTAGAGATCATGCAGAAAAAGGTGATGTTGTTCTATCTTTTATTTATACTTCTATGCCGATTGCTGATATTTTCACTAAACCTCTGCCAGATGATAGGTATTCATCTCTAAGGCCTGAACTGGGTATGCTAAACAAGGATGCACTGGTTTAGGGGGAGTATTAGTACCTACTTGTGTTTATGTATAGAAATCTCATAGACTTTATATTATACTTTCCAAAGCCGTGAAAGTATAGTTCAAAACTTTTAAATTTCTAAAACTGCAGAAAATCTCAAGGCCTTGAGATTGTTCTCCAAGGTCTTGAAACATCTGTAATTTAAAAAAAAAATGGATCACCAAATATTATATGTTATCCTTTTAGATAATTGTATAATATTTGAATTACTCAGAGAATTTTCTAAAATATCCGAAAATATCTTGTAGATACGTTTTGCATGTTGATTTCAGTAGAGTCCTTTTTAAACTCAATCTTTCAACCTACTTAAGCTGAAAGTCAGGGCTTTTTCTTTCTTCATTCTTTCTCAATTCTCTACGTCTCTCTGCTCTCTCTCTATCCCTCTCTATCTCAATCTTCTCTCAAAGTCCCACAATGGAGCGCAAATCAGCCAGGATTCAACAACAGGGAAAGCCTTCTGCTAGATCTAAGAAGAGGGCAAACAAGAAGGAGAAGATTGTGATATTTGATTCAGATTCAAAAAACACACAGAGTTTGCATGAGGACTCACCTCCTGCAAAGAAGATCAGAACACAGAAAGGGGGTTAAGGTTCAAGTGTTGATCCACAAAAAGAGATAAAGGTTCAGGGTGATGATCAACCTAGGTCAAACAAGAAGAAAGGGGGAGATGAGAAAAAGTCTATTGAAGAAGAAAAAGGGAAATCTGCTAAGGAAAGCAAGAAGAAGTCTGCTGAAGGAGATCTAGAGAAGGAGAAACCTACTGAGAAGAAATCAAGGGTTAAGCATGTTGCTGCTGCAACCAAAAAGGGTTATCAAGGTAAAAATGCACTTCCTTCTGATTGGTTTGTGAGTTCAGAAGTTAGGACAGTTTGGATGCAAGGGTATGCATCATCTAAGGTTGCTTTCTGTAGTTTGATTTCTAAAGAGTTATTAGATAAACTGGATATTGACTGTATGAGAAAGTTAAGAGAATCTGCAGTATGGAAGGTTTTAAATCCTAGTTCTAAAGCCTCTCCTAGGTTAACTAGGTTGTTTTATCTGAATTTGGTTCAAGAAGGGGAAGATAAATTGGTGTTAACCTCTAAGGTGGCTGGGATAAATTTAAGGTTAGACCATAGGGCTTTTGCCAAGGTCTTGGGAATTCTTTGAAAGTATAATGTTGCTGACCATCCTGATAGGAAGGAGTGTCTAGAAAAATCCAAAGCCATGTTCTTCATTGATGGTGTTCCTACTGGTCCCAAAAAGTTGACACACTCTGTGCTCAACTGTGAAGCTAAAATTCTGTTTACAATTCTGATGAGAAGTTTTGTTCCTAGAAAAAACTCAAGAGAGTTGGTTACTCATAAGGTTCTTATCCTGATGTACTTGATATGTCAAGGGTTTGAGATTGACTTGCCAACAGTGATCATGGAGCATATGATTTACTGTGCTACCAGAACTAGAAACCATCCTCTTCGATATGCCAACCTCTTTTCTTTGAGCATTTTGAGGTATCTGTGAAAGGAGAGGAAAAGATAACTGGTGGTTTTGGGTTAATTAATGAGACTGCTTTACAGAGAATTGAAGTGGTTCGGACAGGAAAGGGACATTGGAAGTTCTATTCAGAGTTGTCCAAAGCTGAACTTGAGGAGAAAGACTTCATCAAACATAAAGGGGCTACAACTTCAAGGGGACAAGCCAATGAGGATTACTCTCAGTTGGTTGATAAGTTTGAAGAACAGCAAGTTGAGATTGAAGATCTTGGACAAAGGTTGTTTGACTTATCTTCTGAGTTTAATCAGTTCAAAGCCTTGATGGGTGTGATGGGTGGCAAACTAGATATTGTCATCAAGGGTTTGAATTTGCAGAAGATCCCTTCTGCTACTAGTCATGACACTAGTGTTGACTCAGATGAAAGGCTAGGTGAATTATTGAAGAAGAAGAAGAAGAAGAAGAAGCCTATTCCATTTGTGCTCACTTAAAAGGATCTATATGAGCAAACTGATGAGGAAGAAGCTGGAAAGGACACTGGTGTTGATGCAGCTACAGAGGGTGATTCAGTACAGGTCAAGAACAAGAAGGTGGATGACATCATTGAGGAAGTTGTTGCTGAGGTGGATGCTGAAAAAGAAGAGAATCAGTCTGCAGAAGAAGCTGAAAGTGATGAAGATGTTGGGGAAGGCTCAGAGAAAGGCCAAGCATCAAAGAAGAAGTGAAGATTTGAGCAACATCGAACAACTTGTTGACTCAAGACTTCTTAGTGTGTTTTGAGAAGTAACTGTTTAGAGTGATGAAAGACAAAGATATAGTATTTCTAAGGCTCCAAGGCCTTGAGATACTGATCAGAGCTTCAGAGCTTTGACATATGTTTTCTATATAATATGATCTGATAATCTTGTGAATGCAGGTGTTCTATCTGATGTTTAAGATCAGAGTTTTGCTGCAAATATCCTTATTATATATTATTTATATATCTAACACAATTGCCGATATCTTAATCAGAGTAAATCAAAGGTTTCTGGTCTTAATATTGAAAGACTGTGAAGTATGTTCAGAGCTCCAAGGCCTTGAGATGTGCCTTAAGCTGCTGACAGTTTTTACAGAATTAACTTGATTCCCTCTTGCAGGATTTGATCTTTGTTTTTGTGATTGTTTAATGACTTTTTTAAGTCTTAAACTAGTTTATCATGAGTATTATGTTTCAGAAGTTAATCAGGTTACTGATTTATTTATCTGATCTAGTTTTTATTCATAAACTGGAAATCCAAACAGACTTAGTGTTGTTATATTTCTGGATTTTGTTTGTTGCTGTGTTTATGTTGTTGCATGTTTTTCAAATGTGCAATGTAATCACAACAAACTCCAACGGATATCTACTCAAACCTGTTTTGAATTGCAGTTAGAAAGGATGAGGATTTGCAGTAACTGAGATCCTAAAATCTCTCATTCAGTTGCAGAGAGTGGATAAAAGACTGGTTTGAAATTTGAAAGACAGAGAAGCTTACAGAAAACTGGGAGAGGTGTGATACATTCGTGGAATACTAGACAATCAATCCCTCACAAATTCAGGCTTCAATCACTGCTTTCAGAAGATCAATCATTCCAGTTTTCCTGAAGAACACATCCAGGCCTTCACAAGGTTATTCTCTTCTTGTGTTCTTCTATTGTAATTTATTATGCTTATCTTCTATATATCTTAAACCTCACAAAACCTAGTGGTTGGTTGTTCAAGTTAACAACAAGAGGTTCTTGTTAGCTCAACAGTTAGTAGCTGATACTAGATATGTTTGGAACGACAAGTTGTATAGGTGTAAGGGAGTTCACTTAGGCTTGAAGATCTAGGGATGTTTCTGTGTGAGTAATAAGAAGTGTTTGCCCAATCCTGGTGGGATTAGATCCCTCAGGAAGAGATTAGGTCAATTGGGAATGAACTCTGTAAATTGTCTTGTGTTCTTTACTTTACAGTTTTGCTATTTAATTCTGCAAGCAACTCGAATCAAACTAGGGTTTACAAACTGTTTAGAACTGGTGATAGTTCAAGGCCTTGAAGCTTTCTGTTTGCCTTAGAAAGTTTCTGACTAGTTTTGCAAAATCTCAAGGCCTTGAGATTTGAGTCTTTCACTTGTCCACTTAATTAAATTTTGTGTTTTAGCAAAAAGTTTCCATACTCTATTCAACCCCCCCCTTCTAGAGTATTTTGGTCATGTATTTAGTCTAATTACAAACTTTCACAACCTTTCCCAATCCTTTTGGTTGGCACTCACATAGTGCCTCAAGTAGATTTCCAACAAGTGATTGACCCGCTTTGCTCATCGGTTTGCGGGTTGAAGCTCGTTGAGAAATTAAGCTTTGTGCTTAACAACTTGAAGACTTTCGTCCAAAACTTCCGGTGAAACGGATATCCTGTTCGCTCACAATCGACTTGGGAACTCCCCAATATTTCATCACGTTCTTAATAAAGTGCTTGGCCGCCTCCTCGACCGAGCAAGCGGGTGATGCTAGAATGAAAGTGCCTTACTTGGAGAATCGGTCCACGACCACAATTATTGCCCCAAACTCGTCTGACTTTGGCAAGCCCATAATGAAGCCCATTGTCAAGCATTCGCACGTCCTCCATCGAGTCCATCCTTCGTCAAGCCCATATATATATATATATATTCATCCTCATAACACTCAATGAACCACTAACACTCCCACCTTCATCGAGTCCATCCTTCCCCATCTCAATCACTCCATTTTTTACATCTTTACTCCATTCAAGAACACTCAATAGCTCCATCCTCTCTCCAAAAAACTCCATTCCCGGAGTGGAGTGCTGACCTCACAAAAATACCTCCAAACTCAAGTCCAAGGTCATGCTATGCATGGGGGGGGGGAGCCAATTCATTCATATTCTTCATGATTTTAAGCTCTTAAAGGTTTTTTAAGCATCTCTTTTCTCCTTTCATTTGTGCATTTTGATGTTACTTTCATCATCATGATAGAAAACTTCTAAATCCTTGCTTGCATGTGTGTCTAGAACATGAATTGGAGACTTTAAACTTATTTTCTTTCAAATTCTTCACATGATTTCCCAAAATTTCTTGCTTATTCTCCTTTTGTATGTCTAATTGGTTGTATTTGAGTATAAAAACATGCTTCTCTAGTTGCATGTATGATGGAAGTGGATTGATCATGTTTTGAGTGTTCTAGGTGAAAATTTCATGTATTTACAATCTTACCATTTTGTCAAAAACGCAGTATATCTTCAACTTATTCTCCTTGAAATTTTCAAATCTTACATTTTATGAAACTAGACTCAGAGAGGATCATTTTGAGAAAAACAATCATCTTCATAGCATTATTGGTTAATGAGTAATGGTCATTTGAACTTGCATGTTTTCTATAACTCTGTTTCTGGACCATTCTTACAATTTTTATTAAAAACCCATTTTCAGAAACTTTTGGTACCTCATCTTTCTTGTGTTGTAACTAGACACATTGATGGTCATTTCTGGAGAAGATGAGCTTTATTTCTATTCTCTAAGTTGTAGTAATCACCTTGAAAAGCTGAAAGTTTTTGCCAAACTCTTCTCTACATAGGAGTATTTGTTATTTTTGTAAATTGAGTTTTATAATATCTAGGCATGATTTTCTTCATTTTATGAAAGTAGACACATGTTGGTTGATCATATATTAATTTCAAGATTGTTGGAGATGCTTTTATTTGGTAAATATGCCTCCAAAGTCAGAGCTACAATTCTGTCCAGAATTGTAGTTTCACACTTTTAGAAAATTTGATTTTTTGAAGTTCTAAGTGTTATGTTGGATTTATTTGGACATGTCAACATCATTATATGTGCATTTTTGACACATAGGTCTATGGTTCATGTAGGGTTGCATTTGGATTAGCGATGTGTAAATTGGTTGTAACGAGTACGTTATACGTGTGATTGTAGACATCAACCTCATAGGAGAGAGCGGTTGTCGTTGAACTGCTAGGATTAATTTCTTGCTATTGGTTGTTCTTCATATAAATGGTAAGTACATATGTGCGAATCTTACTTATCAAAATGTAAGTGTTTGTGTGATGACTCGAATGGATATTTTGTTAATTGAAAAACTGTGCAAAGCATGATTTATACTCGAAATTGTTTGGATATAAATTGAATCCTCTTTATAAGTCTTGGAATTTTAATTGTGATATGTTGATAATCTGATTTTTTCTATGGTAAAGAGAAGAAATAAGATACCTCTAATAGATTAAGGACGATGTACAGAGTTGTGTTATTAATGGGAGGCGCCAAGCGATCCTCCATTTTCTTATGGCTAAGACTATTGAAGCAATGTTTCTTATTATTGGATAGAACTTAATTCTTCACAAATCCGCCCCCGATGAGCCCAAATGTACCAATGTATTGCGGCCAAGGGTTTGTAGAGCTATAGAGTGCTACTTATACTTGTAAGGGACACTACGGTATATGGGTGTCAACACTTAAAAGCTTTTTAGCTATTGTTGTGAGCGGGGATTGACGTATGGGCTCCCTTAACGCTCGGGTGAAATAGGGTTTGATAGACCATAGAAGGAACCCTTTGTGATTACTTCGTGATCCCTCTGTTTACATCGATCCTGCTGGTGGCTCTGGACATGCCTCAGCTAAACCTAACGTTTAGTTGAACTTGAAAGAAATTTTTCTACTCTATTGATGTTGTTTGTGGATCTAGATATGCCCTGATCGAAATAAATGAATTGAAAAACATTGGCCACTCGTGAATTAATATTGTTATCAGTTCAAAGAAACTGGTTTATTCTGGAGATCCTACTGGTTTATGATTTCCTTTTATACTCGTGGTTTATTCAAGATTTAAAGTTGAAAAGTTCTTTCTGCGTGTTTACATATAATTGTTCATAAATTCCCAACTCTCGTACTTATTAATGTTTCAAATATGTTGTTTTATTTAAACTTATGCTTGCGTGCCACTCATTGCTTTACATGTCGTAGTGTGTAATTACTCAGTTTTTACTGATTATTTTCTTCAAAACATCGTCGGCTTTTGTCATATTTCCACAGGTCAAAAGTCAAGGTGGGGGATGGGAACGGGGATCGAGACGATGACGCGAGCTTAAGTAGATCACATAGTAGATCACAAACATTTTATTTCCAAATTGTACTATTTTTTTTTTAATATTTGTTGTATACATTAAATGAGATGTAATCTTAATAGTTAATATTCTACTTTTGGTTATCAATTGTCTCTTTAACCCTGAACCGAGATCCCCGGGTGTTTCAGTTAGGCTGCCTTGCTTGAGGAATAGTTTCACAAAAATGGGTATCAGAGCATCAATTCTCCGGTTCAAGTGACTTTTCGATTTTCATTAGTAGAGAATAAGAAAGATAAAACGTTTTCGAAATTTTAAAATTGACTATGATAACTCAATTTGGGAATAAATGAAGTAAACAAGCCGTCGGGGAGTCTGGGTACTTAAGTGTTGTGAAACTCGATTTGTACCGTATTTGTTGATTACATGTTAGCGTCTCATTGAGACATGATTTGTGAAAAAATATTTGCCTATTTACATGTGCAATTCTTGTGTGACACGCTTATTTATATCGAAATGCTTGCTTTAGTTGTGTAATGCGTATCTATGACTATGTGTGTTTTTATATTACTTTGTCGGCATGAGGTATCAACGTTTTGAATTAGAAGATCCTAAGACCCCTCATTTCTCACCTACGAGTGATGAACCTTAAAACATTAGTTGGACTTTGATTTATTTGGAGTTAAATTTGACATGGTTCTTTCCAAAATTAGATAGTTTTGACAATAATGTATTTAAAAAAAAGTTTCTTAAAATTGTTGGCGTGTCGGGCTACCAAATGCCAAGTGATATGGACCACTTTGTTCACCAGTCCGCTGACGTGACTCTTAGTATGACGGTACTATGAGTTGTACCCGATGTGTAGACTAAGCTGGAACATTTAAAACACATTTGAGTTGTGATGGAGAGACATGTTGTGTGACAACACATATTGTTCTTTTCCCCCTCGTATGCATGGAGCACTTGATATCATTGGTGTATCTAATCCTGAACAGGTAAGCCAACATTTTTAATGTGGATGAGCCAAGCAAAATGACATGTTAGTGGCGATGAAATTATTTTTCTAAAATTTTCGAGAGTTGTTTAAATGCTAGAAAATTTTCGAATCGCTTTGTAAACGTGAGAACTTGCATGTTGCTCTAGACCTTTCAAAATTCGGTGCCGCCCTTTCACTTGAGCTAATATTATTTGAGTCTTTAGTGTTGCGAGTGGGAGGCAATGTAACCGACCGAGAGCGCATTTCATATTAATATAAGTGTCTTATGTGCATTAGCATTGCTAGGGATGGCAATTTTCCCGAACCCGATGGATACCCGCCCCTACCCGTCCCTAATAGGAAGGGTACGGGACATGATTATTAGGGTATGGGACGGGTACGTTATTTTTTAAAACTTTTGTAGAGTATGGGATGGGGATGGGATTGGATAAATTTCCCGTTTATATACCCGTCCTGGATTAGTTTATAGTAAAAATATATTTTTACCCTTATGTATGGTTTATAGTAAAGTTATATTTTTATTTGTATTATGGTAAAATTATATTTTACCGTTTATAATATATTATGTAACCACCATATCAGTGTATTATAAGGATTTCTTTCTAATTTATCAAGTCAAAATTTGGAATTAGCCAAAAGCACATCCTACTTTTACGGAGACTTTTTATATCTAGGGTTTCTACTTTCCACCCTATATGTAAAATGTCTGCGTAGGCTCAACTCTTTGAATTAGCAATCAGCCGTCCGTCGCTCTTTGGGTTTGTCTTCTCTTTCTCTTCAGCCGTAGTACTCTCTTCCTGCTATGTTTGTTTTTCTTCTCTTTGTACTGATGCTACTCTTTATTCTTCTTCTATTTGAAGTTTATATTTAACCATTAAAAAGTTCTATATAGTGGTATGGCCATACATTTATGATCAATGGACACATGATCGTCCTTTTAAGGATCATCTTACTGCCTTCTTGTTCTTCAAGTTTGGATTTTGGATCAACTTACTGCCTTCTTGTTCTTTATTAGATACGTGATTGTGATTATTGTAAAACTAACATAACTTAGTATAGAGCGAAATTTAATTACTTCTTTCTTTTGTACAGATTAATGGCAAGGAGTCCTAGGAGTCATATCACAAGGTCCATGCAAGGTGAAACGAGGAATAATAACAACTTTAATCATGACGTGGATTCAACTCCAGCCGGTCAAGATGAAAACACGACAATTCAGGACGTTGGCAATCAGCCAATGAGTGTCGAAAATACTGTGTTAGAAGACACGGGGACAAGAAGGCTGACATCGAAGGTGTGGAAGGTTTTTAAAAAAGTGAAGATAAACAACAACTACTATGCTATATGCGGAAAATGCAACAAAAGGCTGAAAGCTCCAAGTAATTATGGGACAAAACACTTGATTATTCACATGGACAAAACGTGTCCCAAAAGAAACGACAATCAAGATATTGGGCAAGCTTTACTAAGAGCGAAGGAGAAAGCTGACGGAAAATTTGAATATCGATCCCATGTGTTCGATCAAGAGGTATCCCGTCAAGATCTCACACGAATGATAATATTGCATGAGTATCCTCTCTCAATTGTAGATCATTCCGGATTCAGAAAGTTTGTCAACGGACTTCAACCAATGTTCAATATTATATCTAGGAATACTATCAAGAAAGACATACTGGAGGTCTATGAAATTGAACAAATTAAGGCCACTACTCTTTTGGATAGTGTTGGCAGGAGAGTTTCGATCACTACAGACACGTGGACAGCCAAACCAACAAAAAGGGGGTATATGGCTATCACAACTCATTTTATTGACGATGATTGGAAAAATGAGGAGCCTACTCTTGAGGTATGTATAACATAATTACATGCTTCTTGTGATATTATTTCACTTTTTTTTTTAAATAGTTATGTTGTACATAGTATACTACTGTTGCATATGTTATTAATTATATACTTTGGAACAATTTTTTGTAGGTTTGTATATATTCCCATTCCTCATACCCATGATGTTCTTCGTGATGTGCTTGTGGATACTTTGTTAAAATGGAATATCGACACAAAATTGTCAACTATAACAGTTGATAATGCGACTACCAATGATGCTGTTTTAGATTCCCTATTAGAGAAGCTTGATACTGACTCGTTATTGTTGGATGAAGAAGTTCTTCACATGAGATGTTGTGCACACATTCTTAACTTAATTTTAAGAGATGGTTTGGAAGTAATAGAAGAGGGAATTGGGAAAATATGGGAGAGTGTTATTTTTGGACAGCTTCTCAAGGAAGGAAGGAAAGGTTTGACGAGGCCGCCCGATTTTTGAAAATTCGATACACTAAAAGTTCGGCACTTGATGTGAAAACCCGTTGGAACTCTACGCACCACATGCTTCAGACCGCTATTATGTATAAAGATGTTTTCTCAAGATTGAAGGTTCGTGAGAAACTTTTTGTGTCCTTACCCACCGAGGAAGACTGGATTTTAGCGGGAGAGATTTGTGGAAAACTGAAAATGTTTAATAGTGTGACAGAGTTGTTTTCTGGAACCTCTTATCCGAATTCTAATTTTTATTTCCCAAAAATTTGTGAGATCAAGGTAGAGTTGTCTAAATGGACTTCAAGTCCCAATCAAGTAATAAGGGTTATGGCCTTCAAGATGTTGGAGAAGTATAATAAGTATTGGAGCGTTTGTCATGTCATGATGGGGATTGCTTGTGTCTTAGATCCTAGATACAAAATGAAACTTGTGGAGTATTACTATCCCATAATTTATGGACATGGAGCTCAAGATGAAATTAAAAGAATTCGATCAAGTTGTTACAAGTTATTGCTTGAATACCAGTCTAGAATGGACGAGGATGACGTGATGCAAGTATCATCTAATGGGGAGGGTGGTGAAAAATTTTCCAATTATGAAGAGGTGGAGGATCCACTTGCAAAATTTGACGAGTTTGTTAGCAATAATTCGTCAAGTGAGCTTTCAAAGTCAGAGTTAGGTTTTTACTTGGAGGAAAAAGTGCTACCAAGAACTCAAAACTTTGACATTTTGTCATGGTGGAAAACTAATTGCATTAAATTTCTGACGTTAAGGACGATGGCTAGAGATATTTTAGCCATTCCAGTGTCTACTGTTGCCTCAGAGTCCACCTTTTCAATAGGCACTAATTTTGTTACAAACCATCGAAGTAGGCTTCGTCCGGAGACTTTGGAAGCTTTGATGTGTGCACGAAGTTGATTATGGAGTGATGAAAAAAGGTAAATAAATAAATAAGCTACTTTTCGTTATTTCTTATTTTCCACTAAATGATTGAATTCACTTTTATTTCCAGCTGGAAATCATAAATTCGCGATGACTAGACCTCCAAGCATTAATGAAGAAGAAGAAGAAGAAGACATGGAGATGAGTGGAACAACATCTTGCTGATACTTATAAAGGTATATTATTTTTATCTTATTTTTTTATTTTTATATAAAAATATTATGAATAAGGTTTATGGTTTTAAATATTGCTTTTAAAGTATATAACTAATTATCCGCTTCTTCTTTCTTGTTTATAGGGATGATGTCCTTTGGGTCTTGATCTCCTAAAGGTATGCTGATGCCTGATGTATCTACTATCTAAAGGTTTATTTTGCTGGTGATGACGTTGCTATCCGATGTGTTTTCTGCCGCTGTCCGTGCTGCTTTTGATGCTGTTTTCGATGCGTATTTGAAGAAAATTGATCGTTTGTGGTCTAAAATTTTATTTAAGACTTGTGCTATTTCACAACTTAGCTTATACATCTGCCAAAACTAGAGTATTGTTTTTGATGTTTGTTGTTTAAGTTGGATTTTTATTCTCAATTAGTTGAATTTGGATTGTTGGCTTAACTGGTATGTTGGAATTTGTTTTCCTAACTGTTATAATAAATTATTATCTTCGTAGTTTACATAAAACGCGTGGCTCAAATACGTTACCAAAGTGTTTTAATTTAATGCTTAAAAATATTAAATGGGGACCCGACGGGAACCCGGTGGGTATAAAGTATGGGACGAGAAGGGTATGGGATAAACCTATGCGGGGATGGGACGGGTATGGGATTAAGATTCCTAAACGGGTATGGGAATGGGAAAGGCGATCCCCGCCCCAAACCCTACCCGTTGCCATCCGTAAGCATTGCATACAAGTCTCATCTGCACTAGTTGCATTCTCGTGAAGTATGTTCACAATTTCACTAAAAATTTTTCTTAAGCTGCGGGGACGAAGCTTCGTTTTAAGGGGGATATAATGTAACACCCCCTATTTACGTTAGGGGTTATTTGGCCATTTCGGAAAAATATTTGAGAATTTCAAAAAATTTATATTTCAAACTTGTTCTTGACTTCCTCTTAGTTTTAAAGTATAAATGTACAATTGAAGATGTTATTTTGTAGTTTTTGAAACTTGGATAATACTATATGAAACTTATTGTGTATATTTGGGAGATACTTGTAGTTTTATAATATCTAGGCATGATTTTCTTGATGTTTCTGAAAGTAGACACATGTTGGTTGATCATATATTAATTTCAAGATTTTAGGAGATGCTTTGATTTGGTAAATATGCCTTCAAAGTCAGAGCTACAATCCTGTCCAGAAC
The DNA here is from genome assembly GCA_023055425.1 of Linanthus parryae. Classification (NCBI taxonomy): domain Eukaryota; kingdom Viridiplantae; phylum Streptophyta; class Magnoliopsida; order Ericales; family Polemoniaceae; genus Linanthus; species Linanthus parryae. Next base: position 85,124,534 of record JALGPY010000004.1, on the reverse strand, counting down.
ACAAATCCAACTTAGTGAAGTATTGTGCTCTACCAAGTTGATCGAACAAGTTGGCAATGAGAGGAATGTGGTATTGATTCTTAACGGTAAACTTGTTTAGCGCCCGATAATTTATGCAAAGAGTAACGAACCATCCTTCTTCTTTTGAAATAAGATCGGCGCGACATAAGGAGCTTTCGACGGTTGGATATACTCGACATCCAATACTCCCTTACGTTTCTTTTAAAGATCCTCCAATTTCGGCAGCGACATTTGGTAAGGGGCTTTAGCGGGTAACTTATCCAGGGCTCCAAATTTGATAACGTGGGCTACCTCCCTTCATGGTGGTTGACGTTTCGGCAATTCCTTGCGCATTAATTGCGGGAGGCAGGGGAGTATGGGGAGAGAAAGGTTGTTGATAAATATCATCCGTTGTACAGAAAACTCAGCTGTGCTGAAAAATTCAGATGAGGGACTGTGGTTATGAGGAGGGTTTATGTCATTCCCCCCTGCGAAAATAGGGTTCATGGGTGGAAGAGATAAATCATTAAATGGTGACTTTCGTGGTCCTATTTGGCCTATAGAGACGAAACGCCCTCATCCATGTAGTGAAAAGTGGAGCCTGCTCCTCAATAAGATACAACAGGGAGTTTGTGAGGGGGGAGTCCTGGAATGTCATGTTATTTCACAAGTTCTAGAATAAGGGCGTCTATGAAGTAGCGATCTCATTGATCGGAGTTTTTGTGCAATTTAGTCCTTGGCGGGGTCTTAATGAAATTTAGGCAATGGAAAGTTGGTTAAGAAACAAAATATATAAATATGGAGAAAGTGGATTCGGACTCCACAAGTCCGAGTAAAGTACACTCAAACCAGGGTTGACAACGTTCCGAGATTGGATTGTATGAGATCAACCTATATCCAAATCAAATCCACTGGAGTTCGGATTCGGACCAGATTTCACTTGATTCAAATATGATTAAACATCGGATCACAGCTAAATATATTTTCATTTCGTCTAACCTACGATAATTTAGGTCCGGAGGGTCTAACTTGTGGGGTCTGGGTCGAGTCAGGTTATGACAATAAAGATATGGGTCATGAGCTAACGAGTAGGTCATGGTCGAGTTTTGGAGGGTCGGGTTGGGTTCGGACCTGGCCCATTGACATGTGTACTCTAAATGAGTCACCCATGAGGATATGTTAAGAGCTTGGCACTTCAGTGTCAAGTGGTGGAAATATTTTGAATCAAGAAAGAAATTGAAGGTGGATTTAATTAGGGTTAAATTTGTCAATTTCCAAACTTTAGGGTTATGATAGGGATTAAGTAAGTTTTTGTAATCGTCTTCACCCCCAAAACTTCTAGTAATTCCAAAACCACGTAGTATTAATGTGAAATTACCATTATACCCAAAATTAAGCTTTGCGAACTAAGAAACATTATTTACACATATCTGAAAATATAAAAATATATCCTTGTTGAAATCTAGGGGTACTACCTAAGTCACCTAGAGCGGGAGCGCGAACAGGAGCGGGAGCGGGAAAACATCTAATTTCATAAGGATTGCATTTGAGAGCGTCACGAGAGCGTCTATATTTACTATTTATTTACTATAATTTGACTAATATGTACATATGATAATGTGATTTTACACATGAGAATATTTTTTATTAAATGGGGTTGTCAGTATTCATTTGTCAAATAGGTTGCTTGAATAAGGAAGAATAATGTTTAAATAGTTGAATATCAAACTGACACATAATAAGTTGAGATTAATCATCAAGTATAGTCCAAACTAATGGTAAATTGACTTTAAAAAGTAATTCCCCTACGAAAACGAGCCCTCTACTTTCTGGAGCGCCTTTAAAGGAAGGTTTGGTCTCGAAAGCGGCAGAGCGAGGTTTGGGAGCAGGAGCGATGCCCCTTCGAGAGGTTTTAGGTGACTACAATTACGACGTCCATCTACCATACTTCTCGCTCTAAAGTAGATTCATCTGTGTTCTATAGTGGGTACATTGAATCGGATCGGGTCATTCCCACTATTTTACTATATAACCACTTTCAATCCTGTTGAACGAACATATAATTTTTTTCTTCTTCCGAATCATAGATTTACTACAACATGTGGGTTATATTACTATATATATATGTAAAGTTCTAAATTTAATATGTATGTACTTTGGGATCGGATTTGCTCCGATTTTCATCCGTCCGGTGTATATACAGTTCGAATCAGACGGTGGTGATGATGACACGTAGCACTGAAAAAGACACAATAAAAGCTAAAAATTGTACCACGCGCTTTGCTCTTACTTAGGTCTCCTCTCTCTTTAATCAATCGTGTTCTGAGTTCTCTATGTAACCGCCGCCGACGACTCCCATCTCTCTGGCTCTTGGAAATTCTGTCGCTGGATCTTCTCTATTGCACTTAGAAAGGGTTTATATGCGTAAAATCATATCGTCGAATCTCCATTTCGGATTCAATTTTGATATCCTCTGTTTAATTTTGATATTCTTAATTTAACTATGATATCCTCTGTTCTTCTTCTTATCTCCATTTCGAAGCTGAGACTCATATCGTCGGAAACACATTATTCTAATTCTAATTTGACTGGGTTGGTATAGAGAGATGGGAAGGCGACGATGGCTGACGATTGGAAACGATGGTTTAAAATTGGTGAGGGGAAGGAAAGGCGAATTTGTCGGACATGAAAATTATCAGCATCGATTCGAAACGATGGTAGAGATTTCGATCATGTATGTCACTGCACTTCGATTGGAGGGATTCCGGTGAAAACCTCTTGCTGAAACCCATTGGTCTGTTCGCATGTTAGAAACATGCCAACAATCTTTCTGCAACTGATTGTTAGAAGATGAGTAAACCTGAGGCGTTGGAAGTTATGGCAGCGGTGAATATGGCGGATGCCGTTACAATGGCTTCCCCGGCGGCGACGACTTACTAAGAGGATGAATGTAGAGAGATACAGTAGATGAGAGTATGAGAAGAAATGTTGCGCGTGGGGTTACTTTTAGCTTTGACATGTGTCTTCCGATGGTGGGCACGTGTCACCACCTAGACCATTAGATACGAACTGTATGTGTACCGGATAAATGACTACCGGAGCAAATCCCGTCCCATGTACTTTGTGCTCTCAAATACAATCTTTCCATCCTTTCTATAGTTTGAGATCTAACCTCTCTTCTTCTAAAACTTGAGAAAAATAACTTGCCTCATCATACTCCGTCCAAAATCCAAGTGGACTTAGTAATTTGGTAGGTGTGCAAGGCGGTGTCCAAGACCATGTCGCACTCAAAATGAAAATTTCATGTATTTACAATCTGACCAGTTTGCCAAACACGCAGTATATCTTCAACTTTTGTCTCCTTAAAATTTTCAAATCTTACATTTTATGAAACTAGACTCAGAGAGGGTCATTTTGAGAAAAAAATCATCTTCATAGCATTATTGGTTAATGAGTAATGGTCATTTGAACTTGCATGTTTTCTGAAACTCTGTTGCTGGACCATTCTTATTATTTTTGTTAAAAACCCTATCAAATTTTTTTTGGCACCTCATATTTCTTGTGTTGTAACTAGACTCATTGAGGGTCAATTATGGAGAAGATGAGCTTTATTTCTATTCTCTAAGTTGTAGTAATCACCTTGCAAAGTTGAAAGTTTTTGCCAAACTCTTCTATGCATAGCAGTATTTGTTATTTTTGTAAATTGAGTTTTATAATATCTAGGCATGATTTTCTTGATGTTTCTGAAAGTAGACACATGTTGGTTGATCATATATTAATTTCAAGATTTTAGGAGATGCTTTGATTTTTAAAATATGCCTTCAAAGTCAGAGCTACAATCTTGTCCAGAACACAAATCCAACTTAGTGAAGTATTGTGCTCCACCAAGTTGATCGAACAAGTTGGCAATGAGAGGAATGTGGTATTGATTCTTAACGGTAAACTTGTTTAGCTCCCGATAATTTATGCAAAGAGTAACGAACCATCCTTCTTCTTTTGAAATAAAATCGGCGCGACATAAGGAGCTTTCGACGGTTGGATATACTCGACATCCAATACTCCCTTACGTTTCTTTTAAAGATCCTCCAATTTCGGCAGCAACATTTGGTAAGGGGATTTAGTGGGTAACTTATCCAGGGCTCCACATTTGATAACGTGGGCTACCTCCCTTCATGGTGGTTGACGTTTCGGCAATTCCTTGCGCATTAATTGCCGGAGGCAGGGGAGTATGGGGAGAGAAAGGTTGTTGATAAATATCATCCGTTGTAGAGAAAAACTCAGCTGTGCTGAAAAATTCAGATGAGGGACTGTGGTTATGAGGAGGGTTTATGTCATTCCCCCCTGCGAAAATAGGGTTCATGGGTGGAAGAGATAAATCATTAAATGGTGACTTTCGTGGTCCTATTTGGCCTATAGAGACGAAACGCCCTCATCCATGTAGTGAAAAGTGGAGCCTGCTCCTCAATAAGATACAACAGGGAGTTTGTGAGGGGGGAGTCCTGGAATGTCATGTTATTTCACAAGTTTTAGAATAAGGGCGTCTATGAAGTAGCGATCTCATTGATCGGAGTTTTTGTGCAATTTAGTCCTTGGCGGGGTCTTAATGAAATTTAGGCAATGAAAAGTTGGTTAAGAAACAAAATATATAAATATGGAGAAAGTGGATTCGGACTCCACAAGTCCGAGTAAAGTACACTCAAACCAGGGTTGACAACGTTCCGAGATTGGATTGTATGAGATCAACCTATATCCAAATCAAATCCACTGGAGTTCGGATTCGGACCAGATTTCACTTGATTCAAATATGATTAAACATCGGATCACAGCTAAATATATTTTCATTTCGTCTAACCTACGATAATTTAGGTCCAGAGGGTCTAACTTGTGGGGTCTGGGTCGGGTCAGGTTATGACAATAAAGATATGGGTCATGAGCTAACGAGTAGGTCATGGTCGAGTTTTGGAGGGTCGGGTTGGGTTCGGACCTGGCCCATTGACACGTGTACTCTAAATGAGTCAGCCATGAGGATATGTTAAGAGCTTGGCACTTCAGTGTCAAGTGGTGGAAATATTTTGAATCAAGAAAGAAATTGAAGGTGGATTTAATTAGGGTTAAATTTGTCAATTTCCAAACTTTAGGGTTATGATAGGGATTAAGTAAGTTCTTGTAATCGTCATCACCCCCAAAACTTCTAGTAATTCCAAAACCACGTATTATTAGTGTGAAATTACCATTATACCCAAAATTAAGCTTTGCGAACTAAGAAACATTATTTACACATATCTGAAAATACAAAAATATATCCTTGTTGAAATCTAGGGGTACTACCTAAGTTACCTAGAGCGGGAGCGCGAACAGGAGCGGGAGCGGGAAAACGTCTAATTTCAGAAGGATTGCATTTGAGAGCGTCACGAGAGCGTCTATATTTACTATTTATTTACTATAATTTGACGAAGAAAACTAATATGTACATATGATAATGTGATTTTACACATGAGAATATTTTATTAAATGGGGTTGTCAGTATTCATTTGTCAAATAGGTTGCTTGAATAAGGAAGAATAATGTTTAAATAGTTAAATATCAAACTGACACATAATAAGTTGAGATTAATCATCAAGTATAGTCCAAACTAATGGTAAATTGACTTTAAAAAGTAATTCCCCTACGAAAACGAGCCCTCTACTTTATGGAGCGCCTTTAAAGGAAGGTTTGGTCTCGAAAGCGGCAGAGCGAGGTTTGGGAGCAGGAGCGATGCCCCTTCGAGAGGTTTTAGGTGACTACAATTACGACGTCCATCTACCATACTTCTCGCTCTAAAGTAGATTCATCTTTGTTCTATAGTGGGTACATTGAACCGGATCGGGACATTCCCACTATTTTACTATATAGCCCCTTTCAATCCTGTTGAACGAACATATATATTTTTTTCTTCTAAATCATAGATTTACTACAACATGAGGGTTATATATTATTATATATGTAAAGTTCTAAAATTTAATACGTACTTTGTGCTCTCAAATACAATCATAGAAAGTTTGAGCTCTAGCCTCTCTTCTACTAAAACTTCCGAAAAATAACTTGCCTCATCATACTCCGTCCAAAATCCAAGCGGACTTAGTAATTTGGTAGGTGTGCAAGGCGGTGTCCAAGACCAACTCGCACTCAAAATGAAAAAGGAAGGTCTGGTCCAGTGTATAAAAAGCACTGTGTATTGTGTGTTCGGTCTTAGTAAAAGAGTAGAAGACCCCATGGCCTTCAGAGAAGACCGGGGAGGATTAAACCACTCTAACCGTCGCCGGCGATTCGCCCTCACTAGCCATGAACCGTCGTCTTCGACCGGCAGCACCAGCGAATCTCAGTTTGACAACCTGTGCGAAGAAGAGCTCGTGGAGATTCTCCAGCGTCTGCCACTAAAACTCGTCACTCGATGTAAATCCATCTCAAAGCAGTGGCTCACTTTAATCTCCAGTAACTATTTCGCCCGATCGTACGTCCGATATCAAACCGTCAACAACCTATTCGTTCCCAGATTGGCCCTCATCCAAATAGATCTCGGCATCATGACCCCCCTTCCTTCACTACCACCACCACCACCTCCCTCCTCCGACAACGTTAAGTTATCCCTCCACATACCCGTTCTCAACAGATCAAACAAACAAATCCGTTTACAGTATTTATGTGCGAGTAATGGCTTGGTGCTATGCTCACCCCCTAGTTGTGACAAGGACTATTACTTCGTATTGAATCCCATGACCAAGAAGTGGATTGCTCTCCCTCCCATGCCTAAGGTTGCTGTCTCTGACCATGGTCCTGTAATTGGCTTCATCTGTACCAATAACAACGACGTTGTTGTTTCAAATAATCAGCCTCAACAAAATCGTTTACACAACAGTTTTAGGGTTGTTCGAGTTCCGCCAATTGAACCCCCCTACACTGATCTCAAAATTGACGTATTCTCTTCAGAGACGTCGAATTGGACCCAAAAGTCATTCACCCTGCAGAAACGTTCCGTATCGTATGACTATCAACAGGATAATGCTGCAGTAGCTTGCAATGGTAAATTGCACTGGCGTAGGCTTTGGTTCGAGACCGAGGTTTTCTCGTTCGACCCGTACCGGCCGGAGGATCAGTATCAGAGGCTAAGCTTTCCCAAGGGCAGTAAAATAAGGGCATGTGTGTATTGTTTTGGAATGTGCTGTTGCGGTAGTGGGAAGAAGCAACACCTCAAGTACACAGAGTGTTATGAGGGATTAATTCAGGTTTGGGAACTTAAGGACTATGACAAAGGTGAATGGTACTCAATGCATAGAGTTCACGTTTATGAAATCGAATCACATGTTCCGGGTTTTCATTGGCCCCCCAAATCCCTTTCTATCTTCTATGTCCCATGGGTACCAGCTTTTCACCCCTATGATGGAGATGTGATGTTGTGCTACAAATTTTGTCGCATACTTCAGTACAATCTGCGCACTAGAACACTGGAGCTCTTCGTTCTTGAAGATGGACGCGAACTGGATGCAAACTATTCTATGCTCCGTAGGTTTTTTCTCTTAGAGCTCCCATGCTGGCCAACTCCAGTTCGTTCAGTCTCCAATTAAGTAGAAGGCGAGGATTTGCATAAACTCGTGTAGAGGGAAATCATTTAGAAACTCTGTTGAATTTTTATTTAAAATTAAGTTTCTAGCCATTCGGTTTTTGAAAAGAATTCATCACAGATGGGGCATTGATACAACTACATGTTGCTGTTGGATTTGTAGGCATTTGTTTTTTAATTTCCAGGCGGCTGCTTATTTCTCGCTTATAAATCAAGTGTTGTACAGTATCTATTTGCTTAGCTGTCTTAACTTGTAAACAGGTTAAAGAGTTCACCATCTTCTTTGTTTGACACCACATATGAAGGTATCAATTGCATTGTTGCGCTGATGCATTCTATATTCTTTTTTTCTTGGACTTTTAAATAATTTTCGTTAGACCATTTTTATCGCATCAGTGCAGATCGATATTTTGCTTTCACCGTTGTCTTTTCACGCTGGAACGCACATGCATTTGCATCCTCTATGACGGATTGCGTCAAACTTGTTGCTTATGTTACAAATCACCAATACCTTGTGCGGGTTCTTCTTTCACTAGTAAGCTCTAATATGAAGTTACTTGCTATTCACATGCTTTGAATGATGCGCAAGTTCTGGTTTGTTCTGATTGGTGCATCCGTATTAGGAGTTCATACTTTTCTCATTCATATCCTGTTCTTGTGTCCAACCTAATATTATGACTTGTAAGGTGTAGAGAAACCTTGGTGCAATGCAGATTACTCCTATTTTCCAGTTATAAAAAAAAAAAAAAGAATTTGGAACATATATGCTGTTTCAAACACAAGTTCGTTTAACCTTGTTTTAACTTTTAAGCATGGAACTCCGTTGATGTTGCTGAAAAGCATTATATGACACCTGTTTTGAACTGATTTGGCAGCTTTTTTTTTTTTTTTCATCTGACTAAACTAGATGGATCATAGGTAACATCTGAGCTTTCCAACTAATGATAATTACTTGGATGAAATTTCATATGCCATCCTCTCGAAGTAGTGTTGTTCAAGTATTGTATTATTGTTTGGTTCTTGTACCTCGTGCAATTAATTCATTTCCGTTGGCATTGTCTTGCAAAATCAAGGCTCTGCTATAGCTTTATATTATTTGGATTATCCTCTCAAAACAGTGTTGTTCAAGTATTGTATTATTGTTTGGTTCTTGTACCTCAGTGGCATTAATTCATTTCCGCTGGCAGTGTCTTGCAGGCTTTGCTATAGCTTTATATTACTAGGATTATCTGTTACAGATCGACCAATGTTGAAGGTGTTTTGAATACTGCATCTCTGTTGTACTTGAGATTTTACATTTATGATGTTCTGTTATAAACCATTTCCAAATGGGTAAAAGACACTGACCACCCCTGAGTTTAGGCTTAATTCTACTCCGCTACCCTTTGTTTTGGAAAAAGACAGTCTGCACCCAATTTATGGATGGCACTGACGGTTGACTAACATGACGGAAAAAACACTATTTTACCCCTTAAATATGATAAAATTACCTCTTATATATTACCCTCACCTCTTATTCTCCTCATTTCTAACCCTAATCTCTCTCTCTCTCTCTCTAACCCCCTTTCTCTCTACCTCTACACAACAGTTTTAATCTATCAAAATTTCCCAAATTTTTCAACCTCTCTTCTCTCACTCTATCTCCAACCTTATCCCTCCACACCAGATCAACATCCACAGAATTGAAAAAACAACACATTAATAAAACCCACTGAAATGAAGAACAACACATTCATTTCTCTGTTTCACCATCTGCAAAAAACACCTCCATCTCCTTCCCCTATTTCACCATCGGCAAAAACCACAACTCCTCCTCTCCCCAGCTCCCTTCCCCTATCCTCCCCTCCCCTCCCCTCCCCTCCCCTCCGCTCCTCCTCCTTCAACACCCAGATCGACACGAAGTAGTCCAGCGGTTGTTGAGATGCAAGAGGAGGACACGAAGTAGGCAACGCTGACGGAGGAGACCCCGACCACTCTGACGCCCCAGATCGACATCGCCGCCACTACAAACCTCCTTCTCCCAGATCCGCAACTTACAGTTGGCGATGTGGACATCATGCTCCCAACGGCGACGCCTCGTCTGATTCCGATCACCACTTCAAGATGGGAGGCGGAGCTCTCGACGAGGCTCGTCTCCGATACAAATCCTCCGTCTATGCTCTCCTTACCGTTCTCGCTCCCCTTTGATGGTGTTAGGCAAAAAGTGATGAGTGGGTACCATAGAAGCACAAATGACTGTTTGAGGGTAGTTAGACAAGAAGGCACACCAGAGCTGGATGAGGAAGGGGATAGAGTGGAGGAAGCAAAAAAGGTTGGGGCTGAAGCAAATCAGAGGTCTTTGATTTCTTCGCTTTCATTTTTTGTTGTTGTTGGAAGTCTTTGCTTTCATTCTGAATGAAAGAATTGAAATTGATATGTTTATTTTTCTTCATCTGGGTTACTTTGGAATGTTTGATTACATAATTTTTTTTTTCAATAGTTATTGGTGTTGTTTGATGTTTTGGATTAGGAGGGTGTAGATAGTGCTTTCCAGACAGACAGATCTTAGCCACGTGGCGATCATCCGGCACACCTAGCTATGCTCCACACACACTGGATCACCACCCGCGTTGATCCACGTGGGGGCTGCGAGACAGGGCCCTCGCATACCACCACACGGGACTTGTAGGGACTTAGTAGTTTGGAGGCTAGAGAAAGTCCTGTCGCGCGCGAGCGACAACCAAGCCCGCGCGCGACCCTTAGTAACTGCTTTGAGAGATTTATGGCACGAGCTCCATAAACCCGGTCAACCTCATAACGGTTCCGGTATACGCGGACGAAGTGCGTAACGTTCCCTATATATACAGACGAACGTGCTGTTGTGGTTAAGGTAATTAAGTCGCCATTAATGGGCGCATTAACCCACTACAACGGTCATATTATCCACTATATATAGATCGTTAACCCTTCCTTACAGAAAAGGAACCACCTGAACTTCGCGGAAGCTCTGCCAAAATCCTTTCTCTCTCATATACAGTTGCTATTGCCTTACTCTCTCCCTACACACAACCCTACTTCTCATGTGTTCTTTCTATCCCCTGCTCTTGGTGTACGTTGAGTCTTCCCTAAAAGATTCTCCCGTACACATTTGGTGAACCCGACGTGAAACTTACCACTGCAAGCAGCCATGTCTCACGACAATGATGTTAGCTACAAATCTCCCTCCACTGAGACGACCTCAAGAGAGGAGACCCGCCACAATCTCGCGGCCACCGGCGCAGCTCCGACCTTGGATACTTTGAATGCCACCATCCAGAACCATGCGAAGGCTCTGCAGGCTCAATCCGCACAGATGGCTCAGATAATGGCCATTTTGGGAACTCTTGCCCCGAAATCGGCATCGGGAGCTGCTGTTTCTCAAGGAGGGGGAACCTCTACCACCCAGGGGGCAGAGGTAATACCTACACCGCCTAATCCTAATTTGCAAACTCCACTAGCAATGGGGCAGCTACCTTCTGTCTAGGGACAAACGGTCCAATTACCATCCCTTACCTCACATATTCCCCAACCACCAGCTATTGTCTCCAAACTCTTCACAGTATCCCTTACCTCCTCCGCCAGCACCCCTAACCAATGTGGATTACACCCCTTGCCCAACCGCGGCATATGTGTCTCCGCCGGCTGCAACCCTACCTCCTGCCATGGGCGGAAGTGCACGAGAATGTATGACGTCTTTGCAGCGGTGCATAGAGACCTTCCTGGCCAATCAACCTTTTGCAGACACTATCATTCCGAAGGTCGACAATGCCCCTCCTATCCCGCGGAAGATCTATCTGATGCCTAATCCCGCAGGGTATAAGGCCCCTAAGTGGGACAAGTTCGAAGATGTTAATGGGAATGCTCACAAGCACGTCATGTGTTTTATCGATGTAATGGGACCATATGGGGCTGACCCCAATTTGCTGAGGCGCGAGTTCCCAAAATCTTTGGGGAATGTGGCCTACAAATGGTATAGCACCCTAGAGGCTGGATCTGTCAAGACTTGGGATGACATGGTTTAGAGGTTATACACAAAATTCTTCCAGATGGAGGAGAAGGTTACAACGATACATCTCTCCCGTATGTATCAAAAGCGCGATGAGGATGGTGTCACCTTCATCAAGAAGTTCAGAGCCAAATCATTGGAGTGCAGGGATGAAGTGCTCGAGGGCAGACTCGTGGAGATATGCTTACAAGGCATGCGAGATGAGTACAAGGGTATGTTAATCAACTTACAAACTCCTAATTTTTTGAAGTTGATCTAATGTACCAAGAACATAAAGCCTATAGTGGAAAGGCAAAGGAAGAAACTCGCCCCTGAGCGATCTCCAGGGGGTCCCACTTTCAAGATTAGGAGGTTTAGTTACAAAAGGGGGCGCGAAGCTGAGGTCAACACGGTTTCGCCACACAAGCAACCCAGGGTTCCAACTTCAGATGCGCCGCCTCTACCATGTTCATTAGAGGAAGTGATTGACTTATGCAACCAGTGGCGTAAAGACGGGGTTCTGCCCCCACTCAAAAGAATACCCTCCAAGGAGATGATGAGGGACCCGAAGTGGTGCGAGTGCCACGGAAAGATTATGCACCCCACAGCTGACTGCAGGAAGCTTAGGCACATTGTGAGTCGAAAAATGAAAGAAGGGGAGTTGATTGTCAGCGATCAGAGGCAGGACGTGCGCAACAACCCGCTGCCAGCCCATGCAGAGCAAGAGCCAAAGGATAAAGAGGTAGCCATGATTGCAATTATGGACCTTGAAGAGGTTGCGGAAGATGGTCTGCCCATCATTGCTAAAGTCCATGACGAGGAAGATTACAGCATGGACATTGAGGATGAGCGTGCTGACAGGATGAAGGGCTCGCAAGACTTTAGAAAATTCTTTGACGAGATGAACTTTTCGGAAAAATGCCGGAAGGAGATGACAAGCAATTATGAGGGTAGCATAGGACTTCGAAGAAGACATCGTAGTCTCCGGTGGAAAAGTTGTTTGGGCATCTCGCTCTACGGAGAAGGTAATGACATTCTCCACACATGAAAAGAAGACGGATTCGAGTCACCAGAAGCCCTTGTATGTGACAGCAGTGATTAACAACGTTGAGTTCAAGAGAGCGTTCGTCGATGGAGGAGCAGCCGTCAATGTGGTTTCGCTCAATACTCTGAAGTTGGCAGGAATCCCAGAGAAGAAGATTGTCAGGCGCCCGTCCCCGCTGATGGGATTCGGAAGTGATTCCAGGATGACGATGGGCTGGATTCGTCTGGGTATCCAGATAGGAAAGATCAAGTGTTCGGCCAAGTTCTATGTCATCGACGCTAATACCACGTATCACATGATCATAGGGCGAGCCTGTATTTACCACTTCAACGCGGTTCCCTCAACAGCCCACCAAGTGATGAAGGCCATTTGGAATGGTAGGGTAGTCGAGATACCGACTTCGGTAAACCCTTTCAATTTGAACGAAGCGCATCTCACTGAAGCGGTATGGTTCACCGAAATGGCGGATGAGCAAATTCCGGGACCATTCAATCCGACTCCTCTGCCTCGATGGGAAGACATCAAGGATCAGTCACCAGCCGGAGTAATGGTGACGAGAGAGGATGCCAAGGAAAGGGTGCCCACATGCGAAGAGGCGTCACAAGTCGCCTACCAAAGGAAGAATGTGTACACTTTGAAAAGGGTGGTAAAGCACGACCAAAAGGGTAAAGGAGATAGAAAGTTTCTACTCCAATGGAAAGAAATGCTACCGCATATGAAGGTGCGCGGGGGTACCCCCATCTGAGCATGGGGATATCCCTGGGCAAATCAGTCAACTTGAACAAGGCCCGGAAGGGGACAAGCCAACGTTAGAGGTTTTGGAGGACAAGTTGAAAGAAGCGCCTGAGTGCATGGAAGACAAGCCGAGGCCCCAGAAGTAGGAACTGAAAGAAGTGTTTCTGAGCCCAAGCGAAGGAAAAAAGAGTCATGTTTTTCTGAGCGCAGACCTCACAAGCGATGAGGAAGCAAGGTTGCTGCAATTACTGACTGAGTATAAGGACGTGTTTGCTTGGGGGTATGATGAGATGCCTGGTTTGGACACGAGCGTGACGATGCACAAATTGGATGTTGTCCCGGGATCTAAACCAGTAAAGCAGAGTGCGAGAAGTTTCAGGCCATAAATAAATGTGAAGATCAAGAAAGATATTGTCAAGTTATTGACTGCCAAGTTCATTGAGCCGAATCATCATCCCACCTGGTTGGCCAACATCGTGCCTGTGGTAAAGAAGAATGGGCAACTTCGCATCTGCATGGACTTCAGGGACCTCAACCGCTTCTGCCCAAAGGACGACTTCCCGTTGCCCAACATCGATTTGCTCATCGATTCTATTGTAGGGCACCGGATGTTCAGCTTTATGGATAGCTTCAGTGAGTATAAGCAAATCAAGATGGACCCTGAAGATGCACGGAAAACTGCGTTCATTACGCCAGTGGGGGTCTTTAACTATACGGTTATGCCCTTTGGACTCAAGAATGCGGGCGCGACTTATCAGCGAGCAATGATGGCTCTGTTTCATGACATGATGCATCAGGAAGTAGAGTTCTATGTTGATGATCTGGTTGTTGAGTCCAGGCAGGAATTAGACCATCTGGGAGACATGCGGAAAGTATTCGAAAGATGCAGGAGTTTCCAGCTAAAGATGAATCCCATAAAATGCGCGTTCGGAGTAACTTCGGAGAAGTTTTTGGGATGCGTGATACATCGTCAAGTAATTGAGCCTGATCCGGCGAAGGTTTCAGCAATCACCAGCATGACGGCACCACATAATCAGAGTACTCTGAAGACGTTTCTAGGGAAATTATCTTACCCTGCGGAGATTCATTCCAGCAATTGCAGAAATAACCTTTTGCTTTGGCGATCTCCTAAAAAAGAATGTCGTATACAATTGGACGGAGGAGCATGAAGCCGCATTCGGGAGACTGAAGGACCTGCTGACATCACCAAGGGTAACGATTGCACCACAGCTTGGATCGCCACTTTTGTTGTACCTGACATCCACGAAGAAGTCTATAGGGGAGCTTTTAGCTCAAGAATATGAAGGGCAGGAAAGGCCGATCTATTATATCTCACACATAGTACAGGCGGCCGAGTCAAGGTACACAAATATCGAACGCCATTGTCTTGATTTATTCTTTGTGATAAAAAAGTTATGACATTATTTCGCCTCGCACAAAGTTGTGGTGGTTACAAAGAGCGACCCCATACGGTATCTCTTGAGTCACGCTTCTCCCTGCGGAAGATTGGCAAAATGGTACATGACCATCTCGCAATATGATATTACGTGCGTTCAACCACGAGCAATCAAATCGCAAGCAGTGGCAGATCTTTTGGCACAGTTCTCGGATAGCAGCTATGAACCCATGATTGAGGAGGAACTAGAGGGACATGTATGTAGGGTTTTGATTCATGGATGCGCACCGGGAGCATAAACAATCATAAAACCATGCAAAACCCTCCAAGGATCACAAGTCAAGAGACATAACGATGGTAAGGGTAAGAAATCATAAACACACCTTAGGGTTCTCCTTTGATGACTTCAAACGCGAATAGTTTCACGTCTCTACGGTTGATCCACGCCTAGAGGTGAGATCTAGATCCTCCAAATCCATGTGATAGCTAGGAAGAATGGAGGAGGAAGAAGGAATCGCCAACAATGGAGTGCCAAAGGTGGGGCGGCTCACCTATTGGCCGACGGGTAGGGGCGGCGGTCCCAAGGGGGTTCGGCCCTTGCTTGGGACTTGCTCTCTCCTTGCTTTGTTCTCTCCTACTCTATCATATAGATGTGTGGCGTGTGTAGAGAGAAAAATAAGCTAGGAGTGTTCTTTATATAGTCCAACAACTCCTTGTCTTACTACATAAAGAACCCCTCATAATCCTACTCAAGTTCGGATTAGTCCCTTTTGCAAAATAGTCCTTATCATGTCAATACATGGATTAGTTTTATTTGCAAATTAATCCTAATCATGTCTCTACATGAATTAGGCCACCTTGGCAAATCCTAATAATGTCTATACATGGATTAGTCCAACTTGCATATTAGTCCTACTATGTTAGCAAGTTGTTGCGATTTGATCCTTCTAATTAATTAATCATATTAATTAATTATTTCCCATGTCTAGTTCACCCCTATATGGCGTGTGACCCCATAGGTTCAATTTAGTTGGTAGTAACAATTTACTAATAAGGAGCGGCCTCTAGCAAGACATCCATTCTAGCCAACAAATAGAATAGTCATCATGACAAACCTTGTGCAAGTAATTGTCTCATCCCTTTGTCTCAATATCCGGATTGGACACGAGACATACAAGTCACACTCGTATATCCAATACATAGTTTCTCGATCCTGGGAATAGCCTTATTCGTGCAAATAACATCAATATCCTATATTGATTTATTTGAGTCTGGCCAGACATTTTTATAAGCACTATCCCTCGAGTGGCCTAGGATATTTGCTCCCGTTATGTGGGAGGGACAAATTCTGTCTACGTCCACTACGATCTCTAAGCTTGCTTCTTATTGTATCCAGTACACGCCTTTATAACTACCCAGTTACGGTGTAGCGTTTAACGCTACCAAAATCACAATAATCCACAACTAGAATATCTAGTGACTTCAAGTCTAAGGATGACAATACCATTGCACCGCGAGAAGCGCTTGTGACTTAACATAACGTGTATGTAGCCTTCTCGGAGATGGGTCAATCCAGTATGCCATTACTCCTAATGCATACCCATGTGTTGGATCATGATATCTCCATATCAATCCAACCCCATACTAGTCTATAGATGATTGTCCCATTAATCATTATAATTGACTAGGGATATTTAAGAATATAACACTTATATTCTAAGGACTTCATTCATGTTAACATATCTCCATATCGATAACATAATGAATCGTAAATCCATAAATGTCACAATTAATTGATTGCCTCTAGGGCACAATTCCAACAGTCTCCCACTTGCACTAGAGTCAATCTCCTGCATCATATGCCTATTGATCTTGCGCGGCCCTCCACGCTTACGCTACGTAGGGGCGAGACATATGCTGGCACCTTGCAAATATTCACATCTCCTCCATCAACAATTTGATTGAGATTGAATATTCTGAGTAAATGCATCTTATGCATTAATTTACTCAGTCCTCTATGTTAGAATCAGTGACTGAATCTTGCCTGGAACGTTTCCAGCTCACAGTCGCTCCCACTAAGGCAAAACTCAAAACTCGACTTATAATCTGAATCTTCTTTGTTAGATTTGAAGTTCGCATCACTGTAACCCCTTACAGTAAACTCTCCGTATCCTCCATTTATCAAAAATTCATCCTTAGTGCTTCTCAAGTACTTAAAGGATAATCTTGATAATTACCCAGTGACGCTCACCCGGATTTTACTGGTATCTTTGTGTCATGCCTTATGACACGTCTGGCCTAGTACATTCCATGGCGTATCTCGTGAATCTAATTCATACGGTCCATTCCCAATCTAATTGTAAAGAAAATTAGCCTTCCAAAGACTAATTCCATGTGACATGGGTAAGAATCACTATTCTTTTCACGTTGAACCATTTCAACACCTTTGTCAATTTATGTACTATGACCTAAGCTATACAACCATCGTTATCTACTTCAATAGATCTTCACAAGTTGCTTCGCTTAAGTCTACCATTAGAAAGTCAACTCCCTAGTCAATCTACGTAAGACTGCCAAGTAGGGGCAACATTCCTAATGATTAAGTATGTCTCCACATACAAGACCAGAAGAAAATAAAAATAAATAAATAACTGTGCTCCCACTAACCTTCTTGTGAACACAAGTATCATCTTCAATTTTGATGGAACCAAACTCCTTTGACTGCATCATGAATTTGAAGAGTCCAACTCCTAGAAGCTTGATTCAATCTATAAACAGATTGCTACAAGCAATATACTAATGGATTTAAGCATCACAACTGGAAAGATTTCGTCATAGTCTATACTATGAACTCACATGAAATCCCTTTCCAACCAATTTTACCTTAAAAGTAATCATATTACTATCCATGTTGGTTTCCTCATAACCCACTTGCACCTTTTAGGTGGTTCCACCAATGTCCATACTTTGTTGGTATACATGGATTCCATATCGTATCTCATGACTCCAAGCCATTTCTGAGAGTATGGCCATATGTGGCCATCTCATAGGTTGTAGGCTCATCTCGATGAGCAATATATCACTGGTTATGAGAAATCCTTATTTCTCTAGTCCCTCGATATATCCTACCTGACCTACGAGGTTCTTGTGTTTTCTGAGTAGGTTTCTCCACAACACCTTGTGATCCTGCTCATGTTCCATCAAAAGGATCAATGTTTTGTTGTGGTTCTTGAACTTCTTCAAGTTCTACTGTCCTCCCACTGTTTCTTTTAGAGACAATATCTACCTTAGAAACATTGTGGTTCGAGCAACAAACAGTTCGTTCTCGATTGGGTTGTAGAAATAACATCCTTTTCAGGATATCCCACATAACATTTATCCGACTTGGGTCCAAGTTTGTTTGTAAACTATTTTACATAAACTTCCTAACCCCAAATCTTTATGAATGACATACTAGGACACTTCCTAGTCCATATCTCATATGGTGTTATTCATAATCTGTTTTTGATGGAACAAGGTTAAGGGCGAAATTTGCTGTAATTAGAACATAGCCCCAAAAGTAAACTGGAAGTTCTGTTTGACTTATCTTGGACCGAACCATGTCCTACAAGGTCCGAAATCTCCTCTTAGACACGCCAAACCCATGTGGCGTGCTAGGTGGAGCGAGTTTTTGGATCATATCCAATACTCCCATAGATTCTTGTCAAACACTTGGCTCAAGTACTCTCCTCTATGATCCAATCGTAGAGCCCTAATACTTTTGCCAAGCTGGTTCTCTACTTCATTCCTGAATACTTTGAACAATTCAAAGGATTCTGATTTGTTTCTTCATAAGATACACAAATCCATATTTCTCTGATCCCATCAGTAAATATGATGAAGTACTGAAAACCATCTTTAGCATTTGTGCTTAGTGGCCTTCATACATCAATATGTATGATTCCCAAAAGATCATATATTTGCCTATTAAGTCTTACATGTCTCATATGATTCAATAATCAAATGAGTTCCAGAAATCCATCCTCATGGGGTTCTAGATATGTATCTCTTATTTATGGGGCCTAAACGATAATGCTAAAGGTAAGTGAAGTTCATATCATTATATGCAAACCTCTAGGTATTAATGTTATAGATGAGTTATCATGATCATGGATATAGAATCCACTTAGACAAAATAGCATTACAATAATGCATATCATAATAAATGGAACAACATTTGTCCTTTATTTTGATAAGGAGCTTTCTTGTCCAAACAAGAAAGTATTATAATGGTCCTACTCATAGTAGGGACATTATCGCTTTTGTCTAATTCATGAACAATTTCTTATAGGTAGAAACAATTCCCTACGGCTTTTCAGCAACCCGTTGCTTCATAGCCCCACATGTAGGATTATTTCTTCCTTGTCCAATTGCCTTTGTCTCTTGAGATCCTCCTTACTTCCATAAATGTGAGATCCTCATCTAGTATCATATACTTATGATGATGAGATAGACACATCGATTTATATAATAAAAATACCCAAATCGGAATTCATAATTCCTTTATTATTTACTTCCATGTACTTTGGGTAGTTTCTCTTCCTCTACACCATCTATGGGACTTCAAGGCAACTTGGTTTTAGCAACAAGCTTGCTTTATACCCATGGGGTCGGCGCAAACTGTTTTTGCCCTTACCCATGTTGTTATCCATTAACAACTTTGCCCATGCCCATTATTAGTGTTTTGTATAGTGATTTTTTTTTAATCATATTGAGTAAATCAACTTTAAAACAAAACTATAATTGCATCCAATGCAATTCTTGGTCCACTTGGGTGAATAACCTTTTATTCTTTATCTATCTCATAGATAATGCATATTCACTAATGTTTCAATCATATTGAATTAGTATATTTGCATATCCCAAAGTAGAGCAACACTTCAAACCTTTCATGTCTAGCTCCTTCTTTTGAAAGAGCTTCTTTCAATGTGTGATCATATCATACTTCTCCATGTCTCTCTTCTTGCTTCCAAAGCTCAGAGTTCATGGCAGCTAGTATGAGGTAAGTCATAACCAAAGAACCATTCTTTGGTGTTCCTTCCATTAGGTTTTAGTGTATTTTGGTAGTTGGTAGGAAGAGAACTTTATGCTCTACGATGTACAACAATTTCCTTTTATTTGAGAACAATTCTCAGTTTTATACCAATATAGGAAATAGATAAAGTCGTGTTTTGTTTGTTTAATGCCATGGGTATTCAACACAATAGGATTATGCAAAGTTTGTGACGTTTTAACTATATTTAACAAGGACTTAAATTGTTAAACATAGCTCTCACTATTTTACTACGGATTAATAACCCTCAAGATATTAATGCGGAAAATATCATTATATTTTCTAGTGGGCTAAGATCCATGTTTCATCTCCTTATGAGCTTGCTTTGGCAAGTCACCCATAATTTTACTACTTTAGGTAGGAACAATTCCAATTGCATCCCTTATGCAACTCTTGGTTCAATTGGGCAAATAACTCCTTATTTATCCATCCTTATGGATAATCTCAATTGATTGCCTCTAGGTTTCTTAATCATATTAATAGCCCAGTTGTGCTCAACCTCTTATTTAAACAATTGCACATTGTTACGTGCCATCGCATTCCATCATTATGAACCAAGTTGCCATGCTTTGGCACGCACGAACTTGATAAATAATGATGATCATGAGTTTTTAAATAACGAGAAGGCAAGAACACAATATTTGAATTTTGAGGGATTTTGAATTCAATTTTAATTGTTTTGTTGATCAAAATCAACTAATCTATCTATTTGAGTTTGGGCACAACTCCAAATAATAGATCCGGGTTGTCTAATTATCTTATTATCCTAATTGCATGCATCATCCATACACCAACCACAAAATAATAAGAAAATAAAGTAAACAACCACAAAACAAAAATAACGTGATGTGGATATGGCCTTTTATAGACTAAGATAATTCCAAGCCAATGGAATTATCTATGAACCCTAAAAGCAAACACATCTCCATGCGTCTTGATCTTTTGGTCCATCCTCCACAGTCATGTGGAATGCTCCATGCTCCATGCTCCATCTTTTGTGGCTCCTTTTGGCTTTGGGCTTCTTTTCTTCAATCTTGGCTAACAATCTACTTTATCTAGCACTAGCTAACTTCTGTACTAAATAAAATAAATCTTACAAGTTGAGAAAAAAAATGACTCGCAGGCCATAAAACCCTAATTAATTATTACAATTAATTGATCAGCTCGCAGGCCGTAAACCAAACCACAAAAATTAAACATCCACAACAAACCACATCCTAAGGCCATATCCAATCACCATGCGAATTGCACGTAAACAGTTAAAATCCAATTTTAACGCGCTTGGTCAATTTTAATTGATTTTAGGATGTTCTAGGTTTAAAACGGTCCATGGGCCCAACAATCCAATTGCCCGGGCCCAAAATGGTGAACCGCAAGGCCCTAGGGCCGGCCCGGCCCCTAGCCCACACGGCTAGGCCGCGGGCTAGGGCCGCCCGGCCCCTAGGGCGGCCAAAGCTTGGGCGGCAAGCAAGAGGGGCGGTCCCCTAAGGGGGCCGAACCTCTATAGGGAGTTGTTTCCAAAACAACTCCCTTGCTTGGTGCCCAAGTTTGGTTGTTTTGGAAGAACTCCTTCTTCCCCAAGGATGCCCAAACCCTAGATCTAAGATCCTAAAATTTCTCAAACTCACTAATTCATGCATCCAATGCAAAAATTCGATCTTGTTATGATAGACTATTGACAAATTGCATCCCATGCTTGATTTGTCTTGTTTTACGCAATAAACAATCAATTTAAGGTGTAAAACAACTAAAACATAACACATAAACCACGTTTATGCTCTACGACCTGTGGCTCTGATACCACTGTAGGGTTTTGATTCATGGATGCGCAACGGAAGCATAAACAATCATAAAACCATGCAAAACCCTCCACGGATCACAAGTCAAGAGACATAACGATGGTAAGGGTAAGAAATCATAAACACACCTTAGGGTTCTCCTTTGATGACTTCAAACGCGAATAGTGTCACGTCTCTACGGTTGATCCACGCCTAGAGGTGAGATCTAGATCCTCCAAATCCATGTGCTAGCTAGGAAGAATGGAGGAGGAAGAAGGAATCGCCAACAATGGAGTGCCAAAGGTGGGGCGGCTCACCTATTGGCCGACGGGTAGGGGCGGCGGTCCCAAGGGGGTTCGGCCCTTGATTGGGACTTGCTCTCTCCTTGCTTTGTTCTCTCCTACTCTATCATATAGATGTGTGGTGTGTGTAGAGAGAAAAATAAGCTAGGAGTGTTCTTTATATAGTCCAACAACTCCTTGTCCTACTACATAAAGAACCCCTCATAATCCTACTCAAGTTCGGATTAGTCCCTTTTGCAAAATAGTCCTTATCATGTCAATACATGGATTAGTTTTATTTGCAAATTAATCCTAATAATGTCTCTACATAAATTAGGCCACCTTGGCAAATCCTAATCATGTCTATACATGGATTAGTCCAACTTGCATATTAGTCCTACTAAGTTAGCAAGTTGTTGCGATTTGATCCTTCTAATTAATTAATCATATCAATTAATTATTTCCCATGTCTAGTTCACCCCTATATGGCGTGTGACCCCATAGGTTCTATTTAGTTGGTAGTAACAATTTACTAATAAGGAGCGGCCTCTAGCAAGACATCCATTCTAGCCAACAAATAGAATAGTCATCATGACAAACCTTGTGCAAGTAATTGTCTCATCCCTTTGTCTCAATATCCGGATTGGACACGAGACATACAAGTCACACTCGTATATCCAATCCATAGTTTCTCGATCCTGGGAATAGCCTTATTCGTGCAAATAACATCAATATCCTATATTGATTTATTTGAGTCAGGCCAGACATTTTTATAAGCACTATCCCTCGAGTGGCCTAGGATATTTGCTCCCGTTATGTGGGAGGGACAAATTCTGTCTACGTCCACTACGATCTCTAAGCTTGCTTCTTATTGTATCCAGTACACGCCTTTATAACTACCCAGTTACGGTGTAGCGTTTAACGCTACCAAAATCACAATAATCCACAACTAGAATATCTAGTGACTTCAAGTCTAAGGATGACAATACCATTGCACCGCGAGAAGCGCTTGTGACTTAACATAACGTGTATGTAGCCTTCTCGGAGATGGGTCAATCCAGTATGCCATTACTCCTAATGCATACCCATGTGTTGGATCATGATATCTCCATATCAATCCAACCCCATACTAGTCTATAGATGATTGTCCCATTAATCATTATAATTGACTAGGGATATTTAAGAATATAACACTTATATTCTAAGGACTTCATTCATGTTAACATATCTCCATATCGATAACATAATGAATCGTAAATCCATAAATGTCACAATTAATTAATTGCCTCTAGGGCACAATTCCAACACTGTAATATATGCAGTTGATTCGCCATATTGGAAGCTTCACTTTGATGGATCATCAACAAGGAAAGGTGGCAAATTGAAATTGTTTTGACTCAACCAGATGGGGAAGTCATCCAAATGTCCACCAAGCTAGATTTTCCGATAACGAACAATGAAGCGGAATATGAAGCCCTCATCGCGGGACTTCGTGCAGCCAGGGCACTAGAAGTGAGCAATCTGACGGTCATGGGGGACTCCAAGTTAATTGTCAAACAGGCTTCAGGCGAGTATGGTTGAAGGAAGTAAATTTGTTTCCTTATCGGACCTTGGTGCAAAAGCTGGTATAGCAATTTTGTGATGTCAAGTATGAGCACACGCCTAGGGATGATAATCGGCATGCTGATGCCTTAGCCACTCTGGGATCTAAGGTTAGTACGGAAAAATGCCCTGCGAAAATCTCGATCGAAGTCCGAACAACTCCGGCCTTGACAAAGGAGGCATGCGAGGATGAATCTGTAGACGATCAAGATTGGGGAAAACCAATACTGCGTGCAGTTGCTGAGGGCACAAGCAAAGAAAATTGGGCATCCACTAAAGGGTACTGCATACACGATAACTCCCTTTACTACAAAGGTCCGGGAGGAACACTCATGCGATGCGTCTCGCAGCAGAAGGGGCAAGTATTATTGGAAAAGATTCACCAACACTCTTGCGGATAAAGTGAAGTGTCGATTTACCGAAAAGCCCAAAGATATGGGATTCATTGGCCAGATATGTCCACAGCTGCTGCAATCATTCAAGGAAATTGTGAAAGCTACACATTAATCAAAGAATCTTTGGAAATAGTTCTGGTTGATGATGACACAGATTGGAGGAAGCCACTCTTTGATTTCCTGACAGAAGGAATCGAGCCCAATCAAAGAATGGAAGCCAAGAAACTTAAAAGACAAGCGGCCCGATATGTGGTGCAGGAAAACATACTTTGGCAAAGGGGCCATGAGGGTAATCTACTCAGATGCCTAGATAGCCAAGAAGCCCAAGAGGTGATGGATTTATCTCACCGAGTGGAGCATCAGGGGGGTGCGAAACTATGCAGAAAACTCCTCACAGTTGGTTATTTTTGGCCAACAATGGAAGCAGATTGCCGCACCAAGGTAAAAAGATGTCAGGAATGTCAATTTAAGGGCAACCTCGTGCATGCTCCTGTTGTATATTTACATGCACTAGGAACACCATGGCCATTTCATACTTGGGCTCTAGATTTTATCGGCCCCATTCGACCGGCCTCGCATGGGAACGAGTTCATCTTGATTGCAACCGAGTTGTTTACCAAGTGGGTGGAAGCGATACCGCTCAAAACAGCAAATGCGCTCGCAGTGGTCAATTTTTGTTCAAGAAAACATCATATACCAGTTCGGAATCCCCAACACAATCCTCTCGGATAATGGCACCCCTTTTGTAAATCTCCAGGTGGCCGCGAAACTGGCGGAATACAACATAAGGCAAGTATGCACGCCTTACTATCCAAAAGGGAATGGTCAAGCAGAGGCAACCAACAAGACGCTGCTAAGGATTTTGTGTAAGATGGTCGCAGATGATCACAAAAAGTGGGAAAATTCCTTAAATTTGGCTTTGTGGGCATATCGTACTTCGCCTAGGATCCCCAGAGGAGTTTCTCCGTTCCTTCTATGCTATGGAGCTGAAGATGTCATACCAGTAGAAGTAAAAGTCAACTCTGCAAGGATAGCCTTTCATGCCTTGTATGAAAATCAACGTGATCATGACTTGATTCTGTTGGAAGAGAAGCACAAACAAGCTAAGAGGGCTAACAAGAGATATAAGTAAAGAATTGCTCGCACGTACAATAAAACAGTTCAACACCGAGACTTTGCGGTTGGGGACTTGGTTTTACGAGCTTCAGATCATTGCATGCGGGAAGCAGCTCATCCAAAGTTCGCATCTAACTGGGAAGGGTCGTTCGAAGTTAAAGAGGTCTTTTATAGCGGTTACTGAACGATTCAGAGACTCCATGGGACTCCATGGGACTGCAACAACCTCAAGCCCAATCAACATGCGATGGATCAAAAAGCATTACCCTTAGCCTATCTCTTTATGTTTGACTCAAAAGTCTGTTGGATTTTAAGGCAGTTTCCCATGAACTCATGCGTTGTTTCCTCCCATATGAGGAATTTGTAGTCATGCTCCTCCCATATGAGGATGCTCCAATGAAAAGAATTCTCCCACAAGAGAAGAACTTTATTATCTCGATCGTCTCTATTGTTTTATTTTACTTGTCTGCTTACTTTATGATGAAAGCCTATCTGCCCAGATAGCAGCTATAATACATGATTCCATGCGATCCAAAGCCTATCTGCCTAGATGGCAGCAATATTGAATCATGATCCTAAGTGATCTGAAAGCCTATCTGCCTAGATATCAGCAATAGTAACAACGCCCCCGTGCGAGCAAAGCCTATCTGCATAGATAGCAGCAATATTGAATTATGATCTTAAGTGATCTGAAAGCCTATCCGCCTAGATAGCAGCAATAGTCACAACGCCCCCGTGCGAGCAAAGCCTATCTGCCTAGATAGCAGCAATATTGAATTATGATATTAAGTGATCTGAAAGCCTATCTTCCTAGATAGCAGCAATGGTGACAACGCCTCTGTGCGAGTAAAGCCTATCTGCCTAGATAGCAGCAATATTGAATCATGATCTTAAGTGATATGAAAGTCTATCTGTCTAGATAGCAAGCAATAGCAACAACGCCCTGTGCGATACAAAGCCTGTCTGCTATAGATAGCGAATTATTCAGACAATATTCGAATGCAAAACGTGAGGGAAACACAACTTGTTTCATCATATAGCAAGCAAACATGCGAAATTTCAATTGGTTGAATTGAATAAAGAACATCAAATGACAAAACATATTTCATTTAAATAGTCAAAATGACTTACAATTTATCTGTCTAGATAGCAGCTTATAAGCAAAAAGCTTACACTAAGGAAAATAAAACTCCTACTTTTAAATGAACGGCCTACGTCCTAAAACTATGCGACGAGACGCTATCGTCGACCTAGATCAGAACGGGGCTTTTATTTTGATCTTTTGCCCAAGTGAGATGCCAGATGAACCTCATGCCCTGACGGCTGCGGACATGAAGAACAAATGGGAGAACAAATCCTGGGGAAGGAAGCTGAATGTGCAAAAATACGAGCACAATAGCTCGTCGCACCTTGTTCAAAACAATGGTGGCAAATAGTTCTCCTCTAGGAAAGCTAGTGGAGAAACACACCATTCATTACGATTCAGTATTGAGATCAGTATAGGACCGGGCTTCGCCGGAAGGTCACCGGAGATACGACCTGCAAACATAATAGACAAACAGAAATCTTTGCAGAAGCATGAAATCTTACGCAAATCTTCTTTAAAAAATCAGGACGATCGGGGAGCTTTTCAAAGAATTTATTGGGAGCTATTTCTATAGCACAAGGCACAAACTCAGGTTTCAAAGCTTGAAATTGACATGAACCAACAAAGGTCAAAGACCGATGCCAACAGTCGTAAGGACTCATGATAACCCACATTTTGGGATGAAGAACCCAAATAGCACGAGACAAGGTTTATATAGACTCCATAAGGGACTCTTCAGTTCCCTGGCTGAGTCAGCAAAGATTTGGAAACGGGTAAGAATCAATTACCTACGTCTCAAAAATGGGTAAAAATCAATTACCCTACTAAAGGCTATGACGATTCGGTAGCACGCCCTAATTAATGACGGAAGGTCATAATAAGGATGTGGCTCCCAAGGAAATCGTGCTTATCTAATAAATTAATAGCGCGAAAATGAAGGCAATTACGTCAGCATATGACGTCATAATTGATATGCATTAAGATACGAGTGCAAAATCGTCAAAAGGGCAAAAAGGGACATAAAGTTTCAAATGTTTGAAAAGAAGGGGGAGAAACACTAGCATTACAATAACTTTCTTTCGCTAAAATAAATCCTTGATTAGAGGATCTTCTGGAGAAAACAGGAGCGATGTCTCTTTTGCCTGGTTCACTTCTTGTTCAATTTTTCATACTTGGCCTTCATCGAATGGAAGATGGCAGCTTCTTCAGCTTTCTTCCTTTGTTCCTCCAACTTCCGCCTCTCAGATGCGAGGTTGTGGTAGCCATATTTCAGATCACATATGCGAGGATCTGGGTGACCCTGTTGAGAAGAAATCCGAAGTCTAATCTGCCTTGAACCTTAGCCTGAAGACCCCTGCACGTGCTATAAAGCAATCGTGCGCTATCAGGTGAAATGGTTGTGGGGGTAGCCGCAGTCAGTTGCTCCAAAATCCAGATAGCTTCAGTCAAGAAAAGCCTTCTGTCAAAGGGCTTTAATTCAGAGATCTCGCAAATGACCATGGGTACGAGAGGCGCATCCTTCTTAGCCAATCCACATCGGGTTGCCTCATTCCTAGAAAAAAATGATAAGTTTAGAAGCGCGAAGTTGCTAAACAAAAGTATAGAATGAGACATCTGGTAACATACCTTTCCCTTAAAGGATCTCACGCAAAGAGGGAATGCGCATCACCGGAAAAGCTGAAGCATGTCCTCGCTGCATTGCTTGCCTGTCAGCTGCAACTTCGCGCTCATAATAGTTGGCAGGGATAGTATAAGTTGCGACAGGTGTGATGGCAGCTCCAACTTGCGAACTCCAAAAACTCCATGCTGGGGGAACTTGTAAAAGTTCTACCTCAGTAGAAGGGACAGCAACAGCAGTGGCTTCTGCATGCCTAAGAACTTCTTCAGCCACGAGAGGTTCTTGTGGCTCGGGAGCATCCATTGGAACATCGACATTTTCATGCGATGCTATGTCTTCCATGACCTGTTCATTTTCATGAACTCTAGCTCCAGCATCCTCCGCTTCCATCTCCTCAACTTCATCTTCTTCCCTTAACCCAGTGTCAGCTTCGACATCATCGGATACTTGATAATGTCCTCCAGAGGTTCTCCTGCATACTCAGTAGCTGCGATAGGTTTCTCAACATGCGAGCTTCGCTCTTGGACATAAGATGTAGGAAGCTGATTTCTCTGCTCCAGCATGTCCTCATCAGGGTTGCCAACACCTGCCTCGCCGATTACCTCTCTTGCAGCTGACATGTTATTGGTAGAGCTCTGTACAAAAGCATCACATGCGAGACAACACCGGAAAATGTTGAGGTAAACTTGCGTTATAAATGATATTCTATTCTGATAGATCAAAAGCGAGCACTTCCACACTTAGGTGGGATCGCAGCTCCGTCATCATATGTTAAAGATGCGACACCATATCCTGCAAGAGTATCTTCATTTAGCACATATTTAAGGTGAGCATGACCTGGTGGTGCGAAGAAACTCGTTACAATAGGAAATGGGTTACCAAGCCTGGTTTACGAACATTGTTTGAATGATTACCTGAGGGTTCGCCAAATTTGCTTACTAGCCATCGGCGAATATCATCTTTTGATAAGCCATGCTTTAATGAACCAATAATTTCTTCTTGATAAGTCATAGCAAGGTTAAAAATCTCACCTTCCGTGCCGCCTGCGATCACCCCAAAGTCCTCTTGAGCATGTTCCAAGGCAGTCACGCCTGTGCTATCAGCATGCTGTTCTTCCAGACTTCTCCTTTTCATGAGCTCTATGTCATCTTCCTTGAGCTTTCTCCTTCTCTATTCTGCCTCAGCGACCATTTTCTCAAACTCAGCAATGATGGCTTCGTCTATGGTCTCGCTAGAGACGTCAGAGCGAGAACCTTTGATCTTTTTCTTCTCCTTGGCCAGAAGGCCACTGATGGTTTCTGTCTCATCATCTGCGAAAGAAAATTAATCAACAACTATTTCAAAAGCCAAAGTACGAGGGAGACAAGTTCATTCAAGATACCTTCTGATCTTTCTTCTCTTATCTCATCTCTTTCCTCTTCTTCTCTTTCACTTTCTTCTCTCTCTTCCTCTTCACCTTCTTCTTCTCTCACTTATCTTCCTTCGTCCTCCTCTTCCTCTTCTTCCTGACCAAAAGGGATGAAGGTCTCAACCGCGAGATCTTTCTGTGTCTTGCCCAGCATGCGACCTTTACCTTTGTCCTAGGAAGCAAGAGACTTCGCAGGAGACGGAGTTGGAGCATTTCTAGGAGGGGAAGAAATCACTATGCCCTTTTGCTTTTGCTTTTTGGCCTTTGGGGCAACCTCTGCATCCACCTCAGCGTCATTCTCTATCAGCGAGCAAGCAAACACGTCCATTTCCTCGCGTATCTGAGCCTCTACCTGGGGAGCCAGTCCCATTACCACAGGAATTTTCTTGTTTTGCCTTTTTGCGGAAACAATAGAGTCGACCAGCGATGCGGAGCGCTTTCCAGATGCGAACCTCCTCAGATAACACTAAGAGAGAAAATGGGGGTGTAAGTCTTTCAAGCATAAATTAAAGTTATTTACCTTGGCAAAATCTTCGCTATACTTGATTACATGCGAAATTCCATCCCTAACTGTAGTAATCTTCTCCTCAAGAATAGTGGCTGGGCACAAGTGATTGTCAGTATCAGGCAAGGAATAAAAACCATATTGGGAATCATCCAAGCTGCAATTAGGGCGGAATGGAAAAGCATTCCTTTTAATCACAGAAGCTTTACTGGGACGAGGAGTCGAGCACGTATCAAACCTGGCCTGCTGAGCAGTCCTGTAAGCGATCCAATTCTTGGTAAGATGACCTACACGACTCCCCGAGGGTTGGATGAAAGGCAAGTTGCTCAGAAGGATTGTTTTACAACTTAGTCACTAGCAGTCGCCTGTAGCAATTCCTTGTGATTGACTCAGGCCAAATGGAAGGCGCCACTGCATTAAAACCAAACTGAGGAGAGACGCGAGTTGGGTAAACGTCGACTCTGATCTGCTCATATATGGGGGTTAGCTCAGAAACATTTTCGGAAAGGGCAGGAAGGGAACCTCTCAAGCACCAGCAGAAGAATTCGCGGTAGCGATCGTGTCCTTCGAGAAGAAGTTCTTCTGAGTAGGAACCAACTCTATTAGGGTACAGCTTCGGAAACCATCGCACATTTTTAGTGCGTGTAGCATAAGGCCTAGATGTAAACTTTCTCCGATCATCGCATATCAGGCTTCATGTACACATGGGAAGATTAGTCTTGTACCATCGAGCAGCTCTCCCGCTAGGAAGTGCATTCTGCGCACCTGGAACGTTCCATTTACTGGGCCTAGAAGGAACATGAGCGTAAGAAGGCCATCTTCCGAAAACCCACATGGTAAGAAATGAAATGTTGACAAAAGTCAACACATCAAGACGCCCACGTGAATCCTTAATCGCGACCACCAACTGGTCCAATCGATGATATAGGGTGCCTAGTGCTAAAGGCCCATGTGCGACTTTCTAGCCGAGGGACAAATTAACAGCAAGGGGGAGAACATGATAAAAGACCCCATCATGAGGATGACCATCGATCAAATACCTGACAGCCAGGCACAGAGAAAGCCGCACAAGTTCAGATGATACCCCTTTCCCTCTATGTAATTCTTCGCCTTTGGATCATTATCCAGGATTTCTTTGGTGATCTTACTGTTCGCATAGTCGCGAAAGAAGTATTGCACCCACTTTCCCCAAGTGTTCTTCGCAGAGGTCTCAACTAGCTGCCGTTCGGGAAGTACTTCCGCAGATGTCCAACGAGTAGAAATCTTCTTCACCTCGGTCAAACATTCCTCCATCTGCGCATATAGAGTAAGCTCTGGATCAGGTTTCAAAGCGCTCAAGGGATCCACTTCTCCCATAGGAGAAAGTTTATAAAGAATTTCGACATCTTCTAAAGTAGGGGCGGCCTCAAATTCAGTAAATTGAAAAGTACGGGTCGCAGGTGAGTAGCGAGAAAGAAGGTTTAGAAGCATGGTCTGATCCAGCTTCACGGCAGCACCCTTCATAGCCCTAACAACGAAATAAATCCCAGCATCATCTAGTGTGATAGCATGGTGAGTTAGTACATGATCAATCTACTCATCCATCAAATCCATCTTTTGTACGAAGGCCTGGGTAGAAATTTCAGTATGGGGAAGAACCCATTTTTAACTCCTAATCTTACCACATCCTTGGAATCAATTAACTCCAACATGGCTGCAGTGGTAGGCGGGGTCAATGTTAACAAATCTCCAGAAGCGGGAGCCGGTAGATTCTTTACCTTAACCTTAGCGTGATAAAAGTCTTTCCCACCCTGATAGGGGGCTTTCTTCCACAGGGTTTTAGAAAGATCAGGAATTTCTTCAGGTTTTTTAACAGATTCGGAACCTTTTGTCTTGGCCATTTATGCAGAAAAGCAAGAAAAAGGGGGGGGGGGAGAAATATACTGGCCTTTAGTTCAGATTCAGGAAGCAGTTTTGGGTTTGTTTCGAAATCAGAAGAAGATGAACAGTTCTGGGTCAATCCTGGGTTTAGAATCTCAGAACTTCAGAAGGTTGTTGTTTGAAAATCGTTTCAATATGGTGTTTCAATCTTTTAGTGTTTAAGAAGAACTTTTTTCGCTGTTTTCAATAAATGGCGTATTCCAAATAGTTCTGGGTTTGCAGATTCAAGACATTTCAAAGGATATTGAATAAATTAATGAAATTGAGCAAAGCCAACCTTGTTTTGATGAAGCAAGTTGAAGGAGACGATTGGCAAGGAAAAACTGATGGTTGATTATCTGTATTTGCTCTTGAAGGCTCTCAGGTAACATTCACTTTAGAGAGAGAAGCAATAATTTGAAACAATGGAAGGCATGGAGTATTTATTCAAAAAACACAGAAGAGTCGCGTCCTTTCAGTGGTCGAATCACAACCGTCACTGCCGAATCGCGCAATCACAGGTCGATGCTGACGTCACGCCTAAAACCCTAATAGAACAGACGGCACGACTCTAGGGATCCTAGGTCATAATGGCACGCACGGGGGCTGATTTTGCGTGTATTTGAATTGGTGCGTGGCGACGATGCGTGCACTGGTTTTTGCGCATTGAAGCCTATCCGGTTAGGTGTCTCTACGCGCAAAAAGGGGGCTAATGTAGATAGTGCTTTCCAGACAGACAGATCTTAGCCACGTGGCAATCATCCGACACACCTAGCTGTGCTCCACACACAATGGATCACCACCCGCGCTGATCCACGTAGGGGCTGCGAGACAGGGCCCTCGCATACCACCACACGGGACTTGTAGGGACTTAGTGGTTTGGAGGCTAGAGTAAGTCCTGTCGCGCGCGAGCGACAACCAAGCCCGCGCTCGACCCTTAGTAACTGCTTTGAGATATTTAAGGCACGAGCTACATAAATCCGGTTAACCTCATAACGGTTCCGATATACGCGGACGGAGTGCTTAACGTTCCCTATATATACGGACGAACGTGCCGTTGTAGTTAAGGTAATTAAGCCTCCATTAATGGGCGCATTAACCCACTAAAACGGTCATATTCTCCACTATATATAGATCGTTAACCCTTCCTTACATAAAAGGAACCACCTGAACTACGCGGAAGCTCTGCCAAAATCCTGTCTCTCTCATATACATTTGCTATTGCCTTACTCTCTCCCTACACACAACCCCACTTCTCCTGTGTTCTTTCTATCCCCTTCTCTTGGTGTACGTTGGGTCTTCCCTAAAGGATTCTCCCGTACACAGAGGGGAAGATGTTCTTGGTGTTGTTGATGGTTTTTTGGCAGTGATATTCTTGATGTTCTTCGTGTCTCTTGATGATAAACAATGGATGGTTTTAGATTCAAATGGAAGATGTTTCGTTAATATTTTTTGGGGTGATGTTCATAGAGTTCTTGGTGTTCTTGATGAAAAACATGGGCAAAAAGTCTAAAAAATCACACAGGGGCAATATGGTCCGAAAAAAATCTATTATCCACTTTTTAACGGAACCTAACAGAAAGCAAACTGTCCGTGGAATATTCCGTTATTTGGGTGCGGAGTGTCTTTTTCCAAAACACGGGGTGAGCCGAAACATCTAAAAACAGCTAAAAACAACATAGTTAACTACAAATAACAAATTTTAGCAACTACTCCGCGATCCAGTAGCGCTCCAGGTCAACCTGTAAAACAGAGGGGTGAGCCGAAACGGCCCAGTAGGTACCGCCTAACCACTGGCGTAGAAATCTAAAATCTACTTAACACAACAGCCAGTTATTACACAACAACATGCGGCACCAAATATACAAACAACGTGATTTATCAATCACCAGACAGTCTAACAGATAACTTGGAAACTGTAAAATTCACACCAGCAGTCATACAAATATAGACTGTAACTGAGGAAACTTAGAAGTTTGATTTCCCCTACCTGATCAAATCAAGTGGCCAAAAGCATATATGATGTTGACTCCGAAATAGCTCTCAAAAGAAGATTTGACTCTTAACCAAATGAAAAACAGTTATCTTGCAACTATATGTTTTGTGCCAAGAACAAAACCCACTGCTCTTGTAATTCCTTCGCTCAAGCTCTCTCAGGTTGTTAGCTGACCCACGTTTAAAAGCAACGCAAAATATATATACTAATGATCTAGTCTAGCCACTAAGCAAATATAATGACATCAATCCTAAAGTACATATGGACGTGGCATGCTCAGAGAAGCAAGTGATAGAGATGGGATTGAATTCTATCAATGTCGACAAGAACCACCTATGTTACTTGAAATGACAAGAAGCCCCCATCTTAAAATTTCATCACCAATTAATTAATCATCCAACAAATAAAATAAGAATAAACTCAAAAGAATGGATCCATATCAAGAGAACACCTGCTTGAAATTTTAGAAGCACTAATATGACATTTTTGGGTAGAAATCACATATAATTTAGATTTTTTTTTGACTCGGAGTCTCACATCCTTCACGTCTAAAATAGCATTAGTCTCTGAAAGTATGTAATGTAGACTAATTACAGTACCTAAATACTCTAGAAGGGGGGGGGGGGGTTGAATAGAGTATGGAAAATTTTGGCAAAACTCAGATTCTAACAGATTAGCTTTGTGTAAAACTCAAATCTCAAGGCCTTGAATTTAGAAAACTGTCTGAAACTTTCAAAGGAAAAAATAGAAAGCTTCAAGGCCTTGAACTATTACCAGTTCTAATCAGCTTATAAACCCTAGTTTGATTTGAGTTTAGTGCAGCAGAAAATAACAAAACTGTAAAGTAAAGAACACAAAGCAATTTACAGAGTTCAGTCCCATTGGACCTAATCTCTGCCTGAGGGATCTAATCCCACCAGGATTGGGCAAACCCTTTTTATTACTCACACAGAAACAGCCCTAGATCTTCAAGCCTAAGTGATTTTCCTTACACCTATACAGCTTGTGGTTCCAAACCTATCTAGTTCCAGCTACTAACTGTTGAGCTAACAAGAACCTCTTGTTGTTCACTTGAACAACCAACCACAAGGTTTAGTGAGGTTTAAGATATTTAACAGATACACATATTACAAAACAAGTGAAGAACACAGTAGAAGAAATAAGCTAGTAAAGCCTGGATGTGTTCTTCTGGAAACTGGAGTGACTTGATCTTCTGAAATCTGGAATTTGAAGCTTGAATCCCTGTGTGTTTGAATGAATTATCTCCCATGAATTTGTCACACTTCTCTGTAATTCTGCAAGCCTCTTCTTTAAAAATTCAAACCAGTTTCTTTTATCCACCAGCTGCAACTGAATGAGAGATTTTAGGATCTCAGTTCCTACAAATGCTCCTTCTGTTTTCAACTGAAATTCAAACAACTCTAAGTGGATATCCGTTGGAGTTTGTTGAGATTGCTCTTGCACTTTTAACAAACCTGAAACAACATTAAAACACAACAACAACAACAAAATCCAGAAAGATAACAGTACTATGACTGTTTGGTTTTCCAGTTTCTGATAAAAACTGGTTAAAAAATTAGAACAGTAATCTGATTAACTCCTGACACATGTAAATCATGATAAACAAGTTTAAGACTCTTAGAAATTAATAAATAATCACACTAATAAGAATCACACCCTGCAAGAAAGAATCAACTTAATTCTGTAAAAACTGTCAGCAGCTCAAGGCACATCTTAAGGCCTTGAAGCTCTGAACCTGCTTCACAGATTTTCAAAGTTAAGTCCAGAAAACTTTGATTCTCCCTGTTCTGATCATCTGCAATTGTGTTAGATATGTAGATAATGTAAAAAAGGATATATTCAGCAAAACCTTGATATTCATAATCAGATATCCAATCTACAACACAAACTTGTTAGAAAATACAGCAGAATAAGAATAACTCTCAAGGCTTTGAAGCTTTGTCAATATCTCAAGGCCTTGGGGTATTTGAAATGCTTTCCTGCCTATGTCTTTGTCTTTGTCTTTCATCACTCAAAACAATTACTATCCAAAACACATTCAAGGGTCTTTGAGTCAACAATATCCCCCTTGATGAAAGACAAAACCTACAACCTTGTGTAGATATTCCTGTCACTCCTTAAAAAAATAGATAACCACAAATTGAAGATAGAAAAGACAATAATACCACAGATAA
Source organism: Linanthus parryae (assembly GCA_023055425.1). Classification (NCBI taxonomy): domain Eukaryota; kingdom Viridiplantae; phylum Streptophyta; class Magnoliopsida; order Ericales; family Polemoniaceae; genus Linanthus; species Linanthus parryae. The sequence continues at coordinate 85,088,786 of JALGPY010000004.1, read as the reverse complement.
CCAGTAAACCACATATAATCAGCAAAAGTTACATATAATCACAGCAATATACCAAAACAACTGATTTAACCAAAACAACTGATTATTATTATTCAAGTACTGCAAGTAACAAAACACATAATTTCTCCCCCTTTTTAACTTTCATCAAATAAGGATGAAGAAATGTTGGATCATTACTCAGAGTTTAAAAAAAACTTAAACAAAATTTATTACTAGAAAGTCAAGGCCTTGAGAAAAGAAAAGAAGAAGAGAAAGAGATAGAAGGTCAAGGCTTTGGTCTTCTCTGATCTTCAATTCTTCTTTGATGTCTGGCCTTTCTCTGATCGTTCTCCAACTTCTTCCTCACTTCCAGCATCTTCAGCAGACTGATTTCCTTCTTGTTCAACTTCCACTTCTGCAACAACTTCTTGAATTATCTCATCCACCTTCTTCTTAACCTACACTGAATCCCCCTCTGTAGCTGCATCAACACATGTGTCTACACCAGCATCTTCTTCATCAGTTTGTTCATACAGATCTTTTGAAGTAAGCAACACTGGAATTGGCTTCTTTTTCTTCTTCAAGAAATCTCCCAGCCTTTCATCTGAATCCACACTGGTGTCATGACTAGTCGCAGAAGGTATCTTCTCCAAGTTCAAACCCTTGATGACAACATCCAGCTTTCCATTCATAACATTCATCAAGCCCTTGAACTGGTTAAATTCAGCTGACAGATCAAATAACCTTTGTCTGAGATCTTCAATCTCGACCTGCTGATCTTCAAACTTCTCAACCAACAAAGAATAATCCTCATTGGCTTGTCCTTTCCCTGATGTAGCCCCCTTTGGCTTCACAAACTCCTTCTCTCCAAGTTCCTCCTATGACAAATCTTAATAGAACTTCCAATGTCCTTTTCCAGTCTGGACTACCCCAATCCTCAGTAATGCAGTCTCATCAATCAACCCAAAGCCTCCAGTAATCTTTCATCTCCTTTCACAGGTACATCAAAATGTTCAAAGAAAAGAGGTAACAGGTTGGCATATGGAAGAGGATGGTTTCTAGTTCTGGTTGCACGATAAATCGTATGCTCCATGACAACTGTTGGCAAGTCTATCTCAAACCCTTGAGATATCAGATACATCAAAATAAGAACCTTATCACTAACCAACTCCCTTGAGTTCTCCCTAGGAAATACACTTCTCATCAAAATTGAAAACAGGATTTTGGCTGTTGAGCACAAAGTGTGTCAATTGCTTTGGACCAGAGGGTATACTGATAACTCCATAATTGGAGTTATATTCTATTGTGATTACTTGTAGTTTCGCGTACTTTCCGGTGCATTTATGTGTGTTTTAGGCCGAGTTTTGATAGTTTTGAGCATACTTGAGTATTTGGACTTCATGGTGTAATCCGGGCATTTTATGCATGTTTTATGCTTTATTTGTCGCATTTGATCTTCCGGTATTTGTTCGTGTTGTGGATTTCAGGAACCGGAAGCGTGGAGTGCGGATTTTGGGCGGTAGCGAACTTCGGAAAGAAAGAAACTCAAGGAATGCATGAGAGAATAGAAGAAGAGGAGAAGCTAAGAGGAGAAAAAGACTTAGCCAAATTTTCAAGAGGTGAAAAGAAGCAACACACATGGAAGATCAAGGTGATCCTACAAGACAAAAGGTGATCCTATGATCACAAGATCAAGTACAAGAGCACCAACGTGATCCTACAATCAAGTAAGGTGATCCTAGGATCACAAATTGTGATCCCAAGATCACATTAGTAGATCTGACGCATGACAAAGGGGGTGAAAGTGTAATTTTTAAAAACTTAAAAAGAAGTGACGTGATTTAACAAGGAGTAACGACCTAGGGAACGATTATTCATCATTCTACGCCATTGGAGAGCTTGGAGCTAGGTTGGAGAGCTTGGATCATCCGTTTGGCTTCTAATCTTCGTTTCTTCTCTAGTTTTTGATATTGGATCATGAAACTTTGTATATTGAACATGTTTATGCGTAGCTAAACGCTTATTTCGGGATATCTCGTAGGAAACTAGGGTTTGATCACTACATATTGTGATTTATGGATTTGCTTGCATGCTTTCAAGCTTAATTGATGAAGTTTTATCTAGTTATGTGTATTTTACATCTTTCATCTATCTTTTATATTAGTAGACGTATTAATAGGATTGTGTTAGGTTGTGAATGATAGAGGAATCTACATTCGTTGCCCAGAAACTTGAAATACACACTAGCCCTATCTAGGGTTGAGGAATCTTTCTAGTTAGCTAAGAAAAAAGAGTAGAATCAATATCGTAATGCGTGTTTAAACTTGAGTAGGCTAGAGGAATCAGTTATGAGAGTTTAAGCATAGTTATTGGTTGAGATCAATATAAAATTGCTCGTTTAACTAGAACAAAAATTCATCGTGTTAGTCGAACATAAATCCAACGTAGTGTGAAATACCTAGTGATCCGTAGAGATATCCTGATTTTGACCAATTTTGAGAACCATCCAAATCAATTCGTGCTTGTTAATCTTGAAATAATTCATCGAATTATTTGAGATACTCGTTATTTTAATTATTAGTAGAATTAGAAAAAACAACTCAACGCGCTTTGCCCACACGAAGAATAAATTTAGTAGTTAATTTACACGAAGTCTCTTGGGTTCGACAACCCGGATTTCCGGAATATTATCACTACACCGACAACTGTGCACTTGCAGTTGGAGCGTGTCAAGTTTTTGGCGCCGTTGCCGGGGACTTCAGATAAATTAGCTATTATTTTTCTCTTTAGGGATTTACTATTTCAGTTTATATCTGTTACTCACCTGTTTTGTGTGTGTGATTGGTGTTTTCAGGTCTGATTCACTTGGTGCATGTCACGTTCTAGAAACGAGCCTTTGCATCCAACACTTGAAGACCCGGAATACTTATTGCGAGCACAGAGTAGAGACAAGAGGAAAGCAAATTCAGTTCAGATGGATGAGCAAACTAGAGCTGAGTTTGAGAGGTTCCGCAAAGGCCTCGAAGATGCAGAAGCAGCTAGAGCTGCAGCTGTGGAAGATGCAGCAAATCGAGCAAGGGAGACTGAGCAGCTTAGGGCTCAAATGGCTGAGATGCAGGCAGTGATTGATCGCATGAACCCCCCAAATCCACGACAACTCCCTAGTGCGGAAATAGTTGATAGAAACAATGGAGGAGTTAATGGTGGAAACAACGGTGGCAATGGGAACAATGGGGGTAATAATCGAAACAATAACGGCCGGAATGTGGTGGAGCAAGTCAACAATGCTGAGGAGGATGAGCGTACTTTGGTGGACTACTTCAGGACTACACCGGAGGGATATCAGCCTACCATTGTCGGGCCGCAGATTAATGCCGCGCATTTCGAGATTCGCCAACCGTTGATCAATATGGTTAGGGATGAATGCTTATTCACTGGAGCCCCGAGTGATGATCCACATCAACACTTGCTCAATTACGAGCAGATTACTTCTACCATGTATGAACAGAGAGTGCCAATCGAGACGATAAAGCTCATGCTTTTCCCCTTCTCTTTATCGGGAAAGGCAACGACATGGCTTATGGAACTTCCATCAGGCAGCATAGTTACATGGGCGGATTGTAGCAGAGAGTTTCTCAGGAAGTATCTTCCACCATCTAAGGTTGCTCAACGGATGGCTGATATAACCAAATTTACACAGCAGGAAGATGATTCTCTGGGAGACACGTGGAGAAAGTTCAACCAGCTCCTTCGCAGATGCCCTACACACGGAGAGCCATGGTATAAACTTCTCCATTACTTTTATAATGCTTTGGACAGAGAGACTGCTAGTGAGCTGGACATGATGGCTCAAGGAAATTTTATGGGAATGGGACTACAGAGATGTCGTGATCTACTAGATAATGTAGCAAAATGTGAATCCACGAGGTCTGAGACTCGTAGAAACACGAAATCAGATGTGGCATTGGTTAGTAAGATAGAGTATATGGTGGAACAGAAATTTGAACATCAGATGGCAGTGATGACTTCGGCTTTCAGTAATTTGAATCCATCGGCACAAGTGAAGTCAGTGGGAGAGATGGTAGCAGATGCAAATCAGGGATATGGGGATGGCATTGAAGACGTGAATTACATGGGTCAACAAAGACAGCAGCAATGGCCAAACACCTATCATCCCAACAATCGCAATCACCCCAACTTCAACTATGCCAATCCGAATAGTGGATTATATGCGCCAGGTCATAGGCCAAATGTTCCTTACCAAGCTCAGAGACAGGTTCCACAACAACAAGCTCCACCTCCACTCTCAGAAGAACAGGATACAAACGCGATGTTGAGGAAATTGTTAGCTAGCAATGATAAGATTGAGAGCAAGATTGTCGCAATGGAAGCTTCGCTAAAGAGCCATGAAACACAAATTGGCCAAATAACTAATCAGAATCCTCGAATTCCACCAGGTATACTTCCGTCCAACACTATTACTCCAACTGAGCAATTGAAGGCTATTACAACTCGCAGTGGGACCACTACCCAGGATCCCCCATATCCTACCCATGCGCGAGCTGAGGCGACTAATGCCACTGAAAAAGCCTTGGATGAAGAGATTCCCGTGCCTACCGTGATTCCCCAATCAAAGGACACGGTGAGGAAGTCGGATGAGAAACAGAAGCCAAGGGAGGAATACAGTGTGCGAGTTCCATACCCGCAGAGATTGAAGAGTCAAGAGGATGCCAAGCATTTCAATAAGTTTGTGGATATCTTCAAGAAACTGCACATTAATATCCATTTTGCGGAGGCCATTTCACAAATGCCTAAATATGTCAAATTTCTCAAGGACCTCCTTTGTAATAGGAGGCGCATGGATGATTTTGAAACCGTGACTCTGAACGAGGAGTGTAGCGCAGTTGTGCAAAAGGCTTTACCAAAGAAGATGAAAGATCCGGGTGGTTTCATTATTCCTTTTACATTGGGAGATGCGTTTCATGGTAGGGCATTATGTGATCTTGGTGCAAGTATTAATTTGATGCCCACATTGGTTTTTGAGCAACTTGGTGTGGGAGATCCTAAGCCTACCAGGATGTGCTTGCAGATGGCTGATCGCACTATAAAACGCCCCAGGGGTGTTTTAGAGGATGTATTAGTGAGAGTTGAAGGACTCATCTTCCCAGCGGATTTTGTGATACTAGACATGGAGGCCGACGATGATGTCCCTCTTATTTTGGGCCGTCCATTCCTGGCCACTGGGAGGACTATCATTGATGTGTCCAATGGAGAGCTGACTATGCAGATCAACGATGAGAAGGTGGCCTTCAATGTATTTGAGGCTATGAAGTTTCCCGCATATGCGATAAGCGAGCAGTGTTTTGGTGTGAGGCATACACGCCGGACGAAGAGGACGATATTTTGTTGGAGCAACTATCTGAGGAGCTTGCTCTACTTGATTCCAGCGAGAAAGAGCAAGCCTTAGATGTTCATTGGCGCCAACCATTACCCCTCTTTAATGAGGGAAGCAGGAAGATTCTTACTCCTTCTCTTATTACTGCTCATGTTTTAGAGTTAAAACCTTTACCTGCACATTTAAAATATTTATATCTTGGATCTAATGATACTTTACCTGTGATTGTGTCGTCTTGTTTGGACAAGGAACAGGAGAGGCAATTATTGAAAGTGTTGCAGGAAAGGAAAGCAGCTATGGGATGGACCATAGCGGATATCAAGGGGATCAGCCCCACAGTTTGCCAGCACAAGATCCGGCTCATGGAGGACAAGAAGCCGGTAGTTCAATTTCAGCGCCGCCTCAACCCTCATATGCAGGAGGTGGTGAAGAAAGAGGTGCTCAAATGGTTGGAGGCGGGCATCATCTACCCGATTTCCGACAGCACATGGACTAGCCCAGTGCAGTGTGTCCCCAAGAAGGGTGGTATTACTGTGGTGGAAGGGGAGAAAGGTGATCAAATTGCTACCCGTACTGTTACTGGGTGGAGAGTTTGCATGGATTACCGCAAACTCAATGATGCCACATTAAAGGATCACTTCCCACTTCCATTTGTTGATCAGATGCTTGATAGGCTGGCACATCATTCTCATTATTGCTTTTTGGATGGGTACTCCGGGTACAACCAGATCGCCATTGAGCCAGCGGATCAGGAGAAGACTTTTGCTTTTTGCTTTTCGACGCATGCCCTTCGGGTTATGCAATGCGCCTGCTACTTTTCAGAGGTGCATGATGTCGATCTTCTAAGACATGATGGAGCAAAATTTCGAGGTATTCATGGATGATTTTTCTCTTTATGGTGATGGTTTTGATGACTGTTTGCAGCAGCTGGCCCGGGTTCTTGATAGATGTATTGACACTAACCTAGTGCTCAACTGGGAGAAATGTCACTTCATGGTGACCGAGGGCATAGTTTTGGGGCACAAGATATCCAGCAAAGGTCTAGAGGTGGATAGAGCCAAGATTGAGGTGATTGAGAAGCTTCCATACCGTACTTCTGTCAAAGGGGTAAGGAGTTTCTTGGGACATGCAGGGTTTTATCGGCGCTTCATTAAAGACTTCTCGAAGATCACGAAGCCTTTGTCTGAATTACTTGAGAAGGATAAGGTATTTGATTTTAATGTAGAGTGCAAGTCAGCTTTTAATTTGCTCAAGGAGAAGTTGATTAGCGCGCCCATCATCACTACCCCAGACTGGACTTTACCGTTTTAGCTCATGTGTGATGCTAGTGATTATGCGGTAGGAGCAGTTCTGGGACAGCGAAAAGACAAGGTAGCTCATGTCATCTATTATGCTAGCCGGACCTTGAACAATGCACAGGTAAACTATGCTACTACTGAGAAAGAAATGTTAGCTATTATTTTTGCATTGGACAAGTTTCGGCCGTATCTTGTAGGTTCTCAGGTGACTATTTTTACCGACCATGCCGCTCTCAAGTATCTTCTCACCAAGAAGGATGCAAAGCCACGATTGTTGATGCAAGAATTTGATATAGTGATTAAGGACAAGAAAGGGGTCGAGAATGTTGTGGCGGATCACTTATCCAGGTTAGAGATTGAGAAGCATGAGGAGGTGCCTATCATAGAGGAATTTCCCGATGAACAGCTTATGGTAGTGGTCGCAGCTGTGCCTTGGTTTGCTGATTTGGCAAACTTCAAGGCGCTCAATATTGTTCCCAAAGACATGTCCTCGCATCAGAGAAAGAAGTTCTTTGCAGATGCACGGCAATATTTCTGGGATGATCCCTATCTGTTCAAGCTGGGAGCAGATAATGTATAGCAGAGATGTGTAGCGCCACCAGACACGTTGGAGATTCTCAGACACTGCCATGAGTTGAACTGTGGGGGTCATTTTGGCAAGTCGCGAACAGTGGCCAAGGTACTTCAGAGTGGATTCTATTGGCCTACATTGCATAGAGATGCTCATTTGTTTGTGCAACAGTGTGACCGGTGTCAGAGAACTGGCAATATTTCTAACCGGAATGAGATGCCTCAGAATTTTGTGTTGGAGGTAGAGCCATTTGATGTCTGGGGCATTGATTTCATGGGGCCATTCCCCTCTTCACTTGGTAATCTTTATATCTTGTTGGCGGTTGATTATGTGACCAAGTGGGTGGAGGCTATGGCATGTCAAAAGAACGATGGCGCTACTGTTGAGAAGTTCGTGCGCAAGAACATATTCACGCGGTTTGGGACGCCCAGAGCCATTATTAGTGATGAGGGAACACACTTTGTGAACAAGGTCTTCGCCAATGTTTTGAGCAAATATGGGGTGAAGACGCACAAGATATCACTTGCCTACCATCCACAATCAAATGGACAAGCTGAAGTGTCAAACCGAGAGATTAAGGGGATTTTAGAGAAGACGGTCAATCCGGGACGCAAAGACTGGTCCCTACATCTAGATGACAGTCTATGGGCTTATCGGACTGCATACAAGACCCCTTTGGGCATGTCTCCCTATCAGCTTGTGTTTGGGAAGTCATGCCACCTCCCGGTTGAGCTTGAGCATAAGGCGTTTTGGGCGCTGAAAAAGATCAACTTAGATACAAAGCTCTCAGGTGAGCAAAGGAAGCAGGCATTACTTGAACTTGAAGAATTTCGATTGATGGCTTATGAGAGTGCAAGAATCTACAAAGAGAGGACCAAGCAATGGCACGATAAGCACATTATACCGCGAGACTTCAAGGTGGGAGAAAAGGTGCTGATCTTTAACGCACGTCTGAAACTGTTTCCTGGCAAGTTGAAATCAAGGTGGAGCGGTCCTTTCACGATTACAGAGGTATATCCATGGGGGTCACTTGAAGTGGAAGCTGAGAACGGTAATCGGTTCAACGTGAACGGACAGAGAGCCAAACCGTACGTGGACGGGAATTTCATTGGGGCAATTGAGCGCCTCAACGCTATTCCTGTGATCTGATCTCTAGTGAGGTAACTGGGTCGGGTCGTCGACCTTAAATTACACGGCGCTTGTTGGGAGGCAACCCAACGTATTTTTATGCTTTAATGTAGAGTGCATGTTTAAATATTGTTGTGTGCGTTTTTCAATACAGTTTTCTTATCTGAGGGGTGAGAGAGTGAGAATCTGACAGTTGAAATGAGTCTCATTTCAACTGTCAGTATACCCTCTTGTGAGCATACTTGAGTATTTGGACTTCATGGTGTAATCCGGGCGTTTTATGCATGTTTTATGCTTTATTTGTCGCATTTGATCTTCCGGTATTTGTTCGTGTTGTGGATTTCAGGAACCGGATGCGTGGAGTGCGGATTTTGGAGCGGAAACGAACTTCGTAAAGAAAGAAACTCAAGGAATGCATGAGAGAATAGAAGAAGAGGAGAAGCTAAGAGGAGAAAAAGACTTAGCCAAATTTTCAAGAGGTGAAAAGAAGCAACACACATGGAAGATCAAGGTGATCCTACAAGACAAAAGGTGATCCTATGATCACAAGATCAAGTAAAAGAACACCAACGTGATCCTACAATCAAGTAAGGTGATCCTAGGATCACAAATTGTGATCCCAACATCACATTAGTAGATCTGACGCATGACAAAGGGGGTGAAAGTGTAATTTTTAAAAACTTAAAAAGAAGTGACGTGATTTAACAAGGAGGAACGACCTAGGGAACGATTATTCATCATTCTACGCCATTGGAGAGCTTGGAGCTAGGTTGGAGAGCTTGGATCATCTGTTTGGCTTCTAATCTTCGTTTCTTCTCTAGTTTTTGATATTGGATCATGAAACTTTGTATATTGAACATGTTTATGCGTAGCTAAACGCTTATTTCGGGATATCTCGTAGGAAACTAGGGTTTGATCACTACATATTGTGATTTATGGATTTGCTTGCATGCTTTCAAGCTTAATTGATGAAGTTTTATCTAGTTATGTGTATTTTACATCTTTCATCTATCTTTTCTATTCGTAGACGTATTAATAGGATTTTGTTAGGTTGTGAATGATAGAGGAATCTACATTCGTTGCCCGGAAACTTGAAATACACACTAGCCGTATCTTGGGTTGAGGAATCTTGCTAGTTAGCTAAGAACAAAGAGTAGAATCAATATCGTAATGCGTGTTTAAACTTGAGTAGGCTAGAGGAATCAGTTATGAGAGTTTAAGCATAGTTATTGGTTGAGACATCTTCAATATAAAATTGCTCGTTTAACTAGAACAAAAATTCATCGTGTTAGTAAAACATAAATCCAACGTAGTGTGAAATACCTAGTGATTCGTAGAGATATCCTGATTTTGACCAATTTTGAGAACCATCCAAATCAATTCGTGCTTGTTAATCTTGAAATAATTCATCGAATTATTTGAGATACTCGTTATTTTAATTATTAGTAGAATTAGAAACAACAACTCAACGCGCTTTGCCCACACGAAGAATAAATTTAGTAGTTAATTTACACGAAGTCTCTTGGGTTCGACAACCCGGATTTCCGGAATATTATCACTACACCGACAACTGTGCACTTGCAGTTGGAGCGTGTCATATACCATCAATGAAAAACATCTCTTTTGCCTTTTCCAGACACTCCTTCCTATCAGGGTAATCTCCAACATTATACTTCCTAAGAATGCCCAAGACTTTGGCAAAAGTCCTATGATCTAACCTCAAATCTATCCCATCCACTTTTGAAGTCAATACCATCTTATCATCACCTTCAGAAACCAAATTCAGATAAAATAACCTAGTTAACCTATGATAGGCTTTTGAACTAGGATTTAACACCTTCCAAACTGCAGTTTCTCTTAATTTTATCATACAATCAATATCCAATTTTTACCAACAACTCCTCATAAACCATACTACAGAAAGCTACCTTAGATGAAGCATAACCTTTCATCCACACAGTTCTAACCTCATAACTAACAAACCAATCTGAAGGAAGTGCATTCTTACCTTGATAGCCCTTTTTTGTTGCAGCAGCAACCTGCTTAACCCTAGTTTTCTTCTCTGTGGGTTTTCTCTTCTCTTGTTCTCCTTCAGTTGGTTTTTTCTTGCTTTCTTGAGCAGATTTCCCCTTTTCCTCTTCTCCAGTCTTTTTCTTCTCTCCCCCTTTCTTCTTGTCTGACCTAAGTTGATCACCACCCTGAGTCTCTGTCTCCTTCTGTGGATCAATGCTTGAGCCTTCATCTCCCTTTTCTGTTCTGGACTTCTTTGCAAGAGGAGTATCCTCATGCAAACTCTGAGTGTTTTCTGAATCTGAATGAGAAATCACAATCTTCTCCTTTTTATTTGCCCTCTTCTTGGATCTGCCAGAAGGCTTCCCCTGTTGCTGAATTCTGGCTGATTTGCGCTCCACTTTGGGGTTTAGGGTTTTGAGAAGGGAATGTGATTGAGAGAAATTGAGAGAGAGAGAGGAGAGTCGTAGAGAATTGTGAGAGAATGAAGAGGAATAAGCCCCGACTTTTAGCTTAAGTAGGTTGAAAGGGATGAGTCATAAAAGGACTCTGCTATATCAACATGCAAAAAGAATCTTGAAAAAATATTTCTGGATGTTTTAGAAAATTCTCTGAGTAATTTAAATATTATACAGTTATCTAAAAAGATAAGATATAATATTTGATGATCCATTTTTTTAAAAAAAATACAGATGTTTTCAAGACCTGAGAACAATCTCAAGGCCTTGAGATTTTCTGCAGTTTGAGAAACTTCAAAGCTTTGAGCTATAATTTCAAGGCTTTGGAAAGTATAATCTCAAGGCTTTGAGATTTCAACACATAATCACATATAAATACTAAAACTCCCCCTAAACCAATGCATCCTTGTTTAACATCCCCAATTCAAGCCTTAGAGATGAAAACCTATCATCTGACAAAGGTTTAGTGAAAATATCAGCAATCTGCATAGAGGTAGAAATAAAAGTTAAAACAACATCACCTTGTTCTGCATGATCTCTAAGGAAATGATGTCTCACATCTATGTGCTTGGTTCTTAAGTGCTAAACTGGATTCGTAGAGATTGAGATAGCACTTGTGTTGTCACAATGAATAGGCACATTTCTGAAATTGTAGCCAATATCTCTAAGTTGCTGAGCAATCCATAACACTTGTGATTAGCAAGCTCCAACTGCAATGTTTTCAGCTTCTGCAGTTGATAATGCTACATAATTTTGCTTTTTGGAATGCCAACTGATCAATGAAGATCCAAGAAACTGGCAGCATCCAGAAGTACTTTTCCTGTCTACTTTATATCGTGCAAAATCTGCGTATGAATAGCCACTCAACATAAAATTAGATCTTCTTGGATACCAAAGCCCCAAGTCTCTGGTTCCATTCAAATATCTAAAAATTCTTTTGACTGCATATAAATGACTTTCCTTAGGATATGCTTGGAATCTAGCAAACATACAGACACTGAACATAATATCAGGTCTACTATCAGTTAAATACAAAAGTGATCCAATCATACCTCTGTATTCCTTTTGATTCACACTCTTACCATTTGAATCCTTGTCTAAAGAGAGTGATGAGCTCATAGGGATTTTAAGCACCTTGGACTGTGACATATTGTACTTGTTCAATAAGTCCTTAGTATACTTTCCTTGATGTACAAAGATTTCTTTCTTCATTTGTAAGATATGAAGTCCAAGAAAGAAATTCAGTTCACCCTTTAAGCTCATCTCAAACTCCCTGCACATCAGACTAGAAAACTCTTTTGAAAGAGCATCATTAGTAGCACCAAATAGAATATCATCTACATTGATCGGAACTACTAACAAATCACTTTGATGATGTTTAATGAAAAGAGTTTTATCAACTTGGCCTCTTTTGAAATTATTTTGAAGTAGAAATTTTGAAATTCTATCATACCAAGCCTTTGGAGCTTGTTTTAATCCATAAAGAGCTTTGTCTAGTTTATAAACATGATCAGGAAAGTTTTCATCTTCAAAACCAGGAGGTTGTGCTACAAAAACATCTTCTTGTAAATAGCCATTCAGAAAAGCACATTTGACAATCATTTGATAAAGCTTTATGGGATTATGAGATGCAAATGCAAGAAGTATTCTAATAGCTTCTAACCTGGCAACAGGAGAAAAAGTCTCCTCATAATCTATACCTTCTTCCTGATTATATCCTTGTGCCACCAATCTGGCTTTATTTCTTACCACTTTGCCATTCTAATCAAGCTTGTTTCTGAAGACCCATCTGGTTCCAATAATTGATTTCTCTTTAGGTCTGGGAATCAGATTCCATACCTTGTTTCTTTCAAATTCATTCAGCTCACTCTGCATTGCAATGATCCAGTCTGCATCTTCTAGTGCTTCATTGGTATTTTTAGGCTCAATCAAAGATACAAATGCACTAAAAGCACCCAAGTTCTTCAACTGTCCTCTTGTCTAAGTTCCAGTTGATGGATCAGATATGGTGTTATCAGCTGGATGATCTGCAAGGTACTTAAAATTCTTTCTTGGTATCCAGTAATATTCTCCTTCAAGACTTTGAGTTCTTGAAACAGTAGAGGGAGCATCATAGGAAGTTTCAGCTTCTGTCTCAAGGCTTTGAGATTTTGGTTCTGCAGGAGGTTCAAGGCCTTGAGATTCTGCTGAATGTTCTGCACATTAGTTTTGCCTTTGTCTTCTTTCACAACATCATCATCTGATTCATGCTTGTTCAAATCTAGATCTGCAAAACTTTCACTCAGAGAATCCTTAGTACTCTCATCACTACTAGAAACAGGGCCTTTGCTCGCGTTTAAAAAACGCGGGGAAAGGGGCAATCCCCGTGGGGAAAAGTATTACCCACGGACACACCCACGGGAACAACGCGTCGGAAGTTTAGCCGTGACAAAAACTGTACCCGCGTTTAACTACCGTGGGCAAAACTTTGCCGCGGTATTTACTGTGGGGAAAGGGTATCTCCGCATATTCCCACAATTTCCACACGGTAATAATTTTTCCGTTGCAATTGTATCTTTTATTACAGTAACTCCCGTGGGTAATAACTATCCTTTTTGCCACGGGTCCCGTGACGAGTCATATCCATTTCGCGCCAACTATTTCACATTTGGCGCCTACATATTATCTTTGCCCACACTAAACTGCTGTGGGAAAGGATACAAAATATTTTTTATTTTATGCACATTCTAAACCTGTAATTCAAAATATTAAATTATAAAAAATGTAGATTCATTAACTCGAAAAAGACTGAATTACTATACCAAGCCATGCCCAGAGTTGCAAAACAATTGCATTTAACAAGTAACAAATCTCTGCCAATACTTAGTCATATTTTTTCTTGAGAAGAGGAGGGATATGAAATTCTAAGAGTACAACCCACCAAAAGAAATACAAAATGAAGAAGCAACATGTTTTGCAGCACATTATTCCTAACTAAAAGAAGACAAATAGTTTCCCAGCAAATACCGACTTCTCAACGAATTAGGGACAAACTTCTCAAAATATTACATCCCAGCTTTGGCATCAGACAAACTTCTCAAAATTGCCATTCAATTACATCCCAGCATTGGCATCAGCGATAGTTCATCTGTTATCACCAACGAACGATTCATGCAATGGCAAATCACATGGCAAGTACCTACAAAAGTATTAGTTATATTAATACATAAAAATGGTACTTCAGAGAAAATTTGTAATGTTGAGTTTGCATTACTTTAGAGAATTCGGATAACTTACACAACTAGACCTCCAAGGAACGACTTTCTTTATGCTCTCACCAACTGTGTACCGACCCTGTTGAGGATACAGCAACCGGTAATTAGGCTTCAAAACACTCTCAATACGTACTGCCCAATTACCGTCGCCTAACAAGTCTCGATAAATTGTAGTATTCTTATCTTTTGAAACTAAGATGCCTTTCGCCACAACCTCCGTTGGGGCTGTCGAAGTAACCATGTCAACCCTACAACCAATCTGAAAAAACCAAAAAAATCATATGTATAATTTTTTTTTCAAAAAAAAAAACTTTAGAAAATTACTTGTGAAAACAAATAACATGAGTGCAGTTAACTACTATGCGGTTCATAGTAGTTAAAGACTTTCCAACAAGACAAAAGGGCTGATAGAGTTAATAATTAGCATGTACTGGTATTTTTTTCTCTCCTGACGACAAATGATTTCCGTAGGCAACGCTATGAACATTCAGAGCTTGACAGTTGCAGGTTATAGGATTATCGTACGCAAACAGAGCAAGCGATCAGAGAGACAAACTAGGCCATTGCAAAGCCCCCAACCCTGAAGTAGATTCTAGCTCTAAAGGGGCAATTGATTAAATCATACTCATCAAAATCATCAGCATGTGGTCAGGTAAATCTCATGTGGCACCCTAGATAGATAGTAGGTACTTACTACATCTAGGCAAGTTCTTAAATGTCATAAAGACCAACTAATTTCCTTAAATCATGAGAATATAAGTAGTCAAAAAGTGATAATTCTCATGAAATTTCATAGTTTTCTACAATTCTAATGAAACATGTAATTATAAGTGAACCGCGAGTTCTAGAATTATTTGTTTCCATCAGAATTGTGGAAATTCTACTATGTACCTCAGCAACAAGACATGATATAACAGTTATCCAATGGGACGTAAAACGAAAAGAGAGTTGCATATAATTATGATTTCCTCACCTCTAGAACATCATCATCATCATCACTGAAATCAATCGCAGTTGCTCCGACTCCATCTTCCGCCACTTGATCTTCCTCATCGCCATCTTCCTCAAATTGATCTTCGTCAATTTCATTTTCCATGTCTTGTCCTGTATTATGCATGTCTTGATCATTGTACAAACCATCTCGCGAACCTCCTTCAAGAGCTCGTAGCCTTTCATACACCCTCTCCATTTCTGCAGCAACTCGTCGTTCAACCTCTGCGGCAACTCGCCGTTCAACCTCATCACGCAAGGCAGCCACACTAGTTTGAGATGTCCGTTGACTCAATCTACTCCCGAAAACTTGTGTCGGACACACACCAACACCATACGTGCGTACCCGGCCGTGAGTATCAGGCCCCATAATCTGATCGTATATGGTGTCCCTTCTTTCTTTCGTACGGTCGTGTTCGGGTAATTGATCCTTCAATGCAGTCATTTCCCCCTATATCAAAGTAAAGAATTCTTGTTAAAAAAATAGACACCCAGTTGAACACAATAATGTATAGGCACTTCGATAAAAGTATGTTTAGAAGATCAAACAAAATAAGGAAAGTTGTTCTAGGATTATATGATGTGGCTCGTTTCAGCTATACTATACAATACAGGAGAGACATTTAGCAAATACAGGTTACCGTTAACACCGCAATTAGTTCAAATTCTCAATAGACAATAACAGTGAGCCTTGAAAGGAAAAGGCATCTTACAATTTTCTCAGCAGCTGTTTCATCAGAGAACCGTTTGTCCTTTCTGGTCCTTGTCTCTATAAATACGTCCATACGCGCAACCTGATCTCTTCCATGTTGCTCTTCAAGCTACCAAATGATCAGAATAAAGTGTTAAAATGTACTGTAAAAAAAGTTTGACTCTCCTCTAAGTTTTAGATACAGTAATTTGGAGAATTTTTCTGATGATTTGGGGTTCATTGTATTTACATTATTCAATATCATACACGACTTAAGATGGTAGTATGTAAGAGAATTGTCACCTTATTTCTCACTTGAGCATGACGCATCCGACCACTTGTGTGTGGCATCTTTAATTTCTCCCTGATTTTCTTGTTCCTCGCACAAAGCGCCTGTAAGAATTAAGTCAATCATACATATTACTTAAAAGAAGATCAACAGCTAGAACCTCCAACAAAAAAATTGACTTTCTTTTTTCCAGCTAATATTTTCCCATCATGTTAATAAGTCGTTACTGATTACTAGGAGAACTTCCAAAGAAATAAAGTTTTAAGTACATGTTACCTGGCGTTCCTCCTTGTATTCATTGTCAACAAACGTTTTCCACTGAGCAAGAATCACTCTCGAAGGACAATTTCGTAAGCACTCTTCTTTACTTGAATATCGACGCATTTCCTTTCGAAGTTCAGCTTTCCATCCTCTCCACAATTCTCCTACCTCCATCAAGCAAACATCTCTGTACTCCTCCGGAGCATTGGTATTCTTCTTGACATTCTCCCAAATTTTCACCTTACCTGGATCCATTTCCTTGTCCTTCCATGAAAGACATGATATTGGAGCCCACGAGCCTTTTCTTGCAAGTATTCCTAGCATAGTCGACAGTTTGGCTTGATTATCGCCAATTGGTTTCCAGTAGTTATCAAATCTTAGCTCCAATATTGTGCCGCTACCCCATATTGCCAGGGGACGTGCAATGCCTCTCTTCCCTGATCTGCTAGAGGATCCTGAGCACGATCCTACAACAAGAATATATGATAACAAAAATTGGTCACATTAAACACATCACATCCAATTATGAAACCAAAGAGCACATAGAAAAAATATATATAGCATTGACCGCAGATCCAATCATGTTGAGTCTCAGTATCAAATCATTCAGTTATGAAATCGAAATGGGACTTTGTTGAGATTCAAACCAAAATGGAATGCAGTTCGTGGTTCATTACTTAGGCAATTGACAATATATATGTTTGCCACTAATTTCATTGACATCTAACTGGAATGATGTCATGGATTAACTAAGATGATAATGATTTTATTAAAGTGTAAGTGAAGTTGTTGCTCCTCTGCAACCCCCTCTACCAATCCACGGTATGACACTTGTAGAACAAACGGCCACTAAATCCATTCTCATTCGATTTGGGTTTTAGTAAGACAATTTGCAAAATGCTTTTTCTAAGTTCTACATTTTTGTGAGAACTAACAAAAATGAAAGATAACTAACTGGTTGTAGCTGGTTCATGAGAGGTTAATATGTTCTCATTGTTAATTTAAGTGAATGAGATAAAGATTTGTTACATGATGCATTTTTGGTAAATAAGTATGTTATTGTTACTGGTGCAGTTTTGGTAAATAAGTATGTTACTGTTACTAACAAAAATGAAAGATAACTTACTGGTTCTGTCATTCAACGTGTCTTATCAAGCTTCGTAACTGAAGTGAAGTCCATAAATAAATACTTATTATACCTGCACAGCTATCTTGCGGAGAAGACAAGGGTTGACTGGCTGCAGCATGCTGAGTTTGTAGTATGGGGTCACTTCCAGTGGCGTTAGCATGAGTTTCAGCTTGTGTTGGCCCAGCAGTAGCATCAGTTTGAAAGTTTGGAGGGTCTTCTTCACGTGGATGAGAAAGGGAGGGTCGTGTTTGAGATGCAGGAGGGTGTTTCTGAGTAGTAAGAGGCTGTGTTTGAGAAGACCGGAGACGATTCTGAGAAGTCCGAGTACGAATTTCAGAAGCTGAGTGGCGTTGATTAATGGAATTACTGACAGCTCCATTCAAAATCCGTCTTTTCTTCATAGCAAGCTGCAAAGAAAGGTGAAATTTATCAAGTATTTAAACACGTTTTAAAAAAATTGCAAGCATATAGAACTATGTGAAATGAAATACATTGTAAGATAACAAAAATGAATCATTCACGACATGGTACTATTTTATACAAATTAAATTTCAACAGTCTAAGTGGAAGAAAAAGCCTATCAGGATTCAACACTTCAGATAAAAAACCTGAAAAGGCATTATTCAATATATGAAATGTGATGATCATATGAATTCACGACAGAACTAGAAAAATAAAAGAAAGCCGCTCATGATCATCTTCAATCATTGTAGTATTACTATTACTACAATGATTAGTTTTCTTTAATTGTCATCTTCGTCATCTTCGTCTTCTTCACTGTTCCAGGCCCTATCATCATCATCATCATCATCATCTTCATAGTCTTCGCCGTCTCCAATATCTGGGCAGTTGGAACCATGAACACGCAGCCCATCATCTTCTACCTCAATGCCCTCATCATGATCAGTATCAACAAATAAGTTCTCATGGCCACTCAATGCTACATCATCATCCATCAATATGCAATCTGGTAAATGATCTTGCGATCCTCTTACGCCTTCAGCAGATTGAGAATTGACACGGGAATCACTACCATGTATGTCATAGAAGTCTCGGGGTGTCCACTTTACTACGATACTCCAGTCGTTTTCAAGAGGATCTTGAATATACCAAACTTGTTGTGCTTGAGAAGCAAGAATGAATGGCTCATCTGAAATCCGATTTTGTTTATACATGAGGTGATCAAAATTCACCATTGTGTATTTAAACTCATCTTGCTTCATGCCTACTGCATTCTCAACCCAATCGCATTTGAACATAACATGTTTGATCTTATCGGAGTAGCATAACTCAATAATATCAGTTAAGACTCCGTAGTAAGTAACATCTCCTACTACCGGACGCTTATCCTTCCTACTAGCAACACAAAGAGTTGAAGCAATCACCATTACTCCACTGTTTTGAGTTTTCAACTTCCTTTCACTCATTTTTGTCCGGAACCTCAACCCATTTATACAAAATTCTTTGTACCTCTTGACCCATTTATCAGGACCTAATGCAAGGCATTTCACTTCTTCGGATAAAATAGAATTGCGTAATTGTTCCTTTTGGACCTATATAAAAATTCATAAGTAATGACTTAGATATTCTTCATATTGTTCGGAAATAATGAATGTATTTGAAGTCAAGGGAACTTACATGTTCTCTTAACCAATCTGGAAACGATTGATTTTGTTTTCTAATATGTTCTTGCCTACCTCTAAGACCCTTTCTGCTTCCTTGTTGAATCTCCTTACTGTATTGTCTACAAATATGTAAAACAAAATTATTAATTGAAAAAAATTGGATAAAAAGTTTCTAGTTTATGAACTTACTCACGAAATGTGGCAACTTCAGGAGAGTTGGCCAACACGTATCTATGAGCTTGCTCCCATTGAATATTATCAAGTATAAATTGATCTCTTTTTCCCTTACCTACCCCTGCATCACCACACTCAGGAATTCGCTTAGCGCGATTTTGCTTAGTTTCAACATCACTCAAGTATCTAGAACAAAACGTTGTGCATTCCTCAGCCAAATACCCTTCTGCAATTGAGCCTTCGGGACGGCTTCGATTCCTCACATACTGTTTAAGTCTGTACATATATCTGATAACAAAGCAAGTATTAAACTGTTAATGTAATATATAAGCATATTTAATATATATACATATGTAACATATTGACATACTTAAGCTATTTGACTACGCCATACCTCTCGGGAGAATACATCCACCTATCAACAACTGGCCCAGCAATCTTAGCCTCTTCTGCTAAGTGAGTGAGGAGATGGACCATAACGTCAAAAAAAGAAGGTGGAAATATCTTCTCAAGATGACAAAGAGTCAACTGTATTCTTTCCTCAAGACGAGTGAACTCGGTTTCATCGATCACCTTAGAACATAATTGTTTAAAGAAATTACCAAGTTCAACTATAGGACGAGCTACATTCATTGGTAGAAGTCTTCGCACCGCAATTGGTAGAAGTTGCTGCATCAATATATGATAGTCGTGGCTCTTCAAACCATAAATAGTCCCCTTCTTCAGATTTACACTCCGCGAGATATTCCCTGAATAACCATCAGGCACCTTAATAGTTTTAATCATTCTAAGAAATATGTCTTTTCCTTGCTTGGTAAAAGTAAAACTAGCATGGGGTAAACGCAGCTTCCCCGAAGGCAATGGTACTGGATGAAGATGTTTTCTAATACGCATCTCCTCAAGGTCCCGACGTGCCTTCAAGTTGTCCTTAGACTTCTTATCAAATCCAAGTAGTGTGTAAAGTAAACTCTCGCACACATTTTTCTCAATATGCATGACATCAAGATTGTGTTGAATTAAGTTGTCTTTCCAGTAAGGAAGCTCAAAGAATATGCTTTTCTTTTTCCAATTATAAAAGGGTTTGCTAGTTGGCGCATTACTCTTTGGTACTATTTTTCGCTTTTTGCTTGCACCTATTCCATCACGTTTCCCAAATTCATTTTTAATGTGCTCCACCTGCTTTAGGACTTCCTCACCTGACAAGCGAGTTGGCATTTTTTCTATCTCCACTGTCCCATCAAATCTACTTTTGTCTTTACGAAACTTATGGCCATCGTCCAGTGCTCGCCGACTACCCATATAACAAAACTTACGACCATGCCTTAACCATCGAGACGCAGTGTCCTTATTACAGACCGGGCATGCTAGTTTTCCTTTTGTACTCCATCCAGACAAGTTAGCATATGCAGGGAAGTCGTTAATAGTCCACAAGAGGGCTACACGCATTCGGAACATCTCATTACTAGCTGCATCAAAAACGTCAACACCATCTGTCCAAAATTCCTTGAGCTCCTCAACTAATGGTTCCAAATATACATCAATATCATTTCCTGGTGCATGAGGTCCATCAATCAACAATGACATTATGGTAAATGATTGACTCATGCATAAATCCGGAGGGAGATTGTACAACACCAATAGTACAGGCCATGTACTATGAGATATACTCATTGTCCTATACGGATTAAAACCATCAGATGCCAGACCGAGACGGACATTTCTTCGATCGCTAGCAAAGTTTGGGTGCTTCTCATCGAATGTTTTCCACGCAGGTGAATCGGCAGGGTGCCTCAAAAGTCCGTCATTTCTGCGCTCCTCATCATGCCATCTCATTAAAGAGGCAGTTTCTTTTGACATGAATAATCTTTGTAACCTCGGCTTTAGTGGAAAGTATCGCACTTGTTTCTCAGGAATTTTTTTAGATTTCTTACTCTCGTCATCAGATTCCCCTTCAAATTTTTTATACCTACTTACTCCGCAGAAATCGCATTTGTCTTTGCAAGCATTTTCTTTCCAGTACAACATGCAATCATTGGGACATGCGTCGTACTTTTTATAGTTAAAACTCAAGGCATCACGAAATTTTTTTGCTTCGTAAGCTGAGGCAGGCAATTTACATTTGGGGAACGCGTCGTTCAAAATTTCAAGCAACACATCTAACGATCTATCACTCCATCCAAACAGAACTTTAGTGTGCAACAAACGAACAAGGAAAGACAAGAGGCTGTACTTCTCACAACCCGGATATAACTCCCGTTCAGCATCTTTTAGCAATTGAAGTAATTTTCTTGTTTCCTCATTTGGGCCTGTGTTTGTTCCTTCATTACCACCACTGTTGGTCCTATTTCCTTGCCTCGGAATCCCAAGTCCATCATAGATCAAACCTTCCATATCATCTCCTTGGGTATCTCCAATCATATCCACCTCAACATCAGATGTATTGACTTCATCTTCATCAAATACATCGCTCTCACCGTGATAAATCCACCTCATGTAATTTGTGTGAAACCCATTTATCACAATATGCTCTTCAACAACAGCTCTCTCTTCATGAAAAATATTCATGCATTTGTTACATGGACAAAATATCCTCGATGCTCCGTCATTATTAGCAAAAGCAAAATCTAAAAAGGAAGTGCATCCTCGCCTATACACTAGATCAATTCTTCTTTTGTGGTGAATCCAACTCTTATCCATCAAAACAAAGTATTTTTTGACTAAACTGCAAAGCAAAAATAGAAAAATCATATCCTCGATAAATGCATGATATGCCATAATCACTAGAGAAAAAATATCTACAACTTCATGTAGTACATTTGAATATATAAGATTGTCTCCCAACAATGGGGAGGCCACTTGTGATAAGACGATTTAATATTTTGATCCACTTATACTCCTAATTGGAGAAATATATCAAGCCCCTAATGTAACCATAAGATTTCAGAAAACCGTAAGATTTCAGAAAACCGTAACACTGTGTAAAAGAGTGTTTTTACCATGAATTCCATGTCCAGGTGACATCCGAAAAGAATTGTCCCGCCATTTAATTGGCACTCTCCTAACTTGCATTCCATCTATTTACAGATGTCCTCTATCTCCTTATGAAT
Organism: Linanthus parryae; assembly: GCA_023055425.1. Lineage (NCBI taxonomy): Eukaryota > Viridiplantae > Streptophyta > Magnoliopsida > Ericales > Polemoniaceae > Linanthus > Linanthus parryae. The sequence goes on along the minus strand of JALGPY010000004.1, from coordinate 85,066,427 downwards.
CTCTTTTATTCTTTCACATTTATCAAGTGTTCTTGTTTTCTAGTTTCAAAAAACTTGGCAAAGATACAAAAAATATTGAATAATCCAGTGCATTTTACGTGACATCATTCAATAAAACTGAAATTGATTCCAAGATCCAACAGCAATGCCACAAGAAAATATATCTTCTTCTATTGGAAGTTGGAGAAACATATTGTACATTTATACAACATGGCAAGAATAAAAGTATCATGATGCAGAAAATATTAATTAAAATAATAATGATCTTTGGTAACGTACCTAATGAAGAAGATGACGATGTTACCACTCAAACAGATTCCAGAGAAGCTCAGCTGGAGAACACTACAAACCAAAACATATTTATTATATCTAAACACAAACTTGTTGATAAGTTATTAAAAGCAGAGATTTGTCCCTAGGAAAAGCAAATTTTATTTGAAATAAATGAAAATGATACAGTTACGACATAAATTTGAATAGCATTTACCAATAAGTCAGCAAAAATAAACTAGTTACTAAATAATGTGTCACTTTGATCTAAAGGTTATACAACATATAAAATGTTTAAAAGAGACTTAAAAGTATGGGTAATAACAATGCCACATTGCTCTGGCACATCTGGACATGTAAATGTCAAGATTCACAATATTCTTTACATACCACTCAATCTGAAGATGGAAAATTTAAAGGAAAACACAAGTATTTAACTGAAAGCAAACAGTAGCAACAGTTTGTCCATTTTCGTCACAAAATATCAATCATGCTATGAACATGAGCACATAAGTCACATCTTTTAACAGACGTTAGAGTGTAAACATTACAATATACATGGTTTGGAAATATTTGAAAAATAATTATGAAAAGAATGAAAAAATTTACACATTCACAGATCACCAGATTATAAAATGACATCTAAAATAAATAAATATCAGTTCCTGTGATTAACTGTTGTGTGTAATTTGGCTTCAATTAAAACAAAAATTGAGCAAACCGAATAACCCATTATTCTTGGATATCTGTAGGGGTTCAAAGTGTCAATCAATCACACACAAGTTAGTCCTACAGAATGGAAATCGATTATGAGCCAAAAGCTTAGGATAAACCCTACTCAGGGGATATGTAAACCGTCGACGGAATACGACCTCAAGCAGTGGCTTATCAATGTCCTATTTGCTACTCAATTCAACTGTTTTTCTTCTTCTTGAACAATCATCTGCAGATTCATTAGAATCTGGGTTCTCATATGCTTCTGCAAATTTTGTGTGTTGGGGAAGGGGGCATTCAGATAGAGTGTTCAATTTTGAGTCAATCATATGCTAAAAAGTTGGGTGCTAAATTGGTTTAGCAATGGTACATGAAATAGGACCTTCTTCACCTGAATGTAGGATATTATCATAATCTATAATTTTTGTCCTTATAGACTGATCTAAAATCATACTAGTAGATAGTACTATCATACTAATAGATCATCTATGTATTGTTGTCATACTGCACATTTTTTTTTTTATGAATTCAAATATATTAAACATGCTAAGAAGCCACCAAACCAGCAACAGAGGGGTTCATCTCTAAGCTCAAACTACCACTAAACTCTGCTTCTCTAACCCAGTTGGCTAGGATATGGGCTTTACAATTATCTTCTCTTCTAACAAAATTAATACTGCACAATGTTAGAGCATAATCTATGCCATTCCTCATCCAACCAAACACCACCAATTCAATCGCGTAACCTCAAACACACACTAATACATCCATACTCTGATCAGTTTATTCACAAGTGCAGCTTTTGTACTTTCGATCAGATCTGGTAATGAACTATTGCAGGTTTAGCAAGAAATTGAAGTAGAAGTATAGAGAAATAGAACTCACCGGCAAGGGTTTGCAACAACAGATTGCGGTTGAGGACTGACGGACTACGAGAGATGAGGAACTCGGATGTGTGGGAAGTTGTAGCCGTCGAGGGTTTGCATCGTCGTACAAGTTTATGAAAGTGAGATTGGGAGAGAGAAGAGAGGGATTGTGAGAGATGAGGAACTCTGAAAGTGACTGGGAGAGAGAAGAGAGGGATTGTGAGAGATGATGGGGGATAACTACTGATGATACGGTGATCATCCTAAAAGTAAAGTTCATTTATTTTTTATTTTTCTTTTTTTTTCTGAATTACTTTTGTGTAGTCACGTTAATGCCCGTAGGAAAAAATCTTTTTATCCGCGGTAAATATTTTACCGCGGTTATAAATAAATAATACCCACGGTAGATTAAAATAGGCGGCTAAAAGTTTAATTTCCTCGCGGTTTCCAGAATAACCGTGGGCAATATAAAATCACAATGGCCGCGGTAGCAAAACGCGAGAAATAGCTTTACTGGCCGCATTAGTTAAACGTGGGCAAAACCTCCGTGGGCTTAAGCCCCGTTTCTAGTAGTGCATTAAAAATTACATGAATACTCTCTTCCACAATCTTGGTTTTTCTATTGTAAACTCTATAAGCTTTGCTAGTTTGAGAATATCCAAGAAATACACCTTCATCCCTTCTAGCATCAAACTTACCAAGATTAACTCTACCATTATTATGCACAAAAAAAATACAACCAAAAGGTTTAAAATAAGAAACAGTAGGCTTTCTACCTTTAAATAGTTCATAAGGGGTCTTTTTCAAAATAGGTCTAATCAAGCATCTATTCAGCACATAATTGGCAGTATTAACAGCTTCTACCCAAATCTGCCTAACCTGTCCCTTAAGCTGATAATGATAAGTATTCCTCATAATGTGAGGTTCTGATCTTCTGAAGGGACAAGTTAATCTGACATGACCAATTTTTCCACAGTAATGACATTCTGGAGAATGTCTGCTACCAGATTTGACAAAAGTAGTTTGACTTTTCTTTGGAAAATTTGGATTATAGCCAATCCCACTTTTATGCATTGATTTCAGACTTCCTCCAAGAATGAGATTCAGATTATGTTCTGAGCCTGTAAAACTAGCTAGGACCTTCTTAGACTCTTGAAGTTTCTCAGTCAAAGAACAGATTTGTTGTTCTAAATTCTCAGAATGAGTCTTTAGATCAGTATGTCTTTCAGTCAAAAGAGTTTTTTGATCAACAACCTCTTTTATCTGTGCCTTCAAGGCTTTGAACCTGCTGTCCAAGGCCTTGAAGTCCTTTTCAAGCTTTGTTTTAGAAACTTCAACAGTTTTGTTTGTAAAAACTAGGTCCAGGTTTTCTTTTACCTGCTCATGAATCTTAATCTTTAAAGCAGAAATCTCATTTCTATAACTTTCCTCATTTAAAAACATACTCTTGAGAATTTCAGGAAGCACATCTTTAATACCCTGTTTAATCTGTAGGGGTAAAATGGCCAATATAGTAGCATAATAATAATTTTATTTGTTAAAATAATATTTGAGTAGATTTTTGAATTTTGTTAATAGAAAATTTTAGAGTGATTATTAGATTAACGGTCGTAAAATTTATACGTTAACGTTTCGTAAATTTAATTAAAATTGTAGTTTTAACGCGTACCCGACCCGCGCGAGACTAGGTGAGCTTGTCACACCCAATCACTATAAGTAATAGTACTCCACCTACACACTAAAACTTCTCCCACTCTCTCATCTTCACCAAATCTTTTCTTCACGACAAAACAACAACAACACCGCCTCCAACACTTATCACCGCCCCAACCCTTCGGGAGACTTCACCACCGCCCCCAAGTACTTGCCCACCAAGCAACCAGCTCTATTTAAGAGCCTCACCAGCAGCCACCACCTCCACACAGCACCAGCAGCCACCTCCAACGCCACCACCTTCATCACCGTCAACATCATCATCACCACCATCGTTGTAGCTTCGGCAAAAGCAAGCAACCACCACCATTGCCATCCTCTGCTCTCTCTCACTCTCTGAAAACAGCAGCTGGAACGAAAGCAGAGGTGACTGCAACCACCTCCACCACCATAGCCACCATTGTTGTCGGCGGCAACAACGTACAAGCAAACCCACTTCCATCTCACTCATCACTCTCAGCTCTCTCTCTCTCTCTCTCTCTCTGTTACACCCTCTCTACCTATTTGCCACCAGGAGACAGCAGCAGCAGAAGCAGATAGTGGCGGCAGCCACAACCACCGCTGCAACCGCCGAAGCTCCGGCAGCAAAAACCACCAAGCAAACCCACTGCTCGGGTTCTCTCTCTCTCTCTCTCTCTCTCTCTCTCTCTCTCTCTCTCTCTCCCTTTCTCTGCCTCTCTGCACTTCATACTCTGCCCCGAAACAGAGGCCAAGAAGCAGCAGCAGCACAAGCCACTGCCGCCCCGTCAACCTCCATTAAAACCGGCCAACTCTCCGGCCAAGCTCCGACGAAGTGAACCAGCGGCTCCCACTCTCTCTCTCTGCTTCCATTAGGCTCTTAAGGCCCCGACCAGGTCAGCAGCAGGTCCAGAACCGGCCAAAGAAGTCATTAAAGCCGGCGGGTGAGCTTCTACTCCGGCGACTCCGACTTGAGACTTCGACCCGACTCATATCTTCACGGTTTCCGGCCATTTTTGGCCTAGGTACGTCCTACCCTCTCTGTTTAGTTGTTATACGCAATCAAAATCAAAACTTGGTAGCTAAAATCATGACTAGAGAAGCTAAATCAAGATTGTTGTTGAAAAGGGGGTTAAATTGTATTTTTCAGAAATTATAATAACATGACAAAGGGGGCTGTTTGGTGTTTTCTGAAACTAGGGGGTTACTAGTATCTTTTAACATAACTGTTTTAATATAAATTAGGGTGTTTGTTGATTTAAATATAATTTAGAGTTTATAAAATTAAACTACACTTTTAGTTAATAATAATAATAATAATAATTTTGGATTAACGATGATTACTAAAAATAGTGGCTTTTGTTCTCGTCTCGAAAAATTTATTCGGTTGAAGAAATTGTAAACAGATTGTTAAAAATTAAAATAGAAACGTTTTTGTTAAAAACTTTTAATAAACGTTGTTTAATCACTTAGCTCATAAAGTTGGTTGTTAATTTGTAAAATTAGACTTTTCTCTACTTCTAAGTAATATAGTATCGTGTGAAATTTTCGAAATACCACTTTGTTGTTATAATTCAAATTAGTTCTTAAGTGTAATTTCTTTAGCTCGTAATTTTATTAATCTAATTAGTCACTTTTAAATAATAATAATAATAATAATAATAATAATAATAATAATAATAATAATAATAATAATAATAATAATAATAATAATAATAATAATAATAATAATCATAGTTTAAAAATAGACGCGTTGTTTCATTTATAGAAAATTATAACTAAATAATAAGACGATAGAAATTTAAATAGCGGGGTTTGTGTTGATATAAAGAAAATATTCCTCAGAACTTATAGCATTTTATTTGAGTAATTATTGACGTAGAAGACACGATTTGTAGGTGACGTCTTCGTAGGCCCGAGCCACCGCTAGGACGTGCTTTTGCTACGAAAAGTAAGGTAAGTGAACATGCCAAGCCTTGCGTGCCAAGCTCCTTTCGTGTCGCAAGTTGATTTTAATAGTTGTCTCGAAAAGTGGTTTCTATTTATTTACATGTTTATTTCAGATTTTCATACATTTTAAATAAGTTGTTTTGCTTGATATCGTCACACGAAAAATAATAATAATGCGTAACTAACGTAAAGTGGAAAGAGTTGTACGGGAGAAGCGTATTATTGCCGTGTTGACTTTGTTCACTCGGCCTGAGATTAGATTGGTCGTGTTGGCTTCGTCCACTCGAACCGTTTTTATTTTAACCCGGTCGCAACCTGCCGGGTCGCTCCATGTACTCACCTCTCTGGCCACAAGAAGTCTTAGGGGGGTGCCGGCACTTAAGGTCTTGGATGCGCGTAGAGTTAGTAGATTCTTCCCTGTGTCAACAAAGTTAATAATACGGATTCTCTGAGATATGGATATTTAAGAAAGAGAAGAAGAAAGAGACTGGGACTAATCATCCCCGTTTGAAAGATGAGGAAGGAAGATCAAAAGAAAGAAAATCTTATAAGTGTTTTTACTGGATGCATCAGGTTCACTTTTTACAGTTTTACAGTTTATATTTGAGTTCCTGATTTACTCTGCAAGTTTTACAATTTTTATGATTTATTTCCTCTTTATATTTATTGTGAAAAGAAAGTTATGCGTCATCTTCCGTTTTACGAGCTTGGGTGTCACTTACTCAGTATTTCCATGCTGACTTTGAAAACTGCGGTTCCTGTTTCCTTCCCACCGCAGGTTTAGGAGCTGAAGACTAAGGTGTAGCTGGGTACGAGACTCACTTAGTTGGATTTCACCTTGATAAGAATCTAGTTTTGGCTAGTTAAGAATAATGTAGTAGTTTCAGAAACTCTTGTGTAATATCTAGAAACTTTTGTGTTGTTAAATATTATGTAATAAATAAATATTTTGGGATGTTATGCTTTTGATTTCCGCCGTTACTTATAGCATCGCCCTCCCGGTCTTGTCCGAGCCGGATAAGGGGGTTGTTGCAACATCAGAAGGACTAGCAAGTAGATTTTTTACCATATCTTCAATATGTTTGTCTGATGATTTATCCTCATCATGCTTTGACATGAAGCATAAGTTTGCTTGATCTTCTTCTGTGTCTGAGTCACTTGATGAATCAGAATCACTCCAGGAAGCCATCATGGCTTTCTTCCTTCTGTTGTCACTAACTGAAAGTTCATGTTCTTCTTCTTTTGTGGACAGTCCCTTACTAAATGATCTGCATCACCACACTCAAAACAATTCATTACTTTAGTTTTATGTAACTGTGATGAAGGTTTACCTTTGTAGTCCTTGCTGCCTGAAGGTCTTGATCTCTCTCTGTTGTAATCCCTGTTACCAGAGTTTCTTTTCTTCTTGAGAATCCTGGCCAAGGCCTTGGAGATCAATGCTAAAGCCTCTTCATCATCATGCTCATCTTCAGTCTCAAGGCTTTGAGACTTTTCACTGTCTTTGGCCTTGAGTGTTAAGTTCTTGATGTTTTCACTCAAATCTCCTTCCACATCCTTCATAGAAATTTCATGAGTGAGCATCATCTAGCTGAAGAAGACTTAAATCTTGAGCTTCCTCAATGGCTGTTGTCTTTGGCTCCCACTTGGCTTTTGGCAAGCTTCTCAGAATTTTCCTGACCTTTTCCTCATTTTAGAACTTCTTTCCCAATGACTCCAGATTATTCACCACATCAGTGAATCTTTTGAACATCTCCTTGATGGTCTCATCTGAATTCATCTTGAACAACTCATATTGCCTGCTTAACCTGGCTAGTTCCTTCATATGTCACCACCAGTTTATCCCATACTTCTTTGGCACTCTTGCAATTTGACACTCTGTTGAACTCATCTGCATTAAGAGCACAGTATAACAGATTCATAGCCTTGTAACCCAACATTGCAGCACCTCTTACAAATTTGGTTAATATCGAGGCAATAGAGACGCACGAAAAACAAAACAAGATCAACCAAATATGAGCCAGCTGCTCGAGAGGAGACAAACTAATTTACTCTTCCTAAAAGACAAGTGCATAGTAACTTTGGAAGCAAAAAAGGGGCCTCCTGTACTTCCAAAATTGACTGGGAAAGCTACGCAAGAACAAAATTGGCGGTGGCGCCCCTACTTCCAATTTCCTGGCAAGGAAGGCAAGAACCAAATTGGTGGCGGGATGCAAACAAGCTCCAACAACTGATCTTGGTCGTAATAGCGTTGAATGGTCTGGTGTTCCATGTTGAATATCCCCATGTCTGCACACGGGCAGAAAGGGTCCTCAATGCCGTAATAAATGTTTCGATCATCCGTGAAATAGATTGAATTCTTCTGAAATCTAAGATAATGAGAAGTCGAGATCTCGACGCAAGTGGAATGATTTTCACCGAGGAAAAGTGCCTTGTTGCTACCTAGATTCTTCACCTCGCGCCACGCTGTTAACCGCCCACCTAGAGTTAGTAGTTTGAAAGCTCTGAACCCAGTAGTCGAAAAGAAAGATGCTTTACCTACTAGCAACTTGCAAACCACAAGTATTTCACCTTGTGGTAATTCGACCAAGTAAAGCTGTTTACGTCCTGGAGGGAGGACTGGTGGAGTAGCAAGTCTACGAAGCTTGGGCTTCGGGTCTGTTATCTTACAATGATGAACGGCACCCTTCTCGTCCACAGCATAGATTGTATTATTATTTCTGCTAAACATAATATCTTCAACGCTAAAACACTGCTTTCGCGTCCTGGCTCCCATATGAGTCCAATCCTTGTCCTTCCCGGGTGTGATGAAGGAAATCATGAGATTACCCGATGCAACGACCACATAATCATTGGGAACAAAGCAGGATCAGCCGACAATATAACCTTCTCGACAAGAAACTCGGGTACATACGATGAACTCCAGCCGTCATAGTCTTCATCATATACGGAAGGAAGACGAACTAGGCCTTTGCGGCAAGATCCAATATAGAAAGGATTAACGAGTAGGATATTCTGGTCACTGTCAGCGAAGATCAACCAACCATGGGATGAACCACAACATCTGCCTAGAGATTTTGGAATAGGCGGTAAGTTAAAATCGTCCGTCACCGTAGTTCTACGGAAAACATCAGAAAGGGTGCGTTTCCACGGGTTGCAGTCCGTTTTGAACCGGCCATGGTACAACTTGTCCTCCTCAGAGACGAGACGATCACAAGGCAGGAGTAGGAGTGGGAGCCCATCCGTAATTTTGGATTCGATCCGTAGATTCCGATTGAGAGTCTCGAGGGATGCTTGACGCCATGAGACGCAAACCGATCCAAATCGATCGTAATCTGCCAGAACGGTTAGTTTTTTCAAAATAGTACCAATGATGTCCTGGGGCAAATCTGACCAACCTGATGAGCGTTGCTCCGGTGATGGCACGGCGTCGGTGGCAGGTTCGGCAATCAATTTTCTTCTCTCCTTATTAGGTTCCTCCTCGACTACGCCCGACCACAAAGGACCACTGATGTCATGTGGCAAATCTGACCAACCTGATGAACGCTGCTCCGGTGATGACACGGCGTCGGTGGCTATCAACCTTCTTCTCTTCTTCTTACTTTCTGAACGCTGCTCCGGTGATGGCACGGCGTCGGCGGCTATCAATCTTCTACTCTTCTCAATAGGTTCATCCTCGACGACGCCCGACAACAAAGGTAGGTTCTCGATCTCCGTCTCCATAGCACAATAATATACAGATCTGGTGGATTAGATGAAGGCAAGGGGGCAGCACAGATGATGGTACAATAACCCTAATTCACCTTTCCAGTTCGTCCCTCTCTTAAATACGGAGAGATTTTCTTTCAAAAAAGAAAAAGAAAATATTGGGAGAGATTTGACCGCCTCATGTGTAAAATCTATAACCTTCAGTTACTTTTGACCGCCTCACGTGTACCAGTCCGTCCCTGCTCTTTTTTCCCATATGACTTTTTTGACTCGTATTTGTGTCACTTTGACCGGGTGATTTGGATAGCAAAACAATACGATTTTTTGATAATTTTTTCACGATATTATAGAGCAACTTTCACTCTACAACTCCATGAAAAATTATCAGAAAATTACATCGGTTTGCTATTCAAATCATCAGGTCAAAGTGACCCAGTGAATAGTGGCAAAAGTCAGAATTGGGAAGAAAGAGCTGGGACAGACTAGTAGTTGGTAATCTGTTACTTGTAATTTCATAAATGACGTTCGTGCCCCTGGACGATGTGCGGTAGGTGTGGCGGCGACTTTCTGGGTTTCACATCGCTTCGCTTCCGAGAAAAAAATAAAAAGTCTTGCGGTCTTCTCCATCCTCTTCGCTAAATTCGGGCTTTTTTCCTCGTCCTTCGTATTCGTCCCTCTTTTGAATAGGGAGAGATTTTGACCGCCTTTAGGCTACATAAGAGATATTTTGGCCGCCTTCAATCCGGGTACATAAGAGAGGTTTTGACCGCCTTCAATCCTAACCGCACTTTCAATCCCAATCCATTGCTAGCGACTTCTTCAGCACTCTCGCCCTTCTCGTTGAAAATTCCGTCGTTTCTATTCATCCAAATCGCCCAGATTGCTGGAGCAAAGAGCTCACAGCGAGGTATATTTTCAGTCGAGAAAAACCGTGAGATAAACTCTCTCGGGGTTCCGCTTGGCCAATAGTGAGACTTGAACCCAAAATGTGCTTCCAAACCCCCTCAGAATGCAAGCATTCGAAGAATAAATGTTCCACCGTCTCTATTCCACCATGACACAATTTACACTCCAAGGAGACATTAATCCCCCTACTCCTGAGTTTGCAGGCTACTGGAAGTGACAATAACCACAGACGCCAACACGACAACAAAAATTTCTTCGGAATTTTGAGCTTTCAAAGCTTATTTTAACCATTCACCATTATTTCTATTTCCTGACGAGGAAGGAACAGAGTATGTGAATGCTCTTTGGGCCTTGTAACCACTGCTCACCGTGTAATTGCCGTATTCAGAGTGCACCCAGTACATATGGTCCGATTCCCCTTGAGTAACAATTGGAACTGACATAACTGCTTCCACATCTACCGCCCAGAGGGTCTGCTGAACTTTCCCGACATCCCAAGAACATGTGTTTTCATCAATTAACTCAGATACCCTCAAGTCTTCAGAGCCATTAGGACACGTAGTGATAACGCTAAAATTGTTTGGCCTCAACAACCACTTGTCCTTGAAGATTCTCGCTTTGCTACCATCCTTAATTTTCCATACCAGCCCCCTTTTCAACAAATGTCTTCCCGCCAGAATACTTATGAAAACATAGGAGACTTGCGACGTCTTTTTCAGTTCGTAATCCATAATTGAAGAATTTCGAAAATATTTATGCTTGAAAACTCGATGAACTAGAGAGTTTGGTGTTTGCAAGAACCTCCATGTTTGCTTACCTAGCATAGCTATTTTGAAGTCTTGAAAATCACGAAACCCAAGACCCCCATTCTCCCGATAATCCTTGAGTTTTCCCCAAGCAATCCAACGAATCCTCCTCTTCTTGTCATCACCTCCACACCAAAACTGTCTAACTGCTTTCTCAATATCAAGACATGTTTTAGTAGGCAACAAGAAACAACTCATAGTATAAGTAGGGATGGCTTGGATGATAGCTTTGATTAACACTTCTTTACGAATTGTAGATCAGGAACTGACTTTCCAGCCTTTCATCTTCTTGTACACTTTCTCAACAAGAGGACTTAACATTGCTGTGCGGCTTCTTCCCACTTGCGCCGATAGACCCACATATCTATCGTGATGGGACACCAAAGGCACCCCACACAGTGCACTAAGCGAATCCCTGTCCTCCGGTTGAATGTTGTCTGAGAAAATGACTGAAGATTTCTGTAAATTCAGCATTTGATCCGAAGCTACTTCATAATCATGTAGTATGTCTCTTAGAATTGAAATCTCCTCCCGTGTTGCTTTGGTGAATAATAATCTATCATATGCAAAGAAAAGATGTGAGATCTTGGGACCACCACGTGAAGCTGTCATCCCAGATAAACGCCCTTCCTGCACGGCAGTTGTTAGACTTCTAGATAAAGTTTCGCTAGCAAGTAAAAAGAGATAGGGCGAGAGTGGGCAACCCTGACGCAAACCTCTCTCCGGAGAGATCTTTCCCTTTACTTCTCCATTCACAATAAGGCTTTAAGAAACCGCCGATATACATCTCATAACATTATTGATCCAACGTTTCCGAACCCCATCCTTTCCATTACAGCTCTTCGAAAGTCCCATTCCACTCTATTGTAGGCCTTACTCATGTCAACCTTTAGATCTAAAAAACCTGTTTTACCTTTCTTACGATTCTTCATAGTATCCAGCATCTCAAAAGAAATAAGAATATTGTCAGAGATCAATCTGCCCGGGACAAAGGCATATTGATTCTCCGATATGATTGAATTAAGGAAACCTTTAAGACGATTTGCTACAGCTTTGGCTATGATTTTATAAACAGTAGAACATAAACTGATAGGGCATAAATCAGTAGACTTTCTAACCTGTTTCACCTTGGGGATCAGCGCGATAAGTGTGTGATTAAATGATGTAATATCTCCATCTCCATTTAAAAAGCTCAGGAAAAGAGTTTCAAGTTCACCGCCTACCAAGGTCCAAAACCGCTGAAAAAATACTGCCGGGAAGCCATCTGGCCCCGGTGCTTTGGCTGGCGTGAGCTGATTGAGGGAAGCCCTCACTTCTTCGGTGGTGTAAGGGAGTTCTAGTTCCGCTCTCTGTTCCTCCAGAATTAAATCTTCCACATTAGCTAGCATACTTTCCACCTGATCTCTGGAAGGGTTTCTAGATGTAAAAATACTCGTGAAATAGTCTCCCAGAATAGAAACAACTTCCCCTGATTCTGAAGTCCATGTGCCATCTGAATTTTCTAAACCTGAGATACGATTTCTATTCCTACGAATAGAAGCCTTGCGGTGAACGAAGCTCGTATTTTGATCTCCCTTTCTCATCCAAAGCTCTCGGCTACGCTGTCTCCACATATCCTCTTCTCTAAGAAGTAATTGCAAAATCCTTGTACGAATAGTTTTCGCTTCAGCGACCACACCGGCAGTTTGTACTGCTTCGTCCAATTGACTAAGTCTGAATCTCAATCTCCTAAGTTCAATTTTTAGGTAGCCGAACACCTCCTTATTCCAAACTTTGAGGGCCGAAGCCATCCCCCCTAGCTTGCCACTGACAGAACCCTGCAGCCCTGACCAATTTTCTTTGACAAATCTGGCACACCGGTGGTCCTGTAACCACATCGTTTCAAACTGAAACCTTCGATTAAAACGTATATTTCTGAGAATAGCTGATGGCCACACCACTTGCAACGGAACATGATTGGAAACTTCCGCTATAACGTGATCCACCTTCCCCTAGCCGAAGATATCAATCCATCCATCCGTAACGAGGCATCTGTCCAACCGCTCCCTTATGTTTTGATTGTCACTCTGATTATTATACCAAGTAAATCTAACACCATAAAAACCAATATCTCGTAACTGTAATCGATTAATTACGCCGAAAAACCCTCTATCTGACTGAAAGAGACTGTTCTTCATCCTTCCTTTTCAGAAATAGACAAGAAGGCCTTAAAGTCACCGATTACACACCAGGGATGATCGTGAGGACGAAGACGTTCCATCAAAGTCCAAGAGTGATGCCTTTGATTTCTGTCTGGATCCCCATAAAAACCCGTCAAAAAATCATGCTTATACTGAAAAAACCATGAATATAATACCTTTACATCTTGTCGAGCGCAAAGGTGACTTCCTCATCCCAAATAAAGGCCAAACCTCCCCTATGATCCTCACAATCTCTAAACACACCATTCCGAAATCTTAATCTGTCCTGGATCCTTGTCATCTTTGTTGCATACTGCTTTGTCTCCATTAATAAGACGATGTTGGGCTTGTGTCTCCTCACTAAATCGCAAAGAGAGATAACGCTATGGGGGTTCCCAAGCCCCCGCACGTTCCAGCTTAGGAGACTCATTGCGACTGGCTAGACTGGTTACCAGTCTCAGCCAATGTAGGTGTTTGAGTCTTTAAGGCACTCTCCTCCTGTGTCGGAATCCGCATAGAAGAAACCTCATTGTTACTCATACCAGCAGTAGCATCTTCCTTCTTATTTGTCCTCGGGTTCGTATTTATGGAGTGGGTTGCTCTAATATTTGTGTGGCTTCCTTGAGTTGAACCTCCACCCTGTATTGAGTTAGCATTTGTACGTCCTCCTATGACTCCTCCTCTACCCCCTCTACCACTCTGGCCACTTCCACGACCACCCTTACCTCCCCCGTTACCTCCCTGCCCCCCAACTGAGAAGCCGGAGTCTCTTTCTGAGCTTGGAAGACGACTCTTAACCTTCTCCACCGGCTGCGGGCTTATGTTTATCTCGCTAACCTTCCTCTTTCCACGTGTCGCTGGCCGGATTAGAGCAACCGTGATTCCTTTTCCTTTGTCTTCGGGTGAGAAACGCCCTGATTTATCCCTACTTGCAATAGGGTTGTCGACAATGCTCATATAGTTTGCTGACTTCATCGAAATGTCCTGAAACAGAGCCCTCATCCGAGTTACTGTTGTCGGATTCCACAATTGCCACGGCTTTCGTCAACCTTAACTTCGGTTGGAGACCCGTCCCTAGCAGCAGCATCTACGTTGTGGATGGGCTCTTCCTCTTTGAACACATCAGCTAACCTTCTCTTCGGAGGTGGTCTAAACAAAAGCCATTCTCCAAATCCGGACTGATTTTGAGACTTTTCCAAATCTGTACGCATCAAACAATCCTCATCGAGGTGATTTATCATCCCACACCAATGACATAGGCATGTTATGCGCTCATACTTGTAGTCTAACCAGATCTTCTTATCTAACACTTCAATATATCGCCCTCTTCTTAAAGGTTTACTAACGTCCAGACTCATTCTAGCTCTCATATAGTCTCCAATTGGACCCGAAGAGATTTTGGAATCAACATAGTTAATCAACCCCCAGTTCTTCAAGATCTTACGAAGATCAACTTCCGTTTGATGATACAACAGTATATTCTTCACTTGGACCCATACATCTATCGTATCGAACGATGTGTTCTCCAGATTATTTGCTAGATCACAATGTTTCAGGAGGTTCTCGTCAAAAATCCAAGGTCCACCCAAGAAAGCCATATCAAGTGCTTCTTTGTTAGGGAATTGAAACACAAAAGTACTACACCCAATCTCATGAATACTGACCTCGTCCCCCCCGACCATATCTTCTTGAACAGTAACTTCATTGCCCAGATGTTGAACTTGATTGGGCGCAAGAATTTTCCGATCAGACATGGTCCCCTGCCATTGAAAGCAGCCAAGCTATAGTCCATGTCAAATACCTCTACTTCTTCTTCTTCAATAGAAAGCTTGCCGACATCTGGCGAACCCAGACCCATCACCATTGTTGCGTTGTTTAGGAAGAAGACTGTGTGTTGATCGCTGTAAGCAACCCTAGCGCAGCCTGCACGTCGCAGCAGTTGAAACAAGAATCGCCTCAATCGCCTCCGATAAGTTCGGAGCTCACAACCCTACGAAACTTTTTTTATTTTAGTTTAACTTTTTACCCCTTATATATTGATACATCCCAAATAGAGACTTGTTCTCTTGTAGGAGGAGATACCTTAAGCTGATTTAGACTGAACCGTACAAATGTTGACCCTCTCCTACTCTATAGTTCAGAGATTAATTTTTGTGAATTTTGTGCAAGAGGGGGTCTTTTGTAGTTTTTTAGAGCAATCAATGTTTAATTCTTACCCACCTCAACGTTTTAGGGTGATCTGGGCACATTTTTAAAATCGGTTGAAAGTTGGATTTAATCATTCCATTGAAATAACATGTTTCTTTTTTCCAAAAGAATGGAAAAAAGACATGACATGCTTCATAGTTATGAGGCCTACATTTTAAGTAGGTTTTTGACAAGAACTAAGTTCGGCCGCATATTCAACACTTGACAACATATTCCAACCCAACCTAACAATATCACAAACAAAACAGCATACAACCCTTAAGGTTTGATACGGGATAGCGTATCATGATTATTTAGTTATTTATTTAGTTACTAGTTATTGGGTTATTTGTTATTTAATTATATTATTATTTAGTATTTATTTAATTAACCCGTAGAGTAGGCCCGTTAGGTTTAGGGTTAGGTCAGTTTATTTATCTATTTAAGCGATGTAATAGTTTATCAATGATACAGAAAAGTATCGATAAGAGAGATTTAGACAGATTTAGAGAAATTGAGAAGAGAAGAATTGAAGAACTTAGTAGAAGAAAGTGAATTTAGAGACGAGAGTAGGGAGAGATTAGAGTTCAGGAAATACTTCTTCATTGACTGCTTCAGAATAAAATATTACATCGCTTAAAGAGATAAATAAACTGACCTAACCCTAAACCTAACGGGCCTACTTTACGGGTTAATTAAATGAATACTAAATAATAATATAATTAAATAACAAATAACCCAATAACCAGTAACTAAATAAATAACTAAATAATCATGATACGCTATCCCGTATCAAGGTTACACATAATAATATAATTTTACAAATCAATCATTGTCTTTTACTTGAATTTTCTAGTCTACAAGTGCATTTGATCGACAAGAATGTTTGGGAAGACCAAAAAACGGCACCGCCGCATTGTTCACCAGCTCCTAGATGACCAACAACGCCGTTTCACCGACGCCTCCGGATGCTCATCACTAAACGACGCCTCATATGTGACCTTATCGATATCCACCCATGTTCAGCAGCATATTCAAAATATCTCTGTCGAAAAAGTGTACAGTTCACCTACCTCTTCCTGTCAAAGAGATTTGAAGTACAGACCTTCACATTATCGGATCCATATTGATTTTCTTCAATATGTGTCTCTTGATTAAGACCTTGCTCACTTGACTAAATCACAGGTTACCTTTTACACTAACAATGGCCCTCTTGTATCATATTCAGTAATTAATGTGTCTATATTATCCATAGTATTTTAAATGTCTATTAGAGTGGGTTGGTTTGCTGTTCGCTGTTAGGTTGCAGATCGCATGTAACTATCTGCCGCTCTGCTTCTATACTTGTATGCTTGTATGATGTTTCGGCCCGTTGAGATTGGTGCTCTTGTAAACCCCTGTTTTAGTAATGAAGTTCTTACGTTCTATGTTTGCAATTATACTGTCTCATATGATTGTTAGTTGACAACATTATGTTCTATGATTCACAGGTACCATCATATTTTGTTTTACTGTTCAATGAGAGGGGTTATTTTGTTTATTGCTTGACATTTCTGCTATCTAAAATTTCCCTGCCAAAATTGCACTTCATATGATGGGGTGATTGGGGTTGGACTTGTTTGAGGAAAGCACTGGATATGAACCAACTGGATAACACATGAGTGTTCCATGAACAATAAGCAAAGGGCTTGTTTTTTTTGCCGGAAATGAGAAAAAGGTGTTGAGTGCATGAGAAGACAAGTTGGCATGTCTTACTTAATGCATGATACTGAGTTACTTATAGTATATACATACATGCTGATCGTGTAAATTTAGTATTGTAAACCTACATTTCTCTTGGTAAATGTAATGCTAGTATGCTAAACAAGTAGACCACATAAAACCTGTCTCTTTTTTGGGGGAGCATTTTAGGAACATTGATTAAGATGGTGAATTAGATACGATGTAAGGCATGTATAAACATGATCGAGTTATATTTATGAGGTATTGAAGAAAATCAAAACTTAAGATCAGAGAATCATAAAGTATCATCTTAGATAGTTTACTAAGGGTGAAATACCATATATGTAACATAAATATTGAATATAAATCGTGAATGGACTAGCAGACTATATATTACACCAAAAAAACTAATTGCCTTAGAGGCAATTGAATAAACCTGTGTCCATGCATGAACCCACCCAAGGCTCTCATTAGCTGCTATTGGGAATGTCGCATTTTATGTTGTTGTTTCTACTGCTTAAAGTGATAGTTACGACCACAAAGAAACAACATCGGTTGACTTCCTGCGTAAGGTGATTCCTCAGATGGTTCTTTTCATAGGCCTTAAAGGCTTTTAATCGCGGTTTCCGCAAAACCTCCGGCTCCTGCTTAACCTTCTCCTCTGGCTTCTCACTTCTACTATTAGAAAACGGGAAATATCCTGTCTACAAGCACCTCTGCTTCTTCTTTCGCTTCCCCTTCGTCCCCTGGCGCCTATCTATGCCAACTATCTTTGTTTGGTTTTGTTTATTATGTTTGCATGTATGGGATGGGAAAAATGTTTAATAGTCTAGGAGGCCGGGGGATAGGGCGGTTGTTAATTCCCGTTTTTAGGCTAAAATGTCTTTTTGACCAATCCGCTTCCGCTGGTGGAGGAACTGAACAAAGATGGAATTACACCTTTTTTGAGCTAGTCCAGATTTCTTTGATAAAGATTTCCCATTTTTGTGTACGGTATCCCTCTTGAAAGAGACTTTTCGACTCAACGTAAATGGATGCACAATGAGATCAAAAACGTCATATAGTTAATTTCGTTTGGGATACCGAAACCCAACCTTTCAGGTGCACCAATTAGCTCTTGAAAAAGTAGACAAATTCTCTATCCTCTATTTTTCCATTTTATTTCATTGATTGATGTTCATTATTGGATAAGAAGATCTTTCGAAATCATTTATTTTTTTCAACCAATCGCTTCTTTGATTTTGAAAAAAGGATTTTCAGTCGCCGGCTCATTCTTCAACAGACACGCGGTCAGAGCTACCGCTCCTCCCAATGTTTGGGAGCTTACGGTTTCATGTTCTATTTCACACCCCGATGGGGTGTTCTTTTCACCCTTCCCTCACGGTACTACTTCGCAATCGGTCACCCAAGAGTATTTAGCCTTGCAAGGTGGTCCTTGCCGATTCACACGGGATTCCACGTACCCATGCTACTCGGGTCAGAGCGTAAGCTAGTGATGCTTTCGGTTACTGTCCTCTTATCTTTTTTTTAACTGCTTACTGCAGTAGGATTCCAACTTTAATTGATCGGGTATTCTCCCAAGGGTAGTTGTATTCCCCCATAAAAAGGGGTTGGGAGAGCTAGTAAAGAGTCTTTCAAATACCAAACCATAACCTTATTTCGCTCCTCGTGCCAATCCACTGACATGAACCGAAAAGGAGACGGTCGACAGGGTTGCTCGACTCCAGTCTCTACTTAAAGCTAGTGACGTGCGTGGGGAAGCTAAAATGCCAACTGAAGTTACCATAAAAAAGCAGGTGGTAAGCCCCCTTCCTCTAGCCTCTCGTTGAAAGAGCAAATGTCGAAGAAAGTAAAATACCTTAAGAAAATGCATTGGCTGCATCTGCATCGATGGGCAAACAAACATCCATTTTTTGAAGCAAAGCAACTGGTTCCACGGTTATTATACTGGTCTGAAAATAGCAACATGATTTTCAATTAGAATAAGTGATGATTGAACAACAACAGAAGTCTTTCCCAGCTCACATTGTCCCAAGTTTTCATTTCCCATCTCATGAAAAACTTTTTTCGCTTCGCTTAGCCTTATCCCCCTCTAGGGGTATTTTAGTGATAGGTTCTATAGGAACTGGGCGATCCTATTTGGTCAAATACCTTGCGGCAAACTCCTATGTGCCTTTATTACGGTATTTGTGAACAGGTTCCCGGATATTCCTTAGCCGGAAAGATATGTAGCCATGAAAAAGGGATTAAGTGGAACATAATTGACTGGGTGGGAGAGGCATGGAAACAGTTCTTTTTCAATATTTTTGACCTTAGCTCCATGGAGCAATATGCTACTGCTGAAACATTGAAGAATTGAAATCTTAGATCAAAACACTATGTAGCGAACTTCCAATATTCACGACCAAGAAGTATTGGATTCTCTGAGACAGACATCGATTCTTGAAAGTACTGGTTCTTCCTCTGCGTCCTACTGTACTCTTCTCTTCTTGAGCCAATACGGGGAACTTCTCTATTAGATTACTTGCTTCAAAGATGACTTGCTCCATACCATACCAGTTACTCAATTTTCTTTTCGCTATCTGCTAAACCAAAGAGATAACAAGCAATTCCAAAGATCAGAAAATGGTAATGGCATGCTCTTCCATGGAGAAAAACCTTCAAAATGGCAATTTTAAGATGCAATGACGCGACTGGTGCTGTAGCTCATTGTTTGAAAGAAAAATGTCGTGGAATTAAAAATGAGTTTAGTTAGATTGATTCGGATTGGGAATCAGAAATTCGATCAAATGATGGAAGATGAAGAAAAAAAAGATCTCATGGAAATTGACGATGAAGTTGTGCAACAGAATGAACTAGTCTGAAGCTCCCCAATCTGTTCGTTCGATGACATAGGTGCTTGGTTCTTCACGCATCTTCAAGCCACTGCACATGATGATATGGGTAAGTCAAAATGGTCGTAGAGCGTTGTCAGATGAATGTTTTCTCAGTCATCACTTGAAGGCATCACTGCAATCTTTGATGATAAAGCTGTTGGGTCCTGGGTTAGAACGTATGTTGTGTTCAGTCGATATTAGATTCCTTGTAATGAAATTGGTTTTAATTCTTTTTTAATTGTCTTCAATCAAGCCAAAGTCTTTCCACCACACACTAATCTGTCTGCATCTTTAGGGGATCATTCTCTTGTGTAAAGATTATTTTCATAAGAATTTATTTTATCTTTTCTAATCCTCTGAAGAAAGAACTAATTGCTTTGCCACCTGCACCTGCACAAAGGTGCTCAGTTTCTTTACTATTTGTATTTCATCGAAAAAGATCTTGAAAGTATTGATGGTGAATACAGTAGAGGGAGATCAACGGTATGCGATAGGGCAGAGCAAGGACCGGGTTGGGCGGGTGAGAACTTTGTTTCCTACCCAACCCAATGATCCCGGGTTGGTCATATCGGTACCCAAACCCAATCAAGTAGTCGACAAACCCAAACCTGATCAAGCCTTTTGACTCGGACCGGTTCGGTCAGGTTTAGATGGGTTCAAAATGTTGCAAACCGTTAGCAAACTTATTTTTATTAACAAGACATATTTAGTGCAAATCGAAAAAATAAATAAATTTAAATCTTACTAATACATAACAAAGGCGAATCTGACATTCTAGTCGATGGAGAAAATCATATTAATGCATAAGTTGAAGAAAATCAACTTAAACTATTGTTCGGTCTTATAAAATTTAACTTGGACGGTATTATATAACTAAAAAACATGTAATTTTTTCATATAAAATTTTAATCGGACCGGACCGGCCCTAATAAGTTTTTCCAACTTCAAACCTATGATCAATCAAAGTTATTTCGGGTTCGCGATTCTATACCCATACCCAATAAAGTAGCATGAACGAGTGTTGAATTCGGACCGGTTTGATGCGGACCGGTTTGGGGGAGTTTTGCTCACCCCTAGTATGCGATATGGATCTATTGGAAACAATCAAAAGTGGACCGAATTAAATGGGAAGAAGAAATAGAGACAGAAGTAGAAGATAATATTGAAAATGAAAAAAAAAATTAAAATGACTTGCAGAATTTTGTGAATATGATGATTATGTCATAGGCTATCTCGAGCATGGACTCGATGGCTTTAAGGCTTACTTTCCCCTACTGTACTGGGTGATCTGGAGAAAACGGCTCGCAGGATAATCGACTCAACCGCGCAGTTTGACAATACACTTGCCGCACCCTACGAACCACGATGGTATGAAAAAGTCTCTCTTGGAGTAGGAAACGAACACAAGAGAATGCAAGAATTTTAGAGTTGTTTGGATTTCTGGAAGTAAAACGAATGGGAAAGGCTGCCATTTATAGTAGCTAAGTCACCCATTGGAACGGTTTTAACCGTTCATGACACTTTTGACTGTCTGGTTATCTTTTGGTTTAAATTTGGATCGTTTGGTAAAAGGGATCAAAAGACAATTTTGAGTTAGAGTCAGTGCCTGATTCCGAAGGTGACAAAGCCAGAGTATGTGAATGACTATACACCCATTGCTCTTTATAATATTGTGTATAAGTTGATCACAAAACCTATTGCTTTAAGGACCATGCCTTTCATTGACACGCTTATTTCCCCCTTTCAAGCAACCTTCATCCCACAATGGGGAGGAACACATAACATTACTATTGTCGAATATACTATCCATAACTTTAAGCTTAGAAAGGGGAAAGTTGCGGATGTCATTTGAAGCTGGACATTGAAAAAGCTTATGACAATATTGAGTAGAGTTTTGTGAGAGCTACCCTTCAGCACTTTAACTTCCCTTCTCATCTTATCAGTAACATTATGGCCTGTATTTTTCTCCCTCTTTGGATGTTCTTATCAATGGGAAGCCTACCTCCAATTTCATGCATCAGAAAGGCCCGAGGCAAGGGGACCCCCTTTCCTTCTACATATTTATTATGTGCATGGAATGGTGAAAAAGGAAGGAAGATCAAAAGCGCAGACTGTGAATCACACGAATACGAGTGTGTCTAATCCCACGTCATTTGCTACACCACCTCCTCCTCCCTCTTCCTCCGACGATCCTGTTCAATCCCACCACATTAGTTTTATAACCAAATCAAAAATCAAATAGTTTTCCAGTATTTATGCGCGAGCAATGGCTTGGTGCTATGCTCACCCCAGTTTGTCCCAAGGAATATTACTTCGTACTAAACCCCATCACCAAGCAGTGGATTTCTCTCCCTCCCCTGCCTAATGTTTGCCTTCTATGACCACTATTCTAAAATTGGCTTCATCTGTACCAAAAACGATGTTGTTTCAAATCATTCACAACAAAATCGTCTGAACAACAGTTTTAGGGTTGTTCGAGTTCTTCCTATTGAACCCCCCGCCCCCCCTACACTAATCTCAAACTTGTTATCTTTTATTCAGAGACATCGAATTTCACCCAATCGTCCTCCCTGCAGAAGCGTTCCCAATCGTATGACTATCAACAAGATAATATTGTTGGGTCCAAGCCCAATATTTAATGGCCCAAAAGTGTGTAATTTGTTTTTTGGGGCGGTGATTTCCGAAAGACCAACAGCTTGGTCTTGGTTACTTTGGCTACAAGCCAAAAAGATTTTTTTCCTAGTTGGAATACCACCACCGCCACAAAGTGTATATATAAAGGCCATGATTGTCCATGGCAAGACACAAGTGACTCTCAAAAGGTTCTCTCGGAAATTTCATGTGTCAGTAAGTGTTCAAGTGAACACAACTACTTTGTGGCTGTGACACGAGTAGTCCAGAGACGTTTCCTCGTGTTCATTAACGCGAGACGGAGAGGACGAATACCGCGACGTGATCGTTCGCGACGAAGACGACGATATTTCAGAGCTAATTCCGGGTAACTTTTTAGCAATTAGTTTGCTCGGTTTCCGTCTAGCGACGAGGTTTTAGTTTTACCCGTTTTTAGTTTCTAGTTTGTTTACACACGTTTTAGTGGAGGATTTGTCTACCCATTGTAATCGTTATAGTGGAAGTTTTGTGGGTCGTTTTGTCCCTCTCGCTTAGAGGGTTTTTCCCACGTTAAATTCTCTTGTCCTACATCTTCTACTTTTCCGCACTTGTTCGTGTTGGCGTTGTTTTCGCATTCTAGTCCGTTTGATTCAGCCCAGTAACCCAACAAAAGTAGTATCAGAGCCTGGTTCAATGGGGGAGTCAACGGGTTCCATGATCAACTTGACAGCTAGCAACTACTTGATATGGAAGCCTAGGATGCAAGACTTGCTTTATTGCAAGGATTTGATGGACCCTCTTCTTGCGAAAGGGGTCAAGCCAGCCGAAGTTAAAGATGATGAGTGGACCAAGATGAATATGAAGACGATTGGTCATATCCGCCAGTGGATTGACAATTCGGTGTTCCACCATGTTGCTCAAGAGACGGATGCCTACCAGCTATGGATAAAGTTGGAGGGCATGTATGAGAGGAAGACTGCCAGGAACAAAGCGTTGCTGATGAGATCGCTCGTGAACTTAAAGTACAGAGACGGTCAACAAGTTGCTGAGCACTTGAGTGAGTTTCAGAGTCTCATAAACCAATTGGCTACCGTCAAGCTCAATTGGGATGATGAGACACAAGCCTTGTTGCTGCTTAGCTCCCTACCAACCTCGTGGGAGACGTTGGTCGTGTCATTGAGCAATTCTGCCCCTGATGGAAAGCTGTCCATGAGTATGGTCAAGGACGCAATGTTCAACGAGGAGGCAAGGAGGAAGGAGATGGGCTCTGACAACGCGCAAGCTCTTGTCACGGAGAATAAAGACAAGAACAAGGATCGAGGGAGAAGCCAAACAAGGAACAAGAACAGAGGTCGCAGCAAGTCGAGGAATCAAGGTTCTCAGCCAAGATCCAAGGTCAAGTGCTACAACTGTGGAAGGCAGGGTCACATGGCAAGATCGTGCCGACTCCCGAAGAATGATCAGAACCTAGGCGACAATAGAAGAAACCAGAAGAATGATGATAGTGAGGATGATGATACAACTGCCACAATCTCACAGGTTGTGGTACTCTCTGTGGGAGAAGAAGAATGCCTTCACGTTGCAGCGAATCAGGAAACTGAGTGGGTTGTTGATACAGCCGCTTCATACCATGCAACTTCGAGACGAGATTTCTTCACTACATACAAAGCTGGAGACTTTGGAACTATGAAGATGGGTAATACGAGTACCTCGAAGATCGCAGGGATTGGAGATATTCGCATCCAAACCAATGTTGGGTGCAAGATGGTGTTGAAGGATGTACGCCATATTCCTGATTTGCGACTGAACCTACTCTCTGGTATTGCTCTAGATCGCCAAGGATATGATAACTACTTCGGTAGTGGTAAGTGGAAGCTGACCAAGGGATCAATGGTCGTGGATAGAGGAGAAGCTTGCTGCACACTGTACAAGACTCATGTGAAGGTTCTTGGGTATAGCCTGAATGCAGTTGAGGATGCAGCATCACCAAACTTGTGGCACAAGAGGCTTGCTCACATGAGTGAGAAAGGGTTGAAGATTCTTGCAAGGAAGTCTCTAATTCCTTTTGCCAAAGGTACACCACTGAATCATTGTGATTATTTTTTATTTGGAAAACAGTATTATCTTGTTGATTACTTTGGCTACAAGCCAAAAAGATTTTTTTCCTAGTTGGAATACCACCACCGCCACAAAGTGTATATATAAAGACCATGATTGTCCATGGAAAGACACAAGTGACTCTCAAAAGGTTCTCTCGGAAATTTCATGTGTCAGTAAGTGTTCAAGTGAACACAACTACTTTGTGGCTGTGACACGAGTAGTCCAGAGACGTTTCCTCGTGTTCATTAACGCGAGACGGAGAGGACGAATACCACGACGTGATCGTTCGCGACGAAGACGACGATAT
This sequence comes from Linanthus parryae, assembly GCA_023055425.1. Lineage (NCBI taxonomy): Eukaryota > Viridiplantae > Streptophyta > Magnoliopsida > Ericales > Polemoniaceae > Linanthus > Linanthus parryae. The sequence continues at coordinate 85,041,557 of JALGPY010000004.1, read as the reverse complement.
TTCAGAGCTAATTCCGGGTAACTTTTTAGCAATTAGTTTGCTCGGTTTCCATCTAGCGACGAGGTTTTAGTTTTACCCGTTTTTAGTTTCTAGTTTGTTTACCCACGTTTTAGTGGAGGATTTGTCTACCCATTGTAATCGTTATAGTGGAAGTTTTGTGGGTCGTTTTGTCCCTCTCGCTTAGAGGGTTTTTCCCACGTTAAATTCTCTTGTCCTACATCTTCTACTTTTCCGCACTTGTTCGTGTTGGCGTTGTTTTCGCATTCTAGTCCGTCTGATTCAGCCCAGTAACCCAACAAAAGTAGTATCAGAGCCTGGTTCAATGGGGGAGTCAACGGGTTCCCTGGTCAACTTGACAGCTAGCAACTACTTGATATGGAAGCCTAGGATGCAAGACTTGCTTTATTGCAAGGATTTGATGGACCCTCTTCTTGCGAAAGGGGTCAAGCCAGCCGAAGTTAAAGATGATGAGTCGACCAAGATGAATATGAAGACGATTGGTCATATCCGCCAGTGGATTGACAATTCGGTGTTCCACCATGTTGCTCAAGAGATGGATGCCTACCAGCTATGGATAAAGTTGGAGGGCATGTATGAGAGGAAGACTGCCAGGAACAAAGCGTTGCTGATGAGATCGCTCGTGAACTTAAAGTACAGAGACGGTCAACAAGTTGCTGAGCACTTGAGTGAGTTTCAGAGTCTCATAAACCAATTGGCTACCGTCAAGCTCAATTGGGATGATGAGACACAAGCCTTGTTGCTGCTTAGCTCCCTACCAACCTCGTGGGAGACGTTGGTCGTGTCATTGAGCAATTCTGCCCCTGATGGAAAGCTGTCCATGAGTATGGTCAAGGACGCAATGTTCAACGAGGAGGCAAGGAGGAAGGAGATGGGCTCTGACAACGCGCATGCTCTTGTCACGGAGAATAAAGACAAGAACAAGGATCGAGGGAGAAGCCAAACAAGGAACAAGAACAGAGGTCGCAGCAAGTCGAGGAATCAAGGTTCTCAGCCAAGATCCAAGGTCAAGTGCTACAACTGTGGAAGGCAGGGTCACATGGCAAGATCGTGCCGACTCCCGAAGAATGATCAGAACCTAGGCGACAATAGAAGAAACCAGAAGAATGATAATAGTGAGGATGATGATACAACTGCCACAATCTCACAGGTTGTGGTACTCTCTGTGGGAGAAGAAGAATGCCTTCACGTTGCAGCGAATCAGGAAACTGAGTGGGTTGTTGATACAGCCGCTTCATACCATGCAACTTCGAGACGAGATTTCTTCACTACATACAAAGCTGGAGACTTTGGAACTGTGAAGATGGGTAATACGAGTACCTCGAAGATCGCAGGGATTGGAGATATTCACATCCAAACCAATGTTGGGTGCAAGATGGTGTTGAAGGATGTACGCCATATTCCTGATTTGCGACTGAATCTACTCTCTGGTATTGCTCTAGATCGCCAAGGATATGATAACTACTTCGGTAGTGGTAAGTGGAAGATGACCAAGGGATCAATGGTCGTGGATAGAGGAGAAGCTTGCTGCACACTGTACAAAACTCATGTGAAGGTTCTTGGTGATAGCCTGAATGCAGTTGAGGATGCAGCATCACCAAACTTGTGGCACAAGAGGCTTGCTCACATGAGTGAGAAAGGGTTGAAGATTCTGGCAAGGAAGTCTCTAATTCCTTTTGCCAAAGGTACACCACTGAATCCTTGTGATTATTGTTTATTTGGAAAACATCACAGGATTACGTTTAGTTCCTCTGCTAAAAGAAAGTCGAAGATACTGGAGTTAGTGCACTCTGATGTGTGTGGTCCCATAGAGGTGGAGTCTATTGGCGGTCGCAGATACTTTGTGACCTTTGTTGACGATGCTTCACGCAAAGTGTGGGTGTATTTCCTGAAGACTAAAGATGAAGTATTTGATTACTTCAAGAAGTTCCATGCCATGGTTGAAAGAGAGACAGGCAATCCTTTGAAGCCTCTACGAACAGACAATGGTGGTGAATATACTTCAAAGGAGTTCGAAGCCTATTGCGATGCCCACGGTATTCGGCATGAGATGACGGTTCCAGGTACCTCACAATACAACGGCGTTGCCGAGAGGATGAACCGGACTATTGTTGAGAGAGTCCGATGTATGCACAGAATGGCAAAGCTGCCAAAGTCATTCTGGGGTGAAGCAGTTCGTACCGCCTGTTATGTGATTAACAGGTCTCCATCTGCTCCTTTGGGTTTTGAGATTCCAGATAAGGTATGGCACGGTAGAGACGTTTCCTACTCTCATCTGAAGGTGTTTGGCTGCAAGCCGTTCGCACATATACCCAAGGAGAAGCGACTTAAGCTTGATGACAAAGCCAATCCATGTGTTTTTGTGGGCTATGGAGATGAGGAGTTTGGCTACAGGTTATGGGATCCAGTTAATGAGAAGCTGATAAGAAGCAGGGATGTGGTTTTCTATGAGAACCAGACTATTGAAGATATTGAGATGTCTTCAAAGTCGAAGGAAGTTGTTGTTCCCGACCTCAGTCCAGATACCTCCCCTAGTGCTACGGGTGGAGAAGAGATTCCTGGAGATGTTCCAGAGATAGAGATTCCAGAGATGGAAGATGACGATGACGATGATGATTCCGATGAAGAGGGTGTTGAGCAGGGGGAGCAGCCCCCTCCACCAGAGAACGAAGGACCTCAGCTGAGAAGGTCCACCAGGAATCCGCAACCATCTGTCAAGTACCCATCGTCTGAATATATTTTAGTTACTGATGAGGGGGAGCCAGAAAGTTTCCGGGAGGCACAAACTCATAAAGATAAATCCAGTTGGATGAAGGCTATGCAAGAAGAGATGAGTTCCTTGCAGAAGAATGATACTTATGAGTTAGTAAAGCTACCGAAGGGAAGAAAAGCACTGAAGAACAAGTGGGTGTTCAAGTTGAAGAAGGACAATGATGGAAAGCTAGTGAAGTACAAAGCGCGATTGGTGGCCAAAGGATTCGGCCAAAAGAAAGGTATTGACTTTGATGAGATCTTTTTGTCAGTTGTTAAGATGACCTCAATCCGAGTTGCTTTAGGGCTAGTAGCTAGTATGGACCTCGAGCTTGAACAACTTGATGTGAAGACTGCCTTTCTACATGGTGACTTGGAGGAAGAGATCTACATGGAGCAGCCTGAAGGATTTGAAGTGAAAGGGAAGGAGAACATGGTTTGCAAACTGAAGAAGAGTCTGTATGGCCTTAAGCAAGCGCCAAGACAATGGTACAATAAGTTCTACTCATTCATGGTGAGTAATGGGTACAAGAGAACACAGACAGACCAGTGTGTTTACATAAGAAGATTCCCCGATGGTAACTTCATCCTGTTATTGCTGTATGTCGATGACATGTTGGTTATCGGTAAGAGTTCGGAGATGATTGGCAAGCTGGAGAAGGAGTTATTCAAATCTTTCGACATGAAGGACTTAGGTTCCGCTCAACAGATATTGGGCATGAAGATTTTTCGTGACAGGAAAGCAGGGAAGCTTTGGTTGTCGCAAGAGAAGTATGTTGAACGCGTGATCGACAAGTTCAACATGAAAGGTGCTAAGCCTACTAGTACTCCACTTGCCAGTCACTTCAAGTTGAGTAAGAGATCGTGTCCCTCTAGCGATGCAGCTAGAGATGGTATGGCAGCTATTCCCTACTCCTCTGCAGTAGGAAGTTTGATGTATGCTATGGTTTGCACCCGGCCAGACATCGCTCATGCTGTTGGGGTAGTGAGCAGGTTTCTCTCTAACCCTAGGAGAGAACATTGGGAAGCAGTCAAGTGGATTCTGAGGTATTTGAAGGGGACTTCCAATTGGTGCTTGTGCTTTAGTGGTTCCAAACCAGTCTTGGAAGGATTTACAGACGCCGATATGGCAGGCGACCTCGATAGTCAAAAGAGCACTTCTGGATACTTGTTTACTTTTGCAGGGGGAGCTGTTTCATGGCAGTCCAGACTGCAAAAATGTGTTGCTCTATCAACTACCGAGGCTGAGTACATTGCTGCAGCGGAAGCTGGCAAAGAGATGTTATGGTTGAGACGATTTCTCCAAGAGCTGGGTTTGAAGCAAGACGAGTATGTGGTTAATTGTGACAGTCAAAGCGCTTTGGACTTGAGCAAGAATTCCATGTACCATTCTCGCACAAAGCACATTGATGTTCGCTATCACTAGATACGCGAAGTAATAGAGAGGCAGCTGATGCAACTCAAGAAAACTCACACTGATCAGAATCCGTCTGACATGCTGACGAATGTAATGACAAGGGACAAGTTCGAGTTCTGCAGAGGCAGGACTGGGATGGACTACGAGTGAGGAGTCGCAGTAGTATTCCCTCCTCTAGTTGGGCTTGGAGGGGGAGATTTGTTGGGTCCAACCCCAATATTTAATGGCCCAAAAGTGTGTGATTTGTTTTTTGGGGCGGTGATTTCCGAAAGACCAACACCTTGGTCTTGGTTACTTTGGCTACAAGCCAAAAATATTTGTTTCCTAGTTGGAATACCACCACCGCCACAAAGTGTATATATAAAGGCCATGATTGGCCATGGAAAGACACAAGTGACTCTCAAAAGGTTCTCTCGGAAATTTCATGTGTCAGTAAGTGTTCAAGTGAACACAACTACTTTGTGGCTGCGACACGAGTAGTCCAGAGACGTTTTCTCGTGTTCATTAACGCGAGACGGAGAGGACGAATACCGCGACGTGATCGTTCGCGACGAAGACGACGATATTCAGAGCTAATTCCGGGTAACTTTTAGCAATTAGTTTGCTCGGTTTCCGTCTAGCGACGAGGTTTTAATTTTACCCGTTTTTAGTTTCTAGTTTGTTTACCCACGTTTTAGTGGAGGATTTGTCTACCCATTGTAATCGTTATAGTGGAAGTTTTGTGGGTCGTTTTGTCCCTCTCGCTTAGAGGGTTTTTCCCACGTTAAATTATCTTGTCCTACATCTTCTACTTTTCCGCACTTGTTCGTGTTGGCGTTGTTTTCGCATTCTAGTCCGTCTGATTCAGCCCAGTAACCCAACAAATATTGCAGTAGCTTGCAATGGTAAACTGCACTGGCATTGGTTCGAGTCCGAGGTTTTCTCCTTCAACCCGTACCAGGATCAGTATCAAAGGCTGAGCTTTCCCAAGGATAGCAGAATAAGGGGTTGTGTGTATAGTTTTGGAATGTTCCATTGCAACCTCAAGTACACAGAGTGGTATGAGGCACTAATTCAGGTTTGGGAAGTTGAGGAATACGGATATTCATTGGCCCCCCATATCCCTTTCTATCACCGGTCTCCGATCCGTGCCAGCTTTTCACCCTTATGATGAAATGTGATGTTGTGCCACAAATTTTGTCGCATACTTCAGTACAATCTGCGCACTGGAACATTGGAGCTCTTCCTTCGTGAAGATGGTCGTGAACTCGATGCAAACTATTTTATGATTCGAAAGTTTTTTCTCTTAGAGCTCCCATGCTGGCCAACTCCACTTCGTTCAGTCTCTAATTAAGTAAACGGTGAGGATTTGAATTAACTCGTGTAGAGGGAAATCATTTCGAAACTCTGTCGGATTTTTATTTAAAACTAAGCTTTTAGCCATCCGGTCTTTGAAAAGAATATGTCACAGATTTTTTTGTTGCATTTTTAGGCAATTTTTTACTGCTTATTTGTCACATGTAAATCATGAAGTGTAGGCATAGAGTATCTACTTGCTTCAATCGATTAGGTTTCCACTGATAATCGAGACTCCTTTACGAATTTAATTAATTTGTTCGCCTTTATTTCCTCGATATAATCTAGAAGGTCGGTCGTTCACGCTTTTGCTCCTGTTATCGTGGTCGTTCGTTTCAAATTCTTATTGTTGAGAGTCCCCATGCTCAAATAGTTTGGCAATAAAATGGGCACTGGTAACCTTATTTCCCATTCCGGAGAGTGCTTTCTCATTCTATCTCTTTCTCCTTCTCTGAATATGGCCTTCTAGTGTAGAAGCAACATTTTATAGTTGCTTACTTCTTTGGTAGATTCAAGAGGCCAAACCAAAAGTAATTTTGTTTCTTGAATATTCCAACAATGTAATTAGCGCTGGACTGACTTCTCCGATTAAAGAATTCAATATTCTTCTCCACCAGGGGGACTGTGAAAGACACGTTGGCGCTGCTTGCGAACTCTACGTTTCACCTCTTGAATTTACCAAGTGTAGGTGGTCTATGTGGAGTTTGTTGGAATTGTTACCTAGAGGCAATCAATCTATTGTGACAAATATGTAGATTTACAATTCATTATGATATCGATATGTTAACATGAATGAAGTCCTTAGAATATAAATGTTATATTCTTAAATATCCCTAGTCAATTATATTTATTAACAGGACAATAAACTATAGACTAGTATGGGGTTGGATTGATATGGAGATATCACGATTAAACACATTTGTATATATGAATTAGGAGTAATGGCATACTTGAGTGACCCATCTCCGAGAAGGCTACATACAAGTTATGTTACGCCACAAGTGCTTCTCGCGGTGACAACGTTATTGTCATCCTTAGACTTGAAGTCACTAGATCATCTAGTTGTGGAATATTGTGTTTTGGTAGCGTCAAACGCTACACCGTGACTGGGTAGTCATAAAGGCGCGTACCAGACACAGTAGGAAACAAGCTTAGATATCGTAGTGATGTAGATAGAATTTGTCCCTCCAACATAACGGGAGAAAGTATCCTAGGCCACTCGAGGGATAGTGCTTATAGAATTTCTGGCCAGACTAAAATAAATCAATATAAGACATTGATGTTATTTGCACGAATAAGGCTATTACCAGGATCGAGGAACTATGGTTTGGATATACGAGTGTGACTTGTATGTCTCGTGTCCAATCTGGATATTGAGACAAAGGGATGAGACAATACTTGCACAAGGTTTGTCATGATGACTACTCTATTTGTTGTCTAGAATGGATGTCTTGTTAGAGGCCGCTCCATATTAGTAAATAGTTACTACCAACTAAATAGAACATATGGGGTCACACGCCATATAGGGGTGAACTAGACCTGGAAATTAATTAATTAATATGATTAATTATTAGAAGGATCAAATCGCAACAACTTGGTAACTTAGTAGGACTAATATGCAAGTTGGACTAATCCATGTATAGACATGATTCGAATTTGCCAAGTTGGACTAATTCATGTAGAGACATGATTAGGATTAATTTTCAAAGAGAACTAATCCATGTATGGACATGATTAAGACTAGTTTGCAAGAGGGACTAATCCTTATTTGAGTATGATTAGGAGAGGGGTTCGTTATGTAGTAGGACAAGGAGTTGTGGAACTATATAAAGAACACTCCTAGCTTAGTTTCTCTACACACATCTACATGATTGGAGTATGAGAGAATAAAGCACGGAGAGAGAGCAAGTCCCAAAGGAGGGCCGAACCCCCCTTGGGACCGCCCCCTACCCGTCGGCCATAAAAGGGAGCTGCCCACCTTGGTGTGTCGTTGTTGCGTGATTTCTTCTTCCTCTTCCATTCTTCCTAGATAGCACAAGGAATTAGAGGATCTAGATCTCACCTCTAGGCGTGGATCAACCGTAGAGATGTGACACATTTCACGTTACAAGTCATCATAGAAGACGTCTAAGGTATGTTGCTTGTTTCTTCCCTTACCATCGTTATGATTCTCTTCAAGTGATTCTTGGAGGGTCTTGAATGGATCATCCATGATCAAAACCGTACAGTGTTATCAGAGCCACAGGTCGTATAGCATAACGTTGTTTAGGTGTTACGATTTATATAGTTGTACACTTTAAATTGTTGTTTATCGCGTCAAACGGACAAATCAAGCACCTTGATGCAATTTGTAAATAATTCAATCGAACAAGAACTAATTTTACATGGAATGTAGGAATTAGTGAGTTTGAGAAATTTTAGGATCTTAGATCTAGGGTTCTTGGGCATCCTATTGGAAGAAGGAGTTGATTTCAAAGAAGGAAACAACCAAACTTGGGCAACAAGGCATGGAGTAGTTTTGGAAACAAATCCTAAGGAGGTTCGGCCCCCCTAGGGTACTGCCCCTCCTTCCTTTCCACCCAAGCAATGTTTGGCATAATGGCCGGGGCAGCCCTAGCACACGTGGGCTAGGGGCCGGCCGGACCAAGGCCTTAGGCGGCCTGTTAGGGGTTCGACCAAGTGTATGGTTAGGCCCCTTGTATCGTTTTGACCCTAGTTAATCCCTAAATCAACAAAAATTAATTAAGCGCATTAAAATTGGTTTTAACTGTTTATGTGCAAATGTATGGTGATTGGATATGGTCTTAGATGTGGTTTGTTGTGGATGTTTAATTTTGTGGTTTGTTTACGGCCTGTGAGCTGATCAATTCGTTGTAATAATTAATTTGGGTTTACGGCCTGCGAGCCGGTATTTTTCTCAACTTGTGAGATTTATTTTATTTAGTATAGATGTTAGCCAGTACTAGATAAAATAGATAGATAGCCATGATTGAAGAAAATAAGCCCAAAGAATTGAAGGAACCACAACATGGAGCATGAAGCATTCCACAAGACTATGAAGGATGGACCAAAAGATGGAGACACATGGAGATGGGTTTTTATTCTAGGGTTCATAAATAGTCTCATTGGCTTGAGAATATCTTAGTCTAGGAGGCCATATCCATATCACGGTTTTAATTTTTTGTGGATGTTTATTTATTGTCTTATTATTGTTGTTGGTGTATGGATGATGCATGCAATTTGATAATAAGATAATTAAACAACACGGATCTTTTATTTGGAGTTGTGCCCAAACTCAAATAAGTAGATCATTTGATATGGATCAATAAAAACAATTAAAATTGGAAAATAAAATCCCTCAATTGAAATATTGCGTTTTGCCTTCTCATTATCAAGACACTCTTCATGATCATGATTATCAAGCTCGTGCGTGCCAAAGCAGGGCGACTTGATTTGCCATGAATATGTTGCGATGGCACAAGCAAGTAATGTGCAACTGTCTAGGTAAGAGGTTGAACGCAACTAGGTGATTTTAATAAGATTAAAAGCCTAGAGGCAAACAATTGGGATTATTCATATAGATGGATAAATAAGGAGTTATTTGCCCAATCCATGAGTTTCATAAGGATGCAATTGGAATAGTTCCTACATAAATAAGTGATTTTGGGTGACTTGCCAAAGCAAGCTTAAAAGAAGTGAAATATGAATCTTGGCCCTCTAGAAAATATGATGATATTATCCGCATTAATATGGAGGGTTATTAATCCGAGAAAAAATAGTGGGAGCTATGTTTTACAATTTAAATCCTTGTTGAATATAGTTACACGTCACAATACTTTGCATAATCCTGTTTATGTTGAATACCCATGACATTAAACAAACTAAACACGACTTTTGTCCATAAGATCGACAAGCTGTCTCGAATCTATTTTCTAGATTGGTAGAAAATTGAGAATTGTTCTCAAATAAAAGAGAAATTGTTGTACATCGTAGAACATAAAGTTCTCTTCCCACCAACAACCAAGACACACTAAAATCTAATGGAAGGAACATCAAAGAATGGTTATTTGAATGTAACTTGCCTCCTGTAAGCTGCCATAAACTCTGTGCTTTGGAAACAAGATGAGAACATGGAGGCGTATGATATGAGCATACATTGAAAGAAGCTCTTTCAAAGAGTGAGGTAGACATGAAAGGTTTGAAGTGTTGCTCCACTTTGCGTTATGCAACTAAGCTATTCAATATGATTGAAACATTAGTGAATGGGTGTTATCTATGAGATAGAATTATTATTCACCCAGGGTGGACCAAGAATTGCATTGGGTGCAATTATAATTTTGTATTTAAAGTTGATATACTCAATATGATTGAAGATCACTAAACAAAGCACTAATGAAAGGGCATAGGCTAAAACTGTTAATGGTTAACAGTATGGGTAAGGGCAAATGGTTTTCGCTGACCCCATGGGTATGAAGCAAGCTTGTTGCTAAAAAAAAGTTGCCTTAAAGTCCCAAATGTAGTGTAAAGGAAGAGTGACTACCCAAAGTACCTGGAAGTAAGTAATAATGGAATTGTGAATTCCAATTTAGGTATTCTTGTTATAGAAGTCAATGTGTCTATCTCATCATCATTAGTATATGATACTTGATGAGGATCTCAAATTTTTAGAAGTGTGAAGGATCTCAAGAGATAAAGACAATTGGATAAGGAAGAAATAATCCTACACGAGAGGCAATGAAGCAAAGGGTTTCAAAATTAGCCGTAGAGAATTATTCTTACCTTTATGAATTTTTTCATGAATTAGACAAAAATGATTATGTCCCAGCTATGAGTAGGATCATTATCATAGTTTCTTTTTTGGATAAGAAAGCTCCTTATCATAATAAATGACAAATGTTGTTCCATTTATTCTGATATACATTATTGTAATGTAATTTTGTCTAATGGATTGTATATCCTTGATCATGATAATTTCATCTATAACATTAATACCAAGAAGTTTGCATATAATGATATGAACTTCACTTATCTTTAGCATTATTGTTTAGGCCACATGAATAAAAGATACATACCTAGAACTCCATATGGATGGATTTCTGGAACTCATTTGACTATTGAATCATATGAGACATGTAAGACTTATTTATTAGGCAAATATATGATCTTTTGGGAATCATACATATTGATGTATGTAGGCCACTAAGCACAAATGCTAAAGATGGTTTTCAGTACTTCATCATATTTACCGATAGAATCAGAGAAATATGGATTTTTGTATCTTATTAAGAAACAAATCAGAATCCTTTGAAGAGTTAAAGGAATTCAAGAATGAAGTAGAGAACCAGCTTGGAAAAAGTATTAGGGCTCTACGATTGGATCGTAAGAGGAGAGTACTTGAGCAAAGAGTTTGACAAGAATCTATGAGAGTTATGGAGATGATCCAAACACGCTCCACCTAGCACGCCACAGCGGACCTTGTTGGATACGGTTCGGTCCATGATGTGTCAAACAATAACTTCCAGTTTACTTTTAGGGGCTATGTTCTAATTACAGAAAATTTCGCCCTTAACCTTGTTCCATCTATATCAATTAGGAAAACACCATATGAGATATGGACTAGGAAGTTTCCTAGTATGTCTTTCATAAAGTACTTGGGGTTATGAATTTTATGTAAAGCCGTTTACAGATAAACTTGGACCCAAGCCGGATAAATTATTTCTGGGATATCCTGAAATGGATATTATTTCTACAATCCAAACGAGAACAAATTGTTTGTTGCTCGAACCACACTGTTTCTAGATAGAGATTTTCTCTAAAGAAACAGTGGGGGGACAGTAGAACTTGAAGGATTTCAGGAACCACAACAGAACATTGATCCTTATGATGGAACATTAGCAGGATCACAAGATGTTGTGGAGCAACCTACTCAGGTAACACAAGAACCTCGTAGGCTAGGTAGGATATGTCAAAGGACTAGAGAAATATGGATTTCTCATAATCCAGTGATATATTGCTCATAGATTGAGCCTACAACCTATGACATGGCCACGTGTGGGCCATACTCTCAGAAATGGCTTGGAGCCAAGAGATACGATAGGAAATTCATGTATACCAACAAAGTATAGACTTTGGTAGAACCACCTGAAAGGGTAGGACCCATAAGGCGCAAGTGGGTAATGAGGAAACCAACATGGATGGTAATATGATTACTTTTAATGGACAATTGGTTGAAGAGGGTTTCATGTGAGTTCATAGTATAGACTATGACGAAATCATTCCCCAGTTGTGATCCTTAAATCCATTCGCATCTTGCTTGTAGCAGTCTGTCTAGAGATTGAGTCAAGCTTCTTGGGGTTGGATTCTTCGAATTAATGATGCAATCAAAAAAGTTTGGTTCCATCAAAATTGAAGATGAGACTTGTGTTTACAAGAAGGTTAGTGGGAGCACAATTATGTTTCTGGTCTTATATGTAGAGACATACTAATCATTGGGAATGATGTCCCTACTTAGCAATCTTACGTAGATTGACTAGGGATTTAAGTCTTCAATGATAGACTAAGGCGAAGCAAACCCATGAAGATCTATTGAGATTGATCAAGCTGGTTGTGCCGCTTAGGTCATAGTACAAAAATTGACAAAGGTGTTGGAATGGTTCAACATGTATAGAGTATGGATTCTAACTTTGTCACATGGAATTAGTCTTTGGAAGACTAATTGTCTTTTCCAATTAGATTGGGAAATGAGTATGGATGAGATTCACGAGATACGCCATGTTATGTACTAGGCAAAACGTGTCATATGGTAGGACACAAAGATACCAGTCAAATCCAGGTGAGAGTCACTGGATAATTATCACGATTATCCTTAAGTACTTGAGAAGAACTAAATGATGAATTCTTGATAAATGGAAGATAGGAAGAGTTTACTGTAAAGAGTTACGGTGATGCGAACTTCAAATCTAACGAAGGCGATTTCAAATTATAGTCAAGTTTTATGTTTTGCACTAGTGGGAGGGACTGTGAGCTGGAAAGGTTCTAGGCAAGATTCATTCACTTATTCTAATGAAGAGGATTGAGTAATTTATTGCATGAGATGCACTTACTCAGAATATTCAATCTCTATCAAATTGTTGATATAAGGGATGTGAATATTTGCAACGTACCTGCGCATGTCTAGCCTACCATACCCCTACGTAGTGTAAGCATGAAGGGCCGCTCTAGATCAATAGGCATATGATGCAGGAGATTGATTCTAGTGCAAGTGGGAGACTGTTGGAATTGTGCCCTAGTGGCAATCAATTTATTGTGACAAATATGTGGATTTACGATTCATTATGTTATCGATATAGAGATATGTTAACATGAATGAAGTCCTTAGAATATAAATGTTATATCCTTTAATATCCCTAGTCAATTATATTGATTAACAGTACAATAAACTATAGACTAGTATGGGGTTGGATTGATATGGAGATATCACGATCCAACACATTGGTATATATGCATTAGGAGTAATGGCATACTGGATTGACCCATCTCCGAGAAGGCTACATACAAGTTATGTTAAGTCACAAGTGCTTCTCGCGGTGACAACGGTATTGTCATCCTTAGACTTTAAGTCATTAGATCATCTAGTTGTGGAATATTGTATTTTGGTAACGTCAAACGCTACACCGTGACTGGGTAGTCTTAAAGGCGCGTACTAGAAACAATAGGAAACAAGCTTAGATATCATAGTGATGTAGATAGAATTTGTCCCTCCCACATAACGAGAGGAAATATTCTAGGCCACTCGAGGGATAGTTCTTATAGAATGTCTGGCAAGACTCAAATAAATCAATGTACGACATTGATGTTATTTGCACGAATAAGGCTATTCCCAGGATCGAGGAACTATGGATTGGATATACGAGTGTGATGTGTATGTCTCGTGTCCAATTCACATATTGAGACAAAGGGATGAGACAATACTTGCACAAGGTTTGTCATGATGACTATTCTATTTGTTTGATAGAATGGATGTCTTGCTAGAGGCCGCCCCATATTAGAAAATAGTTAATACCAACTAAATAGAAATTATGGGATCACACGCCATATAGGGGTGAACTAGACTTGGGAATTAATTAATTAATATGATTAATCAATTAGAAGGATTAAATTGCAACAACTTGCTAACTTAGTAGGACTAATATGCAAGTTGGACTAATCCATGTATAGACATGATTAGGATTTTCCAAGTTGGACTAATTCATGTAGAGACATGATTAGGATTAATTTGCAAAGACAAGTAATCCATGTATGGACATGATTAGGACTAGTTCGCAAAAGGGACTAATCCTTATTTGAGTATGATTAGGATAGGGGTTGTTTATGTAGTAGGACAAGGAGTTGTTGAACTATATAAAGAACACTCCTAGATTAGTTTCTCTACACACATCTACATGATTAGAGTATGAGAGAATAAATCACGGAGAGATAGCAAGTCCCAAAGGAGGGCCAAACCCCCCTTGGGATCGCCCCCTACCCGTCGGCCATAAAAGGGAGCCGCCCACCTTGGTGCTCCGTTCTTGCGTGATTTTTTCTTCCTCATCCATTCTTCCTAGCTAGAACAAGGAATTGGAGGATCTAGATCTCACCTCTGGGCGTGGATCAACTGTAGAGACGTGACACATTTCACGTTACAAGTCATCTTAGGAGACGTCTAAGGCGTGTTGCTTGTTTCTTCCCTTCCCATCATTATGATTCTCTTCCTGTGATCCTTGGAGGGTCTTGAATGGATTATCCATGATCAAAAACCCTACAGTGTTATCAGAGCCACAGGTCGTAGAGCATAACGTTGTTTATGTGTTACGATTTATATAGTTTTACACTTTAAATTGTTGTTTATCGTGTAAAACGGACAAATCAAGCATATTGATGCAATTTGTCAATAATTCAATCAAACAAGAACTAATTTTACATGGAATGTTGGAATTAGTGAGTTTGAGAAATTTTAGGATCTTAGATCTAGGGTTCTTGGGCATTTTATTGGAAGAAGGAGTTGTTTTCAAAGAAGAAAACAACCAAACTTGGGCAACAAGGCATGGAGTGTTCGGGTGGAGCCCTGGTTCATGGGCGACCCGTTTTATGAATCGACCCGATTCATGTTTTTCTACGACCCGAAAAGGGAGACATGATTCTTGGAGCGAAGTCTTGGGCCGGTAGGCCCGAAAAAATATTTTGACCCGTTTTGACCCGTTTGGGCTTGGATCCGGCCCGGTTAATAGGTAGTCTATTTATAGAGTGCTTAGGGTTCATAGCAATTATGTTGAGCGTTTCTGATTTCGCTTGTAATTCTCTCTGAGACGATTCGTCTGTTTTAGTGAAATCTCTGCAACTCCGTGGAGTAGCCTGTTTTGCCGAACCACGTAAATATGTGTGTTTTATTCTTTCTTTCTGCATATTTCGTTTTTCTCAACAACTGGTATCAGAGCCAGGTTCGCTAGGGTTTTGGAAAAACGATGGCAGATGAGATGAACGGTTCTGGAATTGAAAAGTTCGACGGCACAGATTATGCGTACTGGAAGATGCAGATAGAGGACTATCTGTATGGGAAGAAACTGCACGCTCCAGTGGAGGGGGTAAAGCCTGAAGCCATGAAGGAGGAAGACTGGAAGGTCATGGATCGACAGGTTCTGGGCATTATTCGATTGACGCTGTCAAGGTCGGCTGCGCACAACGTTATTAAGGAGACTACTACCGCTTCGCTGATAAAGGCGTTGTCAGGAATGTACGAGACTCCGTCTGCTAATAACAAGGTGTACTTGATGAAGCGTATGTTCAATCTGAAGATGACAGAAGGTATGTTGGTTGCTCAACATCTTACTGATTTCAATACAATTACGAATCAGTTGTCTGCTGTTGAAATTGACTTTGATGATGAGGTTAGGGATTTGATACTATTAGCGTCATTACCTAATAGTTGGGAATCTATGCGAATTGCTGTTAGTAATTCTGCTGGAAAAGAGAAGTTGAAGTATGATAACATACGTGATTTAATTCTGGCTGAGGAAGTGCGTCGTAAAGATTCTGGTGAACCTTCGGGTTCAGCCTATAATGTTGATAATCGTGGCAGAAGCAACGAAAGGAATGATAATATTAATCGGGGAAGATCAAAATCTAAGCATGGAGGTACTAGTCGTGGAAAATCGCAGACAAGGGATGGAAGCACGGTTAATTGCTGGAACTGTGGTAAATCAGGTCACTTTAAGAGTGATTGTAAGGCACCGAAGAAAAACAGAGGAAAGTCTGGGAATTCAGTGAATGCAGTCAGTGATGAAATTCAAGATGCTTTACTTCTTGATGTGTATAGTCCCGTTGATGATTGGATATTAGATTCGGGTGCTTCTTTCCATACTACCTCGCACCGTGAAATTATGCAGAACTATACAGATGGGGATTTCGGAAAGGTGTACTTGGCAGATGGGGAGCCGCTGAATATTGTTGGTCAGGGTGATATTGATGTCAAGCTTGCAAGTGGTTCTGTATGGACTTTGCGGAAGGTGAGACATGTTCCTGAGCTGAAGAAGAATTTGATATCGGTGGGACAGCTTGATGATGATGGTAACTCTGTGGTCTTCTCAAGTGGTGCATGGAAGGTTTTGAAAGGTTCCATGATACTTGCTCGTGGTAAGAAAACAGGAACTTTGTACATAACTTCGGGACCGAGTGACACAATAGCTGTTGCTGAAGCTGAGGAATGTGCTGATTTGTGGCATCGCAGACTTAGTCATATGAGTCATAGAGGCATGAAGATATTGCAGTCCCAAGGTAAGATCTCAAAGCTGAAGTCTATCAATCTGGGTATTTGTGAGAGCTGTATTATGGGAAAGCAGAAGAGAGTCAGTTTCTTGAAAGGCGGTCGTGCCTTGAGATCAAGCAAGCTGGTTCTTGTGCACACAGATGTGTGGGGTCCTTCACCAGTAGCGTCACTAGGAGGATCTCAATACTATGTCACTTTCATTGATGATTTCAGCAGGAAAGTATGGGTTTATTTTATGAAAAATAAATCTGACGTGTTTGAAACTTTTAAGAAGTGGAAAGCCATGGTTGAGACTGAAACAGGTTTGAAATTGAAGTGTTTGAGATCTGATAATGGTGGAGAATACATTGATGGAGGACTTAAAGATTATTGTGCTGCGCATGGAGATAGACTCGAAAATACTCTTCCCGGGACACCACAACAGAATGGAGTGGCTGAACGCATGAATAAGACCATCAACGAGAGAGCTAGAAGATGAGGCTTTGTTCTGGGTTACCGAAGACTTTCTGGGCAGAAGCAGTTAGCACAACGGTTTATTGCATAAACCGTGGACCTTCAGTTCCGTTGGAATTCAGATTGCCTGAAGAAGTATGGAGCGGAAAAGAGGTTAGTTTTGATCATTTGAAAGTTTTCGGTTGTGTTTCTTATGTTCATATTGATGCTGCCAGACGTAGTAAGTTAGATGAAAAATCCAAGATTTGTTTCTTTATTTGCTATGGAGATGCACAGTTTGGTTACAGATTTTGGGATGCTGAGAACAGGAAAATTATAAGAAGCAGAGATGTGATCTTCAATGAGAAGATGATGTATAAGGATAGGGAAAGTGTTACTATTGATACAGAGGATAAAGTCCCAGCTACTCCTCCGTATGTTTGTCCTGATATTCTTGAGGATGTTACTCCCAGTGCTGATGTTCCGCTGGATCAGTCTAGTGTGCCTGACACTACTGAGTCACAACCAGTTGCAAGGGACAAGAACACTCCTCTGAAGACCTATGTTAGAACACGGGTAGGGAAAAGGAATAGAAAGGCCCCGGAGCGTTACTCCCCTAGTCTTAATTATATTTTGTTGACTGATGCTGGTGAGCCTGAGACTTATGCAGAGACTTTGCGGGATGTTAACTCTAGCAAGTGGGACTCAACAATGAATGATGAGATGGATTCTTTGCTTGGGAATCAGACATGGTAGTTAACTGAACTTCCAACAGGGAAGAGGGCACTTCATAATAGGTGGGTATATCGTGTGAAGAATGAATCTGACGGAAGTAAACGGTATAAGGCAAGACTTGTTGTGAAGGGGTACCAGCAGAAGCAGGGAATTGATTATTCTGAGATATTTTCACCTGCGGTGAAGCTTACAACTATCAGGTTGGTGCTGAGTATGGTTGCTAAAGAAGACTTACATCTTGAGCAGTTAGATGTAAAGACGTCATTCCTTCATGGTTACTTTGAGGAAGAATTATATATGCATCAGCCAGAGGGTTTCGAGGTACAGGGAAAGGAGAATCTTGTGTGCAGGTTGAAGAAGAGCTTGTATGGTCTGAAACAAGCTCCTCGGCAGTGGAACAAGAAATTTGATAGTTTTATGTGCAACTTAGAGTACACAAGATTTCATGCAGACCATTGTTGCTATGTTAGACAATTTGATGGATCCTACATTATCTTGTTATTATATGTTGATGATATGCTGATTGCAGGATCCAGTTTGGATGAGATTAACAACTTGAAGAAGAAATTGTCTACACAGTTTGCCATGAAGGAATTGGGCCCTGCAAGTCAGATTCTTGGCATGAGGATAGTCAGATATAGAGCCAGAGGTACTCTGTATTTTTCCCAGGAAGAGTATGTGAAGAAGATACTAAGCAGATTCAGCATGGATCAGGCTAAGCCTGTGAACACTCCATTGGGTGGTCATTTTAGATTGAGTAAAGATGATTCACCAAAGACAGTTGAAGAACTGGAACACATGGGTAAGACTCCATATGCCTCAGCTATTGGTTCGTTGATGTATGCTATGGTTTGTACTAGGCCCGATATCTCTCATGCAGTGGGAGTTGTGAGCAGGTACATGAGTAATCCAGGAAAGCAACATTGGGAGGCAGTAAAATGGATCTTAAGATACTTGAGAGGTTCTTCCAACACGTGCTTATGTTTCGGTGGAGGTGCTTTGAAACTTAAGGGTTTTGTTGATGCTGATCTTGCTGGTGATCTGGATAAGAGGAAGAGTACTACAGGGTATGTGTTCACCTTGGGTGGTACAGCAGTGTCATGGGGTTCTAACTTGCAGAAGGTTGTTGCTCTTTCAACAACAGAAGCTGAGTATATTGCTATCACGGAAGCTGCAAAGGAGATGTTATGATTGCAGAGGTTCTTAGGAGAGTTGGGGAAGATACAGGAGAATGGCACGCTTCACAATGACAGTCAGAGTGCTATATTTCTTGCTAAAAATCCAGCGTTCCATTCTAAGACCAAGCATATTGAGACAAAGTATCATTTCATCCGTGAGTTACTTGATGATGGTCAGGTTCATCTTGAGAAGATTTGTGGAAGTGAGAATCCAGCAGACATGTTCACAAAGATTGTTACTGTTGAGAAACTGAAGCTGTGCGCAGCTTCAGTGGGTCTTCTTTCTTGAAGAAGATGAGTTGAGTTGCAGGGATGGAGCTTGATTATGTTAGGGGATGTGGTTCTGGTACATGATGTTGAACCTGTCTCCAAGTGGGAGAATTGTTGGGGTGGAGCCCTGGTTCATGGGCGACCCGTTTTATGAATCGACCCGATTCATGTTTTGCTACGACCCGAAAAGGGAGACATGATTCGTGGTTAATAGGTCGTCTATTTATAGAGTCAAAAAAAATATTTTGACCCGTTTTGACTCGTTTGGGCTTGGATCCGGCCCGGTTAATAGGTCGTCTATTTATAGAGTGCTTAGGGTTCGTAGCAATTATGTTGAGCGTTTCTGATTTCGCTTGTAATTCTCTCTGAGACGATTCGTCTGTTTTAGTGAAATCTCTGCAACTCCGTGGAGTAGGCTATTTTTCCGAACCACGTAAATCTGTGTGTTTTATTCTTTCTTTCCGCATATTTCATTTTTCTCAACATGGAGTTGTTTTGGAAACAACTCCCAAGGAGATTCGCCCCCCTAGGGGACTGCCCCTCCTTCCTTGCCGCCCAAGTAAGGTTTGGCCTAATGGCCGGGGAAGCTCTAGCACACGTGGGCTAGGGGCCGGCCGGCCCAAGGCCTTAGGCGGTCTCTTAGGGGTTCGGCCAAGTGTATGGTTAGGCCCCTTGGATCGTTTTGACCCTAGTTAATCCTAAAATCTACTAAAATTAATTAAGCGCATTAAAATTTGTTTTAACTGTTTATGTGAAAATGTATGGTGATTGGATATGGCCTTAGATGTGGTTTGTTGTGGATGTTTAATTTTGTGGTTTGCTTACGGCCTGCGAGCTGATCAATTCGTTGTAATAATTAATTTGGATTTACGGCTTGCGAGCCGGTATTTTTCTCAACTTGTGAGATTTATTTTATTTAGTATAGATGTTAGCTAGTACTAGATAAAATAGAAAGGTAGCCATGATTGAAGAAAAGAAGCCCAAAAAATTGAAGGAACCACAACATGGAGCATGAAATATGCCACAAGACTATGAAGGATGGACCAAAAGATGGAGACACATGGAGATGGGTTTTTATTCTAAGGTTCATAGATAGTCTCATTGGCTTGAGAATATCTTAGTCTAGGAGGCCATATCCATATCACGATTTTAATGTTTTGTGGATGTTTATTTATTGTCTTATTATTTTTGTTGGTGTATGGATGATGCATGCAATTTGATAATAAGATAATTAAACAACCCGGATCTTTTATTTGGAGTTGTGCCCAAACTCAAATAAGTAGATCATTTGATATGGATCGATAAAAATAATTAAAATTGGAAAATAAAATCTGTCAATTGAAATATTGCGTTTTTGCCTTCTCATTATCAAGACACTCTTCATGATCATGATTATCAAGCTCGTGCGTGTCAAAGCAGGGCGATTTGATTTGCCATGAATATGTTGCGATGACACAAGCAAGTAATGTGCAACTGTCTAGGTAAGAGGTTGAACACAACTAGGTGATTTTAATAAGATTAAAATCTTAGAGGCAAACAATTGGGATTATCCATATAGATGGATATATAAGGAGTTATTTGCCCAATTGAACCAAGAGTTGCATAAGGATGCAATTGGAATTGTTCCTACCTAAATAACTGATTTTGGGTGACTCGCTAAAGCAAGCTTAAAAGATGTGAAATATGAATCTTGGCCCACTAGAAAATATGATGATATTTTCCGCATTAATATGGAGGGTTATTAATCCGAGAAAAAAATAGTGGGAGCTATGTTTGACAATTTAAATCCTTGTTGAATATAGTTACACGTCACAATACTTTGCATAATCCTGTTGATATTGAATACCCATGGCATTAAACAAACTAAAAACGACTTTATGTCCATAAGATGTGTTGGGTTTGATTCAAACCAAAATACTATTAAATTGGACAAGCATGGAAGTCTCAAAGAAGAAAAAGACTAACCAAAGTGGGTCAGTAGTTTCATGTGTGCACGTGTGCATGTGATTAAGCTACCAGTAGTTAATTTGTTTAAGTCTTGGTGTAGTGTAATGTGACTTGGTAGGAGTTGGATTGTTGGTTGGACTTTTGGGCATGGACGGCAGCTAGTTGGTCAGTCAAAGTAGGCTAATTGGTTGTCTTTTGGAAATAATGTTTGGTTCGACAATGACTTCTTGGCATTAAGTTGTTTCCAACTAGGAAACAATTTTTGGATGGCTGTTTTGTTTACTTCGGCCCCAAGTTTTGTACTACTATGTAAGTAGATGTTAGGGTCAAGACTTTGGTGTGGGTGCTTGTAATTGAGTTGGTTTCTCATCAATAAATTGGTTGGTTTGGCCGTGGATGTAGCTAGTCTCAAAACTAGTGAACCACGTTAAATTTCTTGTGTTCTTGATCTTGCTTTTGTTTTTTTTATTTCTCTTGCTTTCTCACGAATCGGAATCCTAACAAGTGGTATCAGAGCCAGGTTACGTTGAGATTCAAGAGAAGCAATGGCGAGTTCGTGATCAATATATGTCGGGTTTGATGGGAAGATTGGGTTTCCGCTGGTTGGCCTCTAAAACAGGGGGTGCAAGCACACCAAGCCTTTGTTGGGAGGCGGTCGAGTTCCTTGTTGGGGGAGTATTCGGGCTCTTGTTGTGGAGCATTGGAATTGTGGATCTATTTTTAGTACATCCAGCACGCTTTCGGTTCCGGCATGCGTCAATCGACATTGCGTGCTCAACCCGGCGAGTGATCTGGATCTATATCTGGATTTGGCGGCTACGAAGATTCAAGTCTAGGGGGAGGCGACTTGAATCAACTAGCGTTTGGATGACGGTTCGGGCTCCGGGCATGGAGCATGGGTGCGTGTTATTGGGCACGCGTATTGGTGGTGTGTTATTGTGCACACATCGGTTGGTGGCGCGATTGGACTTGGATTGGCGCGCTTCGATTATTGGTTTTGTGCGCATTGGTGCGGTTGGCGACGCAAATTGGCATGACATCGTTTGATAGGCACTTTGTCGCAAAGTGTCATTGGTGCGACGTTGGGGGTATGCATAGTCATGGTGCATTGAAGAGGCGTTTGTTGGGACGCATTGGGAGTGTGTTCAAATTCCGCAAATTGGGAATACACTCGGATTTGGTTCATTGGATTGATGAGAAGAATTGGTTCGGTAACTATGGGATTTGAATCAAGGGGGAGGTTTGTTGGGTTTGATTCAAACCAAAATACTATTAAATTGGACAAGCATGGAAGTCTCAAAGAAGAAAAAGACTAACCAAAGTGGGTCAGTAGTTTCATGTGTGCACGTGTGCATGTGATTAAGCTACCAGTAGTTAATTTGTTTAAGTCTTGGTGTAGTGTAATGTGACTTGGTAGGAGTTGGATTGTTGGTTGGACTTTTGGGCATGGACGGCAGCTAGTTGGTCAGTCAAAGTAGGCTAATTGGTTGTCTTTTGGAAATAATGTTTGGTTCGACAATGACTTCTTGGCATTAAGTTGTTTCCAACTAGGAAACAATTTTTGGATGGCTGTTTTGTTTACTTCGGCCCCAAGTTTTGTACTACTATGTAAGTAGATGTTAGGGTCAAGACTTTGGTGTGGGTGCTTGTAATTGAGTTGGTTTCTCATCAATAAATTGGTTGGTTTGGCCGTGGATGTAGCTAGTCTCAAAACTAGTGAACCACGTTAAATTTCTTGTGTTCTTGATCTTGCTTTTGTTTTTTTTTTTGATTTCTCTTGCTTTCTCACGTATCGGAATCCTAACAAGATGGACAAGCTGTCTGGAATCTATTTTATAGATTGGTATAAAATTGAGAAATATTCTCAAATAAAAGAGAAACTGTTGTACATCGTAGAACATAAAGTTCTCTTCCCACCAACAATCAAGACACACTAAAATCTAATGGAAGGAACATCAAAGAATGGTTCTATAAATGTAACTTGCCTCATGTAAGCTGCCATGAACTCTGAGCTGTGGAAACAAGATGTGAACGTGGAGGCGTATGATATGATCATACATTGAAAGAAGCTCTTTCAAAGAGCGAGGTAGACATGAAAGGTTTGAAGTGTTGCTCCATAGACTAGTATATATGCATTAGGAGTAATGGCATAGTGGATTGACCCATCTCCGAGATGGCTACATACAAGTTATGTTAAGTCACAAGTGCTTCTCGCGGTGACAACGGTATTGTCATCCTTAGACTTGAAGTCACTAGATCATCTAGTTGTGGAATATTGTGTTTTGGTAACGTCAAACGCTACACCGTGACTGGGTAGTCATAAAGGCGCGTACTAGACACAATAGGAAACAAGCTTAGATATCGTAGTGATATAGATAGAGTTTGTCCCTCCCACATAACGAGAGGAAATATCCTAGGCCACTCGAGGGATAGTTCTTATAGAATGTCTGGCCAGACTCAAATAAATCAATATAGGACATTGATGTTATTTGCACGAATAAGGCTATTCCCAGGATCGAGGAACTATGGATTGGATATACGAGCGTGACTTGTATGTCTCGTGTCCAATCCGGATATTGAGACAAAGGGATGAGACAATTCTTGCACAAGGTTTGTCATGATGACTATTCTATTTGTTGGATAGAATGGATGTCTTGCTAGAGGCCGCTCCATATTAGTAAATAGTTACTACCAACTAAATAGAACCTATGGGGTCACACTCCATATAGGGGTGAACTAGACTTGGGAATTAATTAATTAATATGATTAATTAATTAGAATGATCAAATCGCAACAACTTGCTAACTTAGTAGGACTAATATGCAAGTTGGACTAATCCATGTATAGAAATGATTATGATTTGCCATGGTGGAATAATTGATGTAGAGACATGATTAGGATTAATTTGCAAAGATAATTAATCCATGTATGGACATGATTAGGACTAGTTTGCAAAAGTGGCTAATCCTTATTTGAGTATGATTAGGAGAGGGGTTCTTTATGTAGTAGGACAAGGAGTAGTTGGACTATATAAAGAACACTCCTAGCTTATTTTCTCTACACACATCTACATGATTAGAGTAGGAGAGAATAAAGCAAGGAGACGGAGCAAGTCCCAAAGGAGGGCCGAACCCCCCTTGGGACCGCCACCTACCCGTCGGCCATAAAAGGGAGCCGCCCACCTTGGTACTCCGTTGTTGTGTGATTTCTTCTTCCTCTTCCATTCTTCCTAGCTTGCACAAGGAATTGGAGGATCTAGATCTCACCTCTAGGCGTGGATCAACCGTAGAGACGTGACACAATTCACGTTACAAGTCATCACAGGAGACCTCTAAGGTGTGTTACTTGTTTCTTCCCTTACCATCGTTATGATTCTCTTCCTGTGATCCTTGGAGGGTCTTGAATGGATTATCCATCGGATTGGGCATCAAGTTAACTTTTGATGGGATCGGTGGGGAATAGTCGATTCAAGGAAGAGTTTTGTTGGACGCGCCATGACTGGCCATGAAGATATCTAACCTTTGTTCAGGTGACGTGAAGGTTGTCGCAGCAGGAGGGGGCCATGGAAAGCATATGCCAGAAGGGCACATTCTGGTTGGAGGTAGTATGCGTGTTTGCATACGCGCTCAGACCTCCTTAGGCAGGTGCTTGGAACTGCTGACATCCAGTGGGAAGTGGTACGCAGACCGACTCTACACCAGGCATAATTGGAGGAGGAGGTGGCAAGCTGAAATTTTAAGAAGGGTGGGGGGGGGGGGGGGGTGGGGGGCAACCTGGAAGGAGTTTCTTGGCATTCTGATGGTTATCTGTCACGTGTAGAGTGGGGCTTGAGGGTAACTCCCATCCGTTTCCAATGCTCATTCATTGCAGTAGTGAGGGCAAGAGAGCAATGGAACTCAGTATGTCCTATCATCCCACACCGATAGCAGAAACGAAACTTTTTATCATAGCTAAATGGAAGAAAGATTGTATATCCATCATCCATTCTTAGAGTTGCTCCTGGTAGTAACAGTTGTAAGATATCGAGGTTAATAAGAACTTTCAAAGAGCATTGTAGAGTACCGGCAAACATTTCTGGATGTATCAACAAAAAACCTCGGGCAAGATTTCCCAGATTCTGGGCGAGATCAAAGCTGATGTAGTCGTAAGGCACATTATGCACCGTTAACCAAATAGGAGCTGATTTCATAGTCTCTGGAGCATACACATAACTCGGGTGCCATTGTCGGATAATAACGAGAGCTCCAAGAATATTCACTGCGCGTATCCGAGCATTATCCTCTCTATTGTTGTCGTTGAAGAACTCCACCCAAAAGAAACCCGGGATCTCCCAGGCTGAGACTTTAAGGGGAGGACCCGAGAGTTTCCAGTAGGCATTAATCCCCGTTTCCTACTGAGAAGCTGTGATATGCCTATCATCTTTTACATAGGCAACCAAGAAGCGATTTCGGTTAAGTCGGCTAACCTCCCTGAAGTTATCATTTATGGGATTGGATTCCTGGTGCTATGAGATAGTGGTTGGGTTGGCCGTGAGCACCAGATGGTTGATGATCTGGTGAATCCATTGGAGAAAGGTGGAACAAACAAAGAGGGAAGAATTCTACCAAGGTTGCGAATAGGGGATGTGAAACGAAAAACAGAGATTCTAGTGAGAGAGAATCTAAAACATGGGTTTTGTCACCGTCTTAATTGTTTGGTGCCGATTGATGCTCGAAATAAAAATCAATTGGACTTAGGTGTCCAAGTCCAACTCGCACTCAAAATTAAAATGGAAGGAGGCAAGGAAGGAAGGTTTGTATAAAAAGCACTGTGTAGAGGGTCTTGGTAAAAAAGTAGTAGAAGACCTCAGGGTGATGGATTTGGATACGACGTTTTCTTCCGCTCCTAATTCAATGGCGTTCAGAGAAGACGGGGGAGGATTAAACCACTCTAACCGTCGCCGGCGATTCGGCCCCAGTAGACATGAACCGTCGTGTTCGACCGGGAGCACCAGCACCAGCACCAGCGAATCTCAGTTTGACAACCTGTGCGAAGAAGTGCTCGTGGAGATTCTCCAGCGGCTGCCACTAAAACTCGTCACTCGATGTAAATCCGTCTCAAAGCAGTGGTCAACTTTAATCTCCGGTAACTATTTCGCCCGATCGTACGTCCGATATCAAACCGACAACAACCTATTCGTTCCCAAATTGGCCCTCATCCAAATAGATGAGGGCATCATGAATCCCCCTCCTTCACTACCACCACCACCACCTCCCTCCGTTAAATTATCCCTCCACATGCCTGTTTTCACCAAATCAAACAAACAAATGGTTTTCCAGTATTTATGTTCGAGTAATGGCTTGGTGCTATGCTCAGCCCCTGGTTGTGACAAGGACTATTACTTCGTATTAAATCCCATGACCAAGAAGTGGATTGCTCTCCCTCCCATGCCTAAAATTGCCGTCTCTGACCACGGTCCTGTAATTGGCTTCATCTGTACCAATAACCATGATGTTGTTGTTTCAAATAATCAGCCTCTACCAAATCGTCTACACAACAGTTTTAGGGTTGTTCGAGTTCCGCCAATTGAACCCCCCTACACTGATCTCAAAATTGATATATTCTCTTCAGAGACGTCGAATTGGACCCAAAAGTCATTCACCCTGCAGAAACGTTCCGTATCGTATGACTATCAACAAGCAGTAGCTTGCAACGGTCAGTTGCACTGGCGCAGGCTTTGGTTCGAGACTGAGGTTTTCTCGTTCGACCCCTACCGGCCGGAGGATCAGTATCGGAGGCTGAGCTTTCCCAAGGGCAGTAAAATAAGGGCATGTGTGTATTGTTTTGGAATGTGCTGTTGCGGTAGTGGGAAGAAGCAACACCTCAAGTACACAGAGTGTTATGATGGACTCATTCAGGTTTGGGAACTTAAGGACTACGAAAAAGGTGAATGGTACTCAATGCATAGAGTTCATGTGTATGAAATCCAATGACATGTTCCGGGTTTTCATTGGCCCCCCGAATCCCTTTCTATCATCGGTGTCCCATCGGTACGAGCTTTTCACCCCTATGATGGAGATGTGATGTTGTGCTACAAATTTGGTCGCATACTTCAGTACAATTTGCGCACTAGAACATTGGAGCTCTTTCTTCTTGAAGATGGACGCGAACTCTATGCTAACTATATTATGCTTCGTAGGTTTTTTCTATTAGAGCTCCCATGCTGGCCAACTCCAGTTCGTTCTGTCGCCAATTAAGTAAAAGGCGAGGATTTGCATAAACTCGTGTAGAGGGAAATTATTTATAAACTCTATTGAATTTTTATTTAAAATTAAGCTTTTTAGCCATTCGGTTTTTGAAAAGAATTCATCACTGATGGGATTGATACAACTACATTTTGCTGTTGCATTTGTAGGCAAATTTTTTATTTCCAGGCGGCTGCTTATTTCTCCCTTATAAATCAAGTGTTGTACAGTATCTATTTGCATTTAGCTGTCGTAAAATTGTGCACAGGTTAAAGAGTTCACCATCTCCTTTGTTTGACACCACCACATATGAAGGTATCAATTGCATTGTTGCGCTGATGCATTCTATATTCTTTTTTTCTTGGACTTTTTAATCATTTTCGTTAGACCATTTTTATCCCATCAGTGCAGATCGATATATTGCTTTCACCGTTGCCTTTTCACGCTGGAACGCACATGCATTTGCATCCTCTATGATGGATTGCGTCAAACTTGTTGCTTCTGTTACCAAATCACCAATCCCTTGTCCGGGTTCTTCTTTCACTAGTGAGTTCTAATATGAAGTTACTTGCTTTTCACATGCTTTGAAATGATGCGCAAGTTCTGGTTTGTTCTGATTGGTGCATCCATATTAGGAGTTCATACTTTTCTCATTCATATCCTGTTCTTGTGTCCAACCTAATATTAAGACTTGTAAGTTATAGTGAAACCTTGGTGCAATGCAGATTACTCCTATTTTCCAGTTATTAGAAAAAATAATTTGGAACATACATGCTGTTTCAAACACGAGTACCATTTCAAAAAAAAAAAAAAAAAAAAAAAAAAAAAAAAACACGAGTACTTTTAACCTTGTTTTAACTTTTAAGCATGGAACTCCTTTGAGGTCGCTGAAAAGCATTATATGGCAGCTGTTTTGAACTGATATGGCAGTTATTTTTTTTTTCTTCATCTGAGCTTTCCAACTAATGGTAATTACTTGGATGAAATTTCATATGCCATCCTCTCGAAATAGTATTGTTCAAGTATTGTATTATAGTTTGGTTCTTGTACCTCGTGCAATTAATTCATTTCCGTTGGCATTGTCTTGCAAAAGTAAGGCTCTGCTATAGCTTTATATTATTAGGATTATCCTCTCAAAACAGTGTTGTTCAAGTATTGTATTATTGTTTGGTTCTTGTACCTCGTGGCATTAATTCATTTCCGCTGGCAGTGTCTTGCAAAATGAAGGCTTTGCTATAGCTTTATATTACTAGGAATATCTGTTACAGATCGACCAATGTTGAAGGTGTTTTGAATACTGCATCTCTCTTGTACTTGAGATTTTACATTTATGATGTTCTGTTATTAACCAATTCCAAATAGATAGAGCAACTTCTGCGAAAGTCTGGATTATTAGTAAAATGAATAACCTTTCACGCACAACTCTAAGGATAAGACACGTTCATGCTAGAGACTTGTTCTCTTGTAGGAGGTGATACCTTAAGCTGATTCAGACTGAACCGTAAAAATGTTGACCCTCGTCTACTCTATAAACAGAGATTAATTTTCGTGAATTTTGTGCACGAGGGGTTCTTTTGTAGTTTTTTAGAGCAATCAATGTTTAATTCTTACCCAACTCAATATTTTAGGGTGATCTGGGCACATTTTTAAAATGGGTTGAAAGTTGGATTTAATCATTCCATTGAAATAACATGTTTCTTTTTTCCAAAAGAATAGAAAAAAGAACTAAGTTCGGCCACATATTCAACATTTGACTACATATTCCAACCCAATCTAACAATATCACAAACCAAACAGCATACAACCCTTAAGGTTACGCTTAATAATATAAGTTCGGCCGCATATTCAACATTTGACTACATATTCCAACCCAATCTAACAATATCACAAACCAAACAGCATACAACCCTTAAGGTTACACTTAATAATATAAGTTTACAAATCAATCGTTGTCTTTTACTTGAATTTTCTAGTCCACAAGTGGATTTGATCGGCAAGAATGTTTGGGAAGACCAAAAAACGGCATCGCCGCATTGTTCACCAGCTCCTAGATGACCAGCAACGCCGTTTCACCGACGCCTCCTGATGCTCATCACTAAACGACGCCTCATATGTGATCTTAACGGTATCCACCCATGTTCAGCAGCATATTCAAAATATCTCTGTCGAAAAAGTCTACAGTTTAGACCATCGTAACCTACCTCTTCCTATCAAAGAGATATGAAGTACGGACCTTCGCATTATCGGATCCATATTGATTTTCTTCAATATGTGTCTCTTGATTAAGACATTCAGTTGCTCACTTGACTAAATCACAGGTTACCTTTGACCCTAACAATGGCCCTCTTGTATCATATTCGGTAATTAATGTGTATATTGTCCATAGTATTTTAAGTGTCTATTAGAGTGGGTCGGTTTGCTGTTCGCTAATAGGTTGGAGATCGCATGTAAGTATCTGCCCCTCTGCTTCTATACTTGTATGCTTGTATGATGTTTTCAGCCCGTTGAGATTGGTTGTAACACCCCCAAAATCGCCAAGCCGGAAGCCCGGGATGTCACTCCGTACCCGAGATTAAACCTGGATACAAGGAGATTTTATAACAGAATATCCAATCCAAAATCCATAAAATAATTAATTAAAACTTTAAAACTTGTCTCGCCACAAATATGGGCATTATTCCAATCTAAAATTCAACTACTAAATAAAACAAGTCTAAATGTGAAATTTAAATGTACTAAAGTGATGTGTCTCGATTTCCCCCAAAAGCCATGCTTCCACCTAAACCTGTGGTGCAGAAACAAAAAGAAACACCACAGTTTCCAAAGTCAGCGGAAAATACTGAGTAAGCAACACCCAAGCATGTAAATAGATTATGAAGCAGTTTAAAAACGACACATGAGTTTGAAGAGTAAAGAATTTGAGTAAGAGTACAAGTATGAAATAAGAATTCACAAATCTTTTCCTTTATCACTTCACTTGTGGGAAAACATTCCCAAACTCTTTTCACTTTAGTATCTCCATTGGGGAAACATTCCCAAACTTCCTCATTTGTCCAATCGGGACTTCCAATTCTCAGTCCATCATTCAGAAAACATATATTACCATGTTGACACGGGGAAGATCTACTAATAACTGGCTACTAGACCATAAGTGTCGACACCCCCCTAAGACTTCTTGCGGCCAGAGAGGTAAGTACTGGAGCGAACTCGGGGCGGTTGCGACCGAGCAAATTAAAATAAAAGGGGTCGAGAGACGTAGTCCACATCGACCAAAGCTCAAATATTGATCCCCGATACAACTATTCCACTTTACGTCTTTAAGTTTTATTAATTTATCATGTGATAGTTGTGATAGAATCACCTTTACAAAATCAGTAAACTTTCTCAAATAAACAGTTCAAGTAGATATTCAAATTTTGAGACAATAAATCACAAAAGCAGTTTAGACACGAAAGAAGATATGGGCGCTAGGCCTGGCATGTTTACTTACATTGAATCTCAAACAAAAGCAAATCGCTTCCTAGTAACACTCGACGTATCCTTCGTCAACGAAATTGTCGCCTACAAATTTAATAATATCCTAATCAACACATTGCACACAAAGTCCTATAGGTAAATGAAATAAATCCCTTACTAACTCTCCCCAACCTTGCTAAGGCGAACAACCTCTTTTATAGTAAAATACACTTTATAAAGCTAACATTTATTATTTGTAAAACATACTAGGCTATAATTATATAAATATAACTTATAAGACTAGATAAACTATCGCTTTTATTATTTAGGGTAGAGAAGCATATTATTTTCCCTCAAAAACACTTTTAATTAAAATAGTAGTTTCTCCCAACCAAACAAGCCTTAGTAGAGAGTATAGGTTATAAACTAACTAACATTTATTTAAAATAAATAACAAATCTATTTATGGAAAATAACTTATTCTAACTTGTTACAAACTTATAAAAATAAATAAGAAAAAAAAATAATTTTATCATCCTTATTCTACACTTTTATTTTGGAGTGAAGACGAGTAAAAAAAATGATTTTAGACTTGTATAAAAAGAAATGTCTCTCATGAGATTTGAACCTAAGACCTAGTTCGTACACCCAACAAGCTTTAAGAGTTAACCATTAACCACTAGGCCACAGCCCCTTTTGTTCTCTTTTTCCAACCCACTATTACCATAAACTAACAGTTTACTTTTAATAATAATAAATACCCAAAAGAAAAAAAAAAGGAAGAACATATCAGTTGGGTTGTTTTTACCCGAACAGTAGAGAAAAACGACGGGATGGTGACGGGCAAGGACTGGTGGTGAGGTCGGCGGCGTACGACGGCGGCGGCGGACGGCAGTGGCGGACCGGGTGGCGGCGGGCAGCCGGGTTCGCCGGCAAAGCGACGTGAGAGAGAGAGAGAAAGAGAGAAATTGAGAGGGAGAGTTTGAGAGAGAGAGAGCTCTAGGGTGAGAGATATTGAGAGAGCTAATGTTGGTGTGAGAAATCTCTGAGATTGTGGGGGTTTTTATAGGCTTTGGGTGTTGAATTTGCCGCCAAGGAGGAGACGCACTTGTTGTTCATCGATTCCGAATTGGGACAAAAAATTGGCAAAATTGGTTTACTTTTCGCTAAAGTATCGAGCTTTGATGAGATTAAATCGAATTGGGATTGAATTGGGACAAAAATCAAGAGTTTTGGTGAATATTTGAGGTGGAGGTGGTGTTGGATTCGGACATGGAGAGCTCTCTTCCCGTCCATGGAATTGTTGAGGAAGAAGATGACTTACTTTAGGGGAAAAGACACTTTCACCTTACCAGGTTTCGTCCTAGTACAACTACCACCCCTTAGTTAAAATAAAAGACACTATATAAGTTATAAAGAAATACATAAAAGCACCTAGGTAGTTTATAACATTAAAATTGACTTTCTAAATAATAACAACTAATACCCAAACTTATCATAATGTCATATTAACACCAAATAATAGCATAAAATATAATAGTAGCATATTAACACCCAATACTTATAATATTATTATATTACCACTCAATAATTATAGTAATATCATAAATACCCATATTCACAAAACGGGGTATTTCATCATAACATTAAAATTGACTTTCTAAATAATAACAACTAATACCCAAACTTATCACAATGTCATATTAACACCAAATAATATCATAAAATATAATAGTAGCATATTAACACCCAATACTTATAATATTATTATATTACCATTCAATAATTATAGTAATATCATAAATACCCATATTCACAAAACGGGGTATTTCATCCTTCCCCCCCTTAAAGAAAACTTCGTCCTCGAAGTTGAAATCACATTCTAAACGACCCTCAACTATGAGTCTCCATTCTAGGGTATAACTACCGAATGCAACCTAATGCCATGCACGATGAGTAACATACTATAACAATGTACTAGAATGACGTACTTAAAATCTGAGGTTACATTGGTGCTCTTATAAACCCCTATTTTAGTAATGAAGTTCTTACGTTCTATGTTTGCAATTACACTATCTCATATGATTGTTATTTGACAACATCATGTTCTATGATTCACAGGTACCATCGTATTTTGTTTTATTTTCCAATGAGAGGGGTTATTTATACATAGCTTCGTGTCCATTTGAAGTGATCTGGTAAAGTTTATTGCTTGACATTTCTGCTATCTAAAATTTCCCTTGCATGCCAAAATTGCACTTCATATGATGGGGTGAGTTGGACTTGTTTGAGGAAAGCATTGGATATGAACCAACTGGATAACACATGAGTCTTCCATGAACAATAAGCAGAGGGCTTTTTTTTCCGGGAATGAGAAAAAGGTGTTGAGTGCGTGAGAAGACAAGTTGGCATGTCTTACTTAATGCATGATACTGAGTTACTTATAGTATATACATACATGCATGCTGATAGTGTAAATTTAGTATTGTAAACCTACATTTTTCTTGGTAATGTAATGCTAGTATGCTAAACAAGTAGAGCCACATAAAACCAGCCTCTTTTTTGGTGGAGCATTTTAGGAATATTGATTAAGATGGTGAATTAGATACGATGTCAGGCATGCATAAACATGATGAAGTTATATTTACTAGCCTGTATCGCGCGCCATGGCGCGGTCTTTAAATTTAGATGTTCAATAACTAAACTTGTAGAATCCTTGATACTGTCTTCTTCACTTATAGATATCAGGCTAGACGGAACGACAATGGGGGATTCAATTGTTGAACAATGTTTTCGTAAGAGAAATAAGTCTAATAAGAGAAACTACATAATGATAATTGTGGAATAATACGATGATTATGCGTGGTAACATATTATTTTGGTTAAGATATTTTTAATTGTTGAATGTTTCTCGTATATAGAAGCTTAAATCTATCTTGCTCAATTTATGAAGGTTCTTGAAAATTAGAAATTTCTATGGAACTAATTTTGAATGTAAAGAGAAGCATGCGGCCTACACTGGACGG
The DNA here is from genome assembly GCA_023055425.1 of Linanthus parryae. Taxonomy (NCBI): domain Eukaryota; kingdom Viridiplantae; phylum Streptophyta; class Magnoliopsida; order Ericales; family Polemoniaceae; genus Linanthus; species Linanthus parryae. Next base: position 85,007,967 of record JALGPY010000004.1, on the reverse strand, counting down.
CGGATAATAGACGCTTTCAAGGAAAATATCTACTTAAAATTACAACATTATGATTGTGCAAGGAGGAAAACGGTTGTAGATGAGTGTTAAATTGTCTTCATCTCCTGTCAAAGTTTAATAGCTGAATCTCCCTTGGATCTTGATACGTAGTTTTCAATTTAGTAGAATTATGAAAATGAAGAATTCAATCTCAATAAATTGGGAATGTAAATAGTAGCAGCATGCACATTAAACTATGACAAATGCTTGGGATCCCATGTATCTCACCTATCTCTTACTTTTCTTCCAAAGATACGTAATCATACTAAATGAGTATCCATGGTGTCAATTTTTCATTTTCGTAGGAGATCTTAGTGAAATCCATAGCATTTCTCTTAAACTATACACTAAAATAAACCTTTTACAGAAGTGATTTCCTTGTCGAGAATGGAGTTGACAAATTGTATCACTGCATTGAGAATGGAATAAAGTAGTTGGGTTAATTCGGCCCTGGGAATCCTGTACTCTGATAAATTTTGAAGCCTAAAAAGCGTAACAAACACAACAGTTATACACTTATACATGTTAATATTTGAAGAGAAAAGATGTTGTGCCAAAAACTATTTTAATAATATATAGCTCTCTTTGCATACAAACAAACTTGTTATAACATGGCCAAAGTCTGCTTAGCTGAAAAGATCGTGCACATGCGCAAGCGTTCTTCTAAATAAAAAAGTATAAAAATATGAACCGTAGTGATGAAATTCCTACGCTCCTTGCATTGGCTCTAATTGCCGAATCTATTGCTTGAATTACAAAGCATTAATTTATTTTCACAAATCGAAAAGGTTCCTGAAAAATAAGAAAATTTAATGGAGGTGAATGTGGAAGTAAAGGGAAAAAAGTTCCGTAGAACGGTTCTAGGTAGGTTCTCCATTAAAATTTTGAATGAAGAACCTATCTAGAACGGTTCTACTTAACTTTTTTCCGAAGTAAGGACACCCAGACATATAAATCAAGTTACATACAAAAAAAAGGCTTCCATGTCAAACATCAAGTGGAAAAGAGAATAGGCAAAAGAAAAACTGTAATACCCCGTTTTTATACAAAGGGTAAATTGGTAATTGAGACAAGAAATTTGATTTTATTTGCGAGAAAGAGATTGGGTAATTCTCGGGTTCAAATTATAGTAGAGACGCTTAATTGTATATTCCTAGAAAACAATATCGTTTTTGAACAATTGTTTTTAGCAATTTATTATTTTATACTAAGAGATAAAATGCCTAGCGTAGTGTGTACCCGACCCGCTAGATTAGTCTTCCTATTGGTGCACCCAACACACCCTAACATCACTAATACAAAAAAAATAAAAAAAAAAAAATAAAAAAAAATGTTTCTCCCAATTTTCGGTGAAACTCCCGTTCCCCAACACTCATCTCTCTCTCTCTCCTCCCCCATCCCCCTAATTCTTCTCCTCCTTCTTCGGGAAACAACCACCACCAGCCCCAACACCATCACCACCCCCCGACACCTCCACCTACAGCCCTCTCTTCTCTCCCTCTGTCTCTCTTTTCTCTGACGGCCAGCAAGCACAACATCAGCAGCGGCGTTTTGCCGCTGCCATCCCCGACGGGAACTCACCCCCCTCCATCACCGGCCATACCACAACCACAACACCGCCACCAGTACAGTCACCGCCTCCTCCACCATCTCCCCATCTCTCTGTCTCCCTCTCTCTGTTGTCTCCGGCGAAGACCCAGCAGAAGCAGCAGCGGCACAAGGCCGCTGCCGTCTCCGGCGAACAACGCCGGCACTACAACCCCACTGATCTCTCTCTCTCCCTTATTTGACCGCCAAGAATTCTTCCCCTCTCTGTTTCGACCATAATAGAGGAAAGAACAGCAGCTAAAACCCACTGCAAAGAAGACCCAGAACCGCCGCCGACCGCCGGCGGCCATTAACGCCGGCGAGAAGCTCAAACGAGCCATCCGACGCTACCCAGCCCCTCAAACCAATTCAAAACGATTCCCTGAGGCCCGAGGAAGCTATATCCGGCGCCAATCGAAGCGGAGGACGCCGGAATTGTCGGATTCGACCATCACCGCCGGTCACCATCGACGGCAAACCCAACCCGACTCAAATCTTGACCGTTTCTCGCGATTTTTCGCTTGGGTAACTCCTAAATCACCCTCTGATTCATTTGTGATCATCGAATCCTGATTTTAATAGCTCTAGATTGAATAGGATTGTTGGATTTATGCTTGTTCTTGTTGGGGGGTTGTTCTTGTATTTTCAGAAAAGTTAAGGGTGACTTGTGTAGCATAATAAAACTGTTTTGTTGTTGGGAGGGTTATTACATGTCATTAAAGAAAAGTTGGGGATCTCATTAGTATTTACATAAACTGCAAATAAAACATTTAAATTTAAAATGCAATTTTGTATTAGAATAACTTTCTAATATTTTTAGTTATTGTTTAAATTATATAAAAGATGTTTTTGTTATTAAGACTATATGTGTATTATTTAATACGAAATATTGTTATTATCTTGAAAATAAGCAAGATAAATTATATAGTTGATTTAATCAGCGTCATTTGAGGTATATCTGGGTAACATGCGATCAAAGGGGGGCTCTATCATGAAGGATTTTGGAGGAACTTCGAAGAAATTTTGGCAGTTGGATCAAAGGTCAGGGTACCGATCCACTAAGTTTTCGATACCCTTAGCTAAGTTGGTTTGGAGACATTAAGTTCGGTTTTAAGATGTCTTTTGGAGTTCAATTATTTAGATCAACCACCCTGAGGAATCTGGTTATTGATGTGGTCGGGATTCTCTATAATTTGTATGGACTAGCAAGTTTGTGAGCTTTCTGGAGTTATGTAACAGAATGATTTGTCTCGGTAGCCTAATTTTCCCTTCCGTGTAGTACACACTCTTCCAATAAAACTTAATTGGGGTCTTGTTGTTAATGTCTTGTTGTGGTATACACTCTTCACTTAATTGATGTTTGGTTACGAGGATTGAATCTTGATAAATTTCTTGGTAGTTCGCCTTCAGAATCGGGCCTTCTCTAATAATTTGAAACGGTATTTTGGGATTCTTGGGAAGTGTCATGGAATTTTGGGTCGGTAGATAGATTTCAAATAAGAATAAGAACTATGTAATGTGAAGCCATGTTCGCTATTTTCTTAAGTCATGTTTGGAAGGAATAGAGTGCTTTGAATGCCTAAAAAGTTGATAATTTCTTTGGACATTGTTGCATGGAGTTTTGTCACTTGATCATCACCTGAGGAGCATAAACTCTGAGTCATGAATTACCGTTGGAGTCAGAGAACTCGTAGGATTATGTGTTATGTATCATGGGAATACATTCTAATTTCTTTATTGATTTGTGTTTTGAACTACTGGTAATATCAAGTAGGCATTAAATGTGGTCTTAGTAGTTCATAAGGACTTTGGAGGTTTTTATATCTATCACTTGGTGTAATTAGACTCTGTCTAGCGAATTATGGTACAGATTTGGATTTCAAATAGTTAGTACAATCCGCCAGTGGAAGTGTGCAAATTGGAGTCTTATGGCTAAACAGATATTTGGGAGCCACGGGATGATCGTTCACTTATCAACTAATTCTTGATGTTATACGACGTTATCAAGCTACTTACGAACCAAGGGTGATAACTATTCTGTGGAAAACTTTGTGAAATGGATTATCTAGACGAAAGCGACTAGTGGAGGCAATATCATCCGTGGTGAAATGGGAGATAGTTAGTGGGAAAGAGGAGAAAAGAGACTTCCTAAGTTTTTGAAGAACACCTGATTCAACTCAGTCAGAAAGATTAGGCATGAATTTACGTCGTTACTTCTTAGACGAGTATGTGACAGTCAGTCAACCTTAAAACAATAATAATAGCGTCTGTGAACACAACTGGCGACATGTATTCGCTAAGTATGACCATCCATTGTGACTATAGTTCCGGGGACGTCACTCTTTAAGGGGGAGAGGATGTAACCTTTAGCTTTAATACCTTTACCTTTTGGATAAAGTAAACACTCCTTAGCACCTAAAATAAGTTTTAACGTTTCGCGTTATCTCTGGTTAGTCTCATGACATATTTTGTGCATCATCATATAGACGTATCTTTACATCACATAGAAACTATTTGCTCATTGAGTAGCTTTAGCTTTGAGGACGAAGCTCTCTTTAAGGGGGGAATGATGTAATACCCCGTTTTTGTACAAAGGGTAAATTGGTAATTGAGACAAGAAATTTGATTTTATTTGCGAGAAAGAGATTGGGTAATTCTCGGGTTCAAATTATAGTAGAGACGGTTAATTGTATATTCCTAGAAAACAATATCGTTTTTGAACAATTGTTTTTAGCAATTTATTATTTTATACTAAGAGATAAAATGCCTAGCGTAGTGTGTACCCGACCCGCTAGATTAGTCTTCCTAGTGGTGCACCCAACACACCCTAACATCACTAATACAAAAAAATAAAATAATAATAATAAAAATAAAAAAAAATAAAAAAAAATAAAAAAAAATGTTTCTCCCATTTTTCGGTGGAACTCCCGTTCCCCAACACTCATCTCTCTCTCTCCTCCCCCATCCCCCTATTTCTTCTCCTCCTTCTTCGGGAAACAACCACCACCAGCCCCAACACCATCACCACCCCCGACACCTCCACCTACAGCCCTCTCTTCTCTCCCTCTGTCTCTCTTTTCTCTGACGGCCAGCAAGCACAGCATCAGCAGCGGCGTTTTGCCGCTGCCATCCCTGACGGGAACTCACCCGCTCCATCACCGGCCATACCACCACCAGAACACCGCCACCAGTACAGTCACCACCTCCTCCACCATCTCCCCATCTCTCTGTCTCCCTCCCTCTCTCTGTTGTCTCCGGCGAAGACCCAGCAGAAGCAGCAGCGACACAAGGCCGCTGCCGTCTCCGGCGAACAACGCCGGCACTACAACCCCACTGATCTCTCTCTCTCCCTTATTTGACCGCCAAGAATTCTTCCCCTCTCTGTTTCGACTATAATAGAGGCAAGAACATCAGCTAAAACCCACTGCAAAGAAGACCCAGAACCGCCGCCGACCGCCGCCGACCATTAACGCCGGCGAGAAGCTCGAACGAGCCATCCGACGCTACCCAGCCCCTCAAACCAATTCAAAACGATTCCCTGAGGCCCGAGGAAGCTATATCCGGCGCCAATCGAAGCGGAGGACGCAGGAATTGTCGGATTCGACCATCACCGCCGGTCACCATCGATGGCAAACCCAACCGGACTCAAATCTTGACCGTTTCTCGCGATTTTTCGCTTGGGTAACTCCTAAATCACCCTCTGATTCATTTTTGATCATCGAATCCTGATTTTAATAGCTCTAGATTGAATCGGATCGTTGGATTTATGCTTGTTCTTGTTGGGGGGTTGTTCTTGTATTTTCAGAAAAGTTAAGGGTGACTTGTGTAGCATAATAAAACTGTTTTGTTGTTGGGAGGGTTATTACATGTCATTAATGAAAAGTTGGGGATCTCATTAGTATTTACATAAACTGCAAATAAAACATAAAATTTAAAATGCAATTTTGTATTAGAATAAATTTCTAATATTTTTAGTTATTGTTTTAATTATATAAAAGATGTTTTTGTTATTAAGACTATATGTGTATTATTTAATACGAAATATTGTTATTATCTTGAAAATAAGCAAGATAAATTATATAGTTGATTTAATCATATAATTTAGTGTGTTAAATAAATATTTTAAAAGCTTATAAATTAGTGTTTTGAGTAAATATGTTATTTGTTCAATATTGCCAAAATAAAATAAGTTAGAAAGATAAGTAGAAAAATAATTCCTGTATATATAAATAATTAAAGCTTGATCATTACTTGTAGACATTATATATTAATTTCTCCAAAACAAAGTTGTAGATTTATGAGTGATTAAACACTTGTTTTATTTGAATACACACTTTTGTGAGTTTTATTAATGAATTTAACTCTTTAATAGTATATACTTTTTATAATAAATAATTAGCAATAATTAAAGTAGTTGCATTAAACTTTGTTGTCACTTACAAATAAACGTATTGTAAAATATATTATTAATATTTTATTTTCTAAATATTAGAGTGTATAAATTTATATACGATTTCTTACTTAATAAATTTTAAGAGTTAGTATTTATATAAATAGTAACTTTTATGAGAAAAATACAACTATTTACGTCATCGGTTTATTATATAAGTATTATATGCTAATAATTAATGGGATAATGGGGGTAATTTCAAATGAGACTTAGAGAAATTTTGCATAGCATACTTGCACACTTTGGACTTGTAATTGATTTAGGGGATATAAATTGTAGGTGACGAGTTCATAGAAAGGGGCTACGTATATCCGTAGATGCGTTATCGTGCTGTTGGCTTGGTTACTCGAGGTAAGTAAACGTGCCTAACCTAGTGTGCCGTCCTCCTTTCGTGTCCAAATATTTTTATGATTTTATGTCTCAAAATGTGTCTTGTGATATACGTGCTCGACTAGAGATTTCAAATGCTTGTTTAAATGATTCTTTTGGGAAACTATCACTTGAAATTAATAATGTGTAATAACGTAAAGTGGAAACAGTTGGGCGGCGGAACCTTATTCGGATTCTTATATATTGTGGTTGTGATATTTTGCTCGGTTGCAATTAGCCCCGAGCTGCTCCATGTACTCACCTCTCTGGCCGCAAGAAGTCTTAGGGGGGTGCCGGCACTTAAGGTCTTGGATGCATGGGATATGGTTGGTTACTTATGAGATACTGCGATGGATTATTGCGATGGATTGGTTCGTTCCCCGCTACAACTAATTAATAAACGTGGATTTTCATGAGAAAATGAAAAGGAATTACATACTTGAGATTTTCCCATAATTGGGACAGCATTATGAGATTATCCCTAATCGGGATAGTATGGTGGTTTGGAAATATTTTATTGGAATCATAAATGGTAATATTTTGAGAATATTGGAAATTTATATCTTCTCATACTTGGTCATTTTACACTACTATATCTGATTCCTTGTTATTATTCGTGTTCTTTAAAGAAAATCATGCCTCTTCCCTGTTTACACGTTGGGGTGTTTACTTACTCAGTATTTCTTGCTGACTTTGGAAAAACTGCGGTCTTGTTTTGTTTCCCCCGCAGGTCTAAGAGTTGGGATTAAGGAGTAGCGGGATTCGAGACTCATCTAGCACTTGATATCACTTTAATAAGGCGCGTTCTTAGTATAATTTGTAACAGTATATAGCAGACAAATTAAGAGTTGTAACATATAATTATCAGATGTGTTGTTCTTGATTTCTGCAGTTTCATTTTGAGTAGCACCCTCCTAGGCTCTCCGGTCCGGAACGGAAAGCTTGGGAAACGAGGGGTGTTACAGGAGGTATCAGAGCAGTTCGTTCTAAAAGAGAATTTAAAATCTGTAGGGAAAACTAAAAACAACATCGGGTAAGATAATAAAACTAGAAAAGCCGATTGGATTATGGGTAGTCTAAGTGCTGGTATTAGTCCCACCCACGTCCTTTCTTGCTAATTGGTACGTAATTAAAAGGTACTTGGATTATTTTGTTTGAGTTGGTAACGTCATCACCGATGGGTTGATTGACCAGTGTTACTCCTGTGGTGGAGATTGAGAAATATGAATTATCGGAACCAGATTCTGAATTACAAGTGATTTGGTAAAATGAGGTATATATCAGTGAAAATAACTTGACCCCCATGAGGTCGCTGATACTTGAACTATTTGGAGTCTTTATCATTTTGATTGATTATTGGATAAATAATGCTCTTAAAATTAGAGGAAATATTTTATGAGTTATAAAAGTTGGATTGTGAATCATGAATGATGCATTGCTCTATTTGAAGATTTATATGTTGTGTATAAGATTCGTATGAATTGCTAAAAGTGATATGATATTTATTCATTTATATGATGATTTAAGTCTATGAGACCAGGATGAAATAGATAAAAGCACCATAGGTGGCTACTGAAATTATGACTAATAAACCATCACGGTAATATACTGGGAGGACCCGATAAGGATAGACGGCCCAGGGAAATAACTACATTGAGTAACTCTTCGTCTGATAGTGATGTTGTAGATACATGACTCTTATGATAACTCTTGGGGGGAAGTATTGGGTTTCGACCATTTGAGACTTTGGGTCAAAGAGACGTAACGGGAATGTTGAAATATTTGACTGGTGAACCCTAGTTTCTTTAACTAGATCTGAGAAGACTTTGATGATATATTTGAGGTACCGTTTGAGTTGTTAATTTAGAATTATGGGTCAAAGATAAAATTGTTTTGAGAGCCTTTTCTGGTGATCAAAGAAAGTTACACGCACAAGGTCCCACCCACCCTCACCTGAGAAGTTATGATGACGATCCCTTGAGTCTTGACTTGTTTTGTATACAGTCTCACAACCTTGTTGATTGGAGAGATTTTGCTACGTTAACAGTTGACTATAGTCCACTTTTTCATGGTTTATATTTGGAGGGTCACGCTAGACTGCTTTGTCATTTGAGGTTACTGTCGATACTTAACTATTTGATGCGTTACTTGTATTCTAGTTACTCTAATGTTTCTTGATGATGGGGATGTCTATTCGGTTACGTATTACTTTCGGAATTATATGATCTAATTGGGAGAATAGTGTATAAACTGTGAAAGAATTATTGTTGGGTCATTGATGTTCGTGTATAAGATTTGGACGCACCCTATGACAGATCTATGCAGGTTTATTATGAAGCTACACATTTAATGTTGTATTGGAGTTCTGACTGAGGCTTTCAAATTTGTGTTTAGAGCCTAATAAATTTATATTGGAGTCTCCTATTTTAAGAAGATTGCTCGAGAGATATTATTGTACAAGAAATTATGGAAGCCTCTTATATATAACTATAGCATACTCGGAGTGTCGTAGCAATACTGTTTCTCATGGTCGGGGTATATGCTCAGATATGGATCGTTCCGAAGGGATGTATGCTTCACATATGTCATTCTAAAGTTCTTTTGGGGTTAGGGGAGATGATGTGCATTCTTCAACTTCGCGTTGTTTGGTTTATGGTGTGAGATACGAACTTTGTGAAGATGATGCTACCAGTTACCAAGACAAGAAAACGTTAAGAAAGGCTTGGAGTTCGTGTAGAAAATTTGAGGCAATACTAGCTTTATATTTGGAGACTTGTTAGGATATAGCCACAAGGTCAATAATTGTTCTGTTATTTGGCTAAATCCACGGTTATAAGTCGAGTAACAAATTGGGACTAAGAAGAACTATGGATCTAAACGGTTGGAGTTCAATTAGAGTACTCGGTAGAAGCGCATGGGTGATGATCATCAAATGGAATATGAAGACATTAGTACCCTCTAGGTACAACAAGTGGTTGTTGAAGTACTACCCTAAGTTTTCTTAGGTATTGAACACATAGAAGAACCTGACGTAAGAAACTCAGCTCCGGATATGACCATAAGACACAGTTAGAATCTTAGGGAATAGTCGCTTTGGTACTTGATTAGAATCAGCGTCATTTGAGGTATATCTGGGTAACATGCGATCAAAGGGGGGCTCTATCATGAAGAATTTTGGAGGAACTTCGAAGAAATGTTGGCAGTTGGATCAAAGGTCAGGGGACCGATCCACTAAGTTTTCGATACCCTTAGCTAAGTTGGTTTGGAGACATTAAGTTCGGTTTTAAGATGTCTTTTGGAGTTCAATTATATAGATCAACCACCCTGAGGAATCTGGTTATTGATGTGGTCGGGATTCTCTATAATTTGTATGGACTAGCAAGTTTGTGAGCTTTCTGGAGTTATGTAACAGAATGATTTGTCTCGGTAGCCTATTTTTCCCTTCCGTGTAGTACACACTCTTCCAATAAAACTTAATTGGGGTCTTGTTGTTAATGTCTTGTTGTGGTATACACTCTTCACTTAATTGATGTTTGGTTACGAGGATTGAATCTTGATAAATTTCTTGGTAGTTCGCCTTCAGAATCGGGCCTTCTCTAATCATTTGAAACGGTATTTTGGGATTCTTGGGAAGTGTCATGGAATTTTGGGTCGGTAGATAGATTTCAAATAAGAATAAGAACTATGTAATGTGAAGCCATGTTCGCTATTTTCTTAAGTCATGTTTGGAAGGAATAGAGTGCTTTGAATGCCTAAAAAGTTGATAATTTCTTTGGACATTGTTGCATGGAGTTTTGTCACTTGATCATCACCTGACGAGCATAAACTCTGAGTCATGAATTACCGTTGGAGTCAGAGAACTCGTAGGATTATGTGTTATGTATCATGGGAATACATTCTAATTTCTTTATTGATTTGTGTTTTGAACTACTGGTAATATCAAGTAGGCATTAAATGTGGTCTTAGTAGTTCATAAGGACTTTGGAGGTTTTTATTTCTATCACTTGGTGTAATTAGACTCTGTCTAGCGAATTATGGTACAGATTTGGATTTCAAATAGTTAGTACAATCCGCCAGTGGAAGTGTGCAAATTGGAGTCTTATGGCTAAACAGATATTTGGGAGCCACGGGATGATCGTTCACTTATCAACTAATTCTTGATGTTATACGACGTTATCAAGCTACTTACGAACCAAGGGTGATAACTATTATGTGGAAAACTTTGTGAAATGGATTATCTAGACGAAAGCGACTAGTGGAGGCAATATCATCCGTGGTGAAATGGGAGATAGTTAGTGGGAAAGAGGAGAAAAGAGACTTCCTAAGTTTTTGAAGAACACCTGATTCAACTCAGTCAGAAAGATTAGGCATGAATTTACGTCGTTACTTCTTAGACGAGTATGTGACAGTCAGTCAACCTTGGAACAATAATAATAGCGTCTGTGAACACAACTGGCGACATGTATTCGCTAAGTATGACCATCCATTGTGACTATAGTTCCGGGGACGTCACTCTTTGAGGGGGAGAGGATGTAACCTTTAGCTTTAATACCTTTACCTTTTGGATAAAGTAAACACTCCTTAGCACCTAAAATAAGTTTTAACGTTTCGCGTTATCTCTGGTTAGTCTCATGACATATTTTGTGCATAATCATATAGACGTATCTTTACATCACATAGAAACTATTTGCTCATTGAGTAGCTTTAGCTTCGAGGACGAAGCTCTCTTTAAGGGGGGAAGGATGTAATACCCCGTTTTTGTACAAAGGGTAAATTGGTAATTGAGACAAGAAATTTGATTTTATTTGCGAGAAAGAGATTGGGTAATTCTCGGGTTCAAATTATAGTAGAGACGGTTAATTGTATATTCCTAGAAAACAATATCGTTTTTGAACAATTGTTTTTAGCAATTTATTATTTTATACTAAGAGATAAAATGCCTAGCGTAGTGTGTACCCGACCCGCTAGATTAGTCTTCCTATTGGTGCACCCAACACACCCTAACATCACTAATACAAAAAAATAAAATAATAATAATAAAAATAAAAAAAATAAAAATAAAAAAAAAATAAAAAAAAAATGTTTCTCCCAATTTTCGGTGGAACTCCCGTTCCCCAACACTCATCTCTCTCTCTCCTCCTTTATTCCCCAATTTCTTCTCCTCCTTCTTCGGGAAACAACCACCACCAGCCCCAACACCATCACCACCCCCGACACCTCCACCTACAGCCCTCTCTTCTCTCCCTCTGTCTCTCTTTTCTCTGACGGCCAGCAAGCACAGCATCAGCAGCGGCGTTTTGCCGCTGCCATCCCCGACGGGAACTCACCCCCCTCCATCACCGGCCATACCACCACCACAACACCGCCACCAGTACAGTCACAACCTCCTCCACCATCTCCCCATCTCTCTGTCTCCCTCCCTCTCTCTGTTGTCTCCGACGAAGACCCAGCAGAAGCAGCAGCGACAAAAGGCCGCTGCCGTCTCCGGCGAACAACGCCGGCACTACAACCCCACTGATCTCTCTCTTTCCCTTATTTGACCGCCAAGAATTCTTCCCCTCTCTGTTTCGACCATAATAGAGGCAAGAACATCAGCTAAAACCCACTGCAAAGAAGACCCAGAACCGCCGCCGACCGCCGGCAGCCATTAACGCCAGCGAGAAGCTCGAACGAGCCATCCGACGCTACCCAGCCCCTCAAACCAATTCAAAACGATTTCCTGAGGCCCGAGGAAGCTATATCCGGCGCCAATCGAAGCGGAGGACGCCGGAATTTTCGGATTCGACCATCACCGCCGGTCACCATCGACGGCAAACCCAACCGGACTCAAATCTTGACCGTTTCTCGCGATTTTTCGCTTGGGTAACTCCTAAGTCACCCTCTGATTCATTTGTGATCATCGAATCCTGATTTTAATAGCTCTAGATTGAATCGGATTGTTGGATTTATGCTTGTTCTTGTTGGGGGGGTTGTTCTTGTATTGTCAGAAAAGTTAAGGGTGACTTGTGTAGCATAATAAAATTGTTTTGTTGTTGGGAGGGTTATTACATGTCATTAATGAAAAGTTGGGGATCTCATTAGTATTTACATAAACTGCAAATAAAACATAAAATTTAAAATGCAATTTTGTATTAGAATAAATTTCTAATATTTTTAGTTATTGTTTAAATTATATAAAAGATGTTTTTGTTATTAAGACTATATGTGTATTATTTAATACGAAATATTGTTATTATCTAGAAAATAAGCAAGATAAATTATATAGTTGATTTAATCATATAATTTAGTGTGTTAAATAAATATTTTAAGAGCTTATAAATTAGTGTTTTGAGTAAATATGTTATTTGTTCAATATTGCCAAAATAAAATAAGTTAGAAAGATAAGTAGAAAAATAATTCCTGTATTTATAAATAATTAAAGCTTGATCATTACTTGTAGACATTATATATTAATTTCTCCAAAATAAAGTTGTAGATTTATGAGTGATTAAACACTTGTTTTATTTGAATACACACTTTTGTGAGTTTTATTTATGAATTTAACTCTTTAATAGTATATACTTTTTATAATAAATAATTAGCAATAATTAAAGTAGTTGCATTAAACTTTGTTGTCACTTACAAATAAACGTATTGTAAAATATATTATTAATATTTTATTTTCTAAATATTAGAGTGTATAAATTTAATATACGATTTCTTACTTAATAAATTTTAAGAGTTGGTATTTATATAAATAGTAACTTTTATGAGAAAAATACAATTATTTACGTCATCGGTTTATTATATAAGTATTATATGCTAATAATTAATGGGATAATGGGGGTAAATTCAAATAAGACTTAGAGAAATTTTGCATAGCATACTTGCACACTTTGGACTTGTAATTGATTTAGGGGATATAAATTGTAGGTGACGAGTTCATAGAAAGGGGCTACGTATATCCGTAGATGCGTTATCGTGCTGTTGGCTTGGTTACTCGAGGTAAGTAAACGTGCCTAACCTAGTGTGCCGTCCTCCTTTCGTGTCCAAATATTTTTATGATTTTATGTCTCAAAATGTGACTTGTGATATACGTGCTCGACTTGAGATTTCAAATGCTTGTTTAAATGATTCTTTTGGGAAACTATCACTTGAAATTAATAATGTGTAATAACGTAAAGTGGAAACAGTTGGGCGGCGGAACCTTATTCGGATTCTTATATATTGTGGTTGTGATATTTTGCTCGGTTGCAATTAGCCCCGAGCTGCTCCATGTACTCACCTCTCTGGCCGCAAGAAGTCTTAGGGGGGTGCCGGCACTTAAGGTCTTGGATGCATGGGATATGGTTGGTTACTTATGAGATACTGCGATGGATTATTGCGATGGATTGGTTCGTTCCCCGCTACAACTAATTAATAAACGTGGATTTTCATGAGAAAATGAAAAGGAATTACATACTTGAGATTTTCCCATAATTGGGACAGCATTATGAGATTATCCCTAATCGGGATAGTATGGTGGTTTGGAAATATTTTATTGGAATCATAAATGGTAATATTTTGAGAATATTGGAAATTTATATCTTCTCATACTTGGTCATTTTACACTACTATATCTGATTCCTTGTTATTATTCGTGTTCTTTAAAGAAAATCATGCCTCTTCCCTGTTTACACGTTGGGGTGTTTACTTACTCAGTATTTCTTGCTGACTTTGGAAAAACTGCGGTCTTGTTTTGTTTCCCCCGCAGGTCTAAGAGTTGGGATTAAGGAGTAGCGGGATCCGAGACTCATCTAGCACTTGATATCACTTTAATAAGGCGCGTTCTTAGTATAATATCACCTTGTGTAACAGTATATAGCAGACAAATTAAGAGTTGTAACATATAATTATCAGATGTGTTGTTCTTGATTTCTGCAGTTTCATTTTGAGTAGCACCCTCCTAGGCTCTCCGGTCCGGAACGGAAAGCTTGGGAAACGAGGGGTGTTACAGGTGGTATCAGAGCAGTTCGTTCTAAAAGAGAATTTAAAACCTGTAGGGCAAACTAAAAACAACATAGGGTAAGATAATAAAACTGGAAAAGCCGATTGGATTATGGGTAGTCTAAGTGCTGGTATTAGTCCCACCCACGTCCTTTCTTGCTAATTGGTACGTACTTAAAAGGTACTTGGATTATTTTGTTTGAGTTGGTAACGTCATCACCGATGGGTTGATTGACCAGTGTTACTCCTGTGGTGGAGATTGAGAAATATGGATTATCGGAACCAGATTCTGAATTACAAGTGATTTGGTAAAATGAGGTATATATCAGTGAAAATAACTTGACCCCCATGAGGTCGCTGATACTTGAACTATTTGGAGTCTTTATCATTTTGATTGATTATTGGATAAATAATGCTCTTAAAATTAGAGGAAATATTTTATGAGTTATAAAAGTTGGATTGTGAATCATGAATGATGCAATGCTCTATTTGAAGATTTATATGTTGTGTATAAGATTCGTATGAATTGCTAAAAGTGATATGATATTTATTCATTTATATGATGATTTAAGTCTATGAGACCAGGATGAAATAGATAAAAGCACCATAGGTGGCTACTGAAATTATGACTAATAAACCATCACGGTAATATACTGGGAGGACCCGATAAGGATAGACGGCCCAGGGAAATAACTACATTGAGTAACTCTTCGTCTGATAGTGATGTTGTAGATACATGACTCTTATGATAACTCTTGGGGGGAAGTATTGGGTTTCGACCATTTGAGACTTTGGGTCAAAGAGACGTAACGGGAATGTTGAAATATTTGACTGGTGAACCCTAGTTTCTTTAACTAGATCTGAGAAGACTTTGATGATATATTTGAGGTACCGTTTGAGTTGTTAATTTAGAATTATGGGTCAAAGATAAAATTGTTTTGAGAGCCTTTTCTGGTAATCAAAGAAAGTTACACGCACAAGGTCCCACCCACCCTCACCTGAGAAGTTATGATGACGATCCCTTGAGTCTTGACTTGTTTTGTATACAGTCTCACAACCTTGTTGATTGGAGAGATTTTGCTACGTTAACAGTTGACTATAGTCCACTTTTTCATGGTTTATATTTGGAGGGTCACGCTAGACTGCTTTGTCATTTGAGGTTACTGTCGATACTTAACTATTTGATGCGTTACTTGTATTCTAGTTACTCTAATGTTTCTTGATGATGGGGATGTCTATTCGGTTACGTATTACTTTCGGAATTATATGATCTAATTGGGAGAATAGTGTATAAACTGTGAAAGAATTATTGTTGGGTCATTGATGTTCGTGTATAAGATTTGGACGCACCCTATGACAGATCTATGCAGGTTTATTATGAAGCTACACATTTAATGTTGTATTGGAGTTCTGACTGAGGCTTTCAAATTTGTGTTTAGAGCCTAATAAATTTATATTGGAGTCTCCTATTTTAAGAAGATTGCTCGAGAGATATTATTGTACAAGAAATTGTGGAAGCCTCTTATATATAACTATAGCATACTCGGAGTGTCGTAGCAATACTGTTTCTCATGGTCGGGGTATATGCTCAGATATGGATCGTTCCTAAGGGATGTATGCTTCACATATGTCATTCTAAAGTTCTTTTGGGGTTAGGGGAGATGATGTGCATTCTTCAACTTCGCGTTGTTTGGTTTATGGTGTGAGATACGAACTTTGTGAAGATGATGCTACCAGTTACCAAGACAAGAAAACGTTAAGAAAGGCTTGGAGTTCGTGTAGAAAATTTGAGGCAATACTAGCTTTATATTTGGAGACTTGTTAGGATATAGCCACAAGGTCAATAATTGTTCTGTTATTTGGCTAAATCCACGGTTATAAGTCGAGTAACAAATTGGGACTAAGAAGAACTATGGATCTAAACGGTTGGAGTTCAATTAGAGTACTCGGTAGAAGCGCATGGGTGATGATCATCAAATGGAATATGAAGACATTAGTACCCTCTAGGTACAACAAGTGGTTGTTGAAGTACTACCCTAAGTTTTCTTAGGTATTGAACACATAGAAGAACCTGACGTAAGAAACTCAGCTCCGGATATGACCATAAGACACAGTTAGAATCTTAGGGAATAGTCGCTTTGGTACTTGATTAGAATCAGCGTCATTTGAGGTATATCTGGGTAACATGCGATCAAAGGGGGGCTCTATCATGAAGAATTTTGGAGGAACTTCGAAGAAATGTTGGCAGTTGGATCAAAGGTCAGGGGACCGATCCACTAAGTTTTCGATACCCTTAGCTAAGTTGGTTTGGAGACATTAAGTTCGGTTTTAAGATGTCTTTTGGAGTTCAATTATTTAGATCAACCACCCTGAGGAATCTGGTTATTGATGTGGTCGGGATTCTCTATAATTTGTATGGACTAGCAAGTTTGTGAGCTTTCTGGAGTTATGTAACAGAATGATTTGTCTCGGTAGCCTATTTTTCCCTTCCGTGTAGTACACACTCTTCCAATAAAACTTAATTGGGGTCTTGTTGTTAATGTCTTGTTGTGGTATACACTCTTCACTTAATTGATGTTTGGTTACGAGGATTGAATCTTGATAAATTTCTTGGTAGTTCGCCTTCAGAATCGGGCCTTCTCTAATCATTTGAAACGGTATTTTGGGATTCTTGGGAAGTGTCATGGAATTTTGGGTCGGTAGATAGATTTCAAATAAGAATAAGAACTATGTAATGTGAAGCCATGTTCGCTATTTTCTTAAGTCATGTTTGGAAGGAATAGAGTGCTTTGAATGCCTAAAAAGTTGATAATTTCTTTGGACATTGTTGCATGGAGTTTTGTCACTTGATCATCACCTGAGGAGCATAAACTCTGAGTCATGAATTACCGTTGGAGTCAGAGAACTCGTAGGATTATGTGTTATGTATCATGGGAATACATTCTAATTTCTTTATTGATTTGTGTTTTGAACTACTGGTAATATCAAGTAGGCATTAAATGTGGTCTTAGTAGTTCATAAGGACTTTGGAGGTTTTTATTTCTATCACTTGGTGTAATTAGACTCTGTCTAGCGAATTATGGTACAGATTTGGATTTCAAATAGTTAGTACAATCCGCCAGTGGAAGTGTGCAAATTGGAGTCTTATGGCTAAACAGATATTTGGGAGCCACGGGATGATCGTTCACTTATCAACTAATTCTTGATGTTATATGACGTTATCAAGCTACTTACGAACCAAGGGTGATAACTATTCTGTGGAAAACTTTGTGAAATGGATTATCTAGACGAAAGCGACTAGTGGAGGCAATATCATCCGTGGTGAAATGGGAGATAGTTAGTGGGAAAGAGGAGAAAAGAGACTTCCTAAGTTTTTGAAGAACACCTGATTCAACTCAGTCAGAAAGATTAGGCATGAATTTACGTCGTTACTTCTTAGACGAGTATGTGACAGTCAGTCAACCTTGGAACAATAATAATAGCGTCTGTGAACACAACTGGCGACATGTATTCGCTAAGTATGACCATCAATTGTGACTATAGTTCCGGGGACGTCACTCTTTAAGGGGGAGAGGATGTAACCTTTAGCTTTAATACCTTTACCTTTTGGATAAAGTAAACACTCCTTAGCACCTAAAATAAGTTTTAACGTTTCGCGTTATCTCTGGTTAGTCTCATGACATATTTTGTGCATCATCATATAGACGTATCTTTACATCACATAGAAACTATTTGCTCATTGAGTAGCTTTAGCTTCGAGGACGAAGCTCTCTTTAAGGGGGGAAGGATGTAATACCCCGTTTTTGTACAAAGGGTAAATTGGTAATTGAGGCAAGAAATTTGATTTTATTTGCGAGAAAAAGATTGGGTAATTCTCGGGTTCAAATTATAGTAGAGACGGTTAATTGTATATTCCTAGAAAACAATATCGTTTTTGAACAATTGTTTTTAGCAATTTATTATTTTATACTAAGAGATAAAATGCCTAGCGTAGTGTGTACCCGACCCGCTAGATTAGTCTTCCTATTGATGCACCCAACACACCCTAACATCACTAATACAAAAAAATAAAATAATAATAATAAAAAAAATAAAAATAAAAATAAAAATAAAATAAAAAAAAATGTTTCTCCCAATTTTCGGTGGAACTCCCGTTCCCCAACACTCATCTCTCTCTCTCCTCCCCCATCCCCCAATTTATTCTCCTCCTTCTTCGGGAAACAACCACCACCAGCCCCAACACCATCACCACCCCCCGACACCTCCACCTACAGCCCTCTCTTCTCTCCCTCTGTCTCTCTTTTCTCTGACGGCCACCAAGCACAGCATCAGCAGCGGCGTTTTGCCGCTGCCATCCCCGACGGGAACTCACCCCCCTCCATCACCGGCCATACCACCACCACAACACCGCCACCAGTACAGTCACCACCTCCTCCACCATCTCCCCATCTCTCTGTCTCCCTCCCTCTCTCTGTTGTCTCCGGCGAAGACCCAGCAGAAGCAGCAGCGACACAAGGCCGCTGCCGTCTCCGGCGAACAACGCCGGCACTACAACCCCACTGATCTCTCTCTTTCCCTTATTTGACCGCCAAGAATTCTTCCCCTCTCTGTTTCGACCATAATAGAGGCAAGAACATCAGCTAAAACCCACTGCAAAGAAGACCCAGAACCGCCGCCGACTGCCGGCAGCCATTAACGCCGGCGAGAAGCTCGAACGAGCCATCCGACGCTACCCAGCCCCTCAAACCAATTCAAAACGATTTCCTGAGGCCCGAGGAAGCTATATCCGGCGCCAATCGAAGCGGAGGACGCTGGAATTGTCGGATTCGACCATCACCGCCGGTCACCATCGACGGCAAACCCAACCGGACTCAAATCTTGACCGTTTCTCGCGATTTTTCGCTTGGGTAACTCCTAAATCACCCTCTGATTCATTTGTGATCATCGAATCCTGATTTTAATAGCTCTAGATTGAATCGGATTGTTGGATTTATGCTTGTTCTTGTTGGGGGGTTGTTCTTGTATTTTCAGAAAAGTTAAGGGTGACTTGTGTAGCATAATAAAACTGTTTTGTTGTTGGGAGGGTTATTACATGTCATTAATGAAAAGTTGGGGATCTCATTAGTATTTACATAAACTGCAAATAAAACATAAAATTTAAAATGCAATTTTGTATTAGAATAAATTTCTTATATTTTTAGTTATTGTTTAAATTATATAAAAGATGTTTTTGTTATTAAGACTATATGTGTATTATTTAATACGAAATATTGTTATTATCTAGAAAATAAGCAAGATAAATTATATAGTTGATTTAATCATATAATTTAGTGTGTTAAATAAATATTTTAAGAGCTTATAAATTAGTGTTTTGAGTAAATATGTTATTTGTTCAATATTGCCAAAATAAAATAAGTTAGAAAGATAAGTAGAAAAATAATTCCTGTATTTATAAATAATTAAAGCTTGATCATTACTTGTAGACATTATATATTAATTTCTCCAAAATAAAGTTGTAGATTTATGAGTGATTAAACACTTGTTTTATTTGAATACACACTTTTGTGAGTTTTATTTATGAATTTAACTCTTTAATAGTATATACTTTTTATAATAAATAATTAGCAATAATTAAAGTAGTTGCATTAAACTTTGTTGTCACTTACAAATAAACGTATTGTAAAATATATTATTAATATTTTATTTTCTAAATATTAGAGTGTATAAATTTAATATACGATTTCTTACTTAATAAATTTTAAGAGTTGGTATTTATATAAATAGTAACTTTTATGAGAAAAATACAATTATTTACGTCATCGGTTTATTATATAAGTATTATATGCTAATAATTAATGGGATAATGGGGGTAAATTCAAATAAGACTTAGAGAAATTTTGCATAGCATACTTGCACACTTTGGACTTGTAATTGATTTAGGGGATATAAATTGTAGGTGACGAGTTCATAGAAAGGGGCTACGTATATCCGTAGATGCGTTATCGTGCTGTTGGCTTGGTTACTCGAGGTAAGTAAACGTGCCTAACCTAGTGTGCCGTCCTCCTTTCGTGTCCAAATATTTTTATGATTTTATGTCTCAAAATGTGACTTGTGATATACGTGCTCGACTTGAGATTTCAAATGCTTGTTTAAATGATTCTTTTGGGAAACTATCACTTGAAATTAATAATGTGTAATAACGTAAAGTGGAAACAGTTGGGCGGCGGAACCTTATTCGGATTCTTATATATTGTGGTTGTGATATTTTGCTCGGTTGCAATTAGCCCCGAGCTGCTCCATGTACTCACCTCTCTGGCCGCAAGAAGTCTTAGGGGGGTGCCGGCACTTAAGGTCTTGGATGCATGGGATATGGTTGGTTACTTATGAGATACTGCGATGGATTATTGCGATGGATTGGTTCGTTCCCCGCTACAACTAATTAATAAACGTGGATTTTCATGAGAAAATGAAAAGGAATTACATACTTGAGATTTTCCCATAATTGGGACAGCATTATGAGATTATCCCTAATCGGGATAGTATGGTGGTTTGGAAATATTTTATTGGAATCATAAATGGTAATATTTTGAGAATATTGGAAATTTATATCTTCTCATACTTGGTCATTTTACACTACTATATCTGATTCCTTGTTATTATTCGTGTTCTTTAAAGAAAATCATGCCTCTTCCCTGTTTACACGTTGGGGTGTTTACTTACTCAGTATTTCTTGCTGACTTTGGAAAAACTGCGGTCTTGTTTTGTTTCCCCCGCAGGTCTAAGAGTTGGGATTAAGGAGTAGCGGGATTCGAGACTCATCTAGCACTTGATATCACTTTAATAAGGCGCGTTCTTAGTATAATATCACCTTGTGTAACAGTATATAGCAGACAAATTAAGAGTTGTAACATATAATTATCAGATGTGTTGTTCTTGATTTCTGCAGTTTCATTTTGAGTAGCACCCTCCTAGGCTCTCCGGTCCGGAACGGAAAGCTTGGGAAACGAGGGGTGTTACAGGTGGTATCAGAGCAGTTCGTTCTAAAAGAGAATTTAAAACCTGTAGGGCAAACTAAAAACAACATAGGGTAAGATAATAAAACTGGAAAAGCCGATTGGATTATGGGTAGTCTAAGTGCTGGTATTAGTCCCACCCACGTCCTTTCTTGCTAATTGGTACGTACTTAAAAGGTACTTGGATTATTTTGTTTGAGTTGGTAACGTCATCACCGATGGGTTGATTGACCAGTGTTACTCCTGTGGTGGAGATTGAGAAATATGGATTATCGGAACCAGATTCTGAATTACAAGTGATTTGGTAAAATGAGGTATATATCAGTGAAAATAACTTGACCCCCATGAGGTCGCTGATACTTGAACTATTTGGAGTCTTTATCATTTTGATTGATTATTGGATAAATAATGCTCTTAAAATTAGAGGAAATATTTTATGAGTTATAAAAGTTGGATTGTGAATCATGAATGATGCAATGCTCTATTTGAAGATTTATATGTTGTGTATAAGATTCGTATGAATTGCTAAAAGTGATATGATATTTATTCATTTATATGATGATTTAAGTCTATGAGACCAGGATGAAATAGATAAAAGCACCATAGGTGGCTACTGAAATTATGACTAATAAACCATCACGGTAATATACTGGGAGGACCCGATAAGGATAGACGGCCCAGGGAAATAACTACATTGAGTAACTCTTCGTCTGATAGTGATGTTGTAGATACATGACTCTTATGATAACTCTTGGGGGGAAGTATTGGGTTTCGACCATTTGAGACTTTGGGTCAAAGAGACGTAACGGGAATGTTGAAATATTTGACTGGTGAACCCTAGTTTCTTTAACTAGATCTGAGAAGACTTTGATGATATATTTGAGGTACCGTTTGAGTTGTTAATTTAGAATTATGGGTCAAAGATAAAATTGTTTTGAGAGCCTTTTCTGGTGATCAAAGAAAGTTACACGCACAAGGTCCCACCCACCCTCACCTGAGAAGTTATGATGACGATCCCTTGAGTCTTGACTTGTTTTGTATACAGTCTCACAACCTTGTTGATTGGAGAGATTTTGCTACGTTAACAGTTGACTATAGTCCACTTTTTCATGGTTTATATTTGGAGGGTCACGCTAGACTGCTTTGTCATTTGAGGTTACTGTCGATACTTAACTATTTGATGCGTTACTTGTATTCTAGTTACTCTAATGTTTCTTGATGATGGGGATGTCTATTCGGTTACGTATTACTTTCGGAATTATCTGATCTAATTGGGAGAATAGTGTATAAACTGTGAAAGAATTATTGTTGGGTCATTGATGTTCGTGTATAAGATTTGGACGCACCCTATGACAGATCTATGCAGGTTTATTATGAAGCTACACATTTAATGTTGTATTGGAGTTCTGACTGAGGCTTTCAAATTTGTGTTTAGAGCCTAATAAATTTATATTGGAGTCTCCTATTTTAAGAAGATTGCTCGAGAGATATTATTGTACAAGAAATTATGGAAGCCTCTTATATATAACTATAGCATACTCGGAGTGTCGTAGCAATACTGTTTCTCATGGTCGGGGTATATGCTCAGATATGGATCGTTCCTAAGGGATGTATGCTTCACATATGTCATTCTAAAGTTCTTTTGGGGTTAGGGGAGATGATGTGCATTCTTCAACTTCGCGTTGTTTGGTTTATGGTGTGAGATACGAACTTTGTGAAGATGATGCTACCAGTTACCAAGACAAGAAAACGTTAATAAAGGCTTGGAGTTCGTGTAGAAAATTTGAGGCAATACTAGCTTTATATTTGGAGACTTGTTAGGATATAGCCACAAGGTCAATAAGTGTTCTGTTATTTGGCTAAATCCACGGTTATAAGTCGAGTAACAAATTGGGACTAAGAAGAACTATGGATCTAAACGGTTGGAGTTCAATTAGAGTACTCGGTAGAAGCGCATGGGTGATGATCATCAAATGGAATATGAAGACATTAGTACCCTCTAGGTACAACAAGTGGTTGTTGAAGTACTACCCTAAGTTTTCTTAGGTATTGAACACATAGAAGAACCTGACGTAAGAAACTCAGCTCCGGATATGACCATAAGACACAGTTAGAATCTTAGGGAATAGTCGCTTTGGTACTTGATTAGAATCAGCGTCATTTGAGGTATATCTGGGTAACATGCGATCAAAGGGGGGCTCTATCATGAAGAATTTTGGAGGAACTTCGAAGAAATGTTGGCAGTTGGATCAAAGGTCAGGGGACCGATCCACTAAGTTTTCGATACCCTTAGCTAAGTTGATTTGGAGACATTAAGTTCGGTTTTAAGATGTCTTTTGGAGTTCAATTATTTAGATCAACCACCCTGAGGAATCTGGTTATTGATGTGGTCGGGATTCTCTATAATTTGTATGGACTAGCAAGTTTGTGAGCTTTCTGGAGTTATGTAACAGAATGATTTGTCTCGGTAGCCTATTTTTCCCTTCCGTGTAGTACACACTCTTCCAATAAAACTTAATTGGGGTCTTGTTGTTAATGTCTTGTTGTGGTATACACTCTTCACTTAATTGATGTTTGGTTACGAGGATTGAATCTTGATAAATTTCTTGGTAGTTCGCCTTCAGAATCGGGCATTCTCTAATCATTTGAAACGGTATTTTGGGATTCTTGGGAAGTGTCATGGAATTTTGGGTCGATAGATAGATTTCAAATAAGAATAAGAACTATGTAATGTGAAGCCATGTTCGCTATTTTCTTAAGTCATGTTTGGAAGGAATAGAGTGCTTTGAATGCCTAAAAAGTTGATAATTTATTTGGACATTGTTGCATGGAGTTTTGTCACTTAATCATCACCTGAGGAGCATAAACTCTGAGTCATGAATTACCGTTGGAGTCAGAGAACTCGTAGGATTATGTGTTATGTATCATGGGAATACATTCTAATTTCTTTATTGATTTGTGTTTTGAACTACTGGTAATATCAAGTAGGCATTAAATGTGGTCTTAGTAGTTCATAAGGACTTTGGAGGTTTTTATTTCTATCACTTGGTGTAATTAGACTCTGTCTAGCGAATTATGGTACAGATTTGGATTTCAAATAGTTAGTACAATCCGCCAGTGGAAGTGTGCAAATTGGAGTCTTATGGCTAAACAGATATTTGGGAGCCACGGGATGATCGTTCACTTATCAACTAATTCTTGATGTTATACGACGTTATCAAGCTACTTACGAACCAAGGGTGATAACTATTCTGTGGAAAACTTTGTGAAATGGATTATCTAGACGAAAGCGACTAGTGGAGGCAATATCATCCGTGGTGAAATGGGAGATAGTTAGTGGGAAAGAGGAGAAAAGAGACTTCCTAAGTTTTTGAAGAACACTTGATTCAACTCAGTCAGAAAGATTAGGCATGAATTTACGTCGTTACTTCTTAGACGAGTATGTGACAGTCAGTCAACCTTGGAACAATAATAATAGCGTATGTGAACACAACTGGCGACATGTATTCGCTAAGTATGACCATCCATTGTGACTATAGTTCTGGGGACGCCACTCTTTAAGGGGGAGAGGATGTAACCTTTAGCTTTAATACCTTTACCTTTTGGATAAAGTAAACACTCCTTAGCACCTAAAATAAGTTTTAACGTTTCGCGTTATCTCTGGTTAGTCTCATGACATATTTTGTGCATCATCATATAGACGTATCTTTACATCACATAGAAACTATTTTCTCATTGAGTAGCTTTAGCTTCGAGGACGAAGCTCTCTTTAAGGGGGGAAGGATGTAATACCCCGTTTTTGTACAAAGGGTAAATTGGTAATTGAGACAAGAAATTTGATTTTATTTGCGAGAAAGAGATTGGGTAATTCTCGGGTTCAAATTATAGTAGAGACGGTTAATTGTATATTCCTAGAAAACAATATCGTTTTTGAACAATTGTTTTTAGCAATTTATTATTTTATACTAAGAGATAAAATGCCTAGCGTAGTGTGTACCCGACCCGCTAGATTAGCCTTCATATTGGTGCACCCAACACACCCTAACATCACTAATAAAAAAAAATAAAATAATAATAATAAAAATAAAAAAAATAAAAATAAAAAAAAAAAATAAAAAAAAATGTTTCTCCCAATTTTCGGTGGAACTCCCGTTCCCCAACACTCATCTCTCTCTCTCCTCCCCCATTCCCCAATTTCTTCTCCTCCTTCTTCGGGAAACAACCACCACCAGCCCCAACACCATCACCACCCCCGACAACTCCACCTACAGCCCTCTCTTCTCTCCCTCTGTCTCTCTTTTCTCTGACGGCCAGCAAGCACAGCATCAGCAGCGGCGTTTTGCCGCTGCCATCCCCGACGGGAACTCACCCCCCTCCATCACCGGCCATACCACCACCACAACACCGCCACCAGTACAGTCACCACCTCCTCCACCATCTCCCCATCTCTCTGTCTCCCTCCCTCTCTCTGTTGTCTCCGGCGAAGACCCAGCAGAAGCAGCAGCGACACAAGGCCGCTGCCGTCTCCGGCGAACAACGCCGGCACTACAACCCCACTGATCTCTCTCTTTCCCTTATTTGACCGCCAAGAATTCTTCCCCTCTCTGTTTCGACCATAATAGAGGCAAGAACATCAGCTAAAACCCATTGCAAAGAAGACCCAGAACCGCCGCCGACCGCCGGCAGCCATTAACGCCGGCGAGAAGCTCGAACGAGCCATCCGACGCTACCCAGCCCCTCAAACCAATTCAAAACGATTTCCAGATGCCCGAGGAAGCTATATCCGGCGCCAATCGAAGCGGAGGACGCCGGAATTGTCGGATTCGACCATCACCGCCGGTCACCATCGACGGCGAACCCAACCGGACTCAAATCTTGACCGTTTCTCGCGATTTTTCGCTTGGGTAACTCCTAAATCACCCTCTGATTCATTTGTGATCATCGAATCCTGATTTTAATAGCTCTAGATTGAATCGGATTGTTGGATTTATGCTTGTTCTTGTTGGGGGGTTGTTCTTGTATTTTCAGAAAAGTTAAGGGTGACTTGTGTAGCATAATAAAACTGTTTTGTTGTTGGGAGGGTTATTACATGTCATTAACGAAAAGTTGGGGATCTCATTAGTATTTACATAAACTGCAAATAAAACATAAAATTTAAAATGCAATTTTGTATTAGAATAAATTTCTAATATTTTTAGTTATTGTTTAAATTATATAAAAGATGTTTTTGTTATTAAGACTATATGTGTATTATTTAATACGAAATATTGTTATTATCTAGAAAATAAGCAAGATAAATTATATAGTTGATTTAATCATATAATTTAGTGTGTTAAATAAATATTTTAAGAGCTTATAAATTAGTGTTTTGAGTAAATATGTTATTTGTTCAATATTGCCAAAATAAAATAAGTTAGAAAGATAAGTAGAAAAATAATTCCTGTATTTATAAATAATTAAAGCTTGATCATTACTTGTAGACATTATATATTAATTTCTCCAAAATAAAGTTGTAGATTTATGAGTGATTAAACACTTGTTTTATTTGAATACACACTTTTGTGAGTTTTATTTATGAATTTAACTCTTTAATAGTATATACTT
This sequence comes from Linanthus parryae, assembly GCA_023055425.1. Lineage (NCBI taxonomy): Eukaryota > Viridiplantae > Streptophyta > Magnoliopsida > Ericales > Polemoniaceae > Linanthus > Linanthus parryae. The sequence goes on along the minus strand of JALGPY010000004.1, from coordinate 84,980,940 downwards.
TTTATAATAAATAATTAGCAATAATTAAAGTAGTTGCATTAAACTTTGTTGTCACTTACAAATAAACGTATTGTAAAATATATTATTAATATTTTATTTTCTAAATATTAGAGTGTATAAATTTAATATACGATTTCTTACTTAATAAATTTTAAGAGTTGGTATTTATATAAATAGTAACTTTTATGAGAAAAATACAATTATTTACGTCATCGGTTTATTATATAAGTATTATATGCTAATAATTAATGGGATAATGGGGGTAAATTCAAATAAGACTTAGAGAAATTTTGCATAGCATACTTGCACACTTTGGACTTGTAATTGATTTAGGGGATATAAATTGTAGGTGACGAGTTCATAGAAAGGGGCTACGTATATCCGTAGATGCGTTATCGTGCTGTTGGCTTGGTTACTCGAGGTAAGTAAACGTGCCTAACCTAGTGTGCCGTCCTCCTTTCGTGTCCAAATATTTTTATGATTTTATGTCTCAAAATGTGACTTGTGATATACGTGCTCGACTTGAGATTTCAAATGCTTGTTTAAATGATTCTTTTGGGAAACTATCACTTGAAATTAATAATGTGTAATAACGTAAAGTGGAAACAGTTGGGCGGCGGAACCTTATTCGGATTCTTATATATTGTGGTTGTGATATTTTGCTCGGTTGCAATTAGCCCCGAGCTGCTCCATGTACTCACCTCTCTGGCCGCAAGAAGTCTTAAGGGGGTGCCGGCACTTAAGGTCTTGGATGCATGGGATATGGTTGGTTACTTATGAGATACTGCGATGGATTATTGCGATGGATTGGTTCGTTCCCCGCTACAACTAATTAATAAACGTGAATTTTCATGAGAAAATGAAAAGGAATTACATACTTGAGATTTTCCCATAATTGGGACAGCATTATGAGATTATCCCTAATCGTGATAGTATGGGGGTTTGGAAATATTTTATTGGAATCATAAATGGTAATATTTTGAGAATATTGGAAATTTATATCTTCTCATACTTGGTCATTTTACACTACTATATCTGATTCCTTGTTATTATTCGTGTTCTTTAAAGAAAATCATGCCTCTTCCCTGTTTACACGTTGGGGTGTTTACTTACTCAGTATTTCTTGCTGACTTTGGAAAAACTGCGGTCTTGTTTTGTTTCCCCCGCAGGTCTAAGAGTTGGGATTACGGAGTAGCGGAATTCGAGACTCATCTAGCACTTGATATCACTTTAATAAGGCGCGTTCTTAGTATAATATCACCTTGTGTAACAGTATATAGCAGACAAATTAAGAGTTGTAACATATAATTATCAGATGTGTTGTTCTTGATTTCCGCAGTTTCATTTTGAGTAGCACCCTCCTAGGCTCTCCGGTCCGGAACGGAAAGCTTGGGAAACGAGGGGTGTTACAGGTGGTATAAGAGCAGTTCGTTCTAAAAGAGAATTTAAAACCTGTAGGGCAAACTAAAAACAACATAGGGTAAGATAATAAAACTGGAAAAGCCGATTGGATTATGGGTAGTCTAAGTGCTGGTATTAGTCCCACCCACGTCCTTTCTTTCTAATTGTTACGTACTTAAAAGGTACTTGGATTATTTTGTTTGAGTTGGTAACGTCATCACCGATGGGTTGATTGACCAGTGTTACTCCTGTGGTGGAGATTGAGAAATATGGATTATCGGAACCAAATTCTGAATTACAAGTGATTTGGTAAAATGAGGTATATATCAGTGAAAATAACTTGACCCCCATGAGGTCGCTGATACTTGAACTATTTGGAGTCTTTATCATTTTGATTGATTATTGGATAAATAATGCTCTTAAAATTAGAGGAAATATTTTATGAGTTATAAAAGTTGGATTGTGAATCATGAATGATGCATTGCTCTATTTGAAGATTTATATGTTGTGTATAAGATTCGTATGAATTGCTAAAATTGATATGATATTTATTCATTTATATGATGATTTCAGTCTATGAGACCAGGATGAAATAGATAAAAGCACCATAGGTGGCTACTGAAATTATGACTAATAAACCATCACGGTAATATACTGGGAGGACCCGATAAGGATAGACGGCCCAGGGAAATAACTACATTGAGTAACTCTTCGTCTGATAGTGATGTTGTAGATACATGACTCTTATGATAACTCTTGGGGGGAAGTATTGGGTTTCGACCATTTGAGACTTTGGGTCAAAGAGACGTAACGGGAATGTTGAAATATTTGACTGGTGAACCCTAGTTTCTTTAACTAGATCTGAGAAGACTTTGATGATATATTTGAGGTACCGTTTGAGTTGTTAATTTAGAATTATGGGTCAAAGATAAAATTGTTTTGAGAGCCTTTTCTGGTGATCAAAGAAAGTTACACGCACAAGGTCCCACCCACCCTCACCTGAGAAGTTATGATGACGATCCCTTGAGTCTTGACTTGTTTTGTATACAGTCTCACAACCTTGTTGATTGGAGAGATTTTGCTACGTTAACAGTTGACTATAGTCCACTTTTTCATGGTTTATATTTGGAGGGTCACGCTAGACTGCTTTGTCATTTGAGGTTACTGTCGATACTTAACTATTTGATGCGTTACTTGTATTCTAGTTACTCTAATGTTTCTTGATGATGGGGATGTCTATTCGGTTACGTATTACTTTCGGAATTATATGATCTAATTGGGAGAATAGTGTATAAACTGTGAAAGAATTATTGTTGGGTCATTGATGTTCGTGTATAAGATTTGGACGCACCCTATGACAGATCTATGCAGGTTTATTATGAAGCTACACATTTAATGTTGTATTGGAGTTCTGACTGAGGCTTTCAAATTTGTGTTTAGAGCCTAATAAATTTATATTGGAGTCTCCTATTTTAAGAAGATTGCTCGAGAGATATTATTGTACAAGAAATTATGGAAGCCTCTTACATATAACTATAGCATACTCGGAGTGTCGTAGCAATACTGTTTCTCATGGTCGGGGTATATGCTCAGATATGGATCGTTCCTAAGGGATGTATGCTTCACATATGTCATTCTAAAGTTCTTTTGGGGTTAGGGGAGATGATTTGCATTCTTCAACTTCGCGTTGTTTGGTTTATGGTGTGAGATACGAACTTTGTGAAGATGATGCTACCAGTTACCAAGACAAGAAAACGTTAAGAAAGGCTTGGAGTTCGTGTAGAAAATTTGAGGCAATACTAGCTTTATATTTGGAGACTTGTTAGGATATAGCCACAAGGTCAATATGAAACACCCCGGAACCCCGGTTCCTTGCTAGCACAACCAAACGATAATCCATAAGCGCATTTAATTGATAAAACTGGAGAAATCCTCCAACAAATGTTTGAAATAAATAACGACAATTGTTCAAATCTAAATTGTGAATAAAATACTTCCTAGATAAATGAGAAATATCCTAGCAACGATTCCTAGTCTCCAGCTGATGTGTGCGCGTTCCCCACCTCATTCATAGCCTGCGGGTTTTAAAATAGCGAAAGCCGACCGCAGAAAACGTTTATCAGTAAAAACTGAGTAAGCTCAAACCACAACATGTAAAGCAAGAGTTTTGGCTAACAGGAAATATAAACAGTAGATATTAAATAACCCAGATGAGTTGTAAATAGTAGCCGATTCAACACATTAATCATTTGTTTAGCTGAGGCATGTTCTAGCCCAGCGGGTAACGAATGCCCACAGAGAGGTCACGATGCAATAACAATAAATAGGGTATCTTCTAGGATATCACAGTCCATCCTAGTTCTCCCTAAACAACTATGAGACCTTAAGTGTCGACACCCCTATACCGTAGTGACCTACACAGGCATAAGTAGTACTCAATAGCTTTCACACCTTTATATAACCCCGCGATCGTATCATAGCAGTATATGTCAATCACGGGGGCCGGGTATGTAATCTCGTGTGGATTAGCACCCGAGGGGAATCACTCATGTGTGTCCCTCCACGCACATCCTCTGTACACCGCCCCAATTCATTTATCGTTCATTATTCTTTCACAATTTCACAAGAATAATATTTGATTCAAAAGGCTGAGTAAAACACATTCTCCAAATCACGATTCACATTCACCAGTAAAATGTTTTGAGTGTTGAAAGATATAGCAGTTCACAGTTTAAGAAATAACGCACGCGAAAACCACATTTTGAAAGTTAAAGGTGTTGCACGCCTGAACTTACCTGGTGAAGAGAGCTCGTCACAAGAAAGCAAACGAAGTCCTAATAATACGGATCCTCCACAAATTCGCAGTCTACGAACTCGGCGTCTACAACAATAGTTATTCCTAATCAATATAGTGCTACCACGGCAGTAATACTCAGAATGCCCTATATGCAATGCAAGCGTAACCCAACTAGTCCCCCAAAAGTGAAATTTTATTTATTAGCTATAACCGTAAGTTGGAAAGTTAGATTTAATAAAAGAAAAGAAAAATAGTTGTTTATAAAAATAAAGTTGAGTAAATAAACTTTTGTTTAGTACTCTAGAAATAATACTTAATTTATGAACTAGATGTATTTTATATAAAAATTAAAATTAAACAAAATACCAAATATTGAAATTTATAAAAGCTAGCGTTTATTACAGTAAAAACATACTATACTGATATTAAAATTATAAACTTATCAGGTTATACAAATTTTATATTTAGAATAAAAAAAAAAACTATTGAAACCTAATTAAAAAAAAATTATTTTATGAAGGTATATAAAAATTTAACCATAATACACTTACATATAGGGCTAGACTATGATTAAATAGTTCCTCCCAAAATACAACTGCTCCCACCATAGTATTGATAAAGATAAGAAGTACCCACTGTTTTGATATAAGACACTTTTGCACCCCCTTACATACACATACATACATACCCCATTCTTTTCTTCCCCCAATTCACACCCACCTAACTGTTAGCAAGTTACAACTACCAAACCCACAAAAGCTAAAACAATTGCTAGATTCTATGGCCAAGTGCAACAAAACAAGAAAGAAAATACATGGCAACGGATTCAACACAGGGGATTTGGTGGGTTTACCGAATGAAGGATTCGACGGCGACGGAAAGGAGGCGGCTTCCAGATGCTGCTGCAGCTCGTCGGAGAAGCGGAGAGAACCATGGAAGGAGGCGGACCAGTGGCTGGGCAAAGGCGCCGAACCTGGGTTTGTCGGACAGAGAGGCGACAAAAGGGGGCGGCGAAGAGGGGAGCTTCGGTGGCTACCTGCTGCTGCTGGAGCTCGACGGAGGGTGGAGAGGCGTCGTAGAGGACGGCGCAGAGGTCGCCGGACCTGGATTCGCTTCGTCGGTGCTCGCTCGGTCTGGCGCTGGGTTTTCTCGGCGAACAGAGCAGAGAGAGAGAGAGAAAGTGATTGAGGGTGATTGAGCGAGAGAGATGGGTTTGCACAGAGGGGTATTTATACACCTCTGGTGAGTTTCCGATGGGGATATGGAGTCCGAGAGGGTGAAGCTTCGTATTGAATTGGAGGCGAAATCTGGGTAAGATTCAGTCCGTGAAGAAGTTGGATTCTACTTATAATTTGGTCAGATTTTGAGAGCAGTGGTGGTGATGGAGAAGGAGTTCAACTCCTGAACATGTTCGTGAGGATGAAGATGAAGATGGGAGGAGGAGTTTTAGGGTGTGGACGGAGTATGGTGCGGTGGAGTGATACGGTGTGGCACACGTACGGTTACCGCCGTGGTTACTACGTAAAAACTTTTGTTTATGTCACGTATTAAGTAAACTAGCACAACAAATCTACACATATAAATAACTATAAAATTATTATAAAACTAATATATACTTGTATAATAAATTAAATACATATTTCAAAAACAATTTTTTTTTAAATATGTATATAAATACAACTAAAAGAATCCATTTAACTTTTATATACCCACATAACATTACATAATTTTTATAAGTTTTATAAAAAAAAAAAAAAAAAAAAAAAAGTTCAAAATATTATTTTTGTTGACATATAATTATATATATATGTATAAATAATATGTAACACATAAAATTAACAACAACTACTTTTATAATTTCTACTAACGGTCAAAAATATTCAATAAATTACTAAAAATACCCACAAAAATCCGGGGTATTACACAATAAGTGTTCTGTTATTTGGCTAAATCCACGGTTATAAGTCGAGTAACAAATTGGGACTAAGAAGAACTATGGATCTAAACGGTTGGAGTTCAATTAGAGTACTCGGTAGAAGCGCATGGGTGATGATCATCAAATGTAATATGAAGACATTAGTACCCTCTAGGTACAACAAGTGGTTGTTGAAGTACTACCCTAAGTTTTCTTAGGTATTGAACACATAGAAGAACCTGACGTAAGAAACTCAGCTCCGGATATGACCATAAGACACAGTTAGAATCTTAGGGAATAGTCGCTTTGGTACTTGATTAGAATCAGCGTCATTTGAGGTATATCTGGGTAACATGCGATCAAAGGGGGGCTCTATCATGAAGAATTTTGGAGGAACTTCGAAGAAATGTTGGCAGTTGGATCAAAGGTCAGGGGACCGATCCACTAAGTTTTCGATACCCTTAGCTAAGTTGGTTTGGAGACATTAAGTTCGGTTTTAAGATGTCTTTTGGAGTTCAATTATTTAGATCAACCACCCTGAGGAATCTGGTTATTGATGTGGTCGGGATTCTCTATAATTTGTATGGACTAGCAAGTTTGTGAGCTTTCTGGAGTTATGTAACAGAATGATTTGTCTCGGTAGCCTATTTTTCCCTTCCGTGTAGTACACACTCTTCCAATAAAACTTAATTGGGGTCTTGTTGTTAATGTCTTGTTGTGGTATACACTCTTCACTTAATTGATGTTTGGTTACGAGGATTGAATCTTGATAAATTTCTTGGTAGTTCGCCTTCAGAATCGGGCCTTCTCTAATCATTTGAAACGGTATTTTGGGATTCTTGGGAAGTGTCATGGAATTTTGGGTCGGTAGATAGATTTCAAATAAGAATAAGAACTATGTAATGTGAAGCCATGTTCGCTATTTTCTTAAGTCATGTTTGGAAGGAATAGAGTGCTTTGAATGCCTAAAAAGTTGATAATTTCTTTGGACATTGTTGCATGGAGTTTTGTCACTTGATCATCACCTGAGGAGCATAAACTCTGAGTCATGAATTACCGTTGGAGTCAGAGAACTCGTAGGATTATGTGTTATGTATCATGGGAATACATTCTAATTTCTTTATTGATTTGTGTTTTGAACTACTGGTAATATCAAGTAGGCATTAAATGTGGTCTTAGTAGTTCATAAGGATTTTGGAGGTTTTTATTTCTATCACTTGGTGTAATTAGACTCTGTCTAGCGAATTATGGTACAGATTTGGATTTCAAATAGTTAGTACAATCCGCCAGTGGAAGTGTGCAAATTGGAGTCTTATGGCTAAACAGATATTTGGGAGCCACGGGATGATCGTTCACTTATCAACTAATTCTTGATGTTATACGACGTTATCAAGCTACTTACGAACCAAGGGTGATAACTATTCTGTGGAAAACTTTGTGAAATGGATTATCTAGACGAAAGCGACTAGTGGAGGCAATATCATCCATGGTGAAATGGGAGATAGTTAGTGGGAAAGAGGAGAAAATAGACTTCCTAAGTTTTTGAAGAACACCTGATTCAACTCAGTCAGAAAGATTATGCATGAATTTACGTCGTTACTTCTTAGACGAGTATGTGACAGTCAGTCAACCTTGGAACAATAATAATAGCGTCTGTGAACACAACTGGCGACATGTATTCGCTAAGTATGACCATCCATTGTGACTATAGTTCCGGGGACGTCACTCTTTAAGGGGGAGAGGATGTAACCTTTAGCTATAATACCTTTACCTTTTGGATAAAGTAAACACTCCTTAGCACCTAAAATAAGTTTTAACGTTTCGCGTTATCTCTGGTTAGTCTCATGACATATTTTGTGCATCATCATATAGACGTATCTTTACATCACATAGAAACTATTTGCTCATTGAGTAGCTTTAGCTTCGAGGACGAAGCTCTCTTTAAGGGGGGAAGGATGTAATACCCCGTTTTTGTACAAAGGGTAAATTGGTAATTGAGACAAGAAATTTGATTTTATTTGCGAGAAAGAGATTGGGTAATTCTCGGGTTCAAATTATAGTAGAGACGGTTAATTGTATATTCCTAGAAAACAATATCATTTTTGAACAATTGTTTTAAGCAATTTATTATTTTATACTAAGAGATAAAATGCCTAGCGTAGTGTGTACCCGACCCGCTAGATTAGTCTTCCTATTGGTGCACCCAACACACCCTAACATCACTAATACAAAAAAATAAAATAATAATAATAAAAATAAAAAAAATAAAAATAAAAAAAAAATAAAAAAAAATGTTTCTCCCAATTTTCGGTGGAACTCCCGTTCCCCAACACTCATCTCTCTCTCTCCTCCCCCATCCCCCTATTTCTTCTCCTCCTTCTTCGGGAAACAACCACCACCAGCCCCAACACCATCACCACCCCCGACACCTCCACTTACAGCCCTCTCTTCTCTCCCTCTGTCTCTCTTTTCTCTGACGGCCAGCAAGCACAGCATCAGCAGCGGCGTTTTGCCGCTGCCATCCCCGACGGGAACTCACCCCCCTCCATCACCGGCCATACCACCACCACAACACCGCCACCAGTACAGTCACCACCTCCTCCACCATCTCCTTATCTCTCTGTCTCCCTCCCTCTCTCTGTTGTCTCCGGCGAAGACCCAGCAGAAGCAGCAGCGACACAAGGCCGCTGCCGTCTCCGGCGAACAACGCCGGCACTACAACCCCACTGATCTCTCTCTCTCCCTTATTTGACCGCCAAGAATTCTTCCCCTCTCTGTTTCGACCATAATAGAGGCAAGAACATCAGCTAAAACCCACTGCAAAGAAGACCCAGAACCGCCGCCGACCGCCGGCGGCCATTAACGCCGGCGAGAAGCTCGAACGAGCCATCCGACGCTACCCAGCCCCTCAAACCAATTCAAAACGATTCCCTGAGGCCCGAGGAAGCTATATCCGGCGCCAATCGAAGCGGAGGACGCCAGAATTGTCGGATTCGACCATCACCGCCGGTCACCATCGACGGCAAACCCAACCGGACTCAAATCTTGACCGTTTCTCGCGATTTTTCGCTTGGGTAACTCCTAAATCACCCTCTGATTCATTTGTGATCATCGAATCCTGATTTTAATAGCTCTAGATTGAATCGGATTGTTGGATTTATGCTTGTTCTTGTTGGGGGGTTGTTCTTGTATTTTCAGAAAAGTTAAGGGTGACTTGTGTAGCATAATAAAACTGTTTTGTTGTTGGGAGGGTTGTTACATGTCATTAATGAAAAGTTGGGGATCTCATTAGTATTTACATAAACTGCAAATAAAACATTTAAATTTAAAATGCAATTTTGTATTAGAATAACTTTCTAATATTTTTAGTTATTGTTTTAATTATATAAAAGATGTTTTTGTTATTAAGACTATATGTGTATTATTTAATACGAAATATTGTTATTATCTTGAAAATAAGCAAGATAAATTATATAGTTGATTTAATCATATAATTTAGTGTGTTAAATAAATATTTTAAGAGCTTATAAATTAGTGTTTTGAGTAAATATGTTATTTTTTCAATATTGCCAAAATAAAATAAGTTAGAAAGATAAGTAGAAAAATAATTCCTCTATTTATAAATAATTAAAGCTTGATCATTACTTGTAGACATTATATATTAATTTCTCCAAAATAAAGTTGTAGATTTATGAGTGATTAAACACCTGTTTTATTTGAATACACACTTTTGTGAGTTTTATTTATGAATTTAACTCTTTTTAATAGTATATACTTTTTATAATAAATATTTAGCAATAATTAAAGTAGTTGCATTAAACTTTGTTGTCACTTACAAATAAACGTATTGTAAAATATATTATTATTATTTTATTTTCTAAATATTAGAGTGTATAAATTTAATATACGATTTCTTACTTAATACATTTTAAGAGTTAGTATTTATATAAATAGTAACTTTTATGAGAAAAATACAATTATTTACGTCATCGGTTTAGTATATAAGTATTATATGCTAATAATTAATGGGATAATGGGGGTAAATTCAAATGAGACTTAGAGAAATTTTGCATAGCATACTTGCACACTTTGGACTTGTAATTGATTTAGGGGATATAAATTGTAGGTGACGAGTTCATAGAAAGGGGCTACGTATATCCGTAGATGCGTTATCGTGCTGTTGGCTTGGTTACTCGAGGTAAGTAAACGTGCCTAACCTAGTGTGCCGTCCTCCTTTCGTGTCCAAATATTTTTATGATTTTATGTCTCAAAATGTGACTTGTGATATACGTGCTCGACTTGAGATTTCAAATGCTTGTCTAAATGATTCTTTTGGGAAACTATCACTTGAAATTAATAATGTGTAATAACGTAAAGTGGAAACAGTTGGGCGGCGGAACCTTATTCGGATTCTTATATATTGTGGTTGTGATATTTTGCTCGGTTGCAATTAGCCCCGAGCTGCTCCATGTACTCACCTCTCTGGCCGCAAGAAGTCTTAGGGGGGTGCCGGCACTTAAGGCATGGATGCATGGGATATGGGTTGTTACTTATGAGATACTGCGATGGATTATTGCGATGGATTGGTTCGTTCCCCGCTACAACTAATTAATAAACGTGGATTTTCATGAGAAAATGAAAAGGAATTACATACTTGAGATTTTCCCATAATTGGGACAGCATTATGAGATTATCCCTAATCGGGACAGTATGGTGGTTTGGAAATATTTTATTGGAATCATAAATGGTAATATTTTGAGAATATTGGAAATTTATATCTTCTCATACTTTGTCATTTTACACTACTATATCTGATTCCTTGTTATTATTCGTGTTCTTTAAAGAAAATCATGCCTCTTCCCTGTTTACACGTTGGGGTGTTTACTTACTCAGTATTTCTTGCTGACTTTGGAAAAACTGCGGTCTTGTTTCTTTCCCCCGCAGGTCTAAGAGTTGGGATTACGGAGTAGCGGGATTCGAGACTCATCTAGCACTTGATATCACTTTAATAAGGCGCGTTCTTAGTATAATATCACCTTGTGTAACAGTATATAGTAGACAAATTAAGAGTTGTAACATATAATTATCGGATGTGTTGTTCTTGATTTCTGCCGTTTCATTTTGAGTAGCACCCTCCTAGGCTCTCCGGTCCGGAACGGAAAGCTTGGGAAACGAGGGGTGTTACAAAAACCCTCCATCCACCCAATAAATAGAAATTCGTAAAGAAAATAGACTAAATATACTTCATGAAAACCTAAATTAAGTAATAACCAATTTTAAAGCATGATAACTAAACTAAAGATAGGATGAGACACACCATTTTTCCAAGAGATATCAAAACCCAAAACTGTGTATAAGAAAACATTGGTGTTGATTCATACCAAAGATGTTATCTCATTATCAAATCCATATACCAAATTCAGAAAATTCTGCTATTGGTCCAAATGTTCTTGTATCAAACATAAAAAGGTAGCAAACACTTACTTTTTTTTTAGATTAACAAACACACACTTACGTCAGTGTAAATTTACCTATTGTCCCGCCGGCAGAAGCTTAATCACTAAATCGCCTTTGCCCTTGAAGCTTAGTTCTGTCTTTCTTAGTTAAGATGGAACCTGGCAATGAGAAAATGCATAATTAGTTAATTGCCAATGGTAACCAAAAAAACATATGATAGATTATTTTAAGAAAGAAAAATCCGAGAAAGGATGTAGATATCGAAACCCCTCAGATTAGAATCATGTAGAAGATGTAGAGCAAAAGAACTGACAGGTAAATTGCTAACTGATGAAATGAGAATAAGAGGAACTAAACTGAAAGAGCAATGGCAATTAACTCAATATAATAGAACAAAATGATTTTTTTTAGACGATGAAGATTGTTGGAAAAGTCCAAGTTAGATTTACCAATTTTTGCTGAAGCAAGAAATTCTAAAATGTTGGATCTTCTAAAGCGTCGGATTTTCTTGTAATTGCGACCGCCAAAAGTGAGGATTTCAATTTCATCTTGACCGATTTAGTACACCAAATCTTGAGAAATGAAAACTAAAATCAACCTTTGTAGAGTAGTAGTTCAGTAAGATAGAACAGAATACTACAACCAACTCTCGAATTTGGATATGACCAATTTTATTTTTCTACGGCTTGGCTAGTGGATAGAAAATATAGATGTTTAGCCTAATAGATGTGAATCCTCAGAAGTCAGCTTAATAATGCCTTCATCCTCCGAGCATGGAATAATGTGAAATAAAAGTTTATAGGCTTATTAATTATCTTCCTAAAAGTAACAGAGATTGAGAGGTTGATGTATCCAGCATTATGTGAGGATATTTGTTATATTGTCAAAAACGAAATGACTATATATTCTAGTGCATGACTGAAACCTAAGAACTGAGAATTCCCATGTGTATGTAGTTATAAAGTTCATGAATCCTTGTTGGTAAGTGCAATGTCTTTGTCTGACCGGCTTCCAAAATACATGACTTTAGAAGTCATCCTAGTTGGACTGTACACATGGAGCAGAATTCTAACTTGGCAAAATTTTATTGGAATATTCATACATGTAAATAAAACTTGGATGACACATGTCATGTATACGTAGCTTCTCACAGCAGACGTGGCGTAAGGAGAGGAAGCCTTCTCTTTCACCTTGCTTTTATATAGATATAGATATAGATGAGGTATTGAAGAAAATCAAAACTTAAGATCAGAGAATCATAAATTATCATCTTAGATAGTTTACTATGGGTGAAATACCATATATGTAACATAAAAATTGAATCTAAATAGTGAATGAACTAGCAGACTATATATTACACAAAAAAGACTAATTGCCCTAGGTGCAATAAAATAAACCGGTGTCCATGCATGACCCCACCAAAGGCTCTCATTAGCTGCTATTGGGAATGTCGCCTTTTAGGTTGTTTTACTGCTTAAAGTGATGGTTACGACCCCGAAGAAACGACATCGGTTGACTTCCTGCGTAAGGTGATTCTTCATATCGTTCTTTTTATAGGCCTTCTAGGCTTTTAATCGCAGTTTCCGTAAAACCTCTGTCTCCTCATTTAACCTCCTCCTCTAGCTTCTCACTTCTACTATTGGAAAACGGAAAATATACGGTCTTCGAGCACCTCAGCTTCTTCCTTCGCTTCCCCTTCGTCTCCGGGCGCCTATCTATGCTAATTGTTTATTTTATTTATAATGTTTGCATGTATGGTACTAGGGTAAGACCCGTGCCCTCACGACACTACAAAATTCAAAGAAAATAGTTATGCTAATTTATTGCATTTCGAAACTTAAAATGTACCTACTCAACCTCAATACAATCTAGTAACAAAGTTAATGCAACACCGGCATGCTACATTGGTACTTAACTTCAATTTATGAAGAAGATGATAAGCGTTCAACCCTTCACGGAAAAAAAAAAGACTGCTGCAGTTTAACTTCATCACATGTTCGTAACATTGCTGCCGCAGTAAAAGTATCCACCTAGACAATAAAAAATACATTCAAAAAAATCAATAATCTGGATAATTTACACTTCACAGCAATAACAATTTTATTCAAAGAATCAATAATCTTGATAACTTGCATCCATCAGGGCATATTCTATATTTTTTTTACAAAAAGGCATCAACGTAATCTTTTCTCCTCCACACAGTGATCTCCCATTTTGATGCCACCAGATATTTCCAACTTTTGATTTGTTCTCTCGACAAATTTGAGCATGTGTCAACTATAGGCTGAAGTAAATCTTACTTCCAACCGGTTCGTGAGGAATCAATCTAACAAACTAACAAAACATTCAAACAAAGAGGGTCATACCTGCTATAATTTAAAGCTAATATGCATTTTATGAGTCTGATATTTGGGTACAGTATGGTTCAAGTAGTAAAAGTAGAAAATGTAGAAAGTCCAGGGTGACAATGTAATGCCTTAAATGACACCGATACTCAAATCATACAAACTACATGTAATCGCCACATTCTTATACCCAAATTCCCACAAACTAACATAGAAAATGTGGTGTTGACTTGCTTACAAAAATATATCATATTCAAAGCTATACATGAGAATAGTTTCGACTGATATTTACCTGACAATAAATGAACGCAGCTGCCATTGGAAATTCTAAACTAACCTGAAAGACAACAGAAAATTAGAAATATGTTAAAAAAACCATAGTTGTGATCTAAACGAAGATCACTTTATTTGAAGAATTGGTGATTTTCTCTCTCTAGAAATGCTCTCTTCCTCCGATAATCATGGATTTTGAATTTTCTTCGAAATCTCCAACTGTTTCTCGCCGGCGGTGATGGATTCGTCTGGTTCTGCAAGCTCCAAGTGAAGATTCATGCCTTCTAGCCATCTATCGGACGTAGATGCGGGGTTAGAAGTGCGGAGTTTCTCGGCGGCGCTTGTGAAACCTCCGGTAGGGATCTACGTTGACGATTCAACTCGGAACCTGTTTGAAATGGGCGGTGATTCGTCGGGTTTCTCATCGGAACTTGATGCAGATGGACGGATTCAAGTTCGGATTGCAGTTTCTGCGCTACGAAAGCTTCATCAACCATGGAGTAAGGCGCTAATTGTTCGTGTTCTAGGTAAGGAACCTGAGTTTAAGTTTGTGTATGAGCGGCTGAGAGCTCAATGGAAATTGTTTAGAGGTTTTGAACTCACTGATATTGATAATGGTTACTATTGTGTGAGATTCTACTGCAAAGAAGATTATGAGCATGTCCTGCTTAATGGACCATGGATGATTAGGGGTAATTACCTTACTGTGCAGCAATGGTTGCCGGATTTTGATCCGTTTGCTTGTAATAAGGTAATTACGCCGGTGTGGCTCATGTTTCGTGGAATTTCAGTCGAATATTTTGATGAAGATACTTTGTTAGGGTTGGGAGGTCTTCTGGGGAAGGCGATCCGTGTTGATAAGATTACTCTTGCGGCGGCGCGTGGAAAATACCCTCGTGTCTGTGTTGAGTTGGATCTAAGTCGAAGTCTTGTTCCGGCGATCTGTGTTGAGTATGAAGGATTAGGTCTTATATGCTTTGAGTGTGGCACCTATGGGCACCGGAAGGAGTATTGTCCGTCGATGGGCTCGCCGGCGGAGACCTCTGCTTCGGCTAGCAAGGAGGCAGAAGATGTAGGGATGAACAAAGAGGAGGCAGTTCTGTCTGACTTGCCGGAGCCGAAATTTGGTAAATGGATGATAGCTCAACGGCGGAAGAAGAAGAGGTCGGCCGGTAAACAGCCGTCGCAACCGACGGCGGCGGTTGGGGATGGCTCTGCGACAGAGACGATGACGGAAGTTGTGGAGACGGAGAAGGTGGTTTCCCCTGGTGGTCCAGCTGGCACGATAGGAGCCCTTGGATCTAGATTTTCTGCGCTGGATGTTGATTGGGAAAATACTCCGCATCGCAGGGGATTTCATCCTGGAGGGGAGGTTGTTACGCAGGGAACCAATAGGTCGTTGCCAGCTGGCGGGTCGGGTCAGCGAAGAAATAAGCAAAAGGGGCGTGGTGGTTTGCCTTCTGATTTGGGGGGAAAAACCCTAATCTGAGTTCTGTTCGTGATCCTCTTGCAGAGATTCAATTGAATTCTAATACAAGGCCTGTAAATCAGGGAGCTTCTCATGGCGGATCAACGCGTCCTGGTCAAGCGTCTGGATCTAGGGGAAGTGGTGTTTCCATTGATAGACCACGGGATGAGGCCGGTAAAAACCCTAGTAGGGCCGCACATCGACCTAGTGGAGTTTTCGCTCCAAAAATTCTTCTCAATCCCTTCCGATTTGGTGGGCGTGTCGGAGATGAGACTGGCGCTCCCGTTGCGCAGCCGGATTTTAGTCCAAGCAATCTGGGAGATGTCCCAACTGGGTGCTCTGTCGCCGGAATAGGTGAGGTCTCTCACTGACCCAAATCATATTTCTTTTCCAATGAAGATTCTCACTTGGAATTGTCGTGGAATTGGAAATAGTGATACGGTTAATTCACTAGTTGAATTGTGTAGGATTCATACTCCTTCTGTTATGGTTCTAGTTGAGCCTAGGGTTTCTAGTAGCCATACTTCACTTATTTGCAGAAGAACTCTGTTTGATAAAGTTGAAGTGGTTGAGGCTCAGGGGTTCTCAGGTGGTATCTGGCTCTTCTGGAAGAGTGCTGAGGTTGAGGTGGAGATTTTGTCTTCAAATGCACAGGTTCTTACTGGTCTTATTAGGAGGTGTAATCAGCCTGATTGGTTATTCTCTGCTGTCTATGCAAGTCCCATTCCTTATTCTAGGGATGCTCTCTGGAGTTATCTGTCTGATCTTGCCTCCAGATTTTCTTTGCCATGGCTTGTGGCTGGGGATTTTAACCAGGTGGCTTATGCTTCTGAGAAGAGAGGTGGGAGACATGTGGTTTCTAAGAGCTGTGAGAAGATGCTTAGTTGTTTTGATACTTGTTGTCTTATGGATATGGGGTTTGAAGGGCCAAAATTTACTTGGTTTAATTCCCATGGTGTGAGTTCTAGGATTTGTCAGAGGATTGATAGAGCTCTCTGTAATGAACAGTGGAGGCTCTTATTCCCTGAAGCAGTGGTTAAGCATGGTTCTAAGATTAGTTCTGATCACCATCCTCTTGTTATTGAGCTGGAGCAGAATGGTGTTTCAAATAAGGAACTTAGACCTTTTAGAATGGAAGCTGCTTGGTTCTCTGATGAGAGGTTTGGTAACCTGGTGGCAGAGAAATGGAACAAAGAGGTACTTCTTGCTAAAGTTGTTGAAGATATTACTGCAGATATTAAAATTTAGAACAGGGATGTATTTGGCAATATTTTCTGGAGAAAGAGGAAGCTGTTAGCTAGGTTGAATGGTGTTCAAAGAGCTATGGCTATCAAAATTCATCCTTTTCTTTTGAAGCTTGAAGCTGAGCTACAAGAAATGTTATGTTTAGTGTTGGCTCAAGAGGAGATGTTTTGGTTTCAAAAAGCAAGAGTTAGTAAGTTACTTTTGGGTGATAGAAACACCAAGTACTTCCATGTTTCTACTATTGTCAAGAGGAGAAGAAATAAGATCACTCAGATGAAACTTATTGATGGGAGTTGTTGTGATGATCCTTTTATTCTGAAGGGTGCTGTTACTCAACATTTCAAGACACTTTATGCTGAAGACAGTCAAGTTAATAGGGAGGTCTCTTGGAATGGTGCTGTTTTAACCAATGAGGAACTGAGTTTGTTAACAGCTGAGGTCTCTCATGAAGAGGTCAGAAGTGTCCTGTTCTCTATGGGAGCTTTCAAGAGCCCAGGAGAGGATGGGTTTCCTGCTGCTTTTTATCAAAGATACTGGCACATTGTTGGCTCCTCTCTCACCAACATGGTTAGAACTGCTGTATCTTCTGGGCAGCTGCCTCAAGGTATTAATGCCACTCTCCTTGCTCTTATTCCAAAAGTGGATTGTCCTTCCTCTTTTCATCAGCTCAGGCCAATCAGCTTGTGTAATGTGTCTCTAAAGCTCATCACTAAGCTGTTAACCATGAGAATGAGGCCAATTATGAAAAGAATTATTCATCCCAATCAGTTCAGCTTTCTTCAAGGAAGGCTTGCTAGTGACAATATTGTTCTAGTTCAAGAAGTTCTTCATAGTTTGAAGAATATGAAGAGTAGGAAGGGGGGTCTGGCTATAAAAATTGACCTTGCCAAGGCTTATGACAAGGTCAAATGGTCAGTTTTGAACTCTGTGCTTCTTCAGCTGAAACTGCCTGTTAATTTGGTTTCTCTTATCATGGACTCTGTGACTACTTCACATATGCATGTGTTATGGAATGGTGAGAAGCTTGAGGAATTTAAACCTGAAAGGGGGTTGAGGCAGGGAGATCCTATATCTCCCTATCTGTTTCTTTTGACTATGGAACTCCTAGCTCAAAAGATACAAGAAGCTGTTGATAAGAATTTGTGGAAAGGTGTGAGATGCTCCAGGGGAGGGTTAGCTGTGACTCATTTGTTTTTTGCTGATGATTTGATCTTGTTTGGGGAAGCCACTGCAACTCAGGTAAAGGTTATGGAGCAGGTGCTTGATGATTTCTGTTGTGACACAGGGCAATCTATAAACTTTGAGAAATCTAAAATGTTTGTGGCTGAATGTGTTCCTAGAATTGTGGCTAAAGGTCTCAGTGATATCATTGGCATCAGTCTTACAGAGGATTTGGGGAAACACCTGGGTGTGCCTCTTTTGCACAAGTCTTGTCAAGCTTCTGATTTCCAGTTTTTGGTGGATAGAGTGAGGCAAAGACTCTCTGGGTGGGAAGCTTCTCAGCTTTCTTTAGCTGGTAGATCTACTGTGGTTAGTACTGTATTGCAAGCAATTCCTTGCTATATTATGCAGTCAACTATGCTCCCGCTTCTATTGTGGATGACATTGACAAATCTTGTAGGACTTTCTTGTGGGAAGGTACTGCTACTAAGTCTAAAATTCACCTTATTAGTTGGGATAAGGTTCAGATGGATAAAAGTTGTGGGGGTTTGGGTTTTAGGAAGCTCAAACATTTTAATGCTGCAATGCTTGCTAAGGTGGGGTGGAGAGTCAGAAATGATCCTTCTACTCTCTTAGGTACAGTTTTAAATGATAAATATAGTGACAATACCCCTAAAGTGTATCACTCTAGGAGTTGGAAGAAAATCTTTGCAGCTATGAAGACTGTTCAGAGTGGTGCTGGGAATTTGGTTAAAAATGGTAAGAAGACTCTCTTCTGGGTGGATCAGTGGCTGGGGAAGTTTAAATTGATTGACTTGGCAATGCATACTGTTTTTGATGAAGAATTATTACTCTGTGTTAATGACTACTGGATCACAGGGGTAGGATGGAACTTTCATCTTCTGGATCAAATTCTTCCTAGTTATGTGATTGAATTGTTGCTTTTGGTTGTGTTGTCTGAGGATGATAATGATGTTGATGCACCTACTTGGCTGGGTGAAGCTTCGGGGAACTATTCTGTCTCTTCAGCTTACAGAGAATTGGTCAAAAATGATGTTGTGGAAGGTCAGGGGCATTTATGGAAATCCATATGGAAAGTAAAGGGCCATCAAAGGTGGAGGAGTTTTTTGCGGCTGCTGCTTCATGACATATTATGTACTAAAAAACTCAAAGCTGGTAGAGGTATTATTTCTCATTCTTCTTGTCTTTTATGCAATCATGATCAAGAAACCTCTTTGCATGCCATTAGAGGCTGTCCTTGGGCTTCTGCAATTTGGAAAGAATTTGTAGCTCCTGAATACTGGGAGCTGTTTTTTCAAAGTTCTCTTGTTGATTGGATTGAGCTGAATGTTAAGAGGACTGACATTGGAGTGCATACCTCTAAGGAGTGGAGTGTGGTGTTCTTAGCAACTGCTACATCTATATGGATGTGGCATAATAAGCTGTTGCATGAAGTTGATTTTACTCTTCCTTCCTCTCCTTTGAATTCAATTCTTCATCAAGTTGATTTTGTGGAGAAAGCTAGTTCTCTTAACCCAGCCAACTTGCCTTCTAAACCTGTTTTGATTGCTTGGGAGAGACCTCCTGTTGGTGTTTTCAAGGTAAATGTGGATTGTGCAGTTTCTTCTGTTACCTCTGTAGCTTCTATTGGGGTGGTGGCCAGAAATAATGAAGGTAATTGGATTTGGGGCTTTAAGGAGTTGCTGGGTTCAGTTTCTGTTCTTTCTGGGGAGTTGTGGGCTATTTGTAGGTCTTTGAAGCTGATCAAGCAGCAGCATTACTCCAATATTTTGTTAGAAACTGATTCTTTGCAAGCCTGTCAAGTGTTTGCTCAAGGTGGGGTGGATAAACCCTACTGGCATTTGGTGAAGCTCATACAAGATTTGCTGCTTGCTACTTCTGGTCACATTAGACATGTGTGGAGAGAAGCTAATGCTCTAGCTGATGCCATGGCCAAAGCTGATTGTGATTTGAATTGTGTTTTGTTTGAAATTCCTCCTTCTTGTGTTCATGTTTTAGAACTAGACAAAAGAGGGATTGGTAGTATTAGACTGTTGGTTTGAGCTTTAGCTCCTTTTCTGTACAAAAAAAAAAAAAAAAAAAATAGAAATATGTTGTTAAACATGGGCATCAAAAGTCACATGACACATGTTAACTTGCATTTGTCACGCCATATGGGTGTTTTTCCGGACAATTGTTGTGAGATCTGAACCCAACCCAACCTTAGAAAGATAGATGACAAACATATAGAGAGTCCATAAGTATAAACAAAAATCAAACATAATATAACAGAGATATGTGAACTTGTTCCAGAGAGAAGGGAGACCAACGTGTGATGAGGGCTTGGTGTAAAGAGAAGAGAGAGCTTTCTGCGAGGCTTTACATGAATGAGACAGAGATATGGAGTTCAGAAGATGTACATGGAAAGAGATAGAAGAGAGTGCCGCTGCAACATCGCTAGTAGAGAGATAGGTTGAAGAAGAAGAAGATGGGAGACCAACCCTCGTCAACATCCACACTGCAAATTCGGACTTTTCTTTCTACTGTTCGATGATAATCCTTCCATATCTTCAATTCAATGGAGTCTTCCTCTTTCAGTGATGAAACAATCTATTAGGGTTTTCAATTTGAAGAGGCAACTTCGGGGGATGTGTCAATTGCGTTTCAATTTGAAAGTACTCTGTTATCTTTTTCTTCAGTAGAATTTTTTTGGATCCAACGGCTAAGGATTGTAAAACCAAGGATTGTAAAATCTGACGGCTTGTGATACAAAGAGTGTCCACACAAAGCGTTTATGTATATATAGATGGGAAAAAGGTTTAATAGTCTAGGAGGCCGGGGGATAGGGCGGTTCTTAATTCCCGTTATTGAGGCTAAAAAATGTCTTTTTGACCAATCCGCTTCCGCTGGTGGAGGAACCGAACCAAGATGGAATTACATCTTTTTGAGCTAGTCTAGATTTCTTTGATAGAGATTTCCCATTTTTGTGTACGAATGTTCCTCTTGAAAGAAATTTTCGACTCTATGTAAATGGATGCACAATATGAGATCAAAAACATCATATAGTTAGTTTCGTTTGGGATACTGAAACCCAACCTTTCAGGTGTACCAAACAGCTTTTTCAAAAAGTAGACAGATTCTCTATACTCTATTTTTCCATTTTATTTCATTGATTGATGTTCATTATTGGATAAGAAGACCTTTCGAAATCCTTTATTTTTTTCAACCCAATCGCTCTTTTGATTTTGGAATAAATAAATTTTCAGTCGCCGGCTCATTCTACAACAGGCACGTGGTCAGAGCTACCGCTCCTCCCACTGCTTGGGAGCTTACAATGTTCTATTTCACTCCCCCAATGTGAGTTCTTTTCACCCTTCCCTCACGGTACTACTTCCCTATCGGTCACCCAAGAGTATTTAGCCTTGCAAGGTGGTCCATGCCGATTCACACGGGATTCCACGTGTCCCATGCTACTCGGGACAGAGCGTAAGCTAGTGATGGTTTCGGCTATTGTGCTCTTCTCTTTTTTAACTCCTTGCTCAGTAGGAGTCCAACTTCAATTGATCGGGTATCCTCCCGAGGGTAGTTGTATTCCCCCATAAAAGAGGTTGGGAGCGCCAGTAAAGAGTCTTTCAAATACCAAACCATAATCTTGTTTCGCTTCTCGTGCCAATCCACTGGCATGAACCGAAAAGGAGACGGTCGGCAGGGTTGCTCGACTCCAGTCTTTACTTAAAGTTAGTGACGTGCATGGGGAAGCTAAAATGCCAACTGAAGTTACTGGAAAGAAGCAGCTGGTATAAGCCCCCTTCCTCTAGCCTCTCGTTGAAAGAGCACATGTTGAAGAAAGTAAAATAACTTAAGAAAAGGCATTGGGTGCATCTGCATGGATGGGCAAACAAACATCCATCTTTTGAAGCAAAGCAACATGTTCCACGGCTATTATACTGGTCCGAAAACAGCAACATGATTTTCAATTAGAATAAGTGATGATTGAACAACAATCGAAGGCTTTCCCAGCTCACCCTGTCCCAAGTTTTCATTTCCCATCTCATGAAAAACCTTTTTCGCTCCGCTTAGCCTTATTCTCCTCTGGGGATATTTTAGTGATAGGTTCTATAGGAACTGGGCGATCCTATTTGGTCAAATACCTAGCGACAAAATCTTATGTTCCTTTCATTACAGTATTTCTGAACAGGTTCCTGAATATTTCTCAGCCGGAAAGATATGTAGCCATGAAAAAGGGATTAAGTGGAACATAATTGACTGGGTGGGAGAGGCATGAAAACACTCATTTCTTCCATATTTTGGATCTTAGCTCCATGAAACAATATGGTAATCATAGATCAAAACACTATGTAGCGAACTTCCGATATTCACGACCAAGAAGTATTAGATTCTCTGAGACATACATCGATTCTTGAAAGTATTGGTTCTTCCTCTGTGTCCTACTGTACTCTTCTCTTCTTGAGCCGATACGGGGAACTTCTATATTAGATTACTTGCATCAAAGATGACTTGCTCCATACCATACCGGTTATTCAATTTTCTTTTCGATGTCTGCAACATCAAAGAGATAACAAGCAATTCCAAAGATCAGAAAATGGTAATGGCATGCTCTTCCATGGAGAAAAACCTTCAAAAGTGGTAATTTTAAGATGCAATGACGCGGCTGCTGCTATAGCTCATTGTTTGAAAGAAAAATGTCGTGGAATTAAAAATGAGTGTAGTTAGATTGATTGGTGGTTAGATTGATTCCGATTGGGAATCAGAAAATCGATCAATGATGGAAGATGAAGACAAAAAAGATCTCATGGAAATTGACGATGAAGTTGTGCAACAGAATGAACTAGTCTGTAGCTCCCCAATCGGTTCGTTTGATGACATAGGTGCTTGGTTACGCATCTACCACTCAAGACACTGCACATGATGATATGGGTAAGTCCAAAAGGTCGTAAAGCGTTGTCAGATGAATGTTTTCTCAATCTTCACTTCAAGGCATCTCTGCAATCTTTGATGATAAAGCTGTTGGGTCCTGGGTTAGAACGTATGTTGTGTTCAGTCGATATTAGATGCCTCTTAATGAAATTGGTTTCAATTCTTCGTTAATTGTCCTCAATCAAGCCAAAGTCTTTCCACCACACACTAATCTGTCTGCATCTTTAGGGGATCATTCTCTTGTGTAAAGATTATTTTCATACGAATTAATTTTATCTTTTTAATCCTCTTTAGAAAGAACTAATTGCTTTGCCACCTGCACAAAGGTGCTCAGTGTCTTTACTATTTTTTTTTGGGTGAAAAGTGTCTTTACTATTTGTATTTCATCGAAAAAGGTCTTGAACGTATTGACGGTGAATACGATGGAGGGAGATCAACGGTATGCGGCATGGATCTGTTGGAAAACAATCAAAACTGGACCGAATTAAATGGGAGAAAGAAGAAGATTGTATATCCATCATCCATTCTTAGAGTTGCTCCTGGTAGTAATGGTTGCGAGATATCGAGGTTAATAAGAACTTTCAAAGAGCATTGTAAAGTACTGGCAAACATGTCTGGATGAAACAACAAAAAACCTCTGGCAAGATTTCCCAGATTCTGGGCGAGATCAAAGCTGATGTAGTTGTAAGGCACGTTATGCACTGTTAATGAAAGGGTAAAAGACAATGACCACCCCTGAGTTTAGGCTTAATTCCACTCCGCTACCTTGCGTTTTGGAAAAAGACACTCTGCACCTTTTTTCTGGATGGAGCTGACGGTAGACTAACAGAGACGGCAAAAAGACTACTTTACCCATGATATTTTATAAAATTACCTCCTATATATGAGCCTAACCTCTCACTCCTCCATTTCTAACCCTACTTCCCCTCTCTCTCTTTCCTCTCTTTCTCTCTTCTCCCCTCACAGCCGCTCATTCTCTTATCCTTCCTTCCCCTCCTCTCTATCTCTATCTCTCTGCCCTCCACAACCATAGAGAGAACCTACACACCCGCCACCTAAATAAGCTAATACCACAATCGATTTCGAAAGGAGGAGGTCGCGGTGTTGTGGATTCCAAGGGCTGTTGTGGGTTCGAGGGTGAAGAAAGTGGAGGTTCGGTTTCTAGGGTTTTTGAGGTAGGCGGAGAAGCGAGAGGTGGAGGACTCGCCGGAGTGGTGAGTCGGAGAGCAGTGGTAGTGGGGAGGGGAGGCGAAGGGGCTGGAGCCGTACGACATCTTCTCCAGGCGAAGGGGCTCTGCACGTATTATAGCTGAAACAACCCGGGAACCTACGGTTCCTCGCTAGTACAACTTAACGAAATCCAAAGTGCTTTATTGAAATAAAAGTAAAGGAGAAACCCTCCTTACATTATTAAACAAAAAGGTAAACTTGTCTTAAACCAAATGAAACAACTACTACTTGTTTGCTAGCGTGGTACTACTCCTTAGCTCGTGCGCGTTCCCACCCCAGCTAGCTTATTCTTGACCTGCGGGTTTTGAAATAGCGAAAGCCGACCGCAGAAAAATTTTAATTAGTAAAAACTAAGTAAGCACATACTACAATGAGTAAAACAAGAGTTATGGCTAGAACAAACATGAATATAAAAAGAATCTTTAAGATAACGCGAGTATATAAAAAAAAAACATGGTTGAGAGGACTTTGGAAATAAACCGGATATAAAAGAGTACCACATTCATTTATTTAGTTTGGCTGAGGCATGAAAACCCAGCGGGTAACGTATGTCCACGGAGAGGTCACGATGCAATATAAAAAGGTACCTCTTGGGACATCGCCCGTCCCAATTCACCAAGAGCGTTAGAAGGTAGCCCTACGCATACCCCGCTCGAACCATACTATAGGACCTTAAGTGTCGACACCCCTATACCGCAGTGACCTACGACAGTATAGGTAGTACTCTATAGTTTCCACGCCTTATAAAACCCATATAGGGTAGGGTATGAAACCCAATGAAGGATCGCCTATAAGCGTCCTTGGCCATATTAGCCTTCACGCACATCCTCTGTACATCGCCCCATATCCATTATCGTTCATTAAATCCAAGTTTTCAATTCGTTTCCAAGATAACAATCTTTCCAAAATTTGTCTTGATAAAAGTATACTAAGATAGGTCGGGTAACATTTAAACGGTGACGCATGATATGTCACAATTCATGATAACTCACGCCAAATCATATCTTGAAAGTTGAAGACATTGCACATATGTACTTACTTGGAAAATGGAGAGAGAGATTTCAACACAAGCAGCGCGGAACTTAGTAGTAGGGGTCCTCGACGAACTCTCCTCCTACGAACTCGGAATCTACAATATCACATAGTCCTATATTAACACATATTCATCCACACAACAATTCACAATTAAATTTCCTATATGAAATGCAAGTGAAATTCCCCACATAATCCCCCAAACAGGTTATATTTCACTAGCTACGCGTTGCATGATTAGAAAATATTATAACTAAGAAAATAGCGGCTTATAAGTATATAAAAGTTCATTTAGTATAAAAAGGGTAGTGATTAATTAACGATTAGATTATTAGGGTCATACTTTATTGAAAGAAAAGCTTAGCTATATTTTTTTTTTTTATAAACAAAGTTATATAAACGAAAAACATTGTTATTTGATAAAAGACCTTCTTTCCATAAAACAAGGCTAATTAGTTGTTTATTAGAATATAATATAAATATTAAACTAATCTTCTTCACACACAAAGAAAATCTATTTCAAATAATATAAGTATATACTTTCTTTGTAGAAAAATAATTGTTTGATATATACATAAGTATCTATATATATACATATTATGGTGTATGTAATAAAAGAATTGCTAGATGCATTATGTTACAAAAATGTTAGTTATTTTACATGTGAATAAAACCAAGTTCCTGAAAGTACAAACAAACCCCGAACAATTTCAGATTATACAGAGCAACCCCCTCACGTTTCAGATTGGGCAGAACAACCCCCAAATAACATGAAACTTGTCAAATACACGCTCTTCCCCAAACTCACTGTAACACCAACCTCAAACATCATCAACCCAAAACCCACAATGATATGCAATGACCCACAAGTGAAATTGAAAGTAAGGAATTGAATTGGAGTAGCCAACGGAGCTTGGGGTGTTTACCGATCGGAGAACCGAAGGAGAAGTCGGCGGTGGCGGTGATTTGTTTCTGCCGCGGTCTGGGCTTCGCCGGGACAGAGAGGGACGAACAGGGGAGAGTGGCGGTGGTGGAGACGACGGCTGGGACGAGCAGAGGGGCGGCGTCGGGGGTTCGGCGACGCAGAGGGACGACGACGGCGGAGCTGGGTTCGCCGGCGGTTCTGGGCTTCGGGCCTGGTGCCGTCGGCGTCGGCTCGCTGGTGGCTTTCGGCGAAGAGCAGAGGGAGAGATGGAGAGTGCGAGAGAGGGAGACAGAGGGGAGTGAGAGATGGTGGGTGCGAGAGAGAGAGAGGCAGAGGGAGTGATTAGGTTTGAACCCAATCGAAATTTTTGACTGGAGAAGATTTCGGGTTGATTTTGGAAGGTCGATTGATGGAGTTGATGACGGAGATTGGGGTTTCGATTCATGGCGAGATTGGGGCGAGAATTGGAAAGGTTTGAGGTCAATTTCTGACCTTGCCATTGAAGGTGGCGGTGATTTGGCGGAGAACAACCTGTGAAACCCAAAATGGAATTGGGGAGGATGATGGGAGAGACATTATGGTGTGGCGGGTGCACCACTAAGCGCGGTGATTCGCTACGCGTTATTAATTAAAACTACACTTTAGACACGTTAAAAACGTCACACGACCCGCTACACTTCACCCACTAATTTACACACATTAACTATATAAAAAATTGTCATCTTCAAAAAAATACTTTTTGATAAAAAAATGTTGATAACAATAACAATAATAATAATAATAATAGTAATAGTAATAATAATAATAATAGTAATAGTAATAATAATTATAATATAATAGTAATAATAATAATAATAGTAGTAGTAGTAATAATAATATTAATAATAATAATAATAATAGTAAACTACTAGATAAAAGGAAGAGAAATACTTTTACATAATGACCCCAAAAAAATTAGCCAAACTCCAAAAAATGCCCCATAAAATATCGGGGTATTACAATAGCGGCCGGCGCAGCGATCGCGGCGGCGACGGCGATGCTCGTTTCCGAGTCACAGCCATTAGCAGCCAAAAATCACTTCTGAGAGGTCATTCGCAGTGAGAGTCGCCGTGTTTGGAGGAGGATTTAGAAATCCTCTTGATGCTGGAGGAGGAGGAAGGCGGCTTCTTTAAGCGGCGAAGAGATCTGCGACGAAGGTGGGGAATCCAATTTCCACGATCTTCAGCGACGGCCTGCGATCAGATAATTTTGATTTGGGGTTCGAATTCACTGGTCCGGGTGTAGTGAGGTTGTTTAATTGAGGCTTTGTATCGAATTCGAATTCGAAATCGGCCGAATTAGGGATGAATTCAGAGGAGGGAAGGTAGTCGGAGATTGTGAAGCACTAAACTTCTAGTTTGGATCGGTTGCTACTTCTTCAATTCGTTGGTTTCTAGATTAGGGTTTTCGTGTTGTGCCTAGCTTGCTTTGAATTTGTGTAACGATCATGAATTTTCAGAACTTGGATTGGATCGATCTTACTCTGTGAGATCTCGTTGAAAATCATTCATTATACATCGTGAGAGGTTTGTATTTTATGGGTCGCCCTTGCTGTGTTTGATTATTTTCCTGTCATAAAGTTTGCTGTGTCTGATCTCGATTCAACTGATGAAAATTTTCATCTGATGCTCTATTGATGTTTGTTTGATGATTTTTTACTGGATTTCCCTCTTTCTGTCTATACACAAACGAAACTCACCCCCTTGGACCCTCTGTTGTTTCTCTTTCAGTCTCCTCATGCCAATGAAAGGGTGTGTGAGTTCTGTAGTTTGGGAAACTTGTTGTAGTTGGTTTTTTTTTTGGAAATTTTATTGGTTTGTTCATGTGTTTTTGATGTTCTTACTCTTCTTGAAGAATAAGGGAAACAAAGCTAAAAAAACAGAGGGGCAATATGGTCCAAAAAAGTTTATCTCCCATTTTTCTGACGGAATCGGACAGAAGGGTGCTAAGTGTCCACGGAATATTCCGTTAAATGGGTGTAGAGTGTCTTTTTCCAAAACACAGGGTAGCTGAGTGGAATTAAGCCTAAACTTAGGGGTGGTCATTGTCTTTTACCCTTAATGAAATAGGAGCTGATTTCATTGTCTCTGGAGCATACACATAAATCGGGTACCATTGTCGGATATTAATAAAACTAGTCGTTAGCCCGCGCTATGCGCGGGACTAATGTAGCATTGAGATTATGATTGTCATTTCTCACTGTGACTGTAGCTGTTCTCTCCACTATAAATTTATCAGACAGTGATAAGTTAGAAGGTAAAAGCAGACAATAATAAAGATTGACAACGGCTAAACAATTTGACATTCTATGGAGGACCATAATGATACATAAAAATATAAATAGAGAAAATAAATAATCTAACATTGAGGGTAGCTAAAATTCTTATATGTTCCCGTTCTTGGCTCATGCCTAAAGAAAACTTGAATACGGGATGATGTCAACATTATTGAATACTGGATGAAGTTAACATTATCAAATTGATAACAAATGAGTGACTTGAGGCCACTGTCCTTGATGATTTGCGGTCTAGACTTTGACCAGATTTCATTTGCATTATTACTGGTCATGCTTACACAACAACAAAAAAAGCAATTCTCTCAAGTAGTTAAGTACGAAACACATTATGTTTAATAAATCCATGTTCTTAGGCAACATAATCAGCCTGGGGTGGGATCTATTTTATAAGTTTTATGATTTCTTGCCACACTCAACTAAATTAAGTAATTTTAAGAGGTATATAGAAAAAGATTAATTTGGTTACTCCTAAGCCCGCATCTCCTCGGGGTATTGTTGATTGCCAAACTTTGTTTAAAATCATACATTGGATGGAAACATATTTTAGTTCTTCACCCCACTAAGCTTGCTCTTCACATGTGATAAATTTGCATTAGTAATGTAAATTTCTCGTGCATTTTTCTTACAATTAAAATTTGTTGGACATGTATTTCTTTAATATACTTGGTATTAATATTGTGTTTGTGGCCTGATCCATTTAATCTTTTTTGAATGTTTGATGACCCTAAATAATTGTAAAATGTCAGTCTAATTACAAATTAAAGGATTTGATTTTGGATAGACAGAATTTAAGCAGAGTGTGTGCTCATTGAGATGGAACTATCTATCACGTTGTTTACATAATACAATCACGGCAATGACCGAGTGAGGTTATATCGACTAAGTTTTATGAGTATTTGTAACGCCGGCAATAAAAGTGCGGTATTGTATTTGTTCCACTTGCTCGTAATCTGTCAATTTTTTTTCCAGCTTAATTTAGGCACTTCACTTTGAACAGAAGCTTTCTACTCAAACAAATTAAGAATTTATGGAAAAATTATTAGAGTAAGCATGTAATATGACCGCATAAAAGGTTTGCTTTTCCACATCATGACGACAATTCAAGAGAATTACTTCACATCAAAGATTTATAAGGGATGATCTCTTAGTTCAAATGGCTGAATTATACCACCTATCAGTGTCACATACCATTTCCTCATTCAAGATGTGTAAGTGAGCATTTAGTAAGACACAAAAATTTCATGTGAGAAATTTAAGCAAACATTTTGTGTGCAACAAAAGTTCACTCACGTAAAATACTCTATTAACATTGATGCACTTAAACAAAAAAAATTGTGCTACTAAAGTTAGTGGGCTCAGTTCGCTGGTGTGTTGGCCTACTATGACACACATCATAGTAGTACTTGGAAGATGAAGATGTCTGATTAGGAATGCCAATATGGTCCGATCCGATCTGCGATCCAAGCGATCCGGGCCGAATGGATCGGATCCGAATCCGATTCAATTGAAAATGAATCGGATTTGAATCTGGAAAGCCAGATCCAATCGGATTTGGATCTAAGGGCAGATCCACCGGGTTCCGACCCGATTTGATCCGACGTATATGTGTGCTTTACAAATATATTCATATTACCTCCCCACTTTCACTTCCAAGAAGAATACAATAGTAATTCTAACCTACAAAACTATTTTTGTTGTGTTTTAGGCTTCATAACTTGCGAACATGCCTTAGCGTATGAAATAATGTTTATTTCTTATGTTATATTTATATTTTATTGCAAACCCAAGTCGGATCCGATCCGAATCCGATCCGACCACATATTATATGGATCTACGGATCGGATATGGATCAGCTGGATGAAACCCGATCCGAATCCGGTGATGATTCGAACGGATTTGGATCGGATCTGAATCCCATTTCTCCTAGTCTGATCTGGATCGGATCTAGCCTGATCCGATCCGAATCCGACCCGTTGCCATCCCTATGTCTGATTGTACTGCCTCATCTTACTCATATCAGAAAAAATAAGATGAACTAAAGCGATTAAGGTGTACCTCTTGTTTCAAGTGATTTCTGAGCATAATTTCTTTTCAAATTCAAGAGAGCTATGTGATCTATTGGTTCTTCCAAGAGTGCCCCCGACCTTAAGAGGGCATGTTTTTATTACAGAAAGAGAATGTGTGAGACAAAATTAGAAGGCTTTGTGCGCAAGATTGGGCTTCTGTCACCGATTTACAATGGAAAACATCGTGTATTTGGAAGTAATTGAAGAAGCCTTATCATAATATAACCTAACTCAAGCAAATACACAACTGCTTATCTTATTTTGGAATTCCCATTTTCATTTTTATTTTGAGAAAATGAGTCCCTATTAACAATGTATAAAACTGTAATTACAATGCCCCGAATAACAATGTAAATGCCTATACTTGGAAAACTAACTGCCTTTAATAGCCTTCAAAATCCCATTAAAGAAAGGAAAAAAAATGCAATTGAAACTGTTTTGAATATTCCTCAATAAAAAATAATTCAAAAAAGTGAAATATCTGTTATACTTTCATATTTTCAAACCTTCATTCACATCAATCTATTGGAATTCTTCTATAGAAAATCTATTAAATTTGTATTTGTAGTGTAAAATAGACTTAAAATTGTATGTTTCATTTATATCAATTTTCTTAATGATATCTGATAGTGTGAAATAGACTTAAAATTATATGATTCATATCAATATTTTTGGACGGGTGAAATAAACATCAAATTATATGATCAGTTTAATTTGCTCTCTCAACAGTAATAAATTTTATATACAGGGCAATAACAGGAACTCACATCAAACTTGAAGTTTTCACTTACGAACACATTTTTCTATTTGTAGTACAAAAATTCTAACTATAATGAATATCCAAGAAATTAACCAAAAAAACAAATGATAAACAAAGTAATCCAATAAGGAAAACACAAAAAAATGAGAGGTAAATTGAATAACAGGATTACCTCTTGCAGTAGTGATAAGGATTTCATAGGTAGAGCTTGAAATTATTCAAAGCATTCTGCCAGCACATCAAACCCAGTCCATCCACCTACCCGAAGCATATATAACAACATACCAAAGATAAAAAAAAAAAAAAAAACAATAATAATAATAATAATGAATACTTAGAATATCTCTCGTAAAACTCATGGTGCTATATGAGTACCTTTTACATAAGATCATATTATGAATGATTATCATGGCTGAAATTAAAAAAAATGGAATTCTGAACAAAAGATAGGATACAAATTTATTACCTGGAAAGCCAAAAGCTTTCATTTTCACCGATTGGCGATTTCGCACTAATTTGTGAAAAAAATAGTGTGTTAGACAACATAATTGGCATTCTGCACTAATTTTCCAAAAAGATAGAGGGTTAGGCATTATCGCTTTCTCTCCATTGAGTTGGATAAAAAAGAATTTCTGAAATGTGAATTCCATGAACAGGGTCCTTTTTCTCCAATCTTTGACACGTTCTTGGTTGACTATGAAGAAATCGACGGCACCTATTGAAACGCATGGCTGTTTCGGAAAAGTCGAAACGCATGGCTGTGAATATTTGTAATATGTGAATATTTTACTGCTCACTGCTTTGTTCTTGTTCCTTTATGAAGAAAACATATAGAATATGTCTAATATGTGAAGAGGCATGCTCATAGCTATTTTTTAAATTTCTTCCGTTAACAAAAATTAATGTCTAATATGTGAAGAGGCATGCTCATAGCTTATTTTTACATTTCTTCCGTTAACAAAAATTAATTGGGGATTTTGATTATCTTTTATTTAGGAAGGTTTTGATTATCATTTGTGCTCCATTACTATCATCATTATTATTTTTCAATTATCACACCCATCAGTTATACATTTAAATACATGGATGACTAAATGACAATGTGGCAATAAACTAACTATTTGTCAATCTTTTATTGGTCGAGACATGATATGTTGGCCAAAATTTGCCACATCGTAGTTGACAAATGGCGCGGGGAGAGTGAGTTTTTACTCACCTCCTAGCTTTTATTAATAATATAGATAGGAGCTGATTTCGTTGTCTCTGGAGCATACACATAAATCGGGTACCATTGTCGAATAATAACGAGAGCTTCAAGAACATTCAATGCACGTATCCGAGCAATATCCTCTCTATCGTTGTCGTTGACGAACTCCACCCAGAGAGTTTCCAGATGGTATTAATCGCCGTTTCCAACTGAGATGCTGTGATATGCCTATCATCTTTGACATAGGCAACCAAGAAGCGATTTCGGTTAAGTCGGCGAACCTCCCTGAAGTTATCATATATGGGTTGGATTCCTGGTGCTATAAGATAGTTGTTGGGTTGGCCGTGAGCACCAGATGGTTGATAACCTGGTGAATCCATTGGAGAAAGGTGGAACAAACAAGGAGGGAAGAATTCTACCAAGGTTGCGAACAGGGGATGTGAAACCAAAAACAGATGATTCTAGTGAGAGCAAGAATCTAAGACTCTTGTGAGTGATGGTTTTTAATTATTTTAATTTTAAACATGGGTTTTGTCACCGTCCTAATTATTTGGTGCAGATTGACATTCGAAATCAAAATCAAATTGGACTAAGGTGTCCAAGTCCAACTCGCACTCAAAATTAAAATGGAAGGAAGGACGGGTTGTATGAAAAGCACTGTGTAGGGTCTTGGTAAAAAAGGAGTAGAAGACCTCAGGGTGATGGATTTTTTACCACACCTAACCCTTACAAGAGATCCTTATCAGCCATGAGACTGATTGCAGTATCCCAGTCACTACTACATCTAGCACTACCATTAATCAAATTGACCACAAAATCAGCTAAGCTATTCAATTTTCTAGGCACCCACACAACTTTGTGATTGTTCCTATCAAACATAGCCTTAATATCATTCAGCACAGAAAAGCACTCCACATCTGCTCTACCATCGGTGACCAATTGCACCAAATTTTTGTTATCTCCTTCAAAAATGAAATTGGCATTTTCCCTCCAAACTTTAGTCTTCCAAAAGGCTGTTCTTAGAGCAAAAACTTCAGCTGACAAAGCAGATTCAGCTTCATTTGTGCACCACCCCCACTTCTGAATTTTGCCATCACAATCTCTAATCACCCAACCACAGCAAGCTTTCTTTGACATCTTAGACCAGGAAGCATCATAATTACACTTCATCCAATTCTCTGGAGGAGGGCTCCAATTGCTGGGATTAGTAGATTTTGTAGTCGGCCTAGCTGACTTCTTCTCTTCCTGTACTGCTTCTGCATTTAATTTCAGAATATTGCTAATCCAGATATTGCTTTTAACAGCCAATTTATCTGGATTTGGGGCTTCTTTGTTAAAGCAACAATTATTCTAGCAACCCAAATAAACCACAGATGCATAATCACCTGAGTCAAAATATTTTTCTCCACTGTTTTTGCCAAAACCTCTTCAGCTAGCTCAGCTAGCCAATTCTTCGCACACTTCTTGGACATCATAACTTCATCTATTTTAATACCAACACTAAACCAATAAGGTTTTAACCAACTGCATTCCCAAAACAAGTGCTCAAGATTCTCTTCTTTTTCTTCACAAATGGAACACACATTTGAAGCAGTACAGTTTCTAATCTTCAAGTTCACTCTTGTTGCTATTGAATTATGGCTTAATCTCCACCAGAAATGTTTGATTTTCTGGGGCACCTTGACCTTCCAAACTAACTCCCAATATTCCTTACTATAATTGAAGGAAGAGGCGGGTTTGCTGCACTTACTTTTCTTTGAACTGAATGAAGAATACTCTGCAGCTGCATAAGAACCACTGTTGACATTAAAACTCCCAGACTTTGAAAGAGGCCATATCATGTAATCTTCCTTATAACACCAAGCAATAGGAGTCTGCAGAATTGCTTGAACAGTGCTTTCTTCATAATAATTCCTCAAAAAAGAAACTTTCCATCTTTTAGTAGAAGCATTAATAAGATCACAAACCTTCAAATTCTGCACCTCATCTTCCTCTCTTAGGCATTTTAGCTCAAATCCACTGCTAATCCAGTTTTCATCTTGAACTTTTATGCTAGTACCACTGCAGATCATCCACCTCCCATATTGCTTTAGCAGGTCTCTTCCTTTTAATAAACTTCTCCAAACCCAAGAGGGGTTAGATTCAATTTTTGCATCTATAAAACTTCCTTTGGCATATTGTTTTGCTTTAAACACTCTTGCCAGTAAAGAGTTTTCATTATTGATTACTCTCCACCTCTGTTTTGTCAAAAGATATATATTAAAATTCTCCACATTTCTAAAGCCCATACCACCATCTTTCTTTGATTTTTGATGTTTCTCCCAACTCACCCAATTGATCTTCATCTCATCTGGTCCTGCTCCCCAATAGAACTTTCTCATAAGCTGAGCAATTTTTTTGACAAGTCTTCTTTGGAAATAGAACACAACTCATAGTATACCCTGTGTTGGGTTTGACTTGAACCCATCTGGCAAGTCTTGGGTCAAAGGGTCAAAGCAATCTTTTTGGAAATAACTTTGGGGCGGTGGTGTGAGTTTGGCAAGTCCACCGCCCCACCAGACTATATATAAAGGGCTCTTTTGTTACTCACACTAGCAGTACACACTCGTTAGCTTGAGAGGAATTATTAGAGTGTGTGTCGGGTGGGTGTTTATCGGGTGGCCGCGTTTTGGCCACGGCGTGCATTATAATCGGGGTTCTCTTCTCAATAAAATATCGGGTTCTGGCCGTGGAGGTAGCTAGCGGGTTCGTTCCGAATTCTCTAGTGAACCACGTTAAATATCTATCTCGTTCTTGTTTTCGCTTCGTCGTTTTTGCTCAAATGCCCTCAGGTTATAACAAACTGGTACAGAGCTATGAAACAAGAGTTCTGTTACAACACCCTGGAATAGCAAGTGCAACATCTTTAAGTAATACTTCTCTCCCTGCAATTGATAGTACCTGTTTCCTCCATCCTTGAAGAAGATTTATAATTCTCAAGATGATGTGGTTTAGAGCTTGTGACTTAGAAACTCCCCAAAAGATATGAATTCCCAGGTACTTAATGTCTTTCTCTAAGGCTGGAGTTCCACAAATATCAGCTATGCTTTCTTCGGTTTCAGAGCTTGTATTTGGAGAAAACATAATACCTGATTTATCAAAATTGATTGCCATACCAGTAGTCCTTCCAAATTCCAGAATGGAGGAAACAGGTATTATAAATTGCAGGGAGAGAAGTATTACTTAAAGGGTGATGGGGTGATGGATTTGGATACGGACGTTTTCTTCAGCTCCTAATTCCATGGCGTTCAGAGAAGACGGTGGAGGAGGATTAAACCATTCTTACCGTCGCCGGAGATTTGTCCTCAGGATACATGAACCGTCGTCAACCAGGAGTAGCAGCAGCAGCGAATCTCATTTTTACAATATGTGCGAAGAAGTGCTCGTGGAGATTCTCCAGCGGCTACCTCTGAAACTCGTCACTCGATGTAAGTCTGTCTCAAAGCGGTGGTCAACTTTAATCTCCGGCAACTATTCCGCTCGATCGTACGTCCGATATCAAACCGACAACAACCTATTCGTTCCCAAATTGGCCCTCATCCAAATAGATCTTGGCACCATGATCCCACTTCCTTCACTACCACCACCACCACCTCCCTCCTCCGACACCGTTAAGTTATCCCTCCACATCCCCTTCCTCAACAGATCAAACAAACAAATCCGTTTCCAGTATTTATGTGCGAGTAATGGCTTGGTGCTATGCTCACCCCCTAGTTGTGACAGGGACTATTACTTCGTATTGAATCCCATGACCAAGAATCGGATTGCTCTCCCTCCCATGCCTAAGGTTGCTATCTCTGACCACGGTCCTGTAATTGGCTTCATCTGTACCAATAACGATGATGTTGCTGTTTCAAATTATCAAAATCGTCTACCCAACAGTTTTAGGGTTGTTCGAGTTCCGCCCATTGAACCCCCCTACACTGATCTCAAACTCGACATATTCTCTTCAGAGACATCGAATTGGACCCAATCGTCCTTCTCCCTGCAGAAACGTTCCGTATCCTATGACTATCAACAGGATAATGCTGCAGTAGCTTGCAATGGTAAATTGCACTGGCGCAGGCTTTGGTTCGAGACCGAGGTTTTCTCGTTCGACCCGTACCGGCCGGAGGATCAGTATCAGAGGCTGAGCTTTCCCAAGGGCAGTAAAATAAGGGCCTGTGTGTATTGTTTTGGAATGTGCTGTTGCGGTAGTGGGAAGAAGCAACACCTCAAGTACACAGAGTGCTATGAAGGACTCATTCAGGTTTGGGAACTTAAGGACTATGACAAAGGTGAATGGTACTTGATGCATAGAGTTCACTTGAATGAAATCAAATCACATGTTCCGGGTTTTCATTGGCCCCCCAAATCCCTTTCTATCTTCAATGTCCCATGGGTACCAGCTTTTCACCCCTATGACGGAGATGTGATGTTGTGCTACAAATTTTGTCGCATACTTCAGTACAATCTGCGCACTAGAACACTGGAGCTCTTCGTTCTTGAAGATGGACGCGAACTCGATGCAAACTATTCTATGCTTCGTAGGTTTTTTCTCTTAGAGCTCCCATGCTGGCCAACTCCAGTTCGTTCAGTCTCCAATTAATTAAGTAAAAGGCGAGGATTTGCATAAACTCTTGTAGAGGGAAATCATTTATAAACTCTGTTGCATTTTTATTTAAAATTAAGCTTTTTAGCCATTCGGTTTTTGAAAAGAATTCATCACAGATGGGATTGATACAACTACATTTTGCTGTTGCATTTGTAGGCAATTTTTTTTTTTTTTTTTTTTTTTTTTCAGGCGGCTGCTTATTTCTCCCTTATAAATCAAGTGTTGTACAGTATCTATTTGCTTAGCTGTCTTAAATTGTGCACAGGTTAAAGAGTTCACCATCTTCTTTGTTTGACACCACCACATATGAAGGTATCAATTGCATTGTTGCGCTGATGCATTCTATATTCTTTTTTTCTTGGACTTATAAATTATTTTCGTTAGACCATTTTTATCCCATCAGTGCAGATTGATATATTGCTTTCACCGTTGTCTTTTCACGCTGGAACGCACATGTATTTGCATCCTCTATGACGGATTGCGTCAAACTTGTTGCTTCTGTTACCAAATCACCAATACCTTGTCCGGGTTCTTCTTTCACTAGTAAGTTCTAATATGAAGTTACTTGCTATTCACATGCTTTGAAATGATGCGCAAGTTCTGGTTTGTTCTGATTGGTGCATCCGTATTAGGAGTTCATACTTTTCTCATTCATATCCTGTTCTTGTGTCCAACCTAATATTATGACTCGTAAGGTGTAGTGAAGCCTTGGTGCAATGCAGATTACTCCTATTTTCCAGTTATAAGAAGAAAAAAAAAGAATTTGGAACATATATGCTGTTTCAAACACAAGTACGTTTAACCTTGTTTTAACTTTTAAGCATGGAACTCCGTTGATGTTGCTGAAAAGCATTATATGACACCTGTTTTGAACTGATTTGGCAGCTTTTTTTTTTTTTTTTTTTTTTTTTTTCATCTGACTAAACTAGATGGATCATAGGTAACATCTGAGCTTTCCAACTAATGATAATTACTTGGATGAAATTTCATATGCCATCCTCTCGAAGTAGTGTTGTTCAAGTATTGTACTACCTCCGTTTCTTCTCTATCACACCGGTTTGACTTTTAGCACTATTCACTGGGTGACTTTGACCCGGTGATTTGGATAGCAAAATGATGTAATTTTTTGATAATTTTTTCATGGTGTTGTAGAGTAAAAGTTGCTTTATAACACGGTGAAAAAATTATTACAAAATCGGATCGTTTTGCTATCCAAATCACCCGGTCAAAGTGATCCAGATACGAGTCAAAAAGTCAAACCGGTGCTATAGAGAAGAAATGGAGGTAGTATTATTGTTTGGTTCTTGTACCTCGTGCAATTAATTCATTTCCGTTGGCATTGTCTTGCAAAATCAAGGCTCTGCTATAGCTTTATATTATTTGGATTATCCTCTCAAAACAGTGTTGTTCAAGTATTGTATTATTGTTTGGTTCTTGTACCTCAGTGGCATTAATTCATTTCCGCTGGCAGTGTCTTGCAGGCTTTGCTATAGCTTTATATTACTAGGATTATCTGTTACAGATCGACCAATGTTGAAGGTGTTTTGAATACTGCATCTCTGTTGTACTTGAGATTTTACATTTATGATGTTCTGTCATAAACCATTTCCAAATGGGTAAAAGACACTGACCACCCCTGAGTTTAGGCTTAATTCTACTCCGCTACCCTTTGTTTTGGAAAAAGACAGTCTGCACCCAATTTATGGATGGCACTGACGGTTGACTAACATGACGGAAAAAACACTATTTTACCCCTTAAATATGATAAAATTACTTCTTATATATTACCCTCACCTCTTATTCTCCTCATTTCTAACCCTAATCTCTCTCTCTCTCTCTCTAACCCCCTTTCTCTCTACCTCTACACAACAGTTTTAATCTATCAAAATTTCCCAAATTTTTCAACCTCTCTTCTCTCACTCTATCTCCAACCTTATCCCTCCACACCAGATCAACATCCACAGAATTGAAAAAACAACACATTAATAAAACCCACTGAAATGAAGAACAACACATTCATTTCTCTGTTTCACCATCTGCAAAAAACACCTCCATCTCCTTCCCCTATTTCACCATCGGCAAAAACCACAACTCCTCCTCTCCCCAGCTCCCTTCCCCTATCCTCCCCTCCCCTCCCCTCCCCTCCCCTCCGCTCCTCCTCCTTCAACACCCAGATCGACACGAAGTAGTCCAGCGGTTGTTGAGATGCAAGAGGAGGACACGAAGTAGGCAGCGCTGACGGAGGAGACCCCGACCACTCTGACGCCCCAGATCGACATCGCCGCCACTACAAACCTCCTTCTCCCAGATCCGCAACTTACAGTTGGCCATGTGGACATAATGCTCCCAACGGCGACGCCTCGTCTGATTCCGATCACCACTTCAAGATGGGAGGCGGAGCTCTCGACGAGGCTCGTCTCCGATACAAATCCTCCGTCTATGCTCTCCTTACCGTTCTCGCTCCCCTTTGATGGTGTTAGGCAAAAAGTGATGAGTGGGTACCATAGAAGCACAAATGACTGTTTGAGGGTAGTTAGACAAGAAGGCACACCAGAGCTGGATGAGGAAGGGGATAGAGTGGAGGAAGCAAAAAAGGTTGGGGCTGAAGCAAATCAGAGGTCTTTGATTTCTTCGCTTTCATTTTTTGTTGTTGTTGGAAGTCTTTGCTTTCATTCTGAATGAAAGAATTGAAATTGATATGTTTATTTTTCTTCATCTGGGTTACTTTGGAATGTTTGATTACATAATTTTTTTTTCAATAGTTATTGGTGTTGTTTGATGTTTTGGATTAGGAGGGTGTAGATAGTGCTTTCCAGACAGACAGATCTTAGCCACGTGGCGATCATCCGGCACACCTAGCTATGCTCCACACACACTGGATCACCACCCGCGTTGATCCACGTGGGGGCTGCGAGACAGGGCCCTCGCATACCACTACACGGGACTTGTAGGGACTTAGTAGTTTGGAGGCTAGAGAAAGTCCTGTCGCGCGCGAGCGACAACCAAGCCCGCGCGCGACCCTTAGTAACTGCTTTGAGAGATTTATGGCACGAGCTCCATAAACCCGGTCAACCTCATAACGGTTCCGATATACGCGGACGAAGTGCGTAACGTTCCCTATATATACGGACGAACGTGCTGTTGTGGTTAAGGTAATTAAGCCGCCATTAATGGGCGCATTAACCCACTACAACGGTCATATTATCCACTATATATAGATCGTTAACCCTTCCTTACAGAAAAGGAACCACCTGAACTTCGCGGAAGCTCTGCCAAAATCCTGTCTCTCTCATATACAGTTGCTATTGCCTTACTCTCTCCCTACACACAACCCTACTTCTCATGTGTTCTTTCTATCCCCTGCTCTTGGTGTACGTTGAGTCTTCCCTAAAAGATTCTCCCGTACACATTTGGTGAACCCGACGTGAAACTTACCACTGCAAGCAGCCATGTCTCACGACAATGATGTTAGCTACAAATCTCCCTCCACTGAGACGACCTCAAGAGAGGAGACCCGCCACAATCTCGCGGCCACCGGCGCAGCTCCGACCTTGGATACTTTGAATGCCACCATCCAGAACCATGCGAAGGCTCTGCAGGCTCAATCCGCACAGATGGCTCAGATAATGGCCATTTTGGGAACTCTTGCCCCGAAATCGGCATCGGGAGCTGCTGTTTCTCAAGGAGGGGGAACCTCTACCACCCAGGGGGCAGAGGTAATACCTACACCGCCTAATCCTAATTTATAAACTCCACTAGCAATGGGGCAGCTACCTTCTGTCCAGGGACAAACGGTCCAATTACCATCCCTTACCTCACATATTCCCCAACCACCAGCTATTGTCTCCAAACTCTTCACAGTATCCCTTACCTCCTCCGCCAGCACCCCTAACCAATGTGGATTACACCCCTAACCAATGTGGATTACACCCCTTGCCCAACCGCGGCATATGTGTCTCCGCCGGCTGCAACCCTACCTCCTGCCATGGGCGGAAGTGCACGAGAATGTATGACGTCTTTGCAGCGGTGCATAGAGACCTTCCTGGCCAATCAACCTTTTGCAGACACTATCATTCCGAAGGTCGACAATGCCCCTCCTATCCCGCGGAAGATCTATCTGATGCCTAATCCCGCAGGGTATAAGGCCCCTAAGTGGGACAAGTTCGAAGATGTTAATGGGAATGCTCACAAGCACGTCATGCGTTTTATCGATGTAATGGGACCATATGGGGCTGACCCCAATTTGCTGAGGCGCGAGTTCCCAAAATCTTTGGGGAATGTGGCCTACAAATGGTATAGCACCCTAGAGGCTGGATCTGTCAAGACTTGGGATGACATGGTTTAGAGGTTATACACAAAATTCTTCCAGATGGAGGAGAAGGTTACAACGATACATCTCTCCCGTATGTATCAAAAGCGCGATGAGGATGGTGTCACCTTCATCAAGAAGTTCAGAGCCAAATCATTGGAGTGCAGGGATGAAGTGCTCGAGGGCAGACTCGTGGAGATATGCTTACAAGGCATGCGAGATGAGTACAAGGGTATGTTAATCAACTTACAAACTCCTACTTTTTTGAAGTTGATCTAATGTACCAAGAACATAAAGCCTATAGTGGAAAGGCAAAGGAAGAAACTCGCCCCTGAGCGATCTCCAGGGGGTCCCACTTTCAAGATTAGGAGGTTTAGTTACAAAAGGGGGCGCGAAGCTGAGGTCAACACGGTTTCGCCACACAAGCAACCCAGGGTTCCAACTTCAGATGCGCCGCCTCTACCATGTTCATTAGAGGAAGTGATTGACTTATGCAACCAGTGGCGTAAAGACGGGGTTCTGCCCCCACTCAAAAGAATACCCTCCAAGGAGATGATGAGGGACCCGAAGTGGTGCGAGTTCCACGGAAAGATTATGCACCCCACAGCTGACTGCAGGAAGCTTAGGCACATTGTGAGTCGAAAAATGAAAGAAGGGGAGTTGATTGTCAGCGATCAGAGGCAGGACGTGCGCAACAATGACAGCTTGAAAATGTATTAGTCTGGGACATCTTTTTACCATTGGTTTTAACCCTGTGAGAGTTGAGTTTGGCCATTTTCAGCTTATTTTCCACCTGATACGAGACAGAGATTTTTATATCATGATTGCAAAATTTGAGTAATTTTATGCATACTTTTGTTTGTTGGATATGATCGCGGGTGCGTGTTATGTGCAGGTAACAGGTGCCGGAAAAATGCATGAGATTGACTTGGATTGGAGGTAGTGTATCAGGAGAGCTGAGCAGAAAAAGGGAAAAAATGACTAAGTTGTGCGTTCAAACGCAGAAGCTGCGTTCAAACGCACAAGGCAGGCAGCAGGAAAAAATGGCAGAATTTGGCTAAGGCATGCGTTCATACGCAGAGACATGTGCGTTCAAACGCAGGAGGCAGAGATCAAAGCGCAGAAAAAACTAAGTCCTGCGTTCAAACGCAGGTTGTGCGTTCATACGCAGGGCTCAACACTCAGGAGAAGAAACGACCAAGGGGTGCGTTCAAACGCAGAGGAGCTGCGTTCAAACGCATGGGTTCAGGAGCCAGAAGAGGAAATTGACTAAGTCCTGCGTTCAAACGCAGGTGGGGTGTGCGTTCATACGCACTGCGTTTGAACGCAGGAAGTGTGCGTTTAAACGCACAAGACGTGTTCCAGAATCTTCCAGGACGGATCTTTTCGAGGGTAAAACAGGAATTTCGTGCATCAGTTTTGGAGACTGTGGCAATATAAAAGGAGGTGTCCCAGCACTGTTTTAGGGTTACGAACGAAGGCATACCACAGCTATCATCTTCATCAGCAGCCAGTTTCACAGCAGCCAGGAGTTGGAGCAGAGCAGGATTGGAGCAGTTTTCCAGTATCTTCAGAAATAACTAGTTTGATCTTTTCTCTTTTTATGAAACATTGTCTTTTAATAATGCAAGCTAGCTAGACCTTTTGCCTAGGTTCTCGGTGAACCTAGGGTTTATGAATTCAGCAGACTTGGATGTTTTGATTTTCAGATGCATGGCTAGCTAAGTCTTAATACAGGATGGTTTGTTTATTATTCTGTCTTTGATTTTATTTACATACATGAATGGCTTGATCACCCAGGAGTGTTACAGACAGGACCTGGTGCGCGAGAGTGACCAGTGAATGTTAGGAAGAAAAGACAGGATTTAGTACTCTGCCTTGATGGACCGAGAGGTGAAGAGAATCAGGGGACTAGCCCAGAAGCATTAGACCAACTGTTAGACGTTTAGGGGGAGACCGAGAGGAGAACCTGTAACCCTAGCAGACTTAGAACGAACCTGCAGATTTAGGTGGACCGAGAGGACCCGAAAATCTGCAGTTGAGTGATAAGTACATGAGACCGAGAGGAGATTGTACTATTGGTATGCTGGCATAAACAAAACCAATGTGTGTTTCTGAAATCAAATAAACAATGGAAGCTGGAGAGTTACCCTAGGGGATCCTGGAATCTAGATTTTTAGAATTATCAACTTTTACAACTACAACAATTTCGACAAAATATTCAGCAGAAAAACAAAATAAGTCTTTTTACTGTTTTTATTTATTATAATTTAGCATAATCAAATCCCAAACCTTCCTCCTTTTTACAAACTTCGTGTCTTATTCTAATTCTGATTAGCAAAAACTTAAACTGTTCTCGTGGGTTCGACAACCAGAGTCGCAATTACATACTCTATACTACTTGATCGTACACTTGCGAAAAAGCAGATAGTTTACGCTGTCAAGTTTTTGGCGCCGTTGCCGGGGAACGGTTACAGTTTTTGTTAAAGAGACATTAGAATAAGTCTCAGAGTTTTTCTTTTATTTTTACAGTTACTTTCTTTCGACTTACTGCTCGTGAAATCTGATTTTCAGGCTATTCTAGTTTATGCCCAGATTGCCCCGCAAACTGGTATCACCACTCGAAGATCCCGAAAAACTTTTCAGAGAGCAAAGTCGCAGACACCGAGCCGCGATGTCTGAGCACGGAGAAGACACCACAACCGAAACAGGAACACCCACAGGACAGCCACAACGTACTCCAGCACAGATGGCTCTTTACATTGAAGAGCTGATAGCAGCAGGTTTTGCTGCCAGGAACAATCAGAGGACTTATAACAGGTCTGGAAGGGCGCTGGTCGAAAACTTTGAAGTCCCAACCGGAGGACATCAACCAGCTATTGTAGTGCCTCCCATTA
The DNA here is from genome assembly GCA_023055425.1 of Linanthus parryae. NCBI lineage: Eukaryota > Viridiplantae > Streptophyta > Magnoliopsida > Ericales > Polemoniaceae > Linanthus > Linanthus parryae. Next base: position 84,936,546 of record JALGPY010000004.1, on the reverse strand, counting down.
CAGCAGAGCACTTCGACCTGAAATCATCCACTATTCAGACCGCCCAGACCCATTGTCCTTTTCATGGGAAGGCAGATGAAGATCCAAACGACTTCCTCGGAAAATTTGAGGATTACTGCAACAAGATTAAGTACAGAGGAGTCGAAGCGGACACGCTAAAGCTGATTTTATTCCCATACTGCTTGTTCGGAACAGCAAAAGATTGGCTGGAGGCAAGACCACCGAGGTCTATCACTACCTGGGAGGGGTGTGTTGCTGATTTCTTGGCAAAATTCTACCCTGCATCCCGTGTTATCAAGCTGCAGAGTGAGATTCTATCTTTCAAACAGCAGATGGGGGAGACAGTTGTAGATGCATGGGACAGGCTGATGAGACTTGTGAAAAAATGCCCCAATCACGGCTTCGGGGACGCAAAGATTCTGCAGGTGTTCTACCACGCACTTGACAGGGAGAATGCAGACAGGATTGACAGGGAAGCTGGGGGTAACTTTTTGTACCATGTGGATAAAGATGGAGCCTACGAACTGATGAAGCAACTAGCCAAACAGGATACTCGCCTGTTTGATGACCGCAGGCTCGCAGCAGTAGCAGAACCAGTGGTTGATGACAGGATTGATAATCTCACGAAAGTGGTACAGGACTTAGTCAAGAAGGTGTACACAGAAAAGAAGCAGGTAGCATCAGTGGACGGACCTGACTTTGACGCAGCAATTCTGGAGCTTCAGACCGAAGATGCCAACTATGTTCAGCAGCAGTGGGATCCTAGTCGCTACAGACCAGGCACACGTGACCATCCAGGGTTTCGCTACGGAAATCCCAATGCAGCAGTGTATGCACCAGGATTCCAGCACAGGCCACAGGCACAACAGACAGCTCCAGCTCAGCCTGCACAAGCAGCACCACAACTAAACCTGTCTCAGCAACATTTTGAGTCCTATATGGAGAAATTCAATAAGCAGTTGGAAACCAGATTCGCACAGATGGACTCATTAACTGCTGATGTAAGCCAGATGAAGATTGCTATCCGCAACCTAGAAGTACAGAATGGACAGCTTGCACAGAACCAGGCAGAACGAGCCCCAGGGAATTTACCGTCTAACACAGTGAACAATCCACGCGCTCAAATCAATGCTATCACAACTCGGAGTGGAATTGCACTGCAGGATCCACCGTATCCCAGTCATGCACGCGCAGAAAAGTCAAAAATTATTGAACAGGAGGTGATTGACCGGGAAGGCAGTTCAACCGCTGACCCTCAGAAAAGGGGTTCGGTCGAGCAGGAAGCAGCGCAGAAGAATGAGGGTAATCCAGAGACAGTGCCAACTTCTAAGGAGGTTCCTTACCCTCTGAAGACACGCAAGAGAGATGACAGCAAAGACTACGCCAGATTTCTGGAGGTATTCAAGCAATTACAGATAAATATACCTTTTGCTGAAGCACTTGCCAAAATGCCTACTTATGCGAAATTTCTCAAAGACATCTTATACGGTAGAAGGCGAATGAGTGACTTCGAAACAGTGAATCTGACGGCAGAAGCGAGCAGTTGTGTAAAAAATGGTCTACCACTGAAAAAGAAAGACCCTGGCAGCTTTGTTATTCCAGTAACCCTGAGCAGTGCATACACAGGAAAAGCCTTATGCGATTTGGGTGCCAGCATCAACTTGATGCCACTGACCATCTTCAAAAGTCTGGGAGTCGGAGAGCCACGCCCAACCAGAATTATGCTTCAAATGGCTGACAGATCCGTGAAACCTGCCTATGGGGTAATTGAAGATATCCTGGTAAAAGTGGGAGAGCTTATTTTTCCAGCGGATTTTGTGATACTGGATATGGAGGCAGGAGAGGTTCCGCTGATCCTGGGCAGACCTTTCCTGGCGACTGGTGAAGCCATTATTAACTGCAAAAGTGGAGAGCTGTCCATGCAAATTAATGAAGAAAAAGTAAAATTTAATGTTTTCAAATCTCTCCAGCTCCCCGATCATTATGGGCATGAAAACTGTTTTGCAGTAGAGGTAATTGATGACCTGGAAAGCGATGAGATAGAAGATTTATGGGAAGAATTTGAAGACATATTTCCAGAGGAAACAGCAGAGCAGCAGGATGAGCAGATCATGGGAACAGAAAGCTGGGTCAGGCTATACAGGGATGAAGGAGGCGAGCAGAAAATGACACTGGTCCCGTCACTGCAGGAACCACCAGCCCTGGAATTAAAGCAGTTGCCAGAACACCTCAGGTACGCTTTTATTGGTGAAAATAATACACTGCCAGTAATTGTTTCATCTCTTTTATCTCAGGAACAGGAACAAAAGCTACTGGAGGTACTCCGAGAGCATAAAGAAGCCATAGGATGGACAATTGCAGACTTGAAGGGAATCAGTCCTGATTATTGCATGCACAAAATAAGAATCGAAGACGGAAAAAAGCCAGTCATCCAGCCTCAAAGAAGATTGAACCCGATTATGAAAGATGTGGTACGTAAGGAGGTCATGAAGTGGCTAGAAGCAGGAATTATATACCCCATATCAGACAGCACCTGGGTGAGTCCTGTCCAGTGTGTACCGAAGAAAGGAGGTATTACAGTAGTGCAGAATGCTGATCAGGAACAGATCGCCCAGCGAACGGTCACTGGCTGGCGAATCTGTATGGACTATCGGAAGCTGAATGAGGCCACACTGAAAGACCACTTCCCACTGCCATTCATGGACCAAATGTTGGACAGACTAGCACACCATGCTTATTACTGCTTTCTGGACGGGTACTCGGGCTACAACCAGATCTACATAAATCCAGAGGATCAAGAAAAGACGACGTTCACTTGCCCGTATGGAACGTTCGCCTTTAGACGAATGGCATTTGGACTGTGCAATGCTCCAGCAACATTCCAGAGGTGTATGATGGCAATTTTCTCTGATATGATAGAGAAAAACCTGGAAGTTTTTATGGACGATTTTTCGTTATTCGGAGACAGCTTCGAAGATTGCTTATATCATCTGGCCAGAGTTCTGATTCGCTGCAGGAAAACAAATCTGGTACTTAACTGGGAAAAATGCCACTTCATGGTGACTGAAGGAATAGTGCTGGGACACAGGATTTCCAGTAAAGGGCTGGAAGTAGACAGGGCAAAAATAGAGGTGATCAAGCAGCTGCCGTATCCAACCAAAGTGAGGGCAATCAAGAGCTTTTTGGGCCACGCAGGATTTTACAGAAGATTTATTAAAGATTTCTCAAAAATTACAAAGCCACTTTGTAATTTGTTGGGAAAAGATGTGCCCTTCGTATTTGACGAAGCCTGCAAAGAAGCTTTTGACGTGCTTAAAGAAAGGCTGACGACTGCACCCATTATCACAACACCAGACTGGACGCTCCCGTTCGAGCTGATGTGCGACGCCAGTGATTATGCTGTGGGCGCGGTACTGGGACAGAGAAAGGACAAGGTGTGCAGTGTCATCTATTATGCCAGCAGAGTCCTGAATGAGGCACAGATTAATTATGGGACTACAGAGAAGGAGCTGCTGGCAGTCGTTTTTGCCCTGGATAAATTCAGATCGTACCTGGTAGGCTCTAAAGTCATTATTTTTACAGATCATAGTGCACTGAAGTACTTGCTGGAAAAGAAGGATGCAAAGCCAAGGCTGTTGCGTTGGATTCTGCTGATGCAGGAATTTGACGTCGAAATCAGGGATAAAAAGGGAGTTGAAAATGTAGTAGCTGATCATCTATCTCGTCTGGAAAAACCTACAGAAGAAGTGGTGCCCATTCAAGAAAATTTTCCAGATGAACATATTATGAAGATCAAGACCAACAGACGGCCCTGGTACTATGCCATAGCCAATTATTTGGTTAATGGTGCACTCCCTGAAGATATCACCCCTTGGCAGAAAAAGAAATTTATTTCAGATTGCAGGCAATATTTCTGGGACGATCCTTATCTGTTCAAGCAAGGGGCAGATAACATTCTCCGACGGTGCATTCCATGTCACGAAATTTTGGAGGTAATTCAGCACTGCCACTCAGCACAGTGTGGAGGACACTTCAGCGGACCGAGAACAGCTCACAAGGTACTGCAGTCAGGATTTTTCTGGCCAACAGTTTTTAAGGACTGCCATGATTACGCACAGAGTTGTGATCGTTGCCAACGGACAGGAAATATCTCTCAGCGGAATGAAATGCCCATGACACTATGGCAGGAAGTCGAGCCTTTCGACGTGTGGGGTATTGATTTTATGGGTCCTTTTCCTTCGTCGCTGGGAAATCTTTACATCTTATTGGCAGTGGATTACGTGTCAAAGTGGGTGGAAGCAATAGCCTGCCAGAAGAACGATGCGTCAGTCGTAGAAAGGTTCCTCAAACGCAACATCTTTACCAGATTTGGGACACCGAGAGCCATGGTCAGTGATGAAGGTTCTCATTTTATCAATAAAGTCTTCGCCAAGGTTCTAAAGCAGTATGGGGTGTCTATCCATAAGGTATCACTGCCTTATCACCCTCAGGCAAACGGGCAAGCAGAGGTGTCTAACAGGGAAATAAAGAGCATATTGGAAAAAACTGTGAATCCTGGACGGAAGGACTGGTCGTTAAAGCTGGATGATGCGCTTTGGGCATACAGAACTGCTTACAAAACCCCACTGGGAATGTCCCCGTACCAGCTGGTGTTTGGGAAAGCATGTCATTTACCAGTAGAATTGGAGCACAAAGCTTACTGGGCAATCAAACAGCTGAATATGGATCACAGTTTATCAGGAAACAAACGGAAGATGGCACTCCTTGAACTGGAGGAATTTCGTAAAACTGCATACGAGAGTGCCAAAATTTATAAGGAGAAAACAAAGAAGTGGCATGACAACCGCATTCTACCAAAGAAGATAGAAATCGGGCAGAAGGTTCTCCTATACAATTCAAGGATGAAATTCTATCCAGGGAAGCTACGCTCAAGATGGTCTGGACCATTTATTGTGAAGGACATCACATCATGGGGAGTGGTGGAGCTGGAGAACCCGAGGGACAATACAGTTTTCAAGGTGAATGGGAACAGAGTCAAGCCATACAGGGATTCTCAGGAAATCATGGAGGTAGAGGCACTCTACCTCGACAGTCCATGATTACAGCAGAGGTAACAAAGTCGGGCTGTCGACTATAAATCACAAGCGCTGGTTGGGAGGCAACCCAACGTAGGTAGTTGTTTTTATATAATTTTTACAATGTTCATAATTTGAGAGAAAAGTGAGAAAGAGGGATTTAATGTTGAATTCAGTGTTTCAGGAATCAGAGGCGTGCGTTTAAACGCAGAAGACTTGCGTTCAAACGCAGTGCGTTCAAACACAGAGATCTTGCGTTCAAACGCAGCCCCACCAATGGACAGGAAGAGCACTGGAAACTGCTAACACTTTTGCGTTCAAACGCAGGAGACCTGCGTTCAAACGCAGATCACATCATGAAAATTTTCAGCCACTAAGTGGTGCGTTTAAACGCAACACAGTGCGTTCAAACACAAGATGACAAAGAAGAGGTGAAAATTCTTAAGGCATGCGTTTAAACGCAACTCATGTGCGTTCAAACGCAGCTCATCCGAGATGCAGAAGATAAGCGTTGCGTTCAAACGCAGCTCATGTGCGTTCAAACGCAACTCATCAGACCCAAAAAAATTCAAGAACGTTCAAGCACTGCGTTCAAACGCACACCCTGCGTTTAAACGCAGCTCATCAGATCTTCAAATTTTCCAGAAAAACTAAGCAGTGCGTTCAAACGCAGAACCTGCGTTCAAACGCACATTTGAGCGGGATCAAAAATTTCGGAAAAATTTGAAAAATTTTGAAATTTTGGGGCCATTCTGCAATTTCTGAAAGTTCGCCTATATATACTGTACGGATGACAGTGACTCATTTTCACACAAGTCTTCCAGTTTTCAACTCTCTCTCTAGAAAATTCTCTCTGCCCTAGCAGCCGCCAGAGCAGTCTGCCGCCAGCAGCCTCCGACGACCACCGCAGCACCGCCAGAAGGTCAGGAACAGTGTGGGGGTGATCCAAATCAGCCGATTCAAACACCAAGAGATTCATTTCAGAGAGATATTTCCAGATCTGTACCCGTAAGATTCACTCCGGGTACCCAGGTTCTATCTTTTCATTCTCTCTGCATATTTTCAATTTTTACTGTTTGAATCTGAAATGGAGGTGGATCAACCTTTCATGAGGCCGGATAGGGCTATTGCACCATTGAACATCATTGACTGCCGTCTGCTTAGGCCTAACTATTTCTGCGACCATAGGTTTGTTAACATGGAGGCTCACCGTTTCTTTTTGCAAGACAAAAAGATTCGGTATGACATACCCGCTGAGAGGACCTTTCCACGTGATAGGGTAGCCATGGGGGACGAACTGTTTGAATTTACTGGACAGGATCAGTTTGGGGATTTGTTTACTGGGTTTCCCAATCTGCGGGTCAGTTCTGTGCTGGCTAAGGAGATTTACAGCAATCTCCAGCAGTGCATGAACAGTGAAGTCCAGTCAATTGACTGGATTTACTGCAGAAAGAGATGGATTAGAATCACCCCAGAGAGTATCCGAGAGAGTCTGGGTCTGGAGTTGGTGTTGGATGACTGTCAGTTCCAGGAACTGAGACGTCATCCATCAGAGCAGTTGAGTGAGCAGATCCTGACCACCCTGTGTGCTGGTGTCCCCGGCGCTGTCTGGTACCACCCTGAGAGGAGTCCTTCCTACCGGAAACTGCCATCGACCTACCTGATTCGAGAGGCGAAATGGTGGACAGAGTGGGTGAACAACAGAATTGTGGGTATAAAACACTTTACCCACATTGATTATAATATTGCCCTGCTTGTTTACTGTTTGATGGCCCGTGAGCCTGTGAGCCTCCCGGAAATCATTTGTGAGTTTTTCAGGGAAAGGAGGGAGACCCACAGCAAGAAGGGTTTGGGTCTTCTGGGGATGTTGACAAAAATGGCGCAGGATTATCTTGTGGTCATTCCTGGCGAGCTGAGAGACATTCGACCTGTTCAAGTACGCAAGTACAAGAACATGAGATGTGCGCTGGAGGAGGCCATTGACGGCCCTCCTGAATATGTCCAAGTGGACGATGATGATGATGTTGTTCCACCTCAGGGTGGGGGTGTTGGCATGCCACCACCGCCTCCTCCCGGTGATGGGGGTTTACCAGCTTTACCAGGACCCTTCCCACTGCCCCGTTCTGCCAGTTCCAGCGAACACAGGCAGGCCGACCCTGACTTGGGGCAGTCTAGCAGAGGGGCCAGGCGCAGCTCTTTCGGGCGCCTGGAGAGGACTGAGCATGAGGAGTGGGTCAGGAAGAAAATTAAGGCCCAAGAAAAAGTACAAAACTATCTGGTAAAGACGGACAAGAAAATGGCCAGGGGTCTTGGCAAATTGTTTAAGACCCAGAAGCACATCTACCACGCTCACACAGCCGCCATGAGAGCTCATGAGTCGGCACTTGCTGAAATTCAGAGTAACATGCGTGGTAGGCAGTTTAATTTTCCAGCCCGCTATTCTAGTGATAATTGTCCAAGCTGGACAATGGAGGATAGCCGGCCATTTGATAGCTTCTCTGGCCATGACCCCACACCGAGCCCGGAACATGGAGACAGTGTCGGTGACCCCGGCAGACCCGGTACCCAGTACCCACCTAGGAGAGATCATGCAGACCCAGGGGCCAGCAGTGCCCATCCCGGTGCCAGCCACGCTGGTACCGCTGCCGCAGCACGCCATGCTGCGAGGAAGCGCGCCAGAGGGCGCACCCCTTCACCATCTCCCGAGCCGACTGACCAGTCTACTCCGGAGAACACAGATTCGAGTTACCGACCAGATCAGTAGAGTCGCGAGGACGCGCCACCTCTAGTGTGGGGGTGGGGAATCGTGTCCTCCTGCATAGCCATGTCAGCATATTTTGGTCAATTTTATTTTTTGTTTTATTTTCATTTTTGAGTCAGCACGTTTTTTTATGTTAAGTCTACCCACCAATCTTTCTGACCTTGCATGATATAATAAAAAAAAAAAAAAAAAAAAACAATAATAAATAAATTTTGAGAAAGGGCAACTTAGGACCTAGAAACTGAAGAGGATCCAATGAAAGAGCTTATTAGAGTAGGAAGCACCGTAGCAGGGATACTTCAAATTTTAGTATTTTGTGCACAATTTTCACGACAGGCTATCCCGGGTATTCAGGAATGTGGAAAGTAGATACAGGCATACTTTTGACTTCTCTAGTGTGCTAGGCAGATTCGGTCATTAGATAGTTGAATATTCTGTTTCCTGTGGAAACTAGTGGACTCTTGGAATCTGGGGTGGACCTTCGTGTTGAGTCGGTTTTATGTGGTACAAATCTGTAGCCTAAGCGAAGTTGTAGAATGTACACCACCATCCCTTAAGGTGGTTCCAAGAGAAAATCCTAAAAAGCCTACACTCTTAACGCTCTACTGCACCGTTGTAAAAACAGAGGGGATTATGAAAAAAAAAAAAAAACAGTTTAAAAAAAAAAAAAATATTTTGTGCTTAAGGAGAAACAACATAATGTGCTTCCATTCACATGGAAAATTTGGATTCAATCCAATTTGGAGCTTAGGAGGGAAATTAAAGTCAAGCCGTATTACACAGGAGATGTGTCTCCCAGCAATGGGACAATTTGCAAATCAAACGCAATAACGGCTAAGAGGGTCTGAAAACCTCAAATGACTTGGCGAAGAAAAACTATCTGTTGACTAAAGATGCCTGGACCCTCTAAGTCAGAAGACGTGCCTTGTCTTGGTTGGTTTGGTGGATGTTTAGGGATACCTTAGTGAATGTGTGCATAGGATCAGTTTATATCATTTCCTGCTGCGTGTGTGAAATTTCGAAATAAGCTTGTGAGGATTTGATGATTTCAGTTTATGATAGAGAGGTTGCCCAATTTCAGAAAATATATTTATAAATAATAAAAAAAAAAGAAAAAAAAAAGAAAAAAAATTTGTGTCTTGAGTCAGTTTGTGTATATTTTGTATCTGAGTCAGTCGTCTATCGAGTGTTTGGTCTGTGTCTTGAATCTGTGAAAGAGGGGAAGTATGCAAATTGAAGTATGCAAAAATGGGTCTGCAGGGCAGTATGCAAGGGTCTGCTCGGGACGAGCAGAGATAAGTGTGGGGGTATTTTGACAGCTTGAAAATGTATTAGTCTGGGACATCTTTTTACCATTGGTTTTAACCCTGTGAGAGTTGAGTTTGGCCATTTTCAGCTTATTTTCCACCTGATACGAGACAGAGATTTTTATATCATGATTGCAAAATTTGAGTAATTTTATGCATACTTTTGTTTGTTGGATATGATCGCGGGTGCGTGTTATGTGCAGGTAACAGGTGCCGGAAAAATGCATGAGATTGACTTGGATTGGAGGTAGTGTATCAGGAGAGCTGAGCAGAAAAAGGGAAAAAATGACTAAGTTGTGCGTTCAAACGCAGAAGCTGCGTTCAAACGCACAAGGCAGGCAGCAGGAAAAAATGGCAGAATTTGGCTAAGGCATGCGTTCATACGCAGAGACATGTGCGTTCAAACGCAGGAGGCAGAGATCAAAGCGCAGAAAAAACTAAGTCCTGCGTTCAAACGCAGGTTGTGCGTTCATACGCAGGGCTCAACACTCAGGAGAAGAAACGACCAAGGGGTGCGTTCAAACGCAGAGGAGCTGCGTTCAAACGCATGGGTTCAGGAGCCAGAAGAGGAAATTGACTAAGTCCTGCGTTCAAACGCAGGTGGGGTGTGCGTTCATACGCACTGCGTTTGAACGCAGGAAGTGTGCGTTTAAACGCACAAGACGTGTTCCAGAATCTTCCAGGACGGATCTTTTCGAGGGTAAAACAGGAATTTCGTGCATCAGTTTTGGAGACTGTGGCAATATAAAAGGAGGTGTCCCAGCACTGTTTTAGGGTTACGAACGAAGGCATACCACAGCTATCATCTTCATCAGCAGCCAGTTTCACAGCAGCCAGGAGTTGGAGCAGAGCAGGATTGGAGCAGTTTTCCAGTATCTTCAGAAATAACTAGTTTGATCTTTTCTCTTTTTATGAAACATTGTCTTTTAATAATGCAAGCTAGCTAGACCTTTTGCCTAGGTTCTCGGTGAACCTAGGGTTTATGAATTCAGCAGACTTGGATGTTTTGATTTTCAGATGCATGGCTAGCTAAGTCTTAATACAGGATGGTTTGTTTATTATTCTGTCTTTGATTTTATTTACATACATGAATGGCTTGATCACCCAGGAGTGTTACAGACAGGACCTGGTGCGCGAGAGTGACCAGTGAATGTTAGGAAGAAAAGACAGGATTTAGTACTCTGCCTTGATGGACCGAGAGGTGAAGAGAATCAGGGGACTAGCCCAGAAGCATTAGACCAACTGTTAGACGTTTAGGGGGAGACCGAGAGGAGAACCTGTAACCCTAGCAGACTTAGAACGAACCTGCAGATTTAGGTGGACCGAGAGGACCCGAAAATCTGCAGTTGAGTGATAAGTACATGAGACCGAGAGGAGATTGTACTATTGGTATGCTGGCATAAACAAAACCAATGTGTGTTTCTGAAATCAAATAAACAATGGAAGCTGGAGAGTTACCCTAGGGGATCCTGGAATCTAGATTTTTAGAATTATCAACTTTTACAACTACAACAATTTCGACAAAATATTCAGCAGAAAAACAAAATAAGTCTTTTTACTGTTTTTATTTATTATAATTTAGCATAATCAAATCCCAAACCTTCCTCCTTTTTACAAACTTCGTGTCTTATTCTAATTCTGATTAGCAAAAACTTAAACTGTTCTCGTGGGTTCGACAACCAGAGTCGCAATTACATACTCTATACTACTTGATCGTACACTTGCGAAAAAGCAGATAGTTTACGCTGTCAAACAACCCGCTGCCAGCCCATGCAGAGCAAGAGCCAAAGGATAAAGAGGTAGCCATGATTGCAATTATGGACCTTGAAGAGGTTGCGGAAGATGGTCTGCCCATCATTGCTAAAGTCCATGACGAGGAAGATTACAGCATGGACATTGAGGATGAGCGTGCTGACAGGATGAAGGGCTCGCACGACTTTAGAAAATTCTTTGACGAGATGAACTTTTCGGAAAAATGCCGGAAGGAGATGACAAGCAATTATGAGGGTAGCATAGGACTTCGAAGAAGACATCGTAGTCTCCGGTGGAAAAGTTGTTTGGGCATCTCGCTCTACGGAGAAGGTAATGACATTCTCCACACATGAAAAGAAGACGGATTCGAGTCACCAGAAGCCCTTGTATGTGATAGCAGTGATTAACAACGTTGAGTTCAAGAGAGCGTTCGTCGATGGAGGAGCAGCCGTCAATGTGGTTTCGCTCAATACTCTGAAGTTGGCAGGAATCCCAGAGAAGAAGATTGTCAGGCGCCCGTCCCCGCTGATGGGATTCGGAAGTGATTCCAGGATGACGATGGGCTGGATTCGTCTGGGTATCCAGATAGGAAAGATCAAGTGTTCGGCCAAGTTCTATGTCATCGACGCTAATACCACGTATCACATGATCATAGGGCGAGCCTGTATTTACCACTTCAACGCGGTTCCCTCAACAGCCCACCAAGTGATGAAGGCCATTTGGAATGGTAGGGTAGTCGAGATACCGACTTCGGTAAACCCTTTCAATTTGAACGAAGCGCATCTCACTGAAGCGGTATGGTTCACCGAAATGGCGGATGAGCAAATTCCGGGACCATTCAATCCGACTCCTCTGCCTCGATGGGAAGACATCAAGGATCAGTCACCAGCAGGAGTAATGGTGACGAGAGAGGATGCCAAGGAAAGGGTGCCCACATGCGAAGAGGCGTCACAAGTCGCCTACCAAAGGAAGAATGTGTACACTTTGAAAAGGGTGGTAAAGCACGACCAAAAGGGTAAAGGAGATAGAAAGTTTCTACTCCAATGGAAAGAAATGCTACCGCATATGAAGGTGCGCGGGGGTACCCCCATCTGAGCATGGGGATATCCCTGGGCAAATCAGTCAACTTGAACAAGGCCCGGAAGGGGACAAGCCAACGTTAGAGGTTTTGGAGGACAAGTTGAAAGAAGCGCCTGAGTGCATGGAAGACAAGCCGAGGCCCCAGAAGTAGGAACTGAAAGAAGTGTTTCTGAGCCCAAGCGAAGGAAAAAAGAGTCATGTTTTTCTGAGCGCAGACCTCACAAGCGATGAGGAAGCAAGGTTGCTGCAATTACTGACTGAGTATAAGGACGTGTTTGCTTGGGGGTATGATGAGATGCCTGGTTTGGACACGAGCGTGACGATGCACAAATTGGATGTTGTCCCGGGATCTAAACCAGTAAAGCAGAGTGCGAGAAGTTTCAGGCCATAAATAAATGTGAAGATCAAGAAAGATATTGTCAAGTTATTGACTGCCAAGTTCATTGAGCCGAATCATCATCCCACCTGGTTGGCCAACATCGTGCCTGTGGTAAAGAAGAATGGGCAACTTCGCATCTGCATGGACTTCAGGGACCTCAACCGCTTCTGCCCAAAGGACGACTTCCCGTTGCCCAACATCGATTTGCTCATCGATTCTATTGTAGGGCACCGGATGTTCAGCTTTATGGATAGCTTCAGTGAGTATAAGAAAATCAAGATGGACCCTGAAGATGCACGGAAAACTGCGTTCATTACGCCAGTGGGGGTCTTTAACTATACGGTTATGCCCTTTGGACTCAAGAATGCGGGCGCGACTTATCAGCGAGCAATGATGGCTCTGTTTCATGACATGATGCATCAGGAAGTAGAGTTCTATGTTGATGATCTGGTTGTTGAGTCCAGGCAGGAATTAGACCATCTGGGAGACATGCGGAAAGTATTCGAAAGATGCAGGAGTTTCCAGCTAAAGATGAATCCCATAAAATGCGCGTTCGGAGTAACTTCGGAGAAGTTTTTGGGATGCGTGATACATCGTCAAGTAATTGAGCCTGATCCGGCGAAGGTTTCAGCAATCACCAGCATGACGGCACCACATAATCAGAGTACTCTGAAGACGTTTCTAGGGAAATTATCTTACCCTGCGGAGATTCATTCCAGCAATTGCAGAAATAACCTTTTGCTTTGGCGATCTCCTAAAAAAGAATGTCGTATACAATTGGACGGAGGAGCATGAAGCCGCATTCGGGAGACTGAAGGACCTGCTGACATCACCAAGGGTAACGATTGCACCACATCTTGGATCGCCACTTTTGTTGTACCTGACATCCACGAAGAAGTCTATAGGGGAGCTTTTAGCTCAAGAATATGAAGGGCAGGAAAGGCCGATCTATTATATCTCACACATAGTACAGGCGGCCGAGTCAAGGTACACAAATATCGAACGCCATTGTCTTGATTTATTCTTTGTGATAAAAAAGTTATGACATTATTTCGCCTCGCACAAAGTTGTGGTGGTTACAAAGAGCGACCCCATACGGTATCTCTTGAGTCACGCTTCTCCCTGCGGAAGATTGGCAAAATGGTACATGACCATCTCGCAATATGATATTACGTGCGTTCAACCACGAGCAATCAAATCGCAAGCAGTGGCAGATCTTTTGGCACAGTTCTCGGATAGCAGCTATGAACCCATGATTGAGGAGGAACTAGAGGGACATGTATGTAGGGTTTTGATTCATGGATGCGCACCGGGAGCATAAACAATCATAAAACCATGCAAAACCCTCCAAGGATCACAAGTCAAGAGACATAACGATGGTAAGGGTAAGAAATCATAAACACACCTTAGGGTTCTCCTTTGATGACTTCAAACGCGAATAGTTTCACGTCTCTACGGTTGATCCACGCCTAGAGGTGAGATCTAGATCCTCCAAATCCATGTGATAGCTATGAAGAATGGAGGAGGAAGAAGGAATCGCCAACAATGGAGTGCCAAAGGTGGGGCGGCTCACCTATTGGCCGACGGGTAGGGGCGGCGGTCCCAAGGGGGTTCGGCCCTTGCTTGGGACTTGCTCTCTCCTTGCTTTGTTCTCTCCTACTCTATCATATAGATGTGTGGTGTGTGTAGAGAGAAAAATAAGCTAGGAGTGTTCTTTATATAGTCCAACAACTCCTTGTCCTACTACATAAAGAACCCCTCATAATCCTACTCAAGTTCGGATTAGTCCCTTTTGCAAAATAGTCCTTATCATGTCAATACATGGATTAGTTTTATTTGCAAATTAATCCTAATCATGTCTCTACATGAATTAGGCCACCTTGGCAAATCCTAATAATGTCTATACATGGATTAGTCCAACTTGCATATTAGTCCTACTATGTTAGCAAGTTGTTGCGATTTGATCCTTCTAATTAATTAATCATATTAATTAATTATTTCTCATGTCTAGTTCACCCCTATATGGCGTGTGACCCCATAGGTTCTATTTAGTTGGTAGTAACAATTTACTAATAAGGAGCGGCCTCTAGCAAGACATCCATTCTAGCCAACAAATAGAATAGTCATCATGACAAACCTTGTGCAAGTAATTGTCTCATCCCTTTGTCTCAATATCCGGATTGGACACGAGACATACAAGTCACACTCGTATATCCAATACATAGTTTCTCGATCCTGGGAATAGCCTTATTCGTGCAAATAACATCAATATCCTATATTGATTTATTTGAGTCTGGCCAGACATTTTTATAAGCACTATCCCTCGAGTGGCCTAGGATATTTGCTCCCGTTATGTGGGAGGGACAAATTCTGTCTACGTCCACTACGATCTCTAAGCTTGCTTCTTATTGTATCCAGTACACGCCTTTATAACTACCCAGTTACGGTGTAGCGTTTAACGCTACCAAAATCACAATAATCCACAACTAGAATATCTAGTGACTTCAAGTCTAAGGATGACAATACCCTTGCACCGCGAGAAGCGCTTGTGACTTAACATAACGTGTATGTAGCCTTCTCGGAGATGGGTCAATCCAGTATGCCATTACTCCTAATGCATACCCATGTGTTGGATCATGATATCTCCATATCAATCCAACCCCATACTAGTCTATAGATGATTGTCCCATTAATCATTATAATTGACTAGGGATATTTAAGAATATAACACTTATATTCTAAGGACTTCATTCATGTTAACATATCTCCATATCGATAACATAATGAATCGTAAATCCATAAATGTCACAATTAATTGATTGCCTCTAGGGCACAATTCCAACAGTCTCCCACTTGCACTAGAGTCAATCTCCTGCATCATATGCCTATTGATCTAGCGCGGCCCTCCACGCTTACGCTACGTAGGGGTGAGACATATGCTGGCACCTTGCAAATATTCACATCTCCTCCATCAACAATTTGATTGAGATTGAATATTCTGAGTAAATGCATCTTATGCATTAATTTACTCAGTCCTCTATGTTAGAATCAGTGACTGAATCTTGCCTGGAACCTTTCCAGCTCACAGTCGCTCCCACTAAGGCAAAACTCAAAACTCGACTTATAATTTGAATCTTCTTTGTTAGATTTGAAGTTCGCATCACTGTAACCCCTTACAGTAAACTCTCCGTATCCTCCATTTATCAAAAATTCATCCTTAGTGCTTCTCAAGTACTTAAAGGATAATCTTGATAATTACCCAGTGACGCTCACCCGGATTTTACTGGTATCTTTGTGTCATGCCTTATGACACGTCTGGCCTAGTACATTCCATGGCGTATCTCGTGAATCTAATTCATACGGTCCATTCCCAATCTAATTGTAAAGAAAATTAGCCTTCCAAAGACTAATTCCATGTGACATGGGTAAGAATCACTATTCTTTTCACGTTGAACCATTTCAACACCTTTGTCAATTTATGTACTATGACCTAAGCTATACAACCATCTTTATCTACCTCAATAGATCTTCACAAGTTGCTTCGCTTAAGTCTACCATTAGAAAGTCAACTCCCTAGTCAATCTACGTAAGACTGCCAAGTAGGGGCAACATTCCTAATGATTAAGTATGTCTCCACATACAAGACCAGAAGAAAATAAAAATAAATAAATAACTGTGCTCCCACTAACCTTCTTGTAAACACAAGTATCATCTTCAATTTTGATGGAACCAAACTCCTTTGACTGCATCATGAATTTGAAGAGTCCAACTCCTAGAAGCTTGATTCAATCTATAAACAGATTACTACAAGCAATATACTAATGGATTTAAGCATCACAACTGGAAAGATTTCGTCATAGTCTATACTATGAACTCACATGAAATCCCTTTCCAACCAATTTTACCTTAAAAGTAATCATATTACTATCCATGTTGGTTTCCTCATAACCCACTTGCACCTTTTAGGTGGTTCCACCAATGTCCATACTTTGTTGGTATACATGGATTCCATATCGTATCTCATGACTCCAAGCCATTTCTGAGAGTATGGCCATATGTGGCCATCTCATAGGTTGTAGGCTCATCTCGATGAGCAATATATCACTGGTTATGAGAAATCCTTATTTCTCTAGTCCCTCGATATATCCTACCTGACCTACGAGGTTCTTGTGTTTTCTGAGTAGGTTTCTCCACAACACCTTGTGATCCTGCTCATGTTCCATCAAAAGGATCAATGTTTTGTTGTGGTTCTTGAACTTCTTCAAGTTCTACTGTCCTCCCACTGTTTCTTTTAGAGACAATATCTACCTTAGAAACATTGTGGTTCGAGCAACAAACAGTTCGTTCTCGATTGGGTTGTAGAAATAACATCCTTTTCAGGATATCCCACATAACATTTATCCGACTTGGGTCCAAGTTTGTTTGTAAACTATTTTACATAAACTTCCTAACCCCAAATCTTTATGAATGACATACTAGGACACTTCCTAGTCCATATCTCATATGGTGTTATTCATAATCTGTTTTTGATGGAACAAGGTTAAGGGCGAAATTTGCTGTAATTAGAACATAGCCCCAAAAGTAAACTGGAAGTTCTGTTTGACTTATCTTGGACCGAACCATGTCCTACAAGGTCCGAACTCTCCTCTTAGACACGCCAAACCCATGTGGCGTGCTAGGTGGAGCGAGTTTTTGGATCATATCCAATACTCCCATAGATTCTTGTCAAACACTTGGCTCAAGTACTCTCCTCTATGATCCAATCGTAGAGCCCTAATACTTTTGCCAAGCTGGTTCTCTACTTCATTCCTGAATACTTTGAACAATTCAAAGGATTCTGATTTGTTTCTTCATAAGATACACAAATCCATATTTCTCTGATCCCATCAGTAAATATGATGAAGTACTGAAAACCATCTTTAGCATTTGTGCTTAGTGGCCTTCATACATCAATATGTATGATTCCCAAAAGATCATATATTTGCCTAATAAGTCTTACATGTCTCATATGATTCAATAATCAAATGAGTTCTAGAAATCCATCCTCATGGGGTTCTAGATATGTATCTCTTATTTATGGGGCCTAAACGATAATGCTAAAGGTAAGTGAAGTTCATATCATTATATGCAAACCTCTAGGTATTAATGTTATAGATGAAGTTATCATGATCATGGATATAGAATCCACTTAGACAAAATAGCATTACAATAATGCATATCATAATAAATGGAACAACATTTGTCCTTTATTATGATAAGGAGCTTTCTTGTCCAAACAAGAAAGTATGATAATGGTCCTACTCATAGTAGGGACATTATCGCTTTTGTCTAATTCATGAACAATTTCTTGAAGGTAGAAACAATTCCCTACGGCTTTTCAGCAACCCGTTGCTTCATAGCCCCACATGTAGGATTATTTCTTCCTTGTCCAATTGCCTTTGTCTCTTGAGATCCTCCTTACTTCCATAAATGTGAGATCCTCATCTAGTATCATATACTTATGATGATGAGATAGACACATCGATTTATATAATAAAAATACCCAAATCGGAATTCATAATTCATTTATTATTTACTTTCATGTACTTTGGGTAGTTTCTCTTCCTCTACACCATCTATGGGACTTCAAGGCAACTTGGTTTTAGCAACAAGCTTGCTTTATACCCATGGGGTCGGCGCAAACTGTTTTTGCCCTTACCCATGTTGTTATCCATTAACAACTTTGCCCATGCCCATTATTAGTGTTTTGTATAGTGATTTTTTTTAATCATATTGAGTAAATCAACTTTAAAACAAAACTATAATTGCATCCAATGCAATTCTTGGTCCACTTGGGTGAATAACCTTTTATTCTTTATCTATCTCATAGATAATGCATATTCACTAATGTTTCAATCATATTGAATTAGTATATTTGCATATCCCAAAGTAGAGCAACACTTCAAACCTTTCATGTCTAGCTCCTTCTTTTGAAAGAGCTTCTTTCAATGTGTGATCATATCATACTTCTCCATGTCTCTCTTCTTGCTTCCAAAGCTCAGAGTTCATGGCAGCTAGTATGAGGTAAGTCATGACCAAAGAACCATTCTTTGGTGTTCCTTCCATTAGGTTTTAGTGTATTTTGGTAGTTGGTAGGAAGAGAACTTTATGCTCTACGATGTACAACAATTTCCTTTTATTTGAGAACAATTCTCAGTTTTATACCAATCTAGGAAATAGATAAAGTCGTGTTTTGTTTGTTTAATGCCATGGGTATTCAACACGATAGGATTATGCAAAGTTTGTGACGTTTTAACTATATTTAACAAGGACTTAAATTGTTAAACATAGCTCTCACTATTTTACTACGGATTAATAACCCTCAAGATATTAATGCGGAAAATATCATTATATTTTCTAGTGGGCCAAGATCCATGTTTCATCTCCTTATGAGCTTGCTTTGGCAAGTCACCCATAATTTTACTACTTTAGGTAGGAACAATTCCAATTGCATCCCTTATGCAACTCTTGGTTCAATTGGGCAAATAACTCCTTATTTATCCATCCTTATGGATAATCTCAATTGATCGCCTCTAGGTTTCTTAATCATATTAATAGCCCAGTTGTGCTCAACCTCTTATTTAAACAATTGCACATTGTTACGTGCCATCGCATTCCATCATTATGAACCAAGTTGCCATGCTTTGGCACGCACGAACTTGATAAATAATGATGATCATGAGTTTTTAAATAACGAGAAGGCAAGAACACAATATTTGAATTTTGAGGGATTTTGAATTCAATTTTAATTGTTTTGTTGATCAAAATCAACTAATCTATCTATTTGAGTTTGGGCACAACTCCAAATAATAGATCCGGGTTGTCTAATTATCTTATTATCCTAATTGCATGCATCATCCATACACCAACCACAAAATAATAAGAAAATAAAGTAAACAACCACAAAACAAAAATAACGTGATGTGGATATGGCCTTTTCTAGACTAAGATAATTCCAAGCAAATGGAATTATCTATGAACCCTAAAAGCAAACACATCTCCATGCGTCTTGATCTTTTGGTCCATCCTCCACAGTCATGTGGAATGCTCCATGCTCCATGCTCCATCTTTTGTGGCTCCTTTTGGCTTTGGGCTTCTTTTCTTCAATCTTGGCTAACAATCTACTTTATCTAGCACTAGCTAACTTCTGTACTAAATAAAATAAATCTTACAAGTTGAGAAAACAAATGACTCGCAGGCCATAAAACCCTAATTAATTATTACAATTAATTGATCAGCTCGCAGGCCGTAAACCAAACCACAAAAATTAAACATCCACAACAAACCACATCCTAAGGCCATATCCAATCACCATGCGAATTGCACGTAAACAGTTAAAATCCAATTTTAACGCGCTTGGTCAATTTTAATTTATTTTAGGATGTTCTAGGTTTAAAACGGTCCATGGGCCCAACAATCCAATTGCCCGGGCCCAAAAAGGTGAACCGCAAGGCCCTAGGGCCGGCCCGGCCCCTAGCCCACACGGCTAGGCCGCGGGCTAGGGCCGCCCGGCCCCTAGGGCGGCCAAAGCTTGGGCGGCAAGCAAGAGGGGCGGTCCCCTAAGGGGGCCGAACCTCTATAGGGAGTTGTTTCCAAAACAACTCCCTTGCTTGGTGCCCAAGTTTGGTTGTTTTGGAAGAACTCCTTCTTCCCCAAGGATGCCCAAACCCTAGATCTAAGATCCTAAAATTTCTCAAACTCACTAATTCATGCATCCAATGCAAAAATTAGATCTTTTTATGATAGACTATTGACAAATTGCATCCCATGCTTGATTTGTCTTGTTTTATGCAATAAACAATCAATTTAAGGTGTAAAACAACTAAAACATAACACATAAACCACGTTTATGCTCTACGACCTGTGGCTCTGATACCACTGTAGGGTTTTGATTCATGGATGCGCAACGGAAGCATAAACAATCATAAAACCATGCAAAACCCTCCACGGATCACAAGTCAAGAGACATAACGATGGTAAGGGTAAGAAATCATAAACACACCTTAGGGTTCTCCTTTGATGACTTCAAACGCGAATAGTGTCACGTCTCTACGGTTGATCCACGCCTAGAGGTGATATCTAGATCCTCCAAATCCATGTGCTAGCTAGGAAGAATGGAGGAGGAAGAAGGAATCGCCAACAATGGAGTGCCAAAGGTGGGGCGGCTCACCTATTGGCCGACGGGTAGGGGCGGCGGTCCCAAGGGGGTTCGGCCCTTGATTGGGACTTGCTCTCTCCTTGCTTTGTTCTCTCCTACTCTATCATATAGATGTGTGGTGTGTGTAGAGAGAAAAATAAGCTAGGAGTGTTCTTTATATAGTCCAACAACTCCTTGTCCTACTACATAAAGAACCCCTCATAATCCTACTCAAGTTCGGATTAGTCCCTTTTGCAAAATAGTCCTTATCATGTCAATACATGGATTAGTTTTATTTGCAAATTAATCCTAATCATGTCTCTACATAAATTAGGCCACCTTGGCAAATCCTAATCATGTCTATACATGGATTAGTCCAACTTGCATATTAGTCCTACTAAGTTAGCAAGTTGTTGCGATTTGATCCTTCTAATTAATTAATCATATCAATTAATTATTTCCCATGTCTAGTTCACCCCTATATGGCGTGTGACCCCATAGGTTCTATTTAGTTGGTAGTAACAATTTACTAATAAGGAGCGGCCTCTAGCAAGATATCCATTCTAGCCAACAAATAGAATAGTCATCATGACAAACCTTGTGCAAGTAATTGTCTCATCCCTTTGTCTCAATATCCGGATTGGACACGAGACATACAAGTCACACTCGTATATCCAATCCATAGTTTCTCGATCCTGGGAATAGCCTTATTCGTGCAAATAACATCAATATCCTATATTGATTTATTTGAGTCAGGCCAGACATTTTTATAAGCACTATCCCTCGAGTGGCCTAGGATATTTGCTCCCGTTATGTGGGAGGGACAAATTCTGTCTACGTCCACTACGATCTCTAAGCTTGCTTCTTATTGTATCCAGTACACGCCTTTATAACTACCCAGTTACGGTGACTTCAAGTCTAAGGATGACAATACCCTTGCACCGCGAGAAGCGCTTGTGACTTAACATAAGTAGCCTTCTCGGAGATGGGTCAATCCAGTATGCCATTACTCCTAATGCATACCCATGTGTTGGATCATGATATCTCCATATCAATCCAACCCCATACTAGTCTATAGATGATTGTCCCATTAATCATTATAATTGACTAGGGATATTTAAGAATATAACACTTATATTCTAAGGACTTCATTCATGTTAACATATCTCCATATCGATAACATAATGAATCGTAAATCCATAAATGTCACAATTAATTAATTGCCTCTAGGGCACAATTCCAACACTGTAATATATGCAGTTGATTCGCCATATTGGAAGCTTCACTTTGATGGATCATCAACAAGGAAAGGTGGCGAATTGAAATTGTTTTGACTCAACCAGATGGGGAAGTCATCCAAATGTCCACCAAGCTAGATTTTCCGATAACGAACAATGAAGCGGAATATGAAGCCCTCATCGCGGGACTTCGTGCAGCCAGGGCACTAGAAGTGAGCAATCTGACGGTCATGGGGGACTCCAAGTTAATTGTCAAACAGGCTTCAGGCGAGTATGGGTTGAAGGAAGTAAATTTGTTGCCTTATCGGACCTTGGTGCAAAAGCTGGTATAGCAATTTTGTGATGTCAAGTATGAGCACACGCCTAGGGATGATAATCGGCATGCTGATGCCTTAGCCACTCTGGGATCTAAGGTTAGTACGGAAAAATGCCCTGCGAAAATCTCGATCGAAGTCCGAACAACTCCGGCCTTGACAGAGGAGGCATGCGAGGATGAATCTGTAGACGATCAAGATTGGGGAAAACCAATACTGCGTGCAGTTGCTGAGGGCACAAGCAAAGAAAATTGGGCATCCACTAAAGGGTACTGCATACACGATAACTCCCTTTACTACAAAGGTCCGGGAGGAACACTCATGCGATGCGTCTCGCAGCAGAAGGGGCAAGTATTATTGGAAAAGATTCACCAACACTCTTGCGGATAAAGTGAAGTGTCGATTTACCGAAAAGCCCAAAGATATGGGATTCATTGGCCAGATATGTCCACAGCTGCTGCAATCATTCAAGGAAATTGTGAAAGCTACACATTAATCAAAGAATCTTTGGAAATAGTTCTGGTTGATGATGACACAGATTGGAGGAAGCCACTCTTTGATTTCCTGACAGAAGGAATCGAGCCCAATCAAAGAATGGAAGCCAAGAAACTTAAAAGACAAGCGGCCCGATATGTGGTGCAGGAAAACATACTTTGGCAAAGGGGCCATGAGGGTAATCTACTCAGATGCCTAGATAGCCAAGAAGCCCAAGAGGTGATGGATTTATCTCACCGAGTGGAGCATCAGGGGGGTGCGAAACTATGCAGAAAACTCCTCACAGTTGGTTATTTTTGGCCAACAATGGAAGCAGATTGCCGCACCAAGGTAAAAAGATGTCAGGAATGTCAATTTAAGGGCAACCTCGTGCATGCTCCTGTTGTATATTTACATGCACTAGGAACACCATGGCCATTTCATACTTGGGCTCTAGATTTTATCGGCCCCATTCGACCGGCCTCGCATGGGAACGAGTTCATCTTTTGCAACCGAGTTGTTTACCAAGTGGGTGGAAGCGATACCGCTCAAAACAGAAAATGCGCTCGCAGTGGTCAATTTTTGTTCAAGAAAACATCATATACCAGTTCGGAATCCCCAACACAATCCTCTCAGATAATGGCACCCCTTTTGTAAATCTCCAGGTGGCCGCGAAACTGGCGGAATACAACATAAGGCAAGTATGCACGCCTTACTATCCAAAAGGGAATGGTCAAGCAGAGGCAACCAACAAGACGCTGCTAAGGATTTTGTGTAAGATGGTCGCAGATGATCACAAAAAGTGGGAAAATTCCTTAAATTTGGCTTTGTGGGCATATCGTACTTCGCCTAGGATCCCCAGAGGAGTTTCTCCGTTCCTTCTATGCTATGGAGCTGAAGATGTCATACCAGTAGAAGTAAAAGTCAACTCTGCAAGGATAGCCTTTCATGCCTTGTATGAAAATCAACGTGATCATGACTTGATTCTGTTGGAAGAGAAGCACAAACAAGCTAAGAGGGCTAACAAGAGATATAAGTAAAGAATTGCTCGCACGTACAATAAAACAGTTCAACACCGAGACTTTGCGGTTGGGGACTTGGTTTTACGAGCTTCAGATCATTGCATGCGGGAAGCAGCTCATCCAAAGTTCGCATCTAACTGGGAAGGGTCGTTCGAAGTTAAAGAGGTCTTTTATAGCGGTTACTGAACGATTCAGAGACTCCATGGGACTCCATGGGACTGCAACAACCTCAAGCCCAATCAACATGCGATGGATCAAAAAGTATTACCCTTAGCCTATCTCTTTATGTTTGACTCAAAAGTCTGTTGGATTTTAAGTCAGTTTCCCATGAACTCATGCGTTGTTTCCTCCCATATGAGGAATTTGTAGTCATGCTCCTCCCATATGAGGATGCTCCAATGAAAAGAATTCTCCCATAAGAGAAGAACTTTATTATCTCGATCGTCTCTATTGTTTTATTTTACTTGTCTGCTTACTTTATGATGAAAGCCTATCTGCCCAGATAGCAGCTATAATACATGATTCCATGCGATCCAAAGCCTATCTGCCTAGATGGCAGCAATGTTGAATCATGATCCTAAGTGATCTGAAAGCCTATCTGCCTAGATATCAGCAATAGTAACAACGCCCCCGTGCGAGCAAAGCCTATCTGCATAGATAGCAGCAATATTGAATTATGATCTTAAGTGATCTGAAAGCCTATCTGCCTAGATAGCAGCAATAAGCACAACGCCCCCGTGCGAGCAAAGCCTATCTGCCTAGATAGCAGCAATATTGAATTATGATATTAAGTGATCTGAAAGCCTATCTTCCTAGATAGCAGCAATGGTGACAACGCCTCTGTGCGAGTAAAGCCTATCTGCCTAGATAGCAGCAATATTGAATCATGATCTTAAGTGATATGAAAGTCTATCTGTCTAGATAGCAAGCAATAGCAACAACGCCCTGTGCGATACAAAGCCTGTCTGATATAGATAGCGAATTATTCAGACAATATTCGAATGCAAAACGTGAGGGAAACACAACTTGTTTCATCATATAGCAAGCAAACATGCGAAATTTCAATTGGTTGAATTGAATAAAGAACATCAAATGACAAAACATATTTCATTTAAAATAGTCAAAATGACTTACAATTTATCTGTCTAGATAGCAGCCTATAAGCAAAAAAGCTTACACTAAGGAAAATAAAACTCCTACTTTTAAATGAACGGCCTACGTCCTAAAACTATGCGACGAGACGCTATCGTCGACCTAGATCAGAACGGGGCTTTTATTTTGATCTTTTGCCCAAGTGAGATGCCAGATGAACCTCATGCCCTGACGGCTGCGGACATGAAGAACAAATGGGAGAACAAATCCTGGGGAAGGAAGCTGAATGTGCAAAAATACGAGCACAATAGCTCGTCGCACCTTGTTCAAAACAATGGTGGCAAATAGTTCTCCTCTAGGAAAGCTAGTGGAGAAACACACCATTCATTACGATTCAGTATTGAGATCAGTATAGGACCGGGCTTCGCCGGAAGGTCACCGGAGATACGACCTGCAAACATAATAGACAAACAGAAATCTTTGCAGAAGCATGAAATCTTACGCAAATCTTCTTTAAAAAATCAGGACGATCGGGGAGCTTTTCAAAGAATTTCTTGGGAGCTATTTCTATAGCACAAGGCACAAACTCAAGTTTCAAAGCTTGAAATTGACATGAACCAACAAAGGTCAAAGACCGATGCCAACAGTCGTAAGGACTCATGATAACCCACATTTTGGGATGAAGAACCCAAATAGCACGAGACAAGGTTTATATAGACTCCATAAGGGACTCTTCAGTTCCCTGGCTGAGTCAGCAAAGATTTGAAACGGGTAAGAATCAATTACCTACGTCTCAAAAATGGGTAAAAATCAATTACCCTACTAAAGGCTATGACGATTCGGTAGCACGCCCTAATTAATGACGGAAGGTCATAATAAGGATGTGGCTCCCAAGGAAATCGTGCTTATCTAATAAATTAATAGCGCGAAAATGAAGGCAATTACGTCAGCATATGACGTCATAATTGATATGCATTAAGATACGAGTGCAAAATCGTCAAAAGGGCAAAAAGGGACATAAAGTTTCAAATGTTTGAAAAGAAGGGGGAGAAACACTAGCATTACAATAACTTTCTTTCGCTAAAATAAATCCTTGATTAGAGGATCTTCTGGAGAAAACAGGAGCGATGTCTCTTTTGCCTGGTTCACTTCTTGTTCAATTTTTCATACTTGGCCTTCATCGAATGGAAGATGGCAGCTTCTTCAGCTTTCTTCCTTTGTTCCTCCAACTTCCGCCTCTCAGATGCGAGGTTGTGGTAGCCATATTTCAGACTCACATATGCGAGGATCTGGGTGACCCTGTTGAGAAGAAATCCGAAGTCTAATCTGCCTTGAACCTTAGCCTGAAGACCCCTGCACGTGCTATAAAGCAATCGTGCGCTATCAGGTGAAATGGTTGTAAGGGTAGCCGCAGTCAGTTGCTCCAAAATCCAGATAGCTTCAGTCAAGAAAAGCCTTCTGTCAAAGGGCTTTAATTCAGAGATCTCGCAAATGACCATGGGTACGAGAGGCGCATCCTTCTTAGCCAATCCACATCGGGTTGCCTCATTCCTAGAAAAAAATGATAAGTTTAGAAGCGCGAAGTTGCTAAACAAAAGTATAGAATGCGACATCTGGTAACATACCTTTCCCTTCAAGGATCTCACGCAAAGAGGGAATGCGCATCACCGGAAAAGCTGAAGCATGTCCTCGCTGCATTGCTTGCCTGTCAGCTGCAACTTCGCGCTCATAATAGTTGGCAGGGATAGTATAAGTTGCGACAGGTGTGATGGCAGCTCCAACTTGCGAACTCCAAAAACTCCATGCTGGGGGAACTTGTAAAAGTTCTACCTCAGTAGAAGGGACAGCAACAGCAGTGGCTTCTGCATGCCTAAGAACTTCTTCAGCCACGAGAGGTTCTTGTGGCTCGGGAGCATCCATTGGAACATCGACATTTTCATGCGATGCTATGTCTTCCATGACCTGTTCATTTTCATGAACTCTAGCTCCAGCATCCTCCGCTTCCATCTCCTCAACTTCATCTTCTTCCCTTAACCCAGTGTCAGCTTCGACATCATCGGATACTTGATAATGTCCTCCAGAGGTTCTCCTGCATACTCAGTAGCTGCGATAGGTTTCTCAACATGCGAGCTTCGCTCTGGGACATAAGATGTAGGAAGCTGATTTCTCTGCTCCAGCATGTCCTCATCAGGGTTGCCAACACCTGCCTCGCCGATTACCTCTCTTGCAGCTGACATGTTATTGGTAGAGCTCTGTACAAAAGCATCACATGCGAGACAACACCGGAAAATGTTGAGGTAAACTTGCGTTATAAATGATATTCTATTCTGATAGATCAAAAGCGAGCACTTCCACACTTAGGTGGGATCGCAGCTCCGTCATCATATGTTAAAGATGCGACACCATATCCTGCAAGAGTATCTTCATTTAGCACATATTTAAGGTGAGCATGACCTGGTGGTGCGAAGAAACTCGTTACAATAGGAAATGGGTTACCAAGCCTGGTTTACGAACATTGTTTGAATGATTACCTGAGGGTTCGCCAAATTTGCTTACTAGCCATCGGCGAATATCATCTTTTGATAAGCCATGCTTTAATGAACCAATAATTTCTTCTTGATAAGTCATAGCAAGGTTAAAAATCTCACCTTCCGTGCCGCCTGCGATCACCCCAAAGTCCTCTTGAGCATGTTCCAAGGCAGTCACGCCTGTGCTATCAGCATGCTGTTCTTCCAGACTTCTCCTTTTCATGAGCTCTATGTCATCTTCCTTGAGCTTTCTCCTTCTCTATTCTGCCTCAGCGACCATGTTCTCAAACTCAGCAATGATGGCTTCGTCTATGGTCTCGCTAGAGACGTCAGAGCGAGAACCTTTGATCTTTTTCTTCTCCTTGGCCAGAAGGCCACTGATGGTTTCTGTCTCATCATCTGCGAAAGAAAATTAATCAACAACTATTTCAAAAGCCAAAGTACGAGGGAGACAAGTTCATTCAAGATACCTTCTGATCTTTCTTCTCTTATCTCATCTCTTTCCTCTTCTTCTCTTTCACTTTCTTCTCTCTCTTCCTCTTCACCTTCTTCTTCTCTCACTTATCTTCCTTCGTCCTCCTCTTCCTCTTCTTCCTGACCAAAAGGGATGAAGGTCTCAACCGCGAGATCTTTCTGTGTCTTGCCCAGCATGCGACCTTTACCTTTGTCCTAGGAAGCAAGAGACTTCGCAGGAGACGGAGTTGGAGCATTTCTAGGAGGGGAAGAAATCACTATGCCCTTTTGCTTTTGCTTTTTGGCCTTTGGGGCAACCTCTGCATCCACCTCAGCGTCATTCTCTATCAGCGAGCAAGCAAACACGTCCATTTCCTCGCGTATCTGAGCCTCTACCTGGGGAGCCAGTCCCATTACCACAGGAATTTTCTTGTTTTGCCTTTTTGCGGAAACAATAGAGTCGACCAGCGATGCGGAGCGCTCTCCAGATGCGAACCTCCTCCGATAACACTAAGAGAGAAAATGGGGGTGTAAGTCTTTCAAGCATAAATTAAAGTTATTTACCTTGGCAAAATCTTCGCTATACTTGATTACATGCGAAATTCCATCCCTAACTGTAGTAATCTTCTCCTCAAGAATAGTGGCTGGGCACAAGTGATTGTCAGTATCAGGCAAGGAATAAAAACCATATTGGGAATCATCCAAGCTGCAATTAGGGCGGAATGGAAAAGCATTCCTTTTCATCACAGAAGCTTTACTGGGACGAGGAGTCGAGCACGTATCAAACCTGGCCTGCTGAGCAGTCCTGTAAGCGATCCAATTCTTGGTAAGATGACCTACACGACTCCCCGAGGGTTGGATGAAAGGCAAGTTGCTCAGAAGGATCGTTTTACAACTTAGTCACTAGCAGTCGCCTGTAGCAATTCCTTGTGATTGACTCAGGCCAAATGGAAGGCGCCACTGCATTAAAACCAAACTGAGGAGAGACGCGAGTTGGGTAAACGTCGACTGTGATCTGCTCATATATGGGGGTTAGCTCAGAAACATTTTCGGAAAGGGCAGGAAGGGAACCTCTCAAGCACCAGCAGAAGAATTCGCGGTAGCGATCGTGTCCTTCGAGAAGAAGTTCTTCTGAGTAGGAACCAACTCTATTAGGGTACAGCTTCGGAAACCATCGCACATTTTTAGTGCGTGTAGCGTAAGGCCTAGATGTAAACTTTCTCCGATCATCGCATATCAGGCTTCATGTACACATGGGAAGATTAGTCTTGTACCATCGAGCAGCTCTCCCGCTAGGAAGTGCATTCTGCGCACCTGGAACGTTCCATTTACTGGGCCTAGAAGGAACATGAGCGTAAGAAGGCCATCTTCCGAAAACCCACATGGTAAGAAATGAAATGTTGACAAAAGTCAACACATCAAGACGCCCACGTGAATCCTTAATCGCGACCACCAACTGGTCCAATCGATGATATAGGGTGCCTAGTGCTAAAGGCCCATGTGCGACTTTCTAGCCGAGGGACAAATTAACAGCAAGGGGGAGAACATGATAAAAGACCCCATCATGAGGATGACCATCGATCAAATACCTGACAGCCAGGCACAGAGAAAGCCGCACAAGTTCAGATGATACCCCTTTCCCTCTATGTAATTCTTCGCCTCTGGATCATTATCCAGGATTTCTTTGGTGATCTTACTGTTCGCATAGTCGCGAAAGAAGTATTGCACCCACTTTCCCCAAGTGTTCTTCGCAGAGGTCTCAACTAGCTGCCGTTCGGGAAGTACTTCCGCAGATGTCCAACGAGTAGAAATCTTCTTCACCTCGGTCAAACATTCCTCCATCTGCGCATATAGAGTAAGCTCTGGATCAGGTTTCAAAGCGCTCAAGGGATCCACTTCTCCCATAGGAGAAAGTTTATAAAGAATTTCGACATCTTCTAAAGTAGGGGCGGCCTCAAATTCAGTAAAATGAAAAGTATGGGTCGCAGGTGAGTAGCGAGAAAGAAGGTTTAGAAGCATGGTCTGATCCAGCTTCACGGCAACACCCTTCATAGCCCTAACAACGAAATAAATCCCATCATCATCTAGTGTGATAGCATGGTGAGTTAGTACATGATCAATCTACTCATCCATCAAATCCATCTTTTGTACGAAGGCCTGGGTAGAAATTTCAGTATGGGGAAGAACCCATTTTTAACTCCTAATCTTACGACATCCTTGGAATCAATTAACTCCAACATGGCTGCAGTGGTAGGCGGGGTCAATGTTAACAAATCTCCAGAAGCGGGAGCCGGTAGATTCTTTACCTTAACCTTAGCGTGATAAAAGTCTTTCCCACCCTGATAGGGGGCTTTCATCCACAGGGTTTTAGAAAGATCAGGAATTTCTTCAGGTTCTTTAACAGATTCGGAACCTTTTGTCTTGGCCATTTATGCAGAAAAGCAAGAAAAAGGGGGGGGGGAGAAATATACTGGCCTCTAGTTCAGATTCAGGAAGCAGTTTTGGGTTTGTTTCGAAATCAGAAGAAGATGAACAGTTCTGGGTCAATCCTGGGTTTAGAATCTCAGAACTTCAGAAGGTTGTTGTTTGAAAATCGTTTCAATATGGTGTTTCAATCTTTTAGTGTTTAAGAAGAACTTTTTTCGCCGTTTTCAATAAATGGCGTATTCCAAATAGTTCTGGGTTTGCAGATTCAAGACATTTCAAAGGATATTGAATAAATTAATGAAATTGAGCAAAGCCAACCTTGTTTTGATGAAGCAAGTTGAAGGAGACGATTGGCAAGGAAAAACTGATGGTTGATTATCTGTATTTGCTCTTGAAGGCTCTCAGGTAACATTCACTTTAGAGAGAGAAGCAATAATTTGAAACAATGGAAGGCATGGAGTATTTATTCAAAAAACACAGAAGAGTCGCGTCCTTTCAGTGGTCGAATCACAACCGTCACTGCCGAATCGCGCAATCACAGGTCGATGCTGACGTCACGCCTAAAACCCTAATAGAACAGACGGCACGACTCTAGGGATCCTAGTTCATAATGGCACGCACGGGGGCTGATTTTGCGTGTATTTGAATTGGTGCGTGGCGACGATGCGTGCACTGGTTTTTGCGCATTGAAGCCTATCCGGTTAGGTGTCTCTACGCGCAAAAAGGGGGCTAATGTAGATAGTGCTTTCCAGACAGACAGATCTTAGCCACGTGGCAATCATCCGACACACCTAGCTGTGCTCCACACACAATGGATCACCACCCGCGCTGATCCACGTAGGGGCTGCGAGACAGGGCCCTCGCATACCACCACACGGGACTTGTAGGGACTTAGTGGTTTGGAGGCTAGAGTAAGTCCTGTCGCGCGCGAGCGACAACCAAGCCCGCGCGCGACCCTTAGTAACTGCTTTGAGATATTTAAGGCACGAGCTCCATAAATCCGGTTAACCTCATAACGGTTCCGATATACGCGGACGGAGTGCTTAACGTTCCCTATATATACGGACGAACGTGCCGTTGTAGTTAAGGTAATTAAGCCTCCATTAATGGGCGCATTAACCCACTAAAACGGTCATATTCTCCACTATATATAGATCGTTAACCCTTCCTTACATAAAAGGAACCACCTGAACTACGCGGAAGCTCTGCCAAAATCCTGTCTCTCTCATATACATTTGCTATTGCCTTACTCTCTCCCTACACACAACCCCACTTCTCCTGTGTTCTTTCTATCCCCTTCTCTTGGTGTACGTTGGGTCTTCCCTAAAGGATTCTCCCGTACACAGAGGGGAAGATGTTCTTGGTGTTGTTGATGGTTTTTTGGCAGTGATATTCTTGATGTTCTTCGTGTCTCTTGATGATAAACAATGGATGGTTTTAGATTCAAATGGAAGATGTTTCGTTAATATTTTTTGGGGTGATGTTCATAGAGTTCTTGATGAAAAACATGGGCAAAAAGTCTAAAAAATCACACAGGGGCAATATGGTCCGAAAAAAATCTATTATCCACTTTTTAACGGAACCTAACAGAAAGCAAACTGTCCGTGGAATATTCCGTTATTTGGGTGCGGAGTGTCTTTTTCCAAAACACGGGGTGAGCCGAAACATCTAAAAACAGCTAAAAACAACATAGTTAACTACAAATAAAAAATTTTAGCAACTACTCCGCGATCCAGTAGCGCTCCAGGTCAACCTGTAAAACAGAGGGGTGAGCCGAAACGGCCCAGTAGGTACCGCCTAACCACTGGCGTAGAAATCTAAAATCTACTTAACACAACAGCCAGTTATTACACAACAACATGCGGCACCAAATATACAAACAACGTGATTTATCAATCACCAGACAGTCTAACAGATAACTTGGAAACTGTAAAATTCACACCAGCAGTCATACAAATATAGACTGTAACCGAGGAAACTTAGAAGTTTGATTTCCCCTACCTGATCAAATCAAGTGGCCAAAAGCATATATGATGTTGACTCCGAAATAGCTCTCAAAAGAAGATTTGACTCTTAACCAAATGAAAAACAGTTATCTTGCAACTATATGTTTTGTGCCAAGAACAAAACCCACTGCTCTTGTAATTCCTTCGCTCAAGCTCTCTCAGGTTGTTAGCTGACCCACGTTTAAAAGCAACGCAAAATATATATACTAATGATCTAGTCTAGCCACTAAGCAAATATAATGACATCAATCCTAAAGTACATATGGACGTGGCATGCTCAGAGAAGCAAGTGATAGAGATGGGATTGAATTCTATCAATGTCGACAAGAACCACCTATGTTACTTGAAATGACAAGAAGCCCCCATCTTAAAATTTCATCACCAATTAATTAATCATCCAACAAATAAAATAAGAATAAACTCAAAAGAATGGATCCATATCAAGAGAACACCTGCTTGAAATTTTAGAAGCACTAATATGACATTTTTTGGTAGAAATCACATATAATTTAGATTTTTTTTTTGACTCGGAGTCTCACATCCTTCACGTCTAAAATAGCATTAGTCTCTGAAAGTATGTAATGTAGACTAATTACAGTACCTAAATACTCTAGAAGGGGGGGGGGGTTGAATAGAGTATGGAAAATTTTGGCAAAACTCAGATTCTAACAGATTAGCTTTGTGTAAAACTCAAATCTCAAGGCCTTGAGAATTTAGAAAACTGTCTGAAATTTTCAAAGGAAAAAATAGAAAGCTTCAAGGCCTTCAACTATTACCAGTTCTAATCAGCTTATAAACCCTAGTTTGATTTGAGTTTAGTGCAGCAGAAAATAACAAAACTGTAAAGTAAAGAACACAAAGCAATTTACAGAGTTCAGTCCCATTGGACCTAATCTCTGCCTGAGGGATCTAATCCCACCAGGATTGGGCAAACCCTTTTTATTACTCACACAGAAACAGCCCTAGATCTTCAAGCCTAAGTGATTTTCCTTACACCTATACAGCTTGTGGTTCCAAACCTATCTAGTTCCAGCTACTAACTGTTGAGCTAACAAGAACCTCTTGTTGTTCACTTGAACAACCAACCACAAGGTTTAGTGAGGTTTAAGATATTTAACAGATACACATATTACAAAACAAGTGAAGAACACAGTAGAAGAAATAAGCTAGTAAAGCCTGGATGTGTTCTTCTGGAAACTGGAGTGACTTGATCTTCTGAAATCTGGAATTTGAAGCTTGAATCCCTGTGTGTTTGAATGAATTATCTCCCATGAATTTGTAACACTTCTCTGTAATTCTGCAAGCCTCTTCTTTAAAAATTCAAACCAGTTTCTTTTATCCACCAGCTGCAACTGAATGAGAGATTTTAGGATCTCAGTTCCTACAAATGCTCCTTCTGTTTTCAACTGAAATTCAAACAGCTCTAAGTGGATATCCGTTGGAGTTTGTTGAGATTGCTCTTGCACTTTTAACAAACCTGAAACAACATTAAAACACAACAACAACAACAAAATCCAGAAAGATAACAGTACTATGACTGTTTGGTTTTCCAGTTTCTGATAAAAACTGGTTAAAAAATTAGAACAGTAATCTGATTAACTCCTGACACATGTAAATCATGATAAACAAGTTTAAGACTCTTAGAAATTAATAAATAATCACACTAATAAGAATCACACCCTGCAAGAAAGAATCAACTTAATTCTGTAAAAACTGTCAGCAGCTCAAGGCACATCTTAAGGCCTTGAAGCTCTGAACCTGCTTCACAGATTTTCAAAGTTAAGTCCAGAAAACTTTGATTCTCCCTGTTCTGATCATCTGCAATTGTGTTAGATATGTAGATAATGTAAAAAAGGATATATTCAGCAAAACCTTGATATTCATAATCAGATATCCAATCTACAACACAAACTTGTTAGAAAATACAGCAGAATAAGAATAACTCTCAAGGCTTTGAAGCTTTGTCAATATCTCAAGGCCTTGGGGTATTTGAAATGCTTTCCTGCCTATGTCTTTGTCTTTGTCTTTCATCACTCAAAACAATTACTATCCAAAACACATTCAAGGGTCTTTGAGTCAACAATATCCCCCTTGATGAAAGACAAAACCTACAACCTTGTGTAGATATTCCTGTCACTCCTTAAAAAAATAGATAACCACAAATTGCAGATAGAAAAGACAATAATACCACAGATAACCAGTAAACCACATATAATCAGCAAAAGTTACATATAATCACAGCAATATACCAAAACAACTGATTTAACCAAAACAACTGATTATTATTATTCAAGTACTGCAAGTAACAAAACACATAATTTCTCCCCCTTTTTAACTTTCATCAAATAAGGATGAAGAAATGTTGGATCATTACTCAGAGTTTAAAAAAAACTTAAACAAAATTTATTACTAGAAAGTCAAGGCCTTGAGAAAAGAAAAGAAGAAGAGAAAGAGATAGAAGGTCAAGGCTTTGGTCTTCTCTGATCTTCAATTCTTCTTTGATGTCTGGCCTTTCTCTGATCGTTCTCCAACTTCTTCCTCACTTCCAGCATCTTCAGCAGACTGATTTCCTTCTTGTTCAACTTCCACTTCTGCAACAACTTCTTGAATTATCTCATCCACCTTCTTCTTAACCTGCACTGAATCCCCCTCTGTAGCTGCATCAACACATGTGTCTACACCAGCATCTTCTTCACCAGTTTGTTCATACAGATCTTTTGAAGTAAGCAACACTGGAATTGGCTTCTTTTTCTTCTTCAAGAAATCTCCCAGCCTTTCATCTGAATCCACACTGGTGTCATGACTAGTCGCAGAAGGTATCTTCTCCAAGTTCAAACCCTTGATGACAACATCCAGCTTTCCATTCATAACATTCATCAAGCCCTTGAACTGGTTAAATTCAGCTGACAGATCAAATAACCTTTGTCTGAGATCTTCAATCTCGACCTGCTGATCTTCAAACTTCTCAACCAACAAAGAATAATCCTCATTGGCTTGTCCTTTCCCTGATGTAGCCCCCTTTGGCTTCACAAACTCTTTCTCTCCAAGTTCCTCCTATGACAAATCTTAATAGAACTTCCAATGTCCTTTTCCAGTCTGGACTACCCCAATCCTCTGTAATGCAGTCTCATCAATCAACCCAAAGCCTCCAATAATCTTTCCTCTCCTTTCACAGGTACATCAAAATGTTCAAAGAAAAGAGGTAACAGGTTGGCATATGGAAGAGGATGGTTTCTAGTTCTGGTTGCACGATAAATCGTATGCTCCATGACAACTGTTGGCAAGTCTATCTCAAACCCTTGAGATATCAGATACATCAAAATAAGAACCTTATCACTAACCAACTCCCTTGAGTTCTCCCTAGGAAATACACTTCTCATCAAAATTGAAAACAGGATTTTGGCTGTTGAGCACAAAGTGTGTCAATTGCTTTGGACCAGAGGGTATACTGATAACTCCATAATTGGAGTTATATTCTATTGTGATTACTTGTAGTTTCGCGTACTTTCCAGTGCATTTATGTGTGTTTTAGGCCGAGTTTTGATAGTTTTGAGCATACTTGAGTATTTGGACTTCATGGTGTAATCCGGGCATTTTATGCATGTTTTATGCTTTATTTGTCGCATTTGATCTTCCGGTATTTGTTCGTGTTGTGGATTTCAGGAACCGGAAGCGTGGAGTGCGGATTTTGGGCGGAAGCGAACTTCGGAAAGAAAGAAACTCAAGGAATGCATGAGAGAATAGAAGAAGAGGAGAAGCTAAGAGGAGAAAAAGACTTAGCCAAATTTTCAAGAGGTGAAAAGAAGCAACACACATGGAAGATCAAGGTGATCCTACAAGACAAAAGGTGATCCTATGATCACAAGATCAAGTACAAGAGCACCAACGTGATCCTACAATCAAGTAAGGTGATCCTAGGATCACAAATTGTGATCCCAAGATCACATTAGTAGATCTGACGCATGACAAAGGGGGTGAAAGTGTAATTTTTAAAAACTTAAAAAGAAGTGACGTGATTTAACAAGGAGTAACGACCTAGGGAACGATTATTCATCATTCTACGCCATTGGAGAGCTTGGAGCTAGGTTGGAGAGCTTGGATCATCCGTTTGGCTTCTAATCTTCGTTTCTTCTCTAGTTTTTGATATTGGATCATGAAACTTTGTATATTGAACATGTTTATGCGTAGCTAAACGCTTATTTCGGGATATCTCGTAGGAAACTAGGGTTTAATCACTACATATTGTGATTTATGGATTTGCTTGCATGCTTTCAAGCTTAATTGATGAAGTTTTATCTAGTTATGTGTATTTTACATCTTTCATCTATCTTTTATATTAGTAGACGTATTAATAGGATTGTGTTAGGTTGTGAATGATAGAGGAATCTACATTCGTTGCCCGGAAACTTGAAATACACACTAGCCCTATCTAGGGTTGAGGAATCTTTCTAGTTAGCTAAGAACAAAGAGTAGAATCAATATCGTAATGCGTGTTTAAACTTGAGTAGGCTAGAGGAATCAGTTATGAGAGTTTAAGCATAGTTATTGGTTGAGATCAATATAAAATTGCTCGTTTAACTAGAACAAAAATTCATCGTGTTAGTCGAACATAAATCCAACGTAGTGTGAAATACCTAGTGATCCGTAGAGATATCCTGATTTTGACCAATTTTGAGAACCATCCAAATCAATTCGTGCTTGTTAATCTTGAAATAATTCATCGAATTATTTGAGATACTCGTTATTTTAATTATTAGTAGAATTAGAAAAAACAACTCAACGCGCTTTGCCCACACGAAGAATAAATTTAGTAGTTAATTTACACGAAGTCTCTTGGGTTCGACAACCCGGATTTCCGGAATATTATCACTACACCGACAACTGTGCACTTGCAGTTGGAGCGTGTCAAGTTTTTGGCGCCGTTGCCGGGGACTTCAGATAAATTAGCTATTATTTTTCTCTTTAGGGATTTACTATTTCAGTTTATATCTGTTACTCACCTGTTTTGTGTGTGTGATTGGTGTTTTCAGGTCTGATTCACTTGGTGCATGTCACGTTCTAGAAAGGAGCCTTTGCATCCAACACTTGAAGACCCGGAATCCTTATTGCGAGCACAGAGTAGAGACAAGAGGAAAGCAAATTCAGTTCAGATGGATGAGCAAACTAGAGCTGAGTTTGAGAGGTTCCGCAAAGGCCTCGAAGATGCAGAAGCAGCTAGAGCTGCAGCTGTGGAAGATGCAGCAAATCGAGCAAGGGAGACTGAGCAGCTTAGGGCTCAAATGGCTGAGATGCAGGCAGTGATTGATCGCATGAACCCCCCAAATCCACGACAACTCCCTAGTGCGGAAATAGTTGATAGAAACAATGGAGGAGTTAATGGTGGAAACAACGGTGGCAATGGGAACAATGGGGGTAATAATCGAAACAATAACGGCCGGAATGTGGTGGAGCAAGTCAACAATTCTGAGGAGGATGAGCGTAATTTGGTGGACTACTTCAGGACTACACCGGAGGGATATCAGCCTACCATTGTCAGGCCGCAGATTAATGCCGCGCATTTCGAGATTCGCCAACCGTTGATCAATATGGTTAGGGATGAATGCTTATTCACTGGAGCCCCGAGTGATGATCCACATCAACACTTGCTCAATTTCGAGCAGATTACTTCTACCATGTATGAACAGAGAGTGCCAATCGAGACGATAAAGCTCATGCTTTTCCCCTTCTCTTTATCGGGAAAGGCAACGACATGGCTTATGGAACTTCCATCAGGCAGCATAGTTACATGGGCGGATTGTAGCAGAGAGTTTCTCAGGAAGTATCTTCCACCATCTAAGGTTGCTCAACGGATGGCTGATATAACCAAATTTACACAGCAGGAAGATGATTCTCTGGGAGACACGTGGAGAAAGTTCAACCAGCTCCTTCGCAGATGCCCTACACACGGAGAGCCATGGTATAAACTTCTCCATTACTTTTATAATGCTTTGGACAGAGAGACTGCTAGTGAGCTGGACATGATGGCTCAAGGAAATTTTATGGGAATGGGACTACAGAGATGTCGTGATCTGCTAGATAATGTAGCAAAATGTGAATCCACGAGGTCTGAGACTCGTAGAAACACGAAATCAGATGTGGCATTGGTTAGTAAGATAGAGTATATGGTGGAACAGAAATTTGAACATCAGATGGCAGTGATGACTTCGGCTTTCAGTAATTTGAATCCATCGGCACAAGTGAAGTCAGTGGGAGAGATGGTAGCAGATGCAAATCAGGGATATGGGGATGGCATTGAAGACGTGATTACATGGGTCAACAAAGACAGCAGCAATGGCCAAACACCTATCATCCCAACAATCGCAATCACCCCAACTTCAACTATGCCAATCCGAATAGTGGATTATATGCGCCAGGTCATAGGCCAAATGTTCCTTACCAAGCTCAGAGACAGGTTCCACAACAACAAGCTCCACCTCCACTCTCAGAAGAACAGGATACAAACGCGATGTTGAGGAAATTGTTAGCTAGCAATGATAAGATTGAGAGCAAGATTGTCTCAATGGAAGCTTCGCTAAAGAGCCATGAAACACAAATTGGCCAAATAACTAATCAGAATCCTCGAATTCCACCAGGTATACTTCCGTCCAACACTATTACTCCAACTGAGCAATTGAAGGCTATTACAACTCGCAGTGGGACCACTACCCAGGATCCCCCATATCCTACCCATGCGCGAGCTGAGGCGACTAAGGCCACTGAAAAAGCCTTGGATGAAGAGATTCCCGTGCCTACCGTGATTCCCCAATCAAAGGACACGGTGAGGAAGTCGGATGAGAAACAGAAGCCAAGGGAGGAATACAGTGTGCGAGTTCCATACCCGCAGAGATTGAAGAGTCAAGAGGATGCCAAGCATTTCAATAAGTTTGTGGATATCTTCAAGAAACTGCACATTAATATCCATTTTGCGGAGGCCATTTCACAAATGCCTAAATATGTCAAATTTCTCAAGGACCTCCTTTGTAATAGGAGGCGCATGGATGATTTTGAAACCGTGACTCTGAACGAGGAGTGTAGCGCAGTTGTGCAAAAGGCTTTACCAAAGAAGATGAAAGATCCGGGTGGTTTCATTATTCCTTTTACATTGGGAGATGCGTTTCATGGTAGGGCATTATGTGATCTTGGTGCAAGTATTAATTTGATGCCCACATCGGTTTTTGAGCAACTTGGTGTGGGAGATCCTAAGCCAACCAGGATGTGCTTGCAGATGGCTGATCGCACTATAAAACGCCCCAGAGGTGTTTTAGAGGATGTATTAGTGAGAGTTGAAGGACTCATCTTCCCAGCGGATTTTGTGATACTAGACATGGAGGCCGACGATGATGTCCCTCTTATTTTGGGCCGTCCATTCCTGGCCACTGGGAGGACTATCATTGATGTGTTCAATGGAGAGCTGACTATGCAGATCAACGATGAGAAGGTGGCCTTCAATGTATTTGAGGCTATGAAGTTTCCCGCATATGCGGTAAGCGAGCAGTGTTTTGGTGTGAGGCATACACGCCGGACGAAGAGGACGATATTTTATTGGAGCAACTATCTGAGGAGCTTGCTCTACTTGATTCCAGCGAGAAAGAGCAAGCCTTAGATGTTCATTGGCGCCAACCATTACCCCTCTTTAATGAGGGAAGCAGGAAGATTCTTACTCCTTCTCTTATTACTGCTCATGTTTTAGAGTTAAAACCTTTACCTGCACATTTAAAATATTTATATCTTGGATCTAATGATACTTTACCTGTGATTGTGTCGTCTTGTTTGGACAAGGAACAGGAGGGGCAATTATTGAAAGTGTTGCAGGAAAGGAAAGCAGCTATGGGATGGACCATAGCGGATATCAAGGGGATCAGCCCCACAGTTTGCTAGCACAAGATCCGGCTCATGGAGGACAAGAAGCCGGTAGTTCAATTTCAGCGCCGCCTCAACCCTCATATGCAGGAGGTGGTGAAGAAAGAGGTGCTCAAATGGTTGGAGGCGGGCATCATCTACCCGATTTCCGACAGCACATGGACTAGCCCAGTGCAGTGTGTCCCTAAGAAGGGTGGTATTACTGTGGTGGAAGGGGAGAAAGGTGATCAAATTGCTACCCGTACTGTTACTGGGTGGAGAGTTTGCATGGATTACCGCAAACTCAATGATGCCACATTAAAGGATCACTTCCCACTTCCATTTGTTGATCAGATGCTTGATAGGCTGGCACATCATTCTCATTATTGCTTTTTGGATGGGTACTCCGGGTACAACCAGATCGCCATTGAGCCAGCGGATCAGGAGAAGACGACATTCACATGTCCCTATGGGACTTTTGCTTTTCGACGCATGCCCTTCGGGTTATGCAATGCGCCTGCTACTTTTCAGAGGTGCATGATGTCGATCTTCTAAGACATGATGGAGCAAAATTTCGAGGTATTCATGGATGATTTTTCTCTTTATGGTGATGGTTTTGATGACTGTTTGCAGCAGCTGGCCCGGGTTCTTGATAGATGTATTGACACTAACCTAGTGCTCAACTGGGAGAAATGTCACTTCATGGTGACCGAGGGCAAAGTTTTGGGGCACAAGATATCCAGCAAAGGTCTAGAAGTGGATAGAGCCAAGATTAAGGTGATTGAGAAGCTTCCATACCGTACTTCTGTCAAAGGGGTAAGGAGTTTCTTGGGACATGCAGGGTTTTATCGGCGCTTCATTAAAGACTTCTCGAAGATCACGAAGCCTTTGTCTGAATTACTTGAGAAGGATAAGGTATTTGATTTTAATGTAGAGTGCAAGTCAGCTTTTAATTTGCTCAAGGAGAAGTTCATTAGCGCGCCCATCATCACTACCCCAGACTGGACTTTACCGTTTTAGCTCATGTGTGATGCTAGTGATTATGCGGTAGGAGCAGTTCTGGGACAGCGAAAAGACAAGGTAGCTCATGTCATCTATTATGCTAGCCGGACCTTGAACAATGCACAGGTAAACTATGCTACTACTGAGAAAGAAATGTTAGCTATTATTTTTGCATTGGACAAGTTTCGGCCGTATCTTGTAGGTTATCAGGTGACTATTTTTACCGACCATGCCGCTCTCAAGTATCTTCTCACCAAGAAGGATGCAAAGCCACGATTGTTGATGCAAGAATTTGATATAGAGATTAAGGACAAGAAAGGGGTCGAGAATGTTGTGGCGGATCACTTATCCAGGTTAGAGATTGAGAAGCATGAGGAGGTGCCTATCATAGAGGAATTTCCCGATGAACAGCTTATGGTAGTGGTCGCAGCTGTGCCTTGGTTTGCTGATTTGGCAAACTTCAAGGCGCTCAATATTGTTCCCAAAGACATGTCCTCGCATCAGAGAAAGAAGTTCTTTGCAGATGCACGGCAATATTTCTATGATGATCCCTATATGTTCAAGCTGGGAGCAGATAATGTATAGCAGAGATGTGTAGCGCCACCAGACACGTTGGAGATTCTCAGACACTGCCATGAGTTGAACTGTGGGGGTCATTTTGGCAAGTCGCGAACAGTGGCCAAGGTACTTCAGAGTGGATTCTATTGGCCTACATTGCATAGAGATGCTCATTTGTTTGTGCAACAGTGTGACCGGTGTCAGAGAACTGGCAATATTTCTAACCGGAATGAGATGCCTCAGAATTTTGTGTTGGAGGTAGAGCCATTTGATGTCTGGGGCATTGATTTCATGGGGCCATTCCCCTCTTCACTTGGTAATCTTTATATCTTGTTGGCGGTTGATTATGTGACCAAGTGGGTGGAGGCTATGGCATGTCAAAAGAACGATGGCGCTACTGTTGAGAAGTTCGTGCGCAAGAACATATTCACGCGGTTTGGGACGCCCAGAGCCATTATTAGTGATGAGGGAACACACTTTGTGAACAAGGTCTTCGCCAATGTTTTGAGCAAATATGGGGTGAAGACGCACAAGATATCACTTGCCTACCATCCACAATCAAATGGACAAGCTGAAGTGTCAAACCGAGAGATTAAGGGGATTTTAGAGAAGACGGTCAATCCGGGACGCAAAGACTGGTCCCTACATCTAGATGACAGTCTATGGGCTTATCGGACTGCATACAAGACCCCTTTGGGCATGTCTCCCTATCAGCTTGTGTTTGGGAAGTCATGCCACCTCCCGGTTGAGCTTGAGCATAAGGCGTTTTGGGCGCTGAAAAAGATCAACTTAGATACAAAGCTCTCAGGTGAGCAAAGGAAGCAGGCATTACTTGAACTTGAAGAATTTCGATTGATGGCTTATGAGAGTGCAAGAATCTACAAAGAGAGGACCAAGCAATGGCACGATAAGCACATTATACCGC
Organism: Linanthus parryae; assembly: GCA_023055425.1. Lineage (NCBI taxonomy): Eukaryota > Viridiplantae > Streptophyta > Magnoliopsida > Ericales > Polemoniaceae > Linanthus > Linanthus parryae. The sequence goes on along the minus strand of JALGPY010000004.1, from coordinate 84,894,099 downwards.
GAGACTTCAAGGTGGGAGAAAAGGTGCTGATCTTTAACGCACGTCTGAAACTGTTTCCTGGCAAGTTGAAATCAAGGTGGAGCGGTCCTTTCACGATTACAGAGGTATATCCATGGGGGTCACTTGAAGTGGAAGCTGAGAACGGTAATCGGTTCAACGTGAACGGACAGAGAGCCAAACCGTACGTGGACGGGAATTTCATTGGGGCAATTGAGCGCCTCAACGCTATTCCTGTGATCTGATCTCTAGTGAGGTAACTGGGTCGGGTCGTCGACCTTAAATGACACGGCGCTTGTTGGGAGGCAACCCAACGTATTTTTATGCTTTAGTGTAGAGTGCATGTTTAAATATTGTTGTGTGCGTTTTTCAATACAGTTTTCTTATCTGAGGGGTGAGAGAGTGAGAATCTGACAGTTGAAATGAGTCTCATTTCAACTGTCAGTATACCCTCTTGTGAGCATACTTGAGTATTTGGACTTCATGGTGTAATCCGGGCGTTTTATGCATGTTTTATGCTTTATTTGTCGCATTTGATCTTCCGGTATTTGTTCGTGTTGTGGATTTCAGGAACCGGATGCGTGGAGTGCGGATTTTGGAGCGGAAACGAACTTCGGAAAGAAAGAAACTCAAGGAATGCATGAGAGAATAGAAGAAGAGGAGAAGCTAAGAGGAGAAAAAGACTTAGCCAAATTTTCAAGAGGTGAAAAGAAGCAACACACATGGAAGATCAAGGTGATCCTACAAGACAAAAGGTGATCCTATGATCACAAGATCAAGTAAAAGAACACCAACGTGATCCTACAATCAAGTAAGGTGATCCTAGGATCACAAATTGTGATCCCAACATCACATTAGTAGATCTGACGCATGACAAAGGGGGTGAAAGTGTAATTTTTAAAAACTTAAAAAGAAGTGACGTGATTTAACAAGGAGGAACGACCTAGGGAACGATTATTCATCATTCTACGCCATTGGAGAGCTTGGAGCTAGGTTGGAGAGCTTGGATCATCTGTTTGGCTTCTAATCTTCGTTTCTTCTCTAGTTTTTGATATTGGATCATGAAACTTTGTATATTGAACATGTTTATGCGTAGCTAAACGCTTATTTCGGGATATCTCGTAGGAAACTAAGGTTTGATCACTACATATTGTGATTTATGGATTTGCTTGCATGCTTTCAAGCTTAATTGATGAAGTTTTATCTAGTTATGTGTATTTTACATCTTTCATCTATCTTTTCTATTCGTAGACGTATTAATAGGATTTTGTTAGGTTGTGAATGATAGAGGAATCTACATTCGTTGCCCGGAAACTTGAAATACACACTAGCCGTATCTTGGGTTGAGGAATCTTGCTAGTTAGCTAAGAACAAAGAGTAGAATCAATATCGTAATGCGTGTTTAAACTTGAGTAGGCTAGAGGAATCAGTTATGAGAGTTTAAGCATAGTTATTGGTTGAGACATCTTCAATATAAAATTGCTCGTTTAACTAGAACAAAAATTCATCGTGTTAGTAAAACATAAATCCAACGTAGTGTGAAATACCTAGTGATTCGTAGAGATATCCTGATTTTGACCAATTTTGAGAACCATCCAAATCAATTCGTGCTTGTTAATCTTGAAATAATTCATCGAATTATTTGAGATACTCGTTATTTTAATTATTAGTAGAATTAGAAACAACAACTCAACGCGCTTTGCCCACACGAAGAATAAATTTAGTAGTTAATTTACACGAAGTCTCTTGGGTTCGACAACCCGGATTTCCGGAATATTATCACTACACCGACAACTGTGCACTTGCAGTTGGAGCGTGTCATATACCATCAATGAAAAACATCTCTTTTGCCTTTTCCAGACACTCCTTCCTATCAGGGTAATCTCCAACATTATACTTCCTAAGAATGCCCAAGACTTTGGCAAAAGTCCTATGATCTAACCTCAAATCTATCCCATCCACTTTTGAAGTCAATACCATCTTATCATCACCTTCAGAAACCAAATTCAGATAAAATAACCTAGTTAACCTATGATAGGCTTTTGAACTAGGATTTAACACCTTCCAAACTGCAGTTTCTCTTAATTTTATCATACAATCAATATCCAATTTTTACCAACAACTCCTCATAAACCATACTACAGAAAGCTACCTTAGATGAAGCATAACCTTGCATCCACACAGTTCTAACCTCATAACTAACAAACCAATCTGAAGGAAGTGCATTCTTACCTTGATAGCCCTTTTTTGTTGCAGCAGCAACCTGCTTAACCCTAGTTTTCTTCTCTGTGGGTTTTCTCTTCTCTTGTTCTCCTTCAGTTGGTTTTTTCTTGCTTTCTTGAGCAGATTTCCCCTTTTCCTCTTCTCCAGTCATTTTCTTCTCTCCCCCTTTCTTCTTGTCTGACCTAAGTTGATCACCACCCTGAGTCTCTGTCTCCTTCTGTGGATCAATGCTTGAGCCTTCATCTCCCTTTTCTGTTCTGGACTTCTTTGCAAGAGGAGTATCCTCATGCAAACTCTGAGTGTTTTCTGAATCTGAATGAGAAATCACAATCTTCTCCTTTTTATTTGCCCTCTTCTTGGATCTGCCAGAAGGCTTCCCCTGTTGCTGAATTCTGGCTGATTTGCGCTCCATTTTGGGGTTTAGGGTTTTGAGAAGGGAATGTGATTGAGAGAAATTGAGAGAGAGAGAGAGGAGAGTCGTAGAGAATTGTGAGAGAATGAAGAGGAATAAGCCCCGACTTTTAGCTTAAGTAGGTTGAAAGGGATGAGTCATAAAAGGACTCTGCTATATCAACATGCAAAAAGAATCTTGAAAAAATATTTCTGGATGTTTTAGAAAATTCTCTGAGTAATTTAAATATTATACAGTTATCTAAAAAGATAAGATATAATATTTGATGATCCATTTTTTTAAAAAAAATACAGATGTTTTCAAGACCTGGAGAACAATTTCAAGGCCTTGAGATTTTCTGCAGTTTGAGAAACTTCAAAGCTTTGAGCTATAATTTCAAGGCTTTGGAAAGTATAATCTCAAGGCTTTGAGATTTCAACACATAATCACATATAAATACTAATACTCCCCCTAAACCAATGCATCCTTGTTTAACATCCCCAATTCAAGCCTTAGAGATGAAAACCTATCATCTGACAAAGGTTTAGTGAAAATATCAGCAATCTGCATAGAGGTAGAAATAAAAGTTAAAACAACATCACCTTGTTCTGCATGATCTCTAAGGAAATGATGTCTCACATCTATGTGCTTGGTTCTTAAGTGCTAAACTGGATTCGTAGAGATTGAGATAGCACTTGTGTTGTCACAATGAATAGGCACATTTCTGAAATTGTAGCCAATATCTCTAAGTTGCTGAGCAATCCATAACACTTGTGATTAGCAAGCTCCAACTGCAATGTATTCAGCTTCTGCAGTTGATAATGCTACATAATTTTGCTTTTTGGAATGCCAACTGATCAATGAAGATCCAAGAAACTGGCAGCATCCAGAAGTACTTTTCATGTCTACTTTATATCGTGCAAAATCTGCGTATGAATAGCCACTCAACATAAAATTAGATCTTCTTGGATACCAAAGCCCCAAGTCTCTGGTTCCATTCAAATATCTAAAAAATTTTTTGACTGCAGATAAATGACTTTCCTTAGGATATGCTTGGAATCTAGCAAACATACAGACACTGAACAATCAGGTCTACTATCAGTTAAATACAAAAGTGATCCAATCATACCTCTGTATTCCTTTTGATTCACACTCTTACCATTTGAATCCTTGTCTAAAGAGAGTGATGAACTCATAGGGATTTTAAGCACCTTGGACTGTGACATATTGTACTTGTTCAATAAGTCCTTAGTATACTTTCCTTGATGTACAAAGATTTCTTTCTTCATTTGTAAGATATGAAGTCCAAGAAAGAAATTCAGTTCACCCTTTAAGCTCATCTCAAACTCCCTGCACATCAGACTAGAAAACTCTTTTGAAAGAGCATCATTAGTAGCACCAAATAGAATATCATCTACATTGATCGGAACTACTAACAAATCACTTTGATGATGTTTAATGAAAAGAGTTTTATCAACTTGGCCTCTTTTGAAATTATTTTCAAGTAGAAATTTTGAAATTCTATCATACCAAGCCTTTGGAGCTTGTTTTAATCCATAAAGAGCTTTGTCTAGTTTATAAACATGATCAGGAAAGTTTTCATCTTCAAAACCAGGAGGTTGTGCTACAAAAACATCTTCTTGTAAATAGCCATTCAGAAAAGCACATTTGACAATCATTTGATAAAGCTTTATGTGATTATGAGATGCAAATGCAAGAAGTATTCTAATAGCTTCTAACCTGGCAACAGGAGCAAAAGTCTCCTCATAATCTATACCTTCTTCCTGATTATATCCTTGTGCCACCAATCTGGCTTTATTTCTTACCACTTTGCCATTCTCATCAAGCTTGTTTCCGAAGACCCATCTGGTTCCAATAATTGATTTCTCTTTAGGTCTGGGAATCAGATTCCATACCTTGTTTCTTTCAAATTCATTCAGCTCACTCTGCATTGCAATGATCCAGTCTGCATCTTCTAGTGCTTCATTGGTATTTTTAGGCTCAATCAAAGATACAAATGCACTAAAAGCACCCAAGTTCTTCAACTGTCCTCTTGTCTGAGTTCCAGTTGATGGATCAGATATGGTGTTATCAGCTGGATGATCTGCAAGGTACTTAAACTTCTTTCTTGGTATCCAGTAATATTCTCCTTCAAGACTTTGAGTTCTTGAAACAGTAGAGGGAGCATCATAGGAAGTTTCAGCTTCTGTCTCAAGGCTTTGAGATTTTGGTTCTGCAGGAGGTTCAAGGCCTTGAGATTCTGCTGAATGTTCTGCACATTAGTTTTGCCTTTGTCTTCTTTCACAACATCATCATCTGATTCATGCTTGTTCAAATCTAGATCTGCAAAACTTTCACTCAGAGAATCCTTAGTACTCTCATTAAAAATTACATGAATACTCTCTTCCACAATCTTGGTTTTTCTATTGTAAACTCTATAAGCTTTGCTAGTTTGAGAATATCCAAGAAATACACCTTCATCCCTTCTAGCATCAAACTTACCAAGATTAACTCTACCATTATTATGCACAAAAAAAATACAACCAAAAGGTTTAAAATAAGAAACAGTAGGCTTTCTACCTTTAAATAGTTCATGAGGGGTCTTTTTCAAAATAAGTCTAATCAAGCATCTATTCAGCACATAATTGGCAGTATTAACAGCTTCTACCCAAATCTGCCTAACCTGTCCCTTAAGCTGATAATGATAAGTATTCCTCATAATGTGAGGTTCTGATCTTCTGAAGGGACAAGTTAATCTGACATGACCAATTTTTCCACAGTAATGACATTCTGGAGAATGTCTGCTACCAGATTTGACAAAAGTAGTTTGACTTTTCTTTGGAAAATTTGGATTATAGCCAATCCCACTTTTATGCATTGATTTCAGACTTCCTCCAAGAATGAGATTCAGATTATGTTCTGAGCCTGTAAAACTAGCTAGGACCTTCTTAGACTCTTGAAGTTTCTCAGTCAAAGAACAGATTTGTTGTTCTAAATTCTCAGAATGAGTCTTTAGATCAGCATGTCTTTCAGTCAAAAGAGTTTTTTGATCAACAACCTCTTTTATCTGTGCCTTCAAGGCTTTGAACCTGCTGTCCAAGGCCTTGAAGTCCTTTTCAAGCTTTGTTTTAGAAACTTCAACAGTTTTGTTTGTAAAAACTAGGTCCAGGTTTTCTTTTACCTGCTCATGAATCTTAATCTTTAAAGCAGAAATCTCATTTCTATAACTTTCCTCATTTAAAAACATACTCTTGAGAATTTCAGGAAGCACATCTTTAATACCCTGTTTAATCTATAGGGGTAAAATGGCCAATATAGTAGCATAATAATAATTTTATTTGTTAAAATAATATTTGAGTAGATTTTTGAATTTTGTTAATAGAAAATTTTAGAGTGATTATTAGATTAACGGTCGTAAAATTTATACGTTAACGTTTCGTAAATTTAATTAAAATTGTAGTTTTAACGCGTACCCGACCCGCGCGAGACTAGGTGAGCTTGTCACACCCAATCACTATAAGTAATAGTACTCCACCTACACACTAAAACTTCTCCCACTCTCTCATCTTCACCAAATCTTTTCTTCACGACAAAACAACAACAACACCGCCTCCAACACTTATCACCGCCCCAACCCTTCGGGAGACTTCACCACCGCCCCCAAGTACTTGCCCACCAAGCAACCAGCTCTATTTAAGAGCCTCACCAGCAGCCACCACCTCCACACAGCACCAGCAGCCACCTCCAACGCCACCACCTTCATCACCGTCAACATCATCATCACCACCATCGTTGTAGCTTCGGCAAAAGCAAGCAACCACCACCATTGCCATCCTCTGCTCTCTCTCACTCTCTGAAAACAGCAGCTGGAACGAAAGCAGAGGTGACTGCAACCACCTCCACCACCATAGCCACCATTGTTGTCGGCGGCAACAACGTACAAGCAAACCCACTTCCATCTCACTCATCACTCTCAGCTCTCTCTCTCTCTCTCTCTCTCTCTGTTACACCCTCTCTACCTATTTGCCACCAGGAGACAACAACAGCAGAAGCAGATAGTGGCGGCAGCCACAACCACCGCTGCAACCGCCGAAGCTCCGGCAGCAAAAACCACCAAGCAAACCCACTGCTCGGGTTCTCTCTCTCTCTCTCTCTATCTCTCTCTCTCTCCCTTTCTCTGCCTCTCTGCACTTCATACTCTGCCCCGAAACAGAGGCCAAGAAGCAGCAGCAGCACAAGCCACTGCCGCCCCGTCAACCTCCATTAAAACCGGCCAACTCTCTGGCCAAGCTCCGACGAAGTGAACCAGCGGCTCCCACTCTCTCTCTCTGCTTCCATTAGGCTCTTAAGGCCCCGACCAGGTCAGCAGCAGGTCCAGAACCGGCCAAAGAAGTCATTAAAGCCGGCGGGTGAGCTTCTACTCCGGCGACTCCGACTTGAGACTTCGACCCGACTCATATCTTCACGGTTTCCGGCCATTTTTGGCCTAGGTACGTCCTACCCTCTCTGTTTAGTTGTTATACGCAATCAAAATCAAAACTTGGTAGCTAAAATCATGACTAGAGAAGCTAAATCAAGATTGTTGTTGAAAAGGGGGTTAAATTGTATTTTTCAGAAATTATAATAACATGACAAAGGGGGCTGTTTGGTGTTTTCTGAAACTAGGGGGTTACTAGTATCTTTTAACATAACTGTTTTAATATAAATTAGGGTGTTTGTTGATTTAAATATAATTTAGAGTTTATAAAATTAAACTACACTTTTAGTTAAAAATAATAATAATAATAATTTTGGATTAACGATGATTTCTAAAAATAGTGGCTTTTGTTCTCGTCTCGAAAAATTTATTCGGTTGAAGAAATTGTAAACAGATTGTTAAAAATTAAAATAGAAACGTTTTTGTTAAAAACTTTTAATAAACGTTGTTTAATCACTTAGCTCATAAAATTGGTTGTTAATTTGTAAAATTAGACTTTTCTCTACTTCTAAGTAATATAGTATCGTGTGAAATTTTCGAAATACCACTTTGTTGTTATAATTCAAATTAGTTCTTAAGTGTAATTTCTTTAGCTCGTAATTTTATTAATCTAATTAGTCACTTTTAAATAATAATAATAATAATAATAATAATAATAATAATAATAATAATAATAATAATAATAATAATAATAATAATAATAATAATAATAATAATAATAATAATAATAATAATAATAATAATAATAATCATAGTTTAAAAATAGACGCGTTGTTTCATTTATAGAAAATTATAACTAAATAATAAGACGATAGAAATTTAAATAGCGGGGTTTGTGTTGATATAAAGAAAATATTCCTCAGAACTTATAGCATTTTATTTGAGTAATTATTGACGTAGAAGACACGATTTGTAGGTGACGTCTTCGTAGGCCCGAGCCATCGCTAGGACGTGCTTTTGCTACGAAAAGTAAGGTAAGTGAACATGCCAAGCCTTGCGTGCCAAGCTCCTTTCGTGTCGCAAGTTGATTTTAATAGTTGTCTCGAAAAGTGGTTTCTATTTATTTACATGTTTATTTCAGATTTTCATACATTTTAAATAAGTTGTTTTGCTTGATATCGTCACACGAAAAATAATAATAATGCGTAACTAACGTAAAGTGGAAAGAGTTGTACGGGAGAAGCGTATTATTGCCGTGTTGACTTTGTTCACTCGGCCTAAGATTAGATTGGTCGTGTTGGCTTCGTCCACTCGAACCGTTTTTATTTTAACCCGGTCGCAACCTGCCGGGTCGCTCCATGTACTCACCTCTCTGGCTACAAGAAGTCTTAGGGGGGTGCCGGCACTTAAGGTCTTGGATGCGCGTAGAGTTAGTAGATTCTTCCCTGTGTCAACAAAGTTAATAATACGGATTCTCTGAGATATGGATATTTAAGAAAGAGAAGAAGAAAGAGACTGGGACTAATCATCCCCGTTTGAAAGATGAGGAAGGAAGATCAAAAGAAAGAAAATCTTATAAGTGTTTTTACTGGATGCATCAGGTTCACTTTTTACAGTTTTACAGTTTATATTTGAGTTCCTGATTTACTCTGCAAGTTTTACAATTTTTATGATTTATTTCCTCTTTATATTTATTGTGAAAAGAAAGTTATGCGTCATCTTCCGTTTTACGAGCTTGGGTGTCACTTACTCAGTATTTCCATGCTGACTTTGAAAACTGTGGTTCCTGTTTCCTTCCCACCGCAGGTTTAGGAGCTGAAGACTAAGGTGTAGCTAGGTACGAGACTCACTTAGTTGGATTTCACCTTGAGAAGAATCTAGTTTTGGCTAGTTAAGAATAATGTAGTAGTTTCAGAAACTCTTGTGTAATATCTAGAAACTTTTGTGTTGTTAAATATTATGTAATAAATAAATATTTTGGGAAGTTATGCTTTTGATTTCCGCCGTTACTTATAGCATCGCCCTCCCGGTCTTGTCCGAGCCGGATAAGGGGGTTGTTGCAACATCAGAAGGACTAGCAAGTAGATTTTTTACCATATCTTCAATATGTTTGTCTGATGATTTATCCTCATCATGCTTTGACATGAAGCATAAGTTTGCTTGATCTTCTTCTGTGTCTGAGTCACTTGATGAATCAGAATCACTCCAGGAAGCCATCATGGCTTTCTTCCTTCTGTTGTCACTAACTGAAAGTTCATGTTCTTCTTCTTTTGTGGACAGTCCCTTACTAAATGATCTGCATCACCACACTCAAAACAATTCATTACTTTAGTTTTATGTAACTGTGATGAAGGTTTACCTTTGTAGTCCTTGATGCCTGAAGGTCTTGATCTCTCTCTGTTGTAATCCCTGTTACCAGAGTTTCTTTTCTTCTTGAGAATCCTGGCCAAGGCCTTGGAGATCAATGCTAAAGCCTCTTCATCATCATGCTCATCTTCAGTCTCAAGGCTTTGAGACTTTTCACTGTCTTTGGCCTTGAGTGCTAAGTTCTTGATGTTTTCACTCAAATCTCCTTCCACATCCTTCATAGAAATTTCATGAGTGAGCATCATCTAGCTGAAGAAGACTTAAATCTTGAGCTTCCTCAATGGCTGTTGTCTTTGGCTCCCACTTGGCTTTTGGCAAGCTTCTCAGAATTTTCCTGACCTTTTCCTCATTTTAGAACTTCTTTCCCAATGACTCCAGATTATTCACCACATCAGTGAATCTTTTGAACATCTCCTTGATGGTCTCATCTGAATTCATCTTGAACAACTCATATTGCCTGCTTAACCTGGCTAGTTCCTTCATATGTCACCACCAGTTTATCCCATACTTCTTTGGCACTCTTGCAATTTGACACTCTGTTGAACTCATCTGCATTAAGAGCACAGTATAACAGATTCATAGCCTTGTAACCCAACATTGCAGCACCTCTTACAAATTTGGTTAATATCGAGGCAATAGAGACGCACGAAAAACAAAACAAGATCAACCAAATATGAGCCAGCTGCTCGAGAGGAGACAAACTAATTTACTCTTCCTAAAAGACAAGTGCATAGTAACTTTGGAAGCAAAAAAGGGGCCTCCTGTACTTCCAAAATTGACTGGGAAAGCTACGCAAGAACAAAATTGGCGGTGGCGCCCCTACTTCCAATTTCCTGGCAAGGAAGGCAAGAACCAAATTGGTGGCGGGATGCAAACAAGCTCCAACAACTGATCTTGGTCGTAATAGCGTTGAATGGTCTGGTGTTCCATGTTGAATATCCCCATGTCTGCACACGGGCAGAAAGGGTCCTCAATGCCGTAATAAATGTTTCGATCATCCGTGAAATAGATTGAATTCTTCTGAAATCTAAGATAATGAGAAGTCGAGATCTCGACGCAAGTGGAATGATTTTCACCGAGGAAAAGTGCCTTGTTGCTACCTAGATTCTTCACCTCGCGCCACGCTGTTAACCGCCCACCTAGAGTTAGTAGTTTGAAAGCTCTGAACCCAGTAGTCGAAAAGAAAGATGCTTTACCTACTAGCAACTTGCAAACCACAAGTATTTCACCTTGTGGTAATTCGACCAAGTAAAGCTGTTTACGTCCTGGAGGGAGGACTGGTGGAGTAGCAAGTCTACGAAGCTTGGGCTTCGGGTCTGTTATCTTACAATGATGAACGGCACCCTTCTCGTCCACAGCATAGATTGTATTATTATTTCTGCTAAACATAATATCTTCAACGCTAAAACACTGCTTTCGCGTCCTGGCTCCCATATGAGTCCAATCCTTGTCCTTCCCGGGTGTGATGAAGGAAATCATGAGATTACCCGATGCAACGACCACATAATCATTGGGGAACAAAGCAGGATCAGCCGACAATATAACCTTCTCGACAAGAAACTCGGGTACATACGATGAACTCCAGCCGTCATAGTCTTCATCATATACGGAAGGAAGACGAACTAGGCCTTTGCGGCAAGATCCAATATAGAAAGGATTAACGAGTTGGATATTCTGGTCACTGTCAGCGAAGATCAACCAACCATGGGATGAACCACAACATCTGCCTAGAGATTTTGGAATAGGCGGTAAGTTAAAATCGTCCGTCACCGTAGTTCTACGGAAAACATCAAAGAGGGTGCGTTTCCACGGGTTGCAGTCCGTTTTGAACCGGCCATGGTACAACTTGTCCTCCTCAGAGACGAGACGATCACAAGGCAGGAGTAGGAGTGGGAGCCCATCCGTAATTTTGGATTCGATCCGTAGATTCCGATTGAGAGTCTCGAGGGATGCTTGACGCCATGAGACGCAAACCGATCCAAATCGATCGTAATCTGCCAGAACGGTTAGTTTTTTCAAAATAGTACCAATGATGTCCTGGGGCAAATCTGACCAACCTGATGAGCGCTGCTCCGGTGATGGAGCGGAATCGGTGGGGGGTTCGGCAATCAATCTTCTTCTCTTCTTATTAGGTTCCTCCTCGACTACGCCCGACCACAAAGGACCACTGATGTCATGTGGCAAATCTGACCAACCTGATGAACGCTGCTCCGGTGATGACACGGCGTCGGTGGCTATCAACCTTCTTCTCTTCTTCTTACTTTCTGAACGCTGCTCCGGTGATGGCACGGCGTCGACGGCTATCATTCTTCTACTCTTCTTAATAGGTTCATCCTCGACGACGCCCGACAACAAAGGTAGGTTCTCGATCTCCGTCTCCATAGCACAATAATTTACAGATCTGGTGGATTAGATGAAGGCAAGGGGACAGCACAAATGATGGTACAACAGCCCTAAATCACCTTTCCAGTTCGTCCCTCTCTTAAATAGGGAGAGATTTTCTTTCAAAAAAGAAAAAGAAAAGGGTAAAAGACAAAAACCACCCTCCGAGTATGGGTTATATACAAAAACACCCCTCGTGTTCGGGGATATACAAAAACCACCCTCGCAGTGGATGGACGTTGGACAAATACCACCCTTATATTAGTTTCAGTTACTAAATGTTACAATCTAATTTTTTTATGACCATGTTGCCCCTATTTGTGTTTTTTTTGTTTACTTTGTTCATGTTCTTGTGTTCTTGAACACCAACACCATCAAAATAGCAACAGTACCAGTTCAATTCAGAGTAGAAAATTTACCAACAAAGTTCATCTTTTTTGCTTCTGAAATCATAAAGAATGCAAACAAATGAGGAATTTCTTCTACATAAGACTGTAAAGGGAAGGCAAAACCCATAATAGAATGATGAAACCTTTCAACGACTTCAACTTAGCCTCTCATCTGAATTCATTCAGAAACCAAAAAAAATGAAACCCAGTTCATAAATCAGACGAATATATGTTTTCGATTCTCTACAAAGTTTAATTTTCGAAAAAATCAAAACTTTGAGATAACTTCTGGTATAAAGCAAAGAGATTTGAAGTAAAAACCCACAAAACATACCAAAAAACAGAGAGAGACAGGTAAAATTGGAACTTACAGGAGAAAGAGATCAATTTACAGTAGAAGATGAAGCAGAACAGAGAGAGGGAGAGAGACGAAGAGGGAGCCACCGGAAGATGAAGAACCGACTGGTGGGTCGTTGATCCATCGGAAGCTGGAGGCGCCGGTGATGGCGGCTTTAAGATCTGGAATCAAGGGAGAGAGAACAAGTGAAGAACTAACTACGCCGCCTCGATCTGCCTTCTCCCACGGCGACCCCTGCAAAACCCCCTAAATCCAATCAATCCCAAAAGCCTCCATCTGCACCACCACGAATCGACCCAAAAAGCCTACATCTGCACCTCACGAATCTGGGCTGATCCAAAAGCGAGTTTCTAAAACACAGTTGGTTCGTCATTTGCACGAGCAGCTATTATTGTAGCCTTTTAGCAATCTACACCCCATTCCTTCTCTTCCTCCTCCTCCTCTCTCTCTCTGTACCATTCGATCGAACCCTTCTTCTTCCCCATTTTGCTTCTTCCTCATCTCTCTCTGTGTGTAAATAGATATATATAGAAGATATATAGTACTTTTGTGTAGGTTTTGTTGTATACAACAATGGAGAGGTACGCCGGTGGTTCACCGGTAACCGAAGGCACACAGTTCGATCCGGTGCTGAAGAACAGAGAGGGGGAATCGGGTGAGGAGGACGAAGAGGGGATCAGAGGCGTGATGGTGGCGATTTTGTCGTGGGTCGCTGCCGGCTTTGCCGGCGGTGGCTCCTGTTGGCGCTGGGTCAAGTGGTCCGATGGGTGTTGTGGCTTGGGTTTCCAGATCTGGAGGTAGAGAGGATGAGGAGGAAGAGACAGGGGTGGAGAGAAATGGGGAGTTATAGAGAATAAAATATTTATATGGTTGGGTAATTTTTTTTCATTTGAGGATAAAATTGGTATTTAGCTTGTTCCGTTAGTGTCGTTAGTCACCGTTACCTGTCAAGGGTGGTTTTAGTATATCCCCGAACACGAAGGGTGTTTTTGTATATAACCCATACTCGGAGGGTGGTTTTTGTCTTTTACCCAAAAGAAAATATTGGGAGAGATTTGACCGCCTCATGTGTAAAAATATATAACCTTCAGTTACTTTTGACCGCCTCACGTGTACCAGTCCGTCCCAGCTCTTTTTTTTCATATGACTTTTTTGGCTCGTATTTGAGTCACTTTGACCGGGTGATTTGGATAGCAAAACAATACGATTTTTTGATAATTTTTTCACGATATTATAGAGCAACTTTCACTCTACAACACCATGAAAAATTATTAAAAAATTACATCGGTTTGCTATTCAAATCACCAGGTCAAAGTGACCCAGTGAATAGTGGCAAAAGTCAGAATTGGGAAGAAAGAGCTGGGACAGACTGGTAGTTGGTAATCTGTAACTTGTAATTTCATAAATGACGTTCGTGCCCCTGGACGATGTGCGGTAGGTGTGGCGGCGACTTTCTGGGTTTCACATCGCTTCGCTTCCGAGAAAAAAATAAAAAGTCTTGCGGTCTTCTCCATCCTCTTCGCTAAATTCGGGCTTTTTTCCTCGTCCTTCGTATTCGTCCCTCTTTTGAATAGGGAGAGATTTTGACCGCCTTTAGGCTACATAAGAGATATTTTGGCCGCCTTCAATCCGGGTTTTGCTACATAAGAGAGATTTTGACCGCCTTCAATCCTAACCGCACTTTCAATCCCAATCCATTGCTAGCGACTTCTTCAGCACTCTCGCCCTTCTCGTTGAAAATTCCGTCGTTTCTATTCATCCAAATCGCCCAGATTGCTGGAGCAAAGAGCTCACAGCGAGGTATATTTTCAGTCGAGAAAAACCGTGAGATAAACTCTCTCGGGGTTCCGCTTGGCCAATAGTGAGACTTGAACCCAAAATGTGCTTCCAAACCCCCTCAGAATGCAAGCATTCGAAGAATAAATGTTCCACCGTCTCTATTCCACCATGACACAATTTACACTCCAAGGAGACATTAATCCCCCTACTCCTGAGTTTGCAGGCTACTGGAAGTGACAATAACCACAGACGCCAACACGACAACAAAAATTTCTTCGGAATTTTGAGCTTCCAAAGCTTATTTTAACCATTCACCATTATTTCTATTTCCTGACGAGGAAGGAACAGAGTATGTGAATGCTCTTTGGGCCTTGTAACCACTGCTCACCGTGTAATTGCCGTATTCAGAGTGCACCCAGTACATATGGTCCGATTCCCCTTGAGTAACAATTGGAACTGACATAACTGCTTCCACATCTACCGCCCAGAGGGTCTGCTGAACTTTCCCGACATCCCAAGAACATGTGTTTTCATCAATTAACTCAGATACCCTCAAGTCTTCAGAGCCATTAGGACACGTAGTGATAACGCTAAAATTGTTTGGCCTCAACAACCACTTGTCCTTGAAGATTCTCGCTTTGCTACCATCCTTAATTTTCCATACCAGCCCCCTTTTCAACAAATGTCTTCCCGCCAGAATACTTATGAAAACATAGGAGACTTGCGACGTCTTTTTCAGTTCGTAATCCATAATTGAAGAATTTCGAAAATATTTATGCTTGAAAACTCGATGAACTAGAGAGTTTGGTGTTTGCAAGAACCTCCATGTTTGCTTACCTAGCATAGCTATTTTGAAGTCTTGAAAATCACGAAACCCAAGACCCCCATTCTCCCGATAATCCTTGAGTTTTCCCCAAGCAATCCAACGAATCCTCCTCTTCTTGTCATCACCTCCGCACCAAAACTGTCTAACTGCTTTCTCAATATCAAGACATGTTTTAGTAGGCAACAAGAAACAACTCATAGTATAAGTAGGGATGGCTTGGATGACAGCTTTGATTAACACTTCTTTACGAATTGTAGATCAGGAACTGACTTTCCAGCCTTTCATCTTCTTGTACACTTTCTCAACAAGAGGACTTAACATTGCTGTGCGGCTTCTTCCCACTTGCGCCGATAGACCCACATATCTATCGTGATGGGACACCAAAGGCACCCCACACAGTGCACTAAGCGAATCCCTGTCCTCCGGTTGAATGTTGTCTGAGAAAATGACTGAAGATTTCTGTAAATTCAGCATTTGATCCGAAGCTACTTCATAATCATGTAGTATGTCTCTTAGAATTGAAATCTCCTCCCGTGTTGCTTTGGTGAATAATAATCTATCATATGCAAAGAAAAGATGTGAGATCTTGGGACCACCACGTGAAGCTGTCATCCCAGATAAACGCCCTTCCTGCACGGCAGTTGTTAGACTTCTAGATAAAGTTTCGCTAGCAAGTAAAAAGAGATAGGGCGAGAGTGGGCAACCCTGACGCAAACCTCTCTCCGGAGAGATCTTTCCCTTTACTTCTCCATTCACAATAAGGCTTTAAGAAACCGCCGATATACATCTCATAACATTATTGATCCAACGGTTTCCGAACCCCATCCTTTCCATTACAGCTCTTCGAAAGTCCCATTCCACTCTATTGTAGGCCTTACTCATGTCAGCCTTTAGATCTAAAAAACCTGTTTTACCTTTCTTACGATTCTTCATAGTATCCAGCATCTCAAAAGAAATAAGAATATTGTCAGAGATCAATCTGCCCGGGACAAAGGCATATTGATTCTCCGATATGATTGAATTAAGGAAACCTTTAAGACGATTTGCTACAGCTTTGGCTATGATTTTATAAACAGTAGAACATAAACTGATAGGGCGTAAATCAGTAGACTTTCTAACCTGTTTCACCTTGGGGATCAGCGCGATAAGTGTGTGATTAAATGATGTAATATCTCCATCTCCATTTAAAAAGCTCAGGAAAAGAGTTTCAAGTTCACCGCCTACCAAGGTCCAAAACCGCTGAAAAAATACTGCCGGGAAGCCATCTGGCCCCGGTGCTTTGGCTGGCGTGAGCTGATTGAGGGAAGCCCTCACTTCTTCGGTGGTGTAAGGGAGTTCTAGTTCCGCTCTCTGTTCCTCCATAATTAAATCTTCCACATTAGCTAGCATACTTTCCACCTGATCTCTGGAAGGGTTTCTAGATGTAAAAATACTCGTGAAATAGTCTCCCAGAATAGAAACAACTTCCCCTGATTCTGAAGTCCATGTGCCATCTGAATTTTCTAAACCTGAGATACGATTTCTATTCCTACGAATAGAAGCCTTACGGTGAACGAAGCTCGTATTTTGATCTCCCTTTCTCATCCAAAGCTCTCGGCTACGCTGTCTCCACATATCCTCTTCTCTAAGAAGTAATTGCAAAATCCTGGTACGAATAATTTTCGCTTCAGCGACCACACCGGCAGTTTGTACTGCTTCGTCCAATTGACTAAGTCTGAATCTCAATCTCCTAAGTTCAATTTTTAGGTAGCCGAACACCTCCTTATTCCAAACTTTGAGGGCCGAAGCCATCCCCCCTAGCTTGCCACTGACAGAACCCTGCAGCCCTGACCAATTTTCTTCGACAAATCTGGCACACCGGTGGTCCTGTAACCACATCGTTTCAAACTGAAACCTTCGATTAAAACGTATATTTCTGAGAATAGCTGATGGCCACACCACTTGCAACGGAACATGATCGGAAACTTCCGCTATAACGTGATCCACCTTCCCCTAGCCGAAGATATCAATCCATCCATCCGTAACGAGGCATCTGTCCAACCGCTCCCTTATGTTTTGATTGTCACTCTGATTATTATACCAAGTAAATCTAACACCATAAAAACCAATATCTCGTAACTGTAATCGATTAATTACGCCGAAAAACCCTCTATCTGACTGAAAGAGACTGTTCTTCATCCTTCCTTTTCAGAAATAGACAAGAAGGCCTTAAAGTCACCGATTACACACCAGGGATGATCGTGAGGACGAAGACGTTCCATCAAAGTCCAAGAGTGATGCCTTTGATTTCTGTCTGGATCCCCATAAAAACCCGTCAAAAAACCATGCTTATACTGAAAAAACCATGAATATAATACCTTTACATCTTTTCGAGCGCAAAGGTGACTTCCTCATCCCACATAAAGGCCAAACCTCCCCTATGATCCTCACAATCTCTAAACACACCATTCCGAAATCTTAATCTGTCCTGGATCCTTGTCATCTTTGTTGCATACTGCTTTGTCTCCATTAATAAGACGATGTTGGGCTTGTGTCTCCTCACTAAATCGCAAAGAGAGATAACGCTATGGGGGTTCCCAAGCCCCCGCACGTTCCAGCTTAGGAGACTCATTGCGACTGGCTAGACTGGTTACCAGTCTCAGCCAATGTAGGTGTTTGAGTCTTTAAGGCACTCTCCTCCTGTGTCGGAATCCGCATAGAAGAAACCTCATTGTTACTCATACCAGCAGTAGCATCTTCCTTCTTATTTGTCCTCGGGTTCGTATTTATGGAGTGGGTTGCTCTAATATTTGTGTGGCTTCCTTGAGTTGAACCTCCACCCTGTATTGAGTTAGCATTTGTACGTCCTCCTATGACTCCTCCTCTACCCCCTCTACCACTCTGGCCACTTCCACGACCACCCTTACCTCCCCCGGTACCTCCCTGCCCCCCAACTGAGAAGCCGGAGTCTCTTTCCGAGCTTGGAAGACGACTCTTAACCTTTGCCACCGGCTGCGGGCTTATGTTTATCTCGCTAACCTTCCTCTTTCCACGTGTCGCTGGCCGGATTAGAGCAACCGTGATTCCTTTTCCTTTGTCTTCGGGTGAGAAACGCCCTGATTTATCCCTACTTGCAATAGGGTTGTCGACAATGCTCATATAGTTTGCTGACTTCATCGAAATGGCCTGAAACAGAGCCCTCATCCGAGTTACTGTTGTCGGATTCCACAATTGCCACGGCTTTCGTCAACCTTAACTTCGGTTGGAGACCCGTCCCTAGCAGCAGCATCTACGTTGTGGATGGGCTCTTCCTCTTTGAACACATCAGCTAACCTTCTCTTCGGAGGTGGTCTAAACAAAAGCCATTCTCCAAATCCGGGCTGATTTTGAGACTTTTCCAAATCTGTACGCATCAAACAATCCTCATCGAGGTGATTTATCATCCCACACCAATGACATAGGCATGTTATGCGCTCATACTTGTAGTCTAACCAGATCTTCTTATCTAACACTTCAATATATCGCCCTCTTCTTAAAGGTTTACTAACGTCCAGACTCATTCTAGCTCTCATATAGTCTCCAATTGGACCCGAAGAGATTTTGGAATCAACATAGTTAATCAACCCCCAGTTCTTCAAGATGTTACGAAGATCAACTTCCGTTTGATGATACAACAGTATATTCTTCACTTGGACCCATACATCTATCGTATCGAACGATGTGTTCTCCAGATTATTTGCTAGATCACAATGTTTCAGGAGGTTCTCGTCAAAAATCCAAGGTCCACCCAAGAAAGCCATATCAAGTGCTTCTTTGTTAGGGAATTGAAACACAAAAGTACTACACCCAATCTCATGAATACTGACCTCGTCCCCCCCGACCATATCTTCTTGAACAGTAACTTCATTGCCCAGATGTTGAACTTGATTGGGCGCAAGAATTTTCCGATCAGACATGGTCCCCTGCCATTGAAAGCAGCCAAGCTATAGTCCATGTCAAATACCTCTACTTCTTCTTCTTCAATAGAAAGCTTGCCGACATCTGGCGAACCCAGACCCATCACCATTGTTGCGTTGTTCTGGAAGAAGACTGTGTGTTGATCGCTGTAAGCAACCCTAGCGCAGCCTGCACGTCGCAACAGTTGAAACAAGAATCGCCTCAATCGCCTCCGATAAGTTCGGAGCTCACAACCCTACGAAACTTTTTTTATTTTAGTTTAACTTTTTACCCCTTATATATTGATACATCCCAAATAGAGACTTGTTCTCTTGTAGGAGGAGATACCTTAAGCTGATTTAGACTGAACCGTACAAATGTTGACCCTCTCCTACTCTATAGTTCAGAGATTAATTTTTGTGAATTTTGTGCAAGAGGGGGTCTTTTGTAGTTTTTTAGAGCAATCAATGTTTAATTCTTACCCACCTGAACGTTTTAGGGTGATCTGGGCACATTTTTAAAATCGGTTGAAAGTTGGATTTAATCATTCCATTGAAATAACATGTTTCTTTTTTCCAAAAGAATGGAAAAAATACATGACATGCTTCATAGTTATGAGGCCTACATTTTAAGTAGGTTTTTGACAAGAACTAAGTTCGGCCGCATATTCAACACTTGACAACATATTCCAACCCAACCTAACAATATCACAAACAAAACAGCATACAACCCTTAAGGTTTGATACGGGATAGCGTATCATGATTATTTAGTTATTTATTTAGTTACTAGTTATTGGGTTATTTGTTATTTAATTATATTATTATTTAGTATTCATTTAATTAACCCGTAGAGTAAGCCCGTTAGGTTTAGGGTTAGGTCAGTTTATTTATCTATTTAAGCGATGTAATAGTTTATCAATGATACAGAAAAGTATCGATAAGAGAGATTTAGACAGATTTAGAGAAATTGAGAAGAGAAGAATTGAAGAACTTAGTAGAAGAAAGTGAATTTAGAGACGAGAGTAGGGAGAGATTAGAGTTCAAGAAATACTTCTTCATTGACTGCTTCAGAATAAAATATTACATCGCTTAAAGAGATAAATAAACTGACCTAACCCTAAACCTAACGGGCCTACTTTACGGGTTAATTAAATGAATACTAAATAATAATATAATTAAATAACAAATAACCCAATAACTAAATAAATAACTAAATAATCATGATACGCTATCCCGTATCAAGGTTACACATAATAATATAATTTTACAAATCAATCATTGTCTTTTACTTGAATTTTCTAGTCTACAAGTGCATTTGATCGACAAGAATGTTTGGGAAGACCAAAAAACGGCACCGCCGCATTGTTCACCAGCTCCTAGATGACCAACAACGCCGTTTCACCGACGGCTCCGGATGCTCATCACTAAACGACGCCTCATATGTGACCTTATCGATATCCACCCATGTTCAGCAGCATATTCAAAATATCTCTGTCGAAAAAGTGTACAGTTCACCTACCTCTTCCTGTCAAAGAGATTTGAAGTACAGACCTTCACATTATCGGATCCATATTGATTTTCTTCAATATGTGTCTCTTGATTAAGACCTTGCTCACTTGACTAAATCACAGGTTACCTTTTACACTAACAATGGCCCTCTTGTATCATATTCAGTAATTAATGTGTCTATATTATCCATAGTATTTTAAATGTCTATTAGAGTGGGTTGGTTTGCTGTTCGCTGTTAGGTTGCAGATCGCATGTAACTATCTGCCGCTCTGCTTCTATACTTGTATGCTTGTATGATGTTTCGGCCCGTTGAGATTGGTGCTCTTGTAAACCCCTGTTTTAGTAATGAAGTTCTTACGTTCTATGTTTGCAATTATACTGTCTCATATGATTGTTAGTTGACAACATTATGTTCTATGATTCACAGGTACCATCATATTTTGTTTTACTGTTCAATGAGAGGGGTTATTTTGTTTATTGCTTGACATTTCTGCTATCTAAAATTTCCCTTGCATGCCAAAATTGCACTTCATATGATGGGGTGATTGGGGTTGGACTTGTTTGAGGAAAGCACTGGATATGAACCAACTGGATAACACATGAGTGTTCCATGAACAATAAGCAAAGGGCTTGTTTTTTTTGCCGGAAATGAGAAAAAGGTGTTGAGTGCATGAGAAGACAAGTTGGCATGTCTTACTTAATGCATGATACTGAGTTACTTATAGTATATACATACATGCTGATCGTGTAAATTTAGTATTGTAAACCTACATTTCTCTTGGTAAATGTAATGCTAGTATGCTAAACAAGTAGACCACATAAAACCTGTCTCTTTTTTGGGGGAGCATTTTAGGAACATTGATTAAGATGGTGAATTAGATACGATGTCAGGCATGTATAAACATGATCGAGTTATATTTATGAGGTATTGAAGAAAATCAAAACTTAAGATCAGAGAATCATAAAGTATCATCTTAGATAGTTTACTAAGGGTGAAATACCATATATGTAACATAAATATTGAATATAAATCGTGAATGGACTAGCAGACTATATATTACACCAAAAAAACTAATTGCCTTAGGTGCAATTGAATAAACCTGTGTCCATGCATGAACCCACCCAAGGCTCTCATTAGCTGCTATTGGGAATGTCGCATTTTATGTTGTTGTTTCTACTGCTTAAAGTGATAGTTACGACCACAAAGAAACAACATCGGTTGACTTACTGCGTAAGGTGATTCCTCAGATGGTTCTTTTCATAGGCCTTAAAGGCTTTTAATCGCGGTTTCCGCAAAACCTCCGGCTCCTGCTTAACCTTCTCCTCTGGCTTCTCACTTCTACTATTAGAAAACGGGAAATATCCTGTCTACAAGCACCTCTGCTTCTTCTTTCGCTTCCCCTTCGTCCCCTCGCGCCTATCTATGCCAACTATCTTTGTTTGGTTTTGTTTATTATGTTTGCATGTATGGGATGGGAAAAATGTTTAATAGTCTAGGATGCCGGGGGATAGGGCGGTTGTTAATTCCCGTTTTTAGGCTAAAAATGTCTTTTTGACCAATCCGCTTCCGCTGGTGGAGGAACTGAACAAAGATGGAATTACACCTTTTTTGAGCTAGTCCAGATTTCTTTGATAAAGATTTCCCATTTTTGTGTACGGTATCCCTCTTGAAAGAGACTTTTCGACTCAACGTAAATGGATGCACAATGAGATCAAAAACGTCATATAGTTAATTTCGTTTGGGATACCGAAACCCAACCTTTCAGGTGCACCAATTAGCTCTTGAAAAAGTAGACAGATTCTCTATCCTCTATTTTTCCATTTTATTTCATTGATTGATGTTCATTATTGGATAAGAAGATCTTTCGAAATCATTTATTTTTTTCAACCAATCGCTTCTTTGATTTTGAAAAAAGGATTTTCAGTCGCCGGCTCATTCTTCAACAGACACGCGGTCAGAGCTACCGCTCCTCCCAATGTTTGGGAGCTTACGGTTTCATGTTCTATTTCAAACCCCGATGGGGTGTTCTTTTCACCCTTCCCTCACGGTACTACTTCGCAATCGGTCACCCAAGAGTATTTAGCCTTGCAAGGTGGTCCTTGCCGATTCACACGGGATTCCACGTACCCATGCTACTCGGGTCAGAGCGTAAGCTAGTGATGCTTTCGGCTACTGTCCTCTTATCTTTTTTTTAACTGCTTACTGCGGTAGGATTCCAACTTTAATTGATCGGGTATTCTCCCAAGGGTAGTTGTATTCCCCCATAAAAAGGGGTTGGGAGAGCTAGTAAAGAGTCTTTCAAATACCAAACCATAACCTTATTTCGCTCCTCGTGCCAATCCACTGACATGAACCGAAAAGGAGACGGTCGACAGGGTTGCTCGACTCCAGTCTCTACTTAAAGCTAGTGACGTGCGTGGGGAAGCTAAAATGCCAACTGAAGTTACCATAAAAAAGCAGGTGGTAAGCCCCCTTCCTCTAGCCTCTCGTTGAAAGAGCAAATGTCGAAGAAAGTAAAATACCTTAAGAAAATGCATTGGCTGCATCTGCATCGATGGGCAAACAAACATCCATTTTTTGAAGCAAAGCAACTGGTTCCACGATTATTATACTGGTCCGAAAATAGCAACATGATTTTCAATTAGAATAAGTGATGATTGAACAACAACAGAAGTCTTTCCCAGCTCACATTGTCCCAAGTTTTCATTTCCCATCTCATGAAAAACTTTTTTCGCTTCGCTTAGCCTTATCCCTCTCTAGGGGTATTTTAGTGATAGGTTCTATAGGAACTGGGCGATCCTATTTGGTCAAATACCTTGCGGCAACTCCTATGTGCCTTTATTACGGTATTTGTGAACAGGTTCCCGGATATTCCTTAGCCGGAAAGATATGTAGCCATGAAAAAGGGATTAAGTGGAACATAATTGACTGGGTGGGAGAGGCATGGAAACAGTTCTTTTTCCATATTTTTGACCTTAGCTCCATGGAGCAATATGCTACTGCTGAAACATTGAAGAATTGAAATCTTAGATCAAAACACTATGTAGCGAACTTCCAATATTCACGACCAAGAAGTATTGGATTCTCTGAGACAGACATCGATTCTTGAAAGTACTGGTTCTTCCTCTGCGTCCTACTGTACTCTTCTCTTCTTGAGCCAATACGGGGAACTTCTCTATTAGATTACTTGCTTCAAAGATGACTTGCTCCATACCATACCAGTTACTCAATTTTCTTTTCGCTATCTGCTAAACCAAAGAGATAACAAGCAATTCCAAAGATCAGAAAATGGTAATGGCATGCTCTTCCATGGAGAAAAACCTTCAAAATGGCAATTTTAAGATGCAATGACGCGACTGGTGCTGTAGCTCATTGTTTGAAAGAAAAATGTCGTGGAATTAAAAATGAGTTTAGTTAGATTGATTCGGATTGGGAATCAGAAATTCGATCAATGATGGAAGATGAAGAAAAAAAAAGATCTCATGGAAATTGACGATGAAGTTGTGCAACAGAATGAACTAGTCTGAAGCTCCCCAATCTGTTCGTTCGATGACATAGGTGCTTGGTTCTTCACGCATCTTCAAGCCACTGCACATGATGATATGGGTAAGTCAAAATGGTCGTAGAGCGTTGTCAGATGAATGTTTTCTCAGTCATCACTTGAAGGCATCACTGCAATCTTTGATGATAAAGCTGTTGGGTCCTGGGTTAGAACGTATGTTGTGTTCAGTCGATATTAGATTCCTTGTAATGAAATTGGTTTTAATTCTTTTTTAATTGTCTTCAATCAAGCCAAAGTCTTTCCACCACACACTAATCTGTCTGCATCTTTAGGGGATCATTCTCTTGTGTAAAGATTATTTTCATAAGAATTTATTTTATCTTTTCTAATCCTCTGAAGAAAGAACTAATTGCTTTGCCACCTGCACCTGCACAAAGGTGCTCAGTTTCTTTACTATTTGTATTTCATCGAAAAAGATCGTGAAAGTATTGATGGTGAATACAGTAGAGGGAGATCAACGGTATGCGATAGGGCAGAGCAAGGACCGGGTTGGGCGGGTGAGAACTTTGTTTCCTACCCAACCCAATGATCCCGGGTTGGTCATATCGGTACCCAAACCCAATCAAGTAGTCGACAAACCCAAACCTGATCAAGCCTTTTTACTCGGACCGGTTCGGTCAGGTTTAGATGGGTTCAAAATGTTGCAAACCGTTAGCAAACTTATTTTTATTAACAAGACATATTTAGTGCAAATCGAAAAAATAAATAAATTTAAATCTTACTAATACATAACAAAGGCGAATCTGACATTCTAGTCGATGGAGAAAATCATATTAATGCATAAGTTGAAGAAAATCAACTAAAACTATTGTTCGGTCTTATAAAATTTAACTTGGACGGTATTATATAACTAAAAAACATGTAATTTTTTCATATAAAATTTTAATCGGACCGGACCGGCCCTAATAATTAAGTTTTTCCAACTTCAAACCTATGATCAATCAAAGTTATTTCGGGTTTGCGATTCTATACCCATACCCAATAAAGTAGCATGAACGAGTGTTGAATTCGGACCGGTTTGATGCGGACCGGTTTGGGGGAGTTTTGCTCACCCCTAGTATGCGATATGGATCTATTGGAAACAATCAAAAGTGGACCGAATTAAATGGGAAGAAGAAATAGAGACAGAAGTAGAAGATAATATTGAAAATGAAACAAAAATTAAAATGACTTGCAGAATTTTGTGAATATGATGATTATGTCATAGGCTATCTCGAGCATGGACTCGATGGCTTTAAGGCTTACTTTCCCCTACTGTACTGGGTGATCTGGAGAAAACGGCTCGCAGGATAATCGACTCAACCGCGCAGTTTGACAATACACTTGCCGCACCCTACGAACCACGATGGTATGAAAAAGTCTCTCTTGGAGTAGGAAACGAACACAAGAGAATGCAAGAATTTTAGAGTTGTTTGGATTTCTGGAAGTAAAACGAATGGGAAAGGCTGCCATTTATAGTAGCTAAGTCACCCATTGGAACGGTTTTAACTGTTCATGACACTTTTGACTGTCTGGTTATCTTTTGGTTTAAATTTGGATCGTTTGGTAAAAGGGATCAAAAGACA
The DNA here is from genome assembly GCA_023055425.1 of Linanthus parryae. NCBI lineage: Eukaryota > Viridiplantae > Streptophyta > Magnoliopsida > Ericales > Polemoniaceae > Linanthus > Linanthus parryae. Next base: position 84,868,418 of record JALGPY010000004.1, on the reverse strand, counting down.
ATTTTGAGTTAGAGTCAGTGCCTGATTCCGAAGGTGACAAAGCCAGAGTATGTGAATGACTATACACCCATTGCTCTTTATAATATTGTGTATAAGTTGATCACAAAACCTATTGCTTTAAGGACCATGCCTTTCATTGACACGCTTATTTCCCCCTTTCAAGCAACCTTCATCCCACAATGGAGAGGAACACATAACATTACTATTGTCGAATATACTATCCATAACTTTAAGCTTAGAAAGGGGAAAGTTGCGGATGTCATTTGAAGCTGGACATTGAAAAAGCTTATGACAATATTGAGTAGAGTTTTGTGAGAGCTACCCTTCAGCACTTTAACTTCCCTTCTCATCTTATCAGTAACATTATGGCCTGTATTTTTTCTCCCTCTTTGGATGTTCTTATCAATGGGAAGCCTACCTCCACTTTCATGCATCAGAAAGGCCCGAGGCAAGGGGACCCCCTTTCCTTCTACATATTTATTATGTGCATGGAATGGTGAAAAAGGAAGGAAGATCAAAAGCGCAGACTGTGAATCACACGAATACGAGTGTGTCTAATCCCACGTCATTTGCTACACCACCTCCTCCTCCCTCTTCCTCCGACAATCCTGTTCAATCCCACCACATTAGTTTTATAACCAAATCAAAAATCAAATAGTTTTCCAGTATTTATGCGCGAGCAATGGCTTGGTGCTATGCTCACCCCAGTTTGTCCCAAGGAATATTACTTCGTACTAAACCCCATCACCAAGCAGTGGATTTCTCTCCCTCCCCTGCCTAATGTTTGCCTTCTATGACCACTATTCTAAAATTAGCTTCATCTGTACCAAAAACGATGTTGTTTCAAATCATTCACAACAAAATCGTCTGAACAACAGTTTTAGGGTTGTTCGAGTTCTTCCTATTGAACCCCCCGCCCCCCCTACACTAATCTCAAACTTGTTATCTTTTATTCAGAGACATCGAATTTCACCCAATCGTCCTCCCTGCAGAAGCGTTCCCAATCGTATGACTATCAACAAGATAATATTGTTGGATCCAAGCCCAATATTTAATGGCCCAAAAGTGTGTGATTTGTTTTTTGGGGCGGTGATTTCCGAAAGACCAACAGCTTGGTCTTGGTTACTTTGGCTACAAGTCAAAAAGATTTTTTTCCTAGTTGGAATACCACCACAGCCACAAAGTGTATATATAAAGGCCATGATTGTCCATGGCAAGACACAAGTGACTCTCAAAAGGTTCCCTCGGAAATTTCATGTGTCAGTAAGTGTTCAAGTGAACACAACTACTTTGTGGCTGTGACACGAGTAGTCCAGAGACGTTTCCTCGTGTTCATTAACGCGAGACGGAGAGGACGAATACCGCGACGTGATCGTTCGCGACGAAGACGACGATATTTCAGAGCTAATTCCGGGTAACTTTTTAGCAATTAGTTTGCTCGGTTTCCGTCTAGCGACGAGGTTTTAGTTTTACCCGTTTTTAGTTTCTAGTTTGTTTACCCACGTTTTAGTGGAGGATTTGTCTACCCATTGTAATCGTTATAGTGGAAGTTTTGTGGGACGTTTTGTCCCTCTCGCTTAGAGGGTTTTTCCCACGTTAAATTCTCTTGTCCTACATCTTCTACTTTTCCGCACTTGTTCGTGTTGGCGTTGTTTTCGCATTCTAGTCCGTTTGATTCAGCCCAGTAACCCAACAAAAGTAGTATCAGAGCCTGGTTCAATGGGGGAGTCAACGGGTTCCATGATCAACTTGACAGCTAGCAACTACTTGATATGGAAGCCTAGGATGCAAGACTTGCTTTATTGCAAGGATTTGATGGACCCTCTTCTTGCGAAAGGGGTCAAGCCAGCCGAAGTTAAAGATGATGAGTGGACCAAGATGAATATGAAGACGATTGGTCATATCCGCCAGTGGATTGACAATTCGGTGTTCCACCATGTTGCTCAAGAGACGGATGCCTACCAGCTATGGATAAAGTTGGAGGGCATGTATGAGAGGAAGACTGCCAGGAACAAAGCGTTGCTGATGAGATCGCTCGTGAACTTAAAGTACAGAGACGGTCAACAAGTTGCTGAGCACTTGAGTGAGTTTCAGAGTCTCATAAACCAATTGGCTACCGTAAAGCTCAATTGGGATGATGAGACACAAGCCTTGTTGCTGCTTAGCTCCCTACCAACCTCGTGGGAGACGTTGGTCGTGTCATTGAGCAATTCTGCCCCTGATGGAAAGCTGCCCATGAGTATGGTCAAGGACGCAATGTTCAACGAGGAGGCAAGGAGGAAGGAGATGGGCTCTGACAACGCGCATGCTCTTGTCACGGAGAATAAAGACAAGAACAAGGATCGAGGGAGAAGCCAAACAAGGAACAAGAACAGAGGTCGCAGCAAGTCGAGGAATCAAGGTTCTCAGCCAAGATCCAAGGTCAAGTGCTACAACTGTGGAAGGCAGGGTCACATGGCAAGATCGTGCCGACTCCCGAAGAATGATCAGAACCTAGGCGACAATAGAAGAAACCAGAAGAATGATAATAGTGAGGATGATGATACAACTGCCAAAATCTCACAGGTTGTGGTACTCTCTGTGGGAGAAGAAGAATGCCTTCACGTTGCAGCGAATCAGGAAACTGAGTGGGTTGTTGATACAGCCGCTTCATACCATGCAACTTCGAGACGAGATTTCTTCACTACATACAAAGCTGGAGACTTTGGAACTATGAAGATGGGTAATACGAGTACCTCAAAGATCGCAGGGATTGGAGATGATCGCATCCAAACCAATGTTGGGTGCAAGATGGTGTTGAAGGATGTACGCCATATTCCTGATTTGCGACTGAACCTACTCTCTGGTATTGCTCTAGATCGCCAAGGATATGATAACTACTTCGGTAGTGGTAAGTGGAAGCTGACCAAGGGATCAATGGTCGTGGATAGAGGAGAAGCTTGCTGCACACTGTACAAGACTCATGTGAAGGTTCTTGGTGATAGTCTGAATGCAGTTGAGGATGCAGCATCACCAAACTTGTGGCACAAGAGGCTTGCTCACATGAGTGAGAAAGGGTTGAAGATTCTGGCAAGGAAGTCTCTAATTCCTTTTGCCAAAGGTACACCACTGAATCCTTGTGATTATTGTTTATTTGGAAAACAGTATTATCTTGTTGATTACTTTGGCTACAAGCCAAAAAGATTTTTTTCCTAGTTGGAATACCACCACCGCCACAAAGTGTATATATAAAGGCCATGATTGTCCATGGAAAGACACAAGTGACTCTCAAAAGGTTCTCTCGGAAATTTCATGTGTCAGTAAGTGTTCAAGTGAACACAACTACTTTGTGGCTGTGACACGAGTAGTCCAGAGACGTTTCCTCGTGTTCATTAACGCGAGACGGAGAGGACGAATACCGCGACGTGATCGTTCGCGACGAAGACGACGATATTTCAGAGCTAATTCCGGGTAACTTTTTAGCAATTAGTTTGCTCGGTTTCCGTCTAGCGACGAGGTTTTAGTTTTACCCGTTTTTAATTTCTAGTTTGTTTACCCACGTTTTAGTGGAGGATTTGTCTACCCATTGTAATCGTTATAGTGGAAGTTTTGTGGGTCGTTTTGTCCCTCTCGCTTAGAGGGTTTTTCCCACGTTAAATTCTCTTGTCCTACATCTTCTACTTTTCCGCACTTGTTCGTGTTGGCGTTGTTTTCGCATTCTAGTCCGTTTGATTCAGCCCAGTAACCCAACAAAAGTAGTATCAGAGCTTGGTTCAATGGGGGAGTCAACGGGTTCCATGATCAACTTGACAGCTAGCAACTACTTGATATGGAAGCCTAGGATGCAAGACTTGCTTTATTGCAAGGATTTGATGGACCCTCTTCTTGCGAAAGGGGTCAAGCCAGCCAAAGTTAAAGATGATGAGTCGACCAAGATGAATATGAAGACGATTGGTCATATCCGCCAGTGGATTGACAATTCGGTGTTCCACCATGTTGCTCAAGAGACGGATGCCTACCAGCTATGGATAAAGTTGGAGGGCATGTATGAGAGGAAGACTGCCAGGAACAAAGCGTTGCTGATGAGATCGCTCGTGAACTTAAAGTACAGAGACGGTCAACAAGTTGCTGAGCACTTGAGTGAGTTTCAGAGTCTCATAAACCAATTGGCTACCGTCAAGCTCAATTGGGATGATGAGACACAAGCCTTGTTGCTGCTTAGCTCCCTACCAACCTCGTGGGAGACGTTGGTCGTGTCATTGAGCAATTCTGCCCCTGATGGAAAGCTGTCCATGAGTATGGTCAAGGACGCAATGTTCAACGAGGAGGCAAGGAGGAAGGAGATGGGCTCTGACAACGCGCATGCTCTTGTCACGGAGAATAAAGACAAGAACAAGGATCGAGGGAGAAGCCAAACAAGGAACAAGAACAGAGGTCGCAGCAAGTCGAGGAATCAAGGTTCTCAGCCAAGATCCAAGGTCAAGTGCTACAACTGTGGAAGGCAGGGTCACATGGCAAGATCGTGCCGACTCCTGAAGAATGATCAGAACCTAGGCGACAATAGAAGAAACCAGAAGAATGATAATAGTGAGGATGATGATACAACTGCCACAATCTCACAAGTTGTGGTACTCTCTGTGGGAGAAGAAGAATGCCTTCACGTTGCAGCGAATCAGGAAACTGAGTGGGTTGTTGATACAGCCGCTTCATACCATGCAACTTCGAGACGAGATTTCTTCACTACATACAAAGCTGGAGACTTTGGAACTGTGAAGATGGGTAATACGAGTACCTCGAAGATCGCAGGGATTGGAGATATTCGCATCCAAACCAATGTTGGGTGCAAGATGGTGTTGAAGGATGTACGCCATATTCCTGATTTGCGACTGAACCTACTCTCTGGTATTGCTCTAGATCGCCAATGATATGATAACTACTTCGGTAGTGAAAAGTGGAAGCTGACCAAGGGATCAATGGTCGTGGATAGAGGAGAAGCTTGCTGCACACTGTACAAGACTCATGTGAAGGTTCTTGGTGATAGCCTGAATGCAGTTGAGGATGCAGCATCACCAAACTTGTGGCACAAGAGGCTTGCTCACATGAGTGAGAAAGGGTTGAAGATTCTTGCAAGGAAGTCTCTAATTCCTTTTGCCAAAGGTACACCACTGAATCCTTGTGATTATTGTTTATTTGGAAAACAGTATTATCTTGTTGATTACTTTGGCTACAAGACAAAAAGATTTTTTTCCTAGTTGGAATACCACCACCGCCACAAAGTGTATATATAAAGGCCATGATTGTCCATGGCAAGACACAAGTGACTCTCAAAAGGTTCTCTCGGAAATTTCATGTGTCAGTAAGTGTTCAAGTGAACACAACTACTTTGTGGCTGTGACACGAGTAGTCCAGAGACGTTTCCTCGTGTTCATTAACGCGAGACGGAGAGGACGAATACTGCGACGTGATCGTTTGCGACGAAGATGACGATATTTCAGAGCTAATTCCGGGTAACTTTTTAGCAATTAGTTTGCTCGGTTTCCGTCTAGCGACGAGGTTTTAGTTTTACCCGTTTTTAGTTTCTAGTTTGTTTACCCACGTTTTAGTGGAGGATTTGTCTACCCATTGTAATCGTTATAGTGGAAGTTTTGTGGGTCGTTTTGTACCTCTCGCTTAGAGGGTTTTTCCCACGTTAAATTCTCTTGTCCTACATCTTCTACTTTTCCGCACTTGTTCGTGTTGGAGTTGTTTTCGCATTCTAGTCCGTCTGATTCAGCCCAGTAACCCAAAAAAAGTAGTATCAGAGCCTGGTTCAATGGGGGAGTCAACGGGTTCCATGATCAACTTGACAACTAGCAACTACTTGATATGGAAGCCTAGGATGCAAGACTTGCTTTATTGCAAGGATTTGATGGACCCTCTTCTTGCGAAAGGGGTCAAGCCAGCCGAAGTTAAAGATGATGAGTGGACCAAGATGAATATGAAGACGATTGGTCATATCCGCCAGTGGATTTACAATTCGGTGTTCCACCATGTTGCTCAAGAGACGGATGCCTACCACCTATGGATAAAGTTGGAGGGCATGTATGAGAGGAAGACTGCCAAGAACAAGGCGTTGCTGATGAGATCGCTCGTGAACTTAAAGTACAGAGATGGTCAACAAGTTGCTGAGCACTTGAGTGAGTTTCAGAGTCTCATAAACCAATTGGCTACCGTCAAGCTCAATTGGGATGATGAGACACAAGCCTTGTTGCTGCTTGGCTCCCTACCAACCTCGTGGGAGACGTTGGTCGTGTCATTGAGCAATTCTGCCCCTGATGGAAAGCTGTCCATGAGTATGGTCAAGGACGCAATGTTCAACGAGGAGGCAAGGAGGAAGGAGATGGGCTCTGACAACGCGCATGCTCTTGTCACGGAGAATAAGACAAGAACAAGGATCGAGGGAGAAGCCAAACAAGGAACAAGAACAGAGGTCGCAGCAAGTCGAGGAATGAAGGTTCTCAGCCAAGATCCAAGGTCAAGTGCTACAACTGTGGAAGGCAGGGTCACATGGCAAGATCGTGCCGACTCCCGAAGAATGATCAGAACCTAGGCGACAATAGAAGAAACCAGAAGAATGATAATAGTGAGGATGATGATACAACTGCCACAATCTCACAGGTTGTGGTACTCTCTGTGGGAGAAGAAGAATGCCTTCACGTTGCAGCGAATCAGGAAACTGAGTGGGTTGTTGATACAGCCGCTTCATACCATGCAACTTCGAGACGAGATTTCTTCACTACATACAAAGCTGGAGATTTTGGAACTTTGAAGATGGGTAATACGAGTACCTCGAAGATCGAAGGGATTGGAGATATTCGCATCCAAACCAATGTTGGGTGCAAGATGGTGTTGAAGGATGTACGCCATATTCCTGATTTGCGACTGAACCTACTCTCTGGTATTGCTCTAGATCGCCAAGGATATGATAACTACTTCGGTAGTGGTAAGTGGAAGATGACCAAGGGATCAATGGTCGTGGATAGAGGAGAAGCTTGCTGCACACTGTACAAAATCATGTGAAGGTTCTTGGTGATAGCCTGAATGCAGTTGAGGATGCAGCATCACCAAACTTGTGGCACAAGAGGCTTGCTCACATGAGTGAGAAAGGGTTGAAGATTCTGTCAAGGAAGTCTCTAATTCCTTTTGCCAAAGGTACACCACTGAATCCTTGTGATTATTGTTTATTTGGAAAACATCACAAGATTACGTTTAGTTCCTCTGCTAAAAGAAAGTCGAAGATACTGGAGTTAGTGCACTCTGATGTGTGTGGTCCCATAGAGGTGGAGTCTATTGGCGGTCGCAGATACTTTGTGACCTTTGTTGACGATGCTTCACGCAAAGTGTGGGTGTATTTCCTGAAGACTAAAGATGAAGTATTTGATTACTTCAAGAAGTTCCATGCCATGGTTGAAAGAGAGACAGGCAATCCTTTGAAGCCTCTACGAACACACAATGGTGGTGAATATACTTCAAAGGAGTTCGAAGCCTATTGCGATTCCCACGGTATTCGGCATGAGATGACGGTTCCAGGTACCTCACAATACAACGGCGTTGCCGAGAGGATGAACCGGACTATTGTTGAGAGAGTCCGATGTATGCACAGAATGGCAAAGCTGCCAAAGTCATTCTGGGGTGAAGCAGTTCGTACCGCCTGTTATGTGATTAACAGGTCTCCATCTGCTCCTTTGGGTTTTGAGATTCCAGATAAGGTATGGCACGGTAGAGACGTTTCCTACTCTCATCTGAAGGTGTTTGGCTGCAAGGCGTTCGCGCATATACCCAAGGAGAAGCGACTTAAGCTTGATGACAAAGCCAATCCATGTGTTTTTGTGGGCTATGGAGATGAGGAGTTTGGCTACAGGTTATGGGATCCAGTTAATGAGAAGCTGATAAGAAGCAGGGATGTGGTTTTCTATGACAACCAGAATATTGAAGATATTGAGATGTCTTCAAAGTCGAAGGAAGTTGTTGTTCCCGACCTCAGTCCAGATACCTCCCCTAGTGCTACGGGTGGAGAAGAGATTCCTGGAGATGTTCCAGAGATAGAGATTCCAGAGATGGAAGATGACGATGACGATGATGATTCCGATGAAGAGGGTGTTGAGCAGGGGGAGCAGCCCCCTCCACCAGAGAACGAAGGACCTCAGCTGAGAAGGTCCACCAGGAATCCGCAACCATCTGTCAAGTACCCATCGTCTGAATATATTTTAGTTACTGATGAGGGGGAGCCAGAAAGTTTCCGGGAGGCACAAACTCATAAAGATAAATCCAGTTGGATGAAGGCTATGCAAGAAGAGATGAGTTCCTTGCAGAAGAATGATACTTATGAGTTAGTAAAGCTACCGAAGGGAAGAAAAGCACTGAAGAACAAGTGGGTGTTCAAGTTGAAGAAGGACAATGATGGAAAGCTAGTGAAGTACAAAGCGCGATTGGTGGTCAAAGGATTCGGCCAAAAGAAAGGTATTGACTTTGATGAGATCTTTTTGTCAGTTGTTAAGATGACCTCAATCCGAGTTGCTTTAGGGCTAGTAGCTAGTATGGACCTCGAGCTTGAACAACTTGATGTGAAGACTGCCTTTCTACATGGTGACTTGGAGGAAGAGATCTACATGGAGCAGCCTGAAGGATTTGAAGTGAAAGGGAAGGAGAACATTGTTTGCAAACTGAAGAAGAGTCTGTATGGCCTTAAGCAAGCGCCAAGACAATGGTACAAGAAGTTCTACTCATTCATGGTGAGTCATGGGTACAAGAGAACACAGGCAGACCAGTGTGTTTACATAAGAAGATTCCCCGATGGTAACTTCATCCTGTTATTGCTGTATGTCGATGACATGTTGGTTATCGGTAAGAGTTCGGAGATGATTGGCAAGCTGAAGAAGGAGTTATTCAAATCTTTCGACATGAAGGACTTAGGTTCCGCTCAACAGATATTGGGCATGAAGATTTTTCGTGACAGGAAAGCAGGGAAGCTTTGGTTGTCGCAAGAGAAGTATGTTGAACGCGTGATCGACAAGTTCAACATGAAAGGTGCTAAGCCTACTAGTACTCCACTTGCCAGTCACTTCAAGTTGAGTAAGAGATCGTGTCCCTCTAGCGATGCAGCTAGAGATGGTATGGCAGCTATTCCCTACTCCTCTGCAGTAGGAAGTTTGATGTATGCTATGGTTTGCACCCGGCCAGACATCGCTAATGCTGTTGGGGTAGTGAGCAGGTTTCTCTCTAACCCTAGGAGAGAACATTGGGAAGCAGTCAAGTGGATTCTGAGGTATTTGAAGGGGACTTCCAATTGGTGCTTGTGCTTTAGTGGTTCCAAACCAGTCTTGGAAGGATTTACAGACGCCGATATGGCAGGCGACCTCGATAGTCAAAAGAGCACTTCTGGATACTTGTTTACTTTTGCAGGGGGAGCTGTTTCATGGCAGTCCAGACTGCAAAAATGTGTTGCTCTATCAACTACCGAGGCTGAGTACATTGCTGCAGCGGAAGCTGGCAAAGAGATGTTATGGTTGAGACGATTTCTCCAAGAGCTGGGTTTGAAGCAAGACGAGTATGTGGTTAACTGTGACAGTCAAAGCGCTTTGGACTTGAGCAAGAATTCCATGTACCATTCTCGCACAAAGCACATTGATGTTCGCTATCACTAGATACGGGAAGTAATAGAGAGGCAGCTGATGCAACTCAAGAAAATTCACACTGATCAGAATCCGTCTGACATGCTGACGAAGGTAGTGACAAGGGACAAGTTCGAGTTCTGCAGAGGCAGGACTGGGATGGACCACGAGTGAGAAGTCGCAGTAGTATTCCCTCCTCTAGTTGGGCTTGGAGGGGGAGATTTGTTGGGTCCAACCCCAATATTTAATGGCCCAAAAGTGTGTGATTTGTTTTTTGGGGCGGTGATTTCCGAAAGACCAACACCTTGGTCTTGGTTACTTTGGCTACAAGCCAAAAAGATTTGTTTCCTAGTTGGAATACCACCACCGCCACAAAGTGTATATATAAAGGCCATGATTGGCCATGGAAAGACACAAGTGACTCTCAAAAGGTTCTCTCGGAAATTTCATGTGTCAGTATGTGTTCAAGTGAACACAACTACTTTGTGGCTGCGACACGAGTAGTCCAGAGACGTTTTCTCGTGTTCATTAACGCGAGACGGAGAGGACGAATACCGCGACGTGATCGTTCGCGACGAAGACGACGATATTTCAGAGCTAATTCCGGGTAACTTTTTAGCAATTAGTTTGCTCGGTTTCCGTCTAGCGACGAGGTTTTAGTTTTACCCGTTTTTAGTTTCTAGTTTGTTTACCCACGTTTTAGTGGAGGATTTGTCTACCCATTGTAATCGTTATAGTGGAAGTTTTGTGGGTCGTTTTGTCCCTCTCGCTTAGAGGGTTTTTCCCACGTTAAATTATCTTGTCCTACATCTTCTAATTTTCCGCACTTGTTCGTGTTGGCGTTGTTTTCGCATTCTAGTCCGTCTGATTCAGCCCAGTAACCCAACAAATATTGCAGTAGCTTGCAATGGTAAACTGCACTGGCATTGGTTCGAGTCCGAGGTTTTCTCCTTCAACCCGTACCAGGATCAGTATCAAAGGCTGAGCTTTCCCAAGGATAGCAGAATAAGGGGCTGTGTGTATAGTTTTGGAATGTTCCATTGCAACCTCAAGTACACAGAGTGGTATGAGGCACTAATTCAGGTTTGGGAAGTTGAGGAATACGGATATTCATTGGCCCCCCATATCCCTTTCTATCACCGGTCTCCCATCCGTGCCAACTTTTCACCCTTACGATGAAATGTGATGTTGTGCCACAAATTTTGTCGCATACTTCAGTACAATCTGCGCACTGGAACATTGGAGCTCTTCCTTCGTGAAGATGGTCGTGAACTCGATGCAAACTATTTTATGATTCGAAAGTTTTTTCTCTTAGAGCTCCCATGCTGGCCAACTCCACTTCGTTCAGTCTCTAATTAAGTAAACGGTGAGGATTTGCATTAACTCGTGTAGAGGGAAATCATTTAGAAACTCTGTCGGATTTTTATTTAAAACTAAGCTTTTAGCCATCCGGTCTTTGAAAAGAATATGTCACAGATTTTTTTGTTGCATTTTTAGGCAATTTTTTACTGCTTATTTGTCACATGTAAATCATGAAGTGTAGGCATAGAGTATCTACTTGCTTCAATCGATTAGGTTTCCACTGATAATCGAGACTCCTTTACGAATTTAATTAATTTGTTCGCCTTTATTTCCTCGATATAATCTAGAAGGTCGGTCGTTCACGCTTTTGCTCCTGTTATCGTGGTCGTTCGTTTCAAATTCTTATTGTTGAGAGTCCCCATGCTCAAATAGTTTGGCAATAAAATGGGCACTGGTAACCTTATTTCCCATTCCGGAGAGTGCTTTCTCATTCTATCTCTTTCTCCTTCTCTGAATATGGCCTTCTAGTGTAGAAGCAACATTTTATAGTTGCTTACTTCTTTGGTAGATTCAAGAGGCCAAACCAAAAGTAATTTTGTTTCTTGAATATTCCAACAATGTAATTAGCGCTGGACTGACTTCTCCGATTAAAGAATTCAATATTCTTCTCCACCAGGGGGACTGTGAAAGACACGTTGGCGCTGCTTGCGAACTCTACGTTTCACCTCTTGAATTTACCAAGTGTAGGTGGTCTATGTGGAGTTTGTTGGAATTGTTACCTAGAGGCAATCAATCTATTGTGACAAATATGTAGATTTACAATTCATTATGATATCGATATGTTAACATGAATGAAGTCCTTAGAATATAAATGTTATATTCTTAAATATCCCTAGTCAATTATATTTATTAACAGGACAATCAACTATAGACTAGTATGGGGTTGGATTGATATGGAGATATCACGATTAAACACATTTGTATATATGAATTAGGAGTAATAGCATACTTGACTGACCCATCTCCGAGAAGGCTACATACAAGTTATGTTAAGCCACAAGTGCTTCTCGCGGTGACAACGTTATTGTCATCCTTAGACTTGAAGTCACTAGATCATCTAGTTGTGGAATATTGTGTTTTGGTAGCGTCAAACGCTACACCGTGACTGGGTAGTCATAAAGGCGCGTACAAGACACAGTAGGAAACAAGCTTAGATATCGTAGTGATGTAGATAGAATTTTTCCCTCCAACATAACGGGAGAAAGTATCCTAGGCCACTCGAGGGATAGTGCTTATAGAATTTCTGGCCAGACTAAAATAAATCAATATAAGACATTGATGTATTTGCACGAATAAGGCTATTACCAGGATCGAGGAACTATGGTGTGGATATACGAGTGTGACTTGTATGTCTCGTGTCCAATCTGGATATTGAGACAAAGGGATGAGACAATACTTGCACAAGGTTTGTCATGATGACTACTCTATTTGTTGTCTAGAATGGATGTCTTGTTAGAGGCCGCTCCATATTAGTAAATAGTTACTACCAACTAAATAGAACATATGGGGTCACACGCCATATAGGGGTGAACTAGACCTGGAAATTAATTAATTAATATGATTAATTAATTAGAAGGATCAAATCGCAACAACTTGCTAACTTAGTAGGACTAATATGCAAGTTGGACTAATCCATGTATAGACATGATTCGAATTTGCCAAGTTGGACTAATTCATGTAGAGACATGATTAGGATTAATTTTCAAAGAGAACTAATCCATGTATGGACATGATTAAGACTAGTTTGCAAGAGGGACTAATCCTTATTTGAGTATGATTAGGAGAGGGGTTCGTTATGTAGTAGGACAAGGAGTTGTTGAACTATATAAAGAACACTCCTAGCTTAGTTTCTCTACACACATCTACATGATTGGAGTATGAGAGAATAAAGCACGGAGAGAGAGCAAGTCCCAAAGGAGGGCCGAACCCCCCTTGGGACCACCCCCTACCCGTCGGCCATAAAAGGGAGCTGCCCACCTTGGTGTGTCGTTGTTGCGTGATTTCTTCTTCCTCTTCCATTCTTCCTAGATAGCACAAGGAATTAGAGGATCTAGATCTCACCTCTAGGCGTGGATCAACCGTAGAGATGTGACACATTTCACGTTACAAGTCATCATAGGAGACGTCTAAGGTATGTTGCTTGTTTCTTCCCTTACCATCGTTATGATTCTCTTCAAGTGATCCTTGGAGGGTCTTGAATGGATCATCCATGATCAAAACCGTACAGTGTTATCAGAGCCACAGGTCGTATAGCATAACGTTGTTTAGGTGTTACGATTTATATAGTTGTACACTTTAAATTGTTGTTTATCGCGTCAAACGGACAAATCAAGCACATTGATGCAATTTGTAAATAATTCAATTGAACAAGAACTAATTTTACATGGAATGTAGGAATTAGTGAGTTTGAGAAATTTTAGGATCTTAGATCTAGGGTTCTTGGGCATCCTATTGGAAGAAGGAGTTGATTTCAAAGAAGGAAACAACCAAACTTGGGCAACAAGGCATGGAGTAGGGTTGGAAACAAATCCTAAGGAGGTTCGGCCCCCTAGGGTACTGCCCCTCCTTCCTTTCCACCCAAGCAATTTTTGGCATAATGGCCGGGGCAGCCCTAGCACACGTGGGCTAGGGGCCGGCCGGACCAAGGCCTTAGGCGGCCTGTTAGGGGTTCGACCAAGTGTATGGTTAGGCCCCTTGTATCGTTTTGACCCTAGTTAATCCCTAAATCAACAAAAATTAATTAAGCGCATTAAAATTGGTTTTAACTGTTTATGTGCAAATGTATGGTGATTTGATATGGTCTTAGATGAGGTTTGTTGTGGATGTTTAATTTTGTGGTTTGTTTACGGCCTGTGAGCTGATCAATTCGTTGTAATAATTAATTTGGGTTTACGGCCTGCGAGCCGGTATTTTTCTCAACTTGTGAGATTTATTTATTTAGTATAGATGTTAGCCAGTACTAGATAAAATAGATACATAGCCATGATTGAAGAAAATAAGCCCAAAGAATTGAAGGAACCACAACATGGAGCATGAAGCATTCCACAAGACTATGAAGGATGGACCAAAAGATGGAGACACATGGAGATGGGTTTTTATTCTAGGGTTCATAAATAGTCTCATTGGCTTGAGAATATCTTAGTCTAGGAGGCCATATCCATATCACGGTTTTAATTTTTTGTGGATGTTTATTTATTGTCTTATTATTGTTGTTGGTGTATGGATGATGCATGCAATTTGATAATAAGATAATTAAACAACACGGATCTTTTATTTGGAGTTGTGCCCAAACTCAAATAAGTAGATCATTTGATATGGATCAATAAAAACAATTAAAATTGGAAAATAAAATCCCTCAATTGAAATATTGCGTTTTGCCTTCTCATTATCAAGACACTCTTCATGATCATGATTATCAAGCTCGTGCGTGCCAAAGCAGGGCGACTTGATTTGCCATGAATATGTTGCGATGGCACAAGCAAGTAATGTGCAACTGTCTAGGTAAGAGGTTGAACGCAACTAGGTGATTTTAATAAGATTAAAAGCCTAGAGGCAAACAATTGGTATTATTCATATAGATGGATAAATAAGGAGTTATTTGCCCAATCCATGAGTTTCATAAGGATGCAATTGGAATAGTTCCTACATAAATAAGTGATTTTGGGTGACTTGCCAAAGCAAGCTTAAAAAAGTGAAATATGAATCTTGGCCCTCTAGAAAATATGATGATATTATCCGCATTAATATGGAGGGTTATTAATCCGAGAAAAAATAGTGGGAGCTATGTTTTACAATTTAAATCCTTGTTGAATATAGTTACACGTCACAATACTTTGCATAATCCTGTTTATGTTGAATACCCATGACATTAAACAAACTAAACACGACTTTTGTCCATAAGATCGACAAGCTGTCTCGAATCTATTTTCTAGATTGGTAGAAAATTGAGAATTGTTCTCAAATAAAAGAGAAATTGTTGTACATCGTAGAACATAAAGTTCTCTTCCCACCAACAACCAAGACACACTAAAATCTAATGGAAGGAACATCAAAGAATGGTTATTTGAATGTAACTTGCCTCATGTAAGCTGCCATAAACTCTGTGCTTTGGAAACAAGATGAGAACATGGAGGCGTATGATATGAGCATACATTGAAAGAAGCTCTTTCAAAGAGTGAGGTAGACATGAAAGGTTTGAAGTGTTGCTCCACTTTGCGTTATGCAACTAAGCTATTCAATATGATTGAAACATTAGTGAATGGGTGTTATCTATGAGATAGAATTATTGTTCACCCAGGGTGGACCAAGTATTGCATTGGGTGCAATTATAATTTTGTATTTAAAGTTGATATACTCAATATGATCGAAGATCACTATACAAAGCACTAATGAAAGGGCATAGGCTAAAACTGTTAATGGTTAACAGTATGGGTAAGGGCAAATGGTTTTCGCTGACCCCATGGGTATGAAGCAAGCTTGTTGCTAAAAACAAGTTGCCTTAAAGTCCCAAATGTAGTGTAAAGGAAGAGTGACTACCCAAAGTACCTGGAAGTAAGTAATAATGGAATTGTGAATTCCAATTTAGGTATTCTTGTTATAGAAGTCAATGTGTCTATCTCATCATCATTAGTATATGATACTTGATGAGGATCTCAAATTTTTAGAAGTGTGAAGGATCTCAAGAGATAAAGACAATTGGATAAGGAAGAAATAATCCTACACGAGAGGCAATGAAGCAAAGGGTTGCAAAATTAGCCGTAGAGAATTATTCTTACCTTTATGAATTTTTTCATGAATTAGACAAAAATGATTATGTCCCAGCTATGAGTAGGATCATTATCATAGTTTCTTGTTTGGATAAGAAAGCTCCTTATCATAATAAATGACAAATGTTGTTCCATTTATTCTGATATACATTATTGTAATGTAATTTTGTCTAATGGATTGTATATCCTTGATCATGATAATTTCATCTATAACATTAATACCAAGAAGTTTGCATATAATGATATGAACTTCACTTATCTTTAGCATTATTGTTTAGGCCACATGAATAAAAGATACATACCTAGAACTCCATATGGATGGATTTCTGGAACTCATTTGACTATTGAATCATATGAGACATGTAAGACTTATTTATTAGGCAAATATATGATCTTTTGGGAATCATACATATTGATGTATGTAGGCCACTAAGCACAAATGCTAAAGATGGTTTTCAGTACTTCATCATATTTACCGATAGAATCAGAGAAATATGGATTTTTGTATCTTATTAAGAAACAAATCAGAATCCTTTGAAGAGTTAAAGGAATTCAAGAATGAAGTAGAGAACCAGCTTGGAAAAAGTATTAGGGCTCTACGATTGGATCGTAAGAGGAGAGTACTTGAGCAAAGAGTTTGACAAGAATCTATGAGAGTTATGGAGATGATCCAAACACGCTCCACCTAGCACGCCACAGCGGTATAGCGTGTCTAAGAGGAGAGTGCGGACCTTGTTGGATACGGTTCGGTCCATGATGTGTCAAACAATAACTTCCAGTTTACTTTTAGGGGCTATGTTCTAATTACAGAAAATTTCGCCCTTAACCTTGTTCCATCTATATCAATTAGGAAAACACCATATGAGATATGGACTAGGAAGTTTCCTAGTATGTCTTTCATAAAGTACTTGGGGTTATGAATTTTATGTAAAGCCGTTTACAGATAAACTTGGACCCAAGCCGGATAAATTATTTCTGGGATATCCTGAAATGGATATTATTTCTACAATCCAAACGAGAACAAATTGTTTGTTGCTCGAACCACACTGTTTCTAGATAGAGATTTTCTCTAAAGAAACAGTGGGGGGACAATAGAACTTGAAGGATTTCAGGAACCACAACAGAACATTGATCCTTATGATGGAACATTAGCAGGATCACAAGATGTTGTGGAGCAACCTACTCAGGTAACACAAGAACCTCGTAGGCTAGGTAGGATATGTCAAAGGACTAGAGAAATATGGATTTCTCATAATCCAGTGATATATTGCTCATAGATTGAGCCTACAACCTATGACATGGCCACGTGTGGGCCATACTCTCAGAAATGGCTTGGAGCCAAGAGATACGATAGGAAATTCATGTATACCAACAAAGTATAGACTTTGGTAGAACCACCTGAAAGGGTAGGACCCATAAGGCGCAAGTGGGTAATGAGGAAACCAACATGGATGGTAATATGATTACTTTTAATGGACAATTGGTTGAAGAGGGTTTCATGTGAGTTCATAGTATAGACTATGACGAAATCATTCCCCAGTTGTGATCCTTAAATCCATTCGCATCTTGCTTGTAGCAGTCTGTCTAGAGATTGAGTCAAGCTTCTTGGGGTTGGATTCTTCGAATTAATGATGCAATCAAATAAGTTTGGTTCCATCAAAATTGAAGATGAGACTTGTGTTTACAAGAAGGTTAGTGGGAGCACAATTATGTTTCTGGTCTTATATGTAGAGACATACTAATCATTGGGAATGATGTCCCTACTTAGCAATCTTACGTAGATTGACTAGGGATTTAAATCTTCAATGATAGACTAAGGCGAAGCAAACCCATGAAGATCTATTGAGATTGATCAAGCTGGTTGTGCCGCTTAGGTCATAGTACAAAAATTGACAAAGGTGTTGGAATGGTTCAACATGTATAGAGTATGGATTCTAACTTTGTCAAATGGAATTAGTCTTTGGAAGACTAATTTTCTTTTCCAATTAGATTGGGAAATGAGTATGGATGAGATTCACGAGATACGCCATGTTATGTACTAGGCAAAACGTGTCATATGGTAGGACACAAAGATACCAGTCAAATCCAGGTGAGAGTCACTGGATAATTATCACGATTATCCTTAAGTACTTGAGAAGAACTAAAGGATGAATTCTTGATAAATGGAAGATAGGAAGAGTTTACTGTAAAGAGTTACGGTGATGCGAACTTCAAATCTAACGAAGGCGATTTCAAATTATAGTCAAGTTTTATGTTTTGCACTAGTGGGAGGGACTGTGAGCTGGAAAGGTTCTAGGCAAGATTCATTCACTTATTCTAATGAAGAGGATTGAGTAATTTATTGCATGAGATGCACTTACTCAGAATATTCAATCTCTATCAAATTGTTGATATAAGGGATGTGAATATTTACAACGTACCTGCGCATGTCTAGCCTACCATACCCCTACGCAGTGTAAGCATGAAGGGCCGCTCTAGATCAATAGGCATATGATGCAGGAGATTGATTCTAGTGCAAGTGGGAGACTGTTGGAATTGTGCCCTAGAGGCAATCAATTTATTGTGACAAATATGTGGATTTACGATTCATTATGTTATCGATATAGAGATATGTTAACATGAATGAAGTCCTTAGAATATAAATGTTATATCCTTTAATATCCCTAGTCAATTATATTGATTAACAGTACAATAAACTATAGACTAGTATGGGGTTGGATTGATATGGAGATATCACGATCCAACACATTGGTATATATGCATTAGGAGTAATGGCATACTGGATTGACCCATCTCCGAGAAGGCTACATACAAGTTATGTTAAGTCACAAGTGCTTCTCGCGGTGACAACGGTATTGTCATCCTTAGACTTTAAGTCACTAGATCATCTAGTTGTGGAATATTGTATTTTGGTAACGTCAAACGCTACACCGTGACTGGGTAGTCTTAAAGGCGCGTACTAGAAACAATAGGAAACAAGCTTAGATATCGTAGTATTGTAGATAGAATTTGTCCCTCCCACATAACGAGAGGAAATATCCTAGGCCACTCGAGGGATAGTTCTTATAGAATGTCTGGCAAGACTCAAATAAATCAATGTACGACATTGATGTTATTTGCACGAATAAGGCTATTCCCAGGATCGAGGAACTATGGATTGGATATACGAGTGTGACGTGTATGTCTCGTGTCCAATTCACATATTGAGACAAAGGGATGAGACAATACTTGCACAAGGTTTGTCATGATGACTATTCTATTTGTTTGATAGAATGGATGTCTTGCTAGAGGCCGCCCCATATTAGAAAATAGTTAATACCAACTAAATAGAAATTATGGGATCACACGCCATATAGGGGTGAACTAGACTTGGGAATTAATTAATTAATATGATTAATCAATTAGAAGGATTAAATTGCAACAACTTGCTAACTTAGTAGGACTAATATGCAAGTTGGACTAATCCATGTATAGACATGATTAGGATTTTCCAAGTTGGACTAATTCATGTAGAGACATGATTAGGATTAATTTGCAAACACAAGTAATCCATGTATGGACATGATTATGACTAGTTTGCAAAAGGGACTAATCCTTATTTGAGTATGATTAGGATAGGGGTTGTTTATGTAGTAGGACAAGGAGTTGTTGAACTATATAAAGAACACTCCTAGATTAGTTTCTCTACACACATCTACATGATTAGAGTATGAGAGAATAAATCACGGAGAGATAGCAAGTCCCAAAGGAAGGCCAAACCCCCCTTGGGACCGCCCCCTACCCGTCGGCCATAAAAGGGAGCCGCCCACCTTGGTGCTCCGTTCTTGCGTGATTTTTTCTTCCTCATCCATTCTTCCTAGCTAGAACAAGGAATTGGAGGATCTAGATCTCACCTCTGGGCGTGGATCAACTGTAGAGACGTGACACATTTTACGTTACAAGTCATCTTAGGAGACGTCTAAGGCGTGTTGCTTGTTTCTTCCCTTCCCATCATTATGATTCTCTTCCTGTGATCCTTGGAGGGTCTTGAATGGATTATCCATGATCAAAAACCCTACAGTGTTATCAGAGCCACAGGTCGTAGAGCATAACGTTGTTTATGTGTTACGATTTATATAGTTTTACACTTTAAATTGTTGTTTATCGTGTAAAACGGACAAATCAAGCATATTGATGCAATTTGTCAATAATTCAATCAAACAAGAACTAATTTTACATGGAATGTTGGAATTAGTGAGTTTGAGAAATTTTAGGATCTTAGATCTAGGGTTCTTGGGCATTTTATTGGAAGAAGGAGTTGTTTTCAAAGAAGGAAACAACCAAACTTGGGCAACAAGGCATGGAGTGTTCGGGTGGAGCCCTGGTTCATGGGCGACCCGTTTTATGAATCGACCCGATTCATGTTTTTCTACGACCCGAAAAGGGAGACATGACTCTTGGAGCGAAGGCTTGGGCCGGTAGGCCCGAAAAAATATTTTGACCCGTTTTGACCCGTTTGGGCTTGGATCCGGCCCGGTTAATAGGTAGTCTATTTATAGAGTGCTTAGGGTTCGTAGCAATTATGTTGAGCGTTTCTGATTTCGCTTGTAATTCTCTCTGAGACGATTCGTCTGTTTTAGTGAAATCTCTGCAACTCCGTGGAGTAGCCTGTTTTGCCGAACCACGGAAATATGTGTGTTTTGTTCTTTCTTTCTGCATATTTCGTTTTTCTCAACAACTGGTATCAGAGCCAGGTTCGCTAGGGTTTTGGAAAAACGATGGCAGATGAGATGAAAGGTTCTGGAATTGAAAAGTTTGACGGCACAGATTATGCGTACTGGAAGATGCAGATAGAGGACTATCTGTATGGGAAGAAACTGCATGCTCCAGTGGAGGGGGTAAAGCCTGAAGCCATGAAGGAGGAAGACTGGAAGGTCATGGATCGACAGGTTCTGGGCATTATTCGATTGACGCTGTCAAGGTCGGCTGCGCACAACGTTATTAAGGAGACTACTACCGCTTCGCTGATAAAGGCGTTGTCAGGAATGTACGAGACTCCGTCTGTTAATAACAAGGTGTACTTGATGAAGCGTATGTTCAATCTGAAGATGACAGAAGGTATGTTGGTTGCTCAACATCTTACTGATTTCAATACAATTACGAATCAGTTGTCTGCTGTTGAAATTGACTTTGATGATGAGGTTAGGGATTTGATACTATTAGCGTCATTACCTAATAGTTGGGAATCTATGCGAACTGCTGTTAGTAATTCTGCTGGAAAAGAAAAGTTGAAGTATGATAACATACGTGATTTAATTCTGGCTGAGGAAGTGCGTCGTAAAGATTCTGATGAACCTTCGGGTTCAGCCTATAATGTTGATAATCGTGGCAGAAGCAACGAAAGGAATGATAATATTAATCGGGGAAGATCAAAATCTAAGCATGGAGGTACTAGTCGTGGAAAATCGCAGACAAGGGATGGAAGCACGGTTAATTGCTGGAACTGTGGTAAATCAGGTCACTTTAAGAGTGATTGTAAGGCACCGAAGAAAAACAGAGGAAAGTCTGGGAATTCGGTGAATGCAGTCAGTGATGAAATTCAAGATGCTTTACTTCTTGATGTGTATAGTCCCGTTGATGATTGGATATTAGATTCGGGTGCTTCTTTCCATACTACCTCGCACCGTGAAATTATGCAGAACTATACAGCTGGGGATTTCGGAAAGGTGTACTTGGCAGATGGGGAGCCGCTGAATATTGTTGGTCAGGGTGATATTGATGTCAAGCTTGCAAGTGGTTCTGTATGGACTTTGCGGAAGGTGAGACATGTTCCTGAGCTGAAGAAGAATTTGATATCGGTGGGACAGCTTGATGATGATGGTAACTCTGTGGTCTTCTCAAGTGGTGCATGGAAGGTTTTGAAAGGTTCCATGATACTTGCTCGTGGTAAGAAAACAGGAACTTTGTACATAACTTCGGGACCGAGTGACACAATAGCTGTTGCTGAAGCTGAGGAATGTGCTGATTTGTGGCATCGCAGACTTGGTCATATGAGTCATAGAGGCATGAAGATATTGCAGTCCCAAGGTAAGATCTCAAAGCTGAAGTCTATCAATCTGGGTATTTGTGAGAGCTGTATTATGGGAAAGGAGAAGAGAGTCAGTTTCTTGAAAGGCGGTCGTGCCTTGAGATCAAGCAAGCTGGTTCTTGTGCACACAGATGTGTGGGGTCCTTCACCAGTAGCGTCACTAGGAGGATCTCAATACTATGTCACTTTCATTGATGATTTCAGCAGGAAAGTATGGGTTTATTTTACGAAAAATAAATCTGACGTGTTTGAAACTTTTAAGAAGTGGAAAGCCATGGTTGAGACTGAAACAGGTTTGAAATTGAAGTGTTTGAGATCTGATAATGGTGGAGAATACATTGATGGAGGACTTAAAGATTATTGTGCTGCGCATGGAGATAGACTCGAAAATACTCTTCCCGGGACACCACAACAGAATGGTGTGGCTGAGCGCATGAATAAGACCATCAATGAGAGAGCTAGAAGATGAGGCTTTGTTCTGGGTTACCGAAGACTTTCTGGGCAGAAGCAGTTAGCACAACGGTTTATTGCATAAACCGTGGACCTTCAGTTCCGTTGGAATTCAGATTGCCTGAAGAAGTATAAAGCGGAAAAGAGGTTAGTTTTGATCATTTGAAAGTTTTCGGTTTTGTTTCTTATGTTCATATTGATGCTGCCAGACGTAGTAAGTTAGATGAAAAATCCAAGATTTGTTTCTTTATTTGCTATGGAGATGCACAGTTTGGTTACAGATTTTGGGATGCTGAGAACAGGAAAATTATAAGAAGCAGAGATGTGATCTTCAATGAGAAGATGATGTATAAGGATAGGGAAAGTGTTGCTATTGATACAGAGGATAAAGTCCCAGCTACTCCTCCGTATGTTTGTCCTGATATTCTTGAGGATGTTACTCCCAGTGCTGATGTTCCGCTGGATCAGTCTAGTGTGCCTGACACTACTGAGTCACAGCCAGTTGCAAGGGACAAGAACACTCCTCTGAAGACCTATGTTAGAACACGGGTAGGGAAAAGGAATAGAAAGGCCCCGGAGCGTTACTCCCCTAGTCTTAATTATATTTTGTTGACTGATGCTGGTGAGCCTGAGACTTATGCAGAGACTTTGCGGGATGTTAACTCTAGCAAGTGGGAGTCAACAATGAATGATGAGATGGATTCTTTGCTTGGGAATCAGACATGGGAGTTAACTGAACTTCCAACAGGGAAGAGGGCACTTCATAACAGGTGGGTATATCGTGTGAAGAATGAATCTGACGGAAGTAAACGGTATAAGGCAAGACTTGTTGTGAAGGGGTACCAGCAGAAGCAGGGAATTGATTATTCTGAGATATTTTCACCTGCGGTGAAGCTTACAACTATCAGGTTGGTGCTGAGTATGGTTGCTAAAGAAGACTTACATCTTGAGCAGTTAGATGTAAAGACGTCATTCCTTCATGGTTACTTTGAGGAAGAATTATATATGCATCAGCCAGAGGGTTTCGAGGTACAGGGAAAGGAGAATCTTGTGTGCAGGTTGAAGAAGAGCTTGTATGGTCTGAAACAAGCTCCTCGGCAGTGGAACAAGAAATTTGATAGTTTTATGTGCAACTTAGAGTACACAAGATGTCATGCAGACCATTGTTGCTATGTTAGACAATTTGATGGATCCTACATTATCTTGTTATTATATGTTGATGATATGCTGATTGCAGGATCCAGTTTGGATGAGATTAACAACTTGAAGAAGAAATTGTCTACACAGTTTGCCATGAAGGAATTGGGCCCTGCAAGTCAGATTCCTGGCATGAGGATAGTCAGATATAGAGCCAGAGGTACATTGTATTTGTCCCAGGAAGAGTATGTGAAGAAGATACTAAGCAGATTCAGCATGGATCAGGCTAAGCCTGTGAACACTCCATTGGGTGGTCATTTTAGATTGAGTAAAGATGATTCACCAAAGACAGTTGAAGAACTGGAACACATGGGTAAGACTCCATATGCCTCAGCTATTGGTTCGTTGATGTATGCTATGGTTTGTACTAGGCCAGATATCTCTCATGCAGTGGGAGTTGTGAGCAGGTACATGAGTAATCCAGGAAAGCAACATTGGGAGGCAGTAAAATGGATCTTAAGATACTTGAGAGGTTCTTCCAACACGTGCTTATGTTTCGGTGGAGGTGCTTTGAAACTTAAGGGTTTTGTTGATGCTGATCTTGCTGGTGATCTGGATAAGAGGAAGAGTACTACAGGGTATGTGTTCACCTTGGGTGGTACAGCAGTGTCATGGGGTTCTAACTTGCAGAAGGTTGTTGCTCTTTCAACAACAGAAGCTGAGTATATTGCTATCACGGAAGCTGCAAAGGAGATGTTATGATTGCAGAGGTTCTTAGGAGAGTTGGGGAAGATACAGGAGAATGGCACGCTTCACAATGACAGTCAGAGTGCTATATTTCTTGCTAAAAATCCAGCGTTCCATTCTAAGACCAAGCATATTGAGACAAAGTATCATTTCATCCGTGAGTTACTTGATGATGGTCAGGTTCATCTTGAGAAGATTTGTGGAAGTGAGAATCCAGCAGACATGTTCACAAAGATTGTTACTGTTGAGAAACTGAAGCTGTGCGCAGCTTCAGTGGGTCTTCTTTCTTGAAGAAGATGAGTTGAGTTGCAGGGATGGAGCTTGATTATGTTAGGGGATGTGGTTCTGGTACATGATGTTGAACCAGTCTCCAAGTGGGAGAATTGTTGGGGTGGAGCCCTGGTTCATGGGCGACCCGTTTTATGAATCGACCCGATTCATGTTTTGCTACGACCCGAAAAGGGAGACATGATTCGTGGTTAATAGGTCGTCTATTTATAGAGTCAAAAAAAATATTTTGACCCGTTTTGACTCGTTTGGGCTTGGATCCGGCCCGGTTAATAGATCGTCTATTTATAGAGTGCTTAGGGTTCGTAGCAATTATGTTGAGCGTTTCTGATTTCGCTTGTAATTCTCTCTGAGACGATTCGTCTGTTTTAGTGAAATCTCTGCAACTCCGTGGAGTAGGCTATTTTGCCGAACCACGTAAATCTGTGTGTTTTATTCTTTCTTTCTGCATATTTCATTTTTCTCAACATGGAGTTGTTTTGGAAACAACTCCCAAGGAGATTCGCCCCCCTAGGGGACTGCCCCTCCTTCCTTGCCGCCCAAGAAAGGTTTGGCCTAATGGCCGGGGCAGCTCTAGCACACGTGGGCTAGGGGCCGGCCGGCCCAAGGCCTTAGGCGGTCTCTTAGGGGTTCGGCCAAGTGTATGGTTAGGCCCCTTGGATCGTTTTGACCCTAGTTAATCCTAAAATCTACTAAAATTAATTAAGCGCGTTAAAATTTGTTTTAACTGTTTATGTGAAAATGTATGGTGATTGGATATGGCCTTAGATGTGGTTTGTTGTGGATGTTTAATTTTGTGGTTTGCTTACGGCCTGGGAGCTGATCAATTCGTTGTAATAATTAATTTGGATTTACGGCTTGCGAGCCGGTATTTTTCTCAACTTGTGAGATTTATTTTATCTAGTATAGATGTTAGCTAGTACTAGATAAAATAGAAAGGTAGCCATGATTGAAGAAAAGAAGCCCAAAGAATTGAAGGAACCACAACATGGAGCATGAAATATTTCACAAGACTATGAAGGATGGACCAAAAGATGGAGACACATGGAGATGGGTTTTTATTCTAAGGTTCATAGATAGTCTCATTGGCTTGAGAATATCTTAGTCTAGGAGGCCATATCCATATCACGATTTTAATGTTTTGTGGATGTTTATTTATTGTCTTATTATTTTTGTTGGTGTATGGATGATGCATGCAATTTGATAATAAGATAATTAAACAACCCGGATCTTTTATTTGGAGTTGTGCCCAAACTCAAATAAGTAGATCATTTGATATGGATCGATAAAAATAATTAAAATTGGAAAATAAAATCTGTCAATTGAAATATTGCGTTTTTGCCTTCTCATTATCAAGACACTCTTCATGATCATGATTATCAAGCTCGTGCGTGTCAAAGCAGGGCGATTTGATTTGCCATGAATATGTTGCGATGACACAAGCAAGTAATGTGCAACTGTCTAGGTAAGAGGTTGAACACAACTAGGTGATTTTAATAAGATTAAAATCTTAGAGGCAAACAATTGGGATTATCCATATAGTTGGATATATAAGGAGTTATTTGCCCAATTGAACCAAGAGTTGCATAAGGATGCAATTGGAATTGTTCCTACCTAAATAACTGATTTTGGGTGACTCGCTAAAGCAAGCTTAAAAGATGTGAAATATGAATCTTGGCCCACTAGAAAATATGATGATATTTTTCGCATTAATATGGAGGGTTATTAATCCGAGAAAAAAATAGTGGGAGCTATGTTTGACAATTTAAATCCTTGTTGAATATAGTTACACGTCACAATACTTTGCATAATCCTGTTGATGTTGAATACCCATGGCATTAAACAAACTAAAAACGACTTTATGTCCATAAGATGTGTTGGGTTTGATTCAAACCAAAATACTATTAAATTGGACAAGCATGGAAGTCTCAAAGAAGAAAAAGACTAACCAAAGTGGGTCAGTAGTTTCATGTGTGCACGTGTGCATGTGTTTAAGCTACCAGTAGTTAATTTGTTTAAGTCTTGGTGTAGTGTAAGGTGACTTGGTAGGAGTTGGATTGTTGGTTGGACTTTTGGGCATGGACGGCAGCTAGTTGGTCAGTCAAAGTAGGCTAATTGGTTGTCTTTTGGAAATAATGTTTGGTTCGACAATGACTTCTTGGCATTAAGTTGTTTCCAACTAGGAAACAATTTTTGGATGGCTGTTTTGTTTACTTCGGCCCCAAGTTTTGTACTACTATGTAAGTAGATGTTAGGGTCAAGACTTTGGTGTGGGTGCTTGTAATTGAGTTGGTTTCTCATCAATAAATTGGTTGGTTTGGCCGTGGATGTAGCTAGTCTCAAAACTAGTGAACCACGTTAAATTTCTTGTGTTCTTGATCTTGCTTTTGTTTTTTTTTTATTTCTCTTTCTTTCTCACGTATCGGAATCCTAACAAGTGGTATCAGAGCCAGGTTACGTTGAGATTCAAGAGAAGCAATGGCGAGTTCGTGATCAATATATGTCGGGTTTGATGGGAAGATTGGGTTTCCGCTGGTTGGCCTCTAAAACAGGGGGTGCAAGCACACCAAGCCTTTGTTGGGAGGCGGTCGAGTTCCTTGTTGGGGGAGTATTCGGGCTCTTGTTGTGGAGCATTGGAATTGTGGATCTAGTTTTAGTACATCCAGCACGCTTTCGGTTCCGGCATGCGTCAATCGACATTGCGTGCTCAACCCGGCGAGTGATCTGGATCTATATCTGGATTTGGCGGCTACGAAGATTCAAGTCTAGGGGGAGGCGACTTGAATCAACTAGCGTTTGGATGACGGTTCGGGCTCCGGGCATGGAGCATGGGTGCGTGTTATTGGGCACGCGAATTGGTGGTGTGTTATTGTGCACACATCGGTTGGTGGCGCGATTGGACTTGGATTGGCGCGCTTCGATTATTGGTTTTGTGCGCATTGGTGCGGTTGGCGACGCAAATTGGCATGACATCGTTTGATAGGCACTTTGTCGCAAAGTGTCATTGGTGCGACGTTGGGGGTATGCATAGTCATGGTGCATTGAAGAGGCGTTTGTTGGGACGCATTGGGAGTGTGTTCAAATTCCGCAAATTGGGAATACACTCGGATTTGGTTCATTGGATTGATGAGAAGAATTGGTTCGGTAACTATGGGATTTGAATCAAGGGGGAGGTTTGTTGGGTTACTATTAAATTGGACAAGCATGGAAGTCTCAAAGAAGAAAAAGACTAACCAAAGTGGGTCAGTAGTTTCATGTGTGCATGTGTGCATGTGATTAAGCTACCAGTAGTTAATTTGTTTAAGTCTTGGTGTGGTGTAAGGTGACTTGGTAGGAGTTGGATTGTTGGTTGGACTTTTGGGCATGGACGGCAGCTAGTTGGTCAGTCAAAGTAGGCTAATTGGTTGTCTTTTGGAAATAATGTTTGGTTCGACAATGACTTCTTGGCATTAAGTTGTTTCCAACTAGGAAACAATTTTTGGATGGCTGTTTTGTTTACTTCGGCCCCAAGTTTTGTACTACTATGTAAGTAGATGTTAGGGTCAAGACTTTGGTGTGGGTGCTTGTAATTGAGTTGGTTTCTCATCAATAAATTGGTTGGTTTGGCCGTGGATGTAGCTAGTCTCAAAACTAGTGAACCACGTTAAATTTCTTGTGTTCTTGATCTTGCTTTTGTTTTTTTTTTGATTTCTCTTGCTTTCTCACGTATCGGAATCCTAACAAGATGGACAAGCTGTCTGGAATCTATTTTATAGATTGGTATAAAATTGAGAAATATTCTCAAATAAAAGAGAAACTGTTGTACATCGTAGAACATAAAGTTCTCTTCCCACCAACAATCAAGACACACTAAAATCTAATGGAAGGAACATCAAAGAATGGTTCTATAAATGTAACTTGCCTCATGTAAGCTGCCATGAACTCTGAGCTGTGGAAACAAGATGAGAACGTGGAGGCGTAAGATATGATCATACATTGAAAGAAGCTCTTTCAAAGAGCGAGGTAGACATGAAAGGTTTGAAGTATTGCTCCATAGACTAGTATATATGCATTAGGAGTAATGGCATAGTGGATTGACCCATCTCCGAGATGGCTACTTACAAGTTATGTTAAGTCACAAGTGCTTCTCGCGGTGACAACGGTATTGTCATCCTTAGACTTGAAGTCACTAGATCATCTAGTTGTGGAATATTGTGTTTTGGTAACGTCAAACGCTACACCGTGACTGGGTAGTCATAAAGGCGCGTACTAGACACAATAGGAAACAAGCTTAGATATCGTAGTGATATAGATAGAATTTGTCCCTCCCACATAACGAGAGGAAATATCCTAGGCCACTCGAGGGATAGTTCTTATAGAATGTCTGGCCATACTCAAATAAATCAATATAGGACATTGATGTTATTTGCACGAATAAGGCTATTCCCAGGATCGAGGAACTATGGATTGGATATACGAGCGTGACTTGTATGTCTCGTGTCCAATCCGGATATTGAGACAAAGGGATGAGACAATTCTTGCACAAGGTTTGTCATGATGACTATTCTATTTGTTGGATAGAATGGATGTCTTGCTAGAGGCCGCTCCATATTAGTAAATAGTTACTACCAACTAAATAGAACCTATGGGGTCACACTCCATATAGAGGTGAACTAGACTTGGGAATTAATTAATTAATATGATTAATTAATTAGAATGATCAAATCGCAACAACTTGCTAACTTAGTAGGACTAATATGCAAGTTGGACTAATCCATGTATAGAAATGATTATGATTTGCCATGGTGGAATAATTGATGTAGAGACATGATTAGGATTAATTTGCAAAGATAATTAATCCATGTATGGACATGATTAGGACTAGTTTGCAAAAGTGACTAATCCTTATTTGAGTATGATTAGGAGAGGGGTTCTTTATGTAGTAGGACAAGGAGTAGTTGGACTATATAAAGAACACTCCTAGCTTATTTTCTCTACACACATCTACATGATTAGAGTAGGAGAGAATAAAGCAAGGAGACGGAGCAAGTCCCAAAGGAGGGCCGAACCCCCCTTGGGACCGCCACCTACCCGTCGGCCATAAAAGGGAGCCGCCCACCTTGGTACTCCGTTGTTGTGTGATTTCTTCTTCCTCTTCCATTCTTCCTAGCTTGCACAAGGAATTGGAGGATCTAGATCTCACCTCTAGGCGTGGATCAACCGTAGAGACGTGACACAATTCATGTTACAAGTCATCACAGGAGACCTCTAAGGTGTGTTACTTGTTTCTTTCCTTACCATCGTTATGATTCTCTTCCTGTGATCCTTGGAGGGTCTTGAATGGATTATCCATCGGATTGGGCATCAAGTTAACTTTTGATGGGATCGGTGGGGAATAGTCGATTCAAGGAAGAGTTTTGTTGGACGCGCCATGACTGGCCATGAAGATATCTAACCTTTGTTCAGGTGACGTGAAGGTTGTCGCAGCAGGAGGGGGCCATGGAAAGCATATGCCAGAAGGGCACATTCTGGTTGGAGGCAGTATGCGTGTTTGCATACGCGCTCAGACCTCCTTAGGCAGGTGCTTGGAACTGCTGACATCCAGTGGGAAGTGGTACGCAGACCGACTCTACACCAGGCATAATTGGAGGAGGAGGTGGCAAGCTGAAATTTTAAGAAGGGTGGGGGGGGGGGGTGGGGGGCAACCTGGAAGGAGTTTCTTGGCATTCCGATGGTTATCTGTCACGTGTAGAGTGGGGCTTGAGGGTAACTCCCATCCGTTTCCAATGCTCATTCATTGCAGTAGTGAGGGCAAGAGAGCAATGGAACTCAGTATGTCCTATCATCCCACACCGATAGCAGAAACGAAACTTTTTATCATAGCTAAATGGAAGAAAGATTGTATATCCATCATCCATTCTTAGAGTTGCTCCTGGTAGTAACGGTTGTAAGATATCGAGGTTAATAAGAACTTTCAAAGAGCATTGTAGAGTACTGTGCACAAGAGATTCCGGCGGGGAGACCTCCGTGTGCACCGTGTGTAGTGGATCAAGGATCGCACGGGAAGAGTGGGGTTGTGTGTAGGGAGAGAGTAAGTCAGTAGCAATGTCTGAGAGAGAGACAGAGGTTTGGCAGAGCTTCCGCGTATGGCAAGTGTGTTCTCCTTTGTATGGAAAGGTTGACGATCTATATATACTGGAGAACATGACCGTTGTAGTGTGGTTAATGCGCCCATTAATGGCGGCTTAATTAGCTTAACCATAACGGCACGTCAGTCCGAGTATATAGGGACCGTTAGAGCACGTAGTGCGCGAATACCGGAACCGTTACGAGGTTGACCGGGTTTGACCGGGTTGACCGGGTTCATGGAGCTCGTGCCATAAATCTCTCAAAACAGTTACTAAAGGTCGCGTGCGGGCTTGGCTCGCACGCGACAGGGCTTACTCTAGCCTCCAAACCACTAAGTCCCTACAAGTCCCGTGCAGTGGTATGCGAGGGCTCTGTCTCGCAGCCCCCACATGGATCAGCTCGGCTGGTGATCCAGTGTGTATGGAGCACAATATGGTGTGGTGGATGGCTGCCACGTGGCCAAGATCTGTCATGTCAGAAAGCAGTATCTACATTAGCCCCCTTTCTGCGCGTGAAGACTCATAGCCGTATAGACTTCCATGCGCGGAAACCAACATACGCGTCGCCGCCACGCACCAATTCAAATACGGGTAAATTCAGCCCCCGTGCGTCTCATTATGACCTAAAACCCCTAGAGTCGTGCCGTCTGACCTTTAGGGTTTTAGGCGTGACGTCAGCTTGTCCTGTGATTGCGCGATTCGACGGTGACGGTTGCGATTCGACTATCGAAAGGACGCAACCCTTCATTGTTTTGGATAAATACCTTGTATCCCCCATTATTGCAAAGCATCACTTCTTTCTCTTAAAGTGAATGGTACCCGGAGATCTTCGAGAGCAGATCCAGATAATCAATCACCAGTTCAGAACTGCAAATCGTATTCTTCAATTGTGCATATCCAAGCAGGCTTCAAGAAAACAAGGTTGGCCTTGTTTACTTTTGATTTAAGATACCAGTGTTTGCCTTGAACTGCGTTGAATCTGTAAACCCATGAAATTTGTGAAGAGGCTTTGATCTTTGAACCTGCTTCGTTTTAATCTTTCAACAATATTGGATCTTGCAACTCCCCAATTTCTGAAATCGATACCGGAACTGTTCGTCTTCCTTTGCATAGATCTTGAATTCCAAAATTCAAACTGAAGTGTGGTATTTCTCCCCCCTTTTTTCTTGCTCTTCCACAGGAATGGCCAAGACAAGAGTAACCAGACCCGTGAAGGAAGATGAAGAGATACCCGACCTTCCGCAGGCCTTGTGGCGAAAAGCCCCCTTTTTAGGCGGCAAAGATTTCTACCATGCGAGGGTAAAGGCGAAGAGGATGCCTGATCCTGTTCCAGTTGAGCGATTGCTGACGCTGACTCGCCCAGTTAACTCAGCCTTGCTCGAGTTGGTTGGTTCCGAGGATGTAGTTCGATTGGGGATCGAGAACGGGCACTTCCCATATACTGCGATTTCTACTCAGGCGTTCGTCCAGAAATTGGACTATATGGATGAGTGGATTGACCACGTGTTGGATCATCACGCCGAGACTCTTAATGAAGCCGGCGTATACTTTGCTATCCGTGCTATGAAGTGTGCCGCCGTGAAGTTGGATCAGTCCATGCTTCTAGACCTTCTGTCCCGTTACTCGCCTGCGACTCATACGTTCCATTTTGCTGAGTTCGAGGCTGCCCCGACACTCGAGGACGTTCAAATGCTGTACGAGCTTTCCCCCATGGGCGAGGTGGACCCTCTGAGTCCCTTGAGGACATCTGCGGAGATTGCCTTGTACACGCAGATGGAGGAATGCCTAGCAGAGGTGAAGAAAATCTCCACTCGGTGGACCACTACAAAGCCTCTTCCTAACTGGCAGCTGGTTGATACATCCGCGAAGAATACCTGGAACAAATGGTTGCAGTACTTCTTTCGAGATTATGCGAACAACAGCATTACTAAGAAACTCCTGAGTGAAGATCCAGAGGCCGAGAATTACGTGGAGGGCAAGGGTTATCACTTGACCCTTTGTGCTTTTCTCTGTGCCTGGCTGTCGAGGTACTTGATTGATGGTCACCCCCATGACGGAGTCTTCTACCATGTGTTGCCACTTGCTGTGAGGCTCGCTCTTGGCCAGAGGGTCGCACTTGGACCCTTGGTCTTGGGCACGCTGTACTATAGGCTTGATCAGCTGGTTCTGGCTATGAGGGAGTCGCGTGGCCGCCTCGATGTACTGACTTTTGTCAATATTTCCTTTTTGACAATGTGGGTGTTCGAGCGCTGGCCGTCTTATGCTCCAACTGCTCTCCAACTTGATAAGTGGTGTCCTCCAGGCGAGACAGAAGCACGCAACAGCGGAAGAGCTGCGAGATGGTTCGGAACAGGCAACACCATGTGCGTTTGGAGTTTGATATGCGAAAAACGGAAGGAGTTTACTGCCAGGCCCTATGCCACGCGCATTGAGAATGTGCGATGGTTCCCAAAGCTGTACCCCTCTAAAGGTATGGTTTTTTCAGAAGAGCTTCTCTTTGAAGGGAGACCTCATTTCCATGAGCGTTACCGCGAGTTCTTTTGCTGGTGTCTGCGAGGTTCCCTTCCTGCCCTTGCAGAGTATATTCGTGAGCTCGCACCGAGGTATGAAAAGCTTACCGTGGACGTTGACCCCACTCGAGTTTCTCCTCAGTTTGGTTTCGATGCGGTGGCCCCATCAATCTGGCCCCAGTCCATTGTCAGAGGATGCTACAAGCGCTTGCTAACAAAGGAGTGCAAGACGGTTTTCATGAACAACCTTCCTTTTGAGCAGCCTGCGGGAACCCGCGAGGGCGGTTGTTCCCAGAACTGGCTCGCATACTGGGTCGCCCAGCAAACGAGGATTGAGACGGAGTCGGCCGCGCAGCCAGGTAGATCTCCCTTGATCAAAAGGAACTCCTTTCCGTTTCGCCCTACTTGCAGTCTGAGCGAGTCTGAGTATGGTTGTTACTCACTGTGGGATCGGGAGAACCATTTGTGCCCTGATGTCATTCTGAAGGAGCAAGTTGCCGCAATTAAGAAGGGCGATACGCATGTCGCCAGATATAGCAAGGCATTTGCGGAGGTAAGCGGTTTCTCCACATGCATTAAGCTTCTTGATTTCCTTATGCTGACATCTTTACTTTGTACGGTTGTAGTGTCATGTGCGGCGATTCGCATCTGGCGATCGCTCCAAGTCATTGGTCAACGCCATCTTTGCCACCAGAAGAGAAGGGCAGTCGTTCCGGCTATCGTGGAGGATGGAACCTGAGCTCGAAATGAAGATTCGCGCGGTCATGAATGCTTTTGCTGACTCGCTGATAGATAATCCTCCGGCTCCGTCTCCTCCTGGAGATGACCCGTCTCCTCCAGCGACTGCGGCGCCAAGAGTGAAGAGACCTAGGCAAAAGGGAATTACGATTTCTTCCCCTAGGAATGCCCCAGCTTCTCCCCCAGTGAGGTCCCTTTCTATCAAGGAAAAAGGCAAAGGTCGCATGCCCAGCAAAGTGCGGAAAGATCTCGCAGTTGAGACCTTTGTTCCATTCAATCAAGAGGAAGAAGAAGAGAGGGGGGAGCCCCAAGCGAGTGATGAAGAAGAAGTAACAGTTGTGATGCATGAGGAAGAATCAGGAGGTACCTCCGTCGCATTTCTTTTCCCGTTACCGTAACTTCTTTGCACTTCTTTTCTTTAAACCAATTGGGTATTCGCAGATGATGATGATGAAACCATTGGTGGCCTTGTGGCCAAGAGACAAAAGAGAGATGCCCATTCTGGCATTTCAGATGAGCCCATAAGCGAGGACGTTCTTGCTGAGTCCCGGAGGACAGCCGCGGAAGCTGCTGAAAGAAGAAGGCGGCGAGAGGAAGAGGAGCTCGAGCGTGTGAAACAGCGGAGCCTTGAAGAGCAGCATGTTGACGACTTAGTGCGTCCAGTTGGCGAGGAAGACGAGCTTCCCGAAGAAGTGGCTCCTCATGCGGAAGAGGAAGATGAGGTTCCCGGAGAGGATGCAGCGGCCTTGGAGCAAGTCCAAGCAGACTTCGAAGAGATCGCAGGTGGCGATAAAGGTGAGATCTTCAATCTCGCAGTGACTTATAGAGATGTTATTGTGGGTGCGTTAAAGCATGGTGTGTCAAAGGCTGACATTCGCCGTTGGTTAGTAGGCAAATGCGGAGAACCCTCAGGTAACTATTTGAGTGATTCGCACGTACTAGGCTCTTAGCAACTTAAGGCAGAATCATGACTGGTTTATTCGCATCCCAGGTCACGCTTTTCTTAAAGATTTGCTTAGTGAGGACACACTGATAGGGCATGGTTCCACGTCCTTAGTGTACGATGAGGATACCTCAATCCCACCTTCGCGTGGAGGTGCTTTCTCTTAGCTTTAGCAAAGATAGCAAAATAACTTATAACGCAAGTTACCTCATGTCATCGCATTTAATGTCGCAGGTCATGCTGAAGAACCAGAGTTGGAGCAGAGAAGTCAGCCTTCTGCGTCCTATGTTCCAATTCCGAGCTCCCATACCGAGAAGCCCGTCGCAGCCGCTGACCACGCGGGTGAGCCTCTTGAGGACATCATCGAGCTTTCCGACGATGCTGGAGCTGATACTGTGCTGATGGATGAAGATGTCCATGCTAGTGCTGAGGTAGGAAGGACAAGTGCTGCTGATGTTCTCGCATCCGAGAGCGTCCTTCGCCAAGCGACTTCGGCTGTCCCTTCACCTCCGGCGACGACTGAGCCTGAGGCACCTATTCCTGCGTGGAGCATTTGGGGCTCGCAGGTTGGGAATGCAGTCGCAGCTGGTGCGGCCTACACTCTTCCTCCCGACTACGAGAGATTGGAGCTCGCAGCTGATAGGAGAGCTATGGAGCGAGGACAATCTTCGAACAACCCGGCAGCCCGCATTCCTTCCCTTCATGAGATTCTGGAAGGAACTGGTAAGTAGATCTTTACTGTTCGAACGTCGCATTATTCGCTTGCAAGTTTTGACATCATAACCTATTTTTGACGTCTCCTCAGGTTTGAAGCAAACCGATGTAGACTGGGTGGTTCGAATGCGTCTGACCTACCCCCGATCATTTGTGAGATCTCTGGAGATCGGGCCTTTTGACAGGAGGCTGTTCCTTACTGAAGCCATTTGGATATTGGAGCAGCTGTCTGCAGCTACACCTGCGACCATTTCGGTCCAGAGTGCTGAATTGCTATGCGGCATGTGCCAAAATCTCGTGACCAAAGTCCAAGGTAGAATGGGCTTCAAGTTTCTCAAGGACAGAGTCACGCTGATTCGCGCAGCCATAACTTTGAAACTCGGTCACCAGAATCTCGCAGCTGAGATGCAGAAGGTGGAGCAGCAGAAGCAAAAGTTTGATGAAGCTCTGAAGCTGTATCATGAGATGAATGCCAGGTGCGAGCTACTGAAGCAAGAAGTGAAACAAGTGGAGAAGCTGAGCGAGCAGTTCGAGCCCCAAGACTCCTTAATCAAGAATTTGCTTTGATTTTCGAATTTTGCAAAAAAATAGCAAGAAAATGGCCGGAACATTAATGTAATGTCTTGGACATTAATGTAATGCTGCTAGGGTTTCTCCCTTTTTTTTTTTAACAAGAACAATGAATTTTCTCGTTTTGCCCTTTTCCGGGATTTGATTGGATATTTCTGTGCATATCCAATTATGACATCAGCAATTGATTCTCTGCTTGATTTTCGCGCTAATTTCTCGGCAGATAAGCACGCTTCCGTTGGGAAGTCCATCCGAATCATGACTATCCGTCATTTATTAGGATACGCAACTGAATCGTCGTAGCCTTTAGTAGGGTAATTGATTGTTACCGCTTTTCAAGGCGTAAGTGATTGAACTTACCCTCTTTTTGAATTTTGCTGACTCATCTTAGGCAACCGAAGAGTCTGTACAGGGTCTATATAAACCCTGTCTTTGCTATTTGGGTTCTTCATCCCAAACATGTGCTTTGCCGTGAGTCCTTACGACTGCTGGCTTCAACGCTTGTTTTTCGTTGATTCATGGCAAATTCAAGTTTTGAATCCTGAGTTTGCGCTTTGTGCTATAGAAATAGTTTCCAAGATCCACTTTATGAGGCTTATTGCTCTTTATAACCATCATAAAGAAGATGCAGATAATATCTCATATGTGTTCGAAGAAATTTCTTCGTGTATTATGTGTGCAGGTCATGTTTCCGGCCGCCTCATGGTGAGGTGCAGCGCCGAAGTGACCGTGCTACCGTCTCGTAATGAACGGCGGAATTCTTCTTCAGCATCCCTGGAGAAGAATCCGTCACCTTCACGTTTGTGAGCTCGGGATGACGAACCGTCGCGTTCATCCCCGTCTACAAGGAGCCCTTGCCCTTTGGAGCTTCTGCTTGCCTGTGGATCGCCGGAACCGGTGGTTCCTTGGGCAAATGTTATGGGATGCCTATCTGACAACGGTCTTGTCGGATACCGGGATCTTGAGCGTATGGCTTCATGTGGCTCTTTTAGAGCAAGATCCCCCCTGCTACAGATGTTCACCCGCAGATCTGGGCGTTGCGTAGTCGGTGTTGATACCGGTGGGTTCATCCTTTTCTAGTCGGAATTCCCGTAGTGTGTTTCTGGCTTGTCAGACATTTTTCAAATGTATTGTAAGCCGTGTTGGCTGCGTAGTTAGATTCGAGCTTTTCTCTTGTAAGCTGCTATCTAGGCAGATAAATTGTAAGTCATTTGACTCGTAATGATAAATAGCTTTCTGTATTATCTGCTGTCAAAATACAATTTCGCATGCGTTTCGGCATATCTCGCCTTGCATAATGCTATGTAATTGTTTCGCATCTGCGATATATTGATTCGCGGGTGTTTCGCTAGATCGTTCGAGATCGTATCTTCGCAGCTGTGCCATCCCGGCAGATGGGCTTGTTGGTTGGCCATTGCGGATCATTTAAGATCATTTTCACAACGTTGCTATCGTAGTAGATAGCCTTTACTAGATCAATTAAGATCGTTAAGTGGTGCGAATTGCTATCACGGCAGATAGGCTTTATTAGAGAATCGATTGAGATCATTTCTCACATAAACTGCTATCGCAACAGATAGACTCTTAGAAGATCTAATAAGATCATTTTGCGCATGCGTTGCCATCGTAACAGATGGGCTTGGACGATCAACTAAAATCGCTTTGCATATAAGTTGCTATCGTAACAGATAGGCTTAGATGGTTAACTAAAATCACTTTGTATATAAGTTGCTATCGTAGCAGATAGGCTTGGGTGATCAATTGAGATCGCATTTAGACAGGCTGCTATCGTAAGAGATAGGCTTATATGATCAATTGAGATCGCATTTAGACAGGCTGCTATTGTAAGAGATAGGCTTATATGATCAATTAAGATCGCATTTGTACAGGCTGCTATCGTGACAGATAGGCTTATATGATCACTTAAGATCGCATTTGTATTGGCTGCTATCGTAGGAGATAGGCTTAGATGATCACTTAAGATCGCATTGCACTGGCTGCTATCGTAAGAGATAGGCTTAGATGATCACTTAAGATCGCATTGCATTGGCTGCTATCGTAAGAGATAGGCTTAGATGATCACTTAAGATCGCATTGCATTGGCTGCTATCGTAAGAGATAGGCTTAGATGATCACTTAAGATCGCGTTTGCATTGGCTGCTATCGTGAGAGATAGGCTTAGATGATCACTTGAGATCACATTGCATTGGCTGCTATTGCGGCGAATAAACTATTGTTAAAAGTAATAACAAACTGAATAGAGCAACATGAACAGCTAGAAATGTGAACTTCTCATTTGGGAGAATTCTTTTATTACAACGCTCTCATATGGGAGAGATGAGATTACAATCCTCTCATATGGGAGAGGAGATTGCGTAAATCGTAGCCACATGAGACATTAAACAACGTTATCATAGAACGTATGAAATGAGAGAAGTCAGGGATAGTACTTCTTGATCCAGCGCATGTTGACTGAACTCGGAGTTGAGGTTGTGCCGTGCAACCTTCGTATGCTGCAGTAGCCACTATCGAAGACTTCTGTGACTTCGAAGGGTCCTTCCCAATTAGCTGCGAACTTTGGGTGAGTTGCTTCTCGCATACAGTGGTCAGATGCGCGCAAGACCAAGTCTCCGACTGCGAAATCCCTTCGCTGGACTGTCTTGTTGTAGGCGCGAGCGATTCTTTCCTGGTACCGCTTGTTAGTCCTTTTGGCTTGTTCTCGCTTTTCTTCCAGCAAGACTAAGTCATGATCGCGTTGATTTTCATAGAGTGCGTGGAAGGCCAGCCTTGCCGAATTGACTCTAACCTCCGCAGGTACTACAGCTTCGGCCCCATAACACAGTAGAAATGGCGAGGCCCCTGTGGGTGTCCTTGGAGAAGTTCTGTAGGCCCACAGAGCTATGCTTAGAGAGTCGGCCCACTTCTTGTGGTCATCTGCGACCATCTTGCTCAATATTCTCAACAGCGTCTTGTTAGTCGCTTCGGCTTGTCCGTTTCCCTTTGGGTAGTAAGGGGTAGAACATATCTGCCTGATATTGTACTCCGCTAATTTCGCAGCTACCTGGCGATTAACAAAAGGAGTACCGTTATCTGAAAGAATGGTGTTTGGGATCCGAACCTGCATACGATGCTTTCTTGGATAAAGTTGACCACAGCCAGCGCATTTGCCGTCTTTAGTGGTATTGCTTCCACCCACTTGGTGAACAGCTCAGTTGCGGTGAGAATGAAATGATTCCCGTGCGACGTCGGTCGGATGGGACCGATGAAGTCCAGAGCCCATGTGTGAAATGGCCATGGCGTCCCTAGTGCATGTAGATCCACAGCAGGAGCGTGCACTAGGTTCCCTTTGAATTGGCATTCCTGGCAGCGTCGCACTTTGGTACGGCAATCGACCTCCATCGTGGGCCAGAAATATCCGATTGAGAGGAGCTGTCTGCATAATTTCGCACCTCCTTGATGTTCCACCTGATGAGAAAGGTCCATGACTTCTTGTGCTTCTCTGTCGTCTAGACATCGCATCAAGTTGCCCTCGTGGCCTCTTCGCCAAAGTAGGTTTTCCTGTACCACATATCGAGACGCTTTCCTTTTCAATTTTTCAGCTTCCTTTCTCGATTCGGGCACGGTGCCCTGGGTGAGGAAATCGAACAGTGGCTTCCTCCAGTCCGTGTCGTCATCGATTAAGGCGACGAGTAGAGAATCTTTGATTAGTGCGCAACTTTCGCACTTCCCTTGTATCAGGGCTGCAGCTGTCGACATGTCTGGCCAATGAATGCCATATCTCTGAGCCTTCCTGTAGATTGACACCTCGCTTTCTCCACAAGCGTGTTGGTGGATCTTTTCTAACAGTTGTTGTCCCTCTTGCTCGGAGACACATCGCATGAGTATTCCCCCAGGACCCTTGTAGTAAAGGGTGTTGTCGTGGATGCAGTATCCTTTTGTGAGTGCCCAGCTTTCGTTGCTGGTGCCCTTCGCAATAGCTTGCAAGATTGGTTTTCGCCAGTCTGCGTCATCCATATGTTCGTCGTCGCACGCATCTTCTGTCAATGCCGACGATGTTCGCACTTCGATGGAAATCCTTGCGGGGCACTTGTCTATGCTGACCTTAGACCCCAGAGTTGCTAAGGAGTCTGCGTGCCTGTTGTCTGCTCGGGGCTTGTGCTCGTACTTCACATCGCAGAATTGTTGCATCAGCTTCTGTACTATGGTGCGATAAGACAGGAGGTTGATCTCCTTCAAACCATATTCGCCCGAGGCTTGCTTAACAATCAGCTTGGAATCTCCCATGACTGTTAAGTTGCTTACTTCCAAAGCTTTCGCCGCACGGAGCCCCACAATGAGAGCCTCGTATTCCGCTTCGTTGTTTGTGACTGCGAAGTTGAGCTTTGCGGACATCTGTATGACTTCCCCATCTGGCTTTGTCAAGACTATCCCAATGCCTCCGCCTTTCCGGGTTGACGAACCGTCGAAGTGGAGAGTCCAATAGGGCACGTCGATTGCGTAGATCTCAGGGCCTTCGAGCTCTTCTTCGATCACGGGCTCATGGCTGTTATCGGGGAACTGTGCCAACAGATCTGCTACCGCCTGCGACTTGATCGCTCGTGGTCGCACACATGTGATATCGTATTGGGAAATGGTCACGTACCATTTCGCCAGTCTTCCTCCCGGAGTAGTGTGAGTTAGCAAGTATCTTATGGGGTCGCTCTTGGTGACCACTACTACTTTGTGTGATGCAAAATAGTGCTTCAACTTTTCTATCACAAAGAATAAGGCAAGGCAATGACGTTCGATGTCTGTGTACCTCGATTCAGCAGGCTGCACGATGCGGGAGATGTAGTAGATAGGCCTCTCTTGGCCTTCATACTCTTGAGCCAAGAGCGCTCCTATAGATCTCCTTGTAGATGTCAGGTATAGCAGAAGCGGTGATCCCAGTTGAGGCGCGATCATTATCTTTGAGGACGTAAGCAAATCCTTCAGCTTTCCGAATGCGGTTTCGTGCTCCGGAGCCCAGTTTTACGCGGCGGCCTTCTTGAGAAGAATGCTGAAACAGCATGTGATTTCGGCAATTGCTGGGATGAATCTCCGCAGATAGGATAGCTTTCCTAAAAATGTCTTCAATGCACTCTGATTATGGGGCGGCGTCATGCCAGTTATGGCCAATACTTTCGCAGGGTCAGGTTCGATCCCTTGGCGATGGACTACGCATCCCAAGAACTTTCCCGAGGTTACCCCAAATGCGCATTTCATGGGGTTCATTTTCAATTGAAAGCTCCTGCATCTATTGAACACCTTTCGCAGGTCTGCGAGGTGGTCTGCTTTGTGCTTGGATTTAACCACCAGGTCATCCACGTAGAATTCCACCTCTTTGTGCATCATGTCGTGAAATAGAGCCATCATGGCTCGCTGATAGGTCGCGCCCGCGTTCTTAAGGCCGAACGGCATCACCGTGTAGTTGAATACCCCTACAGGAGTGATGAATGCAGTTTTGCGCGCATCTTCGGGATCCATCTTAATTTGATTGTACCCGCTGAAACCGTCCATGAAACCGAACATGCGATGGCCTGCTGTTGAATCGATGAGCAAATTGATGTTGGGCAGTGGGAAATCGTCCTTAGGGCAGAAGCGGTTGAGATCTCGGAAGTCCACGCAGATGCGGAGCTGTCCGTTCTTCTTCACCACTGGCACGATGTTGGCCAGCCATGTGGGATGATGATTCGGCTCTATGAACTTGGCATCTAGGAGTTTGACAATCTCCTGCTTGATCTTGACGTTAAGCTCCGGCCTGAAGCTCCTCGTGCTCTGCTTGACCGGGTTAGACCCGGGGATGATGTCTAAACGGTGCATGGTGATGCTTGTATCCAGACCTGGCATTTCATCATACTCCCATGCGAACACATCCTTGTATTCAGTTAGGAGCTGTAGCAGCCCTTGTTCTTCTTCGCTTGTGAGGTCCGCGCTCAGGAAGGCTGGCCTTTTCTTTTCCTCGTTCGGGCTGAGGAACACTTCCTTTAGCTCTTGCTTTTGCGGTCTTG
Source organism: Linanthus parryae (assembly GCA_023055425.1). NCBI lineage: Eukaryota > Viridiplantae > Streptophyta > Magnoliopsida > Ericales > Polemoniaceae > Linanthus > Linanthus parryae. The sequence continues at coordinate 84,826,361 of JALGPY010000004.1, read as the reverse complement.
GCCTGTCTTCCATGCATTCAGGCGCTTCTTTGAGTTTCTCGTCTGGAGTGCCTTGTGTTGGCTCTTCTGTCAGCGCAATTTGCTCGATTTGATTGATTTTCCCAGGGATATCCCCATGCCCGCGTGAGGACATCCCCGCGCACCTTCATATGCGGTAGCATTTCTTCCCATTGGCGTAGAAGCTCTCTATCTCCTTGCCCTCGGGGTCATGCTTTGCGATCCTCTTCAGAGTGTACACGTTCTTCCGATGATATGCGATACGCGGCGCCTCTTCGCGTGTAGGCGGCTTTTCCTTGTCATCTTCCCTCGTCACCATTACCCCTGCAGGCGATTGGTCCTTGATGTCCTCCCAGAGAGGCAAAGGAGTAGGGTTGAATGGTCCGGGTGTTTGCTCATCTGCCATTTCAGTGAACCATACCGCCTCACTGAGATGTGCTTCGTCCAAGTTGAACGGGTTTGTTGAAGCCGGTATCTCGACTATTCTGTCGTTCCAGATGGCTTTCATAACCTGGTGAGCCGTCGAAGGGACTGCGTCGAAGCGATGAATCCAAGCTCGACCTACAATCATGTGGTATGTGGTGTTCGCGTCTATGACATAGAACTTTGCTGAGCACTTGATTTTGCCAATATGAACGCCCACGCGGATCCATCCGATTGTCATTCTAGAGTCGCTTCCGAATCCCACCAACGGAGATGGACGTCTGACTACCTTATGTTCGGGAATCCCTGCTAGCCTCAGTGTGTGGAGCGGAACGACGTTGACCGCTGCTCCTCCATCGACGAACGCTCGTTTGAACTCGACGCCATTGATGATGGCGGTCACGTACAGAGGTCTTTGGTGACTCGCATCCGTCTTTTTGTCGCTGGCAGAAAAGGTCATAATCTTTTCCATATAGAGGGATGCCCTGATGACTTTCCCGTTGGAGACTACAAGGTCCTCCTCGTAGTCCTCTGCTATTCTCAAAATCGCTTTTGTCATATCAGTTCGGCACTTCTCGGAGAAATTCATTTCATCGAAGAATTTGTTGAAGCCATGCGACCCTTTCATGCGGTCGGCACGTTCATCCTCTGTGTCCATGCTATAGTCTTCGTCTTCATGGACCTCGGCAACGATGGGCAGGCCATCCTCTGCGACTTCTTCCAAGTCGACAATCGAGATCATAGCGACCTCTTTGCCCTTCAAGCCCGGTTCCGCATGCGCGGGAAGCGGGTTGTTGCGCACGTCCTTCCGGTGGTCGCTGACGATGAGCTCGCCGTTCTTCATCTTCTGATCGAACGCGAACCTGAGTTTCTTGCACTCGGCGGTGGGATGCATGACCTTGCCGTGGTACTCACACCACTTAGGGTCCCTCACCATCTCCTTGGAGGGTGTTTTCTCGAGCGGTGGCAGGACGCCGTCCTTGCGCCACTGTCTGCAGAGGTCACTTGCTTCCTCTACCGAGCATGGCAGGGGCGGTACATCGAAGTTCGCAACCTTCGCTTGTTTCTGGGGCGAAACTGTATTGACCTCAGCTTCGCGTCCCCGCTTGTAGCTAAACCTTCCGATCTTGTAAGTGGTGCCGCTCGCAGGTCGCTCTGGAGCGCTCTTCTTCTTCTGTCTCTCGACTATGGGCTCGATGTTCTTCGTGCATTCGATTAGCTTCGAAAACGTAGGTGTTTGCAGATTGATGAGCATACCTTTGTATTCATCTCGCATGCATTGCAGGCATATCTCTACGAGACGGCTTTCGGGCATTGGATCTTTGCACTCCAAGGATTTCGCCCTGAATTTCTTAATGAAGGTGATTCCGTCCTCTTCGCGCTTCTGGTACATCCGCGAGAGATGGATCATTGTCACCTTTTCTTCCATCTGGAAGAACTTGGTATAGAACTTCTGGACCATGTCGTCCCAAGTCTTCACGGATCCGGCCTCCAATGTTCGGTACCATTTGTATGCTACGTTCCCAAGAGATTTTGGGAACTCTCGCATCAGCAGTTTAGGATCAGCTCCGTATGGACCCATGACATCAATGAAACGCATGACATGCTCGTGAGCGTTCCCGTTGACATCCTCGAACTTATCCCATTTAGGAGCCTTGTACCCCGCCGGGTTAGGCATGAGATAGATCTCTCGTGGAATGGGTGGATCGTTGTCTAACTTCGGGATAATGGTATCCGCGAATGACTGATGAGCCAGGATAGTGTCCACGCGTTTCTGCAAAGACGTCATGCATTCTGGAATGCTCCCCTCGGTAGTTGACGGAGGGGTTGCCGTAGGTGGTGGTGACACATACGCCGCCGGAGGATTGGGAGCATATTGACTACCCGCATTTCCCCAGATCATCGTTGGGGGAGGCAAAGGGTACTGCAGAGTTGGGTTGGACGCCAAAGCCGACGGCTGAGGAGCGTGAGCAGCAGGAGGCAGCATATGTGCCGTTGATCCTTGAACCGAAGGCATCTGCGTAGCTGACGGTGGAGTCTGCAGATGAGGGTTGGGAGGTGTGGCTGACACTCCCAATCCTGGAGCGGTAGGGGTTCCTCCTCCCTGAGGGATAGCGGTGGCTGGTGGAGGATTTGGCGCAAGGGTACCCAGAACGGCCAAGATTTGTTCTAATTGCGCAGATTGAGCCTTGAGAGCTTTCGCCTGACTTTGGACAGTGGCATCCAAAGACTCTAACGTCGGTGCCTCGCCGGGGGTCGTTGGAGTACGGCGGGTCTCGTCTCCCGAGGGAGTTTCGGTGGAAGGCGATCGGTTACTGACATCATCCTCCTGAGACATGGTTGCTTTTGTTGGTAAGTTCACGTCGGGTTCACCAAAATGTGCACAAGAGATTCCGGCGGGGAGACCTCCGTGTGCACCGTGTGTAGTGGATCAAGGATCGCACAGGAAGAGTGGGGTTGTGTGTAGGGAGAGAGTAAGTCAGTAGCAATGTCTGAGAGAGAGACAGAGGTTTGGCAGAGCTTCCGCGTATGGCAAGTGTGTTCTCCTTTGTATGGAAAGGTTGACGATCTATATATACTGGAGAACATGACCGTTGTAGTGTGGTTAATGCGCCCATTAATGGCGGCTTAATTAGCTTAACCATAACGGCACGTCCGTCCGAGTATATAGGGACCGTTAGAGCACGTGGTGCGCGAATACCGGAACCGTTACGAGGTTGACCGGGTTTGACCGGGTTGACCGGGTTCATGGAGCTCGTGCCATAAATCTCTCAAAACAGTTACTAAAGGTCGCGTGCGGGCTTGGCTCGCACGCGACAGGGCTTACTCTAGCCTCCAAACCACTAAGTCCCTACAAGTCCCGTGCAGTGGTATGCGAGGGCTCTGTCTCGCAGCCCCCACATGGATCAGCTCGGCTGGTGATCCAGTGTGTATGGAGCACAATATGGTGTGCTGGATGGCTGCGACGTGGCCAAGATCTGTCATGTCAGAAAGCAGTATCTACAAGTACCGGAAAACATTTCTGGATGTATCAACAAAAAACCTCGGGCAAGATTTCCCAGATTCTGGGCGAGATCAAAGCTGATGTAGTCGTAAGGCACATTATGCACCGTTAACCAAATAGGAGCTGATTTCATAGTCTCTGGAGCATACACATAACTCGGGTGCCATTGTCGGATAATAACGAGAGCTCCAAGAACATTCACAGCGCGTACGGCGTATCCGAGCATTATCCTCTCTATTGTTGTGGTTGAAGAACTCCACCCAGAAGAAACCCGGGATCTCCCAGGCTGAGACTTTAAGGGAGGACCCGAGAGTTTCCAGTAGGCATTAATCCCCGTTTCCTACTGAGAAGCTGTGATATGCCTATCATCTTTTACATAGGCAACCAAGAAGCGATTTCGGTTAAGTCGGCTAACCTCCCTGAAGTTATTATTTATGGGATTGGATTCCTGGTGCTATGAGATAGTGGTTGGGTTGGCCGTGAGCACCAGATGGTTGATGATCTGGTGAATCCATTGGAGAAAGGTGGAACAAACAAGGAGGGAAGAATTCTACCAAGGTTGCAAACAGGGGATGTGAAACGAAAAACAGAGGATTCTAGTGAGAGAGAATCTACAACATGGGTTTTTGTGACCGTCTTAATTGTTTGGTGCCGATTGATGCTCGAAATAAAAATCAATTGGACTAGGTGTCCAAGTCCAACTCGCACTCAAAATTAAAATGGAAGGAGGCAAGGAAGGAAGGTTTGTATAAAAAGCACTGTGTAGAGGGTCTTGGTAAAAAAGTAGTAGAAGACCTCAGGGTGATGGATTTGGATCCGACGTTTTCTTCCGCTCCTAATTCCATGACGTTCAGAGAAGACGGGGGAGGATTAAACCACTCTAACTGTCGCCGGCGATTCGCCCCAAGTAAACATGAACCGTCGTCGTCAATCGGGAGTAGCAGCAGCACCAGCACCAGCGAATCTCAGTTTGACAACCTGTGCGAAGAAGAGCTCGTGGAGATTCTCCAGCGGCTACCTCTGAAACTCGTCACTCGATGTAAGTCCGTTTCGAAGCGGTGGTCCACTTTAATCTCCAGTAACTATTTCGCCCGATCGTACGTCCGATATCAAACTGACAACAACCTATTCGTTCCCAAATTGGCCCTCATCCAAATAGATGAGGGCATCATGATCCCCCCTCCTTCACTACCACCACCACCACCACCCTCCGTTAAATTATCCCTCCACATGCCTGTTTTCAACAGATCAAACAAACAAATGGTTTTCCAGTATTTATGTGCGAGTAATGGCTTGGTGCTATGCTCAGCCCCTGGTTGTGACAAGGACTATTACTTCGTATTGAATCCCATGACCAAGAAGTGGATTGCTCTCCCTCCCATGCCTAAAATTGCCGTCTCTGACCACGGTCCTGTAATTGGCTTCATCTGTACCAATAACGATGATGTTGCTGTTTCAAATAATCAAAATCGTCTACCCAACAGTTTTAGGGTTGTTCGAGTTCCGCCAATTGAACCCCCCTACACTGATCTCAAACTCGACGTATTCTCTTCAGAGACGTCGAATTGGACCCAAAAGTCATTCACCCTGCAGAAACGTTCCGTATCCTATGACTATCAGCAAGATAATGCTGCAGTAGCTTGCAACGGTCAGTTGCACTGGCGCAGGCTTTGGTTCGAGACCGAGGTTTTCTCGTTCGATCCGTACCGGCCGGAGGATCAGTATCAGAGGCTGAGCTTTCCCAAGGGCAGTAAAATAAGGGCCTGTGTGTATTGTTTTGGAATGTGCCATTGCGGTAGTGGGAAGAAGCAACACCTCAAGTACACAGAGTGTTATGATGGACTCATTCAGGTTTGGGAACTTAAGGACTACGAAAAAGGTGAATGGTACTCAATGCATAGAGTTCATGTGTATGAAATCCAATCACATGTTCCGGGTTTTCATTGGCCCCCCGAATCCCTTTCTATCATCGGTGTCCCATCGGTACGAGCTTTTCACCCCTATGATGGAGATGTGATGTTGTGCTACAAATTTGGTCGCATACTTCAGTACAATTTGCGCACTAGAACATTGGAGCTCTTTCTTCTTGAAGATGGACGCGAACTCTATGCTAACTATATTATGCTTCGTAGGTTTTTTCTATTAGAGCTCCCATGCTGGCCAACTCCAGTTCGTTCTGTCGCCAATTAAGTAAAAGGCGAGGATTTGCATAAACTCCTGTAGAGGGAAATCATTTATAAACTCTGTTGTATTTTTATTTAAAATTAAGCTTTTAGCCATTCAGTTTTTGAAAAGAATTCATCACAGATGGGATTGATACAAATACATTTTGCTGTTGCATTTGTTGGCAAATTTTTTATTTCCAGGCGGCTGCTTATTTCTCCCTTATAAATCAAGTGTTGTACAGTATCTACTTGCATTTTGCTGTCTTAAATTGTGCACAGGTTAAAGAGTTCACCATCTTCTTTGTTTGACACCACCACATATGAAGGTATCAATTGCATTGTTGCGCTGATGCATTCTATATTCTTTTTTTCTTGGACTTTTTAATCATTTTCGTTAGACCATTTTTTATCCAATCAGTGCAGATCGATATGTTGCTTTTACAGTTGTCTTTTCACGCTGGAAGGCTCATGCATCTGCATCCTCTATGATCGATTGCGTCAAACTTGTTGCTTCGGTTACCAATCTCCAATACCTTGTCCGGGTCTTCTTTCACTAGTAAGTCCTAATCTGAAGTTACTTGCTGCTATTCACATGCTTTGAAATGATGAGCAAGTTCTGGTTTGTTTTGATTGGTGAATGCATATTAGAAGTTCACACTTCTCTCAGTCATATTTTGTTCTCGAGTCCAACCTAATATTATGACTTGTAAGGTGTAGCGAAACCGTGGTGCAATGCAGATTACTCCTATTTTCCAGTTATTAGAAAAATAGTAGTTCTTGTGATGCACACTGGAGCCTATAAGACTTGGGCATTTGAATTGTGCAGGTGGAGCTTTTTCATGTCTTAATAGTAGTGATATGTCATCCAACAGTGGTGGTGGTTTGCTGTTTCATGGGGGCTATATCTTTTGTGGGGGCAGGTTAGACAGCGGTGGTGGTTGCTGGTTTCATTCTTTCTTTGAAACAGTTCTTGTAATGTACAATGGGGCGGGTTGGCAAGCAGTGTGGTGGTTTGATGTTTTATGGGGGCTGGGTTAGCGGGGTCGGTAGTTGTTAACTTGTTATGGTCCTTTGGGTTGTATAATAGTTAATGTCTTAATTATTACTAGGGGATAAATCTGAAATGTAGCAGATTTTAGGTGGCACTTGTCTCGAACCTCCTGATCTAATTCATCCGGCCATCAAAGTAGCCTATTCTGGTCAGAACTCCTGGAAAATAGCTTCAATGTGCCATACACCCCAGCTCAACCCCACTTCGACATGAAAGTATACAGACAGAGTCAATTTTATGCTCTTTTGAACTCATTTGTAAGTTTTGGATCATATGTTCTGCAGGAAGATGACAGGTTCTGAATACATGCTTAGTGAAAATATGGACCCTCACCTTTTTGTCTTCTGCAAGCAAAAGAGGGATCGTCTTGAGAAAGTCACACCAACTGTGACTTGTTACATCTTGGGCGGTTCAGTATACCAAGCACCCCAATTCATGCAATGTTTTTTTGTATCTAGAGGTGTAAGTTCACACTCTTAGAGTACCTCTTTCACTATCCACTTCATTTTCATATGCCGCCCAACTTTGTTTATTTTTATTTATGATCCACTGACTTCATTATTTGTAGTAGATAACACCATAAAAGCACACTTGTTCAAGTGTGGTCGTTACTTCGTTTATTTAGGACATCTTAGGTTCAGTTCTCCATCCCATTTTGAGCTAGACTAATTGCATATCCAAATGCTATGTTAAAAGAGTAGAATGCTTACTTTTCTTATTACTAGAAGATATGTTAGTCGAGTTTGAAACTAGAAGGCAAAGTCCTTGTAAAGTTGACTTTGCAAGTTAGATTGAGTAGTATCCCCCTCCTCAGATGCTTCTTCATCTTGCTGCTTCTTGAGCTTTATTTACTCTTTGTATTTCTGGGACACCTCCAACTCATGGGATGATGGGTTGGTCACTCTTGGTTGTTTCATTTGCTATATCTTCATTCTTTTATCTCGGTTCAGGATTTCTTTTTTTAATCACTCTACTCTGATGTTTGTATATATTTCGATGAAACCACCCTTGTTGTAATTGCTTAAAAGCATGCACATTACTACTTCTTCTTGCTAATAAATTCTCATTGATAACTAAAAGTTATCATAACCACTGGATGTTGTAAGCATCAATGGCACTTTCTGAATCCCGATTAGTAGTCATTTCTGGTAACTTAATCCCTATCATGAGACTGGAGAATATATATTAGACGGCTCCCTCAGCACTTAATCCGATGTGCTTTCTATGCTTTCTATTGTGGTTGGGGTTTAAATAAGAAAAAAAAATGTGGTGGAATGGAGTGAGTGGGGTCTGTTGGGGTTGATTAGGAGAGGGTTTCACGAAAATTTGCTCATTCAAGAACCAGCCGGCCGGCACCGGTATTCACCATCCGGGCACCGGTCAAAGAAACTGTTTGGTACAAAAACTCAGCCGGTGACCAGCTACAAAACGCTGGTCACCGCAATTACCCCCAACCGAACCACCCTATGCAAACATGCAAGAGGTTCGGTTAACCAAACCCTCTCAACCTTGTTATCGAAACAAGCCCATCGATCATGAGAATGATCCATACATGCTTTCATTTACAGGCAAACTTATATATTCTCTTGATCCTATGTTACACAGTTGAGACCTACCTCCAACCTTTTGTTCTCTATATCATACCTTTAGAGCAATGGCAAACTTTATGTAGTAGGAAGTTTGAGATCTTGGTTGTCTTTACTGCTGGACTCAAATGATCAGTTGCTCGGTTTCCTGGATTCCATGCCTTTAGTTTGTTTTTCCTGTGTTTGGTTACGAGGGTAATGACATATTAGCTTCTCTATAAAACTATTTTTGATTTTTGAAGTTACATTACCTTTTTTAAAAATCGTAATATTTCGGAATGTAGAATATATTACGTTCAACTAAGTTAAGTGGATAACCTAACGAAACATACTCCCACTCTACTTTAATTCTTGAATGTCTGGTAGTTTGTCCCTATAGCTTGTATTATTTCCAGAACCCATTTTCCAGTTAACGTAGTCTCGTTCAACCTGCTCATTGAGTAAATAGATCATAGAACTAGCATTGTTTATGTAGGACAGGCTTTGTGCCCGTGTAATTAAGAATATCTACCAAGGAACTGATAAAGTGAAAAGTTGCGTTTTTATTGATAAGTGGAAAATCTATGACTGAATTCCTGTAATCAATGACTATTCTGTTGAAGAATTATCCAAACTGGAACTGAATTGTGTAAAAATTCCTTTGGAGAGTAGATGGTTGGGACTCCGGGAATTCCTTTTTTGGGCCAAGCTCTAAGAGGTTAAAAGTTGTTAGTATCTGGAGTTGGGGAAACAAGAGTCTGTGGTCACTGACTGCAGTACAGTGTATATGAAAGTGGGAAGACATGCATGGAGTCAAGACTGCCTGCCTATGAAGTTAGAATTTGAAGTTGAGTTTTGATAGTTTACTCCGAATCTTCTATTTTAGTCCCTTAGGAATCAACATGACTCCCACCCGTTTTGCTTACTTTTCTCTTTCATATCTATCCAGCTAGGGAAGATGTAGATTCAGCTTTTATGTGGACCTGAGGTGTGTGTATGTTCCACTTTCAACTGGGTTCTCAGACCTCGACTAAATATGTGTCAACAAGAAAACTATTGTGGAAAGGAGAAAGTGAAATTGGCTTTCTTAAGACACTAAAGTGATTGGGAGCTGGATTTGGTGTCGGAGTCTCTGCAGCAACTCTAAACGGTTCAGGTTCATATTTATTAGCTATGAAGGCTTCACTAGCATACAATATATTTTTTTTCTGAAGTTTCACATCCTGCTGAAGCTTTGGGTTGCCATTTCAATCATCAAACATTAAAGTCCTCTACTCTAGCAAGGTTTCAATCCTGGTCAATTGTATGGGGCTGTAAGCAATACAAAGACATTTAGAAGACTGATTTCACGAGTAAAACTGCTTTCTATTTATGCTCTAAAAGGAAGCTCTTTCAGACTAGAAAATGTATGACTTTTGCACAATAATGGAAGTTAGTGGGGACATTTTGGATATGGAAAGTAGATATGGCATGCAGGATGTTTAAAATTATCTAGGGATACCTAAGTCTTGTGGCGACTGATGAGCAATTTAGCGTGCTAGTCGCAAGTATACGAATCAAGTAGTATCGGGTGTATTTCAACTCGGGTTATCGTTCCCACGAGGACTATTACGGGTTTTTCTAGCAACCAACAAGGTGTAAAAAGGAGGAAAATTTTGAGAGTTTGTAAGTACGAACTAAATACTGAAAGTAAATAACTGAAAAATAAATATATTTTGTGAGAATTTTCTGAATAATTTCTAGTATTGTAAATCTAGGGTTTAAGGTACTAGGTCCCGAGATCCCCTAGGGTCTCTTTAGTTTTTCGTTCTTTTTTTCGATATGAAAACACACAACAGTCACTTATCCGTGCCACGTACCATTTGTGCAGTATCTTTTCTTTTCCTGCACGTTATCACAATTCTGCAGATTTTCGGATCATGTTAAGCTACCTAAATCTGCAGTCTCGTTCTAAGTCTGCTAGGGTTTCTAACATGTCCTAAAGGCCTCGGTCAAAAACCGTAACATTTGGTCTAACGTTTAAGGCTAGTCCTATCACCCCTTCTCTGTTCGGTCCATCGAGGTAAGGTGCTAAATTCTGTCTTCTCTTCCTAACCCTAACTAGCCGTTTTCACCTACCGGGTCAAGTCTGTAGCAATGCTGTTTAGCTACTCCGATCATGCATAAACAGTAAAATCAAAGACAGAATAACGAATAAAGCTGCTGATATTAAGATCCTAAATCATGAATTCATAGTCAAAAGCAGAACAAGATACTGAATACGAAACCCGAGGTTCACCGAGAACCTAGGTAAAAAATTTAACTACTAAACGACATAATTAAATAACAATGTTCTAAATAAAAGAGAATTGAGATCAAACGAGTGTTCTTGAAATCTGGATCCGTGCTTCCGTGCTCTTCTAGGGTTATCTGAATTCTCCTTGGGTGTATTGTGTCTTAAAACGAGCTCTGGACATTCCTTTATATAGTGCTTGAGAAGCTTCAGGAAAACTGCCTAAAACTACGAAACTGCCACTGGCCAAAATCACCTCGGGAATCATGATGTCTGCGTGGCTGGCAGCTAGCCACGCAGACAGTGCTTTTGTATGTTCCAAAATCCTCTCCTTGTTCCCTTGCCTGCGTGGCTGCGTGCCACACAGACAGGGTTGTCTGGCATCTCAAAATCTCTATCTTCCCTCCCTGCCTTCGTGGCTGCTGCATAGCTAGCAACTTGCAACGCAGACAGGGTCTTCTGGCACCTCAATATCACTGTCTTTCCTCCCTGCCTGCGTGGCTGCTGCTTGGCTGGCCACGCAGACAGGGGTCTCCGACTTGGATTTCTGCAGTTTTTCCTCTCATCTTGCTCTCGGCCTGCGTGGCAACTGCATGGCTGGCAGCTAGCCACGCAGGCAGCAGCTTCCCGTCTTCATTCTGGCATGTTTCTGAACTCTGTCCGCTCGGGCTGCGTTTTGACCCGAAACTTGTAAAATTACCAAAATACCCGTGGGTCAAAACCGCTCCAAATTCCGCCAAATCCTTACTCTGGCCATAGGAAAATTGCTCATTGAATTTTGGCAAAATCCAAACTCGACTCCAAAAACCCGGGCCCGGTGTCCAAATTACCAAAATACCCCTGTGTCAAAACTGTCTCGGAAATCGTCCTGAACATGAAATAGCTTTTCACGACTCCGAACACCGGGACCCGAGACTCCTTACTTGGGCTTGGCCTGTCTGGGACCCACACTTGGCGGAAGGTCGGTTTTTTGGCCGGACTCTGTTTTAGCATTATGACCTCTTTTCGGAAATCCCTTGACGTCTAGTTTCTTCTGCCACTGGTTTCACTTCAAAACTCCAAGTAGAATTGAAGATATTGTCAACTGAGTGTATCCTGGTCATCCTTGGTTCTGGCGTTTTCGGCTTTGTCGGCACTCGCCCCTGCAATCCTGCTTCATTCCCGGCTCCTGCACAAATTATGTCCATGCGTAGACAACACGAACGAAACCCGTGATCATATCTCGAAATGCGTGAAATAAAACAATAATGCATAAAAAACTAAATACACTCAGTCGTGAATTCTGAGGTTAAACAGGGCTGAAACCCGGCTAAAACCCGGCTAAAACGCTCAATTATGACACAAATACCCCTCAAATTAGGCTAACTGATAACTCCTGATAACTCGTACTCCTAGTGAGGAGTTCCTACTCCTAGTGAGGAGTTATCAACGACCTATTGGAGAATGTATTCATTGATCCACACTAATCATGCTTGCACGAATGTGCAGAAGCAGATGGGTTCCATTCATTTCTGGAAAGCTGATTTTACTACTGGAAAGCTGATTTTACAAAAAGTTCTTCCCCAAATTCTAGAGCTACTTTCAGAGGTACTGGTCACATTAACCCGAAAAGAATCATGTTAATCGGTAGCTCTTTGTCCTACATCATCGAATTGTTCACATACCCTTGATTATGAATGGCTTATTGTTGAGTAATTATGAATAGCTCTTAACTGAATGCTATATACTTCTTCTGATTTTCTCTGCTGCAACATTTAATGGTATCATTCTGACCTTCGTGTTCATGCTGGTACATACTGACAAGAAATTTACCTCATCACCTTAACTTTCTTGTTTCACATACTTCTGTCCCTTGTATTACAAACAATGCAATATTATTCAAGTTCGTTTGACAAAGGATGTGGTCGTTAATATAGCTTGTTAAGTCAGTTATGAATACAAGCTGGATTCTTCTTTATAGTTCTCTTTTTTTGAGGAAAAACTCTTGATTTTGTAGATACTGTCAGCGACTTTAAGAAAGTTCAAAGAATAGATGATCGTTTGGGTTCACTGCAGAACAAGGTAACTTGCCTGAAAATTCCTCTCGCATTCTATACTCCTGCTACTTGCAAGTTAATGTGGAAGCAATCAGTTGAGAGATTACAGATGTTTCTTCAACTGAAATTCTATTTATTGAATTATAAATTTAATCCAACCGTGAATTGTTAATGTTTGCTTGCAATTTTCTCAATTAGATTGAATAACATGTACCTCAAATAAAGTGGTAATGGTGTGCATCTATATTTCAACTATGAACAATCTCAAAATATTAAGTTGTTGCAGGAATTAGAGGTGATTTGACAATTTATCCTACGAAATATTAAATATGGATGATACAAAAGGATCGTCGGCTAAGCATCAAAACATAAGCTACCTAGAGAAGAGGAAAATATCAAAAATGTTACCCAGGTCTTTAAAGGAATATACTAGGCACTTAGAAACAAACATATGTGAACAATTTGGCCAAAACAAGAAGAAAAAAAATAGTCCTTCCAAGATTTGTAGAGGCATCTTCATCTTTTCGTGGGTAATTTTTAAGATTCCGATGATGAATTTGAAGGTTTTAACAACTATGCCCCCTATTATGTTGTAGTTATTACCTTCACAGTAGATTTATCAGTTTGTAAAGTGCGTGTTTCACCTTTTGGTTCTGAATAGTATGGGGGGTTGCAGTTGATGGGAAATATTATATGTATGCATAATGTTTTATGTTGATGTGCAGCAATGCACCCTTTACACCAGCAGAAGGAGAAACAGCTCTGAAGCCCAGCAAGCTGCGGTGTCTCAAGCTCCTCCGGTGGAACCAATCATTGACCAGGGCCTGTTAAAAGAATGAGGGTTTGAGTTTCTTACAAGCTTGGACTTATCCTTATGCTACAATCACTCTGCAAGTAATTTTTGCCTTCGGGCTTTGTGATTTGTAGTTTCCTCAAGTGTGCAGTGACTGTAATATCACTGGTGATGCTTTAGCTTAAGCACAAATGGTGGTTTATTGTTTGTATAACTACGGTGGTTTAGGATGGTGCTCACTGGTGAGAGCTGCCTGCAACATACCTCGGAAAGTGTGCTGCTATAGTTGAAGCAGCTCATGTCAAGACTGGCATATGTCAATGTTCGAGGATTTGACACAGGGATAATCAAGATTCAGTTCGACTACTAGCTGTTGAGGGTTGTGCTGCTGAATTTCAAAATTTATGTGGCACAAATTCTACCTTTGGTAATTAGCTTTTCTCAGGATAAATCTTGGCGTGTTTGTTATATGGTGGCTCATCGGTTGTAGGAGCTATGCGAAGCAGTGGACCAAGATTCTACGAGAACAGATTTGGTTCTTTCACTTGGTCTGGCTTTGTTGGAATAGGAGCCCTAGAGGCAATTTATTAGTATGAACGATGTTTTGGCTAGAATATTCATTTTATTAATTATTGTGATATTTAATATAATGAAGTCCTTAGATACAATGTGTTGTTTATCTTTGTTGGAATAGATACCCTAGAGGCAATCTAGTTTAGTATGAATTGATTTTGGCTATAACATTCATTGTATTATTTATTGGATATTTAATATAATGAAGTCATTAGATTTACAATTGTGTTGTTTATCTTAAATATCCGTAGTCCAGTATAATGATTAATAGGACAATCATCTATAGACTAGTATGGGGTTGGATTGATATGAAGATATCATGATCCAACACATGTGTGTGCATTAAGAGTAATGGCGCACTGGACTGACCCATCACCGAGAAGGCTACATACATGTTATGTTGAGTCACAAACGCTTCTCATGGTGACAACGGTATTGTCATCTTTAGACTTGAAGTCACTAGATTATCTAGTTGTGGATTATTGTGATTTAGGTAGCGTCAAATGCTACACCGTAACTGGGTAGCTATAAAGGCGTGTACCGGATACAATAAGAAGGAAGCTTAGAAATCGTATTAGACGTAGATAGAATTTGTCCCTCCCACATAACGGGAGCAAATATCTGAGACCACTCGAGGAATAGTGCTTATAGAATGTCTGGCCATACTCAAATAAATCAATATGGGATATTGATGTTATTTGCACGAATGAGGCTATTTACAGGATCGAAAAACTATGGATTGGATATACGAGTGTGAATTGTATGTCTCGTGTCCAATCCGGATATGGAGACAAAGGGATGTGACAATTACTTGCACAAGGTTTGTCGGATGACTATTCTATTAGTTGGCTAGAATGGATGTCTTGCTAGAGACCGCTCCATATTAGCAAATTGTTGCTACCAACTAGATAGAACCTCTAGGGTCACACACTAGATAGAGTTGAACTAGATTTGTGAACTAATTAATATGATTAATTAATTAGAAGGATCACTTTGCAACACCTTGCAAACATAGTAGGACTAACTTGCAAGGAATGGACTAAACCGAATTCTAGTAGGACTAGGGCATTTAGGTAGTTAACATGAATTTGTTGGACTATATAAAGGATGCTCCTTCCTTCCTTCCCACACTTATGAATCTATTATTCATAAATTGAGTGGGAGAGAACAAAGGAGAGAGAGCAAGAAACAAGAGGGCCGAACCCGATCCCCTTGCCGCCGCCATGTCCCCGTCGGCCAATCAAGGAGGCCGAAACCTCCTTGTTGCCTCGTGTTGTGTGATTTCATATTCCTCTTCCTCCGGTCCAAGCTAGCACAAAGGATAAGGAAGATCTAGATCTCAACTCTAGGCGTGGATCAACCGTAGAGACGTGACACAATTCACGTTACAAGTCATCACAGGAGAAACGCAAAGGTGTGTAACATGATTCTTCCTTTACCATCGTTATGCTCTCTTCCTGTGATCCTTGGAGGGTATTGAATGCATAAATTATCTTTTTCCGTTGCGTTTCCATGATCAAAACCCTACAATCTTAAATATCCCTAGTCCATTATATTGGTTAATGGGACGATCAAATATAGACTAGTATGTGTGTAGATTGATATGGAGATATCAAGTCTAACACATGGGTATGCATTAGGAGTAATGACATACCGGATTGACCCACAACGAGAAGGATACATTATATTATGTCAAAGTCTCAATCGCTTCTCGTAGTGCTAATAATATTGTAATCCTTAGACTTGAAGTCACTAGATACTCTAGTTGTGGAATATCATGCTTTGATATTATCCAACGTTGCGCCTTAACCCGGTAACTATAAAGATAGTCATTGGGCATGATAAAAAGAAATCTTACAGATTGTAGTGACGTAGAGAGGATTTGTCCCTCCCACATAATGGGAGACAATATCCATGGCCACTCGAGGGATGTTGCTTATTGAATGTCTGACCAGACTCAGATAAATCAATATGGACATATTGATGTTATCTGCTTGCATAAGCATATTCCGAGGATCGAGAAACTATGAATTGGATATACGAGTGTGACTATTATGTATAGTGTCTAATTCGGATATAGAGACAAAGGGATAATACAATATGTGATATTGGGCACAAGGTTTGTTGGGTGGCATGGATGTGTTGCTAGACACCGCTCCATGTTAGTAATAAGTTACTACCAACTAAGTAGAAATTTATGGGGTCACACACCAGATGAACTAAATTGGATATATGTATTAATTAGTTGGACTAACTAATAAAAGGATCATAACGCAACCACAAGCAAACTTAGTAGGACTAATTTGAAAGTGAGCTAATCCATGTAAGAACATGATTAGTATTGGAGCCTTTATGTAGTTAATAAAGAGTATGACTATATAAAGGATCTCTAACTTGTTAATTCTCTACACAAGTCATTATTTGAGTGAACATAACAAAGCAAGAGAGAGAGAGAGAGCGAGAGAGAGAGAGAGAGAGAGAGAGAGAGAGAGAGAGAGAGAGAGAGAGAGAGAGAGAGAGAGAGAGAGAGAGGGAAGGAGCCGAAGCTCCCACCCGTCCCCCTACCCGACGCCGTCGGCCTCCTCCTCGGTTTGCGTGTTCTCTTCCTCCTTCTTCCATTGCTAGCACACCGCAGTGAGAAGGAATCTAATCAAGAATCCAATGTGTGGATATTCATAGAGACGAAGACACTATTCTTCGTGTGATCTCCCAAACCAAGGTACACATCTTCTATGCTCTTATATCATGTTATGACAGCTCCTCCTGTGATCCTTGGTGGGCTTTGAGTAGGAAACTTTTGTTATTCTGCTGCGTTATCTACGTCAAAACCCAACATGCTTATGAGGGACGAAGACGAAGTACATATAGCAGTTTCTGGAAAAGGAACCAAGTTCTGTCAAATTTCGCTGAGATTGCCATTCAGAATATTCTTCCTTGCATGAAGGAACTATCTTCAGATTCATTCCAACATGTACGTTCTTGTTTGGCATCAGTATTAGTAATAATAGAAATGGCGTCAGTTCTGGGAAAGGACAGTTGAGCTGCTTCTGCCAATCTTCCTTTTTTTTTTCTTTTCTGAAAAAAGATGAGTTCCCTGATGTTGGACTGAACATCATTTTCAGCAAACTTGATCAAGTGAATCCGGATACAAAACTCCAATTAGACTACAGCAACAAAAGAGAGAAGCTCTTACCCCAAGCACTCAAGGCTCATCCAGTCCTCCTCCGCACAAGGTAATACTATTATGTGATTGTATTAATTATGCATTGCCATGCAAAAAATTTGAAGTAACAGACAAATGGTTACAATTAGGAAATACTTACCTTTTTTATTGAGAAAATTAGGAAATACTAACACTATTGATGAATCCTTCCAAAAAAAAATTATGAATTGACCTAGTACCACAGTTCTTTTTGATTTCCCAGCTGAAGCAAGGATTGTTTCAATTCTATTGATCTTCTCGTTTCTCACCTTATCTGCAGCAATGTATTTGATATTTTATTGGAATATAATGGATATTCCTGGAGCTAAATGTAACTAAAGGTGTGCTTTCTGTTTATCTCTTCGGTGAAGACCATAACTGGGTAGCCTATTTTAATCCTTCGCGAGAACTCTTTACATGATCACTACTTTGTTTAAGAAGATGTGCACAATTTTCTTCGATCGTGGATCTTACTAATCGCTACACCACCGAACATACTTGATGCGAATAAAGAGAAAAAGTTTGCACATGTCCTTGATGTTGGAGGCAATGGTGCAAATGGTGTGATCATGATCCCCCATTTAAGTGTTGGACCCTAAGTCACCTAGAGCGGGAGCGGGAAACGTCTAATTTCAGAAGGATTGCATCTGAGAGCGTCACGAGAGCGTCTATATATAATATTTATTTATTATAATTTTATGAATAAAACTAATATTTACATATGATAATGTGATTTTACACATGGGAATATTTTTTATTAAAAGGGTTGTCAGTATTAATTTGTCAAATATGTTGCTTCAATGAGGAACAAAAATGTTTAAATAGTTGAATTATCAAACTGACACATAATAAGTTGAGATTAATCATGAAGTATAGTCCAAACTAATGGTAAATTGGCTTTAAAAAGTCATCCGCCTACGAAAACGAGCTCTCTTTTTCCGGAGCACGTTTAAAGTGAGGTTTGGACTCGAAAGCGCTAGAGCGAGGTTTGGAAGCGGGAGCGATGCCCCTTCGAGAGGTTTTAGGTGACTAAGGTTGGACGCCTCCGTACAAATTTCAACATAGTTATATTGAATAGCTTTCGAGATTCCATGAGCTTCTGCCTGAATAGCAGAATCTGCTTTAAAAAATGTACTGGAGTCTTCAAAGTGCTGAGAAGGTTGCATCCAAGCTACAATAGAAGAAAAATCATCATACCGTGAAGCATCAACAATGAAGGAGGTTTCTTGTTTAAGGATTCCATAGCTACAAGAATAAACATCAATATAAATGACCTGTCATACAGAGTAGTATTGCTGAGATTTTTGAATGATTTGAGAGGAGCAAGTGCGGCCGAATCACCTAATGCTACCAACAATCTTCGGGAGTAATGAAAATGATGATTTATTACAGCTTGGTTTCCAAGTAGCCACACATGTCCCAGAGTGAGGATTAATAGAGAGTTATCCTCAGGCAGAGAAAGAGAGAGAGAGAGAGTTAAGAAAATATGTAAAAGAAGGCGGCTGGCAGAGAGAATTACAAGCACCCACGAAGAACCAAACCAAACAACTCGAGAAGATTCGCAAGCAAAGAAACAGTGGTACAAAGATTCATTTTCCACATGGCATCCAGTGCAAAGAAAGTCTTGAACAATAATTTTACGATGGTGGAGATTCACAGTCAGTGCAGAGCATTACAAAGAAATTTCCAAACAAAAGATAGAATTTTGGGAAGAGGTTTGAACTGTCTGACAGCTTTTCAAAGATTACGAGTTGTGCCATTCATGGATGGCGCGGAAGAATCATTCAATTTCTTAAAAGACAAATATCCTCAATTTCTTGGATTTAAGAATCATTCAATTTCTTAAAAGACAAATATCCTCAATTTCTTGGATTTATGTAAATCTTGATTTCTACCATATTTTCCACAAAGAATTCTAGCCAGAAGGGAATCGGGGTTGTTAAGGATACTATATGTCGTCTTTGCTAGAAGAGCCTCATTTTGATGCGCTAAATCACGGAAACCAAAACCCTTCTTCCGATATTGGTTAACATAGAAGAGGCCATTTTATCCATATGATTCCTTTGTTACTTCCATTAGACCAAAGGACTTTAGTGATGATGGATTTAATTTTGTTGATAAATATAATGGAGCACAAAAGACAGCCAGGAGGTAGGTAGGGATGGCAAGAAGAGTTGATTTCATAAGGATGCATTTCCCTGCGAAAGAGAGGGAGTGCAATTTCTAGCCTGTAAGCTTTTGATGAAAACGAGCAATGATTCCTTTAAATATTTCGTTTTGGGAGAGAGAAGTCCATACTGCAGCCCAGATATTTGCTTGGTTTTGAGAAGAGTTTGATATTAAAAATAGTGATGAGATCAGCTGTGTCCTTGTTGTCATGCTGGGGTTGTTGGTAATTCTTATTTCTGAATAGGATTCGTTGTCCTGATTGATTGAAAAATGTTAGAAAAGTTGACTTGCAATCAAAGTAAGCAAAGTCAAATTTAAGTTTGGAAACAAAACAAAGTTGTTTCCAACTTTGTTAAGGCGGCAGATGGGTCATTGAACCTTCCAAACTTGTTGCTTTGTTTTTTGGGCAATGCACCGCCACAACATGTCTGAATAGGATTCGCTGGCTTTGGTTTAACATCATACACACAGGACGTTGGTGCTTTTGAGAGCTTTCACTTCTGAGTGTGTGTGTGTTCGGGTGGGTGTTCCGGGTTGTCGCCGTGGCCGTTGTGGCCACGGCGGCGTGCATTGTAATCGGGTCTCTTCTCAATAAAATATCTGGTTCTGGCCGTGGATTAGCTAGCGGGTTCGTTACGAATTCGTTAGTGAACCACGTTAAATATCTGCCTCGTTCTTGTTTCGCTTTTGTCGTTCTTGCTCGAATACTCACCCGTTATAACAAACTGGTAACGGACCTCTGAAGCAGGTGTCCTGTTACGAAAAACTGGTATCAGAGCCAGGTCTGGGGGATCACCAGTTTTAACAAACTGGTATCAGAGCCAGGTCAGGAGATCACCAGTTTTAACAAACTGGTATCAGAGTCGGGGTTCCAAGATCAGGGTGGAGCCAATAGCAAGGGTTTCACGTTTTGGTGGAACTCAAAGCTAGGGTTTCACGATTCAGGTGGAGCAGGCTATCAGGAGTAGGGTTTCGATATTCCGTCAAGAACGATGTCTGGTTTGGCGATCAAGATCGATCTGTTCGTGAGAGAAGCAGGTACACCCACCATCTGAAGCCCCCCGGAGGGGGCTATCAGGGCTCCGTTCAGGAGCAATCTGGCGCACATCTTATTCGGCGTGCAACGGATCTGGCTAATCCAGCACGCATTCAGTACTGGCGCGAATCTGGCGGTTCACGCGCATCTGGCGTTATGCGACTGACGTTCAGGCGCAATCCGGATCCCGGCGTGGAACATCTGGCGTGTGAATTGAATCTGGTTCTGGCTCATGCGTTGCAGGAACTGGTTGGAGTTGGAGAACCGACATGGAGCATCGGGCCCGTGAGATTTCTGGCACGCGCATCTGATTCTTGTTCTGGCGCGCATTGTGCACCCGTTTGTTCAGGCGTGCATCTGGTTTTGCAGCGTGTACCATGACACGCACTGAGCTCGCATCTGGCGCGATCTGTTTCTGGCGAGCATCTGGCGCATTTGAGGCATACGGGGCGCATCGGGCATGACAATTTGGGCACTCGTCATCGGTGCATCTGGTCTGGATGACATCTGGGCATTCTGTCATGGTGCATTTTTCTGGCGCAATTGGTCGCATCTGGAATACATTCGGTCCTGCTTTCTCAGTGAATGTATTCGAGTCTGGTTCTGGGTGGAGCACTTGTTTCTGTTTCCGGAAGTGCAACCACATCGGGCGCATTCGTTGCAGGAACGCATGGTAGTTGGAGCAACGATTTGGCGATTCGGGTTTCGCATACAGCTGCGAAAAATCTGTTTGAGAAG
The DNA here is from genome assembly GCA_023055425.1 of Linanthus parryae. Taxonomy (NCBI): domain Eukaryota; kingdom Viridiplantae; phylum Streptophyta; class Magnoliopsida; order Ericales; family Polemoniaceae; genus Linanthus; species Linanthus parryae. Next base: position 84,805,337 of record JALGPY010000004.1, on the reverse strand, counting down.
GCGTGCTCGTTTCTGGTTCAGGGAGACGCATCTGGTTCAGGTTTGAGAAGAGACGCATCAGGTTCAGGTTTCGGGTTGCTGAGTTGATTCAAGTCAAGGTGGAGATTTGTTAGAAAAGTTAACTTGCAATCAAAGTAAGCAAAGTCAAATTTAAGTTTGGAAACAAAACAAAGTTGTTTCCAACTTTGTTAAGGCGGAAGAGGGGTCATTGAACCTTCCAAACTTGTTGCTTTGTTTTTTGGGCAATGCACCGCCACAACATGTCTATATAAAGACGTGTGCTGGCTTTGGTTTAACATCATACACACAGGACGTTGGTGCTTTTGAGAGCTTTCACTTGTGAGTGTGTGTGTGTTTGTTCGGGTGGGTGTTTCGGGTTGCCGCCGTGGCCGTTGTGGCCACGGCGGCGTGCATTGTAATCGGGTATCTTCTCAATAAAATATCTGGTTCTGGCCGTGGATTAGCTAGCGGGTTCGTTACGAATTCGTTAGTGAACCACGTTAAATATCTGCCTCGTTCTTGTTTCGCTTTCGTCGTTCTTGCTCGAATACCCACACGTTATAACAAACTGGTAACGGACATCTGAAACAGGAGTCCTGTTACAACAAAAAATATGTCAAGGCACCATTTGAGAACCCACGCATTTTCCAATGAGAATTTTTTAAATTATGAAAGTGTCATGTGCGAACAAAAGATGGTTAAGAGCTGGCGAGCCTTGGCCAACCGAAATATTCCTAAGATCCTCTTCTGAGGCTAAAAGCTGAAGCATTTCCGTGAAGACTCTTGAATACGTCCAACCGATCAATTAATCAATCGATATAAAAAAAGGAAACCAATCCTAAAAATTCCGACCGAAGATACCCGGTGGATAACTCAGTTGCAATGGAACCAATACCATCCGTAGAGCTCGCTCCTCTTAAATTTAATCTAAGCTGAAGAAAACCATAACAAAAGTTCAGCAAACTTAAAATCAAAATTGTTTAGAGAAAGGGTCTGAGTTCGTAAATCATCCTAAACATAACCTTACTGCAATGTCGGAACCCCAGCACCGAATCTAGTCTCTTCAGTTGAACTTAAGATATGACATTGTCAAAGTTGATAAACCAAGAAGAAAATTACCGCAGTTAAAGGACATTAGGGTTTATCAACCTCATAATTAAAGAAAAATCAACATGCATGTGAAGATAAATCGAAATCGGCGTGAACAAAAACAAGCTTTGAAGGTTCGTACTTTCGATTTAGTTGACGAGAGTGAATCCAAAAGGCCATAACGCTATCCACGCTACTCCGAATCTCCCTGTTCTGTTGCGTCTCTTTAATCTCTGGCAGAGAAGCATCAATTTCGAACCCTCTGTATTTGAGGGAAAACCTAGCCACAGCCTCCTTCCCGCAGTCTCTCGCTCTCTCTTTTTTCTCTGTTTACCACCCCCGACTGCGGAGCCCTAGCCACCATCGCCACCGCCATCATCGACAACATGCAGACGGTAACGGTGACGGAGATGAAGAGAGAAGAGGAGAGAGAGAGAGAGAGAGAGAGAGAGAGAGAGATCGGAGAGAGGAGTGTGACAGAGAGAGAGAGAGACAGAGATCTGGAAACAACCAGACGAAGCTTCTCTCGGACCAACAACCAGACCAAGTTGCTTACCACTTGGACCAACTCCCATTAGTCAATATACAACTAATTCATTCTCTCATAATATGTGACCTTAACGGTAACCACTCTCATTCAGCAGCCCGAACTCGTTTGACACAGTGCCATATTCAAAATATCTCTGTCGAATTTTTTTACAGATTAGACCGTCAAAAGCTACCTCTTCCCGTCGAAGAGATATGAAGTACGGACCTTCTTATTATCGGATCCATATTGATTTTCTGCAATATGTGTCTCTTGATCAAGACATTCAGTTGCTCACTTACTAAACCACAAGTTACCTTTGACACTAATAATGGCCCTCTTGTATCATATTCAGTAATTAATATGTGTCTACATTATCCATAGTGTTTTAAGTGCCTATTAGACGGAGTCGGTTTGCTGTTCGATATTAGGTTTATATCGCATGTAACTATCTCCCGCTCTGCTTCTATACTCGTATGCTTGTATGATGTTTTCAGCCCGTTGAGATTGGTGCTCTTGTAAACCACTATTTTAGTAATGAAGTTCTTACGTTCTATGTTTGCAATTACACTGTCTCATATGCTTGTTAGTTGACGACATTATGTTCTATGATTCACAGGGACCATCGTATTTCGTTTTAATGTTCAATGAGAGGGGTTATTTATACGTAGCGTTGTGTCCATTTGAATTGATCTGGTAAAGTTTATTGCTTAACATTTCTGTTATCCAAAAAAATTTCCCTTCGATGCCAAAATTGCACTTCATATGACGGGGTGATTGGAGTTGGACTTGTTTGAGGAAGCACTGGACATGAACTAGATAATGCACGAGTCTTCCATGAGCAATAAGCCAAGGGTTTTTTTTTTTTTTTTTTTTTTTTGCTGGGAATGAGAAAAGGTGTCAAGCGCATGAGAAGACAAGTTGGCATGACTTGCTTAATGCGTGATACTGAGTTACTTATGTAGCTGATTGTGTAAAATGAGTATTCTAAACCTACATTTCTCTTCGTAAATGTAATGCTAGTACACAAAATAAGTAGACAACATAAAACTGGTCTCTTTCGTGGGGAGCATTTTAGTAATATTGATTAATATGGTGAATTAGATACGCTGTCAGGCATGTATAAACATGACGGAGTTATATTTATAAGGTATTGAAGAAAACCAAAGCTTAAGATCAGATAATAATAAATTATCATCTTAGATAGTTTACAGTGGGTGAAGTAACATATATGTGACGAAAAAATTGAATCTAAATCGTGAATCGACTAGCCAACTTTTACACATAAAAGACTAATTACCCTAGGTGAAAAACTGTAAAAACCAGCGTCGGTTGCAAGATCCCACCCAAGGCTCTCATTAGATGCCATTGGGATTGAAATGGTTATGTCGTGCTCTCCCCTTAGGAAATCTTGAGAAGTAGTAATTCTAAAATGCAATGTCGGCGCTGGTGCTATGTCTCATAGTTTGAAAAAAAATGTTGCGGAATTAAAAATGAGTGTAGTTAGATTGATTGGTCGTTAGATTGATTGGTCATTAGGGAATCAGAAAATTGATCAATGAAGACGAAGGCGATCAAGATCCGATGGAAAACGACGATGAAACGTGCAGCCAAATGATGAAGTCAGTTCGGTGACAAATGTGCTTGGTTTTTCACAAGTCTACCACTCAAGACCCTGCGCATGATGATATGGGTAAGTCCAAAAAGGCGTAAAGCGTTGAAAGATAATGTTTTCTCAGGCTTTCCTTCAAGGCATCACCACAATATTTGATGATGAAGCTGTTGGGCCCTGGGCTAGAACGTCTGTTGTGTTGATATTAGATGCCTCCGTAGCGACTCCCAAATGCTTTCTAGGTGAGGGCGGACGCGAAACCGCTATCGACCACGCTAACTCTTTAGTCTACAACTTCTTATGGATCCTTCATAGGTTGCTCCGAAGGCTTGTGAGCTAACAACAATGTAAACTTCATGAAGTGTAGCCTTATCATCCATTGGCTTTGATGCAAATATTTTTGATTGGGAATGTACCATCCTCCCTCATCAACCAAATCATTATACTCTCTCTTAATTGGAATTCAATGATGCTCATTAGGTAAATGATCCATAATGCAATGACTTTGAACTAGGAGGTTGTTAAGTACCCATCCTCTAACAAAAGTGAAAACCCAATGCTCACACCTATCTAAGACTTCTCCGATAAACTCCCTAACCGACATCCCCTCCAAGAAATGCATTCTTGTTGGGTGGCTCAGCAGAAAATCCTCTGCTGTTGGATTTACTAGGTTGACAGTCATACCTACAAGAGTCCAAGAATACTCTTATTAGACAACAAACATAACGATTATTCTGCCATAAAAGTATTCTAAGACTGACTTCCAAACAATTACACACTTAGCAGTTGTCAACTAAGAATTTGCCCAAGAATTCCCAAAACTCCGCAACATTTATAAGAGACAACACAATATTGGAGATCAAACTCTTAAGCAATGATGAAACTCTGAAGCCCGAATCTAAATCAAACATAGATGGTAAAAATGCTCAAAACTGTAGCCCCGAAAACAAGTCTTTAAATGAGATGTTTGTGACAAGCTGTCATTAATGAGAGAAAATTAAACTTCCCAGGTATAACCACAATTTATAGAACTCCAAGTATAATGCCAATATTTTAGTATTTCTCACCACATTAACTCTCAAACTATCACCATAACAACTTAATATGTCGAAATCCCCAAAGTAGCTAACTCAACAGCAATAGGATTCCATATAAATACCCAAGTCTAAACTCTCACAAACTAGCTAAGAACTAAAACTAAAAAATTGAAATCTCGTCCCAAACATCTCTCAAACACATTTTTCTTCTAACCTACGTCTTGAACATAATATAAGTACACTGTGCTCTTCCTTACTCTAACATTATTTCAAAACACGTCAACAATATAACACGCTAGTCCTTCACAATTCCACGCTCTGAGGTCCATTCTCATCTCTGTTCGCTCGTAAAATATTTTCTTGAATGGTATTTTCTTAACTACTTCGTACCTAAGATTATCGTGGTCCCTCCTTTGTCAGGTTCGACTAGAGTTGTAGCTTTAACCCTCTTTCTTCAAAAACTAATTCTAATGTTGTATAAGTGTGGTCTGTTTTCCTATACTGTGTAACCTATTGTATCATTAATATATTATTACGAATTATAAGAAAAAGAAATACATGGCGTATAATGAGCCACTAAGCAAATAATATAACACATTGATGATCATCAAACAATTAGTTACACATGCATTTGCACACAGGATGATCACATATTATTCTTCATCCTTCTTCAAAAATTGAAAAAAAATGATCAATCGGGTAAGTAAAAATTATGATTTTTGGTCTCTCTGAGTCTACTTTCATAATCAAGTAGAATCAACTCAAAATAAGTTGTATAACTCCAGCTGTGAAGAGAATACTACAACTGCTGTCACAGAGTACCAGAACAGAAACTTTGACTTTGCAAAGTCTTAAACTGACTTTAAACTCCTCAAAATGGGCTAGGCTTTCACCCAGATTTAGCCACACGTGTCTACTAACTTCCATAAAAAAATTGAGAACCAAACAAGGTCTGGAAGATAAGTAAACCACAAAAATGCTACACCTAGTCACTTTGCATTTCTGCTACTGCACAACGAACTTTGAAAATTTGTATCTAAGTCTCCAGAAGTCATCTAGGGCTAAAAATTTTGTGGAAGATACCTGGGTATGTCGAATTTCTGGGAATAATTCAGGAAAAAATAACTCGACATTTAAACATGTCTGCTACGCAAAATGCCAACTGCTGCGCAGATTCAAGTACCACCAAAAATTAAAGTTCTTGCGTTCTAACTCCATGAACGCTTTCTATGCACTAAATCAATGATCACAAACACAAGACAATCTTAATTTATCAACTCATACTCCAACGCAATAAAAACATAATTGATTAAACTCCTGTAGATAGTGCTTTCTGAGCTGACAGATCTTGGCCACGTGGCAACCATCCCGCACACCATATTGTGCTCCACACACACTGGATCACCAGCCGAGCTGATCCATGTGGGGGCTGCGAGACAGAGCCCTCGCATACCACTGCACGGGACTTGTAGGGACTTAGTGGTTTGGAGGCTAGAGTAAGCCCTGTCGCGTGCGAGCCCAGCCCGCACGCGACCTTTAGTAACTGTTTTGAGAGATTTATGGCACGAGCTCCATAAACCCGGTCAATCCGGTCAAACCCGGTCAACCTCGTAACGGTTCCGGTATTCGCGCACAACGTGCTGTAACGGTCCCTATATACTCGGACGAACGTGCCGTTATGGTTAAGCTAATTAAGCCGCCATCAATGGGCGCATTAACCACACTACAACGGTCACAGTCTCTGCTATATATAGGACGTTACCCTTTCCATACAAAGGAGAACACACTTGCCATACGCGGAAGCTCTGCCAAACCTCTGTCTCTCTCTCAGACATTACTACTGACTTACTCTCTCCCTACACACAACCCCACTCTTCCTGTGCAATCCTCGATCCTCTACATACGGTGTACACGGAGGTCTCCCCGCCGGAATCTCTTGTGCACATTTTGGTGAACCCGACGTGAACTTACCAACCAAAGCAACCATGTCTCAGGAGGATGATATCAGCAAAAGATCGCCTTCCACCGAAGCCGCCTCGGGAGAGGAGACCCGCCGTACTCCTACCACTCCCGGCGAAACACCGACGCTGGAGTCTTTGGACGCCACTGTTCAAAGTCAGGCGAAAGCTCTCAAAGCCCAATCCGTGCAGCTAGAACGGATCTTAGCCGTTCTGGGTGTCTTGCACCAAATCCTTCATCAGCCACCGCCGTCTCTCAAGGAGGAGGAGCCGCTACCGCTCCGGGACTGGGAGTGTCAACCACACCTCCCAACCCTAACCTGCATACTCCACCGGCGATTGCGCAGCCGCCTCCAATTCAGGGGTCAACAGCTCAGATGTTACCTCTCACTGCCCACACTCCTCTGCCCTCGGCTTTGGCGTCTAACCCAACTTTGCAGTACCCTTTGCCTCCTTCAACGGCGATCTGGGGCAATGCGAGTAGTCCATATGTCCCTAATCCTTCGACGGCGTATGTGTCGCCCCCGCCGGCGGCAACCCCTCCTTCAGCTACCGAGGGAAGCATTCCAGAATGCATGACGTCTCTGCAGAAGCGCATGGACACTATTCTGGCTCATCAGTCATTCGCGGATACTATTATCCCGAAGCAGGACAATGATCCACCCATCCCACGAGAGATTTATCTCATGCCTAACCCCGCGGGGTACAAAGCTCCTAAGTGGGACAAGTTCGAGGATGTCAACGGAAACGCCCATGAACATGTCATGCGTTTCATTGATGTCATGGGGCCATACAGAGCCGATCCCAAACTGCTGATGCGGGAGTTCCCAAAGTCTTTAGGGAACGTAGCGTACAAGTGGTACCGAACGTTGGAAGCCGGGTCTGTGAAGACTTGGGATGACATGGTCCAAAAGTTCTACACCAAATTCTTCCAGATGGAAGAAAAGGTGACGATGATCCATCTCTCGCGGATGTACCAGAAACGTGAGGAGGACGGGATCACTTTCATCAAGAAATTCAGGGCGAAATCCTTGGAGTGCAAAGATCCAATGCCCGAAAGCCGGCTTGTAGAGATATGCCTGCAGTGCATGCGAGACGAATACAAAGGTATGCTCATTAATTTGCAAACACCTACGTTTTCAAAGCTAATTGAATGCACAAAGAACATCGAGCCTATAGTCGAGAGACAGAAAAAGAAGAACGCTCCGGAGCGACCTTCGAGCGGCACCACCTACAAGATCGGGAGATTTAGTTACAAGAGGGGACGCGAAGCTGAGGTCAATACAGTTTCACCCCAGAAGCAAGCGAAGGTTGCGAACTTCGATGTACCACCTCTGCCATGCTCAGTAGAGGAGGCAAGCGACCTCTGCAGACAGTGGCGCAAGGACGGCGTCCTGCCACCGCTCGAGAAGATACCCTCTAAGGAGATGGTGAGGGACCCTAAGTGGTGCGAGTACCACGGCAAGGTCATGCACCCCACAGCGGAATGTAAAAAGCTCAGGTTTACATTCGACCAGAAAATGAAGAACGGCGAGCTGATCGTCAGCGATCGTAGAAAGGACGTGCGCAACAATCCGCTTCCTGCCCACGCGGAGCAAGAATCAAAAGGCAAGGAGGTTGCCATGATCTCAATTGTCGACTTGGAAGAAGTCGCAGAGGATGGTCTACCCATCACCGCAGAGGTCCACAATGACGAGGACTACACTATGGACACAGAAGACGAACGTGCCGATCGGATGAAGGGGTCGCACGGCTTTAGCAGATTCTTCGACGAGATGAACTTCTCCGAGAAGTGCCGGACAGACATGACGAAAGCAATCTTGAGGATAGCGGAGGACTACGAGGAGGATCTCGTAGTCTCCGACGGGAAAGTCATCAGGGCGTCTCGCTCTACAGAAAAGATTATGACCTTTTCTGCCAGTGACAAAAAGACAGATGCGAGCCACCAGAGGCCTCTGTACGTGACAGCCATTATTAACGGCGTCGAGTTCAAACGAGCATTCGTTGATGGAGGAGCAGCGGTCAACGTCGTTTCGCTACACACACTGAAGCTAGCAGGGATCCCCGAGCACAAGATCGTCAAGTGTCCATCTCCGCTGATGGGATTCGGAAGCGACTCTAGAATGACGATCGGATGGATCCGCCTGGGCATTCAGATTGGCAAAATCAAGTGCTCAGCAAAGTTCTATGTCATAGACGCGAACACTACATACCATATGATTATAGGTCGAGCCTGGATTCATCGCTTCGATGCGGTTCCTTCAACAGCTCACCAGGTTATGAAAGCTATCTGGAACGACAGAGTAGTCGAGATACCGGCTTCGACGAACCCATTCAACCTGGACGAAGCACATCTCAGCGAGGCGGTGTGGTTCACCGAGATGGCGGATGAGCAAACACCGGGACCATTCAACCCTACTCCTTTGCCTCTCTGGGAGGACATCAAGGACCAGTCACCTGCGGGAGTAATGGTGACAAGGGAAGATGCCAAGGACAAGCCGCCTACACGCGAAGAGGCGCCGCGTATCGCATACCATCGGAAGAATGTGTATACTCTGAAAAGAATCGCAAAGCATGATACCGAAGGCAAGGAGATAGAAAGCTTCTATGCCAATGGGAAGAAATGCTATCGCATATGAAGGTGCGCGGGGGTGTCCTCACACGGGCATGGGGATATCCCTGGGCAAATCAATCAAATCGAGCAAATTGCGCTGACAGAAAAGCCAACGCAGGGCGCTCCAGACGAGAAACTCAAGGAAGCACCTGAATGCATGGAAGACAGGTAACGGTACTCCCTTTGTTAATCGCCAGGTAGCTGCGAAATTAGCGGAGTACAATATCAGGCAGGTATGTTCTACCCCTTATTACCAGAAGGGAAATGGACAAGCCGAAGCGACCAACAAAACGCTGTTGAGAATTCTGAGCAAGATGGTCGCAGATGACCACAAGAAGTGGGCCGACTCTCTAAGCATAGCTCTGTGGGCCTACCGAACCTCTCCAAGGACACCCACAGGGGCCTCACCATGCCTACTATGCTATGGGGCCGAGGCCGTGGTACCTGCGGAAGTGAGAGTCAATTCGGCAAGGCTAGCCTTCCACGCACTCTACGAGAATCAACGTGATCATGACTTAGTCTTGCTGGAGGAAAAGCGAGAACAAGCCAAAAGAACCAACACGCGATATCAAGAAAGGATTGCTCGCGCTTACAATAAGACAGTCCAGCGAAGAGATTTCGCAGTTGGAGACTTGGTCTTGCGCGCATCTGACCACTGTATGCGAGAAGCGACTCACCCGAAGTTCGCAGCCAATTGGGAAGGACCTTTCGAAGTCACAGAAGTCTTCGACAGTGGCTACTGCAGCATACGAAGGTTGCACGGCACAACCTCAACCCCGAGTTCAGTAACCATGCGCTGGATAAAGAAGTACTATCCCTAACTTCTCTTATTTCGTGCGTTTTATTATAACGTCGCTTAATCTCTTGTATGATTACGATTTACACAATCTACTCTCCCATATGAGAGGATTGTAATCTCATCTCTCCCATATGAGAGCGTTATAATAAAAAAAATCTCCCAAATGAGAAACTTCGTGTTTCTGGATGTCAATTTTGCTTCATTTTAGTTTGTTATAACTGTTAACAATGGTGTATCCGCTACAATGGCAATCTGCTAAACGCGATCTTAATTGATCATCTAAAGCCTATCTGTTACGATAGCAGCCTATGCAAATGTGATCTTAATTGATCATCTAAGCCTATCTATTACGATAGCAGCCTATGCAAATGCGATCTTAATTGATCATCTAAGCCTATCTGTTACGATAGCAGCCCATGCAAATGCGATCTTAATTGATCATTTAAGCCTATCTGTTACGATAGCAGCCCATACAAATGCGATCTTAATTGATCATTTAAGCCTATCTGTTACGATAGCAGTCCATACAAATGCGATCTTAATTGATCATTTAAGCCTATCTGTTACGATAGCAGCCCATACAAATGCGATCTTAATTGATCATTTAAGCCTATCTGTTACGATAGCAGCCCATACAAATGCGATCTTAATTGATCATCTAAGCCTATCTGTTACGATAGCAGCCTATCCAAATGCGATCTTGATTGATCATTTAAGCCTATCTGTTACGATAGCAACTTATGCAAATGCGATCTTGATTGATCTTCTAAAAGTCTATCTGTTACGATAGCAACTCATGCGAAAAAGAAATGATCTTAATTGATCTACTAAAGCCTATCTACTACAATAGCAATATCATGCAAAATGATCCTAAGTGATCTACAGAGGTCTATCTGATATGATAGCACTTGAATCTGAAAGCAGATCACAAGCCCATCTGCCGAGATGGCACAGCTGCGAAAATAAGATCTCGAACGATCTAGTGAAACATCTGCGAATTCATATGGAAGATAGCAAATGCGAAACCATTACATAGCATTATGCAAAGCGAAATATGCCGAAACGCATGCGAAGTTGTACTTTGTTGCAAAGAGACAGCAGATAACACAAAAGGCTATTTATCATTATGAGTCGAAAAGACTTACAATTTATCTGTCTAGATAGCTGCTTACAAGCGAAAAAGCTCAAATCTAACTACACAGCCAACATGGCTTACAATACATTCGAAAAGTAGCTGACAAGTCAGCAGAAACACACTACGGGAATCCTGACTGAAAGGGATGAACCCACCGGTTCTAACACCGGCTATGCAATACACAGATCTGCGGCCAAAGATCTATAGCAAAAGGGATGCTGCTGCAAAGAGATCAACTCGTCATTTGCTACGTCCCTAGTGGCAAGATCTGCGTGACGGTACGTCCAAGACCCCAAGGGGTGACAAAGGCCTCTGTCTGATCAAGATAGGCACCGGAGGAACCTCTTGTTCCGACATATGCTGTCCTGCAAAACAGGCGAAGCAATCATTCCTCTGGTGATGGACTCCTTGTCATGATAGACAAGGGCATTGACAAGCCCCCTGAGTTCAAGAACGAAGAGGCAAGAAATCCTCCTCCAGGGATGCTGGAGGAGAATTCCGCCGTTCATTACGAGACGGTAGCACGGTCACTTCGGCGCTGTACCTCACCGGGAGGCGGCCGGAAACATGACCTGCACACATAATACACGAAGAAATTTCTTCGAACACACATGAGATATCATCTCCATCTTCTTTATGATGGTTATCAAGAACAATATTCCTCATAAAGTGGATCTTGGAAACTATTTCTATAGCACAAAGCGCAAACTCAGGATTCACAACTTGAAGTTGCCATGAATCAACGAAAAACAAGCGTTGAAGCCAGCAGTCGTAAGGACTCACGGCAAAACACATTTTTGGGATGAAGAACCCAAATGGCAAACACAGGGTTTATATAGACCTTGCGGAGACTCTTCAGTTGCCAAAGATGAGTCAGCAGAATTTGAAAAGAGGGTAAGGCCAATCACTTACGCCTTGAATAGCGGTAACCATCAATTACCCTACTAAAGGCTACGACGATTCAGTTGCGTATCCTAATAAATGACGGATGGTCATGATTCGGATGGACTTCCCAACGAAAGCGTGCTTATCTTCCGAGAAATTAGCGCGAAAATCAAGCAGAGTATCAATTGCTGATGTCATAGTTGGATATGCACAGAGATATCCTATCAAATCCCGGAAAGGGCAAAACGGGCAAGTTGATTCCTGTTGTTAAAAAAAGAGGGGGGAGAAACCCTAGCAACATTACATTAATGTTTCAAACATTACATTAATGTTTCAGCCATTTCCTTGCTATTTTCAAAATTCAAAAAGTCAAAAGCAAATTCTTGATCAAGGAGTCATGGGGTGCGAACTGATGGCTCAGCTTCTCTACCTGCTCCACTTCTTGCTTCAATTGCTCGCACTTGGCATTCATCTCATGATAGAGCTTCGTAGCTTCTTCAGCCTTTTGCTTCTGCCGCTCCACCTTCTGCTTTTCAGCTGCGAGGTTCTGGTGGCCGAGCTGCAAAGTTACGGCTGCGCGAATCAGAGTGACTCTTTTCATAAGAAATCTGAAACCCAGTCTGTCTTGAACTTTGGTAAGAAGATTTTGGCACATGCCACAAAGCAATTCGGCGCTCTGGACAGAGATGGTCTCAGGCGTGGCCGCAGACAGCTGCTCCAAAATCCAAATGGCTTCGGTGAGAAATAGCCTCCTGTCAAAGGGCCCTATCTCCAGAGATCTTGTAAACGATCGGGGGTAGGTGAGGCGCATCCGGACTAGCCAGTCCACATCAGTTTGCTTCAAACCTGAAGCAATGTCAAAGCTAAGTTATGCTATCAAACTCGCAAATGCACCATGCGAGATGCAAACAGTGAATCACTACTTACCAGTTCCTTCGAGAATCTCACGAAGAGAAGGAATGCGCATTACTGGGGTCGTTGAAGACTGCCCTTGCTCCATGGCTCTTCTGTCAGCTGTGAGCTCTAACTCCTCATAGTTAGAAGGAAGAGTGTAGGCCGCACCAGCTGCGACTGCATTCCCAACCTGCGAGCCCCAAAAGCCCCACGTAGGAATAGGTGCCGCCGACTCAGTCATCGCCGGAGGCGAAGTGACAGCCGAGGTCGCTTGGCGAGGAACATTTTCAGATGCGGAAGCATCGGCAGTACTTGTCCTTACTTCCTCAGCGCCAGCATGGGCATCTTCGTCCATTAGCACAGCACCAGCTTCAGCATCGTCGGAAAGTTCGATGATGTCCTCGAAAGGCTCACCTGCATGATCAGTAGCTGCGACGGGCTTCTCAGTATGGGGGCTCGGAGTCGGAACATAGGATGCAGAAGACTGACTTCTTTGCTCCGGCGCATGTTCCTCAACATTGCCTGCGATACAAAATGCGATGGTATGAGGTAACTCGCATTGAATAATATTTTGCTATCTTTACTAAAGCTAAGAGGAAGCACCTCCATGCGAAGGTGGGATTGAAGCCTCTTCGTCATACACTAAAGACGAGGAACCATTTCCTATTAGTGTGTCCTCACTAAGCAAGTCTTTAAGAGGGCGTGACCTGGGATGCGAAGAAACCAGTCATGATACTGTTTCAAGTTGCTCAGGTCTAGCACATGCATATCGCTCAAATAATTACCTGAAGGTTCTCCGCATTTGTCTACTAGCCAACGGCGAATGTCAGTCTTTGACACACCATGCTTTAACGCACCCACAATAACATCTCTATAAGTTACTGCGAGATTGAAGATCTCACCTTTATCGCCGCCTGCGATTTCTTCAAAGTCCGCTTGGACTTGCTCCAGGGCTGCTGCATCCTCTTCTGGAACCGCATCCTCCTCCTCCGTCTGGGGAGCCACTTCTTCGGGAAGCTCATCTTCCTCGTCAACTGGACGCACTAAGTCGTCAACATGCTGCTCTTCGAGGCTTCGCTGTCTCACACGCTCGAGCTCCTCCTCTTCTCGCTGCCTTCTTCTTTCAGCAGCCTCCGCGGCTGTCTTCCTGGACTCAGCAAGAATGTCCTCGCTTATGGGATCGTCTGGAATGCCAGAATGGGCATCTCTCTTTTGTCTCTTGGCCACAAGGCCGCCGATGATCTCATCATCATCATCATCTGCGAAGAAATGATTGGTTCAAGAAAGAAGTGCAAAAGAATTACGATAAAGGAAATGCGACGGAGGTACCTCCTGATTCTTCCTCATGCATCACAACTGTTCTTTCTTCTTCTTCTTCTTCATCACTTTCTCTGGGCTCCTGCCTCTCTCCTTCTTCCTCTTGGTTGAATGGAACGAAAGTCTCAACTGCGAGCTCTTTCCGCACTTTGCTGGGCATGCGACCTTTGCCTTTGTCCTTGACAGAAAGGGACCTCACCGGAGGAGAATTTGGAGCACTTCTAGGGGAAGAATTTGTAATTCCATTTTGCCTAGGTCTTTTCACTCTCGGCGCCGCAGTCGCTGGAAGGGACGGATCATCTCCGGGAGGAGACGAGGCCGGAGCATTGTCTATCAGCGAGTCAGCAAAAGCATTCATGACTGCGCGAATCTTGGTCTCGACCTCAGGGTCCATCCTCCATGCTAGCCGAAACGACTGCTTTTGTATTCGGGTGGCAACAATGGTGTTAATAAATGACTTGGAGCGATCACCAGATGCGAATCGCCGCACATGACACTACAGCAAACAGTACAGAATAAAGGCGTCAGCATAAGGAAATCAAGAAGCTTAACGCACGCGAAGAAATTGCTTACCTCAGCAAATGCCTTGCTGTATCTGACGACATGCGTGTCGCCCTTCTTAACTGCGGCGACCTTCTCCTTCAGAATGATGTCAGGACACAAATGGTTCTCACGATCCAACAGTGAGTAGCAACCATATTCAGACTCGCTCAGACTGCAATTGGGGCGAAACGGAAAAGAATTTCTCTTGATCAAGGGGGCTCTGCTTGGCTGTGCGGCCGACTGCGTCTCAATCCTCGTTTGCTGGGCGATCCAGTATGCGAGCCATTTCTGAGGACAACCACCCTCGCGGGTCCCTGCAGGCTGCTCAAAGGGAAGATTGTTCATGAAGACTGTCTTGCACTCCTTCGTTAGCAAGCGCTTATAGCAACCTCTGATAATGGACAGGGGCCAGATTGATGGTGCCACCGCGTCAAAACCGAACTGGGGCGAAACTCGAGTGGGGTCAACGTCCACGGTAATCCTTTCATACCTTGGTGCGAGCTCACGAATATGCTCTGCGAGGGCAGGAAGAGAACCTCGTAGACACCAGCAAAAGAACTCGCGATAGCGCTCATGGAAATGCGAACCCTCTTCGAAGAGCAACTCTTCTGAGAAGACAACACCTTTAGAAGGGTACAGCTTTGGAAACCATCGCACGTTCTCAACACGTGTAGCATAGGGCCTGGCAGTAAACTCTTTCCGTTTGTGCATATCAAGCTCCAAACGCACTTGGTATTGTTCGCTCCGAACCACCTCGCAGCTCTACCGCTGTTGCGTTCCTCCGTCTCGCCTGGGGGACACCACTTGTCGGGTTTGAGAGCAGTTGGGGCATAGGATGGCCACCGCTCGAAGACCCACATTATCAAAAAGGAGATGTTGACGAAAGTCAGTACATCGAGGCGGCCACGCGACTCTTTCATGGCCAAAACCAGCTGATCAAGCCTGTAATACAGAGTGCCCAAGACCAAGGGTCCGAGTGCGACTCTCTGGCCAAGGGAGAGCCTCACAGCAAGTGGCAAAACATGGTAAAAGACCCCATCATGGGGGTGACCGTCGATCAAGTACCTCAACAACCAAGCACAGAGGAAAGCACAGAGGGTCAAGTGATAGCCTTTACCCTCCACATAATTCTCGGCGTCTGGGTTCTCACTCAGAAGCTTCTTAGTGATGCTGCTGTTCGCATAGTCTCGAAAGAAGTACTGCAACCATTTGTTCCAAGTGTTCTTCGCAGACGTATCAACCAATTGCCAGTTTGGAAGGGCTTTCGTAGTAGTCCACCGAGTGGAGATTTTCTTTACCTCTGCCAGGCATTCCTCCATCTGCGTGTACAAGGCAATCTCCGCAGCCGTCCTCAAACGACTCAAAGGGTCCACTTCACCCATGGGGGAAAGATCGTACAGCATCTGCACGTCCTCGAGTGTAGGAGCAGCCTCGAACTCAGCAAAGTGGAATGTGTGAGTCGCAGGCGAGTAGCGGGACAGAAGGTCTAGAAGCATGGACTGGTCCAGCTTCACGGCAGCACCCTTCATAGCACGGATAGCAAAGTATACGCCGGCTTCATCAAGAGTCGCGGCATGATTGTCCAACACGTGGTCAATCCACTCATCCATATAGTCCAATTTCTGGACGAAAGCCTGGGTAGAAATCGCAGTGTAGGGGAAGTACCCGTTTTCGATCCCCAATCGAACCACATCCTCGGAACCAATCAACTCGAGCAAGGCTGAGTTAACTGGGCGAGTCAGTGTCAGCAATCCCTCAACCGGGACAGGATCAGGCATCCTCTTCGCCTTAACTCTCGCATGATAGAAATCTTTGCCACCTAGATAGGGGGCTTTTCGCCACAAGGCCTGCGGAAGGTCGGGTATCTCTTCATCCTCCTTGACGAGTTTGGTTCCTTTTGTCTTGGCCATTCCTGCGGAAGAGCAAGAAAAAAAGGGGGAGAAAGGTGCTACACTTCAGTTTGAAATTCGAAATCCAAGATCTAGTATGAAAAGAAAGATGAACAGTTTCTGGTATCAATTTCAGAAATTAAGGGTTACATTATCAGTGATTTCAAGATCTGACAGCCGGAGCCCTTATTATTGAAGGATTAAAGCAAAAGTGGGTTCAAAGATCAAAGCTTCTTCGCAAGTTTCAACAGATTATATGTTCTGGGCTTACAGATTCAACGCAGTTCAAGGCAAACACTGGTATCTTAAATCAAAATTGGACAAGGCCGACCTTGTTTTCTTGAAGCCTGCTTGGAGATGCACAACTGAAGAACACGATTTGCGGTTCTGAACTGGTGATTGATTATCTGAATCTGCTCTCGAAGATCTCCGGGTACCATTCTCTTTAAGATAAAGAAGTGATGCTTTGAAACAATGGAGGATACAAAGTATTTATCCAAAAACAATGAAGGGTTGCGTCCTTTCAGTAGTCGAATCGCAACCGTCACCGTCGAATCGCGCAATCACAGGACAAGCTGACGTCACGCCTAAAACCCTAGAAGCCAGACGACACGACTCTAGGGGTTTTAGGTCATAATGGCACGCACGGGGGCTGAACTTACCCGTATTTGAATTGGTGCGTGGCGGCAATGCGTATGTTGGTTTCCGCGCATGGAAGTCTATACAGCTATGAGTCTTCACGCGCAGAAAGGGGGCTAATGTAGATAGTGCTTTATGAGCTGACAGATCTTGGCCACGTGGCAACCATCCAGCACACCATATTGTGCTCCACACACACTGGATCACCAGCCGAGCTGGTCCATGTGGGGGCTGCGAGACAGAGCCCTCGCATACCACTGCACGGGACTTGTAGGGACTTAGTGGTTTGGAGGCTAGAGTAAGCCCTGTCGCGTGCGAGCCCAGCCCGCACGCGACCTTTAGTAACTGTTTTGAGAGATTTATGGCACGAGCTCCATAAACCCGGTCAATCCGGTCAAACCCGGTCAACCTCGTAACGGTTCCGGTATTCGCGCACAACGTGCTGTAACGGTCCCTATATACTCGGACGAACGTGCCGTTATGGTTAAGCTAATTAAGCCGCCATCAATGGGCGCATTAACCACACTACAACGGTCACGGTCTCTGCTATATATAGGACGTTACCCTTTCCATACAAAGGAGAACACACTTGCCATACGCGGAAGCTCTGCCAAACCTCTGTCTCTCTCTCAGACATTACTACTGACTTACTCTCTCCCTACACACAACCCCACTCTTCCTGTGCGATCCTCGATCCTCTACATACGGTGTACACGGAGGTCTCCCCGCCGGAATCTCTTGTGCACAACTCCCAAAACGGGTCTTCAAAATATGAGCATTATCCCTCATCCTTAAAGCAAATCGTTAAGAATTCAACTCTAGCCCAAAAGTGGCTATACAAAAATCATTCAAGAAACCTCAAAGCATTGTTTAGCTTCGTGGACTTATTTAAACCAACTTCAAAATGCAACAAAAGAAAGACAATCCACATAAGCCTCTTTTCCCACAAAGTATAAATCCTAAGACGTACTTTACTACTATCATGAAATAAGTATATACTCCCAAGACCTCAAAATTTTCAATGGTAAGACTCCTAAAACGCACTTATAGTCTAGAGAATACAATCTCCCAAATTTTTGATCACCCAAACGGTAAACACCTAACCCAAACGCCAATGAAAAGCCTCAAACCCAAATACTTAGCTAATTGGGTAGGCCAAAGCTCTTAGCTAGGAGAGGGTGGGTGGAAATACTTGCTTCCTAAACCTATTTTCTAAAGCTTAAACACATAATAGACCTATTCAAGGTTACCCAAATCCCAACGGCTTCACAAATTTTAATTTCTTCTTCCTACGTCCATTTTAAATTTCCCTACAGGTTTAAGTTTTCTTTTGGATTGCCCGCTCTGATACCACCTGTAACACCCCCAAAATGACCAAGCCGGAGGCCCGGGGGGTGTCACTCCGTACCTGAGACGAAGCCCGGATACAAGGACATTTAAAAGTGGACCCCAAACAAACTAAATTAAATGTTAAACATTAAAACTTTATTACAACTCAAAATTTGCCTCAAACAAGGGCGCTTATCAAGCTAAAGCGTTATTAAATAAACAAAAAAGAGTTCTAATTATTACAACGATATGACTAAGCATCTAGGTGATGATTTGTGTTCCCCGCTAAGCCAAACTCCCATCATCTAGACCTGTGGTGCAGAACAAAAAGGAAACACCACAGTACAAAATCAGCAATAAATACTGGCAAGAAAACACCTAAGCATGTAAAATGATGATGAGACAGGTTATAAAGCAGTAACCAACTTTACGAGTTGTAATTCATCTTAAATACAGCGGAAGCAGAATTTGACACTTTTGAGAAAAGCATGAGAGTTTCCAATTCCATTGTATTTTCCCAAAACCAATTCATTATCCAATAGAGGGAATCCAAAACCACATATTCATTCATTTTCCATTCATATTATCAAATCCAAAAACCACATTGTTCATTTGTTGTGACGGGGAGAGAACCAACCATCTCACAAGCATCCAGGACCTTAAGTGTCAACACCCCCCGAGACTCTAGCGGCCAGAGGAGTGAGTACGTGGAGCTATCCGGGGACTTGCAACCAGATTAAATAAAATTAATTGGACGTGTGAACGAAGTCAACACGCCCAAGCCAAAGTAAGCAAGAAGTAACCCCGCAAAACTCTTCCACTTTACGTTATCATCCATTATTATAGTTTTGATGATATTTTCAAGAAAAACATTTAACAGGTAAAATCACATATTTACATGGCACGTAACACATAAATTCATTTTGAGACAAGTAGAAGAAATCATTTGACACGAAGGGAGTTAGGCACACTAGGCCTGGCATGTTTACTCACCTTGAATCTCAACCAAAAACAAATCATTTCCCTGTAATGCTCGACGTATCCTTTGTCAATGAAATTGTCGCCTACAAATTTAATAATTCACAAATCAAAATACAATACTAAAACAAATAGACCATGCCTACTTAACAAGATAATGACCTTACAAGGTTTATTTTTTAAGTTTCTAGTTCACCCCTTAGTTCAGATTTCAAAACACAACCCAAAGTCTGGCCCCAATATCCGACAAAGTAAAGTGCACATAACCTAACATAACTTTATAAATTTATTACTCCAACTTCCCAAACAAATCGTGACTCAAAAATTGTCTCATTAGATCCAAAACACTCTGAAAAATAAGTCTAGCATCAAACGGTTTCGAATTTCGATTCCTGGATCAAAAGATATTCCTGTTTTAACTTTTTAGTCATACTCCCATTACCCATATGTGAATTATTGATTTTCATATAAAATATCCTCCAAAGCATCTAGTTCATCCTGTATTCAAACAAAATTCAATGCACAATGAATACCCACTTCAAATCAAGTTACTACCCACATATTAGGATCATCAAATCATCCAAATCGATTAATCAAACGTCCCCTCCATAATTAGCATTTTTCCCATAAACTAAGAACATGATTATTCCCAAGACTTGATTATTAATCCGACGACTTCATGAATGATGAAACTAACAATATATATCTAAAAAATCGCGATAAAGAACTGAAATTACTAATTTCTCTAGACTTACATTTGGAGGAGATGATTTAAAACGATTAAGAGGCGGAGATCGAAGCTTGCTAGCGGAGATGAGGCAGCGGAGAACCTGACAGAATAAACTCCGTCACAAAGAGAACAAAGAAGAACAAATCAGAAGAAGAAGGAGATCGACGTGGAAGAAGAAGAAGAGAAGTAGAGAAGAAGAAAAGAAGAACAAAACAGGTGCTTTCCGTCGTCCAGGAGCAGCGGAGAGAGAGAGACGCACGAGAGACAGAGAGACGATTTTGACTTCCTGATCGTTAGAAAGAGAGAGAGATTGAGATGATGGTGGTGATGAATTTGAAAAAGAAATCAATGATGAAGATGATTGCATCCGATTGATGAGGAGAAATCACGTCAGTTGTGATTTTGGGTGTACAAAATGATATCAATCTTATAGAAAAGACACTTTCACACCACTAGTTTAGGAAAAAAGACAACCACCACCCCTAGTTTAATTAAAAGGCATTAAAATGTTTAGGTAAAAGTCACAAAGATCCCCAAATGCTAGTAAACACTTATAATTAACTCCCAACATTGAAATTAACCCCCAACACATATAAAATATTACAAAATACCCATAGTCACCAAAACGGAGTATTTCACTTGGATACCAAAGCCCTAAGCCTTTGGTACCATTGAGATATCTGAAGATTCTCTTCACAACACTTAAGTGTGATTCCTTTAGATCAGCTTGAAATCTTGCACGCATACACACACTGAACATGATATCTGATCTACTAGTAGTAAGATATAGTAGTGATCCAATCATACCTCTATACTCTTTCACGTTGACACTTTTACCAGATTCATCCTTATCTAAGGACAGTGTAGGATTCATAGGAGTCTTGATTTCTTTGGATTGAGACATATTGTACTTGTTCAACAAGTCCCTAGTGTACTTGCTTTGATGTAGAAAGATTGCATTCTTCCACTGATGTATTTGAAGTCCAAGGAAGAAGTTCAGCTCTCCCATCACGCTCATTTCAAATTCCCTGCTCATAAGACTTCAGAATTATTTGCATAAAAGATCATTAGTAGCTCCTAATAGATTATCATCAGCATAAATATGAACTACAAGTAAATCTTTCTCATGAGTCTTAATGAAAAGGGTCTTGTCTACCAATCCTCTTTTGAAATCATTTTCAAGCAAAAACTTGGTCAATCTTTCATACCAAGCTCTTGGAGCTTGTTTCAAACCAGAAAGAGCTTTGTCAAGTTTGTAAACATGATCTGGAAACTTATCATTTTCAAAACCAGGAGACTGTGCAACATAAACTTACTCTTTCACTAAAAAATGCACACTTCACATCCATTTGAAACAATTTCATGTTCTTGTAAGATGCAAAAGCAAGTAAAATTCTAATTGCTTCTAACCTGGCAACAGGGGAAAAAGTTTCCTCATAATCAATACCTTCTTCTGGGTTGTAGCCTTGAGCAACTAACCTTGCTTTGTTTCTGATCACCTTGTCATTTTCATCCAATTTGTTTCTGAACACCCATCTGATAGCAATAACAGACTGGTTTGTTGGTGAGGGAACCAGGTTCCACACCTTATTTCTTTCAAACTCATTGAGTTCACTTTACATAGCAATAATCCAGTCTGCTTCTTGTAATGCTTCCTTCACATTCTTAGGTTCTACAATAGAAATAAAAGCATTGAAAGCACACATATTCTTCAACTGTGATCTTGTTTGTGTACCAGCGGCTGGATTAGAGATGATGTTGTCAACTGGATGAGATGAGAGATATTTGAATCTCTTTCTTGGAGACCAGAGTTCAGGTTCTCCATATTGCTTCTCTGGTCTTGAAGTAGTGGCCAGATCACTCATGTCTTTCTGTTCATCCTTATCAAGGCTTTGATCTTTATTTTGAAGGACTTGAGACCTATTTTCAAGGTCTTAAATATGGCTTTTGCTTCCTTCCGAATCTTTCTTGAAGCCAAGTGAGTTTTCAGCTTCTTATGATTCATGCTTGTTCGAATTCAAGTCTGCAAAACTTTCACCCATAGAACCATCATAGCTTTCATCAAAGACAACATGAATACTTTCTTCAACCAGCTCGGTTCTTTTATTATAAACTCTATTAGCTTTGCTAGTCAGAGAGTAACCAAGAAATATACCTTCATCACTTCGTGCATCAAACTTACCCAAGTTGTCATTTCCATTGTTATGGACAAAGCATGTGCATGTTAAGGGCTTGACATATGAAATGTTTGGCTTTCTCCCTTTGAATAGTCCATAGGGATCTTCTTCAGGATAGGTCTGATCGAGAACCTATTCAAAATATAATTTGCTGTATTCACAGCTTCTACCCAATAATGTTTTGGCACCTTGTTCTCTAAAAGCATTGTTCTTGACATATCTTCAAGAGTTCTGTTCTTTCTCACAACAACTCTATTCTGTTGAGGAGTTCTAGGAGAAGAGAAATTGTTAGAGATACCATGCTTAGTACAAAATAAATCAAACTCTAACTGATCAAAATCTCTACCATGATCACTTCTAATTGAAGCAATAGGTAGGTTTTTCAAGGTTTGAAGTTCTCTGCAAAGCTTTGAAAATTCAGAGAGGGCTTCAGATTTTTCTTTCAGAAACATAACCCAAATAAATATAGAGTAGTCATCAACAATAACTAGCATATACTTCTTACCTTTAGGAGTTGGATTCCTCATAGGACCACATAAATCCATGTGAAGTAATTCAGTAGGTCTAGAAGTATTTACAAACTTATTTAGCTTGAAAGAGCTCCTGGTGTGCTTACCTTGAGCACAAGCTTTGCATACTTCATCATCTTTGAACTTAATGGATGGTAATCCTATTACCAAGTCTTTGGAGATCAATTTGTTCAAAGTATGTATACTGATGTGACCAAGCTTTCTGTGCCAAAGCTTTGAATCTTCTTTCAAGGCCTTGAGACACTTCAAGCTTTTACCTGTAACTTTGTTAGTCTGAAAAGTATAAAAATTGTTTGATATAGAGGCTACGAGAATGCAATTTCCTGATTTCTCATTCTGCACCACACACTTCTCTTTATCAAATATAACCTTATTACTATTATCACAAAGCTGAGATACACTAAGCAATTTAAATTTTAAGCCATCAACTAGATATACATCAGAAATTAAATTTTCAGAATCTGTACCAACTTTACCAGTACCAAGAATGTTGCATTTTCCTTTTTCACCAAGTGTAATTGATCCTTCTGATTTCTTTTTCAATTATGAGAATAGAGATCTCTTTCCACTCATGTGTGTTGAGCAAACACTGTCCATAAACCACTTCTGTTCTTTAACATTGGTGACAACCTGCAAACACCAATCACTGCCTTACCCAGCTGTTAGACCAAGTATTGAATTTGGACTCATATTCAGGGTCAACCATATTAGGTGGTCTGACCCTTTTAGGAACCCAAATCTGTCTGACTTGTCCTTTGAGTTGAAATGGAAAAGTGTTCCTGAGTATGTGAGGGCCTCTTCTTCTGA
Organism: Linanthus parryae; assembly: GCA_023055425.1. Classification (NCBI taxonomy): domain Eukaryota; kingdom Viridiplantae; phylum Streptophyta; class Magnoliopsida; order Ericales; family Polemoniaceae; genus Linanthus; species Linanthus parryae. Next base: position 84,781,849 of record JALGPY010000004.1, on the reverse strand, counting down.
AAGGACAAGTCATCTTAACATGACCAATTTCATTTTAATAATGACATTAAGGAGAAGTTTTGTTTTCAGCTTTCACAAATCTGGTATTGTTCTTTCTTGGAAAGTTTGGATTGTATCCAATATCCGTTTTGTGAACAGACTTTGAACTTTCTCCAAGAATCAAGTTCAACTTGTGTTCTGCGCCTTCAAGCTTGTCTTTGACTAATTGAGATTCTTGAAGTTTCTCAGCAAGAGTAGTCTTTTTCTTATTAATTCATCAGCTTGATGTCTCAGATTAACAAGGCTATCACTCAAAAGAGAGTTCTCAGTGACTACTTATTTGACTTGTGTTTTCAAGGCTTTGAAACAGATATTCAAGCCCTTGAAATCAATGTCAGTTTTCTTCTGAAAGATTTCAAGATTCTGATTCAGACAAACAAGTTGTAAATTTTATTTTGCTTGCTCATGAACTTTTTCTTTCAAAACTCTAATCTCTTTCAGATAGTCCTCTTCGTTTAAAAGCATTGTTCTAAGATAATCTGAAAGAGCTTCTTTTGGGTTTGAAATCAAACAGTTTACCACTACCTCAATGTTCTTTTCACAACATTTATCATGCTTGGCCATGAAGCATAGGTTGGCATGTACTTCTTCACATTCAGAGTCACTTGAGCTATTTGAGTCACTCCATGAAGCTATCATATCTTTCTTTCTCCTGTCATGATCTTTCTTTCTGGAAGTTCTTGCTTTTCTTTTGTGGACAGTCTCTTATCAAGTGTCCTGCATCACCACACTCAAAGAAATTCATGACTTTTGATTTATTTTTTGAAGAAGACTTACCTTTGTAGTCCTTGTTACGGGATGATCTGTGTCTTTCTCTGTCGAGGTCTTTGTTTCTAAAGTTTCTCTTCATCTTAAGAATTTTGGTCAAGACTTTTGAAATCAAAGCAATTGGATCTTCATCATCATCCTCGGTTTCAAGGCTTTGAATTTTCTCATCATCTTTGGCCTTGAGTGCTAAATTCTTGACACCTTATGGTAACTCTCCATCAACTTCATTCATCGATATTTCATGTGTCAGGAGCTTCCCTTGTAGGTCATCAAGTTGGAGTAATGATAGATCTTGAGCTTCCTCAATTGTAGTAGTATTTGGTTACCATTTTGCCTTTGGAAGACTTCTTAGTATCTTCCTCTCCTTTGGAAGACTTTCTAGTATCTTGCTCACCTATACTTCATTGGAAATATGCCTTCCCAGTGAATCAAGGTTGTTGACAATGTCTGTAAACCTTTTGAACATTTCTCTGATTGACTCATCTGCATTCATCTTGAATAGCTCATATTGTCAAAGGTAAATGTTGATATTGGTTTGCTTGACTTGACCGGTTCCCTCAAATGTCACCACAAGCTTATCCCAGATCTCCTTTGCAGTCTTGCAGCTTGAATTCATCTGTACTCAAAGCACAATACATGATGTTAATAGCTTTGTAATTTTTTGATAATTGTTCTAATTCAGATGAAGAGAGAGACTCTTCATATTTGGGAGTTCTAATCCCATATTTCTCTATGTGGAAAGTGTGAGCTCCATTCTGAATAATGGTCCACAGCTCTATGTCCTGATCATTGATGAACATTTTCATCAAGGCTTTCCAGTGAGCAAAATTATCTCCACAGAATAGAGGAGGTCTGTTAGCAGCTCTTCCCTATAAGAAACCACCATCACCTGCAGTACCCATGATCACCAGATGATTATATATAATAGAGTGATACAAGCTCTGATACCAATTGAAAGGGGAGTAAGGAGGTAGAAATATAGTACAAATACTCTAGAAGGGGGGGGTTGAATAGATTATGCCAACTTTTTGTAAAACTTGCAGAGATAAAAGTTTATGTGAAGAACAAATGAAGTTTAAGGCCTTGAAAACAGTTTCAAGCCTTTGGAAGAGATACCGTTTAAGTAAAGAAATAGACAAGTCTTTTTCAAGGCCTTGAAAAGAGTTTCAAACCCTTATAAACAGACTAGTGTGAATGTTGTAAAAACTTAAGTGTGCAGAGTAAATTGTAAATGCTAGAGACACAGGATTTATAGAGTTCATTCCACTAGGACCTACGTCTCTACCTCAGGGATCTTCTCCCTGCAGGATTCAACACAACTCTTATTATTCAAAAGCTAAGCCCTAGATCTCAAGCACACAGATATGCCTTACTCTGTTACAGCTTGTGGTTCTCACTAACCTATCTACTACCTGCTCTAGCTAATTGATTAACTAAAAATTCTCTATTGTTCACTTGGAACAGTCCTTGAGAATGAGAGATAGAAGTAATATGAGAATGATCTACAAATTGAGTACAAGTCTGAAGATCACTGGAAGTGTAAGACCGCTATGAAGAATGTGTAAGATGGATTTTGAGAGTGATGAACTTCTTTGATGCTTGTCAATCCAGAAATTTTTCTCTCTTTTTGCCCGTTGAGTGTTGTGTTTGTTGCTTCAAAATGAGCTCTATTTATACTGACCAGAAGCTCTGCAAATCTTCCCAGATTTTCAGCAACAAACTTCCTGATTTGTAGGCAACATCTTTGACTCTCTTAACAGCCTTCTCCAACGGATAGTTGATCATAATCTTCAGAGATATTGTTGTGATCTTCTCTTTAAACAAACTGAGAAGCTGTCATGAGTGTCGTATTGATCATAGAATCACATTCTCTCCATATTTCCTTTCCTGCAAAATCCAGATTAGGAAACAAATTCTGTAAACTAGGAAATGAAATTTCCCTGCAAAACTGAGTCAAAGCGATGGATTAAATGGTGTTAGATATAACAAAACAGTTTTTCTTTCATCATGAAATAATAACAGATCAAGCATATGGGTGAGAGAGATAGAATCAGAACAGAAGAGTTTAGAGAAACTCCCCCTTAGAATATGCATACAGGACAGTTTCAAGGCTTCTTGAAATAGCTCTGCCTGTGAAACCTGACAAGGCTTTGAAAACTGTTTCAAGGCCTTGAAAACAACTCTGTATTTCAAGCCTATGAAACATGTGATCTTACAATTATTATTTCTGAATCATAGATTTTCTACAACATGAGGGTTATATATGTAAAGTTCTAAATTTAATATTTACTATGTGCTCTCAAATACAATCTTTCCACTAAGCTCAGCCTCTCTTCTTCTGTTTTTTTGAACCTCAAATATATTAAAACCACTAAACAACTAAATTACAAAAAGAAGAGAAAAAATAACTTGCCCCTCGTACTCTGTCTAAAATCCAATTGGACTTGTAATTTGGTAGGTGTCCAAGCCCAAGTCGCACTCAGAATAAAAATGGAAGGAAGGAAGGTCCAGTCCAGTGTATAAAAAGCACCGTGTATCTTGGTAACAAAGTAGAAGACACCAGGGGAGGGATTTGGATACGACGTTTTCTTCAGCTCCTTCCATGCTGTTCATGAGCAAGTTCTGGTTTGTTTTGATTGGTGAATGCATATTAGGAGTTCACACTTCTCTCAGTCATATTTTGTTCTTGAGTCCAACCTAATATTATGACTTGTAAGGTGTAGTGAAACCGTGGTGCAATTCAGATTACTCCTATTTTCCTGTTATTAGAAAAATAATAAATTTTGAACTTATATGCTGTCAACATGAGTATCTTTTCCCGTGTTTAAAGCATAGAGCTCCGTTGATGTCAGTGAAAAGCATTATATGATAGCTGTTTAGAACCAATTTGGCAGCTTCATTTCTTCATCTGACTAAACTAGATGGATAATAGTTATCAGCTAATCTTTTCAACTAATGGTAATTACGTGGATGAAATTTCATAAGCCATCTTTCCGAAACAATGCTGTTCAAGTATTGTATTATTGTTTGGTTCTTGTAGCTTGTGGAATTAATTCATTTCCGCTGGCACAATTTTCCTTGCAAAAGCAAGGCTCTGCTATAGTTTTGCATTACTAGGATAATCTGTTCCTGATCAACCACTGTTGAAGGTGTTTTGAATACTGCATCTCTGTTATACTTGAGATTTTACATTTATGACGTTATGTTGTTAATCATTTCCAAAGAGATAGAGTAGCTTCTGCGAAGTCTGGATTATATAACTTTCACGCACAACTCAAAGGATAAAGACACATTCATGCTAGAGACTCGATCTCTTGTAGGAGGAAATACCTTTAGCCGATTTAGACTGAACTTTACGAAGGTTGTCCCTCGCCTACTCAGAGATGTGCAAGAGGGGTTAATTTATTGTGGTTGAGCTATTGAGGCTGTTGGCTTATTCTGCAATGACATATAACGATTTCTCTCACATAAACTAATTTCATTATCTCCTCGAAAATGGAACCTAACCCTTAAAACAAGTCAGCATTCAATCACACAGAATAAGGTGATGTGGATGATGGTGATTTGGATATCTTTTGGGTGTCAAATTAGGTGTTTTGCCTTACGCATTGATTTGGTGGTCCCCATTAACAGTGAATATGTAGTCAGATCGGCTGCAGGGTGACTAACCGTGGCCCATAAGAATAACTGAAGATCGCGAATAACTCAACGCAAAATACTCATTCTTTAGTTTTTTTTTTTTTTTTTTTTTTTTTTTTTTTTTTTTTTTAATGATGTAGGAACAATCAAAATCAGGCCATCATATTCTACACCATAACTTCCTATTTTGTGTATGTTCCAATATAATTCACACAATTAAAGGGCACCTAAAATTTACTTTTGTATTTTAATCGTCAAGATAAGATAAAAAATATTTACCCATCCAAACCGAACCAATCCATTTTGATGATTTGGATTGGTTGTTTCGATAGTTGGTTTGATGTTGGTTAAAGCGTATCAAATCCAGTTACGTATGGCTCGGATGCAAGTTTTCTTCTAAATTTACCCAAACCAAACAATATACACCCCTAGTGGTGAGAAGGATACATACGCCTTTCATTTGGAGGAAACATGTTTGGATTTGGGAAAAAATCAAATGCATTTGGGGTGTTCTGAATTCTTTTCGCCCTCTCTCCTATATTTCAGTCTCTTGTTTCCTCTTTTAAATATTCCAATTTTTTGGATGATAGGTTCTCATATTGAAACCAGTGTTACCATAATTCACTTGTACTCCAAGAATTGTGGATTGGATCACGCGTTTTGAAACACGGAACGAAAACGATCCATATCGCTTAATTTAGCAATCCCAATTATATTCACTATTTTCACCTGATGTATCTATGTAGAAGGGGAAATTATTATTATTATTATTATTATTATTATTATTATTATTATTATTATTATTATTATTATTATTATTATTATTATTATTATTATTATTATTATTATTATTATTATTATTAATTTCTTTTTTCAATAAAAGAAGGGGAAATTAAATTTAGATTTGCCAAGTTACATCTATTTTGAGAGTATGGACTTTTAAATAATTACATATATGGAGCCATTTTATACATTATGATTTGCGAAAAATGGTAAAACTCCTATAGAGGTATCCAAAGAAGCCTACCCTTAGCCTACCAGATTCCATAGGGTATGGCGTTCTGCATTCCCGTTCCACGAACCGGAACAATCCGCATTCCAGCTAATTAGAGTGAAACTTCTCTTTCAAAATCTGAGTTTGGAGGAGGTGGGGCTATTGGTGGTACAAGGGTGGGATTGGTGTTTACTAGTGCTGCTCAGAGGAATCCAAATCAATGACATACATTTTCCCCTCTCACTTACCTTCCTCCGGTGGACGGGTTCGGCTAGGTTGATGCTCTTCCTGTTCTCGGAAATGAACAGGAGGCAGATGAGGAGGTCTTGCATCAGGGATAAAGACTTCAAGAGCCGAGAGAGGGTTTTGATGAGTGGAAACCGAAGCGAGTGGTTCAAAAACAAATTTTTGAGCCTCCAACGGTGCAAAATAACGAAACCCCCGAGAGTGAAGAGTTTCCAGTGTTCAGAAGAGATTCAATTTCAGGAGGTTTAGGCAAACCATTTCAGAGAATACCAATTCAGGGGTAGAAAGCCCAAAGCTCTTAAGAAAATCAGCGCACATTAGATTTTGGGCTTGAAGCTCCTCCATGGGTTGTAAAGGAGATCCAGCAGAGGGTAAAGAAATCCGAAGAGCCATCCCAAGAGGACAAGCCCGAAACCGAAGGAGAAACAATAGAGATATTGGGTTGATGATCCAAGCCCATCGCATCAACTTGTCTATCGGGTACTTCATCCACCTGGTTTGGGTTAAGTGGATTTGGAAGATTATCCATCTCCCAGTCAGGTGATTCCCACACAGCTTCATGCAACACAATGAAATTGTCAAAAGGCAGTGACTGAGAGACCCTCATATCTTCTGGAGGATAGAGATTTTTGATGTAAGAAGAAGAGACTCCATTTTTAAACCGCGGAGGAGGAGGTGGAACATTCCTCCTTTCTTGAATCAAAGAGATGGAGCCACAAAGCAGATCACTCTTGGTGTCTGTCGAATTCAAGATGCATACAAACTTAAAGAAGGTTGACCTAAAATTCTAGCATTATTTTATCTGCAGTGAGTTGAATTCTTTCTTCGATTCTTCTGGTAGCAAACTCTGGTTTTGTAGAGCAGTGGCCAACGTTGTGGCTTATAACTCCACAAGCTCTGCATAGATGATGCACCCTCTCCGGCTTGCAATCAATCCAAATTGGATGATTATTATGATTAAGAAGGTAGACCCCCCTCCCCCCGTGAATGGTTCTTCGAGGTTTAATTCAGACCTGGACACGAAGATATTTGTTGGCACGAGAAGATGCGTATTTGAGGGTTACCAATGAGAGAAGAATGGTGTTCCCCACCATATTGGATAAATAAATGGAGCCGGACTCCATGATTTCTTAAGCTCAGGTTGCTGATGGATCTTCGTGTGTCTGGGCATTAATGGGACAGAACACACTCCCCCACCCCCTAAATACAGGTCAGATGGGACTGACGTGGGTGAGCATCCACGATGGTGGTGGAACCACTCATGACCAAAAACGTTCGCCTAATTGAGTGGCTCATGGCTTGTATATGTAGGAGTCATGGTCCCCGGTTTGAGGGACGTGGGCAGTTAAATCTAAGATATCTGGATAACACGCTATGGTCGCATGCGAGAATTGCACCTCACATGAACAACCCTTGCTCTAGCCTCCAAGACACTCACCCTAATTCCCGTTAGTATAAAGGCGCATATGCGAATGAACGTCGCTCACAACCCTTCGCATACACATATAGAGAGGGTAGAATATGGTGCTGCATGGAGCACAAGGCATGCACACGTGTCTCTTTTCCAGTGCACCATGTGGCTTAACGAAGGTGACACCAGCAAAGGGTATACACATTAGCTCGCTTTTTGTACTTGAAGATCGAGGCACGATCTTTGTAAGCAAAAACCTAGCCACCAAGAGTCCACTTCTGTTCACTTTACGAGATATGAGGCAGGATTTCGCCATTGTTAAACATCCAAGACATGGCTTGCGGATAAGACTTATATTTCGTACACCATCATTAGTATTGAAATTAAACATGCTAACTAGTGCATCTGAAGAGCCACTAGTGACTTGATTCACGTTACGTCGCCAACCTGCAAGGGTGTATCCCGAAGCGTCGCGACGTAATTTGAAACGTTTCCTTTCTAAATTATTGCTTCAATCGGTTAGGTTTCCACCGATAATTGAGACTCCATAACGAATTTTATTAATTTGTTCTCCTTTATTTTGGATTATAACCTAGAAGGTCGGTCATTCACGCTTTTTTCTTATTATCGTGGCTGTTCATTTCAAATCTTATTGTTGAGAGTCCCCATGCTCAAATAGTTTGGCTATAAAAGGGGTTCTGGCAACCTTATTTCCCATTCAGGAGAGTGCTTTCTCATTCTATCTCTTTCTTCTTCTCTGAAGACGTCCTTCTAGTGTAGAAGCAACGTTTTATAGTTGCTTATTTCTTTGGTAGATTCAAGAGGCAAAACCAAAGCAATTCTGTTTCTTGAATATTTCAACGATGTAATAAGTGGTTGACTGATTTCTCTGATTAAGGAATTCGATATTTGACACGATCCAACCGCGGGTGTACGGCTGTCGCGTGTAGTAATATCCGGTAAATCCAGGTATGTTGAACCCTGGATGATTAACTTTAATGTGGGAAAGTAATTGAGTTTGTTTGACTAATCTAAGAAAGTAAATAACAAGCTAATTATTAAAATTGAGATATATACGAGGGACAAGTATCAGGATATCTCTTCGGGTTCACTAGGGATCTCACACCACTTATGATTTATGTTCTAGTAACAAGAACGTCTTTTACTTAGCCAAACGAGCACCTATGCTTTGAAGATTCCTCAACCAAAGCCTATACTCAAACTCTTGTACCTGATTCCTCTAACCTACCCAAGTTCAAATAAGCATTATGTTGTTGTAGTCTACTCTTAGTTCTAGCTAACTAGCAAGATTCCTCAACCCTAGATACGGCTAGTGCTTGATTCAAGTTTCCGGGTAGAGAATGTTGATTCCTCTAACATCCTATACCTATAATCATCCTATTGAGAGCTCAAACAATAGAAACGATAGAATTAAGTACATAAATCAAGCATAGCTTAGAAAAACACATTCAATTAAGCTATAAGCATGAAAAAGGTCCATAAATCACCAACATGGCGTTCAAACCCTAGATACTTATGAGATATCCCGAATAGAAAGTTTAGCTACTCCTAGTTGGGAATACAACGAGGAATTTCTAAGATTCATAAAACACAAGAGAGATAGAGAGATCAAACGATGAATCCTTGATCCGGCGGGAATCAGAGCTCTCCAATGGCTTGGGAGTTGTCTCCTCCCTTCCTCCACCAGCTTTCGTCCCTCTTTTAGGTCTGAGAAGTCGTTTCATAAGGCCTGGGCACGTTTTTTAATGAACTTTGGCCGAATTTGCACTTACGCCCCTCCAGTTTGTAATTTCCGGACATAATTGTAAGCTGATTTTGCGTGGACTGTATCTCCTTCATACAAACTCGTCTTTGGTCCTACCATATATAGTTGGAAAGTTACGGATGTCTACTTTTCAATGCCGAAGGCCTTGCTCCCAAATTATGTATAGATTTTCCTGAACATCGAAAATAGTACAGGCTGGTCAGGAGTGACTTTTTCAACTTTTCTTCGTGTTTGCGTCTTCTTTTCTCCTCTTCATCTAGCTCCATACCAAGTGTATCCAAGCCTCTCATAAGCTCCATTTCACCTATTTTACCTGAGAAACACAACAAAATACTACCCGTGCAATTATCATCGCAAATATGAGAGAAATCATGCGCAAATAAGCTAGAAACACAAGTTTTGACTCTAAGGCTTATAAATCGTCAAATTCACATATTTGTGCAAATATAACATATAAATCATGTGAAATAAGCCTAATAAAAGTAATATGGAAGTATATTAATAGCTCCTAAAAGAGAGTTATCAAATACCCCCACACTTACCTTTTGCTCGTCCCGAGCAAATCACCGTTTACTAGCCGACTCAAGACCCAAACACAACTCAATATGACAAGACTATGCAACTACATGAACTAACTAAAATGCAACTCTATTATACAAAATGCAAAAGTTGAACCAACACAATTTTTTTTACGAGATTGGGCAACCTCTCTATCATAAACCGATATTATCAAATCCTCACAAACTCACTTTGAAATTTCACGACACGCAGCAAGAAATATGATATGATGATCCTATGCACAAACTCACTAAGGCATCCCCAAACATCCACCAAATAATTCCAAGACATGGCACGTCTTTTGACTCAAAGCGTCTAGGCATCTCAAGCTCTAACTGATCTTCCTTCGTCAAGTCATTTGAGGTTTTCAGACCCTCTTAGCCGTTATTGCTTTGAATGCAAATTGTCCCATCGCTGGGAGGCACAAATCCTGTGATATACGGCTTGACTTTAGTTTCCCTCTTAAGCTCTACGTTGGATTGAATCCAACTTTTCCGTGCACACGGAAGCACATTAGGTTGTTTCACCTTTGAATATATATATATATATATATATTCATTTTTTTTCTTTTCCATTATTCTCCTCTGTTTTTACAACCGTGAAATAGAGCTTAAGAGTGTGGCCTTTTTAGGATTTTCTCTTAGAACCACCTTAAGGGATGGTGGTGCACGCTCCCCGACTTCACTTAGGCCGAAGACTCGTACCACATGAAACCGACTCTACACGAAGGTCCACCCCAAATTCTAAGAGTCCACAAGTTTCCACCGGAAACGGAATAATCAATCACTTAGAGACTCAATTCTCCTAACATAATAAAGGAGTCAAAAGTATGCCCGTAATCTTCCTTCACCATTCCCTAGATACCCGGGACATCCCTTCGTGAGACTTGTGCACAAGATACTAAGATTAAAGTCTCCCTGCTACGTTGTTTCCTACTCTCATGAGCTCTTTCCCTGGATTCTCTTCGGTTTCTAGGTCCTTAGTTGCCCTTTCTCAAATTTTCAATTTTTTTGATTTTTCAATTTTTTTTTTATTTTTTTTTTCATTTTTTTCTAACGCTATATGCATTTGGCCAACTCGATTAACCAACTCATTTGGGGTAGGAGGACTCAATAAATAAAAGTGCAACAATAATATATACAATGCAATAAATTAAACGTGCAAATGCAAACTGAACGGACTGACACCTACGTGCAAGACTGACTCACTAAACTATATTATAATCTAAATGTAACCGGCGATGCAAGACACGGACATGGCTAGCAAATAGCTAAAATCCCCCCCCCCCACACTTGAGCGCTTCGTTGTCCTCAACGAATTTAGATCAACCAAGAAGACTCGACATTCAAATGCGAGGGGCAGTGATTCTACTCGGATTCAAAGTCATGGCACAAGAAGGTAGTTCAACAAATTTAGAGTTAAAACGAACTACGGGCACATAACAAGTTGTGTGTGCCGAAATTAAGCAAGTACTCAAGTATTCCCTACGATTCTAAAAGCTAATCCAAGCGGCGACTATGCACCGTGACAAAATAGTCAAAATAAAATCCTAGAGCAAGTACGATGTGCCTAAACGGTAAGTAAAGAGAGAGAAAAAAAATACTCACAACCGACACAAGGTCGGGGACGAAATCCTGATAGGTGCTGACAGAGATAGCAAGAACAATCCCCAAGCAAACATTGTCCGGAACAATGCAAGATCCCTTGCGGTCGAGTGTGTGGAACACACCGGGGTCGATTGATCCTTTGCTGCTGACGAAAAAATGAACGAAGAATCCCCGAACTCACATTGCGTACGCCAATGCCAGCTCCCGTGAAGGCCGAGTGCGCGGTAGCACACCGGGTTCGATGTCTTCATCAAATTTCTGACTCTTTACATATCCTGCGAACTCCGACAAATCCATATAAGCTGCATCATGCTTTATTTTATACATAGCTTTGGCTGGGTATTGTTTCCATTGTCAATTGAATTAGGTCAAACTGCTTGTTGGTTGTGTTTTCCTTAAATCGTCAAAAAGCTTTACAAACCCAACTAATTATTCAATTACATTGAAATCAGTATCAAAAGGGTGAATAAACCCATCCTCAGTTTTTAACAATATCAGTGAACCCAACCACCATAGCAATTAGCAGCAAAACAAACCCACAATCAAAACAGAACACGTTCTGGAGGCAAGATAGACTGCTTGAGGTTGGTTTCGGATCAGGTTTCTCTCAATTGGTGAGCTAGGTTGTTTCAGTCGTCGAAAACAGAGAGAACCTAAGATTGGCCGGAATTCATGAATGACAGGGGAAGGCCCGATGGTTGGGTACTGTTCAATTGACGGCAGAGGAAGATTAAGTAGTGAAGGTCAGAGAGGGAGGTGTCTTTGGTGGTTGTGGGTGGGGTCGAGTCTGGGTTTCGTGGATTTTGAATCGCAGTTCAAGGCGGTTCTGGTTCGGTTCGGAGGGGGATGTTCGTCGGGTCTGGGTTTCGTGGATGGAGGTGGCCGGAGGTCGAGTCACCGGTTGAAGGCGTTGATTTCTGTGTTCGGTTGGAGGCGGGGTTCTGGATTTGTTTCGCGGCAACCACGGGTTTGCTGGAGAAGGGTTTGACTGTGACTGGTCGTGGGTTCTGGGTTTCTAAGTTCCGTCTGGTTCGTGAGAGCAGAGTTTCTGGCCGGCTTCGATGGCGGAGGCCGGCGGTTTGTGGTTTGTTTGGTGGTCGGATGAGAGGAAGATGGGGTTTCGCAGATCGGGGAATCAGGGAGAGGCGGTGGTTTAGGAGGTTGGAATTGCAGCGATGGGGGCAGAGGGTTGGAAGTCGGCTGTAATACCCCTAAATTTTAGCGGGGTTATTTTGTTAATTACTTATTTTCACGAGTTATTTGGTTGTTTAGAATCTTTCAAAACTATTTTAACCTCTTATATTTATTTTAGCTTAATTTTCTAAACCATTAGTTAGTTACTTTCTATTCATTTTAAATAATCCTCCAACCTATTTTAATTTCCTACACCATCAAACTTGGTGCTCCCAATTACTTCCTAGTCATCAATCTTGGTGCTCCTAATGCACCAATTAAAAAAATCTCTCTCTAACTTCCAACAAAAATGGCAACAACCCATCTTTTCTATTTTCCTTGAATTGATCTCCCATTTAAATTCTCCCAATCAATCACCAATATGGGAATCAAATTATTTTTTTGCTTTCAAAACATTTTCATCTTCTCAACTCCAATTAATTATCCAAATCAATTGGAGTATTTTCCTCAACTAATTTCCTCCATTCAACACTCAATATGGAATACAATCAATCATCTTCAAAAACATTTCCTTTTCTTCTCCAACCCATCCATAACCTGATATCACCCATCACCTATAAATACTCCCCTCCTCTTCTCATTTCTCACTCACAATTCTGTCTCACTCTCCCAACTCTCCCTCTCATTCTCTACTCACTATGAACAAACCACCACCGCCGCCAAGGAGGCCGACAAAGCCGACCCAACCCGACGCCGTGCATCTTTATGCCCATTGCCGCCACCTCCTTCGTCGTCACCTTTGTCATTTTTCGATTCCGAGTTCATAGGTGGGGAGTTCCTTGAAGATCCATACTACTAGTTCCTCTTGAACACCGTTCTCTTTTATTCAGGTAAGTACATATGTGCAATGTCTTCAACTTTCAAGATATGATTTGGCGTGAGTTATCATGAATTGTGACATATCATGCGTCACCCTTTAAATGTTACCCGACCTATCTTAGTATACTTTTATCAAGACAACTTTTGGAAAGATTGTTATCTTGGAAACGAATTGAAAACTAGGATTTAATGAACGATAATGGATATGGGGCGACGTACAGAGGATGTGCGTGAAGGCTAATACGGCCAAGGACGCTTATAGGCGATCCTTCATTGGGTTTCATACCCTACCCTATATGGGTTTTATAAGGCGTGGAAACTATAGAGTACTACCTATGCTGACGCAGGTCACTGCGGTATAGGGGTGTCGACACTTAAGGTCCTATAGTATGGTTCGAGCGGGGTATGCGTAGGGCTACCTTCTAACGCTCTTGGTGAATTGGGACGGGCGATGTCCCAAGAGGTACCTTTTTATATTGCATCGTGACCTCTCTGTGGACATACGTTACCCGCTGGGTTTTCATGCCTCAGCCAAACTAAATAAATGAATGTGGTTCTTTTATATCCGGCTTTTTCCAAAGTTCTCTCAATCATGCTTTTTATACTCGCGTTAATTTAAAAACTTTTATAATCTTGTTTGTTTTAGCCAAAAACTCTTGTTTTACTCATTGTATTATGTGCTTACTTAGTTTTTACTAATTAAAATTTTCTGCGGTCGGCTATCGCTATTTTAAAACCCGCATGTCAAGAATAAGCTTGCTGGGGTGGAAACGCGCACAAGCTAAGGAGTAGTATCATGATAGCAAACAATTTAGTAGATGTTTCATTTGGTTTAAGACATGTTTAACTTTTTGTTTAATAATGTAAGGAGGGTTTCTCCTTTATTCTCATTTAATTAAAGCACTCTTGGATTTCGTTAAGTTGTACTAGCGAGGAACCGTAGGTTCCCGGGTATGTTTCAATTGGTATCAGAGCCGTCGGTTCCAACGCTAGTACGACTTTTCGATTTCCATTAAATAAATATTAAAAATATTTTTAAGCTTTTCAAAATTAAAATGGACATAGGATAACTAAAACCGGAAATAAAACTAAACAAGCCGGGTGTTATGGATAGTGTAGTCCTTGTTCTTTATTACTTGCATTTTCTGTCATATTATGTTGATTTATTCCTCATTTGGATAACTTGTTATTTCTTAGCGTTACATTGGTTATTCTCTTATTATTTTTTTTGCATGCGTACTTGCTTTGTCATCCATGTTGCACTTAGGAGCATTTACGTCTTTGGATTTACAATTATGTCGCATCATCTTTGGAAGTCATTTCGGGTTGGAGCTGGAGGATTTGTTTTAAGTTTCGGGGACGAAGCTTTGTTTTAAGGGGTAGGTGATGTAATACCCCTAAATTTTAGCGGGGTTATTTTGTTAATTACTTATTTTCACGAGTTATTTGGTTGTTTAGAATCTTTCAAAACTATTTTAACCTCTTATATTTATTTTAGCTTAATTTTCTAAACCCTTAGTTAGTTACTTTCTATTCATTCTAAATAATCCTCCAACCTATTTTAATTTCCTACACCATCAAACTTGGTGCTCCCAATTACTTCCTAGTCATCAATCTTGGTGCTCCTAATGCACCAATTAAAAAAATCTCTCTCTAACTTCCAACAAAAATGGCAACAACCCATCTTTTCTATTTTCCTTGAATTGATCTCCCATTTAAATTCTCCCAATCAATCACCAATATGGGAATCAAATTATTTTTTTGCTTTCAAAACATTTTCATCTTCTCAACTCCAATTAATTATCCAAATCAATTGGAGTATTTTCCTCAACTAATTTCCTCCATTCAACACTCAATATGGAATACAATCAATCATCTTCAAAAACATTTCCTTTTCTTCTCCAACCCATCCATAACCTGATATCACCCATCACCTATAAATACTCCCCTCCTCTTCTCATTTCTCACTCACAGTTCTGTCTCACTCTCCCAACTCTCCCTCTCATTCTCTACTCACTATGAACAAACCACCACCGCCGCCAAGGAGGCCGACAAAGCCGACCCAACCCGACGCCGTGCATCTTTATGCCCATTGCCGCCACCTCCTTCGTCGTCACCTTTGTCATTTTTCGATTCCGAGTTCATAGGTGGGGAGTTCCTTGAAGATCCATACTACTAGTTCCTCTTGAACACCGTTCTCTTTTATTCAGGTAAGTACATATGTGCAATGTCTTCAACTTTCAAAATATGATTTGGCGTGAGTTATCATGAATTGTGACATATCATGCGTCACCCTTTAAATGTTACCCGACCTATCTTAGTATACTTTTATCAAGACAACTTTTGGAAAGATTGTTATCTTGGAAACGAATTGAAAACTTGGATTTAATGAACGATAATGGATATGGGGGGACGTACAGAGGATGTGCGTGAAGGCTAATACGGCCAAGGACGCTTATAGGCGATCCTTCATTGGGTTTCATACCCTACCCTATATGGGTTTTATAAGGCGTGGAAACTATAGAGTACTACCTATGCCGACGCAGGTCACTGCGGTATAGGGGTGTCGACACTTAAGGTCCTATAGTATGGTTCGAGCTGGGTATGCGTAGGGCTACCTTCTAACGCTCTTGGTGAATTGGGACGGGCGATGTCCCAAGAGGTACCTTTTTATATTGCATCGTGACCTCTCTGTGGACATACGTTACCTGCTGGGTTTTCATGCCTCAGCCAAACTAAATAAATGAATGTGGTTCTTTTATATCCGGCTTTTTCCAAAGTTCTCTCAATCATGCTTTTTATACTCGCGTTAATTTAAAGACTTTTATAATCTTGTTTGTTTTAGCCAAAAACTCTTGTTTTACTCATTGTATTATGTGCTTACTTAGTTTTTACTAATTAAAATTTTCTGCGGTCGGCTATCGCTATTTTAAAACCCGCATGTCAAGAATAAGCTTGCTGGGGTGGAAACGCGCACAAGCTAAGGAGTAGTATCATGATAGCAAACAATTTAGTAGATGTTTCATTTGGTTTAAGACATATTTAACTTTTTGTTTAATAATGTAAGGAGGGTTTCTCCTTTATTCTCATTTAATTAAAGCACTCTTGGATTTCGTTAAGTTGTACTAGCGAGGAACCGTAGGTTCCCGGTTATGTTTCAATTGGTATCAGAGCCGACGGTTCCAACGCTAGTACGACTTTTCGATTTCCATTAAATGAATATTAAAAATATTTTTAAGCTTTTCAAAATTAAAATGGACATAGGATAACTAAAACCGGAAATAAAACTAAACAAGCCGGGTGTTATGGATAGTGTAGTCCTTGTTCTTTATTACTTGCATTTTCTGTCATATTATGTTGATTTATTCCTCATTTGGATAACTTGTTATTTCTTAGCGTTACATTGGTTATTCTCTTATTAATTTTTTTGCATGCGTACTTGCTTTGTCATCCATGTTGCACTTAGGAGCATTTACGTCTTTGGATTTACAATTATGTCGCATCATCTTTGGAAGTCATTTCGGGTTGGAGCTGGAGGATTTGTTTTAAGTTTCGGGGACGAAGCTTTGTTTTAAGGGGTAGGTGATGTAATACCCCTAAATTTTAGCGGGGTTATTTTGTTAATTACTTATTTTCACGAGTTATTTGGTTGTTTAGAATCTTTCAAAACTATTTTAACCTCTTATATTTATTTTAGCTTAATTTTCTAAACCCTTAGTTAGTTACTTTCTATTCATTCTAAATAATCCTCCAACCTATTTTAATTTCCTACACCATCAAACTTGGTGCTCCCAATTACTTCCTAGTCATCAATCTTGGTGCTCCTAATGCACCAATTAAAAAAATCTCTCTCTAACTTCCAACAAAAATGGCAACAACCCATCTTTTCTATTTTCCTTGAATTGATCTCCCATTTAAATTCTCCCAATCAATCACCAATATGGGAATCAAATTATTTTTTTGCTTTCAAAACATTTTCATCTTCTCAACTCCAATTAATTATCCAAATCAATTGGAGTATTTTCCTCAACTAATTTCCTCCATTCAACACTCAATATGGAATACAATCAATCATCTTCAAAAACATTTCCTTTTCTTCTCCAACCCATCCATAACCTGATATCACCCATCACCTATAAATACTCCCCTCCTCTTCTCATTTCTCACTCACAGTTCTGTCTCACTCTCCCAACTCTCCCTCTCATTCTCTACTCACTATGAACAAACCACCACCGCCGCCAAGGAGGCCGACAAAGCCGACCCAACCCGACGCCGTGCATCTTTATGCCCATTGCCGCCACCTCCTTCGTCGTCACCTTTGTCATTTTTCGATTCCGAGTTCATAGGTGGGGAGTTCCTTGAAGATCCATACTACTAGTTCCTCTTGAACACCGTTCTCTTTTATTCAGGTAAGTACATATGTGCAATGTCTTCAACTTTCAAAATATGATTTGGCGTGAGTTATCATGAATTGTGACATATCATGCGTCACCCTTTAAATGTTACCCGACCTATCTTAGTATACTTTTATCAAGACAACTTTTGGAAAGATTGTTATCTTGGAAACGAATTGAAAACTTGGATTTAATGAACGATAATGGATATGGGGCGACGTACAGAGGATGTGCGTGAAGGCTAATACGGCCAAGGACGCTTATAGGCGATCCTTCATTGGGTTTCATACCCTACCCTATATGGGTTTTATAAGGCGTGGAAACTATAGAGTACTACCTATGCCGACGCAGGTCACTGCGGTATAGGGGTGTCGACACTTAAGGTCCTATAGTATGGTTCGAGCTGGGTATGCGTAGGGCTACCTTCTAACGCTCTTGGTGAATTGGGACGGGCGATGTCCCAAGAGGTACCTTTTTATATTGCATCGTGACCTCTCTGTGGACATACGTTACCCGCTGGGTTTTCATGCCTCAGCCAAACTAAATAAATGAATGTGGTTCTTTTATATCCGGCTTTTTCCAAAGTTCTCTCAATCATGCTTTTTATACTCGCGTTAATTTAAAGACTTTTATAATCTTGTTTGTTTTAGCCAAAAACTCTTGTTTTACTCATTGTATTATGTGCTTACTTAGTTTTTACTAATTAAAATTTTCTGCGGTCGGCTATCGCTATTTTAAAACCCGCATGTCAAGAATAAGCTTGCTGGGGTGGAAACGCGCACAAGCTAAGGAGTAGTATCATGCTAGCAAACAATTTAGTAGATGTTTCATTTGGTTTAAGACATGTTTAACTTTTTGTTTAATAATGTAAGGAGGGTTTCTCCTTTACTCTCATTTAATTAAAGCACTCTTGGATTTCGTTAAGTTGTACTAGCGAGGAACCGTAGGTTCCCGGGTATGTTTCAATTGGTATCAGAGCCGACGGTTCCAACGCTAGTACGACTTTTCGATTTCCATTAAATAAATATTAAAAATATTTTTAAGCTTTTCAAAATTAAAATGGACATAGGATAACTAAAACCGGAAATAAAACTAAACAAGCCGGGTGTTATGGATAGTGTAGTCCTTGTTCTTTATTACTTGCATTTTCTGTCATATTATGTTGATTTATTCCTCATTTGGATAACTTGTTATTTCTTAGCGTTACATTGGTTATTCTCTTATTAATTTTTTTGCATGCGTACTTGCTTTGTCATCCATGTTGCACTTAGGAGCATTTACGTCTTTGGATTTACAATTATGTCGCATCATCTTTGGAAGTCATTTCGGGTTGGAGCTGGAGGATTTGTTTTAAGTTTCGGGGACGAAGCTTTGTTTTAAGGGGTAGGTGATGTAATACCCCTAAATTTTAGCGGGGTTATTTTTTTAATTACTTATTTTCACGAGTTATTTGGTTATTTAGAATCTTTCAAAACTATTTTAACCTCTTATATTTATTTTAGCTTAATTTTCTAAATCCTTAGTTAGTTACTTTCTATTCATTCTAAATAATCCTCCAACCTATTTTAATTTCCTACACCATCAAACTTGGTGCTCCCAATTACTTCCTAGTCATCAATCTTGGTGCTCCTAATGCACCAATTAAAAAAATCTCTGTCTAACTTCCAACAAAAATGACAACAACTTATCTTTTCTATTTTCCTTGAATTGATCTCCCATTTAAATTCTCCCAATCAATCACCAATATGGGAATCAAATTATTTTTTTGCTTTCAAAACATTTTCATCTTCTCAACTCCAATTAATTATCCAAATCAATTGGAGTATTTTCCTCAACTAATTTCCTCCATTCAACACTCAATATGGAATACAATCAATCATCTTCAAAAACATTTCCTTTTCTTCTCCAACCCATCCATAACCTGATATCACCCATCACCTATAAATACTCCCCTCCTCTTCTCATTTCTCACTCACAGTTCTGTCTCACTCTCCCAACTCTCCCTCTCATTCTCTACTCACTATGAACAAACCACCACCGCCGCCAAGGAGGCCGACAAAGCCGACCCAACCCGACGCCGTGCATCTTTATGCCCATTGCCGCCACCTCCTTCGTCGTCACCTTTGTCATTTTTCGATTCCGAGTTCATAGGTGGGGAGTTCCTTGAAGATCCATACTACTAGTTCCTCTTGAACACCGTTCTCTTTTATTCAGGTAAGTACATATGTGCAATGTCTTCAACTTTCAAAATATGATTTGGCGTGAGTTATCATGAATTGTGACATATCATGCGTCACCCTTTAAATGTTACCCGACCTATCTTAGTATACTTTTATCAAGACAACTTTTGGAAAGATTGTTATCTTGGAAACGAATTGAAAACTTGGATTTAATGAACGATAATGGATATGGGGCGACGTACAGAGGATGTGCGTGAAGGCTAATACGGCCAAGGACGCTTATAGGCGATCCTTCATTGGGTTTCATACCCTACCCTATATGGGTTTTATAAGGCGTGGAAACTATAGAGTACTACCTATGCCGACGCAGGTCACTGCGGTATAGGGGTGTCGACACTTAAGGTCCTATAGTATGGTTCGAGCTGGGTATGCGTAGGGCTACCTTCTAACGCTCTTGGTGAATTGGGACGGGCGATGTCCCAAGAGGTACCTTTTTATATTGCATCGTGACCTCTCTGTGGACATACGTTACCCGCTGGGTTTTCATGCCTCAGCCAAACTAAATAAATGAATGTGGTTCTTTTATATCCGGCTTTTTCCAAAGTTCTCTCAATCATGCTTTTTATACTCGCGTTAATTTAAAGACTTTTATAATCTTGTTTGTTTTAGCCAAAAACTCTTGTTTTACTCATTGTATTATGTGCTTACTTAGTTTTTACTAATTAAAATTTTCTGCGGTCGGCTATCGCTATTTTAAAACCCGCATGTCAAGAATAAGCTTGCTGGGGTGGAAACGCGCACAAGCTAAGGAGTAGTATCATGCTAGCAAACAATTTAGTAGATGTTTCATTTGGTTTAAGACATGTTTAACTTTTTGTTTAATAATGTAAGGAGGGTTTCTCCTTTACTCTCATTTAATTAAAGCACTCTTGGATTTCGTTAAGTTGTACTAGCGAGGAACCGTAGGTTCCCGGGTATGTTTCAATTGGTATCAGAGCCGACGGTTCCAACGCTAGTACGACTTTTCGATTTCCATTAAATAAATATTAAAAATATTTTTAAGCTTTTCAAAATTAAAATGGACATAGGATAACTAAAACCGGAAATAAAACTAAACAAGCCGGGTGTTATGGATAGTGTAGTCCTTGTTCTTTATTACTTGCATTTTCTGTCATATTATGTTGATTTATTCCTCATTTGGATAACTTGTTATTTCTTAGCGTTACATTGGTTATTCTCTTATTAATTTTTTTGCATGCGTACTTGCTTTGTCATCCATGTTGCACTTAGGAGCATTTACGTCTTTGGATTTACAATTATGTCGCATCATCTTTGGAAGTCATTTCGGGTTGGAGCTGGAGGATTTGTTTTAAGTTTCGGGGACGAAGCTTTGTTTTAAGGGGTAGGTGATGTAATACCCCTAAATTTTAGCGGGGTTATTTTTTTAATTACTTATTTTCACGAGTTATTTGGTTGTTTAGAATCTTTCAAAACTATTTTAACCTCTTATATTTATTTTAGCTTAATTTTCTAAACCCTTAGTTAGTTACTTTCTATTCATTCTAAATAATCCTCCAACCTATTTTAATTTCCTACACCATCAAACTTGGTGCTCCCAATTACTTCCTAGTCATCAATCTTGGTGCTCCTAATGCACCAATTAAAAAAATCTCTCTCTAACTTCCAACAAAAATGGCAACAACCCATCTTTTCTATTTTCCTTGAATTGATCTCCCATTTAAATTCTCCCAATCAATCACCAATATGGGAATCAAATTATTTTTTTGCTTTCAAAACATTTTCATCTTCTCAACTCCAATTAATTATCCAAATCAATTGGAGTATTTTCCTCAACTAATTTCCTCCATTCAACACTCAATATGGAATACAATCAATCATCTTCAAAAACATTTCCTTTTCTTCTCCAACCCATCCATAACCTGATATCACCCATCACCTATAAATACTCCCCTCCTCTTCTCATTTCTCACTCACAGTTCTGTCTCACTCTCCCAACTCTCCCTCTCATTCTCTACTCACTATGAACAAACCACCACCGCCGCCAAGGAGGCCGACAAAGCCGACCCAACCCGACGCCGTCCATCTTTATGCCCATTGCCGCCACCTCCTTCGTCGTCACCTTTGTCATTTTCGATTCCGAGTTCATAGGTGGGGAGTTCCTTGAAGATCCATACTACTAGTTCCTCTTGAACACCGTTCTCTTTTATTCAGGTAAGTACATACGTGCAATGTCTTCAACTTTCAAAATATAATTTTGCGTGAGTTATCATGAATTGTGACATATCATGCGTCACCCTTTAAATGTTACCAGACCTATCTTAGTATACTTTTATCAAGACAAATTTTGAAAAGATTGTTATCTTGGAAACGAATTGAAAACTTGGATTTAATGAACGATAATGGATATGGGGCGATGTACAGAGGATGTGCGTGAAGGCTAATACGGCCAAGGACGCTTATAGGCGATCCTTCATTGGGTTTCATACCCTACCCTATATGGGTTTTATAAGGTGTGGAAACTATAGAGTACTACCTATGCCGACGTAGGTCACTGCGGTATAGGGGTGTCGACACTTAAGGTCCTATAGTATGGTTCGAGCGGGGTATGCGTAGGGATACCTTCTAACGCTCTTGGTGAATTGGGACGGGCGATGTCCCAAGAGGTACCTTTTTAAATTGCATCGTGACCTCTCTGTGGACATACGTTACCCGCTGGGTTTTCATGCCTCAGCCAAACTAAATAAATGAATGTGGTACTCTTTTATATCCGGCTTTTTCCAAAGTTCTCTCAATCATGCTTTTTATACTCCCGTTATTTTAAAGATTTTTATAATCATGTTTGTTTTAGCAAAAAGCTCTTGTTTTACTCATTGTATTATGTGCTTACTTAGTTTTTACTAATTAAAATTTTCTGCGGTCGGCTATCACTATTTTAAAACCCGCAGGTCAAGAATAAGCTAGCTGGGGTGGAAACGCGCGCAAGCTAAGGAGTAGTATCATGCTAGCAAACAATTTAGTAGATGTTTCATTTGGTTTAAGACATGTTTAACTTTTTGTTTAATAATGTAAGGAGGGTTTCTCCTTTACTCTCATTTCAATAAATCAGTCTTGGATTTCGTTAAGTTGTACTAGCGAGGAACCGTAGGTTCCCGGGTATGTTTCAGTTGGTATCAGAGCCGACGGTTCCAACGCTAGTACGACTTTTCGATTTCCATTAAATAAATATTAAAAATATTTTTAAGCTTTTCAAAATTAAAATGGACATAGGATAACTAAAACCGGAAATAAAACTAAACAAGCCGGGTGTTATGGATAGTGTAGTCCTTCTTCTTTATTACTTGCATTTTCTGTCATATTATGTTGATTTATTCCTCATTTGGATAACTTGTTGTTTCTTAGCGTTACATTGGTTATTCTCTTATTAATTTTTTTGTATGCGTACTTGCTTTGTCATCCATGTTGCACTTAGGAGCATTTACGTCTTAGGATTTACAATTATGTCGCATCATCTTTGGAAGTCATTTCGGGTTGGAGCTGGAGGATTTGTTTAAAGCTTCGGGGACGAAGCTTTGTTTTAAGGGGTAGGTGATGTAATACCCCTAAATTTTAGCGGGGTTATTTTGTTAATTACTTATTTTCAGGAGTTATTTGGTTATTTAGAATCTTTCAAAACTATTTTAACCTCTTATATTTATTTTAGCTTAATTTTCTAAATCCTTAGTTAGTTACTTTCTATTCATTCTAAATAATCCTCCAACCTATTTTAATTTCCTACACCATCAAACTTGGTGCTCCCAATTACTTCCTAGTCATCAATCTTGGTGCTCCTAATGCACCAATTAAAAAAATCTCTGTCTAACTTCCAACAAAAATGACAACAACTTATCTTTTCTATTTTCCTTGAATTGATCTCCCATTTAAATTCTCCCAATCAATCACCAATATGGGAATCAAATTATTTTTTTGCTTTCAAAACATTTTCATCTTCTCAACTCCAATTAATTATCCAAATCAATTGGAGTATTTTTCTCAACTAATTTTGTGACACCCCCATACTTCGTCGTGGGAGAAATACGGGAATGCCACTCCGCACCTGGGATCGCTCCCGGGTGCAAGGAACAATGGTAATCAAAAACAAACACCAACATAGTTATTTATTACAAACCATAATGTCTTCAATAGTGAGATAATACATACTATCAACATGATGAGATATTATCTAGGTACTCTATTTATTTAGCACTAGCTCAACTAGGTGAGTCCGCGTTTCCCCTTAAGCCGAGCTCCCTTCGCCTAGACCTGCGGGGGAAAGAAACAAAGACCGCAGTTTTTCCAAAGTCAGCACAAAAATTGCTGAGTAAGTAAACACCCCAACGTGTAAATCGGAAAGAGGCATGTTTTTATTTTAAGAAATCAGGATGATATGTAAGAAGTAAACAAATATTTTCTCATGTGAGAAAAGAAATATATTTTTCCAAACTTTTAATTCTTTGTTTCCAGAAATGTATTCTCAAATCATCACAGTACCAAATAGACATTTATCCAAAGGAAACATTCCAATCCATAATATTTGTCCAAGTTATGAAATTCCCAATATCCAATATTCATCCATGATCCACATCTCAAAATTCACATTTTTATTTAGTTGTAGAGGGGAACGAACCAATAATATAGAACCAACCATATCCCATGCATCCAAGACCTTAAGTGCCGGCACCCCTCTAAGACTTCTTGCGGCCAGAGAGGTGAGTACATGGAGCAGCCCGGGGCAATTGCAACCGAGCAAAATATCATAACCATAATAAATAAGAATCCGTAAATGGTTCCACCGCACAACTGTTTCCACTTTACGTTATTACGTATTATTAATTTCATGTGACAGTTTCCAAAAGAATCCATAAACAAGTATTTGAAATATCAAGTCAAGCATTTAAATCACAAATCACATTTTGAGACGTAAAAATCATAAAAATAATTGGACACGGAAGAAGGACGGGCACACTAGGTTAGACATATTTACTCACCTCAAGTAGCAAAGCAAATAGCGCGATAAGCTTCTACGGATATTCGTAACCCTTGTTTACGATCTTGTCACCTACAATTTATAATTCCTAAATTATTACAAGCTCAATTGTGCAAGTATGCTATGCCAAATGCTTTAACTCCTAATCTCTCATTTGAAATTATCCCGCCTTAACCCCATTAATTAATAGCATGCAACAATTATTTATCAAACTTGTGACATTAACACTTATATTTTTCTCATAAAAATATTATAACCTATATAAATATAAACTTGTAAAATTATTGAGAAATAAATCCAATATTAAGCTTATAAAATCTCTTTATTTAAGAAATAATAATTTAATAAACAAACTATTTATTCATAAGTAACTACAAAAGTTAAATCAAACTAAATCAATTATAGCTATTTATTTATTAGAAAATATATATACTATATAATAATTGAATACTCAAGTAAAATTCACAAAAATGCTTATTTCAATAAAACAAGTCATATATAATTATAACTTATGTTAAATAAATAATTTCTAATATCTATGAAAAAATGTTCAAGTAATATCAAATAATAGTAATATGGATTTTTAGTTAAAAAGTCAACTTTATTAAATATTTCACAAACTAACTTCCAACTTATTTATTTTTAACAATATTAACAAAATAGTCTATTTTGCTCAAAATAACAATTTTCAAGAAATATAAACTATTTAGTCAAATTTATCGAAATTATCTAATTAAACCAAATCACACATTATATCTTGGTTATAAAAACAACAATAATTCATATAAATATAACTCTATGTAATTTTAACAACTTATTTACTTTTATTTGGTCAAAATAATATATATAATTATTTGCTTATATCATAAATCCAAAAATAACACTTTTTTAAAGTTTATATAAATGGGCAGTTTGATAATATACACACATCACCCTCAATCTTTGAGAAACTAAACATGCAGTTAACACCTTGCCCTCAACTTTTCAGAAATTACATAAACTACCCCCCTTTATGAACACAAGCATACATCTTCAACCCAACATACCCGATTCGTGTTAGAGCTAACAAAATGTGATTTTGATGATTGGAAATGAACTAGAGAGTGATTTAGGACTCACCTACGCGAACAATCGCGAGAAACGGTCAGGAAACGGAACGGGTCACGTCTCTGAAGGTGGCGGTCGGCGGTGATGAACACCGGCGACGAATCGGACGTTGGGGGCTCTGTTTGATGTCGCTATTAGACTCCTCGGACCTCCAGGAGTATTTTGGTTCAAACGGGAGCAAGTGGGTCGCTCCGGTTAGCTCGGGTGAGCTTCTCGCCGGATTTAATGGTGGCGGCGGCGATGGTGGCGGGTCTGGTGCACTGCAGCGACTTGCTGCTGCTTTTCCTCCTCCTTGGATCGAAACAGAGGGGGGGGGGGAGAGCTCTGGGGCTTCAGAACAGAGAGGGAGAGGGAAGGCAGAGGTGGCGGCGGCTGTTTCGCCGTCGGGTTGTTCGCCTGATGTGGTCGGCGGCGGAAGCTGCTGCTGCCGCTGATGTTCTCGTCCTGGGGTCGCGGCAGAGGGTGGAGGAGGCTTAGGGATTTAAATCAGTGAGGAGAAGAGGGAGAGAGAGATGGGTGGCGGTGTTCCCGTCGGGGTGGGTCGCCGGAGGTGGCTGGTGGCGTTAGCGGGAGCAGCAGCTGCTGCTAGTGGTGGTTAGTAGAGAGGCAGAGAGGAAGAAGAGAGGGAAGAGAGGAGGTGGCTGCTGTGGTGTGGTGGTGGTTCGGGTGGTGGTGATGGAGGTGAGGTGGTGGCGGTGGTGTGTGTGTGTGTCCGTGGGTTTGCAAGAGAGGGAGGAGTGAGAGAGTTTAGTTTGTTGTTTTGGGTCTGGTGTGAAAAACAAAGGGGATAGTGGGCATTAAATATTGATGTTGTTACTTGGAGAAGTAATTCTCCTTCCACCGCCCCACATTTTTTTTTGTCTTCTAGTTAGCTTTGCTACAATGTTTAGGGAGTACCAAATGGGTGTGTCAATCTAGTGGGTTGGGTACACACTTTTGGTATAATCACACAAATCACATAAAATGCTAAATAAATACACAATAAAAATACCGTTTTCTATTAAACTATTATATGAAATTCCCGAGTATATTACCAACCCAAAAATAATCTAACTCACTACTTGTAATAAAAATTAAATTTTGTGTTTCCCAATTTCCCAATTTACCCTTCTCAAATAGTCGGGGTATTACATCCTTCCCCCCTTAAAGAGAGCTTCGTCCTCGAAGCTAAAATCCAACAAATATTTGTGATGCAAAACCACGCAACCAACCACTAATTCTCGAAGTTGGAATCATGAGATCTCTCATAAGCGATAAATCTCCCTTTATATGAAATGTATAAGAAATATCAAGTAATGCTATAACTCATTTAAGTTACAAAAATGAAAATTCTAGACCCGACATAATAATAATACGGAGGTTCTAATCGTGTATATGGTCTCACGTAGCGGTTATAAACGAAAGGTGCTAAATGATGTAAACGTTC
This sequence comes from Linanthus parryae, assembly GCA_023055425.1. NCBI lineage: Eukaryota > Viridiplantae > Streptophyta > Magnoliopsida > Ericales > Polemoniaceae > Linanthus > Linanthus parryae. The sequence continues at coordinate 84,754,637 of JALGPY010000004.1, read as the reverse complement.
TCACGTAGCAGTTCTAAACGAAAGATGCTAAACGAAGGGTCACATCCTCTCCCCCTTAGAGGAGTGACGTCCCCGGAACTCAATATAATTTTCACACAATGGAGGGTCATACTTGGTGAATACAAGTCGTGGATATACTTATTTAGTTGCAGTATATGGACCGTGTCACTGTTGTTCCAGAGTAAATTCTTATTTGAAATTTTGTCTATCTCCAGAATGAGCTAAGACGGAAATTAAGGTAATCTGCAAGATACTATGACTTTAAATGACAATTAGAAGTTGTTTTCCTATTTCTATTTCTTATTGAAACCTATATCGTTCCACCCGCCATGATCATCCAGTCGGAGGTTGTTTTACCCGCCACGTAAGATATCGTCTCTACTAGCCCATTTCCTCTAGATAACTTGTTCCACAAGGTCTGTTAAAGAAAATTTATAACATTTGATTCTAACATATAAGACTTAGAGTAACTCCATATACTCGTGTAACACCCAAAAATAGTCAATAAGAGAACGAACATCCCATGGACCAAAATATCTATTTAGCGATAACATTCTATTTGCACACTGCCACTGGTGAATCGTACTAACTATCTGAAATCCGAATCTATACCATAATTTGATAGACATCGCCTACTTACACCAAGTGATTGAAATACTTCAATAAATCTCCAAAATCTTGATAAACCACTAAATTCACCTTTAGTACGTACTTGATATTACCAATAGTCCTGAACATAAACCAACAAAGGACTTAATATGTATTCCCCTGGTACATAACACGAAATTCAACAGTAACTCATAACTCAAAATTTATGCTCCTCTGATGACGTTCCAGTGACAAAACTCCATACAGCAACGACAAAGAAATTATCAACTTCTTAAACACGCAAGTGCTTTATTTATTCCAAACGTGACTTAAGAAAATAACAAGGAAAATTTTTAGATAAACAATTCTTCTTAATCTTATAAATCTAGCTACCAACCCCAAATTCCGCGATACCACTCATGAATTCAATAGTGCTGTTTCAAATTATTAGAAAAGACTTGTTTCGAAATACGGACTCCCAATAATCTTGTTACATTTCAATCCTCGTAGTCAACCTCGATGAAGCAGACAGTTTATTCCACAACAAGATATTTTGACATTTAACTCTCCAAAGTCTTGATAAAGTTTTAAAATTTACCTTTAATACGCACTTGATATTTTCTATAGTCCAAAACATAAACCAAGAAAAGAATCAGAATGTATTCCCATGATACATAACACATAATCCCGCTGTTTCCGTGACTCCAACAGTAATTCATGACTCAATATCTATGCTCCTTGGTGATGGTCAAGCGACAAAACTCCATACAACAACGGCAAGGATACTATCAACGCCTTAGACCCGCAAGCGCTTTGTTCATCCCAAGCATGACTTAAGCAATTAACAGCAAGACTTTGAAATAAACGGTTCTCCTTAGTCCTAAAAATCTGGCTATTGACCCAAATTTCATGACGCCTCCAAAGACCCCAAAATACCGTGTCAATTGACTAGAGAAGGCAAACTCCCAAGCAACTTATCAATATTCAATCCCAATAATCAAACCTTGATTAAGTGATGAGTGTATACCACAACAAGACATTAACAACAAGACTTCAATTAAGGTTTATGTGAAGAGTATGTACCCCAAATGTAGAAAAGTAAGGCTACCGAAACATATCATTCTATTACATAACTCCAAAAGGCTCACAAACTTGCTAATCCACGCATATTATGGAGAATTCCCGACCACATTAATATCCAGATTCCTCAGGGTAGTTGATTTAAATAATCGAACTCCAAATAGGCATCTTAAAATCGAACTTATTGTCTCCAAACCAAGTTAGCCTAGGGAATCTAAAACTTTAACGGATTGGTCTTTTGATCTTTGATCCAACTGCCCACGTTTCTTCAAATTTTCTCCAAAATTCCACAAGACAGAGTTTCCCCTTTTTAATCACTTGATACCCAAATATACCTTAAATCATGTTGATTCTAATCAATCCCCAAAGCGATTACTCTCCAAGACTTTAACTATGTTTTATGGTCTTATCCGGAGCTGAGCTTCTTACGTTAAGTTCTTCTATGTGTCTAGTACCTTAGGAAAACTTAGGATAGTACCTTGATAACCACTTGTTGTACATACAGGGTACTAAAGTCTTCATATTCAACTTGGTGCTAATTAACCATGTGCTTCTACCAAGGATTCTAATTGACCCCAATCAACCATGCAAATCCATAACTCTTCTTAGTCCAAAATTTTTACTCTAATAGAAAATGTGACCAAATAGCTTGAAACACTGACGTCATGCCTATATTGAAAAAAATCCTTAAACGTAAAGCTGTAATGGGCCTCCAATTTCCTACACGAACTCCAAAATTTTCTTAACATCTTCTTCTTAGGTAATTGGTACTATCATCTCCATAAAGTTCGTATCACCCACTAAATCAAATAACGCGAAGTTGAAGAATGTACAACTTTTTCCTAAACCCATCAAAACGTTAGAACTTGAAAATGACATATGCTAAAATATGCATCCCTTAGAAACAATTCTTGACTGAGCACACTCCTCGACCATGAGCGACGATATTGCTACAAGACTCCAAGTATGTTGTAGTTACAAATAAGAAGCTTCATAATTTCTCATAAAATAACATCTCCCGAGCAATTGTTCTAAAATATGAGGCTCCAAATATAAATTTATTAGGCTCTAAACATAAATTTCAAAAGATAAGTCAGAACTCCAATGCAACATTAAATGTGTAACTTCATAATAAACCGGCTTAAATTTGACATACGGTGCGTCCAATATTATAAGCGACCATCAATGAACTAGCAATACTTCTTTCACAAATTTACTTACCATTTCTCCCAAGTGAATGCTCAAATTCCGAAGTGATACGCAACCGAATAGACATCCCAATCATCAAGCAACATTAGAGTAACTAGAATGCAAGTAACGTCTCAAATAATCATATATGTCACCAATACCTTCAAATGATGAAACAGTCTAGTCCAACTCTTAGTATAATATTATGAAGAAGTAGACTCCGTTTAACCATTTACATAGAAAAATCTCTCCAATCACTGAGTCTGTAAAATTGTATTTAGAACGAGAGGAAACTCAACGGGTTGAGTTCTTAGTTTCTCAGGTGTGGGTGGGAGGGACATTTCCTCGAACAATTTTCTTTGTTTACAAGAGAAGACTCCAAAAATTAATTTATTCTCGACCGCTGATTCTAAACTAATATCTCAATTGGTACCCCAAATATATCATCAAAGTCTTCACATATCTAGTTAATGGGACTAGGGTTCACTAGCCAAATATTTTAACATTTCTGTTATGTCTCTTTAACCCGAAGTCTCCAACGGTTGGAATCTAATACTTCTCCCCTAGAGTTGTCACAAGAAACACGTATTCCTACAACATTACTGTTGAATAAAGAAGTACTCCATGTGGTTGTTGCTCTGAACCGTCTATCCTTATCGGGTCCTCCTAGTATATTACAGCAGTGGTTTGTAAGTCACATTCTCCTGTATTAACTTATTGTACCTTTGTTTGTTATATACCAGCCTCTGTTTTAAATCATCTTATAAACGCATAACTATCATGTCACATTTAGCAATTCATTTGAATCTCACACACAACATATAAATTTTCAAGTAGAGCAATGCATCATTCATGATTCACAATCCAATTTCTATAATTCATAATCAACTTTCTCTGGTTTTAAGAGTATTATTTATTTAAAAATTGATCAAAATGAAGACACCACATAATCCAAGTATCAACGACCTTATAGAGGTCAAATCAAGCAGGATATAGTTATTTTCACATATATCCCATATTTTCAAATCACTTGCAATCCAAAATTTAATTCCAAAAATCCATATTTCTCATTCTCCACAACCAGAGTAACACTGGTAAATCAATCCATCATAAATGTGGTTACCAATTTAAACAAGTAATCCAAGCATCGTTTAATCATATAACAAATAGCAAGAAAGAACGTGGGATCAACATGATGAGATAATACATACTATCAACATGATGAGATATTATCTAGGTACTCTATTTATTTAGCACTAGCTCAACTAGGTGAGTCCGCGTTTCCCCTTAAGCCGAGCTCCCTTCGCCTAGACCTGCGGGGGAAAGAAACAAAGACCGCAGTTTTTCCAAAGTCAGCACAAAAATTGCTGAGTAAGTAAACACCCCAACGTGTAAATCGGAAAGAGGCATGTTTTTATTTTAAGAAATCAGGATGATATGTAAGAAGTAAACAAATATTTTCTCATGTGAGAAAAGAAATATATTTTTCCAAACTTTTAATTCTTTGTTTCCAGAAATGTATTCTCAAATCATCACAGTACCAAATAGACATTTATCCAAAGGAAACATTCCAATCCATAATATTTGTCCAAGTTATGAAATTCCCAATATCCAATATTCATCCATGATCCACATCTCAAAATTCACATTTTTATTTAGTTGTAGCGGGGAACGAACCAATAATATAGAACCAACCATATCCCATGCATCCAAGACCTTAAGTGCCGGCACCCCTCTAAGACTTCTTGCGGCCAGAGAGGTGAGTACATGGAGCAGCCCGGGGCAATTACAACCGAGCAAAATATCATAACCATAATAAATAAGAATCCGTAAATGGTTCCACCGCACAACTGTTTCCACTTTACGTTATTACGTATTATTAATTTCATGTGACAGTTTCCAAAAGAATCCATAAACAAGTATTTGAAATATCAAGTCAAGCATTTAAATCACAAATCACATTTTGAGACGTAAAAATCATAAAAATAATTGGACACGGAAGAAGGACGGGCACACTAGGTTAGGCATATTTACTCACCTCAAGTAGCAAAGCAAATAGCGCGATAAGCTTCTACGGATATTCGTAACCCTTGTTTACGATCTTGTCACCTACAATTTATAATTCCTAAATTATTACAAGCTCAATTGTGCAAGTATGCTATGCCAAATGCTTTAACTCCTAATCTCTCATTTGAAATTATCCCCCCTTAACCCCATTAATTAATAGCATGCAACAATTATTTATCAAACTTGTGACATTAACACTTATATTTTTCTCATAAAAATATTATAACCTATATAAATATAAACTTGTAAAATTATTGAGAAATAAATCCAATATTAAGCTTAGAAAATCTCTTTATTTAAGAAATAATAATTTAATAAACAAACTATTTATTCGAAAGTAACTATAAAAGTTAAATCAAACTAAATCAATTATAGCTATTTATTTATTAGAAAATATATATACTATATAATAATTGAATACTCAAGTAAAATTCACAAAAATGCTTATTTCAATAAAACAAGTCATATATAATTATAACTTATGTTAAATAAATAATTTCTAATATCTATGAAAAAATGTTCAAGTAATATCAAATATTAGTAATATGGATTTTTATTTAAAAAGTCAACTTTATTAAATATTTCACAAACTAACTTCCAACTTATTTATTTTTAACAATATTAACAAAATAGTCTATTTTGCTGAAAATAACAATTTTCAAGAAATCTAAACTATTTAGTCAAATATATCGAAATTATCTAATTAAACCAAATCACACATTATATCTTGGTTATAAAAACAACAATAATTCATATAAGTATAACTCTATGTAATTTTAACAACTTATTTACTTTTATTTGGTCAAATAATATATATAATTATTTGCTTATATCATAAATCCAAAAATAACACTTTTAAAGTTTATATAAATGGGCAGTTTGATAATATACACACATCACCCCCAATCTTTGAGAAACTAAACATGCAGTTAACACCTTGCCCTCAACTTTTCAGAAATTACATAAACTACCCCCCTTTATGAACACAAGCATACATCTTCAACCCAACATACCAGATTCGTGTTAGAGCTAACAAAATGTGATTTTGATGATTGGAAATGAACTAGATAGTGATTTAGGACTCACCTACGCGAAAAATCGCGAGAAACGGTCAAGAAACGGAACGGGTCACGTCTCCGAAGGTGGCGGTCGGCGGTGATGAACACCGGCGACGAATCGGACGTTGGGGGCTCTGTTTGATGTTGCTATTAGACTCCTCGGACCTCCAGGAGTATTTTGGTTCAAACGGGAGCAAGTGGGTCGCTCCGGTTAGCTCGGGTGAGCTTCTCGCCGGATTTAATGGTGGCGGCGGCGATGGTGGCGGGTCTGGTGCACTGCAGCGACTTGCTGCTGCTTTTCCTCCTCCTTGGATCGAAACAGAGGGGGGGGGGAGAGCTCTGGGGCTTCAGAACAGAGAGGGAGAGGGAAGGCAGAGGTGGCGGCGGCTGTTTCGCCGTCGGGTTGTTGGCCGGATGTTGTCGGCGGCGGAAGCTGCTGCTGCCGCTGATGTTCTCGTCCTGGGGTCGCGGCAGAGGGTGGAGGAGGATTAGGGATTTAAATCAGTGAGGAGAAGAGGGAGAGAGAGATGGGTGGCGGTGTTCCCGTCGGGGTGGGTCGCCGGAGGTGGCTGGTGGCGTTAGCGGGAGAAGCAGCTGCTGCTGGTGGTGGTTAGCAGAGAGGCAGAGAGGGAGAAGAGAGGGAAGAGAGGAGGTGGCTGCTGTGGTGTGGTGGTGGTTCGGGTGGTGGTGATGGAGGTGAGGTGGTGGCGGTGGTGTGTGTGTCCGTGGGTTTGCAAGAGAGGGAGGAGTGAGAGAGTTTAGTTTGTTGTTTTGGGTCTGGTGTGAAAAACAAAGAGGATAGTGGGCATTAAATATTGATATTGTTACTTGGAGAAGTAATTCTCCTTCCACCGCCCCACATTTTTTTTTTGTCTTCTAGTTAGCTTTGCTACAATGTTTAGGGAGTACCAAATGGGTGTGTCAATCTAGTGGGTTGGGTACACGCTTTTGGTATAATCACACAAATCACATAAAATGCTAAATAAATACACAATAAAAATACCGTTTTCTATAAAACTATTATATGAAATTCCCGAGTATATTACCAACCCAAAAATAATCTAACTCACCACTTGTAATAAAAATTAAATTTTGTGTTTCCCAATTTCCCAATTTACCCTTCTCAAATAGTCGGGGTATTACAAATTTCCTCCATTCAACACTCAATATGGAATACAATCAATCATCTTCAAAAACATTTCATTTTCTTCTCCAACCCATCCATAACCTGATATCACCCATTACCTATAAATACTCCCCTCCTCTTCTCATTTCCCACTCACAATTCTGTCTCACTCTCCCAACTCTCCCTCTCATTCTCTACTCACTATGAACAAACCACCACCGCCGCCAAGGAGGCCGACAAAGCCGACCCAACCCGACCCCGTCCATCTTTATGCCCATTGCCGCCACCTCCTTCGTCGTCACCTTTGTCATTTTCGATTCCGAGTTCATAGGTGGGGAGTTCCTTAAAGATCCATACTACTAGTTCCTCTTGAACACCGTTCTCTTTTATTCAGGTAAGTACATACGTGCAATGTCTTCAACTTTCAAAATATGATTTGGCGTGAGTTATCATGAATTGTGAGGAACCGTAGGTTCCCGAGTATGTTTCAGTTGGTATCAGAGCCGACGGTTCCAACGCTAGTACGACTTTTCGATTTCCATTAAATAAATATTAAAAATATTTTTAAGCTTTTCAAAATTAAAATGGACATAGGTTAACTAAAACTGGAAATAAAACTAAACAAGCCGGGTGTTATGGATAGTGTAGTCCTTCTTCTTTATTACTTGCATTTTCTGTCATATTATGTTGATTTATTCCTCATTTGGATAACTTGTTGTTTCTTAGCGTTACATTGGTTATTCTCTTATTAATTTTTTTGCATGCGTACTTGCTTTGTCATCCATGTTGCACTTAGGAACATTTACGTCTTAGGATTTACAATTATGTCGCATCATCTTTGGAAGTCATTTCGGGTTGGAGCTGGAGGATTTGTTTAAAGCTTCGGGGACGAAGCTTTGTTTTAAGGGGTAGGTGATGTAATACCCCTAAATTTTAGCTGGGTTATTTTGTTAATTACTTATTTTCACGAGTTATTTGGTTGTTTAGAATCTTTCAAAACTATTTTAACCTCTTATATTTATTTTAGCTTAATTTTCTAAATCCTTAGTTAGTTACTTTCTATTCATTCTAAATAATCCTCCAACCTATTTTAATTTCCTACACCATCAAACTTGGTGCTCCCAATTACTTCCTAGTCATCAATCTTGGTGCTCCTAATGCACCAATTAAAAAAATCTCTGTCTAACTTCCAACAAAAATGACAACAACTTATCTTTTCTATTTTCCTTGAATTGATCTCCCATTTAAATTCTCCCAATCAATCACCAATATGGGAATCAAATTATTTTTTTGCTTTCAAAACATTTTCATCTTCTCAACTCCAATTAATTATCCAAATCAATTGGAGTATTTTCCTCAACTAATTTCCTCCATTCAACACTGAATATGGAATACAATCAATCATCTTCAAAAACATTTTATTTTCTTCTCCAACCCATCCATAACCTGATATCACCCATTACCTATAAATACTCCCCTCCTCTTCTCATTTCTCACTCACAATTCTGTCTCACTCTCCCAACTCTCCCTCTCATTCTCAACTCACTATGAACAAACCACCACCGCCGCCAAGGAGGCCGACAAAGCCGACCCAACCCGACGCCGTCCATCTTTATGCCCATTGCCGCCACCTCCTTCGTCGTCACCTTTGTCATTTTCGATTCCGAGTTCATAGGTGGGGAGTTCCTTAAAGATCCATACTACTAGTTCCTCTTGAACACCGTTCTCTTTTATTCAGGTAAGTACATACGTGCAATGTCTTCAACTTTCAAAATATGATTTGGCGTGAGTTATCATGAATTGTGACATATCATGCGTCACCCTTTAAATGTTACCCGACCTATCTTAGTATACTTTTATCAAGACAAATTTTGGAAAGATTGTTATCTTGGAAACGAATTGAAAACTTGGATTTAATGAACGATAATGGATATGGGGCGATGTACAGAGGATGTGCGTGAAGGCTAATACGGCCAAGGACGCTGATAGGCGATCCTTCATTGGGTTTCATACCCTACCCTATATGGGTTTTATAAGGCGTGGAAACTATAGAGTACTACCTATGCCGACGTAGGTCACTGCGGTATAGGGGTGTCGACACTTAAGGTCCTATAGTATGGTTCGAGCGGGGTATGCGTAGGGCTACCTTCTAACGCTCTTGGTGAATTGGGACGGGCGATGTCCCAAGAAGTACCTTTTTATATTGCATCGTGACCTCTCTGTGGACATACGTTACCCGCTGGGTTTTCATGCCTCAGCCAAACTAAATAAATGAATGTGGTACTCTTTTATATACGACTTTTTCCAAAGTTCTCTCAATCATGCTTTTTATACTCGCGTTATTTTAAATATTTTTATAGTCATGTTTGTTTTAGCCAAAAAATGTTGTTTTACTCATTATATTATGTGCTTACTTAGTTTTTACTAATTAAAATTTTCTGCGGTCGGCTATCGCTATCTAAAACCCGCAGGTCAAGAATAAGCTAGCTGGGGTGGAAACGCGGACAAGCTAAGGAGTAGTATCATGCTAGCAAACAATTTAGTAGATGTTTCATTTGGTTTAAGACATGTTTAACTTTTTGTTTAATAATGTAAGGAGGGTTTCTCCTTTACTCTCATTTCAATAAAGCACTCTTGGATTTCGTTAAGTTATACTAGTGAGGAACCGTAGGTTCCCGAGTATGTTTCAGTTGGTATCAGAGCCGACGGTTCCAACGCTAGTACGACTTTTCGATTTCCATTAAATAAATATTAAAAATATTTTTAAGCTTTTCAAAATTAAAATGGACATAGGTTAACTAAAACCGGAAATAAAACTAAACAAGCCGGGTGTTATGGATAGTGTAGTCCTTCTTCTTTATTACTTGCATTTTCTGTCATATTATGTTGATTTATTCCTCATTTGGATAACTTGTTGTTTCTTAGCGTTACATTGGTTATTCTCTTATTAATTTTTTTGCATGCGTACTTGCTTTGTCATCCATGTTGCACTTAGGAACATTTACGTCTTAGGATTTACAATTATGTCGCATCATCTTTGGAAGTCATTTCGGGTTGGAGCTGGAGGATTTGTTTAAAGCTTCGGGGACGAAGCTTTGTTTTAAGGGGTAGGTGATGTAATACCCCTAAATTTTAGCTGGGTTATTTTGTTAATTACTTATTTTCACGAGTTATTTGGTTGTTTAGAATCTTTCAAAACTATTTTAACCTCTTATATTTATTTTAGCTTAATTTTCTAAATCCTTAGTTAGTTACTTTCTATTCATTCTAAATAATCCTCCAACCTATTTTAATTTCCTACACCATCAAACTTGGTGCTCCCAATTACTTCCTAGTCATCAATCTTGGTGCTCCTAATGCACCAATTAAAAAAATCTCTGTCTAACTTCCAACAAAAATGACAACAACTTATCTTTTCTATTTTCCTTGAATTGATCTCCCATTTAAATTCTCCCAATCAATCACCAATATGGGAATCAAATTATTTTTTTGCTTTCAAAACATTTTCATCTTCTCAACTCCAATTAATTATCCAAATCAATTGGAGTATTTTCCTCAACTAATTTCCTCCATTCAACACTGAATATGGAATACAATCAATCATCTTCAAAAACATTTCATTTTCTTCTCCAACCCATCCATAACCTGATATCACCCATTACCTATAAATACTCCCCTCCTCTTCTCATTTCTCACTCACAATTCTGTCTCACTCTCCCAACTCTCCCTCTCATTCTCAACTCACTATGAACAAACCACCACCGCCGCCAAGGAGGCCGACAAAGCCGACCCAACCCGACGCCGTCCATCTTTATGCCCATTGCCGCCACCTCCTTCGTCGTCACCTTTGTCATTTTCGATTCCGAGTTCATAGGTGGGGAGTTCCTTAAAGATCCATACTACTAGTTCCTCTTGAACACCGTTCTCTTTTATTCAGGTAAGTACATACGTGCAATGTCTTCAACTTTCAAAATATGATTTGGCGTGAGTTATCATGAATTGTGACATATCATGCGTCACCCTTTAAATGTTACCCGACCTATCTTAGTATACTTTTATCAAGACAAATTTTGGAAAGATTGTTATCTTGGAAACGAATTGAAAACTTGGATTTAATGAACGATAATGGATATGGGGCGATGTACAGAGGATGTGCGTGAAGGCTAATACGGCCAAGGACGCTTATAGGCGATCCTTCATTGGGTTTCATACCCTACCCTATATGGGTTTTATAAGGCGTGGAAACTATAGAGTACTACCTATGCCGACGTAGGTCACTGCGGTATAGGGGTGTCGACACTTAAGGTCCTATAGTATGGTTCGAGCGGGGTATGCGTAGGGCTACCTTCTAACGCTCTTGGTGAATTGGGACGGGCGATGTCCCAAGAGGTACCTTTTTATATTGCATCGTGACCTCTCTGTGGACATACGTTACACGCTGGGTTTTCATGCCTCAGCCAAACTAAATAAATGAATGTGGTACTCTTTTATATCCGGCTTTTTCCAAAGTTCTCTCAATCATGCTTTTTATACTCGCGTTATTTTAAAGATTTTTATAATCATGTTTGTTTTAGCCAAAAACTCTTGTTTTACTCATTGTATTATGTGCTTACTTAGTTTTTACTAATTAAAATTTTCTGCGGTCGGCTATCGCTATTTTAAAACCCGCAGGTCAAGAATAAGCTAGCTGGGGTGGAAACGCGCACAAGCTAAGGAGTAGTATCATGATAGCAAACAATTTAGTAGATGTTTCATTTGGTTTAAGACATGTTTAACTTTTTGTTTAATAATGTAAGGAGGGTTTCTCCTTTACTCTCATTTCAATAAAGCACTCTTGGATTTCGTTAAGTTGTATTAGCGAGGAACCGTAGGTTCCCGGTTATGTTTCATCGGCGATGGTGACTGTGGCGGTGATTACAGGAGGAAGATGGTGGGCTCGTGATGGAGGGTCGCTTGTGGATACAGGGAACAAAGGAGGGAGACGATGAAGGTGGAGTATGGTTTGGTAATTTCAGAAAGTTTCGTGGCACTTTGGTCCAAAAGAGTTGAAAAACTTACAGTGAAAAAGCTGCAAAGGGGCTTGAACGTTGCAGCATGGTGTTGCAACGTTGGGGGTACCCAGTGACTTTTCTGAAACTTTTAAAATTGCAAATTGCTCCCCTGATGCTGGTCAACAATTAAAACGGGCCTTCAATGATATTTTGAGAAACATTCTGAAACTGCAAACAGCAGCCCCGCTGCTTGAAATTAAGTTTTTCTTGCCACTTTTTCTTTTTCCACCATCTTTGTTCTTCCATCCGTCTCACAACAGAGCTCAAATAAATTCTCGCTAGTATCGCGTATCGCATCAACGATGAACGAGTGTGGCAAAGGTGAAAATTATCCATAATATGTTTCTTCTTCTTCTTCCAATTCATGAGAACCGAGATCACAATGATTTCAAAACTAATCTCAAGTCTCCCATGTGTTGGGAAGAGATTGATGTCCTCTTCGATTGTCTTCTCAATTTGTGATAGTTTAATTGAAGTTCCAAGAGACAAATCATAAACTATGAATGCTTGAGTACCTTTATCTCCTTCGTTTGAAGAACCCGAACCATCAACGACTTCAATCTCGACATCTTTTTCATCTTTAATGATCTCAAACTCGAGATGCTCCATCAAATTTGCGACCGGAGTGTCAAGCTCAACAACATTGATTCCTCAAAGACAACTTTCCATCTCACTAAAAATCGCATCATGCTTCTCCCTCGTACTTGACTCAAGCAATGAATCTATGTTTGGACAACTTGGGATGCACAATGACTCCTCATCCTCTTCTTTAAGCGTTGGAAAGGTTGGAGCATCCTCTTGATTTGAATGGAGAACAAATTGTGGGTCCATGTGTGTTGTCTCCATTCCCATTCTTGTTGCTCGTTGTCGCCATTCTTCCACATTAAGAATCATCTCCTCAAGCATGCAACCAAGGAAGAAGAGTAACTTAGTGGGAGGGGTTGAGTCATTAGGGCGAAAGGTATAACGTTGTATCTCCATGGCTACCCTCTCTCTAATGCCATTCACATGGCACTCTTTCACGAATTGCCCATATGCAAGGTTGCATGCTTCAAATATGCTCGCAAAACGGCAATATTTCTCATCCTCCATGCTTGGAGTTAAATGCCTGCACGCATAAAATCTCAAGTAATACCGTGAGGTAATAAGAATAGAAAATAACAAAAAAAAAAATTCCCTAAAGCTAATAATTCTAACTAATTCAACCGAAGTCCCCGGCAACGGCGCCAAAAACTTGACACGATCCAACCGCAAGTGTACGGCTGTCGCGTGTAGTAATATCCGGTAAATCCGGGTTTGTCGAACCCAAAGGACTTCTTGTGAACGAATTAGGATGATTAACTTTAATTTGGGCAAGTAATTGAGTTTGTTTGAATAATCTAAGAAAGTAAATAACAAGCTAATTATTAAAATTGAGATATATACGAGGGACAAGTATCAGGATATCTCTTCGGGTTCACTAGGGATCTCACACCACTTATGATTTATGTTATAGTAACACGAACGTTTTTTACTTAGCCAAACGAGCACCTATGCTTTGAATATTCCTCAACCAAAGCCTATGTTCAAACTCTTGTACCTGATTCCTCTAACCTACTCAAGTTCAAATAAGCATTATGTTGTTGTAGTCTACTCTTAGTTCTAGCTAACTAGCAAGATTCCTCAACCCTAGATACGGCTAGTGCTTGATTCAAGTTTCCGGGTATCCTCTAACATCCTATACCTATAATCATCATATTGAGAGCTCAAACAATAGAAACGATAGAATTAAGTACATAAATCAAGCATAGCTAAGAAAAACACATTCAATTAAGCTAAAAGCATGAAAAGATCCATAAATCACCAACATGATGTTCAAACCCTAGCTACTTATGAGATATCCCGGATAGAAAGTTTAGATACTCCTAGGTTGGAATACAACGAGGAATTTCCAAGTATTCATCAAAAACAAGAGAGATAGAGAGATCAAACGATGAATCCTTGATCCGGCGGGAATACGAGCTCTCCAATGGCTTGGGAGTTGTATCCTCCCTTTCTCCAGCAGATTTAGTCCCTCTTTTAGGTCTGAGAAGTCGTTTCATAAGGCCTGGGCACGTTTTTTAATGAACTTTGGCCGAATTTGCACTTACGCCCCTCCAGTTTGTAATTCCCGGACAGAATTGTAAGCTGGTTTTGTGCGGACTGTATCTCCCTCATACGGACTCGTCTTTGGTCCTACCATATATAGTTGGAAAGCTACAGATGTCTGCTTTCCAATTCCGCAGGCCTTGCTCCTAAATTATGTATAGATTTTTCTGAGCATCGAAAATAGTACAGGCTGGTCAGGAGTGACTTTTTCCACTTTTCTTCGTCTTTGCGTCTTCTTTTCTCCTCTTCATCTAGATCCATACCAAGTGTATCCAAGCCTCTCATAAGCTCCATTTCACCTATTTTACCTGAGAAACACATCAAAATACTAGCCGTGCAATTATCATCGCAAATATGAGAGAAATCATGCGCAAATAAGCTAGAAACACAACTTTTAACTCTTAGGCTTATAAATCGTCAAATTCACATATTTGTGAAAATATAAAATATAAATCATTTGAAATAAGCCTAATAAAAGTAATATGGAAGTATATTAATAGCTCCTAAAAGGGTGTTATCAATATTCTTCTCCAACAAGGGGACTGTGACAGACACGATGGCTTTGCTTGAAAACTCTTCGTTTCACCTCTTGAATTTACCAAATGTAGGTGGTCTATGTGGAGTTTAGTTTTCTAAGCCTGACTCTTCGCAGTGAAATAAATAAACTACGGGAACGATCATTGCTGGCATTGTTCTTGAGTTCTTGAACACGGGGGTCAAGTTTTGCAGCAATTGGAGCTACCCGCTTACCAACCTGCCCAATCCGCAGGACCAGGGATGGCTATTTAAGGGAGGCATGACGAATGCGGTCGCCCATGTGTTTGCCTACGCGCTTGAACCTCCTTAAGCAGGTTCTTGGAACTGCTTACCTCCTGTGGGGAGTGGTACGCGGACCGGCTCTACACCAGGTGTAATTGGAAGAGGAGGTGGCAAGCTGACATTTTGAGAAAGGTGCGGGGGAGCCCCAACATGGAAGGATTTTCTTAGCATTCCGATGGTTATCTGCGATGTGTATGCTGAGCGGACGGGAATGAGCTGATGTGCGGAAGACGCGGAGTTGAACTGGTAGGAGCTCCTTGTGCGCCTGCTAACATATGTGCCATATGCGCCATTTGGTTCTACGTCGAAGCTTGCATCTGCGCCATCTGGGTTGTCTAGCTCTGTATTAGATCGACCTGGTTATGAATGGTTGCGTTGAGCCTCTTGAACAGGTTGGTCATAGCAACCTGATTGGTAACTTTAGCTTGAGGGAATATGCTTTGATTGGCCTGGTGGTTGGATGGCTCATGTGGCGGTAAGAATCAGTTCTTACCGTTGTGAAATCCAAGGAGAGGGGAACCATCTTGAAAGATTTGATAATAGGTAACTGAGTGATTTTTTCACGCCGGGTTCACCAATGTATGCAGGGGGGATCTGGAGCAGCTAGCCTGTGTTCCTGCTAGTAGGAGAACAAAACAAAAGACATCACTTAATATGTTTGGGTCCTGTGAGTGAGAGTGGATTTGCGGTAAGAGCAAGGCGTATATTATCCAGAGGAGAGATAGTGATTTCTTAAGCTCAGGTTACTAATGGATCTTTGTGTGTCTGGGCATGAACTTGACAGACCCCCTATATATACAGGCCAAATGGGGCAGATGTGGGTGACCATCCACGATGGTGGTAGAATCACTAGTGACCACAACATTCGCCTAATTGAGCGACTCACGGGCCGCATATGTAGGAGTCATGGTCCGCAGTTTCAGGGACGTGGACAATCCAATTGCAAATTTCTAGATAACATACGAGGGAACATGTGAGACTAGTACCTTGCGTGCGAAAATCCGTGCTCTAGCCCCCAAGACACTCGCACCCCCAAGTCCCCTTAACATTAAGGTGCATATGCGAACGAAACTGCCTCACAATCATTTGCATACGCGAAGACAGAGGGTACGCTATGGTGATTTATGGAGCACAAAGCTTGCACACGTGTCTCTTTTCCAGTGCACCACGTGGCTTAACGATGGTGACACGAGTAAAGGGTATCAACAACTACATATTCAACCCAACCTAACGATATCACAAACCAAATAGCATACAACCCTTTAGGTTACGCATAATAATATGATTTTGAAAATCAATCCTTGTACTTTACCTGAAGTTCATATTCTACCAAGTGCATTTGATCGACATCAGGATGACCAAAGATCAGCAGCCCCGCCTTGTTCACCAACTCCTACATGACCAGCAACGTCGTTTCACCAACGCCTCCGGCATGCTCACCATTAGACGACGCCTCTTGTGTGACCTTAAAGATATCCACCATAATTAAGAAGCCCACACTTATTTTGATGCAGTGCCGTATTCAAAATATCTCAGTCGAAAAAGTCTACAGTTAAGACTGTCGAAGAGATCTGAATTACAAATACGCTTCACATTATCGGATCCATCTGGCTTAGGATTTTTGGATTGAATACTAAAAATCCATGCTTTTTTATTAGATTATTTGAATTTTACATTTATGAGAATAGTTTTGGGAAATGTTGTTGCTTGAAGTTATTATGATGCATAGTTGTCTATTATTCCAACATAGTAGAAGATCTGGTGTGTCGAGTCTCGCATATCTTCGGATTTTTTGTGGAATGAAAGTTGTGAGTTCACAATCTTGATGGAATTAGACAAACCATCGGAACGGTTGCAGCACATTGTTTTAGTAGGTCTGTCTTGGCTACAAGAAATGATATAGTTCATAATATAGTTTCAACTCAATGTCCTAGTATACTTTGTGTATATTGAACGGACCAAGTTGAGACCATTGTCTTTGTATTGACTTAACAAGACAAGATGCGTCTCATGGTTATTATGATTACATATGCTCTTTATACTTAGATAGTCAATGTGTACATGCATTTAGTAGTTATTGCTTTGACAAATCAAGTGAGAGAGATTCCTAAGGAGTCAATAACCTCGATGAGTTGGGTGATACTATTGAGTCCATGGTGTAAATTGATGTATCGAAGGAATCCATGTCCCGCTTATGGGATTGATGATATCCCCTTGATGAGCTTATAAGTTTTCATTATGTCAAACCCTGCAAGTAGATTACTTGGTAATCTAGACATGTCAAATAAATTAAGTGGTAAGGATCAAGGATTTGGAAAGAGGTTAATTAAATGGATTATTCAGTAACTAATTTAATCGACGGATATCTATAATATTACCACGGGGAGATAATAAGTATATAATAACAGGAGCTCGAAACATTACTTTTGAGAATATGGACAGGAGTGCAATAACACTTATTTAGTATTGCTAACTGTTATTAACTTTATTTGGGAAAGTTTAGGGTGGATCTTGAAGTCCTAATAAAGTCGATGCATGATTCATATTTTCTCCTCCAGGTCCCTCCCGTAGCCTATATAAGTAGCCTTAGCTTTTATATTTTTGTATGATTAATATAAACACTGAAATCTAGGGTTTCGAGAGAGAGAGAGAGCAATACGTCTGGAGGCCAAGAAGGATTCAGTAAGCATCAAGCCCACACTTTCATCCAGCATGAACTTTAGGAATACCGGAGATGATCCAGAGTGATTCAGAACTACATCGACTAGCTAGGACGCATGTATGAACCCTAATTCCGCCTAGTAGGATTATGGCATTCTTGTTGATAATTTTTTTTACAGTATAGCAGAAACGCAATTGAACTTGTCTAAGGATTCACCTCTTGTTGATAAACGAACGAATTTTAATCAGTATAGCATACATGCAATCGAACTGGTCCATGTATGCGCCTCCTACGTTCAAGAATCACTAGCAATTTAAGGATTTCATTGCAAGCTACAACAATACTGACAATCTAGTTATAACAAAATCAATCCCTACTAACAGGGCACATATGCATCGACACAAAACTTAACTTAGGCAAATGCACAATTCAAAACGTAATCTCAATACATTTAGTCAAAGGAGTTAAGTGTATTAGTATTAGATAACAAAAAAGAGGTGGTGTTTGAACTTTGCAGAGGAAAGTGGGTTATAAGCGACATTTCATCGCTTGACGCAATAGCCAACACTAGTTTCATCATCATTTCACTCCTAGGGTTTCGTAACTCTCTCCACTTTCATAACCTTTCGATTGATTCTGGTACATAGACAACGCGCTTCCTACTTTCTTCGATTGATTGGTGGTTCCGTTGATTGGTGAGTTCGATTGATTCTATCAATGTAAATCGACAAAGATCAAGATGTGATGGAGGTCGGTGATGATCAACTTGAAACCTTCTATATCGGCTCCTTCAAAGAAATTTGTGGTTGGTTCTTTAAGCATCTTCCACTCAAGAGTGTCCACTGGATATTATGGGTAAGTGAACTCCGTCGTGGAGCCTTGTCTGATGAGGGTTTTCTCACTGTTCACTTGAATTCATCACCACAGTCTTTGATGATCAAGTCTTTGGGTCCAGTGTTAGATCGTATGTGTTCCATTGATTTGAGATGTCTCCGTAATGATGATCAAGTCTTGAAAGTATTGATGGTCAATATGGTAGTGTGGGAGATCAACAGTATGCGGCGTCGAGGATCTGCATTACAGGAGACGAATTGAATCTGGAGTTTCATGATAGAGACAGGGAATGCACCACTTTTCTTCCTTGCATTATGAGAGCTTTGAGAAAGTGAGCTTGTGTCTCTTTGAAGAGAGCTTACAATTCTTGAATGGTTAAGAGAAAAGAGCTCTTTCCCTTATATACAAGTTCCTCCCCCATGGAAGGATCTACACAATCTCCGATCCAATGACTAGGATTGAAGGCCTAGAATCTGCCCCATTAGTTGGCCTAAGATATTTTCTATACATCATTCTAGAGATTCCTACACACTTAGTCTACATCGCTATACTTGAAGCTTATAGAAAGGAGACTACAATGTGAGCTAAGTGGGACAGGACGATCCTTGGCCGAAAGAATAATTAATCCCAAGTGGGCTAAACTTAATGGCATAAACAAAAAATTATTCAGTAAAAATAGTCGGCATGACATTCTCCCCCCACTCAATCTGGTGACATCCATGTTGCCTTAGTAAAGCGGTCGATCACGTCCTTGTGTAGCCATAAATATACTTCCACTTCCCAAGTTGCCTCATCCTTCGGAATTTTCTTCCAAAGAACTGAGTATTCCATGTATTTGGGCGCCCCTTTCTTGCACATGTGCCATTCGTATCATATCTTCAACTTCCTTGCCAGAGGTGGTATTCACATATATCGGTGCACGTCTCGACTAGCATCATCCTCATTGTCGTGGTAAGGCTCAAGTTGCTCACATGGAGCACTTTGTGAATGTGGAGCTTTGTTGGTAACTCCACACGATAGGAAGTCTTCATGATCTTCTTTAACACTCGAAATGGCCCCATCTACTTTTCGTGTTAGCCTTTGTGAAGGTCGCGAGTGCTCTTGTGTTACGAGAATTATACTTGATAAGAACCATGTTCCCCTCTTGGAACTCCACGTTTTGTCGCTTCTTGTCGTCCCATTTCTTTGGATAAATGAAAATCTCCTAAATGGTCCCATTGTAACACCCAGTTTTTATATCAGGGGTAAATTAGTAATTTGACGTTCGAGGATCGGTTACGAGTTGCTAGAAATAGTTCGGTTAATATTTTTGATTCATAATTTGATAGAGAGGCTCGTATATGATAACTATGTTCTAAGTTAATTTTATTTAGTTATATTTGAAACTAGCTTAAATAATGTAACTAAATAATACATTATAATTTTATTATTGGTACTACCAAACTATTCTAAAATTTTAACCTACTGGTAGTACTATCCAACACATCCAATAATTTTTATCTAACTAAATGTACACCCAAAGTACCATATGAACTCTCCTAAGCTTCCTATTGGCCAGTTTACCAAGACTATCCACCAATTGGCCATTTGACCAAGACCTAATTACCTAATCTAAGTTGACCCCTACCATTTTTACTTTATTTAATTCCCCCTACCCTCATTTCTACCTCAGTAAAAACGCCACCGGGAGAAAACAGGAAACAACCACCAACACCATCACCACCAGTGACCACCACCACCATCACCTCCAACCACCCCTCATACCCTCTACCTCATCTCTCTGCCTCTGTTCTCACTCTGTCCCTGTCACCGTCTCTTCTCCGATTTATCCGGTGAAAAAAAATAAGCAGCAACAACAGTGGCATAAGGCCGCTCCCTTCCCCGACGGACACCATCACTACAACTAACTCTCTCTCACTCCGCCTTCAATCTCTCTCTCTCTCTCTCTCTCTCTCTCTCTCTCTCTTCCCTCTATTCTATGGGACCAAGGCAGCAGCAGGAGCAGCAGCGGCCTAGAGATACCGCCAACCCGACGGCAACTCGACGGGAGATTCGACGGCGCACCTGCGCCAATCCCCAGCCTCTTCTGGCGACTTACCAAGCTCAGGGAGCTCCAAATATGACAACCCATCATCCGGAGCTCCAATAATTGCGGCAAGTTCTTGGCCAAACTTTGGCGATGATTTCTACCACATTCGGTAACCGTGTTAATTGATTCTTTGCAAAAATCGGCATACTTAGACTTGATTTTGAGTTCTATAATATCAAAACTGGATGGGTATGATTGTTTTATGAGATCGGTGTTTTGGCCTTGGAGGGAAGAAGAAGATGCACTTGGATTGTTTGGGGGGGGGGAATTTTTTTCTTTAACAGAAACTTGAGGGTATGTTCTAACATATCAGAAAACTTTGGGGGAGCCCCCTGAATTTGATGTAAACACTATTATTTGTATAACTACATTTCTGTTAACTTAATTATTATTTGAGGTTAACTCATTAATTACTTTAAGTAAACGAATGAAAGAATATTTATGAAAAATATAAATATGTTATCACATTATAATTGTGCCTTTTATTTACAAGGCTGTAACCCAAAATAATGTAGAGGAGATTCTTGGAAAAAACTTTAGAAAGCTAAAAGAGATTTTTATAAAATTGGTAGTCATGATTAAGTGATTGGATAAAAATAATCTTTTTCACTATTAAAGCAGAATAAGTTGGTTGGACGTGTATTGATTAGGCGGTATAAACTTGCAGGCGACGAGTTCATAAACAAGAGCTACATCGAGGCACGGGGACTATTTCGAGCTATTCGACGTTTCGATTAGAGGGTAGTTAATATGCCTAGTAATGTGTGCGTTTCATTATTTCGTGTTTCGCGCGTGTTATTTATGAAATACTACCATACATGCTTTATTTGAATTCTTTACTTGATTCTGAAATATTCCACTTTGAAAGTATCACATGAAATGCGACAATCCAAAATAAGAATCCGAAAGAAGAACATCTAAACTATATTGCGCATTGTGAAAGTAAGTTTCAAATACGACTACCATATTAGGCTCTGATTACCTAGTTCACGGGCGACAATTATCAAAAGTACCGTATCGCTCAAATATTGGTCAAATACAAACATCTCAGAGAATCATATACCGAATATTATGAATAAATTGCCACACGGGATTTCCGTGGATCTTCTTACTCAATATTACATATTTGAATATCGTACAAAGCAAAAGATGTAGTGATTTAATTGTTGTGCGTGGGTTTGTGCCATATCCTTGTTACGATATGTTTCAGAAAGATTGTGATTGGTTATTGTTATGTGGTTATGAGGCGCTGTGATGCAAACCTCCTTTTGATTATATTATGGATATGATTGTGCTTGTTCACATTATGAGTAAATGGTTGTGGATTGGATAAGGTCACTCTCAGTATCAACTAATTAATAAGATGAATTTATGGACTCAATATCCTATTCACGAGAAAATGGAACGCTATCCTTTGAGATATGAAGTGATGAATTGTGGAAAAATTGTGAAGCGATCCTTGTCTGATTCCCCAAGATGGTCTATACCACTTGACTGAAATATGAAAGTTATGGAATTGAAAATTTTTATGGATATTGACAAGGCAAACAAAGGAAATATTATTCCTAAAGATATCTGATATTTATTAGCGGATTCTTTCGTTCGTCTCAGATGCCTAATAATATGTTTACTTGCTATGTGTGCTAGCTTACTCAGCCGTTTGCTGATCATTTTCTTCAAAACTGCGTCGGCTTTTGCCGTTTTGAAACCACATGTCCTATACCAAGGTGGGGGACGTTCACGACACTGCTGGCTAGGATACTACGATGTTTAGAACTTCATCTAATAATTTTCATTGTAAATTAATGTATTTGTATCTTTCTGACAATGTCAGTGGTTTATCTTGAATGTATAATAATTATATTTGGATTATCAATGGTTGTACTAACTGTGAACCGACGATTCTTATCCTTTATCAATGGGGTTTACCTACTCGGGCGGAGACATCTCTCCAAACATGCGGCCCGGCCGGCCGTGTGATTTTGAGGGTGTTGCAGTTGGTATCAGAGCCGACGGTTCAAAGTTAGTAAGACCTTCGATTTCCACTAAACTAATATAAAAAAAAAAAATCGAAATTAAAGGTGATATAGGACAACTAAAATTGGTTATAAATCAAACTAGTCGGGGATTGCGAGAAGGTTTAGTCCTTATTTACCTCATATATGCCGGATGTACTAAATTGTGACTCCTCTCGACTTGAATAACTATTTGCTGTGATCATTGCTAATTGTTTGTTTTATTTTGCTTTGGTTGTCGAGACGATAAGTGATGCGTGTGGACTCTAGATTCTTTGTGTGACCTTTCTTCGAGGACGAAGCTTTTTCCAAGGGGGGAAGGATGTAACACCCCGTTTTTAAATCAGGGGTAAATAAGTGATTTGACGCTCGAGGATCGGTTACGAGTTGCTAAAAATACTTCGTTTATAATTTTTGAATAATAATTTGATAGAGAGGCTCGTATATGATAACTATTTTCTAAGTCAATTTTATTTAGTTTTATTTAAAACTATCTTAAATAATGTAACTAAATAATACATTATAATTTTATTATTGATAATACCAAACTATTCAAGAATTTTCACCAACTTGTAGTACTAGCTAACACATCCAATTATTTTTATCTAACTAGATGTACACTCAAAGCACCATATAAACTCTCCTAAGCTTCCTATTGGCCAGTTGACCAAGACTACCCACCAATTGGCCATTTGATCAAGACCTAATAACCTAATCTAAGTTGACCCCCACCATTTTTACTCCATTTAATTGCGCTTACCCTCCTTTCTACCTCAGTAAAAACACCACCTCGAGAAAAAAAGAAACAACCACCAACGCCATCATCACCAGTGACCACCACCACCATCACCTCCGAATCCCTCTTACCCTCTACCTCATCTCTCTGTCTCTGTTCTCACTCTGTCCATGTCCCCCCTCTCTTCTCTTTGATTTCTCCAGCGAAAAAAAAGGAGCAATAGTAGTGGCATAAGACCGCTGCCTTCCCAGATGGACACCACCACTGCCGGCTACCTCTCTATCCCTCTGCCTTAGATGTCTCTCTCTCTCTCTCTCTCCCGTTCTTCCCTCTGTTCTCTGCGACCAAGGGAGCAGCTGGAGGAGCGGCGGTCTAGAGCCACCGTCGAACCAAACCCGACGGCAACTCGACGGGAGATCCGACGGCGCACCTCCGCCAATCCCCAGCCTCTTCTTGCGACTTCCCCAACCTCCTAGGGCCCGACCAAGCTCAATGAGCCCCAAGTACCGCCACCCATTAGACGAAGCTCCATTAATTCCGCCGAGTTCTTGGCCAAACTTCGGCAATGATTTCTCCCACATTTGGTAACTATTTTAACTGATTCTTGGCAGAAATCGGCATACTTAGACTTGAATTTTAGCTCTATAATCCAAAATAAGAATTCAAAAGAAGAACATCTAAACTCTATTGCGCATTGAGAAAGTAATGCTCAAATACGACTACCATATTAGGCTCTGATTACCTAGTTCACGGGCGACAATTATCAAGAGTACCGTATCGCTCAAATATTGGTCAAATACAAACATCTATGAGAATCATATATCGAATATTGTGAATATATTGCCACACCGGCTTTCCGTGGAGCTCCTTACTCAATATAACATATTTGAAGATCGTACGAAGCAAAAGACATAATGATGTAAAGTGAAAAATGTTGTGCGTGGGTTTGTTCCATATCCCTGTCGCGATACATTTCAGACATATTGTGATTGATTATTGTTATGTGGTTATGAGGCACTGGATGTGAACCTCCTTTTGATTATGTTATGGATGTGGCTATGCTTGTGCACATTACGAGAAAGTGGTTGTGGATTGGATATGGTCACTCCCTGTATCAACTAATTAATAAAATGAATTCCCGTAATCAATATCCTATTCTTGAGGAAATGGAACGCTATCATTTGAGATATAAAGTGATGAATTGTGAAAACATTGCGAAGCACTCCTTGTCTGATTCCCCAAAATGGTCCATACCACTTTATTGGAATACAAACTTTATGAACTTGAAAATTGTTACAGATATTGACAAAGCAAACAACGAAAATAGTATTCCTAAAGATATCCGATTTTTATTAGCGTATTCTTTCGTTCCTGTCATATGCCTCATAATTTGTTTACTTGCTATGGGTGCTAGCTTACTCAACCGTTTGCTGATCATTTTCTTCAAAACCACGTCGGTTTTGCCATTTTAAAACCACATGTCCTATACCAAGGTGGGGGACGTTCACAACACTTCTGGCTAGGATTCTACGCTGCTCAGAACTTCATCTAGTATTTTTCATTGTAAATTAATGTCTTTGTATCTTTCAGACAATGTCAGTGGTTTATCTTGAATGTATAATAATTATATTTGGATCATCGATGGTTGTACTAACTGTGAACCGACGATCCATATTTGTTCCCAATGGGGTTTACCTTCTCGGGCGGAGACATCTCCCCAAACATGCGGCCCGGCCGGCCGTGTTATTTGGGGGTGTTGCACCCATGATAAGGCGTCACCATAGTTTTTGGAGTCAAAGGTTTTTGTCCCAACATGATCTCGGCCGGACTCCTCTTAATCGACTCGGACCGTTGTAGATTCTATGAGAATTGAGTAACATCGAACTAACTTTCCCAATCCTTTAAATTGACACTCACATAATGCCTCAAGTATATTTCCAGCAAGTGATTGACCCACTTTAACAATCGGGTTGCAGGTGGAAGCTCGTAAATAGATTAAGATCCGTACCTAACAACTTGAAGAGTTCCGTTTAAAACTTGCCTGTGAAACGGCTATCCTTGCAACACCCCCAAAATGTAGGATGCCTCCGCCCAAGGTGATGAACCCCATTGGGACTGGACCAGGATCTCCGGTTCAGAGTTAGTACGACCCACAATAATCCAAAACAAATTTTATTTCATTTCAAAAGATAAACATTAACAATGTTTGAAAGATAATAGTGCAATTCTTTGATAAAGTGACATTCACTCAGTGAAAATATAAATGTCCACTGCATGATTCCCTAGCTAGCAATGTTGTGAGCGTCCCCCACCTTTATTGGACCCGCGGGTTTTAAAAATAGCACAAGACGATCGTAGAAAAATTTAATCAGTACAAAACTGAGTAAGTTCATACCTCAATATGTAAATAAGAGCTTTAGCTTGATAAACACAAGAGTTGATAATTTCACCTTGAAAGAGCCAGGAGCAATTGATGAACTTTGAGAAACAAAAATCCAACATGCTGATAAGTTTCTAATAGACATATCCAGTAACAAAAAGTCATATTTTAATTTTTGATTTGATTGAGGCATAACTCCACTAGCCCCAACAGGTACGATGTAGACAGAGATGTCACAATGCAATAAATAGATAAATAAGGGTGCTTCCTGGGATATCACAAATCCTAATTCTCCCGGGGCGTTAGTAGGTAACCCATAGCTACCCCGCCCAAACCATACTAAGAGGCATTAAGTGTCGACACTCCAATACTGTTGTGACCCACACTAGCATAGGTAGTACTCCTAGTTCCACAATAATGATTCTCCGGGACCAAATCATAGCAATATATTTCAGCCACTATGGGGTTTGTGTGTGTTATCTCGTTTGGAATCAATGCACGTGTGTCCCCGGCCGTAGCCCCCACACACATCCTCTGTACACCGTCCTAATTTTATTATAGTTCATTAACAATTTTTTGTTCTAAAATTTTAAACCACAAATAGGGTAACTGATAACCCCGTTTACGGTGTTATATTTACACTTCAAATACTACCGTTTTGTGTGATTCCGGATAGAATACATGAGAAATATGCTATGAGATTGAGATATTTGCGAGTAAGAGATTTTTGCGCTTTAATGTTAATCCGGGCATTTTTTAACATTAATTTGAGCTTATTTTGTCACATTTGATCGCACGGGTCTTTTTCTTGTTATGTTTGACAGGAGACAGAGCTTGGGGATTAATTGGAGGAGCAGGAAGGACGAACTTCGGAAGTCGAGAAGAAGCTCTGAAATGGTCAAGAAAGCACAAATGGGAGGTAGCTGTAGTTTGTAGGAATTTTCAAAAGCTGCTTCCATCACATTACCTAGCTCCTATACACTCAATTCCTACTTCAGTGCATTACCTTCCAGCCTTTAGCATCATCACCTAAACCAACCCATCAGAACCCTATCTACCTACAACCAAACCTGCAACTCATGACAAACCGAACCCATGGCCTCCAAAACAATTCAATTTACAACCCTCATAATTAACCAAACCAACCACCAGTGCCTTCATCCTTTACCACTGCCACCTCACAGTACCATCCCTCCACCTTCACAACCTCCATTCACCTCTTTCAAAACAACCATCATACCACCTCTTCACCAATTTCACCTCCTAAACAAACCCAATTTCACCTCCATGAACTAACCTGCCACCTATAACCAAACATCACCAGCAGCTACTATCACCACCATTAACCCCCTGCATTACTTTAACCAATAGCAGTACCTCCAAACCCACAACCATTTGATACAAACCAATTGACCACCTAGTTCCCCTACAACACACAATTAACATACACCATCCCTACACCAACCATCACAAGTACTCCACAATACACTACAACCTGCCACATTAGAACCGATTACCAACCCATTGACCATAACAGACCCACCAATCATTCAACCTAAATAAATTACCAATGACCTAATTCCACCATAACAGCCAGTAAACCCACCTGAACCAGTCCACAAACTGTTGTAATAGAACTCCTGTTTCAGAGCTCCGTTACCAGTTTGTTATTACGTGTGGGTATTCGAGCAAGAATGACGAAATCATAACAAGAACAAGACAGATATTTAACGTGGTTCACTAACGAATTCGTAACGAACCCGCTAGCTAATCCACGGCCAGAACCAGATATTTTTATTGAGAAGAGAAACCCGATTACAATGCCCGCCGTGGCCGCAACGGCCACGGCGGCGACCCGAAACACCCACCCGACACACACTACCAAAACACTAAACAATTATGCTAGTGCTTCCCCGTTCATGTGTGTTGTGTCAAACCAAAAGTACCAGCCTATATATATAGTCATATGTGCAAAGACTTGTTGCCAAAGCAACAAGTTCTTTGACAATTTTGACCGTCCAAAACATTACCAAAAGAAAAGATTCCATTTAACTTGGAAAAAAATGTTTCCTAGTTTGATTTCCTTGCTGCATAAGGAAATACAAATCACCTCCTTTGACTTTGTATACCAACCAACAATGTTACCAAGTTGATACAAGGAAACTCCAACAAATCTCCACCTTGACTTGAATCAACTCAGCAACCTAAAACCTGAACCTGATGCTTCTTGTCTCAAACCCGAACCGGATGCGTCTCGCAGTACCAGAAACGAGCACGCATTCTCAAACAGATTTTTCGCAGCTGTATGCGAAACCCGAATCGCCAAATCGTTGCTCCACTACCATGCGTTCATGCAACGAATGCGCCCGATGTGGTTGCACTTCCGGAAAAAGAAACTAGTGCTCCAGCCAGAACCAGACTCGAATACATTCACTGAGAAAGCAGGACCAAATGTATTCCATATGCGCCCAATTGCGCCAGACAGATGCACCATGACAGAATGCCCACATGTCATCCAGACCAAATGCACCGATGACGAGTGCCCACATTGTCATGCCCGATGCACCCCGTATACCTCGGATGCGCCAGATGCTCGCCAGAAACAGATCGCGCCAGATGCGAGCTCAGTGCGTGTCATGGTACACGCTGCAAAACCAGATGCACGCCAGAACAAAATCGTGCATAATGCGCGCCAGAACCAGAATCAGATGCGCGTGCCAGAAATCTCACGCGCCAGATGCTCCATACCGTTGCTCCAACTCCAACGAGTTCCTGCAACGCATGAGCCAGAACCAGATTCAATTCACACGCTAGATGCTCCACGCCGGGAGCCGGATTGCGCCTGAACGTCAGTCGCCATAACGCCAGATGCGCGTGAACCGCCAGAGCCAGTACTGAATGCGTGCTGGATTTTCCAGATCCCTTGCACGCCTAATCAGATGCGCGCCAGATTGCTCCGAAAGGAGCCTGGATAGCCCCCTGCACATGGCTTCAGATGGTGGGTGTACCTGCTTCTCTCTCACGAACAGATCGATCTTGATCGCCAAACCAGACATCGTTCTTGGAAGAATCTCGAAACCCAACCTCTCGATAGCCTGCTCCACATGAATCGCGAAACCCTAGCTTCGAGTTCCACCAAAACGTGAAACCCTAGCTCTTGGCTCCACCCTGATCTTGGAACCCTGACTCTGATATCAGTTTGTTAAAACTGGTGATCCCCTGACCTGGCTCTGATACCAGTTTGTTAAAACTGGTGTTCCTCCTGACCTAGCTCTGATACCAGTTTGTTAAAACTGGTGATCCCCTGGCCTGGCTCTGATACCAGTTTGTTGTAACAGAACTCCTGTTTCAGAGCTCCGTTACCAGTTTGTTATAACGTGTGGGTATTCGAGCAAGAATGAGACAGATATTTAACGTGGTTCACTAACGAATTCGTAACGAACCCGCTAGCTAATCCACGGCCAGAACCAGATATTTTTATTGAGAAGAGAAACCCGATTACAATGCCCGCCGTGGCCACAACGGCCACGGCGGCGACCCGAAACACCCACCCGACACACACTACCAAAACACTAAACAATTATGCTAGTGCTTCCCCGTTCATGTGTGGTGTGTCAAACCAAAAGTACCAACCTATATATATAGTCATATGTGCAAAGACTTGTTGCCAAAGCAACAAGTTCTTTGACAATTTCGACCGTCCAAAACATTACCAAAAGAAAAGCTTCCATTTAACTTGGAAACAAATGTTTCCTAGTTTGATTTCCTTGCTGCATAAGGAAATACAAACCACCTCCTTTGACTTTGTATACCAACCAACAATGCTACCAAGTTGATACAAGGCAATTCCAACACAAACCACCATCAACTTCTCCTATCAATATCTCACATAACCACCACTGGCCTCCATAGCCAACATCACCATATTACCACCACATTAACCACGGATCCAGTAACTCGTTTCACCATTCACCGGTATAAAACCCAGCCAAGGCAGCGAACCGAGAAACCCAGCACCAGAGAAGAAATTGTAGAGCAGAAGAATAAATTGCAGAACAGTGCAAAGACACTGTAGCCAAGCGCAGAGAGGAAGAGAAACAGAGCCAAGATCAGCGAAGAAAGAGAAGAAACCCAGAAGAACAGAGCAGCAATGCAGCTTCAGGGGATTTCCTCCGGCACTTAATCAGCGAAATCCTTGATTCCCGGTGATTGTGGCTTGGGGCGAGATTGCAATTCAAAATAACTGAAGAAGGAAGAGGAACGAAGCTTTATCCCGCCCTAGGGTTTGTTGATTAAAAAGCCAAAGTTGGCGGGGTGAAGCTTCAGATAGGAAAAGTTGGCATAAATTGTTTTTCTACATGTCTTGTATTTGAAGAAAAGGGGGCTATTTAATGAATTGATTATTCATTCACGAAGAAATACACACGCGGAAGGCAGAAAAGAAAAAGGACGAAGGGGAAAGCAACGGGAAAAGCTACTGATTGGAGCTAGAACTCGGACTGTTTGTTTGATCTTTTCCCTCTCTCTCTCGTTTTACCAATTTTATGGAGGAACTTGTATTGTTTGTCTACTCTATGAGTAGCTAAACCCCTCTAGCTAGATAGTTTATGGAGAACTAGGTTTTATATTAGATTTTCCGGATTTTTGTCTCTTTGATTCATGTTTTGATACTTAAATCGACGTATTGTTCTAGCTATTTGACAAGTTCTTGTTCTTAACTCTTAGTTGATTTGGTTTGATCACCCAATACATGCTAGTTATTTAGGTTTGTTGCACGACAGTGAACATAACCCGGATTCGTGAAGAACCTTGTTGACATTCTCGTAGTTTCTTGAGACCGACAGGAGATAGAGACTTGAATGACTGTGTGTGGGTTGTTTCGGTTGGTCGTAGTTAGGTTTTAGTGAAATCGGTGGGCCGACAGGAGCCGGTGAGCGAACCTGGCTAGCTGACTAGAACGTAACAGTAGACAGAGGTGGACCGACATGACCTGAAGTAGACCGTAACATAGATTTGCATGATATCGATAGAAGATCGTAATGAGTGTGATCCAGTATAATTGGACGTAGGTAGAGTGTTTCAAATCACAGTCCGAAACGTCTAATTGCCCTAGGGACCCTAAAACTATCTAATGTTCTCCATATTCGTATTAATCAGAAAATTACAAAAATATTAGTTTAGTTCGTTTATTTAATTTGAGTCACTTGTTTGAGAGTGACGAACTCTTAAATCACAAATTTTTCCTACCAGTTACTTCAACTCTAAATTAATCGTTTAGCTAAATAATCTAGAGACTGTCCCTGTGGGTTCGACAACCTGTATTTTAATACTCATCTTTATTACTTCGACCGTGCACTTGCGTATACACTTAGTCACCTAAAACCTCTCGAAGGGGCATCGCTCACGCTCCCAAACCTCGCTCTGGCGCTTTCGAGACCAAACCTCGCTCTTAACGCGCTCCAGAAAATAGAGAGCCCGTTTTCGTACGCAAATTATTTTTTAAACCCAATTTACTATTAGTTTGAACTATACTTGATGATTAATCTCAAATTATTATGTGTCAGTTTGATAATTCAGCTATTTAAACATTATTCTTCCTTATTGAAGCAACCTATTTGACAAATGAATACTGACAACCCCTTTAATAAAATATATTCTCATGTGTAAAATCACATTATCATATGTAAATATTAGTTTTCTTCATAAAATATATAGACGCTCTCGTGACGCTCTCAAATACAATCCTTCTGAAATTAGACGTTTTCCCGCTTCCGCTCCAGTTCGCGCTCCTGCTTCGCTCCTGCTCTGGGTGACTTAGTGTATACACGTAAGAAATCGTGTCAATAACATTTCACTAAGAGAGTATCTCAAGAGATTTTTCACAATTATGAGATATAGTGACACACAAGTTATTGCAAAAATAGTAGACTCATTCCAAAAGCACAATTTTGATAGTTTAAGGTATTGCGCATACAACTTGCCGAGAAATCGAGTAGCTCTCAAAACCAATTAGGTGTCCGAGCAGTCGTAGTATGGGGTCATCAACAAACTCTCCGCCTATAAAGTTGAAATAGGGTTGAGGAATAATATTTTAACATCAGAAACTCGAACAAGCAGAACTGAGACTAGGCAGCACGAGGGCTGAACCGATGGCTAGCTTGAGAACCAAACAACATTTGGTGGCTATTGCAGCGGCGACTGCTGTTGCTTCACCCATAAAGATATAGATACCAAGGGAAGGGAGACGGAGATAATGGTAGAGATGATATGTGAGGGTGATAAAAGTCTTGGTGGAAGTGTGAGTATTTATAGGGAGTAGGAAGATAGGGAGTAACAGCGGTGGAGAAGAATTTATTTCCTTTACATTTTTCTTTTTGCGTGTGACTCAGAGTAATAGGGGGGAAACGATCATTTAATTAATTGAATTGTAATTAATTAGGAAGGTGAAATAGGAATGGGGGAATAACGGGGATGCTGAAGAGGAAGACACGATAAGAATTTATTTGGAAGTTACTCAATACTAATAGGAGATCATCTACAATGTTTAATGAAAAGAAAACAGAAATGTTGGAGTTTATTTCCGTGTTTTTTGGTTTTGTTTGAAGATAGAGTGGGAGAGAAATATGTGGTGCATTAGGAGTACCAAAATTGGTGACTAGGAAGGAACTGTTTATTTTTTTAATTTTTTATTTTTTTGAGGGAAAGGAACTGTTTTGAATGAATTCGACTTTAGTTATATAAATAAAAGTTTAGAACATTACATTTGATATATATATATATATATATATATTTATATATATAGATGTAGGAATTAGAAACTAAATGGTAAAGTTAGGTAGGATCTTATGTAGGATGAGAAAAGAAATATCTAGATAACAGTTCAGAAAAATATCTAAAAAAAAATGAAATTGAATTAAAATACTTTCCGCAAAAGAGATTATACTTATCCAAATATCCTGCAAAATTTAATGAAATTACTCAAATAACCCTGCCAAAAATTCAGGGGTATTATAATTCTGTTCGCTCGCAATCAACTTGGGAGCTCCCCAATACTTCCCCACGTTCATTAGAAAGAGCTTGGCCGCCTCCTCGACCGTGAAGCGGGCGAAGCCGGAATGAAAGTGCCATTCTTGAGAATCGGTCCACGACCACCATTATTGCCCAAAACTCGACCGAATTCGACAAGCACGTAATGAAGTCCATCGTCAAGCATTCCGGCGACCTCTATGGTACAATCTTCCCCCATGTCTTCCGTACCAACATCTCCACATCGTCCTGCAAATGTGGCCAATAATAAGCCTCTCTCACCAAGGCTTGAGTGTGGTGAGTCCCCGGATGACCCGAACACTTTGATCCATTACATTCTTTAGAATGTCCTTGCTCAAATTTTACCACCGTGGAACATAGATTTTACCACCGTTAGCGTAAACAAACACCATCCTCGAGCAAAAGCCGTCTAGTATTCCCTTCTTTGGATAGCTCCACAAGATTCTTGGCCAAAGTGTCATGCTCCAATTAATCCCACCTTGGTGCAGTTCAGTAGGGAAGTAATTGGTCGAGTGATGGCCACAAACTAGGCCTTACGACTTACAACATTTGCCACACAATTCACTTTACCCGTCGTGAACTCCAAGATTTCGAACTCCGCTAGGAAATCTTGCCACCTAACTTGATTGGGCTTAGTTTTATCGTTTCTTTTATTTATATTTGGTTTGGAAATAGCTACTGGCGAAGTTTTGGTCTTGACCACGAACTAGGATCCCGACAAGTAATGCTTCCACAATCTTAGAATACGCATGACCGCCACAATCTATTATTCTTGAACAGTGTACCTCCACTCGATATCATTGAGTTACGGCTCTCGTAAGCGATGAGGCGGGCTTCTTGCACGAGAACTCCCCATACGGAAAAGTCAGATGCGTCGGGTTCACCTCAAATGACTTGGTAACGTCCGACAACCTTAGCACGAGTACTTTATAACGGCCTTCTTCAAAATTTTAAAGGCCTATTGGCTTTGGGTGCTCCACTCCCATGCCCCATTCTTCTTCAACAACTTCGTTAAAGGCGCCGCTTGCCTCGAATATCCTTGAATGAACCGTCTGTTCACCGATCCAGGGAAGGACCCAACTCCGTTACATTTGTGGGAGGCTCCCACTCCTCAATAGCCTGGATTTTGACACTGTTCAACAATAGTTGGCCTTGGGAGATCTTGTGGCCAAGAAACTCCAATTCTTCAAGTATAAAGGAGCATTTATCCTTCTTTACATATAGTTTGTTGTCCCTTAGAGCTTGGAACATGACCCTTAGATGTTTTATGCGCTCTTGCAACGTGTTACTATACACCACAATATCGGTCCAAGTACACTACTACATATTTATCAAGATAAATATGAAAGATCTTATTCATAAGGGTGCAAAATGTAGTCAGTGCATTGGTAAGACCAAACGGCATAACAAAAAACTCATATGCGCATACCTTGTAAAGCGTGCCGTCTTTGGTTCGTCCCCTTCTGCGATCCTCATTGGTAGTACCCCGACCGCAAATCAAACTTAATGAAGAATCGTGCTCCACCAAGTTGATCGAACAAGTTAGAAATGAGAGGAATGGGGTACTGATTCTTACCGGTAACCTGTTTTAGTGTTCGATAATCTATGCAAAGATGCAGTGACCCATTCTTCTTCTTTTAAAATAAGTTTAGCGCGCCATAACAAGCCTTCAACGGTTGGATATACCTGCCATCCAACACCTCCTTAAGTTGCTTCTAAAGCTCCTCCAATTTCGGTGGCGACATTTGGTAAGGGGATTTAACGGGTGGCTTATCCCCGGGCTCCAAATTCGATAACGTGGGCTACCTCTCTCCGTAGTGGTAGACGTTTCGGAAACTCCTTGAACAGTACGTCCTTGAATTCGTCTAACACCTTCACAATCTCTTTAGGGATCTCCCCTTGTTCCCCAATGACTTCAACCTCTTTAACGCTTGTTAAGAAAGTCTCGTCTCCTTTCTTGAAACCCTTCAATGATTGCATAGTGGGAACAACCTTGCCGCCGTCCTATCCCCTCTTCATCGGCACCATGCACGACGAAATTTCCCCAACAATGTACATGGTGTCGAACAGTGACATTGGTTCATCCCCAATACTTTGATTTCCATTAGTTTCAATGAATCCAGTTAATCAAAAAGAGAAAGAAAGTAGACCAGCTCGTTTGTCGTTTTACTTTGACGTCCTTTCAGCACACTAGTCGTTATGTTGAGACATCGTTATTTGTTAGTAAAAGTTAGATTTTTGCTATGGTTTA
Source organism: Linanthus parryae (assembly GCA_023055425.1). NCBI lineage: Eukaryota > Viridiplantae > Streptophyta > Magnoliopsida > Ericales > Polemoniaceae > Linanthus > Linanthus parryae. The sequence continues at coordinate 84,719,519 of JALGPY010000004.1, read as the reverse complement.
ATTTTTTAAAATTGATTAACGGCAAAAATTGAGATACTGTGGGTGATGTCAAAATGTTCACACGCACTGATAATGGAAAACCAACAAATTCATGACGATTGGCAGAGAGATTCATGATGAATTGATGGATGTTCAAATAAATTCCTTATGAAGAAAGCAATGTCTATGTCCATCTAATAACCATGTGTGTGAAGCTAGAGGAAATCATGTCACAGGTTATAACATAACTTTTCTTGTTATTGATCCTGCTAAGTTGCATAAACTCAGGAGAATGTGTTAGGACTGTAAACTGCAAAATCTGGGGTGAAGCTGTAAGAACTCTCAAAGAGAAGAGTTTGGCTGAGGATCCAGCCGTGGAAGACCATCTACCTCTTTAAGCAGCTGCGACTAATGATCATATTACTATCCGAAGTTAAGGAATGGGTTTGTGCTTAGTGGTACACCAATTGATCAAATGAAGGTAGAAACTTCAACAAAACATTTGATTGCTATCTAACAAAAAGTTGCCTTCTTAACGAACCCTTATACGCTGGCGCGCACGGGTACAAAACTTTAATGCAAATCAAAAGCAATCCAGACCCTAATTTATGTAGTAATCAGAAATTCTCAAAACTCAGAAGAATGTAGTGACAGTGAAAGAAAAATTGTTTAAATCTCCAAACTAAAGTTTTGGAGGATAACTTTTCCATCTAACACAACCTCTTTGCCTTCAACTAAGGGTAGTTCAAATAAATAAAAGGCTCCGTTGTAAGTAAACCTTGGGTGCTGCAAGAAATCAAATTCACATAGTTGCCCTACATTTTTAAGGATAACTTCTCCTTTTTCATTAAGATTACAATTACATCCATTGGAACCTAAGGTTAACCATCTCATATTCTTCCCCATATTTGTTGGTTCTTTCCATGCGCTCAATCTCAACATCTTGGAAGAAATGCCTCCAACATTTGACATCAGTTACTTTGCAACATTTCTTCCATCCTTTTCCTCTTGGCTTCAATTTCTCTAATAAAGCCTGCATTTACATGGTAAGTAGTAACATGTACAAATGCGTTATTTGTGGTAAAAAGCTTCCATGATTTTGAAATTCAACTTACTTAAAAGAAACTAACAACACGTACCTCGATGAACACGTTCTGGTATTTGCTTAATTTCAAAGTCAGAGTTTCAGGATAACAGCAAAAAAGCAATGCATCAATAAGCACGTTGGAATATCGTAATAGAAATGGACTGGCATAAATCAACTCCAGCTTAAGGTGCTTGATACGACAAACCGGAGACAGACAGCTGTTTCTCAATTCTCCTATGTTGACAGCCTATGAACAAACAAAATATTAGACGAAAGACATAACATGAAGCCTTAATTTCATAACCAGCTAAGAAATAAACTCTCTTTACCAACCTCTTTCAGTAGCTTGCCATCGAACCGGAAAGAGAGGACGCTGGTCTGTGAGAACGTCTCAACCAGCCATCTTAATTTCTTGAAAAAACAAGTGTCGATAGTAGCACTATATTTCGACTGAAACCTCACTTTCTGAAATCTCACTTCCTGTTGGGGATTTATTTTCAGTGAAAAACTGAATAGTTTGATACCATATCTGGTGTACCTGAAGGAACACATGTTTTGAGTACTGCCAAATGAGGAAGGATCCACCCAAATTGTTATATAGTTGGAGCGTGAAAGGAATGGACAGTTACTGAAGTATATATCCACAGCTATCCGTAGGCGTATCTTGTCGTAGGAGTTAAACATCTCAACTTCCCTGCAACTCCCAAGATGAATCAAGTTTGATGTCTCACTTGATGTATACTTCAGAAAGCAAAGGTCGGGTGCATCAATAACAATCCCTCCATAAGAAGTTCCACAAATCTGTACATTTTTAAGTCTTTGAAAAGGACGCAAATAAATCTCTCCTCTTCCTAAACCCGTGCACTGTTTCACGCTAAGGTGTGATATATTAGGGCAGATACGGATGAGGTTGTTAACAAACTCCGCCCCAAGATGTGCATTACTGAAGCTTAGAACTTGTAAGTAATCTAACCTCCCTGTACTCGCATTTGGAAGATAGTCCATGTGACAGCCTTCTAACCTTAGGACAAGGAGCGATTTGTAACCAAACAATGTAGGTGGCAGTTTGTATATTGGGCAGCGGAGGCTAACCTCATACACATTGTACTTTGCAGCTAATGATACGAATTCCTCGACATATTTGTCGATCTCATTAGAAAAGTACTGCAAGTTGATAGAAACTGATTTCCTCTTCACTGCCTGTGTGGCGAAACTTAAAAGTGCCTTTCTAAACTCCCGATCAGAGCGGATACTAAAATGTACAACTGGGGAAAGTTGCAGCCATTTTTTTGCCAAGATACGCGTCGAAATTAATGCTTTAGGGGTCATTAAGGAGACAATATGATCAACAAGGTCTAGAGGTAATTTGTCAAATAGGTCAGGGGAAGAATCAATTGTTGCTGCCTCTTCATGACAGACAGTGCCAGCTTTGCCGATTACTTTCTTCTCTGTTGGTAACATTTGAGGACATTCGCTTCTTCCTACGGATATGGTAAGCAGTCAGTCATATTGCCAATAAAATTTCATTTTCTCAAAAAATGATAAAGAGACATAATAATTCTTCAGCATGCCGCTAAATCCGACATAGTGAAGATTGTTTTTTTCAGAGATCCTAGAATTAAGAAAATATATAGTAAGAAAAAAAAACGATTCAACTGAAACTCCGACATTTTTTATTTATCCTAGATACTCTAGAAGTCAAGACCGACCTGACAACAAGTGAACGTGCTGTTAGTTGGTTTACAATACTTAAATTAGTATGATTGGAACAATTTATTTCAACATCAGGAAAATGAAACAAAAGAGTTTAAGAGAAACATTAGAGATCCCACCATAATCTCTCACTCATTTGATATGACTGCATCTAATAAAGGAAGGTTGGAGATAGGTGAAAGATGTAGCACGAGTGCGAGTGCGTGCGGGTGCTGGTTCGGGAACTGGGTGCGGGTGCGGCAAATTCTCAAAAATCAAGGGTGCTGGTGTGGCGGGGGTGCGGCCATATCTATATTTTTATCTGATTATTAGTCATAACATTATACTGATATAACAGCGACAAAATAGGGATTATATTATATTCGAACACAAATTCCTACACACATTCGAAGATACAAGGTTACTATATCAATAGTATAATCTCTTCATGTCGTTGTTGTTAGCTGTGGAGAGATGAGTAATTTAAGGGTTAAAAAATGTTCATATAGATGCATGTTTTTTTGTTAAATTCTAGTTGTATTTGAAAGAGCTCTCAACTAAAACTTTTTTCAAAAGTGACCATGCCTTATCCACAAAGCGCCTGCAAAGCACCCACGAAGCACCCCAAGCACCCAGAAGCACCCGATGCGGGTGCGCGACCAATCAGAAGCACCCGTGCAACATAGATTTCATAATTGTGGGATCTCTAACATTTCTCAATATTTTAGTTTAGGCTCGAAACACATAGAACATGAAGGAATTTGTGAGTTATCAAGCAAATGAAGAAATGTGACAATTTATTTCTTTTCAGTTTCGTCATACATTATTCCTACATTCGAAGAATTGCCGAAAAAAATGAATGCAAATAGGAACAAAGAAACCCTAGAAGTGGTTTCATTCAACATGTGAGGCTCAATCATATATCTAAAAGAAACAAAATACTAAAATTGGTTCATAAACTCTAAACAATAATCGCCACTGCTACAAAGAGTATCATGATTATTTTTCATTTTTGTAAGAAGACATGAAATGAACTAGAGAGATATGGCAATGAAGCGATCTTACGAGAATGAAACGTGTACGCGAAGACGTCGTCAATAATCCGGAGAGACGATCCGTAGAGAGCTGGAGCTGAAGTGTGAAAGAGTTTGTATTTATAGAGTTCAATTTTGATTACAACTCTCTCTATAAATTCATGGTACTGGTTCAGATCTGTTACATCAACCCTTATTTATTTATTTATTGATTGAGTTAACTGTATTTTTATTCCCCTGTACTTAGGGGTTTGTGCAAAAAAACCCCTGAGAAGTAAAATGTTGCGATATGCCCTATTGTGGTTTCATTTTTGTGCGGTAAGGTAAGAAGTATTTTTCCGTTCACGAGGGTAAAAAAGACTTCACCACATTTGTATAAATAGCATAAATCCTTCAAAACTCATTCATTTTTTCATTTCACTTTTTCTCACTAAACTCTCTTTCTCTCTACACTTATCTTCTACTCCCTCATTCTTTTCCAGATCTCAAATTTTGGGTTTAAGTCCTTTTCAACAGAGGATTCATGGGTAAAGATTCAAAGGTCTGCTCTATGGTTGCTCTGAAGATTTCTCGAAAAGACAAGCGGCAGAGGCCGCTCGTCCACCTGCGCCGCTGCTGACGCCTTCCGCCTGCGCTGCCGCCGCCTCCGACGCCTGCGCTGCCTGGGTCGCCATCGCCGTCGCCGAACTGGTTCGTCGCAGCACCCTTAGCCGCGTTCTCATCCTCCTTTTCTTCGGTTCTGCTAGTAGTAGCACTTCTGAAACCAGCAAAGGCTCTGGTTTATCTCTTTCAAGATCTGAAAGCCGAATTAAAGCACGCGAACGAGCTAAAGAGAGAATGGCTGAGAAGGAGAAGTCTGAGAAGGAGAAGGAGAAAGACGACGAATCTCAGAGCTTAATCCCAATTTCTCAAAGCTCTTTCACTGATTTGCTCACTGGTGGCATAAACACTGTCACTCTAGGAGGACCAATTGTCAAAATGGGTCAAGTCAAAAAAACGTTGTTGGTGTTGAAGAAGCTAATTTGTTCCCTAAACCAAGGCAGCGGTGTTTGTCGGCGATGGATTGCTTCATCTTCTTTCCCAGATTTGTGGTGGTGGTGGTGGCGTTGTTGTTGTTGTTGTTGTTTGCGCCGAGTATTGAGTAGTGAGGGTATAATAGGGATAAATTGTAAAAACTTGACGAATTCCGTTAGTTTTAACGGAACGCACAAAAACCAAACAACATGGAGGTATATTGCAACATTTTAGACTTCATGGAGGTTTTTCGCACAAACACATAAGTACATGATGGTAAAATGCAATTAACCCTTATTTATTTGGTAGTTTGTTTTTTATTTATTGATATTTATTCATTTATTTATATTTATTTATTTAGACATGAAGCCCTTGGTTTTCTGCAAAATTTAACGTGCACACAAAACAGGCAAGTAAAAGCTTGAGTGGCCCTTTCAACCTTTTGGTCTGTCCTTAGCATTCCCCTTGTTTGCTGCACTCTCTAAATCTTTGAGTGCTTCTTTGTTTGACAATGACTCTTCTAAGTTTCCCAGCCATACCTTTTGTTTGGATGCTGGACTATTTTGGTTACCAAGAAATGATATGATTGTTCGTAAGACAGCTTCTGTTTGCTCCCCCTCCTCTCTTGAGCTTCTGAGGCAATCAATTCCTGACTTTCCTTTGGCCCCCTTGGAAAGACCACCTTCTCGGTGTTTCAAGCTCAACAGTGATGATGCCTTATTGGTTGTTACGTGCGTAAGACTGTGAAATTGCCCCCCGGACTTCTCTATTAATTAACAATATATACCCCAATTACATACCAATGTAATTACAATTAAGACCCTATAATTTAGCTATGCTATAAATAATTAAGCTACGCTATTACACCCCGCAGTCGGAACGGGAGAAGGATGAACGTTCAGAATGGAGAGAATTCTCTCAAATAGCTGACGAGGAAGGTCTTTGGTGAAGATATCTGCATACTAAAAGTCAGCGGGAATGTGAAGAACCCAAGGTTGGCCCAGGCGAACTTTTTCCCGAACAAAATGAAGATCAATCTCAATATGTTTAGTGCGTTGATGCTGAACCGGATTACCTGATAAGTATACCGCACTGACATTGCCACAATAGCAGAGAGAGGTCTTCGGAGGACGAACCCGGAGCTCAAGGAGAAGGTTGCGAATCCAGCAGAGCTCAGCAACGGCGTTGGCAACGCCACGGTAATCAACCTTGGCACTGGAGTGGGAGACGGTGGCCTGTCGTTTGGACAACCAGCTAAGAAGGTTGTCGCCAAATAAAGTGCAAACATCGGAGGTGGAGCGACTCGTGTCCGGGCAACCAGCCCAGTCAGCATCCGTGTGTGCCGTGAGACCCGTAGAGGCAGTAGGCGAGATGTGAAGCCCAAGATTAAGAGTGCCACGCACATAACGAAGCACGCGTTTCCACGTGCGCAAATGATGTTCTCGAGGATCCTACATGAAGAGGCAGATCTGCTGGATAACGTAAGAGATGTCCGGACGAGTGAAGGTAAGGTATTGAAGCGCACTGGCCAAGCTGCGGTAGAGAGTCAGATCATCAACCGAAGGTCCCGAACCAGCAGTGAGTTTGGAGCCAGTCTCAACTGGGGTGCTGAAGGGCTTACAGCCCACCATCGATGCACACTGTAGAATCTCAGAGGCATACTTACGCTGTGAGAGAACAATACCAGAATCAGTCCGAGTGACGGCAATGCCTAGAAAATGATGTAGAGATCCAAGATCAGCCATAGCAAACTCAGTCGAAAGCTGAGAGATAACTCGCTTCACAACTGTAGGGGAGGATCCTGTAATGATGATATCGTCAACATAGAGGAGGATGTAGACAATATCGGAGCTGTGACTGTAGACAAATAGAGACTCATCACATCTACAACTAGAGAATCCCACGGAGCCTGTGAAAAAAGTAGCAAAGCGCTGAAACAACGCACGGGATGCCTAATCCAGCCCATATAGGGACTTACGTAATCGACATACATAATCCGGATGACGAGAATCCCGATAGCCCGGTGGCTGATGCATATACACAACCTCATCAAGATAACCATGTAGGAAAGAATTCTTGACATCAAGCTGACGGATGGGCCAAGAACGCGAAACGATAAGAGTGAGAACAATGCCGATGGTGGCCGGTTTGATCACAGCACTAAAGGTCTCTTCACAATCAACCCCCACTAACTGAGACTTGCCATTAGCAACAAGGTGAGCCTTATATCTCTGAAGAGAACCATCAACCCGAAACTTGTGACGAAACAACCAGATAGCCCGAAGAATGTTAGCCCCTGATGGGCGAGGTACCATCTCCCAAGTCTGATTCGTGAGCATAGCCTGAAACTCATCATCCATCGCAGCTTCCCAGTGTGGGTCCGAGAGGGCAGACACATGAGATTTGGGCAATGGAGACACAGTAGGGGGGAGTTGGGCATGAAAAGTGAGTCGAGAGATTGGTTTGTGTATACCATGCTGGGGTGGGGTTCTCATCTGAGGAGAGAGGGGTGGGGCTGGTGATTAAGAAGAGACCACAGCAGGGGGAGAGGCCGGAGCCTGAAGTGGGGTCCTGGCGGCAGGAGGAGATGCGGCCTGACGACGTGTGTAGTGGACAGGAGAGGGAGGTGTCAGCCGTGAGGGAGGTGTCGGGTTATGAGCATGACCGGAGAGATCAATGGGGGGAAGAACATCATCAGGGTCGGGGACAGTGTGCCCGGGAAGAGGGACATAACTCGTGTGGGCAATGGGAAAGACATGTTCATCGAACGTAACATGACGAGATATGTGAACACGACCCGTGGAGAGATCAAGACACCGATACCCTCGATGATCAGGAGGGTAGCCAAGAAACACAAAGCAAGTAGACCGAAGGGCAAGCTTGTGAGGAGACACAACAGTTAGATTAGGGTAACACAGACACCCAAGGATATAGAGATACACCTTTTAGGGGTAATTGTTAGATAACATCCTTGATTTACCACTTGGGGTCACTTAACTTCTTGCATTTTTTTAAGTGCCCCCTCAACTCTCTACACTTCCGATTTTGTAGAACTTCAGCCCATGTCATTCTTCTCCCTCACCACATTTTCAGTGACTGGAAGTCTCGCAAAATCAAGAAGCCAATTTACACTTTCTTGTTAATGAGATCAAATGTACATCATTCAAACCTAATGACAATCTGTTGATTCCCAATATTTCACACAGCTTTTACGTCTCATCTTCAGCGCTTGTTCCATAATGCTGGAAGTTAGTTATTGTAATACCCCGTTATTTAGAAACGGGTATTTTTAGATAATATTAAGTGTTAATATGTTGAAACGGTTATTTTATGAAATATTTGAGTGTAAATATAATATTATTATAAGTATTGGGTGTTAATATGCTACTATTATATTTTATGATATTATTTGGTGTTAATATGACATTGGGATAATTTTGGGTATTAGTTATTATTATTTAGAAAGTTAATTTTAATGTTATAAACTACCTAGGTGTTTTTATGTATTTTTCCTTAACTTATATAGTGTCTTTTATTTAATTAAGGGGGTGGTAGTTGTACTAAGCCTAAAGTTAGTGGGGTGAAAGTGTCTTTAACCCTAAACTTAGTCATCTTCTTCCTCAAACTCTCCCATGGAGGAAGAAGACCATCTCCAACCCAAACACCACCATTACCACTCCGAATCTTCACCAAATTCGTTGATGTTTGTCCCAAATCACTCCCTATTCGATTTAAACTCATCAAGACTCGATAATTTAGCATCAAGCAATCCAATTTTGCCAATTTTTGGTCCCGATTCAAAATCGAAGTTTTCAAAGTGGGTTTCCTCATGGAGGTTGAATTCTTCACCTCTCTACCTATATAAACCCATCAATTCTCAGATTTTTAAACCCACAATCTCAATCCCTCAACCTCTCAATCTCTCCTTCGATCTCTCTCTCAATCTCCCACACCCAATCTCTCTCTCTCTCACCCAACGGGCTGCCCGCCGTCGCCGCCGCCCGCCGTCACCGCCGCCCGCCGGCGTCCTCCCCGTCGCCGCCGCCCTTTCCGTCGGCCGCCACCTCCGTTCGCAACCACCGCGGGCCTCCCCGTCACCATCGTCGTCGTCTTCTTCGTGCTCTGTTCGGGTAAGAAGAGAGCAGACCCGTTTGTGGTTCTTGTTTTTCATTATGTTTGTTTCTTTTATTTTTTTTAATAACATTAGTTAACTGTTAAATCTATATTATTATTATTATCTGGGTTAAAAACAACAAGATGGGCAGTGGCCCGGTGGTTAAAGCTGATTGTTAGTATTGGGTTGGTCTAGGGTTCGAGTCTCATAGCTAGCAACTATTTTTTTTTACTACTCTACACTCAAAATTTGAAAGAGAAGTTTTGAGGGTTTGAAAGCCTTATTAAAACACTTGTGAATTATTTATTTAAGAAGTTTATTTTCTTGTTTAAAGGTTAATCTTTTGAAGAATAATATTATTGGGTTATAATTTATAGTAGTAAAAATTAGATAATTATTTTTATACAAGTTTAAAGTAATCTTTTTGTACTCATCTTTACCCAAAAATAAAAGTATATTTTCCTTATAAGTTTATTACAAATTAGAATAAGTTATTTTTTTTCACATAAATTTGTTATTTCTTTTAAATAAAAGTTAGTTTGTAACTTATATTCTCTATTAAGGCTTGTTTGGTTGGGAGAAACTAGTATTAGAATTAAAAGTGTTTTTGAGGTAAAATAATGTGTTTCTCTACCCTAAATAATAAAAGGGATATTTTATCTAATCTTATAAGTTATATTTATTTAATTATAGCCTAGTATGTTTTTACAAATAATGAACGTTAGCGTTATAAAGCGTATTTTATTATCAAGTAGGTTGTTCACGTTAGCAAGGTTGGGGAGAGTTAGTAAGGGATTTATTTCATAGGACTTTGTGTGCAATATGTTGATTAGGATATTATTAAATTTGTAGGCGACAATTTCGTTGACGAAGGATACGTCGAGTATTACTAGGAAGTGATTTGCTTTGCTTGAGATTCAAGGTAAGTAAACATGCCAGGCCTAGCGCCCATATCTTCTTTCGTGTCTAAACTGATTTTGTGATTTATTGTCTCAAAATCTGAATATCTACTTGAACTGTTTATTTGAGAAAGTTTACTAATTTTACAAAGGTGATTCTATCACAACTATCACATAAAATGATAATAAGACGTAAAGACGTAAAGTGGAATAGTTGTACCGGGGATCAATATTTTGAGCTTTGGTCGATGTGGACTACGTCTCTCGACCCACTTTATTTATTTTGCTCGGTCGCAACCGCCCCGAGTTCGCTCCAGTACTTACCTCTCTGGCCGCAAGAAGTCTTAGGGGGGTGTCGACACTTATGGTCTGGTAGCCAGTTATTAGTAGATCTTCCCCGTGTCAACATGATAATATATGTTTTCTGAATGATGGACCTTTATGATTGAGAATTGGAAGTCCCGATCGGACAAATGAGGAAGTTTGGGAATGTTTCCCCACAAGTGAAGTGATAAAGGAAAAGATTTGTGAATTCTTATTTCATACTTATACTCTTACTCGAATACTTTACTCTTCAAACTCATGTGTCGTTTTTAAACTGCTTCATAATCTATTTACATGCTTGGGTGTTGCTTACTCAGTATTTTCAGCTGACTTTGGAAACTGTGGTGTTTCTTTTTGTTTCTGCACCACAGGTTTAGGTGGAAGCATGACTTTTGGGGAAAATCGAGACACATCACTCTAGTAATTTAAATTTCACATCTAGAATTATTTTATTTAGTTGAATTTTAGATTGGAATAATGCCCATATTTGTGGCAAGACAAGCTTTAAGTTTTAATTAAATATTTTTATGGATCTGGTTTGGATATTCTGTTATAAAATCTCCTTGTATCCGGGTTTAATCTCGGGTACGGAGTGACATCCCTGGGCTACCGGGTCGGCCTTTTCAGACTTTCGGCTTGGCGGTTTTGGGGGTGTTACAGTTATAGTACTTGCTTAGAACTTAGTATCTATAAGAAGAAAAGAGGAGCTGTTAAGTGGATGTGAAGTTCTACTTCTTGAAAGTGGAATTTCTCTCGGCACTTACTTTTCACTGAAGGAGCGAACAACCTGGAGAGAGACCTAGCATACCCGAAAAAATATGTCACGGGAATGTTAACTGAAGGATCCACACAATAGAATACACCATTGGATAAATTTGGACGCATCACATTGGCAGTAACTTTTTGATAATAAGAATCGCGGTTCCACATCAAAACAAATTGGCATAGTCCTAGTATCTTATTAGACACAAGCGGAGCAGATGGGACAGTGGGACATCTCAACAGAACATGGTTCCCATGTTAAGATTGCAGGGGTTCCACCTGAAAACCAATTGGCAATGAGGGGAATAGTCCAAGTATCTTATTAGTGGGCACCGATGGAACAGAAAGAGTCCCGATGTGGGACAGACAATGATTCTAAACAACTGTCAAAACATAGGTACTGAGAAAAGATAACAATGTTTGGTGCAAATCTCTAACCTTTTTGAAGTGCAAAACTTCCAAAAATAGTAGAAAACAAAGGGAAAGACCTCAATTCTGCTCCTAAAACAGATAAGAATCTGTCTCCGTCATTTGTAATCATCAAGTAAGCAAGAAATCACACATTGGAAATCGAGCAACCATCTTACTTCTTGTTCTATAGGATTACGGCTTCAACCATTGAAACTTAATATCAACCCTCTCGTACTCCATCCCTTGCTTGTCAGTTATTGAATTGCGCTCGATCTCAACATCTTTCAAGAAATGCCTCCAACATTTCTCATCAGTTGCTTTGCAACACTTCTTTGATCTTTCTCCTCTGAACTTAAACTTTTCACTCAAAGCCTGCAATACGAACATATTACATGAACAAATGCATTGTTGTTAGCAAAGAGTCATCATGTTTCTTACATTATCTGTCTCTGTAACTAAATTACATACCTTCATGAACACTTTCTGGTGTTTACTCAGCTTAAAGGTGAGTATTTCAGGGAAACAACTCCACAGGAATGCATCAATAAGGACTTTGGAGTATCGTAATGGAAATAGACCGGCACTGGTAAAGTCTAGCTTGAGGTGCTTGATGTAGAACACGGAAGACTCATAGCTGTTTTTCAGTTCTCCTATGTTGATTCCCTGCAGGAAACAAAAAAATTGATTTGTCAGAGCATGAAAACGTATATAACATCAGATTAATCATGCAAGAAATAGTAACCTCTTTCAGTAACTTTCCATGGAAACGGAAAGAGAGGACGGTGTTGGGTTCCAAACATTCAGTAAGTTCTCTCAATTTCATGAAACAATAAGTGTTGATAGCAACAGTATACTCTGCCTGAAACCTTGCTTTCCAGTGAGATTTGCTTTTCACTGAAAACTTGAAAGGTCTGAAACCTGATCTAGAATACTCAAAACAGCACATATTTGGAGTGGCCTTACTTGACATATCCACGAAAATTGTTAAATTGCTGGAGCAAGAAGGCCGTCGCACAGATGAAATACACAACTCGTGAACACATTCAAGGAGTGGGCAGTTGGAGAAAAAACCTTCCATTGCTAACCGCGGAAGAAATTTGGTCTTCAACTTCAATATCTCCAATTTCGTGCTGCGCTCAAGATAGATCCTGCACGCTCTCTCCCTTCCGCATGTAACATCCACATAGCAAAGCTCCGGTGAATCAGTCGCAATTCCTCTATACGAAGATCCACAAACTTTAACATTCTTAAGTTTTTTGAGATTTCTCAAGTCAAAACCTACTGCTAAAGCTGCCACCCTGCAGTGTTTCAAGCTAAGGTGCGAAATATTGGGGCTGGCCAACGTGACTTCGGCAAAATCGCTTGCACTGAAACTTACATCACTAAGGCTTAGAACTTGCAAAGAATCTAGCCTCCAGTTCATCACTTCCGGGAGATAATTTAGGAGACAATCCTCCAACCTTAGGACAATGAGTGAAGCGCAATCGAATGTCGTCTGTGGGATTTTGCAGTTTGGGCAGTGGAGGCTTAGCTCGTAGACATTGTTCTTTGCAGCAAATGATATGAATTCTCCGATAAATTTTTCGCTGTCATTGGAGTGGTACTGCAAGTTGATGGAAACTGATTTTTTCTTCCCTTCATGTTTGGGGATACTTTTAAGACATTCTTGAAACTCCTGATCAGAATGAATGCAAAAATGTAAGACCTGGGATTCCATCCATTTCCTCGCCAAGATACGAGTAGCAATCAACTCTTTGGGGGTCAATAGAGAGATGATGTGATCAAAAAGTTCAACAGGTAATCTGGAAAGTACGTCGGGCGAATAATCATTCATTGCTGCAACTTCGTGAATGGTGTTTGTCGGAATTGCAGAATACTTTCTTCCCTGTGGCTAACATTTCATTATTTCTTTAGCTCATCTGCTTCCTCCTGTGAATGTAATGTACCGATTATGGTTCCGCATTGTATAGTTTTTCTTTAAGTAGCTAATAGACATATCTGTTGCCTACAGACGATGGAATTGATTTTGATTTTGAATTTTCAGTTCAAAAGGAAGATTGAAGATACTTATGTAAGTCTACAAACTAAAAAATACTTGTAAACTTTATTAGAACTGAAACATAACATCATCTTTTAGGATGGAGGGAGTGATTTTTCGAAACCCAATAGGTTGTGAAAGTGGTGTGTTGGGGCTTGTTACCAGCTGGTAACTTTTGGTACCGCAGGAGGTGCGGCAAGGAGAACAACAGAGAGGAAAAAAAAAAGCAAATTAGGGCTAAAATTTCCTTATTGCTCTTCTGAAAATTTTACACCCCTTTTATACCTCTAACCCTGACGGTTCGACCTAATCCTAATCGAGTAAAGAACCGTAAAGAAACTGCAGATTTAATTAAAAACATCACTACTACGCTTTAACGTTTATAATCGTAAAACAATAATAATAAAACATAAAAAAAAGAAATACTAATGCTAAATTAAAGACTAACGTTTCAGCTTGGGCTTGACGTAGTCTTTCAAATAAGATGGCGGCACCACCGTGCGTTTGACCCAAGCACTAGGTTGTACGGCCGAAACATCCTCAGTTGTTTCCTCGTCACATGGTGGAGTACCTAAATCCGTATCAGGGCTGGAATAGAAGATTTCGCTCGGATCAAATATTATGCCTTGTTTTGTATACAATCAAGTCGGTTGAGTATAAACTAAATTCAATCCAGATGACACAATTTTATGTAATCCAAATAAACCTTAAGTGAACATGGATTTATGAATTTGTATGGGAAAACTTAAAGAAATCCATCAAAATTCCTTCAATTGTGCTTTGAGCTGACCGGAAATGAAGATTTTAGTGCATAGCCAAGCAATGTAGTGAATGATTCCTATGGGATGAAACAGAAAACATAAATTGATAATGCAAACCAATACCAACAGCATAGGAGATACTAACGAATTAACAATACCACAAAAGCGGTCTCAAGAGGTGTGGTACGATGTGTTGGGATTGGTTCATAAACCCTAGATTTTTTTTGTTGTCTGACAAGACTAAGTGAATCGTTCTCTTATGCAATTTAAGAAACAAATAGATAACATGTACCGCACATAGAATATAGAGATTGCAATGAGAAAACTTACGAAGTTGAGCCAGTGAAATGTGTGAAGACGCTGGCTGTTAACTGAGAAATTGTAGTAGAATTGTAAATGGAGCCGGTTTGTGTTTATAGAGTATTTCGATACATTACCTTATGATTTGAGGCCATGGTCCGAATCAATAGTACATTTTGCTGCAGCAAGACCTTAGTTGTAAACATTTATATATTCCTCCCCAAAAAAAGTTTATTTTTAACATTTTTTTTTTGAAAAACACCTTTTGTGTAGATTTTTCCAAGCAATTGACAATACCATACACTTGACCTCTGTTGAAGAAGGACTAGCTAAACATAAGGGTTTATTGTGGAAATAATGAAATGTGGAGGGCTGCGAATTACATGATAGTTCGCTCCTCTTCTTCTTCCATGGAGACTGTCAAAATCATAATAAAACCCTTGATTTTGTGTGGTTGATGTTGTGCCTCTATCTAATCATACTCTTCATTAGCTAGTCCTCTTGTTTCGGAGGACTTTTTCTTTGTAATGAACGTAATGGGAATATTTGCAGGTACTTTCATCATAATTCTCTTTTGCTAAAAATACCGTATCCGTTCTGCTAAAACACAATCGAAAGAAACAACTAACGCAAACTAGAAGCACAAAGAAAGTCTACGACATTCTTAGATGGACAAAAGAGATCTCACAAGCTGAGAAACTCCGAATAATTATTCAGAAGGGAAAATTGTATTTGTCTGGAGGTCTCAAAATACTGGAATAAATATCTTAAAACCCTAATTACTGCCAACGTCTCAAAATACTACGACAAATAAAGGACGAGATTATAAGACAGTCCCAATTTGCATAATCGCAAAAGGAGTTGTCAATCTCGAGTTACTAGGCGATAAAGTATTACCAAAAGTAGTAAAGAATACAGAAAAATTGCAATTTGACACCCTAAACAATGTCGGATCGTCGAAAATTGACTTACATGAGTTCCAAAGGCACTTAGTTGTTAGTGTCTAGAAATTATGCATCACGTAGTGGTGTACCCACCCTCAATGAGTCACGTCGGTCCTGTTTCAGTATCCTCTTCTTCGAAAGAGCTCTTCCCCCAGCTATCTTCTAGATACAGCGGCCTGTCATCATGGAATTCATACATATTAGCTAGTTAAAGCTCATGGAAGTTCACGTGCTCTCTGCCAGGTCGACTACATAGGTGTAGACAAGGGATGATCAGGAGCAGTTCGCCCGTGTTCATGTAAGCATAAGAACAAAACAAAGACACCTTGTTAACTTATTTGGGGACCGAGAATGAGAGTAGGTTTGGTAAGAGCAAGGCAACGTATGTTATCTAAAGAGGAGATAGTGATGGATTGAGCTGAGTGTTGTAGTTGCTGCAGTCGTTATGTTTTCTGGATAACATACGCTGGTCACATGCTAAGGCGCATATGGAAAGGAGCATGCCTCGTAGTCCTTCGCATACACGTAGGCAAAAGATGCGTTTCGGTGCTATACGAAGCACATCAGCTGGACACATGTCCCTTATCCGGGTCGCCATGTGGCTCATCAGTAGTATCATTGTTTAGTGCATCTATAATAGGTGTTATCATTAATCCTCTTCAAGGTCTTGTTAGGCCTTTATTTCTTTGGATTTAGCTTGCTATAAGTACCCATGGGAAACCTTCCATTTCCCAAGAACGCCATCACACCATCTCCTTATTGGAACACTTTGACCCGCCATTGTTTGTCAGAATATTCTTTATACTTGGCGTTCTTGGACAGTAACGCCTTTCAGACCTTCTCGTGAAATTTATATACCTTCTCAGCCATCTCCTACAGTGCATCATTTTCCCATGAACCCTTGGGCAGAGTCACCAAATCAACTATGTGGCGAGGTGCCGAGATGTAGACGAAAGAAAGCAGTGATTTCCCAATGGCAGAATGCTAAGCGTTGTTGCATACGAACTTTGCATGTGCCAATGCAATGTCTCACTACTTTGGTCTATTCCCACAAATAGAGGGAATGAGATTTCCAAATATCTTGCCTGTAAGACCCCCAAATCAACCAAGCCAGAAGCCCATGGATATCAGTCCGTACCAGAGGTTAAACCCGGATACAAGGAGGTTTAAAACAGAGAAATCCAAACAAAATATCCATAAACCTTAAACTAAACTTATTGAAAATTCAAAGCGTTGTGCCACAAACATGGGCATTATTCAAGCTAAAATTCAAAGTTACTAAAAGAAGTTCTTATAAAACTAAACCTGAAATTTCTAATTATTATGATGAATCGCGTTTCCCCCATAAGTCAAGCTTCCATCTAAACTTGTGGTGCATAAAACAAAAGAGAACAAAACAATTCCAAAAGTCATCTGAAATATTGAGTAAGAAAAACTCAAGCGTGTAAACAGATTATGAGACAATTTGCAAAACGTGAAGTATTTGATAGTAGATTTAACATAGCGGAAGATAAAGCTTGACACATTAAGGAAAACAAGAGATATTCCAATTTCTTTATTTAGTTTAGGTAATTCCAAAATCACATATTCATCCATCTCTTCCAATAAATACAAAACCACAATGTTAATTAGTTGTGACGGTGAAAAAGAACCAACCATCTCGCAAGCATCCAGGACCTTAAGTGTCGACACCCCCCTAAGACTTCTTGTGGCCAGAGGAGCGAGTACAAGGAGCTATCCTGGACATTGCAACCGGATTCAATAAAATTAATTGGACGAGAGACCTAAGTCAACACGCCAAATGCCAATAGTAAATAAGTAACAACCCCGCACAACTCCTTCACTTGACACTATCGTCGATTATTAGATTACAGTGATATTTCTAGAGAAACATTTCCATAAGTTGGAACAAGTATTCGGGTAGCACATATTTCATATAAAATCATTTTGAGATAAATAAGAGTAAAATCATTCTACACAAAAGACGGAAAAACGGCGTTATGTCTGGCATGTTTACTTACCTCAAACAAAAGCAGTTATAGCAAATCAGTCGTAATATTCGACGTATCCTTCGTCTGAGAACTCGTTGCCTACAATTTAATAATACTCTAATCAACATATTGCTAATACGACAATAAGACACACAAATTCCTACATGTAATGCACTTGCAACCTACTTATTTATTTCCCCATTATCTACTAAGGTAAATAATCACTTTTATTTAGAAATACTATTCATAAAACAAATGTTTAATATTACAACTATATAAACTATATAACTACAGTATATTAATATGTATAACTTGCAAGGTATTAAATTCTTATTTTCTTGCAAAAGAAATCAGTTAGATCTAACCCAAAGATATTATCTTACAAGAATTTAATTTTTAAACCCCATAACTCCTTCTGAATTAAAGACAATAAAATTCCCAAGGGTTGGCAACTAAACCTTATTTATTTCTTCATTCAAATTACACTATAACTATATTATTTTAGTCCTCGACACAACAATGGATTTTCAAGGTACCCAAAATCCCAAAAGAAAGAATTAAAAGAAGATGGGTTGAGATTTACCGGAAAAAGGAAGGAAAGAGACGACGGCGGTGGCGGAGCCGGCGGCGGGCAGCCCGTCGGTGGGAGAGAGAGACAGAGAGAGAGAGAGAGAGAGAGAGAGAGAGAGAGAGAGATAGAGAGAGAGAGAGAGAGAGATAGAGGGAGAGAGAGAGATTTGAGAGCTTCTTGGTGTTGGTGTGAATTAAAATCTGAGATTGAGGTGGGTTTATATAGGCTTGGATTCCAAATTGGGACATGATTATTGACGAAATAAGATTTCTTGTGGCTAAAGTTTAGGTCTTTATCGAATTTGTAGCTGATTGAAATTGAATTTGATTGAAAAATGATATAAAATCATAGAGTTGGAGTTGGAGAGAGAGAGTTCGGCCAAGAGAGAAAGAGAGAGGGAGGTTGGCCATGGGAGGAAAAATAGGGAAGAAGATGATAAAGGTTTGGCCTAAAGAAACTTTTCCCCCCACTGTTTTAGGTAAAAGATAACTACTACCCCATGGTTTTATTAAAAAACACTAAATAGTTTTAAATAAAAGACATAAAACCCCTAGGTGTTAATGATAATAAAACCAACTTCTAAATAATGAAAATTAGCACCCAACACTTTATACTAATATCCTTTTAACACCCAATAATATTATAAAATACCCGTATCTATAAAACGGGGTATTTCATCATTCCACCCTTAAAAAAAGCTTCGTCCTCGAAGCTTAAACCAACTTCTCAACAACTACTAGGGTATGAGTCTCCACTATTGGGTACAAATACTAAATGAAAACCTAAGGTCATGTATGATATGCATTATACTATAAACGGCACTAAATAATGTATTAAAAACCGTAAGATTACATCCTCTCCCCCTTATAGGAGTGTCGTCCTTGGAATTAAAAATACCTCGTCAAAAAGGTGCGGATACATCTTCCTCATGTCATCCTCCGCTTCCCATGTTGCCTCTTCAGTGAGGTGATTTGTTCACAAGACCTTTCAAAGTTTGACACTCTTGTTGCGGTGTCCCTTGTCTTGGTGTCTAAATCTTGACAGGATGTTCTTCATAACTCAACGAAGGATCTAACTCTGCCGGTTCAGGATCTAATACATGAGACGGGTCAGGCACATACTTCATTAGTTGAGATATGTGGAATACATTGTGAAAACGACCCAATTTTGATGGTAGATTCAACCGATAAGCTACTTCTCCAATATTCTCTATGACTTCATACGATCCAATGAACTTCGGGTTTAACTTCCCTTTCCGATTGAACCTCATGACTCCCGTTGTAGGAGAAACTTTAAGAAACGCTTTCTCTCCAATTTGAAACTCCAATGGTCTCCTTTCAGATCAGCGTAGGGCTTTTGCCTATCCTGAGCTGCCTTCATTCGCTGCTGGATAAGTCTTATGTGATCTGTCATCTCCTCGATCAAATTTGGACCAATAACTATCGTCTCACTTATGTCGCTCCAACACAATGGTGTACGACACTTTCTTCCATACAACGCTTCGTGTGGTGCCATGCCAATGCTGGCATGGTAACCGTTGTTGTAGGAAAACTCTATCAGAGGTAATCTATGAACCCATAAACCTTGAAAGTCCATAACACAAGACCTTAGAATATCCTCCAATGTCTGAATTGTCCTCTAAGTTTGTCCATCGTTAGCAGGGTGGAATGTTGTACTGAATTTCAACTGGGTTCCTAATGCTTCCTAGAGTGCTTTCCATAAGTGAGAGAGGAAGTTGGGATCCCTGTCGAAAACTATAGAGCTTGGGACTCCATGGTACCTCACAATGTTCTTCATATATGCATCAGCCTTTTTCTCCATATTCCATATCTTCTTCATCGGAATGAACCTTGCTGTCTTGGTCTCTCGACCAGGACCCATTTCTATTTCGGTCTGTCCTTTGATGTTGGTAAGGCAGTCATGAAATCTATCGAAATTGAATCCCACTTCAAACTGGGACATCCAAAGGTTGAACTAAGCCTCCCATTCTATTATGCTCGAACTTCACCTTCTGACAGGTTAGACATCTTGCCACAAACTTTGCTACTTCCTTTTTTCATGTTGGGCCACGGAAACGTCTTCTTCAAATCCTTATAGAGTTTGTCACCTCCTGGATGTACTGAATAAGGTGTGTTGTGCGCTTCACGCATCAACTTCTCCTTGGTTTCTGCACACTTATGTGGTACACACCATCTCCCTTTGTAGCGGATACTTCCATCTTCATGGATCTTAATATCCGTTGTTTTCCCTCCTACAATCTTCTTCTTTATTCTTTCCAGCTTCACATCTCCTGGATGGTAACTCCTTATCTCTTCTAAGACATCAGACACAATTTTCATATTTCCAAGGATATTCTTCATTTCACCTTGTTCCACTACTTCAATTTTGAGCTTTCGAAACTCACGCCATAGCCAGTCTGGCAAAACTAGTATAGCATCCAAAGTATGGCTCGATTTTTGGCTTAACGCATCAGCTACCACGTTTGCCTTCCCTTCGTGATACTGGATACACAAGTCATAATACTTTATATTCTCTAGCCAACGTGTTTTCCTGTTGTTTAGCTCTTTCTGCGTAAAGATGTATTTGAGACTACTGTGGTCCGTATACAATCTACAGCGCCATATAGGTGTTGTCTCCATATCTCAGTGCGAAAACTATTGCTGGAAGCTCTAAATCATGCGTAGAATAGTTCTCCTCATGAATTTTTAGTTTTCTTGAGGCATATGTAATAACCCTTCTTTACTGCATAATCACACATCCTATGCGTCTCGGTAAACATCGAATTTGCCAGAATCATTGGGTAAAGCTAACACAGGTTCTGTAGTCAACGTTTGCTTCAATGTCTGGAATTCTTCTTCACAATATTCTTGGTTAGAGTAGTCAGCGGTCTAGCGATCTTTGATAAATCATTCACAAAAAGATGGTAATAACCTGCTAATCCCTGAAAACTTCTTATTTCCGGCACATTCTTTGGAGTTGGCCAGTCTTTAACCGCTGAAATATTTTCTGGATCCACGGATATCCCTTCATTCAAGATTATGTGACCAAGACATGGAACATGGTTTAGCCAAAACTCACACTTCAATAGCTTAGCATACAACTTTTCATGTCTCAAAGTCTCCAATACTTTCCTGAGATGTTCTTGTTGTTCTTCCTCGCTCTTTGAGTAAACGAAGATGTCTTAAATAAAGACGACTACAAACCGATCTAGATATGTCCTCATGACACGATTCATTAGGTTCATGAACATTGCAGGAGCATTATTTAAGCCAAAAGGCACTACAGTAAACTCGTAATGGCCATACCTCATTGCTGTTTTCGAGATTTTCTTCTCGGTTACCCGAAGCTGTTGATACCCTGATATCAAATCTATCCTTGATAAAACACTAGCCCATAGTAACTGATTGAACAAGTCGTCAATTCAGGGTAAATGGTATTTGTTCTTGATTGTTGCGCTGTTCAACTCTCTATATTCAATGCACAACCTCAAACTTCCATCTTTCTTCTTTACAAATAAAACTGGTGGTCCCCAAGGTGATACACTTGGTCTTATGTACTATTTCTCCAAGAGTTATTGCAACTGATCTTTTAATTCCTTTAACTTCGCTGGTGCCATGCGGTACGATGCCTTCGAAATTGGAGCTGTTTTAATTCCTAAGTGGCATTCCTGGAATCTCTCCCGGAAATACATCTGGAAAATCCTTAACTACCGGTATCTCTTCTAGCACATTCTCCTTATTAGACACGTCGTGGACATAACACAACTAATCTTTATTCCCCTTCTTTACTTGGTTGACTATGGTCAAAGCTGACACTAGTCGAATATGTGCTTCCTCAGTGATGCCACGGTAAGAAACCTTTTCTCATTTTAGACCCTTAAGTCTGATTTTATGATCGTGGCAGTCTATGACTGCTCGATATTTTCTCATCCAATCCATTCCAATTATAACATCTATTCTCCCAAGATTAAGTTGTATCAGGTTCGCTGGCAAGGTACTAGCCAAGATCTTAATTTCTACGCATTAGAAAATAGTGTCACATAATGTTAGGTGTCCGGTTGTGGTAGCTACGGGGATGGATATTCTAGAAGGCTTATTGAGACTCAACTTTTCCACGAATGATGATTCAATACATGAGTATGATGCTCCAGAATAAAATAAAGTAAATGCTGGTTGATCAGGAACGAGAAATGTACCAGCGACTACTCCATTTGCTGCTTCTGCCTCGGTCCTGCTCATCACAGCAATCTGCGCAATATTCCCATTCTGTGCCGTGGTTGGTGCTGTACCATTTCCATTGTTGTTGTTGGCATTAGCATGAGCGTTGTTGACATTCCTGTTCTGACCTCTATTGGTTCCCCCATTTCCTTGGTAGTTCTCTTTATGTCCTCCATAGTTGTTGCCTCCATTATAATTGTTGTTGCGGTTTCCATAGTTCCTGTTTTTGCCATTGAACTGCCGGTTTCTCTGATAGTTTCCTCCTTGATTCCCTTGTTGGTTCCCATTAGGGCGGGATCGGCACTTAAAAGCACAATGACCCTTCTTGCCACAGTTATGGCCAGTAATTGCATTCCCTTGACAGTCATATCCAGGGTGGTTCTGCTGTCACATTTGCAGATATAACGACGAGGTGAATCATCTACATTGTTTTGCTTGTTGCCACAGTACTGGCCCTGGTTACTTCCTCCATGGTTCCACTTGGACTTCTTGTCTTGTCCATTACTGTTGTTTCTACCATGGTTGTTACCATCGCCCCCACCATTCTCATTCTTACGCTTTCCAGGATTCTCGTCCTGTACCTCCTGGATATGTCAAACAGATGCAGCAAGTCTTTCTGCATCCTGAAGAGTGTCGTATGTCTTGCATAGCAAGTCTTTCTGCAGATGGAGTTGCAGACCTGCCATGAAATTTCTAACCTTGGTTGCCTCATCAGGCATTAGGGGACCTGAGAATCGGGCTAACTCCATGAACTTCTTGAAGTATTCCGTTACAAAATAGCTTCCTTACTTCAAGTTCACAAACTCGATGTACTTCTGATCCTGGATATGGGATGAGTAGAGCGAGTGCGAAGAGCAGTGTAACACCCTCGATTTCCAAACAAGAAATTCGGGTCTTAATTACTTTACTA
Organism: Linanthus parryae; assembly: GCA_023055425.1. Lineage (NCBI taxonomy): Eukaryota > Viridiplantae > Streptophyta > Magnoliopsida > Ericales > Polemoniaceae > Linanthus > Linanthus parryae. The sequence continues at coordinate 84,696,471 of JALGPY010000004.1, read as the reverse complement.
AATGAAATTACAGAGTTTCAAAAAAAATGAGAAGAGTTCGTGTAGTGAAACCCAACTACGTTTTCTATAAGGGAATACCGACTAAATTACTAAATTCTCCTAGAGCCAGAAGCGTGTGCGTCCCAATCCAATCCAGCTCTAACCTGTGGTGGTTTTCGGAAACAAAAATAACACAACCACAGTTTCAAAGTCAGTGAAAAGTGAGTAAACAAGAACCTCAATATGTAAAACAGAGTGGGGGCACAATTTAAAAAGACAATTTCTTTATTAAAAACATTGCTTAAAACATCATGTTGATCCAAGTAATAATCGGAAAACATTTCCCGTTATTAGTATCCAAAGTCCACTAAACCAAAACCAGATTATTACCAATGTATCAGAGGGCCAAAATAATCCAATCCAATCCAATCCAATAATAAGGGCATTGCAGGGGGTCTGTTAAACCCGCCCTGCCAGGTGTTAAGGAACGGCAACCTGTAATCCGCGCCCGCCTTGACCAAACCTCAGCCAACTAGACCTTAAGTGTCATGACACCCCCTAAGGGAGTATCAACCCAGAGGGTGAGTACTAGATGCCTTAACCCTAGCCGATGGGACGCAAGGCGAAAATAAGCCATCATGGGCAATAAAATATCAAAGGAACCATCATTGGTTCATAACCAAAATAATCATCCCCGATACATTGTTCTTTCCACTTTACGCCATTAACAGATTAGGTTCATTAAGTAATTCAAATATTTCCAAAATACAATTATCAAAGAGGATGTTCATTTCATTGCAGTTTGCAAAGTCATTGAGAGTGTAACATGTTAAACAGATAAAAGCATTTAATATTCAAGAAACACATTTTGAGTCTTTAAAGATTGAGAATTCAAGCTTACCTACTACGATAGCAATGTAATCTAGCAAACAGGCACACAAAGTACCAAATCTCAAATGTCGCAATACCCTTAATCTATGAGCTGAGAATCTACAACTGTGCGAGAGACGTCTAATCAATATGTGCACCAAACCTCACACAACCGTAGAGACAAAAAGTTCATACAAGACATGAATGTGAATGCAACGACCACTTATATTTTAAGGTATAACGATGTAATAAAATAATTAAAATACTATATTGATCTTATAATTAAACAATAGGATACTAAAAAGAAGATATAATTTTTTATAAGGATTAGTGCTACAACTTTAATAAATCATAAAATTAAATAACTAAGAAACAGAATACATATATATATATATATATATAAAGTAAAAATATACTATAATCTTTAAATTGTTATATCATATGGGTTAGTTTATATGGTGAATATTCACCACAAGTTGTAAGCCCACTTGTACATTGTTATCGGCTCGATAGCCCACCCTAATGCCTATATAAGGAGGCTTAGGGTTGGAGAATAATATACATCTCAATACTCTCTCCCTACATCTTGTCTCGCTCTTTATTTCTTATCTCTCTAAATTCTTGTTTCACAACACGTTATCAGCACGTGTCTCTACTGTTTCAATAAAAATCAACCGAGAAAGTACCGATGTTCAATTTTGAGACAAGAAAATAGACGGAATACCTAATCTGCAAGGGCCAGGTACGAAGAACCTTATAATTTTTCATTAAAGAGCTAACAAACTGTACTGTTCTTGACTATGCTCTTTTTGTTGCATAAAGACAAATCTTTATTTATTTATGTCATTTGAAACTTACGTTCTAGTGTTTAAACCTATATTACTTCCTATATTATACTGTTGTGGTAAGTGAGTTAGTCTATACAGTGAGTTTTCTTTCTCTACCATGGAACGAAGAAAAATAAGTTTTCACTTTCACTTCCATGTGCACTGAAAGTGCTGAAACATACTTTTATCACTTGATCTGGACAATATTTGCTTTAAGGGTATTGCTTTTAATCGGAGAAACAAGACAAAACATTGACCTGCTTGTTTTTTTTGTATATTTAAGATGTAATTATCTGTTGACAAATAGATCTGGTTTTCTTCTATTTATTTAACAATATTGGTTTGTATGGAGGTTTAAAACATACTTTACAGCAGTTCTTTGGCTATGATGTCTACTGATAATAGTATTGACACCATGAACTGGAAAAAAAAATTGTAGTAGGCGATATTAAAGGTTAATACTTGTACATATACTCATTAACTACCATTGGGATGAATTGTTTTATGCATCTTTGTTATTTATTACTCGATTTTCTTATTAAGTATTCGTTCAGTGTGAGAAAAGGGATATCCTCCAGTAGAGTTTTATCCCAGGATTACTCATTTAGTCCGATTCGTGTCATTTGTATGCTTACAATTTCATGTTTTCATACCCAGAGTTATGAATTACAATAAATTTGATCGTAACCTGAAGTTACGGCTCTTTATGTGACATGAAGTCATACTATATTGTCATACTAACAATAATCGAATTTTCAGAAGAGGTTTTTTTTTTCTCGACCATGAATTTTCATGCGTGTTGAGCTAGTGATGCAATTATGTTTTCACACCAGAAGTTGTGAATTCCATGATTATCTGATCGTAACCTGAAGTTGCGGCACAATTCTTTTTATGACCTGAAGTCATAATATATTAATATTACACCTCTTGAATACATTATTTTTTTCTAGATCTCCTGAAGAGTTCATGTTACATTATTTATTTTTTTATTTTTTAACACACAATGATATGGTTGTAACCCGAAGTTACACCATAGTTTAAGATGTGTATTAAGAAGATGTTATTTCATGACTTGTAACCTGAAGTTACAATATATTTTATGACACGAGGTCATGCTAGATCTCCAGAAGAGATGTATAAAATGCCTAAAACGCTTGCTATTATCAAGCCTCCTGAAGAGGTAGTGTTCCTTGTTCTTTAATTTATTTTATTTTTATGCACTTTAATTTTTTTTCATTCCATTATTATGGATAAAGACGAATCACCGGAAGAGATTTCGTATTGGCTATAGACATTCATGTATAGCCATGTAGTTTGTTTTGGAAGTAACAAATTACATACAATCACTCATAACCTGCAGTTATGACTTATGAATTTTATAACCCAAAGTTATAAAAATGTAAAAAATAGTAATCTCCTGAAGAGATGACTAAAATTGACCATGATCAGCCTCCTGAAGAGGTGGTCTTATTTTTATTTCTTGTATTATTTACGCGTTATACTTTTTGTTGGTAATTTATTTAGTCATTTTTTAATTGTACGCTTATCATTGATATAAGAGGAGCATCCAGAAGATGTTCTTACTCCATGAGGGTTTATTGGAAAAAATATTTTATATGCGCAAAAAGTAATTTTCATACCAGAAGTTATGAAATTATGACGTTGTTTATAACATGGAGTTATAAAATAACATCTTAAGATCTCCCTGGAGAGAGAATCTACAACCACTCACTTTTAAATAAAGGTATTGACATTTACGTCTCTTTTTGGGTTTCCTGAAGAAACTTTGATTAGAGAACTACGGCGTCCAAGAGATTGCTTATTGTCAATGTTTTTATTTTATTTTGATGATTAGTTTACACAAAGTACATATGAGACAAATTGATGCCTGAAGCATCAACAAAGTGGTTATGATCATATTGCTCACGTCATGAGGGGGAGAATGGGTCCTATTACATGACATGAGCCAAAATATCATTGTCTCTACGGGTATGTACTAATGCAAAATCCCAATAAATGGATAGCTTCTCGACAAATAGGTGTCGGTTTGAGTATACACTTTAAGCATAAAAGGGTTGCTTGTGTACATATGTTGATCCTCCAGAAGGGGAACATAAATCAAAGCATCCAAAACAAGTTGGGATATGAATATATTGCTCTACAAGATGGGAAAACAACATTGCGAGGAAAACCTTGAAAGGTTATCATTAGTATGGATCAAAACCAACGTTGGTAACCAAATAGCCCTGGAAGAGGCATATAGCTCTGGAAGTAGCTAAAGGTACCTTAATACAATCTTATGATCCTACAATTAATGATTATTATATTAAGCGCTATACAAATCATATGGGTTAAAGGGAAAAGTGTTGACTAGATAATCAATGGCCAAAAACAAAGTCAACAAGTGCATAGAAAATTGCTCCGGTACAATCATTTTAAATATGTAGAGCATACAAACAACCCGAAGCAGAAATTACATACTATGCAGAGACTACATATCCGCCGGGTAAGCGTGGGATCTATGTAGTTATTATATGTCCGCTATAAAGCGTGAGACTCATGTTAAGGTTCAAAATCCGCTGGTATGCGTGGGATTTATGTTAACGTTTATGTCCGCTTTTGAGCGTGGGACTTATAAAATGAGAAACATGATATGTTATGGATCATGATAAATTCTCGTAATATAATCTTCTCGTGGTGAGAATGATGATAATGTTGTTTTAGTCTTGGGGACTAAGGTACAACAAAATATGGGTTGAAAAGTAACTAGTTACTATACGATCGTATGAATCACAAATTTGTGAAATCCATGGAAGTTGGTACCCATGCCAATTAAAATTTGCCTGAAGCAAATCAAAAGTTTACACTCGCGAGTAGTTATAGGTGCATATGTCTTTTACTTAGTTTGATTGTTAATCGAATATTGTTAGATTTTTGTGTTGCAATTGATTTGTTTGTCAGGTACAGAGGTCTTACCAAGAGGGGGAGAACCACTCCAAATGCGACACTCTTTTCCCTTCGCTATGGTTTTTGTCCCACGAGGTTTTTCCAAGCAAGGTTTTAACGAGGTTGCAAGGACTATTCAGATGCGTTCCAGAAGAATGTCATCTCCAATGTTGAGCTAATAGTACTCACTAGATGTACTCTTTTTCCTTAGTCATTGATTTTATCCCACTGGGTTTTTCATGACAAGGTTTTAACGAGGCATCATAAGTGGTGAATATTCAAGGGGGAGTGTTATAATATATGGGCTAGTTTATATGGTGAATATTCACCACAAGTTGTAAGCCCACTTGTACATTGTTATCGGCCCGATAGCCCACCCTAATGCCTATATAAGGAGGCTTAGGGTTGGAGAATAATATACATCTCAATACTCTCTCCCTACATCTTGTCTCGCTCTTTATTTCTTATCTCTCTAAATTCTTGTTTCACAACATAAATTCATATGTTTGTCAAATAAAAATATAACTTTAACTGTTACATAAAAGTAAGTATAAGATTACGAAAAGTAATTGATTAGTTGTACTTACTATTTATATTGAACATATAGAACATATAATATACAAACATAAAACAACTTAAATTACTATTTATAAAAATATAATGAACTTCCACAAAAGTTCAATTGTAGATGTTTAGAAAATTAAGATACGGTCGGTATACTCGTGTGATAAAACATGCATAATAAAAACGACCCATGACAGTACATATAAGTTAATACATATGCTTATACATATCTAACCTATTGTCAAGTAACATATAATATATAAGCCAGTAGACCAAATGTGTATATATGAGCTACCAAATGAAAACAGAGAAGATAGAATGTCTGACCCGTATTCAAAAGCGGAACAGAGAGATTGAGAGGCGACAAATCAATCAGCGGAAGAAATTTTCTGAAGGTGAGACACTCCGGCTGGACGACAGCGGCTGGAACCGACGGTGGAGACAAACAAAGCGGCAATGGCGAGGGTCTGAAACGTCTTCAATTCGGGTCCCGGTTAACCCGACTGCTCTGTTAGGACCGAGTAAAAAAAAACTGCGACGGGAGGAGGTGTAGAGACGAAGGCGAACAGAGTTCGTCGCGGTGGTCGGCGTTGTTGGCGGCGGCGATGTTGGTGGTGCTGGTTGTGTTTCCGTCTTTTTAGAGAAGTGATATGGAAACTGGGAAAGGCAGGTTTGTTGATGGGTTTTATCCTTTTAAGAAATTGAGGAATTATTATTTGCGTGGTGAGTCGTGGGGGAAAAAGAGGGAGTGTTCATGGTAATGGTGATGGTGAACGTGGAGAGAAATGTCGATACATGTTAATGGGTTGTTTCATGAGAAATGGGGCAGGTGGAGAGTGAGAGTTGTTGGGTGTATTTGGTGCACCGGTTTGAGAAGAGAAAAGATATGGTGGTTGCGGCGAGAAATAATTACAGGTAGTTTACATACAATAAGATACATATATAGGGGGATAGTGAACTAATTTATGAAAAATATTTATTTCCTATTTGATGTAAAAATGAAATGGGCAACACAATTTATTAAATAAATACCCACAACATTGCAAAACTAATAAAACACCCCCAAATATTTCAGGTGTTTCAAGCAGTCTGAAGAGCTTCCCAATTGAAGTTGGGTTGAGCCAAGAAAGCTTGACGCGAGTTCCTCCACCAGATGTTTGCCTCATTCTTCAGGTAGAAGGCCGCGCAAACTACCTTGCGGTTGTAAGGGCACTCAACCAATTCAAGGATTTTTTCCATCTCATCAATCCAATCTTCAAGTTCCACTGGATCCTCATTGCCCGTGAAACCTCCAGGCTTCATGTCAGCCACTTTCTTTGCCCAGTTGGCTGCATTATGGTCTTCATTGTTCATATTTTGAGCTATTTGAGTAAATTAGGCGAAGAATTGCTCCATGTTGTTGTTGTTGTTGTTGTTGTTGTTGTTGTTGTTGTTGTTGTTGTTGTTGTTGTTGTTGTTGTTGTTGTTGTTGTTTTGGGCAGCCATTTGTTCCCGACAGACTCTCCTGGTATAGTATTGTAGTGGTCTATCAGCCATAATCCTACACTATAACCTATTGTATCATTCATATTATACCCTAAAGTACAAGAAATAAAATACAAGGTATATAATAAGCAATTAAACAAGTAATGTAACACATTGATCATCAAACAATCAGTTACACATGTAATTTTCACATAGGCTGAACACTTTTTATTTCTCATGCTTCTTTGAAAATTAGAAAAGTGGTCAATTGGGCTAGAAAAAGTTACAAATTTTTGTGTGGATCATCCTTTCTGAGTCTTCTTCCATAATCAAGAAGAATCAAAATCATTTATAGAACTCAAGTTATGCCAAGAATAGCACAGCTGCTGTCACAAACCACCAGAATAGAAACTTCAAATTTACCAGGTCTTAAACTGACTTTAAATTCTTCAACATGGGGTAGGGGTTCACCAAGATTTCTCCCTATGTGTCTACTATTTACCATTAAAAATTGAGGTTCATCCATGTTGTAACAGAACTCCTGTTTCAGAGCTCCGTTACCGGTTTGTTATAACGTGTGGGTATTCGAGCAAGAACGATGAGACGAAAACAAGACGAGAAAGATATTTAACGTGGTTCACTAACGAATTCGTAACGAACCCGCTAGCTAATCCACGACCAGAACCAGATATTTTATTGAGAAGAGAACCCGAATACAATGCACGCCGTGGCCACGACGGCCACGGCGGCAACCCGATAACACCCATCGCACACACACAATAAACCCTCAAAGCACTCTCTAAACGTCTCTCTGTATGTGTGTGCTTTGTAACAAACTATTAATGCCTTTATATAGGCATGTGGTGGCGGTGGTCACCAAATAATTAAGAATTACTTTGCCTCCAAGTCAAGTCAAACAAAGCAATCCACCTCTTCACCACACCAATTGCCACCGCCCCAAACCATGCTTCTTTTGTTAAAGTAATTCAAGTCACTATTGTAACAAATCTCCACCTTGACTTGAATCATCTCAGCAACCCGAAACGAGAACCTGATGCTTCTCTCCTCAAATCCGAACCGGATGCGTCTCCCAGAACCAGAAACGAGTACGCCTGCTCAAGCAGATTTTTCGCAGCTTGCGAAACCCGAATCGCCAAATCGTTGCTCCAACTACCATGCGTTCCTGCAACGAATGCGCCCGATGTGGTTGCACTTCCGGAAACAGAAACAAGTGCTCCACCCAGAACCAGACTCGAATATATTCACTGAGACAGGACCGATACATTCCAGATGCGCCCAATTGCGCCATACAGATGCACCATGACAGAATGCCCAGATGTCATCCAGACCACATGCACCGATGACGAGTTCCCAGATTATCATGCCCGATGCGCCCTGTATGCCTCAGATGCGCCAGATGCTCGCCAGAAACAGATCGCGCCAGATGCGAGCTCAGTGCGTGTCATGGTACACGCTGCAAAACCTGATGCACGCCAGAACAAACTCGTGCATAATGCGCGCCAGAACCAGAATCAGATGCGCGTGCCAGAAATCTCACGCGCCACATGCTCCATGTCGTTGCTCCAACTCCAACGAATTCCTGCAACGCATGAGCCAGAACCAGATTCAATTCACACGCCAGATGCTCCACGCCGGGAGCCGGATTGCGCCTGAACGTCAGTCGCCATAACGCCAGATGCGCGTGAACCGCCAGATTCGCGCCAGTACATAATGCGTGCTGGATTTGCCAGATCCCTTGGACGCCTAATCAGATGCGCGCCAGATTGCTCCGTCAGGAGCCCTTATATCCCCCTCCACGGGGCTTCAGATGGTGGGTGTACCTGCTTCTCTCTCACGAACAGATCGATCTTGATCGCCACAACAGACATCGTTCATGGCGGAATCTCGAAATCCAACTCCCGATAGCCTGCTCCACCTGAATCGCGAAACCCTAGCTTTGAGTAACACCAAAACGTGAAACCCTAGCTCTAGGCTCCACCCGGATCATGGAACCCCGGCTCTGATACCAGTTTGTTAAAACTGGTGTTCTTCTTGACCTGGCTCTGATACCAGTTTGTTAAAACTGGTGTTCCTCCTGACCTGGCTCTGATACCAGTTTGTTGTAACAGAACTCCTGTTTCAGAGCTCCGTTACCGGTTTGTTATAACGTGTGGGTATTCGAGCAAGAACGATGAGACGAAAACAAGACGAGACAGATATTTAACGTGGTTCACTAACGAATTCGCTTGCTAATCCACGACCAGAACCAGATATTTTATTGAGAAGAGAACCCGATTACAATGCACGCCGTGGCCACGACGGCCACGGCGGCAACCCGATAACACCCACCGCACACACACAATAAACCCTCAAAGCACTCTCTAAACGTCTCTCTGTATGTGTGTGTTTTGTAACAAACTATTAATGAAACAGCCCGGGATCTCGGTTCAGGGTTAAAGAGACAACCGGTAACCAAAAGTAGAAATATAGTTACGAATATTACATTTTATTTAAGAAATACAACAATCTTGAGAAGATAAGTTTACAAATATAAAGTGTTTGAAATAATCTATGTGATCTACTCTAACTTAATCTAAACGTCTTTGTCTCGTTCTGCGTTCCCATCCCCCACCTTGAGTGATGACCTGCGGTTTTAAAATGGCAAAAGCCGACGCAGTTTTGAAGAAATGATCAGTAAAAACTGAGTAAATACACACTACGACAAGTAAAGCAACGAGTGGCACGGAAGCATGAGTTGAAGCAAATAAAGAGATTTGAAAATCAATGAGAAAAGGAGCTGGAACAATTCGGAACATTTATGAGTAACCGCGTAGCGAGAACCATCATCTTTAAAACATTTATAAACCGCAAGTAGTCAACATATTCTTAAACAAGTAGAATATCAACAGTAAACAAGTCCATTTGACCTGATAATGATATTAAATCACAAGTAGCCAAAACTTTTCAAATCATTTGATTAGATTAGGCAATCAAGAGCCACAAACAACATCAATAGAGTAATCAAACTTTCTTTCAATTCCAATTTAATTGTTAAGTTTAGCTGAGGCATGTCTAGAGCCACCAGCAGGATCGATGTAGACAGAGGGATCACGAAATAATCACTAAGGGTTCCTTCTAGGGTCTATCAAACCCTATTTCACCCGAGCGTTAAGGGAGCCCATTCGTCAACCCCGCTCATAACATTAGCTAAAAGGCCTTAAGTGTCGACACCCCTATACCGTAGTGACCCTTACAAGTATAAGTAGCACTCTATAGCTCTATAAACCCCTTGGCCTCAATATCTTGATACATTTTGGCTCATCGGGGGCGGATTTGTGAACATTGACGTTCTATCCAATAATAAGAAGCATTGCTTCAATGATCTTAGCCATAAGAGAATGGAGGATTGCTTGACGCCTCCCATTAATAACATTACTCTGTACATCGTCCTAAGTCTATTAGAGGTATTTTATTTCTTCTCTTTCACATAACCAGAATCAGAATATCAAGAATTCACAAGTAATTTCCGAGAGTTCTCAAAGGAGATGAATAAAATAATTTAACAACAATCGAGTGGAAAACATGCATTCTCATTCTATTTCATATAACAAACATTCATTTGAAACATCAAACACAAACGCACATTTTGATATAAAAAGGCCGTACATATGTACTTACTGCTGCGATGAAGCACAATTAAAAGCAAGAAACTAAGCCTAGCACTCCGACGACAACCGCTCTCTCCTACGAGGTCGATGTCTACAATCACACGTATGACGTACTCTTTATAATCAATTTACACATACATAATAACAATGAAAACCTACATGTCACATAGTCCTATATGTCACTAATGAACATATAAAGATGTTTAATTATCAAAATAATTCCAACAAAACACCTAGAAGTTCAAATATTTAAGTTTTCTAAAAAATGTGAAACTACAATTCTGGACAGAATTGTAGCTCTGACTGTGGAGCCATATTTACCATAGCAAATCATCTCCTAAAATTTTGAAATTAATGTATGATGAACCTACATGTGTCTACTTTCAGAAACACTAATAAAATCATGCATATCTATTATAAAACTCAAGTTACAAAAATAACAAACACTGCTATACAGAGACAAGTTTGGAAGAAAGTTTCAACTTTGAAGAACAATTACTACTACTTGGAGAATATGAAAAATGCCCATATTCTCCAGAATAAATCCCTTATGTGTCTAGTTTTATCACAAGAAAGATTTGGTACCATAAGTTTCTGGAAATGAGATTTTTAACAAAAATGGTAAAAACTTGTCCAAAAACAGAGTTTCAGAAAACATGCAACTTAGAATGAGCATATCTCCCTAACCAAAAATGCTATAGAGTTGAATTTTCTTTCAAAATGACCCTCTCTGAGTCTAGTTTTAGCATTTGAAAGAGTTAAAAATTCTACAGAGACAAAATTTAGAGATAATATATGTTTTTTACAAACTGGTCAGATTGTAAAAATGTGCAATTTTCCCCTAGAGCACTTAAAACATGATCAAATCAATTATATGACACATGCAACTTATGGAGACTTGATTTTCACCCAAGATTACATCATTTTAGGCATTAAGTAAGACCTTTACATGCTCTTGACACAAATGATCAAAACCCTCTTGGGTAACAATGCAAGGAAGATGACATTCACAACATGCATGTGGGTTCTAGTGTGGGTTTCATGAAATAGTCAAATTTTTGGAGTTCAACTCTTGATCAAACCATTAAAATGAAGAATAAATGATAGAAATGAAGAAATCTAAGATGGAATTCCATCAATCAAAGCTAATCATAGACATGCATATATGATTTTAAGACTAGAAGAAAAGTTACCCCAAGATTCAAGAAGTTGGTGGATGAAAGAGTGAAATTGGCCTTGAATCCTTGAGTGGGATGATGAAAGAACTCCCCTCCATGATGATACTAAGCTTAGACTCAAGTTTTTCATGATTTGGAGGCTTGAAAATGAAGATTTGATAGTATTTTGTGAAGGTCAACACCCAGAAACGGGAATGGAGATTTTGAGAGAGAGAAGAAAGCATGTATGGGTGTTCTTGAAGAGAAAATCATATGAATAATTGAGGGAGAAAGAGATAGGAAGTTTTGGTGATGAATGGGATGAGTGATGGTGAGTTGGTGTAAGTATAAGAGTGTGTACATGTATAGATTTTCATAAGTAGTATTATTTTAATAGGAGTAGAAATAAGAATGAATTACTTTATTGGTGTTGACCAAAGTGATGGAAGGGGTAGTTGGTTGTAATTAGAAAAAAATTAGAGGAGTTGTGGATGGGGCTAAAGAATTGATAGGCAAAAATTAAGGGGTAAAAGAAATGCAATTAAAAAGTCTCCCAACACCATAGTTGGGAGGGAATTGGATTACCAAGAGAATGAGGGTTGACATGCAAATACAAGAAATTTAAGATAACTACAAATTTCATATGCAAGAGGGGTATAAATGAGAAGTGCCAAAAATTGAGGGGTGAAAATATAATTTCTAATTAATAGCTAACCCATAAAAGTCAATTTTCATAAATTACAAAATTGTCGAATAATTTTTAATAAATCACTTTGTTAATAAATGTCCAAATGCATTTTTTAAAAAAAAATTACAAGTATCTCCCAAGTATATAAAATGAGTTTCATATCGTATTATCCAAATTTTCAAAAACTACAAAATAACCTCAAAATGAAATTCTATATAATCATATGTGTCGAATGACACCGTTATACTTTAAAACTAAGAAGAAGTCAAGAAAAAGTTTGAAATATAAATTTCTCAAAATTTTCAAATATTTTTCCGAAATGACCAAATAAACCCTAACTTAAATACGGGATGTTACATTATATCCCCCTTAAAATGAAGTTTCGTCCCCGAAACTTAAAAAAATCTTTTGAGTGAAAGTACGAACATACTTCAGGAGAATGCAACTAACGCACATGAGAGTTGTATGCAATGCTAATGCACGCGCAAATTGTATGCAAGGCTAATGCATATGCAACACTTATATTAACGGGAACAAGCTCTCGGTCGGTAAAGTCTCTTCTCACTTGTATCTTAGTACGGGTTCAAATACAATTAGCTCAAGTACAAAGGTCGACACCAAATTCTGAAAAGGCTAAAGCAACATACAACTTCTCACGTTTACAAAGCGTTTCGAAAGTTTTAGATACAAAATACTTTGATCGCAACTAACATGACATTCTACTTGACTCATCCGCGTTTAAAATGTTGTCTTACCTCTATAGGGTTAGATAAACCAATCACCTCAAGTGTTCCACGCATACGAGGAGAAAAGAACACTATGTGTCGTCACACAACGTGTCTATCCATCACAACTCGAATGCGTTTCAAATTTTCCAACTTAGTCTACACAGCGGGTACAACTCATAGTACCGTCGTACTAAGAGTCACGCCAGCGGACTGCTAAACGAAGTGGTCCATATCACTTGGCATTTGGTATCTCGACCCCCAACAATTTTCTTTTTGGGTCAAAATTTTCTAATTTTGAAACGACCAAGTCGAATTAACTCAAAATGAAAAAAAAAACAAGGTATTATCTTAAAAGTCGTCGCTCGTAGGTATGAAAAGAATGGTCTCAGGGTATTTAAGTCAAAATGTCGTTACTCTCTCGTAGACAAGGTAGGATGACCAAGCAAAGGAACACGGATATGCATCACACGACAATGACAAATTGTTTCTATATAGCAAGTAAACATGCTCATAGGATAGCAAACATATAAATAAGCAAGTAGATTCCGCATGGAGCACATACCAATTACCAAGTAACAGTTGATCAACAAGTACGGTACAAATCGTGTTTAAGAATACTTAAGTACCCCAAAATCCCCAGCGGCTTGCTTACTTTGTTATTACCAAAGTGAGATATCCTAATCAATTTTAAAATTTTGAAAACGTGTTATCTTTCTTCTTTATCTACTTAAGGAAATCGAAAAGTCTCATTAACCGGAGAACCGATGATCTGATACCATCTGAAAAAGCCCGGGATCTCGGTTCAGGGTTAAAGAGAAAATCGATAACCAAAAGTAGAAATATAGTTACGAATATTACATTTTATTTAAGAAATACAACAATCTTGAGAAGGTAAGTTTACAAATATAAAGTGTTTGAAATAATCTATGTGATCTACTCTAACTTAATCTTATCGTCTTTGTCTCGTTCCGCGTTCCCATCCCCCACCTTGAGTGATGACCTGCGATTTTAAAATGGCAAAAGCCGACGCAGTTTTGAAGAAATGATCAGTAAAAACTGAGTAAATAAACACTACGACATGTAAGCAACGAGTGGCACGAAAGCATGAGTTGAAGCAAATAAAGAGATTTGAAAATCAATGAGCAAAAGAGCTGGAACAATTCGGAACATTTATGAGTAACCGCGTAGCGAGAACCATCATCTTTAAAACATTTATAAACCGCAAGTAGTCAACATATTCTTAAACAAGTAGAATATCAACAGTAAACAAGTCTATTTGACCTGATAATGATATTAAATCACAGGTAGCCAAAACTTTTCAAATCATTTGATTAGATTAGGCAATCAAGAGCCTCAAACAACATCAATAGAGTAATCAAACTTTCTTTCAATTCCAATTTAATTGTTAAGTTTAGCTGAGGCATGTCTAGAGCCACCGGCAGGATCGATGTAGACAGAGGGATCACGAAATAATCACTAAGGGTTCCTTCTAGGGTCTATCAAACCCTATTTCACCCGAGCGTTAAGGGAGCCCATTCGTCAACCCCGCTCATAACATTAGCTAAAAGGCCTTAAGTGTCGACACCCCTATACCGTAGTGACCCTTACAAGTATAAGTAGCACTCTATAGCTCTATAAACCCCTTGGCCTCAATATCTTGATACATTTTGGCTCATCGGGGGCGGATTTGTGAACATTGACGTTCTATCCAATAATAAGAAGCATTGCTTCAATGATCTTAGCCATAAGAGAATGGAGGATTGCTTGACGCCTCCCATTAATAACATTACTTTGTACATCGTCCTAAGTCTATTAGAGGTATTTTATTTCTTCTCTTTCACATAACCAGAATCAGAATATCAAGAATTCACAAGTAATTTCCGAGAGTTCTCAAAGGAGATGAATAAAATAATTTAACAACAATCGAGTGGAAAACATGCATTCTCATTCAATTTCATATAACAAACATTCATTTGAAACATCAAACACAAACGCACATTTTGATATAAAAAGGTCGTACATATGTACTTACCGCTGCGATGAAGCACAATTAAAAGAAAGAAACTAAGCCTAGCACTCCGACGACAACCGCTCTCTCCTACGAGGTCGATGTCTACAATCACACGTATGACGTACTCTTTATAATCAATTTACACATGCATAATAACAATCAAAACCTACATGTCACATAGTCCTATATGTCACTAATGAACATATAAAGATGTTTAATTATCAAAATAATTCCAACAAAACACCTAGAAGTTCAAAAATTCAAGTTTTCTAAAAAATGTGAAACTACAATTCTGGACAGAATTGTAGCTCTGACTTTGGAGCCATATTTACCATAGCAAATCATCTCCTAAAATTTTGAAATTAATGTATGATGAACCTACATGTGTCTACTTTCAGAAACACTAATAAAATCATGCATATCTATTGTAAAACTCAAGTTACAAAAATAACAAACACTGCTATACAGAGACAAGTTTGGAAGAAAGTTTCAACTTTGAAGAACAATTACTACTACTTGGAGAATAGAAAAAATGCCCATATTCTCCAGAATAAATCCCTTATGTGTCTAGTTTTATCACAAGAAAGATTTGGTACCATAAGTTTCTGGAAATGAAATTTTTAACAAAAATGGTAAAACTTGTCCAAAAAACAGAGTTTCAGAAAACATGCAACTTAGAATGAGCATATCTCCCTAACCAAAAATGCTGTAGAGTTGAATTTTCTTTCAAAATGACCCTCTCTGAGTCTAGTTTCAGCATATGAAAGAATTAAAAATTCTACAGAGACAAAATTTAGAGATAATATACGTTTTTTACAAACTGGTCAGATTGTAAAAATGTGCAATTTTCCCCTAGAGCACTTAAAACATGATCAAATCAATTATATGACACATGCAACTTAAGGAGACTTGATTTTCACCCAAGATTACATCATTTTAGGCATTAAGTAAGACCTTTACATGCTCTTGACACAAATGATCAAAACCCTCTTGGGTAACAATGCAAGGAAGATGACATTCACAACATGCATGTGGGTTCTAGTGTGGGTTTCATGAAATAGTCAAATTTTTGGAGTTCAACTCTTGATCAAACCATTAAAATGAAGAATAAATGATAGAAATGAAGAAATCTAAGATGTAATTCCATCAATCAAAGCTAAACATAGACATGCATATATGATTTTAAGACTAGAAGAAAAGTTATCCCAAGATTCAAGAAGTTGGTGGATGAAAGAGTGAAATTGGCCTTGAATCCTTGAGTGGGATGATGAAAGAACTCCCCTCCATGATGATACTAAGCTTAGACTCAAGTTTTTCATGATTTGGAGGCTTGAAAATGAAGATTTGATAGTATTTTGTGAAGGTCAACACCCAAAAACGGGAATGGAGATTTTGAGAGAGAGAAGAAAGCATGTATGGGTGTTCTTGAAGAGAAAATCATATGAATAATTGAGGGAGAAAGAGATAGGAAGTTTTGGTGATGAATGGGATGAGTGATGGTGAGTTGGTGTAAGTATAAGAGTGTGTACATGTATAGATTTTCATAAGTAGTATTATTTTAATAGGAGTAGAAATAAGAATGAATTACTTCATTGGTGTTGACCAAAGTGATGGAAGGGGTAGTTGGTTGTAATTAGAAAAAAATTAGAGGAGTTGTGGATGGGGCTAAAGAATTGATAGGCAAAAATTAAGGGGTAAAAGAAATACAATTAAAAAGTCTCCCAACACCATAGTTGGGATAGGAATTGGATTACCAAGAGAATGAGGGTTGACATGCAAATACAAGAAATTTAAGATAACTACAAATTTCATATGCAAGAGGGGTATAAATGAGAAGTGCCAAAAATTGAGGGGTGAAAATATAATTTCTAATTAATAACCCATAAAAGTCAATTTTCATAAATTACAAAATTGTCAAATAATTTTAAATAAATCACTTTGTTAATAAATGTCAAAATCCATTTTTTTTTTAAAAAATTACAAGTATCTCCCAAGTATATAAAACGAGTTTCATATCGTATTATCCAAGTTTTCAAAAACTACAAAATAACCTCAAAATGAAATTCTATATAGTCATATGTGTCGAATGACACCCTTATACTTTAAAATTAAGAAGTCAAGAAAAAGTTTGAAATATAAATTTCTCAAAATTTTCAAATATTTTTCGGAAATGACCAAATAAACCCTAACTTAAATACGGGGTGTTACAATTAATGCCTTTATATAGGCATGTGGTGGCGGTGGTCACCAAACAATTTAGAATTATTTTGCCTCCAAGTCAAGTCAAACAAAGCAATCCACCTCTTCACCGCACCAATTACCACCGCCCCAAACCATGCTTATTTTGCGAAAGTAATTCAAGTCACTATTGTAACAATCCAAGATCTGGAAGATAGGCAAAAATAAAAAATACCACAGATGGTCACTATGAAATTCTGCTACTGAACAACGAACTTTTGAAATTCGTATCTAAGTCTCACGAACTCAGTTAGGTATGAATTTGTTTTATGGCATGTTCCTAAACATGTCTACTACCTGGGAAAAAATCAAGAAAAAATAATTCGGAACTTAAGCACCTCTGCTAGACAAAATAGTCACTGTTGCACAGATTCGAACATCACAAATCTCACGTTCTAACTCTATGAACACTTTCTATGCACTACTCAACAATAACGAACACAATGCAACATAATTTTCAAATATAATGCAACTATATTAAATTCGAAAATAAATTCCCAAAACATGAGTATTATCCTAGAAGCAAATTCATCCTACCAAATCAAACTAATAAAAACCATGCCTAAAATAAAACTAACATAAATCCTAAACGTTCTCAGTTGTGATGAAATAAAAGATAGAATAAGATGTCATATAAACCACGCGTACTCTCGTTTTCTTAAAGCAATTAATAATCAAGCAATTGGGGCACAAAAGATATCACATAAAATATCATAGAAGTACAAAATGTTGCTATAATTTCCAACAACCCCGACTTATTCAAATTTTAAATTCTTTTCCCTATGTCTATTTTAATTTTTCCTACAGGTTTTAAATTTTCTTTTTTGAATGTCGGGCTCTGATACCAACCGTAACACCCCCAAAAAGACCAAGCGAGAAGCCCAGGAGTGTCACTCCGTACCCGAGGTTTAACCCGGATACAAGGAGGTTTAAAACAGAGAAATCCAAACAAAATATCCATAAATTTTAAATTAAACTTATCAAAAATTCAAAGCGTTGTGCCACAAACATGGGCATTATCCAAGCTAAAATTCAAAGTTACTAAAAGAAGTTCTCATAAAACCAATCGTAAAATTTCTAATTATTACGATGAATCGTGTTTCCCCCATAAGCCAGTTTCCAACTAAACCTGTGGTGCAGAAAACAAAAGAGAACACCATAGTTCCAAAAGTCAGCGGATATACTGAGTAAGCAACACCCAAGCATGTAAACAGATTATGAGACAATTTGCAAAACGTGAGGTATTTTATAGTAGATTTAACATAGCGGAACTTAAAGCTTGACACATTAGGAAAACAAGAGATATTCCTTTTTCTTTATTTTGTTTAGGTAATTCCAAAATCACATATTCATCCATATCTTCCAATAAATTCAAAACCACATTAATAATTCGTTGTGATGGGGAAAAATAACCAACCATCTTGCAAGCATCCATGACCTTAAGTGTCACACCCCCCTAAGACTTCTTGCTGCCAGAGGAGTGAGTACAAGCAGCTATCCGGGGCATTGCAACCGGATTAAATAAAATTAATTGGACGAGAAACCTAAGTCAACACGCCCAATGCCAATATTAACCAAGTAACAAACCCGCACAACTCTTTCACTTTTTAGTGATATTTTCAGAGAAACATTTCCTCAAGTTGGAACAAGTATTCGGGTAGCACATATTTCACATAAAATCATTTTGAGATAAATAGGAGTGAAATCATTCGACATGAAAGGCGGAAAAAGGGCGCTATGTCTGGCATGTTTACATACCTCAAATAAAAGCAGTTATAGCAAATGAGTCGTAATATTTGACGTATCCTTTGTCCGAAAACTCGTTGCCTACAATTTAATAATACTCTTATCAACATATTGGTAATACGACAATAAGACACACAAAGTCCTACATGTAATGCAAGTGCAACCCCCTTATTTATTTCCCCATTATCTACTAAGGTAAATAGCCACTTTAGGTAGTTAACAGGGAGTTGTTGGACTATATAAAGGATGCTCCAAGCTTTCTTCCGACACTAATGCTCATAACATAAGTTGAGTGGGAGAGAACAAAGGAGAGAGATCAATACACAAGGAGGCCAAACCCGACCCCTTGGTCCGCCCCTTACCCGTCGGCCACAAGAGGAAGTCGCGAGCTTCCTTTGTGATCTCGTTGCGTGATTTCTTCTTCCTCTTCCTACGGTCCAAGCTAGCACAAAGGAGAAGGAAGATTTAGATCTCTAGGAGTGGATCAACCGTAGAGACGTGACACAATTCACGTTACAAATCATCACAGGTGAACCCTAAGGTGTGTAACATGATTCTTCCTTTACCATCGTTATGATTCTCTTCCCCTGATCCTTGGAGGGTATTAAATGGATAATTTATTTTTCCGTTGTGTATACATGATCAAAACCCTACACGGTGCATCCCCTACCGATGGCCAGAGCTGGCAAGTCAGAAGCGCTCTCGGAGAGAACAAAGCTGCTTCTGAGGTTGGATGTGAAATTTCACCGTTACACTCACACCACTTTGGATCTCGCAACCGTTCTCCTGCCGGTGGCCTTTGCAACTTTGGGAGGATTCCATATGTTCTCCATTCCTTGCAGAGTTTTAAAACTTCTGCGAGAGGACATGGGAGAGGAGGAATTGGTTTGTATGCCCCTCTTGAATTTTGGACTTCATGACACATGGACATCAGCATTGCGCCCCCTTTTAAAGTTGAACATGCCTCCCTTGTATTACGAGGTAGTAGAGGTCAATGAAGTAAGGATTTTTTTTTCCGGACGCGCCATGACTGGCCATGAAGATTCTCTAACCTTTGTTCTGCTGACGGGAATGTTGTCGCAGCAGGAGGGGGGCCCATGGGAAGCATCTGCTAGAACATTCTGGTTGGAGGTAGTATGTGTGTTTTCATACGCGCTCAGACCTCCTTAGGCAGGTCCTTGGAACTGCTGACCTCCACTGGAGAGTGGTACGCGGACCGGCTCTACACAAGGTGTAATTGGAGGAGGAAGTGGCAAGCTGACATTTTGAGAAGGGTGCGGGGGAGCCCCAACATGGAAAGATTTTCTTGGCATTTCGATGGTTATCTGTGACGTGTATGCTGCGCGGACGGGAATGGGCTGATGTGCGGAAGACGCGGCGTTGAATTGGTAAGAGCTTCTTGTGCGCCTGCTACCATATGTGCCATATGCGCCATTTGGTTCATCGCAGCTTGCATCTATGCCATATGGGTTGTCTAGCTCTGTATCACAACGGTTTGGTTATGAATAATCGCGTTGAGCCTCTTGAATAGGTTGGTCAGAGGATCATGATTGGTACCTCTAGCTTGAGGGAATATGCTTTGATTGGCCTGGTGGTTGGACGGCTTCGGTGGCGGTAAGAATCAGTTCTTACCGTTGTGAACTCCTAGGAGAGGAGAACCATCTTGAAAGCTTCGGTAACAGGTAATTGAGTGAGTCCTTTGAGTTGCTCACGTCGGGTTCACTAATGTATGCAGGAGGGATCTGGAGCAGCTAGCCTGTGTTCCTGAAAGTAAGAGAACAAAACAAACGACATCACTTAATCTGTTTGGGGCCTGAGAGTGAGAGTGGATTTGGGGTAAGAGCTGTTGGAATAGGTTCCCTAGAGGCAATATTGTATTTAGTATGAACAATGTTATTGGCTAGAATATTCATTTATTATTTATTGTGATATTTAATATAATGAAGTCCTTAGATACAATGTGTTGTTTATCTTAAATATCCCTAGTCCATTATATTGATTAATAGGACAATCAAATATAGACTAGTATGTGTGTAGATTGATATGGAGATATCAAGTCTAACACATGGATATGTATTAGGAGTAATGGCATACTAGATTGACCCACAACGAGAAGGATACATTAGATTATGTTAAAGTCACAATCGCTTCTCGTAGTGCTAATATAATTGCAATCCTTAGACTTGAAGTCACTAGATACTCTAGTTGTGAAATATCGTGCTTTGATATTATCAAACGTTACACCGTAACTGGGTAATCATAAATGTAGTTATCGGGCATGATAGGAAGCAAGCTTAGAGATCGTAGTGATGTAGAGAGGATTTGTCCCTCCCACATAATGGGAGTAAATATTCACGGCCACTGGAGGGATGAGGCTTATTAAATGTCTGGCGAGGCTCAGATAAATCAATATGGAGATATTGATGTTATCTGCTTGCATAAGCATATTCCCAATATCGAGGAACTATGGATTGGATATACGAGTGTGACTATTTATGTCTCGTGTCCAATCCGGATATGGAGACAAAGGGATAGTGCAATATGAGATATTGGGCATAATGGTTTCTCGGGATCACTGACTATTTCTATTAGTTGGGTGCATGGATGTGTTGCTAGACACCGCTCCATGTTAGTAATAAGTTACTACCAACTAAGTAGAAACCTATGGGGTCACACGTCAAATAGATTAGAACTAGATTTGGGATTAATTAATATTATTAATTAATAAGAAGGATCAATTTTCAATACCTTGCAAACTTAGTAGGACTAATAAGCAAGGAATGGACTAATCCAAGTTCATGTAGAACTAGGATAGACCTTTATGTAGTTAACAAGGAGTTGTTGAACTTATAAAGGAGGCTCTAGCTTCCTTCCCACTAATGTTATTAGACATAACATAAGTGAGTGGGAGAGAAAGCAAGAGAAAGAGCAAGAACACAAGGGCCCGAACACCCCTTGCGTCCGCCCCTTCCCGTCGGCACAAAGAGAGGGCCGAAACCCCTCACTCCTTCCTTGGTTGCTCGATTCCTTCTTCCCTCTTCCTCCGGTCCAAGCTAGCACTTGAGAAGGAAGAATCTAGATCTCACCTCTAGATGTGGATCAACCGTAGATACGAGGATAATATTCTTCGTGTGATCTCCCGAACCAAAAGGTACACATCTTGTTCGAGTGTGCGGTGATAGTCGAAATATTTTTGAACTCGAAAAATCCATCCGACAGGGTCGTCAACGTTGAAGCGAGGGCAATCGACACACATTCGCGGCGCGTTGTCGGTGTTTGGCGTTGTGGTAGAGCGCTATGGCGGTGGCTGCCAAACGGTTGGAATTATGCTGGTGGACGCAGCTAGTTGATGTCCAGGTAGAGTTTGATGCGTTGTGGTAGGTGGGGTCTGGTGTGTTGTGGTAGTTGGGGTTTGGTTTGTTGTGGTAGGCGGTGGGGTGATTCGGTAACCCAACTGTCTAATGGAGTCATGAAGGGCTGAGAACTAAGTCTCTACCCCTTTGTCCCGAGCCAGTAGATCGGCCTCCCAGCGTTTATCACATGCGACCAAGTCCTTCTGGAGCGACTAGACGGTTGCGATAAAATCAGCCTAAGAAAAAACTGGAGCGGATGGATGTTGTGCTTCGTGAGCCGCCATTGATGGCCGGAGACGAAGGTGAAGAGGCAGGTGAAGTCGTCGCAAACCAAAGCCCGACCGACGAGATGAATGAAAGCACCAATGTTACCGCGAGTAACTATGGCAAACGGTGGAGGCGAGGCTTCTCTGCCGTGAGGAGCAACGATGAGATCAAAAAAAAAAAAAAAAAAAAAAAAAAAAAAAAAAAAACTAGGACAAAATATTTCTCATTATTTTTTCTTGAGAAATTTACACCATTTTATATTGACCCACTAACCCTGACGGTTCGATCCTAATCCTAATCTTAGTAAAGAACCGTAAAGAAACCCCGGATAATTCAAGTACTCCAACAATAAATCAAATAGTTCAAAACAATTAAATAATGTCTACTAAATAATTAACTAACGTCGAGTCGAATACGGGACGTAATCTTTCAAGAAAACCGGAGGGCAGCGTTGCTCTTGGGTCGCCCCTTGGGTGTGTCTTCCATCACCTCCGGGTCCTCCTCGTCATCACTTGCATCTGACCCAATGGGTAAGGTAACCGTATCAACCTCTTTAACGGTTGTTAAGAAAGTCTCATCTCCTTTCTTGAAACCCTTCAATGATTGCATAGCGGGAAAAACCTTGTCGCCGTCCTATCCCTTCTTCATCGGCACCATGCAAGACGAATTTCCCCAACAATGTACATGGTGTCGAACAGTGACATTGGTTCTTACCCCGTAATTTGATTGACATTAGTTTTTGGTTTGATGAATCCAGTTAATCAAAAAGAGAAAGGAAGTAGAGCAGCTCGTTTGTCGTTTTACTTTGACGTCCTTTCAGCACACTAGTCGTTACGTTGAGACATCGTTGTTTGTTAGTAAAAGTTAGACTTTTGTTATGGTTTTTCTAAATTGATTAACGGCAAAAATTGAGATACTGTGGGTGATGTCAAAATGTTCACACACACTGATAATGGAAAACCAACAAATTCATGACGATTTACAGAGAGATTCATGATGAATTGATGGATGTTCAAATAAATTCCTTATGAAGTAAGAAATGTCTATGTCCATCTAATAACCATGTGTGTGAAGCTAGAGGAAAACATGTCACAGGTTTTTTTGTTATTGATCTTGCTAAGTTGCATAAAATCAGGAGCATGTGTTAGGAGTCCTGCTATTGAAGAGTTAAAAAGATTTCAGCATCTTAACGGTTAATCAATTGATGGCTTCTCTTGAAATTCATGAGCAGCGGACGAACAAGAAGCATGCCAATACGATTGAGCAAGCACTCCAATCAAAGCTCTCTCTCAAGCAAGATAGAGATGAGCAACCAGGGACATCTCAGCGAGGAAGAGGAAGAGGCTTCCAAAGTCGTGGTCGCGATTATACTAACCGAGGCAGGGGCTTTCCAAATAGAGGCAAATTTGGTAGAAACAACTACGGAGGTCCTCGAAATTAGAATTTTGGCGCTCCGAGAGGTAGAGGAAGAGCAAGAGGAAGAGGCAGCGGTTACAAAAATTCCCCCAATCAACAAGGTTATGACAAGAGGAACGTGCAATGCTACAAGTGCCACAAGTATGATCACTATAGCAACGAATGCAGGACGCCAAATAGGGATGTCGAAGGGTATGCAAATTATGTCGAGAAAGAGATTAATGAAATTGAGAATCCTATGTTGTTTGTCAACAACGGATCTAGTGAAGAGCAAAGCAATGTTTGGTATCTCGACACAGGAGCTAGCAATCATATGATCGGCAAGAGAGACATGTTTTTTCATCTTAACGAATCCATCAAAGGCCAAGTGACGTTTGGTAATTCCTCACAAACTCCGGTGAAAGGCAGAAATTCTGATCAAGCTCAAGAATGGAAATCGTGATTATATTTCGAGTGTCTATTATGTTCCTGAAATGAAAAGCAACATCCTGAGTTTGGGCCAGTTGTTGGAGAAGGGTTATGTCATTACAATGAGCAACAATCAACTTATTATGCGAGATATAAATGAGCGATTGATTGCTAGAGTCCAAATGTCCAAGAACATAATGTTTCCGTTGAATATTTAACCAGATTGAGTGAAGTGTTTGAGTGCAATTGTGAAAGACAAGGCTTGAATTTGGAATTTGAGGTCTGGACATCTTAACTTCGGTGGTTTGAAGCTCCTTGCAAGCAAGAATATGGTGAGAGGCTTGCCGTTTATTGATCATCCGAATGAAGTGTGTGAAGGGAAACATCACAGGTTGAGCTTCAACAAAGAGATGAGGTGGAAGGCATCGCAGCCTTTGGAGCTTGTGCACACCAATGTGTGTGGCCCGTTGAAGCCTATCTCGAATGCAAAGAATAGGTACTTCCTTACCTTTATTGACGATTTCGTAGAAAGACTTGGGTCTATTTTCTGAAACGGAAGTCTGAAGTGTTTGATAAGTTTAAGGTTCAAGGCACTCATCGAGAAGCAAAGTGACTATTACATTAAAGTATTGAGGTCTGACCAAGGCGGTGAGTATACCTCTGATATGTTCGAGAAATTATGCACCAACCATGGTAATTTGCATCAGGTTACACCTGCATATACGCCACAGTTAAATGGAGTTGCTGAAAGAAAGAATCGGACTGTGTTAGATATGTGAAGAAGCATGTTGAAGGGGAAGAATATACCAAGAGAGTTATGGATGCATTGCTGATGCTAAGATTCCGGATGCTAGAAGAATCAAGCTCGACGATAAAGGTGAAAAATGCATTTTCATTGGTTATGGTGATAAGACAATGGGGTAGAAACTCTACAGTCCAGTGACTAAGAATATTGTGATGAGTAGAGACGTGATATTTGAAGAAGATGACATGTGGAATTGGGACCAAAGTGAAGCACCGAATAGCATTGAGATTATACTAGAGAATGAAGAAAACATTGGAGAAGTTAGAGAAGTTCCCGGTGAGCCAAC
This sequence comes from Linanthus parryae, assembly GCA_023055425.1. Classification (NCBI taxonomy): domain Eukaryota; kingdom Viridiplantae; phylum Streptophyta; class Magnoliopsida; order Ericales; family Polemoniaceae; genus Linanthus; species Linanthus parryae. The sequence goes on along the minus strand of JALGPY010000004.1, from coordinate 84,671,050 downwards.
AAGTCCTAGACGCGGTTCTCCTCCACAAAGTCCAGTAGTTGGTTCCCCATTTACACCAATGCATGATCGAGTATCACCTCCACACTCTCCAATGGAAGATAGCTCAAGTGAAAGGCCTCAAAGAATGAGGCCATTGCATGAAATTTATCAAGATGAAGAACTGAACTTGTTTTGCTTGTTTTCAGATTGTGATCCCCCTTCGATTTGAAGAAGCAATTCAAGAAGATAAGTGGAAGAAAGCAATGGATGAGGAGATTCAAGCAATTGAGAAGAATCGAACATGGGAGCTCACTAGTCTACCGCGAGGCCACAAAGCAATTGGCGTGAAATGGATTTATAAAACTAAGAGGAAGTCCGATGGCGTAGTCCAGAGGTATAAGGCGAGGTTAGTTGCAAAGGGAAACAAGCAAATAAGCTCGAATTGAGTACGGAGAAGTATTCGCACCAGTTGCTCGCTTAGAAACTATCCGGTTAGTGATTTCTCTCGCAGTTCAACATAAATGGAAGATATATCAACTTGATGTGAAATCAACATTTCTGAATGGCTTCCTTGAAGAGGTGATTTATGTTGAACAACCTACCGGATACGTTAAGAAATCTGAACATGATAAGGTTTACAAGTTAAGAAAAGCCCTCTACAGTTTGAAGCAGGCTCCGCGAGCATGGAATGCTCGAATTGACAAGTACTTTCTGGAAAATGATTTTCAGAAATGTCCTTATGAATATGCATTGTACAAAAAGGTTGATAGGAGTGGAAATATGTTATTTCCTTGCTTGTATGTGGACGATATGATTTTTACACGAAATGATCCTCGAATGTTTGAAGATTTCAAGAGGAGTATGGTCCAGGAATTTGAAATGACGTACATGGGACTCATGTCTCAGTTTCTCGGCATTGAGGTAGACCAAAGAGAAGATGGCATATTTATTTCTCAAAGTGGCTACGCTAAGGAGGTATTGAAGCGGTTCAAGATGGAATCTTGTAATCCGGTTAACACCCTAGTTGAGTGTGGAATAGAATTGAGAAATAACGCTGAAGGTGATGTTGATCCAACCTACTTCAAAAGCTTAGTAGGAAGCCTAAGGTACCTCACTTGTACTCGGCAGAATATTTTATATGGAGTTGGGCTGATTAGTAGATATTTGGAGACACCGGACAAGTCTCATCTAAATGCAGTTAAGAGGATCTTGCGATACATCAAAGGTACGCTTTGAGATGGCTTGTTCTATTCAAGTGTTGATGGATATAGACTTGTTGGCTACTCTGATAGTGACTGGAGACGAGATTTGGATGAAAGGGAGAGCACTACTGGATTCGTTTTCCTTATGAGAAATACTGCATTTACATGGTCATCAAAGAAGCAAGCTATTGTGACTTTATCTATGTGTGAAGCAGAGTATGTAGCAGCCAACTCGGCCGTTTGTCATGCTATTTGGTTAAGGAATTTGCTGAAGCATATGGGATTGAATCAAGAACAACCTACTGAGATTTGTATTGACAACATGTCAGCTATTGCCTTAGCCTAGAATCCAGTATTTCATAAACGGAGCAAGCATATTGATACCCGGTATCATTTTATTCGAGAGCATGTGAAGCAGAATGAGGTGGAGCTCCTTAATTGCAGAACTCACGACCAGCTTGCTGATATTTTTACAAAGCCGCTGAAGCATGACATTTTCAGAAATCTCAAGATGCGACTTGGAATGGAGACTTGTAGAAATGAGTTTAAGGGGGGATGTTGAAATAGTTAAACTCAATTTCATTCTTTCTGGGGTCATTTTGTAAAATAGGGAAACCTAGTAGCTAGGTTAGTAATTATGTAAAACTTAGTCTCTTTAGCTTTTGAATTAGTCAACAACTACGGCTGTGTTTCTGCTCAGGACAGAGAGCAGCAACAGCAGCAGAGTGACAACAGCACCAGCAGCACCAGCAACAGCAAAAAGAGTCGGCTAGGAAGGGAGATTTCCTTCCGTCGAAGAAAGCTTTGTGTTCTATAAAAGACCAGGTGCTTGTGTGTTCTAAATATTCAGAAAAATAGAGAGAAAAATACCAGAGGGTGCGAAAGAAAGGAAGAGCCGAAGCTCTGTGCAGTGGGTGTTCGTGAGCTGTGTCAGAAGAAGAAGAAGAAGAAGAAGAAGAAGAAGAAGAAGAAGAAGAAGAAGAAAAAGAAGAAAAAGAAGAAGAAGTTGTAGCTTTGATTTCTGATGTTGTACTGCTGCTGATTTTGTTCCAGTTCGTTGTTTGAATGCAAGATAAGTTCTTCCTCCCCAACTTCATCTAGCATGTTTGTTGTATGTTGAAATTCATGTGCCTATACTTGCTGTTAGTATTTGCTCTTGTTAAGAACTGAGATTGTGTTCGAATTCAAAGTTTCTGCTGTGGGAATTTTGGTTCAAGGACTGTGGTTGTGTTGCTCTTGAGTTTGCAACTGAACCTGAATTTTGAATTGGGGCTTTTAGTTTCCAACAGAGTTAACATAAGTACATAACTAGGTTTCAATTATGCACATTTCAGTTGCTTTGTTTCATTTTTTCTTCTTCAAATTCAGTGGCCCTAAACTAGGTAAGCCATGTTAGCAATTTTCTTTCTTCAATAGCCTTGAGCTGTATGCTACTGAATCAAATGTCACATAAACTTGTTAGAGCTCGTTTCACTCCCGACTTTGGATTACTATTGGAACTTGGAGAGAAGCAAAACCCAGAAACACAAGTTATCAAAACTCAGAAGTTTTTTGAGAAATCCACAGTTTCATAAGTATCTCCTTACTCAATTGATTTCAATTTTTTGGGTGTGCCTGTTTGATCTATAAATATCTACAGAAGAAGAGACTAATGCCATGACCATAAGAGGGAGATATAAAATGGAGTACTGGAGTTGAAAGATCCGATCACTTACCAGTTCACACTTCACAAACAGATGACACTCTAATCTCGCACTCGACCGATCACACTTCAATCTCGCAGTTGCCAGCAATTGAGTCGTCAAAGAGGACTCCAGGAGACGAAAGGAGAAACAGAGGTAAAGGCAGAGCCCTAGTCTTTTCCGCAATTTAACCAGTGTTTTATTAGTTTTTTTCCTTTTACAAGAGCACCCCATAACTTTTAATAACTATTAAACGAGCCCCGAGCGAAACAGCCCACTTTCCGTTAATTCAGCCGGAACGCCCCGAAATCGCCGAAACATACCGAAACACAACGAAACAGACCGAATTCTCTACCGAAGCGAAACTGTACCGGATCCGCACTGTTTTAAGGCCGGAATGGTACGTTTCGTACCGTTTCGACCGAAACGGTGTGGAATTTCATACTATGGTTAGGACTGTAAATTAACTGCAAAATCTGGGGTGAAGCTGTAAGAACTCTCAAAGAGAAGAGTTTGGCTGAGGATCCAGCCGTGGAAGACCATCTACCTCTTTAAGCAGCTTCTCGAAGGAGTTTCACCAAGTCACTAGCAGTCACCTAGAAATCTGCACCTAGAAGCTGCGACTAATGATACATATTACTATCCGAAGTTAAGGAATGGGTTTGTGCTTAGTGGTACACCAATTGATCAAATGAAGGTAGAAACTTCAACCAAACATTTGATTGCTATCTAACAGAAAGTTGCCTTCTTAACAAACCCTTATACGCTGGCGCGCACGGGTACAAAACTATAATGCAAATCAAAAGCAATCCAGACCCTAATTTATGTAGTAATCAGAAATTCTCAAAACTCAGAAGAATGTAGTGTTAGTGAAAGAAAAATGGTTCAAATCTCCAAACTACATTTTTGGAGGATAACTTTTCCATCTAACGCAACCTCTTTGCCTTCAACTAAGGGTAGTCCAAATAAATAAAAGCTCCGTTGTAAGTAAACCTTGGGTGCTGCAAGAAATCAAATTGACATAGGTGCCCTACATTTTTAATTCCATTGGAACCTAATATTAACCCTCTCATAATCATCCCCATATTTGTTGGTTCTTGCCATGCGCTCGATCTCAGCATCTTTGAAGAAATGCCTCCAACATTTGACATCAGTTACTTTGCAACATTTCTTCCATCCGTTTCCTCTTGGCTTCAACTTCTCAAATAAAGCCTGCATTTACATGGTAAGTAGTAACATGTACAAATGCGTTATTTGTGGTAAAAAGCTTCCAGGATTTTGAAATTAAACCTTTTTTTTTTTTTGAGAATGAAATTCAACTTACTTGAAAGAAACTAACGACACGTACCTCGATGAACACGTTCTGGTATTTGCTTAATTTCAAAGTCAGAGTTTCAGGATAACAGCAAAAAAGCAATGCATCAATAAGCACGTTGGAATATCGTAATAGAAATGGACCGGCATAAGTCAACTCCAGCTTAAGGTGCTTGATACGACAAACCGGAGTCAAACAACTGTTTCTCAATTCTCCTATGTTGACAGCCTAGGAACAAACAAAATATTAGACGAAAGACATAACATGAAACCTTAATTTTCATAACCAGCTGAGCAATAAACTCTCTTTAGCAACCTCTTTCAGTAACTTGCCATCGAACCGGAAAGAGAGGACGCTGGTCTGTGAGAACGTCTCAACCAGCCCTCTTAATTTCTTGAAAAAACAAGTGTCGATAGTAGCTTTATATTCCGACTGAAACCTCACTTTCTGAAACGTCACTTTCTGTTGGGGGTTGCTTTTCAGTGAAAAACTGAATGGTTTGAAATCATATCTAGCGTACTTGAAGGAACACATGTTTTGAGTACTGTCAACTGAAGAAGGATCAACCCAAATTGTTATATAGTTCGAGCGAGAAATATTGAATGGACCGTTACCGAAGTATATTTCCAGGAGTACCTTGTCGTCGGACTTCAACATCCTCACTTTCCTGCAACACCCAAGATGAATCGAGGATGATGTCTCACTCAATGTATACTCCAGAAGGCAAAGGCTGGGTGCATCAATAACAATCCCTCCATAAGAAGTTCCACAAAGCTGTACATTCTTAAGTCTGTTAAAAAGACTCAAATCAATTACTCCTCGTCGTAAACCCTTGCACTGTCTCACGCTAAGGTGTGAAATATTGGGGCAGATACGGATGAGGTTGTTAACAAACTTCGTCCCGAGATGTGCATTACTGAAGCTTAGAACTTGTAAGTAATCTAACCTCCCAGTACTCGCATTTGGAAGATTGTCCATGTGACAGCGTTCTAACCTTAGGACAAGGAGCGATTTGTAACCAAAGAATGTAGATGGCAGTTTATATATTGGGCCGCGGAGGCTTACCTCATACACATTGTTCTTTGCAGCTAATGATACGAATTCCTCGACATATTTGTCGATCTCCTTAGAGAAGTACTGCAAGTTGATAGAAACTGATTTCCTCTTCACTGCCTGTGTGGCGAAACTTAATAGAGCCTTTCTAAACTCCCGATCAGAGAGGATACTAAAATATACAACTGGGGAAAGTTGCAGCCATTTTTTTGCCAAGATACGCGTGGAAATTAACGCTTTAGGGGTCATTAAGGAGACGATATGATCAACAAGGTCTTGAGGCAATTTGTCAAACAGGTCAGGGGGAGAATCAATTGTTGCTGCCTCTTCATGACAGACAGTGCCAGCTTTGCCGATTACTTTCTTCTCTGTTGGTAACATTTGAGGACATTCGCTTCTTCCTACGGACATGATAAGCAGTCAGTCATAATGCCGTACAAATTTTATTTTCTCAAAATATGTTAAAGAGACATAATAATTTCTTCAGCATGCCGCTAAATCCGACATAGTGAAGAATTTTTTTTCCAGAGATCCTAGAATTAAGAAAATAAATAGTAAGAAAAGAAACGATTCAACTGAAAGCCTGACATTTTTTATTTATCCTAGACCCTCTAAAAGTCAAGACCGACCTGACAACGAGTGAACGTGCTGTTAGTGGGTTTACAAGACTGAAAATAGTATGATTGGAACAACTTATTTCAAGATCACGGAAACGAAACAAAAGAGTTTAAGAGAAACGCTAGAGATCTCAGCATAATTTCTCACTTATCTTCCACCCTAGTATAAAGCTGGCAAAAATCATTACTCATTTGATATGACTGCATCTAATGAAGGAAGGTGGGAGATAGGTGAAAGATGTAGCACGAGTGCGGGTGCGGTGCGGGTGCTGGTTCGGGAATTGGGTGCGGGTGCGGAAAATTCCCAAAAATCAAGGGTGCTGGTGCTGCGGGGGTGCGATCACATTATTTATATTTTTATTGATACAATTATACTGATATAACGGCATCATAATAGGGATCATTTTATAATCGAACATAAATTCACACACACATTCGAAGATACAAGATTACTATATCAAAATAGTATAATCTCTTCATGTCGTTGTTCTTAGCTGTGGAGCGATGAGTAATCTAAGTGTTAAAAAATATTCACATAGATGCACGTTTCTTTGTTAAATTCTAGTTGTATTTGAAAAGACCTCTCAACTCAAACTTTTTTCAAAAGTGACCCTGCCTTATCCACAAAGCGCCCGCAAAACACCACGAAGCACCCAAGCACCCACGAAGAACCAAGAAGCACCCGGTGCGGGTGCGCGACCAATCAGAAGCACCCGTGCAACATAGATTTCATAATTGTGGGATCTCTAACATTTCTCAATATTTTAGTTTAGGTTCGGAACACATAGAACATGAAGGATTTTGTGAGTTATCAAGCAAATGAAGAATGTGATAATTTATTTCTTTTCAGTTTCGTCATACATAATTCCTACATTTGAAGAATTGCCGAAAAAAATGAATGCAAATAGGAACAAAGAAACCCTAGAAGTGGTTTCATTCAACATGTGAGGCTCAATCATATATCTAAAAGAAACAAAATACTACGATTGTTTCATAAACCCTAACCAATAATCGCCACTGCGACAAAGAGTATCATGATTATTTTACATTTTTTTAAGAAGACATGAAATGAACTAGAGAGACATGGCAATAAAGCGATCTTACGAGAATGAAACGTGTATGCGAAGACGTCGTCAATAATCCGGAGAGAGCTGGAGCAGAAGTGAGAGTTTATAGAGTTCAATTTTGATTACAACTCTCTCTTCATGGTACTGGTTCAGATCTGTTACATCAACCCCTTATTTATTTGGTAGTTTGTTTTTTATTTATTGATATTTATTCATTTATTTATATTTATTTACTTAGACATGAAGCCCTTGGTTTTCTGCTAAATTTAACATGCACACAAAACAAGCAAGTAATAGCTTGAATGGCCCTTTCAACCTTTTGGTCTGCTAAATCTTTGAGTGTTTCTCTGTTTGACAATGACTCTTCTAAGCTTCCCAGCCATACTTTCTGTTTGGATGCCGGACTATTTGGTTGCCAAGAAATGATATGGTTGTTCGTAAGACAGCTTCTGTTTGCTCCCCCTCCTCTTTTGTCAAAAGAGCTTCTGAGGCAATCAATTCCTGAGTTTCCTTCGGCCTCCTTGGGAAAGACCCTCTTCCCGGTGTTTCAAGCTTAACACTGATGATGCCGTATTGGTGGTGTGATTGGGAATGAGTTTTGGCACTGGATTGCTGGATTCTTCTGCTTTCCCTCATGCTCAAGCCCTATATGTGCTGAAGCTTTTTCTGTCAAAGTTGGTCTTGTGATATCCCACAAGTTTAACATCGTCCACCATATTGCAAAAAGTGACAACATTGAGCTTGTTACTATGTTCCACAAAAGTCCATGATCTCACATTGCATGCCCTATTATCTTTTATTGCAGGCATCTAGACCACTGTTACCACAATTCACTCGTACCCCCCGCGAATTGCGAATTGGATCACGTGTTCCGAATCGTGGAACACCAGCGATTGAGATCGCTTAAATTGGGATCCCAATTTTTCACTATTTTCACCTAAAGCATCCATTTAAAACGGGAACTAAATTTATACTTGTTAAGTTACATCCAATTTTAGAGTATTGACTTTTGAATATTGCATATATCGAGCAGTTTTACACTTTCTGATTTGCGATATATGGTAAAACTCCTATAAAGATATCCAAAGAATCCTACCCTCGCAAACCGAATTCCATAGGACACGGCATTCCGCGATTCCGTTCCCGTTTCACGAACCAGAACGATCCGCGTTCCAAATTACTTAAATCTGGACACTTTTATCCATATCTTCCATTTCCTACGAGAAGCTAATAGGGTAGCTCATTGTCTTGCTCAGAATGTTTACGATGCTGCTGTTAGCCCTGTTGTCTCTTTTAGCTCAGCTACTTTTGGCTATGATTGGAATAATTTAGACAACTTTTTTTTTCTGGATTTCAATGTTTGCTTCCCTCCAGAGTTTGTGAGGGATGCTTTGAGATGTGATTGTAATGGGGGATCTCCCCAAGACTTATAGTTTTGCAGGTCGGGCTCTATTAAAAATTCAGGCTTACCATGAAAAAATATAAACTTGAGCTCTTAATCATGAGATATTGTGTTCGAGTGGGGCAATTGTCACTCGAACACAAAAACAAGGGGGCAATTGTCTTGACAGTGATCAGCCATTGTCTTGACAGTGATCAGCCATTGTCTTGACAGTGATCAGCCACGACCTCTTAGTGATGACGAGTTCTTGGCTAAGATTATTTTTGCAAGCAACTATCGTTTCCATCCATATATCACTTATCGTCGATACAGTTTGAATTTGTGATCATTCAAGGGGCTCTCCAAAATGCACTTTTTAGGGGTAATCGTTAGATAACATCCTTGATTTACCACTTGGGGACACTTAACTTCTTGCATTTTTTAAGTGCCCCTCAACTCTCTAAACTTCCAATTTTGTAGCACTTCAGCCCATGTCCCTCACCGCATTTTCAGTGACTGGAAGTCTCGCAAAATCAAGAAGCCAATTTACACTTTCTTGTTAATGAGATCAAGTGTACATCATTCAAACCTAATAACAATCTGTTGATTCCTGATATTTCAGACAGCTTTTACGTCTCATCTTCAGCGCTTGTCCCATAATGCTGGAAGTTAGTTATAGTACTTGCTTAGAACTTAGTATCTCTAAGAAGAAAAGAGGTGCTGTTAAGTGGATGTGAAATTTTACTTCTTGAACGTGGGATTTCTCCCGGCACTCACTTTTCACTGAAGGAGCGAACAACCTGGAGAGAGACCGAGCATACTCGAAAGAATACGTCACTGGAATGTTAACTGAAGGATCCACACAATAGAATGCACCATTGGATAAATTTGGACGCATCACATTGGCAGTAACTTTTTGATAATAAGAATCGCGGGGTTCCACCTCAAAACGAATTGGCATAGCCCAAGTATCTTATTAGACACAGGCGGAACAGAGGGACATCGACTTAAGATTCCCGGGGTTCCACCTGAAAACCAATTGACAATGAGGGGAATAGCCCAAGTTTCTTATTAATAGGCACAGATGGAACAGAAAGAGTCTCGATGTGGGACAGACAATGATTCTCAACAACTGTCAAAACCTAGGTACTGAGAAGATAACAATGTTTGGTGCAAATCTCTAGCCTTTTTGAAGTGCAAAACTTCCAAACTAGTAGAAAACACACGGAAGGACCTCAATTCTGCTCCTAAAACAGATAAGAACTGTCTCCGTCATTTGTAATCATCAAGTACAGCAAGAAATCACACATTGGATACTGAGCAACCAGCTTACTTCTTGCTCTATACGATTACGGCTTCAACCATTGAAACTTAATATCAACCCTCTCGTACTCCGTCCCTTGCTTGTCAGTTATTGAATTGCGCTCGATCTCAACATCTTTCAAGAAATGCCTCCAACATTTCTCATCAGTGGCTTTGCAACACTTCTTTGATCTTTCTCCTCTGAACGTAAACTTTTCACTCAAAGCCTGCAATTACGAACATAGTACATAAACAACTGCATTGTTGTAGCAAAGAGTCATCATGTTTCTTAAAATATCTGTCTTTGTAACTAAGTTGCATACCTTCATGAACACTTTCTGGTGTTTACTCAGCTTAAAGGTGAGTGTTTCAGGAAAACAACTCCACAGGAATGCATCAATAAGGACTTTGGAATATCGTAATGGAAATAGACCGGCACTGGTAAAGTCTAGCTTGAGGTGCTTGATGTAGCACACAGGAGACTCATAGCTGTTTTTCAGTTCTCCTATGTTGATTCCCTGCAACAAACAAAAAAATTGATTTGTCAGAACATGAAAGTATGTAATTAACATCAGATTAATCATGTAAGAAATAATAACCTCTTTCAGTAACTTTCCATGGAACCGGAAAGAAAGGACGTTGTTGGGTGCCAAACACTCAGTGAGTTCTCTCAACTTCATGAAACAATAAGTGTTGATAGAAACAGTGTACTCTGCCTGAAACCTTGCTTTCCATTGAGATTTGCTTTTCACTGAAAACTTGAAAGGTCTGAAACCCAATCTAGCATACTCAAAGCAAAACTTATTTGAAGTAGCGTTACTTGACATATCCACGAAAATTGTTATATTGCTGGAGCAAGAAGGCCGCCGCACAGATGAAGTACACAACTCATGAACACATTCAAGGAGTGGGCAGTTGGTGAAAAAATCTTCCATTGCTAATCGCGGAAGAAATTTGGTCTTCAACTTCAATATCTCCAATTTTGTACTGCGCTCAAGATAGATCCTGCACGCTTTCTCTCTTCCACATGTAACATCCACAAAGCAAAGCTCCGGTGAATCAGTCGCAATCCCTCTATACGAAGATCCACAAACTTCGACATTCTTAAGTTTTTTAAGATTTCTCAAGTCAAAACCTACTGCTAAAGCCACCACCCTGCAGTGTTTCAAGCTAAGGTGTGAAATATTTGGGCTGGCCAATGTGAGTTTTGCAAAATCGCTTGCACTGAAACTTACATCACTAAGGCTTAGAACTTGCAAAGAATCTAGCCTCCAGTTCATCACTTTTGGGAGATAATTTAGAAGACAATCCTCCAACCTTAGGACAATGAGTGAAGCGCAATCAAATGTTGTCTGTGGGAGTTTGCAGTTTGGGCAGTTGAGGCTTAGCTCATAGACATTGTTCTTTGCAGCAAATGATATGAATTCTCCGATAAATTTTTCGCTGTCATTGGAGTGGTACTGCAAGTTGATGGAAACTGATTTTTTCTTCCCTTCATGTTTGGGGATGCTTTTAAGATATTCTTGAAACTCCTGATCAGAATGAATGCAAAAATGTAAGACCTGGGATTCCATCCATTTCCTCGCCAAGATACGAGTAGCAATCAACTCTTTGGGGGTCAATAGAGAGATGATGTGATCAAAAAGTTCAACAGGTAATCTGGAAAGTATGTCGGGCGAATAATCATTTGTTGCTGCAACTTCGTGAATGGTGTTTGTCGGCATTACAAAATACTTTCTTCCCTGTGGGCTGTGGCTAACATTTCATTATTTCCTTAGCTCATCCGCTTCCTCCTGTGAATATAATGAACCGGTTATGGTTCCGCATCGTATAGTTTTTCTATAAGTAGCTAATAGACATATCGGTTGCATACAGATAATGGAATTGATTTTGGATTTTGAATTTTCAGTTCAAAATGAATATTGAAGATACTTTATAAAAGTCTACAAACTAAAAATCACTCGTAACATTATTAAAACTGAAACGTAACATCATTTTTTAGGACGGAGGGAGTGATTTTTTGAAACACAATAGGTCGTGAAAGAGCTATGTTGGGGCTGGAATAGAAGATTTCGCTCGGATCAAATCTTAGGCCTTGTTTTGTATACAATCAAGTCAGTTGAGTATAAACTAAATACAATCCAATGACTCAATTTTATGTAATGCAAATAATTCTTAAGTGAACTTGGATTTATGACTTTGGATCGGAAAACTAAACGAAATCCATCAAAATTCCTTCAATTGTGCTTCGAGCTGACCGAAAATGAAGAATTTTGTGCATAGCCAAGCAATGTAATGAATGATTCCCATGGGATGAAACAGAAAACATAAATTGATAATGCAAACCAATACCATCGGCATAGGAGATACTAACGAATTAACAAGTACCACAAAAGTGGTCTCAAAAGGTGTAGTACGATATATTGGGATTGGTTCATAAACCCTAATTTTTTTTCTCTTATGCAATTTGCACATAAAGATGAGTCTACAGAGGCCATAAAAAACAAACTCATAACATGTGCCGCACATAAATATAGAGATTGCGGTGAGAAAAACCTACGAAGTTGAGCCAGTGAAATGTGTGAAGACGCCGGCTGTTAAGTGAGAAATCGCAGAAGAAGTGTAAATAGAGACGGTTTGTTTTTTGGAGTATTCCAATACATTACCCCATACTTTCGATGATTTGAGGCCAAGGTCCGAAGAGTAGTAAACATTTAAATATTTTTCTAAAAAACATGATTTTTTACTTTTTTTTCTTTTTTCAGAAAAAAAGAACTTTTTGTGTAGATTTTTCCAAACAATTGACAATAATCATGATCGGGTACTATCATTCTTAGGAGATCTCGACCTGTTCAAGAAGGACTCGCTAAACTTAAAGTTAATTGTACAAATAAGAGCAGTTTTGGAGGGCTGCAAATTACAAGGTAGTTTGCTTCTCTTCTTCTTCCATGGAGACCGTCAAAATCATCTAAACCCTTGTTTTGGTGTGGTTAATGTTGTGCCTCTATCTAATCAAACTCTTCATTAGCTAGTCCTCCTAGTTTTGGAGGACTTTTTCTTTGTAATGAACGTAATTGGGATATTTGCAGCTAGTATTCATAAAATTCTCTCCTCTGTTACAAGAGGACCTAGACAAAGGTCGAACCACCACACGCGCGCCGCCACAGTCTGATCGTCCAGCTCGAGCCCTGGTTGGGCTATTACTTTTTGGACCATAAACTAGTTAATTAAGTTTAATTAACTAATTCTCCAACGGTTGCAACTTCAGTCCCAACCTTCTCTTTGTACAAAAAGAAATCACTTCTCTCATTTTCGACACAACTGAAATGCAACATTCATACTTTCACTGCCAACGAACAAGCTCTCGGTGCCATCGTTTCGGTTCGTCGGGCTTGCTGGCTACGTGCTTTCAACCATCACGCCAGAAATACCTTAATCTTGCGAAATGGAAGCCACTCGTAGCAGGTGGCAAATCTGTTTTAATAAACTCTTACCCCATATGTACGAGACTGTCTTCAATATCACTTCAGCATTCGGGAGGCTTTCAATCAGTAAGCTTCATTTACATCATCTCGTTACCTATCTATGTTGATTATTTCACAAAATCTATATATACTATTTGAGAGTGTTCTCTCAAACTTTGCACGAGGAATAGCCACGTGAAAATTACAGCTAATTAATGTAAAACAGATTGCTTGAATTTTTAAATTGAAATCACATCTGTAGAGTTTGAAACGAAAATGAAAAAAATTGACGCCTTTAAATTTACATCTCATCTGTAAATTTGAACTGAAATGAAAAAAATGGCGCCGACGTTTAAATTAATTGAATCTGTTAAAAAAAGGTATATAACCAACACATGCCGAAAATAACGAACGTTATATACAATATTTACGGCAGAAATCAAATATGTAAGTTAAATTTTTAATAAATAAGGAAACTTCCACCAAATATTTGTTATGATGAAGAAATTTTCATAAAAATTGATAGTCTATTATTGACGTTGCCAAAATGGCATGGAATGAAACAAACCTATAATATCGGAGGTTTGATAGTCAATTTTTGAGTTACCAAATGACAAGGAAAGAATCAAACTTATAATACCGGAGGTTTTCTAATGACATCACCACGATATTGGAGGTTTTCTAAGAATCTTAATCAGTTGGTGGTTTTCATACTCATTGGAGTTTTTTTTTTTAGTTTCATCATACTAATTGGAGGGTTTTTTAGTGATGGGAGGAAAATGATGAGCGGAGAGAGCGTTGTAGGTTAGCTCGCTGGCGCGCAAGTGGAAATTAGAAGAGTAAAGACGCGCCCGCATATCCGGTGAGTTTTACAGTAGTATAGTCTCATAGTGATGTGCGTTTTTTTTTTTTTTTTTTTTTTTTGCTTTGAATGTTTTTTTTGCCCGCTGCTAGCAAGTTGTTTTTCCTGAAAAAATATATGCTTTGTATATGTGAAAGCTTCAGTTCTCATGGTCGCCGCCAAAGGCATACACTTGCGGGAGGGAGTCACTCGCCATACCCGTATAGGTAATTCTACGGAGCAATGTTTAATTTTTTTTTTTCAGAAATGTTTTATAAGAAATCGATTGGTATTTAGTTTACTAACATCGTTATCTTTGGTGGTTTAGGAGAATCTTCTGTTTTGGGAGTTAAACACAACGGTAAGGGCCTTTGGACTTCAACTATGTTTTACGTTTATATTCCGATCTTTTTTGTACCTTGGTTGTTTAATTAGACTAGATTTGGTTCGTGAGTTCTTACTATTTGTATTATTTATTTTTAGTGAATAAATTCATAAAACTAAAAGAGCATACATAATGTTGCCCTAATGTGGTCTTACACTGAGAATATTGTGGGAATAGCAAAATAAAAATGTAAATTGAAATCAAGATAAAATAATAGCATGAATCCATCAAAATGTGATAAGATTATAGCAAGGAGAAAATCATTAGTTAACTTTGTCAAATTGGTATTAAAAAACGTAAATTTTGAAATAAAAAGGCTAACAGAAATGTAATGTTGAAAATTGTCCAAAATAGTATAATAATCGCCAAATTGGTATTAAAAATGTAAATTTTGAAATAAAAAGGCATACAGAATTGTAATGTTGGAAAGTGACCAAAATATTATAAACAGTGCTATAAATAAGGAAATACGATTACTTAATTTGAATTTTACAGTAAGTCATAATTAACTTCAGTGTGATTGGTCTCTAGCAAGCAATTTCGCTTTCTTTTTCAATTTAACGGATTATGTTACTCAGTACATTTGGTTATTTTTTTAGGCGCTGTATTGGAATTGCATAAGACATCAACTGTTTAAGTGACATCAATTTTGTTTTAAATTTGAATTTTCAATTTTCGTCGTGCAACGCACGGGTTAAAAGCTAGTTCTATGCCTAAATTACAATTTCGCTAACAGTAAGAACTTTGATGGAACGGAACGCAAAAGAAACAACCTTAGTATAGAACTTGATGTGCTGCATGTAACATACTGGTGACGTCCAGCCATCTATCTCAGTAAGTCGACTCCATGAAAATTAAACACAACATGCATTATTGTGATTAAAAGTCTTTGACTATGCAAATGAATTGAAACCGAAAAAACAACTCTGTAATAACTAGAAATCTCAAAACTCAGAAGAATGTAGTGCTTAAGAAAGAAAATATTGCTTGAGCAGAGTTATTTAGTTTTGTAATTAGCTAAAACCGCCATACTTTGTAAACAAAGTGCCAAAGCAGCTGAATACTACTTGTAGTAAATAGACTTCAAGTGCTGCGAGAAATCACATTCACGGCATTGCCCTTCAATAAGAGTAAGGAAGTCAAGCAAGCAACTGCTTGTTCAATAGGTTTAGAACTACCACCACTGAAAACTGAAGGACGAACATATCTATCACATACAGATCTACAACATGAATTATAGCGGAAGATTCATGTGTTTACCTTGTCTTCCTTAGCTCCTATGCACAGCGGATGATCGTAGGATGCTTGCTTTCACGTGCTCTTCTCGCTCCCACAGTCTGGCTCGAATCACTAGGACGAAAGCTCTAATCCACACCAAGTTCATGTAGGTGGGCCCAATGAAAGTGATAAAGAGCGATGCAATTAGAATCTATCTTTCCATCCATTGTCGCTTTGATTCGGAGTCAGCTGCTTTCCTAGCAATGTCCTGGTAGGCCGAATCATTCATAGCCGTGAGGTGTCACGCTAAAGTAGCACCACCAAACCGTCTCTCCCCGACATGGATAAAAGTACTAAGGGTATACAGTGTCAATCATTCTTATATGATCGACGAGGCTCACACGGCGAGGAATCTCAGGGACTAGTTCTACTCGCCACCTCATGTCACTCATCAGCACGCGTTATCTCATAAGATGTGCGCCATAGTGTTTGGACTCTATCAGAGCACATTTCCTATCCCATAGGGACCACTATACAGATGTAAGTCCAATAGCCCATATGACTATTAACCCGAGTACTGAGTGTTGCACATATGCAATCGAAATCAGTTCTCTCATCTGGCTTTCTCTACGCAGACTATACATGGTTCGGGGTAGTAACCATGCTCGAATGGCCATAAACCAATCTCGCCTTGGAACTTATTCCAATGCGACAAATGAATCCGTCTGACAGGGTCTTGCACTATTGATTGATGTCCAGCTCTTGTCATAGGCCATGCGCCTCATATGACAGGAGTCATCATATCATAGGCTTCTAGCGCTTATCGGGATTCTGTCTCATCTTCTACTCACCTAGACTATCCATGATGTTGTAAAGGCGGTTGCTCGTGTGAGAGAGTCAACCTAGTGTCCGCGCGACATGTTATATGCTAGTACAGGATATGTAAGCGTATCATACACGTATCGAAACAACATGCAGCATAACAAATCCAATTAAAATCCAGTTATCAATGTCTCATATGCTCATCAATCATATCGCTAGTGATCGACTACCGAGTCCCAATTTTCTAAAGCAATCCACAAAGACGACTCTTATGTGGTTTAGGAATGGGAGGTGCCTACATTATTGGCCCGTAGTCGATCTACTCCAAGATTACTCTTCAGGTAGTTATTTCACCTTTTGTGAAATCAGTACCTCTTTCTATATGTTTGGCCTTATCAAAGTACTGTAGCCGTACGCTGGCACTACAGGTTGGTTGATAGCCCATAAGCTTATCAGAAAACTTCTTATCCAAACATATTTCTGTCCGGTGACAGAACTTGCAATCGTGCTTCGCTTCCATGATCGATGGAGCGGTCTAATACGATTGTGCAACACTTATGCTGCTGTCCCATGCGATGTCATCTAGCATGGACTATAGCCTGAGTCGGATCTACGTCTATCTAGGTCCCCACCCTAGTCAGCATGCATAGCTGGCTAGTCGAAGCATCATCTCCGATAGTTATAACACGTGATCCTTCGTACAGAGTATCCTTTTGGTTGCAATATAGTGTCTTAAGTTAGATTTCCTAAAATCCACTCTTCCGATTGCATAAGGTTTGTGGAGTCTCAGTATATACCATAGTATATAGCAGACTCACACTGCATCGGGCACTTTGGTCATTTGGTCAATCTTTTATGGTATCTTCTAGGGCACATATTCAGGCTCATAAAGTCTTGCAGCAAGCTATAGGAGTATCACATGGCCTCGGGTCCATAACATGGAATCGTTCAGAGTATCTTCTTGTTGTCTGCCTTATGCGTTAATATAAGAAGTCCTTTTGAACGAACGAGAGTGCATCTCGCCCTACTAATGTCCTTCGTCACAAATCGAAAGGATAACCACCCTATAGTGGATGTGAAATAGTCCTTAGACTCTCCTGGATATAGTGTTTCATCGATAATAATGACGTGTTCATCTACTCTCTACTTATGAGAGTGATATGCAGCGGTTTTTCATCCATTGATAAAATACTGCTGACTTTAGAGGACTAATTAAGATCATACATAGGCTTAATTAGCTTGCACCTATTTGTGCATTTGATCCTACATCTCGAAACCCTGTGGTCGAGTCATACAGATCACCTCTCTGATTTCTCTATTGCGAAATTCAGTCGTCACGTTTATCGAGAATGGAACCTTATTTCCATCATCACAACTATTACCGATATCTCTGCAAGTCGTATGCCTTACTATGCTTCCGTCTGTGTCACTCTGACTGACCTTGGAAATCCATTCATTTCCAATAGTCTGATATCCTGTCGGAAAAGTCAACCTAGCCTTAAACTTGGTTGGTCCCTTACAGACTCTAATTTTTCCTGTAAAGGCTACTTTTCATTCTTCATAATTAGGGAACGATAAGGCATAGTATTCTATCCTATCATTTATGCAAGGTGATCCTTAAGATCATCCCTTCGATCTCAAACTGTCGATGGGGCATGCTCCTATGAGCAATTCCTTTGCATAGGAGGATCATAATTTTCTCTCACCCCTATGGATGGGCACCTCGCTTAGAAAGTCACTCCCACTGTCCGAAGGATCCTTGAGGGACTAATTCCTCATAATGGACTAAAGAACAGGGTATTTTCTAGCGGTTCCTCCATGCTCGCGAAGATCATCATCTCTACGAACATTTCCTTAACTATGGACATCTCCTTATGAGAAATCATATATCTTGTGAATCCATTTGCGTTACACTACTAATCGGCTGTTGCGTTTCGAATACGCAACCCTCCAGAGTACTCCAAATAGTATGGGAAGACATGTTACTCTATGAAGATACATTTCTTCCATCCAGGGTCTGAATTCCTTCTTGTCAGGTGATGAAATATCCTGGGACAATATCCTAGGTTCATCATCATCTTGCGTGGTGACCACCATGGCCTCCCCTTCGATGTCAAATCCTCGACGGAGTGCGCTCTAAAAAGCGTTCCTACGCAAAGAGGGTTCTTCTTCAGCATTATCGTCATATACGATATGCCACTCACTAGGTAAGGCACTCCCACTGTTCTCAAGGTCCATAGGAACATACCTCTTGAGTAGTGGTGAGTTGAGTGTCATCTAGTGGTTCCTCTTCCTCGTAGAGAATGCCATCTCCACGAGCTTCTCCCTGACTAGGAAAACTTAGTTAGCTCATAAGCTGCCGATCCCCATGGCCTAAGGTGACCTCATATAGGTTACCTTTTGGTCCACATCTCGTAGGGCGTAGTGACTACAGACTTGGTGGGTTCTTGGTTGAGTAAATCGACAGACGTTTAACAAAGCGTCTCCTCAAGATAGGGAACTTATACTTTGAACGTGCTATCATACATCAAACCATCTTCAGGCTGTATCCTATTCCTCCTATCCGCCACAGCATTCTGCTGGGGGGCATGGTAATAGCCAACTGCCTAACTACTCTCCATCACATAGCTCTTGCTAAGATAGACACTCGCAGTCTCATTCTGGCTAAGGACATATCCTTTTATCCAGACGGTTTTCTACCTTTTGTAGAACCTGTCTGAAGCACCCTTGTGCCTCAGACTTATGTGGCCCAAGCACACATAGTTGAGATGCGTACAATAATCTACGAATGTGATGGAACAGTAAGCACCATGTCTTAGCTTTAACTTTTAATGGATCACAATAACAGAATGAATAATATGTAAATACTCAATAATCTTTACTGCTTTACTGAATGGTTTGCCTTTCGCCTTTCATGTAAGGCAAGAATCACACACAGGTAAGGGTACCTTGGGCATATTCCAAGCAGGCCTACCTTAGCCCGCCTGAACATCCTTTCCTGATGTAGTGTGTCACAACCTAGCGCGCCACATATCAGAATCTTATGGCACAACCCTAGAGGTGTTATCCAAAGATCCTGAGGCGTTATTCATGCTAGAAATCTAGAGTGCATAACCATTCATAACATGACCAATTCCAAAGTAAAACTGTAACCAAATCAAATTTTGGTGGCTATACCCTCAAAGATAATCTTATGGATCCTTAGATGAGAAGTTAGTGCCATGTCTGGCCTTCTAGTCTTAGGAAAACATCCTTTTCCTCCTTTGCGTTTTTCCTGTCTTGGGCTATTGGTCATGTACCAATATTTCGCCCTTATTCCCTTATCCTTGCCCCACCTGTTCCACGGTCCTAATACCGGGCTAGGGACTACATCTGCCTATCATACTTCATTCACAGTCTTTTAGCAATCATATATTGCTTAGACTTCAAAAGTATGCTGAACTAGTATTCTAAGCAAGCACTTAGATCCTAGAAAGGAGCGATGTTTGGTCTTATCCAAACATCTTGACACTCTCAAAGTGCCGCATATAACGTTTTCATGGCACTTTCATGAAACGTGGCAGAGATAGCAACAAATTGCTAATCGGATAACTTAAACATCTCATCATAACGGCATGAATCTCTGATGCTATAGTTGAGTATTAATCTCAGATACTATAGTCGAGTGCCAAAATTTTATGATTTGAGTCTCATAGTTTAAGGTGGGATTTATGAGTCATTACTCACAACTTTTAATGAGGCAAATGGATAAGGTGGATCCAAGATTCTTCTTTGGCTCATTCCTACAATCTTTGAATCTCAAAGTGGTCTTGAACTTGCTGATGAGGTCATTTCCCCACATTGGCATAGCACGCTCTATGAAATTTATCTTGACTGCCTCCCACTTATTGGTTAGCCTAAAGATAATGTTCATGTGCTGCTGTGACAACTATTCATCACAGGTTCGACCATACTTGTAGGTGGTTTGACAAACTATGTCCAACGATTTGGTTACATAGTACGATGACTTGTCATATCGTTTATTGTCATTATTTTAGCCTTTACAGTTTCGATTTAGACACGATTGATCTTGAGACATTGCATAGGAAATTAATACTTGCATTTTCTTAGCTCCGAAATAACATGATACATAGATTAAAATTCATAGTTCCTCATACGGACTCCACCAAAACCTAGTAGCAATTCTAGGAATCAAATATCGTCACTTATGATTCCCTATTAGTTTCAATCATGTATAATCATGTGAGCTCTTTCGTTTTAGTTCCTTAGCATGAGAGGTTATACAGTTATATCCAATCACACGCAGTTATAACATAAAACAAGCACAAGCATAAATAAATATGCAATGGATGTGGCCCCAAAGGTGCACTCCCACTATTGAGAGTACGTTGAGCAAGTCTTGAACTTCTCGCCTCATGGATCTCGCCTATCTCGAGTGCTCCTTGAAGCTTCCTTGTTCGTCTCTTTGCTCCATGCACCTCGCGCCATAGCTTTTGGTTTGGCCACCTCTCTTGAAGCTTCTATTCTTCAATCTTCGCTAACTATCTTATTTCTAATAAGAAGTAACCTCTTATAGGCGATTTAGATGAGAAGAGAAGACAATAGAGTATGTAGAGAGGCACGACACGCAGGCCGTATTTTAATTGATTACATATTCAAAACCAAAACCAAATATAAAACCATCTAAGCCACATCCATGCATCAAACACATCCATTCAACCCACAACAGCATGTATAATGACAAAATAAACATACTGAAATTTTCTGGAAATTTCCAGAATTAAAGAATAATTACTGGAAATTAATAAGCAATAAATCAATCAACTAATAAGATCGAAAATTGCTCCCAACTACCTAGGATCTCACCTCCTATCTCATAAGGTAGGAAAAAATGTCCTCAGTCTCCAGAAAAAATTTGGGCTCAAAACAGTGTGTTTAAGGACGTCTAACTGCCTCGGGAAGTGTGCTAAACACTAATTATTTAATCTGGAAAATAATAATTTTTTTTGTTTTTCCAAAAATTATGAAAAAATCCCAGAAAATAGGAAATTTAATTCTGAGCATATAGAAAAAAAATTGGCGAAAAATAGTGGCCGGAGGAGGGCTCACGCGCCCACACGCGCCTCCGCGCGTGGGCGAGTCCCCCTTCGTCACGCGCCGACGTCGGCCCGAGTACCACGTCAGCGTGCCACGTGGCATGCCACGTCATCCATGTGCTGATGTCAGCAGCCACGTCAGCCTCCACGTCACCTGCCTCGTCTGCCAAGTGCTGACGTGGCACCGCCACGTCATCTGCTACGTCAGCCAAGTGCTGACGTGGAACCGTCACGCCATCTGCCACGTCAGCCCTAGGGCCACGTCAGCAGCCGCCGCCAGCCCTTTGGCGCGTGCGGCGCGTGGCGGCGCGTGGAGGCGGCGACGGTGGTGCGTGAAGCCCACGCGCCGCCTTCCCGGCCTCCGTTTCCGGCGATCCTTATATCGTTGGAATCGTCTTTTCACGCTGATCACGATTATGCATTCAAAACCCAATTTTAACATGTTTTGAAAAAATCTTTTTACTGCTTAGATCTAACAGTCCAGATTTACACCGTTCCGAATCTTAAAATATTCAAAACTAATTCTCTGTTCGTCCAAAAATTACAAAATTTATATTTCTAGAATCCTCGTGAAAATCCCTATCTAACCATATAGGTCTCACTAACAGATTATGAAATTTCAAAAACTCAATTTTTTAACTGATTCGGGAACGCATAACGAGGCACGAAAAACAAGCCTAAGACTCTGATACCAATGAAGGACGAACATGATCTATCACATACAGATCTACAACATGAATTATAGCGGAAGATTCATGTGTTTACCTTGTCTTCCTTAGCTCCTATGCACAGCGGATGATCGTAGGATGCTTGCTTTCACGTGCTCTTCTCTCTCCCACAGTCTGGCTCGAATCACTAGGACGAAAGCTCTAATCCACACCAAGTTCCACCCAATGGAGGCTAGTTAGAGAGAGAGTCTAGGGTTTACTGTATTATGATCAGCACATGATCTCTACAGCAGTGTGTATATTATTATGACTCTCATATAATATGTGTAGGAGGCTGTCTCCTTATATAGACAGACTTATACCTAATTGCAACGTTACCCTCTAGGGTTTGTCCTTGCTACTAACCCCATAAGGTTTGAGCTTGTCTCACCTAAACCCATAAGTTTAGGATAATTGCATTGTGCACCCCACATGGGCGCACATAATGCTAACAAAAACAAATATCAAGCCTCTCGTATTCTATCCCTTTCTTGCTAATTCTTGTTGTGTGCTCGGTGTCAACATCTATGAGGAAATGCCTCCAACATTTCTCATTTGTTGCTTTGTAACATATCTTCGATCTTTCTCCTCTTTTCTTCAACCTCTCTCTCTAAGCCTGCAGTAACATAGCAAGTACGTACTATGTTCAAACGGTTTTGTAGTTGGTATAAGTGGTCTTGGTAATGTCGAAACTCGAACAAGTACATACCTCAATAACATGTGCTGTTGTCTACTCAATTTAAAAGTCAGTGTGTCTGGATAACAGCAAAACAAAAATGCGTCAAGAAGGACTTTGGAATATCGTAATGGGAACATGCTAGCACCAGTCAAATTCAATTTTAGTTTGAGGTGACTGATGCGACGCACAGGTGAACTGCAGCTGTATATGAGCTCTCGTGTGTTGACACCCTACAAAATTGTTAGCAATTGGTGCGCCCATGTAAGGTGCCCAATGTAATTATCGTAACCTTATGGGGTTAGTTGCACTAATGCACAAACTAGAGGGGTTAGTAGCTAAGGCTCAAACCCTATGTGCAACCTAGGAGAAGTTTTGCCTGTATAAAGAGGTAGCCTCCTACACATTATGGTGTGCTATAATGCTAAGGCTAATGGCTATTCCAGAGAATAAAGTCACTCTGTATAGATTCATACTAGTTGTAGAGAACCCTAGTCTCTCTCCAACTTCATCAAAGGAGGTGGAACGTGGTGTGGAAATCAGTGTTCGTCCTCGAGATTCACACTAGATTGGTGGGAGCAAGATCAAGGAGGAGGCGCGTGAAATCAAGCAACAACCGATCATCCGCTGCATTAAGGAGCTTAGGAAGACAAGGTAAACACATGAGTCTTCCGCTACAATTCATGTTGTAGATCTGTATGTGATAGATCCTTCCTGCCCTTCATTGGTATCAGAGCCAATGGCTTGTTTTTCGTGCCTCGATAAGCGTTCCCGAATCTGATTTAAAAATCGAGTTTCTGAAATCTCATAACAAGTATACGAAACCTATATGTTTAGGTATGGTTTTTCACGAGGATTCCAGATATATAAATTTTATATTTTTTGGATTTACGGTGAATTAGTTATGAATTTTTAAAGATTCAGAACTGTATTAATCTGGACTGCTAGATCCAATCAGTAAAACACGTTTTTCAAAAACTTGTTAAAATTGGATTTTGACCACATAATCGGGATCAGGAAGAAAAGACGATCCCGGAAAAATTAATTTCGTCGGGAACGGAGCACGGGAAGGCGGCGCGTGGGCTTCACGCGCCACCGTAGCCGCCCCACGCGCGGCCACGCGCCGCCATGCGTCGCACGCGCCAAAGGGCTGGCAGCGGCTGCTGACGTGGCCCTGGGGCTGACGTGGTAGATGACGTGGCGGTGCCACGTCAGCAAAATGGCTGACGTGGTGATGACGTGGCAGCCACGTGTAAGCTGACGTGGCGATGACGTGGCGGGGTGATGTGGCAGCTGACATCAACATAGGTGTCGACGTGGCATGCCACGTGGCACATGGGCGACGTCGGCGCGTGGCGGAGGCGGACGCGCCCAAGCGCGACGGCGCGTGCGGCCTCCTCCCGCCGTCATTTTTTGTCCGGTTTTTTCCTAGGGACTCCAAATTAAATTTCCTATTTTGTGGGTATTTTTTCATAATTTTTGGAGCGACGGAAAATTTTAGTAATTTCCAGATTAATTAATTAGTGTTTAGCACACTTCCCGAGGCAGTTTGACGACCTTAAACACACTGTTTTGAGCCCAAATTTTTTCTGGAGACTTAGGTCATTTTTCCTTACGTTTTGCCATAGGTGGTGAGACCCTAAGTGGTAGGGAGCAATTTTCGATCTTTTTAGTTGATTACATTATTGCTTATTAATTTCCAGTAATTATTGTTTAATTCTGGAAATTTCCAGAAAATTCCTGTATGTTTATTATATTGTTAGACATGCTGTTGTGGGTTGAATGGATGTGTTTTGTGCATGGATGTGGCATAGATGTTTTATATTTTGGTTTTGGTTTTGTTTTTGAATATGTAATCAAAATACGGCCTGCGTGTCGTGCCTCTCTATACTCTAGTGTCTTCTCTTCTCATCCAATCGCCTCTATGAGGTTACTTCTTATTAGAAATAAGATAGTTAGTAGAGATTGAAGATAGAAGCTTCAAGAGAGGTGGCCAAACCAAAAGCTATGGCGCAAGGTGCATGGAGCAAATAGATGGTCTAAAGGAGCCTCGAGCTTGGAGTCCTCAAGTAGGCGAGATGGCATGAGATGGAGTTCAAGACTTGCTCAAGAAGTACTCTCAATAGTGGGAGTGCACCTTAGGGGCCACATCCATTGCATATTTGTTTATGCTTATGCTTGTTTTATTTGCATATTTGTTTATGCTTATGCTTGTTTTATGTTATAAATGCGTGTGATTGGATATATATGTTTAACCTCGCATGCTAAAGAACTAAAACAAAAGAGCTCACATGATGACATGATTAAAATTGATAGGAAATCACAAGTGATGAGATTTGATTCCTAGGATATACGCTAGGTTTTGGTGGAGTCCTTGTGAGGAACTTTTAAGTTTTAATCGATGTCACATGTTATTTTGGAGCTAAGTAAATGCTAGTGATTAACTTCCACAATGTCTTTATCAATCGTGTCTAAATCAAAACTGTAAAGGCTAAATGGTGACAACAACGACATGATAAGTCGTCGTACTATGTAACCATCCGTTGGACATGGGTTCTCAGCCACCTACAAACATGGTCAAACCTGTGATGAATAAGTTGTCACAGCAGCACATAGACATTATCTTTAGGCTCACCAATAGTGGGAGGCAGCAGTCAAGATAATGTCATAGAGCATGCTATGAAAAGGTGGGGAAATGACCTCATCAGCATGTTCATGACCACTTTTAAAATTGTAGGAAGCCAAAGAAGAATCTTGGATCCATCTTAGCCATTTGCGTACATAAGTTGTGAGTAATGACTCATAATAATCCTACCTTAACTATGAGTTATGGCTCATGTCATAAGATTGAGCACTCGACTTTAACGTCTGAGATTGATGCCACTTATGATCAGAAAGTTAAGGGCTGTCAGGTACAAGCTATCCGATTTGCATTTTTGTTGCAATCTCTGCCACGTTTTCACGAAACATTAAATGACACAATTTGTAAGTGTCAGGATGTTTGGATTAGACCAAACATCACTCTGTTCTAGGATCTAAGCAAAGGGAGTTTGCTAAGAATACTAGTCCAGCATACTTCGGATGTCTAAGCGATAAATGATTGCTAAAGACTGTTGGTGAAGTATGATCATACCTAGTGAAGTATGATAGGCAGAAAAAGTCCCTAGCCCGGTATTAGGACCAAGGCAACAGGTGGGGCAAGGATAAATGAATTTAAGGGAAATATTGGTATAAGGCCAGTATTACCCAAGACTGACAAACGCAAAAGGGAGCAAAGGAGTTTTCCTAAGACCAAGAGAAAAGGCCAGACCTGGCACTGACTTCTCTTCTAAGGATCCGTATGATTATCTTTGAGGGAGTAGCCACCAAAAGTTGTTTTGGTCACAGTTTTAACTTTGGATATGGTTATATCGTGGTGTTTGCGTTCTTAAAATTCTAGCATGAGTAAAGCCTCAGAATTCTTGGATGTCAACTTAAGAGTATGACTTAAGATTCTGATATGTGGCGCGCTAGATTAAGACACACAATAACAGGAAAGGATGTTCAGGCTAGCTAGGGCAGGCCTGCTTGGATTTTGCCCAAGGTACCCTTACCTGTGTGTGGTTCTTGCCGGACAAGAAAGGCGAAACGCAAACTATCCAGTAGAGCATTAAGGACTACTGAGTCTTTTATACATTATTCATTCTGTTGTTGTGTTCCATTAAATTGTTAAAGCTAAGACATGGTGCTTACTGTTCCATCACATTCGTAGATGATTGTCCGCGTCTCAACTATGTGTGCTTGGGCCACATAAATCTGAGGCACAAGGGTGCTTCAGACAGGTCTCTACAAAAGGTAGAAAACCGTCTGGATAAAAGGATATGTCCTTGGCCAGAATGAGACTGGAAGTATCTATCTTAGCAAGAGCTATGTGATGGAGAGAAATAGTAAGGCAGTTGGCTATTCCCACGCCCAGCAGGATGCTGTAGAGGATAAGAGGAATAGGTTACTGTAAGAGATGGTCTGATGTATGATAGAGCGTGCAAAGTACAAGTTTCCTATTCGGAGGAGAAACTTTACTAAAAGACTATCAACATACGCAACCATAAGTCCACCAAGTCTGTAGCCACTACACCCTACAAGATGTGGACCAAAAGGCAACCTGAATGAGGTCACCTTAGGCCATGGGGATCGACAACTTATGTACTAAATAATTTCAAGTCAGGAAGAGGTTCGTTGAGAAGTAAGTATCTACGAAACAGAAGTTTCACTGGAAGACACCCCATCCCTGAATAATCAACAGGAAATTGTTCCTACGGATCTTCAGGACAGTGGGAGTAACATGCCTAGTGAACAGCCCATCATAGATTATGACTATGTGGAGGAACCCTCTTTGCGTAGGAGCGCTCTTTGGAGCATATCCCGTCGATGAATTGACATCGAAAGGAAGACCATAAGGGTCATCACGCAACACAATGATGAACCTAGGATGTTATCCCAGGATCTTTCATCACCTGACAAGAAAGGATTGGAAGTTAGACCCTAGATGGAAGAAACGTATCTTCATGGAGTAACGTAAATTCACGAGATATATGATTTCTCATAGGAGATGTCTATAACTAAGGGATATGTTCGTAGAGATGATGATCTCCACGAGCATGGAGGAACCGCTGGAAGATACCCTGTTCCTTAGTTGATTATGAGGAATTAGTTCCTCAAGGATCCTTCGGACAGTGGGAGTGACTTTCCAAGCAGGATGCTGCATCCATAAGGGATGAGAGCAAATGATGATCCTCCTATGCAAAGGAATTGCTCATAGGAGCATACCCCATCGACTACTTGAGATCGAAGGGATGATCTTAAGGATCACCTTGCATAAACGATAGGATAGAATCCTAGACCTTATCGTTCCCTAATTATGAAGAATGAATAGTAAGCTTTACAGGATAAATTAGAGTCTATAAGGGGCCAACTGAGTTTAAGGCTAGGTTGACTTTCCGACTGGATGGAAGACTATTGGAGATTAATGGATTTCCAAGATCAATCAAAGACCCAGACGGAAGCGTGGTAAGGCATACGGCTTGCGTAGAAGCGAATAAGTCTACACTCATTCTGAGGATAGACATCGACGAGTTTGAGTCGATCCGACGAATTTGCTTTGGTTCAACGAGGTATCCTTCCCAAGGCTTTGGGTGATAAGGATTACGTTGATTCGCTTGGTAGCATCAATAGTTGTGGATCCATTCTCGATAGACGTGACCCTGAATTTCTCAATGGAGAAATCCTAGAGGTGACATAAGGTCAAATGCACAGAATGTGTGCAAGCTAACTAAGTCCATATGAGATCTTAGCTAGTCCTCTAGACAGCAGTATTTCATCAGGGATCGTTTACTATATGTTTACGATAACAAATGGAAATCGCTGTGTATCACTCTCACTAGTAGAGAGTTGGTGATCACGTCACTTAATATCGACGACACACTATTGGCTAGTGGAGCTTAAGGATTGTTCGAGTCCCCTAAGGAGTAATTGTACTCCTGTAGCTCAGCGCGAGACTTTACGAGCCTAGGCATGTGCCCTAAGAGACACCATATAAGAATGACCAGATAACCAGAGTGCCCGATGCATTAGGAGTCTTCTATACACTATGGTGTATACTCAGACCTAGCGAACGCTATGCAATTGGAAGAATTGGATTTCAGGATATTCCAATTTAAGACACAAGATTGTAACCAGGATACTCTATATGATGGATCACGTGCTATGACTATCGAAGAAGATGCTTCGACTAGTTAGCCACATATGCTAACTAGGGTGGGGACCTAGATGCACTTGGATCCAACTCAGTCTATCGTCCATGCTCGATGATAGACTCGCATGGAACAAATGCAATATAAGTGTTGCATGATCGTATTGGACCGCTCCATTAGCCATGGAAGCGAAGCACGATTGCCTGTTCTGCCATAGGGCAGAAATGTGTTTGACTAAAAGGGTTTTATAGTAAGCTTATGAGCTATCGACAAGCCGATTACCATGAGTTGTGCTAGCACACGGCTATAGCACTGCGGTAAAGTCAAAACACATAGTCAAGAGTACCATTTCGCAAAAGGTGAAATAACTACCTAGAGAGTAATCCTGGAGTGGATCGACTATGGGCCAGGATGTTGGCTCATCCCATTCCTAAACCACATGAGAGTCGTCCTTGTGGATCTCTTTAGAGAATTGGGACTTGGTTGTCGATAACTAGCAATATGATTGATGAACACACGAGACATTGATTGACTGGATTTTAATTGGATTTGTTTTAAGCAGCATGTCGTTTTGATACATGTATGATATGTTACATTTCCTGTACTAGCATAGAGCATGTCACGCAGACACTAGGTCGGCTCACTCACACGAGCGACCGCCTTCGCAATATCCTGGATATGTCTGGGTGTGGCAGAAGATGAGACAGAATCCCGATAAGCGCTGAAAGCCTGCGATATGATATGAGATGCCTTCTTCATATGAGCATATGGCCTATGATAAGAGCTTGATGTCTATCAGTAGAGCTAGGAGCCTGTCAGACGGATTCAACTGTCGCATTGGAAATAAGTTCCAGGGTGAGACTGGTTATGGCCAATCGAACATGGTTACTACCCCGAACCATGAACAGTCTGTGTAAAGAAAGCCAGATGCGAGAGCTGATAATTGTTCACAATAGTGTGACATGGCAGCACTCGGGCTGGTGGCCATAAGAGCTACCGGATTGTCATCTGCATAGTGGTCCTTTGCAAGGATAAGACATGCGCTCTGATCATAGTCTAAACACTATGGCGCATATTCCCCTTGAATAACGCGCGCTTATGAGTGACCATGAGGTGATGAGTAGAATTAGTCCCTGGGATTCCTCATCGTGTGAGCCTCGTCGATCACATAAAGGTGATTGACACTGTATACCCTTTGTACTTACGTCTGTGTCATGAGGAGACGGGTCGGTGGTGCTACTTTGGCGTGACACCTTACGGCTATGGATGATTCGGCCTTCCGGACACTGCTGGGAAAGCAGCTGAGCCGAATCTGAGTGACACATGTATGTAAGGAAAAATTCTCGTTGCATCGCTCTTTATTATCTTCATTGGGCCGACCTGCAAGATCTTATGGGATCATGTAGGATATGAAAATATAAAGGAGATGTGGAATCATTGGAGCATGGCCTTCGGGACAAGGCAGGTGCTCATGATCCACGAGATGACAATCGGAGGAATCTGGGGAATACGAGAGTTACGGAGAGCATTATCACTGTTACATGTTTTAAGGGTGCCTTCCTGCGCTGGCTATACGAGTTTGGTATGTGGATCTCCTGAGAGGGTGCCTTCCCATACTGGCTATACGAGTTTGGTGTACGGATCTCCCGAAATGCAGGTACTCTCACCGGTCACACGCCACGGCCACACATTACTCTTTTGTAGATGATAGAAAGTTGGAGATTGATAGAGGCTGGATAGATTGTGCAACCCCACTGTGCGAGTGGGAGATGTTAGCAATTGGTGCGCCCATGTGGGGTGCCCAATGTAATTATCGTAACCATATGGGGTTAGTTGCACTAATGCACAAACTAGAGGGGTTAGTAGCTAAGGCTCAAACCCTATGTGCAAACCTAGGAGAAGTTTTGCCTATATAAAGAGGTAGCCTCCTACACATTATGGTGTGCTATAATGCTTAAGCTAATGGCTATTCCAGAGAATAAAGTCACTCTGTCTAGATTCATACTAGTTGTAGAGAACCCTAGTCTCTCTCCAACTTCATCCAAGGAGGTGGAACGTGGTGTGGAAATCAGTGTTCGTCCTCGAGATTCACACTAGATTGGTGGGAGCAAGATCAAGGAGGAGGCGCGTGAAAGCAAGCAACAACCGATCATCCGCTGCATTAAGGAGCTAAGGAAGACAAGGTAAACACATGAATCTTCCGCTATAATTCATGTTGTAGATCTGTATGTGATAGATCTTTCCTGCCCTTCAAAAATGAACAAAATTAGACAAGACAGAAACATTAAATCCTAATATCAATTGACAATTAGTTACCTCTTTCAGTAACTTCCCATGAAACCGGAAAGAGAAGATACTCTTTCCCTCGCATATATCAACCACTCCTCTCAAGTTTTCAAAAAAACAAGTGTCCATAGTAACCGTATATTCTGCCTGAAACTTGGCTTTCAGTTGGGGCTTGTGTTTGTGATTCCTTATCACTGAAAACTCGAATGATCTAAGAGACGAAGTACGAACATCCTCATAACAGAGGATTGGGAAGCCGGCCAAATGTTCTCCTGCCAATAAATTTGTATCAATTATGGTGTTCAACGTCAATACCTCCAATTTCTTGCAACCCACAAGATCAATCGTGCGTGCTTCTTCGCTAGATGAGTACTCCACAGAACAAAGTTCGGGCGAATCTGTCACGATCCCTTCATAAGAAGTCCCACAGACTTCAACATTTTTAAGTCTTTTAAGAGAACTTAGATCAAGCACTCCTGTTATTCCTGTACCGGTGCACCACGTCAAGCTTAGCTGCGAAATGTTAGGGCTTCTGGTGGTTAGGTTTGATAAATCCAACTTTATCAGATGCATATTGTTCAAGCTTAGAACTTGGAACGAGTATACCCTCCAAATTCTGTCTTCAAAGTAAAAACCATCTAGCCTTAGGGCGAGGAGTGATCTGGAATCCAAAGCAGGTATTTCTGGCAGTACGTAGCTAGTGCAGCGGAGGCATAGCTCGTACATGTTGTTCTTTCGAGCTAATGATATCAAATCTTCGATGTAGTCATCGCTTGTGTCCGATTCGTAGTCCAGTTGGATAGCAACTGATTTTGTCTTCTCTCCTTGTCGGGAGAGACTTTTGAGAGAATTTTAGAAATCCTGATCTGAGCAAGAATAATGAAATGTACAATTGGGGACAGCGCCTGCCATTTCCTTGCCAACATACGAGTGGCAATTAATGCTTTGGGGGTCAATAAAGAGATGATATAATCAAAAATCTCATCGGCTAATCTGGTAAAAATATCATTTGTCGTGGCCATATCAATGCAGTTTCCAGCATTATCCTTTGTGGCCATCACGTACTGTTTTCATTCAGCACATCCGCTGCTTCCTGCGACAACTTTTTCTAATATAATTAGGAGCTAAAAGACCATGTCTTATTCTAATATGTAGGAAACTGAAACAAAACCCTGTCAAAATCTTAGCTCATAGAAAACGAAGAGTCTTGAATAACCAAACAAGTGAAGGATCCTCGATTTCTTTAATTGTTATTTTTTTCAATTTTTTTGCTGAACAAGTTGGCCGGGTTTTGGTCTATGTAGGCCTATTTCTAGCTGGCCCATACAATCTAAACGGAGAATGTTAAACGGGGTAGGAACGGACTCAACCGTCCAACCTGCAGGACGTAGCACAATTTGTACTCGGTGAGGCAGATTTGCTTCAAGTTGCAAGATTCGAGTCATGACAGCTGGAGCTCCTTGTGGGCACTATGCACTGAACCTCTCCCACTAGAAGGCCGCTGTGTACTCTAGTTGCTTGAGGTGGTGCTAGAGGGGCAACTATGCACTGAACCTCTCCCACTAGAAAGGCCGCTGTGTACTCTAGTTGATTGAGGTGGTGCTAGAGGGGCAACTAGGGTGGTTATTTCCACCTTTTGCTCCAAACTACTCCAATAAAACTAATTCGTATAAGTAGTGGAGGAGCCATGATTTGGGTAAAGGGGGGACACACATTTAAAAAAATAAAATTCACGTAGAAACGTCAAAAATATATTATGACATCGTAGTATTTTATTTTTATTTTTTAAAAAAATTTGTATTTCGTACTACTACAAGCAAAACTCACTATATTGAATTCAAAATATGCTAATACTACTGCCAAAAAAAAAAACATGGCTTCAATTTTTTGGAACCGTTGAATGATAACTTCATTATCGATTGATAATTTGATATCAAATTCGGAGATTAATTGATAATTTGATATTAAATTCGCATCTGAAACTGTCAAAATAGTCGGAACGTAATCATGTTCCCATGACATCAAGGTTAGGAACGCGAGCAGAAACATCAGAAAACAAAAAAGAAAATCATGCAAATCATAATTTAGAATGTAAATGCAGCAGTACTACCCCTAACCATGTATGTATATTGTCGATAATTCTTGAAATTATTTATCTTTTCCTCAAGTAAGCAGTACAAGATAGAGACCCGCCTTCTTGAACAAAATATATTTTTTTATTCTGTACTTTGTAGGTGAATTTCACCCATCGTTTTTGCAATCAAAACAACAAAACGTCAAAACAAGAATCAAGATATAGTGAATGTCACATGTACTACGTACATGATTTGCGTAAGATAACAACTTGTCAATTCCCAAATCTTTTTGCAATTCAAAACAACTAAACAAGATTATTAGGGTTACCTGCTACTCGCCGGGCCGGAGAATCGCTCGCCCGATATGGAGGAGGAACGGAGCAGGACGCCGACGACGACGGGTCTGATCGTGGGGCGGAGTGCGGAAGCGAGTCCACGCAGTTGTCAGTTGTGCGCTCGCTGTACTCTTCTTCCGTCTTCTTCAGCAGAACGTTTTTTCTTTTCTTTTCTTTTTTTTTTTTTTAAATAACGTTTTTTTTTTCTTGGCGAGGGGAGGGTTTATATTTTAATGAATAAAAAAATATAGCGTAATAAATACCAGGTATTTTGTACTATTTTTCAAAAATTTTAGGGGTATTTGTGTATATTAAATAGAAGGGCTTTGTTTTGTTAAAAAAAAAATGCCATAAAAACAGGTCATTTCGAGGAATCGAACTCAGGTTACGTGATTTAAAATGCAAACTCTTAACTGCCAGACCAATTAACTATTTATTTTTCCCCATATTTTTATTTTTCCTCCTCAAAAAAAATAGGGGAGTTTTATATATATTGAGAATGGTATAGTTGAAAACAAATATCAAAATTGGGGTATCCTAGGGTCTCTGGACCCCCGTGTCCCTTCTAAGCTCCGCCCTTGTGTACAAGTTCGTATATTGTGTGGGTATGGGCCATGGGGCGGAGCTATTGTGCTCCATGTTGGATGTTGGGAATCCTGTGCTGCACCTCCTTTTGGAAAATAACAATAACAGTGAAAATTCAATAACTGCCTGAATAAAATTATTAAAATTAACTGCATTAAATCAGAACATAAAATTGTGCCCCACTAGTTTGTGACTCACGACTTCGCCCCTGGGCATAATTGCTAGCTCAACTATAGGGGTTGGTTTATGTGCCCAAACTAATACCTAAGTGAAAGTAGTTGCCTTTCGATTCCTCAAAAAAAAAGAAAAAAATAAATAAATAAAAAAAAAACAAAACAAAAAAAAAAGTTGCCATCGGACAATAAGACATAGAAAGGAGATTCCATTATGCTTCTACATACGCAAGATGAATCAAGCAACATAAAACAACAACAATGCAATTAAATTGAGAAAATCCTTCTTCATTTAGCTTCCACTTACCGGATCTGCTACTCAACCATCCATTTCTTTGGTGCTGAAGAGACCCAGAAAAAATAAGAAGTGCGTCGATGTATCTATTCTACTACATGCGTCAACAAATCCTGTGCAAAGGGTAATATTTATTCCAAGAGTACCCTAGAGCATCTATTTTCACTTAGGTACCGAGTTGTGAGAGTGTCTTGACATTATTTCAGATGTGTCCCAAACTATTAGAACATGGCATTTGCATACCGTACCTTTTTTGAAGGATAATCCCTCTAGTTGCTCTAATTGCATTCCCTACTGCCTATATGTAGTGCACCTGAGATCTCGACATGAAACTTTTAGTTAAGCTCATCAAGCTCGAAAGCCACTCTTGTATGGCTCCACGAATTCCATCTTATTCACTCTCTTTAGTGAAATCACCTTCGTATAACATATCTAGGCTCTAGCTATATAAGCTCTTATAGCACATGAGCCGAGATTTGACCGAGCTGACTCTTGAGCGGCTATGTGGCATTTCGGCTCGTTTGTTGAGCTCTATGAGTTACTAACATGTTTATGTAGGGATATTTTTTTTTTTTTAATTATTATGCAGGCTTATATGAAAGTACAAAAGACTTGTGTATGGGCTATAATATTGTGGCCTGATAAAGTCATTTACTATCCGGTTAGGCGGCAGTAACATAATGTGGCTACTGGCTCTTAGGCGGCAGTAACCTAATTGCTTGTACAGTATGGTGAAAATCATGTTAGTAAGTGAGGTCTACTGGCTCTTAGTGGTTTTAGTATTAAAAGGCACGAGTTCTGACCTCCAAGACTTTTCGGGAAAAAGAATCATTTTTCTCTTCCCAATGCGAGAGAGATGATCTCATCGCCTGTGATGAATAGAGCTTCGAAGATACCACTCTGTTCCAGCTCTTTCTTCCCATCTGACTTTTTTGACTTGTATTTGGGTCGATTCGACCGGGTAATTTGGATAGCAAAATGATACGAATTTTTGATAATTTTTTCACCATATTATAGAGCACCTTTTACTCTACAACACCATGAAAAAATTAGCAAAAAATTACATCAGTTTGCTATTCAAATCACCGGGTCAAAGTGACTCAGTGAATAGTGACAAAAGTCAAATTGGAAAGAAAGAGCTGGAACAGAGTGGAAGTCATTTCCGACTAAGGTCTCCTTCAACCGACAATAGCGCCAGGGACGGACCTAGGCACAACTCTGCAGAGGCCATGGCCTCCCTGGCATTTGGCTTGAACTTATTATCTAGGTATGTTTGTGTGTGTTCATATCATGGAGTACAATTTTCTATATGTGGCACCTGTTGATGTTAATAGCTTGTACAGTTTGTTCTTGCCATTCTCATAATTTTTGTTTTTGTCTAATTTTGGACTTGGAAGATAGAATTGATAAAAGGGTAGAAGACACTTTGCACCCTTATGTTTAGCTAAAAAGACACCCGACACCTCTGTGTTTTGAACAATACACTTGACCACCCCTATAACGGAAAAAAGTAGGGACAGATTGCACCTCACTGTTAAGTTCCGTTCATAAAGCAATATTTCACATATTTTTTGACCAATTTACCCCTGTTTGTTGGGTTAAAGTTTTTGATGTTTTTGGTGTGTTCTTGGTCTTCACCACTACCAAACAAGTGCATCAAATACAAACCCTCTTCTCCTTCCTCCTTCATCCTCCTCTTCTTTTCACCCACGGGAGAATTTTTAACTATGTTCTAAACAAAAGCAGAAATTTCGGACTTTCACTAGAGAAACAAATCCACATAGTAAGGAATGTGAAAATTTTAACAAAAATCCATTTTTACTACAAATCCCAAACACAATCTTTCAAAAGGCTGAATCAGCCATTAGAGGTCAATTTCCAAAACTCAACATCTTGTAACAGAGCATCCTTATTCTCACTACAAGATTGGGCCAACTTAGTTGATAAATCACCAATCTAATTGCCTTCTATAATCACCATTTGACATTCAGACAATGATTCCCAATCAAGTTACTAATTTATCTAAAGATTACTTCAATACCCCAGCAACAATTTTCCTTTGCTGCAAACTCAGTAGCAGACCCAGAATTACTTCAACTTGAACCATGAAACTTTGGTTCAAGTTTGAATCATAGCCCCCCTCCAATCCCACCTTCAACCTTATGATTTATCCACTTCAACAAACACAAAGTAATCCCCAGTTGAGCTATCCCTAAAATCAACCTTCAACAGAAGAGCAACAACTTGACAACTCCACAAACGGAAACCAATTATGTCTTCTCCTTCAGCAACCACCGTCATCCATATCTGTAAATTCTACAATACAAACACCTCAACGTTCAAGTATTTTGCCACTCCCAATCGATTGAACCCTCACCCATAACGAAATTGGATCTATGAAGCTTCGCTTTTGTCCCCAAAACTTGTCGGCGCCGAGATTTACGCGTTGAAGAATGAGGAGAAGAACAAAGCAGCACCAGCCAATAATTTGACCAACACAGAGCAGCCAAAATCTCTAAAAAAAAACCTTGCAAATGTCGTGCTTTCTCCTCTCTCTCTCACCGATCGCTCGCAGGAATTGAGATGCACCCCTACGCCAATTAAGTGTGTACGAGCCTCCCGAATCCAACCCAGAAACTTAGAAAAGGAACTAGGGTTTTGATGTTCTGTGATGAGTATCGGCTGCGTTTCAAGAGAGAGAGATAGAGATGAGAAAAGGAGGGAGGAGATGAAGAGTCAGAGGTGGAGGTGGAGGTGGAGACCAGTGGCGGCTAGTGTTTCAGAGATCTGTTGGAGGGAATGGGGTGGGTCGAGAGAAAAAGAGAGAGTGAGCATAAAAGATGAAGATGGTGTGGCTAGGTTTAGAAATGAGATGAGAAGGAGAAGAAGTGCATTTATAGTGGTGTAATTTGCTTCATTGTTAGGGGTAATACTGACTTTTCGTTAGTGACGTTAGAGTCCGTCGGTTACAGGGGTGGTCAAGTGTATTGTTCAAAATACAGAGGTGTCGGGTGTCTTTTTGCCTAAACACAGGGGTGCAAAGTGTCTTTTACCCTTGATAAAATTGTCTATAACAAGTTAACTACCGGTCTTCTACGGAAGCTGAATATCGGGCCCTGGCTGTAACAGCAGCTGAACTTTCTTGGTTAAAAATGTTGTTTCAAGATCTCCATCTTCGTCTAAATCATTCTCCTACTTTATGGTGTGATAATGCCTCTGCTATAAAAATGACTGTCAATCCTATCCTTCACGCTCGAACGAAACAAATCGAAATTGATTATCATTTCGTTCGAGAGAAGGCTTTACGAAATGAACTCATTGTTTCTTTTGTTTCAGGAACCAACCAACTTGCTGATATCTTCACTAAGGGGTTGCCTACACCACGCTTCCAGCAACTGCGAAGCAAGCTCATGACAGAAGCCCAGTCCTGAGCTTGAGGGGGGGTATTAACCCAGTCCATTACTTCAGCCCAAAACCTCAAGAAGCCCAATGCATTATTGAAGCCCAAGAATTAAACCGAAGCCCACTTCGGTGTCAAGCCCTCTCAGCAGATCCTTCCAGAAGGATTCATGTACCAAGCTGTTAAACCCGAAGGGTCTTTGTGTAATTAATGACAAAATGAAACGGCACAAAATGTGACCGTTCATTAGGTTGTATTTAAGGTTATGGTCGTGATGAATACATTCAGACGGTTCCTTTTCTTTCTCTGCCGTCTCTATCTTCTTCCTCCTCTCTCTCTCACAAAAAACCCTAAAATCGTTCAAATAAGTATGTGTTGGAACACATGAAACTCAATTGCATCTCTATGTTAAAGAAGAGCTCTTTGTGGTGTATGCTTAATCCTAGGGATATTGCCTACCCCAGACTTACCAGACTCTTCTATCTGAACCTCACCCAAATAGTTAGTGATCACATCTAAATTTGTTGGGATAACAATTGAACTTGATCACTCTGAGTTTTCCAATGTGTTAATTTGTCCAAAGAGGTATGACACTAGCAACCATCCTCCAAAGTCAGAAACTTTGAAGCTAGCCAAAGAAGAATTCTTTCTTCCAAATGTCTCAACCTCAGCCAAACAATTAACACACTCTGTGTTAAATGTTGAAGCCAAAGTTCTGCATACCATTCTAGTAAGATGTGTCTTTCCTAGAGAGCACTCAAGAGAGTTGGTGACTGAGAGAATGTTGCACATCATGTACCTGATTATGCATGGCTATGAGATTGAT
Organism: Linanthus parryae; assembly: GCA_023055425.1. Taxonomy (NCBI): domain Eukaryota; kingdom Viridiplantae; phylum Streptophyta; class Magnoliopsida; order Ericales; family Polemoniaceae; genus Linanthus; species Linanthus parryae. The sequence goes on along the minus strand of JALGPY010000004.1, from coordinate 84,632,539 downwards.
CTCCCAAAACTAGTCATTGAACACATGCTCTTCAGCTTAACCAGTAAGAGAGTTCACCCTCCGCCATATGCAAACCTCCTTACCATGTTCTTTGAACAATTTGAGATACCTTTTACTGGAGAAGAATTAGTCACATCTGGTTTTGGGGAACTCAATGAGAAAGCCTTTGAGAAAATTGGAGTTGTGAAAACCAAGGAGAAAGTTTGGAAACTTTACTTAGATCTTACTGAAGCAGAACTAGGTGCAAAGAAGTTTTCTAAGCCCAAGACCTTGACTCCCACTTCAAGCCAGACCTCTCAGCCTACACGCAATCAAAGACTTGATGGTTTGGAACTAGACATGGAGGATGTCAAAGCTACTGTTTTTGGACTAGAGAGTGATATGGGAAAAGTCAAGTATATGGTGGAAAGTATCTTCAGAAGCATGACCTTGCTTGATGTTCCTGAGGAGCCTGAAGGAACAAAGAAAGGAGAATCAGACAAGGAATTGCCTAGTGAGCATTCAGAATAGGAAGAAGCTACTCCAGTTTTAGATAGGGGAAAGCAGGCAGCAAAACATGAAGAAGATGAAGCTGATAGTCCTAATTCAGATGAGTTGCTGATCACTTTGAAGAAAAAGAAAAAATCTCCAAAGGCAGCTGAAATGACAAGACTGGTGAGACAGCTGCTGTAGAAGAAATTGCAGAGGAACAGGAGGAGCAAGACGAGACTGATGAAGAAGACAATGAGAAAGAGGAAGGAGATCAGGAGGAAGATGAAGATCAAAACCCTTAATCTTGCCTATTCTTTCTTCCATATTCTCTCTGCTTTATTTCTTTAAGTTTTCAAATTTTTCCAGACACTTGATCCGACATCTTCTATCTTTTTGATGAAAGTCAAAAAGGGGGAGAAAAATTCTAGGTTTTCAGTTTAGGATCTTAGGTTTATTTGATGCTATCTGCTGAACTTTTTAGGTGTTTTTTTTTTTTGTATTTAAATAAGTTGGATCTTTTTGGAATAAGTGTGTCTTTAAATTACAGACTAATCAGTTTATTTTGCAGAGACTAAGGATCAAACAGAATTTGGTTTTGTCTTTCATCAAGGGGGAGATTGAAAGCTCAGGTTGTTCAAGGCTTTAAAGAGCTTGACTATTTCAAGGCCTTGAAACAGCTTTCAAATCCTTGAATCAGCTTCAGAGGCTAGAAAATAGTGTTAGCTATTTTCAAGGCCTTGAAACTGGATTCAAAGCCTTGAAACTGTTAAACCTGAAAGCATATTCTCCTGGGGAGTTTTTCTGTTAACTCTCAGATCTAGTTTATCATCTCTCATGCATATGTTTGATTATTTGTTGTTAGATGATGAAAGAAATTTTTTTAAACATGTTTTGAATCATACTATATCAACTGTTTGACCATGATAATGAAGGAAATATTGTTTCTAAGTTTGCAGGATTGTTTCCTAAACTGGATTGCTGCAGATTTGGAAACACTTGAAGACTTTGATCCTGTGATCAATCAGATGTGTTTGACAGCTTCTCGTGATGGTTAAATTAAGGATTACAACAATATCTCAGAATATTATAATCATTCAACCGTTGGAGAAGATCTCAACATAGTGAAACTCTGTTACATACAAAGAAGGAAGGTTGTTGCTGAAAATCTGGAGAGATTTGCAGAGCTGTTTGAAGTATTTAAAGAGCTCAAATTTGAAGCAACAACAACACAATTCTCAACGGGAAAATACAGAGAAAGCAATCTTGATTGAAAAGCATCAAAGAAGTTCTTCATCTCTACCAATCCATACACAGAAGTTCACTGCATTTCACTGCAGTTTTCTACTCTTAAGTGATTTTCTGTATAGAGCTATATTGATAGATCATTTCTGTATTATTTCTACATTCATTCTCAAGGATTGTTCAAGGTGAACCATAGAGAATTCTTAGTTAATCAGTTATCTAGAGCAGGTACTAGACAGGTTAGGGAAAACCACAAGCTGTAACAGAGTAAGGGAACTCTCTGTGCTTGAGTTCTAGGGCTTAGCTTTTGATTAATAAGAATTGAGTTGAAAATCCTTCAGGGATCTAATCCCTGAGGTAGAGACGTAGGTCTTAGTGGACTGAACTCTATAAATCACTTGTCTTGTGCATTTTCAGTTCATCTACTTTCAAAACTTTTGCAGCTACAAAAACTGTTTATTTTTCAAGGGTTTGAACTTGTTTTCAAGGCCTTGAAAAAGGCTTACTTTTTCTAAAACTTTTCTGCTACATTTCAAAGGCTTGAATCTGTGTTCAAGGCCTTGAACTTTATTGTCTACACTAGTTCTTCTACTTGTTAGCTAGTTTTGTAAAAAGATGACATACTCTATTCAACCCCCCCCCCCCCCCTCTAGAGTATCTTAGTTGCTTATACATCTGTATACTCACACTTTCATCTTGCACGTTGAATTTGGTTAAATTTGTGGATGAATTGGGATACTGAAGTATGATGTGACTTTATATTTTCAATTTGTGGGTTAGGAGTCGTGAAGGTCATGTTGATATATATCTAAATCTTACTTTTTTGATATCATATTTTTATCTGTTTTTATTTTTCTTTATTTCTTGGGGGTTTCGGCAATTTAACCATAGCCTGATCTAATTGTGCATGACGGGTCTTTCGATCTGATCTGCTAGTTCGGATTCGATCCCAATTCGGTTAAGATCCAATTGGATCTGAATCGGATATGGGTGTCCCCCTCTTATTTAGATATGGATATAAGTATATCTAATCTGAATCCGACATGTTGATTTTTGCCTCTATGCAATCTCCTAGTGTCTGCAACTTAACCCCACAAATGTATAACTGAAATTCATGTATCAACATTAGCCCCTTACAAGTGTCCCTACTGTATAGATCTTCCCGCGACAGGGTGGGGGGGGGATCTTCCCTACTGTATAGATCTTTCCCTTGCTCCTTCTCGAGTAAAATTACAATTACGACTTGTGAAGCCTGATATCAATAATCCTCTCATATTCTTTCACTTGCTTGTTGGTTATTTTTGTGTGCTTGAACCGAACATCTTTAAGAAAATGCCTCCAAACACTTCACGGCGTTTCCTTGCAGCATTTTGACAATCTTCTTCTGGATCTCAACCTATGGCATAAAACCTGAAATTTGATGGTAAGAGTTTTAGGATGACAACACCACAGGAATGCATGGACGAGATTTCTCCGTGATTGTCACGATAATAGACCAGTACTACCCAATTTTAGCTTGAGCTCCTAGATTTGACAGCTGGAGACTTGCAGTTGTTTCTCAGTTGTCCTACTTTGATACCCTGTGGACAAACATAAAATTATATTAGACATAACATTCTTTTTCCTTAAACTACTGCCTTATGAAGTTATGATTCATAAAATGATATAACACAGTTTCCTAAATTGAATAATAATAATAACAACAACAACAACAACAACAACAACAACAACAACAACAACAACAACAACAACAACAACAACAACAACAACAACAACAACAACAACAACAACAACAACAACAACAACAACAACAACAACAACAACAACAACAACAATAATAATAATAATAATAATACTTCAATCAAAAACCTGCCACCGAACCTGAATGAGAAGACACTTGTTTGCTTGGATCTCTCAACAAGTCTTCTCAATTTCTTGAAACAAGACGTGTGGAGAATAACTCCATGTTCCGTTCTATGACTTTGAGGAGTGCACTGGTTGATAAGATTCCCCCATGTGTAGTTTTGGGAGAATTTTGGTTTTCAACTTCAAAATCTCCAACTTTCTGCAACATCGTCTAAGGACTTGGTGCATGGTTCTCTAGATAACTGAGATGAAAACTACAGATAGCGAAGGTTGGGTGGTTCAGTTACAATCATTTCATAAAGAGTTTGAGAAACTCTGACATTCTTAATTCTTTATGACAACTCAAGTCAAGAACTCCCGAGTCAAGAACTCCTCGGGATATCCACTTGCATGGTTTCAAACTGAGGTGGGATATGTTAGGGCTGATTGAGATGAGCTGCCTGAAATCCCACTCGTTGAAACTTACTTCAGTTTAGCTTAAAACCATAGAACTGAATATATGATTGATTGAATGAATAATAATGCAGGACTACATCTCTTTATATAGAATACTAAGAAGCTACCAGAAGTTAGGTCTACACTAATTGCTATTTTGTTCCTATAGTTCCTATACGCCCCCGCAAGATGGAGGGTCGTGACGAGACTCCAATCTTGGTCTTCAATGTAGCGCGGAAGAGCAAAGTGGTCTTGGTATGGTTACCGGGCGCCATGTTTTTGCTGATCAAGAGGGAACGAGCTTCGATCCACTTCGGTGGCAGACGGCAACTCTTAGGGTTTTAAACCCGCTCTGATAACATTCTGGTTGGATATGATCGACTATCGGTAAATCAGCTGCGAGGATGCAGTAGCGGCGTGCTGGATGACGGATAGGGTTTCCACGGATCTTGGATCGGCGACACAGGATTCGGCGGCTGACGCTGTGCGACTAGCCTGGGAAAAGAGGCCGACGGTGGGAGGGTTTGGTTGCTTGACGCAGGTGCGACGAGCCTGAAAGAATGTTCCGACGTGTTTGATGACGGCAGTAGCTAGGGTTTCTGCAGATCTGTGTGAGCTTGAGTCCAGCAGGTGCAGCTGAGGCACTGCCGAGCAGTGCTGTGCTAACGATACGAACAGTGGGTGCAGAGCCAACGGTGAGTTGGAGTGGTGGATCCGGATTTGCCGGCGTATCAGCAGAAGAAGCCTAGTTTGTAGGCGTCTGAAGGGAGGACGACCACAGGATATGTATATTCCGGCGTCGAGTTGTAGACGGCGGCTGAGAACTAGAGTTTAATGAATATAAAAAAAGACAGATTGCAAGAAAAAAAAATGGGCTTGTTCCAGGGGGCGGCTAGTGGTGGTGCCGCCCGCCAGAGGCGGAAGCGCTAAAACTAGGTCAACAAGAGCGTAGCCGCTCTGATACCATATAGAACTGAATATAAGATTGATTGAATGAATAATAATGCAGGACTACATCTCTTTATATAGAATACTAAGAAGCTACTAGAAGCTAGGTCTAAACTAATTGCTATTTAGTCTCTATAGTTCCTATAAAAACATCCAAAGAATCTAACCTCCCTGGTAGTAGGGGTGCAACTTGGGCGGGTTGAACCCGACCAACCCGAGCCCAGCCCGAATAAAAATAGGGCCCGAACACATAGGTTTAGTAATTTGGACAGGCTTGGACATAAGTTATCAGCCCGAATTGCAATTAGGGTTGGGCTTGGGCACAAATTTTAAACGACGGTATAACCCGAATTGCCCGATTTGTATGATCACTACATCAAAATATTATATTATGGTAAAATTATGTAGCATATCTACATGAATATGATACTTTTCATTGATTATTACGGATGTTTTTAATCATTATTTTGTTATTGAACTACTTTATTTGGTTTTTTCATTAAAAAAATATAATTTTCTTGTGTTTTAAAAAATGCATTAAGTTATTGTCCTATCACGAATTCAGCCCGAACCCGAATTGATTTAAACGAATTTGGGCTCGGACGGGCTCGAAATTCTCTTAACTCGGGCTGGGCTGGGCTTGGGCAACCTCGACAGAACTCGGGCGCGGGTTTGGACAAGGGTGCTAACCCGTCCAACCTGCCCGAGTTGCAGTCCTACCTGGTAGTGTAGTGTTGGGCGAAAAATTCAAGCCACAATCATCTAATCTTAAGACAAGGAGTGATTTAGAATCAAAAAGTGTTTGTGGCAAGCTGTGGTTTGGGCAAAGGAAAGATAGCTTATACATATTGTTCTCTGCCATCAGTGATATCATTTCTTCAATAGAGCTGCCCAATTCGTTGGAGACGCAGTTCAAGTCAATAGAAACTAATTGCATCTGGACAAACTGTTTGGACAAACTTGAAGAAATTCTTGAAACTCCGAAACAGAGTTAACGGTGCTGGCAAAATTTGGGGAAAAGGATAGCCATTTTTTTGCCAAGATACCAGTAGCAATTGACTCTTTTGTGGTCAGAAAAGAGAGGATATGAAGTACTAGTTCATCAGGCAATTTAGAAAACAGGTCAACAGTTTGATCAACATTTGGTTCTGCAACGTTATTGCTTCTAACATTCTCTTCACCAGCTGTCATTTCTTTATTTTCATCGCTTCCTAATGGATAAATAGAGCGTCGGAAGTCAGTATGTTGTGAATAGATAAGAGATAAAAGTAAAAATCTATCAATGTAACATATCATTTAAAATTTCTACTCAATGGACTCCTGAAACCTAACAGTAGTTGTGTCGCAGACAATGTCTAGATTTATATTTAGAACGTACTTATACGAGATGAAACAGCAATATAAATTGTATAGAAGAGTGAGTGAACACTTCACACCATGAAGTCAACAAAACAGAAACACAGTAATGTATCTTACCAGAATCATCCGTAAGAAGGTGATAAAAGCGAGAGCAAGAAAAGTTACAAAGGTGGAAGAATACGGAGAAGCAAAGCAATTAAGATTTTCGATCTCCATAATCTTATATAGTTATATTTATAGTAGACTGGAGTCTCCTTGTCTCCCCAGTCCCCCTTATTGAGAATGTCCCACATCGGACATTCAAAAATACATAAAATAGCCAATAAGTATTATGGGCTACTCCCTTCATTGCCAATTGATTTTGAGGTGGAATCATATGGATTCTTAACATGGTATCGGACGTATAAAAACATTTCTTCTTCGATCCACCTGCCCGTCCCGTTGCAACTTAATGATTTCCCACATCGGGACATTCAAGAATACATAAAATAGCAAGTAAGTATTTTGAACTACGCCCCTTATTGCCAATTAGTTTTGAAATGGAACCTCATGGATTCTTAACACCCCTTGTCTCCCCAGTCCCCATGCACTGCTTTCAATACACTTCTCTAGAACAATTATTATGTTAGTATGATGAGTCCATTTCATTTCAGCAATTGCTATTATCGAAATAACCTCTATACATATATGTGTATGTATGTACATGCTCGATGTGACTTGACGTGCTCGATGTAATGTTGGTGATTTTAGTGTCATCGGCCATTTGTGTAATCGGATTTACTTACGACTAAGTAGACATTGGCATTACGTTGTACACGTCAGGAGGTGTGGAGTACACGCGTGCACACAACTATGTTAATGACTTGGACAAGGAACTCGCGGACGACTGCGGGGGTTCGGGGGCGCAGCCCCCGACGGGGGTCCGGGGGCAGCGCCCCCGGTGGGGTCCAAGGGGCAACGCCTCTGGCGTCAGCGTGGAAAAATTGGATTTTTGACGTTTCAGTGCTTCACAAAAAACGTCTCCGATTTAATTTTCTGTTAAAAAACGGACTGAAATCTGGCGGTTGTAACCGCCAGATTAACCGCCTTCTCCCTCCCTATTTGTCAGTTTGGTCGAATTCAGAAACACAGAGGAACTCATATTCGTTCTTGAATTCTCTGTTTTATCCGATTGGAGATTTCGTGCACAACGCCGAAATACTTTAATCTGAAAGTGATATCACGACTCAGAGATCATCCAAGTTCAATCGTTCCCGTTCTAAACACCACCCAGTTTTCCTACATGTAACACACAGGAGACGTACAGCAATTTATATGTTCTCATTGTGGACTTCTTCTAGAATAAACACAGCATACTTCAGACAATGTGATGGACAAAGTGCGGGGTCGGTAACAACTCTTTCTTACAGGGCCTGCTCACTAGGGGTCATCTGGCTGTGTCCCTCTGTAAGCACTTGTACTCTCAGTACTCCTGAAGTACATGCTTGTTGCCAAAAAATAACAAAATAATCAAAAACTCCCAGGACTCGGAATAATATAGTTTTTAAGAAAGAATACATTGTTCTGGAAAATTTGTAGTCTTTTAATTTGCTAAAACCTTCTAAAAGAACAATTTCATACTGAAAATAATCCTTCCATCTAATTAATAGTCTTCAAGTCCAGCAAGAAATCACATTCACTGGATTGCCCTTCAATAAGAGTAAAAGAACCAATCTAGCAACTGCTTGTTAAATGGGATAAAATCTACGTCCATTGGAGCCGAATATCAAACCTCTCGTTGTTGGAATAGTGATTCAACACACCTAGCTAGGGTTTTGTTGACGAAGCAACGAAGTAAGACAACGAAGGAAGTCGAAGACGAAGCTGCATTTGGAAGCCTGAAGGTTTTGCCCTTTCGTGCGAATGGGAATAAGCATTCGCGCGAAAGGCACGGGCATTCGAGCGAATCGGTGCTGGAGCGGTTTTGTTTGTTTCCAAGTCCAATTTTTGGCATTGTTTCCTTGCTTATGGTGGTTTCTTCGGCACAAGTCAGTACACCAGTATATATAGGTGCTAGGGGTCATGATTTTGTGTATCGTGGTTGTAATCGGGCATCCTCTCATTACTAAATCGGTTTTCTCATTGTGGAGTAGCTAGTTTCAAAGCTAGCGAACGAAGTTAACTGTTCCGTTCTCGATCTTGTTTTTCGGTCATCTTTCTCTCTCGATACTCAGGTTTTAACACTTGTAAACTGTTCCTTGCTTGTTATTTCTTGTGGTGCGCTCAATCTAAAATCTGTCAAGAAATGCCTCCAACATTTAACATTAGTTGCTTTACTGCACATATTCGACGATCTTTCTCCTATCTGCTTCAAATTCACACTCAAAGCCTGCAATAAACGTACCAATGTCTTTTTTGTTGGTAAAGGGTGTCTATAATCTAGAAAAACAAATACATACCTCGATGAACACGTTCTCCCGTTTACTTAATTTGAAAGTCAGAGTGTTGGGATAACAGCAAAACAGGAACGCATCAAGGATGACTTTGGAATATGGTGATGGAAATTTTCCAGCACCTGAAAATGTTAGCTTAAAGATGTCTGATGCGACGCACAGGAGATAAATAGCTGTTTTTCGGCTCTCCTATGTTTTCTAATGCCATGCTGAATAATCACTATTGCTGGTTCTTAAACAAGAAACAGATTGAGTCATCATGGCCATTTAACAAATTATAGCCTATCGCTCAAAGGAAATCGAAATAACTCAGAAGAAGTGCGCTATGCAAGCCTTGTAATTAGAGGTCTCAAAACTCAGAACTTAATGTATCTGAAACTTAAGTCTGATCCTTTTATCTGACTTATAGCCAAGTCTTCCTGCAACTACATATATAGTCTTCAACAGAAACATCTCTGTTATTTGTAATCTTCAAGTTTCCCATGAACTCATTGATGTCGGCCTACAAGTCTACGACCATTGAAACTTTATATCAATCCTCTTGTACGATCTCCCTTGCTTGTTGGTTCTTGCACAACGCTCGATCTCAACATCTTCCAAGAAATGTCTCCAACATTTGAAATCCGTCCCTTGGCAACAACATGTGTTCCATACTTTCCCTTTTGCCTTGAACTTTTCACATAAAGCCTGCACCCAAACAATAATTAATAGTCACAGCTAGGAATATACATAAATTCATTGCTGTTAACAATACCTAGAGATTGTTCATGAACTATTAAGGTACATACCTCCATGAAATCACTCTGCTTACGACCGAATTTCACAGTTAGAGTTTCAGGAAAACAGCACCACAGGAATGCATCAACAACATTTTCGCAAGATTTCAAAGGAAAGGGGCCATACGTCCCCATGAAGTTTAGCTTCACGTGCTTGATGCGACGCACAGGCGACATATAGCTACTAAGTTGTCCTATGTCGACATCCTGTGAAAAAACGCAATGTACATCAGACAAGTCAGAAGATATAATCATAAGACATAGGAATACTATTTGATTTTAACAACCTGTTCTGTTAAGTAACTGCGGAACCGCAAAGAGAGCACGCTGACGTGTTGTGCCTTCTCAACTAGGGCTCTCAACTGCTCGAAACAATAAGTGCTTATTCCACAAAAAGCTTGATCCGCTCGAAACATCACTTTCCCTTGGGGCTCGCTTTTCACTATAAACACGAATCGCTGGTAAGATCTATGATACTCGAGTGAATACGTGTTTGGAGTGTTAATCGCACGATCCAACCAAATTGTTACACCACGATTGTTAATGTAGGAGGGAGTGGGAAGTGTTGAACCACGCGTATGAACAAATTCGAGGAGCGGACAGTCGGAGAAAATTTCTTCCATGCATAATCGCGTGGGTGATCTGGTGATCAATTTCAACTTCTCTAACTTGCTGCAACGCCTAAGAACAACGGTGCATTCTGTGGTACAATCAGAGAAAAAAGACAGGGAGCGAAGGTTAGGTGCATCCGTCACAATTCCTTCGCAATAGATCCCAGAAACACCGACATCCTTAAGTCCTGTGAGAGGACTCAAGTCTAGCAGCTTCAATGGCTCTATCCCCGTGGAGCGACACAAGCTGAGGTGCGATATGTTGGGGCTGATCGATATGAGGCGGTGTAAATCATCCGTGCTGAAACTTACGCCATACAAACGTAGAAACTGTGAAGAATCCAATCTCCCAATCATGTACTTGGGGTTATAATCCAAGTGACAGTTGTAGAAGCTGAGATGCGATATGTTAGGGCTGATCGAGATGAGGTGGTCTAAATCACCCGCGCTGAAGCTCACATCAAACAAACTTAGAACATGCAAAGAATCCAATCTCCCAATCTTGTTGTTGGGAAGGTAATCCAAGTGACAGTTCGCTAAACGTAAGACGGCTAGTGATGAATTGGAGTAAAGAATTTTTGAAATCCTGAAATTTGGGCAGCAGAAGCGGAGCTCGTACACGTCCTTTGCGATTGATGGTAGAAGATCTTCAATAGATTGCTTATACTTGGAGGAGAGATTCCGCAATGTTATAGACAAGGACCGTCTCTTGACTACTTGTTTGGAGAGACATTCAAGAGATTTCTGAAACTTGCTATCAGAGTGACGATCACTTAGGTATAGAACCGGGGTGAGGCTGCGCCATCTCCTTGATAAAGTACGTGTGGCAAAGAACTCTATAGGTGTCAGTAATGAGACGATGTCAACAAGCAGCTCATCGGGTAAGTCTGAAAGCATTGTTCTGGACTTCATCTTCCTCCTTCCTCTGGATATAAAGAGTGAAAATGAAGCCAATTCATTCTTCATATAAGCAGAATAAGACAGCTACACATGTATAGGTAAATTTTAGCTTAAAATCAAGATTAGATGGAGGTCATGAATAAGCACAATGTCAATATAAATCCCTCCAGAAATCCCCACACGTCCAAAAAAGGCCCAGATGACAAGAACATAATCTCCAATAAAGCAAGGTCGAGCTTCACCTTCAAAGGAACAGATATAGCGGAACAATAAACACTGCTATCAATAACTTAAAAAGTATTATTAGTTCAATCTCTCCCCAAAATCGATCTTTTAATTGGTCAAAGTAATTTCAGTATTGGGGTCTAACCGCATAAGTACAGAGAGAGTTGTGGAGTTACCTGGATCTGGTGGAAGAGGGAGATTCACGAAGGAATAGGTAGAGATTCAGAACTCTCCGTTCACCGGCGATTCACACTCTGTGATTGACGAGTTCGATCCTGCGATTCACAGTTACATTTGGGGCCTAGGGCTCGATAGTCAGCGTAAAAGAACGATAGATAGACACAGTCACTCTTTGGCGCCTAGGGTTCGACAGTCAGCGTAAGTTGCATACTCATAGTCACAAAATTTCTTTTCAATAAGGAAGGACAAATCACACACATATTCTTTGAGATTTAGGGTCGTAATTCATGTGATATCTCCTTTCTTAAAATAAGAAATTTGTGACTCTGAGTATGCCACATCACGTTCTCATGATAGTGTCAATGAACACGAGTTCGTGAGAACTCGATAGAAATTACCAGGTACTAAGGGTTTTTAATTTTTATAGAAAAATCTTGTTATTGTATTTTGACCATTTAATTTTACTAAATTTATATAAAAGACCCCTGCACACCATTAAGTGATGATTTCGCAAGTATTGTCACACAAAGGGTGCGTCACAAGTGTTACGTGGATAGAGCATGGTCATTTTGAAAGTTTTAGTTGAGAAGTCTTCTAAAATAAAACTACAATTTAACCCCCAAAAACATGCATATGTGAACATTTCTTATCTTCAGATTACTCGTCTATTTACACTACAAACAACGACATGAACAGATTATATTGTTGATATAATAACTTTGTATCATGGAATCTGTGGATGACTTTTTGTTTAATTAAAATCCGGATTAGTATTATTGTTATTTTTATATTAGTATAATGGTACCATTAAATAATACAAAATATATATAAATAAAGTTGTTGCACTCCGCCGCACTCGTGATTTTAAGGAATTTGCCACACCCGCACTTGTGCTACATATTGTAATACCCCAGAATTTTTGGGGGTATTTTTAGAAGTTTAGAGAATATATTGGGTCATTAGTACGATTTATAAAAGTAACTTCTTTTTTTATTGATACATTTATATATTTGTATAAATATTTATTAGAAAAAAAATAATAAAATTTCTTTTAATTTTATTTTAGCAAAAGTTATAGTAGTTGGGTAACTGTTTAGTTATTAAAACGTAGCGCGTCGTATAACGTTTTAGCGTGACCAAAACGTAACGTTTGATTAGCTTTTACGTGTCAGACCACCTTGTGACCCGTGCTGCGTGCCACACTGTAACATTTTCTCTTTCATTTCCTTCAATCACCAAGAGAGTTTTTTTTTCTCCATCTCCGCCTCCGACTCCTTCTCCAACGTCCCTGCTCTCTCCTTTCCGGCGCCGAAGCTGCAGCGGCACAGAGAATTCCCCCACGCCATCGTCTTCGTCTTTTCGTTTCCTTCATTCGGTAAACCCCCAAAATCTTTGATTTGAATTCCAAATTGAACTTGTCGTTTTCAAATTGAATTTGTGTACTATTGTCATGATAGTGGTGTGTAATTAGGCATATTTGTTATTGTAGACACCGAGATCAGAGACGGTGAATTTGTGGCCGTACTACGAGTAGTTGCGTGCTTGCTTTCGTGTGACGATCTCTCTATACCAAGTAAGTTTATATGCACAACCCCTTCAACTATCGAAATGTGTTTGAGGTGTGTTACGTGTATATCGTGCAACTGTTTTAAACTTCGAATTTCTGAAATCTCTCTTGCAAATATATCTTTGAAAAGTATGCGGTTACTTGCGGTTACTAGAATGATCATGTGATATATTAATGAACGATAAATGATATGGGGCGATGTACAGAGGATGTGTGTGAAGGCTACGGCTGGAGGCGCACGTGAGGCAAACCTCCTAGGGTTTCATATCCAACCATATATGGATTTTTTTATTGTGAAAGTTATAGAGTACTACCTATGCATGTGTGGGTCATAGCTGTATAGGGGTGTCGACACTTAATGTCTCATTGTTAGTTCAGGGCGAATTGGGATGGACCTTAATATCCCAAGAGGTACCCCGTTTATTATTTATTGCATCGTGACCTCTGTGTGGGCATTCGTTACTCGATGGGCTCTTATATGCCTCAGCTCAATTAATGATTACATGTGAAGTTACTTCAGCTATGTTTGGTTCGGTTTTTAAACCAAAACTCTGTTTTATATGTTGTGGTATATGCTTACTCAGTTTTTACTGACAAACTTTTATTGCATCGGCTTTTGCCATTTGAAAACCCGCAGGTTATGAATAAAGTAGGGAACGCGCACACGTGAATTGAAGATTACGATCAGGCAGCTAGGAAGTATTTCATTTATCTTAGGAAGCTTTTATTTGGAATTTAGATTTGAACAATTTCATTTATTTCTTTCAAAACTATTGTTGGAGAATTTCTCCGGTTTTATCAATTAAATGCACTTGGATTCTCGTTTGGTTGCGCTAGGTTGTTTCACATACATTAGACACAATAAAATCAAACGAAGGAAGTAGATGGTAAGGAATATTACCATACAGGTGTTAATTAGATGGCCAAACAAGAGAAAACGAACATTAGACCGAACAGTTATTACTTGGTATTTGATAAAATCCGCAATTTGGGTCCCTAATTTGGAAAACTCCAAATCTAAGCTACCAAATGATCTAACTCTAGAGAGAGCTCCAAAAAAAGGTACGGGAGCTTATTGATTGGCAAACCAGATCATGGAACGAAGATATGCTGAATAGGTGGACAACACGAAGAAAAAAGGCTTATTCTTCAATTGCAAATTCCTATTCATCCCACTAAAGATAAATGGAGTTGGAACTAAGATAAGAGGGGTATGGCGACAGCTAAAGCCGTGTATCATATGCAAAATCAAAATAATGGTAGAAATTATAACTTGTTCAAATGGGATCTTATTTGGAAGGCAAAAGTACATAATAGACTGAAGTTGATGATGTGGAGACTTGCAGCATGTAGTCTACCTATAAATAACCCAAAGATTGAAGATTCGGACTATGACATTTGCAGCAATTGCCGGAGTGACAATGTAATAACTGTTCGGTCTAATGTTCAATAGAAAACAGTAAGCATATCTTTTTACTTGCTCAGCATCTAGAGCTATTTGGTTTCAGATTAAGCATATTAGAATGGATACTCTGGAAAGTTGAGTGCACAAGAGATTTTGAAGTATGTGTTTGAGCACAAAGAACACAAGCTGAAATATTGTGAAGTTGCTCTCATTGGCAGTATTTTGGAAAGAATTTGGTTCAATAGAAATGCTGCCATCTTCAAGAGAGAAGCCTTTGATCCCTAGAAAATTTGCAAAGAGATAACTACAATGCAGATTTAAAAGAAGGTAAGTTAGTGCAGCTATTCAGAATTAGAAAATTCCTGATGAGGGGTGGTAAAAAATTAATTGTGATGCAAGTTTCAAAAAAGGGCTGATTGCAGCAGCCTATATCATTAGAAATGAGTATGGTAAGGTGGTGGGAGGTGAGACTAGGATTTGGATGAAATGGATGCAACTGATGCTGAATTTATGGCTGTGGAACTAGCTGTAAGCTGGTTTGCAAAGGAGAAATGGGACAAAGTAATGATTCTTACAAAGCAAAAAGTTATTCTTACAAAGCCACTAATTTCATTTCTGCAACTTCATTGGTCATTAGATGCACAAATGAAGTTAATGGTTTTGTAAGAATAACTTTTTTGCTTTGTAAGAATCACTATCCTTAAAAGTTTCAATACCAGACAAGTTGCAAAATACGAGTCAAATACAAGAATGGAAGCTGGAATACAAAAGATTGCAAACAGAATGGTTCACTTCCTCTACTACAAGAAGTCAAATGAACTTTGCAAATTGGGCTTTTTAAACAAGAGTAGCTTCATTGTAAATATCGACGCCTAGTAATGTTGATCTTGTAGTCGGGATTGATCACCCAACAGTTTTGGAAGAGTTGTCTTCTTAATGAAATATTTGAACTTCTAAAACAAAAAATCCGCATGCAATAGAACTGACATCAAAAAAAAAAAAAAAAATCCCTTGTTGTCCGCAATTATCAACTTTTAGGAGTTTGCAGGAATCTCTGTCTGTAATCTTCAATATTCCCATGAACTCATTGGTGTATGCTATTGCAACTACGAGTCTACGACCATTGAAACCTGATATCAATCCTTTCAAATGAAGTCCCTTGCTTGTTGGTTCTTGTACAACGCTCGATCTCAACATCTTTCAAGAAATGCCTCCAACATTTGAAATCCGTCGCTTTGCAACACGAGTTCCATCTGTTCCCTCTTGCCTTGACCTTCTCACATAAAGCCTAAACTCACACGGTAAATTGCCACAAGTAAAAATCTATGTATACATTGTTGTTAGTAGCTAGAGATATTCTTCACAAACTAAAGTACATACCTTGACGAAATCATTCTGGCTACGACTGAATTTGATAGTTAGAGTTTCGGGGAAACAGCACCACAGGAATGCATCAACAAGATTTTTGCAGGACTTCAAAGGAAAGGGGCCTGGCACCCTCGAGAAGTCAAGCTTCACGTGCTTGATGTGATGCACATGAGAGGTATAGCATCTAATTTCTCCTATGTCAACGTCCTGCAAACAAACACAATCGCACATCAGACAAGTCAGAAGATGAAATCATAAGACATAGGAATAATATTTGATTTTAACAACCTCTTTTATTAACTTCCCACAGAACCGGAAAGAGAGCACGCTGACGTGTCTGGCCTTCTTCTCAACTAGTGTCCTCAAATACTCGAAACAAGATGTGCTTATAGAAACAGTATGTTCCGCTCGAAACCTCACTTTCCCTTCGGGCTCGCATTTCATTGAAAACATAAATGACTTGAAATAAGATCTAACATACTCTAGTGAATATGTATCTGGAGAGTTATACGCACGATCCAACCACATTGATATACCATTGGAGCAACCAGGACTAACGGAAGTGGATGATATACAAAGCATATGAACAAATTCGAAGAGTGGACACTCAGAGAAAATTGTTTCCATACATAACAGCGGTTGAGTTTTGGTCTTCAATATCAATGTCTCTAACTTTGTACAACGTCTAAGAACAACGGCGCATTATGTGGTACAATGCGAGACGAACACCAAGGAGCAAAGGTTAGGTGCTTCCGTCGCAATTCCTTCATAAAATTTCCCACGAATTTTCACATTCTTAAGTCCCGTAAGAGGACTCAAGTCGAGTAGCCTCAACGGCCCTATCCCCGTACACTGAATCAAGCTGAGGTGTGATATGTTAGGACTGACCGAGATGAGGTGGTCTATATCATCCGCGCTGAAACTTACATTATTCAAGCTTAGGACATGCAAAGAATCTAATCTCCCATTCATATTGTTGGGAAGATTATCCAAGTGACAGCCGTCTAGCCTCAAAAGAGCAAGTGAATTGGAGCCAAAAGTTTTTGAAATCCTGTAATTTGGGCAGTGGAAGCGTAGCTCGTACACATTCTTTGCAATTGATGATAGAAAATGTTCTATGCATTGGTCATACTCGGAGGAGAGATTCTGCAAGTTTATAGACACGGAACGTGGCTTGACAACCTGTTTGGAGAGACGTTGAAGAGATTCCTGAAATTCGCTATCGGACTGATGACTTAGGTGTAGAACCGGGGATAGGCTGAGCCATTTCCTTAATAGAGTACGCGTGGCGATGAAATCTAAAGGGGTCAGGAATGCCATGATATGAAGAAGCAGTTCATCGGGTAACTTTGAAAACATATCAATTTTCGCTTCGTGAATTATGGTTTCTGCATGGTAACGAAATTCCTCCTCTCCAGCCTCCATAATTTTCTTTCTAGGATCTTCTTCCCGAGGATATATAGAGCAAAAATAAAGCCAATTTCTTTTGAATATCGGTAGCTAGAGACATAACAAGAGATGGAATTAGGTTCCAGAAGCATGCTACAGAGAAATAAGTTTGCAAAATATGAAGTAAATGATATCTTGATTGAAACTAACATGTCTAGCGATGGTCTAAACCCAGCTCACATTCTCTATTGACGGGTGAACAATCCAACACATCATCTTTGGGTCGCCAATATTTCCCCAAAAAAAGATTCTGGCTAGGTTACCCCAGTTTCCTCATACCCTAGTGAACTGCAAACTTGTTACATTACTACAATAGTGATACTCATTTGGCGAATTAAGTGTTGAGGACTTTAATGCCCACAGTTGAAACATGGGCACACGAGAAGTTAGGTTGTTGTTTAGTTTGATCTTTGTGATATGTTGTTCTATGTATATGGCAAAAAAAACACTATTACCCACTAACTTTTTATTACTTGTCGAGAACTCTTAAATCTACAATTTAGTGATCTAGATCTCAAACCCCTACTGTTACTTGGTGACCTCAAATTCGAGGCGTTATACAAGGGTATCAATGCTCTTACCACGTGATTAGCACCCATAAAAGTCACATAATAGTTACGTTTAATTTGTCGGGGCACCATGTTCAGCTTTCCCATAACATAGGTTTCTCCCTCACGCTTGGTGCTTTCCGAGGACACAGAATTGTGCTATCATCAAACAAAATTTACTATTTTTCTGAGAAGGTGTAAGACACAGATTAATAATTAGTTCAGTTACAAATCCAAACAAACCCATATATGATGTATGTATTTGGAGAGATTGATTTGGGAGTGAGAAATCTTACAAGAACGAGCCAGAGGAACGGGAACTCGCCGTTTACTATCCACAGGTGGAAGAAGAGAAGGGTTAGGAGGTTTACTTCTAAGACGAGCTCATTATAAATAGGTGACCCTATTATTCCACTATAAAGTATAAACCCTTATTTGACAAAGGAATATTCATATAAATCCCTTTAAATAAACAAAATTGTGATAACATGCTTTTTTCTGTATAGACCAGAACGTACCACTCTTGGCTTAGTTTCTTGTCCAAAGTCGTGGATCCACAAGATCGTTTATGGACAAATTTGGGAATAGTGTAGCGGTAGTCTATGAATGCTGAATGTCACTGTGGCGGATGGGAGACCTGCCGTGAATTTTATATAAGCTGTTGTGTGATGAATGTCACTGCGACGGATGGGGTAAATATTGCATATATAAAAGTTGCAAAAGTACCAATGTATGGATTTGATGTTTTGTAAAATCTAATCTGGGAAAGCAAAATTACCAAACTATAAGACATTTATCAGTTACTAACGATCGCAATTGAGATTTCCAAAATTATAAGGTGAAAATCAGTTACAAATTATTAATCGTGATCAAAATTGAAGATTTCTTCATTTTTTAGGGGATGAAGAAATCATCGTTATAGTAAAATATTGTTAGAATATTAAGTTTTATGTTAAGTGATTCTTATAATCGTGTTTCCTAGTAAAAGTTAGTTGAGTTGATTTTGTTCACACTATACGTTCTTCTCAAAAGAAAAGCTCTCACTATACGTGGATTAGAATATGCAGATGTATGGTTCTAGCTATGTCACGTAAGATGTAAGGTCACAAATGCTGCGAAGACACATACCAGCTCAAGTATGATTCTTGTACACCAAAAACATAGAAGAACCACTGAAAATCCGAGCCGTCAGATAGACCTGGGCTCCCATTGCATGCAGCTTCTTCGGGACTTGAGGTATCAAGTTAAGGTTGGAGTAAGAAGTGTGGTGGGCCTCTTTGAGGTGCGACCTAATCACAATGGAAAAGGTGTGTGTGAGCTTTATTACTTATTATGACAGTCTCCCTCGGTTCATTCACATACAAGTGACCGCATGAAGTTAAAATAACTTCCCACTTAATTGTCACCCATTACTCTATGTTGTGGGGACCAATATGACGTATCAAAAGCCTTTATAAAAGAATTATCTCCTATATTCAAATCATATTTTGGGTACGTTAATCCATTTTTGTTAATTTAGTTGTCAAGTAAGATGGCGGATTGGCGGGTATGTTTCTTGATGCAGCTAACAGAACCTTGCAAAAATTAGATGGGACAAATCGATGGGAGGACTCACGAAGAAAGGCACGGAGATGGAATTACGTGAAGCATACAAAATGATAAAAGATCGCCAAGGGGACTAATGAAGTGCAATAATAGAAAAAGAAGGGGGAACAAAATGATGCTGAGAGAAAGAACTACACTGTGGCGTAGAAATATCAACCATAGCAACAATGGAACCTGGACTCACTCCAATTTAGAGTATGCCACATAGTGCACCACGAAGAAGAAGAAGAAATACCTTTTTGCGCCTTGGCGTAGACTAGTCTGCTTTGTAGATTGATCCGACCTGCAGTAAAGTCAAGGGCTTATGAGTCTTTTAACATTTTATCAGCCTTGCTTTATAAGTAATGCACGAAGCCTCATAAGATATTCTTTAACACTAACACTCTCGGTATCAAAGGAGGATAAACATGAGAGAAAGCAACAAAGATTGGATCTTAGGAAAACAGGGAACCTAGGAGTTGAAGCCACAAGGATCGAGGAGTCCTTGTTTGATCCCTCTTACCCTTTGTGTGAAGGGTGTTAAGTGGATCTGGGTTTAAGGGTGTGTTAGTACTACGTAAAGCTCGAAAAGAAGGAAGAGATTAGCGTCGGAGCCAGTATTTGGTTAAGGAGGGCACAAAATTAAAAAATGAAATTCATGTAGAACCGTCAATTATATATTATATGGCATCATAGATTTTTTTTTCAAAAACAAACTTGTATTTTCGTAGAAGCAAAGCTCACTCCACAAGATAGCAAATGGGTGCTAGCTCAAGTGGTAGAGCGTTTGAAGCCCCTCGCATGGGTCACGGGTTCGAAGCCGGCTATATGCAAAAAAAAAAAAAAAAAAAAAAAAAAAAAAAAAACCTAAAAAGAGCTCACATCGAATTCAAAAGATATGACTACAACGGCAAAAAAAAAAAAAAAAAAAAAAAAAAAAAAAAAAAAAAAAAAAACTTTTCTTGGCTTTCATCTTTTGGCTTTCATCTTTTGGAATCGTTGAATGATAACCTTCGTTACTGATACCAATGAAGACATCTCTCGATATAAGCTACTCTCATTCGTGTTTGGGATAGCTTGAGAAAAAGTTTGAGCACTCACATTCATGTGTGGAGATGTTGAAGCATCATCAACACTCTTTGGTAGCTTTTGAAAAAGCTTCAACATCAATTTGAACCCAAAAAAAAGTTCACTGTAAAAAGCATTCAATAAAAATTCCCCGATTTCACTTTCTATGGAATTGATTGTTAATGGGATATCAAACTAAAAGATATGTCTGAAAATCAAAATAGGTGGGTTTAAGGGTCAAAAATGAAAACACAGTTAGCACATCAAACTATGGCTATACCGATGCATGCTTATCAGTTGCATATCGAAGAGCAGAATATAAGGATTTAGGGTTTACCTGAGAAATCGCAACAGAGTTGGAGGAACGGATAAGCCGAGCAGGGAGGGGCGGGGGAGACGCCGACGAAGGGAGGGGCGGAGGGCAGGCGACGCCGACGGGAGGGGAGACAGAGAGAGAGGGGGGGGGATGGAACGTTTTTTTAGGAGAAGGGCGACATTTTTAATGAGTAAAATAGTAATGTGATAAATACCAGGGTAATATTGTGTATTTTTCAAAAGTTAGAGGGGCACAAAAAAGGGTCCAACAAAGACTTTTACCGATAATAGAACTCAGAGTTATTGGGTTCAAAATACAAATAAGGAGGCACTTGTAATATTAATAGGGACATAAATGAAAAAAAAAATATATCAAAACGGGGTTATACTAGTGTCTTGGTAAGGTTGGGGTGCACGTGACCCCCATGTGTCCCTTCTTTTTTTTTCACCAGCAACGAAAGGATTTAATTAAGAAAGACGATTACACAACACAAAGGGGCATATCCCTAGACAGAAAAGAGAAAAACAAACCCAATCTCCTACCATAAACTAACCACTACCCAAAACAGACAACACCTATTGGGATACAAGCTCAAAGGCCCCAAAAACTACCCTATGCAAAAGATTCGGCCCAGTAAGGCCCAAGAGCCTCTAATCGTCTCAGATCACCACAGGAGAAAGCCCAACGACAATGGCCCAACACAAACCTTCCGTGACCTAAACTATGGCTGCTGCAGAGATGCTACACCCAAAGCCGCCGGACAGCAAACATCGCCGAAGGACCACAAAACAGGGAGCCACCAGCCGCGCAAGTGTCGGTGACCCGAGAAACAAGGGGGCGTCCCGATCTTCTCCCGGGGAGCCGTTATAGGAACGGGTAATGTGGTGTCGGTGGGCGGTGAGGGGACTGCTCCGTGAGGCTTAACCCGGCCGAGGACCAGCCTAGTCAAGGGGGAGGGGGATGGAGCAGCCCCACAACCGGGGGAGGGGGGGACAGCCACTATTGATCAGATCTATAACGGGGGAGGGGGAGGGGAGAGATCGGAAGCATACCAGGCCGTGGGTTGAATCCGAGACAGGGGGTGGTTGGTGGGGGAACGCCGGGGAGGGACCAGCAGCGGAGATGAGGGCGGCGGCGGCGACCGTGGAGCAGCAGCGGCATCTGTGGAGGAGGAGGTCGACGGAGAACAGACCAAGGCAGCGGCGGCGGCGTCAAGAGAGGACCAGGGTAGTTGAGGCCATTACTGGAGTCCCACTGGGACATCGGAGAGGGGCGCTCCCGACTCCGATACCGGCGGGAGCGCCGGTGCTGCGCGGATCTGGAGCAAAGCCGGCACGGGCTTTTAGATCGCCTCGAATGGAGCTGGTGGGGAGCGGTGAAAATCTGAGAGGGGAGTGGCGGCGTGGTCGGAGGGGGAAGGGGGAGGGCTATCGGAGGTGGGAGGCGGGCGGCAGCTCCATGGACGGGGAGGAGCCGCCGCCACCTGAGTTTTGTGGGTGTAGGGTTTCTGCTGAGAGTTTTAGAGAGAGAGAAAGGAATCTTTGAGAATGTGAGTACATGTGTCCCTTCTAAGTTTCCCTGGATGAGATAAGTACAGAGGAGCACACCCCCCCCCCCCAACTTTCTACGCAACCACAACAAGACCCATATGTAGACATCTCCACAAACCTTACTCGATCCTCCACTGCCCCCAGTCCCATTGTGTGTGAGGCATCGATGTGGCTCGCACCGTGAACTTGTGATTCACCCTTAACTAAGTCTCGTGGTATGGGTTAGGCGAAGAGCACGCTGCTTAGCCCCAATGAAACTAGTGGACGACCCACTTGATCTTGGTCAATGGTGACTTATATGTTGAGTGGGATGTGATCCCTATTCTACTTGCTCCATGTGGCACAATGCTAATGGCAATGCACATACTAGTTAACGTGGTACACAGAAATTCAACTATTTAATATATAATATCGTTTTCTAAGAACGTGAAAAATAATATTTAGTAGGGCTCCATGTGAGGAGCATGAGGTTATGGGTTTACAATGGTAAGAACATGAGAACTAATATTTAGTAGGTCTCCATGTACATGATTGATGCTTAATAAATGTTAGCTTACTTCATATGGTTGTGTTAACTAAGCTTCACAGCAATTTTTTTACCAGATTGTTCGCCTATGAGGATATATGATCAGGAGGATGGATATTAACTACTATTTGTTTAAGAAAATAGAAGCAACGACTTGTCTCACTGGGGTGAACTCTTAAATGTAGTTGTAAAATTAATGCATGCTAGTTGTGGATAGTGTATCTGAAATCAAACATTGAGACATCGAAGCATGTAATATGCTAGGTAGAGTTGTCAAACGGATGTGTGGGGTAGGTTGAGCCCGTTTGTAAATGGATTAAAGCATTAATGGTCTCATTCTCAACCCGATTAGCGCTCATTTTTGGAAGGGCGGGTTATAAAGGGTCAACAATCATGAACCAGCCCGTTCAAACAGTTTAATCAAAATGTTATATAACAAGACTCACATACCACCACCACAACTAACATTGTTCACGCCACACCACCAACACCAATTCCACCACTGTCCTACCCTCTTAATTTTGCATTTGTGAACCCTAGTCCCTAGCCCAACCTATATCTCTCTCTCCGTCCCTTCTACACAAGATCACCCAGCCACCATCCTTATAACACTTTTGTTTTCCAAGATCGAAAACTATATTCGTGTGCTTCAACCAAGATTGCTCTCGGCTGGGAAGGAATTTAGTAATCAGAAAACTGTAACCTCCAAAATAAACTTCATTGAGATGATAAAATTATTATTATAATACTAACAATTTTACAACTATTTTATGTTTTTTATAGTCCGAGGCTGACTACTTGCTATGTGAATCATGGTTCCTCGAAAAGAGAGACTTTTCCATCCAAGCCTGCACCAACACATGGTAGTTTTGAAATAGCAAAAACAAACACCACGAACATAAACTAACACCAAATACATGTAAATATATTTTGATTACATATGTCAAATATGAAAGGAAAATAAAACAAGGCGTCCATAAAAGAATTTTACATCGAAAGTCATTTTGAAACAGGAATTTCTCTGAGTTGTTACGCACAACCTAACGTATATGCATAACAAAAAAAAATCCATAAGGAATTCGTGATAACTAACGGTTGCCTAGATTCAAGGCTTTCCATAATAAGATGATTTCATATAATTATTTCCAAACTTAGCAAGTTGGCATGTTAAGAAAAAATCCTCCAGTTTTGTTGTAACAGGGTACCAAATTTGAATCAAAATATTACCAACCACCTAAATCTTAAGCGTCGACACCTCCTACTGGAGAAACTGGTGTCCCTAAAGAGTAGTACTAGCGGCGAACCAGGGGAAAACTGGGGGCAGGTTTAATATAATGATGTTTGGCCACAGTCACAAACGGACTGTAACTGTAACACCCCGTCTTTTTCTAAGTATTATTGACGTATTTTTTCGTAAAGTTTAAACAGTTATTTCTGAAATATTTGGCTAGTGGGGAGACAATAGTATTTTTAGAAGATAGTAGCTTGTTAATAATTGGGGTGGTAGTTGTATTTGACAAAAGCTAGATAGCCTAGTAGGTAAATAGCAATAATCAAAATAATAAATAAAACAAAAACAATTTGTTTTCTTCCCATTCTCCAACGGGCTGAGTTTTGTGTTTTTCAACACATTCTCTCTCCCTCTTTCCCCTCACCTTCTCTCTCTCTCTCTCTCTCCTTCCCTTCTCCTATATCTTCTCATTCTCCCTCTCTTCTTCGGCAACACAACCACCACCACCACCACCACCCCGAGACCAACACCACCCCCAACGCCATCACCAACTCCATCTCTCTCTGTCTCCATCTCTCTCTCTCTCTCTCTTTTCTCTGTTATGTGCGACGAAGAAACCCAGCAGCAGCAGCGGCAACACTAGTCGCTGCCACCACCGGAAAATCACCGCCACCACCACTGCCCATCCATCTCTCTCTCTCTTTCATCTTCTATCTCATTCTCTCCCCTTTCTGCGTTGCTCGAAAGAGCCACCACCGTCAACAGCAGCAACAGATGCGGCAGAGCCACCGAAAAACCTCCATGGTTTCCGGCGAGAGCTCCGACCAAGTCAAGCCAAGACCACCAATCGCTCACTTCCCTTCCAGGAGACTCCCAGAGGCCCGACCAGTACAACAGAAGGCTCGATCGCAGCCAAGGAGGCCATTAACGCCGACGTCGAGCTCCACCGTCGGCCGCCACCGTGACGAACTCGACCCGTTCCGTTTCTTGACCGTTTCTCGCAAAATTTGGTATGGGTATGCTCTAAATCTTATCCTAAGTTGTTTTTAGTAATCAATATCATGTCTTTAGGCTTTTAATCCATGTTTTGATCTGTGAGTTTGAGTGTTCATGCTTGGGCGGTTAAAATACAATTTTTTAGAAAGTTTTTGGGGGTTATTTTTACAGTTTCAGAAACTTAGGGGGGCAGATGACTTTTCCTAAACTTTGGGGGTACTAAGTGTAGTTCTCAATTTCACTTTCATTAATAAATTTAGTTTTATTTAATTTGATATTTATAATTAATAACTATATTTTTTGGGGTAAATATTTTGTAACTAAAGAAAGATGTGAAATTAACAAGTGGATTTCAGGTTAGTCTAAAATGAATAAGTAGGACTCTTGTTGCATTATATTTGAGTTTGTGATGATATATAAGCTCTTATTTTTAGGTGACCGTTTTGTAGGCGAGAACTACATCTAGGACGTGCTTGGATTTCGGTAAGTTAATATCCCTATCCTTGTGTGTCCTTCATTCTTTCGCGTATTGCATGTGTTATTTGCGAGCTACTACGATATATGCTTTATTTGAGTTATTTACTTACTTTTGAAATATTATACTTTGAAGTATCGTATAAAAAATATATAATGCAAATCCAAAATACGAATCCGAAAGAAGAACATCTAAATTTAGATGTGAAATGAGAAAGTACCGTTCTAATCACGACTACCAAATTAGGTCGTTATTACCTAGTCCACGGGCCACAATTAGCCAAGAGTAGCACACCGCTCACTTATTGGTCAAATAGTATCTCTCACATTCATACATCGATTATTATGAAAATTTCCACACCGACTTTATTTGGAGCTCCATACTCGATTTACACCTTGAAAGAAAAGTCGTAATTATGTAGAGTGGAAGCTGTTGTGCGTGGGTTTGTCTCATATCCCTGATACGATACATTTCTGACATATTGTGATTGATTACTGTTATGAGATTATGAGGCGCTATGATGCGAACCTCCTTTTTATTATGTTATGGTTATGAGGCGTTGTGATACGAACCTCCTGTGATTGAGTTATGGTTATGGCTGTGCATTTGCACATTATGAGAAAGCGGTTGTGGATTGGATATGGTCACGTCCCGTATCAACTAGTTGGTAAAATGAACTCCTGGACTCGATTGTCTTGTCATTGAGAAAAGTGGAAGTTATCATCTTGAGTTTTAAAGTGATATTGCGAAATACTATTAACAGTACTTGATCCCTAAAGATGGACCACATCATTGGGCTGGAATACGAAATTTAAAATCGTCACGAAGTTTGACAAAGAAAACAACACCAATGTTATACCCACATATCTGAGATTTATTAGCGAACTTGTTATTCATGTCACATGCCTCATAATCGGTTTACGTGCTATGGGTGTTAGCTTACTCAGCCGTTTGCTGATCATTTTTTGTAAAACTACGTCGACTTTTGCCATTTTAAAACCGCATGTTATTATTCAAGGTGGGGGACGTTCACGACACAGCTGGATAGGGAAGCTTGATGCTTAGAACATGGATCACATAGTATCTCACTGAAAAATGTATTCCTAGCTTTTCAATAGCTATCACTGTTTATATTGAATTTGTAATAAATTATGTTTGAGTTGTCGATGGTTGTACTAGCTATGAACCAACGATCCTTACCCGTTCCCAATGAGGCTCATCACCTCAGGCGGAGGCATTCCCTTTATATAAAGGGGGGGGTGTTGTAGTAACAACCCGAGTGGATTACTGTGGCAGCAATTTTTTTTACCCGTACCATCGGATAAAAATGCTCAAGCCTTGAAGGTGCTTGTAGTAATTCACATGGTGTACAATATACCACACATCTCATCCCCAATATCTCGATGTGCGACATGATATTACAATCCCCCACCTTATATACTCGACGTCCTCGTCGAGACTGCCCATTCATGTTTCCTCTTGGCTGGTAACACACCGTCACGGAGCCCTTGCGGGACCAGAGTCGACTCTGATACCATTTTGCTGGCACATTAATCCACTCGGGTTGTTACCTGGACGGGGAAAAATTATAAAAAAAAAAATTGATTTAATCGCAGCCACCCACGGTGAAATCCGTAAAAATCATCAAGTAAATTCTTTGTACAACTACTCCCCATTTTAGTCTTCTCGGCAACAATATGGGAAGTTTCTCTTTAGTCTCTTTAAGTTTAATGTATTGGTTTAGATATCCTACACCACCGCATTTTCAACGAAGGATGTTATGCTCGAGGGATTTGCATTTACTGACAAATTGGAAGCATTAAGAGTCCTGAATGTGAACTTGCCAGACCTTATTGACGATGTTCTTGTATTCAGGGTACCTGAGCTAGAAATCTTCAAAATAAAATCTCCGCAGGAAAGTTAGTGGAATTTGCATTCTTGAAATGCTTTGGTGTTTGTCTGGAAGAGTTTTGAGTTCAAACATTGGGGCAACCGAATGGTTGCCTGCTGGCCTCCTCAATTCCAAACCCAAATTATTTACATGTATTGCAGTAAAGCGCGTGATTGTAGTTCTCACGTCATATAAAGAAATAAAATAAGATTACTAGTGCAAGAATTTGAGTTCCACGAGGCACTTTTGTAATTAACAAAAGGGCACTACTACAACAAGATTTTTAGAATCAGGGTTATTAGTGGAAGTTCCAAACAAACATGGAAGTTTATGTTATTTTGTTGTGGCACATGTTTTTTTTGTTGATGAAAATGGTGAAATTTTATACCAAAACCAAGACCATTACAAAAATCAACCAGAAGCATGTTCAAAATTCTGAATCTCCAAACATTTGGAGTCCAGCCACTCTAACCTTACTATACCACTCATTCTATTTCTCCTAGCCCAGTTTGCTACACAATGGGCAAGTCTATTCTTAGCTCTATGATAAAAACACAAACTCAAACCTGAGACATATGAGACAAAATTTATAAGAGCTAAAGCTCTATTGGGCCACACCCACTCAACTGCACATGTGCTAGTAATGGCTTCAACCACATTCTTGCAATCAGATTCGATACTAACTCTTTGCAGATTTTTGGAGATAACCAACTGAGCTGGTAATTCAATTGCTGTGAGCTCGACTTCTTCAACAAATCTTGCATAGCACCACCTTGTTTCAATTTGTTGCACTTTCCCAACAGAGTCTCTCATGACTATAGCAATGCCAGCTCTGTTTTGCTTCAGCTCCACACTAGCATCACAATTAATTTTGAAACTTCCACTAACAGGTGCAATTCAGATTTCATCCATCACCATTGGGTTAGATCTTTTATTTCCTTCTTCTGTTCTTCCCAAATGTTCAGCAAATCTTGTCTTGATTTCCCCACAGAAGCTGAGCAGTTCTTCTACTTATTGGTTGGCACAAACTTTCACAAATTTATCTTGTTTTTGATGTTCCACACCCTATCAAATATGCAACATGTCCGAATGTAGACTTCCTCTCTTCCCATAAGCCACTTCTCATAATTCTCTTCAACGCACAAAAACCACTCTTTCATAGAGCTACAGTTAAACATCTCAATTCCAAGCCCTGTACACTGAAAACCACACAGCTTTGGCAAAACTGCATTGTAACAAGACATGTTCTAAGGATTCTCTGACCTGATTACATAGAACACAACAATCATCAATAGAAATCCCTCTTCTGCTAATGTTCTATTTTGTAGGAACCGCATCTCTTTCTGTTCTCCAAAGCACCACTTCCAGTTTATTATGCATTTTCAATTTCCAAATCTCCCCCCAATTGAAGTTATCTCTGCTATGGTTTAGGAACACATTTTGAATTTTCTTGTACACCATCTTTAGTGTAACCTCTCCCCACATGATGTTCTTGATTGCATTTCTATCTGTTTCGTCAAACCATTCTTCAAACAACTCACTTCTCCAATGTCTACATGTGGTGTCAAATAACTCCTTCACCATCTTGGGAGCATAAGTAACATCATCTGGGGGGTTCGACTTAGCATTTTCAAGTTAGGCACCCACGGGTCTTGCCAAATATCTATATTTCCTACAAATTTCAAAGCTCCAACTTCAATAACATCTCTGCACTTAAGCACACCCTTTGATGTTGACCAGGGCAATTTTGCAATTAATAATTGGAAGACCATTTGATGTTGAAATAATAGGGATTCTTTTTTTTTTGGTAAAACAAGAGGCAAACCTACAACAACCTAATCTGGCCCAACCCAGAACAATCAAAATCCACACAAACTTTACAGAAATCAAGCACAGCAGTAAAAAACCCAGAATTAACTCCAGCAGCAACTCCATGATGAGCAAGCAGATCAGCCACTGAGTTTCCTTCCCTCCAAATATGAGTTAAAACACTCCCAGAATCCTGCAACATCCCTCGGACTGAATCCACCATATAGTAGAAAGGAACATTAGAATTATCAGCATCTAACAACTGAATTGCATCAAGAGAATCAGACTCAATCAAAGCTTGATGTATACTCAATTGCTTCAACATTTTCAACCCCTCAAAAATAGCCCAAATCTCACCATGCAGCACAGAAGTAGACACAATCTTCTTATACATTCCCCATAGCCAGCTTCCACAATGATTTCTACACACCATTCCAACAGCAGCAACATAACTGTTTTCTGAAGAAGCATAATCAACATTAAGTTTCACACACCCAGAAGGAGGAGAGTTCCACTTAACCAAAATTGGCCTAGCAAGAAGCTTGTGATGGTCAATGGTTAAACCCCTCACCACAAACTGAGCTTTATACCACAAAAATTTACCAATATCCCCAGGAATTTTAAACGGCTCCTCATGAATGAACAAGTTATGCCAAAACCAAATCTGGGAAACAGCAGTTAAAAACAAAACTTGCCAATCACAGTCTTCAAAAATCCCCCAATCAGCTTGGAGATTAACATCAATCCAATCAACAAGATTCAGAGAGAAGAACACCTCCCAATTATCTGGCTTGAGAATACTAACCCACACTTTCTTGGCCAAAACACAATCTCTCACAGCATGAAGAGTAGTTTCACAAGAATGATCACAAAGAAGACAAGAAGCATTAGCAATAATACCTCTTTTAAATTTTAGAAGTTGAGTGAGCAATCTGTCATTCCTAATAATCCAAATAAGAGTCCTCCATCTTTGATAGCCCCTGCATTTCCAAATGACCTTCCACTTCTTATCAATAACAGGCCTAGAATGAGAATCAGTCAAAACTTCATAAGCTGAAGCAGTATTGAACTCTCCCTTCCCAGGAATCCAAACACCTGCATCCTTAATCTCTTCCCCAGAACACAAAGTCACAGCTGTTAGAAGATCAAGAACAGCAGGAGGCAACATCCTGCACAAGAGACCAAAATTCCAGCCATCAACCCAATAGTCACTGACTTTTAACAGCAGCTCATCATCACTGACTGAAGTCAAAGCTAGACTAGCAAGATTGAATTTCCCAAGCCAATTATCAACCCAGAAAAGGGTTGATTCACCATTACCAACATTAGTTCCAATACATCCTTGAGATCAGCAAGACATCTACAAACTTGTTTCCAAACTTTAGAATGATAAGGTTTGATGTGAGAAGAATCCCCATTTACCTTAGGCAACCCATATTTCTTCACCATCTCCTTAGCCCAAAAAGATTGATGCTTGGCAAACAGTCTCCACCCAGCTTTAGCCATAAGAGCAGAGTTAAACTTGCACAAACCTTCAAATTAAGACCACCTCTCTCTTTAGGCAAAATCACAGAGTGCCACCCCACTAAAGGAAGCTTGGCTTTTGCAAGAGAACCACCCCATAAAAACCTCTTACAAATTTGATCAATCTTCACAATAATAGACTTAGGAAGAATAATTGACTGCATCAGGTAGGTAGGGAGGGCCTGCAACACAGATTGAATCAAATTAATCCTTCCTGCCAAGGAGAGTTGAGCTGCTTTCCACAATGACAACCTCCTTTGAACCTTGTCCACCAGAAACTGAAATTGACTAGCACTAAGTCTGTCATGAATCAAAGGCACACCAAGATGGATACCAAGATCCTCAGTAAGCTTGATTCCAGCTAAAGAACTCAATTCCTTAGCCACCATTTTAGACACACAAGGAGCCACAAAGAGTTTAGATTTTTCTAAACTAATAGATTGACCAGCCACATTACAAAAATCATCTAACACATCCATCATCACCTGCATTTGCTTTTCAGTAGCTTCCCCAAATAAGATGAGATCATCTGCAAAGAAGATATGAGTCAAAACAGCACCACTTTTAGACAGTTTCAACCCTTTCCATTTACCCTTTTCTACAGCCTCTTGTATTTTTTGAGCAAGAACCTCCATGGTAAGAAGGAAAAGGTAAGGAGACACAGGATCACCCTGCCTCAACCCCCTTTGAGGAAGAAAAGACTGTTGAGCCTCACCATTCCAGATCACTTGAAAACTAGCAGTAGTAACACTATCCATAATCAAAGATTGAACATTTTGAGGAAGATGAATACTAGACAGAATTTGACCAATGAGAGACCATCTCACTTTATCATAAGCTTTAGCCAAATCTATCTTTATAGCCACCCCCTTTCCTACTCTTCATGTGTTTCATACAATGAAACATTTCTTGAGCTAAAAACACATTCTCACTAGCAGCTCTACCAGGAAGAAAACTGAATTGAAGAGGATGAATTAACCTTTGTAAAATAGGTCTAAGCCTACTAGTTATTAGTTTAGTAATGATCTTGAGGGATACATTACATAAACTAATAAGCCTAAACTCACCAAAATGAGAAGGATGATCAACCTTAGGAATCAAAGCCAGCAAAGTGGAATTAATATTGCTAGAAAGCTTACCACTTCCCCAAGCAGCCACCACCATGTTAAACACAGAATCACCAACCTGATTCCAATAATGCTGATAAAACCCAGGAGAGAGACCATCCGGCCCAGGACTCTTGTAAGCCCCCATAGAAGCTACAACATCAAACACCTCCTTTTTTGAAATAGGAGATGACAAAGCAGTAATCTCCCCAGCATCTAGCACCCCACCTTGCCAACACCAATTAGCAACAACCTGAGACTCATTTTCAGAATACAAACTCTGGAAATGAGAGGTAGCAGCAAGCTTCAAAGCAATTGGATCATCACACCAGTCACCAGAGGCCAACTTCAGAAGTTCAACTTTACTTCTCCTCCTTCTGCAAATGGTAGAAAGATGAAAAAACTTGGTATTCTTGTCACCAAGTAACAGTTTACTAAGCTTAGACTTCTGAAACGAGAAGACTTCTTCCTGAAGCAAAACTAAATTGAGTTGCTCTTGGAGCTCAACTTCAAGCTGAGAAAGAAAACAGTTTTCTTTAAGAGCCAAAGCCCTCTGAATACCATCCAACCTGGCCTTCAACTTCCTCTTTCTTTCAAAAATATTACCAAAAACCTCAGCATTCCACTTTCTAGCCTTTCCAGTAAAAGAAGCAATCACTTGATCAATGGCTGTATGAGAATCCCAATTTTGCATAACTAATTGTTCAAATCTTGGATCCAAGAACCAACAAACCTCAATTCTAAAAGGCTTTAAGCTTGGTAAAGGAGGACCAACACCATCAGTATTAATTACCAAAGGATGGTGATCAGAGTTCAATCTAACTGCATGTCTCACAGAAGCTTCAGGGAACAGTAATCTCCAGCTGCTATTACACATAGCTCTGTCAATCCTCTGTCTAATAAGTCCACCCCCAAACTGAGAATTAGACCATGTAAACTTAGGACCAGAAAACCCCAAATCCTGTAGTTCACAAGAGTTGAAACAATCCATCAACCTAGCACAAGACCTACCATTCACTGATCTACCCCCTCTCTTCTCAGAGGCAGCCCCAACCTGATTAAAATCACCAGCAATTAACCAAGGCAAGGAATGCAGCTGAGATAATTGAATGAGATAGTCCCAAAGCTCCTCTCTAGCCAGAGGGTTAGGACTAGCATATATACCAGTAAACAACCAATCTTCCTGATCTTTCTTTCTAACAATCCCAGAAATGGACTGGGAAGTGACTGAGACAATGTCAACCTCAACACAATGACTATCCCAAAATAACCAAATGCCACCACTGAAACCCTGGGCTTCAACAAAGTGGACTTGATCCAGACGAGACCGGCAACAAATTCTATTCAAATGAGCACTAGACACTCTAGGCTCAACAAGAACTAACATATCAGCAGAAGCAGAAGAACAGAGATCCAAAACAGACCTTACCGTATCTGAATTACCTACTCCACGGCAATTCCAGATAGCTATCTTCATCGAGCTAGGAAGAAGAGACAAACCAGCCAGCCGGTTCAGTAGCGAAAGTGGAGACAACCTCCTTCTGAATTCTGCCTCCTGCAAAGCTTGTATCACCAAGCGCATCCTTAATGGAACTCGAAACTCCATCTCCAGAACCGACCTCGGTTCCACCATGGAAAACGAAGGTTGAATTAGAAAATCCACCAGATCGATCCATGGTTCGACTATCACCACCACTGGGTCGACCCAATCGAGATTTAACAGTACCATTACCTCTTCTGACTGAAGTCTCACCCTTCTCAATCGTCTTCCTTCCATTATCAGACCCAACTCGAACACCCGCCTGAAATTTAGTCAGGGAAGGGAATTGATTCATGTCAATTTAATCAAACGGAGCTCTTCTAGGGTTTGAAACATGATGTGATTTAGGGTTTTCCCCCCCTTTCGTGAATTAAGACCAGCATTAAACTCCTTGCCACGCGTTCCATTCTCATTGGACTCGAAAACATGACGTGGCAGAGGCGACTTCAACCCCTCATTAGCCGGAATAGATCCACTGCGACGCGGAGTAACCACTTTGTCCACATCATCCATAGACAAAGCACCAAATCGCGAGCCGAAACTGAAAGGTCGCCTCCCATCACCCGAATCCTCTACGGACGGAGCACCATCAACCTTCTCCTTCCCCTTGCCACGTGGACGGCTATTCTCCGTCTTCTTCTTCCTGTACGACGGAATCATCCAGTTTCTGAACTTCGGTTCCGGCTTCTTCTCCGGCACAATCTCCGCCGGAGGATCGGAATTCATACCAGAAGTCGAGCCTCCCTTCGCCGGATCCACATCACTGTTCTCCTTCCCAGCTCTCTGAGGACACAGATCCCGGCGATGTCCATAGACTCCACAATCAAAGCAGATCAGGTGTAAACCTTCACATTCCACCAACAGCTTCCTCCCATTAATCCACACAGCAGGAATTAAACTATGACCCAGATTCAACTCAACACAAACCCTAGCAAATTTTCCCCTCGCAGCAGCTAGTGCAACGGCCCGTGGTTTCCCAAACCTTCCGTTCCGGACCGGAAAGCCCGGGAGGGCCGATGCTAAACGTGACGGCGGGAATCAAGCATAACATTCCAGAAGTTTTTATTTATTATACATCATTAAACTTCATGAAAGTCACTAAACATTACAAAAGTGATTTCAAAAGCTATACATCATCATGCTTGCTACCTAACACTACACGTGAGTCCCGTACCCAGCTTCGCCATAGCCTCCTGCTTCTAAGCCTGCGGTGGGAAG
Source organism: Linanthus parryae (assembly GCA_023055425.1). Lineage (NCBI taxonomy): Eukaryota > Viridiplantae > Streptophyta > Magnoliopsida > Ericales > Polemoniaceae > Linanthus > Linanthus parryae. Next base: position 84,597,923 of record JALGPY010000004.1, on the reverse strand, counting down.
GAAAACAGAACCGCAGTTTCTAAAGTCAGCTGTGAAATGCTGAGTAAATAACACCCAAACATGTAAAACAGAAGATGAAGCTTTACTTTTTGCAATAATAAAACAGGAGGAATAAAACTTGTAAAGAATGAATTCAGTAAATAAGGTAGGAACTCATATAAACTTCTTCTTATCTTAATATCTCTTCCAAACGGGGATTATTTTTCTCAACCTTTCCTTTCTTTCAAAAGCTCATGCCAAAACTGTATTATTAACTTTGTTGATACGGGGAAGGAACTACTAATCTATCACTAGCAACCATGACCTTAACTGCCGGCAGCCCCCTAAGACTTCTTGCGGCCAGAGAGGTGAGTACATGGAGCGACCCGGCAGGTTGCGACCGGGTTAAAATAAAATCTGATCTCTGGTCGAGTGATCGAAGTCACACGATAATAATAAATTGCTTCTCCCGCACAACTCTTTCCACTTTACGTTAATTACGCATTTTTATTAATCGTGTGACAAGTTCAAATAAATAACTTCTTTGAAATAAAAGGAGACTTCAAAATAAAACAAGTAAATAAATAACCAAATAAAACACATTTTGAGACAAGAAATAAAAGTCATATTAAGACACGAAGGAAGCTAGGCTCTAGGCTTGGCATGTTACTTACCTTACTTCCGTAGCACTAGCACGTTCTAGAAATGTCTCGGCCTACAAACCGTCACCTACAACCCGTAACTTTTACGTTAACAAATAATCTAACAAAATACTACACATCCTAAAAATATTCTCTTTTAATTCTACCCAACCCCTCTAGTTAATCTTTTCCTAACATTTTATTTTGTTAAAATCTTCTATTATAAATTATAAAACCACGTTTTTATATTTAGACAACTATTATTATTATTATGACTATTATTAACTGAAAGTGTCTAACTAATTAGAGAAATTATTTATAAAAGACTTGATATAGTAGTGAAAACAAAACTAATTTATCTTTAATGAAAAAGACATTATTATTATTTCTATAATTATTTAAACAATATTTAAAATTATTTAATGTAAAGATAAACTTTCCCTAAATGCTAATCACAACAAAACAATATTTAAAATCTAGCAAAATATCAAGTTTGCAAGTATTAAATATCCAAGTTATTAACAATATTTATTTAACAATATTTATTTAAAGTTTAACTAAAAATATTTCTTATTTAATTTTTAACGAACAAATCGCATGCTATTTTAATACCAAAATTACTTTTCTAAAACGAGGATGAAATATAGTATTTTTAGAAATTATTTATATTCCGAAATTATTATTTTTATTTTTAGCGAAAAGTGACAAGTTTAAGTTAAATACACAAAAACCCCCATTCGTATTAAAAGTCTACAAATTCCTCAACTAGCCACCAAAAAAGTTTAATATAGTATACTAACAGCCCCTAAAGTTTCTGAAATTACAAACAGCACCCCTAGGTCATGTTTTAACAGTTTGCAAAAACTACACTTTTACCCCCCCTTCTACAACAACTTCATCTTCTTCAATTTAACTATGATTCAAGCTATTAAACTTCAATTCTAACAACATCAAACAACTAATCAGAAGGTGTAGGACGTACCTAGGCCAAGAATGGCCGGAAATTGCTAAGAAATGGGTCGGGTCGAAGCTTGGCGTCGGGGTCGCCGGAGTTGGACCTTCGTCGCCGGCTTTAATGGCTTCCACAGCCTGGTTTGAGGCTCCTAGTGAGCTGGTCGGGGCCCTTAGAGTCTTCTGGAAGCAAAGAAGTGGACCGGGCGCTGCTACGAAGCACTCGCCGGAATTTGGCCGAAGCTTGGCCGGTAACAATGGCTGCGACGGTGGCGGCAGTGGCTGTACTCCTCTGTCCCGCTTCTGCAGCTGCTGCTAGCCTCTGTTTCAGGGAAGAGGAGAGGGCGAGGATGATCAGAGATGGACAGAGAGGCCTCCGGGGATGAGAGAGAGAGAAGTGGGTCTTCTTTGTGGTTGTCCGACGGCGGCGATGGCGGCCGTGGTAGTTGCTGCCACTGCTTCTATTCTGCTCTGGAGAGGTCTGAGAGCAGAGAGGGAGGGAGAGAAAGAGAGAGTGAAGAGGGTGGAGGCAGTGGGTTGTTCCTGCTCGGGTTTTGTCGCCGGTGGCTATGGCGACGGTGGTGGTGGTTGGCTGCTGTGATGGCTGCTGCCACCTCTCCTGCTACTGCTGGTGGGGTTGGCTGAGAACAGAGAGCAACAGAGAGTTGGAGAGATGGAGAGTCTGCTGCTAGTGGTGGCAGGGTTGTTCTCTCTCGGGTGGTGTTGGTGAAGATGGTGGCAATGGTGATGAGGGAGGTGGTGGCTGTTGTGAGTGGCTGCTGGTGGGAGGAGGGAGCTGATCAGCTGCTTATATAGCTGAGATTACTTGGGCTCCAAGCACAAGTGATGTGGCATAGGTGGTGCTAGTAGCTTCATGAAGGTGGTGGTGATGATGGTGAAGAATCGTATAGAGGAAGGAGAAGAGAAAGCTTGCTGGAGACAAAAGTTTTCAAATTAAATAATATTTTTGGCAATAATTGGGTGTGGGTGGAGTATTATGTGGTTGGGTGATTGGGTGTGGCAAGTCTAGCAATTATCGCGGTAGTTGGACACGCGCTACAATTTTAAAAACTAACTAAAATTTGTAAAACAACTACGAATTAACTATTAACTATTACTCTAATATTATTCTAAAACTTTTTATAAACTTCAACTCAAAGATTTATTATAAAAAAATATTATATTGCAAATTAATTATTATATGCTTCTAAAATGACTGTTTTACCCCTGCTAGATAAACGGGGTATTACAGCTAGCGTCGTACGATCAACTCTAAGAGCCTTAACAAATTGATTTCCAATTTCCATCAAAACTTCCTCGTCAAAATATTCCACCGGAGCTCCCCGAAGACGGATCCACACCGGCGTCGTTCGAACTGACTCCTCAAACGGATCAAAATGTGGAGTCCAGGTCTGTACCGTCACATAATTGCCCTGAAACTTCCAAGTTCCTTCAAGGAGGACACGATCATAGTCCTCCTTCAGATAAAAACGGATACAGAAACAATCGTTCTCCAGATCTGTAATCTCAAATCCCTTCCTGAGATCCCACTGCACCTCCAAACTATGTTGCAGAGCGAAAAAACTCGGTTCTCGACCAAGCACCTTGATAATCAACGCCTTACTCCACGGTCGATGCAATTTCCGGAGGAGAGAACCTCCAATTTGGATACATAAACGTCCATCCTCCGCAATCTCCGACTGAAAACCAGAATTGTCCATTGAGATATCAACATCTCTCTGATCTTCCTCCATATAGATCTTCGAGGAGGAATTGATAAGAGCTTCACGGAAATTCCGAGATCCAGTGATGGATTCATCCTCATCCGACAGATCCGAGGACGCAACGAATCTCCGCTTGAAGTTCGACTGATTCCGGTGAAAACCAGGCGGACATGACTCCGAATTACCAAACGGCGACGGCGAAGAGGAAGGGGGGGGGGTGGAAATGGTGACGGCGGTGGAGGCGGTTCAACACTCGGAACTGGGGTCATTAGTGAAAATTCCAAACAAACAGGGAAGTTTATGTTATTTTGTAGATTAAACGAGGGTATATAGGGTGGGTTTGGTATGACTTATTTTCAACTTTAAATCCACTTTGGACTTTTAATCTGTTTTGAGCTTTTCTGAAAGGTTTGGTATGACTTTTTCTGTGCCAGCTTTTGGATTTTGACTTTTGTCTTGTAGTGTAAAACTGAGTTCTGAAAAAAGTTGGGTTTCATGAGCTTTTTTTGGACTTTTTTCTTCCTAAACAATAACAATGACCAATTTACCTGTACTTTTTTTTGTACCAACATACTATGATATCTATTTAGAACTACTATAATTTTATTCATAAATATAAAAAATTTAAAATGATAATTTTCACTAACAAACAAAAATTTTCCATCCTAACTCTTTTACAGCGTAACTTTTTTCATCAAACCCATACATCTTTTTTCATCAACTTTTTTGTCACGAACTTTTTTCACAACAGCTTAAAAGTCGACTCAAAAGTCCAAAAAGTCATACCAAACCCACCCATAGTTAACTTCTCAAAACAATTCGGGTTTGTTTTCTAATTTATCCACAATTATTTCCCCCCCTTTTTTCACTTATAGGCGCCGAATTCTCTCTCCCAGAGTCTGCCGCCTCTTCTCTTTCGTCTTTCTCCGATTTCGTTCTCGCCTCATTCGCCGCCGCAGGGAATTTACGCATCCGCCGCATTGGTTCGCTCGCCGCCGTGGCCTTTTCCGTCAACCTGCAGGTACTATTCCCTCTTCCGCCCCTTTCTGTGTCGCCAGATTCATTTGAAGGATTGAATCGCAGTACTTTCTCGAAGCCCGAAAGTCAAGATTGTTTTGATTTTGATGTATGATCTAGTCTCCACAATATCTTGGAGACCCAACCGCATGTTTTGATTCTCTATCGAACCCATGTTTTAGTTTGTCTTCCAAGTGTTTGAATAAATGCCCAAGTTAAGTGAGACTGGACAGTGCAAGAGGGTAACTGCAAAATTGAGCATGTTAAGTAGAATTTGCATGTTTATCTGCTTGAGTTCCTCATCTTGCTGTTATTGTGAATCTGTGATGATGGGTTGAGAGTTGGTTCTGAAATTGCGAAAATTGCGCACTGTTTTAGGTAGTATTAAGGGAAATGGCATGGCTTTAGTATTGTAGTATATAGGTGGAGATGAATGCATTCACATTTTCCTCATATGGCTGTTTGATCTGTTTTTGGTTCTGATGTTAGGAAAAAAAAAAAAGAGGAAGGAGAAATGCAGATTCAGTTGAAGTGCCCTTGTGGAGAAGGGAGCTGCCCCGAGTGGGCCATTGTAGAGCTGCAAGGGGTCGTAGAGCCTCAACCTGCTTTCCGAGATCGTCTGCAGAACCTCGAGATTGGACAATTGTGTCGGACTTCCTCTCAGGTTTTCCTACTTTACAACTTCAGTATAGCAATGAATTATAATGAAACTGAAATGCTGGTCAGACATCCTCACCAATCTGTTATTTGAAGACTTTCTCTCCAGTTTCTACTATAATCAACTCATGCTTATGGTTCTTTCTTCTATTGCAGGAGACCTACACATTCACTGTTGGGTATCATGAATTGACTGGATCGAAAGTGCCTTTGAAGAAGCCCTTGGTGGTGTTGAAGAAAACTAAGAGCTCTTCTGTGGACAATGATGAAGAGCACATCTCAGCTAATGTGGAACTGGAAGTTATTGGCGTGATTCGACACCGGATTCTGTTCAAAACCAGACCCAGGGCTCTGATATCAAGTAAGATTCTGTAGTTATGTTGATGTCCAAACTACTTGTTGTGCATAATCATTGGTGCAATAAGAAACCACTAAATATTGCATGTCAGGAAAGAAAATAAAATAGTAGGATTGCAATAGTGTGTGAGTAAGAAATGCAGAATGGAATGTGGTAATAGGGAGGACTGAAGTTTGGAGCAGAGAAAACAAATGAAAACTAAACGATACTAGATGTAACTCAGTAATTATTCCACTGCATTTTGTGAGTTTTGTTATGCAACTACTTCACTTAGCTGTTTAGGCGAGCCATTTCTTTGCAACCATTTTTATAGGCACATACACATAGACTTCATCGAATTCTGTATGTGAATAGTTCTCAATTATCAAACACAAGATGCGTAAAGGTCTTTTCATTATTCTCTTGGTATCATATGTAGCATCTATAAGACCAATGAACAGAGATAAATAATTCTGTTTGTAGGGGTTGATCCTAGGGTTCTGAGTTTCATTATATATAAGCAGAGAGGAGAGTACTAATGGCTCACCTACTTAGTTGCCAAGGGAAGGTTTATCCGCTTCCGATTGCTAACTTAAGAATTTGATAATGGTAATGGAAAATGCATAAACACGGTGCTGGGTTGGTATTTTAAGAAGGAGAAGAAGATTCCTCTCTGACAATATTTGCTAGGCATATTCCTAAATTTGAACTCGAGTTTAAACTTACATTTAGACTTGGAAGCTTCAAGAAACATGTACATTTTGTTGCTTTGCGTATTTCCATAATGTGGGTCCTTATAAAGCAACAATACGAGGAGGCCCCAGTGATATACACCCTCGAACTGAAAGTTCATGATATTTTACTACCCTGATATGTGGACTGATTCCTCAGAATCTCCTAACAACGTGATTATCTGGTTTATCTACAATTGTTGAAGTATTTGAAAGATCCAAGGCACTACCTTGTAGTTTTGCAAGGGTTATATCTTTGTTTGCTGGTCTCTATCTTTCCATTGTCCTTCCATTGCTGTATACGAACTTCCTTTTCCACATATCAGTTATATCTTACGCAATCCTGTCTTCTTTTTGGTTATTTAATCATGTCTTTCAAAATATTTGCAAGACTATAGCTGGTCACTTTCTTCCACTCTGATCAATGTCCACTGATACCCGTCTTCTTATTTTTTAACAGAACCACCAGAACCATTTGTGAAAGCAAAAAGCAACTTACAAGATTCTCTTGTGTCAAAATGATTGGAGCAATTGTTTGAACCACTTTTGGGGAAGTGGATGAGCTGAATAGAGTGAGTTTAAGCAATATCTGCATGCAAATCCAGTGTCGATCTCATGTTGGTTTCTGCTGTGTTATTGAAGCAGTGTGTTTTTGGAGCTTGTACTTGATTTCTATCCCTTTCAGTCTTCGTTCTCGCTCCATCTAGCAAGGGGATTCAGTTACCCCGAAAGAACTTGATTGGTAGAATTTGAAGGATCAATGAAGTAATATTTGATTTGCTTTTGTAGTTCATGAATTGCTAGAGGGAGAGAAGTTCACATGTCGAAGAGTTACTGTGACTCTTCTTTCAAGAGTTTTAAGAAATAACTCTAAGTCTCAAAGGCCTCCCAGAAATGTAACTTGGCTCATTGAACGATGGGTGAACCCTTGATGTGCTTGGCTCATTTAACTAGGGGTCTATTGGCCTAGAAACAGGCCATTCAAAATTTCCAATTAAATTGTTGTAATCATCAGACATAGTTAAAGGTTTAAGATATATCTTTATGTTTATTTTATGTTCATGAAGCATGTTGAAATCCATAGTGATGTTCTTTAATAATGGACACAAATGGCTGAAGGCATATTTTAAATTCACTGCTGTTTAATACTCGTGGGTTCTGGAGTTGACTCGTAGTAGACATAAATCGTTACCTAAATTCAAATCCACTACAATTTTGCAAGTAGTTACCCATTTAATCCAGAACAAGCATCTTCAGAGTCAAACAAAAGTGTAATGTCTTTTCTAATAATTCTACAGACAATCCATATTCTAAGAAAACCTACCAGAATGTATCTTCAACGTGATGACCATGAATATATTCTAACAATCTAGGTTTGGAACATTTTTTTGTGAGAAACTACTTCTGCATACATGGCAGCTATGATTACTCAAAAACAAAAACAGCCCTCGATCTTCACTGTAAACAGAGAATGCTCCCTTTAGATATTAATTAGACAGGCAACCCAGATGAAAGAGAATCGTTTTGTTGATCATTGTAGCCTGATTTTCTCTATCAGAATCCAGGTGAAAATTGCATTTTCATCGTTGGATTCTGTTTTATTAAAAGGAAAGCATGGTCTCAATAGTGTGGTAGGTCTTGCAGTTCTTGGAGGGTGGTTACTTGGCTCCCTCAGAGCAAGACGAAGAATGTTAATTTCTCAATAAATATTAAAACAACAGACTTCTTATGATGTAAAACAAAGTTTTTGTTTGAATTAGTGGTGTCTCTCCACTAAGCTTAAACAATTCATGGTTAGCCACTAACTTTCAATAGAACAAGTTGTACTATTTGTTATATCTTAAACCTCAAACCAGAAGTTATGGAGCTCTGCTTTGAGTTTATCAGGTCAACTTGGATTGCTTGAAGATGGAAAAATATTAAATATTTAAATGTATGTAGAGATGATGCTCTGGAACAGAAAAAACATCGTAATCATCTTATCATAAGATGTTAAATGTCATCTGAATTTGATCGACAAAGACTTTGTCATGCTTAGCCTCAGAGAATCGGCCATGTTGCTCAATACTTTCACCACATAGAAACAGAGTTAACAGAGTTTCTATGTTTGTTCAACCTCCATGAAAGCCCCCATTGGCTTTCATCTCCTGGAAAGAAGAATGAACAATGCAATGGAGATAACTAAGTATCTCCTCTTCACATGGCTCTTGAGTTTAGCCACTACAGTGGTCGTTCACGGGAAAAACCAAACAGGTATCAGAGTTCAGGCCTCATAAGTACATGTACTGGTTCCAATACTTCAAAACTATCACAAACACTTTTCTTTTATCTCTTTGTATCAGGTTTCATAAGCTTGGATTGTGGCCGGGGTTACAATCCCGATTATTTTGATCAAAGTACAGGCATACACTACACTTCAGATGTGTCATTTACAGACGCTGGTGTAGATAAAACCACATCACTCGATGCCGTACGGTATCTGATCGGTCACCAGTTTCATTTTCTTCGAAGTTTTCCTGAGGGGAATAGAAACTGTTACACTCTAACACCTGCAGAAGGAAAGGGTCAACAGTACTTGATACGGGCACGCTTCATGTATGCAAACTATGATATGAAAGATCAGCCTCCAGAGTTTGACCTGCACCTTGGGGTCGACTTTTGGGACACTGTGAAATTTAATGACTCAAACAGTCTTGTTTCCAAGGAAATAATACATGTCCTTTCATCAAATTATTTACATGTCTGCCTTGTGAATACGGGACGTGGAACACCATTCATATCAGCACTGGAGCTGAGGCCTCTGAAATACTCTTTGTATGGCTCTATGTCTGGGTCTATTACGTCTAATAATCTCATTTCACGTCTCAATTTTGGTTCAGAATGGGACATCAGGTATGTGTCTTTCCTGTCCACCAGTCCTCATGTTTTGATTTTTGTGAATTTCACTTGGAACGATACTATAGGTTTTGTTTACTGCTGGTACTGAAGAGGACACAAGGATTTGTACTTGGGTCACACCTACCCGTAAAAACATGTTTCACTATTATACTACATATATTTTAATACTCTTATGTCAAACGTAAAAGTAGGTAATTTTTTTGTTTCTATATTAACTATATGGATATGCTGAAAGGAAAAATTGACAACATTCCTGTCTCCTAAAAGAATTGCCCCAAACTTGAATAAGAGTGAATCAAAATCACATCCCTAACACGAGTAGTTACTACAAACACTATACTCTTTGTTGTACACCAGTAATTAAGTAATACCTTTCTCCAATAAAGAAGTAATACCTGAGGCGGTCTTTTCCTGGAGCCCCCTCGGGAAATCCTAGGCTGAGCACTACTTCTTTGGTCGAGAGATGAATAGTGCTTAATTTGAGTAAATTTATTAGGCATTAGGGTGACACTCATCAATACCATGAATATTGGAGGGACAATGGGTTGAGGAAATAAGCACCAAAACTTACTTAAAAGATGTCCAATAGCACCAACGTGCGAAAAGGCTCAGTAGAGGATCCCAACACTGTGTAGATGAGAATCTGAGAATAAGAAAAGGAGAAGAGAAAGAATCTGAGCCTTATTACTTTAGATTACGTCTAGCAGTACAGCACACATTTTGCATAACAACCGAAATAACCTTTCCCTCTGGCCAACTAACTTCTAAAGTATTACACTGTCAGTCCCTGTAGTTTTTCTATTCTATCAATAACACCCTTTTCATCTAATATCCTCCCTCAAGCAAAACTAGGATTTCATTGATTAGTAAAATGTTAAAAAGATTCAAATGACACCACATTAAGCTGGGGAAGAACTTTCTGGAACACGAAAATGGGTAGGGCTTTAGTGAAAACATCAGCCAATTGATGAGAAAAACCAACATGAGCCACTTGTAGTTGTTTTGCTACCACTTGCTCTCTGATGAAGTGGAAGTCAATTTCAATATGCTTACTCCTAGCATGAAATACATGATTTGAGCTAGGAAGTAGAGCTGAGATGTTATCATAGAGTAGTTGAGGAGTCTGAGAAGACTTAATTCCCAAATCTTGAAGAATGAACTCTATGCATTTTTGTTCAGCTGCAGTAGAAGCCATAGCCCTGTACTCTGCCTCTGTATTTTGTTTCTTAGAACACCAGGACACTAAGTTTGAACCGAGATCAGGATCCAATTGTACTTCTTTTATCACCTATATCACCTGCCTAGTCAGCATCTTCAAATGTTGTGACCCTAAAATCAGTAGTTGGGCAGTATTGCAGTCCAACATTGATAGTACGCTTGATGTATCTAAGAATCCTTTTTTACACTGGAGAAATCGCATTGTCTTGGAGATTGAAGGTGTTCGACACACTTTGTTGACAGCAAATTTGTTCACAGCGAGATATTGTAAGGCACCAACTAGGCTTTTGTAGAGAGAAATTTGATTGAATGGAGCCAAGTCTGTAGAAGCGAGCACCTATTTAGGAGCAGTAGGAGACAGACAAGGCTTGCAGTCAGACATCCCAACTTTTTGCAAAAAATAAACTGCATACTTCGACTGTTGCAGATGAAAATCATTATGATTTGTGCTGATTTGGATTCCCAGAAAGTATGATAAATTGCCCAAATCTTTCATTGCAAACCGAGTATTTATGTACTTAACCAGGGAATTGATGTATGTCTCATTGTTGCCAGTAATGAGGATACCATCCACATAAACTATCACCACTACGGTGAGACTAGCTCTGTGCAGCACAAAGAATGAGGCTGCTCATAACAAAACCAGGCTTAAGTAGGCACTTAGAGAGCATAGCATACTAGACCCTTGATGACTGCTTAAGACCTTAGAGAGACTTGTGGATTTTACACACCAAGTTTTTGCCTTGATGAAACCCTGGTAATTGTGCCATATATACTTCTTCCAGATGGCCATGTAAGAATACATTGCTTACATCTAGCTGCTTTATATGCCATTTTTTGGTAAGTGCTAAGGTTAGAACAATCCTTATAGGGCGCTTTCTTACAACTGGACTAAAAGTTTCTGAATAGCCAATGCCGTACTCTTGGTGAAAACCTTTTGCTACTAGTCTAGCTTTGTATCTTGACACTGTGCCATCTGCATTTTTCTTTATCTTGAACACCCATTTGCAGCCAATTGGGTGCCCACCTGTTTGGATCTAGTTGTCAAGGAGTGAACAGGTAGTGGTAGTAACTCAGATGATGAAGAAGATTGTGAAGGCTGAGGAAGAGGTGACTGGACATCATAATTAGAAGAAAGTGGAGATGGGGAGTAAGGAATTAAACCAGATGAGCGTGACACTTTTGGTATTGGAGCAATAGTGGACACATTAGGAGATGTGAATGTGGATAATAGAGGAAGAAATTGAATCCAAGAGGTAATGTAGGAAGATGATTTGAGCTCAGAAGTAGATAAAGAGGAAATGTACTTAGCAAAATCAAATTGAGTTCTAATGTCTAGATATGTAGACCTGAGAGGTGACCACATCAAGACACGTCTACCCTTTATTGTTAGGGCAATAACCCAGAAAAACACAGGGTGTGGATCTTGGTTGTAACTTGTGTTTGGTTTATGGTCTTAACGAGGGAAAAGACATACAACCAAACACTTTGAGATTAGAGTAATCAGGAACTTTGCTTAAAAGAGTTTAATATGAAGATAAGTGATGAAGAGAGGGTTTTGGTAATTTGTTAATAAGAAAGTTGGCAGTAACTACAGCTTCTAGCCAGAACTTTGTAGGCATTGTAGCTTGAGACAGAAGAGATAAGGCAGTTTTAATAAGGTGTCTGTGTCTCCTCTCAACTGCCATTTTGTTCTGGGGTGTGGCGACAAGAAGTTTGGTGGACAATACCTTGTTATTGTAAGTAGGTTCCAAACAGAGTATTGACAAATTCAAACCCATTGTCTGATCCAAACACTAGTGCAGTATGAAAATGAGTACGAATATATGCAGTAAAGTTAAGATAACCTGAGTAAGCTTGATCTTTAGTGTGTAAGGGATATAACCAGCAATATCTGGAAAAATTATCAATAAACAAAATATAGTATTTGTATTTAGAGCAGGATTCAACTGGGGAAGGACCAAATGTCAGAGTGAACGAGTTCAAAAGGATAATATACAACTGATTGGGAAGTAGGAAATGGCAGTTTGTGTGCCTTGGCTATTTCACAGGCAGTACGAAAGAGTTACCAAAAGAAGACAATTGTATTTGGGAGTGCAAGTGTTGAAGAACGGATGCATAAGGGTCTCCAAGTCTCTGATGCCACAATGTAGAAGCAGAATGTGAAGATGTCACTGCAGCAGATACAATGTATGGTGAATGACGTGAAGAAGAAGAACAATGTGAGGAACAAGAGAAGGAGAATGTCTAACCACTGTTTTGGGTAAGGCATATAACCCATTCTTACAGTGGCCCTGGTAGAGCAATTGCTGGTTCAACAAATCCTTGATTTGGAAAGCCTTAGGAGAGAAAGTCATAGAACACATGTTATCATGAGTGGATTGAGATACATATAAGAGATTGGAGGACATGCTAGGAACAAGGAAAACATTACGCAATGAGATATGCTCACACAACGAATTCTCGTGAAGTACCGCCTCAAGCTGAGCTTGCCAAAACATATAATGCGCGTTGTCGAGCTTGAATTTGACTAGAGACTTGAGATTGGAGATCAAGAACGTAAGACTGCAGGTCGATTGTCCGCATTGGATGAACTCGGTAGAAGATGACTGGGAAAACTTGAGAACTCGGCAAAACTCGGACGGATAACTCGATACAGGACTCAGCAGACACATCAACTGAAACGTCGCACCATAATAAATGCACGGAAACGATCGAGAACCGGCCGGAATCTGGAAATACTTAGCCTGAAAAGGCAAGAATCCAAGAGCCGAAACGGATCAAGACAGTCGTGAGCCGATGGATGCTCTGATAGCATGTCAAAAGAATCTGAGGATAAGAGAAGGACAAGAGAAAGAATCTGAACTTCGTTACAGTAGAATATGTCTGCTACTGTATTTATACAGTAGCAGTACAGTATGCATAACAACCATAATAATCTTTCCTTCTAGATAACTAACTTCTAAAGTATTGCACTGTCAGTCCCTGTAGTTTCTCTATTCTATCAATAACACCCTTTTCATCTAATACACCGTTATACAGAATTTTTCAATCTTTAAATATTCATGCTAACAAACATATTTCGAATGTGTGCACGTGTGTGTTCCCTATTCCACTTTCAACTTCAGAACTGTTAATAAGGCTATATAAAAAGAAAATATGAAGTATGAAAAGAGTAAATATTTCATTGTTATAAGTGTGTGTGGGTTGGGCGTGTCTTTATTGTGATTTACTATAAACTTAAACTGAATGAACGCCTCAACACATGCTAGATTTTCTTCCTCAGATACGAGGACGACCCATATGATCGCGTGTGGGAACCTTATGGTTTGCATTCTTGTCCCAACTGCAAAATATTGGAGGGCAAGCTAAATCTTCAGAACCTCACGCTATTTCTTCCGGAAGAACCACCAGCTATAGTACTGGATACTGCTTTAACAACAGCTAAATCTACAGAACCTCTACGGTTATCTTGGGAGATAGATAATTCCACACGCAAATATTATATCTGTGTCCACTTTGCTGAACTAGAACGTCTTACGTCTGGCTCCAGAATATTCGATATTTTTCTCAATGGCGAAACGTTGTACTCCAGATTTGACACAACATTTTTACATAGCCGTTGTTCTGAAGGATCCATCGAAGGCCAAAAGTTTGAGTTGACTTTTAAGGGGACAGAGGACACAACCCACCCACCGCTCATCAATGCCATTGAGGTTTATGGCTTAAGGAAGCTCTATGGTTTACAAACTTATGAACACGATGGTATGTTTTGAAAAATGCGAATTTCTAATTGGACAACCTTGCTCTTTTCTTTCATTGTTTGTAAGCAATGTAAAATGATAATTGTCACATTGGCTTTTTAACAGTTGCTGCTATCTTGAAGATCAAGGCAATGTATGGAGTGACAAGAAACTGGAACGGGGACCCCTGTGCCCCCAAATCCTATGCGTGGAGTGGTTTAGGTTGCAGTTATAATAATGGTTCGGATCCTCCCAGGATCATATCAATGTATGTTATTCCTTGTTCAGCAACCTTATGATTTCTTGTAACGTCAAAGTATTTCCTCCCCCATGGAGAATAGGAGCTAGCTCTTGCTACTACTGAGGATTCATGTTTTCTTTCCGACAAAGGATCAATGTGATCACTAGATGTGACAGGTGGTCTTAGTGATATATCATGTCCTGTAGAAGACCCAGATGTCATAGGTCGATTTACTAGTCAATGCTTGGTGCGTAGGACGACCTGCCTTAGCCAACATAACCATTGGAAAGCGTACCCGCAGGGCCCTCATTCTTACTCTAGAAGGACTATCGACGATGAGCCAATCGCAGGCTAGTTTGGAAACCGCATTGAGCCATATAGATGCTCCCCTCCGCCTTAGATGCCGTTCTCGGGAACGGACGCCTATAATCGAAAATCTCAATCTTTCCTGCGAGTATTTCATTGAATAACTGTGAGGCTATGATTTTCGACTTGATAGCTCACTGGAATAGCATGACTGAGTTGGAAGATAACTTCATACATATATTATTTCCAAAATATACTCCACAATAATTATGAAATTACATCCAGGAACATGTCCGCTGGTGGTTGGAATGGATTGTTTGCCCCTTCCATAGCCAATCTGACAATGCTGTCATCTTTGTGAGTATTCTAGCTTCTGATGTTTGGTCTCCAATTAACTTCACCATTTCCTTTGGTAATATTGTTTGAAAACCATTTATATTCTCTTTCCAGGGATTTATCTCAAAACAATCTATAACTGGACCAGTACCTGCCTTTCTATCTGAATTAGCTTTCTTGAGGGTCCTGTAAGTGCCTAAGAATGCCAGTTAGCTTTTTGTTTCTGTTATTCAGAATGTGGTAGCCACTTATTGATCATGCTATTCCTCTTTGCAGAAACTTAAAAGGAAACTATTTTACGGGATCAATTCCAGCAGAACTTATTGCAAGGTCAAAGAACGGATTCCTCTTGTTGAGGTATGTTATCAGCTTTGACACTGTCTGCCCCAGAAAAAGAATCAGTATAGGTGGTGTTAATCAAAGTGTCTGGTTATTAAAGGATAATGTAAAAAAAGCTATAAATAGTTTACCATTACATATGATATGATCAGTGAGATATATTCTGATTATTTACAGATTTTTTTTTGTTTCTTTTTGTTTTTTTTTTTTGTTTTTTTTTTTTTTTTTTTTTTTTTTTTTTTTTGCATATAATTAGCTTTGATGGAGATGGGTCGGGAAACAATAACCCTTGTCTATCTACGTCATGCAAAAAGAAGGCCAAGAGAAACTTTGTTATCCCAGTTGTAGCCGCTGTTACTGCTTTTTTCATGCTCTTATTATTTGCCTTGGCTATCTTCTGGTTTGTGAGAAGGAAAAAAGAAAAAGGTGTGGAAGCTTCAAAAAATCGCCATTTTGATTCCTTCTAGATTGATGTTTGCTTACCACATCTAATATGTGAAATCAATGAAAGGAACTGTTGGTGAAACAGGTAAAATAGATTCCTCATTGAAGATGAAGAATCGGCAATTTACAATCATGGAGGTTCAGAAGATGACCAACGATTTCCAGCGGGTTGTTGGGAAAGGTGGATTTGGAACAGTTTACCATGGATATTTAGGAGAGACCCAAGTTGCTGTGAAGATGCTTTCTCCATCTTCATCTCAAGGTTACAAGGAGTTCCAAGCTGAGGTAAGCTTTCCAGTCATTTCAAAACTAGCTGCTGATTTGATTCTTTCTTTCAAGGAAACTTAATTACTGGACACCTGATTTCCCCCTTATGAAATTAAGCAGATAACCAAAAGAATGCGAAGAAATGCGTGCAGCAAAGAACTTCAGACCTAAACTCCTGATTTCCCAAGCCTCTAACAGTTTGTACTACATGCTAATTCCTTAAATCCTTCCAAAATCGTATTTGTAGAGACTGCAAGCTCAATTCTTACTGAAACAAGGGAAGACTGAATTGAACATCCAAGTTCGTAACACAAAATAGTAAACAGTCTGAGACGAGTTTATGTTTTGTGTGTTGACTAACTGTTCTTTCAATCTATTTTCCTCTCCTCGGTCAGATGATCTGTTGCTGCCTTCGACATGTTAGTATAAAAATTTCAATCCCAAAGTTGCTCTCTGAACACCATCTAGTCATATTTGCATTAATTATGCTAATAATACATCGTTTATGTAAACCTTTTCCAACATCTTTGAATATTTCTGGGTGGGATAGTCACTGTTGAACTTGAGTTGTATTTATTATCCAAGTATAAAGCTAGACCCAGACCAGGGCATGGTTGAAGCATCTGAGTAACTAAGGTGAAGTTTCTATGTGCAGGCCAACTTTCTCATCAATGTTCACCACAAAAACTTGACTTCTTTGGTTGGCTTCTGCAACGAGGGTATCCATGTTGGACTCATCTACGAGTACATGGCCAATGGGAACTTAGAGAAGCATCTCTCAGGTACCATGTCATACATTGAACTTCCCCTTGTAACCGTCACAAACTGAAATGAGAGCTAAAACTGCTTTTATTGCATGCAGAGAAAAGTATGTGTGTTTTAAGCTGGCAGCATAGGGTTCAAATTGCAATGGATGCGGCACAAGGTGAGTTGGAATAATAAGAAGCGAGTTTATGGTTGTAGTTTACCAACCTATTTCTCATGTCTATGCCTGAGTTTGGAATGACTTATTTGTAACTTAAGTCGACGTATTAATTTATGTTCAAAATGTCTGTGACAAAAAACAAAAAAGACGAGTGTTTTTGGTGAAAAAGTTTTTCCACTGAAAAAGACTAAGAAAAGCTTTATAAACCCAGCTTTTTCTACATACATTTTTTACACTATGGACTTGTAAGTCCAAATCCAAAATTCCAGCTTATACGTCTATACCAGACAACTTATAGGTTGGCGTCAATTTATAATCCAAACTGACTTATAAGCTGCTTATAAGTCATACCAAACTCGCCCTATACATAAAAGACTATCAGACCCATACATTGTGTTGTTTGGACAATGTTCAGTTTGTCATGATAATAACTTGTTCATGTTCGTGTGAGAACTTTGTGAACTCATTTGAGTGAACAATGATTTTGCAGGATTGGAGTATTTGCACCATGGTTGCAAGCCTGCAGTCGTGCACAGGGATGTTAAAACTACCAACATATTACTGGATGAGAATTTCCAAGCCAAACTTTCAGATTTCGGGTTGTCTAGAGTTTTTTCAGTTGAAGGTGACACACATGTATCAACTGTTGTCGCTGGCACACCCGGTTACCTTGATCCCGAGTATGTAACTATGTATATATGACACTTGCAAACTTCTAACCCTTTTGAGCAAGTGTGTGGACTCAGTTTCTTATTTTCTTTCATTTGCAGGTACTATACTACAAACAGACTGACTGAGAAGAGTGATGTCTATAGCTTTGGGGTTGTTCTGTTGGAGATGATCACAGGCCAACCGGCAATAGTAAGGCATGAAGACGAGACCCACCACATTGTTAACTGGGTGAATCGCATGCTGGCCAGTGGAGATATAAGAAAGATAGCTGATCCAAGGTTTCAGGGAGATTTTGATGTGAATTCTGTCTGGAAAGCTGTAGAACTAGCCATGGCGTGCGTCTCTCCCAAGTCTGCTGAAAGGCCAACCATGAATTACGTGGTAACAGAATTAAAGGAATGTTTTGCAACTGAGATGGCTGGGAAGGAAACAGGACAAGATGACTCAACTGGAGAGATCACGACGAGCCTGGACACTGGATTGGGGATCATGGCAAGATAGCGAATCTGAACGAGTCGTTTTCATGTTTGGGTGCCTGAAGAAATCTTTTTATTCCTCTAGAGAGTGTCACGACTCACGTGTGAGTAAACATTACGTGTTGCAATAATATTTTTGGATATTCAGCAAACAACGCTTCATCACAGAGTTGGTATACAATGATTTTGTGCATTAGCAGAAACATGTTGTTTGAACTTGCGTGTAGATTATAAGTCTTATAGTTTTCTTCGTTTTCTAAAGCCAAATTCATACCGACATACAGGCCGACATATGGACCAGTGTGTTAAGAACAACTGACAATTTATGCATGAAATTGTTCAGATTCTCGCCACTCAATAAATGAGAAGTTATCACCAACGGTCCCACACTGTTGTAATAAAGTCAACCTCAGACAAGTGATTATGGAGCACCTGAGGAAGTGCAGGGGAGCATCATTTCCTTCGCATCTTCCCGAGGGCAAATCAGCAGTAGCTTGGCTTAAGAAATCATTCACAGATGAAAGGAGTGTCTATTTCTTACGCAAAGCAGAGATATCAATCTATCTCCTCTTCACATCACTCTTGAGTTTAGCAGCAGCAATTGTCGTTCATGCACAAAACTAAACTGGAAACAGAAATTCAAACCTTGTAACTTGTAAACTAAATGCAAGAACTGGTATATACTACACTTCAGATGCGCCATTTACAGACTGGTGTAGATAACACCTTATCACCCGATGCCAAACCTTATCTGATCGATCCGCAGTTCGGTTTTCCTTTGGAGGAAAAGAGATTCTTACACTCTCACACCTGCGGAAGGAAAGGGTCAAAAGTACTTGGCTCATTGGCTGTTCTAAACGCGGCCTCAACCTTATGTTGCTGCTTCCTCTGTTCACTCTCATGTTTGCATTTTGTCACTATTTATTTGGTCATTTTAGTTCGGTGATTTGACTAATAAGACGATACAATAATTTAGTAAGCTTTGCAAGGTGTTGCTGAGTAAACTTTATTTTACAGCATCATGAAAAAATTATCAAAAAATTACATCGTCTTGTTAACCAAATAATGGGGTCAAAGTGATCTGATTACGGAAAAAAAGTCGACCGTTGAAGATAGACAGAGAACGGACCAAGTATTTGTCCGAATATGGATTAGTGGGCACTTTTGCAATTAATAAAAGAGCACTACTACTACTACGTCTACTACTACTACTACCACAATATTATCTAAACTGGGGTTATTTTGAGGAAGATCCAAACAAACAGGGAAATTTGTTTTATTTTGTTGAAAAGAGGGTATAGATTCTAATGTCACATAAAATTTGGGGCCATGTACTTTCATTTTCTTGAAATAAAATTTGGGTTAAAGAAACTACCACCCCATCTAGTTTGGAAAAGGACACTTTCATCCCTTCGGTGAGCCGAACTTCAAATAACTTATACTCCCTGATTGTGAAGCCATTAGTTTGTAACTCATTTTGGATATAAATTTGCTCCTCAAATCATGCAAAAAGTCTATTATACCCTCAAATAAACCTTACATTTTGCGTAATATGCATGCAAGATTGTCTCAAAAATGATTACTAGTGACAAATCACAACTCCAGAATAACACTGTCACAATACAGTGTGCAAGTTTCCTGAAGTTCAACACATTGAAGTGGTGAAAGTGTCCTTTTCCGAACAAGAAAGAGTGAAAGTGTCCTTCAGTCAAACTAGATGGTGTAAAATTATGTTTTATCCTAATCCGGGGGTTATTTCCAAATTCTTTTCCCCACTTATTATTAGGCGCCAAATTCTTTCCCAGCCGCCGCCGGAATTTACTCATCCGTCGCATTGATTCGCTCACCGCCGTGGTCTCTACCGTCAACCACCAGGTACTATTTCCCTCTTCTGCCCCTTGCTGTGTATCCAGATAAGATTCTTTTGAAGGATTGAATCGCTGGGTCATCCATGTATCGACCATCAACAGTTTCTGGAAGCCCGAAAGTCACGATTGTCTTTATTTCGATTAGTAAACTAGTTTCCACAATATCTTCAAGATCCAACCCAACCGCGTGTTTTGATTCTCGATTTAACCCATGTTTTTAGTTTGTCTTCCAAATGTTCGAATAAATGCTTAAGTGAACTGAGACTCGACAGTGCAAGAGAGTGACTGCAAATTGGAACTCACAAGGTTGAGTTTACATATTTATATGCCCGAATTCCTTGTTGTGCCCAAATCTTCCTCATATGGCTGTTTGATCTGTTTTGGTTCCGATGTTAGGAAAAGGAGAGAAGAAGTAGAAATGCAGATTCAGTTGAAGTGCAGTTGTGGAGAAGGAAACTGCCCCGAGTGGGCCATTGTAGAATTGCAAGGGGTCGTAGAGCCTCAACCTGCTTTCCGAGATCGTCTGCAGAACCTCGAGATTGGACAATTGTGTCGGACTTCCTCTCAGGTCTTTCTACTTTACAACTTCAGAGAATAGCAATGAATTATAAAGAACTGAAATGTTGTTCAGACATTCTCAGCAACCTGTTCTTTGAGGACTTTCTCTTACGTTTCCACTATCATCAACTCATGCTTATGCTTATTTCTTCTATTGCAGGAGACCTACACATTCACTGTTGGGTATCATGAATTGACTGGATCGAAAGTCCCTTTGAAGAAGCCCTTGGTGGTGTTGAAGAAAACTAAGAGCTCTTCTGTGGACAATGATGAAGAGCACATCTCAGCTAATGTGGAACTGGAAGTTATTGGCGTGATTCGACACCGGATTCTGTTCAAAACTAGACCCAGGGCTCTGATATCAAGTAAGATTATTTAGTTATGTTGATGTACATACTACAGTACTTGTGGTGCAGAATCATCGGTGCAATAAGAACCCTCAAAAAAGAAGTCAGGAAAGTAAATGAAAAAATAGAATTTCAAGAAGTGTGAGTAAAAAATGCAGAATGAAAAGAGGTAGTAGGAATGGACTGAAATTTGGAGCCGAGAAAACAACTGAAAGTTCACGAATTCTGTATGTGAAAAGAGGTACTAGATGTAATTCAGGAATTGTTTCACTGCATTTTGTGAGTTTGGTCATGCATCTACTCCACTTAGCTGTACAAGGGGCCATTTCTTCTTTTAACTTCTTTCAGATTTTTAATGGCACGTGCACATATACTTCATCAAAAATTCGTATGTGAATATTCCTCACTCATCAAATACATGACGCGTAAATTTTGTTCATTATTTCTCTGATATCATAGATAGCATGTATACCAATGAACAGTGCGAAATAATTGTCTCTGTATGGGTTGAGCCTATGGCTCTTAGTTGCACTTTATATAAGCAGAAAGGAGCGTACCAGTGGCTCCCCTGCTTAGTAGCCTAGGGTAGGTTTATCCACTGCCAATAGCTAACTTGAGAATATGGTTAGGTGATGGAAAATACATATCATGGTGCTGGGTTGGTATTTTTATTATTTTATATCAATAACAACAAAGTTCTTTGCTTTATCTGCATTCATTTAAAAAAAAAGGATCCTCTTTCTTCCTGCCAAATATGAATTTTACAGAAGGTTGAGTGTCTTTAGTTTCACAACGTTGCAAGTATTTTCCTTCTGTCAGTATTGCTTTTTGTATTCACGGTATATCTGGTAGGTACCATTTGAAGTTCTCCAACTTAAATTAATTGACACAGCATAATGTAGCTTAATGATCATTTTCACATGTCCATCTTCCAGAAGAAACTGTTGTGCAGCTATGTACTTGCATAGCAAAGGAATTGTAAAGATCACTTTCAAAATACAAAGTGTCAATTACTTATTAAGCACTTCTTGTTTGGGGGTAATGGTCAACTTAGCACCCCCAGTTTCAAAACCCTCATTGCCACCCCCAGTTAGGGCTCTTATTTGCCCCACCTCTCTTGATCTCCTCTCTCAATCTTCTCTCTCTCATTCTTTGTCTCCCTCTGTCTCTCTCCCTCTCACTAAGTCTGCTCTCTCTCTCTGTTTGTCTCACTCTCCGTTTCTCTGTCTCTCTCTTTCCCAGCAAAACAGAACCCTTGATTGGGGGTTTGGTTTGTGTTGTGCTTGTGTCAATTGAGTGAGAATGGCGATGTTTAGATCGACAATTAGTCTGGCCTGAGTGGTGATTTCGGGTTCTGGGGTTCAGAGGGTTTCGGAGGTTGGGTGGTAGTTTTCAGAGGGATTCAGAGTTTTGAGGGAGTGCTGACCGGAATTAATGGAGTTTTGGCCTGAATTTTCAGAGGGATAGATCTCTACCTCTTTCTCTCTCTATCCCTGCCTGCCTCTCTCTCTATCCCTACCGGCGAAGAAGAAAGAAGGGTTTTTGTTCTGGGTCGGTGCTGAAAGGTAGTTGCAGCAGCGATGATGGTGGTGGTGGTTGACTGGAGGGTGGTTGTGATGATTTAATGGCTGAAATCCCGGGTTTCTTGGTGGTGGTGGCTGCGGTGGTTGTGTCAGTGGTCACCGGATTCCGAGTTTCTGGTGGCGGTGATGGTGCTGCGGCGTGGTTAATATGCAAGTGGGTTGTGAAACTGGGGGTGGTAACCGGTAAGTAGATCATTACCCCAAACTGGACGTGGTTAATATGCAGTTGGCCCAAATACAAATATTACATTGAAAATCTGAAGGTCAAATGCAGGTCTGTAATAAGTCCACAGATTTGAATGTTTTTTGTTGCTTCGCAAATTCCTGAATTTGAACCTCGAGCTAACAAATGTAGCAGAGTTTTGTGTTTCTCTTGAAGGGTAGAATTCAATTCTTTTCAACTTAGAAGCTTCAAGAAACACGTTCTTTTTGTTGCTTTGCGTATCTCCATAGTGTGGTTCTTCTAACACAGCAATACAACGAGGCCCTAGTGAGTTACACCCTTGACTGGAGTTAATGATACTTAATTACCATGATATGTAGACTGATTACTAAGTATCTCCTAAGAAAGATTATGTGGTTTATCTACATTTGTTGAAGTATTTGAAAATCCAAGGCACTAACTTCCAGTTTTAAAACGGTTAGTATATCTGTTTGCTGATCTGTATCTTTCAAATGTTCCTCCATTGCGGTATTGTAAACTTCATTTCCACTTAATGGTTATATCCTACACAATCATGCCTTCTTTTTGGTTATTTATCACGTCTTTCAAAATATTTGCAAGACTAATACTATAGCTGTTCACTATCTTTCAGTCTGATCAATGCCCACTGATACCCTTCTTCTTATTTTTGACAGAACCACCAGAACCATTTGTGAAAGCAAAAAGCAACTTAGCAGGTTCTCTTGTGTCTAAATTATTGGAGCAATTGCTTGAACCACATTTGAGAAAGTGGATGAGCTGAATAGTGTGCGTTTAAGCAATATCTGCATGCACATCCAAGGTCGATCTCATGTCGTTTTCTGCTGAGCAGTGTGTTATTGGTGCAAATGAGGAGCTTATACATGATTTCTATCCCTTTCAGTACTTCTTATTCCATCTAGCAAGGGAAATCAATCACCCCCAAAAGAACTTGATTGTGGTAGATTTTGAATGATCAATGAAGTTTTATTTGATCTGCTTCTGTTGTTCACTAGAGGGAGAAGCCCACATGTAGAGAGTTACGGTGACTCTTCTTTCAAGAAATTCAAGAAAAAGCTTCCTCTCAGAAATGTAACTTGGCTTATTTAATCAGGCGTAAGCCTTTGATGTAACATGGCTCATTTAACTATGGGTCGATTGGACTAAAAAACTGGTCCTTTTTTTTTTTCGTCAAAGAAGAACTTCATCAGAGCAAAAGCATCCTAAAAATACGACCAGATGCCATGAACCAAAGTAGTACTACTTCGGAGATTACTAGATACTAGAACTGAGCAACTAATAGACCTAGCCAATAGGAGATAGAAGCTGACAAAGACTTCGGCCAGAAACTATCTGAAGAGACCGAGAGATTAAAAACTAGAGATACATAAGGTTCAAACCTCAAATATTAAAATCCCCCCAAAGAAACTAAAAAAGATAGTGGGTAATACGAAAGAGAAGCTACCACGGAACTGGACCGAAACAAAAACCTACGCAATTTCCTTAAACGTTCAGGTGCATTGGAAAACCTCTGCTTGGATTCTCTTCCAGAAACTTGATAAGATCTTTTGCTGCTGGATCATCCTCACACATCTTGCCTTTCCCTTTAGCTGTTTCCTAGAGAGATTCTTCCTTTTTCTGCATCTTTCCAATTGGTGAAGAAGAGGATTCTGCAAGTACAACAAAGATCTGTCAAAAGATAGGGATATTGAGCATTAATTTTGTTGGTTGTTGCTATCCTTGATAATTCTATAAACGAGGTCAGCTGCTTGTTGCAGACAACATTGATAGTTTGCTGTAGAATTCGTTATTAGTTTTGCATTTCTTTCTTTCTAAGTACTCCACCACATAGTAATTCTCATGAGAAGCCTAGTCTTGGATATCATGTCTTGCTTCTTACTCTTGCCGTGCAGCCAACCTTGAACCAGTTCTTGAATAGAGATGTCCCTACTAACCGGATGGTCAAAAGAAATAACATACCAAATAGAAGTGATAAAAGTACAATTTAGGAACAAGTGATTTGCAGATTCAGGATGATTTTGACAAAGAGTGCATAATGGATCCATGTGTAGATTTCGTATGATGAGATTATTTTTGAACACCATCTAGTCAAATTTGCATAAATTATGATAATAATACTTCGTTTAAGTAAACTTTTTTTCAACATCTTTGAATATTTCTGGGCGGGATAGTAACTGTTGAGTTTTATTTATAATCCAAATATAAAGCTAGACCCATACAATGGCATATTCCAAGTATCTGAGTAACTAAGGTCAGGTTTCTATGTGCAGGCCAACCTTCTGATCAATGTTCACCACAAAAACTTGACTTCTCTTGTTGGATTCTGCAATGAGGGTATCCATGTTGGACTCATCTACGAGTACATGGCGAATGGGAACTTAGAGAAGCATCTCTCAGGTACCATATTGTGCATAGAACTCCGCTTATTACCATCATAGACTGAAATTAGAGGTTAAACTGTTTTTAATTCGTGCAGAGAAAAGTCTGTATGTTTTAAGCTGGCAGCACAGGGTCGAAATAGCAATGGATGCAGCACAAGGTGAGTTGGTTGCGTTGTGTTGTTTGGACTTTGGACAAACTTCAGAGTGCCATGATAATCATGTGGTTATAGTGGTGTAAAATATTTGTGAACTTAATTTGCAGGATTGGAGTACTTACACCACGGGTGCAAGCCAGCAGTCGTTCACAGGGATGTCAAAACTACAAACATATTACTGGATGAGAATGTCCAAGCCAAACTTTCTGATTTCGGGCTGTCTAGAGTATTCTCAGTTGAAGGTGACACTCATGTATCAACTGTTGTTGCTGGAACTCCTGGATACCTTGATCCTGAGTATGTACATATGATTGTTTCCAACTTTGAAGCTCTTTGAGTAAGTAAATGACTTCAATTCCTTATTGCGTTTCACTTGTAGGTACTATACTACAAATAGACTGACAGAGAAGAGCGATGTCTATAGCTTTGGGGTTGTTCTGTTGGAGATGATCACAGGCCAACCTGCAATAGTAAGACATGAAGACGAAACCCACCACATTGTTAACTTGGTAAGCCCCACGCTGGCCAGTGGGGATATAAGGAACATAGCTGATTCAAGGTTTCAGGGAGACTTTGATGTGAATTCTGTCTGGAAAGCTGTAGAACTAGCCATGGCGTGCGTCTCTCCCAAATCTGTAGAAAGGCCAACCATGAATTACGTGGTTAATGAATTAAAGGAGTGTTTTGCAACTGAGTTGGCTGCGAAGGAAACAGGACAAGATGACTCAACCGGAGAGATCACGACGAGCCTGGACACTGGTCTCGGGATTATGGCAAGATAGCAAATCTGAACGAGTCGTTTTCATGTTTGCGTGCCTGACAAAATCTTTTTATTCCTCTAGAGAGTGTCACGACTCACGTGTGAGTAAACATTACGTGTTGCAATAATATTTTTGGATATTTGTTGAACAACGCTTCATCACAGAGTTGGTATACAATGATTTTGTGCATTAGCAGAAACATGTTTCAATTTGCGTGTAGATTATAAATCTTATAGTTTCCTTCGTTTTCTAAAGCCCAAATTCATACCGACATACAGGCCGACATATGGACCAGTGTGTTAAGAACAACGGGCAATTTATGCATGCAATTGTTCAGATTCTCGCCACTCAATAAATGAGAAGTTTTCTCCAATAGTCCCACACTGTTGTAATATAGTCAATCTCAGACAAGTGATTTTGGAGCACCTGAGGAAGTGCAGGGGAGCATCATTTCCTTCGCATCTTCCTGAGGGCAAATCAGCAGTAGCTTGGCATAAGAAATCATTCACAGATGAAAGGAGTGTCTATTTCTTACGCAAAGCAGAGATATCAATGTATCTCCTCTTCACATCACTCTTGAGTTTAGCAGCAACAATTGTCGTTCATGCACAAAACCAAACTGGTAACAGAAATTCAAATTGTAACTTGTAAACTAAATGGATGCAACAACTGGTATATACTACACTTCAGACGCGCCATTTACAGACTGGTGTAGATAACACCTTATCACTCGATGCCAAACCTTATCTCCGCAGTTGGGTTCTCCTTTGGAGGAAATAGATATTCTTACACTCTCACACCTGCGGAAGGAACGGGTCAAAAGTACTTGGCTCATTGGCTGATCTAAATGCGGCCTCAACCTTATGTTGCTACTTCCTCTGTTCTCTCTCTATCTAACATGTTTGCATTTTGTCACTATTCATTGGATCACTTTAGCTCGGTGATTTGACTAGTAAAACGATGCAAAAATTTAGTAAACTTTGCAATATGTTGTTGAGTAAACTTTATTTTACAACGCTATAAAAAAATTATCAAAAAATTACATCGTCTTCCTAACCAAATAATGGGGTCAAAGTGATCTGATTACGGAAAAAAAGTCAAACGTTTAAGATAGACAGAGAACGGACCAAGTGTCCGAATATGGATTAGTGGGCACTTTTGCAATTAATAAAAGAGCACTACTACTACTACTACTACTACCACAATATTATCTAAACTGGGGTTATTTTGAGGAAGATCCAAACAAACAGGGAAATTTGTTTTATTTTGTTGAAAAGAGGGTATAGATTCTAATGTCACATAAAATTCGGGACCATGCACTTTCATTTTCTTGAAATAAAATTTGGGTTAAAGAAACTACCACCCCATCTAGTTCGGAAAAGGACACTTTCATCCCTTCGGTGAGCCGAACTTCAAATAACTTATACTCCCTGATTGTGAAGCCATTAGTTTGTAACTCATTTTGGATATAAATTTGCTCCTCAAATCATGCAAAAAGTCTATTATACCCTCAAATAAACCTTACATTTTGCGTAATATGCATGCAAGATTGTCTCAAAAATGATTACTAGTGACAAATCACAACTCCAGAATAACACTGTCACAATACAGTGTGCAAGTTTCCTGAAGTTCAACACATTGAAGTGGTGAAAGTGTCCTTTTCCGAACAAGAAAGAGTGAAAGTGTCCTTCAGTCAAACTAGATGGTGTAAAATTATGTTTTATCCTAATCCGGGGGTTATTTCCAAATTCTTTTCCCCACTTATTATTAGGCGCCAAATTCTTTCCCAGCCGCCGCCGGAATTTACTCATCCGTCGCATTGATTCGCTCACCGCCGTGGTCTCTACCGTCAACCACCAGGTACTATTTCCCTCTTCTGCCCCTTGCTGTGTATCCAGATAAGATTCTTTTGAAGGATTGAATCGCTGGGTCATCCATGTATCGACCATCAACAGTTTCTGGAAGCCCGAAAGTCACGATTGTCTTTATTTCGATTAGTAAACTAGTTTCCACAATATCTTCAAGATCCAACCCAACCGCGTGTTTTGATTCTCGATTTAACCCATGTTTTTAGTTTGTCTTCCAAATGTTCGAATAAATGCTTAAGTGAACTGAGACTCGACAGTGCAAGAGAGTGACTGCAAATTGGAACTCACAAGGTTGAGTTTACATATTTATATGCCCGAATTCCTTGTTGTGCCCAAATCTTCCTCATATGGCTGTTTGATCTGTTTTGGTTCCGATGTTAGGAAAAGGAGAGAAGAAGTAGAAATGCAGATTCAGTTGAAGTGCAGTTGTGGAGAAGGAAACTGCCCCGAGTGGGCCATTGTAGAATTGCAAGGGGTCGTAGAGCCTCAACCTGCTTTCCGAGATCGTCTGCAGAACCTCGAGATTGGACAATTGTGTCGGACTTCCTCTCAGGTCTTTCTACTTTACAACTTCAGAGAATAGCAATGAATTATAAAGAACTGAAATGTTGTTCAGACATTCTCAGCAACCTGTTCTTTGAGGACTTTCTCTTACGTTTCCACTATCATCAACTCATGCTTATGCTTATTTCTTCTATTGCAGGAGACCTACACATTCACTGTTGGGTATCATGAATTGACTGGATCGAAAGTCCCTTTGAAGAAGCCCTTGGTGGTGTTGAAGAAAACTAAGAGCTCTTCTGTGGACAATGATGAAGAGCACATCTCAGCTAATGTGGAACTGGAAGTTATTGGCGTGATTCGACACCGGATTCTGTTCAAAACTAGACCCAGGGCTCTGATATCAAGTAAGATTATTTAGTTATGTTGATGTACATACTACAGTACTTGTGGTGCAGAATCATCGGTGCAATAAGAACCCTCAAAAAAGAAGTCAGGAAAGTAAATGAAAAAATAGAATTTCAAGAAGTGTGAGTAAAAAATGCAGAATGAAAAGAGGTAGTAGGAATGGACTGAAATTTGGAGCCGAGAAAACAACTGAAAGTTCACGAATTCTGTATGTGAAAAGAGGTACTAGATGTAATTCAGGAATTGTTTCACTGCATTTTGTGAGTTTGGTCATGCATCTACTCCACTTAGCTGTACAAGGGGCCATTTCTTCTTTTAACTTCTTTCAGATTTTTAATGGCACGTGCACATATACTTCATCAAAAATTCGTATGTGAATATTCCTCACTCATCAAATACATGACGCGTAAATTTTGTTCATTATTTCTCTGATATCATAGATAGCATGTATACCAATGAACAGTGCGAAATAATTGTCTCTGTATGGGTTGAGCCTATGGCTCTTAGTTGCACTTTATATAAGCAGAAAGGAGCGTACCAGTGGCTCCCCTGCTTAGTAGCCTAGGGTAGGTTTATCCACTGCCAATAGCTAACTTGAGAATATGGTTAGGTGATGGAAAATACATATCATGGTGCTGGGTTGGTATTTTTATTATTTTATATCAATAACAACAAAGTTCTTTGCTTTATCTGCATTCATTTAAAAAAAAAGGATCCTCTTTCTTCCTGCCAAATATGAATTTTACAGAAGGTTGAGTGTCTTTAGTTTCACAACGTTGCAAGTATTTTCCTTCTGTCAGTATTGCTTTTTGTATTCACGGTATATCTGGTAGGTACCATTTGAAGTTCTCCAACTTAAATTAATTGACACAGCATAATGTAGCTTAATGATCATTTTCACATGTCCATCTTCCAGAAGAAACTGTTGTGCAGCTATGTACTTGCATAGCAAAGGAATTGTAAAGATCACTTTCAAAATACAAAGTGTCAATTACTTATTAAGCACTTCTTGTTTGGGGGTAATGGTCAACTTAGCACCCCCAGTTTCAAAACCCTCATTGCCACCCCCAGTTAGGGCTCTTATTTGCCCCACCTCTCTTGATCTCCTCTCTCAATCTTCTCTCTCTCATTCTTTGTCTCCCTCTGTCTCTCTCCCTCTCACTAAGTCTGCTCTCTCTCTCTGTTTGTCTCACTCTCCGTTTCTCTGTCTCTCTCTTTCCCAGCAAAACAGAACCCTTGATTGGGGGTTTGGTTTGTGTTGTGCTTGTGTCAATTGAGTGAGAATGGCGATGTTTAGATCGACAATTAGTCTGGCCTGAGTGGTGATTTCGGGTTCTGGGGTTCAGAGGGTTTCGGAGGTTGGGTGGTAGTTTTCAGAGGGATTCAGAGTTTTGAGGGAGTGCTGACCGGAATTAATGGAGTTTTGGCCTGAATTTTCAGAGGGATAGATCTCTACCTCTTTCTCTCTCTATCCCTGCCTGCCTCTCTCTCTATCCCTACCGGCGAAGAAGAAAGAAGGGTTTTTGTTCTGGGTCGGTGCTGAAAGGTAGTTGCAGCAGCGATGATGGTGGTGGTGGTTGACTGGAGGGTGGTTGTGATGATTTAATGGCTGAAATCCCGGGTTTCTTGGTGGTGGTGGCTGCGGTGGTTGTGTCAGTGGTCACCGGATTCCGAGTTTCTGGTGGCGGTGATGGTGCTGCGGCGTGGTTAATATGCAAGTGGGTTGTGAAACTGGGGGTGGTAACCGGTAAGTAGATCATTACCCCAAACTGGACGTGGTTAATATGCAGTTGGCCCAAATACAAATATTACATTGAAAATCTGAAGGTCAAATGCAGGTCTGTAATAAGTCCACAGATTTGAATGTTTTTTGTTGCTTCGCAAATTCCTGAATTTGAACCTCGAGCTAACAAATGTAGCAGAGTTTTGTGTTTCTCTTGAAGGGTAGAATTCAATTCTTTTCAACTTAGAAGCTTCAAGAAACACGTTCTTTTTGTTGCTTTGCGTATCTCCATAGTGTGGTTCTTCTAACACAGCAATACAACGAGGCCCTAGTGAGTTACACCCTTGACTGGAGTTAATGATATTTAATTACCATGATATGTAGACTGATTACTAAGTATCTCCTAAGAAAGATTATGTGGTTTATCTACATTTGTTGAAGTATTTGAAAATCCAAGGCACTAACTTCCAGTTTTAAAACGGTTAGTATATCTGTTTGCTGATCTGTATCTTTCAAATGTTCCTCCATTGCGGTATTGTAAACTTCATTTCCACTTAATGGTTATATCCTACACAATCATGCCTTCTTTTTGGTTATTTATCACGTCTTTCAAAATATTTGCAAGACTAATACTATAGCTGTTCACTATCTTTCAGTCTGATCAATGCCCACTGATACCCTTCTTCTTATTTTTGACAGAACCACCAGAACCATTTGTGAAAGCAAAAAGCAACTTAGCAGGTTCTCTTGTGTCTAAATTATTGGAGCAATTGCTTGAACCACATTTGAGAAAGTGGATGAGCTGAATAGTGTGCGTTTAAGCAATATCTGCATGCACATCCAAGGTCGATCTCATGTCGTTTTCTGCTGAGCAGTGTGTTATTGGTGCAAATGAGGAGCTTATACATGATTTCTATCCCTTTCAGTACTTCTTATTCCATCTAGCAAGGGAAATCAATCACCCCCAAAAGAACTTGATTGTGGTAGATTTTGAATGATCAATGAAGTTTTATTTGATCTGCTTCTGTTGTTCACTAGAGGGAGAAGCCCACATGTAGAGAGTTACGGTGACTCTTCTTTCAAGAAATTCAAGAAAAAGCTTCCTCTCAGAAATGTAACTTGGCTTATTTAATCAGGCGTAAGCCTTTGATGTAACATGGCTCATTTAACTATGGGTCGATTGGACTAAAAAACTGGTCCTTTTTTTTTTTCGTCAAAGAAGAACTTCATCAGAGCAAAAGCATCCTAAAAATACGACCAGATGCCATGAACCAAAGTAGTACTACTTCGGAGATTACTAGATACTAGAACTGAGCAACTAATAGACCTAGCCAATAGGAGATAGAAGCTGACAAAGACTTCGGCCAGAAACTATCTGAAGAGACCGAGAGATTAAAAACTAGAGATACATAAGGTTCAAACCTCAAATATTAAAATCCCCCCAAAGAAACTAAAAAAGATAGTGGGTAATACGAAAGAGAAGCTACCACGGAACTGGACCGAAACAAAAACCTACGCAATTTCCTTAAACGTTCAGGTGCATTGGAAAACCTCTGCTTGGATTCTCTTCCAGAAACTTGATAAGATCTTTTGCTGCTGGATCATCCTCACACATCTTGCCTTTCCCTTTAGCTGTTTCCTAGAGAGATTCTTCCTTTTTCTGCATCTTTCCAATTGGTGAAGAAGAGGATTCTGCAAGTACAACAAAGATCTGTCAAAAGATAGGGATATTGAGCATTAATTTTGTTGGTTGTTGCTATCCTTGATAATTCTATAAACGAGGTCAGCTGCTTGTTGCAGACAACATTGATAGTTTGCTGTAGAATTCGTTATTAGTTTTGCATTTCTTTCTTTCTAAGTACTCCACCACATAGTAATTCTCATGAGAAGCCTAGTCTTGGATATCATGTCTTGCTTCTTACTCTTGCCGTGCAGCCAACCTTGAACCAGTTCTTGAATAGAGATGTCCCTACTAACCGGATGGTCAAAAGAAATAACATACCAAATAGAAGTGATAAAAGTACAATTTAGGAACAAGTGATTTGCAGATTCAGGATGATTTTGACAAAGAGTGCATAATGGATCCATGTGTAGATTTCGTATGATGAGATTATTTTTGAACACCATCTAGTCAAATTTGCATAAATTATGATAATAATACTTCGTTTAAGTAAACTTTTTTTCAACATCTTTGAATATTTCTGGGCGGGATAGTAACTGTTGAGTTTTATTTATAATCCAAATATAAAGCTAGACCCATACAATGGCATATTCCAAGTATCTGAGTAACTAAGGTCAGGTTTCTATGTGCAGGCCAACCTTCTGATCAATGTTCACCACAAAAACTTGACTTCTCTTGTTGGATTCTGCAATGAGGGTATCCATGTTGGACTCATCTACGAGTACATGGCGAATGGGAACTTAGAGAAGCATCTCTCAGGTACCATATTGTGCATAGAACTCCGCTTATTACCATCATAGACTGAAATTAGAGGTTAAACTGTTTTTAATTCGTGCAGAGAAAAGTCTGTATGTTTTAAGCTGGCAGCACAGGGTCGAAATAGCAATGGATGCAGCACAAGGTGAGTTGGTTGCGTTGTGTTGTTTGGACTTTGGACAAACTTCAGAGTGCCATGATAATCATGTGGTTATAGTGGTGTAAAATATTTGTGAACTTAATTTGCAGGATTGGAGTACTTACACCACGGGTGCAAGCCAGCAGTCGTTCACAGGGATGTCAAAACTACAAACATATTACTGGATGAGAATGTCCAAGCCAAACTTTCTGATTTCGGGCTGTCTAGAGTATTCTCAGTTGAAGGTGACACTCATGTATCAACTGTTGTTGCTGGAACTCCTGGATACCTTGATCCTGAGTATGTACATATGATTGTTTCCAACTTTGAAGCTCTTTGAGTAAGTAAATGACTTCAATTCCTTATTGCGTTTCACTTGTAGGTACTATACTACAAATAGACTGACAGAGAAGAGCGATGTCTATAGCTTTGGGGTTGTTCTGTTGGAGATGATCACAGGCCAACCTGCAATAGTAAGACATGAAGACGAAACCCACCACATTGTTAACTTGGTAAGCCCCACGCTGGCCAGTGGGGATATAAGGAACATAGCTGATTCAAGGTTTCAGGGAGACTTTGATGTGAATTCTGTCTGGAAAGCTGTAGAACTAGCCATGGCGTGCGTCTCTCCCAAATCTGTAGAAAGGCCAACCATGAATTACGTGGTTAATGAATTAAAGGAGTGTTTTGCAACTGAGTTGGCTGCGAAGGAAACAGGACAAGATGACTCAACCGGAGAGATCACGACGAGCCTGGACACTGGTCTCGGGATTATGGCAAGATAGCAAATCTGAACGAGTCGTTTTCATGTTTGCGTGCCTGACAAAATCTTTTTATTCCTCTAGAGAGTGTCACGACTCACGTGTGAGTAAACATTACGTGTTGCAATAATATTTTTGGATATTTGTTGAACAACGCTTCATCACAGAGTTGGTATACAATGATTTTGTGCATTAGCAGAAACATGTTTCAATTTGCGTGTAGATTATAAATCTTATAGTTTCCTTCGTTTTCTAAAGCCCAAATTCATACCGACATACAGGCCGACATATGGACCAGTGTGTTAAGAACAACGGGCAATTTATGCATGCAATTGTTCAGATTCTCGCCACTCAATAAATGAGAAGTTTTCTCCAATAGTCCCACACTGTTGTAATATAGTCAATCTCAGACAAGTGATTTTGGAGCACCTGAGGAAGTGCAGGGGAGCATCATTTCCTTCGCATCTTCCTGAGGGCAAATCAGCAGTAGCTTGGCATAAGAAATCATTCACAGATGAAAGGAGTGTCTATTTCTTACGCAAAGCAGAGATATCAATGTATCTCCTCTTCACATCACTCTTGAGTTTAGCAGCAACAATTGTCGTTCATGCACAAAACCAAACTGGTAACAGAAATTCAAATTGTAACTTGTAAACTAAATGGATGCAACAACTGGTATATACTACACTTCAGACGCGCCATTTACAGACTGGTGTAGATAACACCTTATCACTCGATGCCAAACCTTATCTCCGCAGTTGGGTTCTCCTTTGGAGGAAATAGATATTCTTACACTCTCACACCTGCGGAAGGAACGGGTCAAAAGTACTTGGCTCATTGGCTGATCTAAATGCGGCCTCAACCTTATGTTGCTACTTCCTCTGTTCTCTCTCTATCTAACATGTTTGCATTTTGTCACTATTCATTGGATCACTTTAGCTCGGTGATTTGACTAGTAAAACGATGCAAAAATTTAGTAAACTTTGCAATATGTTGTTGAGTAAACTTTATTTTACAACGCTATAAAAAAATTATCAAAAAATTACATCGTCTTCCTAACCAAATAATGGGGTCAAAGTGATCTGATTACGGAAAAAAAGTCAAACGTTTAAGATAGACAGAGAACGGACCAAGTGTCCGAATATGGATTAGTGGGCACTTTTGCAATTAATAAAAGAGCACTACTACTACTACTACTACTACTACCACAATATTATCTAAACTGGGGTTATTTTGAGGAAGATCCAAACAAACAGGGAAATTTGTTTTATTTTGTTGAAAAGAGGGTATAGATTCTAATGTCACATAAAATTCGGGACCATGCACTTTCATTTTCTTGAAATAAAATTTGGGTTAAAGAAACTACCACCCCATCTAGTTCGGAAAAGGACACTTTCATCCCTTCGGTGAGCCGAACTTCAAATAACTTATACTCCCTGATTGTGAAGCCATTAGTTTGTAACTCATTTTGGATATAAATTTGCTCCTCAAATCATGCAAAAAGTCTATTATACCCTCAGATAAACCTTACATTTTGCGTAATATGCATGCAAGATTGTCTCAAAATTATTACTAGTGACAAATCACAACTCCAGAATAACACTATCGCAATACGGTGTGCAAGTTTCCTGAAGTTGAACACATTGAAGTGGTGAAAGTGTCCTTTTCCGAACAAGAAAGAGTGAAAGTGTCCTTCAGTCAAACTAGATGGTGTAAAATTATGTTTTATCCTAATCCGGGGGTTATTTCCAAATTCTTTTCCCCACTTATTATTAGGCGCCAAATTCTTTCCCAGCCGCCGCCGGAATTTACTCATCCGTCGCATTGATTCGCTCACCGCCGTGGTCTCTACCGTCAACCACCAGGTACTATTTCCCTCTTCTGCCCCTTGCTGTGTATCCAGATAAGATTCTTTTGAAGGATTGAATCGCTGGGTCATCCATGTATCGACCATCAACAGTTTCTGGAAGCCCGAAACTCACGATTGTCTTTATTTCGATTAGTAAACTAGTTTCCACAATATCTTCAAGATCCAACCCAACCGCGTGTTTTGATTCTCGATTTAACCCATGTTTTTAGTTTGTCTTCCAAATGTTCGAATAAATGCTTAAGTGAACTGAGACTCGACAGTGCAAGAGAGTGACTGCAAATTGGAACTCACAAGGTTGAGTTTACATATTTATATGCCCGAATTCCTTGTTGTGCCCAAATCTTCCTCATATGGCTGTTTGATCTGTTTTGGTTCCGATGTTAGGAAAAGGAGAGAAGAAGTAGAAATGCAGATTCAGTTGAAGTGCAGTTGTGGAGAAGGAAACTGCCCCGAGTGGGCCATTGTAGAATTGCAAGGGGTCGTAGAGCCTCAACCTGCTTTCCGAGATCGTCTGCAGAACCTCGAGATTGGACAATTGTGTCGGACTTCCTCTCAGGTCTTTCTACTTTACAACTTCAGAGAATAGCAATGAATTATAAAGAACTGAAATGTTGTTCAGACATTCTCAGCAACCTGTTCTTTGAGGACTTTCTCTTACGTTTCCACTATCATCAACTCATGCTTATGCTTATTTCTTCTATTGCAGGAGACCTACACATTCACTGTTGGGTATCATGAATTGACTGGATCGAAAGTCCCTTTGAAGAAGCCCTTGGTGGTGTTGAAGAAAACTAAGAGCTCTTCTGTGGACAATGATGAAGAGCAC
The DNA here is from genome assembly GCA_023055425.1 of Linanthus parryae. NCBI lineage: Eukaryota > Viridiplantae > Streptophyta > Magnoliopsida > Ericales > Polemoniaceae > Linanthus > Linanthus parryae. Next base: position 84,561,633 of record JALGPY010000004.1, on the reverse strand, counting down.
ATCTCAGCTAATGTGGAACTGGAAGTTATTGGCGTGATTCGACACCGGATTCTGTTCAAAACTAGACCCAGGGCTCTGATATCAAGTAAGATTATTTAGTTATGTTGATGTACATACTACAGTACTTGTGGTGCAGAATCATCGGTGCAATAAGAACCCTCAAAAAAGAAGTCAGGAAAGTAAATGAAAAAATAGAATTTCAAGAAGTGTGAGTAAAAAATGCAGAATGAAAAGAGGTAGTAGGAATGGACTGAAATTTGGAGCCGAGAAAACAACTGAAAGTTCACGAATTCTGTATGTGAAAAGAGGTACTAGATGTAATTCAGGAATTGTTTCACTGCATTTTGTGAGTTTGGTCATGCATCTACTCCACTTAGCTGTACAAGGGGCCATTTCTTCTTTTAACTTCTTTCAGATTTTTAATGGCACGTGCACATATACTTCATCAAAAATTCGTATGTGAATATTCCTCACTCATCAAATACATGACGCGTAAATTTTGTTCATTATTTCTCTGATATCATAGATAGCATGTATACCAATGAACAGTGCGAAATAATTGTCTCTGTATGGGTTGAGCCTATGGCTCTTAGTTGCACTTTATATAAGCAGAAAGGAGCGTACCAGTGGCTCCCCTGCTTAGTAGCCTAGGGTAGGTTTATCCACTGCCAATAGCTAACTTGAGAATATGGTTAGGTGATGGAAAATACATATCATGGTGCTGGGTTGGTATTTTTATTATTTTATATCAATAACAACAAAGTTCTTTGCTTTATCTGCATTCATTTAAAAAAAAAGGATCCTCTTTCTTCCTGCCAAATATGAATTTTACAGAAGGTTGAGTGTCTTTAGTTTCACAACGTTGCAAGTATTTTCCTTCTGTCAGTATTGCTTTTTGTATTCACGGTATATCTGGTAGGTACCATTTGAAGTTCTCCAACTTAAATTAATTGACACAGCATAATGTAGCTTAATGATCATTTTCACATGTCCATCTTCCAGAAGAAACTGTTGTGCAGCTATGTACTTGCATAGCAAAGGAATTGTAAAGATCACTTTCAAAATACAAAGTGTCAATTACTTATTAAGCACTTCTTGTTTGGGGGTAATGGTCAACTTAGCACCCCCAGTTTCAAAACCCTCATTGCCACCCCCAGTTAGGGCTCTTATTTGCCCCACCTCTCTTGATCTCCTCTCTCAATCTTCTCTCTCTCATTCTTTGTCTCCCTCTGTCTCTCTCCCTCTCACTAAGTCTGCTCTCTCTCTCTGTTTGTCTCACTCTCCGTTTCTCTGTCTCTCTCTTTCCCAGCAAAACAGAACCCTTGATTGGGGGTTTGGTTTGTGTTGTGCTTGTGTCAATTGAGTGAGAATGGCGATGTTTAGATCGACAATTAGTCTGGCCTGAGTGGTGATTTCGGGTTCTGGGGTTCAGAGGGTTTCGGAGGTTGGGTGGTAGTTTTCAGAGGGATTCAGAGTTTTGAGGGAGTGCTGACCGGAATTAATGGAGTTTTGGCCTGAATTTTCAGAGGGATAGATCTCTACCTCTTTCTCTCTCTATCCCTGCCTGCCTCTCTCTCTATCCCTACCGGCGAAGAAGAAAGAAGGGTTTTTGTTCTGGGTCGGTGCTGAAAGGTAGTTGCAGCAGCGATGATGGTGGTGGTGGTTGACTGGAGGGTGGTTGTGATGATTTAATGGCTGAAATCCCGGGTTTCTTGGTGGTGGTGGCTGCGGTGGTTGTGTCAGTGGTCACCGGATTCCGAGTTTCTGGTGGCGGTGATGGTGCTGCGGCGTGGTTAATATGCAAGTGGGTTGTGAAACTGGGGGTGGTAACCGGTAAGTAGATCATTACCCCAAACTGGACGTGGTTAATATGCAGTTGGCCCAAATACAAATATTACATTGAAAATCTGAAGGTCAAATGCAGGTCTGTAATAAGTCCACAGATTTGAATGTTTTTTGTTGCTTCGCAAATTCCTGAATTTGAACCTCGAGCTAACAAATGTAGCAGAGTTTTGTGTTTCTCTTGAAGGGTAGAATTCAATTCTTTTCAACTTAGAAGCTTCAAGAAACACGTTCTTTTTGTTGCTTTGCGTATCTCCATAGTGTGGTTCTTCTAACACAGCAATACAACGAGGCCCTAGTGAGTTACACCCTTGACTGGAGTTAATGATATTTAATTACCATGATATGTAGACTGATTACTAAGTATCTCCTAAGAAAGATTATGTGGTTTATCTACATTTGTTGAAGTATTTGAAAATCCAAGGCACTAACTTCCAGTTTTAAAACGGTTAGTATATCTGTTTGCTGATCTGTATCTTTCAAATGTTCCTCCATTGCGGTATTGTAAACTTCATTTCCACTTAATGGTTATATCCTACACAATCATGCCTTCTTTTTGGTTATTTATCACGTCTTTCAAAATATTTGCAAGACTAATACTATAGCTGTTCACTATCTTTCAGTCTGATCAATGCCCACTGATACCCTTCTTCTTATTTTTGACAGAACCACCAGAACCATTTGTGAAAGCAAAAAGCAACTTAGCAGGTTCTCTTGTGTCTAAATTATTGGAGCAATTGCTTGAACCACATTTGAGAAAGTGGATGAGCTGAATAGTGTGCGTTTAAGCAATATCTGCATGCACATCCAAGGTCGATCTCATGTCGTTTTCTGCTGAGCAGTGTGTTATTGGTGCAAATGAGGAGCTTATACATGATTTCTATCCCTTTCAGTACTTCTTATTCCATCTAGCAAGGGAAATCAATCACCCCCAAAAGAACTTGATTGTGGTAGATTTTGAATGATCAATGAAGTTTTATTTGATCTGCTTCTGTTGTTCACTAGAGGGAGAAGCCCACATGTAGAGAGTTACGGTGACTCTTCTTTCAAGAAATTCAAGAAAAAGCTTCCTCTCAGAAATGTAACTTGGCTTATTTAATCAGGCGTAAGCCTTTGATGTAACATGGCTCATTTAACTATGGGTCGATTGGACTAAAAAACTGGTCCTTTTTTTTTTTCGTCAAAGAAGAACTTCATCAGAGCAAAAGCATCCTAAAAATACGACCAGATGCCATGAACCAAAGTAGTACTACTTCGGAGATTACTAGATACTAGAACTGAGCAACTAATAGACCTAGCCAATAGGAGATAGAAGCTGACAAAGACTTCGGCCAGAAACTATCTGAAGAGACCGAGAGATTAAAAACTAGAGATACATAAGGTTCAAACCTCAAATATTAAAATCCCCCCAAAGAAACTAAAAAAGATAGTGGGTAATACGAAAGAGAAGCTACCACGGAACTGGACCGAAACAAAAACCTACGCAATTTCCTTAAACGTTCAGGTGCATTGGAAAACCTCTGCTTGGATTCTCTTCCAGAAACTTGATAAGATCTTTTGCTGCTGGATCATCCTCACACATCTTGCCTTTCCCTTTAGCTGTTTCCTAGAGAGATTCTTCCTTTTTCTGCATCTTTCCAATTGGTGAAGAAGAGGATTCTGCAAGTACAACAAAGATCTGTCAAAAGATAGGGATATTGAGCATTAATTTTGTTGGTTGTTGCTATCCTTGATAATTCTATAAACGAGGTCAGCTGCTTGTTGCAGACAACATTGATAGTTTGCTGTAGAATTCGTTATTAGTTTTGCATTTCTTTCTTTCTAAGTACTCCACCACATAGTAATTCTCATGAGAAGCCTAGTCTTGGATATCATGTCTTGCTTCTTACTCTTGCCGTGCAGCCAACCTTGAACCAGTTCTTGAATAGAGATGTCCCTACTAACCGGATGGTCAAAAGAAATAACATACCAAATAGAAGTGATAAAAGTACAATTTAGGAACAAGTGATTTGCAGATTCAGGATGATTTTGACAAAGAGTGCATAATGGATCCATGTGTAGATTTCGTATGATGAGATTATTTTTGAACACCATCTAGTCAAATTTGCATAAATTATGATAATAATACTTCGTTTAAGTAAACTTTTTTTCAACATCTTTGAATATTTCTGGGCGGGATAGTAACTGTTGAGTTTTATTTATAATCCAAATATAAAGCTAGACCCATACAATGGCATATTCCAAGTATCTGAGTAACTAAGGTCAGGTTTCTATGTGCAGGCCAACCTTCTGATCAATGTTCACCACAAAAACTTGACTTCTCTTGTTGGATTCTGCAATGAGGGTATCCATGTTGGACTCATCTACGAGTACATGGCGAATGGGAACTTAGAGAAGCATCTCTCAGGTACCATATTGTGCATAGAACTCCGCTTATTACCATCATAGACTGAAATTAGAGGTTAAACTGTTTTTAATTCGTGCAGAGAAAAGTCTGTATGTTTTAAGCTGGCAGCACAGGGTCGAAATAGCAATGGATGCAGCACAAGGTGAGTTGGTTGCGTTGTGTTGTTTGGACTTTGGACAAACTTCAGAGTGCCATGATAATCATGTGGTTATAGTGGTGTAAAATATTTGTGAACTTAATTTGCAGGATTGGAGTACTTACACCACGGGTGCAAGCCAGCAGTCGTTCACAGGGATGTCAAAACTACAAACATATTACTGGATGAGAATGTCCAAGCCAAACTTTCTGATTTCGGGCTGTCTAGAGTATTCTCAGTTGAAGGTGACACTCATGTATCAACTGTTGTTGCTGGAACTCCTGGATACCTTGATCCTGAGTATGTACATATGATTGTTTCCAACTTTGAAGCTCTTTGAGTAAGTAAATGACTTCAATTCCTTATTGCGTTTCACTTGTAGGTACTATACTACAAATAGACTGACAGAGAAGAGCGATGTCTATAGCTTTGGGGTTGTTCTGTTGGAGATGATCACAGGCCAACCTGCAATAGTAAGACATGAAGACGAAACCCACCACATTGTTAACTTGGTAAGCCCCACGCTGGCCAGTGGGGATATAAGGAACATAGCTGATTCAAGGTTTCAGGGAGACTTTGATGTGAATTCTGTCTGGAAAGCTGTAGAACTAGCCATGGCGTGCGTCTCTCCCAAATCTGTAGAAAGGCCAACCATGAATTACGTGGTTAATGAATTAAAAGGAGTGTTTTGCAACTGAGTTGGCTGCGAAGGAAACAGGACAAGATGACTCAACCGGAGAGATCACGACGAGCCTGGACACTGGTCTCGGGATTATGGCAAGATAGCAAATCTGAACGAGTCGTTTTCATGTTTGCGTGCCTGACAAAATCTTTTTATTCCTCTAGAGAGTGTCACGACTCACGTGTGAGTAAACATTACGTGTTGCAATAATATTTTTGGATATTTGTTGAACAACGCTTCATCACAGAGTTGGTATACAATGATTTTGTGCATTAGCAGAAACATGTTTCAATTTGCGTGTAGATTATAAATCTTATAGTTTCCTTCGTTTTCTAAAGCCCAAATTCATACCGACATACAGGCCGACATATGGACCAGTGTGTTAAGAACAACGGGCAATTTATGCATGCAATTGTTCAGATTCTCGCCACTCAATAAATGAGAAGTTTTCTCCAATAGTCCCACACTGTTGTAATATAGTCAATCTCAGACAAGTGATTTTGGAGCACCTGAGGAAGTGCAGGGGAGCATCATTTCCTTCGCATCTTCCTGAGGGCAAATCAGCAGTAGCTTGGCATAAGAAATCATTCACAGATGAAAGGAGTGTCTATTTCTTACGCAAAGCAGAGATATCAATGTATCTCCTCTTCACATCACTCTTGAGTTTAGCAGCAACAATTGTCGTTCATGCACAAAACCAAACTGGTAACAGAAATTCAAATTGTAACTTGTAAACTAAATGGATGCAACAACTGGTATATACTACACTTCAGACGCGCCATTTACAGACTGGTGTAGATAACACCTTATCACTCGATGCCAAACCTTATCTCCGCAGTTGGGTTCTCCTTTGGAGGAAATAGATATTCTTACACTCTCACACCTGCGGAAGGAACGGGTCAAAAGTACTTGGCTCATTGGCTGATCTAAATGCGGCCTCAACCTTATGTTGCTACTTCCTCTGTTCTCTCTCTATCTAACATGTTTGCATTTTGTCACTATTCATTGGATCACTTTAGCTCGGTGATTTGACTAGTAAAACGATGCAAAAATTTAGTAAACTTTGCAATATGTTGTTGAGTAAACTTTATTTTACAACGCTATAAAAAAATTATCAAAAAATTACATCGTCTTCCTAACCAAATAATGGGGTCAAAGTGATCTGATTACGGAAAAAAAGTCAAACGTTTAAGATAGACAGAGAACGGACCAAGTGTCCGAATATGGATTAGTGGGCACTTTTGCAATTAATAAAAGAGCACTACTACTACTACTACTACTACTACTACTACTACCACAATATTATCTAAACTGGGGTTATTTTGAGGAAGATCCAAACAAACAGGGAAATTTGTTTTATTTTGTTGAAAAGAGGGTATAGATTCTAATGTCACATAAAATTCGGGACCATGCACTTTCATTTTCTTGAAATAAAATTTGGGTTAAAGAAACTACCACCCCATCTAGTTCGGAAAAGGACACTTTCATCCCTTCGGTGAGCCGAACTTCAAATAACTTATACTCCCTGATTGTGAAGCCATTAGTTTGTAACTCATTTTGGATATAAATTTGCTCCTCAAATCATGCAAAAAGTCTATTATACCCTCAGATAAACCTTACATTTTGCGTAATATGCATGCAAGATTGTCTCAAAATTATTACTAGTGACAAATCACAACTCCAGAATAACACTATCGCAATACGGTGTGCAAGTTTCCTGAAGTTGAACACATTGAAGTGGTGAAAGTGTCCTTTTCCGAACAAGAAAGAGTGAAAGTGTCCTTCAGTCAAACTAGATGGTGTAAAATTATGTTTTATCCTAATCCGGGGGTTATTTCCAAATTCTTTTCCCCACTTATTATTAGGCGCCAAATTCTTTCCCAGCCGCCGCCGGAATTTACTCATCCGTCGCATTGATTCGCTCACCGCCGTGGTCTCTACCGTCAACCACCAGGTACTATTTCCCTCTTCTGCCCCTTGCTGTGTATCCAGATAAGATTCTTTTGAAGGATTGAATCGCTGGGTCATCCATGTATCGACCATCAACAGTTTCTGGAAGCCCGAAAGTCACGATTGTCTTTATTTCGATTAGTAAACTAGTTTCCACAATATCTTCAAGATCCAACCCAACCGCGTGTTTTGATTCTCGATTTAACCCATGTTTTTAGTTTGTCTTCCAAATGTTCGAATAAATGCTTAAGTGAACTGAGACTCGACAGTGCAAGAGAGTGACTGCAAATTGGAACTCACAAGGTTGAGTTTACATATTTATATGCCCGAATTCCTTGTTGTGCCCAAATCTTCCTCATATGGCTGTTTGATCTGTTTTGGTTCCGATGTTAGGAAAAGGAGAGAAGAAGTAGAAATGCAGATTCAGTTGAAGTGCAGTTGTGGAGAAGGAAACTGCCCCGAGTGGGCCATTGTAGAATTGCAAGGGGTCGTAGAGCCTCAACCTGCTTTCCGAGATCGTCTGCAGAACCTCGAGATTGGACAATTGTGTCGGACTTCCTCTCAGGTCTTTCTACTTTACAACTTCAGAGAATAGCAATGAATTATAAAGAACTGAAATGTTGTTCAGACATTCTCAGCAACCTGTTCTTTGAGGACTTTCTCTTACGTTTCCACTATCATCAACTCATGCTTATGCTTATTTCTTCTATTGCAGGAGACCTACACATTCACTGTTGGGTATCATGAATTGACTGGATCGAAAGTCCCTTTGAAGAAGCCCTTGGTGGTGTTGAAGAAAACTAAGAGCTCTTCTGTGGACAATGATGAAGAGCACATCTCAGCTAATGTGGAACTGGAAGTTATTGGCGTGATTCGACACCGGATTCTGTTCAAAACTAGACCCAGGGCTCTGATATCAAGTAAGATTATTTAGTTATGTTGATGTACATACTACAGTACTTGTGGTGCAGAATCATCGGTGCAATAAGAACCCTCAAAAAAGAAGTCAGGAAAGTAAATGAAAAAATAGAATTTCAAGAAGTGTGAGTAAAAAATGCAGAATGAAAAGAGGTAGTAGGAATGGACTGAAATTTGGAGCCGAGAAAACAACTGAAAGTTCACGAATTCTGTATGTGAAAAGAGGTACTAGATGTAATTCAGGAATTGTTTCACTGCATTTTGTGAGTTTGGTCATGCATCTACTCCACTTAGCTGTACAAGGGGCCATTTCTTCTTTTAACTTCTTTCAGATTTTTAATGGCACGTGCACATATACTTCATCAAAAATTCGTATGTGAATATTCCTCACTCATCAAATACATGACGCGTAAATTTTGTTCATTATTTCTCTGATATCATAGATAGCATGTATACCAATGAACAGTGCGAAATAATTGTCTCTGTATGGGTTGAGCCTATGGCTCTTAGTTGCACTTTATATAAGCAGAAAGGAGCGTACCAGTGGCTCCCCTGCTTAGTAGCCTAGGGTAGGTTTATCCACTGCCAATAGCTAACTTGAGAATATGGTTAGGTGATGGAAAATACATATCATGGTGCTGGGTTGGTATTTTTATTATTTTATATCAATAACAACAAAGTTCTTTGCTTTATCTGCATTCATTTAAAAAAAAAGGATCCTCTTTCTTCCTGCCAAATATGAATTTTACAGAAGGTTGAGTGTCTTTAGTTTCACAACGTTGCAAGTATTTTCCTTCTGTCAGTATTGCTTTTTGTATTCACGGTATATCTGGTAGGTACCATTTGAAGTTCTCCAACTTAAATTAATTGACACAGCATAATGTAGCTTAATGATCATTTTCACATGTCCATCTTCCAGAAGAAACTGTTGTGCAGCTATGTACTTGCATAGCAAAGGAATTGTAAAGATCACTTTCAAAATACAAAGTGTCAATTACTTATTAAGCACTTCTTGTTTGGGGGTAATGGTCAACTTAGCACCCCCAGTTTCAAAACCCTCATTGCCACCCCCAGTTAGGGCTCTTATTTGCCCCACCTCTCTTGATCTCCTCTCTCAATCTTCTCTCTCTCATTCTTTGTCTCCCTCTGTCTCTCTCCCTCTCACTAAGTCTGCTCTCTCTCTCTGTTTGTCTCACTCTCCGTTTCTCTGTCTCTCTCTTTCCCAGCAAAACAGAACCCTTGATTGGGGGTTTGGTTTGTGTTGTGCTTGTGTCAATTGAGTGAGAATGGCGATGTTTAGATCGACAATTAGTCTGGCCTGAGTGGTGATTTCGGGTTCTGGGGTTCAGAGGGTTTCGGAGGTTGGGTGGTAGTTTTCAGAGGGATTCAGAGTTTTGAGGGAGTGCTGACCGGAATTAATGGAGTTTTGGCCTGAATTTTCAGAGGGATAGATCTCTACCTCTTTCTCTCTCTATCCCTGCCTGCCTCTCTCTCTATCCCTACCGGCGAAGAAGAAAGAAGGGTTTTTGTTCTGGGTCGGTGCTGAAAGGTAGTTGCAGCAGCGATGATGGTGGTGGTGGTTGACTGGAGGGTGGTTGTGATGATTTAATGGCTGAAATCCCGGGTTTCTTGGTGGTGGTGGCTGCGGTGGTTGTGTCAGTGGTCACCGGATTCCGAGTTTCTGGTGGCGGTGATGGTGCTGCGGCGTGGTTAATATGCAAGTGGGTTGTGAAACTGGGGGTGGTAACCGGTAAGTAGATCATTACCCCAAACTGGACGTGGTTAATATGCAGTTGGCCCAAATACAAATATTACATTGAAAATCTGAAGGTCAAATGCAGGTCTGTAATAAGTCCACAGATTTGAATGTTTTTTGTTGCTTCGCAAATTCCTGAATTTGAACCTCGAGCTAACAAATGTAGCAGAGTTTTGTGTTTCTCTTGAAGGGTAGAATTCAATTCTTTTCAACTTAGAAGCTTCAAGAAACACGTTCTTTTTGTTGCTTTGCGTATCTCCATAGTGTGGTTCTTCTAACACAGCAATACAACGAGGCCCTAGTGAGTTACACCCTTGACTGGAGTTAATGATATTTAATTACCATGATATGTAGACTGATTACTAAGTATCTCCTAAGAAAGATTATGTGGTTTATCTACATTTGTTGAAGTATTTGAAAATCCAAGGCACTAACTTCCAGTTTTAAAACGGTTAGTATATCTGTTTGCTGATCTGTATCTTTCAAATGTTCCTCCATTGCGGTATTGTAAACTTCATTTCCACTTAATGGTTATATCCTACACAATCATGCCTTCTTTTTGGTTATTTATCACGTCTTTCAAAATATTTGCAAGACTAATACTATAGCTGTTCACTATCTTTCAGTCTGATCAATGCCCACTGATACCCTTCTTCTTATTTTTGACAGAACCACCAGAACCATTTGTGAAAGCAAAAAGCAACTTAGCAGGTTCTCTTGTGTCTAAATTATTGGAGCAATTGCTTGAACCACATTTGAGAAAGTGGATGAGCTGAATAGTGTGCGTTTAAGCAATATCTGCATGCACATCCAAGGTCGATCTCATGTCGTTTTCTGCTGAGCAGTGTGTTATTGGTGCAAATGAGGAGCTTATACATGATTTCTATCCCTTTCAGTACTTCTTATTCCATCTAGCAAGGGAAATCAATCACCCCCAAAAGAACTTGATTGTGGTAGATTTTGAATGATCAATGAAGTTTTATTTGATCTGCTTCTGTTGTTCACTAGAGGGAGAAGCCCACATGTAGAGAGTTACGGTGACTCTTCTTTCAAGAAATTCAAGAAAAAGCTTCCTCTCAGAAATGTAACTTGGCTTATTTAATCAGGCGTAAGCCTTTGATGTAACATGGCTCATTTAACTATGGGTCGATTGGACTAAAAAACTGGTCCTTTTTTTTTTTCGTCAAAGAAGAACTTCATCAGAGCAAAAGCATCCTAAAAATACGACCAGATGCCATGAACCAAAGTAGTACTACTTCGGAGATTACTAGATACTAGAACTGAGCAACTAATAGACCTAGCCAATAGGAGATAGAAGCTGACAAAGACTTCGGCCAGAAACTATCTGAAGAGACCGAGAGATTAAAAACTAGAGATACATAAGGTTCAAACCTCAAATATTAAAATCCCCCCAAAGAAACTAAAAAAGATAGTGGGTAATACGAAAGAGAAGCTACCACGGAACTGGACCGAAACAAAAACCTACGCAATTTCCTTAAACGTTCAGGTGCATTGGAAAACCTCTGCTTGGATTCTCTTCCAGAAACTTGATAAGATCTTTTGCTGCTGGATCATCCTCACACATCTTGCCTTTCCCTTTAGCTGTTTCCTAGAGAGATTCTTCCTTTTTCTGCATCTTTCCAATTGGTGAAGAAGAGGATTCTGCAAGTACAACAAAGATCTGTCAAAAGATAGGGATATTGAGCATTAATTTTGTTGGTTGTTGCTATCCTTGATAATTCTATAAACGAGGTCAGCTGCTTGTTGCAGACAACATTGATAGTTTGCTGTAGAATTCGTTATTAGTTTTGCATTTCTTTCTTTCTAAGTACTCCACCACATAGTAATTCTCATGAGAAGCCTAGTCTTGGATATCATGTCTTGCTTCTTACTCTTGCCGTGCAGCCAACCTTGAACCAGTTCTTGAATAGAGATGTCCCTACTAACCGGATGGTCAAAAGAAATAACATACCAAATAGAAGTGATAAAAGTACAATTTAGGAACAAGTGATTTGCAGATTCAGGATGATTTTGACAAAGAGTGCATAATGGATCCATGTGTAGATTTCGTATGATGAGATTATTTTTGAACACCATCTAGTCAAATTTGCATAAATTATGATAATAATACTTCGTTTAAGTAAACTTTTTTTCAACATCTTTGAATATTTCTGGGCGGGATAGTAACTGTTGAGTTTTATTTATAATCCAAATATAAAGCTAGACCCATACAATGGCATATTCCAAGTATCTGAGTAACTAAGGTCAGGTTTCTATGTGCAGGCCAACCTTCTGATCAATGTTCACCACAAAAACTTGACTTCTCTTGTTGGATTCTGCAATGAGGGTATCCATGTTGGACTCATCTACGAGTACATGGCGAATGGGAACTTAGAGAAGCATCTCTCAGGTACCATATTGTGCATAGAACTCCGCTTATTACCATCATAGACTGAAATTAGAGGTTAAACTGTTTTTAATTCGTGCAGAGAAAAGTCTGTATGTTTTAAGCTGGCAGCACAGGGTCGAAATAGCAATGGATGCAGCACAAGGTGAGTTGGTTGCGTTGTGTTGTTTGGACTTTGGACAAACTTCAGAGTGCCATGATAATCATGTGGTTATAGTGGTGTAAAATATTTGTGAACTTAATTTGCAGGATTGGAGTACTTACACCACGGGTGCAAGCCAGCAGTCGTTCACAGGGATGTCAAAACTACAAACATATTACTGGATGAGAATGTCCAAGCCAAACTTTCTGATTTCGGGCTGTCTAGAGTATTCTCAGTTGAAGGTGACACTCATGTATCAACTGTTGTTGCTGGAACTCCTGGATACCTTGATCCTGAGTATGTACATATGATTGTTTCCAACTTTGAAGCTCTTTGAGTAAGTAAATGACTTCAATTCCTTATTGCGTTTCACTTGTAGGTACTATACTACAAATAGACTGACAGAGAAGAGCGATGTCTATAGCTTTGGGGTTGTTCTGTTGGAGATGATCACAGGCCAACCTGCAATAGTAAGACATGAAGACGAAACCCACCACATTGTTAACTTGGTAAGCCCCACGCTGGCCAGTGGGGATATAAGGAACATAGCTGATTCAAGGTTTCAGGGAGACTTTGATGTGAATTCTGTCTGGAAAGCTGTAGAACTAGCCATGGCGTGCGTCTCTCCCAAATCTGTAGAAAGGCCAACCATGAATTACGTGGTTAATGAATTAAAGGAGTGTTTTGCAACTGAGTTGGCTGCGAAGGAAACAGGACAAGATGACTCAACCGGAGAGATCACGACGAGCCTGGACACTGGTCTCGGGATTATGGCAAGATAGCAAATCTGAACGAGTCGTTTTCATGTTTGCGTGCCTGACAAAATCTTTTTATTCCTCTAGAGAGTGTCACGACTCACGTGTGAGTAAACATTACGTGTTGCAATAATATTTTTGGATATTTGTTGAACAACGCTTCATCACAGAGTTGGTATACAATGATTTTGTGCATTAGCAGAAACATGTTTCAATTTGCGTGTAGATTATAAATCTTATAGTTTCCTTCGTTTTCTAAAGCCCAAATTCATACCGACATACAGGCCGACATATGGACCAGTGTGTTAAGAACAACGGGCAATTTATGCATGCAATTGTTCAGATTCTCGCCACTCAATAAATGAGAAGTTTTCTCCAATAGTCCCACACTGTTGTAATATAGTCAATCTCAGACAAGTGATTTTGGAGCACCTGAGGAAGTGCAGGGGAGCATCATTTCCTTCGCATCTTCCTGAGGGCAAATCAGCAGTAGCTTGGCATAAGAAATCATTCACAGATGAAAGGAGTGTCTATTTCTTACGCAAAGCAGAGATATCAATGTATCTCCTCTTCACATCACTCTTGAGTTTAGCAGCAACAATTGTCGTTCATGCACAAAACCAAACTGGTAACAGAAATTCAAATTGTAACTTGTAAACTAAATGGATGCAACAACTGGTATATACTACACTTCAGACGCGCCATTTACAGACTGGTGTAGATAACACCTTATCACTCGATGCCAAACCTTATCTCCGCAGTTGGGTTCTCCTTTGGAGGAAATAGATATTCTTACACTCTCACACCTGCGGAAGGAACGGGTCAAAAGTACTTGGCTCATTGGCTGATCTAAATGCGGCCTCAACCTTATGTTGCTACTTCCTCTGTTCTCTCTCTATCTAACATGTTTGCATTTTGTCACTATTCATTGGATCACTTTAGCTCGGTGATTTGACTAGTAAAACGATGCAAAAATTTAGTAAACTTTGCAATATGTTGTTGAGTAAACTTTATTTTACAACGCTATAAAAAAATTATCAAAAAATTACATCGTCTTCCTAACCAAATAATGGGGTCAAAGTGATCTGATTACGGAAAAAAAGTCAAACGTTTAAGATAGACAGAGAACGGACCAAGTGTCCGAATATGGATTAGTGGGCACTTTTGCAATTAATAAAAGAGCACTACTACTACTACTACTACTACTACCACAATATTATCTAAACTGGGGTTATTTTGAGGAAGATCCAAACAAACAGGGAAATTTGTTTTATTTTGTTGAAAAGAGGGTATAGATTCTAATGTCACATAAAATTCGGGACCATGCACTTTCATTTTCTTGAAATAAAATTTGGGTTAAAGAAACTACCACCCCATCTAGTTCGGAAAAGGACACTTTCATCCCTTCGGTGAGCCGAACTTCAAATAACTTATACTCCCTGATTGTGAAGCCATTAGTTTGTAACTCATTTTGGATATAAATTTGCTCCTCAAATCATGCAAAAAGTCTATTATACCCTCAAATAAACCTTACATTTTGCGTAATATGCATGCAAGATTGTCTCAAAAATGATTACTAGTGACAAATCACAACTCCAGAATAACACTGTCACAATACAGTGTGCAAGTTTCCTGAAGTTCAACACATTGAAGTGGTGAAAGTGTCCTTTTCCGAACAAGAAAGAGTGAAAGTGTCCTTCAGTCAAACTAGATGGTGTAAAATTATGTTTTATCCTAATCCGGGGGTTATTTCCAAATTCTTTTCCCCACTTATTATTAGGCGCCAAATTCTTTCCCAGCCGCCGCCGGAATTTACTCATCCGTCGCATTGATTCGCTCACCGCCGTGGTCTCTACCGTCAACCACCAGGTACTATTTCCCTCTTCTGCCCCTTGCTGTGTATCCAGATAAGATTCTTTTGAAGGATTGAATCGCTGGGTCATCCATGTATCGACCATCAACAGTTTCTGGAAGCCCGAAAGTCACGATTGTCTTTATTTCGATTAGTAAACTAGTTTCCACAATATCTTCAAGATCCAACCCAACCGCGTGTTTTGATTCTCGATTTAACCCATGTTTTTAGTTTGTCTTCCAAATGTTCGAATAAATGCTTAAGTGAACTGAGACTCGACAGTGCAAGAGAGTGACTGCAAATTGGAACTCACAAGGTTGAGTTTACATATTTATATGCCCGAATTCCTTGTTGTGCCCAAATCTTCCTCATATGGCTGTTTGATCTGTTTTGGTTCCGATGTTAGGAAAAGGAGAGAAGAAGTAGAAATGCAGATTCAGTTGAAGTGCAGTTGTGGAGAAGGAAACTGCCCCGAGTGGGCCATTGTAGAATTGCAAGGGGTCGTAGAGCCTCAACCTGCTTTCCGAGATCGTCTGCAGAACCTCGAGATTGGACAATTGTGTCGGACTTCCTCTCAGGTCTTTCTACTTTACAACTTCAGAGAATAGCAATGAATTATAAAGAACTGAAATGTTGTTCAGACATTCTCAGCAACCTGTTCTTTGAGGACTTTCTCTTACGTTTCCACTATCATCAACTCATGCTTATGCTTATTTCTTCTATTGCAGGAGACCTACACATTCACTGTTGGGTATCATGAATTGACTGGATCGAAAGTCCCTTTGAAGAAGCCCTTGGTGGTGTTGAAGAAAACTAAGAGCTCTTCTGTGGACAATGATGAAGAGCACATCTCAGCTAATGTGGAACTGGAAGTTATTGGCGTGATTCGACACCGGATTCTGTTCAAAACTAGACCCAGGGCTCTGATATCAAGTAAGATTATTTAGTTATGTTGATGTACATACTACAGTACTTGTGGTGCAGAATCATCGGTGCAATAAGAACCCTCAAAAAAGAAGTCAGGAAAGTAAATGAAAAAATAGAATTTCAAGAAGTGTGAGTAAAAAATGCAGAATGAAAAGAGGTAGTAGGAATGGACTGAAATTTGGAGCCGAGAAAACAACTGAAAGTTCACGAATTCTGTATGTGAAAAGAGGTACTAGATGTAATTCAGGAATTGTTTCACTGCATTTTGTGAGTTTGGTCATGCATCTACTCCACTTAGCTGTACAAGGGGCCATTTCTTCTTTTAACTTCTTTCAGATTTTTAATGGCACGTGCACATATACTTCATCAAAAATTCGTATGTGAATATTCCTCACTCATCAAATACATGACGCGTAAATTTTGTTCATTATTTCTCTGATATCATAGATAGCATGTATACCAATGAACAGTGCGAAATAATTGTCTCTGTATGGGTTGAGCCTATGGCTCTTAGTTGCACTTTATATAAGCAGAAAGGAGCGTACCAGTGGCTCCCCTGCTTAGTAGCCTAGGGTAGGTTTATCCACTGCCAATAGCTAACTTGAGAATATGGTTAGGTGATGGAAAATACATATCATGGTGCTGGGTTGGTATTTTTATTATTTTATATCAATAACAACAAAGTTCTTTGCTTTATCTGCATTCATTTAAAAAAAAAGGATCCTCTTTCTTCCTGCCAAATATGAATTTTACAGAAGGTTGAGTGTCTTTAGTTTCACAACGTTGCAAGTATTTTCCTTCTGTCAGTATTGCTTTTTGTATTCACGGTATATCTGGTAGGTACCATTTGAAGTTCTCCAACTTAAATTAATTGACACAGCATAATGTAGCTTAATGATCATTTTCACATGTCCATCTTCCAGAAGAAACTGTTGTGCAGCTATGTACTTGCATAGCAAAGGAATTGTAAAGATCACTTTCAAAATACAAAGTGTCAATTACTTATTAAGCACTTCTTGTTTGGGGGTAATGGTCAACTTAGCACCCCCAGTTTCAAAACCCTCATTGCCACCCCCAGTTAGGGCTCTTATTTGCCCCACCTCTCTTGATCTCCTCTCTCAATCTTCTCTCTCTCATTCTTTGTCTCCCTCTGTCTCTCTCCCTCTCACTAAGTCTGCTCTCTCTCTCTGTTTGTCTCACTCTCCGTTTCTCTGTCTCTCTCTTTCCCAGCAAAACAGAACCCTTGATTGGGGGTTTGGTTTGTGTTGTGCTTGTGTCAATTGAGTGAGAATGGCGATGTTTAGATCGACAATTAGTCTGGCCTGAGTGGTGATTTCGGGTTCTGGGGTTCAGAGGGTTTCGGAGGTTGGGTGGTAGTTTTCAGAGGGATTCAGAGTTTTGAGGGAGTGCTGACCGGAATTAATGGAGTTTTGGCCTGAATTTTCAGAGGGATAGATCTCTACCTCTTTCTCTCTCTATCCCTGCCTGCCTCTCTCTCTATCCCTACCGGCGAAGAAGAAAGAAGGGTTTTTGTTCTGGGTCGGTGCTGAAAGGTAGTTGCAGCAGCGATGATGGTGGTGGTGGTTGACTGGAGGGTGGTTGTGATGATTTAATGGCTGAAATCCCGGGTTTCTTGGTGGTGGTGGCTGCGGTGGTTGTGTCAGTGGTCACCGGATTCCGAGTTTCTGGTGGCGGTGATGGTGCTGCGGCGTGGTTAATATGCAAGTGGGTTGTGAAACTGGGGGTGGTAACCGGTAAGTAGATCATTACCCCAAACTGGACGTGGTTAATATGCAGTTGGCCCAAATACAAATATTACATTGAAAATCTGAAGGTCAAATGCAGGTCTGTAATAAGTCCACAGATTTGAATGTTTTTTGTTGCTTCGCAAATTCCTGAATTTGAACCTCGAGCTAACAAATGTAGCAGAGTTTTGTGTTTCTCTTGAAGGGTAGAATTCAATTCTTTTCAACTTAGAAGCTTCAAGAAACACGTTCTTTTTGTTGCTTTGCGTATCTCCATAGTGTGGTTCTTCTAACACAGCAATACAACGAGGCCCTAGTGAGTTACACCCTTGACTGGAGTTAATGATATTTAATTACCATGATATGTAGACTGATTACTAAGTATCTCCTAAGAAAGATTATGTGGTTTATCTACATTTGTTGAAGTATTTGAAAATCCAAGGCACTAACTTCCAGTTTTAAAACGGTTAGTATATCTGTTTGCTGATCTGTATCTTTCAAATGTTCCTCCATTGCGGTATTGTAAACTTCATTTCCACTTAATGGTTATATCCTACACAATCATGCCTTCTTTTTGGTTATTTATCACGTCTTTCAAAATATTTGCAAGACTAATACTATAGCTGTTCACTATCTTTCAGTCTGATCAATGCCCACTGATACCCTTCTTCTTATTTTTGACAGAACCACCAGAACCATTTGTGAAAGCAAAAAGCAACTTAGCAGGTTCTCTTGTGTCTAAATTATTGGAGCAATTGCTTGAACCACATTTGAGAAAGTGGATGAGCTGAATAGTGTGCGTTTAAGCAATATCTGCATGCACATCCAAGGTCGATCTCATGTCGTTTTCTGCTGAGCAGTGTGTTATTGGTGCAAATGAGGAGCTTATACATGATTTCTATCCCTTTCAGTACTTCTTATTCCATCTAGCAAGGGAAATCAATCACCCCCAAAAGAACTTGATTGTGGTAGATTTTGAATGATCAATGAAGTTTTATTTGATCTGCTTCTGTTGTTCACTAGAGGGAGAAGCCCACATGTAGAGAGTTACGGTGACTCTTCTTTCAAGAAATTCAAGAAAAAGCTTCCTCTCAGAAATGTAACTTGGCTTATTTAATCAGGCGTAAGCCTTTGATGTAACATGGCTCATTTAACTATGGGTCGATTGGACTAAAAAACTGGTCCTTTTTTTTTTTCGTCAAAGAAGAACTTCATCAGAGCAAAAGCATCCTAAAAATACGACCAGATGCCATGAACCAAAGTAGTACTACTTCGGAGATTACTAGATACTAGAACTGAGCAACTAATAGACCTAGCCAATAGGAGATAGAAGCTGACAAAGACTTCGGCCAGAAACTATCTGAAGAGACCGAGAGATTAAAAACTAGAGATACATAAGGTTCAAACCTCAAATATTAAAATCCCCCCAAAGAAACTAAAAAAGATAGTGGGTAATACGAAAGAGAAGCTACCACGGAACTGGACCGAAACAAAAACCTACGCAATTTCCTTAAACGTTCAGGTGCATTGGAAAACCTCTGCTTGGATTCTCTTCCAGAAACTTGATAAGATCTTTTGCTGCTGGATCATCCTCACACATCTTGCCTTTCCCTTTAGCTGTTTCCTAGAGAGATTCTTCCTTTTTCTGCATCTTTCCAATTGGTGAAGAAGAGGATTCTGCAAGTACAACAAAGATCTGTCAAAAGATAGGGATATTGAGCATTAATTTTGTTGGTTGTTGCTATCCTTGATAATTCTATAAACGAGGTCAGCTGCTTGTTGCAGACAACATTGATAGTTTGCTGTAGAATTCGTTATTAGTTTTGCATTTCTTTCTTTCTAAGTACTCCACCACATAGTAATTCTCATGAGAAGCCTAGTCTTGGATATCATGTCTTGCTTCTTACTCTTGCCGTGCAGCCAACCTTGAACCAGTTCTTGAATAGAGATGTCCCTACTAACCGGATGGTCAAAAGAAATAACATACCAAATAGAAGTGATAAAAGTACAATTTAGGAACAAGTGATTTGCAGATTCAGGATGATTTTGACAAAGAGTGCATAATGGATCCATGTGTAGATTTCGTATGATGAGATTATTTTTGAACACCATCTAGTCAAATTTGCATAAATTATGATAATAATACTTCGTTTAAGTAAACTTTTTTTCAACATCTTTGAATATTTCTGGGCGGGATAGTAACTGTTGAGTTTTATTTATAATCCAAATATAAAGCTAGACCCATACAATGGCATATTCCAAGTATCTGAGTAACTAAGGTCAGGTTTCTATGTGCAGGCCAACCTTCTGATCAATGTTCACCACAAAAACTTGACTTCTCTTGTTGGATTCTGCAATGAGGGTATCCATGTTGGACTCATCTACGAGTACATGGCGAATGGGAACTTAGAGAAGCATCTCTCAGGTACCATATTGTGCATAGAACTCCGCTTATTACCATCATAGACTGAAATTAGAGGTTAAACTGTTTTTAATTCGTGCAGAGAAAAGTCTGTATGTTTTAAGCTGGCAGCACAGGGTCGAAATAGCAATGGATGCAGCACAAGGTGAGTTGGTTGCGTTGTGTTGTTTGGACTTTGGACAAACTTCAGAGTGCCATGATAATCATGTGGTTATAGTGGTGTAAAATATTTGTGAACTTAATTTGCAGGATTGGAGTACTTACACCACGGGTGCAAGCCAGCAGTCGTTCACAGGGATGTCAAAACTACAAACATATTACTGGATGAGAATGTCCAAGCCAAACTTTCTGATTTCGGGCTGTCTAGAGTATTCTCAGTTGAAGGTGACACTCATGTATCAACTGTTGTTGCTGGAACTCCTGGATACCTTGATCCTGAGTATGTACATATGATTGTTTCCAACTTTGAAGCTCTTTGAGTAAGTAAATGACTTCAATTCCTTATTGCGTTTCACTTGTAGGTACTATACTACAAATAGACTGACAGAGAAGAGCGATGTCTATAGCTTTGGGGTTGTTCTGTTGGAGATGATCACAGGCCAACCTGCAATAGTAAGACATGAAGACGAAACCCACCACATTGTTAACTTGGTAAGCCCCACGCTGGCCAGTGGGGATATAAGGAACATAGCTGATTCAAGGTTTCAGGGAGACTTTGATGTGAATTCTGTCTGGAAAGCTGTAGAACTAGCCATGGCGTGCGTCTCTCCCAAATCTGTAGAAAGGCCAACCATGAATTACGTGGTTAATGAATTAAAGGAGTGTTTTGCAACTGAGTTGGCTGCGAAGGAAACAGGACAAGATGACTCAACCGGAGAGATCACGACGAGCCTGGACACTGGTCTCGGGATTATGGCAAGATAGCAAATCTGAACGAGTCGTTTTCATGTTTGCGTGCCTGACAAAATCTTTTTATTCCTCTAGAGAGTGTCACGACTCACGTGTGAGTAAACATTACGTGTTGCAATAATATTTTTGGATATTTGTTGAACAACGCTTCATCACAGAGTTGGTATACAATGATTTTGTGCATTAGCAGAAACATGTTTCAATTTGCGTGTAGATTATAAATCTTATAGTTTCCTTCGTTTTCTAAAGCCCAAATTCATACCGACATACAGGCCGACATATGGACCAGTGTGTTAAGAACAACGGGCAATTTATGCATGCAATTGTTCAGATTCTCGCCACTCAATAAATGAGAAGTTTTCTCCAATAGTCCCACACTGTTGTAATATAGTCAATCTCAGACAAGTGATTTTGGAGCACCTGAGGAAGTGCAGGGGAGCATCATTTCCTTCGCATCTTCCTGAGGGCAAATCAGCAGTAGCTTGGCATAAGAAATCATTCACAGATGAAAGGAGTGTCTATTTCTTACGCAAAGCAGAGATATCAATGTATCTCCTCTTCACATCACTCTTGAGTTTAGCAGCAACAATTGTCGTTCATGCACAAAACCAAACTGGTAACAGAAATTCAAATTGTAACTTGTAAACTAAATGGATGCAACAACTGGTATATACTACACTTCAGACGCGCCATTTACAGACTGGTGTAGATAACACCTTATCACTCGATGCCAAACCTTATCTCCGCAGTTGGGTTCTCCTTTGGAGGAAATAGATATTCTTACACTCTCACACCTGCGGAAGGAACGGGTCAAAAGTACTTGGCTCATTGGCTGATCTAAATGCGGCCTCAACCTTATGTTGCTACTTCCTCTGTTCTCTCTCTATCTAACATGTTTGCATTTTGTCACTATTCATTGGATCACTTTAGCTCGGTGATTTGACTAGTAAAACGATGCAAAAATTTAGTAAACTTTGCAATATGTTGTTGAGTAAACTTTATTTTACAACGCTATAAAAAAATTATCAAAAAATTACATCGTCTTCCTAACCAAATAATGGGGTCAAAGTGATCTGATTACGGAAAAAAAGTCAAACGTTTAAGATAGACAGAGAACGGACCAAGTGTCCGAATATGGATTAGTGGGCACTTTTGCAATTAATAAAAGAGCACTACTACTACTACTACTACTACTACTACCACAATATTATCTAAACTGGGGTTATTTTGAGGAAGATCCAAACAAACAGGGAAATTTGTTTTATTTTGTTGAAAAGAGGGTATAGATTCTAATGTCACATAAAATTCGGGACCATGCACTTTCATTTTCTTGAAATAAAATTTGGGTTAAAGAAACTACCACCCCATCTAGTTCGGAAAAGGACACTTTCATCCCTTCGGTGAGCCGAACTTCAAATAACTTATACTCCCTGATTGTGAAGCCATTAGTTTGTAACTCATTTTGGATATAAATTTGCTCCTCAAATCATGCAAAAAGTCTATTATACCCTCAGATAAACCTTACATTTTGCGTAATATGCATGCAAGATTGTCTCAAAATTATTACTAGTGACAAATCACAACTCCAGAATAACACTATCGCAATACGGTGTGCAAGTTTCCTGAAGTTGAACACATTGAAGTGGTGAAAGTGTCCTTTTCCGAACAAGAAAGAGTGAAAGTGTCCTTCAGTCAAACTAGATGGTGTAAAATTATGTTTTATCCTAATCCGGGGGTTATTTCCAAATTCTTTTCCCCACTTATTATTAGGCGCCAAATTCTTTCCCAGCCGCCGCCGGAATTTACTCATCCGTCGCATTGATTCGCTCACCGCCGTGGTCTCTACCGTCAACCACCAGGTACTATTTCCCTCTTCTGCCCCTTGCTGTGTATCCAGATAAGATTCTTTTGAAGGATTGAATCGCTGGGTCATCCATGTATCGACCATCAACAGTTTCTGGAAGCCCGAAAGTCACGATTGTCTTTATTTCGATTAGTAAACTAGTTTCCACAATATCTTCAAGATCCAACCCAACCGCGTGTTTTGATTCTCGATTTAACCCATGTTTTTAGTTTGTCTTCCAAATGTTCGAATAAATGCTTAAGTGAACTGAGACTCGACAGTGCAAGAGAGTGACTGCAAATTGGAACTCACAAGGTTGAGTTTACATATTTATATGCCCGAATTCCTTGTTGTGCCCAAATCTTCCTCATATGGCTGTTTGATCTGTTTTGGTTCCGATGTTAGGAAAAGGAGAGAAGAAGTAGAAATGCAGATTCAGTTGAAGTGCAGTTGTGGAGAAGGAAACTGCCCCGAGTGGGCCATTGTAGAATTGCAAGGGGTCGTAGAGCCTCAACCTGCTTTCCGAGATCGTCTGCAGAACCTCGAGATTGGACAATTGTGTCGGACTTCCTCTCAGGTCTTTCTACTTTACAACTTCAGAGAATAGCAATGAATTATAAAGAACTGAAATGTTGTTCAGACATTCTCAGCAACCTGTTCTTTGAGGACTTTCTCTTACGTTTCCACTATCATCAACTCATGCTTATGCTTATTTCTTCTATTGCAGGAGACCTACACATTCACTGTTGGGTATCATGAATTGACTGGATCGAAAGTCCCTTTGAAGAAGCCCTTGGTGGTGTTGAAGAAAACTAAGAGCTCTTCTGTGGACAATGATGAAGAGCACATCTCAGCTAATGTGGAACTGGAAGTTATTGGCGTGATTCGACACCGGATTCTGTTCAAAACTAGACCCAGGGCTCTGATATCAAGTAAGATTATTTAGTTATGTTGATGTACATACTACAGTACTTGTGGTGCAGAATCATCGGTGCAATAAGAACCCTCAAAAAAGAAGTCAGGAAAGTAAATGAAAAAATAGAATTTCAAGAAGTGTGAGTAAAAAATGCAGAATGAAAAGAGGTAGTAGGAATGGACTGAAATTTGGAGCCGAGAAAACAACTGAAAGTTCACGAATTCTGTATGTGAAAAGAGGTACTAGATGTAATTCAGGAATTGTTTCACTGCATTTTGTGAGTTTGGTCATGCATCTACTCCACTTAGCTGTACAAGGGGCCATTTCTTCTTTTAACTTCTTTCAGATTTTTAATGGCACGTGCACATATACTTCATCAAAAATTCGTATGTGAATATTCCTCACTCATCAAATACATGACGCGTAAATTTTGTTCATTATTTCTCTGATATCATAGATAGCATGTATACCAATGAACAGTGCGAAATAATTGTCTCTGTATGGGTTGAGCCTATGGCTCTTAGTTGCACTTTATATAAGCAGAAAGGAGCGTACCAGTGGCTCCCCTGCTTAGTAGCCTAGGGTAGGTTTATCCACTGCCAATAGCTAACTTGAGAATATGGTTAGGTGATGGAAAATACATATCATGGTGCTGGGTTGGTATTTTTATTATTTTATATCAATAACAACAAAGTTCTTTGCTTTATCTGCATTCATTTAAAAAAAAAGGATCCTCTTTCTTCCTGCCAAATATGAATTTTACAGAAGGTTGAGTGTCTTTAGTTTCACAACGTTGCAAGTATTTTCCTTCTGTCAGTATTGCTTTTTGTATTCACGGTATATCTGGTAGGTACCATTTGAAGTTCTCCAACTTAAATTAATTGACACAGCATAATGTAGCTTAATGATCATTTTCACATGTCCATCTTCCAGAAGAAACTGTTGTGCAGCTATGTACTTGCATAGCAAAGGAATTGTAAAGATCACTTTCAAAATACAAAGTGTCAATTACTTATTAAGCACTTCTTGTTTGGGGGTAATGGTCAACTTAGCACCCCCAGTTTCAAAACCCTCATTGCCACCCCCAGTTAGGGCTCTTATTTGCCCCACCTCTCTTGATCTCCTCTCTCAATCTTCTCTCTCTCATTCTTTGTCTCCCTCTGTCTCTCTCCCTCTCACTAAGTCTGCTCTCTCTCTCTGTTTGTCTCACTCTCCGTTTCTCTGTCTCTCTCTTTCCCAGCAAAACAGAACCCTTGATTGGGGGTTTGGTTTGTGTTGTGCTTGTGTCAATTGAGTGAGAATGGCGATGTTTAGATCGACAATTAGTCTGGCCTGAGTGGTGATTTCGGGTTCTGGGGTTCAGAGGGTTTCGGAGGTTGGGTGGTAGTTTTCAGAGGGATTCAGAGTTTTGAGGGAGTGCTGACCGGAATTAATGGAGTTTTGGCCTGAATTTTCAGAGGGATAGATCTCTACCTCTTTCTCTCTCTATCCCTGCCTGCCTCTCTCTCTATCCCTACCGGCGAAGAAGAAAGAAGGGTTTTTGTTCTGGGTCGGTGCTGAAAGGTAGTTGCAGCAGCGATGATGGTGGTGGTGGTTGACTGGAGGGTGGTTGTGATGATTTAATGGCTGAAATCCCGGGTTTCTTGGTGGTGGTGGCTGCGGTGGTTGTGTCAGTGGTCACCGGATTCCGAGTTTCTGGTGGCGGTGATGGTGCTGCGGCGTGGTTAATATGCAAGTGGGTTGTGAAACTGGGGGTGGTAACCGGTAAGTAGATCATTACCCCAAACTGGACGTGGTTAATATGCAGTTGGCCCAAATACAAATATTACATTGAAAATCTGAAGGTCAAATGCAGGTCTGTAATAAGTCCACAGATTTGAATGTTTTTTGTTGCTTCGCAAATTCCTGAATTTGAACCTCGAGCTAACAAATGTAGCAGAGTTTTGTGTTTCTCTTGAAGGGTAGAATTCAATTCTTTTCAACTTAGAAGCTTCAAGAAACACGTTCTTTTTGTTGCTTTGCGTATCTCCATAGTGTGGTTCTTCTAACACAGCAATACAACGAGGCCCTAGTGAGTTACACCCTTGACTGGAGTTAATGATATTTAATTACCATGATATGTAGACTGATTACTAAGTATCTCCTAAGAAAGATTATGTGGTTTATCTACATTTGTTGAAGTATTTGAAAATCCAAGGCACTAACTTCCAGTTTTAAAACGGTTAGTATATCTGTTTGCTGATCTGTATCTTTCAAATGTTCCTCCATTGCGGTATTGTAAACTTCATTTCCACTTAATGGTTATATCCTACACAATCATGCCTTCTTTTTGGTTATTTATCACGTCTTTCAAAATATTTGCAAGACTAATACTATAGCTGTTCACTATCTTTCAGTCTGATCAATGCCCACTGATACCCTTCTTCTTATTTTTGACAGAACCACCAGAACCATTTGTGAAAGCAAAAAGCAACTTAGCAGGTTCTCTTGTGTCTAAATTATTGGAGCAATTGCTTGAACCACATTTGAGAAAGTGGATGAGCTGAATAGTGTGCGTTTAAGCAATATCTGCATGCACATCCAAGGTCGATCTCATGTCGTTTTCTGCTGAGCAGTGTGTTATTGGTGCAAATGAGGAGCTTATACATGATTTCTATCCCTTTCAGTACTTCTTATTCCATCTAGCAAGGGAAATCAATCACCCCCAAAAGAACTTGATTGTGGTAGATTTTGAATGATCAATGAAGTTTTATTTGATCTGCTTCTGTTGTTCACTAGAGGGAGAAGCCCACATGTAGAGAGTTACGGTGACTCTTCTTTCAAGAAATTCAAGAAAAAGCTTCCTCTCAGAAATGTAACTTGGCTTATTTAATCAGGCGTAAGCCTTTGATGTAACATGGCTCATTTAACTATGGGTCGATTGGACTAAAAAACTGGTCCTTTTTTTTTTTCGTCAAAGAAGAACTTCATCAGAGCAAAAGCATCCTAAAAATACGACCAGATGCCATGAACCAAAGTAGTACTACTTCGGAGATTACTAGATACTAGAACTGAGCAACTAATAGACCTAGCCAATAGGAGATAGAAGCTGACAAAGACTTCGGCCAGAAACTATCTGAAGAGACCGAGAGATTAAAAACTAGAGATACATAAGGTTCAAACCTCAAATATTAAAATCCCCCCAAAGAAACTAAAAAAGATAGTGGGTAATACGAAAGAGAAGCTACCACGGAACTGGACCGAAACAAAAACCTACGCAATTTCCTTAAACGTTCAGGTGCATTGGAAAACCTCTGCTTGGATTCTCTTCCAGAAACTTGATAAGATCTTTTGCTGCTGGATCATCCTCACACATCTTGCCTTTCCCTTTAGCTGTTTCCTAGAGAGATTCTTCCTTTTTCTGCATCTTTCCAATTGGTGAAGAAGAGGATTCTGCAAGTACAACAAAGATCTGTCAAAAGATAGGGATATTGAGCATTAATTTTGTTGGTTGTTGCTATCCTTGATAATTCTATAAACGAGGTCAGCTGCTTGTTGCAGACAACATTGATAGTTTGCTGTAGAATTCGTTATTAGTTTTGCATTTCTTTCTTTCTAAGTACTCCACCACATAGTAATTCTCATGAGAAGCCTAGTCTTGGATATCATGTCTTGCTTCTTACTCTTGCCGTGCAGCCAACCTTGAACCAGTTCTTGAATAGAGATGTCCCTACTAACCGGATGGTCAAAAGAAATAACATACCAAATAGAAGTGATAAAAGTACAATTTAGGA
Source organism: Linanthus parryae (assembly GCA_023055425.1). Lineage (NCBI taxonomy): Eukaryota > Viridiplantae > Streptophyta > Magnoliopsida > Ericales > Polemoniaceae > Linanthus > Linanthus parryae. The sequence goes on along the minus strand of JALGPY010000004.1, from coordinate 84,534,251 downwards.
ACAAGTGATTTGCAGATTCAGGATGATTTTGACAAAGAGTGCATAATGGATCCATGTGTAGATTTCGTATGATGAGATTATTTTTGAACACCATCTAGTCAAATTTGCATAAATTATGATAATAATACTTCGTTTAAGTAAACTTTTTTTCAACATCTTTGAATATTTCTGGGCGGGATAGTAACTGTTGAGTTTTATTTATAATCCAAATATAAAGCTAGACCCATACAATGGCATATTCCAAGTATCTGAGTAACTAAGGTCAGGTTTCTATGTGCAGGCCAACCTTCTGATCAATGTTCACCACAAAAACTTGACTTCTCTTGTTGGATTCTGCAATGAGGGTATCCATGTTGGACTCATCTACGAGTACATGGCGAATGGGAACTTAGAGAAGCATCTCTCAGGTACCATATTGTGCATAGAACTCCGCTTATTACCATCATAGACTGAAATTAGAGGTTAAACTGTTTTTAATTCGTGCAGAGAAAAGTCTGTATGTTTTAAGCTGGCAGCACAGGGTCGAAATAGCAATGGATGCAGCACAAGGTGAGTTGGTTGCGTTGTGTTGTTTGGACTTTGGACAAACTTCAGAGTGCCATGATAATCATGTGGTTATAGTGGTGTAAAATATTTGTGAACTTAATTTGCAGGATTGGAGTACTTACACCACGGGTGCAAGCCAGCAGTCGTTCACAGGGATGTCAAAACTACAAACATATTACTGGATGAGAATGTCCAAGCCAAACTTTCTGATTTCGGGCTGTCTAGAGTATTCTCAGTTGAAGGTGACACTCATGTATCAACTGTTGTTGCTGGAACTCCTGGATACCTTGATCCTGAGTATGTACATATGATTGTTTCCAACTTTGAAGCTCTTTGAGTAAGTAAATGACTTCAATTCCTTATTGCGTTTCACTTGTAGGTACTATACTACAAATAGACTGACAGAGAAGAGCGATGTCTATAGCTTTGGGGTTGTTCTGTTGGAGATGATCACAGGCCAACCTGCAATAGTAAGACATGAAGACGAAACCCACCACATTGTTAACTTGGTAAGCCCCACGCTGGCCAGTGGGGATATAAGGAACATAGCTGATTCAAGGTTTCAGGGAGACTTTGATGTGAATTCTGTCTGGAAAGCTGTAGAACTAGCCATGGCGTGCGTCTCTCCCAAATCTGTAGAAAGGCCAACCATGAATTACGTGGTTAATGAATTAAAGGAGTGTTTTGCAACTGAGTTGGCTGCGAAGGAAACAGGACAAGATGACTCAACCGGAGAGATCACGACGAGCCTGGACACTGGTCTCGGGATTATGGCAAGATAGCAAATCTGAACGAGTCGTTTTCATGTTTGCGTGCCTGACAAAATCTTTTTATTCCTCTAGAGAGTGTCACGACTCACGTGTGAGTAAACATTACGTGTTGCAATAATATTTTTGGATATTTGTTGAACAACGCTTCATCACAGAGTTGGTATACAATGATTTTGTGCATTAGCAGAAACATGTTTCAATTTGCGTGTAGATTATAAATCTTATAGTTTCCTTCGTTTTCTAAAGCCCAAATTCATACCGACATACAGGCCGACATATGGACCAGTGTGTTAAGAACAACGGGCAATTTATGCATGCAATTGTTCAGATTCTCGCCACTCAATAAATGAGAAGTTTTCTCCAATAGTCCCACACTGTTGTAATATAGTCAATCTCAGACAAGTGATTTTGGAGCACCTGAGGAAGTGCAGGGGAGCATCATTTCCTTCGCATCTTCCTGAGGGCAAATCAGCAGTAGCTTGGCATAAGAAATCATTCACAGATGAAAGGAGTGTCTATTTCTTACGCAAAGCAGAGATATCAATGTATCTCCTCTTCACATCACTCTTGAGTTTAGCAGCAACAATTGTCGTTCATGCACAAAACCAAACTGGTAACAGAAATTCAAATTGTAACTTGTAAACTAAATGGATGCAACAACTGGTATATACTACACTTCAGACGCGCCATTTACAGACTGGTGTAGATAACACCTTATCACTCGATGCCAAACCTTATCTCCGCAGTTGGGTTCTCCTTTGGAGGAAATAGATATTCTTACACTCTCACACCTGCGGAAGGAACGGGTCAAAAGTACTTGGCTCATTGGCTGATCTAAATGCGGCCTCAACCTTATGTTGCTACTTCCTCTGTTCTCTCTCTATCTAACATGTTTGCATTTTGTCACTATTCATTGGATCACTTTAGCTCGGTGATTTGACTAGTAAAACGATGCAAAAATTTAGTAAACTTTGCAATATGTTGTTGAGTAAACTTTATTTTACAACGCTATAAAAAAATTATCAAAAAATTACATCGTCTTCCTAACCAAATAATGGGGTCAAAGTGATCTGATTACGGAAAAAAAGTCAAACGTTTAAGATAGACAGAGAACGGACCAAGTGTCCGAATATGGATTAGTGGGCACTTTTGCAATTAATAAAAGAGCACTACTACTACTACTACTACTACTACTACTACCACAATATTATCTAAACTGGGGTTATTTTGAGGAAGATCCAAACAAACAGGGAAATTTGTTTTATTTTGTTGAAAAGAGGGTATAGATTCTAATGTCACATAAAATTCGGGACCATGCACTTTCATTTTCTTGAAATAAAATTTGGGTTAAAGAAACTACCACCCCATCTAGTTCGGAAAAGGACACTTTCATCCCTTCGGTGAGCCGAACTTCAAATAACTTATACTCCCTGATTGTGAAGCCATTAGTTTGTAACTCATTTTGGATATAAATTTGCTCCTCAAATCATGCAAAAAGTCTATTATACCCTCAGATAAACCTTACATTTTGCGTAATATGCATGCAAGATTGTCTCAAAATTATTACTAGTGACAAATCACAACTCCAGAATAACACTATCGCAATACGGTGTGCAAGTTTCCTGAAGTTGAACACATTGAAGTGGTGAAAGTGTCCTTTTCCGAACAAGAAAGAGTGAAAGTGTCCTTCAGTCAAACTAGATGGTGTAAAATTATGTTTTATCCTAATCCGGGGGTTATTTCCAAATTCTTTTCCCCACTTATTATTAGGCGCCAAATTCTTTCCCAGCCGCCGCCGGAATTTACTCATCCGTCGCATTGATTCGCTCACCGCCGTGGTCTCTACCGTCAACCACCAGGTACTATTTCCCTCTTCTGCCCCTTGCTGTGTATCCAGATAAGATTCTTTTGAAGGATTGAATCGCTGGGTCATCCATGTATCGACCATCAACAGTTTCTGGAAGCCCGAAAGTCACGATTGTCTTTATTTCGATTAGTGAACTAGTTTCCACAATATCTTCAAGATCCAACCCAACCGCGTGTTTTGATTCTCGATTTAACCCACGTTTTTAGTTTGTCTTCCAAGTGTTCGAATAAATGCCTAAGTGAACTGAGACTCGACAGTGCAAGAGAGTGACTGCAAATTGGAACACACAAGGTTGAGTTTACATATTTATATGCCCGAATTCCTGGAAGTTATTGGCGTGGACACTGATGAAAAACACATTTCAGCTAATGTGGAACTGGAAGTTATTGGCGTGATTCGACACCGGATTTTGTTCAAAACTAGACCCAGGGCTCTGATCTCAAGTAAGATTCTATAGTTATGTTGATGTCCAAACTACTTGTTGTGCAGAATCGTTGGTGCAATAAGAAACCGTTAAATAGTATGTCAGGAAAGAAAATGAAAAGGTAGGATTCCAACAAGTGTGAGCAAGTAATGCAGAATGGAATGAGGAAATAGTGAGGACTGAAATTTGGAGCAGAGAAAACAAGTGAAAACTAACGGATACTAGATGTAATTCAGTAATTATTTCACTGCATTTTATGAGTTTTGTTATGCATCTACTTCACTTAGCTGTATAGCGAGCCATTTCTCTGCAACAAACTTCTGTCAGATTTTTATAGGCACATACATAGACTTCATCAAATTCTGTATGTGAATAGTTTTCACTTATCAAACACATGATGCGTAAAGGTCTTTTCATTATTCTCTTGGTATCATAGATATAATCTATAAGACCAATGAACAGAGATAAATTATTTTCTCTTTGTAGGGGTTGATCCTATGGCTCTGATTTGCACTTTATATAAGCAGAGAAGAGTGTATAAATGGCTCCCCTAATTAGTTACCAAGGGCGGGTTTATCCAGTGCCGATTGCTAACTTGAGAATTTGATAACGGTGATGGAAAATGCATAAACACGGTGCTGGGTTGGTATTTTAAGAAGAAGAAGAAGAAGAAGAAGAAGAAGAAGAAGAAGAAGAAGAAGAAGTTTGCTTACTTGAGAATTTGATAATGGTGAAAGTTCATGATATTTAGTTTAACTACGCTGATGTGTGGACTGATTCCTCAGTATCTCCTAACAAAGAGATTATATGGTTTATCTACAATTATTGAAGTATTTGAAAGATCCAAGGCATTACCTTGTAGTTTTGAAAGGGTTATATCTTTGTTTGCTGGTCTCTATCTTTCCATTGTCCCTCCATTTCTGTATACGAACTTCCTTTTCCATGTATCGGTTATATCCTGCGCAATCCTCTATTCTTTTTGGTTATTTATCATGTCTGTCAAAATAATTGCAAGACTAATACTAAGCTGTTCACTATCTTCCAGTCTGATCAATGTCCACTGATACCCGTCTTCTTATTTTTTAACAGAACCACCAGAACCATTTGTGAAAGCAAAAAGCAACATGCCAGGTTCTCTTGTGTCAAAATGATTGGAGCAATTGTTTGAACCACTTTTGAGAAAGTGGATGAGCTGAATAGAGTGAGTTTAAGCAATATCTGCATGCAAATCCAATGTCGATCTCATGTTGGTTTCTGCTTTGTTATTGAAGCAGTGTGTTTTTGGTGCAAATGAAGAGCATATATTTGATTTATATCCCTTTCAGTACTTAGTTCTTGCTCCATCTAGCAAGGGGATTCGATTACCCCCCGAAAGAACTTGATTGTGGTAGAATTTGAAGGATCAATGAAGTAATATTTGATTTGCTTTTGTAGTTCATGAATTGCTGGAGGGAGAAATCCACATGTCAAAGAGTTACGGTGACTCTTCTTTCAATAATTTTAAGAGATAACTCTAGGTCTCAAAGGCCTCCCAGAAATGTAACTTGGCTCATTTAAGGATGGGCAAACCCTTGGTGTACTTGGCTCATTTAACTAGGTTTCTATTGGCCTAAGAAACAGGTCCATGCAAAATTTCCTTTTAAATTGTCGTAGCCATCAGAATAGTTAAAGGTTTAACATATATCTTAATGTTTATTTTATGTTCATGAAGCATGTTTATATCCATAGTGATGTTCTTTGATAATGGTCACAAATAGCTGGAGGCATTTGTTTAAATTCAAAACCGTTTGATACTCAGTGTTCTTTTCCTAAAAAAAATAGAAAATAAAAAAATACTCGTGTGTTTTGGAGTTGACGCATAGTAGACATAAACCATGACCTAAATTATAAATTCACTACAATTTTGAAACATAGTAAAATACGGGACGGAAATAAATCGTGGTACGGTACGTACGTGTATTATACGATTTTATGTTAAAATACGATATTAAAAATTCGGCTTAAAAATACGAGATTTGATTAATTCGAGTATTCTATACGTACGTGTATAATTCCTATACTAGTTATTCATTTGGAATTAAAAATACGGGTGCATTTCTTAGTATTTTAGCATATATAATGAGTTATTTGTGTCCCACATTGCCCTCTTTTCATATTTTTATCAAATATTTAAAAAAAAAATTGTAAAGAAAGTACTCATTTGTTTATCGTTTTTGATAAATACACTATTTACTCATGACTAACACATTACTTATGTAAAATAATATCAAACTATTTATGATCAAAACTTCTATAAAAAAAAGTTACTGCGCATTCCATAATCTTAAGCCTTAATGATTTTGAAAATTAATAGTATAACACATAAGACTCAAGATGCATGTACATATATACACATGCATATATAAGCTATTTCAACTTAATACTCTTAAAGTTTTTATAATAATACTTGTAAATATTTATACTAATAAATATTTATAATAAAGAAAATATTATTCTTTACACTATTATTCTGTCAAAAAAAATATTTATAATAAAGAAATAGTAAGAAAATATTTAACAATAACTAATTACTATAACTTATAATATTTTGGATGACAATTTATTCGCTGCAATTTTGTATGAAAAAGTTTTATTCGAAAGTATTATACGTTAAAACTTTGAATACGAGTATTAAACTTTTTTGGTCAAAAGTTCGAGTATTTTTTATTAGGTCCAGCAATAGTACGAAATACGAAAATATTTTTCATTTATACGTACGGACAGGTATTAAACGGAAAAAATCGAAGTATTTACTAACTAGGTTTTGAAAGTAGTTGTCCATTTAATCCAGAACAAGCATCTTACAAAGTCAAAAAAAAAAAAAAAAAAAGTTGTACTTTCTTTCTAATAATTCTACAGATAAGCTATATTCTAAGAAAACTACCAGTCTGTATCTTCAACGTGATGACCATGAATTTATTCTACAAAATAAGTTTGGAACATTTTTTTGTTAGAAACTAGTTCTGCATACATGGCAGCTATAATCCTGATAGGAGTGATAGCATCAAATTCTTTCTTAGTCTCCTGATGCTTCAATTCAACTAACAGGCTAGTGTTTTAAGAGAATTAGAAGAAGACTCCCACAAAATGTGAATCCTGCGAAAAAAAGCAAATAAAAAACAAATAGAAAGAAAAGAAGGAAACAATGTCCATAAATAAGTACATGATTACTCAAAAGTCAAAAGCCCTTGATCTTCATTGTGTACAAAGAGTGGTCCCTTTAGATATTAATCAGGCAAGGCAACCCTAATGAAAGAGAATCGTTTTTGTTGATTATTGTAGCCCGAAATTCTCTATCAGAATCCTGGTGAAAATTGCATTTTCATCTAGGATTCTGTTTATGAAAAGGGAAGCATGGTCTTAATAGTGTGGTTACTTGACTCCCTCAGAGTAAGACCAAGAATGTTAATTTCTTAATCAAATATTAAAACAACTGGCTATTTATGATGGAAAATAAAATTTTGGTGTGAATTAGTGGTGTCTCTCCACTAAGCTTCAACAATTCATGGTTAGCCACCAACTTTCAATAGAACAAGTTGCACTATTTGTTATACCTTAAACCTCAAACCAGAAGTTATGGAGCTCTGCTTTGAGTTTATCAAGTCAACTTGGATTGCTTGCAGATGGAAAAATATTAATTATTTTGGGTAAAAGACACTTTGCTCCCTTCACTTTTGATGTAAAGACACATTGCTCTCTGACAAATTAGCAATTCTTTAGACACCCTTGTAACGGACAAAAATAAAGACACTTGGCCTCTTCTGATATCTTCCGTCGGTAAAGCAACTTTGTAATATTTCTTTTGACAATTTTACCCCTATTTCTTGTATGATGTTTTATAATGTTTTTGGTGTTCATGTTCTTTTAATGATCCCATATTAGATGAATCTTAAATTGATAACGAGGTATTACAAATGCCCATCAATTCAACTGACACAATGAGATGGAGAAACGACATGAAGCTTAGATGAACAACTCAGAAGTGGGAAACGGAATAGGAAAATATGAAGATAATGTTTACCCACAAAAATGGTGTGAAGATATTGGATCTTTTATCATTGAAGAGATTTCAATACAGGAAGAAGTTCTTTTCAGTAGAGGAGGAATTTTTTATTGCGTACTAGTATTTTTAAGGTCATAACGGACTTTTCTCCCTGCCGTTTTGTCTCCGTTTGCTCCGTTAGTCTTAGAAGGGTGTCTGATGAATTATCAATTTGTCAGGGAATAATGTGTCTTTTCATCAAAAGTGGAGGGAGCAAAGTGTCTTTTACCCTAAATATTTTAAATGTTAGTAGAGATGATGCTCTAGAACCAAAAAAAAAAAAAAAAAAAAAAAAAAAAAAAAAAAAAAATCGTAAACATCTTATGATAAGATGCTAAATGTCATCTGAATTTAATCGACAAAGACTTTGTCATGCTTAGCTATCAGAGAAGTGGCCATGTTGCTCAATACTTTCACTTCATTCCAATAACCTCAGCAGCAACAAGAACAGAGTTTCTATGTGTGTTTAACCTCCATGAAAGCCCCCATTGGCTTTCATCTCCTAGAAAGAAGAATGAACAATGCGATGGACACAACAAAGTATCTCCTCTTCACATCACTCTTGAGTTTAGCCACTACAATTGTCGTTCACGGGAAAAACCAAACAGGTATCGGAGTTCAGGCCTTGCAAGTTTGCGTACGGATTCTAGTACTTTTAAACTATCTTAAGCACTGTCCTCTTTTATCTCCTTGTATCAGGTTTCATAAGCTTGGATTGCGGCCGTGGTTACAATCCTGATTATTTTGACCGAATGACAGGCATACACTACACTTCAGATGTGTCATTTACTGACTCTGGTTTAAATAACAACGTCGACTTCTTCATCGATCAGCAGTTTGAATTTCTTCGAAGTTTTCCTGAGGGGAATAGAAATTGTTACACTCTAACACCTGCAGAAGGAAAGGGTCAAAAGTACTTGATACGGGCACGCTTCATGTATGGAAACTATGATATGAAAGATCAGCCTCCAGAGTTTGACCTGCACCTTGGGGTCGACTTTTGGGACACTGTGAAATTTAATGACTCATACAGTCTTGTTTCCAAGGAAATAATACATGTCCTTTCATCAAATTACTTACATGTCTGCCTTGTGAATACGGGACGTGGAACACCATTCATATCAGCACTGGAGCTGAGGCCTCTGAAATACTCTTTGTATGACTCTATGTCTGGGTCTACCGTATCTTCCAATCTCATTTTGCGTCTCAGTTTTGGTTCAGGATCTTATATCAGGTATGTGTCTTTCCTGTACATGAATCCTTGTGTTTTATTTGTTGCCGTTGTTTTTTGGTTTTCACTTAAAGATATTATAGGTTGTTTACTGCTGGTACTGGAGGGGACACAAGGATTTGTACTTGGGGTCACACCTACCCTTAAAAACATTTTTAGCTATAGTATGCTCCATATATTTTAATACTTTATGTCAAACGTAAAAGTTGGTATTTTTTTTCTTCTATACTCGTTATATGGATATGCTAAAAGGAAAATTGATAACATTCCTGGCTCCTGACATAATTTGCCCCAAGTTTGAACAAGAGTGAACCTAAATCATATCCCTAACAAGAGTAGTTACTACAAATACTCTATTCTGATTGGTAACACAAACCATGTCCTACACCAATAATCAAGTAATACCTTTCTTCAACGAAACAGTAATACCTGGGGCAGTTTTTTCCTGGAGCCCGTGAGCACTATTTCTTTGCTTGAGAGATAAATAATGCATAATTTGAGTAACTTTGTTAGGCATTAGGGTGACACCTGGACACCAATACCATGGACATTGATGCGAGTGGGGAAATTTTCCTGATTTCTCATTGAGTATTCACAACCTTAAGTAGTAATTACAAATACCCTAATTACACTACTAGTCCTCTATTAAGTACGGATATACCAAACCGTCATAAACTATTACTCCCCCGCAGTCAAAACTGTAGGCTCGCCAACACTGAGACTGGAACGAAAGCGCTGGAACAAGGGCCGAGGGAGACCCTTGGTGAAGATGTCGGCGTACTGATAATCAGCGGGAATGTGCAACACACGAAGTTGACCCAAACGAACCTTCTCACAAACGAACTGTAGATCAATCTCAACATGTTTGGTGCGCTGATGCTGAACATGATTACCAGAGAGATAGACAGCACTCACATTGTCACAATACACTACAGTGGCCCGAGGCGGGGTGACACGAAGATGAAGTAATAAATTCCGGACCCAGCAGAGTTCGGAGACGGCGTTAGCAACACCACGATACTCAGCCTCAGCACTAGAGCGAGAGACAGTGGCCTGACGCTTGTCTCTTTCGCGATGTCTACTGAATCAGCCTCCTCCGGCCACACCAAGGAACCCGCTGACACCGCCTCATCCGGCACCACCAAGGAGCCTCTTCACCCCGTGTTCCTAGTTACCAACATTTTGAAACGTGTTCGTTTCGTCCTGGACAATGAGAAAGTTCAGTATGATCACTAGGCTACGTTTTTCCGTATCCAAACGCACTCTTTTGGCGTTTCGGATCATCTTGACAAACCACCTGCTGACAGTAATCCCCTCTGGAGCTCTATTGACTCGGTAATCCTATCATGGATATACCAAACGATCAGCGACGACTTAGCGCTTGCTATCCTCACCCCTGGTCAGACTGCTAGAGATGCGTGGTTGAAGTTGGAAAACCCTTTTCACGACAATCAGGGATGGAGTTCGTCTGCAACACCCCGCGATTTCGGGCGTTGCCCAAACCGCGAAGATGTCCCCCCCACGAGGAGTTTTACCTCATTGTGAACGGAGTAGAACGTCGGCCTCGTACCAAACCATAAAGAACAAAACTTCAAATTTAATTCAAAATCGACTTTATTACAATAAAGAAAATGACCGAACGCGGTCCTTAACATGGAAACTTGAAAACAAACCACATTGTTTAAAAAGAAACAAAAACATGAAACTAGTGATTTATTCCGTGAGAGCTAAAGCGATTCCTTGATCCAAGCTAGTGATTCGTTTCCCCAGAGTCTGCAGCGGTGCTAACCTGCGGGTTTTACAATAGATAAGGCCGACCGCAGTTTTTCTAAAAGTCAGCTTAAGCTGAGTAAGAAATACCTCAACATGTAAACAGATGATTGGGCACATAATTCAAGAATAAATAAAGGAAAAAGTAAAGGAAAAGATTATTAAAGCCTTAGATTGAGATTACAAAGGCAAACAAGAAAGGTAAAGGGATAAACTTGGATTTGACATTCCAGCTCAATTTTTCTTATTAAAGTCCTCCTCTGAAACTGTTCTGGCGGCCACCTGGCCACGTGCCACGGGAGCAGCTAGCTCTACTGCCCCGTGATCCCCAGAAATCAAACATTGTACGAGCGAATGCAGAGTTCCCGCCTGCCTCGGAAATAAATAACTCAGGGTTACTTCGTGGGTCTATCAAACCCTACTTCAACCCGACAGTTGTGAAAGCCCCTCTAAATATGGCCTTCCCGCCTCAATACTGACCTACAAGACCTTAAGTGTCGACACCCCCTAGAGGTTAGCAACTCCGCTAGAGTAGTACAAGTAGGAACCCCCAAGTCCTCATGGTAGTGTAGGACTATGGGTACCAAGGGTACGCCAGAGTTTGGCTCCCAAAATCTCTTGACCAGAACGTATGGTCCTTAACAATATAATCACCGAAGTGAACTAAAGAAGAGCTCGTACAAGTTATCTTTCACTTTACGTTACTTAGTGTCTTATGAGCATTTCTTAAAAGAAGATGATTCTCGATTCAAACCAGGTATTCAAAACCAATAAGGGAAGCAAGGATTAAAGTGCTAATCAGTTCCAAGATGAACACAACTCATGTTTTCAAGAGAGAGATTTCAGTTTCACAACTTGTGCCAATGTAGACATGATTTTCAGAGTTTCAACAAATTGATAGTACGATAATCAAAACAGTAACAAATTCGGCACATAACACATCTTAGAAACTCATTTTGATGGTAGAAGAGTCGAGCATATAACTTACTTGGATTAAAGAAAGCTCCACACACACAAGCAAGCACGAAAACTAGTACTCGTCGTACGGGTTCTCAATGAACTGATCGTCTACGAACCCTACAATAGTTGAATAATCCTAACATTAATACACGACCAGTCTCATACAACAAATGCAAGTATGCCCTATATGCAAATGCAAAAGAATATTCCCCCGACAAGTTCCCAATTTAATTTACCCCCCAAAATCGATTTCGAAACTCTAGTATTAGAAAAAGAATATTAATTTATAAAATTATTGTAATTAAGAAAATAAATAAAACTAAGACAATTAAAGGTGAGATTTAAACTATTAAATATTATACTTAGGAAAAAAAACTATTTATAGTTAGTATTTAGAAAAGGGTATAATATTTAAAGTGATATGAGTATTAAAGAGAATTAACTATACTTTGTTAAAATAGATTATATTTATTTATATAAGAAAAACTTGAAATAAACACATTATATAAAACTATACAATAACTTAGGAAAATACAACTTTTTATTTATTATAAAAAAACATTATATTTTTTTATTAATAGAACTCTTCTTATATATTAAACTATAAAATTTATATTTGTTTTCATGTTTAAGAAACTAATTTAATTATAATTGATAATAATAAACAAAACACTATTTAAATGTATAATAATATCAAACTAAAAGAAAACATTTCTTAGTTAATAACTAAGTCTCCCCCAACGTTTCTACAAGTGCAACAACCACCACCACAGATTCATAAAATTGCTATACCCTCAATGCATCACTGTAAAGCATGAACAACCTCTTCTTCTTCTACTTCCAATTCACAGTGATTTCAACACAACATCCACAGAGCTAGAGGAGAACATGGATTTATGAACAAAAGTATAATTGACAAGATAGGTTCTAGGGTTTTTACCAATCGAAGGAAAAACAGAGGACAACGGTGGGCTTCGTCGATGCCGCTGCTACTATTACTACTTGCTACAACTCTCGGTCGCCGGAGAAGAGGGAAGACCACGGGAATCAGCGAACAAAAGGGCGATGGAGCAGGGGAGGAGGCACACCGCTGGGTTCCCGATCGGAGCCGGGTTTCCGTCGGGTCGGAATCCGGGTCGGCGCAGAAACAGAGCTGTCGAAGGCTCTGGTTGCTCTCGGTGGTTCGTCGGGAAGAAGAGGGGAAGGAGGCGAGCTGGTGACTGCTGATCTCGCCGGAGATTGAGCAGGGGGCAGAGGCGGTGGTGTTGTCTGGCGGTGATTTCTGAAAACAGGGGCTGGGTTTCTTCCTTCGGCAAAACAGAGTGTGGGTGAGAGGGATAGCTGATGATGAAGAAGAAGAGGTGAGTGTTGATTTAAGATTGAAGAGGCTGAAGTTGAGGGAATCGTGTGGGGGTCGTGGAAGAGAAATGGTGAACGTGAAGGAGAGGCGGGGCTCTGTTTTCCGATCAGTACAATCGGTTACAGAGAGAGGGAGAGAAATTAGTGGGTTTACACCCAAGTTCAGTTAAAGACACATTAACCCCCACGACCATTTTTAGGAAACTACAAAATAACCCCCACAGTTTAAAAAGAGATGCAACTTAACTCTAACTTTAGGAATAATACACTAAATACTCTATTAGAAGAAATAGGGGTATTACATCGTCAATCTGCGCATGGAACACTGCTCGTCTCTCGACGACTATTGCACCAGGTTGAAGAACTTGGCGGATCGTATCGGGAATGTCGGCGCTCCAGTCTCGAACCAGCGGTTGGTTATACAGCTCACCAATAGTCTCACTCCTGCCTACATCGGGGTTGCCATGATCATTCAGCAGACTCGTCCCACTCCTAATAGTTTAGGACGGTTTTGTAAAGTTTAGAATCAAACCCGACAGATTCATCGGAGTTCGAGAGGAGAAGAAGAACCCACGAACCAGTCGTCAGAGAAGAAGGGTTTGCTGGCCGAACCTGCAGCAGCAACAGGAAGGGAGTCGCGAGTGAGGGTCTGACTGGTTTCGTCGGCGTTGGGATGGCCGGACGATCCTAGCGGAGGCTGGCGACAAAGGCTCACAATAAAGGCAACGATGGAGCTAGGGCTCTGATACCATGCGGGTGGGGAAATTTTCCTGATTTCTCATTGAGTATTCACAATCTTAAGTAGTAATTACAAATACCCTAATTACACTATTAGTCCTCTATTAAGTACGGATATACAAAACCGTCCTAAACTATTAATTGAAGTGTCAATGGGTTGAGGAATTAAGCACCAAAACTTACATAAACGATGTCCAATAGCACCAACAGGCAAAAAGGCTTTCAGTAGCGCACGGATCCCAACACTGTTACACAGAACTTTTGACTTTTTAAATATTCAAGTTAACAAACATATTTCGAATTTGTGTGCTCGTGTGTGTTCCCTATTCCACTTCAAACTTCAGAACTGTCAATAAGCCTATATAAAAAGAAAATTTTAAGTATGAGAAGAGTAAATAATTCATTGATTTTAAGTGTGTGGGCTGGGGGGACTTGGGGGTGGTCTTTATTGTGATTTAGTGTATACTGAATGAACGCCTCAATAGATGCTAAACTTTCTTCCTCAGATACGAGGACGACTTATATGATCGCCTATGGGAACCTTATGGTTTGGATTCTTGTCCCAACTGCAAAACATTGTATGGCAAGCAGGCAGTTGAATTTGCGGGAATATTTCCCGAAGATCCACCAGCTATAGTAATGGAAACTGCTTTAACAACAGCTAAGTCTACTGAACCTCTACGATTATCTTGGGAGATAGATAATACCACGCACAACTGTTATTTCTGTGTCCGCTTTGCCGAACTAGAGCGTCTTAAGTCTGGCTCCAGAATATTCGATATTTTGATCAATGGCGAAACATTGTTCTCTAGAATTGAGCCATCAACTACATCTGCTGTTTGTTCTGACGGATCCGTCGATGGCCGAAAGTTTGAGTTGACTTTTATGGGGACAAAGGACACAACCTATCCGCCGCTCATCAATGCCATGGAGGTTTATGGTTTAAAGAAGCTCTACGGTTTACAAACTTACGATAACGATGGTATGTTGTATTTGTTTGGAAAGTGCAAATTTCTAATTGGACAGCCTTGCTCTTTTCCTTTCATTGTTTGTAAGCGATGTAAAATGATAACTGTCACACTGGCTTTTTGACAGTTATTGCTATCATGAAGATCAAGGCAATGTATGGAGTGACAAGAAACTGGAACGGGGACCCTTGTGCTCCCAAATCCTATGCATGGCTTGGTTTAGGTTGCAGTTATAATAATGGCTCGGATCCCTCCAGGATCATATCAATGTATGTTATTACTTGATCTGCAATCTTATAATTTCTTGTATCTTATAGGCTGAGTATTTCCTCCTTATGGAGAATAGGAGCTCTTGCTACTAATGAGGATTCATGTTGTCTTTCCAACGAAGGATCTATGTGCTCACTAGATGTGACAGGTTGTCGTAGGCTATGTTTGGTTGTACAAGTATTTCAGGAAAAGAAAACAGAATGGAAACAAAAGGAAAATTTTGATTAAGAAAACGGAAAATTTATTTTCCGTCCAAAAACGAGCAGAAAAGGAAAAGAAAAAAGAAAAGTCGAGGTGAACGAAAAATCGTACAAAAAGTTAAACATAAAATGACTATAGAAACATGACATAAATAAAATCTCATGGTGAAGATTATGAAGGAATTTGAATATATAAATTAGAGTGATTTTTGGGCATCTACTGATGTGCAAGATGACACATCATTTTTTGTTCAAATTTATGTTTGATTTTTTTCCCCCTCCAGCACGCGTTCATCTCAGTCCCCTTTCGCCCGCTCTTTCTCCCAATGTGGATTTGCCGAATATTCATCGGAGTATGAGTGGGCTGTAGATTCGCCGGAAGTTATGGTGACTTCTGGTTTTGGTTTCTCAATCGGAGAGTAAGAGGCGTGGGTTTGGGGTTGGGTAATTTTATGGGTTTTTGCAGATCGTTAAGGCGATCTGAGTTTGGGACAAAGCAAGCCGCAGGCGGTCGGCGGTTGGGTATGACGGAGTCGGTAGTGATTGCTTTGGTTGTCGTTGTTCTCAGTGGTTGTTGGTGGATACACCTAGGTTTGATTCGACGTGGGTTTGATTCGGCTGGGGCGGTGGAGCAGTAGAGACTAGAGAGCCTTCACCGACGCCAGAGAAGAAGACTTTTTTCGTCCGCATTCGCGTCAAACCAGCCTAGACAGCATCCCTGTTGGTGATTTTAGTGTCATCGGCCATTTGTGTAATCGGATTTACTTACGACTAAGTAGACATTGGCATTACGTTATACACGTTAGGAGGTGTGGAGTACACGCGTGCACACAACTATGTTAATGACTTGGACAAGGAACTCGCGGACGACTGCGGGGGTTCGGGGGCGGAGCCCCCGACGGGGGTCCGGGGGCAGCGCCCCCGGTGGGGTCCAAGGGGCAACGCCCCTGGCGGCGGTCGCGCTGGCCGGTCAGCGTGGAAAAATTGGATTTTTGACGTTTCAGTGCTTCACAAAAAACGTCTCCGATTTAATTTTCTGTTAAAAAACGGACTGAAATCTGGCGGTTGTAACCGCCAGATTAACCGCCTTCTCCCTCCCTATTTGTCAGTTTGGTCGAATTCAGAAACATAGAGGAACTGATATTCGTTCTTGAATTCTCTGTTTTATCCGATTGGAGATTTCGTGCACAACGCCGAAATACTTTAATCTGAAAGTGATATCACGACTCAGAGATCATCCAAGTTCAATCGTTCCCGTTCTAAACACCACCCAGTTTTCCTACAATCCCTTCGTGGCTTCAACGGAAGTGGTTTCATATCAGTTTTAGAGAGAGAGACGAAGCTCTCTATGTGTGGCCGTGTTTATCTGATTGTGTCTCACAATATATGTGGGAGTGTAATTTTGCCAAAAGACGTAAATGCCCTTAAACACAAAGCAACTATTTTCTCCGTTCTCTCTCTTTCTTCCTGTTACTATTCATACCACTATTCAATGAATCACATTGACCCGGTGATTTAGATAATAACACGATGCAGTTTTCTGACAACTTTTGCATGGTGTTGTAGATAAACTTTTTTCTCTTACAACACCATGCAAAAATTATCATAAAATTACATTGTCTTGTTATCCAGATTATTGGGTCAAAGTGACTGAATTACGAGTGAAAATTCAAACCAGGAAGTAAGAGAGGGAAGGGAGGCAAGTACTAAATTTGTTCTAGAGGCTAGTTTTGTAATTTGGGGGATAAGTGTGGACTTTATCTTGAGCATTGTGTTTGTGTCAATCGATAAATTTTTTATACAGATGTGTCAAACAACTGTCGCTTTCTCAGTATGAGAAGTAGTAATTGATATGCTAAGATTTTCTAAAAAATAAATAAAATTGATATGCTAATCTAATATTATTACTCCTTCCATCCCGTAATTTTAGTCCCTTATTACGATTTGGTCGTCCCAAAGTTTATGTCTACTTTCTATTTTTAGCTCCTAATAGTGTAGTTTCTCTAGTTTGCCCTCAAAAAGTAAATGTGACATCATCAAATAGTTAAAAAGTTGGGGTATTTAAGTAAATGAACTAATAAAAAGTTATTGGGAGTGTAATGATTACATGTCCTCTTAAATAGTTGGATTCCCCAAAGGGGACTAAAATTATTGGACAGAGGGAGTATTATTTTTTTTGGGATCATTCTGTACTATCAGAAAATGTGAGGGTAGTTTATGTCTCTTTATCAGAACATTTTGTATTTGTGATAGGTGGTTGGTTTTAACAAATTGCAACAAAAAAATGAATTTACTTCCAATTTTCTTGTCTCAAGTTTACGCTAACCAAACAAGAAAAAGAAAATCAGTGTATTTTCTTTTCATTTCCCAACAACAACCAAACACAAGATAGAAAATAGTTTTCTTTTCCGTTTCTTTTCTTTATGTTTTCCTTTCCTCTTCATTTTCCAAGAACCAAACATGGCCGTAGTGTTATATCATATTGTGTATAAGACCCGTACGTCGAGGCTGTAGGTTACTGGAATAGCATGATCATCCTTGACAGCGGGAATTTCTTCCTGCGGAGTTTGAGGGAATCTTCATCCATGTATTATTTCCAAAATATGCTCCACTAATTATGAACTTACATTCAGGAACATGTCAGCTGGTGGTTTGAAAGGATTGTTTGCTCCTTCCATAGCCAATCTGACAATGCTGTCATCTTTGTGAGTATTCTGGTTTCTTATGTTTGGTCACCGATTATCTTCACCATTGCCTTTGGTGATATTGTCTGAAAACCATTTATTTTCTCTTTCCAGGGATTTATCCCAAAACAGCCTAACTGGACCAGTACCTGCCTTTCTATCGGATTTAGCTTTCTTGAGGGTCCTGTAAGTGCTCAAGGACGTCAATTAGGCTTTTAGTTATTTGTATTGCGAAAGTGATAGCAACTTGTGGATCACGTGATTCCTCTTGCTTTGCAGAAATTTAAAAGGAAACTACTTTACAGGATCAGTTCCAGCAGAACTAATTGCAAGATCAAAGAACGGATTCCTTCTGTTGAGGTATGCTATCAGCTTTTACACTGTCTACCCAAAAAGTGTCTGACGCTAAAGGAAATGAAAAAACCTAATGGTAGTTTCTATAACGTATGATATGGACAGTGAGATATATTCTGATAGTTTTCATTTTTGTTGTGTATAAATAGTTTAGATGGAGAAGGGTCGGAAAACAAAAACCCTTGTCTATCCACATCATGCAAAACGAAGGCCAAACGTAACTTTGTTATCCCAATTGTAGCTGCTGCTATTTCTTTTCTGATACTCTCATTAGTTGCCTTGGCTATCTTCTGCTTTGTGAGAAGGAGAAAAAAGAAAGGTTTGGAAGCTTGAAAATTACCCTTCCCTTTCTGTTGCCTTTCTAAATTGATGCTTGCTTATCGCATGTAATATGTGAACTGAGTGAAAGGAATGGTTGCTGAATAGGTAAAATGGAAAGCTCATTGAAGATGAAGAATCGGCAATTTACATTCATGGAGGTTCAGAAGATGACCAACGATTTCCAGCGGGTTGTTGGGACAGGTGGATTTGGAACAGTTTACCATGGAAATTTAGGAGAGACCCAAGTTGCTGTGAAGATGCTTTCTCCATCTTCATCTCAAGGTTACAAGGAGTTCCAAGCTGAGGTAAGCTTTCAGTCATTTCAAAACTAGCTGCTGATTTGATTCTTTCTCGACACATCATTTTCCACTTATGAAATTAGCAGATAACCAAAAGAATGTGAGGAGATGCATGCAACAAAGGACTTCAAACCTAAACTCCTGACTTCCTGAGCCTCTAACAGTTTGTACTACATACTAATTCCTTAAATCCTTCCAACATCATCTTTGGATAAGTTTGTACTGAAACAAGGAATGACTGAACTGAACATCCTTTTTAACACAGAATAGAAAATAATCAAATATGACCTTATGTTTTGTGTGTTGCCTAGCTGTCTTTCAATCTGTTTTTCTATCAGTCAGATGATCTGATACAATAATCAAATAAAGTTCACTCCCGAAGTTGCTTTCTGAACACTATCTAGTCAAATTTGCGTAAATTTTGTTAATGATACTTCGTTTAAATACTTTTTTTCCAACATCTTTGAATATTTCTGCGTGGGATAGTAATTGTTGAAATTTGTTTATAGTCCAAATATAAA
Organism: Linanthus parryae; assembly: GCA_023055425.1. Lineage (NCBI taxonomy): Eukaryota > Viridiplantae > Streptophyta > Magnoliopsida > Ericales > Polemoniaceae > Linanthus > Linanthus parryae. The sequence goes on along the minus strand of JALGPY010000004.1, from coordinate 84,514,888 downwards.
GTTAGACCCATACAATGGCATATTCCAAGTATTTGAGTAACTAAGGCGAGGTTTCTATGTGCAGGCCAACCTTCTGATCAATGTTCACCACAGAAACTTGACTTCCCTTGTTGGATTCTGCAATGAGGGTACCCATGTTGGACTCATCTACGAGTACATGGCCAATGGTAACTTAGAGAAGCATCTCTCAGGTACCATGTCATACATAGAACTCCGCTTATACCCATCGCAGACTGAAATTAGAGCTTAAACTGTGTTTAATGCATGCAGAGAAAAGTCCGTATGTTTTAAGTTGGCAGCACAGGGTCCAAATAGCAATGGATGCGGCACAAGGTGAGTGGGTTATGATGGAATTATAAGAAGCAAGTTTGTGAATGTTTTGGACAGTGTTCATCTTGTTATGACAATCATTCTTTTATGTACATGTGAAAAGTTTGTGAACTTTGAGTGAAGTAAGAATTTGCAGGATTGGAGTACTTGCACCATGGGTGCAACCCTGCAGTCGTGCACAGGGATGTTAAAACTACCAACATATTACTCAATGAAAACGTCCAAGCCAAACTTTCAGATTTTGGGTTGTCTAGAGTATTTTCGGTTGAAGGTGACACACATGTATCGACTGTTGTTGCTGGCACACCCGGTTACCTTGATCCTGAGTATGTACACTTGACACCTAAAAACATCCAAGCCTTTTGAGTAAGTGGGTGGACTCAGTTTCCTATTTTCTTCCATTTCGCAGGTACTATACTACAAACAGGCTGACAGAGAAGAGCGATGTCTATAGCTTTGGGGTGGTTCTGTTGGAGATGATCACTGGCCTACCCGCAATAGTAAGGCATGAAGACGAAACCCACCACATTGTGAACTGGGTAAGTCCCATGATGGCCAGTGGAGATATAAGGAACATAGCTGATCCAAGGTTCCGCGGGGACTTCGATGTGAATTCTGTCTGGAAAGCTGTAGAACTAGCCATGGCGTGCGTCTCTCCCAAGTCTGCTGAAAGGCCAACCATGAATTACGTGGTAACAGAATTAAAGGAATGTTTTGCAACTGAGATGGCTGGGAAGGAAACAGGACAAGATGACTCAACTGGAGAGATCACGACGAGCCTGGACACTGGATTGGGGATCATGGCAAGATAGCAAATGTGAACGAGTCATTTTCATGTTTGCGTGCCTGACGAAATCTTTTTATTCCTCTAGAGAGTGTCACGACCCACGTGTAAGTAAACATTACGCGTTGCAATAATATTTTTGGATATTCAGCAAACATCGCTTCATCACAGAGTTGGTATACAATGATTTTGTGCATTAGCAGAAACATGCTTGAATTTGCGTGTAGATTATAAACCTTAAGTTTTATTCGTTTTCTAAAACCGAAATTCATACCGACTTACAGGCTGACATATGGACCAGTGTGTTAAGAACAACTGACAATTTATGCATGAAATTGTTCAGACTCTCGCCACTCAATAAATGAGAAGTTTCACTGACAGTCCCACACTGTTGTAATATAGTCAACCTCAGACAAGTGATTATGGAGCACCTGAGGAAGTGCAGGGGAACATCATTTCCTTCGCATCTTCCTGAGGGAAAATCAGCAGTAGCTTGGCATAAGAAATCATTCACAGATGAAAGGAGTGTCTACTTCTTACGCACAGCAGAGATCATTATACATGTACACTTAATCTATTTTGACAACTTTGTGTTCTGCAGGTGACCGATTACATAAAACTGTAAGACAAAGACATGACATGAAAATCACAAAGTTGTAGCAGACATTGACATAAATCTTCATCTGGCTTCTTAAACTAAACCATAACGAGCATTTTACAAAAACAATCTATATTCTAGGCCACTGTTTCTTCGACATGATCATCACTGTCATATTCTGCACTGTAGCTATAATCCTGGATGAAGTTGTAACTGAAAGTTCCCCCATAGTCATGAATCAATTTAACCAACGGTTGCAGTGTTTTAAGAACATTTGGAGAGTACTCCACCAAACTGAAAATCTGATCAATACATGGTGTGGACGCTGTGTTCCGTATTTGAGAGAAGATTGAGGTTACAGCACAAACCAAAGACTGAACCTGTCAAAGTCAAACAGGCACTGATCAACGCTTGCACTAACAGAGCAACGAACAGAGATAATGCTCTGCCATAGAACAGCTTAGAAATCAAATGATAATATGCTAAATGACTTTAATGTCGGTTGACAAAGACTATTTCTTAAGTATCCGATTCCAGGCCATGTCGCTCAATATTTTAACCTGGTCAATCCTATAGGACCAGCAACAACAGTAGAACAATCATTTTATGTGTGCTAAATGTCCATGAAAGCCTGCATTGGTTTTCTTCTGCTGGAAAGAAGAATGACTAAAGCGATGGAGATATCAATGTATCTCCTCTTCACATCACTCTTGAGTTTAGCAGCAACAATTGTCGTTCATGCACAAAACCAAACTGGTAACAGAAATTCAAACCTTGTAACTTGTAAACTAAATGGATGCAACAACAGGTATATACTACACTTCAGATGCGCCATTTACAGACTGGTGTAGATAACACCTTATCACCCTATGCCAAACCTTGTCTGATCGATCGGCATTTCCTTTTTCTTTTGGGGTTTTCCTTGCGGGAAATAGAGATTGTTTCACTCTCACACCTGCGGAAGGAAAGGGTCAAAAGTACTTGGCTCATTGGCTGATCTAAACGCGGCCTCAACCTTGTGTTGCTATTTGACTACTATGACTTGGCGGACCCAGGGAGGGAGTCCGAATATGGATTAGTGGGGCGACCATTCTAGGTAAAATCAATAACAGATCACTAGTGCATAAATTTGAGTTCAACAAAATGGGCACTTTTGCAATTAATAAAAGAGAACTACTGCTACTACAATATTTTCTGAACTGGGATTATTTGAAGAAGATCCAAACAAGCAGGGAAATTTGCGTCATTTTGTTGAAAAAAGGGTATAGATTCTAATGTCTCATAATATTCGGGTCTATTTGCAGTTAGGGTGGTAGCTCAAGTTGTAGAGCATTGGAAGCCCCTGCATGAGGTCACGGGTTCAAGCCCCGTTGACGACAAAACAATTTCTCAAAAAAAAATATATATATATTCGGGTCTATTTCCTTTCTTTCGTTCTTTTTGAAATAAAATTTGGGGTAAAAGAAATCAATTGGAGTTGGTCCAAGTGGTAAGCAACTTGGTTCCGCTTAAGCAGATTTCGGGTTCGAGTCCTTGTGTAGAAAATTCCCACTGGGAGACTCACCTGCCATACCCAGACATGCGACCCGGATTGGACCGGATTACTGGGCAAAGCCCCAGAACCGGTTGGGAAACCAAAAAAAAAAATGGGGGTAAAAGAAACTATCACCCCCCTCTAGTTTGATTGAAAGGACACTTTCACCCCCTTTTAGTTGGGAAAGGACACTTTAACCCCATCAGTGAGCCGAACTTCAAGTAACTTATACCCCTGATTGTGAAGCCCTTAGGGTGAGTTTGGGGATGGTTCTGCTGTCAGCACAACTACTTTCCGATCGCAGAAGCAATTTTAGTGTGTTTGGTAATAATAAATTTCAACTTTTTTCCGGACAGTTTCTGCTGTCCCACAGCAGCTTTCAGGAAGTAAGGGGGGAGATGTTTTTCAAGGAAGTGCTTTTGTTTGGACAAATAAAA